>OY728146.1:1926811966-1929626632 GCA_963277665.1 Viscum album | reverse complement strand
GTTAACTTTATCATAGAATAATAAATTTCATTAATCATTTTCTTTGGAATCCTACTTCAATATCAATATTATCATTTGATGGATATTACTATTTCATTAATTGTATATCTTTTTACATATGGTTTTTACATTGATAGTTAATTGATTAACATGGGAATTATTGAAAAAACCGTATTATTTATGAAATATGGATATTTAATAAGGCATGTTATATATTTTATTGTTCTATATAATGAATTATTTTGAATAGTAATTATGGATGGTTCCATGATATTATATATCCACTCGATTCATCAATATGTTTTAATGATACAAATATGTTGGCCATAATAAATAAGTTATTATCTATAATTTTAATTTTTTTTGTAATAGGTATTATATATATATGTTTTAATGTGTCTTGGAAATGATTTCATATAAGAAATAATTTCACTCATTTAGTTTTAGATATTATTTATCCATGATATTATCGAAAGGTGTATCTATTAATAAATTTCATTTTTATTTAATTAATTAAATGACACGTGTTTTAGTTTCATACCCTTCCATATTGATTTTCCCATATCTAGTTATTTGAATGGAATGTGTTATCTGTTATATATCATGCCATGATAATATATTCCTATTGATTAATTATTTTTTCTAATTTAGTTACCCTTAGAAGGAATTTGGGATCAACCTTATTATGTTTTCTTTCCCCAGGTTATGATGATTAAATATTTGAATAAGTGTTCATTGATGCACATTACATTATTTTATTATGTATCATGTTTTTATTTTTTATTTACCAATGTATTACGGGTATCAGGTATTTAATATGGCTTCCAAAGACTGCTGAACTGATAAGTCCTTTGGGATTTTTTTCATTGTAAACATGCCAATGTAATAAAATAATGCACTGACACTAGTATTGTGGAGTCAAGGAATTATATTCAACCAATATTATTTAACATAGTATGTTTATAAGTGGTTTCAAAATGTCTTGTCGTTACATTCTACCCACATGAATAAATTGTGTCCTCGTAATTTTTAATATAATTAACTAATGGAAGAAGCTAATGGATCCCTAAGAAAATCATCATATTTATTTTTACTGAGACATCAACCTCATTATTTTGGTAATAATAGTAATGTACATATCCCAAATATAAGTTTTAAGATCCTTGAGGTACTTACCATTCACAACAACATTTCATTGAACTTGATTTACCCAAATACTAAATCAAAAATTATTTTCATAATAACCAAAAAATTACAGTATATGTATATCAATGTTCAATTATAAAATGACTACTCTAATGACTCTTAAATTCCAAAAAAGGAAACGTTAAATTTAATTATATAATTCTTGGATAATCATATAACCATATTGGTTCAACCTATATTACATTATATTGGGATATCATGTTCATGTCAGTGTAGTTTATCAAGGTAACTGTTAAATAAATCCATCATATTGGTTCGTAAATATAATATGATCAACCAAATTATAGCCTCTAGTGGATTATATCATTGTGTGAAGTCATAGGAATACTCATCATGCATAAGGGTATGATCTAATCAATTACCAACTAACCCTACTAAGGGTGATTCCCCCTAGGTGAATCAGTGCCACACCTACATCCAAATTTCAATACGAAGTCAAGGACATATTTCTATGAAATAAAAATACACAATTCATTGCTAATATTTTTGTATATCATCCTATAGTTATCATAAAATATAGGATTTTTACAAGGTTATATAACCCTTTTAAAACACATAACAAAAAAAATCTCAAAAAATATTTAAACTGATCTCCAAATAAACTATACCATACTTTGATACCAACTAAGGATACACATGATAAAAATAAAATTAATATTACATAAATATCAAGATTTAAATAATATATAACTCAATGGTCACACAACCTAAATATAAAAAGTATTATAGTCATAGATATTAGGTTTATAAATATCTTATTTTATATCATATATCATCTATCATCTATTATCATGTTCTTTTAGAACCAATATAAACATGACACATGATAGAATCATCTTCGTAACCCAGGGATTGGAAATATGAAAACAAATTGAGATCAAATTCCCAATAAGGAAAAGTTATATCCTAAGGTATTAGGTCATAAACATATTTTACAATTTGATAAAGATATAAATAACATAATAAAATCACAAAATCCTAGGGATAATGATCATAAAATTAGATGGAGGAATACGATATCACGTGAATATCGTTAAGGAACATTAATATAAATGACAATTATTAAAAAAATCAACATTAATAAAATATTTCATTATGACTTTAAAGTGTGGAATACATTAAAAATAGGTCATAATAATGAAAATAAAGGATAAAATAATTTTTTTTATAAGGTGAAACAATCATAAATATTGAATTTTATATACTTGTTAACATAGAAAATCATTAACATGTTAACTAAAAATGTTGTGAGTAGATTTTAATGCCCTCACACTCACCCTCTCTGAACCTAGTGACTTGATATCATATCCAACTATAAATTTTTGAGTATTTATTAAATTCAGCACACTCACACTTTTTCAACATAAAATTATGAAAAACTATTCAAAAATAATTTTCTTAGGATTTAATAATCCCATCACACACACATTTTGATAACCTAGTGACATTCTAACATTTTCACATGTAAAAATGTGAGTAGAGAATAATTCCATTTCATCCACCCTTTTTGAACATAGCGAATTTCAAACCCATCAATAAAAAATTTATATCTCCTCAGAAATAATACATTACCAAATACATTGGATGGATATATAGGTTATACAATTCTCATTATCAAAATATTTTTGTTCCACTTGAAAATGAAAGATTCATCATCTCATAACGAATGCATTGAAAAAGAGTGTGTTTATTAAAAATTTTAAAATCATTACATAAAAAACATAAGAAACCATATAAAATAAAAAAATATATTTTATTAAATAAATCATATCACAATAATATATAAATGGAGAACAATACATCACTTCATGAAAAAAAACCATGTAGCGTAAATATAAGTGAAATTAGAAATGTATTCAACAAATCATTTTAAAATAATTATGTGGAAAATACATTTTTAAATATTTATTCAAAGGGAAAGGAATGAATTTAGAAAATATTTTTATAAATACTTCCAAATAAAGATTATATTAAATGACTATATTTTTTTTTAAACATGATGTCAAAATACATTGATAAAATTATATTATAAGGTAATCTTTACTAAAGTTAACATGAAAAAGATTTCATGATTTCAATAAAATGAATTTAAAATAATTTTATAAATTTTAATTTTTAAAAAATATTTAATATTGAAAAACATAAAAAATATATAAATCTGTCATGAAAATTATTTAAAATATTTATAATAATTTTACTTTTAAAAATACTCCTTAATAAGGGAAACAGAAATGAAACATAAAATTTTCAAAAAAAAATTGAGTAAATATTTTAAAAACATTTACATTTCAAAATAATATTTAATAATTGAAAATTTCAAAATATATAACATTTAACAATAAATTGAATGGGCTATAAGTCCTCATTATTTTCAAAAGTATGGAAATAACGTTTTGATTTTTTTTGAAATAGATTTTGGCTAAAAACTCACATCATTAAAATGTTTAAAAAATATTTTAATCCGAATGTTTTAGTGAAAAGGATAATTTGAGAATAATTTTTTTTCCAATAGGTATTTTAAAACATTTGTGGAATTTAAAAACATAGATATAGAATAAAAATGAAGTAAATGTAACTACAATTATTTATAAAAGCTGAATTTTAACGAAATAATATAATCATAGAGGAAAAGTATTTTGTGTAAAAAAATTTCCAAAGACAATAATTTGTAAATATAATAGAAATTCATAATAGGTTGTTACATATCAATATGTAAACATAATAGATAATGACGAGTAAATATGACCCAAGGACGATATTTGAGCCACAAAAATCGCTTTCAACCTTAATAATTATATGACCAAAAATAATTGGAAACATGAAAATCAAATGGATTTATAAATACTATGAAAGAAATAATATATTATTCCAAAATTTATTCTATTTATAAATATACAACATAGAAATAAGCAATAGGTCTATAGAAACTAAACATATCTCAACGAAAAAATGATTAGAATAAAACCCTATCCTTTCTTCCTTTCGTAATTGATGAAACTCTTACATTATATGAAACATATATAGATAAATAAATATCATATTTCATAAACATAATCATAAAAATTTCACTTTTATAATCCATTTTAAAATTATTTATCAACATTAAATTAATTTTTAACAGAATATTATAACAAAATGGTGTTAATAACTTTAAATATTTTATTCGTGTCACGTAATTTATTTATCATTACCCAAAATATGATTTCAGGTTATTTATTGTTATATATTAAATTTATCATTAAAAAGTATAAAAAATTTATTTAATATGATCTTATTTCATTCCATTTGATTTTAGGTAACACTAGGTGAAAAGATAAGTGATTAAAATTATTTTTGTTATTATAGGCAATGAAAATGTTACATTTACAATAAGTTAATTGTATACTATAATATTTGAATATAAATATATTATTAATTATTTTATTTATATATTATAACATTTGAGATATCTATGTTTCCATGGTAACACATTGTCATATTTTAAATCATTTTCTACACAGGTGGATAGACTGAACCATACATGAACACACTTTTACCATTTTAGAGAGTATAGTTAAGGAGTTGAATCAATTAAAATATTATCAATATAATATTATTATAACTATATTGGTATTAATTATTTATTATGTTGAACAGTATTTGATGATTATTATAAAATATATTAAAATCTAAAGGGAAAAATGATAAATGTTTTATCATGGAGATAATAATCCATACGTACACTGGATTATCATTCACGTATCTCAAAAAAATAAGGCGTAAAAGTGGATATTAAATTGGATTTTTATGATAAAAATTATGATATATATCATATATATTCACTATTACCTCTTTTTATTCCACTTGTGATGAAAAACATATAACGTCACTTTGTGGAGGAGGTAGTCTATGCAACACACTAGCAATGCTATTTTATATTTTTATGATGATCTAAATTAATAAATTATGGTTATACCAATAATAAGATAATATAATGGTATATTAATTATACTATATTTGTCATAATATATTTTTTATAATATATTTTTAGGACTAATATTCTGAACAAAACCTCAATAAGAGATAACACATACATTGCAGCCATAATTTTTCCATTAGAAGATCCCTTGAAATCGGGGGTTGGAGGATAATAATAATGAAACATAGAATTAAGTTTGCGGTATAAGGTTATATGATGTTTTTGAGGTTAGAATGTAAATACAAAATTATAATGAAATTTTTTAATGGTTGTTAGTTATCCCCTTTTAGAACACTAGAAAGGTGCACTTTTGGAAACTGCCTGATATTTTAATAATTATATGGAACTATTCTACAGTAAAAGGGTAAAATTTATAATTTTATTGAGTTTTAATTGATTATGAGTCTATAAAGACTCAAATTTTTATTTTACTAAAATGATTTTAAAATTTTATATAGCTTTTACCATAATGTTTTTACATTTTACTCATTTACTTTTAAATTGGGTTACATGTTTTTTACTATGTGATATTATGTTTTATTTACCATATAAAATAACCCATATCCCAAAAAAAATTCCATGGAAATAAATTAAACTATATTTAATTTTATTCCAATTATAAATATTATGAAATTATTTTCTTAAAATTAAATATATAATGTGTAAAAATACAATTTTATTTGAAAAATGACACTTCAACCATTATTGATTCCTAATCTTATTTAGTTTTAATTAAAAATAAAATTATTTTTATTATATTTATATATTTGTTTATAACTCATATTATATTAATTATTTGAGTTAATTTAATTAAATTTAATTTAATTTATATAAATTCATTAATATTATTAAATAATAATTTCGAAATAATTGTCTTATCATTATCATGGTAATTCATATAAATACTAAAAATCCATATTTATTCCAATAAATTAAGATATAAATATTAAATAAAATTATAGTTATAATTTTAAAAATAATAATCTATTTACCAATTAAAAATATATTTTTGTGAAAATTAATCTCAACTTTATGAAATGAAATTCTTATAAACACATTTTCTTAAAACTATTACTTTTACGAAAATTGTTTTATGATTAGGATACATTTTTCATTTGCTTTGATGATAATGAATTTAAAATAACTTTCAACATTAGTGGATTAATTATTTAATATTAAATGATATAAAATACATCATATCATCAAGGTATAATTAATTAAACAAAATAGTTGATTTTTTTATTAAAATGATACACACATTTCCAAGAATGTTGTTTATGGTTTTAGAAATTCAAAATAACATTTTAAAAGAATTTATTATAAATTATAATGTGTAATTTTATTAGAAAAGGGTTTCAATAAAATTAATTTTTTCATTTAATATAATAATATCATAAAAGTGACAAAAGTAATTGTTTTTCTCACAGTTTACAATAAAATAATTTATTTTATAAAACATTCAAAAATCCCATATAGATAATTTTATTTTGAGGAATTTAAAAATGAATTTTACTTTATCAAATTTAAATTCATGAATTTAGAAATTTAAAATTTTATTTTCAAATGTATAATACATTGAAAATAGTTTTTATTAAATATATCATTTTTAATATTTAATCAAATTACTAATTTACCTAATAAAAGTAATTACTATTAATGGTTCACCATATTACTATTTATTATCACTTTATTAATAACTTCTTGTTAATATTTTTTGTTTTTTATATTTTATGTTGCATTTGATAGAGGTTACATAACATATAAACTTTTTTAAATCATAAAAAATCTCTTGTTGTTACATGAATATAAAATACATTCTAGTTATATCATTACATTCATCTGAATGGATAATGATGAGATTTACATTCCCATAAATGAAAACTCAATATACAACTAGATATTTTATATCATGATAAATAAATTTATGTTGTTAGCCATCTCTCATATAACACATCTTATATATTATGGTAGATATACTTGAGTGTAATAACAAATGTAGAGTGGAAGACAATTTTTCTATAATTATCATGATAAAATTTAGTATTTTAACATGAATTGTATATTCTATATAGTGTAGAAGTTTAAAGGGGTATATTATTATTTTCATACCACGGGTTGGTGAATGGATTTGGATTATATCGAATATCATGTTTTTTTGAATCATCCAACATTCTAATGTTCTATTAAAATGATCATCATCTTCACTATAGATCACTACTTAGGAGCTTTATGGCCAATCCACCCATACATGGAACACATTACTGTTCATTTGGGAATTCAGTTGGCTCATTATTACAAAAAAAATTATATATAAAGTTAAATCATCATTAATTTTACATAATCATCATGATATCTTCTATAAAACTCTATCCTTTTGATCATTGGTGAGACTATGTGTTTTTATGGTTCACATTTTTAATCAAAGGTTTTTTTAGATGGGTGATCATATCCAAAATATTTTTAAAACCATATTTTATTTTATTTATTTTCTCATTAATAATATTAATATATAATCATAAAAATACATTATTAACATAGTTCATTATTTTTCTATCCATTCCTAGAACCATACTAGCAAGTCAATAGTGATATATATTTACATCATAATGGAATTTTGAAAAAATCAACTTCAAAATGTGTTACTCTTTCCAACTAAAACAAATTATTTCATCAAAATATAAATAAATATTGGTTCAATATATGTTTTTTCATATTAGGGAATCTTATTTTCCTAAACCCAATTATTTAACATAATAAATCATTTATAATGTATATGAAATATAATGTAATTATCCGAACAGAATCCACTAATATAGTTAGTGTATGTGTGTAGTTATACACCTTTTATATACACCTGATGATGATTGATTTATTTTCCAACACACATTTTTTACAATTGTTACACCATGGTATATTTGATCCAAAGTCTGTATCACCTTGTAGTAACCAGATTAAGATTTTATTTCTAGGAAAATTACAGAAATGTTAGGTTACATAAATTTATTGATGTTATCTTATACTAATAATTATCTATTATACATGTTAATGAATATTTAATTAGTTTTGTTAATTCCGAATCTCCATAAATAAATAAATAAATCATTAAAATAGATAAAACTTTTTCTAATACTAGTTATGGTAGCCTAGACCTATAATCACTGATATGGTTCTAAAGATAAATTATTTAATACTATATTTTATTAAAAGTAACATAAAACTGTATAGATCATACAAAAATACCATAGAATAAACATTAAACCTAAAAAATATCCATAATATCCAAATAGTGGATCATTTTTTGTATTTTATGATCATCCACATAAGATTAATATTTTTTAATAAATTTGAACATTTCTTCAAATTATAACCATACAATATTTACTCCTAGACATATCCTAGGTTATACTCATCTTTATAACCAACGTAAGGGAATAAATAATAAATTGTTGATATTAAATTCTCATTAGTAGAATAATTATCAACTTGTTCTCAATATTTATCTCATCTTAATATGATAGAAAATGAGTCGGGGAATATTTTTTATTTAACACATATAATAATAATAGTTTTTCATAAGTCGTGATTTAAGGACAATAAATATCAATTGAAAAAAATACAACATGAAAAAATATTTGAAAATAAAGAGATAATAAACATGAAATATGAACAATAATCATATATATATATATATATATTATTGTATAATTCCGTATAAACCTAACATAATAATGATCTTTGCAATACATATAAAAATATGGAAATTATAATATTGTGAATAATCATAATTTATTTGTTTCATGTTGTGAAAATATGCTCATACCACATGTTATGAATAAAAAATATTCTTGATTTATGTTATGAACAATCAAAATTTCCATACATTGTGTAGGGAGAAAAAAAATCTTCATGATTCGTATTCCAAATAAACAAAATATCCATGCGTCATGTTATTAACAAAATATTTCCACACCTAAAATCCTTGTTTCGTGATATATAAATCCTTAACTAATTAATTAGATGGATATATAGTTCCATAACAATCAATGATCTATAAATTAGTGTTCCACTTAAATATAAAAACTCGTCATATTATAATGAACAAATATAAAAAATAATGGATTCCACCAAACATTGTAACACATCACATATCATGAAATTATGAAGTCATATCCTAACAAAAATATCATTTTCAAAAAAATAATTATATACATATAACATATAGAGAGTTATCAAAATATAATTTTAATTATATTTAAAAAATATATGGTAAATATAATTGAAAATACCAAATCTTGGACTAAATTTTTTAAAATAGTTTAATAAAGGACGCAAAAAAAACAGTGAATTTTTATTATAAAGGGAATTATAATACATATGAAAATTAAATTTAATATGTTTCAAAATATAATATATTTTAAATTACATTGAGTTTATATGAAATATGGATTTCAATATAACAATTATTATTATCAATTTATAAAATACTATTCTTTAATATTTTGAAATTACTTAGTTTGAGAACCCATATCTGGAAATGAGTATCTTATTTTCCTTATAAAATGGGGTAAATATAATTATTAGAAAAATAGAAAAAATTCATATAATATTTACTTAAAAAAGGAAAAAAATTACAGATGGAATATATTTAAATATAAGAAAAGAATCATTCTTAAGAAAGGGTGTCATGTTAACCAAAATTGTTGTTTTCTAGAAAATATTTTATCATAGATGTAGTTAATGATTATAAAATGTAATATACACAAATAAAAGAATGATATTCTATATATAATTGGGAAAACATAAAATTAATAATTTCATGAAAATTATACTCATCTAAGATAGTGTATGACCTATTGAATTAGTAATTGAGTAGATGAAACCCTTAATAAATTTGAAATTTTCATTGAAAAAATATAAATTATTTTATTTAAACTAAAACATAAAATAACACGAATAATTAGAGAATAATGATACAAAATATTAAATGGTATCTTGATAAATAATTATAAATAAAAACTTGTGTATAATAAAAATTATATTTCATGGTCTAAAAATTAGACATAAGATACTCATACCTTGTTTCCCGACATAGTGGAATGAAATCAAAGATCCTTACAAATTGAATAATTTATTTAGTCGAATTGGTTAATCAGTTGAGTTATAGTACTATTGGAAGACTGTAAATTTATAATGGTTTATAATAATGTTGATAAGGGGGATATATAGGGCTTCTGATGAAATAAATTGGTTGTGGTGTGTGGGGATGTAATTGTAGGTGTAACATTTTTTATAAGTGATAAGGGATGTAATTTTTATAAATATCGAAAAAATTTAAATAATGGGAAACCACACTCTACATAAGTGATTATAAATTAATAAAAAAATATATAGTGTAATTGAAAAAATTATTAAAGTCCCCATTCACATATCTCCACACATGTTTATAATATATTTGGGTAGTATTTCTCGAATCTTTTTAACTTTTATTACTTTAGTATTTATTCTTGTATCTTGTATTTTCTAAGGAAACTTTTCATTATTTCACAAAAAATGAAATGGACCATTTGATTTGATTTTTACCTAACGATTCCTAACTTAAAATAATTTTTATTTGATTCAATTTCGAATATTGATAAAAATTAACATTAAAATATAAAATTTATATTATCTAAAAAATATGTTTTTGAATAATATAACTTATGTTCTAAAATGTAAAATATGGGTTTATAAATTAGTAGAAATTAAAATTAAAATTATATTATAAAATATAAAATATATATTTTTCTTATAAATAGTTTTTATGAATTTTTTATTCAAACATATATACTAATAATGGCGTAAAATATAATTTATTTATAAAACCAGTATTTTTCACTATTCATCTAAAAATATTTCATTTTAAATAAATCCAATAAATTTATCTAAAGATTAATATTTTTCTTATTCAAAAATGATATTTATTTTTTATAATAAAATTTTAAAAGAATTAGTGTTTAATATTCGAATTAAAACATGAAATATTGTGTAAAACTATTCATATAAAATATAACATTTTAAATTGTTTACTTTTCTTTCTTATTATTTATTATTAATAATTAATTAATTTATTAAATCATATATTATTCATATTGGAACTATTTTTTTCTTATTTAATCATACTATATTTAGTATCTTGAAATAAAACATAAATTTTAATGAAATATATTTTTTACATTTAATTGAATTTGGTAAATTCATCATAATTATTTTATTTTTATTAATTATAAAAGTAAGAAATATTTTCATTGTATACATATTTCATATTTTTATAATAATATTAACATTCATTGATTCAACATATTTTTTAAAGTTTATATTTAATATATATATATATAACCTTATTTTTTCACATTTTTTGTTTTAATTTGGTGTTCTGTGTAGAGAGAGCTGTCGACCAAATTATTTATTTAAGAATAATATACAGTGAAATATTTAATCATTTCACCCACCAAACACCATCCAATTTTTTTATCTCTTATGTATCTGATTTAGGTTCAATGACTCTGGTGCACTTCTTAGATGGGATGTTATGGTTTTTTATCACTATTGTCTTTGGATGAGAAGAACAACATTGGGTGATAGAGAGATTTATCTTAGACGTATTATTTGGTTTTTTTGTTTATTATTTTTATATTTTTCTTTACCATGATGTCTAGGATCTATTTTATATTATTCATTTATCATAATAATTATTAATTTATTATTATTCATATTAGGTAATGTGGTATTCCAATTTTCCATTTTTTGATGTATTTATTTACTTATATTTTTATACTCTACATGAACTATATATCTGTTTGATAGAGTGTGAATCCAACTTATAGATGGATAATTTGATTTTTATGTATGATATTCTTGTGTTTTTATTTATATTCTAAGGGAGAAATTTTTTCAAATGATTAATTTGGATACCAAAAATTATTTTATTTCCCATAGTGATTAGGATTAAACCTATTTTATGCCGAAGATCATCTCAAGTTACCTAATCCAATAAAAATATTAGGTAGGATTATGAAAAAATTGTTTCTGAGTACACCCTCTTACAATTTGGTGTAATTTTGGGTAGTGTGGATATTAGGATCATCATTAAAAATCATTTTGTTAGTACAGTAGAGGGCCTCACGAGCTTATTCTCCTTCCAAACCATAAGAAACCATGGGTTATTTGATTTGAGTATTTATTTTGATTTATTTATTAATTTATTCGGTAGATTTTCATATGGTTTATTGATACTTTGATCCAAAAAAACTAAATTACTAATTCATGGGGTATTTTTGAATTTTATAGGTGAAAGTGGTGAAAAAAATAGGGATTCTAAATTAACATTCACACTATTGTAGACCATGTATTCCCAATTCATAATGGTTTTAATGAAATTATAGAGCAAATTATATGGATGGAATTTGGTTTACCAGCCCATGCGGAAAAATTATATGTCGTTTTAATCCATCGGTATATTTTCATTCCAATAATTTATTTTGAGTTGACCCCAATAGTGTTTACCATTAGTTTAATGATAAATAATAAATTTATTTTTGATAATGTGATAATATGGAATCGGGTTTAGAATGTAATATACCTTTTAGTACATGATATCTTTCTTTTATTTCATATTTTATTTTTTTGGTAAATGAGTTTAAGGATGATAAATATTGAATTTATTGATATTTTATATTTTTAAATTTGTTTTAATTGTTCATAAAAAAATATTATCCTTTTTAAATGATTTAAATTGGTTGCTTATAATGTGTTTGAAGGCATTCGATTTCAAAAATAGAATTTTGATATCATAATTTAATGAAAATAATTATTTTATTTAAATCATTTAGAACATGATTGCACAATGATAGAAATAATAATTGAAGGAGTTTTAGAAACAGGGTTTTTATGAGAGTAAAATTTTGTTAAAATGTATTTTAGAAATATGTGACGTTGGTTCATGTAAAACATTGTAATGTGGGTTTTTAAATAATCATCATGGTTTAAAAATATTAAATAAATTTATTTATTTAAATTTTATTCTTGATGATGGTTTTGAAATGTGTGTAGAATGTTTTTTGGCATGAATCTGAATTTTTATAAAATGTTGTAATTTTTTGTCAGGAAATCAAAATATAAATATAGTTTTATAGAGTTTTATAACTGTTTTAATATGATTTCTCTCACGGTTTAAAGAATAATTTATTTTTTAAGATTTTTAGTGAATGTTTTGAGTTACAATTCACTTAGAGATATTTATATGACTTACATCACTAAATTTATATTATCGATGTTATTTAACACTATTTGGATAATGCTTTAACTTAATATTTTTATTTTAAAATATTATGTTTTTATGTGAACTTATTATTTGTTATTTTTTTCAAAAATGTGATTTTGAAAATTGCTTTTAATGATTTATTTTTTAAATAGTCATGTAAAATTAAAAATCAAATGATAAAAAATGACTTAGAATGATGATTAAAACTAAGTATCTACCCATCTGAATATTATGAATGGTTTTAAAATGTTTATGGAATGTGAGACCCTTTTGAGATCTTTTTGACTATTAATGACATGGATTGTGTTCATGGGGTTTTTTTTATATTTTATTATTTTATGAATTATGTAATTAGGGATGAATTTTTCATGGGTGTTGGAGGTGAATGAGAATTATTGGTTATGATTATGATGAATTTTTGTATTTATGTTTGATTTTAAAAATTCTATTAGTTATTTCATAGGTTCACTAGTCACTAAGTGAGAGTTAATGATTTCTGATAAACCATGTTATCACACACTAAAAGTATCCCTTATAGTTATTTTAGTGGACTATTCCACTAATGATATTCATTGTAGACTAATTATGTAATTTCTATTGGTACGATACTAAATTTACTGGGAGTTGGTCCATTTTATATGTTATATTATAGGACCATTTTTAAACTATGACTCGATGCATTTCCCATAATTCAATATATATTCTATAGAAAACAATTTTCTTTAGAGTTATTTATTTAGATTTAAGTGCACAACACCATGAAACATTCCTAAAAATTATTACTTTTTCATTTGGGTATAGTTCCTTGGGGATTTATTATATTATTCGTAAAATGTGGTTTGTGATTTAAAATGGATTCCAATGGTGTTTTGGATGGTATAAATATAAAATTATTTCAAAATTGGTTTGAATGGTTTTTTGATACGAGGGGCATAGTTCTTAGAAAAAATGTTGAAGTTATTATTTTCAGTAAAAGAAAAATAATAGAAAAATTACGAAATGGATTTATAAATTTATATATTTAATTAAAAATCATATACTTGTTCGTATTTAATACCAATATAGTACTTAGAATTTTTATATAATGGTGTATCAAATTATGAATGATTAAAAGTGTGTGTCATCAAGAAAAAAATAATAATAAATGAAATAATTACTAAAACATGACTAATAAAATTATAAAATGATGAATTTTTTCATTTAAAATTTGAGGGGTAGATTATGATTTTTTTTAAAAAATTATGGTTCTAGACAAGGAATAACAATTGAAAAATAGTGAATAATCTGTGATAATTTATGGGGAATTTAAATTTTTCTTTTAAAAATATATTTCATTAGTCCTTGAAATATAATTTTTTCAATAATTATTGGAAAGAATATATCAGTCAAATTTGTGTATATTTACATGTATTAGGGTGAATATTTTTCTAATCACTTAATGATTTTAATCAATCATGAAACTAGTTATGATTATTTTGAAAAAACCATATTATCGAATGATTTTATTAAACCATAGGAAGATGTAACTCATTTTTTGGAGAAAAACGACATTTAAAAAATTAATAAAACAAAATCAATGTAATTCTTCAAGACATGTTTCAGTCAGAAAATATATTAAATATAATGTTAAAAAGAAATTAAATTAAACAAGAATTTATGAAATAAATAGGATACATTGAATCCCCCCATGAACTCCTGCTCTCTATTTTGGTTTTTTCCTTCTTCTTATAATTTCCCTCAACCCCCATTTCACTATACAAAAATAATTTATGTCCCTCATTTGGAAATATTACCTAGATTAAAACATAATTTTTAATAAAATACTCTCAAATTTAAATCAAATTTATATTATCTATTTCGTAGATTCTTTTTGAATATCTACTTCATTTGTTGTTACACCCAAGTGACAATTATGTTTACTTGGTAAAAAATTACAAACCGCATGGGATTCAATTTAGATGAAATTTGGTAAATTTCTTTCACAACATTTAACTGATTGTAATATAATTTAATTACTAGGATTCAACACGAAAAATACTCATTCAAAAAATTAACAATATCTATTGTGGACTCCGCATGACTCCATTATCATAAAAAACAAGTTATTCCAGTAATCCATGAATAATCATATCCAATGAGGCCTCATCATTGCTTTATAATTATACAACCTTGAGAGTTCAACACTATTGGTGGTTATTATGAGACATATAACTATAATTCTTATTAAAAAACATGATATAGGATGAACCCATCTAAGACCTCTAATTATGATCTCTGATTTGTGGACAATTAACCTTTAGTAATCATCAACATGTGTATGAAGCATTATTGCAAATGATAATTGAATCATTTTTTCAAACACATAGATTGTATTTCTACCCCACACTAATGGTATAGTGATATAAATGAATAGTAAGTATTCTACTTCAACATATTCTAGAGAATATATCTACCCAAATCTATTAGAGCTGCTTCATCTTCTTCAACAATCCACCTGGAATAAACATTCATTCATATATCAAGTCCCACCATGATAAAACAATCATAGTTCATCAATTAGTGACATTTTATCTCTCGTTATCCATTCATTTGGTTCCATAATTATTTTAGAATCATCCATAAACCTAATTACTACTCAAGATTTTCCTTTAATGATGATTATCTATAGATGAATCTTCTAGATCAATCTTCCATGAACATTAATCAATGTTAAAACTCATAAATAAACCATCAATAGTAGTCAATTATTACTGTTAATCCATATTCAAATAAAAAAATAACATTTTGATCACCCTTTATCATCAATCAAATCATGGTAGTATTTATCGCCTTATAAATCAAGGAAGTTACTATTTTCTCCTTTTCTTTTCACACACTCATATAGTCTTCAACTATACATGAAAAGCCTTAACCGCTATGAATTTTAATATCTTTTAATGAGTTTATTTAAATTATTTTTGATAGGAATCTTATTTTATATATTCATTATGTGGTTGGAAAGGATTTATGAACCCCTGACCAAAACATTAATGACTTCTCAAGCGCATAAAATTTCTATTATATTTATGAAAACTTCTTGCATGATTTTTCCATTGTCAAGGAACATTGTTTTGTGATTTTTCTCTTGCATAGAAGATATCCATATGATTAATTTTACATAAATATTTTGTATAATATATAATTATTATTTTTCTAATATTAAATGTTATATTTGATTGATAGAACTCTAAAAACACCCCTTGTGGGTTCTTCTTCCAATGCTAATTTTCAAAAACCATTATGTTTTTGATTCTTTAATACCATTACATTGACGAAAATATTTGGATACATTTACATGATTTCTTATTTGAGTTCCATATAATTATCTCAACGAAAAATGAATACACTACCATCTCCCTACATAATAAACATTTCCATTGATTTCTTGAGTGACCCTCCAATTACATGGGAATACCCTTTCATATAAATCAGAATCCATAGGTTCATAAAAGTAAAAAAATAAAATTAAATGAAAAAAAAATTCCAAATAAAAAAAATCATCATTTAATTATATACTAAATAAAAATAGTTTAAATTTATTTCAAAATATAATATTCCTAACAAAAACATATAACTTAAAAAACTTGTATACAATAAAATCATCATAAAAAATTGATTCTACTAGATATCAGTAATATATTATGCTTTGTATATATGTAAGATAAAAATTAAAAAAATTGAAAAATAAAACACTACAAACACTCATTTCCATAAAATACAATTCCTTTAAATAAAATTCATCTCATTTTATTAGAAACAAATAATTTTCTATTATTATAATATTTTTACCAAAAAACACATTAAAATGATAATAAATATGTTGGAAAACATATGAAAATATAGACAAATAATATTCCCCAAAATTTGTTATATTTCATGAAAATATATTATTAAATTTTCAAATTTAGGGGATGACAATAGGTCTTAAGAGTGAAAAACTGAAATTCCCAATAGATCTGGTTATTAAAAATATCTTTCCAAAAGGATCCTTTCAGGTTCACAATGTTTTTTCCCTCTTAAAAGTAAATGGTTTCAATTAAAATTTTGGTTTCTATTTAAAAAATAGATTTAATTATTTTTTGAAGGATTCAATGAAACCTCAGTTTCCATCTTGTGAAAAAATTTAAACTTATATTGACTTCTAGGTTAATATATACACATAATTGAAACCTAAATATAAATATACACTCTAGTTAATGATCAATATCTAATAAATATAATCACATAATAAATTACCCATAAATATTAAAAGAACAAATAATGAAGAATTCAATTTAGATTAGGATTTTCATTATATATCACATTGGAATGTATATATCATGAAATTAATTAAAATAAAAATATGAATACCAATTTTAATTATATGACATAATTAATAACAATACAAAAAAATTACAATACAAAAAAAACTATATTCTCAACTAAATCCCATGGGTAATAAAGATCAATATCTATGAAATTTCTGAACACCATTATCACTTTATAAAATTTATGGACCACTGAATTAGAAAGTTAAATCTTGAATCGAAATTGGGAAAATTTTAAGGGGTTTTTTTGGGTATGTCCATAAATAATAATTTTGAATATATAAATACCCCTCCCACCCTTAAAATCAATATATATACAAAATTTGCAACCCAATGTTGATGTAACATTTGAAAAAGATGATATTATTAATATTATCAGTAATAAGACAAATTTATATGTTTAACATCCCCACTGATTATCAAAAACATATTTTACACTCCATATATATAACACAATATACCATGATCATGAAAAATGATTCAATTGGTCACTAATTAAATATACCAGTTCAAGGAAAAAAACAACCATGAAACAACATACATAAATCATAAATTAAAAAAATTTCAAAATTACTTAAAAAATAATCATACATGACCATGATTTTATGAAAATAAGTTTCAAATATTATTAGTAATGATCGATGTGTCGGATAATGACTTATTCATGAAATAAAATATTTAGATAAGTTTTCTATCATCAAACCTTTTTTATTTTAGAATCTTCTTTTTTTGAATCTAGGAACCTAACAAAACCACTTCAACACAAACATCCACAAAAAAACATTTCCAATTTAAAATATCAAAATTTATCATTCAAAATGCAACAAACATAATCATCTCGGGCCACCTCCAACCTCATGGCGCATACTTTTACACAAATTGACCCTTTATCTAACTAGATCGCTGGCAAGGAAGACCACTAGAGTCTATCATCATCTTCATTAAAGAACCATCTCCATCATCAAAAAACACCCACCTGAACAATATAAAACATCAGAGTCCTCATATATGAAAAACTACCATGACTAAGGAGGAAAATTCTAATCCCAAACCTCATTGTTGCTGGAACTTTTCAGAAAAAAAATCTGAAGAGAACACTATTCAACCTCGTAACCATTATTCACAAAATCGGTTACCACTATTTCCATTGCTAACCATCACCACATCCTCATCACAATCCAATCACAACACAAGACGTGATATTTGAAAAAAACATTTCACCATATCATCGTTATTTCCAATCGACCAATGTAAACTGAATCACCAAATCCCAGAAAGCACACTTCATCCAAAAGAATCGTCCATCAATATTCCATCGTCGAGATCAAAGGAAGAAAACCTTCACTAAAGTCACAAAGAATAAAAACTAGAAACAAAAAAATTGAGTCAAAGAGCCGTGCCTAGAATGTGGAAGCCAATATGGCACACCATCCAAAACCTAATTGTTAAAATAGCTCCAGATCCGACTAGGAGAGGTGGTGAAGAAATTTCTGTCAGAGTAGTGGATGAGTGAATCAGTGCTCCAATCAGAGGCATTGAATATGAGGCATTAAAACCATAAACAAACCAAAAATAAGAATGAAACCCAGTAGCGCCTTGAGATTTGTCGACCGCCAAACCACAAAACCCAAAACATCATTGAAAAACCACTTCATATCTGTCCTGGAGAGGCAGAGGGGGGGGGGGGGGGGGGGGGTAGGATGTTAGAGCCACAAAAATCGTTTCTGATGGGATCTGAAGAAAATATTATTCATGATTGAAGAATAACTAGATATCCATCAAAAGAGATAATACTAGAAACAAGACCAAAATGAAGTAGGGCAAGGCGGGAGAAGAAAAAGAGATGGGAGGAAAGAAATAAAATAAGAGAGGGAAGCACTCAAACGAGCAACCTAAACTAAGTCGAAGGGTTTCAATATGAATCCATTGGTGTCAATGAGAGAAATAGTAGGAAGTTGTGAGAGAATGGAGTCATCCTCCCCATCATTAATTTCAACAAAATACTATGAAGTTTATGTAGAAAAAAATTAAAAAAATTAAGGTGATTAATTTAAACAAGAACCCCCTAATATTTAAGCTTTACCCCTTACTATTTAGGGAATGGATTCCCCTCTCCCTATTCATGATGAATATTCTAGGGGTGAAAATAATTTGTCTCTTTAAAATAGAAATTTAATTATTGGAACCCATGAAATAAAATATTTAAACAGAATGAACCATGTCATAATTATCAAATGTGAGTGGTGTTTTTAATGTCATTATCATATTTCTCATATTTCACTTTGTTAAACAATTGAAATTATTCCCAATTTATTCGAAATTTATGTTATCCAATTTTTTACAGTTCATAATTCTTTTTTGGGAATAGATATGGGGAATAAAAATTAAATTAAATCATAACATTATGAGTAATAAGAAAATAAAAACAATATTTTGTTAAAAAATAATAGATAACATAGAAGAATTATAATGGTTTTACTTCTATGGTGCTATAAATTTAATGAATTCGGTTAGAAATATGTGAAATCTTAAAAACATATAAATGAGATGAAATTTATTCCCTTTGGATAAACATAAAAATAAATTTTATCCCCTAGTTCATTAATTTTTAATGGTTCATTCGGTTCACCTATTAGTTCTAAATATCCATTGATACACACTCTAGGGATGATGAATAGTCTAGGAAAATTAGATTAAATAATTCGAAAAAAACGTTTGGTTCTCAAATTAAACCAAAATACTCACAAAATATCATTAAAATTCATTTTGATTATAATATAGTCATGATAAAACATATCACATTCCCTATATATCCTATAATTTATATAGGAATATCATCTAATATCATCAATTTCAAAAAAAATATAGATTCACTCACTAAAATATTTAACACAAAAATTAAAGGCCTTTAATACAAAAAATGATTTATGTTAATGTTCCATAGAAAAACGACATGGTTAACCAAAAAATGCTTTGTATAAAGACATTCATATGGGAGATTTAAATGAAGTTCAAAAGGCCCATAAATATGTATCTAACATTAAATATTGGTTCTTTCTAGAATTTTAGAAAATTTCTATATGTTATGTTTAAGATGTATATTAAAAAAGATTTAGTATCCATTAAACTTTTATGATAAATAGTAATCATTTTTTGAAAACATCCACACATTTATATTAATGAATTGAATATAAATTTTTTAAATTGAGTTCTATTTTCTGTGTTAAAATCCATGGAGATTCTATGTAATTAGTAAATATTCATTTAAATATATTTTAAAACACAAAAGACTTGTATATTAGAATGTTCCAATACATTTATCCACATATAAACTACATATATTTCCACCAACATTTTATAATTCTCATGGGAAGATAGAAATGGTCCCATAATTTCCATAACCCAAAAAATAAACATCTAAAATTCCAATTCATGGAATCACTTGTTTAATACCAGCATTACCCAGCCTTTGAAATTTATCACAACCTTGTAAAATAAAACAAATATCATTGATCAAAGTAGGCAAATAAAAACTAACATGAAAAAAAATCATTGGATTCCCATAATCGCCTATCATTCCCATCCCATTCTGAGTAGTGAAAACTCACAAGGATGATAAAATTTATTCTTTAAACACACAACTCAGTAATATCCCATTCAAATATATTTTAAATATGAATGAGTAATCTAAATAGTTTTTTTTATCATAAAACTTTATTTATTCCTTTTGTTCATATTAAAATCTATGGGAAATAATCCAACTACCCTGAAATTTTTAAAATATGCATACTAATAATATTGTATGAATGACAAAGAATGATTTTTTTTAAAAGAAATTAAGAGTTAATCTTTTTAGGGTCAATATTTTGGGTGCTATAAATCTTAATAATGTGACAAGAACCCCCATTATCAATAACATATTTATATTTAATTTCATAATCAAAATCATGCATCAAAGGAGTCCACATAATGTGAATAATGTTTTCCTATTTAATATATTTTAGGAATTTTAGAGTAGAATTACCTATAAAAACTATGAATTTTCACCTATGATAAACTACCTAAACATATATTAATGTCACACAATAACAAAAAAATACATCTTATTTGTAGTTTAATTTATTTTGTAATCATCAAAAAAACCTATATGAATAACACACCATGTTAAGATTTTTATATTTTATTTGGACTAAAACAACCCTCAAAACTACATCACATTCATAAAAAAAATTAAAATTGAATGTAATGATCAATCATTTATCAATGGTAAAGATCATTTATTTTTTCTTTAAATTTCTTAATGTGTCCTTAAAAATGTTATCTAGTGGATACATTGAGGTAATGAGGGTTTTCAGGTATTGTTCAGATCAAGGTGCTCGTGAATTTTTAGAAGCTCATTGGGCTTCATGATTAAGAGAAACTATGCCGCCCTTCATGCATAGTATACCAAAACATGAAATGTGTAGATAGAGGAGAGTAGGGGGATACACGGTTTGTATGAAACTGAGTGATCCTATTAGTACTCCCATTGAAGCTATTGTGGGACTTGGGGATGTGATATTCCCCGACATGTGCAAGGTTAGAAAAACCATGCACCTATCCTATACGGGGTACCTCTTTATTCATTGCTATGGTGTATGTTTTGCACACTATTTGGACAATAGTATGACCAAACCATGAACCATTGATAGTTTTATTGAATATACAATTCATACCTTAGTGAAAATTTAAATTAAACCCTCATTTTATCCTCTTCATTTATAGTGGATGAACACCTCTTCCTTACCCATGAGAGAACTACTACTCTTATTGTTATAATTTAATGCCTTTTTATCATCTAAACTCAAATAGAGAAACGTCAGAATAATTGGATGGTTACAGGTATGGTCTTCAATAACCATTATCCATTTCATGGATTTTATTTGAATATCTTGTGCTACTTAGGTGTGATCTAATTTCTTATATATTCAGGGAATTATACCATTCTATGTTTTCCTATTGATCTAGCTCATATATGAAACCGATATTAGGTGGTGTGTAATCTATGGCACTATGGTAGGTGGTATATTTTTTCATTTAATTTTTCATGTTTTTATAGCAATTCTGTTATCCCAATTGACGTATTTTGATAGAAATTTTGTTAAAATGTGTTCATTGATTGTAAATTAATATACATGTTATGTTATACATCTATTGAGCCTTTCTTTTCTTTTAGATGATGATGACCTCAACCAATTCCACCCCTTTGGTGATCTAGATTGATATTACCCATTATAAGATAAATATTTAATAAAGAAAAAATTCCTAACTGTCTGGATTGCGTTGAAAATGAAATTTACCACTAAAATATAAATTTTAATTGAAATAATGATCTTTTTAAATTCTTGGCATTTATTATAAATGGAATTACCTTCTTGACACAATTAACTAAATCAACCAACCACTTTCTAGGTGGATTGAAATGCCTTTTTCATAAATTTACAATCCTTTATTAATGAAATGTATTTTTATATATAATTTCCTTGCATCAAGATAGTTTTTAATTATTAAATGAATTAATTTGATTAATTTATTAGAAGTTTAATGGGATGTAAGAATAAACCATAGAAAAAATGCTTTTTTATATAGATCATATTATTTATGATTACCTTGTTTTATTAGTTCTTGATGATAATTAAGCTAAAGTTGTTATCCCACATGATATTACAACTATTTTTATTACTCCGTTTATATAGGTTTTGGAACGATGGTCATGATACATGTAATGAATGATGTTTCACTATCACATATATGAGGTGTTGATCATGATATCTTACACCATTATACTATTATCTATGAAATAGAAATGAAATTATAAGTTTCTTTACTCATGGTGTTGGTCATGAAATCTAACTCTATTTTCCGTATGTATTGGGAATGATATTTCACATTTATTATGTGATTTGTGGCATGTACCATTTTTCTCTAACTTTTATGCTCATTTAGATTACTTATGGATTCCAGAATTACTCCATGGTCCCTCTAGAACCTAGTATCCATGTATATGAATACCTACTTTCTCAGGTACACAGCGAATATTTTTTTATATCATATACAACTATATATATATTATCATTACATATATATATATGGTAACCAATTAGACTCACATTCTGGATTATGTCAAAGCAGGTTGAGCTTCCTGGTGTCCTACAGGAACCTGATCCAGCTTGTATTTATTTATGTAGTATTTATTATCAATATTTTTATCTTTGTTCTACTTTTGTATATACAATACATGGATTATTACAAGTCACAGTTGGTGGTGGTGTTCTAGGATTTTATATAACACCTGACTCAGGACACCTTTGATACTTGGGTAGAATACTTTTCTACAAGTATGTATAAGGGTAGGCTCCATCCTACATATTTTTGATATTATTTACTTATAGAATGTAGCATGGTAGTAGAGGACTGAGAATATTCTATAGATTCTAGTGGATCTTCCTTAGTTCCTTTTTGACATTTTATATATCATGTTGTATATGCATATCCCATGTTTCCCCTTTTGGTATATCAATATACCCTTAAATAATTATATATGACCCAACCCATTATTTTTTTTATTATTATAGATTTTATTGGTTATTCACACATCTGAAGTTGATTATAATATTTTTTTCCTCTATTTCATTTATTATGTGTTTTATATTTTGATTCCTCTATGATGTGTTACTAATCCTATGATAGTATTATATTTTTATATAAGACTCTTCTATTGTATTATTATATATTTTGTATATTGTGCCACTCTGATATAATGATATAGTCTCTCAAACATGCTACCTTAGACTATCACTATTATCCACCAGCCTCTAGAGTATTCAAAAAAGCATTTGAGGCCGTGTGACCCACCTATTAGGGTCACAAGTTAATTGGATCCCAATATGGGATGTTACATTGAATCATATAAATAGATATAGGGATTATGAGAAAATTATTTACTTTGTATTTTTAAATTGTTGAATGATTCTAAAAAAATTTAATCCTAAATAAATGATGTATCATTTAACAAAATATTAGAAAATATGACTAGTGATTTTTGAAAAATATTTTTATGATCCTTTTTTATAAAATGTATTGCCTAAAAAAATCATTTAACTTTTTTAAAATTTTCAAAAAGGGGAAGATTTTCAATGGGAAAAATATTATTATTATGAACAACAATAACCATCCATGACACCTTTTGACCTTTAAAAATTACTTCATTAACAACATAATGATTTTTATCCAAATGAATGGAAATATTTATTTCTTGACACCTTCCAAAATAAAGTTCCAAATTTTTTAAAATTTATTGAAAATTCCATCAAAAATTGATAAATCATCAATAAAAATAACTAATATTATATCAACCATATTAGAATTGATATCTTTCCAACATATTTGGAAGTTATTTGGGGAAATATAAAATCCAAATGTTATTTTCTGAAAATAAAATGTACCAATGTAGAATTTGAATTTGAACTTATCTTGAACAGTTGGAGATAAAATAACTTTTTTTAAAATAGAATAACAATCTATAAAAAAATAACTATTTATGCTCCATGATATGATGTTTTTGATGCTTGAATGACATAAAAATGAAGCCATTTCTAGTGGATGAGTTTATTTTCAAATATTCAATAAAAACTACATACTTATTTTATTTACTAACATGAATTTGTTCATTTTATCATCTATTACAATATCGAAAAATCCCTTATTTTGAAATATGTTGACATGATAAAATAAAGAAGTATAAAAAATGATATACATAATCTCTGAATTGAGGATATTAATCACTAATTATATTATAACATATTTCAGAAAATGGTTAAGCCTGCTTTGTCCCTAAACCCTTTAGTTATAATTATGATTCATAAGGATATAATTAATGTATAATAAAGGATATATACATTTGAATAGATCTAAAGTCTAACCTTTTTTGAAATTATTCATGGTACAATGTTCTTTATCGGATGATGTTTTTTGTGCTCTTTTATGTGCTCCTAGGAAGGGCGGTGGATGCAGATTCTATCTTTTTTGTTGGAGCTGATATTTGTACTATAATCATCATTCTCCTTTAATTTTTGTTTGGGTAATTCTTCCTTAACTACCTATCTCATTTAAAAGTCCAGCGATTATACATATGTTAGGAAATTTAGTTATTTGTTTTCTCTGTGTGGATTCACATATTACTTCTGTGTGTCATCCGATCAACCCACACATGTGTGTGGAGGTTTATGTATCGAGGGATCCGGTTGAGTATGCGTGGATTGAAGTCGAATAAGAGGTATGGAGTATATAGCTAATGATCATTGACCTTTCGGTGGTGTTCTGTTCATCATTCCATTGACTGGGTCTCTTGGATGTTAACTATTGATGGGGTGTTACTGGTAGAATGTTACATTGTAGGTGGGGAAGTGGGATGACGTTAAACATGCTAATCAATTGGTAAGCTTTGCATTTTATTGTAAAATTGTGGAAAAATAGGTTGATGAAACCTCTGTGCCAGGGGTATTTTATTTGAATAAGGAGGATTTTTGGGACAAGGAGATGGGTAAACAAGTGGAAAAGTTTGTTGATGAACCAGCCTCACAGCCGCCTCATAATAAGGGTTGGTGTTTCTCTTGGAAGGAAATATTTGTTTTGATGGAATGGGTGGTTAATGAACCTCATATCACTCAAAATCAGATTGGTTCTACATTGGTAACAACAACGGATCAAAAAAAGGGATTGTTATTGGATTCTGTTCAGACCCACAACGCCTTTGACTGTTTGGACACTGATGAGCTTCAATAGAATCTGCAATATGATCCAGATATAGGAACTATAGAAAGTGTGGAGTCAGAGGTGGATTCAGGATTATATAAGACCTATGAGGTTGGATAGATCCCTATGAATAAGAAGGGGAGGGGTACAATTACTACTCTCATTTACCATAACTGAAGGAAACATGATTAGGTAAAAAATATAAATCATTTGAGGCAGAAATTTCATCTGATTACATGGTTTTTGTGCCAAAGAAGACTGATGTTATGGTTCATAGAATCACCAATGACATGCTTCTTGTAATTTTTAAATCCAATAAAAACATAATTAAATGGAAGAGGACTCTAATAACCTATCTTCCACTCAAATGAGAAAATGGTGGATGAATATCTTTATGTAAACACCTCACTAGAAGTGGCTGAGTTCTTGGGAAGGAATATTTATGTGGATTTTAATAGTGAGCAAGCTAATTGGATTGATAAACAGGATATGATCTTGGTAAGAGGCCTCAATGATAGAATAATCAGCAAAGAAGATTATATTCAAACCCGAGACAAAATGGTGTATCACTTTGAGGATGTTACCAGTGAAGACCCTGATGCTAATGTATGGATTATGAACTTGGATCTTTATAGAGAGAAAATCAGCAATATATAGAGGCGATGATTTAATGGATTTCTTTTCTCTTATGAGGCTTCACCTCTAGATTGATTGGGACATGTTTCTCACATTTCCAGAAATGTGATTTTAATATTAGAAATTCAATTTGCAGTCTAAAAAATTATGTTTCAAGAGTTCTCTATAATATTTATATAATTAATATGCCTCTTTGTTTGAAGCATGAGATGTATCCTCTAGCTCTCCATTAAATTATTTATGCAAAGTAACAGATTATTCTTATTATAAAAAACTATACTCAATATGAATAATCAAATAGTTTATCTATATAAACCTATAAAAATTATAAAAATTTTAAAAATTTGTGGGGGAAATACTCTAAAATTACAAAGGATTTTCTTCATCTGTTGATCATTTATTTAATTATTCATGAAATTGATTGTACAGGTCGTTAGATTATAAAAACTAAACACTTGAACAATTCTCAAAATATGTCATATCATTATCAATTTTCAATTCATTAAATTGTACCCTTTTTTGTTCGATGTAAAGAAATAAATCTACCCTTACACACATTACTGATAGAACCTCCATTGGCTATGTAATTTTAGTCCAATCTGATATGTACATCCCTTCCAAACCTGATATCGAAAATAATAATCTCTAGGAAAAAATATCTCTAACTCCAATTAACTTTTCCTAGAAAATTATTGTTGGATGATTATGAGATAAGTTCTCCAATATCTCTAACTCCAATTATATTTTATGGTCGTTTTAACATTCTATGGCTTTTCAAAGACACATATATATGTATTTATTCATAAATATATATATGTGTATGTGTGTGTGTGGGTTTCTATGTGTGTGTCTCTATGTTGTATATAAGTATATATATATGTAATTATTTATTTACTTATAAACAGACTTCAAAAACATATTTTTTCATAAAATGTATTTAAAACTAATCTTATAAGTACATTCTATGGCTTTTCAAATACGCATATATATGTATTTATATGTAAATATATATATGTGTTTGTGTGTGTGTGTCTCTCTCTATGTGTAAGTGTGTTGTATATATCTATGTATGTATGTATGTGTTTATTTATTTATTTATTTATAAACACACATAAAAAACATATTTTTTCATAATTTTTTTTAACTAGTCTTATAAGAACATTTCAATATACATATAAATATATGTATAAAAAAAATATAAAAAAATATATATAAATATATTAATATACGAATTAATATATATATATACTAATATATAAATAAATAAATTTATATTAATATGAATCTATATCAATATATGAATAAATATAACTATATATATAGATATATCATTAAATAGAGAACAAAACGAAATGGCTTTGTGGAAAAGGTGCAGCCACAAAATGGGGGAGGTCCCGGGTTCGAGTTCGGGTAGAAGCGAAGGGGGTGCACGTTTATGAGGATGTGCGGGAAGGGTAGCACGCGGAAGACCTCATAGCGCTGATAAAGGGGGTGTGAAGCACTGATAAAAGCACTCCCCGCATTATTTGTAATTTTTTTTATTTTCCATAAATTTTTTGACCTTTATAAGTGCTTTTTAAAAGGGCTGATAAAGGCCCCTTTTATAAGCGCTAAAAAAGAGCTGATAAAGGGGTCTTTTATCAGTGATTTTTTTAGCACTGATAAAAGCGGCCTTTATCAGCACTTTTCGGTGCGCTGATAAAAGGGACCCCCCCCCCCATATTAGCGGTGAGCATTACAGTTCTTTTTTAGCACTGTTAAAGACCGTTTTGAGGGACGATATAGGCCGTTTTGTTGTAGTGTATCCCATTCGGGTAGCCACATGACTCAAGAGTTTTCCCTAGCCCGTTGTTCTTCTGAGAGAACCAATTCATCCCAGATCTTACTTTTATCCACGATATTATTATAGAGCAAGTCATCCCTAACCTTCTCTACACTGGTTTCCAGACACTCAATTTGGTTTTCAGATCATCCATGCTTTTGTCAGGATGAGGTAGATTCATTATCCATGTTGACCAGCCCTATTTGAGTCACCTACTTTTGTTATTTATGGCCACCCATGAGACCCCTAGTTCGAATCTCCCCATATCTTCCTTAATAGTTGATGGTAACCAAGTTCATTGCTCCATTAATTTCTATACATGAAGCTATCAAGAGAGACCTACCCAGGAGACAAGGACAACAACAATGAAGAGTGATCAGAAGTCACTCGAACCAGATGAATTACCTTTGAGTTAGGAAACATAGATAAAGCATGGATGTTGGTGAGATAGTGGTCAAGGTGACTCCAGTAGAGGATACTTCCCTTTTGGTTGTTTCACCATTTAAAGAGGACAACTGAATAACCCATGTCCATAAGGATGTTGATGCCCATAAACTGCACAAATCCATAATCTCCTTTCAGGGGAATGATCTCATTCCCTTTATCTCAGATAGATATGGAATGATGTTGATGTCACCTCCAAGGATCCATGGAAGGGTTTCGGTGTCGAAAGAAGATAGATCCTTCCATTGAGCTTGTCTTCTTTGTGGATAGCAGTTCATATTGATAAATGACACAAAACATTTGGTCATGCCACTAGTTTTCTTTGTCGTGATAAATTGGTCTCCCATCCGATCATCTCGACCGAAATGCCTTTGTTCTAGATGATCCAAATTTGCCTATTTGTGGGGGAAGCATATATGGAAGCATGCATTATGATCCTTAGAGTGAACATGCAGATATTATATGGGCTCTATTTTTGTTTAAGGACATCGGGAATCTGTGCCTTGTTATTTTTGGACTTCGAGGATACAAAGTTCGTTTTGATCCTTTCACGAATACCTCAACAGTTTCAAATGATTATAAGATTCATTTATGATAAAATAGCCTATCATTGACCCATGCACCTTAGTCTCTTTTTGATGGGAGGAAGAACACTCCTGCAGTGGCCTTCATTTCATTCTCAGTCCGGTACACATACCCAAGCTCAATTAAACTTGTTCTAGTGAAGGTGGGAGACGTCGGTACAAGAGACTTAGTCACATTCTGAAATCAACACTGGATGGGGACTGGGGTAGAAAGTCGCGCTTTCCTATAAGGCGGGGTTCTTCTAGAATTCCACTTGAGATTTTGTAGGATATCTCTTTAGCCAGATCAACATCTGAGATGGTTATAGGGAGATCTCCCTAGAGACTGTTGTAATTGTAAACAAAAAACCCCATGGGTCAAGAAACCCGAATTTTTTTTTTCGGCTTCATTTATGTAATGCGGGTCCACGTCATTTATTTTTTGAATGAATTTAAATGCTATGTAATTAATGATTTGGTATATCTTTTTACCTTCATAAATGTTGTTCTTTTAATATTTTGGTCTTTCCTTTTACCTTCATAGATTATCTGTATTTAATATTCTGGTCATTATTTGTACCAACATAAAATCTATGCATTTAATGTTGTGGGTCTATAAATTGATGTAATTGTAATCTGAAATTTCAATTGTGAAATAGTGAGGAATCTGGAAAGCTCCTTTGTGTTGTGTGCCAATTTTCTTCCTCTTCAATTTTTCTTCTAATATTTCTCGGCTTTTATAGGAAACAAACTGGTATCAGAGGCCTGTTCCCAAGACTCTCTAATTTAAAAAATATGGTCGCAATCCAGTCACACGTTCCGAAGCTATCCAAGGAAAACAATGAAAGATGGTGCATCTAAATGAAGGCGTTATTCGGGTCGCAAGTATTATGGGAGATAGTCACTGATGGGTATATTGTACCCGATACTACGGAAGAAGCTTCCTTCACGAATGAAGAAAAGACAACCCTCAAAAATCAAAGAAAGAAAGACAACAAGGCGCTTTTCATCCTTTATCAAGGGTTGGATGAAGAAACGTTCGAAGAAATTGCTGAAGCAACATCATGCAAGCAAGCATGGGATTCTCTTTCCACCATATTCAAAGGAGTTGATCAAGTGAAGCAGGTATGTATTCAAAAATTAAGAGAAGATTTTTATGCGGTGCATATGAAAGGAGAACCAAACAAAGAGATTCCAGTAGAAACAGATGATCCGGAAGAAAGGAATGATCATCAGAAGAAAATCCCAACAACACCTTCCCTGAGAGAATTTCCAGTACACAGAGTCCAAGAGGGCATTCCATCAATCCTGAAAGGACTCCATCAAGTCAATATTTGACGAGCTCCTCCTCACCAATGGTACCCATAAAAATGACAAGCTTAAGCGACATCAATGAGAAAATGGAAGAGGTAAATCTTTTTTGCCTATATGCAGATCATGAGCTTCCAACGTTTTAGGAAGCCAGGATGGAAGAATGTTGGAGAATTGATATGGGAGAAGAAATTTGTGCTATAGAGAAAAATGACAAATGGGAGCTGACCACACTTCCAAATAGCCAAAAAACCATTGATGTCAAATGGGTGTACAAGATCAAGTGAAATGATGATGGTGAAATTGATCGCTTGAAGGCAATGCTCATAGCAAAGAGGTATAAATAGAAGTATGGGGTGGGCTATGAAGAATTATTCGCTCATGTTTCTCACCTTGACAATGTGAGAATGATTATCTCACTTGCTTTTCATCACAGTTGGATGATCTACCAATTGGATGTGAAGCCTGCATTCCTGAATGCAATTATAGAGGAAGAGGTCTATGTAGGCCAGCCGGAAGGCTTTGTTATGCAAGGGGATTAAGACAAATTGTATCTACTAAAGAAATCTCTTTATGGGTAGAAGAAGGCTCCTCGTGCTTGGAATGCACTCATTGAAAGATATCTTCATGAGAACAGATTCACCAAATGTCCATATGAGCATGCAGTTTACATCAAGAAGAATGATCCAGGCTGATATTTTCAAAAAGGAATTACTGACAGATTTATTCAAAAGACTTAGAACGACGCTCAGAATGAAACTGATTTTTGTTTTATGGGGAGTGTTGGAATTGCAAAAAAAAACCCATGGGTCAAGTAGACCACATTTATTTTCTGCATCATTTATGTCATGGGGGTCCGCGTCATTTATTTTTAGAATGAATTTAAATGATATGCATTTAAGTATTTGGTATACCTTTGTTCTGTCATAAATGATATGCTTTTAATATTTTGGTCTTTCCTTTTAACATCATAGATTCTCTGTATTTAATGTTTTGGTCTTTCATTGTACCAACATAAATTCTATGCATTTAATGTTGTGGGTCTATAAATTGATGTAATTGTTGTCTGAAATTTCAATTTTGAAATAGTGAAAAAGCTTGAAAGCTTCTTTGTGTTGTGTGACAATTTTCATTCTCTTCAATTTTTCTTCTCATATTTCTCATCTTGTATAGCAAACATGGTCCATTCACGTTGGGTTGCAGCCCGATGTGAGATCATGATTTTGGCATTTGAACTTGCATGGAGAAGAGATGGAAGCAAGGCTCCATAGCGGGGAGCATAGGAACCATTCCCGCATAACACATTTAGAGAGCATCAGGGATGGGATACTCATCCAGGTGAATATATTAAAAGGCTCATTGGGGAGGGCTGGAGAATCCAGTGGGCCAACCGCCAGATTTGGGGGGTCGACATGTCCCGTTTTAGAGGGAGATGGGATCTCGAAAGCAGGAGAAGAGGTCCACGTATTGGCTTTGACTAGCGAAGAAGGGTCTGACCTCGACATTGAGATTGTAGGTCCGGAGACTATGACCTGATGAGAGGTCTAGGAGATGTCTTATTTAGTGGCTCCTCTATTCTCTTGGATCCAGATTTCCTTTCGTTGTTTCCTTCAAACATTCATCGAGTTCCCTTGAAGAAGAAAAGAAGAATAGTACATGTGGATGATAGGGTATGCAACATTCTGGTACTATTTGAAAAATTCCATCACCTTTAGGTTTATCTTCTCTGGTATTGTAATGATTAAATATAGTTCTACACAAGTGTGGGCCACAAAGGGTTCCTCACCACTACAATTATGATAAACCATGCAAAGAAAACTACCAAAAGAGTCACAAATTGTTTTGTGCATGGCACCGTTCTAGAAGGGTAACATGAGGCTAGGAAAATAGAGCCACACCACCGCACGAGGACTGTATGTCCCCTTGTGATGCTCCATAGACCATCGAACTAGGTTGAACCACTAGCGAACGAATGGCTGGGGGATTTACACCACAAGAGGGTTATAATAACCCGAAGCTTATCGTACATGGACATTACATTACTTTTGCGGAATACTTAGTACATAACAAAAACACACACACAAGGATCGTAATAGTTTAGTGTCTTTGGAAACTCGGAACGTAATCTTCTAATCGTGGTGAAAGATCTTCAATATCCCCCATAAAGATCTTCCCTTTTTTTTTACCTAAAAACCTTTCTTTATATCCTGGGGAAAAGAAAACATAAAAGGGTGACCTCAAATGCTCAGCAAGGGCAAATAAAGGACATAAAAATCATATCATATCTTTATGAAAATCAAAACCTGCAAAAGAGATCATAATATCTTAACATGGAATAAATCATAGAAGTGAAAATGAGATCCCCATAATCATAACATAAAACTTGAAACTTTGTGGCATGCACACATAATCATGGAAAATCATTTCTTGTTAGTCATGACTCATTGCCAAGACTATCTTAGTGGACAAAGTCCCTTTCTGAACCGAGTTCTCTCCTCGTTTCAGTCCTGTATCACTGAACCGAAATAACCTTCCGTTCCAGCCATGTCTATCTCATGAGATATAAAATCATTACCCAATGCATTGGAGGGAGATATAGGTCCCACCCATCTCTTAATGAATCCTTTCTTATGTGTGCCACAAAATCATAAATCATACATCATTGCATAACCCATGTAATAAAAATGGGATTCTTGAAACATCATGACATCATAAATAAATTCATATAAGATAAAGGAATTCATAAACATAATTCCATCACAACATAGTCAAACCAATGTAAAAATATGGATAGAAACAGAACCCTTTATTATCTTAGATGGAAAATAATTTTGATAAAACACTTGAATTGAATTCTTGAGGAAAATATCCTTTCTTCTTCAAAAACATTTTTCCTTTCATAACATGTCATACAACTTTAAAATAAAAGAAGTTAATTAAAAATAAACTTGAAAACTTGTAAAGGAAGCTTCTTTGAAGTAATGTTTTAAAAATCCATTCATTCCGTATAAGTTAAAAAAAAATATTCTTCGTACATTTGTCGGAAAAGTCAAAAAGTACCTCGTACGGAAAAACGACAAAAGATTCCTTTCATATTCTTTACTAAAAACTCACCTAAGGGTAAAATTGGATTTAAACTATTTCAAGTGGATGGAATCAATATTACATATTGAGGGAACATGGATGTGGATGATAAAATACACCCCAGTAAATACTTACGAATAAACAATCTCGGATAAAAATGAGATTGTGATATTTCCCTTACCTTATGTCCGACTTGCTTTGTAAGTGTCCAAACCTCCTGTATAATGATTTAAATCATGTTATTGACTTATTCCAGAATCATATTCATTGTTATGATATCATATACGGTTCACTTATGACATTATATTACCCGTTCTTTTGTAAATTCCATGTTAAAGAAGCGTTTTGGGTAAAATCGTTTCATTTATCTTAGGTGTTTTGACTTGTTGTTCTTGACATCATTATTACTTATATCATGATTTACTTACTTCCAGAATATAAAATATGATTTATATATCATATATATTCAGTATATATATATATATATATAATAGATAGATAAATAAAATGAAAAACACCATTCATGGAGACGGTAGTCCGTACGTACGCATGAACGCTGTTTTTCTTTCCTTATTGTCTTGAAATGGAAGTAAGTAGATGAAATACATATGTATATATATACATAAATCCAGTAGCTTTATAATGTCATATATTTCATTATTATTTCTTATATATACATTATAATCATTCTTAAATGGTTAACATGGAGAATGAATCTCATCGCGTCGTGGAGACGGTAGTCCGTACGTACGCACGAGCGATGATATCATTTCTATAAATATTGAATTGAATTGGAGTGGATTATACAATATATCAGAATCAATATGATGTTGTAATAACTATGTATAGTTATTCTTTACACCATTATACCCATCCATGTAAGGTGGTGGTGGAAAATAGATTACACCACGGCGTGGAGACGGTATTCCGTACGTACGCACGCGCGGTGATTTCTTTTTCCGTAGGATGGATAGATGGTGAAATAGGGTTGTTTCATACTTATAATAACATATCAGTATATGAGTGATACTGATGTTATTACTTCATAATGAAACAACCTAAGAAGAAGAAGTGGAAGAAGAAATAAAGATGAAAGAATTGGTAACGGTAATTACCTCTTCTTTGAAGTGCCTCTTTGAGACCTCCTCTTAGGGCACTAGAATTGGTCTTTGAGGAAGACCAGAACCTCTAGGATGTTTCTAGGGAAGTGGAGAAGAGATTTTGGCAGGGGTTGGCCGAGCTTGAGTGCTCAAATTGGTGTGAGGAGGAGGGGGAGGAGGTGTCCTTTTATAGGGGAGGAGAGGGGCACCTTAGGAATATCTCAAAATATTATTTTATATTAAAGTCAAAATCGGTTTATAATGGTTCCAAAGGGTCTTATTTCGAAGCTAAAGTGGGGATGGGTCGAAATCCTATCAACAAATATAATTTAGACAAGTTTAGGATATTATTTTAACCTTATCAATTAGATTTAACTCTAAGTTAAATAATTTAACTTTTACCATGTCTTTTTGTTTTCTTTCACTATATGGTTAATAAACTTACTATAACATGACAAACGAACCCCAAATTGTTTATTATTAATATATATATCCTTATCTAAGTCATTTGGCCGAACCTTAGATTTTTAGGAATAAAATAACAATTAATAATATAATATTTGATTTAAAAACTATTTTGTGTCAATTTTGACACTATTTGATATATGGTTTTTGTGAAAGTCATAACAGAATTATATGTTCGAACCAAGTTTATTAAATCAACATTAATATATCATAGTAACCTAGAAAATTAGTGGAATTCATAAAAAATCTCAAATTACATTTATTTTGGTGTTTATAACATCAATTATGTCAATATTTCATTAATAAGATAATTACTGCATCATCGTTGTGTCATAAATAAATTAAATTATTTTATGTCTAAAAATTACAAATAAAATACCATCATGTAGGAAATCTTTTTATCTTTCTAATGAATATTTACAATCGAATTTATCTTATGCATAACCCCATATTAAAAATGATTTACTTATTAAACTTTGATTTTAACTATTTTAACCTTTCTTTAAATAAATTAATAATAAATGTCCTAATCTAATCCAAGTGGGCCTAAATGGTCATATTTTATTCCTAAGTTTGTTTTTGGTCGAATTACACTTATCCAATAGAATTAGGACATGTGTTAGGGTAATATTAATATCATATTTACCCTTAGTTACCCTATTTACTATTAACCGCGGTAAAAAAAGTAAAAAAGTTACTATTCACCAAAAAATTATTTTCATCTCATTGAACCACATTTTAGTCCTTGATATTAACCGTGTCTCTCGGATTCTCGAAATTCCATTCACAGAAGCGGCAAAATTAAGTTTTATGAAAAATTCAGTTTTTTTTAACTACCACTTAGTAGTTTCACTATTCATGAAAAATTTATGTTTTTCAGAACAATGCCAAAATTTCATCCTAAGCTATATTTCATATTCCAAATTCAAAAATGAAATCTATTTTACCAAATTCATAACATAGAAGTTGCATTAATTAATTTTATAATTAAATCCCGCTGTTAAAATAAATAGCGTGTTTTTAGGAAACAATATCTATCAAAAGATGGACACTTGTTTATGTCTGGTTTAAATGTGAAATTACGTCCAATGACCAACATTGTATTAAATTGTAAAAATATATTCTAAATATACTTTAAAACCACTCAAATTAATAATTTATCACTATTAATTATTTCGATTAAAAAAGTTGTTTTTAATTATAATTTAGTAATTTTCACTATTCATCAGAATATGAAAGTTATCCGAAAAGTACCAAAATTTCACCTTAGGCTAAATTCGATACTCCGAATCCAAAAATGAAATCCATTTTGAAAAATAAAATTTACAAAATTTCAAAAAGTGGTTATTACTATTCATAATGGCTAGTTTTAATAGCATATCGCTGTTTAGTGAAACTCGTTATTGCGTACTACACACACTATCGAGGAAGGTTGCGATTGCGTGTAATGAAAGGCAAGTCAAGGATGCGTGTTGTGCAAGCTCCTTTTGGTGTAGCGTATAACACAAGACATTAGTAAAATAAAAAGAATATTTTTTTCATAAAATCTCGGGCTGTTACATTCTACCCCCCTTAAAATGAATTTCGCCCTCGAAATTCATCGGGGTTATAAATGGTTTACTATTTGAAAGTTTCTTTAATAGAAACCCACATCGTAAAAGGGAATACCAAAACTTGGCTTTAAAAACAAAAGTATGAAACGTAACGGTTACCCAAATAAACTAATCACTGGGTTTCCACATAGGTGAAAATATGGATATGGAAGAGAAATCTAACCATCATGTTCTGATGGAGAGTGGTAGAGAACATGGCTATGGAAAAGCCAGTAATCACAAATCCATAAATTTGTGACGATCTAAGGTACCATCTGATTCATCAGGTATAAGAGAAGTAGGACAACATTTTTGGTTTTCAAGATCATTTCCCTAAAGTTAAAGAATTTAAATTAGAATAAATACTTACTTTATTTTGGTACAATCTCACTGTTGTTCGTGCCTTTAACAATTTCCACTTCATCTCTTAAATAAATGAATTTGAATTTGTTATTCGTGAAGTGTTAGCAGATCATGTGATAGAATGACGGGTCATTCCATCTGTCTCAAAAGGTTAGCAAAATTTATAAGTCGATCTATAGTGGGATTAATCATATATGGTTCCTAAAATGGACTTATACTTCATATATCATACTGCTTAATATAATAAAACTAGTTTCTACTAAACAGAGAATTCCTGTAGGTCAGTGGTAGGCGATAAAGGCCAGTCGCACTTCGGTCGTGGGTTCGATTCCTACAGCCTTGTCCGAAGCGATGGGCTGTCGCCCGTCCTGCAGGTTGTCCGTTTTCCAAAACTATATTACTATAACATCCCATCAATAATATCGAAAAAACTTCTATCCTTAAACAATACTAACTTATGTCCAACATAATCCAGTCTAATCTTTAGGCTTATACATAATACTGCAGTCCACTCTCATAATATAGTGACAACGATTACCAGAGATTTAATACTGTCATTGATCCCCACATATCATAATATATGTCTTGTTGGTCACATTCCAAACATTCAAAGTCCTTAATCGTGTATTCTCATGAATACCTTAGTGAAAACATGAGTGCAGTTAAAAGTTAACACTTTCCACATACCAAAATCCTCAAAATTCTATATACTCAAACCATGATATCACTTAGTACTTATATCAATCATGAGCTCATGAATACTATTAAACATTTCATTTTCTCGTCTTCATTATGCGCATATCATCTTATTTCCAAAAATATCTCAATCACTTTGAATACCACATTAAACCAATACATAAATATTCCAATACTCCATGATACAACATTATTTTGGAATCCCATTACATAAACACTTAATCATTCCACCACATCGTTATCATATTCAACATTGCCAAAAGTGATCGCATGTGATTTCCCTTTGTCCTTTTCCTTCAGTGGTTGCTCATGTTGATCATCACTAACCCTTGGATTAGGGCAATTATTAGCATAATGCCCCATTTCCTTGCACTTGAAGCATTGAAGTGTTGGCGGTGCGTCCTCTGCAGTGTTTGCTTTATTCACATCATTAGAAACCCTTTTTCCATTACTTCGACACTCAGCTGCTCGATGACCTTCTTTTCCACACTTAAAACATTTTCTAGTCCCTTTAAGACAATCTCCACCATGCTTCTTTCCACACTTTGTGCATAAGGAAACATTCATCTTCTTTTCACCATTATTCTGAGATTTCTCCTTGAACTCCATCTTTCGTTTCTTGTCAAAACCATGAGATGGATATGTAACACCAACTTCCATTTCTACCTTGATAGCACAACGCACAATTTCTTCATAGCTACTGAAGTCTCTTATAGCTAATGCCCTTCGAAGACTTGGTTTTAAGCCACTGAAAAATCGATCAACTTTACTTTCAGGTTGGATGATAATGCCAGATGCATACCTTGCAAGTCTTGTAAAATTCGCTTCGTATATACCAACAGATTCATCATCCTTCTGTTTCAGCTCAAGAAACTCCTTTTCCATCTTCGTTCGAAGAATACGAGGGAAGTACTTACTGAAAAACAAGTTCTTGAACTCGTCCCATTCCATGGACTCAATTTCATCTCTTGGCCTCGTATTCTTGATAAGATTCCACCATTGATCAGCTTCACCTTCCAAACGATATACTGCTAAGATGACTTTATCATGTTCAGAACATTGAAGAACTGAAAATATCTTTTCAGTAGTACTAATCCATTGTTCAGCAACTAATGGATCAGTAGACCCACTGAAAGAAGGTGGACGTTGCCTCATGAAGGACTCAATAGAATATTGTTCCCTTCTCTGCTCATTTGGAAGTCCAGAATGATTCATAGCTTCTGTAAGTATAGCAATAAGATTTTGCACTCCATCTCCCATAACATTTGTTTGTTCAGGAGGGCAATCATTGCATTGTCCATTGCATTGATCAACACGGTTCCTTCGGGTTCCAGCCATCGTCTAAAACCCAAAAAGAATAGTGTGAGAGGCAAAAAATCATGCTAGGGAAAACAACATAATAAAGGGGGAGTACCTTCAATATCCAACATCTTAGGTTTAATTCTATGATCGTTAGCGTAATTCTATTACTATAACCTATACGTATACCTATCCCTAGGGACATCCCTAGACATACCTTAGAAATATCTCTAGGGATCTCACTAAAGTTCTCGCATCCTAGTTTCCAAAGGTTGACTAAACCTTTCCTCTGATACCAACTATAATAACCCGAAGCTTATCGTACATGGACATTACATTACTTTTGCGGAATACTTAGTACATAACAAAAACACACACACAAGGATCGTAATAGTTTAGTGTCTTTGGAAACTCGGAACGTAATCTTCTAATCGTGGTGAAAGATCTTCAATATCCCCCATAAAGATCTTCCCTTTTTTTTTACCTAAAAACCTTTCTTTATATCCTGGGGAAAAGAAAACATAAAAGGGTGAGCTCAAATGCTCAGCAAGGGCAAATAAAGGACATAAAAATCATATCATATCTTTATGAAAATCAAAACCTGCAAAAGAGATCATAATATCTTAACATCGAATAAATCATAGAAGTGAAAATGAGATCCCCATAATCATAACATAAAACTTGAAACTTTGTGGCATGCACACATAATCATGGAAAATCATTTCTTGTTAGTCATGACTCATTGCCAAGACTATCTTAGTGGACAAAGTCCCTTTCTGAACCGAGTTCACTCCTCGTTTCAGTCCTGTATCACTGAACCGAAATAACCTTCCGTTCCAGCCATGTCTATCTCATGAGATATAAAATCATTACCCAATGCATTGGAGGGAGATATAGGTCCCACCCATCTCTTAATGAATCCTTTCTTATGTGTGCCACAAAATCATAAATCATACATCATTGCATAACCCATGTAATAAAAATGGGATTCTTGAAACATCATGACATCATAAATCAATTCATATAAGATAAAGGAATTCATAAACATAATTCCATCACAACATAGTCAAACCAATGTAAAAATATGGATAGAAACAGAACCCTTTATTATCTTAGATGGAAAATAATTTTGATAAAACACTTGAATTGAATTCTTGAGGAAAATATCCTTTCTTCTTCAAAAACATTTTTCCTTTCATAACATGTCATACAACTTTAAAATAAAAGAAGTTAATTAAAAATAAACTTGAAAACTTGTAAAGGAAGCTTCTTTGAAGTAATGTTTTAAAAATACATTCATTCCGTATAAGTTAAAAAAAAAAATTCTTCGTACATTTGTCGGAAAAGTCAAAAAGTACCTCGTACGGAAAAACGACAAAAGATTCCTTTCATATTCTTTACTAAAAACTCACCTAAGGGTAAAATTGGATTTAAACTATTTCAAGTGGATGGAAACAATATTACATATTGAGGGAACATGGATGTGGATGATAAAATACACCCCAGTAAATACTTACGAATAAACAATCTCGGATAAAAATGAGATTGTGATATTTCCCTTACCTTATGTCCGACTTGCTTTGTAAGTGTCCAAACCTCCTGTATAATGATTTAAATCATGTTATTGACTTATTCCAGAATCATATTCATTGTTATGATATCATATACGGTTCACTTATGACATTATATTACCCGTTCTTTTGTAAATTCCATGTTAAAGAAGCGTTTTGGGTAAAATCGTTTCATTTATCTTAGGTGTTTTGACTTGTTGTTCTTGACATCATTATTACTTATATCATGATTTACTTACTTCCAGAATATAAAATATGATTTATATATCATATATATTCAGTACATATATATATATATAATAGATAGATAAATAAAATGAAAAACACCATTCATGGAGACGGTAGTCCGTACGTACGCATGAACGCTGTTTTTCTTTCCTTATTGTCTTGAAATGGAAGTAAGTAGATGAAATACATATGTATATATATACATAAATCCAGTAGCTTTATAATGTCATATATTTCATTATTATTTCTTATATATACATTATAATCATTCTTAAATGGTTAACATGGAGAATGAATCTCATCGCGTCGTGGAGACGGTAGTCCGTACGTACGCACGAGCGATGATATCATTTCTATAAATATTGAATTGAATTGGAGTGGATTATACAATATATCAGAATCAATATGATGTTGTAATAACTATGTATAGTTATTCTTTACACCATTATACCCATCCATGTAAGGTGGTGGTGGAAAATAGATTACACCACGGCGTGGAGACGGTATTCCGTACGTACGCACGCGCGGTGATTTCTTTTTCCGTAGGATGGATAGATGGTGAAATAGGGTTGTTTCATACTTATAATAACATATCATTATATGAGTGATACTGATGTTATTACTTCATAATGAAACAACCTAAGAAGAAGAAGTGGAAGAAGAAATAAAGATGAAAGAATTGGTAACGGTAATTACCTCTTCTTTGAAGTGCCTCTTTGAGACCTCCTCTTAGGGCACTAGAATTGGTCTTTGAGGAAGACCAGAACCTCTAGGATGTTTCTAGGGAAGTGGAGAAGAGATTTTGACAGGGGTTGGCCGAGCTTGAGTGCTCAAATTGGTGTGAGGAGGAGGGGGAGGAGGTGTCCTTTTATAGGGGAGGAGAGGGGCACCTTAGGAATATCTCAAAATATTATTTTATATTAAAGTCAAAATCGATTTATAATGGTTCCAAAGGGTCTTATTTAGAAGCTAAAGTGGGGATGGGTCGAAATCCTATCAACAAATATAATTTAGACAAGTTTAGGATATTATTTTAACCTTATCAATTAGATTTAACTCTAAGTTAAATAATTTAACTTTTACCATGTCTTTTTGTTTTCTTTCACTATATGGTTAATAAACTTACTATAACATGCCAAACGAACCCCAAATTGTTTATTATTAATATATATATCCTTATCTAAGTCATTTGGCCGAACCTTAGATTTTTAGGAATAAAATAACAATTAATAATATAATATTTGATTTAAAAACTATTTTGTGTCAATTTTGACACTATTTGATATATGGTTTTTGTGAAAGTCATAACAGAATTATATGTTCGAACCAAGTTTATTAAATCAACATTAATATATCATAGTAACCTAGAAAATTAGTGGAATTCATAAAAAAATCTCAAATTACATTTATTTTGGTGTTTATAACATCAATTATGTCAATATTTCATTAATAAGATAATTACTGCATCATCGTTGTGTCATAAATAAATTAAATTATTTTATGTCTAAAAATTACAAATAAAATACCATCATGTAGGAAATCTTTTTATCTTTCTAATGAATATTTACAATCGAATTTATCTTATGCATAACCCCATATTAAAAATGATTTACTTATTAAACTTTGATTTTAACTATTTTAACCTTTCTTTAAATAAATTAATAATAAATGTCCTAATCTAATCCAAGTGGGCCTAAATGGTCATATTTTATTCCTAAGTTTGTTTTTGGTCGAATTACACTTGTCCAATAGAATTAGGACATGTGTTAGGGTAATATTAATATAATATTTACCCTTAGTTACCCTATTTACTATTAATCGCGGTAAAAAAAGTAAAAAAGTTACTATTCACCAAAAAATTATTTTCATCTCATTGAACCACATTTTAGTCCTTGATATTAACCGTGTCTCTCGGATTCTCGAAATTCCATTCACAGAAGCGGCAAAATTAAGTTTTATGAAAAATTCAGTTTTTTTTAACTACCACTTAGTAGTTTCACTATTCATCAAAAATTGATGTTTTTCAGAACAATGCCAAAATTTCATCCTAAGCTATATTTCATATTCCGAATTCAAAAATGAAATCTATTTTACCAAATTCATAACATAGAAGTTGCATTAATTAATTTTATAATTAAATCCAGCTGTTAAAATAAATAGCGTGTTTTTAGGAAACAATATCTATCAAAAGATTGACACTTGTTTATGTCTGGTTTAAATGTGAAATTACGTCCAATGACCAACATTGTATTAAATTGTAAAAATATATTCTAAATATACTTTAAAACCACTCAAATTAATAATTTATCACTATTAATTATTTCGATTAAAAAAGTTGTTTTTAATTATAATTTAGTAATTTTCACTATTCATCAGAATATGAAAGTTATCCGAAAAGTACCAAAATTTCACCTTAGGCTAAATTCGATACTCCGAATCCAAAAATGAAATCCATTTTGAAAAATAAAATTTACAAAATTTCAAAAAGTGGTTATTACTATTCATAATGGCTAGTTTTAATAGCATATCGCTGTTTAGTGAAACTCGTTATTGCGTACTACACACACTATCGAGGAAGGTTGCGATTGTGTGTAATGCAAGGCAAGTCAAGGATGCGTGTTGTGCAAGCTCCTTTTGGTGTAGCGTATAACACAAGACATTAGTAAAATAAAAAGAATATTTTTTTCATAAAATCTCGGGCTGTTACAAGGGTGATGTTCGAATCTGATGGTAGGGTCGGACATAAAAAATATCTATGAATTGACGAGATGTGAGCCAGAACTTGCAGTCCCAGTGAATCCACATATCGCTTGAAGATCTGTAGCGATGACTTCGCAGAACCAAATAGCCTGACAAGAGTCCAACGTAAGGAAGCAGCCGTGAAGACAATGGTTGAGGCTGGGATCTACAAGGAATATCGTGAACCATCCCGCATTACGGAGGAGGATACATGGCCGATGTACTAAAAACAAGGAGGTTGAGATCAAGGTTCCTCACCACCAAGAGCATCCTTGAAGGATACAATCGCACGAAAAGTATATAGGGCAGAGCCAGAGGGTCCCCACCACGGTGATGAGCCTGTAGTGACTGATGAAGTGCCTGAATCAAAGAGAACCAAATATTCAATCACCATTGGATGTGACCAATGGGATTACTGTCAAATTTTTTTGAAAACCACAGACCGCGTTAGGCACGTTCTGTACATTGGAGAGACTAATTTTTATATAGATACATTACACAACTTCTCTAGAATACTTATAAATTTACACAAAGACACCCAATGACTTTATTAGTTTAGTTCCATTGAAAAAGTGGATATGTAAATGATGATAAATGAGTGAGATACATTGTCTTCGACAAGGTTCTTGAGGACTATAACCCTTATATACACATCATACAAAATAAATATCTTCTTATCCTGGGGAAGGAAACATAAAATTGGGCGAGGTCAGATTCTAAATAGGGGTATCATTGGATATATGTAAGCATAAACATCAGCATAAGGGTATCAGAGTGTAATAATAAAATTAGTGGATAATACCTTGGGTAGAAAAGATCATAAATGTATATCAATCCATGAAGAATAACAGTTCATAATAGATTAATCATAATGGAAAGAATAGAATAATATATGAAATCATAGCGCAGGAATAAGGCATTGAACTATGGAATAGAAATAAATATGTAATATTGTTCCTTAAATGTCAAGACGCATTACTAGAACTTATCAGGAAATTTCATGGGGACTACATAGAATGTAAATGAAACACCACCATCCCCAATATATTTCTTTTCCTTGTAAGGGAAATGGTTTCCCATCTTCCCATAGTGAATCATGTTTCCCCATATTCTATCTTCATGGTGACTACACATCCTGTGTGGGACACAACACCATCACCAGTGGTGATCCATTCCTTATAAGGGATTAAGTTTCACCATCATCCCATACTGGATAAATCCCATAAACATGATTCCCATTATTTTCTCATGACATATAAATCATTACACAAATAATTGGAGGGATATATTGGTCTCATCCATATCTTAATAAATTAATTTATACATGTTCCACATGATAATAAAATTTTCAGCATATCATGACCCATAAAAAGAGATGGGTTTCATAAATACCGTATCATAACTACTTAAATGAAATTGGGGTCATAAACAAGTAATCATATCATAATCAGTGGAAAAAATATGTTTCTTAATCATTTCATCAAATCATACCATTTGAAAATAAGTGGGTCTCTTAAGCATAAAACAAGAGAAATACGAATGTGTTTCATAATCATATAAAACGTGAACTAGAAACTTGTTTCATAAACATAATTCTATAAAAACATAAACCATCTAGGGAAAGGATATGAAAGGAACATTAGGGTTATTTCGCATAAAATCTTTAGAAACATCGATGGATTTCATATTATGTGAAAAATAATTTTTCAATATATTTCAGAAATATTTCGTGATGAAAATATACTTTATTCATAGTAACTTTTAATTTAAAAATAAATGTTTTTGAAAACCATTTTCTATGAAAATATACTAATAACATAGAATGAAATCTTGAATTTTTTTTCAAAACCATTTTCATTGGGGAATTATAAAAGAACCCTGAAAACATTATGATCAACTGTTCTTTTGAAAATTTATAAGCGAATCTTCAAAAGATTTTATAACCCATTTTCTTTGAAAACATATAAAATTAGTTTCATAATTTTTGAAAAAGATATCAAACTAAACATATAAAATTTGATTAAAAACTTTTTAAAAAACTTTTTCATTGAAAATTATTTGAAAACATATAAAAAATATTTATAACAATATAAAAACAATTTCATTTAAAATAACATTGAAAACATATAATTAAAGTGTGAAAATGTTTGGAAAACTGTTTAAAAAATTAAAATGTATAAATAAATAACAAAAACATTTCAAAATAAAATTATTTGAAAATAAAATTATTCATTATAAATAATGATTGAATATATTTTTGTAAAACATGGTTTTGAAATAGCACAATTTTATGTCTGACGATATAGGTAATGATGGATGTTAATAATAACACATTCTTCATAATATAGTTTTACAAAGAGTGGATAAATGATGCCAATACATAAATATTTCATTAATACTTGAGGATTTGATATTTCATAATAAATATTGTGATATGGGTCATAATAGTTCATCAATGGAAGCATAATAATTAACAATCATGACAAATGATGAATTTTTTAATGAAATCTTAACACTTGGTAACATTGAATCAGAAACCCCATGTAAGAGTTTTAAGTTAATTGAATATTATTATTTAATTAATATATATATATTAATTATATAACATGTCAAACACAATTCTATGCACCTCATAAGATAATATGGTTTGTAACAAAACATGTGCCTCAAAGAAGGAAAATTTAGACAAAACAATCTTACTCGTATGGTAACTTTTGAAGAGTAAAACTCCATGAAATAGAGATCATAATTTGGATATGTAATTACCAATATATAAAAGTATAAAAATCATAGAATAAATTCATTCGATTTATGTTCAAAAAACAAAAGATATCAAGTGGTGAATATGGAATGTATCTCACAGAAATAAAAAGTGATAGGAAATTCCCTATCCTTCTGTCTTCACTCTCTTCATAATCATACAAACCTTATGTACAATAAATATAATTTTAGTATTCATATTATACCAAACCCTATTATTATATCTATTACCAAATATCATTTTACTATTACTTTATATTATCCACTTAATAAAATTACATGTTATGTTTTTGTTTCAGATAATATCCACTAGTTTTTTCACATTTGTCTTAATTTGTTGAATTTTATATCCTCATAAAAATATCATGATTTAAAAATTATACAAAATGATATAAATTTAATTTATATTCCTTATATAGTTATTTAGAATAATCCATATAATATTGAAATATGAAATGGAATACACCATTCTTGGAGACGGTCTGCCATACATTTGCATAAATGTTGTTTTTATTTTTTCCATATTGAAAGAAATAAAGTAATAATAATATATGTGCATTTATATATAATGTCACTATTGTATAATAATTTTGTATTATATATCAAATATGTTCACTAAAACCATCAGTAATATATTAAATATTGTGTGTGAATGAATCACATTGCATTGAAGAGGCTGTAATCCACAATTTCGTAAAAAACATTATCGTATTCATACAAAATGGAAAGAATGAAGGTATGTGTTACATAATAATTATAGAAGTATAATTTCATAAAATATGTCATATATATCACATAATAATAGTGTTATTTTCATAATTACTAACCATGATATGTGTCAAAAGAAAAAATGAATAACACTGATTTGTGAGGTGGTAGTTCATCATATACAAGAATGGTATGTTCGTTACCCATTAGATAGAATTGTGTATAAGTGTAGGTTACACAGATTTCTTACAAACCATATCAATATATTTATTATACTTATCCTAATATTTATTTATGTAATAGTAACAATTGATGTTGTGGTGGAAGAAAGAAAAATAAAAGAGCCCGAGGATGGATGTTACATCTTCATTGGGAAACTCATTTTGGTTTGCATCAAAGGAATTACATGGTCAGATTTCCACAAAAAGGAAGGATTCAAGGAGTATTACAGGAATTCTAGGAATTGAATTGGAAAAATCATGGCTGAAAATATGTGGTTTGAGAGGTGTGAAGAAGGGGTGAGCGGATACACATGGTATTTTTTTAAAACAGGTAGGTGAAAACATGTTTTTACATAAAAATTTATAAAAACCCAACCTAACTCAATAAATTAATTTTTATGTACTAAATATGGCCATAGAATGTGTTTTGAAAATATTCTAGGTCATTTTGGATTTTAATATTATGATTTTGTCCCTTGTTAAGAATTAATTTACCTTAATTTCAATAATTATTTTTAATCACTTTTTCTAATATTTTTTGTCAAAAATTAATATTATATTCTTAAAATATTGATATTATACATTTTAAAACTATATGTGTATATTTTTATACATTCATTTCATAGAAGTATAAAAATTATATCTAGTGAAAATCCCACATACATGTTGAGAATGTTTTTTTATGTGAGAATATTCAAAAGATTATTACGTATTTCATCAAATTAAATATAAAAATTATTAAAATGACCTAAATAAAAATAAAAATAATAATTTAGAATTTTTTAATTAATAAAAATTTAAAAAAAAGCTTATCTATATAAATAAATTATACAATAATGTTGTTTTGAATTAAAATTCAGTATTTCTAATTATTTATCCAGAAATGATGTTTCTTAGAAAAATTACAAAAAATGACCATAAGAAAATTTTAAAAATTATAAATCAAAAAAATAAGTTTATTTAATGAAATTATATTTCTACAAGTTTCTATAAAAAAATATATTATAGTTCATAAAAGGATATAAAAATATTTTCTTTTATGAAAATAGTATTTTCAATCATATAAACACTTTTCTATTAAAAAATATATGTCTTATTGTGAATATGTGGTATAATATTTAAAAATTATTTATTAATGTTAATATCAATATTTTTAACTACTATATTATAACTATCCCATTTAAATTATTATTACCATAAAATTTAGTTTCGTATAAACTCAATGTTTTGTGTAACACAAGCCAAGTCCTTGTTGCGTGTAGCACAAAATATACATAATTTTACATGTACTGTACAATTAATTGATGTTTCATATAACATAATCCAATTTTTTTATATTATTTAAATATATATATTTAGTTTCTTATGAAAATAAATATATATAAAATATTGCATTATTTGAAAACAATAATTCACAAAATCTCAGTGTGTCACATTAATGGGTCATATTGAAGTTCATTAACTAATTATATTTTTATTATGATAAATTATTTTGGTTTATATATCATGTGATTAATACCTTGTCGATGACTCTATAATAGTAAAACACAGGCATTCCTTAACCCACCTCGACTAGTACAATGATTTTTTAGAAAAACATGAAAAGAAGGTTGTGGTAGGGCTTCTCGTATACTGAAAATATGTCTCTTATGCTTTTGTTATGTGGAACATAATGTGTGGGACCAACATTATATGCGATTAATTCCTATTAAATAAAAATTTATAAGTTTTTAACTAATATAAAACTATATGTCCTGTTCTCTAAAAACCAAAATATCAAAATTTTAAATTAATTTAAAAAAAATAATTCACAAAATCCCTCGGAGTCATGTTAAGTGATCTTATTTAAGTTGGTTATCTAATTAAATTTTTATTACAATTAATTATATTGGTTCATATTTATTTTCACCAGTTCCTAATCAATAATTCTAGAATAGGATATCTTGGTAGTGCCTCAATGGTCATTGACAACTATGACAAGACTTGGTGGAAAAAATTATAAAGAATGTTGGGGTAGGTGGTCTCGTATACTGAAACTGTGTCTATTATGTTTTAGTTATATGAACTATAATTTGTGGGCTTACCAATGTATGTGGTTCCATCCTATTAAATCAGATTATTTAAATTAGAATATCTTTATATTTAAATAATTAAATAATTAAATTAATTCACCTGAATGAGTATGTTCCTAGGCTACTTGGGTTCTGGTGTGTCATATTGAAGCCTCTAACATCGATGGATGTGGTCATGACTCGAGTAATTCCCTTTGAAATATAAACACATCGTGAGGGGTGTGAATTATCCGAGCTAAGACATTTTTTCATTGTTTTTGGGATTCATACACAACTATTAGAGATGTATTGTGTTGTTGAAAAACTAATCGATTGTGGTCATTAGGTATCATTATTGATGTTTTTGTGCCATTAGTCTCAATTTATTAACCATGGGGGAGTGTTTCTCATTTTTAAATGCTTCCATGCCTATTTAGATAGACATTATGAAAAATTGGATAATGTTAAGATATAGGATCATCCTATATAGACATTGAAAACTGAGATGTGGAATCACCGCCATTTTTACTATTCACTATTTAGGGAAGCCTATGTAGTCAGTGAGGTTGTGATACACTATTGGTTCATTCATGTGATGCGATGACCTATGATATTTGGTTGTTAACACAATACCATGATGAGTCTTACGAATCTCGGGAGGAAAAAACTACCATGTTATTTCCTTGAGGACCCTTGGGGTTCCACACTGATAAATTGACACTGGGTGAGTGCTTGTGTACATGGGTAATAATAGATGCATATTAAACCATAGAACTAGAACTGTTGTACTCGCCTGAAGGGTTGATTATATTAGCGATGGGAGTGGTACTTTGGCTAACTGTGTTAACGATTTTTATTAATTACGATATGTGATTTCTGAGGACAACTAATAACCCCTTTTGATTCAGGCACTGATGAGGTTTCATAAGAATATCGGGAATTTCTTGTTGAGATGGATGAGACCATAGGATGCTCATTATGTTTAGGATCAAGAATAATGATATATCAGAGGAGGATTCCTAGACCTTATATCATCTAGATGTATAGTTTATGTAGTATTTTATTTCTTAATGTGGTAACTAGGATCCAACATGAGAGCTTATGAGATGTTTGTATAGTAATTTCTTGGATTGAAGTGATTCATTTGATAGAGTGGATTTATTGTGAATACCCTGTGAGCCTAAGATTCAAATGGAGATACCATTAGAAAATGGATAATACCTATAATCTCTCGGATTTTAATAAAATTATAATTTATTTGTGAGAATATATCCCATGTAATTGATGTTAGATGTCATGTGTGCGATATATGGGTCCCCTTATTCAATGCCTAGGAAAACCTACAATATTAGGTTGATACAAAAATGATGGATTAGAAGATGAGTCATAATGTATGTGATTCATAACTATATACTATGTGATCTATGATAGTTTTCTATTAAAAAACTTCAATTTCCTAGGAATTATTCATGATGGGATGTATATGAATTTCAAGGGCCTCGTTATCCTAATAATTAGATTTTTTTTCTTAAATTGAGAATGTCCGTGCATAACCCTAGGGTTTATCCCGATGTAATGAAAATGAATGATACTTATAGGTTCAATGAGGAATGAAACTAATCATAGAGATAGTGAGAGATGTATGATATACTCATTTATTCTGATAAGTGATATTAAAAGTGTTTATCTATTTAGGTGAGGGATGTATGATATACTCATTTATTTTGAATAATTTCATTATGTGTTTTTATTTATCCAATTTCAGTATTTTCTTATAAATTCGTGAATATATATGTACACCTATAATGAATTCACATACCCAGTGTCTCATGACCACTCAATGTCGTTGAAATAGAAATTTTAATTTCATTAATGATGTATGAGACACATAGGGTGGACATTTGTCTTGAGAAACATGAGTGTATTGTAGATTATGAAACATCCCTCTCTGAATTTATTATAGTTGAAATTTTACAAATTTTGTCACCTCTCATAAATTTATTGATTATAAATTTTATAATTATTGTCACTATTATAAAAGACCATGATATCTCACATAGAATTTTTGACAATTAGGATGGGTTATATTTTAAATTTTTCATAATGTATTTTAATATCCTATTGATAAAATCTTTAAAAGGAGTTCTAGGTGGTATCCAAATTGATTATAGGAAGATATCCAAAAATTGTTTTTATATGATTTCACATGTCGATACATATTTGAATCATGTTGTTAAAGAGAAAAAAATTTATGAGTCTTTATAACATGTTTGAGATTGATAAATATATAATATATAGAAAAAATAACGTGGTGATATCTGGAATGTTTTAACTTATTTTAATTAAAATCCTGACATGGTAGAATTTACCAAACTATTTTCATGATCATGAAATACATGTGTTTTAACAAATGATAACGATGATGTTTATTCCACCTAATGATGTCATTTTTCTATTATAATATCATTTGATTTTGTTAAAATGAATATCATGAATTATTTATTGTGACATATGAAACTTTGAAAAAAACCCAAAAATCATTCATTCATAACTTATAAGGAAAGAAATAACATGTTCTAGTGATTTACTAAAACATACAAGACAATATCTCCCTTTTTTTGCATTTCAACACACACCATGAAGGGAAACATTGTTTGAAAAGGTCCTTATTTTTTTACCACCCTATCGTATAATGAAAAGTAGAACATGTGATATTGGTAACATGTTCATTATGTATCATTATGAGTGATTTTATTCAGCTCATATCATCCCTGTTATCCATTTTTCAATCAACAAAATCCATAACCAAATTGCTTATTTTATGTGAGTTGTTTGTTATTCTAGAAACTCTTAGAGTTAACCAATACACATCCTCCATATAGACTCAAATATATTTCATTTTTGTTTCACATAACCTTTCATGTTTTGAATAGTAATTTTTTATTTCTTAATTTCTTTAGACATCATCTAGTCTTTCTACGTTAAAATTTATCAGCATTATAGTTATCACTCATCCATCTACAACTGTGTTTTATAAATTGGTATTATGGAGTCTCTACTTCTGTTAAAAAATGTTTAATAGACCAAAAATGGTTTCCACACATGAATAAAACCTATGTATATCCCACGAGAGATTTATTTTTTAATCCTCATCCTAAATTCCTCTATAAGTAATTGGAAAATATATTTTGACCTCAATATTCCATGGTGGATACAGGGCTTTACCACCATAATTCCATTAATCCTAGCCTAACTGAGGTGAGACACATCCAAAAAATATCATGAACTGTGTCATTGGTTATCATATCATTTAAATTTTTGTTTTCTATTATCTTTCATAATGTCAACAATATTTCCTTAAATAAATTAAAAATAATGGGATGATTCAATGAAATGTTCTTATGAATTAATATATAGATTGATGGTTAATTGGATTGAACTTTTTGAATTAATAAATAGTTTCCCAATATCATGCCATCTTCTGAGATCTCCCATATCCCCTTTAGCAAAATAAACACATTTACAAATTCTATTAAATAACATACTCTTTTTCGTTCGTTTAAAGTGAAACAACATGTTGAACATTCAATGTACTAATCTTATTTGAACCTTAAAAGTATACATATAGATCATAGTTCCCTTTTGTGTTTACTAATATCATGTAAATTATGATTTCAAATACCCCGATAATGAATAATCAATTATAATTCTAAAAGAAAATAACATCAAACCACTGCGATACTATAGGATCCAGTTTACTACTTACCATTTTTCTCTTTAGATATTTTTCAGTAATATTATAATGATTTCTACGCCATGGTAATTTTATGGTTTGGTGCAGAACATGAAATATATTATTCTTATGAGAGCTATTAAAAAATAATATTTTCATAGAAATAAACCTATAATTTCAGTTATTGTTTCTTCTCCTTGATCACCATAAAATGTATATCATGGTGAGTAGAATCTAGTATCACACTTATCATCCCAAACTAATCAACTAACATTAATATTCATTATGAATAAATTAGAAAAATAATTTTGAAAATAAATCTATTACAATATACATCATTTCTATTCATGTGTAAAGAATGATATCCTTTATTATAATACAGTTGAACAATTAATCTTAATATTTATCTACAATTTACATTACTGGACTCAATATAACAATACGAAGATGTAATATAGTGAATCTACAGTAACTAAACAACATTTGAAAATATAATTATTCAAAATAAATCCCGATGAACATTCAATCCTTTAGAAAAGCATTAAGCATACATTTTCATAGCCTTAGTGATTATTTTGACAAATAATGGGTTTTTTTAGCTTGAACAGTATATTAATGTTTTATTTTTCCAAGAACCCTTATAACTTCACTATAAAACATTGTTCATATAAATCTTCATGATGAAATTGAGTCTTCACATCTCAATTCTCATGATGTGACCCTTTGTTAGAAACATTACTATATTCTATATTAATTTTAATTTTATATATTATGAGGAAATTTTTTTTAAGATATATTCTTTCTTTTTTTACCCTTTTATGAAATTTCTCTCTTTACACCCCTATATTATTTTTAATTCTTCCTTCAGTCAACAAACCCATTTATTTTATAGGTATCTCTTCCGAGAACGTTATTATATTATCTCTCATGTCTTAAATAAATATAAGGAATAAATTTCATATCTCATTTATAACTCTTAGAGATCAAATTCTTTAAATTATTATAACAATTATGGGATGTTTGTATCTCCATCATCATTCAGAAAAAAATACTACATGTCACACCTATATGTCTGAACTTAGTATTGAATCATGGTAGACCTCTCCATCCATCTCCTTGCCTACAACCGTTCAAGAAAAAATAATTCTAAAACATTACCTTTTCTATTTCTTCACATGGATTCTATAGTCCATGTGATCTATGGTGTTAATAGTCTTGGAAACACCATTAGAACATTACTATTATCATAAAATTCTTTAGGATAGTCAAACATTTCTATAATTTAACTATTCATCAATTTCTCTATAAAATGCTTAACATATAAACATATATTGAGTAAATAAACAAATTTTCATGATACTTTACTCTCCTAAAAAACATTATTCTTGTTCATATAATTCCATAACATATATTTATTGAAGATTACATTTGATGTGTGGAAATCATTTAGAGTGATATTATTGTTGGGGTAAAAAACATAGTATTTATTATAATAATCCATCATGTTAAATTCTCTAGAAATAGCGTCTATCATTCTTCCTTCCACAGAATCCACATAGAAATAAAGGAGAAGATAATGAATTTGAAATCTGTAGGATAAATCATTCTTCTATACTGTTACAACCCAAGATTTTTAATTGGTATTTTTTCTATATAAATATGTGTAAAATATTTTATAATGATATACATGTAAAAAGTATAGAGGAACCTAAATAACCATTTCTCATTAATAAATAACATTACATTAGTAATCTATGAACCGAATAAAATGAAAAACATTACAAATAGAAAACAAATTAAAGAGAAATGCTAAAATTGGAAAAATGGATCTATAAATAATCTAGAATCATCCCTCCCATAGTAAACACTCTTTAAATATAATAAAATATTAGGAAATGAATTGACATGTAATTAAATGAAAATATAACCATAAGGGGAATTTTTCTGAATATCGAGTAGAGGAATAATTTACTGTTTTAGGGTATAAATAGAAATGTGACTATTTGGATTTGACCATTACCTGAACGCTAGTCAAATATGACCATTGGTTAATTTGACCATTGGGAAATATACACATTGGTGATAATTTTACTGTTATAATTAGTTAATATATATACTAAAGACAAATGATAGGTAATTCATACAGGGGATTCAAAGGCCTCAATAGTATGTTCATGTTGATTGAAGCCCATCTATCAGAACATGGGATGGTGGTAGCATCAGTAGGTTTATCCCTTAACATAGCCCTATAAGAGCTTCATCAAATGGACCTGGATATGATCGAGTCAGTGGAGATTAAAACTAGGTCAATAATGGTTGATCTACAATGCAAAACCTCCACCGTCACACACATAACCATTTTGGAGTACTCTGTTGTGATAAGGGCTTATATTTCCCAGCCTTAGTTACAAAATTTCTAAATAACGGGTTTAAATAAAAATTTTCTTCAAATAATTCTATTTTAAAAATAGTTTTTCATAATTATATATATGTTTAACTTAGACCAATTTTTCAAATTTATTTATAAACACAAATAAAAAAAAAAATTCTAGAATTCATATAATATTTCTATAAACAATGTTATTCATAATCATATTTTTTCAATTAAATGGCCTTTTAATACACTCTTTTTTCTTATATTAATTATAAAATAATTATATAATATCCTATGACATTTTTCTATGTGTCATACACTTGATTATGGCATAAAAAACATTTATTTCTCTATAAAAATGTATTTTGAATATAAATGTTATAATGATCATATTTATATATTTATATTGATAAAATAAAAATAATATTTCAAATCATCACATCATTATCAGTTTGGTGTTATTTTTTTATAATTTCATAATATAAATTATATTTTAGTGAATAATTGATAAACAGTTTTAGGTTTGTAGTATATTTTTTGAAATCATATATATTTCATAATGATGTAATAATTAATTGAACACAATCCACATCCTAATTTTTTTTATATTTTCAATATTATATATATAAATATTTAATAATCAAATTCCAATACTTTAAGTAACTTTTTAATGTCTAAAATGAAAATTTTTATTTAAAAATCATTATTTAGAGGATAATTTTTTCAATGTCCAAAAGTGTATTTAGAAATTATTTTTGGTTCTGGTAGAAAAAAATAACATAGTCTGTGACTCAAATTTCTAATACCCTGATCATAATCAATTTTTAACATAATGGGTTTTCAATTTCCCTAATTTTTAGGAGTAACTCTTCAAGGTAAGGGAAATATACACTTATCTTTTCCATTCAACTTCTTTTTTTATCTTAAGTCATCTAAATTCGAAAAAGTTCATTTTGACTACTTTATATCATCACATTACAATAATAATAGTATTTTATCAATGGGTAGACTTTTTTACATCAATTTTTCATTTTCTAAAACCATGGTTTATACCTAAAATTCTTTCAAATTCATATCTCAAATGTATCTTCTTTTATTTGATAAAGTATCATTTATTTTCCTTTTCTGAATACACAATCCTCTTCCATTTCAATTATTGTTCACCTAGTTGGAAAAATAAATTTTCTATTTAGTGATTTACATTTATTTAACATTCACTTATTTTTCATTGGTTAAAAATGATTTAATTATTATGTCTCTAATAAATTGGTATTCCATGATTTTGATAAGAAACCTATTCTTTATTCCCCACAGGTTATTAATTAAATGATTTATTATGATTTATATGACATTCAATAGTTAATAAATTTGATGGGTGAACCCTAATAGAGCTCCAAGTCATTGGGTAATGAATTTAATCTCAATAGATACTTCTTCCATGATACACTGGTGAATAACCTTAGTAATTTCTTGTTATAAAACAATGGTGATATTATTAACAATGTATCATTTAAATTCTATATCCTAGATTCAATGAAATTATTCTTGTTCTTATTTTTATGATTTTCTCCTTATTCATTCCTGGTTTAATACCTCATGCTTTTATTAATATATCACATGATCACATACTATATGGAATACTTTCTTTTTTCCTTACTAGGATTCATGTTGACCCCTTTACCTTAATGTATGTGACAAGGATATGTGGTACATTAAAATTAAACAAGGGTGAACCAATGAATATTTCATTCATGTGTATTAGAATACTAATTTATTTTTCATGTATTATGTACCAAATTTCCATGATACAGAACATTAAAATATCTTATGTTTTGTTCCATGTAATGTATAGTTTATGTAATAAAAACACAGGATTTCATAGTTTATATCAAATCATAGTATAGTTATTTATAGAAATTATACTTGAAAATTTTATTAATACCCTATGTAAAAGTATAAATTTAGGGAAACATCCTGGTATTTTGTTGAGGTATTAAGTAAGAGGTTTCAAATAAAATAAAACCTTATCTGGATAATAAATGTGGATGTGGATCTAGAACAGATGTACATTGGGGTAACACGCAAAAACACTGCATTTATTTAGACTCAATAGGTATCTAGTTCAGGGTAATGTGCCTTTATTCACAGTTGGTTTTACATTCTTGGGGATATGTTTTTTTAATAAAAAAATTTTTAGGAACGATTATTAATGTTATAAATGAAATATAATTTTTATTAAAGAATATAATATTTAATCATGATATTTTATGACATAAACTCCATATATAATTATAATATTTCTAAAACTAACTCATTAATCACTAAGGATTTCTTATTTTAAATATATTGTGGGAATTATGAGAAACTATTTAAATTATAAGTACAGTTAATGATGAAATAATGTCCTTCTGATGGAAGATGGAATGGAAAACCTCATGGGAATAATGAATTATCTATCTTGAGTTATAGATTATAACATGAATCAATTTGAGTTACCAAATACACCTAGAAGAGAAAAATGTATATTTATTACTTTAATCTATTGATGAAAATCGTAATTTTGTTGAACTACTGACCCATTGACTTCAGAAAAATGGATTATATCTACATAAAAGATCATTTATTTATTATCCTGTTTATAGCTGGAGAAAGTCACCATGGGCGTATAATTTTAGAAGTGGAATCTGATCAGCCATGGGCATTGATAAAAACATGAATCCAATAATGGAGGTCAATTATATATTGTGTAAAGTGGTCATGAGAATATATTTCAAAAAATATTTCCCCCATTAAATGAAAACATAAAATTTTAAAGGAATTAATTGAGTTAATGTATAAGGAAAATGAATCTGTGGGAAACTATGATATTAAAATTACAAGGCATTCGTGAAACCCATCTAGATTTATAATGCATCCTACTATAAAGGTTGATAGATTTTTCAATGAGATGAGGATACACATATTGAGTACGATAGAAAATTAAAACTATGAATTATTTGAGGGGATATTTTAGAGCGCTTTGAAGGATTAATTAGTTTTTGGAGGGACATTATGGTTAGAAAGATCAAATAAATGGAATAGAGATGAAGCAAAAATCAGGGAATAACTTTGATCATTGAATAAAAATAAAGTATGACCAACATCCCACATGAAAAAAAGGGATGCAAAATTGTGGTAACTACTTTCTTTGGAGTGGAAACTAATAAATGTGTAGAAGAGATTGACATATAGATCAAAACTATCATGGGGAGGTAAATCCTCAAATTTGAAACACTAATGACACATGGATGATGGGTTAGGCACATCTATAAGTTCAATTATTCAATTTTGGAAAAAAATGGACATTTATTCAATCAGATTCCAAATCAATAAATAATGTAGAGAAATCACTATCAACCTCAACATAGTCCAAGGGAGGTAGGTCAGGTATTTTCTATCATGATGGCTATATTAGAGGCTCCAAATGACGTTTTGGTATGTACTCTCTTTGTGTTATCAATGATAAGAAGTAAATTGATTGATTCTAGTTAAAATACTATATTTATTTCATCAAATATTATAAATACTATAAAATAAATCCTTGAGATTCTAGGAGTACATTAAGTAGTCAAGACACCTTGAGGGTTTGTCCTAGAATCAACAGAATATAGTGACTATAGTATTAACATTGGTGAGTACAATCTCATAAAAAATATTTTCGTCCTTCTCATTGGGGTATTCAAAACTATACTAGTGATGGTTTGGCTCTTGTTGTATAATTATATGATTTACTACAAATGAAATTATATTTAAATATTCTTAAATGGAAGACATATAGTCATTTTCAAAGGAAATATATATCAGTCCAAACATTATTTAGATGAACCTACCAATGCCTTAATTATATATATTATCTATCCATATGGAGAATGAAATGATAGTATAAGTATTAAGAGTGGACCCATTTTTCATCAATACAATGAAATATTTCCAAAATAGTTTCTTGGACATCCCCCAAGAGGATAGATATAGTTTCGTATTTAACACATACCTGGATCCAATCTAATATTAAAGACCCCATATAAAATAGAATATATTGATTTAGAGGAATTAAATATACACATTCATGGTATTTCGGAGAAGGGATTTATCCAGTGAAGTGTATCTATATGAGGATAACTAATTAACTATGTAAATAAAAAAGAATGGATGAAAGATTATATGTATTGATTATAGAGAACTCAATGGGATCACAGTGAATAATTAGTACCCTCTATGATGTTTTATTTGAACAACATCATGGGGATTAATTATTATCCTATATTTACCTTCAATATGTGTATCATCTGTTGGGGTTCAAGGAAGAATTTATTTCAAATACTACCTTACAAAATTTATGTGGTCATTATGAGTGTGTTCTTATCCCCTTCAGCATGACTAATTATCCTACTATATTTATGGATTTGATGAATAGTGTCTTTAAGGATAATCTTGATAAATTTTTGGTTGTTTTTATTTATGTAATTATGATATATTCCAAATGTTGTAAGGATTATAAGGGATATATAAGAGTTTGATTGAAAACTCTGAGGGAAGAGAGGATATTTTGATAATTTATTATATGTGAATTCTTATTAGAAAAAGTTTGATTCATGGGGAACATTATAACTGATGATGGAATCTCAATGTGCACTACTAAGATTATGGATTTTGATGAGTGGCCTCACCCTTGTACAATAATTATTTTTTATTTTTTCTTTATTTTCATGATATTTTTTGTTCGCATTTGAGTACTCATGAGGGGGGTGAATTGAATATCTATTAAAAAATTCTTATTAAAAAGTTATTCATAAAAGGTTCCGCAATAGTTAAATACAGCCCAGTTAATCACTATTATACTGTTATGAATGTTTTACTATTTAATAAACTACATATAAGATTTATTAATTCTAATTTATCTTAATATTGGTTATTAACATTACTTTTGAAGTTATTATAATAAGGAAATACAATTATAACTTATTTCCAATATTAACTATCAAAGTATATTTAGTGAATTATGAGTTAGATAATAAAACATAGAAAACTAAAATAGACAGCACAGTGGATATAAAACAAGTGGTTCAGTCACAAGCGAAGACCCAATCCACAACACTTGGTGATCACCTACCCCCATGCAATTTATATATATATACATGATACACAGCCTGTAACGGGCTTTACAATAGTACACAAGATGGTCCAGGTCACATGACCTCTTCCATAATTATTGATGGGTATGAACAACATGTAACATAAAACCTCTTCCACACTTATATGTGGGTATACACAAGTGTAAAAATGTGTTTCAGAAATGATATCTTTTATACATTAGATTAATATAGGAGACAATGTGTGTTTTTATACATACACACACACACTGCTCGAAAGTTGAAAAACTATAAACAATAGAGAGGAAGTATAGATATATGTTTATAAGTGCTCTGAGTGATAGTATATACATCTCTAGACTTCTGGGATGAAACAGATACAGAAATTGAGTGCTCTCATGGAAAACAGAGTTTGGTATGTCAACTCGATCGGGCTTATGTTCTTCGTGGTATTGACAATGCGAAGATGTTCTCAATGATTCTGATCTATGGTGTCCAGCTTTTTGATTCAATAATCCTTCTTGTGTTCTTCAGAAATGTGGAGTTGCATGTGTCAGTTCGTTTCTCAACAAATCTCCTGTGTTCATTGATGTTACACGCTCTGTGTATCATGCTATATTTTTTTCTAGGCCACACCTTTTCATTTATTCTTAGTGAACATGTGTTGGAGTTGACATGTTGCAAGTATTTCGAACCTCGTACCTCGTAATTTTAGACGAAATTTCTACAAAGAAACATTAATTATGTCACCGCATTTAAATCCTTCAAACATGAACATTATAAACTAAATGAATAAACAACAAAACAGATTTAGAAAATGTGTCACAGTTTGGCTGTAAATGGGATCTCCATGAAACTGTTCCTGAATCGTCACAATGTCTAGATGGTCATGTTGTCTAGATGGTCATGTTGTCTGCATAGTCATGGTGTCTGGATGGTCAAGATGTCTGGATGCTTACAGTGTCTGGATAGTCATGGTGTTTGGACATGGTGTCTGGTCAGGGTGTCTAGTCACGGTGTCTGGTCACGGTGTCGAGTCACGGTGTCTTGTCACAGTGTCTGGTCATAGTGTCTGGGTCCTTTTCCAAAAAAACATAACCGGTGGCAGACTCACGATGTCTCATACTTATCAAAATATTAATCATCATTACATGATTTAATACAGATTACACACGATTAACTAGAATTATAGTATATTTATATGATTTGTGATCATTAAAAATGATTAATACATGAGGAGTCCAACAATCTCTCACTTTTTGATGAGAAAAAATCATGTGAGTGAAGGAATAAATATTTCTATAGTGTACATATAAAATAAATATTCTTATATTCATTCCTCAATGGGCTATTTTCTCCTCTACAAATATAATACACATTTCTCTATTCTTTCTTTAATGGGAATATTTTCTCCACTACATATAAAATACATATTTCCGTATTGTTTCAATAATTGGCATATTTTCTCTCCCTTTTGGGATTATTGAAAGGAGTGAATAAGTAATGGTCAAGAAAATATTACAATTCATTAGGAAAAAATAGTTTCATTACAAAAAATATAAACAAAACAAATGCAACAACATCCCTATAAAAATATTGTAGTAACTTTTCTTCGTCATAGGCTAGTCTTCTCTTCCACTTGGATGTAACATCAAAAAAGAAGCCATATGAGAAGAGGTTGTAGTATAATAAGGGAGTTAACTTGTTGAAAGAGAAGGTAATGGAAGATCATTAAGGAGAGAAGGGGCCAAGGTTGGGGTTTTGAAGGCTGAGGCAATTTTTGATCAATGATTACAGGTGTGATCTGACTAAGGTCCTGACTAACAGACCTAGATGTGGAGGCTAACGTAGTGGGGTAGGTAGGAAAACCATATCTCAGAGGTTCAAATATAGGAGAAACAACTATAGTAATCTAAACATGATGATAAGGCCTTCAAATATTGATAAAATCATCAATGATCTCTCCACCATACTTCATGGATATTTCAATGTCATCCTAGTTCACAATAAACATGTCCAACAAACTAGTGAAATATGTGAGCTTTTGGACATGAGTTTTGAAAGCATGAGTAATAGAAGGAATCCTTAAATTTTCCAGAATATAATTGAAGTGATTGTTCATGTCATTCTTAGAGAAGATACAATTAAAGTAGAAGTCCACTTTCTTGGAAATTTTTTTTGAGCATCATTTGCAGTCATGGAATTTATTCTCACCAAATCAAGAACACTTTCACTATTATTTAAAACTTCAGTTAGAGATTCTTTATTAAACCCACTATGAATAGCTTGAATAGTTTTGAGAACATCACTGTATAAATTAGGTTGATAATACTGTTTAGATGAATTAGAAGAATAGATAGCTTAGTTAAGATATTTTAGTTGATTTAGAACTCTCTGAAGGAACCCATTATACTAATAAGTTAACTTGTTATGTCCAATAGCTTGTTCAAGATTATCATGAACAATCTTCTGGTTTATTTTAGCTACTTTTTCAACTAAATAGGTTAGATGAGGTCGAATTAATGAGGCTACATTCTATGGGGTCTGAGTAACAATATTCTCAACAGGATGAGAAGAAGGTTCTGGTCTCATATTCAGCACTCCCTTCATATCTTCAACCATAACTCCTAGAGTCTTAACTTTATCACTAATTAGTTTATTATCAATTCTTACATCATGAATATCCTGAATCATTTTGGGTTGAATATGCTCTATGAATTTTTTCCAATAGTAGTGAAGAATCTCTCTCACTCAAATTGGTTACAGGAGATGGTTGATTATTCATACACATTTCAACTCCATCCAATAGGGCTACTCCAAATTCTTTCTGATCATACTGATTCACCAAGAATGATGTCTCTTGTAAAGGATCCGTTATAGAAGCTGAGACTGGGTCAGGTTCTATAGAAGTTATCACATTAGAAGAAGATGTCATTTTCAGCTGAAACATAATAGAAAGATCAATACCGTTGACTGATACTTCTTGTGAATCATTCATTTTGAAATAGGTAGGAAATTTATACCATGTATCTAGTGAACTAGTATAAAGTGAATTATCCACATCAATAGATTCCAGACTCGAGGGCTTCTCCCCGTCAACAAGTTCATCCTTCTCTAGAATGAGTGATTTAGATCCTTGATCTATTTCCACTATTTTATCCCTTATTTCCTCATCTATTTCCTTTCTAGACAACTGAAAGGCTATCTCCATTCTCTCTTCAACAGAAAGAATAACTTTAGGAGCAATTTTTTCCTCTACATGTTTCTCAATAGAATCTTCTTTCACCGGAGACATATCTACGTCTATATGCTATTCTACAACATCATTTTCTCTTTCAAAAGTAACAAAATCTTCTTTTGGGGAAGGTTATTCTTCAAAATCAACAATTGTTTCATGAAAATTAACTTATTTCTTAGCTAAGTCATCGAGAATAGTTCCAATATGCTCCACATTCAAGAAAGTTTCAATTGTAGGTGAAAGAGCCTCTACTTATTCATCTTATTCTCTTTCAGGATACTAACAAAATACATCTGGTTCTAAACTTGTATTAGAAACATCTTTAGGTCTTGATGGGTGTTCTATTGGATTGAACGTTCAATAGACCCTGTCATTTTCATCCACCGATTCTTTTCTCCAATGATTCCAATTTATTTTCATCATTTTTATTGTAACCTTTGGGAGAAAAAACTCATAATTCATGAAAACATCTTTATTTGGTCCATCCAATCCTTTGGAATGAAGATTGGCAGAGATAAACCTAGAATAAAATATGGAGGTTGACTTAGATGTTGTTTTGATCAACTCACACATATGGTGTATAATATATTTTCAAGGGTTGATTATATGTCTATATTTCATTAGATGTATCAAAAATACATCCTGATACTTGACTACTACTAAATATCATTTTTTAGGGCTAATTACATTTTGAATAAATTTGAACAGGGTTCTAGTTTCTCTATCCTGCTCTGCAGCTACGGCTCTCCTCTTGGTTATATTTCTAGTTAATCTTCTCAATGATTCTTTAAAGAAAAATATGTCAATTGGATGTGTAGGACCTCCCTGATAGTCCTCACAAATACCCTCATGAGGTATTCAAATAATTTCATCCTATAACCTCAAGAAAAGAGTGCATCTCTGTCCATTTATCCAGCTTCTCAAAACATATCCATTTTCCGTATCAAAAGAAAACTGGTCATAATGGTAACATTGTGCATCTAAATTTGGGTAAATAGTCCTATCCTCCATTGCAAAACAATATAAAAATCCTTTCTCTTTCATAAAAATAAAATTAAGAGACTTACTCAATAAAAGCCACTAAGGGAAAGTCTACTTTTCATGTACCATTACAGTGTCCACTAGGTTCAGATTCAGAGGTCCCTCAGGTGCAATCTTCGGCGCAATTTTCCTCTTCTTCATTGAAATGTGTTTCTGAAGAGTTAAAGACAAATGGAGTTTTATTCCATGAATTAACTTACGGTTTAAGAGAATGAAGGGTTGACTAAGGGTTACAGTTTAAATGATGAGAAGATAGATCGAGTGAAGAATGAGGGAAACATATTTTATTTTATCATTTATGAATACCAATCATCACAAAAAAAGCATGGGGAAGTGAAATGGTAAAATAATTAATTGTCATGATACAAGATATAATTTATAAATAAAACAATAAGGCATCTTTATGGTGAGATAGAAACTTACTCTCACGGTGAGACTGTAATAGGAATTCGCGGTGAGTCTGTAACATGTGTTCATAGTGTGACCATAATTATGTGATTTCTAAACTATGTGACTGTATTGTTTGAGATAGTATGCAACAGACAGTAAGCAATAAATAGTAACTGTGATAATGTAAACATGAAACAGTAATATTTTAGATAATAAAACTATAGAAATGATAGAGTTAAACAGTAATATAAAGAGAGTGATTTGTGAAAACGTAATGTGTGAAACCGTAAGATATCAAATAGTAAGATAACTAATTAATATTTATCATACCCAATTCATGTGTGATGTAATATATTCATTCATAATTTAGTGGTTTGGTGAATATATAAGCAAGATGATATTTAGTTCCAATTAATTCTAATATCACGTCACCTTTTGGATAATGATCATTCAAAAAGTGATGTCTTACATTAAAATGTTTTGTCCTAGAGTGTGAAATAGGATTTTTCAATATGTTAATAGAACATTGATTGTCAAAATTTATAGGTACATCCCTAAATTGATATCTATAATCTAGTAATGAGTGTTTCATCAACAAAATGTGTGCACAACATCTACTAGAAGCTACGTATTCAGCTTCTGTAGTAGACAATGCAACATGATTTTGTTTCTTACTACACCATGATTCTAGTGACTTTCCTAAAAAGTGAAATGTTCCAAAGTTGCGTACTCTATATAACATACAACCATATAAGTCATCATGAAAATATATAACTAAATAATATTATTTTCCTCTAGGATAGAATAGTCCTAGACTGGGTGTACGCGAGAGGTATTTGAAAATTCTCTTAAAATAATTTAAATGATATTCCATATGATTTTATTGAAAACAAGAACACATACACAAACTAAACATAATTTCAGGTTAGCTAGTAGTTAATTATAGTAAACATCCAATCATTCCTCTATAAGTTGTTTGATCAGTAGATTTTCCATCTTTACCAAGATCCAACTTATAAGTGGTACTCATTAGAGTGTCACTGCTTTTAGTGATATCGAATCCAAAACATTTTAAAATGTATATAGTATATTTATTTTGATTTAAAATAATACCATAATTATTTTGAAATATTTGAAATCACAGAATGGATTTTATTTCACCCATTAAACTCATTTCAAATTCGGTTGGCATCATTTTTCAAAAATCAATACATAAATAATTTTTTAAAGATCCAAAGATAATATCAACTACATAGATTGGAACAACTAAAATATCATTGGAAGTTTGTTTTAAAAAATGGGTAATATCATCTATTAATTTTGTAAAACCTTCAGAAATAAGAAAAATACTTAATCTATCATTCCAAGCTCATTGAGCTTGTTTTAAACAATACAATGATTTTGATTAATTAAAAATGTGATTTGGATGAAGAGGGTTCGTAAAACTAGGGGGTTGCTCAACAACGACATCCTCAGCTATATACCCATTTAGAAATGCACTTTTGACATCCATTTGATATAGTTTGACATTCATATGTGCAGTATAGGAAATAATAATTTTGATGGCTTCAAGTCTTGTTACTGGTACAATGGTCTCTTTATAGTAATTTCATTCTTCATGATTGTAGCCTTGTGAAACCAATATAGCCATGTTTTTAAAAATTTTACCAGCTTTGTCTACCTTATTTCTAAACAGAAACATAGTGCCTAAGGTGTATGTGTTGTTGGGTCATTCAACTATTTTTCAAACATTGTTCCTTTCAAAATGATTAAGTTTTTATTACATAGCCATCACCCAAAATTCATCATTGATAGAATCATAAATGTTTTTAGGATCAAGCTGTGACATGAAGACTTGATGTTCAACTTGATTCCTAATAGAAGCTCTAGTTTGAGTTCCATATCTATATCTACTACAACAGAATATAAAGGATAGTACTTTAGAGTTCTAACATCTCTAGAAAAAAAAGGACTATGGACTTCACGTTCATCATCAGTTCAGGCTCATTGTGACTTGAGTCTCAGGGAATTTCTATAACTGGATGTTTTCATTGATTATTTCACATTATGGTTAGGGGATTTTGAATTAATTTCCATATTTGATACATCATCCTCCATTTTTTCTAGAGTGTTCTTAGGATCATGTGGATTTGTTCAATCAAATTTGACATTGACAGATTCTTCGTCACATTTAGTTCTTTTAGTAAACACTAAATAGGATCAACTAGAAATTAAATATCCAAAAAATATTCCTTCATAACTATTGTATGAAAATTTTTCAAGATTTCAATTAGTATTAGGGATATAGACTTTACAACCAAAAACATTAAAGTAGCTAACTTTGGGTTTTCTGTTGTTCAATAACTCACAAGGATTCATTTTATGAAAAGGTCTAATCAACACTATATTGATTTTATAGCATGTTTTATTTACAACTTCATCCAAAAAATAAATAGGTATGTCATATTCAATAAGCATGGTTCGATAAATCTCTTACATGGTTCTATTTTTTCTTCTACAACTCCATTATGTTAAGGTATTCTAGGGGTAGAGATATTATGACGATATCCATTTTGTGAGAAAAAGGATCCAAACTCTTGTTATTCAAACTCACAACCATGATCACTTCTTAAGTATTTAATTTTATGTCCACTAATATTTTCTATAGTTTTGGAACATTTGGTAAAATGAGAGCAGGCTTCACTTTGGTGAGCCAAAAATAAAGTACAAATATATATATATATATATATATATAATTCATCTACAAGAACATAATCATTGTGCTTCTTGTTTATGCTAGAAACTCTATATCGTCCAACCAAATCCTTGTGAACCAATTCAAGAGGTTGATAATTTGGCACTTATTTCTGTGGATTAAAGGAAATTTTGTTTCACTTTCAATTTCGACAAGGATTACACACATTAACATTTAAAATATCAAGCATGGGTAGGTCTTTGACTAATCCTTTTCTAGTTATATTTCTAAGGGAGTGAGTATTACAATTTTCTAGTCTCCTATGCCAAATCCATGACTATTTGTGAAACAAACTAAAACATGAGTCATTTTGAGAAGCTATTGAATCTATGTTAACAATATAAACATTTTCATTTCTTAATGCATAAAACACTAATTCATCATTAGAATTAAAAAAATCTGTGTCATCTTTTTCAAATATAACATTAATTCCATAATCACATAAATGTGAGATACTAAGAAGATTATATTTCAATCCATTAACAAACAGTACTTTAGAAATCAAAAAAATATTTGAGTTACTAATTTTTCCAAGGACAATAATTTTTCCTTCGGAATTTTCAATAAAAGTGAGATGTCTTCCATCAATTTTTATTAAATTATTGAAGCATGAGTAGTCACATGTCATGTGTCGTGAACACCCACTGTCCAAGTACTATATGCTCTTACTGGAACTGTTTATGCTATTTTCTTATAAAATAGTCAAATAAAAAAAAAATTTGGCACCCACACTTGTTTGGATCTTGTAATATTAGTGGTAAGTGATTTAGGAACCAATATCTGCCTCATAGATTTACAATTAGCTTTATGTATTGTATTTGAAAAATAAACTCTATTTGGTCTAAAAATGCTTCAAATACTATAATGTGTATCATTACTTTAACTAGATGGACATTTTCCAGAATTGGGAGTGGAGCTGTATTCCATAGATTGGTATACAAAATTATTTCTTCCAATATTTCTATTCCCAGGATGATAGCCAATGGAAGTAGTATATTTAGGAACAATTTTTTTTACTAGATTTTGATTAAGGGTATATTTACCATTGGTATACTTTTCTGAGTCTTTCTTTAATTTTTCATTAGATCGTTTTAGTTCATTGTTCACTTTGAGTAGTTGACCATTTTTCTCCCTTTCGATAGTGAGTTCAGTTTTAACAGTTGAGGTAAGAGCATGTTGTTTCTTCCAAGATTTGTATTTGTATTTTATTTGATTTCATGTCTATTAATGAATATTTAATTATACAATCATTTCTTAATTATACATATTTTCAAGGTCACTCTAATCTAAAAAATATTATTAATTGTGTGTATAAAATTCTAGTGTTACCTCAGATGTGTTTGTCATAAAACACATATTGGCTTTATTAGCATGTTCATCATGTGATGATTCCAATTTACTTTAACTGTCCTCATATGCACTGCATGATGCATTCATTACCTTTTTATACTTTCTATCTTTTTCACCATATTTCATTTTTTACATTATCATTGGACAATCTATCATGATATGTCCTTTTCTCTTTGATTCGTAGTAGACAATCTCATTGGACATGTCACTTCTTTTCCAATCTTTCTTCAAACATCCTTTGTGATCAATTTTTCCTTAGAAGTTAGGACTTCTAAAAAATTTCTTCTCCCTGTAAAATCACATCAACCTTCTGGAAAATTGAGCCATCTCCTCATCACTATAAGGATATGACTGTTCACTACTGGAACATGTTATAGAAACTTCAATTTCACTTTTTATTTGTGTTTAGGAGTGGTGCTCTTGAACGCAACAAATTTTTTTTGGTTCATCCTCCTCTTCCTTATTGAATTTATGCTCATCTTCACACATCATCAGTTTCCCAGTGAGTTCTTTTATAGGTAGCTTGATGATATCACATGATTATATAATAGTGATAGAGTTTCCTCTACATCTGTATGGTAGGAATCTAAGAATTATCTTGATTTGTTCCTAAGTAGTGACTTCACTTCCAAGATAAATCATTATGTTGAAAATTTCATTGAACCTGGGATACCTGTTAGAAAGAGGTTTATCAGGTTTTATTTTAATGTTATCATATTTAATAGTATTGGTAGTATGTCACATTTCTTTCACACTAGATGTTCCTTCATGTAAAATAGATAAGGTATTCCAAATATCATGGATAGTTTTACAAGTAGATATTCTATTAAATTAACCATCTCCTAAAGAGTAGTATAAAGCATTCATATCTATCCAGTTGTTAGTATAGGCAGTTTTGGTAGGTTCATCCCACGTGATTATATCAGAAGTATTAATCTTATATTCATCTATAATTGAATAAAAAATTTCAAAGCTCATACTTTTTAAAAGCATTTCCATTTTAATTTTCCATTGAGCATAATTGGTTCCATTAATGAATGGTGGTAGGTTTATTGTAGCACTATCAATCTATAATCCATGATAATGAAATAACATAAATTGATAGAAATTTATAATTGGTAGAAATTTTATATCATCAAAGTACAATTACAATAACAGTTTAATAAGTTTAAAAATAGATTCTTTATAAGATTAACAAACACTCCTCTTATACCAAATTTTGGTCGAAGTAGAGTAATCAAGAGGGGGGTGTGTTGGGTATATATTAAAAATTTTCTGATTGAAAAGGCATTATTAAAAGGTTCCCCAATAGTTAAATAAATCCCAGTTAGTCATGGTTATACTGTTATGAAAATTTTAATATTTAAAAAACTTCTAAGAAGATTGATTAATATTCATTAATCTTAAAATTGGTTATTAAAATTACATTGGAAGTTATTATAATACAGAAATACAATTATAACTTCCTTCTAGGATTAACTATCAATGTATATTTTGTGAATTTTAAATTGGATTGTAAAACATAGAAGACTAAAATAGATAGCACAACAGATATAAAAAAAAATTGTTCTCTCTCAAACCGAGACCTAATCCCCTACATTTTCTGATCACATGCCACCAAGAAGTTTATATAAATAAACTTCATACACAGCTAGTATCGGGCTTTACAATAGTACAGAAGACTATCCACGTCACATGACCTCTTCAACAATTCTTCATGGGTATGAAAAATAGGTTACATAAAACCACTTCCACACTTATCCTTGGGTATAAACAAGTGTAAAAGGTGTTTTAGAAATGAAATCTTGCATCCTTCAGTTTAATGTAGGAGACATTGTGTGTTTTTATAAAGACACACACAAATAGTTAAAAAGATAAAAAATAGTACACAACAGAGCATATGAATAATGATATGGTTATAAGTGCTCTTAGTTTTAGTCTACACAGCTCTAGAATTATGAGATGAAATAGATGCACAAATCGAGGCCTCTCGTTGAAAATAGAGTATCATAAGTCAGCATGATCTTTCTCGTGTTCTTCATGGTATTGACAATGCAAAGATGTGCTCAAAGATTCTAATCTATGGTGTCGAGCTTGTTGATTCAATAATCCATCGTGTGTTCTTCTAGAATTTTGAGTATCATGTGTCAGTCTTTTCTCAAGAAATCTCATGTGTTCCCCATTGTAACATTGTATGTGTATCACACTATATTGTATCTAGGACTCACTTTTTCTTTTATACTTGGAGTGCATGTGTTGTAGAAGATAGGTTTCATGTATTCGGTAGATCGTAAATCATACAGTCATATGATATGTCTACAACGAAACATTAATTATGATATCTCATTTAAAAGCTTCAAATATTACCAATAGAAATAAAAAGAAAAAAAGAAAAACAGAATTAGAAACGGTGTCATATTTTGTCTGCAAGCATTGTCTCTATGAAATGGTGTCTGAATGGTCACTTTGTCTGGATGGTCACTATGTTTGTATGGTCATGATGTCTAGATAGTCAGTGTGGTTGAATGGTCATGGTGTCTTTATGGTCACATTGTATAGTCACGGTGTTTAGTCATGGTGTCAGGTTATGGTGTCAGGGTACTTTTCCTGAAAAAACATATCTGGTGGTAGACTCACGGTGTCTCAGACATAGCAAAATATTAATCATCTATATATGATTTAAGACAGATTACATTGGATTTCCAGGATTTACAGAATATATATATGATTTTTGATCATTGAAACATGATTAATACTTGTGGAGTCCAACAATATTATAGGTGGCTTGTGAAAAAAAAATTATGGTTTTCAAATTCATTATTTAATTTAACACAAAAAGTAGATAAGTTTATTTAGAAAATAGAGTCTGAATAAATATTTATAGATCTGATAAATATAGTGTTTATTTAACCATTTTTATCTTCAACTTGTATCATAGATGGTTTTTTGATTTATATATATGCATCTCTAAAAGGGCTTGGGTTCATCCTAAAAAAAATAAAAATTTGTTGACTTACACATCTCGATATTTAATTAATCATGGGATGAACTATAATATGAAAGAACTATATTTATATGTGGTTATTTTTTTCTCTGATTATATAAAGGAATTATCATTATGTGGGTGAAATGTGATATATACAATTACCTACAATGTTTGAAGTTCATGTTCACACTAAAGGAAATGAACAAAAGACGAAGAATATGGGTTGGAAATCATAAAAACTGTGACTATTTAATTCATTATGACTATAGCATAGAAATATATAACTTATGAATTATGTAGGAAAGAAACTTTAATGCTATAAATTATGAGGATTAAAGGAGATCCATTGATCAAGAACCTAGTATGATTGGAAATGGGAATCATAAGTGAAAAAAGATTCGCATTCATATCCTAAATTATTTCTCAACCATTATTACTAGATAATATCAAGAGATATCAAAGATAATATCATCTGATACAGAAGAATTTAGAGGCAATAAATAATGGATAGTTTCCTACGTTCAATATAGTTCTGGAAGGTTTACTAAAATTTTATTCATTTCTATGTGTACCATCTATCCCAGATATAAATAAATATATGATATATGAATATCATATTTCCTAATTCTATATATGGACTAGAAGAACTAAAATTTATAGGTCCCTTCGTAATCATTATTGTTGGGATAAAATGATATATGAGATTAAATAATACACAAGAATGTTCTTGGGGTGTCAACATGTGAAGGCGGAGTGAATACATCATAAAGGGGTATGGAAACCACTACCGATAGAAACATTGTATTTAGAAAATATAAATATGGAATTCATCACCAGTCTCCTAAGAACATCTGGAGAAAATAATGTGATATGGGTTATATTGGATCGAATTACAATGACATCATGTTTCCTCACTATTTGAGATGATTTTTTAGCTGGACAACTTAAAATGATATACCAAAAAGATGTGTCTAGGATGCATGGGGATCCACCATCAATTGTTGATGATCATGATATAATGATCTCATATAAAATCTGTAGAATCCATCCCCATGATCTAAATAATAAATTATAATTTAGTATATCCTACCAAAACCATACATATTCACAATTTGAAAGGCATATTTTGACACATCAATACATTCAATGAATATTATTAGCATAATTTAAATAAATTATTTAGTATAAAAAATAGCTTCCACTCATGCATTCAAATGGAACCATATGAATATTTATATGGGAAGCGATATAGAACACCAAATTGTTGAAATGATGTTTGTGAGAGAATTTTTCTTGGACCCAATATTTTGCAAGAGATTACAAAAATGGTTCATGCCATCCAAAAAAATATTAAAGATGATTAGAATCTAGAGAAGAGACTATCTAAAAAACATATAAAGGAATTATAGTTTGATGTTGGAGAAAAAAAAATTATTTTGGATATCACAATGTAATAATGTTATATTTTTTAGATTTAATAGGAATCTTAACACTGGGAATACAATACCATTTGAAATCCTTAATCATATAAGAGTAATGTTCTATCAGCTAAAAATTCCAATAAATATAGAAAACTAATATGTTGTGTGCCATATATCCATATTGAGTTTTTACATACCAGATCTATAATATTTAATAAATCTGGGGGTGGTATTAATGGAACATGACCTCCCATTTGAGGAGAAACTTGTATAGAACTTGAAATATAGAGACAATGTTTTATTCAACAAAATGACTCACCTAGTCCAAGTGTTCTGGAGGAACAAAAAATATGATGAAATGAAGTGGAAACAAAATTATACAATGGGGAAAAATTACCATCACAATTTATCCACCAAGTGAATTAGAGGATATATTGGTGAATAAAATTATTGGGATGGTGTATATTATAATGAACTATTATTTTTAATATATTTTTTCTGAAAAAATATTCATGTTATATTATATAATTTTATATATTTTAGAAATATATAATAATAAAAAATCAATTTAATAGATACAATTAAATTATTTAACTAAGAAACTAATAAATATTTAAAAATTAAAATTTCATAAAATAATAAATAACAAAAAATTAAAAATTGGAAAATATAGTTCATCCCAATCTATTAAAATCATCTCCCCCACATAAACACTATATAAATAAAAATAATATTAGAAAACCAACCAACATCTTAAAAAATAAAAATATAACCTTATGAGTAATTGTAGAAAAAATTGTGTGAAAGAATTATGTTGTATTTATAAGCTATAAATGGAAATGAAACTTTTGGGATTTGGCCATTACTTCATCATTAGTCATATATGAACACGGGTCACTATAATAGTTGGTAAATTTGTCCCTGGGGATCTATACCCTTTTGTTATTATTTTATCGTTATAATTAGTGATTTTATGTAAAAATAGAAAAGAATGATTTGTTTAGAATGGATAAAAGATGGAGTCAACTAATAGAATCATCCTATTTGATGCCCAATTTTTTAATATGGGATGGTGGTAGAAATAATGTGGTTACCCCTTGATCATTTCCACGATCAACTTCAATATGTTTAAAAGGAGAAGTTCATGATTTTGGATATTACCACTCGATCGATACTAGTCTATTAACCCCATGAAATTATCAACATCACACACTGTACCCTTAGGGCATACATGGGTGTCATAGGATATTATGTAGTATAGACATATTTACATAAAGTGTAATTCATTTGTAAAAAATTAATTTTTTATTCCATCAATTTTATATTAACAATAGTTTATCTTTATAAAATATATGTTTAATTGATACAATTTAGATAAATTCATTTTTGGACCAAAATAAAACGTAATGGTATTTTTTAGGAAATAATATGTATTTTTTATAATATATGGTCTTATGAATAATTTTTTTTATTAAACTCTCCTTTTAAATATTCTAATTAAAATAAAAATGACCAATTGAATTTATAATGCTGTAGGATGTTATTATTAGTGTCATAACATTGATTATTCCATAAAAAAATTTATTTTTCAATAAATATTTATTTTTATATTTAAAAGTTAAAAATAGCATATTTAAAGAATTATTTTGACAAAAAAAACAATACATTTCAAATCATCACATCAAAATTTCGTGGGGGTGAATAATTTATAATTTTCTTAAACAAATTATTTTTCACAGAATTTTAAATATATACTTTTGGCTTTTTGTTATATTTTATAACATCATATATATTTTATAATTATGTAATAATTAATTAGAAAAACCCCACAACGTTTAAATTTTTATTATATTAATATTATGTATTTTAATACATTTTTAAAAAATTATAATCCAATAAGTGATTTTCCAATATATAAAAAATATACTTTAAAATAATTTATGTGGAAAATTATACTTTTTATGTCCAAATTAGAATTAAAAAAAATTGGTTTTGGTGGATTAAAATATCACAAAATATTGCTAAAATGTTCAAACAATGAGAGAAAACCATGGGTATTTCCAAAAAATTCATTTTATACAACATATATTTCCAAGAACTATATTTTAAATTAATAAAAAATTCTTCAAAAATTTTCTATAAATACCAACAAATTTCATCATTCTCATTCACTAACAATCTATCCTCCATGAATAATAGTTTATTTTGTATCTTAAGGAGTCCCCATGGTGTCCTAAAGCTCCAAGGGATCCAATTCTCATGAAAAAGGTGTAACACTTAATGCTATGAGGAATATCCACTTCCCTTTTCCATTCAAGTTCACATTTGAGGTATGTCCTCTAATTTTTAAATGAAGTTATTTTTTAAAATTTTATTCATCATGTTTTTGTAATAATCTTATTTTATCAAGGGGTTACCATCTTTCTCCCTCATTTTACCCAATTCTAAAAATGTGTATTATACTTTTCATGCTGTCAAATTTACATCTCAAATTTCACTATTTTACTTGAGTTGTTTTTAATATTTTCATTTTTTGAATACCAATTTGTCTTATTTTTTCGTGGTTATTCATGTTGTTTTGATATTTATTAACTTATTTAGATATATTCATATATTAAACACACATTTTTGTTTCATTGGTTTAAAATTATGCAATGTTCATCTCTTTAAGCACTTTTTTAATTTTTTATTTTGATCAGAAACCTATTCATTTTTATCATTGCGTTATTAATAAAATGATTTATTATGATCCAGGTAGATTATATTAATTAATAAATATGAAGGGTTCTCCTTGATTTTTCTCTAATGTATCAGGTAATTAATTTAGTCCCTAAAGATAACAAGTTTTACAATACCTTAATGAATATACATGGTGATAATCCTTGGTTATTTTATTAATCATATGTAATCTAAATGTTGTATCCAAATTTACATGTTATGATTCATGTTATTATTATTATGATATTCCCCTTATTCATTATTATTATTATTATGCCTCATTTTCATGTTTATATATCTAATGATCACATGTTATATGTGTCTCTAACTTATTACATTACTATGATTAATGCTCACCCCATTCCACTGATGTATGTCCCCATGATAAGAGATGTAGTAAAAGTAACATATGGTTAACCCATACATATGTCTTTCAGGTGGATTGGAATAATTTTTTATTTTTTTTGTATTATGTACCTAATTTAAAAGAAACAAAACATCAAAAGATCTTATCTTTTCTTCCATGTAACGAAATGATTATGTAATAAAAATGTGTGATTCCATATATACCAACATGCATCAAACTATTCCAGTATAAATTATCATTGCTATAGAAATATTTTCGAACATCCAATTCATCCTCTTCAGGACCCCATCTTATAATAGAGTTCGTCGTATATTATTATCAAATAGTATTTCATTTTTCAATAAAACCCACATAACAAATTTCTTATATGCTCCCCATTGTTATGAGATCTTATACACTCCTGTTTTGTTATGGTTTTATTTTCAATTAGGGTTCTCTATCAGATAATGTTTCAACATACCAGGGAATTGTGATTCAAAATTAATACACACACATTATGTGTCACGTCATTTATGAAAGTAACATAATATAATGACCCATAATTATAATGAATAATATAATTCCTTAAAAGATATATAGAAACCATCTCTATCATTGGGTTCTATTGAATCATGACTTCCATTTGGAATGAAACCTTCTCCGTGCATTGTAAATATAGAGTATTCATATTATTCATAATCTATTATTCTAATCATCATCATTTATTTAAAATCATAGAATTTAATTCCATAATTGATTAAGTGGACATGACTTCAATAACATATCCTCATGGATTGTGTCTTAGATAAATGGATAACATATTTTTAATTAGGAGTATAATATTTGTTAAATTCGTTCCTTTTACTTTTTTCGGTTATTAATAGTAGCTGTAATATATATTGTATGCCTCTATAATGGAAAAAATGGGTAAAATAGGGTAAAAACAATTAGATAAGGTCTCCAAATAAACCCAAAACTATAAGATATTTCATTTAATGGGAGAAATTAGTCTGTATGCATCATGATTTCAAATTTATGGTACTTTATCAATTTTTACATGATAATTACATTTATATTATTTTATATGAAGAATATTCTAAAATTTCACTCTCTGGATTTAAATTTATTTTATATGTTCACATATGGATTATAATGATTTACGAAAGAATCTAAATGTATCTTGGGAACATTATTATTTTTTATTTATGAGTATTTTTATAATATAAATGGTATAATTACTTTAAAATATGACACGATGCAAACATAGTTCTTGTGCACAAAATAAAAAAATCAAACTAATTAATTATAAATACGTCAAAAGTAATATTTGTTTTAAAAATTATTGTTTTTAATAATGTATAATTTATTTCTAAAGATTTTATATTATATTGTAACTATTATCTTTATTTTTTTATGGTCAGATTAAAAGAATAGTGTCAAAAATGCCATTATTGATCTTTTAAAAAAACTATTTTATTAAATTGTTTTAAAATTGTAAAATAGATGAAAAAATACAATTAATACTAAAAATGGTTAAATTTATTATCCCTTGGAAATTTTTGATCTAAATTTTACCTCCTGTGTAAAATTACAACACATTATGATTGAAAAATTTATAACCATGGTTATGGTTAAAAAATAACTATGGGTCCAAACCAATAGATAAATTCTAAATTGAAAAAAACACTTAGTTAAATCCAAATATTATTTTATATTTTTACCTTATCCTAATCTCATTAAAATATAACTCCTTTCAAATCCATTTTTCTAATAATATAACTTAATATAAATTTAAAACGATAAAAAATTATAAGTACACCACTCACCTCAATTGTAAAATAGAACCTCTTCCCCTCACTTCTTCACACAACTTGAGCCATGTAGGTTAACAAATTTATGACCAATTTGTTTATAAATAAACACTATTTTCTTGAAAGATGTGTTTTTTGTCTTAAAATACCATTAAAGGGGTACTTAATAATGGATTTGAAACAGGCCAACTAAAAGAGACTTAATAATCATACCTGACATTGAAAAATTTATTTATTCATAAAAATCCTATAAAAAGATTTTTACTATAGTAAAAATATCATGTTTCATAAATATAATGATATTTTGTTAATATTTTAGGAAAAAAATTTAACCTCTCTTTCATCAAATGGAATGTGAATGCATCGCTTCTATGTACACTCGGCTTACTCTATCCATGTTGTGATGCCATTCATTTTCCCTTAGATTTTTTCATGGATGGTTATAAAGAGAGAAATAATGAGTATCTATGATTTTTTTGAAATAATAATGGACCTTGAAATAAAATATATTATTTAACTTTTTTACATTACCATCTATTTGAAAACTATAAAGTTGATCATGACTATAGCGATGTGATTAGTTTTTAATTTATACAATAAATGGATGGAATTAATGAAATATTCAATGAATATATATGATATATATAATAAAATAATGAATATATAATTTTGAATTATTATTTACCTGTCTATAAATTTATCCCTTGAAAAATGAAAACCAAATTCATGCACATGTGTGACCTACCATATTCAAGAATAATGTAATACATTTTCCTCTCAACATTTCAATTAATATTAATAATATTTATATAATGAATTAAAATTTTATATATTGTATATCCCACATTGTGTATGAATAGTATTTTTTGTCAAATAATTTTAATTGGTTTTCAGTGGTGTTCAATGCGAAAATAATATCTCACTATGATCAATATGATAAAATATTTCCAAAGTTAATGGAGTTTGGATGAAGCCCTTATGTAGTGATATTCCATGAATCATGTGAGCGGTTTATAGACATTGAGTTTCAAGGTCGTGCCTATAGAATTGATAGTAATTAATTAGATGAAATAAAATGCCATGGTTGAATATTTATACATTTATAATATAATTTTTTTTATTTTTATTTCAAGGATATCAGAATCTATTTGAAAGAACATGTGGTGCAATCCTTATCAAGGAATGTGTGAGTAGAGATGTTTCAAATCGTGTTCAGTTTTGGTTGGAAAGAAAGATGTTACTGGAAAAAATGATGTTACTATAATTTCCTTTGTAAATCTGATGATGCTAAAGATGATCAATCAATGGATAAAAATGATGAAAGATAATGTTTTTGGTAAAATAAAATGATTAAAAATCCAAATCATTTGTGTTTTTGAAGTTTATTGCTATGGTTGTGTCGTTTCTTAGTGTTTTCCATATTTCCTGGGCCTCAATATCGGGAGGATGTTTTTGGAAAATTGTATGTTTTGTAAAAAGGATCTCATAGTTCACATACCATGAAGAAAAATTCATAGATCAGAAAATAGTGATGTTTAATGATGATGGAAATCAGAAAATGATGGATTTCAATAAAATATTACTATGCGGACCCTGAATATGCTACACGAACAGTGGAGGGAAAAATGTTTTGTGGGAGGATAATAATTCTTTATAGTCTTGAATTTCTCTATAAGGCCATCATTTGTGGTTGATTGTTAATGATTTTATTTCATATGTAATTGGGTTCCATGAGTAAAAAAGGCATTTTGCGGCCTACCGAGGGAAAACTGTTTATGGGGAGAGTATAGTTTGTAGTGATGGTTGTCCCACATCAAAGTTTTGGTAAAATTTTATTAGCATTATTTTTGGATTATTATTCCTAAATAAAGGACCTTATTCCCATCATTATGTTTGAATTAATTTTATAATAGAAAATTATCATTACAGGAAAAAATTTGGGGATTTCCGATGAAGTTCATGGTTCAGAATTCCGTAATGGAGAAGAGTTGGTGGATGAAAGATTCTACAAAGATGGAAGAAAACCATGTAAGGAGTTTATAGGGCCTAATAGATACCAAATAAAATATGGGTGTGTTGAATAATATTCATTTCATGGGGAATCAATCATCCATGTATGAATAATGAGTCTTTTTAGCAGATTTTGTCCGGGGAAGAAGCTCGTATGGTTTAGTAGCTCACAAAGGAAAATAGGCCACATAAGGATGGTAGTATATAAAGCATATGTAGTTTGTGGGGCATCAAAAATCTGATATTAAAAGGTAATAAATGATTGAAAAAGTATTTCCATGGATCATTCGCACCATGTGGTGAAAATAAGTTTACAGATGATTGTTTCATGATTTAAAACAGTGCGAGTACCTTGTTGATAGACAATGGAAAGAGAAGAGAGAACATGCATATTTTGTTTTTGTGAAGAATAATAATATGTGAAACTACGTTCTTATATATAAATGTAAAAAGAGAATTAAATTGATACACACTTGTGTAGGTAATGAGTGTTGAAGAAATAGAATTAGAAAATACTTCACAATTACACATTTTTATGTGTCCAAGAAAAATATAGTGTGACCACTTAAAGATGTGTTATTATTTATTGAATATTAATTGTGATGATGCTAAGATGAGATGATATTAATTTATTTTAAATTCTCAAAAAGAAAATTTGTGATTTCAGAATGAATAAGATGAAGAGATCTAAGTGAAGTTAGTCCTGCAATGACTAAGAAATAGAAAACAAGTGAAGAAGATATTGTGATAAAATTTATATCAATTGTAAACTATTTTTTTAAATGAGAATGTTGTTTTCAATATAATGCAACCAATTCATATTATTGTGACTGATATAATATAAATATTTTTCACCTATTAAGTTTAATGATGGTAATATGATATAATAATTACTTGCATGGTGTTGTGAAAGTTACAATGTGATGAATATGGCTTGGGATGAACAATGTAGAAATGTGACATTAGACATGAATATACAGGTGGTGGAATTTCTTGGTGTTACAAAGTCCAATCAATAAGGAGATGACAATCTTAGAGGGTAGTATAAGGATCTATCCAAGTGTTGTAAAAAATGTACTATTGGATTATTTTCAAAGTACTACACTAAATCACTATTAGATTATTTATAGAGTTCTATTAGACTATAAGGGAATATGTTACTAATTATAATATATACAAAAGGATTATTTTCTAGTGTATTTTTTGGTTTGGTTTATTTATGACAATACCAAGTACTTTCTAATAATATTAGGTTGTGAACATTGTAAAAACATTTCCTTGTTGTTTTGATGCTTTAAAATTCTTGCATGAGATAGGTATAATTGAATAATAGAATCAAGATCATAATAGGTCAAAGAGGTAAATGGATAAAATGTTGGAATTGGATTGAAAATCCCTCAACATTGATTCAACATTGTCTTAGTGTTAGAAATATTTCAAATTCTTCCTCTCATATGTAACATTAATATAATTATCTATTTGTTAATCTATAACATATTAATAATAATCTAAAAATCCAAGATTAATCATACAAATGAAAAATGATAAATTAAACCTAGAAATAAATATATTAATAAAGGATTCTGGGTGAATAGGTAAAAAGACGTTATTATTGGATCTTATTTTATATTAAAAATATGAATATGGTTTTTATTTAAATATATAAAATGTTTGAAACCAATATATAAGTCTTTAAATAATGTTCAAGAAAGTGGAACCATGATGTAAGGGGTTTGTGAAATCAATTTATATTCATTGGGTTATACTAATACTTTATTGACTATGTTATTCCGTGGTTATTTTTTAAATTACCATTGATTTTATGATGTTTTATTTAATCATTTTTTTGTTTATTAAAACTTTTTACACATAATTACGTCATTTATTAATTTAACATCAATGTTACAATCATTTTAAGGTCTTTCGTCTCAATTTCCACTCAATTGAGTGATATTTTGTATTATGGACCAATTTACATTTCTTGGATTATATTATACCAAATTGATGTGTATCACAGACATATATGTTGATTAAAGATGATTAATGTTTTAATTCTTGTATACCCTATCATAATGATATAATTTTAGGTTACTAAATAGATATGAATTTCTTTTAAAGTCTCAATTTTTTTGGGATATCATTAATTTATTGTTGAAAGAATCTTATAATCTATCCTCTATAGACACCATATATTTATTTATCCAATATATACCTAACTATTTATCCCTTTTTATTTCAATTTAATTCTCTCTATAACATGAATCATTTATTGAAATGATTTAAATAAATTTTGATCTATTTTTATTTTGATGATGATTTGTTTTGGTCCATGTCTATATTTTTAAAATTTTATTTTTAAAAGGTAATTTATATTTACTAAAATACTATATTAAGGATATCTTAATTCATCCTTGAAATTTTAAAATATTTTTGACTAATCACTATAATGTTTTCTGAAGGTGTCATTATTACATTTCTTTATAAATAGCTGAAACAATCTTCCATTTTTTAATTTATACGGCGTTAACATAATTTTCTATTACCATTGAATTTTTATGCTATAAAAAATCATAAAAAAGTATTAAATTGGTTTATAAATAAACATCATTAATAATAATTTATTTAAATGATTCATTTCCATTTTCTCGAATTCTATGAAAAAATGGTTTTACTGAATAAGGAATATTTTCTAAAGAATTAGTGGTTATATTTCATATCAGGATTAATTTTCTGTTCAATAACATTATCGAGATAATAAAATTTATTATTATCATATTTCATATGAAATTACATATCTAATATCCCTATTATACTTTACATGGATATAATTATTTCCTAAACCATATACCATTTCAACACACAATTTTTTTCTATAAAAGTTATTTAATTGATTGAGGAATTATTTATATCAGGTATCCTTTAATAAATCAATATATTTTTTGATATGGACTATTTTTTATGAATTAAATTACTCATTAAATATATTATGATTGAATAGAAATTATTATGTTTTGGGTGGGGGCATGTTTTAAATATCCCCTCGACGCATTTGTAGAAATCATTAAATAAAATTTGTTGGGTATTTGGATGAGGTGTTATACGTTTATAAAATATTTACATGAAATAGAAATTGATGGTAAGTTTATGTTGTCAAAATTATATATTCCATAATTATATAATAATTTTATTACTTCAATGTAATTATTTGAATACTTATGATATCTAAGGTTATTTTTAAGCACAAGTGATTATTTATATGGAATTATTTGATCATCATTTATTCCCTCCATATTATTAGTTGATTATAATTTATTTATCAAATGGATTGTGTTTTTAATAATTTTCCATTCCATATTTATTATGAATTATTTACCCATGATATATTTTATAGTTCAATACCCATACTAAGCATATGAGAGCACCCTTATTTTTTCACTTTCCACAAGACATAAAGGTAGAATATTTTAATGATTTTAGGGAAGATTAATATTTAAATTCATTTTTTTTAATTTTTTTAAATATAATATATAAACCATGTTTTTATATAATTTTCCCAGACTAATAAAATGTTACGTCCATTTTAATTCCATCAATTTTATCTAATAGAAAATAAATATATTATCCATCATCTCTGTTTTTCTAAGGTTGGAGTCTTTAATGTTGGTATCAATGAATGTTGAATATAAACCATGGGAACTAGATGAATTAAAACATATATTGGGGGACATGACCTTATGAAATACATTAAGGATATGCCTAATTGTATGATAATAACATGATTTTATTAATATGTATTAAGTGGTATTCCAGTAAATATTTCATGATATGGATATTACAAGAGGATGTTTCTTTGGAAAAGGGTTATATTGATGAAATAAACCAGAAAAGAATTGGTCAAGTATATCTCAAAAATAATTCTACTGATCAGTGGCTGTTCTAATACTATGAACATTGTTTTAAAATATTATTTGATACACTTGGTATAGTTCACATTTTTATTATGATCCATTATAAAGTATTATAATAAGTAATTCTCATGAATACCTAGGTTGAACGTAAGGTGTCATAGATTGAAAAGATTATGTCATTATTTTGAGAGATTTTTATTGTTTATTTGATTACACAATTTTTTTCACCCAATAGAATCTATTATTTAATTTTAGTCAATTTCATGAAACCTTAGGAATGTTTTTAATGTTTAATGTGATGGGAAATTAAATAATTGTTTTCTTAACAAAATAAATGATATGGGATCTTGATAAATAATCATCATGATTATTCATAAAATGTTATTATATGATATGATTAAAAAAATAAATGTTAGTGAGCTTAATAATGCATCAAACAATAAGATGATTGAGTTTTATGGAATTTATTACGGTAATGAAAATGTAGGAATGAAATTTCAATTACCTATATTTAAATAATTCTATAAGAGTCACTTGGGGAAATATCGTAATGAAATTGGATGATTTTTTATATAAGGAAAAAGTGGGAAATGATAACCAAAAAAACTATTTAAAATTTCTCTGGATGAATTCTCCAATGGATAATCAACAAGTCCTCATGAATAAATTGTGAAACAATCTATGTTATAAATATATAATATTGAATAATATATGTTCTACAGATAATAGGTATGAAGTATTTTATTATTTATCCTTAAAAAATATTATTAGATTGAAATGGATTAAATTTCAGATATAATTCACATTTATTTTTTATGAAAGTATTTATTATGGAACAAAACAAAAAATATTGGATTAATTTTCATTGAAATTGTTAAGTAAATAATGTACCTATGTTTTGGGTTTTAAAAAATATGATGTACTAATATTTATTATATGTAATCTACCATAAACATTACATAGTTTGAGTAAATTCAATAATTTAACATTCATTCATTTTGATGATTTTTTTTTGGTTTATAGATTTTGTAGACTAGGATTTAACTCATACATAACAATAACATAACAATAAAAAGTGTAATTTTTATAAGAATAATTTTTTCCCAAAATCGAAAACATTTAAAATAAATCATGATACCTTTTATGAAATCTCTTCGTGACATTAAATATGAAATATACAAATCTTTATTAATCATTTTGTGATGTAAACAATGTTCATGAAAACATGGTATGATCATAAAAATGTTTGTAAGGGATTTAAATTGAATGACGTCATTCATCCGTCAATAAAAATTAAATCCCCTAAAATCTTTACCATAAAGTAATACATTTCACCCTAAATAGGTATTACATAATTTCCATTAGAAATCGGAAAAATGTTTACCTATTTTTAATCACAAGATTACTATAAAACCTTTAGAAATCATATAAAATATCTAAAGGTACAATGGAACTCAATTATACTAATCTATAATATATATTGAATAACCATGGAGTCTAATTACATACATTTCACTCATTCAAATAAAGTATACATATGGTTGAATTCTATACCCAATTCACTAGAGGTTTTAACATAACCAGTAACCTCCCCATATCGCAAGCCACTAGACCTTTGCTCTCTGTCAGGTTGAAAAAGGAACATAGGTGCACCTCCCATTTTGATAGTGGCTACTAAAATGTAGTGAGGGTTTAATATATCATGTGGGAAGACAACATAATATCTATGAGAGTAATCGACCAAAATTATCATTTTAAATAATGGAAATAATAAACAATAAACAAGAACAAGCATTGATAACTATTTCCCACATTGGGTATAACCATTACAAAATGATTAATATTCCATGTCATGCTAATAGTTCCTCAAGTAATTTAAACCCAAAATAATTTCTAATGTAATCCTTACTAGAATGGTTCATAACTCCAAGTTTATATACATCATCCATGGCTATCCCATTCAAAAATCAACCTTATAGAATGTATATTTTCCCCCTTTTCAAACCTGCACGAATGAAGTCTCCTCGGGTACACAAGGATGACCCAAGAAAGGTTTGAGTACAACTCATTAGGACACCACAAGTGGTGTCTAAAAAATACCCAGTCTAAATATATAGTTCATGAATGCATTGAAATAAAATACATGGTAATAAAAATTTCCCTCATGTGAAGTTATTTAAGAATGTACACAATTACCAATTAAATCATTATTTCCTTTTTTAACACTTATACCATCATGTTTAATAATTCATTTTCATCACATGTTCCATGGGTTACAAAATTAAATCATTTATATAACAACATAATCTAGTTAATTAACCTACATAACGGAATAACTAAACATACCTATCATACTATGGACAAACTTGTCACAACTAAATCATAAATATTACATTATAACCATGGTCCTAGTACCCTCAAAAAATGAAACCATTAGGGGCATTGAGCATTATTTCCCTTCCCGAACAAATGCATAATGGGTGGGGTTTTGATCATTATTATAACTCGATATAGGGTATATATCTTCATGTCCAATTCCCCACAACAACCATTTCATGTACACATGCTTATTTATCTGTTTACTAAATATATCACATCAAAAACCGTGAATAAATAACACCACTAACATTAAAAATTCACAATCTCTTTAATACATAATTAATCTTCATGTGTCAACACATTATATCATTTATCATTTAAATTTCATAGCTCTTTTAACCCATTTCCATTATCATACATCAGCCCATCTATTATGATAAATAATTCTCTTTCCATGTCCCATTTAACATGTTCATAAATTATTGTATGTTGTCCAATTTATAACATTCATTAATTCAGAATTATTTAACCATTCAAAATTTTCCAAAATTTAATAATATTAATCCATATTCAAATAATTCTATAACAAATATGTAATATATTGTTTTATCAATCCAATTACGAACTCATAAGCCATTTTCCACTTTCAAATTAATACAATTAACAATTTTTCATATTTTCCCAAAGAATCCCTTATCCAATTTACAAAAACAATGAACAATTACCATTAGTGCCTCATTAACAATTCACACTGACATTTCAATATGTTTATCATAGGATCAAATTTAACATAAATTAATATTAAGGCTTAACATTAGAATTGTCGATGTTTGATAATTTTTGAAAACCCTCTGAAGAACCCTAATTCGGTCCAATCAACCTCAATGCATTTCATGATGATCATGATAGTTTTAATTCATCATTTATCCATCCATTTTACAATATATAAAAATATTTATCAAATGGAAAACAAGGGGGAGGAAATCACAAAACCATGCAAGGACAACCAATATCAAGACTATGGAATATTACTTCTAGACAAAATAACTTGAAAGCATAGATGAACACCTTCCTAAACATGTCTTTATATCCGAATTCGTGTATCCATTTAATATCTGTAATATGATCTAATGGAAATAGGGTTTTTGAACTTTAGAAGAAGAAGTATGAAACCTCAAGCACTAGTCTAAAAAAAGAAGGAATTTTAGCAATAGACATACATGATGCATTGATCTATATCCAACAACAATACAAATAGAGTAGGATTAGAGTAGATAAACCATTGGGATGCCTTGTTCATTTTAGTTCATCACTAGAGTTTCTGGATATTAAATTGGGGAATAAATTAGGTAGTATACATAAAATTATGTGGGAAAATAATAGTAAACCCACACTTTTAAATGGATGATTAGTTTGGTTGCATGAACCATGAACTAAACCTTATCGATGAGGGTTCCAAGTTACACCATTACCTAGGAACCCCACATAGTTTGGAAAAACATGTTACAACCATGGAGGATACCTCTATCCAAAACCAGACAGTTTGGATCTCCCCCTTGCATAGTTTACGTAACCATGAACCCCTCCTATTGGATATCAAAGTTTCTATGCAGGGTGTACACTAACCTTTCTATAACTTTGAAAATTGCATAGAATGGACACATTTCTCTATAATTCATGTGATGAACCACCAAAAATTCCTAATGGAGATTCATTCAAAAAGAAAACATTTATTTATCCAACATTAATATATTTAAACAAAAATTAGATAATAATATACCTCAACTATTTTCAGGATCTCACAACATCCCAACTGTATAATGGATCAGCCTTGAGTCTCACTTCCAATCATAGTTGAGCTCTTGAATTATATATATTTTTCCACTAGACCGCAAATCTGACCCTCTCCCCCAGGTTTCTTCATGAACACTTACATGATTCCATAACACTCAAACCGGTGACACAGTCTCACCCCACTTACCATTCTCACTATAACCCATAGATAAAATTGGATGTTCCTTATAGGGCACATCATCCTCAAACTGATCATCAACCACAATAACCCCATAGTAATTTCTAGGAAAAACTGCTTAAATAGTGACACGAGGAATACTTTCACATAGAATCATAAGATCATGGAAGAACTAGTCATCACTTCATCATGATGATAATATTCGCAATTGATGGCCTAACTCACATGGATCAATCATACCGTATTTTCATAACTCTAATGATTGCCCAAACTCAACATCACTAAATGAAACACACGGTTATGGTAAAAGAAATTCTTGATCTAAGTTGGTCCAAATTCATAGTCTTAATGGTAAAATTCCATAATCTAACATCTGAAGAACAAATAAAACACATGAGGAACTCAACCAGCCAAACATGTGCCAACTCTCAACATGTAGGATAAATCATCCAAACTATATTTACTATAGTTCATCCCCAAACCGAAACACTGGTTATATCATCAACCAATCACTAAATCAATGTGTTTATTTCCATTGAACACATTATCTCACCCCAATAATCCAACTGTGGTTTCCATCTAGTAACGTCTTGAGCTGGCTCACCCTTGGACTGGTGGAAGGACCGGTCTCTACATGACCACAAGTGCGTCTACCACTAATCTAGAGGGTGTCGAATAGAAGCGAGGGTCTATAGAAAGTCAATGGGGAGACTATGCCCTCTTATCATAGTTGTGAAGCGGAATATCATAGTAAATAAAAAATAATAGAATGAAATAGTGGAAGCAGTCTAACAGATGATAATGTAGTGGAAGGTAGATTTTATAAATCTTGTACAATCAAATGGACAATGCCAATTATATATCAGATGCATGCATGGCATGGTAATGATAAAAATTAGAAAATAGTGAACAAAACAGCATTCTGAACATTCCATTACAAAAATAAATAAATAATGACTCCAAGCCTCGTGGGCGGTGTCCTCGACCATCCTGAGATTTCAATCGGTACTTTTCTCTTATATTCTATTTAAATGAAAACAGAACAATACTACAACCAAATAGAATCTACTCGGGTACCCCAGTGCAATGGCGGCCCGAGTAGGGTGTGAGATACAAATCTCAGAAGGCCAGGACCACCGATGTCTACACTAAATCCAGAAATTTAATAAATAATTTAAATCATGTGAAGGCATGAAAAAAAAGTAAGCAGTACCAAGTAACTATATTCCCAAGTAAATTCTTCATCCCTCAGCTGGTTTCTGAACAAGAATTATAAATTTGTATTTAATAATTAACAATCATTATATAATCATTTTTAATTTTCAATTAATCAAACCTCATAAAATTACAAAAGTCTCTAGATTCATCCTAACCCTGACATCCCCTGTATAAGTTACTCACCACAGATGTCTCTAAAATCATTCTATATAATCAAAGTAAAGAATGAATCCATGTTTTTAATTTGTCTTGGATAACGAGTGATAAGTTTTTGAATTTAATCGTTCATATAATATGATTGAGGTCATCCACTAAAATAGTTATTCACTCTAGGGTCCTTCCACTAACAGTGATTCACCCAATTCGTTAATATTTATGATCCCTTTCTCGTATTTTATTCACAAATAATTATGTCACAATAGTTTTCATTAACCATTAATTCATTTGAGGTATGACAAATTGAACCCATATTCTAATTTAAATTAATGGGTGTATAAAATAATGTCTAGAACCATCGTGAGCATTTGGAGTGTCAGTACTTGTCTCACAACCAATGGGTATTTGGAGAATCAGCCCCGGACCCATAAAAGAATATTTTCAAGCAAGCTGGGTGTAGAATTACATGTCTGTCACCCCGTGAGTATTTAGAGCACCAGTCCCTATCTCACAACCCATTTATCAATATTACATAAATATTTATCATTTTTGTAGAATTCCATGTCTAATACCCCACAACCAACCATTCATTATTTCATAAATTCATTAATCCAACCCATTAATTAACTCAAAAAATAATTAACAACATAAATCTCTTGTCAAAAGTCAACCATTAATTAACCATTCAACGTCTAAATAGTAAATAATTAGTTAATAATTAATTATTATTACTGATCCACTTAAATAATTAATGCAACATTTAATTATCCAAATTCATTAAAAAGTCTGAACCCGTCCACTCAACGAGTCACTCATCCAGGACATTAACAATTTAAATGCATGTCATAATCATCAAAAAATATGCTGAACAAAGACCATATATTGAGAAACCATCTCATGTAGAATCTCATTATATAAAATAAATCCATTCAGGACAACTTAAATCATGGAAATTTAACATGGATCAAAAGGAACACATTGACAACAGTCATAACAAACAATTAATTCACAATCTTAATTTAATTCATTCAAATTAATTAATTCAAATATTAATTAATTAAATCTTATCTATTTAACCAATCATCAATTAATTATCCTTTTTCCATTTATCGTGTAATAATAATCCATCCATTAATTATTACCAGTTTCCAATTTATACTCTGAACATTTCTAATATTCTATATTATCTATAATCAGTAATAGCCACAATTTTTATTCCAACTCATGACATGATAATTACTTATACAACCAATTACGCTATTACTAATTCTTCCCATTGAAATCATTTAACTATTTAATCATATCACTTTAACCAAATTAGGAAAACATGTTTAAAATCAACACTTGTTTTAAGTCCTCATTTATCTTACGTTAGTGACATCATTTAGTAACATCAAGTGTCATTCCTAGACATATTATAATCAATGAAACTCACATTTTCAATTTATTTAATAAAGATATAATTCTTAATTAAAGTGATAGGGATTTGGGAAACTACCTCGGGGTGGCACCATTTTAAATCTGAAGTGCTTTAATATACTTGGCGGCAACCAGTCCACAACTAGTCCACAATCGCACGCGTGTGTACCTTATTTATATATATATTCACGCGTGTGGCCTAAACAAAATATAAATAAAATTCAAAATATTAAAATAAGTACTCAAAATCAATGCAGTAAGGAATAAAACACCTCTAACTAGTTAATAGGGACAAATAGAAATTATCACACCCTTAAATGAATGATGTGAAACAATACAACGACTAAATAAACATACCCAAAACATGATAGAAAATAAAAAACGAACTCATCAACCTCACCTTTGTCGGTAAATGCTGGAATATGGTCCAAAGGGTCTAGAGGATCCCCTTGCACAACCCTAAAACCAAAGAAATAAGGAAACTCAAAAAAACCAGAACCATAGGATTTTGGATGATGAAACAATGAGAGGGAGGATCGAAATATACGATTCAAATCAAAAAAAAATGTAGATGGACTTACCTCACTGAGACCGAAAATATTTGAGAAGGCACCGAGAGGATTTGATCGTGCGAAGAGGAGTTTGCGAGGGGGGTGTACTACGCCTCAAAGGAGGGGCCTAGTGCATTTTTTTTGTTCCTCTAATATGGTGGTGTGCCAACCTCGTGTTCTCTCGCCCAATTATCAATTACACCCATGATAAAATAATAGTCTCAATATAATAATAATAGCATTTATTATTCTCATTTAATATAATGTTACTTCATCAACTAATATTTAATGATATGTTTCATAATTAATTCTGAAAACCCCCATTAATCATCCAATTTAATTAATACAATAATAATAATAAAATCCTTATTTTTATTATTACTATTAAATATTACTTTTCATTAAAATAAAATAAAAATAAATTGTTTTAAAAATAGGATAACCACACAGTTGACCTGCACCATTTGACTACCCGTGCACAACCTAGTATCTATATTTAAAATGGTTTAATTAAATTAAACTAACATCCACATTTATTTTTTATTTAATATTACCCTTTAAAATTAAACTTCATTGATAATGAACAACACAACATTATTTAATTAATTTTCTCGACACAAATTAATTAAATAAAAAACTCCAATTTGTAGCAATTAATTAATTTCTTATTGACCTTTAATTTAATTAAATGAAACCCCAAATAAATAAATTATTATTATTATTCATAATAATAATGACAAACACTCATAAAAACTTAATAATAATAATTTCAATATTATTTCTATTATCATTCAACCTTAGATAAAACCCAACACCTTTAATTAAATATAAACACTTCTTTATTAATTACGAAACTCTTTATTTAATTAGATGGTTGTTTGAGATACCCAAAAGCCTCATTAATTTGACATCAAGGTTATACCTCATTAAAAATAGAATTTAAATCTTTTAACATAAATTTTACACCCCATTTAATTAAAAATTCCACTACATTCATTGTTATCTTAATAAACATTTCATAATTAATTATGAAACTACCAAAATTTTAAAATATCATTAATATGATAAAAACTCTAACCCATAACCCCTAATTTAATTTCCATAATAATAATAATTATTACATTCATAAAAATAAAATTATAATAATCTCATTATTAATATTTTTCAAACTCTTGATAAACCAAACCTCACTACTTAATAACAACACTTCACTAAATCTGAAACTACCCATTTTATTAAATGTTTCTTTGATAAGATCAAAATCCACTTTAAATTATCATAAATGATACACTCCTTTAGCATGAAATTATAATCTCATTTCATTAAAATAGTTTATGACACCATAATAATAATAATAACATTATTATTATTAGCACATTCCTCCATTTAATAATAAATGGCCCTTTAATAATTCTAAAACTCTTCATTTCAATAAATCAGTTCTTTGATAAACCCATAATCCACATTAATTTTTTCAACTGTTATTTAATTAATATTTTATCATTTATTTAATTAGTTAACCACAATAATATTAATAACAACAACTTCATAATAATAATATTTATTATTATTAAAACTCTCTTTTAATCAATCACAATCTCTTATATAATCTTATTTAATTAAATTAAAAAAATAATTAAATAGGGTAAACTGCACGGGTTAGACCAGAACCATGTGCTTCCCGTGAAGATTCATTAATGTAGAAATTTCTGGATCTGGTGATCCTGAGACTCATCGGGGCACCCATTATAAATTATCGGGTAATTACGTATGTCCAAAAATGACACCTCAACGGGTTGCAACACTCTGAATAAAATTCTTGAGCTCTGTTAAGAAAAATGATCCGTTGATAAACTAAAAAAAATTATAAAAATTTGAATTTTAACCTGATTCAATAACATGAGACTTTTCAATATACCCACCTTAAAAACTTCTCATCCCCGAGAAGCCATCGGGATCCACTACTAAAAAAATTGATCTACCAACGTCATTTAATCTTGCTAGAAGTAACATGTTGTGTTCACAATGCCAAACACACCTTAAACCCTTCACATTCCTAATAGATTAAAACGAGATCCAATGCTCAGTTTAAAGCACAAAAATCGAAACCGATCATATATCTTAGGCCATTAAAGGGACCTCGTCAATGAAAACTGTTAGATATCTATCAATAAATAGAACATTTTGTGCATGATTCCCTTTAAAGACATTGTGGACCCAAAATCCACATTCACCCTTTATCTCATGAAGGGCCCTTAAAACTATTCAAAAAACAATTGCATGTATAATGAAAATCTTACCTGATATATGGTAAAATTTCCTTGTCAATCCATCACATTGTTATTAAAAAAACAACCGTGCACTAACACGAATAAAGGAGTATCCTAAAGAAACTATGCATCTTGTGTACTACCCAGATAACAACCACTCATCAAACCAACTAAATTTAAATTGTGTGTGGAGTAAGACCAATGCCATCTTGGGGACTCCATGACTAGGTAAAGACATGGGGAATTCTCATATTATTCACAAGAGAGAACTTTGAGAAAAACCATGGCGATTAAGAAGATTATTAAAACTATTACTGGACAACTCTGTTCCAAAAGCTCAGCATCACCCGCTGACACATTTATCATTATCAAAGCGACAATACCCACCTTAGAATTTTCCATGATGTCTCATGAAAAGATTAGCTGATAACCAGTGCATGTTTTTAGAACACATAAACGCATGTGTGTGACATTCCTAAAACCATTATCACCACTTCAAACATTGATCATAATATCTATAACATAAACCTTTCAGCGTTCCAAAATAGTCGAGTCCCAATAAGTCCTCCCCAGCATTGGGACGAACTTACTTCAATAGCCTAGAACATTATATGGGTACTACCTACCACGGGTTATCCCGTTTACATTCATTAACTTCGCCCCTCTCTCTTGGTCACACAAAACCAAAAAACAAATGATTTAAATGCTATTTTTTCGTTTTATCCATTTTCATTAATTCACTTCAACCTTTTATCATTTGAATGAATTTCAACAAACACACTATTACTTTTTCTGTAAAATCCACATGGTTTTCAAAACAATTCTCTATGATAAAATAAGTATGATATCACAAACATATTCTTTAAAAAATTTACATTCAATTTTATTAAAATATAAACATGAAATTTAACATCTGAATTCCTTTTAGAAAAAAAAGACCTCAAAAAGTCCCATTTATTTAATCTGAGTTGTTTAAAAGAAACCACATAATGGTTCATTACAATCAAAACTCACCAGTATTACATTCATAACCATTTAAAAAACATAATATGGTTATATGGTTTAGTCACGTGGGTGGACATCTACCAATCGATAAGGTGCACACACACCTTATCGCTAGTAGTTGGCTCCTATTTATCCCAATCAACATTCATTTAACATTTTATCTTTAGCATCCATTTAATATATCAAATAATCACCCGCATGTTAGCATAAGAAGTAACACAACAACATGATATAACACAAAAGCATGTCACAACAATAGAACTTGCTAAAAATAAGGTTGTATAGCGTATAATAACTCATTCTTGTTAAATATATCACTGAAACATGCTATCTAAAGAGGCATGCTATGGAAAATCAAAAGATGGCATTTCACCGAAGAACCCGAATCTAAATTAGCAGTAATACTACTAATGAAACTACATGGCATGTTATATGCCTCACATGTGAATATCTAAGTGACTAAGATGATGCAGGTACAAACCTTCAATGCCATATCAGGCCAAGATAATTAATTTTTTTTCAAAATTTACAAAATCAATAACCTGTGAAAAATACGCCAGTCACTCAATGTGAAATAATATCAACTATAACCTCTAATAGATCAAATATCAATTCCCATACCTGGCCACATGGTCATTTCTCATACATGGGGTGATAATTCCAAAGAACTTCTATTAACCAAGGTGTCGACACATTCATAGTCTCTGGTCTACCAACCCCAAAACAGTACGACAAAGGAATGGAATCCCTCTGATACAACTTTGTAACATCCCGACCTAGCTCACCCCTGAACCGGGGGCTGCAACAGTCTCCACATGACCTCAATCATGTCTCCTTGTATGCAAGAGGATGCCGACTAGCTGTGAGGGTCTAAAGATAGTAACCGGGGAGACTATACACACATATCATATTTGCCCAGAGGTATATCAGAGTTAATAAAAATTAATGGAAATAAATAAAGGAATTAGTCTAATAAATGATAATGCAGAGGAAGGAAGATTTTATAAATATTTTACAAAAATTATGGCCAATTCCAATTATATAGAAGATGCATGCATGACATGACAATGATAAAAAAAAGGAAAAAAATGAAACAATTAACATTCTGAACATTCTATTACAAAAATAAATAAACAATGACTTCTGGCCCTAAGGGCGGTCTCCTTGACACCCCGAGTTTCTGCTCAGTTCTTTTATCCTATCTTCCAAGTAAATGAATACAACACAATAATTCATCCAAATAGTATCTACACAGGTACCCTAGTGCAATGGTGTCCCGAGTAGGGTGTGAGATATAAATCTCAGTAAGCCGGGACCACCGGTGTCTACCCAAAATCCATACATTTAATAAATAATTAAAACATTTGAAAGCATGCATAAATATTCTAAGCAGTTAAAAGTTAATATATACCCAATTAACTGCTTCAGTCCTCGGCTGGTGTCTGAACGTGCATTATACATTTGTTTTTCATAATCAACAATTATTAAATAATGATTTCTATTTTTCAATTAATCAAACCTCATTAAATTATGAAATTCCTCATGTTCTTCCAAACCCCAACATCCCCTGTATAATCCACTCACCACATTTGTCTCTAAATTCCATCTATGCAATCAATGTAAAGAACAAATCCAAACTTGTTATTTGGCTTGGATAACGTGTCATAAGTTATTCAAATTAATCTTTCATATACTATGTCAGATCCCATCAAAAAAAATTAGGATTCACTCCTAGGTCTGTCCACTAACAGCGATTCACACAATTAATTAATAATTATGAACCCCTTCTCAGATTCAATTCACAAATCATTATGTCACAATAATTTTCAATAACCATTAGTTCTTTTCATGTCGACCAATTGAACCCATAGTCCGGTGTCAATTAATGGGTGTAGAACATCATTTCTTGCACCCTAGTGAGTATTTGGAGCGTCAATTTTTGTCTCACAACCCATGGGTATTTCGAGCATCAGTCCCTGGCCCATGAAAGAATATTTTTTTGCGAGATGGGTGTAGAACACCATGTCCAGAACCCCGTGAGTATTTGAAGCATTAGTCACTGTATCACAACTAGTTTATCAATAATACATATATATTTTTCATTGGTGTAGAACGCCATGTCTAACACCCAACACCCTTCCATTAATTAATTCAGAAATTAATTAATCAAATCCGTTAATTAATTCAAAAACTAATTAACAACATAAATTTACCATCAAAATTCTACCATTAATTAACCATTCTACATATCAATTCTAAATAATTAATTAACTATTAATTATTCTTAACAAGATAAATAAAAAATTATCTCAATATTTATTTATACAAATTCTTTATCAAGTCTGAACCCGTACACTCAACCAGTGATTCGTCCATGAATTTAACAATTTACATGCATGTCATAATCATCACAAAACATGTTAAACAAATCCCATATTATTAGCCACCATATCACACATAATATCATAATACAAAAAAAACACCATCCAAGACAACACAATGCATCGAAATATAACATACATCAAAAGGTACCCTTGGCCAACAGTCTTAACAAAAAATTAATTCCAAATCTTATTTTAATTCTTTAAAAATAATTATCTCAAAAATTAATTAATTTAATCTTCTATCTTAAACTAATAATCAATTAATTTACCATTTTCCATTTACCATGAAATAATTAACCCATCCATTAATTATTACTAGTTTCTAAATTATATTCTGAACATTTCAAATATTCAATATTCTCAATAATCAGTAATAGCCACAATTTTTATTCCAACTCAAGACATGATAATTAATTCTACAATTAATTACCCTATTACCCTTTCATCCAATTCAAATCATTTAACTATTTAATCAAATAACTTTAACTAAATTAGAAAAACATGCTTAAAATCAACACTTGTTCAAGTCCTCATTAATCTCATATGGGAGACAATATTTAATAACATCAAGTATCATGCATAGACATATGAAAATCAATGAAACTACCATTTTCAATTTATTTAATCAAGCTATAATTCTTAAATATTGTGATAGGGGTTTGGGACCCTACCTTGAGGTGGAACCATTTAATGTCTGAAGCGCTTTAATATACTTGGTGGAAATGAGTCCACAACTAGTCTTCAATCGCACGCGCACGCACCTTATATATATATATATATATATATATATTCATGTGTGTGCCCTGCAACAATATAAATGAAATTAAAAATATTAAAATAAGTACTCAGAATGAAAGTAGAAATGACCAACACACCTCTAACTAGGTACATAGGACTCATAAAAATTAACACACACTTAATTGAATGATGTGAAACAATGCCGTGGTTTAATAACCTTTCTTGAACCATGATTGAACCGTGAAAACGAACTCATCTGCCTCACTTTTCTCGGCAGATGCTGAAATACTGTCCAAATGGTATAGAGGGTCCCCTTGTACTAACCCAGAACCGAAGAAACAAGGAATCCCAATAAAACCCGAACCACAGGATTTTGGCCAATGAAATAGGGAGAGGGAGGAGCCAAATGTCCTATACAAACTAGAAAACAAATGCAGATTGACTCATATCACCGAGATGGACATGATTCTAGAAGACACCGGGATGATTCAATCGCGCGAACAGGAGCCGGCGAGTGGGGTATAACGCGCCTCAAAGGAGGGGTCTTGGTGCATTTTTGTTGTTCCTCCAATATGCTGGTGCGCCACCCTCATGTTATCTCCCCCAATTATCAATTAAACCAATGATAAACTAATAGTCTTAGTATAGTAATAATACTATTTATTATTCTTATTTAATATAATGTTACTTCATTAACTAACATTTAAATAAATGTTTCACAATTAATTCTGAAAACCCCCATTAATCATCCAATTAAATTAATACAATAATAATAATAACATATTTTTTATTATTGTTATTAAATATATCATTTATTTAAAATAAAATAAAAATAAATCATTTTAAAAACTGGAAAACCACACAACTGGACCGCACCATTTGACAACCCGTGCACAACCTGATATCTATATTTAAAATGGTACAATTAAATTATACCCAACTCCACATTTATTTAAAATTTAATATTACCATTTAAAATTAACCTTCATCGATGATTCCCAACTCAAAATTATTTAATTAATTATCTCAACACAAATTAATTAAATAAAAAACATCCTCTTTGTAGAGATTAAATAAATTCCTATTTACCATTAATTTCATTAAATAAAACCCTTAAAAATCCATTATTGTTATTTTTCATAAAAATAATAACAACCACTCATAAAACCATAATAATAATAATGGAATTATTATTTTTATTATTATTCAACCGTAGATAATACCCAATACCTCTTATTAAATAGAAAAAATTCTTTATTCGTTATGAATCTCATTATTTAATTAGACATTTCATTGAGATACCCAAAAGCCTCATTTATTTCACTTCAATATTATACTTTATTAAACATCCAATTTAAATATTTTAATAGAAATTTTACTCACCATTTAATTAAAAACACTTCTTCATTCATTACTATCTTAATAAATATTTCATAATTAATTATGAAACTCCCAATTTATTACAATATCAATAATATGATAAAAACTCCAACCCATAACCCCTAATTTAAATTCCATAATAATAGTCATTATTACATTCATAAAACTAAAATAATAATAGTCTCTTTATTATTATTTTTCTAACTCTAGATGATCCCAACCCCACTACTTAATAACAACTCTTCATTAAATCTGAAACGCCTCATTTTATTAAATGTTTCTTTTAAAATATCAAAATCCACATTAAATTCTCATAAATGATACACTCATTTAACATGAAATTAATATCTCAAATCATTATAATAATTTATGACACCAAAATAATAATAATAAGATTATTATTTTTAGCACATTCCTCCATTTAATAATAAATGGCTCTTTAATAATTCTAAAACTCTTCATTCAAATAAATTTGTTCTTTGATAAACCCATAATCCACCTTAATTTCTTCAACCATCATTTTATTAATACTTTATCATTCATTTTATTAAACAACCAAAATAATATTAATAATAAAAAAATCATAATATTAATTATAATAATAATAATTAAAACAGTCTTTTAATTAATCACTCTATCTTATATAATATTTTTTAGTTGAATTAAATAATTTATTAAATATGAAACTGCACAGGTTCGACCGTAACTATGTGCTGCCCGTGCAGATTCATTAATGTGGAATTTTATAGATCCAGTGCTCTCGAGACTCATCGAGAAAACCACTAAAATTTATCAGGTAATTACATAAGTCCAAAAATAACTGCCTTAGCTATTCCAACACTCGAAATAAAATTCCCGAGCTCGGTTAAGAAAAAGCGACCTATAGATAAACTGAAAAAAAAAATCAAAAACATTCGTATTTTAAACTAGTTCAATAACATGAGGCTTTACACACCTTCACTATATATAAAAACCTTAATAACCTAAAATCATATTTCACATCATACATAACACATTTTGAACCTATTGTGCCCAAAAAATTATATGGAATTTACCCAAAATTAGTATCTAGCCAGGTTGTTGAAACCACCTGAAAAGATATACCTACACCAACCATTTGTGAGATAAGAACAACTTAGAAACTTAAAAGATCTCAATAATATACTATAAGTACCTTCCATTAATAATATAAAACAGAATATTTTTCCATCCTTATCACATATGTTCCTTATAAAATATCATGTTGGACCACCCCTGATTTGGTTTTCCCAAAACACCCACCTTTCACTATTGTCACATTAAACATTCACATGCCCATGGTGCCTTCTCGAATATGGACTTACACTATTTTCAAACACACCTATTGGGTTCATCCCTTAATTCTTGTAAAAATAAACTATAAAATCATCAAATACGCTCCAGCAAGTCATCCTACACCACCTCACCTATCAACATTACCAACATAAGTACTTCCACCATGAAATTTTTTTATAAAAACAACAAAATTCTTACTCAATACCCATTTTCAATATTCAAAACATTCATTTGACTCTAAAATATTCCCTGAAGGTATTGTACAACTCACTGCATTCCTTTCTAGTCCCCACTTGAGTAGAAATGTTCCAAAATGACATATCTCAGAACACTAAACATCACTTTTGGTACACCAAAAAATTAGTTGACCAAAATGCCTCTACACCTATGGAAACACCATGGTCACCCACCAAAACATAGTGGAGTCTAGACCAATCATCATATTAGTATCTACAATAAAACATCTCATGATACAAATCTTTTCATGGCTCACCACGCCCATCAATGACTATAACATATGAATCTCAAATTTTTATTAGAGAAAACCGAAGACCAAAGACATCGCTTGGTTTAATAAAACACCACATCCAAGGCCCAAATTGTATATCCTAAGGAATCCAGATGTTTTTATTATAGGATTCTTATTGCATTAATTATATAACCACTTCCACTCAAAATTCAGCTCTATACCTCCCATGATTGACACATCACTTCCCCCCTAGGAGTTTCATTTTCATTACATTCCATGAAAAATTATGACCACCATGGTTCAAAAATTGACCATAATATGAACCAAATTTTTTTACTGTGGTAATCTAGATTTATTTTAACATCAAAAAACATCAACTACTACCCATTACCAGCTTTTGAAAACGACACAGTTGTTATACAGTGAAATCTGGACTGTCCCTAGGACGTTACTAGTTAATGGTCGATGGTGTACATCCCACCATAAACCTCCCCATATACTTATCCATGAGTGTAACCTCCATGGTGTTTCATAACCAACCGAAACACATTGACATGTCAAGGAATAAACTCAGAGCCTTCTAAAACTACCTAGAATGATGTTAATATGTTGTTTATGATAATCACTAACTAAAAGTACACTACAAATTCATTGGAAAAAATGATAAAAAAATTATCCATCATCAATTTCACCTCCCACTATGATGAAACCATGAAATTTAGAAGGTCTTAGGATTCCCTGCCTACAACATCTCACCCAAACATGACCACAAAAACTCAAGGGGTTAACAATTGAAATCAACATTGCTTCACAACTCTCCAACAAGTAATCATGAACCAATATTTTTGTTGGACCTACTACCACCAAACTATTTGTGGTCTTCTATAATGTCTCCGGTGATTCAAAAATGGAATAAAAAGTTAAAAAAAATTAATCCAAAGTGAAAAGGACTCTAACATAACAAGAACCATTAGTTGGTTTAATGGAAAATGATGTGGGGTGACATCTGATCCACCTCTGTATGTATCCAAAAGGGAATAGTGCATTTCTTTAATATTACCACATCATGGAATCTGTAGAGATCTTGAGGTCTCGGTCTAACTTGTGTCCAAAACATGAAACTATTTATAGATTACCTTAGTCAAAAATCAACTATGACAACCCTGCTTTTTATTACAACTTATACAAGATTTATTACATAAAACATCACTTGATACAAAAAAGAAGATCATGAGGATTAGTTTCATTGGGGATTTGGATCATTACATAAAAACTTAAAACATCAAATACAACATCTTTATTGAAAACTTCCTTTACATGACCACTACATTCCCTCGTACTTAGAATTTCATGGGATAACCTAAGGACATGCATAAGAAAAGGGTGAGCTATAAATCCCAGTAAGGGAGTACACATGGAATAAAATGAGGAGTAAAATACATTTTAGACAATAGTAATATCAATAGATCATAAGAGAAACATGAACATAAAGTCATGATAACGTATGATAATCATAACATGGAAATGTGGCAATAACACTTAACATGGAATTAGCATGAGCCAAGGCTCACTGCACTTGGAGCATGAGTAAAATCCCCATTGCACATAAAAATGAGTAAACCCTCATTGAACTTGAATTATCATGAGTTAACACTCATTGCACATGATGTATCATGATATTATACTTTACCCAAGGTATTGGAGCTCTATAAGGGCGCACCCTTCTTAAACATTTCATTTCATGCATAAGTGTGCAACATGGATCATAAAACAAGGATTCATAAAACATAATAATTTATTCCACAATAAAGGAATGTGGAATTCATACATGAATCTTTACAATCAATAAGTAAATGTGAAGAAAGTTGAATACCCTTGATGGAGAAATGGGCATGGTATTCACTACATAATGACATTGGCTTAGAAAATCGGTGCGATTTCGGCAGCGTAACGGTGTGACATAAGAATTCATAAAAATAGTTGATGAGATAGAAAGGGGTTCCTCATCATATTTACATGTAATGGACAGTAAGGAGTTCATATATATACATTTCCCAACAATTTTAATGGAATTTAGATTCAGGATACAAAAGTATTGCTTGAATGTAAACGAGGAGGGAGAAGTTCCATTCGGAATTTCGGCATAGTAATGAGTGTACATGGGAGGAATTTAATGATAGAGAAAGGGGTCTCCCATCATTAAAACAATGAGAGGGAAGTATGGGGGAGTTGCGAAACCATACCCCAACATTCATAGTTGAAATTAAAAGGGAAATAAAATTTAAATAAAATTGAAAAAAAAGGGAAAGGAAGAAAAAATCCTTACTTGGAAGTGTGCTTCCAAAGGCTAGAGAGATGCTTGTGAGAGGATTCTTGGGAGCTTGGGGAACCTTGGAAGGATTATAGATAGAGTAGGGTAGAGGTTGGAATAAATCAAAAGGATTTGAGTGAGGAGTATGTGGGAGCTTGGTTGGGTTTATATAGGAAAGGTGAGGGAATTCTTTATTATTTTGGTTTGGGTCCCCTTACATTACATTAACCCAAACCACAAACCATCCCATAGTTTTTGCCCATGGTTTTTTGGAAAAGGGAAGATGGAAAAAATATTTTATAAGGCCTAAGTCGTAACTTCGTAAAATATTAGGGTTGCTTAGGTGGAGGTGAGTCACACTCCAATGGAAATTAATTTAAAAAGGCAAGGTGTTGAATAAGTCTCGAGGGGTCCATTAATGCTTTGAAATGTAAGTCAAACAAACCCAAAATCACATTATTTTAATGTTAAAACATACATTTGACGAACATAAAGATTATAGTATTTTATTACATCACTATTGGGTCATTATGATGTCATAAAACACATTATATATTTAAATGGTATTTAATTTTTACCCAAAGTATTGACTCTCTCAGAAAATTAAGAAAAAATCACCGTTGGATAATTTCGACATCCTGATTCCAAAAATAACATTTATTTTATATAAATAATTTTTTAAATATGTGAATTTTTACTTTTAAAATAAAAACCAACATTTATCAAAAATTCACGGGTTTTGAAAGAAATGGCTTCCAAACCGTAATAAAAATTTTAATTACATTCATAAAATTATAAGATCATTTATATTAAATAAAAAATAATTTAATAATATTATTTTTTTTATTAAAATATTATTTAATTCAAAAATCCCTTAATTTAATAAAATAGATTTCTTAATTAAATAATAACTAAAAACAACATTTGTATTTTAAAAACTATTTAAAATGTATCAATCATGTCTAGAAATTATATTCATTATTATATACAAAAAATAATGTAAAAGAACATAGTACTACTTATTTGTTACATAACCCCTTAAAACAGCCACATAAGACCTAAGGGTAAGGTGTGCGATGGTGACAGACTCTTGGGGTGGATCAGATAACATCGCTCGAGTGGTAATTTCAATCGACTTCCACTTTTCCCGTAGACGGTCACATTCGAGCTTGAAATGATGAAGCTCAGCTTGGGATTGGTCAAGAGAGAAGCCCAAGGATGCCACCTCTTTTCTGAGCTCCAACAAATGGGCTTCGTATAGAGAAATTATACTGGACGAGGCCATCACTTCTTTTGTTTGAGTATATTGGATTTGTTAATGTCCTATATTTATACTAATCATGTAATCATTGTTCAACGGCTATATTAGTAATGGTTAACATTCTTAAAATAAAACCAAAGAAGTTGACATTTTATAAAAATATTTTTCATAAAGAGGCATTTAACTAGGTCAAGAGGTATTTTCCATTAATGAAACTTTGGGTCATTACAATATTCCCCCCTTAAGAATTTTTGCCATCAAAATTTTCCTTTTCTCACACTAAAAAAAATGTGGGTAACTCAGCTTCATCATATCCTCTGATTCCCAAGTCGTTTCTTCAAACATTTGGTTTCTCCACCACACCTTGACGAGGGTCATTGTCTTATTTCATGGAACTTTTTCTCTATGATCAAAGATCCTCACTATTTTCTCCTCATAAGAAAGATAGTCTTCCAATTGTACCACCTCAGAAGAGAGTGGATGTGAAGGGACCGGTATGTACTTCTTTAAGAGGTATACATGAAAGACATCAGGCACGTTGTCCATGGTAGGTGGAAGTGTTAGTCGATAGGCCACATCCCCAACATGATCAAGAATCTTGAAGGCGCCGATGTACCATGGACTTAACTTCCCTTTCTTTCCAAACCTCCTGGCCTTTTTCCATGGAGATATGCATAGAAACACCATGTCTCCAACTTTAAACTCAAGGCCTCATCGACGATTATCCGCAAAACTCTTCTATCGACTCTGGGCTGCCTTGATATGCTGCTAAATGGTTTTCACCTTCTCCACCATTTCTTTGACCATTTCTGGTCCATGCAGCTTACGTTCACCAACCTCATCCCAACATACCGGTGTTCTGCACCTTTTCCCATACAAGGCTTCATATGGTTCCATTTGGATGCTTGAGTGGAAACTATTATTATAAGAGAGATCAACCAGAAGAAGATGTTGATCCCATCCTTCTTTAAAGTCCATTGAGCATGCTATCAACATGTCCTCAAGTCTTTGGATAGTCCGCTCGTATTGGCCATCAATTTGAGGATGATAGGCCGTACTGAAGTTCAGTTCAGTATTTAGAGCTTGTTGAAGACTCTTCCAAAACATATAGGTGAATCATGGATCTCGGTCAGACACAATAGATAGTGGTACTCCATGGAACCATACCACTTCCCTGATATATATCCTTGCCATTTTATCCAAAGAGAAATCCTCCCTAATAGCAATGAAGTGTTTAGTCTTTGTAAGACGATCCACAACAACCCAGGTTGCATTGTTGCCTTTGGATGTCCTTGGAAGTCCGGTGACAAAGTCCATGGTGATGTTCTCCCATTTCCATTCTAGTATGGGCAATGGATGCATCACCCGCTTAGACATCTGCCTCTCTTCCTTCACTTTCTGACACACCAAGAATTTTGATGTATATTCAGAGAAATCCTTCTTCATATTATCCCTCCAAAAGTTTTCTCAGAGATCTCGATACATCTTTGTGCTCTCTATGTGAATAGTAAAATTTGAACTATGTGCATCATCCAAAAGTTCCTTCTTCAGCTCCGGACTTGATGGAACACATAGTCTTTTCTCAAACAACACAATTCCTTATTCATTAACATAAAACTCCAAGGATTTCACTTTTTCAAAATCTCTCACTTTTTCTTGAATTCCCACATCATCCTTTTGAGCATCCTTTAACCTTTCCAAAAGAGATGGTTGAGCAATCATTTGTGAAAGGAATGATGATGTTCCCTTCTTTATGATTCCCACATCCATCTTCCTAAAGTCTGAGAAGATTGGATCCTTCTCAATTCTCATCATTGATATAATTGTTGGGTCCTTTCTACTTAGGGAATCTGTAACCTTGTTCGCTTTCCAAGGGTGGTAATTTATTGAACAGTCATAATCATTGATGAGCTCTCTCCATATTCTCTAGCGCATATTATGCTCTTTTTGTGTGAATATATATTTAAGACTCTTTTTGTCAGTATATATCTCACATTTCTCTCCATAGAGATAATGCTGCAAGTTTTTCAAGGCAAAGATCACTGCCTCCAACTCCAGATCATGCGTTGGATAGTTTCCCTCATGTATTTTCAACTCCCTTGAGGCATAGGATATCACTTTATCATTCTGCATCTACACACATCCTAAGACCTTCTTCGAAGCATCACTGAATACCACAAATAGCTCCCCACTTGTTGGTAAAGTGATCACATGTGAAGTGATAAGCCTCTTTTTCAACTCCTTGAAGCTTTCATCGCATACATCACACTAAGAAAACATTAATCCCTTTCAAGTTATATTGGTAAGAGGGTTGGAAAATCATGAGAAGTTCCTCACATATCGTCGATAATATCAAGCTAACCCCAAGAAGCTTCAGATATCTGTTACTGATGTTGGCCTTGGCCATCCCTCAATTGCATCTTTTTTGGAGGGGTCCACAGATATACCATGGCTTGTGATGATATGGCCCAAGAACAAGACATCCTTCAACCAGAACTCACACTAAATGTACTTTTCATAGAGATTCTCATTACGCAAAGTCTCTAGTATAGTTTTTAAATGCTCCTCATGATCCTCCTTTGTTTTGGAGTATATTTGAATATCATCTATAAAGACTACCACAAATTTTTCAAGGTAATCTCTAAAAACTCTATTCATCATGTCCATGAATATTTCTAGAGCATTGGTGAGTCCGAAATTCATTACTATGAATTCATAGTGCCCATTTCTTGTACGAAAAGCAGTCATGGGGACATCTTCCTTCTTCACCCTTACTTGATAATATCCCGACCACAAATCCACCTTGGAGAATAATTGTGCTCCACGCAGATAATCAAACATGTCATCGATTCTTGGGAGAGGATACATGTTATTTATCATGATTTTGTTATGTTCACGGTAATCGATACAAATCCGCATTGACCCATACTTCTTCTTGACGAAGAGGACTGTTGCACCCCATGGTGAAGGACTTGGGAGTATAAACCCTTTATCCAGATTCTCCTATAGTTTTTTCTTCAGCTCATCAATATCTACAACAGCCATTCTATACAGAGTCTTGGATATTGGTAGCACCCCAGGTATAAGTTCAATTGAGAACTCAACATCTCTTCTTGGAGAAAGACCAGGCATTTCCTCGGGAAACACTTCCGTGAATTCCTTCACAATAGGAATTTCTTAATGGATGGTTTTCTATTTGGACTCAATCATCTGAGACAGATATGCATGCTCATAGGGCAGTAATATCCATTCTTGAGATGATAGAGCTAAAGGAGATTCGTCTTCTTCCTGACACTTGTAATGAATTAGGGGTCGATTCACTATATGGAGTGTGTTTTCCCTCTCTTGGAAATATATGTTTTCTCTATATAATTAAAGCCAATCCATGCCAAGAATTGCATAAAATTCCACTAGAGGGAATATAATGAGGTTCACCAGGAAATTCAATCCACAGATTATAATAGGGGAGGACTTATATTTATGGGATGAAATGATTGGCCCATTTTCCATACTCACTGACATCTTTACATCCATGATTTGTGGTGGTACTGGGATTGTTCTACTAAACTTTTGAGATATAAAAGAATGCGTAGAACCTGAATCAAAAATTATGTTCTCTATTATTGAATGAATAACTAGCGTACTTGTCACCACTTCGTTGTCGGGGTTCACTTCGGCAGATGTGATGGAAAAAGCTCTTCCTTGCTGTTTTGGAGGTTGTTGGTTGCCTCTGAAAACCCTTAGATTAGGGAAATGATTTGAAAAATGACCTGGTTCCTTGCATTTGTAGCATTGAACAACATGTTGAGGTTCGAACATAGCGTTCCTCTCCTCTATCGCAGTCGTGGGTCTTTCTTGCTGACAGTTAACAGCTAGGTGCCCCTCTCTTCAACACATGAAGCATTTACTCGTCCCCTTAAGGCAATTTCCAGGGTGCATCTTTCCACACTTTTGGCAAGTGGGGTGCTAGATCTTCTTAGCACCATTGGATTTATCCATCGGACCACCAGCATTTAATTGCACCTTACACTTCTTGTCCCCATGATACCCTTATGATTCTATGATCTCAATTTCGACCATGAGGGCACATTGGACAATTTCCTCATAGTTGTCGAAGTCATGGATCGCTAATGCTTTCCGTAGGCTAGGCTTCATCCCACCAAAGAAGCGTTCAACCATGCATTCGAGGGTAACGACAAAGCCGGAAGCGTATCGTGCAAGCCTTGTGATTTTTACCTCATACGCTCCAACAGATTCTTCATCTTTTTTCTTGAGGGAAAGGAAGTCCCTCTCCATCTTAAGACGGAGGGTGTGTGGAAAATATTTATCGAAAAACATCTTCCGGAAATCCTTCCATTCTAACACCTCGATCTCCTCCTTGGGCTTTGTATTTATGATCAACGTCCACCATTGATCAGCTTCACCCTCCATATGATAAGAAGCCAGGAGAACCTTCTCCTGTTCAAAAAATTGAAGGATGGAGAAGAACTTTTCATTTGAGTTGATCCATTGTTCAGCGATCATGGGATCGGATGATCCACTAAAAGTAGGAGGCCTTTGTCTCATGAAGCTCTCGATAGAAACTTGTTCGTGCTTAGGGGGGGTTGAATGTTCCTCTTGACCTGTGTTTCTATTCAAAACTTGAGTTAGCTGGGAGAGAAGCATGGAAAAGTTTGCAATTTCCGCTCCCATTGGATTTGGTATCTCATTAGTACAGTCATAACACTGATCTTCACAACTATTGTTAGCCTGAGTCCTCCTATTACCGGCCATTGGCTGGAATAAAAGGTATGTTATGGGTAACACATAAAGGTTAATCCAAAGACAAAATTTGATGACTTATAAATAAAATTTTATTTCCTTACTCATGAGTCTATAGGCTTTAATCTAGGATTTTCATGATCTACTTTCTAACATATATTCGTAGGGGCATTTTTTAAATTCCTTTAATAAGGGTTCATACTATGCTTGTGAATTTATTAAAATATACCCCCCAGGAGTGTCGTAACCAAGAGTGCAGCAAGGCCCATTGTCGTGCACCAATTCTCATTTGAGACTAGCTCAAAGAGGTGTTTTCGGGTTTTACCCCTAGGATACATCTGTGCCAGATCTGCCTCTACCTACTCGTATCCAGACAGGGATGTATTTGTCTGATAAACCACATACTCAATACTTACCAAAAATTATGGATATTATTATTATACTTAGTCTTGTCTACAGGGATTTACTAGGGTTTCCTAATCACAAAAATAACTAAACCTATCATATGATACCAACTATGACAACCCCGCTTTTTATTACAACTTAAACATGATTTATTACATAAAACATCACTTGATACAAGAAAGAATATCCATAGGTTTAGTGTCTTTGGGGCTTAGGATCATTACATAAAAACTTAAAACATGAAATACAACATCATTATTGAAAACTTCCTTTACATGACCACTACATTCCCTCGTACTTAGCATTGCATGGGATAACCTGAGGACATGCATAAGAAAAGGGTGAGATATAAAGCCCAGTAAGGGAGTAAACATGGAATAACATGATGCGTAAAATACATATAACACAATAGGCATGTCGATAGAGCATAATAGAAACATGAACATAAAGGAAAGGTAAATCATGATAATCATAACATGGAAATGTGGCAACAACACTTAACATGGAATTATCATGATCCAAGTCTAATTGCACATGGAGCATGAGTAAAATCGTCATTGCACATAAAGAACGAGTAAAACCTCATTGGACATAAATTAGCATGATTCAACACTCATTGCACATGACGTATCATGATACTGTACTATACCCAATGCATTGGAGCGCTATAAGGGTGCACCCTTCTTAAACATTTCATTTCATGCATAAGTGTGCCACATGGATCATAAAACATGGATTCATAAAACATAATCATTTATTCCACGATAATGGAATGTGGAATTCATACATGAAAATTTACAATTAATAAGTAAATGTGAATAAAGTTGAATACCCTTGATGGAGAAATGGGCATGGTATTCACTACATAATGACATTGGCTTAGAAAATCGGTACGATTTCGGCAGCGTAACGGCGTGACATAAAAATTCATAAAAATGGTTGATGAGAGAGAAAGAGGTTCCTCATCATATTTACATGTAATGGACAGTAAATAGGTAATATATATACATGTCCCAACAATTGTAATGGAATTTAGATTCATGATACAGAAGTATTTCTTGAATGTAAACGAGGAGAGAGAAGTTCCTTTAGGAATTTCGACATAGTAACGGGTGTACATGGGAGGAATTTAATGAGAGAGAAAGGGGTATCCAATCATTAAAATAATAAGAGGGAAGTATGGGGGACGTGAGAAACCATACCCCAAAATTCATAATTGAAATAAAAAGGGAAATACAATTTAAATAAAATTGACAAAAAAGAGAAAGGAAGAAAAAACCCTTACTTGGAAGTGTGCTTCCAAAGGCTAGAGAGAGGGTTGTGAAAGGCTTCTTGGGATCTTGGGGAACCTTGGACAGAATCTAGAGAGATTAGGGCAGAGGTTGTACAAACTCAAAAGGCTTTTAGTGAGGAGGAAGTAGGAGCTTGGGTGGGTTTATATAGAAAATATGAGGGAATTCTTTATTATTTAGGTTTGGGTCCCCTTACATTAAATTAACCCAAACCACAAACCATCCCATGGTTTTTTCCCATGGGTTTTGGAAAAGGGGAGAGGGAAACAATATTTTATAATTCCAAATTTTTAACTTCTAAAAATATTAGGGTTTCTTATGTGTAGGTGATTCACACTCCCATGGAAATTAATTTAAAAAGGCAAGGTGTTGAATAAGTCTTGAGGGGTCCATTAATGCTTTGAAAAGTAAGTCAAAAGAACCCAAAATCACATTATTTTAATGGTAAAACATATATTGGTCGAACATAAATATTATATTATTTTATTACATCACTATTGGGTCATTATGATTTCATAAAACACATTATATATTTATACGGTATTTAATTTTTACCCAAAAAATTTACTGTCTCAGAAAATTATGAAAAATTCACCATTGGATAATTTCGACGTCCTGATTCCAAAAATAACATTTATTTTATCTAAATAATTTTCTAAATATGTTAATTTTCACTTTTAAAATAAAAACCGACATTTATCAAAAATTCATAGGTTTTGAAAGAAATGGCTTTCAAACCTTAATAAAAATTTTAATTGCATTCATAAAATTATAAGATCATTTATATTTAATAAAAAATAATTTAATAATAATATTATTATTTTATTAAATATTATTTAATTCAAAAATCCTTTAATTTGATAAAATAGATATCTGAATTAAATAATAACTTAAAACACCATTTGTACTTTAAAAACTATTTACAATGTATCAAAAATGACTAGAAATTATATTCATTATTATATACAAAAAAATTATATACATGAACATAGTACTACTTGTTTTTTACATAACCCCTTAAAACAGCCGCATAATACCTAAGGGTAAGGTGTGCGATGGTGAAATTCTCTTGGGGTGGCTCAGATAACATCGCTCGAGTGGTAATTTCAATAAACTTCCACTTTTCCCGTAGATGGTCATGTTTGATCTTGACATGATGAAGCTCAGCTTGGGATTGCTCAAGAGAGAAGCCCAAGGATGCCACCTCTTTTCCGAGCTTCGAAAAATGGGCTTCATATAGAGCAATTCTACTGGATGAGTCCATCACTTCTTTTTTTTTTGAGTAAATTGGATTTGTTAATGTCCTATATTTATACTAATCATGTGATCACTGTTCAACGACTATATTAGCAACGGTCAAAATTCTTAACATAAAACCAAAGAAGTTGAAATTTTATAAAAATATTTTTTATAAAGAGTCATTTAACTGGATCAAGAGGGATCTTCCATTAATAAAACATTGGGTCGTTACATCAACAAATATTTTCCCAAATTCCAACTAAATCATTTCACCATGACCCCTATATCATCATCCACTTCATCATCTAGGAATTCTCAACATATAACCCAATGACCCTACAATTCATAAAAACAATCCCATCCAGGTGACCAGCATAACCTTGAGTGTCACCTCTATAGAAAATCATTGATCAACAATTCATCCTCCCTTATATCGTATGCTCGAAATCAACATCGGGGCCTCTATTAATCATCATCACACAAAAGGGTCTGATATATAAAAAAAGAAACTATTTGAAGCCAACCATTAAAAAACTACAATCACATAGGTGCCTCTTTGAATGAGTATAGGGATCAACCATTCCATATAAAAAACTGCATGGTACACATTATGCATTGATTCAATCTCTTAAACGACTCCATTATTCATATTCTAAGGCACCTGCCACTCTGGGCTAACCTCTCGTAGAGTCGCCCTCAATTTTCCATGACTCTTAACTCATTTACAGAACAAAATTTGCATCCTAAAACAATTTTCCTTACCACTTAGACCTCTAGTATATTCCCACACCTATAAAAATATAAGCTTCCACCCATTCCTCATGCAACCAATTTGACACAAGACACTGATGACCACTATCATGGGTGTTTTGAGGGTAAAACAATACCAAAACCATAGAATATCATTAGGGGTAACAAGTCATTGGGACTACTCTCTATGAAATATAAAAAACAATTCTGACAAGAATCCCATGATGGGTGGTTGTCTTGCAATTATTTTGACCCAATACATCCAACACACTGAAGAAAGTATTTACTCTAGGTATAGATCAAAAAACGACACATCGACCAAAAACAACACCATGAACCAAGATATCCATTTCCAAACCTATCACAACATTCCCAATAAAAATAAACAAGGTTACCACATTCTTATTATCTGATGATACCACTTAATGAAAAGGACACAACATAACCAAAGAAACCAAAAGAATCACTCTTTGAATCCACACCACAACCTCACTAAGGCCTCAAAACCATGGCACTCTCATTACCAAACCCATTGGTACACAATGTATATTCAAAACACATATGATACTCATTTCCAATATCCCTTCCATGTTCAATCCTAATGAATTCTTGAAACTCAAGTCTTCCCTCTGTAGCAACCATCATAAGGTGTCAAAACTGATACTCTCTTGATTGATCAAATATTATGGAATTACCAACCCAAGGGTCTTGCTCTATAATCTAAATAAAATATGGAAATATTCCCACAGAAACAGTCCTCCCCTATATTTCCCTAGATCGATGAGGATTCCTACCCCAGTATTGGTTGAGTATTTTCAAAACTATCATCATATATCCCATCTGGCACACATCATCATGGAATAATTTCTCCACAATTAAAAAACACATGGAAAATTAGATAACTTAAATCATTCAATATTATAAAAAAGCATTGCACTATATTATGAAGAAAACGACTCATTTAGCATAAAATAACATAACAGATACCATCATATTTATATCAATACCCATAGCCATCTCTACTGTGGGTCATAATCACCATGGGTAAATCAATTTATAAAACGATAACCCCAATTTATAGGACATCCCCTTCATATATTTTTTCACTTCAACAATAAAAAATATTTTTTGGATCATTTCCCATTTTTAATAACATGTTACAATAATTTAAACTAATTTACTAACCTTCAATATGAAAAATCCATTAAAAATATTTTCACATTATTTCCATTTAACCATTTTCAATAAATTTATATGGGATTATTTTGTTCAAAGATTTCAAGAATTTAAAATGCATTCTACCTTCCATGTCCCACACACCCTTCTTTTATGTTCCGACCATGATTTATGCCACATATATCCCTAGGTGCCTATAATTATTCATGGATGAATAATCTTCTGTAATTATTTCCATTAGAAACATATCATAAAATAGTTACATCACCAAACATGTGCCTCACCCAATGGTGAAATATCATTAAACTATTATAACACACTTTAGGACCGACAATCCCCACCCATGGTACATGGGTTTTCCCCCATATATGGATTAAATAATACAATGAAGGAGGACATTTCCATACTCTAACAATTAATAAACTATGATATACCATCCCCAATTAATAAGACCACATCAAAAACTGATATAATAACACCTTTTAATGAACCCATCCAGGAAGCCACTAGACTGGTGCTCTGAGATGGGTCTCCACATGACCTCAGGCATGCCTAACTGTATGCTAGAGGATACTGATTATCAATAATGGTATAATATATCATGTTGGGATACTCTATGATCTATTTCAGAGTGGGAAATATCATATATCATGTGAAAGGACTGAATCAATAAACAAAAAACTAGAACATGAATGAACAATCGTTTCCCAAATAGGGTACATACCTCAACCAAATAATAAATATGCCATTTTATGTAATGAATTACAAAAGAATTGAAAATAAAAAATATAGTATAATATGAGAATCCTAAGAAAGGATCATGACTCCCTGTCTGGATCCCTCATCCATGAACATCCCATGATCATGTTAACCCTCTACCATGCGAACTTTTTCCATTTTCCATACCTATAGAAATGATGTTATCTCAGTTACCCAGTGGTGGCTCATACAGGGATTCAATAAAAATGGTTAGGACACCAATAGACATGTTTAGAAAATATTTTATCTAAACAAATATTTAATTCAAGTACAAAATTTAAAAACAATTTAGACAAAAGGAAACTTGGGTTACATTATTTAGGAAATTGTATTTTACCATTTACATCATTATTTCCATTTTATCACTTATACCATCTTATTTAATGAATTTATTTTTTTCCAATGTTCCATGGTTTAGTCATTTACAAAATTAAAACAACTTACTAAGCTGTTAATTATCATACAAATGGGAATAAGTCATGTTTCGTGTCTTACTGGTGATAGACATATCATAAAAAATTCATCATACTTCTCTTGGAGCATAGGTCTTAGTAGTCCAATCAAAGGGACCTGTTTGGAGAATAGATCCTTAGTCCCTTTCCTTAATCTGTGCATAGTGTTGTGGGGTTTATATAATTAGTCTAACACAAACTATTGGTATAAATCCTCAATTCCAATGCCCAAAAACAACCAAGCCATGTGCACGTTCATATTAAACATTTTACCACATATGACACATCAAAAAACCTATACAAACAACACACATGGCATTTAAAATTAATAATCTATTCAATACATAAATAATGTTTATTCCATATCCTATTAGCAAATTTCTATTTAAATTCCATACCTTATTTAACCAATTTACCATATCATACCTTAACAAATCGTGCATGTTTAACCACTCCCTTACATTACCCCATGAAACATATTACCAAATTCTTATATTATTGAAAATTAAACACATTAATTAATTAAAAATAATTAATCTATTTAAAATATTAAAATTTTATCATACATTAACCCATATTCACATAATTCCCCTATTCACATTCATTATCCCATTTATGCAATTCAATTACAATACTCATAACACATTTCACACATTAAGTTTTCTCCAATATCCCTTCTTCCACTATTTTTAAAACATACCTTATTTTATTTCCAAAAACTAAAAATAGACACTATTAGTTCTTCATTAACACACCAAACTAACATGTCAAATTTTTTTTCATGATCTTTAATTTTAAACAAATAATAATGTATGCTGAACATCACAATTTTTGAATTTTTTAGAATATTGGCACACCCCTTCAGTGGCCTTGATTTTTTCTAATAAAAATAAATGCATCCCATGAGGAATATTAGAGTTTAAATTCATCATTTGGATACCCATTTCACCAAATATTACTAATGGAATCAAATTCACAACAAGTGGAAAGAAAACACACAGAACCATGAAAGCACAAATCAATACACAAAACTATAAGATATAACATGTAGTCCATCGACCTCAAAAACCATAGATGAATGCTCAATTAACATTAATCATATATCTATATTCAAGATCCCTTTGAATACCCAAAGTATGATCTATTTTAAAAGTGGTTTTTAGGGATTTATTAGAAGGAAAATGAAACCACATTACCAAATCCAAAAAATTGATGTTAGGGAAGAGTTGGACATTCCCTGATATTCAATCTACACCTAACGATATTTTAAACAAACTAAAATTGAAAAAACTGATCACTGAGAATCCATGTCCATTTTGGATCATGACTATGACTATTAGAGAAGAAAATGTGGTTGTAATGAGGAATAAAAAATAATAACACGTGGTGTGAAATGGTAACCACCCAATTTTAATGCGACATATTGTTTTGTCGCACAGTTTTCCAACACCCAATCCAACTATACGCTAGCCTATATAAAATAGAAACAATGTTTCACGGTTACCTATATATCCCACATGGATTAGAAACGCATGTTACAACTGTAATGAATGCCTCTGTTGATTCACATATGGTTTGTCTCCCCCCTTCCATATTTTCCCTAACCGTGCAACCTTCCTCCTATCAAGCATGGTTGTGTTAAATACTATCCTCTAACCACATGTAAACTATGATACTTGAATATAATGGCCCTATTTCTCTTTGATTCATGTCCAGAACCATGAAACACACCCATGATTCCTCCTACACAAGGTAAACATTTAATTATCCAAATTTAATAGATTTAAGACAAAATTATATGCGAGCATATGTTAAAATTGTTTGAGATATTACATAACCATCCATCCATAGTTTATCATTGAACCACCGATCCTTGGTTTTTCATGTAACCATATATCAAACCATCATGTGCCATTATGTAATCATAAACGGTAAAAGCTTACAATTTTCTACAAATCACTCTAAGATTTTTATTTTCACACATAAAAAACATTTTAGGTTATGGAAATAATAAAAAAAAATCAAAACCATTTTCTGGTTACAAAAAATCCCAAAAAAGAAAAAGGGGTTATTTATCATTTAAAAAAAGGATGCCATATAAAAGAATAAACATTTCAAATAATAGCCCTGATGGTGGAAAATATTTTGTCACCGTATACGTTAAAATAAAGAATGCTTTCATTGTTTGTCAAAATTTTTCATTTAAAACATGTTAAAAAATTAATTTTCAAAACCCTTAAATGAAATTAAGAGAATAAATAAAATTTACTTTTAAATTCATTTTATATTCATATAATAAATATGTAAAATTATATGAAGATTATTGATATGGAAAATATTAATAAAAAATAAAATCATTAATCATTTAAAGAATACCAGACCACATTGATCATTTGAATCACATTCTATGAGAATGAATAACATTTAACAAAAAAACTAAACAACATAAGGAATAATAAAATATGTATATGAAATTTAAAAGAGGTTGTTTACTAACATTATATAATAATAAATGGAAATACTATTAAGAAGAGTCTTAATGAAGGGAGATTAAGGAAAAAATACCTTAACTTGCGACTGATTCCTCAGGTATGATCGTTACATTATTGAATAATAAAAATTGGATTATTATATACATTATTTAGAATCAATTTTTAATGTTATTATTCAATTTATAAAACTTGTTATCATGTTATAACAATTACGAAATTACTTCACCTCAACTTGGACGTTTTGAAGATATTTGGTACAGGAGTCCAAAATGAATTTGGTATGATGTTTATAGTCATAGTGGTCATAAGTAGACAATATAAATAAATATATTAATGAAATAATAAAAAATTATATACATAAATATTACTTTTTATTCAAACCATTTATGTATGGTTATGAAAAATGAACAATGTTATAATCATAGAGATAGTAAGGAATATGTACACATTAGTAACATTTCAATTTTCAAATGAACATTATGGAAAAAGATTAAAATTGTTTTTTTATTTTTATAATTTTTTTAATATTAACAATATCATATTAATTAATTATATATACTTATATATATTATCCATGTGATGTGGCATGGATAAATGAATATCATCGCTTCGTGGATGTAATAATTCACATGTACGCAGGAACGATGTTATCATTTTCTTGTTCTTTGACAGGTAAAACTATAAATGATATATTATCTTCTAATAATGATAAATATTTCATTAATTAAATTAATTAAAATTAATTCTAATGGTATATCTAGTCAAGATAGATGGGCATAGAAAATTTATTATTTCAGTTCGTAAGGCTTTAGTTCTCCGTACACACGAATGAAAATTCTTTTTCCATTTGATGGAAGTGGAGATGAGTTTAGATGATTATATAAAGAAAATAACATATAATAATATTTACTATATTAGACTTATTATTTCAACATTTTTGAGGAATATATGATTGAAGTGTAAGATGAACAAAAATAGAAACACTTCATTAAAGATGACACCTCTTCATCAGATGACCTCCTTTGATTAACACCATAAACCTATAAGGTGGGTGTTACTCCTAAACTAATAGAGAAATTATATACAAAGGAATTATATGAATGATTTTGGGAAGATATTTTCTGAACCAAATATGTTTTGGGGGGTTAATAAAATAGAATATTGCGCTCCAATTTAAAGGTGACGGGAGGGGAACTCATCAAGATATTCAAAATATTAAAATAATATAAATTAATTTTATATTAAAAATGGCTTGAAATTTACTAATTTGAAATATATAATTAATTTGGGGTCAAAATACCTTCTTCAAAGAAATTATATATGTTTGACTGTTTTTTTAATCCTAATCATTCATCTTTATCTCTTAGTTAACATTTTTAATTCTTAAAATGATAACATTTAATTTACATTTTGAGGTTTTTTATAATTATTATAAAATTTTTAAGAACAAATAAATGGTTTATTAATGAAATTTTTATACTTATTTGAATCATTTGGGACAAATTTATATTTTTATTAATTTTATATCATTTAATATATTATTATTTATTTTAAAATATCAATTATGTCAATTTTGAAAAAATTAATCAGTTTAATTTTTCAAAAATATCATAACAAACTTATATTTTATAAAAAAACACTCTTAAATAACAAAACATATTTCTAATTCATCCATAAAATTTGTGGATGACATTAATTATCTAAAATTAAATATATTTTAATTTTTTTAATATCTTTTATTAGATATTTTCTTTAAATAGATAGTCAACACATCATCGTATAAGCCTTTAAGGTAGTTATTTATTTCTCAAAAATAAAAAATAAATTCTCTTGATGAAGATAAAAATTCAATATTTCTAAATTCTACATATATTTTAAAATAAGCCTTATAACCAATATTAATAATATTTTTCTTCTAAAAAACAAGTGTGCCACAACATTGTCTTTTCCTTGAATATAATATTATAAATATCATAATATATTCTAAGATGAATAAATATGCTATTTTCTCATTAAAAATATGAATTTTTTTTAAAAAACTAATATAATCAAAATAGTACAAGTTTTAGGGAAATATAATATTAGTTATACTACTACTTTTTTCCATAATTACCTGATTTACCAATAACCGTGGTAAAAAAAAATACTAAAGTCACTATTAATATTGACCAATTATAATAGGAAACTATATACTAAATTTGATCCTTATGATTCCGAATATTTAATCCACTGTCTAAAATTACAAAATGATAAATTTCCAAAACAAATTAAAAATTAATCTTGTTTACGGAATGAGAAAACACACTTTTAAAGTAAAGACATCCAAAAGAATGAAATGTGTATTATCAAAATTCAATGTGAAATTAATTCCAATAAACATAATTATATTAAATGATAATAATTTGATATAAACATAAATTATAATAAAATTAAAAATATAATTTAACACTATAAATTATTTAGAATAAAATGTTTTATTCAATTAAAATTCAAATATTCTTTCACAACTCATCAAAAAATCATTATTATCATAAATATATATGAAATTAAACTGAAGTAAATTTTCATAACAAAATTTAAAAAAATAAGTTCAAATTTTAAAAACTGATTTATAAAAGAAAAAAATATATGTAAAATAATTTCTCCATTAAAAGGTGGAAAAATGCCTTTTTAGAAATATACTTTTTCATGCATAAAAATGGTTTTTTCTTAAATCTTGTCATAAAGTCAGAAAATATGAATTTTAAGCATTACAGTTAATTTTATATATATATATAATTAATATAATCATATATGAGTTAATTTTTATTTATTGGTTTAAAACACACATGTGCAAATTTAAATAGTTTTCAGAAAAACATTTCATTTTCATTAAAAAAAGAGTTTTATTTTCATTTAAAATAAATTTTTCGTTGAATAATTCATATATAAATGTGTAAACAATAGTATCCTAATTAAATTATTATTGTTCATTTCCACCATTCTAACGGCTAGGTTATAGTGGTATCATATAAATGTTAATATTTTGTTGTTCATTTAAGCTATATGTGGCGTATCAGGTATTCTGTATAATATATTTTCTTTTAAACAAAATATGTTAAATTATCCCACCCTTGGGAATTGTGTCCTCAAAATATTGAATTCATTATATATAAAAATATCATAAATTTGGAAAATACATTTATTTTAATAGCACATCATATAAAGGATAAATGAAATTTCCAAATTAAAATAAATAAAGGTAAGTATGATGATCACTTGCAATAACACATACATGGGTTCTAATTTGGATGGCATTGAGTTGGAAGAGAAAAAAACAACCATGTTCTCATAGATATTGATTGATAACATGATCCTGAGAAATTTAATAATTAGAAAACCATAAATTTTTAATGGCTTAAAAGGACATTGGTTTCTCTGTAAGAAGAGTAAACTGATAATGTTACTCTGGTAATATCCTTTTTATTGAGTTGAGGAATTATTTTACTTTCTATGAATATATGGAAATATAATGAATATATATTTTTTTTTCATGATCAATATTTCCTCATCTAATGATGAAAATCAATAAATATATCCTTAATTAGTAAAACATATATAAACCCTGAAGACTGTTAGTACCTTAAAACTTATTTACAAAAGTAAAGGCATACATATTATTCAACTAAATAAATACATAAACATAAAAACAACTAAAAATATCTGAAATTATCATAATAAATTAATGATCACAGCACTTATAATTGCAGATGTAGTGTCTAAAACAATGATCATAGGGTAACCTTTCAAAATTACAAAATTCTTTATAGCTTTCATAAATTCACGAAATGTATCAACATCAAATGTTGAAAAGGAAAAATATTTTCCCACACATTTTTTATTATAATCATCATGATTCACACCATGATTTAGTAACATTATAAAAACTTTATAATACATTCCTAACTCATTAAAACTACAACACCTTTTGATTTTTTATTATTTTCTTTATGGATCGTCTCCCTTACTGCCACGAGCCATATGAAAAAACTTTACAAATCTGAAAGACTTCCCTATCATCGAGACAGATTCTACAAGATGAATTTTATAACACTTATCACAATATTGGAATTTTTTCCTACCTTAAATATTTATTTATTAATGGATTCCCATATTCTATAAATTACACCCCATATTTTTCATGTTTTCGTGGGACACCTGTTCTTTATAAAACTTCATTTCTACATTCTCAATGAATCAAACAAGTTTCTTATATCTTTTGAACCCATCGTATTCATATTCCCTTCAATATATTGTCTTTATCCTATTTAAAGGTTATATATCTTACTATTAATAACCCTTATATTATTTTTTACATATCGTTCCAAATATGTGAGGACTTCTTCCTATGAATCCACCAAATGAGCATCTTTTTTTTCAATTCCATGATTTTTTCCATCCTATGTCAAAATAATAATTATTATTTTTTGTTAGGATATATATTTTTAAATTCATTTTATTCTATGCAATCAATATATTAACATTATATGATATTCAAAATCATTCACCATCGCTGATCGGATTCAGCCTCAAATAAATAAATTGAAAGAGTTTCTTTTTGGTTAACAGAACATCTGATGAAATCAAATAACATTTCTAGATATTTAATCTATCATTCAGCTATCATGGGGTCCGATTATCCACTGGATGATTGGTGATGTTTCCACATAAAAAATTTGACTATAGATATATTCTTTCATGGTAAATAATAATTCGCTATAGGATGGATACCACCACCATTTATATCTTGTTTCAACTAATCTATCACTGCAACAAACTATTCTGTTATAATTCTACCAATCTCAAGATGCAGATTTGCAAAGATGTTTTGTTCTTGATTCCTTCCCACCACAAATGTACACTTTCTTCTATGAGAAACCATTACCAACAGAGATATCATAGATATATAAACAATGTAATCATAAAATGATACATCATTAAAAAATAAACGTAAAATAAAATATTATAATGGAATTATATTAGCATTTTCATGACCATTAAATTTGTCTAAACCTTTCATTTTATACCAACTATAAGGAAAATACCATAAACATTACATAATCATATGTTATGTCAATAATTTTAAATTATTTTAAATTTAGGTTCTTTTCAGTTTTAGATCTTTAGAGAGTTATGCGATAATTCGTACATAAAAAATCCATAGAAACACAAATTGTAAACTTTTGAATAGTATCAATTATTTTAATAATATAAAACATTTGAAATAAATCCTGACAACTATTCTGAAAACTCTTCATGTCATTCAACATTACATATCAAAATCACTAATCCTATTTAAATCTTATGAAAAACATTTAAAAACATGGTATGATAATAAAAAGATAAATAAGGAATATAAAAAGCTTTGAAACCAATAATCCACTAATAAACATTTAATCCCATGAAAACATTATCATAAAGTAATACTTTTCACACTAAAAATAGTATATTATTTCCTTTAAAAATTTATCATTTCAAACATTTAATTGTAATAATATAATTACCACAAAACCCATAAAATAATAAAAAAAAGTACATAATTTTTTCCTGGTATGTGAATGTAATTTTTAATCTTATAAATGGAATAATCATGCTGTTGACATTCAAACATGTCACTCTTACAAATGGAATACCCATAATGCAAAATTCAATACCCAATTCATTATAGGTGATAAAAAAGAATCCATCCATTGTAAACCATATAACCACCGTTCCTTAATTTATAATTTAACAACGCATAATATTTCCACGTACCATTATATTACTAGAACACATCAAACATTAAAATTTTCAACATATCACTATTGAAATGTCATTTTCATCATAAGAAACCATTCCATTTTATAGAAATATTAAATAAATTTTACAAACCCCTTTCTAATAACAAAAAACACAAACAAAAGGAAAAGATGGGTATTATTATTTTAAAACCCAAAATACATGTACTAGAATACTAATATCAAATAACAGTTACAACAGTTGAGAATTTGTTGTCACTGTATATGTTAAAAAGAGAATTTCATTTGACATTTTTCAAAGTGTTTTGTATTAAGCACATTATAATATTCCATTTGAAAACCATTTAATTCAATTAAAAATAAATATAACATGTCCTTTAAAATAATTCTACACTTATATAATAAATATTTAAAATAATATCAAGAATAATTACATGGTGAATTTTTTTAGTTAAATTAATAAATAGTAAAACAATTTAATACCACAATAAACATTTAAATCATAAAACACGTGAAAGAATAAAATGCAAAAATAAATATTATCTAACATGGGTATAGATAAAATATGGATATAAAATGTAAAATGGGTTGTATATAAACCATATAAAAAATAAAGGTGTATATCATTAGTAAATGTCCCAATGAATGGAGATTGAGATGAAATCCCCTACCATAAGATTGATTTATCATGAATGAACATTATAATCATGAATAATTATCTAATGTTTATTATTTACAAGGATGAAAACCCTTTTTCAAATATTATTATTCATTTCATATAACTTATTATTAGTTTATAATAATTAATTTATTATTTAACCTCACATAGGATGTTTTGACGATATTTTTTACATAATTCCCAAATGAATTTGGTATAACATCAATAGTGAATGTGGACATAAGTCTATAATCTCAATAATAACATTCATGATATAATAATATATAATATACATCAATTTTAAATTTAAATCAATACATATATTCATGGTCATGAATAATGATCAAAATTATAATCATGGAGATAGTAGACCATACATACACATGAGTAACATTTCTATTTTTCGGTGATAATTATGCAATGAAGGTAATTTTTATTTTATTTTTCTAAAATTATCAAAATATCATATATATCATATTAATAATTAAAATACAAATATATATATTATCCTTGTGATTTAAAAATTAAATTTGAATTACATCGATTCGTGGAGGTGACAGTTCAACATACACAAAAATGATGATATAATTTTCATGTGGATTGAAAGGTAAGATTGTAAATGATGTATCATATTTTAATAATTATAATATTTTCATGAATATAATATATAAACATTAATTACTTCAATATAATGAGTTTTTAGAGATGGTTATATAAAAAGAACTATATTTTTTCACGAGTTAGTAGTTCGTCAAACACAGTAACGACAATTAATTTCCCATTTTATGGAAGTGGAGATGGATTTAGGATATGATGTTAAAATAATTCTATCTCATTATTTTTATTATATGGGAGTTTTTATTTCATCAAGGATGAGTTATATTTTAAGGCATTAGAAGAAAAAATAAAATAAAAACACATAATTAAAAATGATACCTCTTCTCCAGATGATCTCCTTGGATTGACTCCTTAAAACCCCTAACGTGATTGTTATGATTAAAATAGATGGTCAGGAATATAGGTATGGATTAAATAAATAGATTTAATAAAATACAGTTCAATAAAAATAGGTTTCTAGGTATTAATGAAAGATAATATTGTGTTCCATTTTATAAGAGAGGGGAAGGACACTCTTTGAAATCATTAAAATTTAAAAACAATATTAATTAATATGATACTTGAAATGGATCCAAAATATTAATGTAGAATATAAGATGATTGTTTTTCTAAATAAATTCATACAATAAAAATTATATATGTTTTAACAATTTTATTAATCGTTATCCTTAAAAGTTAGTAATTGTTTATCGTTTTAAATTTTTACTATGATTTCATGTAAATTACACATTGAGGATTAATATTATTACTAGAAATTAAAAATGACCCATAAATGAGTCATTAAAGACAAATTTAGGCATTTATCATTTATATTAATAAAATTAAGAATTTTAGAAAATGTATATCATTAAAAAAATTATTCATTATAAAAAATCAATAAGGTCAATTTTCACACTATTCATCCCTCGACATTTTAAAAATATGCTAAAAACCTAATATCTAATAAAAAACTCTCATCACTCATCAATCCCATCTCAAATGATCCATAAAATTTGTGGATAAAATTAATTTTCCTAAATTATATTTATTTTAATTTTATTAATATCATTTATTTGATATTATCTTTAATTAAACAACCAATGAATCGTCGTTGTGTAATCCATTAAGGTAACTATTGATTTTCTAAAAAATAAAAATTAATTTAATATGTTTAATATAAACATATTATTTATAAATAAATACTAATTTTATTCCTACATATCCATTATATATACCCATATTTATAAATATTTTACTTGATAAAAACTAGAGTGTGATAAAATTTACATTTCTATGAATATAATATTACCAAAGTCATACACTCAAAAAATTGGCATTAGAAGGTTAAAATTTGTTCAAAAAGATTATATTTCTCACCAAAAACTCATACAATAAAATTAAGGCAATTGTTAAGGTAATTTTTCATCATATATAACATTATTTTTACCCCTATTTACTTGATTTTCCATTAATTATTATAATAAAAAACTACTAAATGTAATGTTCATATTTCCCAAAAATAAATAAGAATTTAAAAATATATTTTTACCATATGATTAAAAATATGGAATCCATTTTTAAAAATCGAAGACACAAAAATTTAAGAAATTAATTAAAAAGTAATCTTGTTGATGGAATGAGAAAAAAATGTTTTAAAATAAAAACCTCCAAACGAGTGAAAGGTTTTTATATCCTAATTCAATTGTAATTGATCCCAATAAAATTAAATTGGGTTTAATGATAAAATAAGTATCTAAATATAATTTAAAACTAATTAAAAATATAATATGAAACTATATATTTTTTAGACTAGAATGATGTTTTCAATTAAAAATGGAATATTTATTGAATATTCATAAGAATTGAATATTCTTAGAAAAGTGGAAAAAAAAACATCAGACAAAGAAAATTTTGATACAAAAAATTCATAGAATAATATTAATTACTAATATATAATTTATTCAAGTGTTAAAAACTATATTTAAAACAATTGTTCCATCAAAAGGGGGAAATTTTTTTTAGAAAAATATAACATTTATGTGTAAAATTGAATTTCTTCTTAAATCATGTATAGAAAACATATAACATGAATTTTAAATATTATATTGAATATATATATATATATATCATTAGTATAATCCAATAATTATTATTTTTTATTAATTTGTGTCATACAAAGTTGTGATAATTTATATAGTTTTTCAGAAAAAAATTCCTTTTATTTTGAAAAGAGTTTTATTTTTCATTTTTAAATGTGAAAAAAATATGTTAATAATTTATTTTATATTCCCTAGTGCCTCTATTCTGACTACTAGGTTATAGTGTTAACTTTTAAATGATAATATTTAGTATTTTTTCATCTAAATGTGGAATATTAAGTACAATAGAGAACATATTATTTTTTTAAAAAAACTATAGGCATTACATTTATTGATAATATTTTGATATACATGTATTATTATATTTATATTTTTTGAAATTAATTTGTATGTAAGTGTTAATAAATTTCAAATATTGGAATATGAACTAAAATTAATTGATAACATTCATAGTTAATATAATCTTTCATGTTGAGTTAATTATTGGTTTTTGCAATTCGGGAAGATATTTTTATTAATTTAGGTAAAAATGATATAGAAAAGGGATTTAATTAACATGTGGTTGATGTTTTTAGAATAATTTCACAATATGTTTTAGGAATATTATTTTATGATGTTAAATGGAATAATATTTTATGGGATTGGATATCATTTGAGGGATAATATTAAGTTACTTTGTGAATTAATATTTGTTTTTTCAGGGTGTTTATAGTGATTTAAATTATTTTTGGAAATGAATTGTAAATTCTAAGGAATCTATAATCAAGGTATTCATATTTTTGTTGTGTAATTTTATTTCTACATTATGTTTTCTAGTTTTAAATATATGATCAAATATTTCTTATTTTATTATTTTAAATTAGGTCTGAAATTTTTTGGAGGCTTGATAAGGTTAAATATTTATTGAAAATATGGTGTTGAACTTTGAGGGTATTATTATGGTCATAGATTTTAATTAATTAAAAATATCCATATTCGATAACATGTTCTATATATTTTGGAATTTTAAAATATTTTTTGAAACTATGAATGAATTTTCATTCTTTTGTGGATCTTATGATCCACTATGAAATAATTTTAATGCATTAGGAATGTCCAATTCATCCTGAATATTCATTTAATGGAAGAAAATATATAGTGGGAATTTATTGAACCAAAACCAAAAAAGTATATATTTATTATCAAATTGAAATAAATCAATTATGTATATTTTATCATGTTAACTATATTTCTTATAATGGAATCCAAAAACATTAGGAAAATGATATTGAAAAAAATATGCCTACCATATTTTCTAATTAAACTATGGTCTTTTAGCCACTCGCTAGATTATCATTTTTTACACTAACATTACCATAAAAAATTTCTCTAGAACTTTCTATTATTACATATTTTTTATTTTTATGTTACATGTATTAATTTTAGATTCCATGAATTATTCCCTATATCTGGGAACTCAAATATTTGATATTTTAGGTAACATTGATATTTAACAAATTCCCTATAAAAAATTATTGTTATAAATTTGTACGCTGTCAGTTTTGAAATAACATTAAAAATATTATGAATATGATATAATTGATATGAAAAAATATATTTATGGGGTTACAGTGTAAGACATTGAAAATTTAGTTTAAGAAAAATAATTTTCTTGATATCTTTCTCAATACACAACACAAAACATTATGATAATTTTGATATACTACAACAACATTATTATTTAAATGTGACCATTATTAATTATCCATTAAATTGGAGGTTGGGAATATCAGTGACAAAATAATGAAATATATTTATAATACTCCTACCGAATATAATTTTATTGATTAATTCTTATAAAATGAGCACATAATTTTAAGTTAACTTAATTTCGTGCTTCAGAAATTATTTTTTCGTCGAAAATGGATTTCATTTAATTTTTTTGTGTGGAAATTATAATTAATTTGAATAAAATTTAGAAATTAATTTTTATTTAGTGAAATTAATTTTGAAATTATATTATCATAATTAACATAGATAAATATTATGATATTTTCATATAATGATTAAATTTTAGTGAATAGTGAAATTTTCTTAATTTTCCAAATACCATCCTATATATTCATAAAATACACTATGTTAAAATTCACATTATATCTTGTATGTATTCTTTAGGTGACATAAAATCCATTTAATTTTAAATTATCAAATAAAATAATTTTTAATAGTAAATATTCTTGATTTTGATATATGTTATTTTTTCCTAAAAACCACATTTGTCTCAATATAGTTTTCAATATTGTTTTACTCATTTGTATATAAATGGGTATCAGTAACATTTTGTGATTTAATATTGATAAATCAATACTATATTTTTAATTATCCGTTTAAATTTTTTTATATTTTTACATATTATTTTTGGTAATCATGAATACTAACTATGGTAATTATTTTTCATATTGGGATGTGTAAAAAGAGTATAACATGGTTAGAACTATTAAATGATGTCCCAAAATCAACCCAAAACATTCCCTTATATAATTATTTTTCAAAAATTATACCATATACGTACCAAATTGGAAACTTTTTTATTTTTCATAGATAGTGGAATTTATATTAATTTACGTAATAAACATTCCAAAATGCTTCTCTCTCGATTTTAAAATATATTATATAATAATATAGGGATAATAATGTTTTATGAATTAATATAAAATTTAATTTGAACATTATTTATTTATTTATTTTAATTTTTATATTTTTAAAGAAAAACATATTAATAGAATTATTCCCTTTAAATAATACACCACACAAACACAATGTATGTGAAATCCAATGTAAAATCAAAAGGATTTTTTTTTAAAACCTCAAACTAAATTTTATTTGGATTATTCATTGTTTCAAATTAATTTCATGGTTAATAATAATTTATAGTTTATGGTAAAAGGGTTTATATAAAAATAAATCCATTATCTTGATTCCTTTATGGTTTAATTAAATGAATACTTTCAAAAATTACAGTAATGATATTTTATGAAAAAAATATATTTTTATAAATTATTTGAAAATTATAAAATCTTGAAAAAGAACATGTAAGATTAAAATTTGTCTAATTTTTTCCTCTATCCATTATAGATCTACTTGTTTTATTATATGTAAAATTTTAACCATTTATTTCTGAGAAAGGTATTATCTTGGTTGAGGATTAATATTATTAATGAAGGGATAAAATAAAAAGAAAATGATAAAAAATTTCTAAAACATTCATAAACTCAATTGGTGAGTTTGATTTTAATCATTCCATTATTAAATTTTAATAAGAGTAATTTTGGATCCATTTTCCCAATAAAGTTACTTAATAATTTATTAAAAATTGAAACTTTAAAATGGTGACACTCACCTTAATTATAAAAGAGAATGTACTCTCCTAAAATTTTCAATCCTCTGTATATATATATCACAAAATACATTATAAAATTATCTTATAAAAATATATATTCATGAATGTCATGTCACACCTTCTTCAAGATGAGGTAAGGGAAAACAAAGTGAAACACCATTCCTTCGTCAAGATGAGGAAGAGATAACGACTGTCGATTCCTATCTCAAATATGGCCTGGAGGGATGACAAGCACCATGGGTATAAAATGTTACACAAAATGGAATGCATTAACCCTTTTTAAAGAAAATAGAATTGTGAGAAAATATTAATAAAAAATACCAAATAAAACCAATATTTTATAGAAAATAAACCAAAATCCCACCCATGAATTACATAAACATAAACTGCAACAAAAGTATAACCAAATAACCTATGAAATAAACAAAAAATAGACAAAGCAGCAACACCACCACTATATCGACGCCTAATGTAGTAAAGTCAATCACGGGCCTCAATATCCCCCTAGAAAATTGAATTTTTTTTATAAATGATGGGTGATTATACATGTATACCCAAAAGGAAAACTGAAGCCACACGTGCACAAGTGGATGAACATAGTAATTTCCCAATGAGAAAATATCATAAACTCGTTGTACCTACCAATGAGTACTAACTAGACTAGCCTCACAATATTACAATCACCATATTACTAATTTCAAGTAACGTATTTGTTTAAGTACATCAAAATTTTGGTACGTCGCACCAATTTCCCATTTGTTAACTACTCATTCTTAACAGATAAGGTTTTGATTCTACCAATATTCTGAAACGTAGTCCCACTTCCAAAATTGTTCCCACAATCTCTTGGGCCTTAAACCACACCCAAATCTTGAACATAGACTCCTGGGCAACAAAAACCATTCCCCTTCCCAAAAACACATAGGCCTCATCTCAAATACACCTAGAAAAGAAATCATGGCCTGAACAAACCTAGGCCTCTCACCAACACCCCAACCTACCTAAATGATCGTGGGATATAGTAAACCTCAAGCCATTATAGCCTGTCCAGATACCCTCAAGTAGTATGAACCATAAAAAGGTGTGAGGAATAATTTCAATAACTAGCGATCCGTCCCCCCATTGGGATACAGGAAAAATACTCTCCCCCATGAAATTGAGGGTCTCATCACATTGTGATCAACAAGGGTGGGGTATATATAGAAATCACAAGGAACTAAAATTTATACATATTAATAAAAAACAATAATACCAACCTAAAGGTCCCAAAACAATCAACTAGCCCACTAGAACTACTTTTTACAGTTACCCCTATATTCACAACCACACAACAACCACTAAAAAAGAATAAACCCAACCCATTTTTCATCTAACCAATTTACATTTTCAATTAAGAGGGTTAACTTTAATTTATTCCAACACTGTGAGATGAAACTACCATGGAAGACATCTGAAACCATTCTAAGAAGGTGAGGATCCTAATTAACTAAAAACACAGTAACCAACCAACATTGCCCTTTTGTACTACCAACATTGAACAATGTAAGAGGAAAAAACATAATGAATATCTATTTTAACACCCATTCATATAAGCAATTGAGAAAAACCAACCAAGATCCCCAATAAATTTCCACACAACACCCAACACCCCCATAAACATGATGTCTAAACACAACCCAATCATGTAGCCCCACTTCCCAACAACTGCCCAGATGTTGTCCCACTACATAACAAGTTCTACAACAAAATATTAACCAAAGGTAGTCCCACTGCCTACATGTTTTTCCATTCCAAAATCCATCAATATCTCAACATGATATTAAATCACACCTCTTATACCAACCCATAAAAAATTCCATATAAAACTCCACAAAAAATGAGCCCCTCTGGAAAAACACACCCTTCTCCATTCACAGAACCAAACCCTCTATCATCCCCTTATACCCGTAACAAGGATACCATTAACAACATCACACAACCCCAATTAAGTAAAAAACCCAACTAAGAAGAGCATAAATCTTCACCATTAAGCCAAGAATATTAATATTTATCTAATAGGGGTTCTTTAATTCCTATATTAATAAACAGGGGTTATCACACTACTGGTTTGATTATGAAGAATCCATTTCATTTAACTAGGTATACGTGATTAATAAAATTTAAATTTACCCCAATTATTCATAAGGAAAAAACATAATTTATAAAGAGTCACACATGCATAGATAAATACCACCATCAACAACGATTTTCTGAATCTAAATAACCACAACATATTACATCATCAACAATGATAAAAAATAAAATAGGTTATGAACATCAATCCACTCCCAAACCATTATGTAATTGACCCCTAGACTTTTTATCATGTTCCCTTTCCATAATTTATTACTTGTAAAAAGAACTATTCATCTTTTCATTGCAATGAAATATTACTATAACCACCCTAAATGATACACCAAATGAAGAGATGCATAAGAATCCTTACCTAGAACAATAGGCGACCAAAACTATTATTTGCGCCAAAATAGTTGATCGTGTGAGGAATAAGAAACTCTAAGAAAGAAAAGTGGGTAAAGGATCTATCATAGTCGCATGACTCGTCTGGGGAGAAAGGCTCAAGGTGATCTCAGAGAAAAGAGAAGAGGGGAACTTGACTTTTAGAAAAAAAAATTATCCTATATGAAGGGAAGGGAACGGTTCCAAAGCCCATTAATGTAATAACGTGTTCAAGATCATGTTATTTTATTATCTCAATGTCCACAGAGTATTATAATATTAAAAATATCCATAATATTTTTTGGAATGACCTTAAAAACACCCAAAAAAGGATTTAAACTTGTTTTATATCAAATATGACTCTAGAGGGGAGGGAATATAAATTCTTGGGAAACTCGGAATTTGGAAATGGGTAGACATAGTTTGTTGTGCCACTGTTTTGGTGTTGCACTCTCACAGTGTCACCATTACAGTTCCATATTTTTAGTGTTTCACTGTTAAAGTGCCACCGTTTCAGGGTTCAATTGTTTTGGTGCCACTATTTTGGTGTTCCACCATTATGTGAAACCTTTTTAGGGAAACTTTTTAGTGAAACTAGTTTTTTGGAAATCATTGAAACAAACCACAGGATCCATAATAAAACAAGAAGAACTGGATATTCACAGTGGACTATCTAGGGTAAATTTGGGTCATTATGTTAGATAACTCTCTATATATTCTCATACCAAGTAATTTAAAAACATACTCAAGAAACGATGTGTCCGAAAAACCATCCCGTATGACACCTCTCATAGACAAACCTCCCAATGATGTGCGAAAACTGGAGAGGAAACCTTAACATCCAATAATACCACCTTGAAATATATCTCCTAAACAAATCTATAGTCTCTAAGGCCCCACATCATGAAGATATGAATTATGAAATCCCTTCCCCCATGTCAAGTTACTATACACATTGGGAAGCCCTAAATCTACCACACAGGTTTAATTGCATCCTCAATAATGTGCCTTGATTAGGTATTAGGTCCTCCCCTTCCTATAGTCAAGAGTTTACACACAAATTTATAGAACATGAAAAAAACATAGAAAATAAAAAACAAGGTAAATCGTTACATAAAAAATAATACAACACAATGAAAAACATGAGATCAAGACTCAGAATAACTCTAGGTACTGGGCACCCATCTATGCCTCTCATTCCCAAGTTCTCTCCTTATGGATGTCATGCCTCTATAACACACAAACCAAAGGAATGGTCACTCCATGAAGCACCTTCTCCTCATGATACTTTATTCTTACTGGTCTCCCCACAAATGTCACATGCTCTTTAATATCCAACTATCCCAATTCAATGATATAGGACTCATCCTATAGATACTGACATGGCTGAGAGATGTGGATGATTTCGTGGATTCCCTCCATCTATGGTGGAAACTCCAGCTGACATTCCAACTTGTCCAATTACCTTAAAAAGTCTATTGATCATGGGAGAATTATTTTCCCCTCTACCAAAGCCCCTTCCCATGTAGAGGTTACAACTTCAAGAATACATAGTATCCAACTACAAAATGAAAAGGCCTCATCCTATGATCAGTGTACAACTTCTTTTGGTGATGTTCTGCCTTCATCCTCCTATTGACAAGTTGCACCTTTTTTTCGTGCTCTATGCGACATCCTAACCAAAAATAGCTACCTCCCCAACTTCTATCCAGAACAGGGTTGAACGAAATATACTCCCGTGTAGAGGTTTGAATGGATCTGTACCAAAGGAAGAGTGAAATATATTATTATAAGAAAACTAATCCACGGGAAAATGTTTCACCAAAGACCCACTAATTCCTATACCAAATGCTCATAAAATGTCTACTAAATTATAGATGGTCCTCTATGTTTTTTCATCCATTTAAGGGTGGAAAAAAGTGTTGAGGTGTAACTAAGGGCCATTGTGATGATGTAATCCCTTTAATACTCGTGACGTAAAACTTATATCCCAATCTGAGACAATAGATCTTGTAAATCCATGAAGTCTCACCATCACATCCACATTCATATATACTAATGCACCAACTGCGCTTGACTCATTGATCACTAAGATGTGAGATGATTTTTTCAACTGATTAACTACTACCCAAAGGACATCACATCCTCCTAGTGTCATGGGTAATCCTGTTACAAAATCTCTTGAGACAACATCCCACTTCCACTCGGGAATATCTAAGGGCTACAATATACTCCCTGAAACATGATGTTCACCCTTCACCTACTAACACACTATGTTCCATGCCACAAACTCCTCTATTACCCACTTTATCCCAAGCCACCAAAACTATTCCCTAATTCCTCAGAACATTTTAGAATCTCATGGGTGTACCACCACGGGTGAGCTATGAAACCCACATAGAACTCCCTCGCGCATTTCCATCGGGAAAAATAGAATGCCATGGACCAACATCTTATGACTAATTTCCTCTAACCATCCCTCTAAAAAATCAACCTGGACCGCATGATCACACATCACAACACTCTTTTATCCACCCCAATGAGACTCCTCCAATTTCTTTACTAAGGATAATTTCAATACCATAAAAAACAAAAAAAAAATTGCTTCCATCCTCTCTCACATCCAAATGAAATTCAACAAACCCCTTCATTCTCTTATAACCGTCTATATATTCTCAAACTACCTCTTTCTGCAAATTATTTCATAATTCATCAGTCTCCATGTTCCCCTTTCTTGTGGTGTAATATATATAAATGGAAATTTTTTGGAGAAACGTCATCCAACATTACTGTCACATGTTCTTATCTCATTTGGAGAATATCTACCTTAAGTTATTAAAATCCATTATGACCACAAATATCTCACCAATGAGGTAATTTCTTCAAAACAATAGAATAATTATGGCCACTAGAAGCTCCATATCAAAGGTTTAATAGTTACGTTCATGTGGATGTAACTTCCTAAAATAATAAAATACTATCCCCTAATTCTGCATCAGCAAACATCCCAATCCTAGACTAGAATCATCACAAAAAACCTTGAACATTACCCCTTCCTGAAGTAAACTATGCACTAGAGCACTGACCAAATTTTTCTTCACGTGGACGAAAGATTCCTAACACCACTCAATACACAATAAGGGATGGTATTTTGTGGTCAAATTTCTCAATGAATCCACAACTCGAGAAAATTCAAGTATTAACCTCTAGAAATAACCTACTATTCCTAGGAAGCGATGAAGCTATGCCACCTTCTTGGGTGATTCTCAAGAAATAAACCCCTCAATATTTTATTGGTCCACTGTTATCCCCTTTTAAGACACCACATGTCCAATGCAGTGAACCTCTCGCATCCAGAACAAACACTTGGAAAACATCCCATAGAGATGGTACTTTTCGAAGACCTCCAAGACAGTCCTACGGTGATAAGGATTCCCCTACTCAGATCATGAGTAAATCATAATATCATCAATGAACATGATGATGAACCAGTCTAGTAACATGCAGAAGAAATCATTATTGAGTCTCATGAACATGAATGGTGTATTCATAACACCGAAAGGCAGGACCATGAACTCAAAGTTCCCATACCTACTCCTCAATGAAGTCTTCCTGATGTCACCATCATTCACATTCAATGGGTGATATCCAGACTATATAACTATATTTGATAACCAAACTACTACCATGAGGTTTTCAAATATATCATCTTTTCTTGAGGGAGGGTATCGGTTCTTAAATGTTACCTGATTCATTCTCTGGTAATCTATGAAGATCCTCACACAATCATATAAATTATTTAAGAACTAGACCTAGGTAACCCACGATTATACAGTTGGAAAGATAAACCCCTTTTTCATCATGTCTTCAATTTGAATCTATAACTCCCTCAACACAGAAGGAGACAACCGATTGGGGTCCGTCTAATTCCGAATGGCACAGAGTTGCAAGTCTATTCTGAACTCAACATCATTCTGAGGTGGTAGAGTCACATAGTCTTTAGGGAAAACATCAAGGAACTCCCAAAACACTCAAAGTACCTACACCATCTCTATGTCTACTGATCCCACTAATAGCTCATCTGAAAAAGAGAATAGATGATCCACACACTGAATGTCAACCTAACAGCTCTTCTAAGCTAACAAAAACTACACTCAGACCATTCATTTACAAAATCATGACTCTCCTCCAGAACTAGTCTGTAAAAGAAAACATAGAGAAAACTAATAGATACAAAAAAATTAGATAGTATGTATTCTTCTGTAGTAGAAAAGGATCCCCATTGGACTGATGGACCCCCCAAAATTAGTCTATATCCATGGAAAACATCAAAGAGACTGGCCTGACCTCTAACTGGCATTCTCAAAATTAGGGGCATGGAATGTCTTTATATTTCTAGTCCCAAGGAACATTATCGACTAGATGAAAGAAATGATTTTAACCCCTTTTATCAATCAAAGTTCAATAAATATTTCTAAACTAACTAATAAAACCTCAAAAAACCATTGGACCCACTGAAACTGACGACTCGACGGCGTGCAACATCCCACACCCGGCTCCTCTAACCCTTTGTTGTCAAATTCCCCCTGACCATGCCCTAGTAGGGGTCCATGAGGATAACCCTAGGGTTAGAGTTCTCCAAAACTATCTACCCTTGGTTGAGAGGGAGCCATCTACCCCTAATTGTAGAAAGGACTGACTGGAAACTATTGTTGCTGAAGAGAATGCTGAACATGGAAACCACCACCATTCTGAGCTAAACCTAGGAACTGGTTCTAATGATGTCCATGGCTTCCATAGATTAAGCACCTCGATCCCGAGTCCATGGTAAAAGGGATAGGACAAGGGGATTAGAACTAGATCTGCTAAGGCCTATTCCCCATAGGTCGAAACCTGGAAGGACATGACACCAGAGACATTATAATGAGCACCTTCCCCTTCAATGATCTATGATGGCTCCCCACTCAATATACACCTCCCTCAAAGAGAATCCTCTCTACTAATTCAACTTTCCTCTAATCTTATAAGTAAGTTGGTAAGGTAAATGATGTGACGTGAAACTGAAGAGAAGGTTTATGTGCCTCATCCAAGCATATCGCTCAACACTTCTCACCATGAAAAAGATCCAGAGTGAAGTGTAGGAGAACCTTGAACATGATCCCCAGTTCCCTCACTGACCTACTCACCTTGTGGTGGGAGACTAGATCCTACCTCTTCTCTGATTGAGGAATGAAACTATGTATGAAACTCCATCTCAATGTCATCCCATGTGAAATAGGTCTCCTTCCTCTCCTTGAGGTAATGTTTCCCCCAATAATGTTCCACTCCTCGCATCTGCCTTACTACTAGAGGCACCCCATACCACCTCAAAGAACAGATCAATGTAAATGTGATTTTCATCTCTTCAAACTAGCCCTATAACTCTACATCTAAATCATTGCCTACATATGTCCCAATGGTTTGTCGTTGGGAAACACAAAGGTTATTTTTCTTCATGTAAATTTCTTTCCTATCAATCGGTCATCCACTGATCAACCAAGTCATCCTATTGGGATCAACCTTTCATACCACTCATGGGTGACGTCCATGTGCCATTGCTGAAAAGGGTAAATAAGTATCTCTTATGCCCAGGTAGTACGAAATTATCATTTATGACTTATTTTAAATATTTATTTAATTTAAATTCCCAAAATTCCCAAGACACACAAGAAAACTATTCATTATGAATCATGTACCTTTCTTAGGGTCTCCACCTGATCTATTTCACATAACAATATTTCCAAACACAGTTTCCATACTATCCCATGCAATCCTATATATTCCTATCTTCTAACTCCAACATATGTACCAACAATAATATCTCATACATTTATATCATGGCCCTACTTCATCAAGATGAGGGAAGGTACATCTAATTATCACACCCTTCCTTCTTCAAGATGAAGGAGAGATAATGACCCCCCCACGTTCTACCGCCAATTGGCCCCAGAGTGGAAATTAGCACCAAAGGTATACAATATCACACAAAATGAAAGGAATTACACTTTCAACGAAAACAACATTAGTATATATAAGGGTAAAAAAATACAAACAAAAACAAGAATTTATTGAATGGAAACAAAATTCTAATCCATGCATCATTTAAATGTAAACTATGAAAAAAGTACAACCAATGTACCAAATCAATTAACAAAAAGAAATAAACTAAGCAACAACACAGTAACTATCCCAACACCCGAGCATGTAAAGTCAAAAACGACTCTCAATGTCTCCCTGGAAACCTAAAAAGAGTTTTACAAACATTGGGTGAGTATAAAAGTGTTCCTAGTAAGAAAATAAATGGCACACCAGCACAAGTGGGGGAACATACTAATTCCCCTATGATAAATTAACAGAACCTCAAAGAGTCGACCATATATTACTAACCATCCAAGCCTCACCAATGAACACTCACTAAATAACACATGTGATGTAATGTAGTAGTATAAAAATGGCATTTGGGTACCCCAAACCACATTATAATTGGTCAAATACTAATTTGTAAGGGATAATGTCTTGACGATACCACTATTCCATAAAGCAGTGACAATTCCACAAGCTCCCCGCACACACCTGGGCCTCAAACCACACACAAATCTAGTCCACAAACACCTAGGCCACAACAACCATGCCTCTTACCTGAAGACCCTGTGGCCTTATCCCGAAGACACTTGGGAAAGCTATTCTAGCCAAAAACACCTTGACCTCTCACCCATACCAAAACCTACCTAAATGATATTGGGATAAAGTAAACCAAAATCCATTATATTATTCCCAGATACAATCGAGAAGTGTGAACCAGAAGAGGGTATAAGGAAGAAAGTCAATAACCAGTCAACCGTCCTCCCACAAGGATATTAGGAAATACACCATCCCCCAGGAAATGGTGGTGTTTTTCACATGGTGATAAACAAAGGTGGGGTGAGTATAGAAATCACAAGGAACTAAAATTTATACATAGAAAGTAAAAAATAAAACTCACCCAAGCTATGGATCCCAAAACAAACAACCATCCCAACAGAATCACATTGGTTTCTACCCCAATATGCAAAACCACACAAAATCCACTACTAACAGATAAACCCAACCCCTTTTCTTCTAACCATTTTCAATTAATTAATTAAGGGGGGTTATATTAATTTATTCACACACTAGATAGGGAAACATCCAAGAACAACAACGACAAGTTTTGTCCAAAGGCAGATATCCTGATTAACAAAACACATATCTTGTAACCCACATCATTCCTCGGTACTGCCAACATTTAACTGGGGAAGAAGAACCAAGGTAAATAATTTCCATTTTAACAATGATTCATAAAAACATAAAAGAAAAACTAACATGCAGTCCCATTACACAACAACACCTCACCCAACACCCCCATAAACATGATGTCACGAAACAACCCAGCCCTACAGCCTTGTTTTCCAACCACTGTCAAGATGAAATCCCACTGCATAACATGATATACTGCAAAAATATTAACCCAAGGCATTCCCACTACCTACAAGTGTAAATTATTGAATATGAGTGCTGACTGAAGGTTCCCCAATCCCGGTTGGTCACATGACATCAAGCACATTTCCCCAGATGCCAGTGGCTTTTGGGTAGCAGCGAGGGCTATGGTCTAATAATGGGGAAACAATGAACTCATTGGCAGAGTATACACCATGGAATAAAAAATGATAAAAAATATCGGAAGCATTGATATCATGAAAAAAAAGTAAACAATAGAAGAATGATAGTAAATATATAAATAGAGAAAATATATAAATGATGCATGTCACATATGACTAGGAAAGTACCAAAACAAGCCACAATGATGGAAATAAAATATTAAACCATGTACAAAACAAAAAAATTAAACTATAATAGTTTATATAGCCACAGCTTGGTCTCATGCTCTCCTTCTCCAAAATCAATCAAGTACCTGGTGAATTAGTGTGTTTGAGATTATATATTCCTACAACTATATAATCATTTGGCATCCAAAAGCATGACCCAAATAGGGTGTGAAGCAAATCCCTGTATCTAACAACCAGTAGATAGGTTCATAACAGTTAGTGATTGTATATAGAATGAAATAAAATAAATAATGTAATAAATTGGGAAGTATCTAATGGTAAACAATCCTTATGTTTACAATTACATTCATTTTCATTTATAATTTATACAACCCGTTGAATAATATATCCTTGGGAAATATCCTATGCTCGGTATCCCCATGTATAATAAAACAAACTAATGTCTCAAAAGACCATCTACAAAACCATGTAAGACCGAGTCTGAGATTGTGATTTGTCTTGGATGAGTCGGAAAAATAATACATTTATTCAAATCTGACCCATTGGGAATGATCTCACTGTCTAAACCCTATGGTACCACATAGCATGGAGTAACGATAAAGTCCTCCTCGTTAGCACTCACGTTCAAAACACCTGGTCTACATAGCAATAATAATTTATACACATCCCCTGGGATTATCTGACTGTCAATACCACCTGGGTCAACATAGTATAAATAATCATAAACGACCTTCGGGTAGTACTCACAGTGAATACCCCATATATCTAAATTTTCACCAAATCTCTCATGTCCCTGTGTAAATAAACATGTAAACCCCATGGTTTTATTTGTCTAAGTCTCTCACAATTAATTGGATGATCAACATGCGTAAAACAGTTTTTAATGGCACTACATTCAATTCAAACCATTAAATAGGTCAACTTTAAAAAAATCATAAAACCTTGCATCACATATAACCAAAAAACATCATCCTAAACAACCCAAGGCATGGACAACATGATATTCCATATAGTAAACCTAGGACAAACAGCCCAAAATAGTCAAACTAGGGAAACCCACCCATGGGGCGTCCCAAAAACAAGGGTATATAATCTTCTGAATAGAAAACAACACTTAATCAAACAATCAAACCATTGCAGGTATTAAACAGGGTCAAAATCCAAAATATACAATACCCCAACATGGGTATTCAACACTTTATTCATATATAATCAGAATACAATCGATGAAACCTCAAAACCTCCTATGTCAATGTGGTACGATGAATACTTCCGAACGTTATCCCTTTAATCAGCCTAGAATTTCGTAGATCTATAAAAAGGTTAAAATAAATCAACCTTGGATAACATAAGTGAGAGGAAAAATCATGAATAGAGTCTCTAGGTAAAGAGATAACTCAATGGTGGGAATCCAATTCTCCTAGGGGTGTCTTGATCAGAACTCAGATGGAGGAATGGTAGTGGTTTGAAGTACAAAGTCATCTCGTCACTCCCTTGTACAAAACACAACAATAATATATGTGTTCTATAGATGATACGTGACCCTGTTCTTAGTAATAAAAAAATAAAGGTACATGGTGTGTTTATTTAATGTACACTCCATGTACATTTCTCAATCGGCCCCTGCTTTAGGTGGTTCACACAACCATGTACTTGGCTGCTACATGAAATTTACTTAATAGTACACGACGTGTACATTGAAAACATATAAATTCTTCTTTTTTCCCAAAAAACACACAATATAAATATTCATACCTAAAATGGATATCTGGGTTCTTACTATCATCCCCTTTAAAGTAATTCATCCCCTGAATTTTCATTCCAAGGGTGGTGAAGATGAAACTCCAAACAACTATGGCCATTGTGATCGTATGTTAGCATCCCTCTCCCATGTCTCATCATTTAATCACTCATGCCGCCATACCACTTATACCAAACGAACATACCGGCCTTGGGTAACCTTCTTGTGTCGATATGAAATCCTAATATGCTGCTCCAAAATGGATACCTCCACCTCAAACATAACCTCCTTGGGTTAAAAAACACGAGACAGTTTTGAAGAGTAATGTAGTAGTTTCGAAATGAGAAAGACAACATGATATCCTGGTACCTATGAGGTAACTGATGTTGATAAAAAACCAGTCTGACCCTTTCAAAAACCTCAAACGGTCTGACATATCTTGGTGAAATCTTCCCATGTCTCCTAATACTCATGTTTCTCATCCTCATTGTGAAATGTTAGAAAACCTGATATCCAAACTTGAACTCCAGTGGTCGTCTCCATGAATCAGCATATGATTTCTTGAAAGACTATGCAGTAGACAACCTCTTAATAATCAAATCCATGTTCTTAGTGGTCTCTTGGATAAGACGAGTTCCACACATTAATGATTATCCTCCTCCATGAAACATAGGGTTTATCGGTATAGACTACCTTACCAAGCTGAATAATGTTCCATATGATTTTTCACCTAAAATATGTTATTGTTGTAAAACTCCAATAGGGATACATGCCTCTCCCATGAACCCATGAAATCTAGGACATGTGCTCGAAGAATGTTCTCCAACACCTGAATCGTATGCTTAGATTGTCCATATTTCTTGCGATGGAATGTTGTACTCACAAGTACATGTGTACCCAAATCCCTCTATAGTCCCTCCCAAATCCGAGAAGAAAACGGGTGTCCCTGTCTATTAAAAAACTTTGTGAAACCCCATGCAAATGTATAATATTTTTTATGTAAAACCTTCTAATCTCATAAACACTGACGGTTTCCTTGATCACAATGAAATGTGAAACCTTTATATGTCTATCAACAACAACCCAAACTGAATCATTCCCTTAATGCAACCTCAGTAAGCCCATAAAAAAAATCCATCAAAAAAACATTCAACTTCCACTTTGGAATGGGTAACTTCTATAAAATCCTTGTTGGTTGCTGATGCTCTTCCATCACCTACTGAATGGAGAAACATCTCATAAAATAACCTGCCACAACCCTCTTCATACCTGGCCACCAATACTAACAGTATAAGTCTTCATACATCCTGGTGACACCAAGATTAACTGCCCAAACTAATGAATAAAAATCAGACATCAACTACTCTTGTATTTCTTCTGACACTCATACCAATCCATGAAAATGAAAAACCTCAACCTGTCCTACGATCCACCTAAGAGTTGGGTCCTCAACTAACATACTCTCTCGTATGACTAGGCCCTCATAATATGATATATTCCACATTTTATCTTGATCCACTAGAGTATAGGTGATGAATATTGAAGAAATAATGTTTTGTCCCTATCTGTAGTGCACCTGCAAATGAATCTCATAGAACAAGGACATAAGTTTTAACTCTATGTTGGCCTCCTGAAATGCATGTATTTGAGTCCTCCTACTCAACGCAATAGCTACTACATTTTCATTTGTAGTCATTTAAGAAATATCAAATTCAAAATACTAAAGTTACTCAACCATCATTATTTGTATCAAATCCAGATCACACTGAGAAAATAAATACTTGATACTTTGGTGGTTAGTGAATACAAAAAATTCTCTCCCAAGAGATAATGTCTCTAAAAAACTAATCATTAACAACTGCATCCAACTCGATATTGTGTGTCAAGTAATTCCTATCAAGTGTCCTGAACTACCGAGACCCATAAACAATTACTCCTTCCCCTTGCATAAGAATTTCTCATGGCCCGATACCTGATATATCACTGTTAAAAATGTAACTCTTTTCCAGCTCTTGAAAAATCAGTCTCAATGATGGATTCAATCTCTCATTAACCTCTTAAATAGATAAATCACATGAATCTGTCCACAAGTACATTGCACCCTTCTGAGTTAGGCATGTTAGTGGCATTGATAAGTGTAACAATTATTATATAAACTACATATTTTGACCTTCCATCCCTAGAAAACCACATACCTCAAAGATATTCTACGGATGCTTTGAGGAAACTTCTACTCTCACATTCTTTGAGTCTACTAATACTACTGACTTTAAGATAACATGACCCATGAAGTGAATACGATCGATCCAAAAGTGGAATTTTCAGTTTATATCCTATTACTTATGCTCTCTTAGTGTACTCAATAAGATCTCAAGATGGGTGGCATGGTCGTGTCAATTTTGAGAGTACACCAAGATATCATCCACGAAGACTACCACAAAAGAATCAATGTAACGATGGAACACTCGGTTAATCAGTTCCATGAAAACTGTTGGTGCATTCATGATACATAATGACATAGCTACATATACGTATTGACCATACCTACTTCTAAAGGTCGTAAGAGGTATACATGATGGTCAAACACGCAAGTGATGATAACAGAATCTCATGTCAATATTTCAGAGCACTCAAGATCCAAAAAATATGATCAAAGAGATAATCGGTCCTTGGAAAGGGATATCAGTTCATAAACATAAACTGGTTAAGCATCCATTAATCTATACAATGTATGTGGGTTCCATCCACCTTCTTCGGAAAAAAGTACTTGAGAACCCCATGGAGATGTACCGCTTCGGATGAAACCCTTTACTTGAAACTCCTCCAACTACCTCTTGTGATCCTGTAACGTTGGTGTAGGAATCCTATATAGAGTAATGGACATTGGTGCCTCTCCTGGTACATGCTCAATAAAGAAATATGCCTCTTTCTCTGGAGGTAAACCTGAAAATTCATCTAAAAAGACATATCTAAAACAATCAACCACTGGAGAAATGTCCATATATGAAGTTGCCTGATCATCCAGATATAAACTACCATCTGGGATATAATTCATCCCATACCATGTTTCTTGGGTACATATCTCCACTCTTGAACATCCCATTCACCGTTGCGCAGAAGATACATGCCCTATAGTGATGTGAAACTAACCCTACCATGATAAAATTAAACAAAGTCCTAAAAGGCTTCTACCCAATCCATTCTAAGAATGAAATTGATTACTTTCATCTCTAAGACATAAGGATACCATAATATGTGACACCCACCAACATCAGAAGGGAACTCCTTACACTACCATAAGATAGTCTTTCTAATCCCCAACAGAGTGTCTAGAATCATAACATCCTCAAAAGTAATGATAATGAGTCCAAGGATCTCCAAAACAGTAACAGACATAGAGATATGGGAATCCCCTATATCTGAAAGAGCAGAAGCTAAAACCGAGGAACAATAATTGTTCCTATAACTTTGGAAGGTCCAAGATCCTACTCTTATTAGGTCTGCTCCACTGAAAATGTATGACATGTACCGAAACACTCTGACCCTACTCTACTACCCTATGTTGATCAACCATACTATTTCTAAAATCCTACTATCATGATACCATGGACACATACTCTTACTCATCTTAAACAGCCTGGAGAACAGCAATTCCCGGACTGAGGAGAAATTGGTGATCTTACTCTTGATCATAGAGTCATAATGGATCCCCTGTCACTAGATTCTAGTGAGAAGAACCCGGAAAATGCTAAAGATGCCCCATATTGTTGAATAATTGACACACAATTTGGTATCTCGGGCACTGAGGACTCGTGTTCCCACTATTCCCGCACTGGTATCACCTCTCATGGATACCTGTAGATACATCCCTTCCACTAGAATCACCATGTGAATGCTCCATGTGGTGTTTCATATTGTCAGGCGAAGGATTACCAACCCTGGATGTTGAACTGCCCTGGCTCACAACTCCCAACTCCCTTAGATTTCTCTTGGTAATCAGATCCTTTCTCACTATAGTCATCACTGAAAGTATCCTGAATACATTCACCTATGATCAGATATAATACATGGGACCATATTCAAACCACCTTACAAGTTATAACTCATCAACTTCCAGTGTTGGTGTGATGCACTGAAGCTCTATAAAGTAATAAGTGTACTCCATCACTAAAAGACCACCATTATCAAAATGCATGAACTGTCAATCTCAATCATCCCTAGAAGTATCAGGATAGATAAAATAATATGTGTTCCTTTGAATCATTTCCCAAGTCACATATCGATGACATCCCAATTGTTAGATAACATCCCACAATCTTTGGGAGGAATCATGATTCTTGTATGTCAAGAGATTCACCCACCTCTCTAAAGGAATCTTTAGATGCTCAATAATAGCAAGCATGGCCTCCAACCCTGACTCTATAGTCTATGGTCCTATCTCCCTTGAAAACATGGGAGGATAATGCTACGGTAACACACATGTCAGCTCTTCCATAGACGGGGGATGATGTGGTGCTCCCTGAAAATGTGAAAACATTCCCAAAATGCATTCACGAATCTATACATCAGCACCTGTGTCTAGTATAATAGTGGGTGACAAGACATGAATGATGGGATTATTACATGGTAGTCCCTGGTCTACCATTTCCGGTGTTTGATCATTTATTTGTATCTGACGTACAAATAGAGGACATCTTGGAGGCATGGCTTTACAAGGTCAAGCACACACAATAGTTTAGATTATCCCAGAACAAAACATAGTGGAGAATAATGAAACTAGAGATAAAACCATTCATGTTAAAAAAAATAGGGCTACACAGTGTGTATAACCTCTACACGATATTATCCATTTTATTCCTTACATGGGCGTGTACCTCGGCCCAACCCGGTCATGTAACACCCATACACATGGAATGTTCCTCCTGAGACACGATGTGTACATGAATATCCCAACCTACCTAAGTACTCCTACACAGCTAATCCAAAAGGGGTCGGCCAGCATGACACAACACAACGTGTTCACCCTAGACATGGAGTGTACTGGTTATGTTCTAACCACACATGTTTTTAGTCACATGGTATGAGGCACGATCAACTTTACATGATATATGAAAATGGGACACGGTGTCTACAAGACAAGTTTCATCTACCTATGTTGTTCATCATAGGTTGGATACACAGTTCCTTACAACATGACACATACAATCTAATCACGGCGTGTTCTTACAGAAGTTTCCAAACCCCATGTCTCTGCTCACACAATCAATCAAAATGTTATGAACAACATGGCCTATACTCCCAGTACACGACATGTACTTAAGAAAAGTAATTTCATTATGAACAGATGAACCCTTGGCTCGTGTTCATAACACTGCACACCGTTTTGTCAGTCTTTAAAGACAGTAAGCCTATAAAACATCTCTAAAACCCTTAAAAACATAAAATATTGTCCAAGGCCAGAAAAACGTTGACATGTGAGAGGCCATACCCCTGTAAATAAAATCTTGGCATCGTTATTCATATACAAAACATGACAAAATCAATTAATTTTCAAACATGATCCACCAAATTCTAATCCAAGAGGGATCATAACATCTTAGGGACAAAAGTATGGCTTTCATCCAAATAAATCCTTAAAATTTTCAATACCCTATCAAAATAGCGGTATTCTGCCCCAAAATCTATCACACCATCATGCATATTTATCACAACATCTTCCACAAAGCCTGAAATCAGTAATGCATCCTAAATATAATGAAAAGTGATCTCTAGAAAGTGACTATAGGATGTATGAGATGACATACACTCATCTCATTGGGTGTTAATTGAAATATAACCTCAATGATATAAACAATAACAACCCAAAACATGTGTGTTTCCCAATAATGAAATCAGATCAACTGTAACAATTGAATAACCATAGAAATTGAAATATTCGAGGTAAATTTGGTTTTTCCTATACACAGGTTAGTTATTCCCAGTCACATATTATTACCCACTACACATTACTTATTATCTGTATCTATAGGAACCAAAGAGTAAGTAAAATATGATAATAATACCCTCTGATACATCATTGTAATGTCTCAAATCCGGGTGCTGACCAAAGGATTCTGGAACCTAGTTCATCACATGACTAAAAGAGGATTTCCCCAAAATCCAGAGCTTGCCGACTAGTAGTGAAGGCCAAGGTATGATAATAGATAAACTATGCACTCATTTCTTGATTATACAAAGAAGAATACCAAATTATAAACCATAGTAAATGTATTAATACCATGCAAAATAATTTAACCATAGAGTACTAGTAGTAAATAATCAACTTGAGAACATATATAAATCATGCATGTCACATATTTCTAGGAAAGTAGATAAAAAAGTCACAATGTGGGATATACAATACAAACCATTGTACAAATGAAAAAAAAATTAATCTTCAACTTCATCTTATGTCTCGCCTTTTTCCCATTCTCTTCTGCTCCAACAGCAATCAAGTACCTGATAAAGAAGGGAACTTTCACTTGTCTATATCTGCAACCATATAATCTGGTTGGGTCCAATATCATGACATAAATAGGGTGTGAGATGAATTCTAATAGGGAACCAAAATATATATATGCGCCTAATAGTCAGTGAATGTATATAGAAGGCAGTATGTACAAGTGGAGCAATAAACTATGAATTACTCAAAATTAAACAATCCTACCAATTTCAATTACATTAATTTTAATTAAAAAATTATTAAAACCGTTGAATAATGTAACCTCAGGATCAAACATAACTTCTATATCCCTATGTATAGTAAAACTAACGGACATTTAAAAATACCATCTAAACAACCATGTAGGACTGATTCCATGCTTGTGGTTTGTCTTGGGTGACTCTCCACAATAATATATTAATTCAAAACTAACCCTTTGGGAAATATTTCACTATCTAAACCTTATGGTACCACATATCATGGAGTGAATATAATGATATCATTGGTAGAACTCATGGTCAATACCCCTGGTCTACGTAGAATTAATAATTTATACACAAACTCTAGGTAGCTCTCACTATAAATGCCCCCTGGGTAAATATTGTATAAATAATTATAAATGACATTTGGAGAGCTCTCAATGTCAATACCCCCTGGGTCATAATCTACACTCAGGTTCTAATGATCCTATGTAAGTAAACATAGAATATCCCTACAGTTTTCAAGGTCCAAGTATCTCATGATCCATTGGAAGACCATCACACCTACAAAATTCATTATAGGCTCAAAAGGTTATTCAAACTATTACATGGATCAACATTAATCAATGAATAAAAACAAGTCTCACCTATAACCAAAAAACATCATCATAAACAACTAATGGCATATAAAACAAGGTATTCCTTATCGTAAAACTAGTCCAAATGGACCTTAACAGTCGATCTATGGAATCTCTCCCTTGGGGTGTCCCACAAACAAGGGTATATTATCTTATGCGAAGGAAAAAACCCTCAATCAAAATATAAAACCATATAAGGTATTAAACAATGGTCAAAAAACAAAAATATACAATACCCCGACATGGGTATTTGACACATGATGAAAATTTAATCCAAAGAAAATAAAAAAAAGGCACAAACGACATACCTCGATGTGGTATGATGAACAATCTTGAACATTGGCCCTTGAATTGTCCTAGAATATCGTAAATTTACAAGAAGGAATAAATCATTTGACTTTGGATAACATAAGAGAGATGAGAATTAAGGAAGGGAGGCTCTAGGGAAATAGATTACTCGTCGCAGGGAATCCAATGCACCTAGTGACGTCTCGGTCAGAGCTTAGATGAAGTAATAGTAGGGATTTAATTTTTTCAGTCATCTCATTGCTCCCCTGTACAAAACACGAGAAGAAAATATTTGTTCTGGAGAAGAGACATGACCCTAGTCTGATTAATCATTGAAAAACAAATCTACAATAGATGTTCATTTAATATTCAAGACGTGTACATGCCTCAATCGGCCCAAATGTTAGGTGGTCCACTCAGCCATGTACTCGGCCATTACACCACCAGTAAACAATTACACGCAGAAACTGGGTGCATGGGGGGTACATAGAATATTTCCAAATTCATCATTTTTCCTATAAAAACACTCTAAATAATGATCCATACTTGAAATAATGGTCAAGGTTATTTCAAAATGTTTATCCATCACACAATTAGTCAATCTCTCAACCTGATATTTTGTCACACCACTTGTACCACCCCATACACAAAGGCCACAACAAAACATGACCAAATAACATCCCATCTGCACAAACATACCCTTCCCAATTCCTGTGACCAACCCCTCTTACCACCCCTCATACCCATAATAGGGTTAACAATAGTAACATCACACAAACCCCATGATGTAAAAAAAACAAACCAAGAAAATCACACAACCACCCCATTAATCAAAGCATATTCTTATTTAGACAAAAAATGGTTCTTTAATTCCAAATTTGATAAACAGGGGTGACCACAAAATATGTTTGATCCTGGGGTGTCCATTTCATTTAACCAGGTATAAATGGTTAATTATATTTATATTTATACGAATTATTCATAAGGAAACATCATTTTTTATAAAGCATCACCCATGCACTGATAAAGACCACAAAGGACAATGATTTTTAGAATCCATATGGCCTCAATAGATCACATCATCAACAAAGATAACAAATAATGCTGGTGATCAACATCAATCCACTCCCATAACATTATTTCAATTACCCCTATTATCTTTTTATCGTATTCCCTTTCCCTCATTTATTATATATTAATAATAGGATTCATCCAATATTCATGGAGAAACATTACTACACCCACCTCACATTATACAGAAAATGAAGTGAAGAATATGAATCCATATCTGGAACAACAAGCAACCAAAACTCTTATTTGCACCAAAATAGGGGATCATAAAAATAGTAGGAAACTATGATAAGACATAGTAGGAAAGGAAAACAAAATAAGTGTGAGAATCATCTATAGAGGTAGGCTCTAGGTGCAACCAGAGAAATGAGAATAGAGGGCCTCATATTTTAGAAAAAACATGATCCTATACTAATAGAAGGAAACAGTTCCAAAGGTCGTTAACATGGGAACATGGTCAAGACCACATGGTTTGAATATCTCAATTTCCCTAGAGTGTTAGGATATTAATGATATAAATCATATCCATTTAAATTCACCAAAAAAACCCCATATATGGATTTATTCTCGATTTATGTCAAATAAGATATAAGAGGGGTGAAACTGGAAAAACATGATAAATTGGAAATTTGGAAACAGGTGAGTCATTGTTTGGGGTGCCACTGTTTTGGTGTTGTACAATCACCGTACCACCATTACGGTGCCCCCATTTTGGTGTGGCACATTCAGAGTGACACCATTTCATTTTGCCACCATCACGGTGCCACCATTTATGTGTTACAGTATTATGATAGAATATATTTAGTGTTCCAACATTTTGATTCCACCATTTCAGTTTGCCATCATTTTCGAGCTACTATATTGGGACTCCGTTTTGGTGAAAATGTTTTGTGAAATTATATTTTTTGGAAATCTCTCAAAATAACCACTAGACCCCCCAAGATAACCACAAGCACTAGATTTTCCCAATGGAATGGAATTTGAAAATCTGAACCATTACATCAGATACCTCTCAATAGATTCTCATCCTTAAGAATTTAAAGCCAATATCAGAAAAATTGGGGTCCAAACAACCACCCCATAAGATACCTCTTAGAGACAATCCACCTCATATTTCTTGAAAAAAATAGTGAAAACCTCAACATTCAAGAACACATATTTTTCATCTATCTTCTGAAAATATATAAATACTATAAGGCCCCGTATACATTACATATAGATTAGAGAATTTTTTCTTCATTGTAAAGATACTATCCGCTTTGGGAGGCATAGAATCTCCCACTTGGGTCCAATCACTTCCACATTAATGAATCTTAATTAGGTATTTGTTCCTCCCCTCCCCATAGTTAGGAAATTTGACAAAAATTCAGAGAACATGTCAACAACTCAATCATACAAAAAATAAAGTCATACATTACATCATAAGGAAAGAACACAGTACAAAGAAAAATAGAATTGAAAAACTCATAAAAACTCTGAGTACTGGGCACACATCTATTCCTCCCACTCTAAAGTTCTCTGATTGAGGTTTTCATTCCTCCATAACACGTCAATCAAAGTAATGGCCCATCCAAAAACTCCTTCTCTTCATGATCCTCAATTCATAGTAGTCTATCTATGAACATCACATCGTCCACAATATCCAACTCTCCCTAGTCAATGTCGTGGGAGACATCATGTGGATACCAACAGAGCTAAGATACTAGGAAGATGTATTGGATCTTCCTTATCCACAATAGTAATTCCAGCTGATATAACACCATTCCAACTCATCCAAAAACCTCAAAAGGTTAGATGAACCTAGGATAAATCTTTCTCCCTCTTCCAAAACCCCACTGTTTCATCGAGGGGAAACGTTCAACAATACATGGTCCCCAACCTCAAACACCCAATTTCTCCACCTATGATTAGAATATGACTTCTATTAGACCTATAAAATCTTCATCCTCTCATGTATATGTTTCACCATTATTGTCGCACTCTTCACCACTTCTAGAACAAGAATTGATGCATCCCGAACATCGGTCCAATATAGGGGTAAAAGGAATGGCCTCCTATAAAAATATTTGAATGGATACATATCAATTTATGATTGATAGATATTATTGTAAGAAATCTCTACCAAGGGAAAATATCACATCGAAGACCTAGTAATGTCCTGAAAAAATTCTCATAAGACGTCCTCCAATTTATGAATGTTTATCTTTGTATGCCATTTGTCTTATGGTAGGAAGTAGTGTTGTGGCATAGTTGAGTTCCAAAGGCATGCTTCAATCCCCTATGAAGTCACAAAATAAAACATGTATCCCAATATGAGATAATAAAATATGGGAATTCCATGCATCCACACCAAATCATCCACATACCTTTGTGTTAAGGCATCCATTATGCTCAACTCCTTCATCATTACAAGTGAGATGATTTCTAATTGATCTACCACCACTTAAAGATAATAACATCCTCTATATGTCCAATGTAATCCTAAGAAAAAAACCCATTTATACGTCCTCTCTATTCCACTCGAAAATATATAAGGGCTACAACAGACTGTTTGGAACATGGTGATTAGATTTCACTTGCTGAAACATTAGGCTCTTTGGCACAAACTCCTCCACTACCTGCTTTAGCATTGGAAAAAATGTTCTCATAAGCCTCAGATAAATTTAAAAAATACAAGGTGTACCTCCAGAGGTCATCTATGTAATTCAAAAAAGAACTACCTCATCTGTTTCCATTGGGACAAGAGCTTCCCATGGAATAATATCTTATCCTACCTATCCTCTTACCATCCCTCTAGAGCATCACCCTCAAGAGAATGATCATGCATCAAATTAGCCACTATGACTCCACAATGATAATAATCGAGTTTCTTCACTAAGATAGACTTCACTATCATCTAAAATCGACATCCTTTTCTTCCATCCACTATCAAATCCTGATGAAAAGCATCCAAATCCTCCAATGCCTTAAATGAATCTGTAGATTCTAAAACTACCTCCTTCTACCACTTCCAACATAAGGCATCAGACACCATGTTCCCCTTTATTGAGGTGTAAAAGATCTTCATGTCGTATTCCTAGAGTAACTTCATCCACCATCACTTCCATAGGACCATATCATATTGGGAGAATATATACCTCAAGCTCTTTTTATTTCAGAAGCCCAAAAAGACCTCCCAAATGAGGTAATGTGGACATAACTGCAGTGTTAATATGATCACTGCAAGCTCCAAAGCATGATTGGAATAGTTACATTCATTTTGATTAACATACTAGACCTGATCACTCCACGTTTCTACATTAGCACACATCCCAAGCCTATACTTAAAGCCTCACATAACACCTTGAGCGTTAACCCTTCCTTGGGTAACCTATGCACTGGAGCACTGACTAGATTCCCCTTCAAGTAGCTGAATGATACCTAACACTAATCACTCCGCATGAAGGCCTTGTATTTTCTTGTAAAAAATTTCAATTTATCCTCAACTCGAGTGAAGTTGGGTATAAGACTTCATTAATATCCTTCTAGACCCAGGAGTATGCGAACCTCTTCCACATTCTTGGGTCCCACCAAAGACACCACCACCACAACCTTTGATGGCTCCAGTCCTATCCCATGATGAGACACCCCATGTCTAAGGAATTTCACCTCTCACATCATGAAAATATACTTGGAAAACGTCCCATACCTAGTGTTGTGTCGAAGGACCTCTTAGACTGTACTAAGGTTCCTTGCATACTTCTCCTCTAACCTTGAGTAAATTAAAATATCATCAACGAACACAATGATCATCCGATGTTGGAACTTGTGGAATACAGAGTTCATGAGACCCATGAGAACCACTGGTGCATTTGTAATGCCAAATTGAATGACCATGAAGTCAATGTGAACATCCCATCAACTAAAATTACAAATTGGGATGTCACCCTCCTTCACCATCAACTAGTGATATGTAGACCTGAGATCGATCATAGAGAACCAACCTTCTCTGCTTAACAAGTCGAAAAGATCATCTATTCTTGGGACATGGTAACCATTCTTGACTAGTACCTAATTCAGTCTCTAGTAGTCTATGATCAACCCCATAACATCATCTTCCATCTTTGAAAACAGTAGTGGAGCACCCCTAGTGATATACTTGGTTAGAGAAAACTAGTTTTCAGCAGGTCGTCTACTTGAAACAGAAACTCCTACATAAATAAAGGTGAAATTTGATATGGAGACATCTAAATCTAAAAGGAATCAGGTTTCAAGTCTATTCCACACTCTATGTGTCTACTAATCTCACTCACTTCTTGGATGACAAAGAGATAAGAGGCTCTATAGCCAGACTGCCCACATGTCTCCTCTAATCCCCAATAAAAACTATATGTTGACCATATATATCCAAAAAAATGACTCTCCATTGAATGAAATCAATAATGGAATGCATAGTTAATTACCAATCGATGCTATGGATTCCATCGTGTGGCAACATCTGTAGCAGAAGAATATAAGCACTAGATAGATGTGACCCCAACAAAAGTATAAATCCTCAGAAAACATCAAATAGAATTGTTTGAGCTACAACTTGAATGCTCGACACATGGGGAATATAAATTATCTCTATGTATAGTCATAATGAACAATATTTAGTGGGTGAAAAAAGGATTCTAAAGCTCTTGAATCTAACAAAGATCCAGAAAGAGTGCTAAACAGACTGATCAAACTTCGAACAACCCCTGGACCCATTGGAACTACAACCTTGGTTGTGTGAAACTAAACACACCAAGATTCTCTACCCCACTACTATCTACCACATATCCAACCATTCCTTTCTCGAGGTTCCTAAGGCTGGTCTCCTTTTGCACCATCTACCCTTGGTGGAGAGAGAGTCTGCTGCTCCGATTGCTAGAACGGTCTGACTGAAAACTGATGCTATCGAGGAGGGTACGGAACAGTCCCACCCCCACCGTATTGAGCTCAAACTGTGAACTGGTTTTTATGATGTCCATGGATTCCAAAGACAAAGAACCACACTCTAGGGCCAATGGCCAAAGGTCATGGAACTAGATGTCAAAACTAGAACGGTTAAGGCCTAATTCCCATCAGCCAATACCTAGAAGGACATGACCACACAGACCTGCTTCTAGAAACATTCTCTTATGATGAACTTGGATGGATCCCCACTCAAAGTACACCTCCATGTGAGTGTGTCCTCTCCCCCTCCCCTATCGTCCTTATTCTTAAAATATAATTATGTCAGTATGGTTATGGGAGTGACAACATACTATAGAGAAGGTTGGAGTGCCTTCTCCAAGAATATCATCCACGACTCCTCATTCAGAGTGAGATCTGGAGTGAATTGTGTTAGATACATGAACTTGATCCCTATTTACCTCACCAATAAACTCCCTTGATTCAGGGAGAAAAGCTCCAACCTCTTCTTGGACATCATTGTTCAGGAAAGAAACTCTCCCTGAAACATCTTCTTTTTTTCAGCCAATCAGACATCGGTCTCCTTATTATCCCTGAGTAAAGCACCCACTAGTTTTGTCCCACTCCTCACATCTACATTACTACCAAAGGAACACAAATCTCCCTCAGATCAAAGATCAAGGTAAATGTTTTTTTAGCACCTCTGGCCATCCCTTTGACACTATGTATAATACATTATCTTCGTACTTCCCTAGGGTCTATCACTAGAATGAAAATATTTTCATTTTCTACAATCCATCTTCTTACTCTCAACCATCCCTCCACTGATCGAAAAATTCGTCCTACTGGGTCTAAACTACTCATACCACATGTGCGTGTTTTCCATGTTCGACAATTGAAAAGGATAAACAAGGAACTCTGAAGCCCGGGTAGTATGAGTTTTTTGATGATTTTTTAACTATCTATATATGGTAAATTAGAAAATATCCCATAAAACAAAATAACAGAAGTCATTATGTTGCTTGTATCTTTAATAGGATTTCTACCCTACAATTAGTGTAGCCTCACTAGGTTTTTTGGTATTTCTAGAGTCATTGTATCAGATCATGGGGGGGGGGGGCATAAAGTCTCTGCCCTAGCCAACATTACATGGCCTATTTCATGAACCATGATTTCCCAAAACTATTTCCCAACCATCTCATACAATTCTAATGTGCCTGACTCCAAACTCTACCATATCTCTCACTCATCACCTCAGATATGATTTTTTCATGACCCTCTTTCTTCATGATTAGGGAAGGTACAACATAGTGCCACACCCATCTTTATTAAAGATGAAGGAGATATGATAACCCGTGAGTCCCACATCAAATTGGCCTTAGAGTGGCAACTAGCACCAAGTGTATATAATCTCACAAAAAATGTATGTCCATACCTTTTTTAATTAAAAATACCATCGGGAGAAAAGATAATAAAAAACCCAAAAAATACTAAAATTTAATAGAATGGGAATAAAAATAAAACCCATGGTTGATTTAAAAATAAAAATATGATCAAATTACAACCAAAGAACCAAAGAAATTACCAGAAAATAGATGAATTTGAAGCACCAAATATATTCTACTGCCCGAGCATGTAATGTCCAACACGACCTTTAAAGCCCCCATAGTATCATGAAAACAATTTTACAATTATAGGGTTAGTATACATGCATACACAGTATGAAAACTAATTCCACTTGTGCACATGTGGGGGAACATAGTAATTCCCCTATGAGAAAATAGAAAAACATCAATGCACATACCATAGAGTACTAATTGTCCAAGCGTCACCAAGGTACACTCACCAAATAATAGAACTCAAGTAATGTAGTAGTATAAGCACATAGATATTTTGGAACACCAAACTACATTCCCAGTAGTTAACTTATCATTCCTAACAACAAACATGTTGATGCTACCACTCTTCCAAAACGTTTTCCCACTACAAAAACCTTCATGCACACACTTGGGCCTCAAACTACACCCAAATCCCATTCTTAGACACCTGGGCCACAACAAACGTGCCTCTTACCTGAAGACACCTGGGCCCCATCCTGAAGACACTTTAGAAATTTATTATACCTGACAAACCCAAAGGCCTATCAACCATATCACAACCTTCTTGAATGATCTAGAGAAATAATAAAATTAATTCCGTAATTGACTACATTGATACATTTAAGCAGTATGAACCGAAAAAGGGTGTGAGGAAAAAATCAGTAACCAGTCATTATTCCTCCCACTAGGATATTGGGAAATACAAACTTCCCCATGAAATGGGAGTTTTTAGATCATGGTTCTCAACCTGTTTGGGGTGCATATAGAAATAACAAGGAAATAAAATGTATACATAAAAGTAAAAAAACACTCACACCAACCTATAGGTCAAAAAACAGGTAACCATTCCACCTGAACCACTTATGTTGCTACCACTATATGCACAACATCACAATAGAAACTACCATAGCAAAAAAAAACCATCCCCTTTTTCATTTAAACACATTTCGTTCATTATCAAGTCATGTTTAAAATAATTTATTTTAGAACTACCCAAAGAATCTACCAAGCACATCATCTTCAACCGTTTTTAGAAGGCACAAAGCCAGATTAACTAAACACACTACAACCAACCCAATTCGTCCTTCAGTACTGCCAACAGTGAACAAGGTAAGATGGAACAAGGTAATTAATTTCCATTTTTTAAAAAATTCATATATAAAATATAAAACAACCAACCTGTAGTCCCACTAAACAACAACACCTTACCCATCACCCATATAAACATAAAGTCATGACACAACCTAGTCCAAAAGCCCGGATGCCAAGCCACTACCCAGATATAGTCCCACTGTATAACACTTTCTATATACACAATATTAACCAAAGGATTTCCCAATTTATAAAATTTTATCCATACCACAATCTATATATCTCTATACTTGATATTCGGTCACACCTCTTATACCAGTACATACACTTTTCCCATAGAAACAAATCACCACACAACCACCCCTACACACAAACATAACCTTCACCATTTATAGGACCAAACCTTCTATCCACCTTCATACCCATATCTTTATTAACTAAAACAATTACACACAACCCCTATGAAGTTCAAAACCATACCAAACACTGAACACAACCACCCCATTAATCCAAGCTAATTCAGATTTATCCAATAGTTGTTATTTAATTCCATTTTTGAAAAACAAGGGTGATCATGCAATATGTTTGATCCTAGGTAATCCATTTCGTTTAATCGGGTGTAGATGATTAATCAGTTTGATATTTACAGCAATTATTCATAAGGAAACAACAAATGTTTTAATGTGTCACCCATACACAGACAAATACCACCAATGTAAATTATTTTCCGAAGCCATATAGCCAAAAGAGATCACATCATAAATAAGGATAACAAATAAAATAGGTGATCAACATCAATCCACTCCCATCCCATTATTTCATTGGCCCCTGTTATCTTTGGATTATATTAAATTCCACTCATTTATTACATGTTAAGAGTAGGATTATGTTTTTATTTATAAATAATCACTACAAAACCCACCATTCATGACAAAAAAATGAAGATATGGAGAAGAATCTCTACCTAGAACTACTGGCAACAAAAAATGATTATTTTCACCAAAAGCAGGGATTGTGGGAGTAGTATTAAAAAACATGACATAAAAGGGGTCTATAATAGATGAATGATACATCAATAGATGAAGTCTTTAGGAACACCCAGATAAAAGGGAAGAGAGTCATAAATATTTAAGAAAAATTCAGACACAATATCAGTTGATGGAAACGATTCTAAAGGCTATTAACGTGGGATCATAGTCAAGATCATGTGGTTTGAATATCTCAAATTACATAGAGTGTTATGATATTAATTATATACTTAATATCCTTTGAAACAGCCTTAAAAACTCCCAAACAAGGCATTAAATGTGGTTTTCCTCAAAAAAGGTGTAAGAGGTGAGAAACCGAAAAAACTAAGGAAACTGGAAATTTAGAAAATGGAGAGACAACAATTAGTGTGCCGCCATTTCAATGTCACACCATCAGAGTGCCGCAATTTTTATGTACCACTATCTTGATTACAAAATTTTGATTTTACCATTTTGTTTGCCACTATTATAGTGCCATCACATTATTGAAATCATTTTGTGAAAATGGATTTTATTATAAAACTCCCAAAACAAAAAACATGACCACCAATAAAACCACAAATACATGATATTTACAATGGAAAGGCTCATGGAAATATGTTTCATTAAAATTAATTCAAGGAATTATTATTTTTAAAAGAATATTTTAATGGACTTTAATGAAGGATCTAATGGAAGTAAATAGATGAAGAGGTAATTTCCTTCCTTACATCGTTCAAATTATTACTTATTATACATCCAATAAATATATTTTACCCTTCATAAAATAATATATCAAATATTATAAATATACATAAATGTTATAATTATCTTGAAACAACCATTTTTCATATATTTTCCTTCTAATTGAAAGTAAAAAACAATTCTCATGCATATATACATCATATATTTCTAGGTAGTAGTGAAATAATTTTATAAATAATTTTACTTGGATGGATATAAATTTAGAAAACAAGAGTATATATGATAATTATGAAATTATTTTTCTTCATTAAATATAATATATCTTTTATCTCCTTACATTTCCCTCCATTTGAAAATGATAACATCACTTGTGTGTATATGTAGATTACCACCTCCAGGAAGTGATGTGATACATTTTTTATATTAAAATATTATGGATCTTAATAATGCTAGATTTAGGAAATATTTATTAATTAATAATGATAATTAAAAATTGAAATATTATGTAAACTTATTTTTTATTTATTTGTTGATATGTGAAATTATTATTCATGCATACATATGACCTACCATCTCCATGATTGGTGTAATCCATTTTTCTCTTTAAACCTTAAAATAATGTTTTTATAAAATTGTATTAAGAATAAAAATGATATTTCAAATATTAATATAATTTTGTAGACAATGAAACTATAACCTATATTTAATAACATGAATATACATGATGTAACAAACATGAAAAATCCAAGAATCTAATAACATAAAAGATGATAATAATGAAATATTGTTGATGAAGTGATGAAAAGATCTTATATGTGATTTAAATACAATCTTATAAATATGAACATGGTTTTCATAAAATATAATAAAAATTTTAAACCCATTATATAAGATTTTAAATAATTTTCAACAAATTGGAAGCTTTAATCAAGAATTTTCATTATTCTATTTCCATTTAGTATGTTATAGTTTTACATCATTGAATATTATATCACGTGGTTATATATGAAATGAAATATGATTGTAAAATTTTATATTTAATGTTTTTTTGTGGATTTAAATTTTCTACACATGATAACATCATTTATTAAATCCTACATCAATGATACAATCTTTGTTGGGGAAATCATCTCAATTTCCAAAATATTGATACATATTTGTTATTATGAACATATTTAACATTATTTGGGGTATATAATACCCCTTTGTTTCATTTAATATGAAAAAATTCTTTTTATGATGATTGAATTTTCAATTTAGATTATCTTTTCATGGGGTTGAAATTTAATATTTTCAAAAGAGATAATAATATATTTTAGAACCTCAATTTTTTGGGATTACATAATTTTTTCATTAATGGAATATTGAAATGTATCATTCAAAAAAATCTTCAATTTTCTTGTATTATAGGTATTTAAGGTGTTCCTATATTTTCTTCCAAATTTTTCACTATTTATCACCTGAATCAAGCTATTATTTTTTCAAAATAATACATAATATCATATTTTTTTATCACATATATTTTTTATCAATTTATATATTTTCATAATATGATATAAAAATTAGTATTATTTAATTAAGTGATTTTTTAATAAGATTTTATGATATCCATGAATTTTTAAATTGTAAAAGATATTATTTTTAATATTTATAAAAATGAATTTTTCAATTTTTTTATAGAAAAATTAAAAGAATAATTCTTTTTAGAAAATAAAAAATTCACATAATTTACCACCAACATATCGAATTTATTATATTTAACCTATTCTTTATGTTTTCAATTTTTTTTACAAATAAATCTCAACAAAGAAAACATATTTTAAATGTTTTTATTTAATATCTTCTATTCTACAGAAAAAAATATTTTACAAAAAAACTATTATTCTGACAAATCGATCAACATCAGTCATCCCATGATTAAATTTTTGGTCATTAACATAATATTATAACATTTAAATTGTTTTTATAAGCTTTCATTTGGAATTACATTTATAATATCCATATTGATTTTATAATGAATATGAATATTTCCTAAATTGTATACTGTTTGAACAAGTGGTATGTTACTATAAATGTTATTTAATTGAATGAGGGAATCTTGATATTCAATATCGTTTAAATAATATGAATATTCATTTATAAGGAAAATTTTTTATTAATTAAATTGATCATTCAATATATGATTAATGAAATAGAATTATTATATTACAGGTGGGCCCTTCTTATAGATAGACCTTGATGCATCAGTATGTCTCACGAGACATAGAAAGATAAGAATTCATTTGATTAATTCCCCATTTATATTACGTGTATTTTAATGAGGCCTAAATTTTATATCTATGATGTTATACAATATTCATTCCATCATTATGTAATCAGTTGTTGATGTTAGTGTTATTATTTGAATAGATATAATATATGTGAAAATTTTTCAACCGCAAGTGAATTATTATATGAAATTGTTTAATCATTAATTATTCAGTACATATGTATATTTACTCATTATATATTGATTAAATCACTTGGGGGTTTATTTATTTTCATTTCAATATCGATTATTCTTTATGTAGTCTTTATTTCTTCGATGGTGGGTAACCCTTACTTCACATCTTATCTCACTCTTAATTTTCATTGTTTCCCAATGATATGAAAGAATAATATAATTAGTATAAAGATCAAAAATACACAAATTAACTATGTATTATATTTTAATTATATATTTAATATGTGATGGTTGTTTGTATATACTTTACCAACACTTCTAAACTATTATATCCATTGAGATGTGATCACATATAACTAGTTGTAATGAAATAATGTAATCAACATATATGGGATTATAAGATCAAGGTTTTTAACTTAAATTTTGAGTGGGATATTGTATTCAGAGCTTACATGCTTCTTAAAATTCATTTGTGGTAAACTACCTATATAAATGGTCTAGTGAAATGAGAGGTGCGTAAATTTTTTTGGTAGTTAGTGGAGTGTAACTAAATTAGATAGTTTATAATAAGCATATATTGATACAGAATCACTATAGAAAATATTTTATAGATTCAACACATAATTTATTTCACATTAATGATGTGCATAAGTGATCAGAAAAATCGGATGGAGGGGAAAGTAAAAAAATTGAGAAGAGAAGAAATAAGTCAATCATTAGAGATCATCCAAATAATGTTTATTGAATTAAAAATAAACCTTATTGATTTTTAAGAAATAGTTTACACTAGATAAATAAATTATACGAATAACATTTTCCTATAGAATTAATTAAATGGGATCCAACTCACTCTTTTGAAAGAATGTGATAAAGAACTTTCAATAAAAGAATCCATGGAGAAAGATCCAATATCACAATGAAAATATATAAAATATTTTTGGTGATGGTTATTAATATTATTACATGAAATTTATAAATACATTTTATATGTGAAGAGAACATGAAATGTCATTTGACTATTGTTCCGCACAATTGAAAAGTTATTCTCTACATGATGTAACCCTAAAAAGTATTATTTTCTAGTAGTTTGTGTGTTCTTGGATTACATTCCTATCATTACAATTACTAGATATTATTATTGAATAATTAACCATGTAAATACATGTATTCTATTGGATATTTTTGTTGTCTTTTTTTAATTGGTTACTTTCTCACTAAATGATGGTAATGTTTTTTCTCAAAAAAAGATATATAAAAAAGATAAGATAATTAATTAAACCCCTATCAATGATCACATAGATGATGATTGTTGTGTTCATGCGATATAATATACTAGGACTACTTCATGAAATCATCTATAATGTTTAGGTATAAGGATAGCCCCATGGATATTCAAGACATAGTAAATAGAAAGAGGTTTCTATTTTAGATGGAGAAAACTAACAAATCTATAGGGATACAATGTTAACTAATATTATTTTCAATAGCTAAAAATCTCTTCATGCTACTATAGATGGTTTCTATCTTTATGTTAAGGGTTCTCGTCTAATAGTTACTAATAAAAAGAATTTAGAGAATTTTTGGAGGGAAAAATATTATGTACTTTACTAACTCTGTTTATTTTAATTTCTGAGTGTTCAGGGAATTGGAATGACTGATGTAATCTCAGAAAAGTAAAGAAAATTTAATAAGGAAAGAAATATTAAAGAATTATAAGTTATAAATATTGAGATTGATGTATAAATATCATAATATGGAGTATTTTTAATTTTTTGGGGACTTCTTTACAAAATATAATGAAATTTTAGGAACCATAGTATATCATTGTGTGATGTTAGAAGATTAAAATATTTTTTAAGAGTTCTTTTGTATAAATATATTAAATTTGATAAGAAGTATCATCCTAGGAAGATAACTATCCTAAACATATTATATGGATGATCTTAATTTCATTCTAATCACACATTAAACGAATATATGAAAAGATATTATAAGAAATAATAATATGAATGGGTGAAATTTATTTTATGTTAAAAAGAAAATAAAATCTATGAATGTTACACATGAATATGTAGTTACTGACTATAAATCCTAATATGAAGTTAGTAAGAAATTTTATGCATTTATTTTCTTATTTTATAAAAGATTGAATTGTGTAATATATAAGTAAAAAAGGATAGTCACTACTGATTATATTTAGATGTGAATCCGTATAAAACACCACAACAAGAATTCTTATACATTAAAGAAGATAAAGGTAGAGATTAATAAGACATAGATTCATTAATATCCTTGATAGATAAGGTAAAAATTATTTAATCATATAAGGTTTAAGAATAACATGTTATCCAAATAACAATATCAAAAAAATTCATATATGTGATTAAGATGATGATATTGAAGAAGAAGATGAAAACAATATGGATGATTATGGAAAAATAATAATTGTTACTAATTTGAACGGTGAAATCTTCACCAGGGAATAAATTAGTAGCTTTGAACAAGAATAATGATATGATTAATTGGTGTTTATTATTAATAAATATTTTTAACAATTTCACATAAACACAATTATACATGAAAAGGAGAACAATAATATGAAGAATGATAATATTTCATCATAAAATAAAGAATCAATTTAAAAAGAAAAAACAATATTTCTGAAACCGATTTATGATCTAATGAAGATTATTTATAAGTAGAATAACCACCACATCAATCCTTAGTAAAAGTTAAATTGGAAAAAGAATAAATTTTATCTTGGTCTGGATAATCTAATTACTCTTGAAAAATGAATTACAAAATTCCAAACACAATTAATGAATTTGGTGATAGTTTTATGTATTTGAAACATAATAAGGATAAAAAATATTTATAATTAATGGTTAATAACATTGTTGATTATATTTTGAAGAAAAATAATTTTTACGAAGTCCGTGGATGATTCCAAAAAAATGTAATGTTCAAAATTATTAGAATTGTAAGGTTTCAAAATTTGAACCAAAATATTTTATAATTCACGATTGTAGTAAATATTAGATAAATTATAATGTAAAAAAGAATATATTCTAATGTTACCAAATAAATTGTTTACAAAAACAATATACTATGGTGTATTTCAGGGGAGATAATGGATGGTGGGTAGGTATTTCAGGGGTTAATGTAAGTTATAGAGAAATTTTATATTTATATGGATACTAATAGTACATGATGGATTTCAGAATATTCAAAAAAAATTATTGTTTAATTTTTTAAATTATAACAAACTCAAGTGAAACTAGTGGAAAAGTATAAAAGAGAGTTAACACACTCAATGATGGGAAATCAGGAAATCCAATTTGAATAATCAAAATAAATTTTAATCACTGGAAACTTTTTTTAAAATAAGTTATCTTCTTGTACATATTTCTAAGGGATGTATTATTATGTTAATATCACAAAACAATTATATTAAAATTCTCAAAGCCAAATTATTATCATGAAAATCAAGGAAAATGATATATTTTTCAAATATTCACTCAAATATACATAAAAAACATTTCCTTAAATATTCCAAAATTGGTGTTATTCAAAAATTACAAGAGACATACAAAATTAAAATAATATAAAATATTAAAAATATGAGACAATGAAATTTTCAAATGGTGTGTCCTTCAGAATCAATAAATCATTGGAACTGCTATAATTAGTATAAAAATGATGAAATATAGAAGTTCATTATTTGTTTTTAGGATAAATCAAAGAACATTAAGTGACTAAAATCTTTGTAATGATGGAATTATTGTTTTTTAGAAGAGAATCTTTTTTTCAAAATGATTGAAGATTGAATATTATTTTATGGGAGATATATTAGGTAAAAGAAACATCTTTCAGGTTAGATATGTATAATCTTCATGATTGCTGATCTTGCTAGAAGAAATAATATATGGAACTATAGGTTAAGACATATATCCAAGAGTAATATGATCCATTTTGAAAATATCATTTTTTTTATTACAAACAATATAAGAAAATGTAATTGGTGCTGTTTTATATAATGGAATGGAAAGATTACAAAATCACTATATAAGAAATTAGAGAAACATTCAACACATCCCTCTGAGATGATATATACTTATAAATGTGGGTCTTAAACAATGAAATTAACAAATAAATATAATTTCTATATTTTATTTATTTATTATTTTACTCACAATACATGTATTATTATATTTTAACAAAATTTAATGTCTCTAAAAATGTTTATAATCTTCTAGAGAAGTTTGTAAAAAAATTATTACTTTTTTATAAATAAGATTCAAAATTATATTATGGTTGGTTACCAAAATATAATATATTTATATTTTATTTACAATGGTGTGAATTTTCATGAGTTCAATGTATCATACATTCCACAAAAAAATAATAGTTTCTAAAATAAGAAATAGTATTATGTTCGAGATGACAGAAATAATGTCGATTAAAATGATAATTATAAATACATCTATACGAAAGATATTGATGAAAAAATTCATATTCATAATGGATGTTTCTATAAGAAAATAAATAATATGAGTCCTTAAAAGATAAATTATAAAGAAACACGATGTTTGAAATATAGAGGGGTATTTTGTTATCCATGTATTATCAGGATAAAGGTGAGAATCTTGTAAAGATTGATCAAATAGGGTTTGATAAAATGTTTAATGGCTACCCTCCCAATGGATGATGATACTGATGCTATAATAAAAAAATTTTAATATCTTTTGGTATAATGATTTGAAATTTTCTATTAAATTATAATAAGGATGTTTCAATATCAATTAAATATATAAAAAAGAGTGAATATGATGTCATCTTTGTTAAAAAATCATGAAAAAATTCATAATGAGAGTAATAATACTGAATAAGTATGGGATAATAAATTTGATTCGACTATCTCATTTGATAACTAATAATTATGTTAATATCATCCTAGGATGAGGAACATGTTTGAAGTCCAAAACATCATTGGGGATCAAGGGAACTAGGTAAAAACCATAAGAATATTGAATATATTATCTGATAAAAATTTATATTTATAGGTATATCCAAATTATGTTGATTATTTATTAAATAATCAAGAGTGGATGGATTTTATTAATTAATATAATTACTATATTGACAAGAATTTCACATTTAAAATTGTGAATTAACCAAACAATAAGCATTTTATTGGTACAATGTGGGTGTTTCAAGATAAGTAACATGAAAAATTTGAAGAGATATGAAACTAAGAATTATTGGTTTTTAATGGATACTCTAAAATTTAAGGAAATAATTTTTTTGATACATTTACCCAAATAGAAATGTTGGAAACTATCCAAATGGTTATTACCTTTCCTGCAAAATGAAATTATAACATATTTTTTATGGATGCCCAGTCTTATTTTCTTAATGAAAATATCAACGAATATGTTTACAATAAAAAACTATGTGGCTTTATTCATGTAGAAGATTAAATTTTTCTGTGAATGTTAATAAAACATATATATGGGTTGAAACAATCATTTAGTTCCTGGTATTCTAAATTGGATACTATATTAATGAATTTGAACACTAAATTTTTTTTACTTTATATTAACCACTACAAGGATGGTAATAATGAGTTTTTCATCATTGTTATTATTTATGTTGAGTACATGATATTCATAAATAATAGTTGAGGGACCATTGAAATGTTTTCTGAATATATAATAATGTTATTAGATATTTCATGTAGTAGATAAAGGGTACAATTTCCTGACTTAAAATTCTATCAAAAGAAGAATAATATTTTCATATCATAAGATATTAAATCTAAGGAACTTTTGAAGTTATTTATAATAGAATATCTAAATCATATTTTAACACACATATTTTTTGGTAAAAATGTTGTAAAATTATTTTGAAGTGATGGAGGTTGATCATAAAGATGGTAAAATATCATTGTTTTCCAAATCAATGTCATCTTATGATTTGAAAATAAATTATAATATATATCAATTGATGAAATTATTTTAGAATAAATAATAGTATGTTTAGAAAAGATTCTTATTTTATATATATATAAAGATATGGTAGGATGTATTGGTGATATAAAGATCCAAATTTTGTGGATTTTTCTTCTTGGATGAATGATTTATGAGTTTGAATATAATGAAGAAATAATGAGTAACTCATAGTATTGCAGATGTTATTTTTGTAGCATCCAAATAATATGTAATATATATTTTGTTAATGAATACACTACAAACATATTTGTTAGTTTATATGAAATTTCCCCTTTTCTTATGTTGGGATAATTATTGTTTTATAAATCTCACTAAAAACCCAATTATTCATACTATATCCAAGAACATGGACATTTAATATCACTTCATCAACGTTTATTTGGAATGAAATGGAATAATATTTATATTTCTTCTCATAATTTAGATGGTTGAGTATATCCTCAATAAAATAAAGGCAAATGAAATATTTTAAAAAGTATCCTGATCATATGTGTACAGTCTCACTGCATTTTAGGCTATGGTATGTGTTTTCAAGAATATCTCTCCTCATGTCTTTGAAATGTGTCTTCAAATGGGGGAACAATATATAATATACTTCTCTAAAATATTATCTTCTTCAACAATTAATGAAAATAATATATATAGGGGTGGTTTTATAGTGTGAAAGATATGATATCCTGATATATGAAATATTGTAAAATTATTTTTAGTTAATATTGGAATATACTTTTACAAGTTAAATGATAAAATGAAAAAAATATATAAAAATGTTATTATGAAATTTTTCTTAATGGTAATAGTTAATAGATTATTATTTAATCATTACATATGGAAAACATTGTGTTTTTTCAATTATTATTGTCCCTTATGTCATTTTATCTTATTTAGTATTTTAATTTTTGTATAACTGATCCATTGGTATATTTATAAAGTTGTATTGAATTATGATAAGTAGTTGAAGAAAATATTTAAATGGGTATGGGATGTGGGGACTGAGTTATTTTGAATATTATTGATAATTAAAAGATGTTTATATGGTTTTCAATGAAGAAGATGAAAGATATAGTTTTCTCAAACTCTTTTCTTTTATTTTCCAATATAAATCCCCTACATTTTTTTAAAATGGTGATCAAACAGAGCTTATTAGCTCAAGTAAATAAAAATATGCATTTCATAAATATTTTACACAACTAATGTGATCATCCATATGATATTTTATAGATTTTTATCCATGTATTATTTTGAGTTCTATTAGAGAGAATAGTCAATGTAGTATTAACTCAGATGATGCTTTTTATATGATGAGAAAATAATGGGTATTGATGCTTCTAAAAATTAAATATTGGGTTTTAATGGGGAGAATAAAATATGTCTGTAAAAATTTCATGCAATGATGATTTATTTATGTTGCAAGATAAATTATATCTCATAATGACTCATATGACAAAAGATTAATTTTTTAAGGTTATTATGATATTATCTGATGGTGGTATGTGGTTTTATCATATAGTAGGATGATATTTGTTTTTTGAATGAGAAATATGGAATTGATTTGGTAATGTTCATTTGATGAACCTATTACAATGTCACTAATTTGAGTTCTTTGGGTAGAGGAAATGTGGCATGTTTTTTTAATGGTCATTTATAAATTTATTGGTCAGACTCTAAAGAATTAATCTCATCTTATAGAATATTTTGTTCACATGTAATAATTCTATTAGATTATATTAATTTAAATATTTGATTTAAGAAGTCTCAGAATGAATTATTTGGTTTCTCCAAGTCATTGAGTAGGGGGATTTGATTTATATAATAAAAAATTTTAACCATATGTGTTTCATCTAATAGAGGTTACCAAATGAAGGATATGTTCAATGGTTTATGATTAAATCCACTAGATTAATTTTTTTATAGAAAAATAAATTCAAGTGGTTCATATAAATGTGGGTAGGAATAACGGTTTAAGTTTAATCACTGGAAATTTATTTTTAAAGACAAAATAGTGGTGATAATTAAAAGGATTTATGATGTTTCCAAAAATATAATAATTGTGATGATGAACATATAATCATTCAACATTTCAGAAATCATGGGTAGAGATCATGATTGTCTCTGAGTTTCTAAGAAGGAACGATGGAGCTCATTAATGTAAGGTCAAAAGTAATGTTCCTAATGATAAATATAATTAAAGGTGGTTAAATGTTGAAAATGTTTTTTTGGAAATTTAAATTTTTATAGGGAAATTTGAGTTATATTTCTCAAGTTTCTATAAATTCTAGGATGATAACTACCCATCTAAATGGGGGTGGTGCACATAAATAATTTTGAATATTATTGGATAACTATTGAAGTGTTGTTGAAGAAAAGACCCTATTATATGAACTTATTTAAATTGAATTGACTAAAAATAAATAATGGAGACATTTGATCAATTAGCATCAGACATACGGTGTTTAGAAGAGGTCAAATGAACATACTGTAGAGGTAGTGTATATACATTTAGAAGAGTAAATTGGTAGAGCCGGAGTGATCAGCCAAAAAAGTAGATCCAATGAACAAGGTAACAGATACGGATTCATTTTTCTGTGTGTACCCAATTGATAGAAATTAGAAATACATTTTCAAAAATATGTCTAGAAATCATTTCATAATAATTTCTATGTAAGAAAGTGATGAATAACTTGCAAGAAGATAAAGTGCCTATAATATTCAATAACAATAGTGAGAACCTGTAGAAGCATGTAATTTAAGGTTATTAAATTTTTTAAAAACATGATTAAATTGTTATCTATATGAGGATCATATTAATTTTCAATTGACTACTATTCAAAAAAAGTAGAATTATGTTCCTTTTTTATTTTAACAACCAGAAAGATTGTTTTCAAGGGTTTTTATGGTCTTTTATTACTTCAAAACATTCCAAGGACTAGATATACATATTTATTTGTGAATCATGTAACAATCATTGATCTTGTAGTTATGGTTGTTGTATTGTTTTAATGCAGAGTCATTTCTCACTAATAGGAAGAGAATATGGTATTTTTTGTATAAAAGAAATAAATAAATTATATTTTATTTACCCCTCCCCCTCTAAGTGATCACAAAAATCCAATATTTTTCCTTTTACCTCCCTACACAATCCATTATCATGAATTTTTTCCACATGTTTTAACCATTAAAACTTTGGTAAACCCCATTTAACTTAATTTACTTTTACCATGGTAACTCCAATACCTCCCTCGTTAAAAACTTCTAATGAATAAACTGAACATTTATATTATTTATTAATTTTAGAATACATATTTAAAATATATTATTAATTTTAAAAAAAATTCAATGAATTAGAGAAATTAATTACAATATTATCATGCACAACACATAAAATAATTTTCATAGAAAAATTACATTTTACGATTAAAAGTTAATTTTCTAGAATTTTAATCAATGTATTTAGTTTTTATGAAAAAATTGGTTTATTATAATATTTTTTTCAGTCTTCAAGAAAAATTAAAATATAAATTAAAAAATTATATTCAATTAAAAGACGATTTTTTTTATTATGACTAAATATAAGTTATATTGAAAAATTAATATAATTTAATTTATGAAATTAGCTCTATTTTTTAGAATATATAATTTTACTTCCTTAAATTAATATTAAATTTCTAAATAATTCCATGAAATGTTATTTTTTAAAAATAAATTAAAAAATAATACAATTTTGATAAATAAATAATTTTTCATTATTCATTCCAGAAAATTAATTATTTTAGAGAAATAAAAAATATCATATGATCAATTTAACACAAAAAATCTACAAATCAAATTCATTTTGTAATTTTTTTATTATATATGTGACAAAATCAATTTTTAGATTTAATTTTGTAAAATGAAATAATGTTTTTAAAAATTGTAATATAAATAATGTATTATATCTAAATTATTACTCAATAACAATTTATATTATTACCTAATGGAAATATTATAAATATATTATGTTCCAAAATAATTATTAGGTTATGTGAGTTCCTTTAATCAATATTTTCAAATATGACACATAAAAATATTTAGATGAAATATTTCTATATATGAATTTTGTTACATTATATTCTATTTCCTTAGTAAATTTCATCAATAAAATTTCATTCCATACTATAGGCTGAAATAGATTTAGTACATTTTATTCATTAGATCTTCAAGTTCAAATTTCTACAGTTTACAATTATGATTTCTCCAGATAATCCTGACATTGAGATATATCTTGTTTCATATCTTTATTCTTTGTGGTGTAAGAAAATTACTTATTTCATCTAATAAGAGATATCAATATTCCAATACACCACCAATAGATATAATTCTTATATGGGATCAGGTATTTACATACTCAAGAGTAATTTATAGAACACACTATGTACATTAGAAAAATATGGTTGGATGACTAGTTGGTACAAAAAACATCCAATATTATATATAATATCATAGGGGGAAATCTATCTAGAAAGTATCAAATCCTACTTCATGACGTTCAAGGCTCCTCTCCATAGAGATATGCAGTGGAACACCTTTTCATTAACCTTATACACCATGTCTCATCGAAGGTTGGCATTATAAATCTTCAGTGGACTTTGAGTCATCCAAATTTGTTTATGAATAGTCTTGTACATTTATACCATTTCTTCCACGATATCATATTCTAATAGGTTTCATCCAACTAGTTCATCCCAGCACAACTGTGATTAAAATGAATTCATATACAAGTCATCATATAAGGATATTAGAATAATTGATAAGAAACTATTATTGTACAAAAACAAACCAATGGAATATGTTGGTTCTAGCCTCTCCTGAAGTCCCTGTAGAAATATATCAATATTTCTTCGAGTTTCAAGATTGATCATTTAGATTGTGCATTAGTCTAGGGGGTGATATGTTTTATTGATTTTAAAATATATGTTTAGAGTGTGATTAATTCTCTTCTAATATATTAATGTGAACCACATATCTTGATCATATATAATTATTAGTGGGGTTCTATTAATCCATACTACTTGTATAATGGATATATTTACAAGCAGGTCAATTAAGATGTCTTATTGAGTGGAAATGAAGTGAAAAGGGTTTAAAATAAGGTCTAATATAGACAATATAACATTTTACCCTTTCTATGTCTTCATTTGAATTGTAAGATAAATTTAGTGATGTTTTCCAAAATTCATATAGGTATGGGAAATGGATCCATCACCCCTATAGTTTTTATTATCTATACTGACATCCACTAACATACTACAAATATTTATGTATATTTTTATGTCAAATTATTTATATTGTGTCCCCAATAGTGTTCTAAAGATCTATATACATATTCATGTTTCATGAATGGATAGATAATGCTAATATTTAGTCTCCACTAAATAACTCCTTTATCTCAAACTATGACAATAAATAAAATTATTTTCCATATCTCAAAAATCCATTATCATCAATATTAAACTTTGATGATTTTCTTTTTTATATTTCAATAAAAAATATTGTTATCTCCAAATCAACCCTTTAATAATTATTAATTATCTACAAAAGGGATGGTTTAGAAATAAGTTGACAATGGAATGATGGTTTCCTTTCCTTATGTCTTCCATGTCCATCCTTTACAAGTCCAATAATATTGGATCATTATCAATCCAAATCATATATGAAGTATTAAGATCATTTTTACTCAACTTTTCTACCACTTTATTAGCCATTACATGATGCTATTGGATTGAGAATTCTTAATCCTCGATTTACATAAACCATATTAATTGGAACATATTTATCAGCTTTATTTGAATATATATATTACACTATTATAGTATGACTATATGAATATATATTACACTTATCTCTATAGAAATAATTTCTATTATCTTCCATGAAAAGAAGACAACAATAATCTATAGGTCATGCATCATATAATTTTTCTGATGAACCTTAAACTTTCTTTGGGCATAAGTGATCATTTTATCATTATGTATGAGTGTATATCTTAAACAATTTTTTTGAATAATCATTATAAATATTTCCCCAGTTATGTGTAGTGTTCTCATTGGTGCAATTTTTAGGCTCCACAGAATCTACATTAAGATCCCTTCACATTCACTTATCTAGACTTACATAAATCACTTCTGGGTTAGTTTCATTAGTGGGTTTGAAAATATTGTGATGTTTCTCACAAGTCATTGATAATTTAATGAAAATTTAAAGAAAATGAGTATTTTTTAAAAAATATACTTGTCAATATGTTTTCTCCATCAATATTTTCATTGAAGGATCCATATATACCCCCTTAGTTTTGATAGTATATCCTATTAATGAAAATTTTTATTTTAAAAACTCAAATTTACTATAGTTTGAAAATAATTTATTCATCACATAAGTATTAAGAATGTTACTCAGATGATCCTAATATTAGTTAATTCTTTTGTAGTATTTTTCAATATCATTTACAAATACTACTTAAAAAATTCAAGGTAATCTTTAAAGACTATTCTTCAATTATTAGAATACTATTAGAAATTTCATGAATATAAATGTAATAAATATTAACCGATAGTGCATTTAGCTTTGTTGAAATGTAGTATTGGGAATATCCTCCTCATTCACATTTAATAGATTATATCCTGATCGAAGGCACACATTGGAGAAGTATTTATTGTCATAAAAATGATTGAAAAATTCATAAATTCCTGGATATGGACACATGAAAATTATTTTGATATTTTTGAGTTTATAATAATTAATACTTGGATGCATCAACCCATCATTATTCCTCATAATGAGAAATTATTAACACCATGGATAATAACTCAAGAGTATGAAAATAATACCTTGATTTAATTTTAATTTATCTATTTTTCATATTTTTCTATTGAAGTAATTCAATATGGAGTATTGGATATACAAAAATATCCTTGTATAACATCAACTGAGAACTTATCATATCATTTTGTAGGGAGACTAGGTAATTCGATTAGAAATACATTAGTGTAATCCTTGTATTATAGAGTGGAATTATTATTAGTTTCAATAATTTTAGCTATATATAATTTCTCATAATTTTTAAATATCAAAACTCCAAAATTAATTTTCAAATGTGGTTCATCCTCCGACATACATTTGTATATAATTAAAAGGTAATTATGGATAAGAAAAGTGAACTTCCGTATCTTGTTACTTGATACAATATATATGTAGATAAAGAAAATTAATTACCTATATAGAATGAAGTTATGCAAAAAAACAATATTAAAATGTTAACTAAGAGATTCAAACAAATATTAAATATGTAAGAGTTCTGTTCTTGAGATGAAATAATTTCTCTATTATTGGTTTTCACCTATAACAAAATCATAATGTTTTGTGGAGGTTTTTTAATAGTTTTACTAAACATTGATGGATTCATTGATTTTATAACACTACAATTATATAGGAATTTTTATGTTTTTGATTGGAAAATTAATGTACCATTAACTATTTTTTCAACTATTTTAATCTATGTAAAATAAATATGTGGATGAGAATACTCAAACAAATAGTAACCATTAATGGAAATTGTGATATTAAATAGTATAACTCTTAATTGACTTGAATATCCAAAAATTTTAGTATCTAGGTTTCAATATAAGTTATCTATAGTAATTTTCCTATTATTTTTTCCAACAAAATTGTATTTTTATGTCCATAATAATTTTTTGTAAATATCTTGTGAATTTACAAAAATCATATCCCCTAGAAGTGTCATACTATGTTTATAGGTTTAAATCGATCTCTCTCTAAACATGTGAAGATTAAGTTTTTTAATTTTCATTTTTTGGGTTTCTTAAACCTATATAAATATATTATATATCACTAATCCACTTGTAGTATAAAAACTAGGATTTATTTTCTTGAATAACCATATACTATAAAATTACCAAAACTTATAGGATGGTAACCTTTTATTAAACAGATTTATCATGACTACATTGATGTTATATAATAATAATATCCAAAAGTAATAATACATTTTTATTATAAAAAAATAGTGACAAAATAATTGTACAAAATGAAATTCATAAATTTTCCTATATATTCCCAATAAATAAAAACCAGTTTTCTAGGGGTCTAGTGTCTTGGAATGATTAGACACAAAGTTAAATCATAATAAACAAAAGAAACAAAATCATAATTTATAACTCCCCATCTTTTTTTGACTCTGATATATCATATAAAATTGTATAGAATACCAATGATAAAATACAATAGGAATAAGGTGAGGTATAAATCTTAATAAGGGAATAAACATGGAAATAATGAATATCAGGAGATTCCACAATAACAAAATGAAATCATAAATAGAATGATCATAGGTACATAGAAAAGAATAATAAAATTAAATTAGAATCTCAACAGATATTGAAATATGTGAAAACAACATAAGACATGATATAAAAAACATTAGATGTGGTTCAATCCCAATACCATCATCATAGTGTTGAAAAAACCATATAGAGGATTTTTTTCAATCCTTAATTAATTACATACCATATCATGAAATAATAATATTTAAAAATTTAATTACAAGGATATATAATGTTCATTACACCCATCAAATAATAAAAATCATACATACGAATTCCACATTAGTAAAATAATCCACACATAATTTATATGAATGATCAAACCCATGAAAATGTTGTGGGGTTCATAATTTTAATTCAAGTCATAAATAAATGCTAAACCGTAAGGATTACCATAAAAATATAGAATTATATTATTTTGTTTCTTCATATTTGATAAAGGGATATTGTTTTGAACTTATACGTACAATAAATTAAATTCATGATAAGGATCTGAAGAATAATGAATAAAATTAAACTAATTTGGTGATGTTTATGATTTTAATAAAAAATATTTCTACAGAAGAAAAGAGATTATAATTTTTTATATAATCTATAAATAATCATTGTGGGTTATAATTAGTGCAATGAGGTTTTTTATAATATATTAAACATTTAAATACATTTTATGAGGTTGATTCTTGAAATGTGACATAAAATATAAAAGTTCTGATAAATAAAGTTTACATTAAATATTGAATTATGAACTGAAATAAAAACATGTATACACCTTCAAATGAAAATTAAATTTTATAGTTTATATATAGTACATACTTATAAAAAATTTAAGTTTTTATGAGAATAATATTATGTTAAATGAATAATAAAAAAAGAGATCATGTAACAGACAATTAATATTAGTGGGTGAGAAGATTCCATAAACTAGAAACTTAATTTACAAAAAAATTTCACATAAGATCTTGATTAATTAAAATATTTTTAGTAAATACCTAAAAAATAATATTATTAGTTTATATTTAATTTTATGTGGTTCATTTATTATATTTTGTTATTTATTTTTTATATACTATCTCCAAATGTCAATTGCTTTGGTTGTTTTAGTAAATTTCTCCATAAAACATTCGTTTTATTGACTATGTTAATGGTGTTTTAAAAAAACTTCATGAACATCGTAATATTTTTTTTCCATTATCATTTGATTATAAAAACACTAATATTTTATTATTATTATCCCAAAATAGACCCAAATTAATTAAGGTCCCTCAATAAGTCCACCTAAGGTTGCTAATATTCCAAAGAGTGTTTCATGTTAATAACATGGATTTATATACAAATATTATTGTTAAGAAATAGAAATTCCGACAAATTTTTAATTTTTATATACTAGACACATTTTTATAGTCATCCAGACTAGGTTTTCATGGAAAATAAAACAAGTCATTTCGTTCAGGTGGTAGTTCGCACGTATGAATAGACAACACATTCACATTACATGTAATATAAGTGAGTGAAAATGATATAATTATCATTTATTAATTATAAATAGGTTATAAATTTCATATTAGATAATTTAATAACCCTTTTTATCCATCCATTTAATGCAATGATGAAAAATTGCTAACGCCATTCATGGCAGCCGTAGTCTCCACTAACACATGACGATGTTTTCATTTCCCTCAATTATTTTAGATAATGGTTTTAAATTGAACTCATATTATAATAATAATGTATTATAATATTAAAAAATATTTTTTAATATAACTTCATGGATATGGTGACCATTATGGTTGTAGATGAAGAAAAGAACTAGAAATGTCAGGTTGAGAGTATTACCCCTCTCCTGGAATATCTCCCTTGGGTAACTCCTTATAGGTCCTTATATTGGTATTAGTGAGACGAAGGATTCAGTGGTTATTATTTGGTTCCTATTATAGAAAAGGTTTTATTTTTGTTAGATCAAAATATTTTCTATTGATCCAAAAATAGGTTGGAGGTTAACTTTTTTATATGTAAAGAGAGTCCATTTTTTGTAAAATAACATAACTTTTCTGTAATTTCTTTATGTTATTCATTTAAAAAGATAATAAAATGTCTCATAATGGTTTAGTGAAAGGTATAATTTAAAAATTCCCTTCACTTTCAATATGTTATGTATTTAATCTTGTATACCATTTTCACTTTATTTTACAAAATTTTCCCCAGTTTATCCTTATCGTGATAGTTCTACATTCATATTTTGTAAGAAATTTGAATGAATGAACTTAAAATATAAATTATTTAATAATAAGAATATTATTTTTTATAATATTGAAAAAAATAGTATTAAATAGTATTAATAATGGTTGGAGATAGTGATTTTAGTATTAGAGTTCCTAATGCACAAAGTCATTTCATAGAAAAGGTTATTTTTATGATTAAAATACTTATATGGGACAATATTATCATGGTAATTGGTTATAAAGGAATAAATGTATTATTATAATTAATATATTTTTTTTTATAATTTAGGTAAAGAATTATTTTTTTTAAAATAATATTTATTATAATGTAAGGGCCAATGAAATTTTATTGGAAAAAATATTATTTACGTCTCAAAATACAAAGCATTTGATTTCTAATGTAGACATAATATTATAGGGTGAATAATTATTATTCCATAAATATATCATCAAGGTTTATAAATTTTAATTTAATTTTTATCATATGAGAATATCATAAAATAATTAGAATTTCATTAAAAAAACATTCTTTATTAATCAAACAAAAATGAATTATAGTAGAAAAATCACAAAAATTAATTGTAAATTAATTTTCACATAGTGAAATCAAATTTGAAGTAGTATTATAATATTCATGTTATATATGGGCTCAAAATTAGTTTTAAATCTATTTTCATAAAATAAATTAAAATTCAATTCTTTTTAAAACTTAATTTTAATTAATGAAATATATATAGAATTTTATTATCCCACATTTTATATTTTGATCCTAAAGGTATTATTATATTATAATTACCCTCTAAAAAATGATAATGTTATGTCATTTATCATCCTTTATACTACCATAATATAAATTAATATATATTTATAAGGTAAATTTATATATTTAAATTTTAGGAGGTTATAAATACTATGTTTAAACATCATGAGAAAAAGATTCAATATCTTCTAAAACTCTATCTCCTGATAGTTAAACAACAATTATGTTCATTAGATATATTTTTTTATACCATATCTTATATATTTATGATTATTTTCAAAGAATATCTAGGTTCACATTATCATGTGTAAATTCTATGAATTCACAATGGAAAAATGCATAAATATAATTATCAAATAAGTTTTACAAAAAAGAATTATCATAACATGATTTGATATTTATTAATATTTTCATAATTGAAACTAAAATGTTAGGGTGTTATAGGACTTCGACTCCAATAGACTTACACCCGCACTAAAACCAACTACTTTCAACTTTTAGTGTGTTATCACTCATGTGATATTATTTATTAAATAGGGGTATATTATTTTTTCAATTTTTCTTCCATATATTATTTTATGGTTATTATTCATTCTATGAAATCACCCATTTGAGAAAAATTTATCATGACATGATACTTATTAACAATATGATTCTTCTATCATTGTGATCATGTATCCTTGGGTAAAACGCATATGGCGGTGTTATCATAATATAAATTAAAAAAATATTTATTTCTAGGTATATCATCAACAACCTAGATAAAGCTGCATTTTCAAACTACTTCCATTGATGTATGAGAAGTATTTATATACTAATAATATATTATGAAATTAGTGACCATTTTCTACTTAAAACACTTCTAACTATAATTTTCTCATTAATGTTACACATATCTCTAAAATATGATTCTGGATCATTTTGATCTCTCTAATGATAGTAATCTATTTATACCATCACAAATATTTCATTATATACTCAATAAAAAAATCTTTTGTACTCCATAGATACATTGGGATAGTCATTATAGCTATCCAATGTGGATATCATGCATCTTATTTATATATATTTATACCATGATCTTGGTGTGGGTATTTTCAAGAATAATATAGATTATATATTTTGTGATAAATCTTATTATTGATGAATATAGGATTCTAATAATTTTATATCCCTCTCCCAATTTTTTCTGAGGACCGATTTTCTTGAAGAGATGTTTACAATGTGACATCGAAAAAAATCCACTATCATATTGTTAAATATTGACTCCCTTAAAGACTATATCAATATAATTATATTAAAATAGTTTATTTTACATTTAATTCTATTATAATGGATCTTTATCTTCATAATATATGCTACTTCACTAAACCCTTTTATATATAAGAACTTTTTAACTATATATTGGCTGACTAAAAAGATGGTGTCTAATTTCCAAATAGAATTTTATCATTATCAAATTTTAAAATGAAAAATATTTTATTACTAGTAAACCTCTTATAGGTACATGGGTAACATTCATTCATTATAAAACTAACATATATGATGAATATATCCAAATGAATTATCTACTGTTTTGGTACTTTCTTCAAAACATACAATGAACCATTATAATTTTCAAACCTTATAAGCATCATTTTCTGTCCCAAACTCTTCTGGTTAGTTTATATAAATATATTAAATAATATTTCAATTTTTTAATGTTTTCTTGATATCCATTTTTTAAATCTCATAATCACACAATGATATTAAAATATATATAATTCTATTGAATTTCAATATATAAACTATTGAAAAACTATCCTTATAGTTTATACGTTGACATTTCACAAACCCTTAAGAAACCATTCATAACATATAGTTAATGAATTTACCAAAAATTTCTAGATTCTTCCTAGACACATGTTTCCCCCTATAAAATTTACAATAATTAAGGGATCTACTTAAACAAAAACATGGTTTATTATATGGAATCCAAATCATATTTTATATCTTAAATATTATTTAAATCATCTATGATTCTCAAAAAATTATTATATAAAATATATTTTTAATTTCATATAACAATTTATAACATACCTTGGTGAAAAAATACTATATATCTATAGTTATAAAACCTCTGTAGATCTTTTAAATTGTAATTATTTATCTAATAAATTTTATCAAATACTCCTTTTAAAATTTTAATGTATTCCAACTCTTGTGTAGCCTAAAAATTAGCATCTTTGATAACTAAAATTTACCCACTATCTATTTTGGAGATATTTTCCCTTTAAACAAAGGTGGAATTTACATTATATAAAAAAATATCTAAGGGGTGGTAATTAAAATATCATTTATTGTCATTAGTATATTCTATAAAGAAACACTTTACAATATAAAAAATAATTTTTTGGGGATTATATTTAAAAACAATCATTGTTCCCTCTATTAATATATGTGAAAAATTCAGTTAGTTCCCATACCAAATCTCTTAGGCAGTATCATTTTCAACTTCCGTTAGAATGAAATTTAGTATGTATCCTATAGTATATAACTCATATCCATAAAAGGATAATTTTATATTTGCACAGTTCATCATCGATCTCACCATATCAAACAAGGTGTGGTTTTGTAATTTTCTAAAACATCCATATATGGTTTATAGGAAGGTTTTAGTTGGGACATTATCCCAAAATCATTTATATGTTTGATGCAATATTATTTTGAAAATGTTTCACCTTAGTATATTCATATTTTCATTACCATATTATAATGATAATTCTATACGTTATTTTGGTATCATGTAAAATTCAAAATGGAATCATACTTATACATCATTAAGAAAAAATTTCCATGCCTTCAAAAAATTTCAACAAAAATTAAAAAGTAGGAGTATCGACCCATAAATTTTACTAGAAAAGTTCCAAAGAAGTTTGTATAAACTAATTACAGAGAATATATATGTCTTTTACCTTAAATACTAAATAGAAATTATTTCTTACATCCTTATAAACAGTAATTCTATATATACAAGGATATTAGTTCAAAATAATCAAAAAAAAACCTTGATAATTTTTCTTCAAATTCTTCTCATTTACGTTAACATGTTTGAAAAAACAACAATGGGTGTGGTATAAGTCATGAAAATTAATTCATTTTCTGTTTACTAAACATTAATTTAATATTGCAGTACATTAATACCACTATTAACATGATCCATGTAATAATATATGATGTCTTTATAAAAGCACTAGCCCTTATTTTGGAATAAAGAAACAAATCCATCCATTTATATACATGACAGATTTATTATGTCTTCGGTAACACTAGGGAAATAATAATACTACAGTGAAACTATAATTACTACTCATAGAAATGTGATATGATAGTCTATAATATCCAGTGCAGATATTCTTGTTCCATTGGCTACTCAAGGATCCACATCCCCACAAATATTTATAAGAAAATGAACTTGATTCTTATATTTGGATAAAAATCTGTGATCGTAGAGTTCTATCTAATAAAATATTGTATAAATGGATATATTATACTTGATAATGAAGATAACATAACTTATTCCTAACTTTATTATCAAGGTATAGTTCTTTATATAGTTTATCATTATACCACTTTTAAAACACACTACATAAAACACGTTATCCTTATCTTTGATCACTTCATGCATATAAGTGTGGTGAAACTATGCTACAAACATAGAGATCACTTTGAAATATTCTCGAATACTTTCTATCTATTCATCATAAATATAGATAGGTTTTCATGCTTTATATTATTAACTTCTTCCAAAATAAAATTTAAGAGAACTGGGAGTGACTTAAAGATATTTATCATATTAAAATTATCAATTAAATTTGAGAATCATTAAGGAAGAGCAGTGAGGATGAGATTTGTGTAAAATTATTTAGTTGAATTGAAACCCATAATTTTCAACCACTCATTTTAAGTAATCATCTTACCCACATGATACCCATTTTTCACATTTTTTTATAATAGACATAATGATTTCCTTTTAGATCTCTTATATCCCCTATCATTATTATTTATAGTAATGATTGATTAGATGAAAAAGCAGGGTTTATATATATATATATTCCATTATGAATCTTATAGAGTTCCCATGTCATGGATAATAACATGAGGCATTGGAAATCAAATGAATCATATATGTGTTTCAAAAAGTCATTTTTACCTTATCATTATCATCCATATAAGGCTATATAATAATCATGGACTTAATTGTATAATAAATATTCTCTTTTAATTTTATGATGTGTAACCGCCTATAACACTCATGGGTGTGAACAAAATTAATGAGAGTACATTTCTCTATGATGGATCGGTGGTATATTTATAGACTCCAAAATATCTTGAGGGGGGAGAGGTAAATCAGGGTGTCAACATTTTATTCCCAAGAGACAGATCATGTTCTCACATTTGTAAAAACCTGTTAAACATGTCTGATGGTAAATTTATTTAATTAAAACATTCACAAGAATAAATACAAAACGACCATTTTACTTGATTCACCACTACAGACAAGCCCTATGAGAATACACCGATAATGTGTGGGTCATGCCTAAATCCACTATTCTTTAATATATGTGAAATAGAAAAGTTTAGTCATAGACACTCTTTTCAAAGAACACTACAATTAAAATATATTAGGTATATATCCCTATGTCCCCTAAAACACATCCATAGACTCCCCCTATCCCACTGCATTGAGAGAAACCTAACATTTTTTATCGAATTGATGGCCGATTTTATGAATTGACATTAATGTCTTTTTTCCTTTCTAAAATTAGTATTTTCAATCATTGTAGACCTATATTGATGAACAAATAAAGACTTATTCATGGGGAAAATGATTTTCAAAAATGCCTTTTATGAAAATACTTCATGAAATTCGCTTGTTCTTGAAGAACCACTTCCTCTAGAGAATAATCTTCCACCACAAAGCTCACTGAGTCAATGAGGTATACACCATAAATGTGAGGATAAAATTTCTCATAATAATTAAAATTAGTAAAGAGTATACATGTATTCTCCTAATTCTCAATCTCTCTTTGAAACCCATATTCACATAGTTCCCCTAGTTTCTAGAAATAAATGTTATTCTATATTTTCCCTGAGTTTTTTGTTCAATGTGAAGAGGGGAATCCTTATATTTATAGGCTCAAAATTCATGATGATCCAAAAAATCCATTGTGATTTATGGATATTCTAAAAATATCTTCACACCACTCCTCCACTAGCGATTCTCCATTGAAATTTGATATAGTCGCAGCGCTCATCATCAAAAAATCACACAGTAATGATTATCCTATTCAAATATTCATGAAGATCGATGTCTCTATTTACAGTTCTCCATATATTTACGATCCTTAACCCAATATACAAAAGACACATTCATTTAACATTGTCATGAATTTGTTATTCAATAAAAATAGCCTTTCAAAAGGCTCTTCTCTTACTCAAGAATTTTACCCAAAACATTTGGCAACAACTGGGGTACAACACCACCATAAATACTGTGTTTAGGATGAACTCTAAGATCTCTAAAAATGAAAACATGCAAATATTACATGTAATGATTAAAAAAAAACGCACTCCATTTATAGAAAAGGAAATCCATTTTTCCAACAATAGTCTCTTGGACAAATGAACTATGATATTTTACAACCTATAAAATTATATTTTATACTATTAAGTAAGATAAAATGTGTAATATACTAAATTATCTTTATTAGTCTCACAATATTTAATAGAATACAATTTCTCGTATCTATTGTATTGATAATATACTGTTGTTTAGTTTTTCTTGGAAAAAGGTACCAAATTTCTCTTCTCATAATCGGGATTATATCCAAAAAATCCTAATGATATTTAGGTTGATGGTGCATTCCAACATCATTGACTCATGGCTTCTTGATCTTTTTGGGTGACTCTCCAATTATGAAATCTAGTAATTTTCTATCCACAAGAATATCATGTAAATTTTATTAAAATGGATATCAATTTCACCCGAAAAAATTTATTAATTCAACCCACTATAATTGTTAATACACACAGATAATTTAAATATTCCACAACTATAGTATAACCTACACTTTAAAAATGATTGTATCTTAACTAGGAAAATGGGTGGAGATAAGTAAAATAATGTGTTATTTTGGGGTTCTTATATAACTAATTGGTATATACCTATTATTTAAATATTCACATGTTTTTCAACAATATATTGATTTATCATAATTAATTAACCATGACCCATGAGATATTTTATAAATAATTCATTTATTTTATTCTATCATAGTATCATTTTAGATTATTAACATTATTTACCTGTATTTAATCAACCATATAAACCATGTATCACATAAAAAAATATACATGAACTTGAAAAAATAAAATAAATATTTTAAGTTATTATTATCTTCTAACTACTAGTCTCTATATTGAGATGATATAAACCAACATTGATCCTTGGATAAATTAATCCATGAGCAGATGTGTGGATTGCGTTCCTATATTCCACCATTAAATTGTTCATCTTTATGGTTGGGTATGCTTTGTATTGGGTCCTAAACCATCTTCTCTCATAGTGTGGTCCTTTAATTTTAACTATTTACTCACAGATTGGTGAGAGGTACCAAGGATTTAGGGATACAAAACAATAATCCAAATAAAGTTTGTTAATACTTAATAATGTAGGAATATATAATACACATGTCATAATATTTTTTTTAATAATAAATTTTTTAAAAAAACTATACAGTTAACAATTAAATTGATTAATCCTAAATCATACATTTGTAGATGAATCTAATAATCAATCGCAACATAAAATGGCTATGCATTAAATCTTATTAAAATTCATTTTAATTACTTTTTAGTGAAGATAAATTTACTCCAATTAATAAACTAATTTACTATATTAATAATATTTCCAAATAGAACTTATGTTTCCCTATCATGTGTAATTTTAAATAAACAAATTTAATTTAATTTTAAATTATTTAGTATATATAATGTTATAATGTGGTCAAAGGATTTGTTATTTTCTTAACGTAACATTAAATTCGATAATAAAATTTATTATATAGAGAGAGTATACTATAGGAAACCTAGAGTGTACCAATCTACATCTTATTAAACCCATTTCAAGAGTCTAACACTTACATGATATCATCATTCACATGCAATGAAGTGTTCTTTAAGCTATGTATATTTATTTACATATAATATGTACTTACACACCTTGTATGCCTATATGGTGTTTGGTGATATCAACAATGCGCTATTCAATGATTCAATCCACATAGTCTATGAGATGTATATGACCACATTAATTCCATGAATATATGTTTCATGTACCGTCATAAATGATCTAAAAGTACATAGCATGTACAATGAGCAAGCACATCATATATTTTTATAATTAAGTGAATAATATTTATTAAACATTTATTTCCAAATGGAACATAAAAAATCACATGGTGTGAACCTGGGGTAGATTAATACCTATAAAATGTCTTGTACGTACATACACAGACCATGAAATCTAGTCCGTATTTTAATTATTTATGTGTTTGACTGATATGAGACACCTACCACAACATGTACCTTTCATGAGATGGAATGGTTTAGAAAACATGTAAAATAAGTTACATGCTTTGTAATTCATTTTTGGCTTCCTATAAAAGAGCCTTACATACTCAATGTCTATCTCACATGGGTTATAATGTATTATATAGACTGTAAAACTAACTTCTTAATGTGTTATTCACATTTTCTTCATGCCACTATCCTAGAATTCAATAAATAATGTCTAATTATTCCACATTCCTTGAAAATATCAATTTCATTGATTTTTGTGGAGTTAATTCCAAGTGGGGTTACATGGATCCTACTCATGTTACACATAATATATTCCCTATCAATATGTGTGCTAAATGGAAGTCATTACCAGTCATAAAATGACTTTATGTACCGACCCCCACACAAACTGTTTTGATGGACCTATCATGACCTTTTTCTATTATTAATGGGTAAAATGCATATAATTTTCTATTAATCACTTTTTATCCATGTCATATGACTAGAAACATTGGATCCTCTATATGAGTTCAAGAATTATTCACTTTTTTTAGACTGTCCCTGGTCATATTAATTAGAAAAAATGAGTTATCTCAACATTGTTATTAAAGTGTGAAAAAAATACTAAATGAGTATAAAAGAAATAAAAAATTGATTAAACAAATAATAAATAATTATAAATTCTATTTTTTCTTCTTTGATGTAACGTTAAGGTTTCTGGGGTGAAGTAGAAGCATCGAGATGGTGGCCAATAATGTTTTTTCATCATGTTCAAAGAATAATATCAAAATTACTTATTTAATATTACTGTAAAATATTCTAAAGATGATATATCACATGAAATTCAGAATTTATTTAAATCTATAATTAACTTAGTCATGATATGTATTTTTTTATTTTTAATTCATTATTTGTCATGTAATAATTATAACATAGAATCCAAACTAGAAAAATATAAAAAAATTATCACAAAGTATCATAGAAATTGTATTTTTAGTCTATGTGCAAGAGTATATGATGAAATTTCATTAAAATATTATTATTTGAACACAGAAAGATGAATATATTGTTCTATCTTTGATCTGGTGAGAGGGGGAGGGGGATTTTCTCTCTTAGATTTAGAGAAATCCTTGATAGGTTCTGTTGGGCACAACAACCACAATAACTATGTAAAGATATAATTTAGAATAATAAATAAGACTAAATAATTTATAATTTCAATGTCCCTTTATCAATATTTTCATATCAGGTAAACAACCTATTTATTATTATTAGAATTATTATTATTATTATTATTATTATTATTATTAAGTAATATAATTTTTTTCGAATAAGATAATGTTTTTCTTAAATCATGGTTAATTTTTGACTTTTTTCTTATTTTCATTAACAATTGAATAATTTAAGCTGGTTTATTTTTGCAATGTTTTATAATTTGTAAAAATTTTAGTTGGACATTTTTTAAATTTCTCAATTCTTTATTTAAAATCTCAATTTTAACAACCTTGTTAGACACGAATAAAATTTTAAAAAAAAATTTGTTTTTTATACATATTTTCTTCACATTATAAAAATTTACATACAATCACAAATTATATATAATTTAATATATATAAAATCATAATGTATTTTGATTTAAATTTATGATTTAATTTATATAATATACATGTGTGTGTATATATTCTATCAAAATATATATTTTAAAAATTGCAGTTAATACCCACACATAAAACATTTTATATAATATTAAATATAATATAAATTAATCATTTGTATATATATATATATATTGTAAAAATAAAATAGAATATATAACAATGATAATAAAGAGTATTTATATTAATTTTATACGTACACTAAAAAACACCCATATTTACATTCGGGGAAACATTCTTGTATTCAAAAATAAATACATATAAACACATATTCACACACGCATAGATATATATAGATATATATTTATATATATGAATATATATAGATATATATTTATATATATGAATATATATGTAATATTACTAAAAATTAATAATTATATCTATATATATTTATAGGTATATCCATGTACGCTTATTATTACATTTATTTATTTATAATTATTTATATATTTGTATTACATATATATATATATGTATATATTATATATTTTTACACACATGCACACATGCACACACAGATATATATATATATATATATTATTTTAATTCATGTATAATTAATATATTAAGACTATTTTAAATAATATGTGTGTGTGTGTGTTTAGATGTATATTTGTATTATTATACATATAAATGTATTGTGATATGTTAATATATCAAAAACCAATTTTTTTGTTTGGTTATGGTTTGAGTAATGTTTAATGCATCATTGGTTTGTTCCATGTATCATGTGAATTTATATTAAAATGTTGATGTTTTCTTTGTAAGCATTCATCATATTCAAACATAAATAAGATGGTATTCATAGAAATTAACATACCCAAGCCTCTGAAAAACTTGGGGTGATAAATTTCATATTTACAAAAATATATGAATAAATTAGAAACACCTAATTTAAGCATTTTATGTAAAAAATGGGTAATATATTTATCATAATTTGGAAATATGGTTATTTTGTAATATAAAGGTGAAAAATGCATTTTTATAGTGAAGTTATTAGGAAATGTGACAAAATCAAGGATTAATATATCATCTCTCTTGGGCCTCTGAATCATCCCATTAGTCTTGATTGATATTTATTATAAATTTAATAATAAAACTGTTATTTAAATAAATATTATACATTTAATTAAAAATAATTACCACATTCACTATACTCATGAGTAAATATTTATTCTAATGGAAAATATATATACTTATATTAAACATTTCACAACACTATCAAATATGTATTTATTTAATTATAAACATGTGACGAATAAATAGGAGAAAATAAATTTTATATTCACTAGACATGAAAATACATATTCATTTTAATAATCAACTCACATATTCTGACATATAAAAAATTTTGATTGAATTTATGTAATCGTTGAATATAAAATATATATAATTAATCTAGTCACTAATAATATTTATCCATAATATAAAATTCAATTTTATTTATAGAGATTCCGACTATTATATTTATTCCAAACTCGAATTTCTTCTGATTGAATTTTTTTCATCAAAAATAAATAAACAATTATTATTCCACAATTTAATTATAAAATATATCCTTATTATTAAATTCAATACAATTTAATTTGATTGTATATACTCTACTATTTAACAATATATAACCATTTCATAATGGTATTATGTTATCCTACCTAAAGTCCATGATCAATTTCTAATATATGTCAAGGAAACAACATATGTAAATGTTAATGTAGTAATGATAACTACATTCTTATGAATTTTACGAGTTAATATAATACATTTTCCTCAATATATTTTTAAGAATGATTCATTATTTGTGACATAAAACTATTTTTTTAATTCAAAATTTTTAACTTTCTAAAATGAACTTACCTATAAGCTATCATATGTATATTCCCCATGGATATCTAGAGAATTACATTTTTGAGGTGTTTAAATTTGATTATCTGGTGAGAGGTTAATTTTGAAAATCCCTGACTTGGATTAGGTTTAAATCATTTAAATGTCCATAAATGGTTTTAATTGACATTATTTAAGGATTAATGGATTCTCTAATGGTTTGGAATAATGTTCGAGTCGATCATGAGATGTAGGGATACATAAGAGAGCTGTTATAGGAAATTGACATAATTCATTAGAGTTTTATAGAATGAAACTTCCAGAAAGACGGGTTCATGGTTCCCTAGTGAAATTGGATCAAGGAATGAAAAATTTATTCACAACATGAATGTGTGTAATATATTTTCTAAATTATAATGGAAGATTTACCCCACTTTTATTAGAGCCAATGGATGGAATGCAGGGGGGAACAAATGACTATATATATCTTTGAAACTCTTATAAAGAAGTTGGATTTTATGGAATTTTTGTGGTTATTTAATTTATGTATGTTCCTTCCTATCATTTATATTTTTCCCCCTCATGGCTCAAGGGGTTACTTTTATTTTAGATTAGGTATCTGTGTTGATTCCTCCAAAAAGGGAGTAATTAGGTGATACTAAAGGGGGTTTGATCGACTTGAATAGATTATTCCCCAATATTCAATATGAACAAAATTACACAGCATTTTGGTGAAGGTATTTTATTGTATTATTTAACCATTTTTTGATTTATTAGGTAAAATCAATTTTTAAATTCGGTATTTTCCATTGTCTAGGTTTGGGTGTGTTTTGAGAGTAGAATACATCAATTTTCTAGTGGTTTTGGATACATTATGATAGTCTATGAGTATATTTGGAATTTATTACTATTTAAATTATATGTTTAGTTATTCAGAATTGATTATAATTAATCATGTGTATCATGTGACCTGATACATGCTCATGAGAGAATGGGTGAGGCTTTGTGGGCTTGGATGATGCACTATATGTCTATATGAGGGGTAAAATCTATGATTAAGGTACATAGAAAATTTTATAAAAAACCCAATTTAATTTTTTTTCTCATCAGTGGGCATTTCGTCATACTGTATGGGGTTTCGTTGTAACGCCCCGACCCCAGCTACATAGAGTCGGTGCATTATTACATAACATTTGCATGATCACAAGAAAGATCAAATCCCGAAAGACCGATTGGTTTAGTAGACTTGGAAACACTAGATATAATCATAAAGTTTTACATTACATTTCAAAGTGAAAAACTACTACAACAACAAAGTCTTCATATCCACACTATTAACCCCTCATAATATCCCTGCAAGTCATTCATAATTTACTTCTTCACTACCTGGGAAAAATAAAACATAGAAAAGGGGTGAGCTCAAATGCCCAGTAAGGATAACAATATAGCGGAACATTCAAAATAATCATAAACATTTAAGGCAATGAATTACTAAAACAAAAGCCTTTTAAAATTGAACTTCAACATAGTATGGCAAAAGTAAAATGAAATAATGCCATTTACTTATTCACATGGATATTCTACTAATCGAATAATCACATGCAATATCAATAACCACTTTCATAATGTTGGAATGCATAATGCCAGACTATCATAACCACATAGTCAAGGCCTCGTGCCAAGACTACAAATAAGATTTTTCCAAGGCCTTGTGCCAAGACACTAGTTTGTCTCATGAGACCTACCGATGCATCGAGGAGCTATAGCGGGCTCCACCCGTCACTTATTAAGTCCAATGCATTCCCATATGAAAAGGTTTAAACATAACATAAACATTCGTATTAAAACTAGCATACGAAATGTCAATAATTTCACCATAAACTATGAATGGTATAAAAATAGCACATCCACAGTCAAACATATCACAAAACCTTCAATACAATATAGAAGTTTTGTATCATAATAAATCAACTTCAAATAATCTTAAAATCCATCAAAGGATGTTGACATAGATGAAATCAAAATTCTTTTTAAAGAAGTATATCCTTTTATTTTGAAATCATTTAAGGTCCATATAAAATAAAACATTTTCTTTGAAAATATTTTTATAAGCTTGTATGGAATGCTTCGACGATTTTATAACGGCAGAAAATAACCGCACCCGCCGTATAAGTTAAAAAAAACATTCTTACCTCAATTCTGTCGAAAAGGTTAAAAAGGACCTTGTTTTCAATACGACCGAATGATTCCTTTATAAACCACTTATAAAAGTAAAAAAGGGTATAAATGACTTTAACTCATATTCTAGTAAATAGTAAAAATGTTTTGAAATGCATTTTTAAGAAACATGGATGTGGATGATAAAGAGATCCCAGTAGATTATTACGTATAAACAACCTTGGATAATGAAGAGGTTGTAAAGTAAACCCTTACCTTGTACTTTTCCTTGGTTAGGGTAGGTTAACCTCCTGTATAATAGTGAAATAATTGTTACTAAATTATACAATAATCATATACATTAATATGATATCATATATGATCTTTTAATATTGATTTGATAATAATATCTTAGTATTATCGTCGTTTCGGGTGTTAACTTACTCATTTTCATTATATGTTTTGTTACATAAGTCATGTTTGTTGTATCTTATTCATATCCAGAATGATATCAAGTCCTTAAACATCATTTTTAAATCATTAAATGATAATTATACTTGAATGGATACGATGGAGAATGAATCTCATCGTGTTCGTGGAGACGATAGTCCGTATGTACGCACGAACGCTATTTCCATTTAATTTTTATTTTAAAAGAATCGAATCCAAATGATACATAGGTATATTACTATTCCAGTATAATATAATATTTTATATATGTTACTTAAGTTCATTAACACCATCCTTTATACGTTCCATGTGTGGTATGAACGAGTCATATCATTTTAAGGGGGCGGTAGTCCGCACTTCCTCAAATGAAATTATCGTATGTATATACAACATGAAACGAATAATGGTATGAAATAAAATGGAAATTACAGAAGCTTATATATAAAATATATATCATTAATATCATATTTAATTACAGTGCCATCATAATGGCCACCATGAGAGGCGGTAAGATGTATTTGAACAATCATCGTTTCGTGAGGCGTTAGTTTTCCATCCACAGAAACATTATGTTCATCATCCATTAGATGGAGTTGTGTGTATGTGTAGTTTGAATCCTTCTTATAACAACATCCTAGTATATTTAGGATACTGGTGTTGTTACAAAAGAAAGGAAATAAAAAGAGTTTGGGGGTTGAAGAAGCAAAATAAATGAAAATAATTTAAGAGAAATCGTTACCTTTAATTTAGGTAACTCACTTTGGTTGGAACCAAAGGACTTCTTGAAAAGCTTTCTGCCTAAGGGGAAGCTTCAAAGAGGAGGAGAGGGATGTGGTGAGCTTATTTGGGCAGAGTTTGGACGAGCCAAGTGGCTTGAGAGGTGTGAGGAAATGAGAAGGAGGAGTGCCCTTTTTATAAGAGGGGTGAGGGGCACCATTGGAAAAGCTAGAAATATTAATTTATAATAAATTTATATTCGGTTTCCAATGGATCCAAAGTTGACTATTCAAATGTTGAGGTGGGGATGGGTCGAAAACAACTCATCCAATAGAATTTAGACAGGTTTGGGTACTTATATTAACCTTATCTTTAAGTATTAACTCTAAGTTAATTAGTTTTACTTTTACAATGTCTCTTTGTATTTTTATATAATATGGTTAATAAACTTTCTATATACATCCTAGAGACCCCCAAGTGGTCCATTAATGATGAACCTATCATAATATAAGTTTCTTGGCCAAACCGTAGATTTTTAGGAATTTAATATCAATTAATAATATAATATTTGTTTTAAGAACTCTTTTATGTCAATTTTGACACTATTCAATAGTTGATTTTTTTGAAACTCATAACAGATTGATTACTTCGAACAAAGTCAATTAAATCAATCCTAATATTTCATATTATCCTAGAAAAATAGTTTAATTCATTAAAAGTTTCATATTATATTTATTTGGGTATTCATAATATCAATTATTTTAATTTTTCACTATTATAGTAATTACTGCATCATCATTGTGTCATAAATAAAATAAATTATTTAATGTCTAAAAATTATAAATAAAATATCATTATGTAGGAAATATTTTTATCTTTCTAATGAATATTTATAATAGAAAATCCAACATGTATAACCCTATGTAAAAATTGTTCTTCTAAAAGATTTATGCTTATGCCATTTTTATTTTTATTTTAACTTTATTAATATAATGTGTCCCTACCACATACAAGTGGCTCCAAGGGGTCCCCAAATTGACCCAAGGATGCCCATGGTCGGGTATGTGTCCACCAATAAGGTTAGGACACGTTTTAGGGTAATTTTTTATTATTATAATATTATTTTTTAACCCTTATTTACCGGATTTACCCTTTAACCATGGTAAATAAAATATTTACCACAGTAACTATTCAAAATATCTAAAAATAAGAGTTACCTATTTACACAATTTGAACATCCTGATTCCGAATATGGAATCCATTTTCCTAAATTCAAAACACAGAAGTGGCAGAAATTAATTTAAAATTAATTCCCGCTGTCAAAACAAAAAGCGTGTTTTTAAGAGATAATAACTATAAAAAGATTGACACTTGTTTATGTTCGGTTTAATTGTGAAATTATGTCCAATGACCAACATTATATTAAATGGTAAAAATATATTCTAAATATACTTTAAAACCACTCAAATTCACAATTTATCACTATTAATTATTTTGATTAAAAAAGTTGTTTTTAATTAAAATTTAGTAATTTTCACTATTCATCAAAATATAAAAGTTATCCGAAAAGTACCAAAATTTCACCCTAGGCTAATTTCAATATTCCGAATCCAAAAATGAAGTCCATTTTGAAGTATAAAATATATATGATTTCAAAAAGTAGGTATTACTATTCACAATGGCTAGTTTAATTAGTTGTGGTGTGTGTTAGAACTCGAGGTTGCGTACAACACACGCTATCGCATTATTCGAAGGGAAACGTACCGTGGAAGCTTGGGGTGTTACATTCTCCCCTCCTTCAAATAATTGCGTCCTCGCAATTTCTAGGGTATTACTGCATAACAAGACTCGGGTGGTTCTTCATCATAAGTTCCTCGGGTTCCCATGTTGCCTCTTCCATCTTATGATTTCTCCACAAAACGTTTACCAGACACGTCGTCCGGTTTATCAGTACTTGTTCTCTTGTATCAAGAATCTTGACGGGCTCTTCACAATAAGACAGATCAGGTTCCAGTTCTAATTCCTCATAGGTGAGTACACGCGTTGGGTCAGGCATGTATTTTCTCAACAGAGATACGTGGAACACATCGTGAACTTTGGAGAGACTTGGCGGCATTACCAATCGGTAAGCTACAGCCCCAATTCGTTCTAGAATTTCGAAAGGTCCGATGTACCTGGGACTCAATTTACCTTTCTTTCCAAAACGTATGACTCTCTTCCATGGAGATACCTTTAGGAAAACATGATTACCGACTTGAAATTCCAAATCCTTCCTTCGATTATCGGCATAGCTCTTCTGCCTACTTTGAGCTGCTTTGATGTGATTTTGGATTACTTTCACCTTTTCCACCGTTTCCTCCACCAGCTCTGGGCCTACAAGTTTTCTTTCAACAACGTCATCCCAACAGGTTGGTGTACGACATCTCTTTCCGTATAACGCTTCATATGGTGCCATCTGTATACTCGAATGGAAGCTATTGTTATAGGAAAATTCTAACAGTGGTAAATATTGATCCCACATACCCTGAAAGTCAAGTGACCAAGATCTCAACATGTCTTCTAAGGTTTGAATAGTCCGTTCTGATTGTCCGTCTGTCTGAGGGTGGTAAGCAGTGCTCAAATGAAGTTCAGTATCCAGGGATTTCTGAAGACTTTTCCAGAATCTTGAAGTAAAACGGGGATCACGATCAGAAATAATCGATAGGGGTACTCCATGAAGTCTCACAACTTCATTAATATATAGTCTTGCTAGACGTTCCAGGGGTAGATATTCTCTTATAGCAAGAAAATGTGTTGTCTTGGTAAGACGATCAACAATAACCCATATTGCATCGTTCCTTCTAGGAGTCTTTGGTAGCCCCATGACAAAGTCCATCGTAACATTGTCCCATTTCCACTCCGGCATGGGAAGAGGTTGCATGACTCCTCCAGGCTGTTGCCTTCCAGCTTTCACTTGTTGACAAACCATACATCTTGACACAAAATCAGCAATCTCCCTCTTCATGTTGTCCCACCGAAAATGTTCCTTCAAATCTCTATACATTTTGGTGCTCCCAGGGTGTATAGAGAAATTGGAACTATGAGCATCATCCAGCAATTCCCTTTTTAGATCAGGTATATTGGGAACACAAAGTCTCTTCCCGAATTTCAAAATTCCATCTTCATACACAAAGTCTCTCAATCTCCCATCATTCACAGCTTTAATCTTCTTTTGGAATTCTTCATCATTGTTCTGAGAACTCTTAATCCTTTCTATTAAAGATGGTTTGGCAACCATTTGAAAAAGCATTGATTTTTCACCTTCTCTGGTTATACCCATGTCCATCCTTACTAGATCCACGAAAATTGGATCCCTTTCCATTCTCATCATGTTCAAAACTCCATGGTCTTTTCTACTCAAAGCATCTGCCACCTTGTTTTCTTTCCCCGGGTGGTAGTGTATCGTGCAATCATAATCCTTGAGTAATTCAAGCCATCTCCTTTGCCTCATGTTGAGTTCTTTTTGTGAGAAAATATACTTCAAACTCTTTTGATCAGTATAAATCTCCCATTTTTCACCATAGAGGTAGTGCCTCCATATCTTCAAAGCAAAGATCACAGCTACTAACTCAAGATCATGAGTAGGATAGTTTTGTTCATGAATTTTCAACTGTCGTGATGCATAGGCAATAACTCTATCATTCTGCATAAGGACACAGCCAAGTCCTTTCTTCGATGCATCACTATAAATAACGAACCCATCATTCCCCGATGGTAGAGTCAATATAGGAGCATTGACTGATCTTCTCTTCAGTTCTTCGAAACATTCTTCACACTCTTTTGTCCAAACAAATTTAACCCCTTTACGTGTGAGCTTCGTTAATGGGTTAGCCAATCGGGCAAAATTCTGGACGAAACGTCGATAATAACCTGCAAAACCAATAAAACTGCGTACCTCAGTTATACTCGTAGGTGCTGGCCATTCTTGGATTGCCTTGGTCTTAGAAGGATCAACAGAGATTCCATCTTTTGAGACAATATGGCCAAGAAAAGAAATCTCCTGAAGCCAGAATTCACACTTGCTAAACTTCCCATATAATTCATGCCTCCTCAGAGTCTTCAAGATAATGCGCAAGTGATTTTCATGATCGTCGTAGGTTTTGGAGTATACCAAGATATCATCAATAAATACCACCACAAATTCATCGAGATACTCCTTGAAAACTCTATTCATCAGATCCATGAATACAGAGGGTGCATTAGTCAATCCAAACGGCATTACAGTAAACTCGTAATGCCCGTACCTGGTTCGAAATGCTGTCTTCGGAATGTCTTCCTTCTTTACACACAACTGATGGTATCCAGATCGAAGGTCAATCTTTGAAAAGTATTGAGCTCCATGCAGTTGGTCAAATAAATCATCTATATGAGGTAGGGGATACTTGTTCTTTATCGTTATAGCATTGATCTCCCTGTAGTCAATACATAACCTCATAGATCCATCTTTCTTTTTAACAAAAAGAACAGGGGCTCCCCATGGAGAAACACTAGGGCGAATAAATCCCTTATTACTCAATTCCTCTAGTTGTTTCTTTAATTCGACTAACTCTACAGTGGCCATTCTATAAGGGGTCTTTGATATAGGCCTTGATCCAGGAATCAAATCAATGGAAAACTCAACTTCTCGTTCTGGAGGATGTCCAGGTAAATCATCTGGAAATACATCTACAAATTCTTTCACAACAGGTACATCCTCTATTTGAACATTCCTTTCCTCACCGACAGTTATTTCATTCTCTTCCTCCCCAATAATTGAATTAAGTTGAGCTACTGGGGTGGATCTAAATAAGAATTAGGTGGTGACGATTCTGCTCTAAAAATAAGGTGCTCCTTGTCATTATCATCAAGAATCGTAACCTCTTTCTTCTTACAATAAATCTTCGCATCATAGTCCGAAAGCCAGTCCATACCGAGGATTATATCAAACTCAATCATAGGTACGACGATGAAATCAGCAGATAAAGAAAATTTATGTGCTCTAATGGGGACTGATTCACAAAACATTGTTGCAACGATACTTCCCTTAGGAGTTTTAACTGACAACTCCCTTATTAAATCAAATTGGAAATATATAATTTTCTTAGCAAACTGGGAATATATGAAACAATGCGATGATCCAGAATCAAATAATGCATTTGCTAAACTTGAGGAAACCATTAAATTACCTGCCACCACGTCTTTCGGAGCTTCTACCTCAGCAGTAGTGATAGCATAAGCCTGGCCTTGATCCCTTGGCCTTTTCTGAGGTAAGTTCTCCTGACGCTTAGGACATGCATTTGCATAATGCCCCATCTCCCTGCAATTGTAGCACTGAACGTTGGTAGCTTCCTTCTTCCCCTTGCAATCATGAGCTTGGTGTCCTTTTTCACCACACTTGTAACAGACTCCCATTCCTTTCAAGCAAGTACCGGGGTGTTTCTTCCCGCATTTACCACAAGATGGATATTCAACCTTTCCTTTCTTCCCCTTATTTCCATTCCCAGATTGATCAGCAGGTCTCTTCTTCTCTTGCTTTGCTTTAAAGTCATAAGACTTAGAGAATTCCTTTTCGGTCTTGATAGCACATGAGACAATGTCTTCGTACGATGAAAAGGATTGTGAGACTAATGCTCGACGGAGAAATGGTTTTAACCCATCAAAGAAACGATCAATCTTACTTCTTGGGTTGTGAATATAATCTCCAGCATACCTCGCTAACCTTGTAAAGTTAGCCTCATACTTTGTGACATTCTCATCCTCCTTTTGTCTCAGACTCAGAAATTGCCTTTCCATATCTGCTTGATGGTCACGGGGGAAGTATTTTTCTAAAAACAGATCTTTGAACTCCATCCATTCCATATTTGATACTTCATCATCTTCCTTCGTATTTTGAATCAATGACCACCATTGATCAGCATCTCCAGTGAGGCGGTAAACTGCCATGATAACTTTTTCCCTTTCACTGCTCCCCAAAGCCTGAAATATTTTCTCTAGGGAAAATATCCATTGCTCAGCTACTAAGGGATTTGTATTCCCATTGAACATTGGTGGTTGTTGCCTTATGAATCGATCTAACATTGATCCTCCACGCTGCGGATCAGGGTGCTCCATACGGGTAAGGTTATTATTCATAACCTGAGTAAGTTGTCCCAGTATGGTGATTAGCTGATCGGCACCAGTTGCATCACCAGCCCCACTATAATTATCTTGAGCAGGAGGGAAATCCCTACATGGAGTGCGTGCATTGATACGGTTTCCATTTCTTCCACTAGGCGCCATTTCTAAACAATGGCATAAACTAGATCAGTTTATGAATCAAAATACATAATCCCATACTTATAAAACACTTAACATAAATTGAACTATTTATGGATATAATCCATAATCATATGAATGTTTTCTTTGAGGAAGTATATACTCATAAACCCTTCATAATGGTTTGTAAATAAAATGAGAATTATCCTAAGCATATCCCCCGGGAGTGTCGTAACCAAGAGTGCAGCAAGGCCCGTTGTCGTGCACCAGTTCCCGTTCGAGTCTAGCTCAAAGCGGTGTTTTCGGGTTTTACCCCTTGGTACATCTGTGCCAGAGCCGCCTCTACCTGCTCGTATCCAGACAGGGATGTATTGCTCGGAAAACTCACAAAATCTCTACAATACCAAAATTCTAGGAAGTTCTTCTATACTAATCCTCAAAGTTCATCTTAGGTCTACGTGCTCTAATCAGAGTTTATCTAAATCTAGATTCCAAGGTTTGTACTAAACTTCCTCTGATACCAACTGTAACGCCCCGACCCCAGCTACCTAGAGTCGGTGCATTATTACATAACATTGGCATGATCACAAGAAAGATCAAATCCCGAAAGACCGATTGGTTTAGTAGCCTTGGAAACACTAGATATAATCATAAAGTTTTACATTACATTTCAAAGTGAAAAACTACTACAACAACAAAGTATTCATATCCACACTATTAACCCCTCATAATATCCCTGCAAGTCATTCATAATTTACTTCTTCACTACCTGGGAAAAATAAAACATAGAAAAGGGGTGAGCTCAAATGCCCAGTAAGGATAACAATATAGTGGAACATTCAAAATAATCATAAACATTTAAGGCAATGAATTACTAAAACAAAAGCCTTTTAAAATTGAACTTCAACATAGTATGGAAAAAGTAAAATGAAATAATGCCATTTACTTATTCACATGGATATTTTACTAATCGAATAATCACATGCAATATCAATAACCACTTTCATAATGTTGGAATACATAATGCCAGACTATCATAACCACATAGTCAAGGCCTCGTGACAAGACTACAAATAAGATTTTGCCAAGGCCTTGTGCCAAGACACTAGTTTGTCTCATGAGACCTACCGATGCATCGAGGAGCTATAGCGGGCTCCACCCGTCACTTATTAAGTCCAATGCATTCCCATATGAAAAGGTTTAAACATAACATAAACATTCGTATTAAAACTAGCATACGAAATGTCAATAATTTCACCATAAACTATGAATGGTATAAAAATAGCACATCCACAGTCAAACATATCACAAAACCTTCAATACAATATAGAAGTTTTGTATCATAATAAATCAACTTCAAATAATCTTAAAATCCATCAAAGGATGTTGACATAGATGAAATCAAAATTCTTTTTAAAGAAGTATCTCCTTTTATTTTGAAATCATTTAAGGTCCATATAAAATAAAACATTTTCTTTGAAAATATTCTTATAATCTTGTATGGAAATCTTCGACGATTTTATAATGGCGGAAAATAACCGCACCCGCCGTATAAGTTAAAAAAAACATTCTTACCTCAATTCTGTCGAAAAGGTTAAAAAGGACCTTGTTTTGAATACGACCGAAAGATTCCTTTATAAACCACTTATAAAAGTCAAAAAGGGTATAAATGACTTTAACTCATATTCTAGTAAATAGTAAAAATGTTTTGAAATGCATTTTTAAGAAACATGGATGTGGATGATAAAGAGATCCCAGTAGATTATTACGTATAAACAACCTTGGATAATGAAGAGGTTGTAAAGTAAACCCTTACCTTGTACTTTTCCTTGGTTGGGGTAGGTTAACCTCCTGTATAATAGTGAAATAATTGTTACTAAATTATACAAGAATCATATACATTAATATGATATCATATATGATCTTTTAATATTGATTTGATAATAATATCTTAGTATTATCGTCGTTTCGGGTGTTAACTTACTCATTTTCTTTATATGTTTTGTTACATAAGTCATGTTTGTTGTATCTTATTCATATCTAGAATGATATAAAGTCCTTAAACATCATTTTTAAATCATTAAATGATAATTATACTTGAATGGATACGATGGAGAATGAATCTCATCGCGTTCGTGGAGACGGTAGTCCGTACGTACGCACGAATGCTATTTCCATTTAATTTTTATTTTAAAAGAATCGAATCCAAATGATACATAGGTATATTACTATTCCAGTATAATATAATATTTTATATATGTTACTTAAGTTCATTAACACCATCCTTTATACGTTCCATGTGGGGTATGAACGAGTCATATCATTTTAAGGGGGCGGTAGTCCGCACTTCCTCAAATGAAATTATCGTATGTATATACAACATGAAACGAATAATGGTATGAAATAAAATGGAATTACAGAAGCTTATATATAAAATATATATCATTAATATCATATTTAATTACAGTGCCATCATAATGGCCACCATGAGAGGCTGTAAGATGTATTTTAACAATCATCGTTTCGTGAGGCGTTAGTTTGCCATCCACAGAAACATTATATTCATCATCCATTAGATGGAGTTGTGTGTATGTGTAATTTGAATCCTTCTTATAACAACATCCTAGTATATTTAGGATACTGGTGTTGTTACAAAAGAAAGGAAATAAAAAGAGTTTGGGGGTTGAAGAAGCAAAATAAATGAAAATAATTTAAGAGAAATCGTTACCTTTAATTTAGGTAACTCACTTTGGTTGGAACCAAAGGACTTCTTGAAAAGCTTTCTGCCTAAGGGGAAGCTTCAAGGAAGAGGAGAGGGATGTGGGGAGCTTAGTTGGGCAGAGTTTGGACGAGCCAAGTGGCTTGAGAGGTGTGAGGAAATGAGAAGGAGGAGTGCCCTTTTTATAAGAGGGGTGAGGGGCACCATTGGAAAAGCTAGAAATATTAATTTATAATAAATTCATATTCGGTTTCCAATGGATCTAAAGTTGACTATTCAAATGTTGAGGTGGGGATGGGTCGAAAACAACTCATCCAATAGATTTTAGACAGGTTTGGGTACTTATATTAACCTTATCTTTAAGTATTAACTCTAAGTTAATTAGTTTCACTTTTACAATGTCTCTTTGTATTTTTATATAATATGGTTAATAAACTTACTATATACATCCAAGCGACCCCCAAGTGGTCCATTAATGATGAACCTATCATAATATAAGTTTCTTGGCCGAACCTTAGATTTTTAGGAATTTAATATCAATTAATAATATAATATTTGTTTTAAGAACTCTTTTATGTCAATTTTGACACTATTCAATAGTTGATTTTTGTGAAACTCCTAAAAGATTGATTACTTCGAACAAAGTCAATTAAATCAATCATAATATATCATATTATCCTAGAAAATTAGTTTAATTCATTAAAAGTTTCATATTATATTTATTTGGGTATTCATAATATCAATTATTTTAATTTTTCACTATTATTGTAATTACTGCATCATCATTGTGTCATAAATAAAATAAATTATTTAATGTCTAAAAATTATAAATATAATATCATTATGTAGGAAATATTTTTGTCTTTCTAATTAATATTTATAATCGAAAATCCAACATGTATATCCCTATGTAAAAAGTGTTCTTCTAAAAGATGTAAGCTTATGCCATTTTTATTTTTATTTTAACTTTATTAATATAATGTGTCCCTACCACATACAAGTGGCTCCAAGGGGTCCCCAAATTGACCCAAGGATGCCCATGGTAGGGTATGTGTCCACCAATAAGGTTAGGACACGTTTTAGGGTAATTTGTTATTATTATAATATTATTTTTTAACCCTTATTTACCGGATTTACCCTTTAACCATGGTAAATAAAATATTTACCACAGTAACTATTCAAAATGTCTAAAAATAAGAGTTACCTATTTACACAATTTGAACATCCTGATTCCAAATATGGAATCCATTTTCCTAAATTCAAAACACAGAAGTGGCAGAAATTAATTTAAAATTAATTCCCGCTGTCAAAACAAAAAGCGTGTTTTTAAGAGATAATAACTATAAAAAGATTGACACTTGTTTATGTTCGGTTTAATTGTAAAATTATGTCCAATGACCAAAATTATATTAAATGGTAAAAATATATTCTAAATATACTTTAAAACCACTCAAATTCACAATTTATCACTATTAATTATTTTGATTAAAAAAGTTGTTTTTAATTAAAATTTAGTAATTTTCACTATTCATCAAAATATAAAAGTTATCCGAAAAGTACCAAAATTTCACCCTAGGCTAATTTCAATATTCCGAATCCAAAAATGAAGTCCATTTTGAAGTATAAAATATATATGATTTCAAAAAGTAGGTATTACTATTCACAATGGCTAGTTTAATTAGTTGTGGTGTGTGTTAGAACTCGAGGTTGCGTACAACACACGCTATCGCATTATTCGAAGGGAAACGTACCGTGGAAGCTTGGGGTGTTACATTCGTGATGGGGTTTAGTGACTATCTATTCCCTATATAGATAAATAAGAGAGGGTTAGGACTAATATAACATGATTAAGTGATCATTTTCAGTTAGATGAATCAAGATCTCCCAAAAACTATTCCATAAATGAATATATTGTTGGATGATCTCGAATTGGGAAATGGGAATGACATGGTGTACAAGTAGTGTCACATAATGGCCTAATTTATGTTCCTTGGGATTTTGGTCTTGCATGAGTGTCTTGAGAGGTTGGGTTCATAGGTATAGTGGGATTTCATGAGTGTCTTTGGGTTATATATTGATTAGTGATATATATTTGTCACATGGGTGATGAATACATCCCTCTTGAGGTCAGAGGATAGAATTGATGTATTCTTCGAGTGAGATGGTTCTTTTAGGATGTGATGTTAAGAAAACTAAGAGATTTTGGACTTCCAAAAAATTATTCAATGGTTTTGTATTAGATAATGTCATGGGTTGATCCTAGGGAAGTGGGATGCGGAGTGATGATAGACATGGATATGTTTGAAAAACATTGGTGTCAATGTTAGAGAAACAACCATGTTATGATGTCATTTTCAAGTAACAAACACATGTTGGTATAGAAATTTATAGTTTTAGGTGGGTCTAGAAGACCCATTTGGTTCTACATTGTGTAAATTGGTACATGTTGTGACTAGGCTCTTAAAATCAAGAGACAATAGAATTAAGATCTGTCATTGAGATATGTGATGAGTTGCAATTCATACCTGTGTTTCATATTTGTGGGGGAAAATTCCATTATATTATTTTGTTAGTGTTACTAGACGAACCTATCTATAGTATATGGATATGGTTCTACATGTTTTTTACTATCCTAAAGTCTACTGTGATTGTTCAGTGCGATTATCACCACCTCTGTAACGCCCCGACCCCAGCTACCCAGAGTCGGTGCATTACTTCGTAACATTGGCATGATCACAAGAAAGATCAAATCTCGAAAGACCGATTGGTTTAGTAGCCTTGGAAACACTAGATATATTCATAAGTTTTACATTACATCATTAAACGAAAAACTACTACAACTACATATTGTCTCCATAATGCACACTCATATCCCCACATAATATCCCTGCAGGTCATTCATAACATACTTCTTCACTTCCTGGGAAAAATAAAACATAGAAAAGGGGTGAGCTCAAATGCCCAGTAAGGATAACAATATAGCGGAAACTTTCATAAATAAGAATAAACTTTTAAGGCGATGTATAACTAAAACAAAAGCCTTTCAAACATGAACTTTCAACATGGTATGGCATAAATAAAATGAAATAATGCCATTTACTTACTCACATGGATATTATACTAATCGAATAATCACATGCAAAAATCAATAACCACTTTCATAATGATGGAATGCATAATGTTGAACTTTAATTTCTTTGTCAAGGCCTCATCCCAAGACCTTGGGGCTAACTTTAACCGGAACCCAACCCGGAGTTCCTCTAATAACCGGACACCAACCCGAAGTGCCTCTAATAACCGGACACCAACCCGGAGTGCCTCTAACAACCGGACACCAACCCGGAGTCCTTCTAATAACCGAATACCAAACCGGAGGGCTTACTTTTACTAGTCCCTAACCTGGAGGGCTTACTTTTACCAGTCCCCAACCTGGAGGGCTTACTTTAACCAGTCCCCAACCTGGAACATACTTGTCCAACACATTCATATAAAGTAAAGGTTGAAATATAACATAAACATTATTATTGGAACTAGCATACGAAATGTCAATACTTTACTCATAAACCATGAATGCTATATAAATGGAACATCCACAGTCAAACATATCACAAAACTTTATTACAATATGGAAGTTTTGTATCATAATAAATCAACTTCAAATAAGCGTAAAATCCATCAAAGGATGTTGACATAGATGAAATCAAAACACTTTTTAGAGAAATATCTCTTTCTATTTTTGAAACCATTTAAGAGCCATATAAAATAAAACATTTTCTTGAAAATGTTCTTATAATCTTGTAAGGGAAGCTTTGACAATTTTATAACGGTGGAAAATAACCGCACCCGCCGTATAAGTTAAAAAAAACATTCTTACCTTAATTCTGTCGAAAAGGTTAAAAAGGACCTTGTTTTGAAAACGACGGAAAGATTCCTTTATAAACCTCTTATAAAAAGTTAAACAAGGTTATAAATGACTTTAACCCATATTCTTTTAAATATTAAATATGTTTTGAAAAACATTTCGAAGAAACATGGATGTGGATGATAAAGAAATCCCAGTAGATTATTACGTATAAACAACCTCGGATAATGAAGAGATTGTGAAATAACCCATACATTGTACTTTTCCTTTGTTGGGGTAGGTTAACCTCCTTTATAATGGTGAAATAGTTGTTATTAAATTATACAAGAATCATATATAATAATATGATATCATATATGATCTTTTAACATTGATTTGTTAATAATATCTTAGTATTATCATTATATCGGGTGTTAACTTACTTGTTTTATTTTATATGTTTTGTTACGTAAGACATGTTTGTAAAGGATAGGTTGTATATTATTCATATCCAGAATGATATCAAGTCCTTAAACATCATTTTTAAATCATCAAATGATAATTATACTTGAATAGATACGATGGAGAATGAATCTCATCGCGTTCGTGGAGACGGTAGTCCGTACGTACGCACGAGCGACAATATCATTCTTTTGATATTAAAATAATATATAAATGGATGGTATATCATATATACAGAATCATTAACATGTTATATTTATTATTTACATGAGTTACTCATCATTATTATACCCATCCAAATAATAATATATTGAATAACAATTACACCACGACGTGGAGACGGTAAGCCGTACGTACGCACGTATGGTGACATGTTATTCAAAGGGTGGATAGAATACTGAATATGGTTGTACCATATTTATAATAACATCACAGTATATGTAAGATACTGGAGTTATTATTTTAGAATGGTAAGAACAAAGAAAGAGGAAGTGGAAGAAGAAAGGAACTTAGAAAAGGGTGGTGAAATCATTACCTCTTTTTCGGGTTCTTCCTTTTGATTTGATCAAAAGGGCTCCTTAGGATGGCTTTCTGATCAAACTAAGGCCTCTAGGTTGTAGTGAGGGATGTTGGGAGAGTATTTGGGCAGAGTTTGGCCGAACAAAAAGGCTTTAGAGGTGTGAAGAAATGAGAAGGAGGAGTGCCCTTTTATAAGAGGGGTGAGGGGCACCTTTGGAAAAGCTAGAAATATTAATTTATATTAAATTCATATTCGGTTTCTAAAGGCTCCAAAGTTGATTATTAAAAGGTTAAGGTGGGGATAGGTCGAAAACCACTCAACCAATAGAATTTAGACAGGTTTGGGTACTTATATTAACCTTATCTTTAAGTATTAACTCTAAGTTAATTTGTTTCACTTTTACAATGTCTCTTTGTATTTTTATATAATATGGTTAATAAACTTACTATATACATCCAACCGACCCCCAAGTGGTCCGTTAATGATGAACCTATCATGATATAAGTCTTTTGGCCGAACCTTAGATTTTTAGGAATTAAATATCAATTAATAATATAATATTTGTTTTAAGAACTCTTTTATGTCAATTTTGACACTATTCAATAGTTGATTTTTGTGAAACTCATAACAGATTGATTACTTCGAAAAAAGTCAATTAAATAAATAATAATATATCATATTATCCTATAAAATTATTTTAATTCATTAAAAGTTTCATATTATATTTTTTTGGGTATTTATAATATCAATTATTTTAATTTTTCACTATTATAGTAATTACTGCATCATCATTGTGTCATAAATAAAATAACTTATTTAATGTCTAAAAATTATAAATAAAATATCATAATGTAGGAAATCGTTTTATCTTTCTAATGAATATTTATAATCTAAAATCCAACTTATATAACCCTATGTAACAATTGTTTTTCTAAAATATATATGCTTGTGTCATTTTTGTATTCATTTTGACTTAATTAAAATAAAGTGTCATTATCAATTACAAGTGGATCCATGGGGTCCCAAAATCGACCCAAAGATGCCCATGGTCGACCATGTATAAACCAATAGGGTTAAGACACGTTTTAGGGTAATTTAGTATTATTATAATATTATTTTTTTAACCCTTATTTACCGGATTTACCCTTAACCATGGTAAATAAAATATTTACCGCAGTAATTATTCAAAATGTCTAAAAATAAAAGTTACCTATTTACACAATTTGAACATCCTGATTCCAAATATGGAATCCATTTTCCTAAATTCAAAACACATAAGTGGCAGAAATTAATTTAAAATTAATTCCCGCTGTCAAAACAAAAAGCCTGTTTTTAAGAGATAATAACTATCAAAAGATTGACACTCGTTTATGTTCGGTTTAATTGTAAAATTATGTCCAATGACCAAAATTATATTAAATGGTAAAAATATATTCTAAATATACTTTAAAACGACTCAAATTCATAATTTATCACTATTAATTATTTTGATTAAAAAAGTTGTTTTTAATTAAAATTTAGTAATTTTCACTATTCATCAAAATATGAAAGTTATCCGAAATGTACCAAAAATTTCACCTTAGGCTAAATTCGATATTCCTAATCCAAAAATGAAGTCCATTTTCAAATATAAAATATATATAATTTCAAAAAGTAGGTATTACTATTCATAACGGCTAGTTTGATTAGTTATGGTGTGTTAGAACTCGGTGTTGCGTACAACACACGCTATCACATTATTCAAAGAGAAGCGTACCGTAGAAGCTTGGGATGTTTCATTTTAAATTTTTGATGTCCCCATTTAGTCAAAAAGTTTAAAATATAGTATTTAAAAAGGGTTCACTATTAAAGTTGATAAAAGTGCAATACTGAAAATGAATTTGTTCTTGCATTATATCTAAGAAACTCATAATATGGATTCTAAAATTATAAGGATTATATAAACATTAAAATTTATCTAATTCTATTCATAACCTCTTTTGAACGGCTTGTTTGGTAAGTCATGGTGTGCTTGAACTTGGTGTTGCATGTAGTGAAAGTTATTGAATTATTTTGAAGAAGTAACACACTATGAAATCTTGGGGTGTTACAACCTCCAAATTGTTGGGGATGGTCGGTGTGTTGATTACACCAACCCAGAGTCTATATGGATGGGTCATTGTGTTAATGATAGATCACAAAATTATACAAGGATGGTCTAATGTGAATGAATATTCCTTGACTAATAATCCTAGGTTAGGAACTACCCGGAAGTATACATCATGCTGTGAAATGAGACATGACTGATGGAACCAGTGTTGAGTCATTTGAAATAATTGATCTGTTTATTGTTATTATATGTGATTTTAGGAGTATATATGTGTTTATTGATATGATATTTTTTTGGAATTTTTTACAATCTAATTCATAGGTATAGTAATACAATCATATAATTTAGGCCCCCAGTGCTAGTCGGTGGTCTTCACAATATTTTATGGACCACTTTATTCCTTATAGCGAACTCGACCTGTGAACTCATGAATGGATTAGGGTCATGGTATCACAAATTGGTATAAGATTTTTTTTAAATTTTATCAATTTTTAATATAATATACATGTGTTTTGGAATTAATAAAATAATCTAATTGATATTGTACTAGTCAATAAACAACATCCTTTCTAGTATTAATTATAAGGTACCAGTGTATGAGATTGATATTCTTTGTTTTTGATGTCACGGTTGTATAATTTCACATTGGGTGATGTATATGGTGTGTTGATTTATCATTTACGGTTTTTGTCTCTGGTAAAATTTTTAATATTTTTATTTTAGGTTTCGTGGGAGGCTTTTAGGATTCATATAACATATGTTTTACTTCTTGTGGTTGATTTCTTATTAGAGGTTTAGTAGTCAAAAGTAAAAACAAAAACATAAATATTCGTTTATGGAATCAATATCTAGGGAATTAAAATTAGATGGGAAACAATTTTTTTCTATTTAATGGTAGTTCATGTGGATATTATATTCGAAATTTCTCAATTTATGGAAATATAATCATATAAACAAGGATGTATAGTCACCCATATCAGTCCAGTGAAGAGATTTAATGCCTTGTTAATGAACCATAATGGGTTCGGTGCCAGATTTCTATGATTTTGTTTCAATACATGGACCAAAAAATGATCCTCAAATAATGAAGGATACATTTGAGTAATTGGTATTTAATTTCTGTAATTTAATGTTTAAACCTATTTGGTGGTTTTATATATATATTTTTAGTGGAATTATACATCGTGGAAAAAGGTAATTGATTAGATACCCAGAGAGGGTTGTGTGGAATGTTATACATACTTTTGTGGGATTGTGGGATGTGAAACTCATAGATAATTTTATGTGTTGGGTTTATGGTAATCTGGTTGGATCTATCTTATTCCCAATGATGTTTTTTTAGGATGTTCATTTTATAAAGCGGAGTTGGAGTGTGGGTAGATGATTGTGGTTCTGGAATGAAGCATGTGTGGTGGGTGGTTGTGCAGTTATCCTTTGCATGAAATTTTACATGGGATGATAGTTGATCCAAACATCTATGTTGAGCATGGTATCCTCATTAGTCATGTGATCCTAGGTTATATGGGACATAACTAATGGCTGAATGAGTTGAGTAGGGCAATCAAGTGGTAAAAGAGAATGTATTTGTTGGTTTCAGTTGAGAAAATGGTAGATAGTTGGTGAGAACCTATGAATGGGATCCTAATTAATAAATATTAGATAAAGGATTAGAGTGGTATCTTTTGATTATTTTTGGGAATATAATTATAATTTGAGAACATGTGTACATGGTAAATTCATAGTACTTGGTTGTGTTATGAAATACTGAATGGGTAATGTCTGGGTATGGTGTGAATTTTTTTGGGTGAGGATGAACCTCAATGTTATTTTTTCAATAGTTATTTGGTAATATTTTCATTGTAATTTTGTCATGAGGTTTATAAATGGGTGGTGACATCTGTGATAGATCAGAGAATCATATCACGGTCGACCCAAGGTTATTCCCTTTCATAGGATTTATTTAAATTTTAGTGTTCTAGGATTGTGTAGGATAACCATGTATTGGGTGGGCTGATATATGTGGGATGTTAAGACTTGTTTGGGTCAGTTATTTGGGACCATAGTAAAAAATATATATGGTGGGGAGTGCACCATTATCCATTGGAGAACATCATTCATGTAATATTTTGATAGGTTGGTGTTTTGTGTTTGTGGTGAAACTTCGCTATGACTGAGATAAACACATCCAAACATTGTGTGGTATAATTAATATAGAATGGGTCATGAAGAATAACTATTTGTGTTCTTTCAAAGTTTAAATAATGATAATTTTATATTTTGGATCATCTTACTATTATTGTTTCAATATCACTCTTGTCAGATGGGTCGTGATTGTTGTGAGAGATGTCAATGGATTGTTTTGGGACACTGTGATCCTTTTGTGTGATAAGATCCATTAATATTTGGTTCCTTCTATAGTACTATATTTTAATTTTATAGTGATTTTAGATGGATATTATATCTTTGAATTAGACATTGGGTAGTTTTTTATAATATGAGGGAGATTCTTTAGATGAACAATGACTGATGAAATAATTCTTGGTGAGAATCCTAGTTCATGTAGTGGTATAGTGGTGAAATATTAATTCTGAAATGATTTATCGTGTCTACCCTAATTATTTACTTGTTTAACCAGGTGAACGATTCTTAGTGATATTATTCAAGGGGTGAATCACAGTTCTCCACATAGTCATAGGGTGAAGACAATTTTTTGCATGATTCAAAGGGTGATTCATGTGAAAAAATGTCATGATGATATTTTATAGAATAAATATTATTAGAATTAAATGAAATTGGTTCCATAGTTTAGTTGATGAGGATGACCTTGTGTGTAGTGGCCTTGAGTGAAACTATATGAATTTAGTTAGGTGTTTCTTTTTCAGAATCCCTGGTGGGTATGACTAATCTCCATTAAGAAAAATCATCTAAAGTATTTAAAATTAGTGTTTGTGTATGTTCTTATGGGGTTAGCTAGATTACACATTAGGAACATCATTTGGAACATGGTTGGGGAGTTGGTGGAAACATTGATGATATTTTTTTTAGTCCATTCCAATGGTAGGGAAAACCATTTTTTGGAATAAACATTGTCATAGTAACTGTTATGCCACAGAGAACCATATTCCATATGAAAATTTGATTGAATATAATGGGTTATATCATGTTAAATGAGTATTGAGAGTGTCGTATAAGTGTTTTCATTGTGAATTTCCTATGCATTTAATTGAATTCATGTTGGCTGAGTTCATGTTAGAAATTTTCAATCCCAAACTACACAGACAATAAGGGAATTAAAATTCATGAGTTAATGGTTGAACCTGCAAGAAATGATATATATGTTATTATCCAATTAAACATAATCCATGGAAGGATTCCTAAATTACATACTTTTGGTTTGGGTTTTAACTAATGATTGGTTGTTTAGTGTTTAATTAAGTTTATAAATTAATGAATTAGTGTCAAGTTTATGGTTCTTAAAAATGGATAATACAATATTTAACTTGGAATATTCATATGTCATAGTTTGTGATGCATTGAAAAAGTCATCAATTGGTTTTGGTAAAACCAATTATATATATATATACTTCATAAATTCCTTGGTAATGGTATAACTTTAAAATTATGTGTGTTAATATTTTCTTCTATGAAGAAATCGTAATGAGCTAATGGTTGTAGTATATCTTAACTCCAATTAGGCTATGATTATTTAACCAAAAATCCCACGGTCATAGTTCTACAAAATATGGTGGTGAAGAATTAATATTAACTTACTTACAATGAATAAGGATACCAAGGTTAAATATTGGGATTCATTAGGTTCAAAAACACCCCTACTCTCTTTTCCTAATCCTAAGTGGATTGGGAGTAGATAGCGGTGATGATAAAAAGAAATGAAATATTATTAATGGTATGAATAATCAATAAACAGTTGAGAAATAAGAATTATAGGATTTAGATAATATAATATAGGATTGAACAATTGAATGAAATTTAAATATAATACAAAGGGTTTATTTCAAAAGGAGACATTTAAAAATGATAAATCCAGAGTGAAAAAAAGAAATAACAATGAAGACATTATGAATGAAAAAAATCAGAGAATGACACAAGGGTTGATTAAGAATGAATAGTGGTGATGAAATTGATATCGAGATTGAAAGTATTATATAGATAGATGATGAATGAGTGATTTGTGATTAAAAACTAACAAGTATTCAACAAAAAAATTAAAGGAATTAATAAAATATAATTTAGGATTAAAATGAAAAAAATGACAGAAGAAAATTGGGGGTGAATAAAAGTGTACAATACATATGTGCATGGTGTAGTTCTCAGAATATTAATTGGACTGAGGACTACATACCATGTATTCCAAGATCATTTTTTTTATCCTAATTGACTTTGGCATCAGAATTTTGATATCATGTATGTTGGTTTCATTTGGTGTATTTGATCTCAACTTTTCACACTAAAGAGTCCATTCATATCTTTTACCATTTGAGGCTTTGAAACATTAATGTCATGAAATCTCTTGACAATATTTATGTATTTCACACTATGTGGTATACTAGTATTTTAATGTTACACATAATGTATTTTATTCTCAAACTATGTATTGTCTTCACACCATGTATGTATTCATGGTCTGGTCTTGTGGTATTGCAAAAATTCTACGAATGAGGTCTACAATTCATGTATGTGATAAAAGATGTGTAATTCCTATTTTGGATTCTTTTAATCATTTATTTCATGAATTAAAAAATTAATAATTCTCATGAAAATAAACCAAAAAAATCATTATCAAATATATCATCATGAATCCTTAAATAATTGTATCCCACAAGTATATATAATTTCATCATATAAAATTCACCAACACATGAATAATATTATTTCCTCATGAGAAAATATTCTCAATAGGGGTTCTAAAACAATCAATTTTAAATATAGGAATCACTTATTACAAACACGAAAATTAAAATTAGTGTTAGTAGATAAATTCTTCCCTCTATAATCAATCATTTATAGATAATATTTCATGCATCATAGTGTAGTTCATTATACAGATTTATTATTTAATTATTTATATTTTCTGAACAATTCCTTAAATTTTGTACCCATTTGTCAATTAATCTAAAAATTATTTTTCTCTCATCACTCAATGTAAAATGTAACTATAGTTATGATAATTCTCTAAAAACATGATCCTAACCATAATCATTTGTTGGTTCTATCATCTCAATATTGTATATATAAATAAAAATAAAACACAAGGGCCTAAAAAATATACAATTGAATCTGAGGATTTGGGTTGGTGGGATGAAAAACTAATGATCAAAATGGGGAATTCTATAGATTATAATGCATTATAAGTACAAATTGAACAATTAAGCGGATCCCTCGCGATTAAATGGTTTCCATTCCTCAAACATCTCAATGTGGATCTAGGAAAATATCATTTACTTATAAAACTTATACCATATTATTTTATTTTTATTTAATTTTGTTTATATTTTATTGGAATTCATGTTTAGGAGATATTTCACAACCATCCTCTAACCACATATGATCCATGGAAGGATTCATCAGTCTAGAAATAGATATTTTTTCCATCCTAGTACACAAGTAAATATATTTTTCATTTTATTTCTATATTTTGTTAAAATAATAGGGTTTGAAAATAAAATTAAAAAATTAATCATGAACTACATCATATCAGTCTTGTGAGAATTCCACAATACATATCTTTAATAATAATATCTTGTGTCTATATGTAGTTAAAATTCCCCCACAGTTATTCAATGAAAATTCATCGATAATACAAAAGAAAGGGCAGGCATATATCCATACTAAAATGATTATTAATGGACACTATGTGAAAAATAAGGAAAAATTTATGGTCGTTCCTTGAAAAAATGTGTCGTAAAAAATATTTCTTCGATCATATAAAATGTGTAATTTATTAATCATTACCTCAATTAGATCAAAATGCAATCCTTGAACAGTTTACCTTTCTAATGTGACTCTGAATAAATATTAAAAGAGTAGAATATAAAATTGTGGTTCAATAATCATCTCCTGAATGGTATTATAGAAAAATAAATTGAAATCACTTAGGGTATAGAATCTAGTAATAATCATATCAACCAACATTTCAATATTATTGAATTTGGATTAAATTACTAAAATCATCAATCATTCTAAAAACCCAATCATGAGTAAAACATGAATTTAAATAATTTTTAACCTCACTATGTCTTTTATTTAAATGGGTGAATTTTTTTAGGATAAAATAATATTTTCTGTGAAATAATTCACCGAGATTATTGGAAATATTAAATAATCCAACTGTATAAATAATAATGAACAATAATGACTCACCCGCACATTAAATGAGATAATGTGTGCACTATCATGAAGTGCATCTACGTATATACACAAATAACAGAGTATAAAATAATGAAATGGAAATTTGAAATTTACATTAGGAAATTGAGAGTGCTATGTGATGATTGTTATACCATGTGAAATCATGGAGGATGTTGATTTCAAATCTACATACCTATATAATTTTAATAACAAAAATTACTACACATGATAAAAAAATAGTACACCTGCTTTAAATATGATGAAATTACTAAAATGGGAATGTGAACATGGTGAATTTTAAGGAAAATCATCTCATAAAAATGAAAATTTATGAGTATAGTTATGTTTACAAATAAACTATGAAAAAATAATTCTAATAAATAGAAAATAGAGAGCCTAAAAATGACAAAAAATCATGAAAAAATAGGTTTCCACAAGTAAAGTTCTAAACATGGCATCATTTCCCGAACATATTCTATTCCAGTGAATTTGAGAGTGAAAAAGTAACTTTCCTAGAAGGTTTTTTGGGGAAATTATTCCCTTTACACGTTCACCTTGAATGGTTGTTATTTTCCTTAATTAATATCAATATCTTCATTAAGAAAAACCACTATGATTTGGTAAGGACCCATCCATTGGTATTTCTTCATTTCTGGGAATAATTTTAATGGACCATAAAATCATGAAACATTGAACCCAGTAGAGAAGATTATACATTTGATTCCATTGGAATTAAACATACTTGAATTTTCCTTAAAATTTATGGCATTTTCATAGGCATCGTTACAAATATTTTATAGATCATATTTTTGGATTGTTTTGACCAATCATAATTTCTGAGCAACCATGTAATAATTTTTTACTACCCAAATAATTCGATTCTTAGATTCCACTATAATGTGGCATTGATTTCTATAGGCTAGCCGAAATGGAGTGGTTCCATTGATTGTTTTGTAACCTGGGTGATAAATCAAATTTTATTCATCCTGATTAAGGATTCATCCAATAATTTATTTTGATTTTGATAGGTAAATTCAGTGTAGTCGGGTCCCATTGAGAGATAATTTTCAATATATGAATACCACAACCACATTTGGGTATTTATAATGGGAATGGTTTACTTGGGGGATGCATCCTTGATGTAAAAGTTATCATGTCATTATTATGGTTAATGGAGTTCTAGATAAATAGACTAAAATGACAGCATATTTTCATTTTGTTTCCATAATTATGATTTTCAACTCATTTAAAAGAATAATAAATCATATCATATGTGATTTATTATCTTTTCTAATAAGTATATATTTAAGTGATGCATTATAATTGTAGACCACTTGTTTAGATAATACATGGTATGAGTAAAATTTTACATTTGAAATGATAAATGAAACATATTCCTTTTTAGTTGTCTTCAAATTTACCTGAGTTCCATTTAGTTTTTGACTGGTAGACTAAGTGGGTCATAAGATATTTCCAACTCACTATCGTAGCACTAATCCAATAGATATGTTTCTATCAATACACATCAATTCAGAATTCATGTTCCAATATGGTGAGTTCAAGATAGGAGCAGCCACCACACTATTCTTGAGGTTACATAATTTCCGTTCACACAATTTGATAAATTCACAACTGGTTTATTTTCATAATAAGTGTGTCATCGGTTGGGATGCATATACACTGTTTTTACCAAAGTCATGATTGAACCCAGTGTGGCCCAAAAATAAGCATATCCAGTTCAAAATCATAGGCTTAGGTAATTCTTTTATCATTTTGATTTTGTATGGATCAACTTCCATTCCTGGTTTTTATTTTTTTTTGAAAAATATACCTCCTTACACCATGAAGTAATATTTTTTCCATTTTAATACCATGAATATTTTCACAACATTAATGTACTAGATCCAAATTGTTATGGAACACATCGCGGTAGATTCTATATTCCGAAGAGACATCTAGAATATTTAATGTAATTCCTCAACTGTATCATGGAATATTTTTTTAATGCATTGGTGAAAGGTTATACATGTGTTTCACATAAAAAAGATATACATTGATAGGAAAAAGTTCAAAATATAAAAGTGATATAGTTTTAGAGTGGTCATCTGGATTGACTACAATTTTATTGTATCCAAAAAATATGTCTAGGGGAAAATTGATTTCATTCCCTACTAGACGTAAGAAAATTTTATCCACAAAAGATAGTGGAAATTAACTTCTTAGGTAACTGTGTTGAGGATCTTATAATTGATGCATTCTATCTATCTAGTGATGGTTCATGTAGAGCTCAACTCAAAATCCTCATTTTTTCCAATATTTGGGACACCTTTCGTTGGAATTACGTACATCAGACTATCCCTTTTAAAGCTACATAATGAAAATATGATGCTATATTTTAATTGATTTTTCCCTTTTTTCATAACCACCTATTTAAATGGTGTGTTCAGTCATTTCTGAGGTTGGTTTTTGTGTTTATCACCTTATTCCAACATAATTTTATGGCTGCATATTTTGGAGTTGATACATTTAATGTTTTACACTCCCTAAGATATTATGTTTTTAGTGAAAAATAAATATTTTTTCCATTTTATATGTTTTCTCTAGGATTATTATGGCTAGTATCATTTCTATAGTATAAAGGAATGATTACATGAGTGTCTTTGAAAATGTTTTTATGAAAACGAAGGGAGCTTTATTATAGATGGTATGAATGATGGTATAACATCCCTTGTAAATATTTAAAAGTATAATTAATTTTTATAAAAATTATCTTCATATTTAACAAGGGTTGTGACCTCAATGTCTTTATCAATGGTCATAAACTCATATCCTTCATCAGTATGAAGGATGGGTTGATTGTCAAAATAATCATTACCCATCTTGGAAGCCTCTTTTATGTCAATATCAACATGATAATATTTCACTCTGAGTATTAGTAACCCTTTGTGAATATCCATTAATTCTATTATAGTGGATAAAAATGTTCATCCTAAACTAATTTTAATGTCTCTTTCTTCTTCTGTGTCTATAATTATTAAATATTATGCAAATATTAACATACCAATATAAACTATGATATGCTTGAGAATTTCTCGATGATACTTCACTAATTGGTTATCCAATTGATGTTCCACTCTTTTTGGTTTTAATTATTAATGTCACAGATTCTTTAATAAACTCCTAGGCATGATATGTATCCTCAAGCCTAGATCACATAATGTTCTTCCAAAATTATATCCCTTTATGGTGCATGATATTTAAAAACTATCAAGATCGAATATCATTCATACATGAAAATGTCAAAAAATGTAAAATTATTATTCATTTAGGTAAATGAATCCTAGGTATATTATCTTTCATTTTTTGTAGAGATGTTCCTTTATAAATTTATCATTGGAAATAATTTTGGTAATGGATTTATAAAATAAGATGTTGATATAAAATTACATGAAAAATTCTATTATTAGATTATTCCAAGATCATTATCAGTATTGTTTTTCTAAAAATAAAATCATGGGGTATTTAAATTTGTTATATTAAATAAAATTATAAACTTTTTGGTGTATCTTTTGTGAGGTTTTTGATGGTTCTTATAATACTAGACTTGTTCATTTAACTATTTTTTTGGTTCTATCATTGTCATATTCACTAAAGTTTGTCTCTTATTTTTAAGGTTCTATTGGATTTTATTCATCATATTTTCACAGTTTTTAAATTATAGTATTTTCCAACTCCTGATAACCACATCATCTTCATATTATCTTTGGTACATTGCAGTGTTACCAGGAAATGTACCTAGTACATGGGATGATAATTTTTATTGAAATTTGTCACATCTAGTGGTTGATATTTCACATGTAATTTCATTGGTTATGAATTTATCTCTACTAATTTGTCATCCTTTGACCTTATTTTCTCATGGAGATAGTTAAAAGGTTTTCTAGATGTCTCTATAAAGGTTGGTCTTGGTGGTTTGTCTTTCATGGATCTTATTGTAATAAATTCATTGATGTTGGTGGATACTGGTGAGCTCCTAGAAATGGTTGTTGCAATTATTGTTGTGTATGATGATGTAGACTATATATTGGGAACCTAGGTAGTCGATAATCCCTTTGTAACACATGTCTAGTACTCTTCCATAAATAACCTGCTCTTTCTGGTGCGGATGAGCTAGTATCGATTGGTAGTATTTCTACTCTTATCACTACTAGGGTTTCTCATACAATTGACCATGTTTAATGCAATGGACATAATAAAAATCTTGATAAAGGAGTTATTACATCTCTTCCTTATAGTCTTGTTAAAAATTATGTCCTCAACATATCTCATAGGATTGAATTTCCATCATTGGAACATGAGGGGGTGCTCGTGTAGCAGATAACTGAAATGATTCCAATTTCATGGTATGAGCCTCAACATGAGATGCCCTCTTGGTAGTCTCTTCCACTTGATAGATTCAATAATGATGCGGACATTTTTTAGTTTTCCACAAAATGAAATTATTTAATAATTCCTCCTTAATTTCCAGGTCTTCTTATCACATATTGGGAATTAATCCTCAACAATCATTGGTGTTTACAAAGTTCATGCATCTTGATAAAGTCAATAATATAAAACCATTAATTGAAGCCAAAAATCAATTTCTTGATGTAATAATTTTTGGGTTAGCTCCTCAGATCTATCCTAGGATTACCATGTTTATTTGTTATCCACCTTGTAAATGTGATTAATTTTGTTCTCGAGATTAAAATTTCTTATTGGGGGGATTTAATTTTCTAGAATATTCATTGGTAATTCATCGGAAGTAATGATTTTCTAATGTAACATGAATTTTTATAAAATCTTTGGATCTATCATGCACAGTGAATCAGAAATCTCATAATAGAATAGAGGATGATGATTTAAATTTTTTACAAATGTTATCACAAACCTCAATAATGATCCATAAACACCTGTGGGGTTCATTTCTATAAAGAACATGAAACTAGCCCATGTTATATATCATTTGAATTAGTTTGAGTTTGATTTCGAAAGTGAGTTCCTAATTATGTGAGTGCACATTTCTGGGTAAAAACCCACTAATGGATGGAAAACCATATTCTACAATAGTTCACTCCTTCACCACTGGTTGCTCACCCTTATTAGAAGGTGGAACATGTTGTTGTTCGTGACGGTTTGGTGATACGAGATTTTTATGATCATCTATTGTGAAGAGGCTGTATGAATAATTTTTTTATCTATATAAATATTGAATCTATGTTAATCTCATACTTCTAGGTTTCTTGAGGGAGTTCACAATCTCTTGTTAAAGAACTATAAGAGATGAACATAATGGAAGATATAAATAGTGATAACCCAGGTTCCCTTGAATGAGATAAATGTAAAAAAATATGGAAGGAAGAAGAAGAAAATGAGAGGGGTGAGGTAATCCGTGGTTTGATTTGATGGTCATTATTAAAGAGGAACACTAATCCTTTAAAAAAGTTCCAAAATTTGCATTTCCCACATTTTTTTTGTATTTTCATGAGCTGATGTCAGATTCAAAATTTTTAATCCCATACTAAACTTTTTAAGAGGGATGTAGTAAAGTATCATTGTGGTGTTGATCCCACCCAGACTACAGGAAGGTCATAATCCAATTGAACAAAATAATTAGAAGGGATTCCACATTTTAACTCTCTAGGATTGTGAATTAATTTAATCTATATAGGTTAGATTATAATTTACATAATCAATAAAGGTATTGGGGTTATTTTTAAGGACATTGACAAATGATATTATATAAATATACATTGAATAGTCTTATAGATTATGTAGAGAAGTGGTTAATAAGTCACAAACTGGTTTTGGTCAAACCAATTGGATCTACTTATGTTCAAACTATCCCATAGTTATTGTGTAACAGATATGTTAAGGTCATTATGATTAGCGTCTATTCAGAAAGAATTACACGATAATTTTCATAGTTTGTTTCATATAAAATAATTAATAGATCTTACAATCATACTTCCTATGGTCATGATTGTGTGAAATAATATAATGAACAATTATTATTAACCTAATTACTAGACATAGAGTAACCTAGGATCAATATAGTAATTCATTAGGGTAATAAACACCCTTAATCATGACCACTAACTGAATTTGGATTAGACATAAATGGTATTGATGATCAAATGCACGTAAATATTAATCATGATATACATAAATGAGAAAAAATTCAGAAATAAGGAATTCAAGATTAAGAAAATATAAATAATGAATAAATAATAGAATAAAAATTTCATATAAAGGAAAAATTATTTTTATGGTAATATTGTAAAAAATTAGAAATCTAGAATAAAAAAATAATACCCAATAAAGAACATACAGAGAACGAAGAAACATTGATGAATGACACAATCGTTCATGAATAATTTTTAGTGGTGTTGAATTAGAATTTGACATTGAAAATGATTTTTGAAAAAAATTAAAAATGGGTGAGGAATGATTAAAAACACATAGTTATTCAATAGGGAAATGGAATTAATGATGGAAATACAATTTAGGATGAAAAAATACAAAAGAATAGAAGAACATCAGAGATAATAAAGGGGTCTGTAGCTTTCTTCTGAAATAGAGTACTGAAAATATTAATAGGACTGGAAAGTACATGCTGTTTATGATACACTTTTCGTGTACTAGAATAAGTTACTTCAGTCAAGATATATGAAACACATGTATGTTTTCTTTAAACCATGTATCTAAGATCTAACATTCCTTCCAAATAATTTATTTATATCATTGACCAATAGATCCTTCCATAAATTCACATCATTCAGTCTCTGCACATCATTTATGTGTAGGATTTAAATCATGGAAATATGCATTACATGTATTTTATTCACATGTTTTGAATTTTTTACCTCCATTTATATATTCATGGTATTTTATTTTTGTCATGTAGTAATATTTAAAAATATTCCTAAAAAACTTGTATATTATACACGATGTGTGAATCCTATTTTGGAACTTATTTATAATTTCATTCATGATGTACATAGTTCATAAATCTTGTGAAAAAAAACAATACCCAATTTATTATTGAATAAATCATGAATAAACCTTAATTAAATGAATCAATTATATATATATATATATATTATCATATTATATCATTTTTATTTAGTGGATATCATGAATTCTAGTGAATGGTGTGTTTAGTTGTTGGAGTATGAATGTGAAAGTGTAGTTTATGTTTAGATATACAATAAATACGGTAGTCAGTGAATTGGAAATAATGGAAGGAAATGAGAGATAGTTTAACGACTACAATATATTTTTGGGGATGTAAATTATTCATAAGGGGATATTTTTAATGGCCCATATATTTTCTAGCTATAAGGTATTGAGAAAATTTTGATTTTTTTAATCTATTAAGTGGTTTTTGTTGATTACTGATACATGAAATGGATTTTATGCATGTAAATACCCAAAAAAATGTTATTTAAAATATTTTTTTGAGTATTTTAGGATGATTAAGGTTTTTGTGTGATAATTAGATAATATCCTTAGTGGTTAGGATATATAAGAGTTTCTTATAGGACACACTCACTATAAACTAGAGATTCAAGACCTGAAAATTCTAGAAAAAGGGGTGGTGTTACCCTACATATGATGTTATGAGGATAAGGCCCTAGTTAACACGATAAACTGTTTTTGGAAATATTTTTTATTAAAATGGGGTTCATGCCCATTTCATCTTTTAGATGGATAACTCATAGGAGGGTCTGAGGGGATGAACCTCCCCTTCTTTTAAACCACCTAGAAAGAGGATTTGTTTTTTGGATTTTTTATACCGAATTAGGGTGTGTTTATCACCACTTATTCGACCATTTTTTCACTAATTTATCTAATATTTACATTAATTTTGGATTATTTTTCTATTTTGATTCCATTAGATCATGGAAAATTTGAGAAACGTCAATGGGTATTTTTTAGCCTATATAGAGGGAATCCAGAGAGAAAATACTCATGCAATTTCACACTATTTTTTAGATGGCATGTTTTAGTATTATATTTTGGGGTTTTTTAATTTTACATTAAAATCATTCATTAACACTAGTTTATTGATGTTGTATCTTTTACAATGAATGATGGAGATTGTATCCAATGTGGACCGCACCTCATTGTTCTCTGTTTTGGTGAGCAGAAAATAAAATGTGAGTTTTAGGAATTTGTTACAATTTAAATTATATGATTTAATTAATGATAAAACATTTTAATTAATTATAGATATTTTGTTTCTTGGGATAGGTTCGTGAGGGTGTGGACGATAGATGATGGGATTGGATTAGATATGGAATATTACGAAGAGGGGGTAACTCCATGTTAGGGGAAGGTTTCCCCTTTCCTAAAAAAACTTTATTTTTTATGAATAATGATGCATTATTGCATATGGAAGAGAGTTTTTTCAATTGAAATGAAGACTGTGGATTCCCAGGGACGATGAAATTTCTGATAGTTAGCCATCCTATGTCTTACATATGTTTTATTTATCACATGGATAAATTCTAATTTCCCAATGAATATATTTCCAACAAAAAATAGTGTTATATGAGTTTTCATGGGGCCTTGGGAAGGTCCAATTCTATTAATTGTTTGTAGAATTAACTAAAATGGACACCTTGAGAAAGTGGGTGATAATTATCATATTGGGGGGAAGTTAGTGATTAGAAAAATAAATGTATGTATGGAAAATGATGAATAAATCCCTTTTGAGGTTGTAGGTGAAACTTGATATGTTCTTATAGATTGGGGACCATTAGGATGTGGAATTAAGACAACAATATGGTTTTGGACAGGTTTTAGACGCAACATAATAAGATAAGGGTTTGGGTATAATGGGATGGACTGTGAGGATCCTTTGGATATAAGAACATGAGTGACTACAAACATAGAGAGGATGGACTAGACCTATAGATCTGGGTCAATGTTGCCTTAAAAAAATGGTAGAATCCTCAAATGATATACATGTGAATGTATCGATTACTAGAGAATATGATAGGTTTGGATGACATATTGGGTTCCCTAATGGGCGAGATTGGATGTGTTGCAATGAGGGTATAGAATTCTAGAGGCTCATGTCTTGGGATTAGTTGAGAAGATGTATAATAGCATTAGGGACCAACTAGTGCTACATGTGGCTATTGGACCTATCATTAAATGGATTTGGACATTTTTATCAGGGCGACCTCAAATGAGTTTTTTTTGGATGGGATGATGTGAGTATGACCACCACTGAATCGGTGGGGTTGGCTCAATGTGTTTTTGACCACCCCTATAGTCTGTGGGGTTGGGTTAGTGTACTGATGTGACCTACCCTTAGTTTATAAGGTTTTCACATTGTGTCAATGTGATTTCCCAATAGTGAGAAGGGATGGGTCATTGTGAATAAATGGTCTTTTCATTATAATCATGGATGAAGGACCTCCATGAGGGGTGGGTCCTATTTTGATTAGAAACATGACAAAAAAATTCTACCTTGAGTGAATTAGAAGTTGCTTGGGATACAAATGTATGATCATATACAACATTTATGTGTATTGGGTCAATGTTTGTATGCCTCTCTACCATGAGTCTTATTATATGAGTTGTTCATCATTAAAATTGGCATGAGGTGATGACTAGCTTCTGGTATTATGCCAAAGTTGGTATGGTCATGTGTTAGCGTGTCTTGGTTAATAGCTTATATAATAATTGGTGTCATCATTTCATCGAGAGTCAAATTAGTCTAGTTAGTGCATGAAAACTAAGTGATCATATCTATTTTATTTGATTTATTCCCTATTATATACACATGAATATGATGACATATATTAGTGTTGATTGGTCAGATCATGTTCTATTTTATGCTCAAACATTTCAAGGGTATCATGATGCAGATGAAAACCCTATATATGCTTTTCAAATTATACTACAATATTTCAATGAGATTGGTATAGAGAATCTCGAGTGTATTTGGATATTGTAATTGGAAATCAGGACGATAGTAGGGGCAGCGTAAAAATTTTGTTTTTGAATTATTTAATATATAGGAGATGAAACATTGGTTATCATTTATATGTTATATATGACAACATCTAGTATGATGTGGGATATGTTTATTATAATATTGTTTACTCAAATGACTTTGTATGTGTTCAATGGTTTACAATTTATATTACATGATACACTCTTATTTAAGGGAATAGTCTCCCCACTGTATATATTAATCCATCACTACTATTTTGTTTCCTTAAGCATATAGGGAGTTGTTATTGATGGCATATGTTTACCCTTTCCCAAGCACTATTGGTTAGCTTTATGTAGAGGAATCACAATGTGTTGAGATGGTATGTGGATTATAATATACTATATAAAACCAAATGTAGGATCTAAATAATATAGATACTGAATGATGAATCCAATAATGCTCAAAATACAGGGGGGTGAATTGAATACTATAAAAAATTCCTTTGTAAAATTTATATATTATTATGTTTAATGATTTTAAACAAGGTAATCCACAATTCCTCTATTTATACACACTTTCTAGATTCTGGAAATATGATTCCAAGAAAGTGATTCCCAAAAAGATGGTTCCGGAAAATGAAACATAATGAAAGTTTACAACGATAAAGATTATACCTTTATGCATATATAATCTTACTAAATCAATATATACAAATATAAGGAAGAATAAGATAGTAATACTTTCCTCAACAATCAAAATGCAGCAGAAAACTTGAAACAAACCAAGTAGGAAGTAATAAATATTTTAACCCAAAGTGAAGTGTATCCATCAACCTTTGATAAAGGTCTCTTGATTTATACTTTCAAGAAAGTATGTCTTACCCACACCAGGGTAAGCCCTTGATACCAATATTGGAGTCTGTCTTGATATCCCCGCAAGCTCTCAACATCAAGGTGTTCAGCACCTTTGTCTTTCTCAGCACGGAAGTCCTTGAAAATTAAGGTAGTCAGCACCTCTGTCTTCCAATCCCTGGAAGCCCTCGAATATACTCAAAAACTTTTGGAGTTTCACGAATCAATTCTGAACAAGATGTTCAGTATGCCCAAAGCATGAGAGTCTCTCTCTATAAATCACTTCAACATCATTTAATCTCTATAGTCATAGAAAAGTATTTATATCTTTCAAAGGAGCTCCTATTTACAGGAACAACACCAACGGTCGGCTCCCTCCACCAACAGTCATATTTTTTCTTGAATTTCATAGGGATCTGTACGTGTCTCACTCAAACAACAGTTAAATATTAACTTAATGCACGACATCATTTTATAATAAAAACATGTGTATGAAAAAATATGTTTACATAACCAAAATGAAATATTTCAAATGTAATAAAATAAAAGTTCAGAGTCTAACCAAAGCATATTCGTTGTCTATAATACAAGAATATTCAGATTCTGTATTCTAAGGAATTCAGAACCTGAACTTTATAGAATTCCGAAGTCTAAATTTCAATGAAAATTGGAATCTAGATACAGAATAATTTGGAACCTGAACTTACAAATTTTGGAGTTAGAGTTCATGAGAATTCGGAGTCATAACTTACCATGTTCGAATTCTGAATTCATTAGAATTCGGAGTCTGAAAATACAATGTTCAGAGTCTGAATTTAGAGAACTCAGAGTTAGAACTCATAAGAGTATGGAGTCTGAATTCATATAACACGGAGTCAGAACTCATAAGAGTTCGGAGTTCGAAATCATAGATCCTAGAATCTGAACTCATAAGAGTTCGGAGTCAGAATTCAGAGAACTTGGAATCATAACTCATAAGAGTACATATTGTGAATTCATATCCTGAAAATAGAAGGCTCTTTATCTAAGTATTATATGATTCAAAGGTTTTAGATATGCAACCAAATTTTACACTTAGACAAGATAATGAATAATTAAAAACATGGTAAGGATAAATTTCCATGGGGTTGGAAAATATTCCTTATGAATGTAAAAAACAGGGTAAAATGAAATTTACTTTGAGATAAGGTGTGTGTGATTTTCAAAACATCAGGATTGGTAAACTCATAAAGATACCTTATTGACTCAAAAATCTCCCCAAACATGAAGGAATGGAAAAGTTATAAATAATCCTTATTGACTCAACAATCTCCCCCTTTTGGAAAGCACAAACATCCTTAGGAAAAATAAAATAAGGACATAAAAAATATTTGTCTAGACTTTGAAAATAAAACTTATCTCCCTTATCATATAGGTAAAGATAAATACGAATAACTCTACCTGAGGCTTCGGAACAATAAAAATCGTATTATAGATTTCTGAAATGAGATTTTTCATTATCTTGAGATGGAAATATCTGTAATGAAAACTCCCCCTTAGATAAACTCCCCCTTATATAGGGATATTTCTTCTTTACATGGTATTATTTCTCCTTCCTACTCCTTTGTGACTTTTAAATAGAATTTGAAGGATTGGAAAATAAATTATGGTACCTGAAAGATTAGTGCACCACATCCAAAAGACAAGAAACCAAAAATTTTATTGTGATTAGAAATAATTTTTACAGGAAAGAAAAAAATACAAAAAATGATCGTATTGCATCAATTTTATCCTTCTTTTTCCTTCGACATCAACTTCTTGGCTATATTCTTCATATTTTTGAGCTCTTTATGATCTTATTATGCTCGCTTAATAAGCTGATCCTGATCCTCAACTTTCTTCCCTAAAACATTTATTATTTCTTCCTGAGACTTAAGAGCCTCTACCTAAATCTTCAAGAGTTCTTCTTTCTTGACTAGCTTCTATACTATCTCAGTCCAAAGTCCTCTTTCTCTCTTCCAGGATTGGGCAACAGAATAAAATTTCCAATTCAGATCCTTCACTTCTTGAATACAATAATTTTTTCCAAAGATAAATTTTCTTCAAAACTGGTTGTAAGATCTTTGATCTTACCATCTTCAATGTCAAACACCTCCTTGACATCATCTTGGTATTCAAAAAGTTCTCTCATGTCATAAACTGTCTTCTTTGACTTGCCAACCAATTTCATACAGGACCTTTTATGGGCATCGTTGTTAATGAAAAAATTGATGAAATCAACCGAAATCTTGATACACTTGTCCATCACCATGGACATTGAATCTGATTTCTGATTTAGTGTGTGTTGAATCATCTTCCATCAAGATTCTATGCTTGAGAAAATTAGAATGGTTCCAACCAGCATCTTCAATGATTGGACAATGAAATCACATCCTCGAGATGATGATTTTGAATCTGAGACTTTTCTAGGGGAAGGCTCTTTCTCTAGCTCAATAACTTTCCTCTTTGAAGATCTGCCAGCTTTCTTATTCTTCACAATAGCCTTATTAGGTGTATAAACAACCACCAATTTCTCCTTATCAGTTCTCAAAACGGATTCCTTATCTAGAGATTCATGTTCACTGTCAGACAGCTGAACAATTCTATCTTAATCTATCTTCTCCTTCTCAGCTCTTGCCTCAACATGTTTAGGATGAATAAAATGATGTTTAATTTTTATTCCTCAGACAACTTGTTCACTTCATCTTCATCTTTCTCGTCATCTTATTTCTGATCTTTCCCAGGTGTAGAATGCTTTGAATATTCTACTTCTGAAGTTCAGATTGACAATTTTTCAGATGGGCTTGCTTTCTCATGGAATTATTCAATTTTCTTTATGAGATCTTTAGTATCACCACTGCTTTCTTCTTCATACGATTCTTTTACTACTTCTTCTTATACTCTTTATTTCAATTTTTCCGGAGTGAATAAATTTTTACCCATTGTATCATGTAAAGCTTCTACCAATAAATATTTTGGTACTGGGATACACTCGGATGCTTTCTCAGCATCCATCAAAAGAGATTGAACAATATCTTCTTCATTCATCTTATTCTGTTGCTTCTTTTCCTTCTCATCCCTTTAATGATACTCAGTTTTTTTCTCATTCAGGGATTTTTCCTCAGTAGGGTCTAGTATGAACATGGGCTACCCTTTTCCCTATTCTTTTTATCTTCTCTCCATTTCTCTACAACCTTATCTGGATATGGTTTTTTCATAGATTTTGGAGGTGCAGATTGAGCTTCCTTATCTTTTGGGGGTTTTACTTCCTCTTCTACTTCCTTCAACTTCCACTTCATTCCTCCCTTTCTCAATGGTTCATGCACTTTCTATTTCGTCAGAAAAAATTTAGCTTCTTCCACTGGTAGGTCATTAAATTCTACAGAGTCGTAGGAAAAATAAATGTTTACCCTCTTCAAAGTAACATCACTGAAAAGCATGTCTTTGTAATTCCTTGGCATCGAACTACAAGGAATTTTGATAGATTCTAGACATTGAACAATCAACATAGAAAGAATGGATGGATACATGATTATCTGAGACTTCATGTTTCAATTCATAGTATTCTCAATCGTAAAAAGAATATTCTTAACCAAATTGACCTTCCACAGGTTCACCAAAAAATCTAGGATGTACATGTCAATCTTTTTCAATGTTTTCTTGTCACCTTTTCTCGGAATGATAATTCTTTGAACCCATAATTCGAGGATCCAATTATTTGTAGAGAGGTGAGAAATATTCTGAGTCTTGAAATCTGTAAGACCTAGGCACTACATAGATTTCGCCTTTATGAATCTTCCTTGATCATCTGGAAACATATGAGAACAAAATTCAGCTTCTCCTTCCTACGAAACTCCAATCAAACTAGCTACCATAGTGTATGAAAGATCATAAGTATTTCCATATCTTTTGAAAGAAAACTTCTATATTCCATCTTCCATGAAGAAAATAACTGATTCATAAAACATAATAAGAAAATAGGGATATACCAAATCTTTTACCCCTGACATCGATATGCAAACACTCTCCCATCCATTCCATTTGATGTTCTTCGAAATGATTGAATCATTCTTAGTGAAGAATTTAGAATACCCCAACCTTTTTACATACACCTGCCTCTCTGGAATTGGCTTCATAGTAGACATATCTTTCAGAGAGGATTTTTCTACAGACATTCGGAAATGAGAAAACTCTGATAAGTTCGGAACAGGCTTAAGTAGATGGTCAGAACTTCATCATGCGAGAGATTGAGATAGATGTGGGGAAACCCATCAAGGGTCCTTCATATAGGTGTTAGAAGTGATGATTCATCTTCTAAAATCAATACAATGGCTGAAAATACTTCTGATCATATCTAATGGTTGATATGATAGCCATAAGGAAAAGATGATAGAATCCGATCCTTTGAGGTTTTTATGAAGAAAATTCATATTTAAGTAAAAGAGATTCCAAAACAATGTAAAAACCAATGAAATTACTATCAATTAAATGATCATTAAAAAACATAAGAATGGAAACATACCTTTCATATTTCAAGGAAGATTATTCATATTGTGGAAAATGATTTCATGAAGAACTTTAGATATCGGAAAATTATGATTATGAAAAAAATTTCAAAACGAAATACATCATTACAAAAAAAATTTAGTACAAAAATATTCATTACGAATATTTTGAGTACGGAAATCTATATTTTGAAAATTTTGAGTAAGAAAATATTCATTATGAAAATTTTAAGACTATAGAAAAAAAATTCAGAGAACAAAAAATTTTAGAAAAGAAAAAATTAACAAACAAATGTACTCCTCATAGAGAGAAGTGTTTATTACACTAATGATATTGATTTCAGAAAGAAGTTAATAAAGATTATTACCTTACAATTATCATTCGTAACTTTTGTTTAATGTATTCAAATCTATCGGAGGGTAATGATTTTGTGAAAATATCAGCAAGTTGACCTCGCATTCCGATAAATTGAAGAATGATATCTCCTTTTTGTGTGTGATCCATAAGAAAATGATGCCTAATATCTATGTGTTTTGAAAGAGAGTGATGTGATTGGTTTTTTATTAAAGCTATGGCACTAGTATTATCACACATAATTTGTGTTTTCGTAAAACTCATACCATAGTTTGTGAGTGTGTGTTACATCCACAACACTTGAGCATAACAACTTCCAGCTACTACATATTCAGCTTCAAGTATGGAAAGTGATACTAAGTGTTTCTTCCTGAATGACCATGAAATTAATGAATCTCCTAAGAAATTACAGGTTCCAGATGTACTTTTTCTATCCACTCAATATCCACCAATGTTAGCATCCTAAAAACATTTTAGAACAAAATCATTTCTATAAGTATAAATGATTCATATATCCATGGTTCCCTTTAAGGAGAAAAAAATTATTTTCACTGCCTTTAAATGAGATTCCTTAGGATTGGATTGATATCTTTCAGATAAGCATACTGAAAACATTAATTTTGGGTGACTAGCTATCAGGTAAACTAAACTTCCCATCATACCTCTAAAAGTTGTTTGATCTACTGGTTTCCCATCTTCAAAAAGATAAAATGAATTTGAGGTACCAATGGGAGTACTTATACTCTTGTTTTTGTCAAATCCATACATTTTCAGAATATCTTTAATATACTTATGTTGGGATATATAGATTCCTTATGGTTTTTGAAAAATTTAAATACAAAGGAAAAATGTTAACTCACCCATCATACTCATTTCGAACTCAGATTTCATTAGATCTACAAAATAATCAGTTAATGATTGATGTGTTGAACCAAATATAATGTCACAAACATATATTTGAACAATAAAAACATTTTTATTATCTTTCTTTATAAAAACGTATGGATCTGTATTTCCCTTAACTTAATTATTTTGAAGCCGAAATCATGTAAGTCAATCATACCAGGATCGAGGGGCATTCTTAAGTCCATACAAAGCTTTGGTAAGTTTAAAAACATGTTCATGATGTTTTGTATCTTCAAAACCTGGAGTTTGTTCAAAAAACAACATCCTCATGAACATAACCATTAAGGAAAGCACATTTCAAATCCATTTGAAAAAGATTGAAATTAATGAATGATGCAAAGGCAAGTAAAATACAAATATATTCATGTCTCACTGATGGAGTAGAGGTTTATTCATAGCCTATTCCTTCTTGTGTATTATAGCCTTTAGCAACCAATATAGCTTTATTTCTTACTATGATTCCATTTTCAACACACCTATTTCTGAAGACATATATTACACTAATAACAGAAGATTATTTTGGTCTTTCAAATAAGGTCCAATAATTATTCCTCTCAAATTCATTTAGTTCATCTTTCTTAGTTTTATCTAATCATCATCACCTAAAGATTAATCAGTTCTTTTGGTTATAATTGGGAAAGGAATGCTAGATGTTATACTTCATTTTTTAAGTAACTTCTAGTTATTATTGGTTTATGTACATCACCAATGATACTATTACTAGGATGATCTTAAAGAAGCAACTGATTTTGTTTTTTAAAACATCTTCATCAACATAGGGTAGGAAATCTTCTTGGGTAAATGTTTCAGAATCATTTTCTTGGGAATCTTAATTATCATAAGGATCTTCTAACAAAGGTTGATAATTAGTTTTTAAAAACACATCTGAAGATGTAGGTTGTGGTTGTTTAAAAATGATGGGGTCAGTTTCATCAAATTTAACATGTACTATTTCTTCAACAGTACAAGGGTTTTTATTGAAAACTCTATAAGCCTTTGAAGTTGTGGAGTATCCTAAGAAAATTACTTCATCTTATTTTGGTGTGAATTTGTGTAAATTATCATTAGTATTCGGAATGAATACTTTTTAACCAAAAACCATGAAGTAGGAAAGTCTAGGCTTTCTACCATTCCATAACTCGTAAAGAGTTTTATTAAGAAAATGTCTAATCAAAATTCTTTTTTTAGTATAAAATGCAGTACTTATAGCTTCAGCCCAAAAAAAATTTCCACAAAATTATCTGTCAACATTGTTCTTGTTATCTTTTGAATAATTCTATTTCTTATTTCAATAACCCCATTTTGTTGAGGTGTTCTAGGTGTTGAGAAATTATGAGTAATGCCTTTTCTAGTACAAAAAGTTTCAAAATCGTAATTTTGAAATTCCTTACCATGATCACTGTGAATAGTTATCAAAGGAAGGTTTTTCTCATTTTTTACTTCAGCTTTAAATCTTTTGAAATTAGAAAAATCTTCAGATTTATTTGCTAGAAAATAGACCCACGTAAATCTAGTGTAATAATCAACTAAAAAAATACATAATACTTGCCTTCAATGCATCTAGTTTGTGTTGGAAAAAATTGTCTATATGCACTAATTGTAATGCATCAGTGTTTGAGACTTCACTGACTGATTTAAAACATTATTTAGGTTGCCTTCCATATTGACCAGGATCATAAACTTTTGATGAATCAAATCTATGCTCTGGTAGATTCTTAACTAATCTTTCCATTGAGAGTTTCCATAAGATTATAAGGTTACAGTGTACTAACCTTCTATTCCTCAACTAAAAATGATCTTACATTGTACTAAGGCAAGGTAAGTCTTGGATCCTACGGTCTTCTATGTTTAGTTTATATACATTATCTTTCCTATTGGAAGAAAGAGTAAACATTTAGAGGGATTTGTGTACTAAAAACATGTCATTAAGAAAATTCACAAGGTAACCATTATCACATAATTGACTTATACTAATGAGTTTGTGCTTATGACCTTTGAAAAAAATAACATTTTAAATAATAGTTTTCCAAGAAAGAATGATGTTACCTATACTAATAATTTCTCCCTTAGCATTATCTCTGAAAGTTACATTCCATCCTTTTGTCTTGATAATATTTTCAAATAATTTCTTAATAGTAATATTATGCTGGGAACATCCACTATCCAGGTACCATTTATTGTTGTTGGTAATTTCTTTACATTCCTGAAAATAAGAGTGTTAGGATTTCGGAAGCAAAACATTCTTAGATCCGGAAATTTCAAAAAGAAAAATCCTAGGTACCCACATTTTTTAGGAAAATAGGTTTTATGAAATCTTAAAGACTGGGTTTTGTTTAAGGAACAATTTCTTGACCAATTCCCACAAAACTAACACTTTGTGCATAATGGAGCACTTTGAAGGAAAAAATAATTGTTGCTGATAATCGGTTTAGAACAAGTATATCCAAATCAAAAATAATTCCTTTGAGGTCGGATTTGAGAATAAATTTTATCAAAAACATTTCTCACCTAAGGGAAATTATGACAAACACTTCATCAAGGAATATATTTCTGACTTTAGTACAAAAACGATGTTCTTATCTTCCAATACATTAGTACTAGAGTCTGGATCAAAAACATTTTCTTATAAATTACTTTTTCTAGATCCTCAAAAAGTTTATCTTTCTCAGAATTTACGTCCTCAAGGTTTTTTGAAATATTTTTTAAATCAAGGGTTTCCTTATCATGATCATTAGAAACATATGATATTTCCTAAGTAAGAATAGAAATCATAGAATTTTCCCTGTCAAGATTTTTGTTAACTTTTGAATTTTCATTCTCAAGAAGCTTAGCATACCTAGAAACTTCTCTATAGGTAGGTAAAGTATTATCCTCATCAGAAAGAGATTCTTCATCATAAGATTTATAATACATAACATTACTATAATTTTCATTCAAAGAAACATTTATCCTTGATTCAGAATTTTGTATCATAGTCATTAATAAGTGATTTTCAACAGGTAGTCCGGATATTAAAACAAGATTCTTTTGTCAAGAATATTCAAAATATCATGATTCATCAGAAGAGTCACCACCACTGGCACTCAAGGTGTCATTAGCTTTCAAGAATTCCTTAGCTTTAGCTTTGTGGTACTTCTTTCTGTTTCTCTCAGAATGATTTTCCTTTCATTCTTTTCTCTTAAGCATAGGACAATCAGGTCTTATATGTCCAAATCTATTATATTCATAACATGTAACTTCTGAATCTTTCATACCATTCATTTCATTCTTATTAAATCTGGATTCAATGTTCTTTTGTCCAACTATCTTGTTCATACTTCGAGCAAGATTGGATAGTTCATTTTCTGAAGATTCACTTCCACTATATTTGGATTGTATCACAACATTATTAGATTTTTATCTTGTAACACTCTTAGGAGTCTTGGAATTCATATGATTTGAAGTTGTAGTAAAAGAAACACTGCCATTTCCATTCTTTTTCTATAAATTAATAGCAACTCTCTTCATTCTAATCTCGTGTTCAAAGAAGATTTCCAAAAACATCATGAAGAGTAATCTTAGTAACCTTTCTATTTTCATCAATAGCAGTTCTCTTGGATTCCCACTCATTAGGAATGATGAATATGATATTTTCCACAAGATTTTCCTCATCTAATACTTTCTCACCCATGGATTGTAAACTATTAATGATAGTCATAAACCACTGTTTCACCTTATATATGGGTTCTCCATAAGGAAATAAAATACCATGATATTCAGATCTGAGCATGGCTCTTCTTGTTTCAATAACCATGGAAGTTAAAAAGTGTTTAACTTCATGTTTTTTCCAAATAAAATTTGCTGCTTCACAAAATAAAATTGGGCTATATATATTTCTAGTCATGGAACAAAGAAATATATTGTGTACCTTATAATTCAGTTCATATTCATGATTTTCTTGATTTGTGAAAGCACTAACTTCCTTGTCAGGGATTTTATATCCTCCAATAAGCATAACAAAATTTTCCACTCTAGTATTGATAATAAATGTCTTCATGAAATCTCTCTAATAATCGTAATCATTCCCATAAAAATAGGTGGTCTTGATGGATTTAGGTTTTCAATGAAACCAACATGGATTATTACCATATTAAGGAAAATAATCTACACAAACTTCCTAGTAATAAATTATTGTAAACAAGGAAATTATTCATCAGCAAGAAAAATATATAACAAGATTATCTCTAAGAAAAATATGAATCTGAACTTGTGAATCCAAAAAGATGATTCCGGAAATAAGAAATAGATGAATTCCCTCCTGAATCTAATATTGAGATTAATTCAGATTGAACTAATACACTGATACCAATGGTTGAGATGGTATGTTGAGTATGATATACTCTATAATACCGAATGTAAGATCGAAATAATATTGATACTTACTGAAATATCTAATAATTCTAAAAATACAAGAGGGGGAGAATTGTATACTTTAAAAAAATTATTTTGGAAATTCTAATGATGATTATGTTTAACAAGGTTAAACAAGGTAATTCACAATACCTCTAGTTATACACACTTTCTAGATTCCAGAAATATGATTATGAGAATGTGATTCTGGAAAATATGGCTTCCAAAAATGAAACTTAATGAAAGTTTTCAATGATAAAGATTCTACCTTAAATCGTATAGAATATTACTAAATAAATGTATACAAGTATAAGATATTATAAGATAGTTATACTTTCCTCAACAATAAAAATGCAGCGGAAAACATGAATCAAACCAAGTAACATGTAATAAATCATTAACCCAAAGAGAAGGGTATCCAACAACCTTGGATAAAGGTCCCTTGTTTTATACTTTCAAGAAAGTCTGTCTTACGAAAACTAGGGTAAGCTCTCGATATGACTATTGAACACTGTCTATCTATCCCAACAATCCCCCAACATCAATGTCGTTGGCACCTATGTATTCCTCAGCATGGAATCCCTCGAACATTAAGGTAGTTGTCACCTCTTTCTTTCGATCCCTAGAAGCCCTCGAATGTACTCAGTAACATTCGGAGTCTTACAATGCAATTCTGAACAAGATGATCATTATGCACAAAGAATGATATTCTCTCTCTAGAAATAACATCAACAACATGTAATCTCTAGAGTCATAAAATAATATTGAGCTCTTTCAAATGACCACTTATTTATGGAAACAACTCCAACAGTCCTCTCCCTCCTCTAACGATCATATTTTTCCATGAATTTTAGAGAGACCTGTACACATGTCACTCAAACAATGGTAGGATAGAAACTAAATTCACAACATTGTTTTATAAGAAAATCATGTATAAGAAAAAATATGGTTATGTAAGAAAAATGAAGTATTCAGAATGTAAGAAAATAAAACTTCGGATTCTAACCAAAAACGTATTCGGTGTTTATAATACAAGGATATTCGGATTCTGTTTTCTAAGGAATTCAGAACATGAACTCTATTTAATTCTGGATTCTAAATTTTAAGGAAATTCTGAATCTAGATTCACAAGAATTCAAAACCTAAACTTAAAAATTTTTGAGTCCGAGTTCATGAGAATTCGAAGTCAGAACTTATAATGTTCAGTGTCATAATTCATTATAATTTGGAGTCTGAAATTACAATGTTTGGAGTCTGAATTCAGAGAACTCGGAGTCAGAACTCATAAGAGATTGGAGTCTGAATTCATAGAACTCAGATTCATAACGCATAAGAGTTCATATTTTGAATTCAGAGAAATCGGAGTCAGAACTCAAAAGAGTTCAGAGTCTGAATTCATAGATCTCGGAGTTAGAACTCATAAGAGTTCGGAGTCAGAATTCTGAGAACTCAGAGTTAGAACACATACGAGTTTAGAGTCTGAATTTGTATCCTAAAAACAAAATGATTTTCATATAACTATTATATGATTCGGAGGTTTTAGATATGAAACCGAGTTTTAAACTTATACATGATAATGAATAATGAAAAACATGGTAAAGATAAATTTACTTGGGGAAAGAAAATTTTCCTTATGAAATTAAAACACAGGGTAAAATGAAATTTTCCTTGAGATAAGGTGTTTTTGATTTTCAAACCATGAGGATTGGTAAAGTCATAAGGAAACCTTATTGACTCAACAATCTCCCAAAACATGAAGGAAACGAAAAGTCACAATGAAACCTTATTGACTCAACACAATGTCCATATATTTAATCATATAAATTCATTTCAATCAAATGTCTATATATATCATCTCCAATTTAGTCTAAATGGATAAAAATATTCATGTTTTTAAAATTTAATTCTAATAAATTAATAAAGGCTTAGTGTATAATTAATAACTACGTAATAATATAATCATAGTTTATAGTTATACATGATAGTATAGTGCTCCTATTATACATTAAAACAAAAATTTAGTCTACTAAAAATACACATTTCTAAAAATAGGTATAAAAAATAATAAATATACCATGTAGAATTTATTTTTGTGGGTCTGTTATCGTATCATCATATATTATATATTACCAAAGGAGGACGTTATAAGAAGAAGTACATATGTGTTATGTGATGTTCCAAAAAAATTTCACTGATAGGTTTCCTGATCTAGTGGCCAAATGGCCTCGAGTGTGCCTCCATATATTCCAGAGGCTACATACTCTTAGTGGGGGTTTGAGGTGATTTTGTGGGGAGAAAATGAACTAATAATCAGAGTGGATCATAGTGGTGAATAAAATATAACTCATCAGAAATGATATAATAAATTAAATATAGATGTAATAATAATGGAAACATATATGGATGTAAACCATATAAATAAACATATACATAAATTATAGTGTATAGAATAAGATCCTCAGCCCAATTGGTGAGGACTCACTAGGTGCATCCAATATTCCTGAGATCAAATCCAGGTGGAGGCATATTTCTGGGATACTGTAGTAGTATTTTAGCAGTATTGTAGCTGGTACTATAGCAGTACTGTAGCAGGTACTCTAGAAGTACTATTGTAGGCACTGTAGTTAGCACTAGAGTGGCACTATAGCAGGCATTGTTCAGTATTATAGCAGCCAGAACTAATCATCCATCTGGGCCTTCGGGCCACCAGTTTGGTTCTCTGGTCCTACAAGGCTTTCGGGCCACCCAAGACCTTTGGGCCAGTTGATTCTCAAGGCCTTCGGGCCACATTAAGGCATTAGGGCCACCCCAAGGCCTTTGAGCCATATGAATGCATTCCCTAGACACACTACAACAAAGGAGCTTCCTCAGATGAGGACTCAGAGCATGTGCACTCACAAGAGCAGAGCCAAATGTATTGTCAGAATGAGAGGGTATGGTTGTGCCATCGGTACCAGGCTGTGCTTGCACGAGAAGCCTAGCCATATGGTCATGAAAAGGTGCAGAGCTACTATCACGATGCAGATACTGGGAAGGGGTAGTTCCTTGTATATAGTCTAGTTGAATTCCCTAAGACCTTCGGGTCACGTAATCTCCTTTTCCTATGAGCCATGTAATCTATAAGCCTACGGGCCTTGTCAGGGTTCCCCCTCATCCCTTGAAAGGGGGATTATTAAAAATCAATAAAAATCAAGGCCTTTGAGCCATTCTGGCATAACTTATAATGAATAGTAAAATATATAAAATTATGAAGTTTGGATTATATACATAAAGGGGGTATAAGGGAATTAGGGTAGTAGAAATACAACATCACACACTATACAAAAATACAGAAAGGACAAAATCTAAATATAATGAAATCAATAGAATAATATTTTCCCCTACACTTATACTCTTTATTAGAATATAAAATCATGATTTCATAATGGGGTTCTTCCCTTTGTCCCTGCCTACATACATGATATCGGTTCGAGTACTAATGAACTGCATGAACTGAGTGTGAGATAAGCTAAATAGTCCACCATGAATTGTGTATATCACTATCATTTTTATGAATATAAGATGATTAGTATTCAATTAAAGAAAATAAGGTCTGAAAGTATACAAAAAATTTCAATTTGTTTTCTAATTGATATCTATGTCAGATATAACATTATTATGCCTAATTAAGATCATAAGTAAGAACATTATATAATAAATTTAATTTGTATTTTGAGACCATATTCATACAAAAAAGGAATCCATTTTTAAAAAAAAATGTGTAAGGTCACATATTTTCAATAGGTTTCATGCTTTATATGCAAAGTGAAATCCATAAGGGTGTACCTATGGAATATCACCTTAATGTGGAGTTTTACTAGATCCCTATGAGTAATTCATACATATAATTCGGGTGAGTCTTGAATAGATCCTATGGAGTGATATAAAGATGTTCGTAATATGAAGATAAATCTAAGGAGAACCATCCAACAAATTAATTTGAATGTTCAAAAATATATGAAAATCAGCTATGCCAAGATGTCTAATAATCAAACTAATCATAATACCAAATCCATGCATAATTCATAACATGATAGAGACATAAATGAATTATATGGAGTCCCAAGAACCTATGTAATTAATATTTAATGGGAATCCATATATCACTTATTGTATTACGCACCCTTAAGGTAAATCCTACTCTATGACCATAATAAATCGTGGTTTAAAAAATAATCATGTTTCCTCAATCACAAGGATATCCCTAATCACATTTCCAAATTACAAGACATATTCAAGATGTTTCCATTCCATTCTCCATTCATTTAAATCATTTTTAATCTTCAATTTTTTAAGGAAAATTGACACACCATTAAATATGTTTAATTTTCATTAAATGAAATATGATCCAGGTAAGGTATCATAATATTCAATACCATTTGATTGAAACAAAAAAATTATAAGTTCTAATTAAACATAAATAAAATTAGTTTTACTACATAACATGGGAATGAATTAATATATATTTAAATATTTCACCTAAGGGGTGGTTCAAATTTATTTAGAGAACCCCCAATAATGAAATCATGGTTGTGTGGGAATACATATCATGGTGATAATTACATTTTAAATTTAACTGACATTGAAAGGTAATTTTACAGATATTTTATCTTGTTGATGAATTTTACATGATATAGACCTCATAACATTTAGTAAAATGAGTTCAATCACTTATCATATACTAGTGAAGGACTCTGTATATGGTATCTAATTCTGATTTGTGTTGTAATAAGAGAAATAATAGAAACAATACTAACACACTTGATATAGTGGATATTATCTCATAAGTAATTTTTTTTGATATGATAATAAAAATACGGATGGGAGGTAAAATGAATGATATACTAACTGTGAGAAATCCATAAAAACAGCATTAGATTCTTTGAACAAATGAAAAATATAACCATTGCCTAGATGAGGATGAGAGATCTCAGTGGGATAAGGTTTTTATTTATTTGATTGTGGAATAAATGAGTGTTATGTGTTTAAATTCTAGGAGGGAAAGTTGGAATTTCTCCTTATTTTATGGGTCACACTGTTTAGCTCCGCAGTTTTCTAAACTAATCTCCAATAGTATAGCTCAATCTACCTAACAAAAAAACCACTCATGGTTCATGAACATAGAAATAAAAACTATACCCCAACCATGTGATTGTAATTTTCTTATCCCCACTCATCGCACATCCTAGAATCATTATTTGACAAACAATGTGATATTGGCCACATTAGACTTGCATGTATTGATGGTTTTACAAGGATGTGTACCTTCTATTATAATGTTAAACAAACAACATGGTTAGGGGGAATGATATCAATAATCATGTTCTAATTAAGTACCTCACATGTTTTCTACAAAAATAGGTATATTGTGCTATAAATGAGATAAAATTATCCCAAATCCTTTTTAACCCCTTTTGAACTTTTTAGAGTAAAAAATTGATTTAGACAGAAAATTATAGAATCCATTGATCATTGGGAATCTTTCAATCTCTGCTCAGAACCCTTCCCTTAGTTTCTTATAAATGGGAGGTTGAACAATATCTGAGAATAATTCCAACCACAAAGCATGTATGTCAAAAATTTTTTCCCATAAATTGACATGTATATATCTACATTTCCATCTCACTTGGAAAATAAGATATGGCCTGACATGGAGAGCCTTCATACTACGATCAAAAACATCAATAATATACTCATAAAAACAAAAATTATCCACTATCTTGACATCCGTAGAATTGAATTAATGATATTGATAAGGGTGATAATTAATAAACTCTAAAACATGGAATAGGTTGTGCATGTCTTGATACCACTAAAGAAGAGATATATGATAGGGTACAAACCGAACACAATCTAATATCTCATAATTTCAACCATATATAGTCTCTATTTTCCCATATCTTTGAATCCATTGATGACCCAATCTTGGTGAAACACGTTTGAAGACTCAGTCATCCACCACAAACATTAGAGGTTATCGATGGTAATCAAAATAAAAAATCTATATATATTGATGTATAACCATTTTAATTATAATTATATATAAATTGTCTAATTTATCCTAAAATAGTCACAGTCTTATATGTGATTCCCTTATAATTCATCCAATACATATGAGATCATCATAACCAACCCTATGAGGCCTCATAAAGAATCTTCTATACAATCCAATGAAAACTATTATTATAAGATAACTAAAAAATATGTAAATTATTCTCCATCAATCTAAAAAATAATGTTTATATGATCTAATAATATCATATTAAACATTTATAATACAATCATACATAACATCAGTCTAAGAGTTGTATGTTATACAGAGATGCAACTGTAAAACCTAATCTCTTTGAAACCCTTTCTAGAATGGAGATGTAACCTAAGAAAAACATTCTGATATGATGGTACATAGGACCCCATTTTGGGATATATTCCCTTAGATGTAAATTCTTATATTATAATCCATTGAAAAGGACTATCGAATGGGAATGAAATGGGAGAATTTCATTATTCAATCGTAGATGGATCATATAGAATTACTATAATGAGGTGATTTCATTTTACCTTCCTACAATCCATATTGTTTTCATCAAATTTCTTATCAAGAATAAGAAATGGATATAAATGACCTTTATACCATTGTTTTTATTCCGTAACCTACTGATAGATAGAACACTATGTTACCAAACTCACACTCATCTTTTTCATCCAAATCCAAAAATATTCACAGAATATGTCGTAATAAATCTTTATAATGTTAAGATGTACAAAACATGTGGAATAATTATATTCTGAAATTAATTACTCATGTAGGTCTATAAGAGCCCACACATTTCAATGAAAGAACCAGATCATCATCTACAACCAAATAACTAGGATTTTGGTCATTACATGAAACTCTTTCCATCATGAAAAAGCCTTTAGAATTTGAAATTTAACTAAGCATCATTCAATCTAGAATTGATGAGCTCACAAATAAATCTATAATAAAATACTACCCTTAAAACACAACAACCTCCTGATGCATCCTAAAAAAAGAGACATAAACATCCACCTTATACTGGCTTCCGGAATAGCCTACATCTTATTCATCCTCCTCAGAGCATTGACCACAACATTCCATTTAACATGTTCACAAGAAAGGAAAAAATTGAAACACAGAAGTCATTATACAAATCATCCAAATTTAAGATTCATGTCATAGTATATAAATTTATATGTTATGTTTCTATGGTTAACATATAATTTGATATGTTCTCATATCTAGTAATGTATGTACCAATTTATACATGAATTACAACTCCTAACATGATATTGTTTGTCGGGAAATTATGCTCATGTTTTCTCAAATGAAAATAACAATATGCCAAGACTCATTAAACCTTCATTTAAACAAATCCCAAACTAATTATTTATACATGATCAAAATAATTATATCATATACAAGAATCGAGTAAATCTGGGATCCATATTGTGGTCAACCTTCCTTTTAACATCAGAAATTATTTCTCAAAGGCTTCATACCATGTGAATTTAATTTGACAATGTTTCATGCCTATAAGAGGGCATGCAATGTGTGAAAATTTAGAATAAAAATCATGTAATATCCTTTTATCCCTATGAAACTCCATATATTGGAGATGTATTTGGGATTTTCATAATAAACAACATTTTATTTAATCTCTAGATAGATAAATAAAATTGATTATGTTATAGTGTGACCCATGATATGATCTCTATAAATCCAAAAGCTATATTCTGCAATCTTAGCATATATTTTTTCCACCATTAGATTATTCAATTCAATATCATGTTGTTTTACTTGATCAGTTTGAGTTAGAGAATAAATTATGATATCATATATGTAAACCACTACGAAGAAGTCAATTTACTAGTGATAAACAAACATTATCAAGGATATTAAAATATTGGGTGTGTTCATGCAATTGAATGACATGTCATAATACTAATTCCAAAAATATCTACTATATAATGTCATATGTTTTATATATGAGTGTCTAGCCATTACCAAATTCTACCTTGATCTGAATTCATTTTTTGAGATGATCGTGAAACCTCAAAGATATTAAAAAAATATTGCCTTTTTGAGTTAATGGATATTGATTTATTATTGCGAATAGATTAAAACATAGATAATTTATCTAATTTATGAGGGTCCCAACCACTTTCATAGTGAAATGATAGGGTTAACTCAATGAGAGGTACATGTTCTTACAAACCCTTTAGATTCTTGGTCGCATAACTATATTTTGAGTTCATAATGATCAATATATGGCATCGTGAATAGAGGAATAGATAGTCATGTATTTTCTTATAAGAATATCAATAGTGAACAATACCCCTCTCATGAGAGGTGTTACAGAAATGTATTCAGTAAATGAATAAATGAAATTATTAACCACTACAGAATAATATCCATGTCACATTTCCTAGTCATCGAATAAAACACTAGAAAACTAGGCCTACGCTCTACTTACTGTCGAATTCACAAAATCCATCTTGACTAACATGGATGTCCAAATATACTTTTTGAATGTATTTATTAACATATAGTGATGATAAGGGCTCCCTATAGTAATAAAAATAAATCTTAACTTGAAAGTAATCCAACCATTCTCTCCGTATAATTATATTGAATCTTGTTATCTCATGGATGAATATGATCCATAAGAAATTGTAAATTACAATCATGAGTGGGAACACATTTCATTAGAATACCCTCTCTGACCGTACCATCAACATAGTATCAAGATTTATTAAAATATAGAAAAACTCAATTTTGAACATAATACATTATATGATAGCCACATATATAAAGGACTCTTAATAACATGTGTCAAATAAAGCAGATACTATAATTTTGGAATATACAATTTTACGTTGAACTGTTGATGTACAGACACTGAAATCCTTAGGTGTAGGTTGTATTAAGTGTTTTTGGCTCGATCGAAATATTGAAGATACATATTGACAACCATAATAATTACCTACACAATGGTGTTGTATATGATAAGTGTAGCTTCCTTGATGTCGTCCACCTCCTTGACTTGAATGGCCTTTAGGATTCCAGCTCCCCACCTGACATGGAGATATTGATCTTGCCCAAGTACCTCGAGTTGATGTAGACCCAATATCACTAAACACTAGTGGAAAGGTCATATGTAACCATTGAAGGGAATATATATTTTTTATTATAAACACTTAACTAGTTCTTTTCCATATTGGGGTTTCGAATCTCAGCCTAATACATTTGGGACATATCATATGGATACATGGGTGTGTACTATGACAACTGTGACCCAAACAAAAAAGCTAAAAATTATTCTTCATGATTCTTGATGAAATTCTTACCAATCATGGTACTGAACCATTATGACCCACAAAATCATATTCCCTCATATTAAGATCAAATATCAGGGCGTGGATCATGATATTAGTTATGGTTTTCAAGGGAAACATGAAAACATAATAACATGTGGTATATATGAGTCTATCATAAAATTTCCTTGACTTAGTTAATTCGTCATTATCATGGATTAGGATGAAATATTAGATCTATGTGAAATTAGTGGAATAGACCATGTTTTATGTAGTTCTCTTATGTAGGTTCATAATGTCCCATGATCATTTAACTATCATCATTTTTAGAAAGAATTATTCATAGAAAAAAGATTGAAAATCCCTCCAAATAATAACATGAAGTTGATATGACTGTTTGAAGACATTCCACAAGATCTTGTTAGAACATTGTAACAAGTTTTCTAAAAGAATAATTATTCTACATGATGGTATCTTAGGATTCTCATGTATATATAATAATGAATCTAGATATGACTCAGAATCCTAGGGAAAACCTTCCCCATAAATGGTAGGATGATGCTATTGCTATAACTCCCATGTAAACTCTACCATAACAATGGAAGGTTGTGTATATCACTATAAATACTAAAATATATATATTAAATCCATTTAAAATTAAATTTCGATGTCATGGTCGGGTATAAAAGAATGTTTCATTGGTTGAAATACATATACCAACACCATTTGTTTGGGTCCTAACACTTTTCTGGAAGGATCATTGTTTCCTTTCTAGAATTGGTCCCAATGTCTTCACGGAAAAATATTTCTACAGTTCCATGAACACACCTCATAATGAGATTTAATAACATAAATATCACATTTATATACAATAGAAACTCTCACCACCCACATCTAATGTTTGGTCTATGTGAAATTCTCATATATTATAAAAGATGTTCTGGTATATGAAAGATAATTGTCATGTTATTGAGTAAAATGTTACTTAATATGAAATTGGTATCCCTATTTAATGAAAACAATTTATTTTCATGTTCCTAATCCCAATAATTTCATATGAATATACATATGTATTAGGGTCTAATTAGATGAGTTACTAGTCCAAAATTATAATGTCTTATTCCTTATGAGTTACAATTTGAAGATCATGTAACAGAAAATTGAAATTAATTATATGATCATACAACAAAATAAGACTTATAAAATTTTATTTTATATGGATTACCATTTTTGAGTCAATAAGGTTTTTTTTTTCTTTTCCATTCCTTCTTTCAGTGGGGAGATTGATGAGTCATTATGGTTTCCTTATAACTTGACCATTCATTATTGTTTTGAAAATCACAAACACCATATCTCAAGGAAAATCTCTTTTTACTCGATGTTTTACTTCTATAAGGGAAAATTTCCATCCCTAAGGAAATTTATCTTTTCCTTGCTTCGTTTTCTATATCATAATTTTTCATAAGTATAAAATTCGGATTGAGGCCAAAATCTCAGAATCTTATAAATACCTAGATATGAAGAATTATCTTCTAGGATTTGTATTCTCAGAAATCTTGTTATGAACTTTCTAAGTTATGACTCCAGATTCTGAATCAGAATTCTGGATACAAACATTCTGAGTTCTGACACCGAATTCGTAATCATAATTCTGGTTAGGAATTTTCTAGGTTCTGAGTCCGAATTCAGAATCAGAGTTCTGGTTACAAAAATTCTGATTTCTGACTCTGAATTCTATATCCTATTTCTGGTTACAAACTATATGAGTTCGGACTCCGAATTCCAAATACGAATTCTGGTTACAAACATCTCTGTGTTCTAGCTATGATTTCTCTGAATTCAAACTCCAAAATCTTATGAGTTCTGACTCCGAATTCTCATGAACTCCGACTCCGAACTTTGTATGTTCAGGTTCCCAATTCTTGTGAATCCAGACTCCGAATTTCCATGAAATTTAGACTCTGAAATTCTATAGAATTCATGTTCCAAATTCCTTGAAAACAGACTCTAAATACCTTTTTATTTTAGACTCCGAATTCATTTTTGGTTATATTCTGAAATTTCAATTTCTTACACTCTGAATATTGGACTTTAGTTATCTAACTATATTTTACTTAAACTTGTTTTTTTATAAAACGATGTCATGCTTTCAGTTACTCACTAACTGTTGTTTGTGTGACACATGTACAGGTCCCTCCGAAATTCAAGGAAAAATATGACCGTTGGAGGAGGGAGCTGACCGTTGAATCCATGTCTATAAATAGAAGCTCATTTGAAAGAGCTCGATAATTTTGTAATATTTGAAGCTCATAACTTTCAGAAGTGATTTCTAGACAGAGAGGCTCTTATAAACTCTCAAGCATCATGCCGAATGATTGAATTTCTTGTTCAAACTTTTTGTCATGTAGATTTTCTTAGTGAGACTCTTATTGTTGCTGTGTACAATCGAGGTATTATGGGGATATGAAGAGAGAGGTTCCGACTACCTGATAGTTGAGGGCTTGTGGGGATAGCAAGATAGACTCTGATCTTCATATCGAGGGCTTACCCTGGGGGGGGAGGTAAGCAAGACTTTCTTTAATTTATAAATCATTGGACCTTTATTCAAGGTTGTTGGATACCCTTCCCTTTGGGTTAAAACAATTATTACTTGTTATTTTCATTGTAACAAGTTTTCCACTACATTTGTATTGTTGAGTAAAGTAGAACTATCTTATACTTCCATATAATTGTATTGTGATTTAGTTCGATTTTATACGCTTTAAGGTAGAATCTTAGTTGTTGAAAACATTGGTTACGTTTCATTTTTAGAATCACTTTTCTGGAATCAATAATGTTATTATAACTTAGAGGTGTTGTGAATTTTGGTTATTCAAAATTTCATTAAGGATTTTTTAAAGTATAAAATTCACCCCCTCTTCTATTTGAGCATCTTATCCTTACATATTCGATCCTACATTTTGTATTATAGAATTTATCATACTCAGACATACAATCTTACAATTGTTATCAAAGTAATTATTTCAATCTGAATTAATCTCATGATTAGATTCAGAAGATAATTCATGGAGTTGAACTTCAGAATTCACAATTTTTCAGAATTAGTTTTTCGGACTCATATTGTCCAGATTCAGTTTTTCTTAGAGATACTCTTATTCTATATTTTTTATTCTTAGTAATATTCTCTTTCTTTAAAATTTTTTTCTTTTAACATGTTTTGTGTGGAAAATAATTTTTCTTAAAGATGGCAGGAATCAATGTTGGTTCCATAGAAAATCTCAACCCAACAAGACCACCTATATTTGATGTAAATTACTACAAGTATTGGAGAGATAGAATGAATAATTTCATTATCAATACTGGTGTTGATAATTTTTTTATTCTTACTGGAGGATATAAAATCCCTGACAATGAAGTTAGTACCTTTACTAATCATGAAAAGCATGAATATCAGTTGAATTATAAGTTACACAATACTATACATTGTTCTATGATTGGAAATATTTATAGCCAAATTTCATCTTGTGAAGAAAGAAATTCAATATGAAAGAAACTTGAAGTTACTCATTTTGGAACATCCAAAGATATTGAAAAAACAAGAGCTATGCTCATAGCTGAATATCGTGGTTTTAATTTTCCTTATGGAGAACCCATATATAAGGTGAAACAAAGATTCATGAATATTGTGAATAGTTTACAATCAATGGGTGAGAAAGGATTCGATGATGAATCTCTTGTATATAAGTTCATATACATAATTCCCAATTAGTGGGAATCCATGAAAATAGCTATAGATGAGAACAGAAAGGTTACACAGATTACGCTTGATGAACTGCTTGGAACTCTTCTTTAGCATGAGACTAGAATGAAGAGAGATAGAGATAATGTAAAGAAGGAGAATGGAAATGATAGTGTTGATTTTACTAAAACTTCTAATCATATGAAATACAAGACTTCTGAGAGAGTTACCTGATCCAAATCTAAGAAAGTTGTTATACAATCCGAATCTAGTGGAGATGAATCCTCGGAGAATAAATTAGAAAATCTTGCTCGAAGGATGAACAAGATAACTGGATAGGGGAAATTTTAATCCAGAAATAATAAAAATGAAAGGAAAGACAAGAATGATTCAGAATTCACATATTATGAATGAAAGAGATCTAGACACATAAGATCTGATTGCCCCATGCTTAAGAGAAAAGAAAGAAAGGAAAGGAATTCTGATAAAAACAGAACGAAGTATTACAAGGCTAAAGCTAAGAAAGTCATGAAATATAATGACTCCTGGAGTTCCAGTTGTGGAGACTCTTCAGATGAAACATCAGATTATGAATCTTCTAGATAGAACAATCTTAGTCTAATAGCTATACTACCAATTGACAATCCTTGTTTAATGGATAAGGTACACAATGCTGAATCAATGAACAATATATCTTTGAATGCTAATGACAGTGAATATTATTACTCTTCAAATGAATAATCTTCTTCTAATGAAGATAATAGTTTTCCTACCTATAAAGAAGTTTCTAGTTTTTCCATTCATCTAGAGATTGATAATTTAAAACTCTTGAAAAAACTTGATAAGGTGAAAAATATGAATACTATTCTTACTATGGAAATATCAGATCTTTCTAACAATCTTGATTAGAAAAATACTGATTTTGAAAGTATTTTAAATAATCTTGAGGATGTAAATTCTGAGAAGAATAAACTTTATAAAATCTAGAAAACTTAATTTCTATGAAAAATGATATAGAGCCTAGCTTTAGTTCAAAATCAAATGTTTTTGAAGACAAGAAATTTGTTATCAATAAATAAATCCGAACTATTTTCCTTGAGGAAGTGTTTTTCAAACTATACATTAGGTAAAGAAAATTTTGATAAAATGTATTCTCATATCCGACCTCTAAGGAATAGTTCTTGATTTGGTTATACTAGTTGTAAACCTATTTTTAGTAACAATTATTTTCATCCACAAAGTGCTCTTTTTTGCACTAAGTGTCAGTGTGGTGGACACTGGGCAAAAAATTGTTCTCTAAAAAAACCCACTCTTTAGAATTTCATAAATCATTTTTTCCAAAGAAGATGTGGGTGCCAAAAAAATTTCTTTCCAAGAATTGCAGATCCAAACAAATTTGGACTCCGAAAACCTAACTCTTTCTTATTTTCAGGAAAGTAGAAAAGGTACCAACAACATTACGTGGTACATGGATAGTGGATGTTCCCAACATATGACTGGTAAAAACACTATTTTGAAAAGATTATCAAGATGAAAGTAGGAAAATATCTTTCGGAGATAATGCTCAGGGAAAAATTATTAGTATAGGCAACATTGATCTTATTAAAAAACATTTATTTCAAATGTTTTAGTTGTTAAGGGTCTTAATCACAACCACATTAGCATAAGCCAATTATGTGATGAATGTTACCTTCTAAAATTTTGGAATGATAGGTGCTTAGTACACAATTCCAAGGAATAGTTTATTCATTATGCACATAGTAAGGAGAATATATACACACTAAACATAGAAGACCTTAAGAACCAAGATCTACCTTCACATAGTGCAATGGAAGACCATTCTTGGTTGTGGAATAGAAGGTTAGGACACTGTATCCTTAAGAACTTATGAAAACAATCTAAAAAAAGATTAGTTAAGGATCTACCAGAGCATAGATATGATTCTTCTAAATATTGTGACCCTTGTCATTATGGAAAGAAACATAAATTAGGTTTTAAATTAGTTGGTGAAGTCACAACTACTAATTCATTACAGTGAGTGCATATGGATCTTTTGGGTCCTATACAAACTGGATGCATTGGGGTCAAGTATTATGTATTTATTTTGGTTGATTATTACACTACATTTACATGGTTCTATTTTCTAGAAAATAAATCTGAAGCTTTTTCTTATTTCAAAATTTTTAGAGCCCATGTCAAAATTGAGAAAAACCTTCCATTGATTACTATTCATAGTGATCATGGAGGATAATAACAAAATTCAGATTTTGAAACTTTTTGTAGTAGAAAAGGAATTACTCATAAATTTTCAGCACCCATAACACCTCAACAGAATGGTGTTGTTAATAGAAGAAATAGAATTCTTCAGGAGATAACAAGAACCATGTTGAGTGAATATTATGTAGCCAAACATTTTTGGGATGAAGTTGTATGTACTGCTTGTTATACTATAAATCTGGTTTTGATTAGACCTTTTTTTAATAAAACTCATTATAAGTTATGGAATGGCAGAAAACCTAGACTTTCCTACTTTTAGGTTTCTGGTTGCAAGGTATTCATTCTGAATACTAAAGATAATCTATATAAATTCGCACCAAAATCTGAGGAAAGAATTTTCTTAGGCTACTCCACAACTTCTAGGGATTATAGAGTTTTCAATAAAAACACTTGTATGTTGAAGAGACAATGCATGTGAAATTTGATGAAACTGGTCCTTTGGTTTTTAAATAACCCCATCCAACATCATCGGATGTGTTTTCAAAAACTAATTATTAACCTTTGATAGAAGATCCTTATGATAAAGAAAATTTTCAATAAGATAATACTGAAACATTTACCCCATAAGACATCCTACAATATGTTGATGAACAGGTTTTACAAAACCCAAATCAGTCATTTCTAAAGAATCATCCCAGTGATAGAATCATTGATGATGTAAATCAACCTGTAAGGAATAGAGGTTCCTTAAGAAATGAAGTAGAACATCTAGTTTTTATTTACCAATTAGATCCAAACTGCATTGATTAAGCTTTAGGTGATGATGATTTGATTAAAGATATGCAAGAGGAACTAAATGAATTCGAATGGAATAATGTCTGGACCTTGGTTGAAGGACCTAAGAAAACATCAGTTATTGGTGTAAAGTGGGTCTTCAGAAAAAAGTGTGATGAAAATGGAATCATTGTAAAAAATAAAGCTATATTAGTTACCAAAGTCTATAATACACAAGAAAGAATAGACTATAAAGAAACCTATGATCCAGTATCTAGACCTGAATCTATTTGTATTTTACTTTCCTTTGTAGCATTCTTCAATTTCAAACTTTTTCAAATGGATGTGAAATGTGCTTTCATTAATGGCTATGTTCAAGAGGATGTTTTTATTGAAAAACATCCTGGTTTTCAAGATATAAAAAATCTTGATCATGTTTTTAGATATACTACTGCTTTTTATGGTCCTAAACAGGCCCCTAGAGCTCGGTATGATAGACTTATAAGACTTTTTCTTCAAAATAACTATGTTAAGGAAAATACAGATCCAACCCTTTTTATAATGGAAGAAAATAAAGATGTTTTTACTGTTCAAATTTATGTTGATGATATTTTATTTGGTTCAACTCAGTAATCTTTAACTGATTACTTTGCGAATCTAATAAAATCTGAATTTGATATGAGTATGATGGATGAGTTAACATTTTTCCTTCGTTTTCAAATTTCTCAAAAACATGAAGTAATCTATATATCCCAAAATAAGTATATTAATTATCTCCTTAAAAAGTATGGATATGACAACACTGTGATTATAAGTACTCCCATCGGTACGTCAAATAGACTTGATATTGATGAAGCTGAGAAACCAGTAGATCAAACATCTTTTAGAGGTATGATAGGAAGTCTACATTACTTAACAGCTAGTCATATAGACTTAATGTTTTCAGTATACTTATGTTCAAGATATAAATCCAATCCTAAGGAATCTCATTTAAAGGCAGTGAAGATATTTTTTCACTACATAAAGGGAACCATGGATTTAGAACTCTTTTCTACATCTGGAAATGATTCTATTTTAAAATGTTTTTTAGATGATGAATTTGGTGGATGTATAATGGATAGAAAGAGAACATCCAGAATAGGTCATTTCTTAAGAGATTCGTTAGTTTCTTGGTCTTGCAAGAAGCAACACACAGTAGCAGTTTCCACTGCTGAAGCTGAATATGTAGCAGCTCGAAGTTTCCATGCTCAAGTGTTGTGGATGCAACAAACACTCATAGACTATGGTATGTATTTTACCAAAACAAAAAAAATTTGTGATAATACAAGTGACATTTCCCTTCGTAAAAACCATACACATCACTCTCCTGCAAAGCACATAGTTATTAGGAATCACTTTCCTAGAGATCCCACAAAAAATGAGATATCATTCTTAAATTCATCGGAATGCAAGATCAAATTGCTGATATTTTCACAAAATCTTTCCCCTCTAATAGATTTGAATATATTAAATAGAAGTTATGAATGATAACCATAAGGTAATATTATTTGATTAACTTCTTGTTACACCAATCTCCTTACAGCAATAAAACCCTTTTCATAGGGAGAATACATTTATTAGTTAGTTTTTCATGTTTTTCGTAATTAAGTGTTTTATATTTCTCGTAATGATGTTTTTCTTGTTTTTCGTCTTAAAGATTTTCATGGTTTTCGTAATGTATATTTTAAAATTTTTCGTATTTGAAATTTTTGTACATGAAATTTATTTAATGGAAATTTTCGTACTTGAAATTTTCGTAGTGATGTTTTCGTAGTGAAAATATTCGAACCTGAAGTTTTCGTAATGAAAATCATCAAACCTGACGTTTTTGTAATGAAAATCATTTGACCTGAAATTATCGTAATGGAAATCATTGGACCTAAAATTTTCATAATGTAAATCTTCAGAGCTGAAATTTTCATAATGAAAATCTTCAGACCTGATGTTTTCGTAATAAAAATCTTCGGACCGGAAATTTTCGTAATGAAAATTTTCAAACCAGAATTTTTCGAAAAAGAAATTTTCAGTTTTGGAAATTTTTGTAGTGATTTTTTTGTATTCATGATTTATTTGGAATCCAAAGTTCTTCAAGATGAATATTCTTCAGTACAAATAATCTTCCTAGAAATCCGAATGGTATGATTCTCTCTTGAGTTTTTTTAATTACATTTTACTTGCTTTTTAGTCTCTTTTTCTTTTAAAAATTTCTCGGATTCTAGTTTCTATAATTCCAGATGTTTTCCTTTTAAAACCTCAAAAGATCGAATTCAAACAAATTTTTCCTTGCAGCTATCATTTCAAATGTCAGATCAGATCTGAATAATTTCTAGCCATTGCATCCAAATGAGAAGTTCAACTGTCTCTTCAACACCAATATAAAGGTGACCCTCGATAGTTGTCCCACACCAGTTTTCAAATAACATGTGTGTCGAAGCTCTTCCTCTCTACAAAAGCCCGTTCAGAACTTTTGAAAAGTCCTCAATTCCGAATGTCTGCAGTAATTCCTTCTCAAAAAATGTCTTCTATCAAGCCAATTTCAGAGTGGAAAATATAAAAGGATAGGTTGGAACACCAAAACTTTTTCATAAGGTATGACTCTATTACCTCAAAGAGTATCAGGCTTAATGGATGGGAGAGTGTAGCTATATCAAATACAGGAGCTCAATATATTGTATATCCATATTTTTTCATATAATTATGTGAATCAATTTGTTTCTTTAAGGAAGAAGATAGAGAAAAATTTTCCTTTAAGAGTTATGTAAACACCTATAAACTCTCTTACACCAAGGCTGCGAGCTTGGTGGGTCTGTCATATGAAAATGAAGCTGAGTTTTTCTTCCACAAGCTGTCAGATGATCAAAGAACATTCATCATGGTGAAGTCTATGGAATGCCTTGGACTTACTGATGTAAAGACAGTAAAGATTTCCAATCTATCAACCAATAATCGGATCCTACAGTTATGGGTTCAAGGTCTGATCGTACCGAGAAAGGGTGACAAGGACACCCAGAAAAAAAGTGATATGTATTTATTGAACTTTTCGTACAATCTAAGGAAGTTCAAAATCATGAATAATATTCTCATTATGATTGATAATATCATGAATGGAAATCTTAGAGCTCAAATTATTATGTATCATGCCTTACTTTCCAAGTTGATCATTCGGTGTCTTGAATCATTCAAGATCCCTTGTAGTTATAAAATGAGGAATTTCAAATTAATGTTGATCAGTGATGACACCCTCAAGAGAATGAAGGTTGGTTTCTCTAAGGAGTCAAGAGAATTCTATGATCTGCCTGACAATGAAGCAGAAGCCATTCTGAAAAATACAGAAGAATCTTAACCTTCAAAGAAGGCCGAAAATAAAAAAAGTTGATGGAAGTGTAAGTTGAAGTCAAAACCCCTAATTCTAAGGTAGTCCAATCCGCACCTCCTAAACCCAAGAAGAAAAAAGTATACCCAGATAAGGTGGTAGAAAAACGGAGGGAGGATAAGAGGAATATAAAAGAAGGGGAGTCGTAGTTTGGTTTGGAGCTGGATGAGGCTAAGGCCTTGAAAGTGTCAACTGCTGAAGAGAATGAGAAACAAGCTAATGGGAAGAAACTAAAGAAGAAAATGTCTGAGGCTGACATTGTGCAATCTCTTTTGAAGGCCACTAAGGTTTCATCTGAACAAATATTCATACTGAAATTTATCCTTGTAGAAAAATTTCCTAAGATTCCAGGGAAGAATTTATTCACCCAGGATAAAGATAAAGAAAAAATTGATGAAGAAGTAGAAGTAGTGGAAGAAGTGGAAGAGTTGGATGAAGAAGAAGAAGAATAAGGGAGTGGTAACACAAATGATCTTATAAATAAAATGAAAATTATCAAGAAAAGGGAATCAGATCTGAAAAATTGTCACTATGGACTTCGGAAGCCGAGTCCTCGAAGCTTGTCACTCTAGAGAAGGATGATGAAAAGGATGGAATGAAGGGTGAAGAGAAAGGTGAAGAAGAAGTTCATAAATTGTTTGAAAAAGAATGTAAGAATCATGATTTCATTCTTCCTGAAGACATTGAGGTAGGGGCTGAAAAAGAGTAAATTGATGAAGATAAAATTGTACAGTTGTCTAGGAGTGAGCATGAATCCCTTGATGAGGAATCCATACCGAGAATTGATAAGGGTAAACAAGTTTTTGTTGATACTCCTAGAAAATCTGTAGTGAAGAAGAAGGAAGTTTCCGGATCTTCTTATAGGAAGCTCGTTGAGTTAGAAAAACAAGAATCACCAAGAAGAGTCTCGGATTCTGAATCATCTTCTCATGGTCAGGATTTTGTTGAACAATCTATGAAGAAGCATGTTGTGTCCATTACGACTTTTTCAAGAATATATTCTAGATGACAGATGCTTCAACATTCTCTTAATCAGAAATAATATTTAGTATCCATGGAGATAGAAAAGTGTTTCAAGGTATATTCATATTTCAAAACATATTCTTCATAGGCTCTGAAGCTCACAGAAAGCCATGTAAGAAGATATCCAGCTGGTCAAAGAAGACAGTACAAGAAATGATGGAGCTAGATCAATTTCAAGAAGTTGTCAAAGATGCTTTTGATACTAAGGACACCAAAATCAAGGATCTTACAGATATCTTTGAGAAAAAACTAACTCTTGAGTAGAATGTTCAGATAAAGGATGTCAAAGATTTGAATGGGAAGATGAATTATATTGTCCAATGTTGGAAAGTAGAAAAGGATCTCCGGATTGTGATCCAAGAAAATCTAGAGAAACACGATGAATTGCTGAAGGTTTGGGAAGAGGATAGAAAATCTCTGGAAGCCAAGATCAAAGAATTAGAAAAGAAAGCATAGGAGTATCACATAGAGCTGACAAAGATAAATACTAATGTGAAGAAGCTAAATCCCATGAAAAAAAGAAAAATAAATCCTACTCCGATCTTTTGTTGTATATGTTTTTCCTTGTAAAAATTCTACCAACCATAATGAAATTGTGGATGCTTGTTTTGTATAGATGTGTTTACTAATATTTCAGGTAGAAATTTTTCCATTCCCTAAAACTCTTTTGGAAAATCACAAAGGGGGAGAAGGAAAAAAATTCTAAAGGTGAGAAAGAAAAATATTTCGATGTAATGATGATTTGTCCCTATGTAAGGGGGGTTTATCTAAGGGGGAGTTCTCATTATGAATATTTTCATATTCAAATAAAATTTTTCATTCCAATAATCTAGAATATGAAATTTGTTTTCCAAATCCTAAGGGGAAGTTATTCATATTCTACATTGTCCATGAACAAAGGGAGATAAGTTTTATTTTCAAATATTAGTAAAATAATTTATAAGTCTTTATATTTATTCTTCGTAAGGATGTTTGTGCTTTCCAAAAAGGGGGAGAGTGTTGGGTCAATAAGGTTTCCCTTATGAATTATCCATTCCTTCTTTCAAGGGGTAGATTGTTAAGTTATTAAGGTTTCCTTATGACTTGACCATTCCGTATTGTTTTGAAAATGTCAAACACCTTATCTCAAGGAAAATCTGTTTTTACTCTGTTTTTTACATATATATGGAAAAATTTCCTTCCCCAAGGAAATTTATCCTTACCTTGTTTCATTTTCAATATCATAATTTTTCCTAAGTATAAAATTCATATTGGGACCAAAACCACAGAATCCTATAAATACTTAGATATGAAGAATTCTGTTCTCGGATCGAAATTCATAGAATTCTGGTTACGAACATTCTATGTTATGACTCCGAATTCTGAATTAGAATTCTGTTTACGAAATTTCTGAGTTCTGAATCTGAATTCTGAATCAGAATTCTGGTTACGAACATTCTATGTTCGGACTCTGAATTCTGAATCAGAGTTCTGGTTACGAAATCCTTGATTTCTGACTCTTAATTCTGAATCAGAGTTCTGGTTACTAACTTTCTGAGTTCTGACTCCGAATTCCTAATACGAATTTTGGTTACGAACTTCTCTGAGTTCTAACTCCATGTTCTCTGAATTAAGACCCCAATCTCTTTTGAGTTCTGACTCTGAATTATCATTAACTCTGACTCTGAATTTCTAAATTCATGTTCCAAATTCTTGGGAATTCAGACTCCGAATTTCCTTGAAATTCAGACTCAGAAATTCTATAGAATTCATGTTTCGGATTCCTTGAAAATATAATCTGAATACCTTTATATTTTAGACTCCAAATTGATTTTTGGTTAGATTCCAAACTTTCATTTTCTTACACTCCATATATTGGTCTTTAGTTATTTAACCATATTTTTCTTACACATGTTTTGTTATAAAATGATGTCGTGTATTTAGTTACTCACTAACTGTTGTTTGAGGGACACGTGTATAGGTCCCTCCAAAATTCAAGGAAAAATATTGTCATTGGAGGAAGTAGAAGACTAATGAATCCATGCCTATAAATAGAATCTCATTTTAAAGAGCTCGAGACATTTGTAATTTTTGATGCTTAGAACATTTAGAAGTGATTTCTAGAGAGAGAGGCTCTTATAAACTCTGAATCTTTGTGCAGAATGTCTGAATGACTTGTTCAATCATTGTTTCATGCATATTTTCTTAGTGCGACTCTAATTTTTGTTGTTTACAATTGAGGGCTTCTGGGGATAGAAAGACAGAGGTTCCAACTACCTGATAGTTTAGGGCTTTCAGGGATAGAAACATAGACTATGATCTTCGTATTGAGGACTTCCCCTGGTGTGGGTAAGACAAACTTTCTTGAAATTATAAATCATGGGACCCTTATCCATGGTTTTTGGATACCCTTATCTTTGTGTTAAATGAGTTACTACTTGTTACTTGCTTTGTTACATGTTTTCCACTTCATTTGTATTGTTGAGGAATGTATAAATATCTTATACTTCCATATACTTGTACTTTGATTTAGTTAGATTCTATATGCTTTAATGTAGAATCTTAGTTGTTGTAAACTTTTGTTATGTTTCATTTTAAGAATCTCTTTTATGGAATCAATCATGTTATTAGAACGTAGAGTTGTTGTGGATTTTGGTTATTCAAAATTTCCATAACGATTTTTTTTGGAATACAATTCACTCCCCTCTTGTATTTGAGAATCTCATCCATATATATTTAATCTTAAATTTGGTATTATAGAGTATATCATACTCAGAAAAACCATCTAACACCATTTAAATTTAATACATATACAATCTTTATAAATTACAATTAGTATCCATTTAACCACAACCAATTTATGTTTCATCTTATGAAACTACAATTACATAATTGAAACATGTGATAATTGTCTGGTTAAGGATTCAACATAAATATATAATATGAAACACAATTTTTGTATATGTAGAAAATTAATTAAACAATTATACAATATTTTTGTATATGAAATGACAGTGGAGTTACAATATAACAACTACGTCAAACACACAATAAAAATTGGAATCACATGAAATTTATGTAGCTTCGTACACATGGCATGGTATATTGATGGAATGTAAATTCTTAGGTTCTTATAATGATTGATGATATAATACTCTATTTTCGTACTAGCCCATGATTAAAAACACACAATTATTATAAAATTCATAAAATATATGTTTCACAATATTTTGAAATATGTACAACTATAGTATAAAGGAATCATAACAACAAGTATAGTCTATGGAAACATGGTTTATCCTCTACATGGTCTTTTTATTCCTAAGATCAAGCTCTTCACAAAATTATAACAGTTCATAATATCTTATCTACTAACCCAAAATACCATGATAAATAAGAATAAAGAATTTATACCACTTCATGAAATCACAGAACTAGTTTACTGATAAATATCCCAACATGATGGCTGCTTGTCTTAAATCATGCCTATCTATACACTATAGTGTACCAAATTGCATTGAGTGTTTGTGTTAGTATTGTGGGGAGACTACAAATCCCAAATCTAAGTAAACCATAGTTGTTAATAGTATATATATCATTGGTATATATATAAAAAATGAACTATCAAAGTAGTAATAATGTAATTAGTTATGGTTGTAAACCATATAGCTAAACATAGAGATTTATAACAATAACTACTAACATATAAAAAATTATGATGTCATGATGCCATTGGAAATGGGGTATAGGGTAATCAGGCTTATAGGAATACAACATGAAAAGCTATACAAAAAATACCATAGGCCAAAATCTATCCCCAATTGCATAAAAAGAACAATCATAGACCTCTGCTTCACAACTCAATCCTTGTATTGAAAATTATGGATTAATATATAAAAAATCACATATGTCTCCTCCTACATCCATAAACTCTGTATAAGAACCAATTGATGACCAAACCAATGTAAGAGTAAAACTAAGTTGGAGTCCTCAAATAGTCCAAAGCACAATGAGTCAGTGGGTATAAGATGATTAGTGTCCAAGTATAAAAAATAATGGATGAAAATTACAAACAATGATATCGTTCGTAGATCCTCATGGGGAACCTATCTGATACCACCTACTTTAACATAAATTGGAGATTAGTTGATTTCATTACATTTTAAATTTTTATTTATAATTCTGGGATCTGAGTCTTACAAACAAAGAATCCATATGTAGTTTAATCATGTATTGCTCAACAATTTCCTTGGTTTTAGTGTTTTATTGGCTATGTGAAATCCACAGGGGTGTCCCCAGAGAATCTCACCTTAATGTCAATTTCTACCCAATAACTAGGAACAATCCCTAGGCATCCACGTTATTAGACTTTAATGGATCCCAAAGATTTATCCCTGGTGGTTAATCAATTCTAGATAAATCTAGTGAAATTAATTTAATTTATTAAATGATTGGTGAACCCTCGTAACTAAGCAATAGAAATTAAAATCTAAAAAAATACTGAATCCATGTGTGGTACTTCACTTTGTTGATACATCAAAAAAATTATTGGCATCCCATGTGTAAGGATAAGGGAATATAAAAAGTGAATTCAAGTATCACTTAGAACATGCCACACCCGTTATGTAAATTTAGGTATGTGGAAATATTCAGGAATGATATAATAATTAATCATGATTCCATAATAATAATGATATCTATGATCACATTTCCCAAATAAAAATGGCCTAGGTGACACAGGCATTCCATTATCCTTCCATTTAAATCATTTCCCAAAATAAATTTTTAAGAAAATTTTACATACAATAAGATGATGGTTTAATATCACTGCTAATATTTAGGATCCAAGAAAGGTATCATACTATTAAAATGAATTTAATCTAACCATTTAATTTATAAGGGATAATAAAATGTTGATTATATACAATACATGGTATAGTGTTGACATGAATTTAAACAATGTACCCTAAGGGGTGAGTCTAATCGAGGTAAAAACATCTAATGGTTAAATAATGTTTATATGGGAATGAATATCTAGGAGATTATGATTTGATAAATTGATTTAACATTAAAATTACATCTCAAAAAATGTCAACCTCACATAATGATGGCACATGATATAAAAATAAATAATTTTAGGGAAAAATTTATCCCAACAATCATCTACCAGTAAAAGACTCCTCATCCAATATCATATGAGTATTTTAGCCTTAAGGAGAGAAATAGGAGAAAATAGAAAAACAACATGAATCTATTTTATGTTATCCATAATTAAAAGATAATCGTATAAAGAAATAGAAAAAGTAGGTTAAAGGAATGATAGAATAAATTAGGGTGATCTAATGAGACAAACATAATTTATTTCCAATATCAAATGAAGATGACCATACAAATCCTAGGAATGGAGGAGGAGATCCCTCATCTAGGGAAGTCTGATATATGTTTAAATGAGGAATAAATAAGGGTTAAGGTTTTAATGTCCATGATGGAAGAATTAGAATCTCACACTTTTAAAATTTTCTAATTGTTTGGATGTAAATTCTTCTAAACTATGGGCCGTATATCTGGTCATAGTACCTAAGATATAAAATTCCCATATATTATTCACATGGATATACAACCCATTCATAGACTATACATTTCAGACTGTCTCAAACCCCACACCTTGCATGGCTTAGGCACGTGGTTTGACAAACCATATGCTTACCATGTTACTGACACCTGCTTATTATTTTTGGGTATTTATTATTGTGTACTTCATATTATATGGTTAAGAAAACCTGGAGTCACCAATTATGGTCCACTAGGTTGATGTGTATGGTTATTAAAATATTTTCTCTTCATCTATTTTCTACAAAAACTAAAACACATGTCTTTTAACAAGCACAAATTCTATGGAAATTTTCCTAAAACCCTTAGGAAAATTCATTTGGGAAAAAAAATCTTAAACATAAAATTGGAGTACCTATACCTAATTGAAAATACACTATCATACATTTTATGTGACTCCAAAACATGATAGTCTAATATCATCAATGTACCGTGAAATAGATTTTATATAGACCATATAATATATGTTTAAGTATATTTTCATAAAATCAATGGGTTCCCATTATAGAATATATACAATATATCATTTCTGTAGAAAATTTTCAAAGACCATTTTTACATTTACATTACAGATAATAAAAATCATAACGAGATAATATATTTATTAATATTCATGAAATTGAATGTACAAAGACAGTTTTATCTTGGGAACTATCTCTTATTTTTGTTGAGTATTTCATCATTAATATTACAGCAATAGATCATTATATATCCTAGTTTATCCTATAAATAGGTACTCTATGAACAATTTCATCAATATCATGTATCAAATTTATGTACAAGGATCATGCTATTGTACAAAGATACTCAACTTCGATCAACATGATTACTACACTATCTATTATAACAAATGTGCTCATATTGAATATGATCAATGATGGGTGACCTTACACTATCTATTATAACAAATGAGCTCATATTAAATATGATCAATGATGAGTGACTTATTAAACCATGTAATGGAGTAATATTTTGAAAATAATTGAATGCATATTCTAAAAAAGGTGATATAATCGTTAAATAGTATATTAATAACCCAAAATAGTGCTAAAATGTTACTTTTTCAATGTAAATCATCATTTATGTCAATGACCTAATTCAATTAAATTTAGGATTGAACATAAAATCAAGACAATATCTTAGTGGAAGAAAATGATTTTATTATAATATAATTATATTTGAATCCTTATCTCATGATGGAATTATGTGAGGTGTCATCTAGATTATACAATCTTTAAAATGATGCTTCTATTTCTCTATTATATGGTCATCATTTACTATAATGAATTAATCATGTGATTTAAGATGTCATATTATCACTTTAAGAACAAGTACATAATCTGAGCAAGATAAATTGATCATATCATGTTATTCTCACCAATATCTCTCTATCTATATATATATATACCATGTAATAATTCATGAATGACAGAAATTAATGAAAGGGGTCCCCCAATTTCATTTTGGGGAAATATAATTTATATACATAGGTTTAACTCCCAATATTTTTCCTTTAGTCATTTGATTAATGTTAGCCATATAAATAACCCAAAATTCCATTTATGGCCATTTTAACATCTTATAAATGTAAATAATTATGTTATAACTAATTTTTAAAATTATTAGTTTCCAGATACGAATTTAGGATCCATTAACTGAAATACTTTATATTTTAATTATTTAATGAAGAGGGAACATGAAATGATTGTTTGAAAAATAATATTTTTCCCATATTTACTTTTATAATTAAGTAACATGGGATTAACATGAGAAACAAATTTAATTATCAATATTATAAAAAATAATAAAATATAATTTATTTTAATTAATTATTATTTTTAATCATTCACACTCGTACGTCCCTTAGTTCACACACATGGTTCCCATTACTTCTTAAACTCCAATTTAACTGAATTTTTGGCACTTGTGAATAAAATGTTTGTACAACCCTCCAAGACCATACACTGATATAATTGAATTTTAATAATTAAAAAATAGTTGTATTTATAAACAAATCATGAGACCTAAAGGGATATAGAATAAATTTTTTTAGGGAAACCACTTACGAACATGAATTTTATAATACAATCTCTTTATCTTGTGACATATTATAAAGAAGGATGCATAGTTTGTGTCCTAATACATAAATTATTTCACTATATTTTATTTATTTTTATTATATAAATATTACATATACCATAAACATGAATTTATTTGGGGAACTAAAATACAAGTAAATGTTTCAAATATATTTATTAATTGAATGTATCAAATTATATCTTTAAAATTCAGACAATTATATACCACTAGTGACACATCTGACCCAAGATTCCACCCTAGATGCATAAATTTCATATTATTCATATCCAATACACAAAAAATGACACAAATTTATAATTATCTCATATAGAGATAACAATACACATGATCATTGAAAAGAACATCGAATAAAACCCAAATCAACATGTGTCACATTTATAAAAATAAATCCTAATTCATATGATCCCCAATAACATAATTTTCATATATCATATATTTATATTTATTTGATGTATCAGTAATATATAACACATGATTAAACATATTATCATATTATCTTTAGTTTATCATTATATATGGGACCTACATTAACATTTTTATAAGTCACATAATCCAAGGTCATTACTAGGTAAATAGCGCCCATATAAATAATAGTACCATTTTGGTAAGAAAAATCAATGAATGACTACATGTATACATGGTATAGTAATCAAAAAATTATTACTCATGTTGGTTATTGGGAACCGAAACTCACAATATTAAACATGTTAAATGTGAACCTCTTAGAAAAAAATACCATGAAATAAATTTTACGAAAATTATTTGAAGGAACTTCTAATTAAAAACTTCCTAGAAACATATACATGAGCAAATATATTTATGAATCCATGTAACTCAAAGGATAGAGACCCATGAATGTAACGTACTATATAATGACTCCATGTAATCATAAAAATAACTAAAAGTGTTAAAAAAATTATAATTTCTTATCACTTTTATAATATTTCATGTACTAGTGTAATTATATATTGATTAAAATATTGATAACCACGTGTTACAATTCTAATACTGGAATAGAAATATATTTCACTTTATTAATTTTTCTTATTAGGAAAGAAATAATTTTATTACCTCAAAAACATATTATTATTCCATATATTATTTTATAACACTTCAATATATTATTTATGAATACATAAATATTAATAGTAATGAAAAATTGAAATCAATTAAGGAAAAAATTACCATTTTATAAATTTAATATTTAAAAATAATATATTTTAATGTATCATTAATTTAATGATTTAAAAATTCAACACCACATTCCATGTAAAAATAATGTATCATTTCAGTAGAATTTAAATTATCATAAATAAAATCTAATAAAAATAATTTATTTAACTTTATAGATGAATAATATAGTATTATAAAGAGAAATTATAATGTACTAACACTGTTCTTTCTAGGAAAACATTATATTAATGATATTTTAGTGGAAATATGTTTTTTATTCGAAGGAGGTTAAAATTATTTTAGATAATAAATTAATTATTAATATTAATATTTTTAAAATAATTTGGATTGTAATTAATAATTACTAAAAAATAGCCATATCATCAAATTTGAAAAAATTGACTATGTTTACCAATGAAATTAAATCATAGTAAGACTACTACATGGTTCTACTATATTCCAAAAATGTACTAAATTTGAACCCTAGATACGCCACTACATTAAATACATAGTCAATGAGCTTTTCCTCCCTTTGATATTATGTGACTCAACCAGAAGTGGTAAAATTTCCATGTGACATTAAAATATAATGTTATCATATGAAAAAACAATAAAATGAAAATTTAAAATAGTGACAAGACAAAACTAATTTCTAACTATAAAACACCTAATATAGTTTGCAGGTTTCACTATATCAATAAATTTTTTCATAAAAAACATCATACAAAATCCACAAGAAATAGTTGTAGATAAATAGTATGTGGAAGATTAGTTTATCTAAAAACCTAATAAGTAATATAATGTTTTGTTAGTAATAAATAATTATATATTATCTAAGAGACACAAATTATGTAAATCATGTAATTTAATTTGGTTAATACCATTCAAAAAAATCATGAAAACCATGAGATGTACTAAAAGAAAATTAAAACATCTAGATAAAGAATTAAAAATATATTCAACAATGGCCCTAACTCTTGGTAATAGGAATAACCAATTATTGTTGAATGGATATAGGGGATATATTCAAAAAAACATAAAATATAGAATAGTGGTGATTAAAATAATAAAAACACCCCATTTAGATAACATGTCATCAAAATTTATTATCATGGAGAGAGGTAGAGATATATAATATTCTATTGATCACCCAGTTTTAAGAATAAAAACAACCAAATTATTATAAAAATATTAAATGGTGAGAAATATGTGAAATAATATAATACATCCATGTATTTATAGTGTTCTATAAAATAATTCAACTGATAATCTCATTGACACTGTAAATAATTATTAACAGTAATTAAACCAAAATCTACCATTAGTTGAATGAAATACAATATGATCCCTCTAAATCCATCATATCTCTTATTGTTACAAATAATAACATTAAATTCCTTATGTTGGATAGATAAATTATTGGTACAAATAGTGTATTTTTACTTTCCAAAAATGTATAATGTTTAATATTTTTCATAAGAATGATAAAAATCACAGAATTTATAAAAATTTTTGAAAAATAAAAAATTTATTCTTCCTTCCACTTTTTGGAATAATATATGTGACATGATAAATAACATAATACAACTATGAAAATCGTTAATATTTATTTGTAATTCCATGTTTCATGCCAATTCACAATAGACGTAATGGTTTTATTTGTATCATTGGGTTTGAATATAATCATTAATGTTTAAATAAATATCACCAAATGTTGTTTAGATATGAAATAAGAATATTATTAATTATTGAAATGAATTTATTATTTTGAAAATTCTACATAGATGTAAAATGTAATTAAATTCACGAAAAAATACAGATTTTATAAAACTAGTATTTTTTATCAATGGAATTTTTTTTAAATCATTTTGAAGAAACATAAAAAAATTATATAAAATTATATCTAACTACTATCCCAGTACATGGGATGGTTCCATTAAAGTAAATTTAAAATTTTAACACCCCATAGTAAATGAATATGGGTATCAATAAATGATTTTATAATGTAATTTATTGGAGGAATTTGTAGTGTTTTTTTACTAAATATATATATAATAAATAATTCTTCACATTTAAAAATCTCCATTTAAAAAACAAATAAGCATAATATTCATAGTAGTGTTTAAGATAAGTAATTAAACTTTTTACGTTCCATATTGAGTTGGTAGTTTTTGTGGAAATATTTTATCTATTTGACTAGGCTTCCATAAATTCTCATAAATATACATTACAAATCCAGATATAACAATCAGAAGCACCATGTATTTCTTCTCAAATTTTAATGAAAATAAAATTACTAAAAAAATATTTATCAAAAAACTAAATGGATAATGATATATTTAGTAATAATTATTAATTAATTTAATATACTATTAGGGATATTTTATATATTTATATTAGGTTTGGTCGACATAAATATGAAAAAAATACAACATAGTAAAAAAAGTCAATTATTATTATATAGAATTTGGATTAATTAGTAAAATAGAAAATCATTTGGAAACTAGATGTTCAAAAATATTGATTTGTTCAAGTGATTTGGTTCATTTTACCTTTAATAATGTGTCATTTTTTTGTTCTTTAAAATAATAAAAACAACATTTGGTAAAAATAAATCTATTATTTAATGAATTAGATTGATATTTTTTGGTTATATTCAATCTAAATGTATGAAGATACATGTCAACTTGAATCCATTAAAATTGAGATGACTAAAAAAGACCGAGGAAATAATTAATTGGGAATGAGATGAGACTATATATAATAATAGGTTTTTACTAATGACTATAATAATGTTTTTGGGATCTAATTTTATCAATAAGAATAAATTATGGATCCTTTTCACAAATTAGGCATTATATTGGAGTGATATTCCTATAAAAGGGCATCTTAATTGATTATGTTTTTTAATGGTAACCTAAAATCCATTTCCAATATATGATATTGATATAATGAATTTATAGAAAATAATATATGGATACCAACTTATAGAACATAATTATTTATAAATATAAAATTTAAAAATACATTTAACTCTACTCCTTGTGTTTGATCATAAATATTCACCCCATTTTACAAAATATATTAAAAATACTCATTTTTTCTAAAAATCAATTATTTTGAAACACTATTATGTTGAATCATTGATGAATATAACCAAAAATATGGTTAAAATTATGAATTATTTCATAAAATAAAAAATACATCTCTGTTATTTTTTTATTCTAATAGAAGACATTTTTAGTATCAATTTTTATACTGGTATTGTTATCACACACAAGGTGTGTTGGTATCCCCATGGGATAATGAATTTCATGTAAAACTTTTCATGATCATATATATTTTTTAGTCACATGAGGAATATAATTAAACATAAACACAATGTTTGTGTAGGATAAAATGAAATTTTTATTATTAGAAAATTAAATATTATTTCCTCTAATTAAAAAATACATTTAAATTAATATTTTTTATAGGATGAAAAATAATTATAATTGTAATAAAAAAATTTACTATCTCCATATGTCCATGATTAAAATTTAGAGTGTTTAAAATATGTTCCTTATTTATATAACTAGTAATATAGAGAAATATATTGGTGTAAAATTTGGACATGTGATATTCTAAACAAAAGCATTTACTATATATATGAGAAAACATGGTATTAGTCTATAATATAATGTTAATCATCACATCCATAGAACAATATCAACCAAGTAAAGAGAATACTTCAAACTCTTTCTAAAGAGGTATTTCCCATAGTTTATAGGAAATATCATTGATGTTAGTGTGAGATATATTATTATATTATAAAAAGTTTAAAATATAACTCCATTAAAATAAATTATCTTTGAACACCAAAAAACAACTGTCCTAAAAGAAACTTCATTATGAACAAGTACATGGTATAAAAATTATGATTATAAAATAAATTATGATAATTATTTCTCATTGAACCACTAGTCATTATCATAACCATTCAATTAGATAAATAAATGAGAAATATATTTCACTAACACCACTAAATAATGTTTGTTTTTTCAAAAAAGACCAATAACATCTATATATGACACTTCTCATGGAAGTCCATAGTTTTGTACATATAGTGTAGATCAATTGTTGAAATGTACTTATGATTTAGGACTTATTTAACATTTAAATGATGTATTAGATAATTATAGTATTATGATGAAAATGTGTATTCTATGAAAATGCAAGACCATTGCATGAGTGTTGAATAGTCTACCATATAATGTATTTAAATCATAGAATTATTACATAATCAATGAGTATGTTATAAAAACCATGAATGATGAGAATTTTGGGAGACATAGAAACAAATACTTTTTTCATGTTCATGTAGCTTTTTGTACCACACATGGTAAACATGTATTATATAAAAATTTATTAGAAAATATATATTTGAATCAAAACATTAATTTCACAACTATTTCATCTAGAGAAAAGGATATCTCCTACTTGAGTTACTTTTTAATGATTTCTATTCTATTTATTCTTCATAAACACCATTGATATAATCTATTACCATAATTTCTTTTGTTATTATTACTCATTACATATTAGTGGCTAATTTTAGGGATTTCATTTTGGGTGTTTTTGGTGGTATGGTACAACCCTACTAATCGATATAATTTTTTTAAGACATATAGAGATGTACTGTAAGAAGATTCCACTTGTTTTTTGGAAGAGGTTTTAGGAAATGTGAGTATTATGTGACCTTTTATGGTTTTCACATTTATATAACTTGTGGATTTTTCCTAGTTAGTTGAATTTTCCTCAGAATTTATTGTAAAAGGTTTGTGGTAATATGTGATAATGAATTTTAGAAAAGTCACATATAACAATTAAAAGTCATTCCAGTTTCATTATAACCATACTATAGTGACATAAACCATAAAAACACCTCCCTATATTCCAGAATATTCTAACAAGTGTTTAGAGTGTATGATATAATGAGGAGGCAGTATTCTACAGTATAGATAACTATAAATAGTAGGATACATAATAGGAATTGTAGTCATCTAGATATAAAATAATCTTATGGACATTACTTCTATATTCTAAGTATAGTTATATGAAATAATAAAATTTATACTTAAATGATATATTATAATTCCACAAAGATCATATAAAAGTAATAAATATATTTATTTGGCTGATCATACAAAAAAAATGGTCTAAAAAAACTAAAGACACTCGCAAATACTAAATTGATTTCCTTACTGATTATTCCCCTAATCTCCACCCCTTCATTTATAGCTAATCCATCACTAATAGAAGGTACATGACTTTACTAGGGTAATGAAATGTGATTTTTTATAGAAACAAAATAGTCAACAAAAGTGAAAGGGTTAATCAATAAGTAATCACCAATAGTACACCTGACAAATCTAGTAAATATTTTACCTGGCTGTTTGTTTATGCTAATATGTAAATTCTAATAATAGAAATTATAATAAGTTTAACCACTATATGTTCCATATATTCTACAAAAGAGTTACCATACCTAATTTTTCTATTTTTGAGGAATTATGAATACATAACATGTAATATTCATGATTCAGAATCATATTCTTCTAGTCATTTTATGATACACTAAATGGGAATCAATTAATATTTTTTATATAGTGGAAAAACCGACCTAGAATATTACCAACATGTATTTTGTAATATTTGATTAATAATCAATAAGAAAAGGATGAATAATCAACATGCCTAATGAATATAATCAAATAATTAACAAAGAATCAAAATCCAATTGAGAGTATCATTCATGTTTTGTTTAAAATAAATTTAACAAAAAAAACTCAAATTGAGTAACTTCTTCTATGTAGCTTTAAATAAATAATATATTATTTTTTGGTATAATTAGTTGGACCAAGAGTATCCAAAATATAAATCCTCAAGGGGTGAATAACATTTTCTCATTGAACTATAAATGATGCCTGTGTGATTTCAGGTGTTAGATTGGATAGAAAATTCATCATCGATTTTTCATTATGAACATAACACAATACCACGGGTTTGATGATTGGATTTATCTTATACTCTTATATATTAAAATTTAGAAGTAACATGTAGAATTGTCTTTGTATAGTTATTTCATCTAAATATATTTTTTATTGAGATAGAACTATATAGAGATAATTCATGAAGAATAAATATATATTTTCTCACCATATAAAATGATATAACTAGGTATATATATAGATTTTGGAAAGATGAAATATAATTTCACATATAACCTTAATTATTCACTTAATAATTTTTATATATCAAATATAATAATAAGCATCTAATTATTTTTATTATTTATTTTACATGTTCATTTGTCATAGAAAGAATAAATATAATTTATTAAATAATTAAATTAGTATTTATTTAAAGGATATTTAATAAATCCTTCAATAAAAACCATTTAAATATTCAAATTCGACATTATCAGTAATTATTAAGCCTATAATAAAATTTATTGTCTATTCATTAAATTAAAAAATATTTCATTCAAGGTAATTGGAAGAAAATATTTATTTTAATAGTCACACAAATAAAAAAACATTTTTAACAATTAATATTATTTATAAACACTAAAATAAAATATGACCTAAATAATTTTTAATTCAGATATTGATTTAAATCTTTATTTATTCAATATTTAACTCACATATAAATAATTTTATTGAATATAAATAATCAAATAAATCATCAATAAAAATTATTCCTTGTTCTAAAAAATAACATTTATTCCTATTGTTAAATTATATAAGAATTTAACATATACCAATAGATATACTCAATGTGTGGTCGTTTAGGGAACTTCCATAACAAAATTAGGAAGGACCACCTAATTTCGAATATCAATGGATTGAAAATTTTATGGAACCTATAGAATATTTAGTTACTGTTATAGTAATAATATCAATATATGAATGACAATTGTGTGATTTAACCCCTTCATCATGATATCTCATTATCATGCATATTGTCTATATGTGTTATAAACAACTTTTCTTGATTTCTATTTCTTTTAATATTTGAAATGAACTCATCAATGAACCATTGAAAAAGAATTATATAATTGTTCTATTTCATTTAAACAGATGAGATGTCATGTTTCTAAGTAATCTCATGTATATGGATCATTACACATGTTCAAATATAAGAATATACAATAACACATATACTTGTGGAATTATTTCAAGAGGGTCTTTCATCATAATATCTCATTTTAATATTACTCATGTAATAAAGTATCATATTATAATGACTACATACACCTAATAGTCAACATACATTCTCTCATATCATATAATTTTATCCAGACTATAGGATAAGAGTTTATGGATATAATTATATAACATCAATGTTCTCATTATTGTGGGGAACATCTATGATATTATCCATTATGGAATATTCATTAAGAAATTACTAAATTAATCTTATGTACAACAAAATTGAATTTATGATAAGAATTATTTTAATATTTCAACCATTTAATATATATGTAATAATGTTGGGCAAAAATCCATCAAGGTATCATTGAAGCATTTTTGTAGTGATTGTGGTTGTTGACAAACTGGGCCTCAAGTGTTGTGTTTATTGACAAAGCAAACCATGACATACAAATTTGTTGACAAAGGGGATTTCAGGGTGTAATGTCGAGTTCAAGGGATGTTTTTAATGATCCACGATTGATTCAACAACATCGAAAAAGTAATGGTCGATCTGGAGGCGGTTCCAAAAGAGCAGATACAAGGTGGCGTCGTTTTCCTGTGTGCCAAATTTTTTGACCTCAAAATCGACAAATCGAGAAAACTGTTTTTGGAAAAGGAACTTCCACATTGATGTATTGGAGGCTTGAAAACTTGCACGCCATATTTTTTTAAAGATCAGAACATCAAAATATGTCAAAGTAAAAAGGGTCACCTATGTATTATGGTTGGTCGTGCAAGTGACTAGGGCGACAGAGACTAGGTAGGCTGGACTTGTGCGCCAATAGGAGACTTGTGTGCCATCGCTCAGGGTGTCCAAATTCCTATAAATTGAGTTCAAACCCTCCTCATTTATTAGGAAGTTCAACACTTAGAGAAAATCAGAGCTCCTATCGTGAAGGTGTAGTGGTCGTGCAAGTGGTGTTGTGGTCGTGTAAGTATAAAGATATTAAGAAGTTGCACGCTAGTTGATAGTTGCGCTTCCAAAGTGGTTTGGGTGAGAAAGGTTGTGAGTTTTCCAAGTTTAGAGTTCAATAAGAGTGCCTCACACAAGTGGTTTGGTGACACTTGTGCACCAGGTTTTGAAGAAGCGCAACAGTTGGTGGTTGCGTGCCAAAAAAATTTTGGGCGTAAAAGTGTGTGAGTTGCGCTAGTTTGGAGTTGAATAATGGAGTGTTGCAAAAGTGGCTGAGGTGAAATTTCATGCCGGTTTGAACATACACACTGTGACTTGCGTGCCGGCTTGGAAAAGGGTGCCAGGTATGATTGAAGCATGACAACCATTTTAGGTCTGCGTGAAAGCTGGAAGATTTCCTAATACCTTCGGTGCAAAGTGAGATTCATCTACGGGTGAAAGTTGGACTTCAACAGATCATCTACATACAACATAGGATGCATTCATTGGTGATATTTAAGAGACCTACAGGTCTATAAAAATTTGATGGATCCTTTCCAGAGAAGTGAGCAAAGGAAGTGGAATAATGTGATCCTCTCCACCAGCAGTGAGCCAGAGAGAGAGAAACAGGGAGTGACCCTTGGGAATGTTGTGAGATGACACTAAACATTGTAAAGGCATTGAGCCTGGGATTAGAAGTGATCTTTCCCAAACATTGTAAACAGCCGTACAATTTTATTTGATTATGTACATCATCACATTGTCGTTGTATGCTCCTTGGATGTATCCTAGTGAGGGTGAACCAAGTAAAAATTGATGTGTCTTGGGAATGCTTTCATTTTTGTTTATACAATGCTGCAGGAAAGAGAGAGAAGAAAGTCTTACATAACAGGGAGACATGATAAATGTGGCAAATTGTTTTAATCTGTCATACCATGATTAACCCCCCCCCCTCCCACCCTCCCCGCTCAGGGTATCTAACCTAGTGGACCTAACAAATAAAAAGTATAAAGTAGTTGTTTTTAGGAAACTGACTCCAAAAAAATCAGTTTCACTAGGGCCAACTGATAATAGTTAAGTAGTTCTCACATGTTGAAAAATAATTTATTTAGTGTTTATATATATATATATACTCTACCTTGTTATATATAGATGAGGTTTTTGTCACAACATGTCTCCATTTTACATTTTCTAGTTATGAATTATTCTCTCTGATAAATCCCATCAAGTGGTAGTTACCATTATATTTAACTTTTGTCTCCTTGAAATATTATTAGTATAATGGTGTGTACTATATATTATTTTTATCATATTAAATATGATATGGTACTATATTTTTATAAGAAAAATTGTTACAACCTGTTGATAAACTACTTCTTAGGTTATATGTGAAGTCACAATATACTTAGTCATTATAGAAACAAAACCCAAATGACGTATAAATTTTGTTTTTTATATTAACATAGCCTCACTATGATAATAGATAAAAATTATCCAAGGAAAATAAATATATTATTTGATCTCTTATATTCATATTTATTAACTTTTGAATAAATCATCCAATTCTACTTTCCCAGGTATAATCACATAGTTCTAACAACATGTCAATGTAGTTTTTCTCTTTCAGTTTGTTTTTACCTAGTGTGCATAATGTATATGAAACATAACTAATTTAGTGAATATCATATTATATGTTAGATATTTTTATCACATAATAATATGTAATTATATTATAATATTAGTCTCCCCATATAACCATAAATGTTATATAGAATAGATTCCACACCATGTGACTTGAGAAACAATTTAATTTAGAATTGTTACATTATATTTTTTTCATAAATAATAAATTTATTTACTATGAATGAAATTATGTACCCATATATATAAATATATATTATTTCCTATAACTCTAGTTTACTTTTATATTCATTCATAGTAAGATTCATTCCATAGTTTTAGAAAGAAATAATATGATATCTATTTATTTTTTATATGTAATCAATATCTATGTATTGAAAATTGTACAACTCTCCCTAAGAATTTGTAGACACATGGTACACCAAAATTCCAAATAAATATCATATGATCAATATTTATACTCCTATCAATGAATATATATATATATATGAAATTATCATATCTTCTGGGTATTTATTATTTTTTCCAACCAATACAGTTGTTTCATAATGATATAATCTAAAGAGATTCCATTTATGAAAAAATTTATTAACATTAAAAACTCAATAAAATGATCACTGAATATTTTTATGAAAATTTTAATTCAAATGTATTTTTAATTGATAATTGGATTAATTTTTTGTCTAAGAAAATGTTTCAGAGATCATCAAAACCTTTTAATAAGTAATTTCATGTTATTAGAACTAAATTTATCTATAAATATATAATTTTTCTTAAATAGTAACCATCAGTATGATGTCTAGAAACATAAAATATTTAGGTACCCTAAATTTTATTACTTGGATTCCTACACTGAATTGTTATATGTTTGTTTCTTTTTAGTAATGTATAAATTTGTAGATTCTTTTTTAAATTTATTTAATCTTATCAAATTATATCATTGATCATGGGGATTATCAAACAACCCGTTTTTTTTTAACATCATATATAGTATGTCACACATTGAATATTAATTCCATATATGATTAGTCTCTATCATATAACAACTCATGGGTATCCAGATTGTAGATTTCCTTGAAGTCTTTTCACCTCCCACAATATCAAAATGATATTTTTCTTACCTCTTATTAAAATATATTTTGGTAATATTAATGAGGCATGTTAATATCATTATTGTAAATAGGATAACTAAAAGTGATTAATTCATTGCTTCACTGATTTTGTTTTATCTAATAATATTTCTTGAAAACTATCATTAAAAACAAAAAGTTATACACAATGGAATTGTTGTCGTATTACAATTAATATGATATACATTAGTCAATATTGTTTGAATGTGGATAATTATTATTCTTATTATTTTTTAAATATCATGGAAGGAATTATGGAATAATTACACAATATATTAATCATTTCATCAATCCCCTTTTACTACAATTAAAACATTGATTTATATGTTAATGATAGTTTCATATTACCTTCACTCTGCATATTGATAATCATTGAATATAAGGTTATGATATTATCTGATTGGCTCGTTATGAGAATCATGTATCAAATACTAAGAGTATTCACCAGATTACTAAGCATTCCAAAAATTTATTAATAGAATATCATGAAATATAGCAACATTCATCATAGATTGTCTTCCAAAACCGTTCACATGGTTTTATAGAAATAAATCTTGAAGCATTATTACATTACAATATTTTTAAATATTTCTCACTCAAAAACAAGATAGTTATTTTTTTAGTATACCTAGATTGTTTGACCAAGATAGACTAAATCAGACAGCTGAATATAATCTTTTAAACTACTAACTATTTTTCATAAAAACGATTTATCATTTCACAATGAAGTATTATAGGTTTTCTATTTATTATTATATTTGATTTATGATTTATGATATGTATGATAAAAGAATAATTGGGAAATTGTTTAACTATGAAATACCATGAAAAAAGTTATTCCAAATATAAAACTATGTCTCAACATATCTAATTAGATATTAAGAAAATAATTTTTGAAATAATGAATAAAATAATTTTATATTATTCTATAATAAAATCTTTATTCTAGGAAATTATTTATTATGATATTGGAATAAACCTTTTATTTCTACAATGAGTGATCATATTACTTTTTGTAATCATTATATACTCACATGGACCACTTATTAATGTAAATGTATATAAAAAATATTGCCATTTATTTCCTAATAACTAAATAAAATTTACTAGCTATGGGGATGAATATAATTTATGTACATATAAATAATTTATTCTTCTTCAATTCGTTGATGTTTTTATTCAAAATTCGTTAATTTCTAAATGATATGAAAATAAAGACATATTAATTTTTTACACCATGATACTCTTACTCATGGAAGGGTGTTACATCAATTCCATAGAGATAGATTTAGTTTTATGGAATTTCACATTTCCCTTCCTTCTATTTTGAATAAGTATATAAGGGTTACTATGATATAGGTCCTTATATATATGGAAATGTAGATTCATGGTATCTAAGAGTTCCTTATAATGTTAAAAAGGTTAAATTAAAAAGTGAAAATATGCATAGGTGTGAAATATTTATGAAATCAATGAGAAGTAAAATAGTTATTATAAACCCAAGAATTTATAAACACTAAATGTATCTAATCATTTTGAGATTTTGTAATCTTGGTAGCCCTCAATCAATATGTTTTCTCAAAACAGATTACTTGGAAATCTAAAACCACTACATCTAAAATCCATAATGATATAGATCATATATATACATGGGAATTCTATATACATCTATGCACTCCTCATATTTATATTGTTCATGACTCATTGAATATGGAATCAAACACTAGACAGATAGTGTTTCTTCTAAGAGTTTTATTTAGATAAACATATAATCATCACACAACATAACATTTAATTTAGAAATTTGACATTCTGGTATATAAATCTTCCATTCATGGCAGAACACAATGTAATATTTCATGTACAACAACATGATGTCACGTCTAGTTAGGGATTTCCATTTCCAAAATATAGAATAAAATGATACTGATGTTTATGAACATTACATTCTTTAAAAAAATTAAAATCATTATTACATAAATTGTACGATTACATTATTTTATATTATAAATTTTATTTTATTGGTCCCCAATTTTTTTAAATTCTAGAATCTATCACCATTGAACTTCAAACAACATTTTTTTCGAAATTATTATGGAAATTTTCGATAATTTATTCTCACAAACCAGAAAATGGTAATAAAAATGATAAGAAGTTATTTAGGTTGGTGATCTATCTTATTAATATCATACAACTATTTAATTAATTAAGTGGACTCACTAGTTAAAAATAGTCTCTAAATTCATCAAAATGTGCCTTCAAATTTTTACATTAAATGCTATATAAATTACACTAAATAATAGTTTGGTTAATTCAATGAAACATATTTATTTATACCCCAAGTTAGTTAAATTTTCCACTAACTAAGTCATTTCTATCACTTGTATTACGATTAAATTTTATATTTGATAATGGATGTTTTTCATGTATAGTATTCAGTTAATATATTTTGTTTTTTATTTAATGTTTTCCTTATTTTATACTTTTACGTGTCTTGTATATATATATATTTAAATTTAAATAATTGACTAAGCAACCCGTGATAAAATTATTTAAATATAATCTTATTTTTAAAAATTTAGGCTATTTAATTCTATTATTTATGTGATAATGATAAATAAAAAAATTAAGAATTCACATAGACATAAAAAATAAATGACGTAACATGATAGTTACAATGTACTAGTTGATTTATTGTTAATATTATAATAAACCAATGATCCATGATATAAAAACTCTTGATCAAGATTTTTTTTTATATTACAACATTACACAATCAAATATAGTATTTATGTGTTTATTTAAACAATCTTCAGGTTCTAAAACACCTACTCTCCAAGGAGAAACAACCATTAAATATTAGTACTCACACATTGGTGATAGAAACTATGTAACGATTTATGGTGTTTATTTTAATTATACCATGTGAAAAAAAATTACTACATAACCGAGGTGAGAGTGATGAATCACATTTCAAAATAATTAATTTTATTAAACAAATTTCACATATAAATAAGGTAATATCATAAATTAATTATAAATAAAACACATGAAATAGCCAGCCAAGATCCAGATTGTATGAACCCATATTTTTATTTCAGTTATGTTTGTCTTTTCTAGTAGTCATTGTGGAAAATGAGAAGTTTTAGTAAAATTCATGAGTACATGTTGTGTATTTATAAGTACACATAGTGTACTTAGATATCATGAGTGACTGTATACTGTACAGGTTGAGGTCGAGTACATTGATGTGTTTGGTGACCTATAGACCGCCTATAGTGAAGGTTGGAAAAGGCAAGTACACGCCGCGTGCTTTATTTGTTTCATTAAATGGAAGAGGGGTGTGTCTGATAGACAGGACACACTTCTTCTCATCTTATTTCATCCAAAAGCAACCGTACGGTCATGGACATTTTTCGATCCCCTACTCTCTTTCTGTTCTCCAAATCAACTATTTTTGATTGCATTGGAATCACATCGGTGATTTATCATTTCTTCATGAACATCATCTCGGGATTTCTCCTCTTTTGTAAGATATCCATGGTTTAATGTCTTATGTGTTTTTGTAGATCTATGGAGCTCTAAAGAGATTAAAGGAGTTAGGTTCACATATATGAATATCAAAATTTTTAGGTAGAGTATTTGTGACATTCCATATTTATTCATTCAATTATATGTGAAAAATTTCCCAATACCCTCATTTGGGGTAATGTGTGTTTATAGTTTTAGCCCTTTTATTTTCTTTCTATGCCTTGTTTGATTGAATAGAGGTTAATTGTGTGAGTACATGGTTGTATTTACAATGCTATGTAATTTTTTCATCTGTTTGCTTATTTTTGAATGTTTAGTCTAGCCTTGCCTGTTACGCTGCTTCTTGCTTTCCATGCCCAGTACTTTTGGGTGGAGTTATTATTATTTGACATGCTATGATATGTTATAGTGTTTTATCCAAGTAGATCTTGAGTCTTACTTTGGCTGCTGGTTATCTTTTGTGCACGATTGCTTTACACGGGGCAATGGGAACCTAGTGTAGTGAGACCATAGGGGAAATTGACATTGAGGGATTTCCTAGAGTGTCTGTTTAATTATCACTCTATGAAACCATATGAAGGATTGACATTGAGTTCTCCCTCAGAGTTTCTATAGTTACGTTATGAGGCCATAGGTGAAATTCATGTTGATTGATTCATAAGTGTGTCTATAGGTTACTATTAAATGCCTATAGGGGTAATTGACGATGAGTGCTTCCTCAGAGAGTCTTTGATCACACAAGACTATAGGGTTAATTGACGGAGAGTGCTTCCTTAAAGAGTATTGTCTATATCTTCTCCTTTATTAAGAACTAGATGGGTTAGGCTATGAGAACTACCCAAAGAGTTTCATGTATTTTTTTATTATTAAATTCATATAAATAAATATTTGTATTTGAAACTATATGATTTTTTACTTTTGAGTACTTATGTCTTCACTGCTTCTTTTTTCTTATTGTCTGCCATATATATTCACTTACTGTTAGGCACCAATATTTTGGTGGTTGCCTACTGGGATTCATCTCAAACACTATGTGGGTCTTGATTTTGGGCCCCAAGTGAATATATTGTTGTAGGTCTAGATAAGAACAAGTTCCCATCAACTTCAGGTACTTGATTGTTGTGAATTTGGAGAGCATGGGACCATGCAGGTGATTTCGATGTTGTGGATCTTTTTACTTGCTTTTCATTGTACTTTGGATTAGTATTGTATTCCAGCATTGTGATGTGTTTGGCTACTTTCCTAGGAATATATATCATGCATAATATAATATATGTCCCCCAGTTATTTATATCATCAGTCTTCTACAGTTTATTTATTTCATGTTTTTACAACTTCCACTATTGTTGTGTATTTTACTTCTGTTGTGTTACTCTACCAACGAGGTCAAAGTTTCCCCAGAATCACACACAACATTCTCCCTGCTAGTCAGAAGCCTCTGGTGTTTGGGGAAATGTGCTTGAGGCTTTGTGACCAATCGAGTACGCAATGCCTCTGGGCGGCATCCAGAACAGGGATGTTTCAATGTGGTATTGATGGAATTCTTTTCTTCTTGACATAATATTTTTAGCCTATAGCCACAGATAAGAAGGAATAAGAACATAGTAATAAGTTGTTCATGGGAGTAGCTAACGTGTGTACAGGGAAAAGATAATTTACCTCATAATTTTAATTTTTTATGTTTTTCAAATTCTACAGTTGATTTGATTTCACCATTGGGTGATCCACATGTTTTTTGTGGTTATCATTGCTATTAGTGTGGTTCTATTTTTGTTGCAACTCGATAGGATGAGGGTATTCTATCTCATGCATCATATAGACACTTCCTAGAAATCACAAGACATGCATCCTTGCCAGGTCATTTATGGTGCATTAGTGATTTCATGTTGTTGTGATAGATGTTGTGCTAGATATGCATGATGTTTTGATAGATTCTATGATTGAATACCTGCTGTTTTATAGGGAATTAAATTGTTGAATTTTTTGTTCGAATGAATGCCAAACTTGGGTTCTTGAGGTGTTATGTGCCCTCATGGATCAGAATTTGGTGGTTCATTGCCTGGTTTCCCTTGTATATGACATGTAAAAGATTCCATGATTTTATTCACTACGATTATGGGACCTCACGGATCGTAATTTGGAACTTCAATGTTGTTATAGTGTTATTCTAAGGTTTCAGAGTAGATTTTGGGGCTTAATGTCCAGAAAAACCTAAAATTAACGACATGTAATGATGAATACATGATATGTGTCCTTTTCTTCGAAAAGGAACTTTCATTATTAAGTACATTCCAAGTACTATATGTACACACTATGTAGTCTCTCACCATGTCACTGGTTGTGTGTGAAGAGACATGGGGTTGGGAAATCATTGGTGGGACACTCCGTGTATTGGACACACTCATCGTGTTGTATGGACCATGTGTCCACCCGTGTAACTAATGAAATGGATGGATAAAACATAGGTTATACACGTTGTGTCAATATTAAACAAGTCGTGTAGTATAAATCCTATTTCCAGCCATGTAGCAAACAACATGGGTTGGTGAAATATTTCAAGTACATGTCGTGTCTAGAACAAACATGTCGTTTAGATTCAGCCAAGTAACCGGTCATGTAACTAACAACACGGGTCGGTGAAGATCATCTAGTACATACAGTGTCTTCCACTAACATGTCATGTGGTATAGTTCTAGGAGAATTGTGTGGCTTAGCCTTGTAAAAGAACATGGGGAAGGGAAGAGGATTCAAGTACACTTCGTATATTAGGACAACACGCCGTGTATATGGGGTGTTACATGACCTGGGTTGGTAGAAGTACACACCAATCTGAAGGATTAATGGAACATAGTGTGTAGGTATTATAGACTCCTTGTATCCATGTTATAAAGACATAAAATATTTTTTTCACTTGTTCCCTTCTTACACTTCTAGGTTTCAGTCCTAGTTAATCATGATCTAAGGTGTGCACATGACCTTGAATATTAATTCCACCATGACGTCCTCTGTTTTTCTTCCTATTACAAAAAAAGTGATCTGACACTGGATATGGCTAATCCGTGACTACCAGCATGTCCTCCAGTTGTGCCAGTCTGGGAACTAGCTGTCATTCCAGATACAGGTATCGAGGAACAATTCCTAGAGAGATTTTTGAGGTTAATATAGACCATCTAGGAAGTATCTCCTCCTACCCGTTGATGTCATAATTGATGCGGGTTTTCCAGAAAAAATATCCTCCCACTTTCTCAATGGATGAAGGACCCCAGGATGAAGGGTCCTAGTAAGAATCCATGCTTTCTATCTTTGAGCATTAAGAGACTCCCCTTGAGGGGAGGGTTAAGATTGCTACTTATATGCTTCTGGACTCCGACAAGAGATGTTAGGTTGTGATCTCACACGTGGGATGCCAATAGTTTGGGGCTTGGGAAGAGTTCTAGCGTGTCTTATATGATTTTTTCTACCCAGATACATTGAGGGCCGATAACTCCCGATAGTTCATGAGTTTGGAGTAGGGTACTATTTTAGTCATTAAGTATTCATCTCGCTTCACAGAGCAGCAGCGATTTATACCCTTTCTAGTGGGAGATGATTTATTCCTTGCACGGATGATTGAGAATGGTCTCAGGAAGGATATTCGGGCTTAAGTGATCATCTTCAAGATTACTTCTATATCATTCATAGGAAACCACGCATTAATCACGGAGCTTAACCTATGAGATTATGGTGTTGTGGGACAGGGTGGTTCATTATCCAGATTTGGTACCTCTCCAGCTGATTGTAGGAAGAGCCCTAGGGAGTCTTCACATGGAGATCCAGGTATTCAAGATGAACCATCAGGTATCCATGTAGTATGATACCAATGTGGGAAGGTTGGGAATACGATTCCACATTTCCCGAGAGACCCAATAGAGTGGCGATCATTTGGCAATATGGGCCATCTTCAGCGCTTTTCTTAGTTTTTTTCACTATCAGCTGGTAGAAGGGGTTCTTCTATAACTCCACGTTCTATAGTAGCACCACTAATTTCTAATCAGTCAGGAAATTGAAGTTATTATGGACTCTTAGGTTGAGGTAGAGGTCATGGTCATGGTATCCAATTTCCAGGATTTCAGCAATAATAGGGTGGATCAGCTCAGAGTGGTCAGGTAGGGTCACAGGGCTGTGGTGTAGGTCATAATTTTGTAGGGGAGAAAACCCAGCAAGAGGTGGATCTCGAACCATCTACTATTCAAGGTACGACTCTAGTTGCCTCAGTTTTAGGTTCTTCTCTATTCAATACAGGGGATTCCCATAGCTTTATATCTATTGCTGTTGTGGAGAGACATGGGATCTGTATCTTTTTTTCTACTTATATCTTTATGTTAGAAACTCTGTTGGGGACAAGAAAAACTAGTGTATGATAGTGTAAGGAGTACCCTCCAGAGGTTGGTGGGGGTATCTTCTTTTTTTTACATCTATGTCTTAGAGATGACAGCCTATGATATCATTCTGGGAATGGGTAGGTTAGTTCCCTTCCCGGCTTTTGTTGAATCCTATATTCGTTGGGTGAGTTTCAAATCACCAGATGGTGGATTGTTTCATCATATGGGTGAATGGGCTGTTTAGGTGAGCAGAGAGGGACCCGAGCATCATGGGTTGGGATGAGTTACAACATATATTTCTAGTTTATATTTGGATGAACGGGGGACTTCACAATGTAAAATTCCTCTAGTGGTGGATCATTTTAGGGATGTATTTCCAGAAGACATTTCATGTTTTTATCAGAAGAGAGTGGTGGACATTTCTATTGAGATTGTTATAGGATCGACACCAGTGTCCATTCCTCTTATAAGATGGCTACACCAGAGTTTCAGGAGCTCAAGAAGTAGTTAGATGAGTTACAGGAAAAGGGTTTCATCTGACATGATATTTCTCATTGGATATCACATATCCTGTTTGTGAAGAAGGTGGACAGTACCATCAGACATTTTGTGGATTATCAGAAGATGAACTAGTTGATGGTTGTTTCCGACACTTATGGAGGGGTTCACATGTCTGTCTTGTTGGAGGATGGTGGTTTTGATTGTTTCCCCGCATTCCCGCATTCCAATGGTGGTTGAAATTTGTTCTTTGTTTAGAGACATTTGATCCTTGATCGAAATGGGATGATGGGATGTCGTTTCTTCCTACTGTGGATTCCTCCTCAGAACTCATCACCTAGTATGAGTCTCCCTTATAGATTTAAAACATTGTTCGTGAAACTCTTACTAGTTCCAAATCAGCATGGACACCAGTTATTTACACTGCTTCTATCAGGACAATCCAAAGGGTCCGGTCCGGGCCGAAACCTTCGGTCAGGAGAGTAGTCACTTTAGAAATCACTGGCATGTCTGGATGTTGGTACACTGGCGTGTCTAGTTTTCTTCCCCTTATTTTTTGGATTCTGAAGGGTGCGAAACCCGGATGAATCCCACGTCAAATGTAGGGAATCATATTCCATTGGCATCTATATCAGGTTTTCCTCAGCTTCCCATTCTTAAAATAGGGTATGTTGCGAGTTTAACTTCTAGCAGAGATAGATCATACTGATTAGAACACTAATTATAGTGGATTTGATGGGTGTAACCCCTGTATGGAACACTGATGTTGGGGCCAACATGTGTATGGCTTCCCAGTTGTTGTTAAGGAGAATGTGGAATGAGGTGGCGTGATCTCACTAGGATGCGATGGCCCGAGTAAGAATCAGGATGGATGATGGCTGGTTTAATGAAGTTGGTGGAGAATGAGATGGATTCGACTCTATGACGACGGTGATGATGATATTAAGTGTCAAATAGACCTAATATGTATCTCTGTGGAAGGGAATCTATGTTTTCATAGTTCATCTGACAACAGCTTACCGCGGATTGAGGATTTCAATGGATTACAACCTGATGGTGGATCTCAACGGCTTATCACTCGATGGGATGACAACAGCTTACCATCGGATGGGGTCGCAATGGCCTACCACTGGACGGGGTTGAAACAGCATACCATTGGATGGGGTCGAACCTTGTAGTGGTTTCTTACGTACCTTATCTAGGAGACAAGGATCAAACCCGCGTAGTTCCTGTGGGAAGGGGGTCAGTGAACCGGTGGGGGGGACCTGGGGTCCAATGGTTGTTGGGATAGAACCTCCAGGAGGTGTCCAACGTACCTTTCCATGGAAAGGATCAATGTCCATGTTGTTTAGGTGGGTGCAACATCTTACCACTGACTGGGGAAACAATAACTAACCACTGATTGAGGTCAAAAGTTTAACGTCATACAGTAATAGGGCGAACTGATGTGAAGGAGGACATGGGGGCCAAATAGATGGTGGGTTTGAACCTTGTGGAGGCTTCTTATGTACCCTACCTTGGCAGGGATCAATGTCCATGTAGTTCATAAGGATTTGGGAGAACCTATTTGGAGTTGGTCGGAGCAATTGATTGTTGGGATTGAACATCAGGGACGCTTCCTACTTATCGTGCCTTGTCATGGACCAAATACCACGTAGATCAGAAGGGGTGTTTGGTGAACTGATGTAAAAATGGTCAGGACCAATTTATGTATGGATTGAACCTCAAGGAGGCTTCCTATGTACCACTTCTTGGCAAGGATCATTGACCACCTAGTTCATGTGGTGTTTGGTGAACCGACATGATGATTGTAGGTACCAATGGGTGGTGGGTTTGAACATCAAGGTGGCTTCCTACATAACTCACCTTGGCTTGGATGAAAGAAATATCAGTTCATGTGGTTTGGGAACCGACGTGAAGGGGGCGGGGTCAGAACCAATGGTTGTAGGGATTGAACCTCAGGAAGGCTTCTTCTGTACTCCACCTTGGCTAGGATCAAAGACCTCATAGTTCATGTGGTGTTTGAGGAACTGATGTGAAGATGGTCGAGACCAATGGGTAGTGGGCTCAAACATCAAGGATTATTCTTATGTACCTCGACTTGTCAAGGATCAAAGACATCATAGTTCAGGTGTTGTATTTCTTACTCTCTAGGCTGCCCGGAGAGGATGTCATGGTCGATGCTTGATCTAAGCCCATGTGAGTCAGGCTTTGTGTCAAAAACAAGAGAAAAAAAAGACCTGACATTCACTTTTTAGAAGGTGTATCCGTGGTAAATTGAGTGGGGATGATGCGCGAGTAGCATCCTAAAAAATAGGGGCTTACACGAGGTTTACATCCCAAAGAGGAAATAGGGGCTTACGCGTGGTTAGTAGCCCAAGGAGGTGGAGAATGGGACTTACACTAGGATGGAGGCCCGGGTGGTGACAAAGCCCAACGAGAGTGGGATTTGGCACCTAGGAAGAGAGGAGGAGTAGTGGTGCTGCCTTTTAAAAGGAATTCTAGGGGATTACACTAGGGTGGTTTCCCATTCCCCATGGACAAACTCCACTCCGATAAATAGGATGTCATTACATGTGATAAATGATTTCACTCCCATGGAGACCAGCGGGCATAGATAATTCTCGAGATGGGTCACCCAACGTGCAAGCCACGGGGAGAAGTCACAGTTTAATTTCATGTGCTGGGGATGATAGTGCTTGGTAGTATAACATCTTGTAGCTCGGAAAAGGTGGGTGTTCTCCTCACCCCTAGGATATACAAAACTGATAATTTCACACCATTGAGGGAAGGAAGGCATCGACAAAGCTGTGAGTATGGGGTTTTGATAGGTGATCACATTGGGGTTCCACATTAGCATGGATATGTAGAGAAGAAATAGTTGTTAGCATGCCGATGCGAAGTATAATGAGGCAAAGTAATGAATTGTGAAGCACCGCCCATGAGACATTGAAGTTACTTCATGAAAACCTGGAGGGATGCACGGAAAAAGGAGGTGATGGGAATATGACTTCATAGGTAGAAACCTTATAAAGATCTGGTTCTCCATGAAGTGGAGGGGCTTTGTGAAGGGATGTGCTTCACGAAGTGAAGTCGCCGAGGCTAGGCATAAGGCATAGGTGCATATTAGAGGAGTTTCGGGAAGTGGAAAGGCATTCACGAAGCAATGCCTTGTGACATAAGGGTTCATCACAAATAAATGTGTGGTGATGAAATGAGATTCATGAATCATAGTGACCCACTGTTAGCATTTGGGTCACATGTGTATGGAGGGTGTTTTGAAAAGAATAAATTCTTCACCACGGCTCGAGTCCCTGCGGGGATCCCCATCTTTTGCGAAGGACTGTGGGCTTCGCAAAGGGAACCCCCCTTGGAAGAGGGATTGAATTAATGTAAATGGGGAGGAACATCACAATGAAAATATACCATAAGAAGCTCAAGGTTCATAGAGAATGATGTGCCTCTGGATTTTAGATCTGAGAAGGTGAACGGTCAGAGGATCGATTCTTTGGGCTCAAGGGGAGTCCTATATTTATAGGTAAGAGGCGTCGTGAAGCAGAGCTCACTCGGTGCATAGATAGAGTTTTCTCCATGGTGGGGACATTATCCTAAAAGGGGTTCTTGGAGCCTCCTTCCTCCCTTCTATGCAGCGAAGTCTGGAACATCAAAGGGGTTTGTGGAGCCTCCCGCCTCCTTTCTTCAATGCGTGGTCACGAACGTAAAATGGGATCGCAGAGTCTCACACTTCCTTTCACCACAGCGAGGTCACGAATGTCAAAGGGGTTCACAAAGCCTCATGCCTCCTAGATCAGCGATGGGGGAGGGACCATGGGGCTCCGTAAAAGGTCTTTGCGAGGTAGCCTCAGAGGCTTCCCTCTTTTTCTTCTTCTTCCCAGCTTTTGGCCCCAAAAATTCCCCCTAATACTTGGAGATGAAGAGAAAACAAGGGTCAACATCTGAGGGTCAATCTCCCAAATACCTTGGTCATCTGTGAAGTTGTTTGATAAATAGGGCTGAAATGCACGACCGATTATCACCTATCAACTGGTCAACGTTCTGGTGCTCTGTTAATATGTATAGAATCACTCGGGTCAAATCCTCGGTGATGATACCTTGTAATAGTCATTTATTTAGTTGATTGTTTTTGGGTTAGGGGGGTTTGTTTTTAGGGCATAATTGAAATGATTGATTGACTATAATTGATTTAACAAATTGATAAATACTAGGGTGAGTTCATCATTAGGGATTAATGCTTATGATATCCTTGGTATTTTCTTTATATTTCATTTAAATTAACACCCACTTCACACGATAACATTAAATTGAATTCCTAAGTGTTAAGGCTTTAATCCAATACAAATCTTAACTTAGGGTTCTAATAATTACCATTACTTGTTTAATATAGTGTATTTATGGTTCCAGTAATCCATGGAAGCCACATGATAAAAAAATGTCATTAATCCATGACATGTTAAGTACAACATAAACAATGTTAAATTAATGAATTCTCATCGAGAAAATACTCTTAATAAATTAACATCCTTAAATTTTGACTCACCCCAATGAGAGATTTTATCACCCATTTGGGTGTTTAATAATCTGGTTATAATTATTATGATGATAAATTATGAATAGAAGAAAAATAAAGGGATAAGAAAGGAGTGGTGCGTCGAACACACACACATGATCAATGATGAGAATTAAAAAACGGGATTTTGATTGAATGAGGAATAAAAATAAGGGAAGGGGATTCAACTGTATTTAATCAATTTTAAGAATATTAATATTAATCTACAAAAGGTGGATGATAATAAGGGATATTTATGAAGATACTTTCATTGAAATAGAATTACAAAATACAAACATACAAGATTACAAACGAAGAACAACCCAGAAGTGAAAGGAATCAAAGAGAGGAGGAAGAGGATCTCAAGTGAAAACATGAGTATGGAAGGTCCTTCAAATATTTCGGAAAGGATTTGGTCATTTCAATATGTGATACTCTCTTCTTAAATGCCAACCCCTTTGAAGGAGATGATGGGGATGCATTTATAGGCCAAAGAAGTGGATTGTTTTCGTTCCCAATCATTCCTTCCAATTTCACCGCCATGTTGGCTATTCAGAAAACGGAATATCAATATATATCCTACTTCAATGTTGTATATAATAATAATGGAATACCTCTATCAACATTCGGAGTCATTTGGACCTATGGAGCCAAAGATATGGCTGGTTGATTAAACAAATTTATTCTGTCCATTTCATTTGGGCCCCTTGTTCTTATAGTTGGTCGCTTAAATTTTTATCCATGATTCTCTTGGATAATAATGATAAAATGGTATAGTATCATAAAATTTGGTCTTTGGGATTTAGTCCAGTAACTCAATCATCATGGCCAGTCCAGTTTCTTCACAAATTCTTTGGGTCATCTTCTGTGGTCCATGTGATCCTTCAAATGGCAGAATTGGCCCATGATCCCTTGTAATTAAATGTTGTATATTGAATTAGGAATACAAAAAAAACAAGAACCACACAATTTGAAGTATTAGGGGAAATTTTTAAATAAAATATCAAATTTTCTCAATTGGTCTACTTCTAAAAATGGTCAAAAATTTTACTTATTATTTAATCATTAATATTTCCCAGAAATTATTCACATTTAATATAAAATCAGTAAAGTAGGTATATAATAAGTCATGAAAATATTAATAACATCATCTCCCCCACACATATAATTGTTCATGTCCTCACGTGTAACAAATATAAACACATAACAAAATCATTTTCACTCACCAAAAAAATACTAAAAAAAATCTCTAATCAGGGGACGTTTAGACTATTTCACTCATCCATTTTGAATTCCATCACATGTTGTTATAGAAAAAATGTTCAAAAACTAATTCATTTTTTCATGCTCAAATTTAAAAACGGAAAATGTGGACACTCGAAACTCACACCTCTCAATAGGAAAAAATTCATATGTGGAGGTTCACTCTTTCACCAACCAAAAGTGAAAATCTTAGATTTTGAAATAGATCTCATATTCCATTCACTATCCAAAGTGCACAATAATCAAGTGGTATTTATAAGGGGTTTTTCTATGGCTATGGGATGGTAGTAATATAATGTCCATGAGAGATAATAATAGGAGTAAAACACCAACATAGGAAAAGCAATGCACATTTTTTATGAAATAAAACATGAATGGAAATGAAAACACATTTTTAACAAGGGAATGATTGTGTCAAGAAAGACACAATAGAGGAAGAAAATTTGAAGGAAATGAGGAGATGAAATATTTACAAACCAAAAAAATTCTCCCAATGACATAAGAATATAATGGAAGTGATCTTTTGATTTTTTATCTCTTTTTCGAATGTTGAACATGGAAAAGATCTCAAACTCATATCCCAACCCATGATTGATATCCTAACGACACTAATTTTAAAAGTTATAACAAGATCAAAGGATGAGAAATAGTGATTTTTGACGTACCCAAGAAACAACCCAATTTTATTTATTGTTATTTTATTTATTTTATTTTTATTTTTTTGAACACATCTCAATAACATTTACAAAATTACATAAATGAATTGAATTCCCCAAAACACACTGAATGAAAACCTCTCCCCCATGCTAAAATGGTTGCTTGCACTCAAGCATATGATCACATGGTGAAATCAACAAAGGGTGCCAATAATAAAATCCATTCTAACCACATTAAATTTCAAAACATTATACAAATAAAATCCATGTTGATATTGGGTGGGAGAAGGAATTGGGCTTGTAATGAGGATATGAAAGAAAAGGTATTCATAGGCTCGAAGGGGCTTTTAAAAGGAGGATTAATGTATGGTTAATGGGAGTCTATTTGGCTATTATAATTCTCATGCGGTTTGGAAAATTCCTCTATCATATTAATGCACACTAAAGTGGGAAATTCATCTTTAACGTCCACAAAATCAAGACTCACAAATGGGGGTGAAAACACATATTTTGAAAAGATGGCTATAGTAGGCCTTGGTATGAAAGAAAATGTTGTTCCTCATGGTTTGGGAAAATAATTTTCCAAATAAAAAATTGAGCATTCAAAATGTATTATTCTTGACACAAATTTCATTATCCAAATATATGATGAAAACACATATTTTTTTAGATGAAACCATGTCATTTGACTCCACAAAATTGTTGGACAAAATTTGAAAATTTATGGTGAGTAAGTATGACTCTTTTTGTTTGTTTTTTCAATTTTTTATTTCTTTATTTTTTTGTGTTCTTTAAAATACACACCCACACAATAGAGAAAGAGAAAAGAAAGGTTTTCAAAAAGAAAGTGGTAAAAAATGAAAGAGAGAAGAAGAATAAGAAATAGGTAGAGAGAGGAAGAGTTAGAGAAAGAGTTAAAGGGCAAGAGATCCCCCCTAGTTAGGATTTGGCCGGTTTACATCTCCATCTAGTGGTAGGTTTACTGGAGATGTTGGGGATTCAGTGGAAGTCGATGTTGATCCAGGATTGTGCATCCTATCATGGAGATGCTTTAACCGATGTCAATTAACCGTGAATGTCCTTTTGTAAGAGGGGTCTTGTACTTTCACTGCACCAAATAGGTAAACATAAGTAATAACAAAAGGGCCTTCCCAATGAGAATTAAGCTTACCTGGGTGAAGCTGAAATTGAGAATTAAAGGGAATTGCCTTATCAACATCATAGAATAACTTTAACAGGATCTGTGTGTCATGGAGTGCCTTATATTTTTCTTTGTAGAGATTAAAATTCTCATATGAATCAAGTCGATGCTCCTCTAGTTCAGCCAATTGAAACAATCCTTCATCACTGAATTTTTCAAGATCAAAATTACAAGTTTTCACAGCCCAAAATGGATTATGTTGGATTTCAACTAGAAAATGATATTCTTTACCAAAAACTGTCTTAAAAGGAGAAATCCCAATGTGTGTTTTATAGGTAGTTCGATAACCCCAAAGTGCTTCACCAAGTCTTTTAGGACAGTCTTTTCTAGTGGGTCTTACAATTCATTCAATCCCTATTTTCACTTCTCTATTACAAAGTTCAACCATGCCATTTGTGTGGTGATGATATGAAGTTGATGTTTTAGGTACAAACCCATTTTTTCAAAACATATTCCATGGTTTTATTACAGAAATGGGTTCCTATGTCACTTATCAAGGCACGAGGAGTGTCAAATCAGTGGAAGATGTGTGTCTTTAAGAACTCACTAATAGTATATGAATCATCATTTCTAGTGGGTTTGGCCTCGACCCACCTAGAAACATAATCAACCACAAGAAAGATGTATGAGAATACACTAGATGGGGGAAATGGTCCCATGAAATCGATACCCCAAACATCAAGGATCTCAAATAAAATTAATGGTTCTTGGTCCATTTCATATATCTTTGAAATTGTTACAAACTTTTGACAAGTGGGACATGATTGACAAAACTCATGTGAGTCCTTGAAGAGTGAAGGCCAGAAGAATCTAGAGTCGACCACCTTTTTGGAGTTCCATTATGGTCCAAAGTGGCCACCACCAGGCATTTTGTGATAAAATTATAATATGGAAGCATTCTCATTTTCATCGACACATCTCCTTATTACCATGTCAGCCCCAGTTTTTTAAAGTTTATTTTCTTAAAAAAATTAGTATTTTGAATCACTTTTCATCTTTATTTTTTGTTCTTTTAAAAACTCTTCAAGAAAAACACCAGAAACCATGTAATTTACAATTGGGGCATACCATGGTATTTTTGGAGTGAGACATGAAAGGTGATCAGTGGGGAATTCATGATCGATGATTTCAGAATGAGAAGAATTAGAAATTCGACTCAAGTGATCATCCATAGGGTTTTATTTTCTTGTTATATCTTTGAAATCAAGGACAAACTCTTATAGAATCATGAGCCATCTTATTAGCCTCGGTTTGTAATCACTTTCCTTGATTAAGGACGTTATATCATAATGTTCTGTGATGATGGTGATTTTGGAACCTAAGATATTGGGCCGAAATTTATCTATGGGAAAACCCACTGCTAAAAGTTCCTTTTCAGTGACTGTGTAGTGAGATTGAGTTTCCTCTAATGTTTTTTTGGCATGATAGATGACATGGGGAATATTTTCTCTTCTTTGACCAAGAAAAACCCTAAAAGCTCTATTAGAAGCATCACATATCAACTCAAAGGGTAAGTACCAATACCACGGTTGGATTATCAGGGCAGATATAAGGGCAGTTTTGAGTTCAATGATCTCCCTTTCAAAATTTCTTGAAATAGAAAGTGACATCATTTTGGAGAAACCATGTGTGTGAGAGGGAAATTTTACTGAAGTTATGGATGATTCTCCGATAGTAACCAGCATGAATGAGAAATGAACGGATGTCTCTAACAAATTTGTGTTGAGGAAGTGATTGGATAACATCAATTTTTACAGGATCGACTTTAGTAGCATATTTTTAAACTATGTTCCCTATAACAATCCCATTTGCAACCATGAAGTGACATTTTTCAAAATTTAACACAAGGTTACACTTGAAACACTTTTAAAGGACTAGAGAGAGTGAATTCAAGAAAGATTCAAATGACTCACCATAAATGATAAATTTATCTATGAAGACTTCCATGCAGTGTTCAGTGAATTCAGAAAAGATACTCATAATACACCTCTGGAATGTTGCAGGAGCATTGTAAAGGACAAAAGGCATTCTCTAACATCAATATGTCCCAAAGGGTCATGTGAAAGTAGTCTTTTCTTGGTCTTGTGGTGCGATTGGGATTTGGAAGTAGGTAGTGTATCCATCAAGAAAGAAATAGTGTGACTTTCCAGCTAATCATTCTAGCAATTGATCAAGGAATGGAAGAGGGTAGTTATCTTTTCTTGTTTTAACTTTAAATTTCCTATAGTCGATGCACACATTCCATTTGTTCTTCACTCAAGTTGTGACTACTTCCCCAAGTTCATTTGTGACAATTGTTATCCCACCCTTCTTAGGTACAACTTGAATTGGACTTACCCATTCACTATCAGATATTGGGTAAATAATATCATCTTGAAGAAGCTTGGTGATCACTTCCCTAACTACCACAAGTTTGAGTGGATTGAGTCTTCTTTGTGGTTGTCTAATTGGTTTGGATGATTCCTCAAGATGGATGTGATGCATGCAATGGGCAGGGTTGATTCCTAGTATGTAATCTAAGGTCCATCCTATGGCCTTTTTATTTTCCTCTAACTCCTGGACAAGTTTGGACTCTTTGGTTTTAGTATGTGAAGCAGAGATAATGATGGGATAGGAGTGATCATGGAAAAGGAATGCCTATTTTAGGTGTTCAGGAAGAGGTTATAGATCAGTTCATCTTTCATTTTTGGGTTATACAACTCATGAATGGAAGATGGGACTTCAGTTGCTTCATATTCATTTTCCTTAATACTATCCACGGTGGCGCAATAGAGATCAAAGTTGATGTGGGATTCATGAGAGTTTTCAAGTTCCTCTAGATTGATGGAGTGTAACACCCCGACCCCAGTTACCCAGAGTCAGTGCATTATTGCGTAACATTGGCATGATCACAAAATATCAAGTCTCGAAAGACCGATTAGTTTAGTAACCTTGGAAACACTAGATAAATTCATAAATGTTACATTACATCATAAAGTGAAAAACTAAAATAAAAAAGTCTCCATAGTCCACACTCATATCCTCTTCTGACTATCCCTACAGGTCATTCATAAAACACTTCTTCACATCCTGGAAAATATTAAAACATTGAAAGGGGTGAGCTCTGATGCTCAGTAAGGATAACAATATTACGGAAGCTTTCATAAATAAACATTAACATTTAAGGAAATGTATAACTAAAACAAAACCCTTTTTAAACTTCAACTTCAGCATGATATGGCAATAATAAAATTAATTAATGCCATTTACTTACTCACATGGATATTCTACTAGTCGAATAATCCCATGCAATATCAATAACCACTTTCATAATGATGGAATGCATAATGCCAGACTATCATAACCACGTAGTCAAGGCCTCATGCCAAGACCACAAATAAGATTTTGTCAAGGCCTCATTCCAAGACACTAGTTTGTCTCATGAGATCTACCGATTCATCGAGGAGCTATAGCGGGCTCCACCCGTCACTTATTATGTCCAATGCATTCCTCATATGAACAGGTTTAAACATATCATAAACCATAACATGATTGTATCACATAAAACGTGCATAAAGAAAACATAACATTTCCAAATTTCAATCACAAAATATCAATACAACACATTGATATAATAAAAACCTTATCAAAACCATTTTCAATACCAAAATAAAAGAAAATTAAAACTTGGTATTTATTTTTCATTTAAAAAAAGTTATAGCTTGTAGAGGAAGCTGAAACTCAAATAATGGTTACGGCGGCGGAGAAGTCATTGTCTCCTAATACGTACGACAAGAAAAACATTCCTTTTTTTCATTTAGTAAAACGCTTAGTAAAAAAAGATTCCTTTTGAATAAACATAAAAGTCCAAGGGGTTTATACACCGTATAAAAGAAATTTGTGTATAAAACAAAATATGCCTCAATGAATAGAGATTGAGACAAAGTACCTTACAAAGATCATTTTTTAAATAAAATAGATATATTATGTGTATTCACTATAAGTAAACATAATTAAATTACAAATACAAGATAGGATATAATAATATCATGACATAATTTGAATGTAGGAGATTAACCCAAAGAATAGAAATTGGGTTAAGAAGATCCCTTACCTTGCGTCCTGTCTTGACTCGACCATTATTTAACCTCCTGAATAATAAACTAGAGTTAATTTATAATTGCCTAAGAACATTTTTCAAGATTTTTATTCCTTTTATATCACTTATTACAATGTTATGAACATTATGTAATTATTTAAATTAATAACGGTCGTTTTGTCGATCTTTGGTACTTGAGTCAAAAATAAACTTCTTATAATTACAAGTTGTTCATGTGGTGAAATATCCATTATATCCAGAATTATATTCATGATATAGATATCATATATCTCATATATATCCAGTATATACATGCATTTATAATATTCCATAACGTTTAGAGGTAAGAAATGAAATGCACCGTTCATGGAGACGGTAAGTCGTACGTACGCATGAACACTACTTTCATTTCTATTTCGTATTTAATGAAATCATAATGATTTAAAGGTATATTATAATTCCAGTATAATATCATATATAATATCATTTACTTCATCCTTTATACATCCCACATATGGCATTAACGATTCAAATCACTTTGAGGGGGCTGTAGTCCACACTTCCTAAAATGAAAATATCGTGTTTACCCATAATGGAAACAATAAAGGTATGCCATAAATGATAAATACAGAACCTTAAGTAAAACATAAACATATTATATATCATATATAAAAATACTGTCATCATAATGGCCACCATTATAGGTGTTAAATGAATATTGAACAATCATCGTTTCGTGAGGCAGTATTTCGCCAATCACAGAAACAATATGTTCTTTAACCATTAGATGTAGGTGTGTGTTAGTGTATCTTGAATACATCTTATAACAACATCCTATTATATTGAGGATACTGGTGTTGTTACAAAATAAATGAATAAAAATAGTTTAGGGTGTTGGATAAGCAAAATAAAACAAAATAACATAAGAGAAGACATTACCTTAAAATCGGGTAACTCTTTTGATTTGAGCCAAAGGCTTCCTTGGGAAGAATTCTGCCCAAAGTGAGGTTTCTATGAGTAAGTGAGGGATGTGTAGAGAGTATTTGGGCATAGGTTGGCCGAGCCAAATGGCTTGATGGTGTGAATAAGGTGGTAGTGGTGGGGGCCTTTTATACTTGGAGAGGAGGGGCACTCTTGGAAAGTAATGAAATGTTACTTTATTATACAATGCTTTTCGGATTCTAAAGGTCCCACACTTATATAATTCTAGGATAAGGTGATAAGGGTTCGAAATATTCTCATTAAATAGGCTTTTGACAAATGTAATGCTTATATTTTACATTATCCTTCCATTTTATTAAAATCGTTAATCAATGAGGTAATCGCTGCATCATCATGGTGTCATAAATAATTTAATTTATTTAATTTCTAAAAATTATAAAAAAAATATCATGATGTATGAAATATTTTTATATTTCTAATTAATATTTATAGTCAAAAATATGAGTTGTATAACCCCATTTAAAAATTGTTGTAGTATAACAACTCATGTTTGTGTCATTTTTATTTTAACATTAAATAAAATGTTGTTAATGTCATTTTCCTACCAAAGTGGATCCATGGGGTCCCCAAGTTGACCTATGGATTGTCATGCTCGGACATAACTCATCCAATAGTGGTAAAACAAGTTTAAAGGTATTTTAATATTTTTATAATATCATTTTTACCTTAAATATCACTAATTACCTTTAATCACAATTAATTAAACTTAAAGGTTACTATTCAACAAAATATTATTTTAATCCCATTAAACCAAATTTTACTTCCTAATGTTAACCATGTATGTAGAATTTTTGAAAATCAGATAACAGAAGTGGTAATATTTTATTTAAACGAAAAATCAGTTATTTAACTACCACCTAGTGGTTTCACTATTCATCAAAAATTGAAGTTTTTCAGAACAATGCCAAAATTTCACCCTAAGCTATAATTGATATTATGAATTCAAAAATGATATCTATTTAAAAAAATTCCAAACATATAAGTTGCATTAATTAATTTTATAATTAATTCCCTCTGTCACAACAAATAGCGTGTTTATAAGAAACAATATATATCAAAAGATTGACAATTGTTTATGTCTAATTTCAAATTGAAATTAATTATAATGAACACCATTAGATAAAATGGTAAAAATATATTCTAATTACACTTTAAAACCACTCAATAGTATAATTTATCACTATAAATTATTTTGATTAATTTTTTTTTTAAGAATTATTCACTATTCATAAAAATTGGAAGTTCTCAGAAAATTACAAAAATTTCAACTTAGGATAACTCTGATATTATGAATACAAAAACTAATTCCATTTGGAGAGATCAAATTTATAAAATTTCAAAAAGTAGGTATTACTATTCATAACGGCTACTTTGATTAGTCGCGGTGTGTTAGAACTCGAAGTTGCGTACAATGTAAGCTATTGAATTATTGAATGAGAAGCGTATCGTCGAATCTAGGGGTGTTACATTCTCCCCTCCTTCAATAAATTGTGTCCTCACAATTTGAAAATTTTCAATAAAAATAAAAGGTTGAAAATATAAAATACCATTGTGGAAAACACACATCGGAAATAAGGTTAATAAAAATATAACTTTAATAGAAAGAAAGATAAGTACAAAGGTCACCCAAGATAGCCCATACTAGGATTTTATGAAAATATGGATATGGAAGAAAAAAAACCATCAAGGTCTGATAGAGAGTTGTAGAAAACTGGATTAGGAGAAAGTTAACCATAAGAAAATCACAAACTTGTGATTGGTTCAACATGCATTGAATCCCCAGTTGGAAAAGTTAACCAGCAACGTTTTTGTTTTAGGTTACAATTTATAAAGTTGAGGAATTTATTTTGGATATTTACTAAGAATGTAAGGGAATATACATACTTGTTATGTAGACTTTCATTCTTTAATAAATTTTTACCACAAACCCATCTTTCACTCTAAAAGGAAATAGAACTCAAAAATATTCTATTTATCCTAATTGTATAAGGTTCCAAATATTAACACATACCATTTAGATTAGTAAAACTATTTTGTAATAACCGGGGACTTCATGTAGGCTAGTCGTAGGTAATAAAGGCCTGTCGCACTATGGCTGTGGGTTCGATTCCTGTATCTTTTTCTGACTCGACGGGTTATGCCCCACCCTGCAGGTTGTCCTTTTCCTAAAACTATAGTATTATAATATTCCAAAATTAATCTTCATAAATTTTTTAACCTTAAACAATACTATCCAAAGTTCAACTTAATCCATTCCAACCTTTATAGTTATCCAAAATACCTTCATCCAGACATTCTCTAAAAGGTCCTTAAATTCCAAAATCAATTGTAACATTAGATTCTCCAAACAAAGTAAAGTTCCTCTTATTGTCACATAATAAAAATATAATAACCTTCATCATATTAAAACCTTAGTGAAAACAACAAGTACTGCAGTACAATCCTTATAAATCACATTATTCTTATAACCAGAATATAATCTTTGATTCCAAAAACACAAATATATTAATTATTCAACTTTATCTGTAGCAACAACATAAGATTGGCCTTGATCCCTTGGCCTTTTCCGAGGTAAGTTTCCTTGGAGCTTAGGAAAATCATTTGTATAATGCCCCATTTATCTACAATTGTAGCATTCAACATTGATAGCCTCTTTCTTTCCCTTGCAATCACGCGCCTAGTGACCTTTTTCTCCACATTTATAAAAAACTCCCATTCCTTTTAGGCAAGTACCAGGGTGATTCTTCCCACAATTATCACATAATAGAAAATCATTCTTTCCCTTTTTCCCTTTATCCGTCTCTTGTTCCATCGTTCTCTTATTCTCTTGCTTTACTTTGTTGTCATAAGACTTAGAGATTTCCTTTTCTGTCTGGATAGCACACGAAACTATATCTTCGTATGTTAAGAAAGATTGTGATACTAAAACTCGACGGAGAAATGGTTTTAACCCATCAAAGAAACGATCAATATTAATTCTTGGGTTACGTATATAATCTACAGCATGCCTCACTAACCTTGTAAATTTAACCTCATACTTTGCGACATTCTCATCCTCCTTCTGCCTCAGACTCAGAAATTGCCTCTCCATATCTGCTCGATGGTAATGCAGAAAGTATTTTTCTAAGAAAATTTCCCTAAACTCCTTCCATTCCATACTTGATACTTCTTCATCTTCCTTTGTGTTTTGAATTAGAGACCACCATTGATCGGCATCTCCAATGAGGCGGTAAACTGACATGATAACCTTCTACCTATCGCTACTCCCCAAGGCGTGGAATATTTTCTCTAAGGAGTTTATCCATTGCTCAGCTACTAATGGATTTGTACCCCCATTAAATGTTGGCGGTTGTTGCCTCATGAAGCGGTCTAACATTGATCCTCCACATTGCGGATCAGGGTGCTCCATACGAGTAAGGTTATTATTCATAACCTGAGTGAGTTGTCCCGGTATGGTAATAAGTTGATCAGCAGCAGTTGTATCTCCAGCTATACAATAATTATCTTGAGCAGTAGGGAAATCCCTACATGGGGTGCATGCATTGATACGGTTTCCATTCCTCCCACTAGGTGCCATTTCTAAACAATGGCATAAACTAGATTAGTTTATGAATCAAAATACATAATTCCATACTTGTAAAACACTTCACACTAATTGAACTATTTATGGATATAATCCATAATCATAAAAAAAAGTTTTTTTGAGGAAGTATATACTCATAACCCTTCATAGTGGTTTGTAAAGAAAATGAGAATTATCCTAAGCATATCCCCCGGGAGTGTCGTAACCAAGAGTGCAGCAAGGCCTGTTGTCGTGCACCAGTTCACGTTCGAGTCTAGATCAAAGCGGTGTTTTTGGATTTTACCCCTAGGTACTTCTGTGCCAGAGCCGCCTCTACCTACTCATATCCAGACAGGGATGTATTGCTTGGAAAACTCACAAAATCTCTATAATACAAAAATTCTAGGAAGTTCTTCTATACTAATCCTCAATGTCTATCTTCGGGCTATGTGCTATAATAATATTTTATCTAAATCTAGATTCCAAGGATAGTACTAAACTGCCTCTGATTCCAGCTGTAATGCCTCGACCCCAGTTACCCAAAGTCGGTGCATTATTTCATAACATTGGAATGATCACAAAAGATCAAGTCTCGAAAGACCGATTAGTTTAGTAGCCTTGGAAACACTAGATTCATTCATAAATGTTACATTACATCATAAAGTAAAAAACTAAAATAACAAAGTCTCAATAGTCCACACTCATATCCTCTTCTGACTATCCCAGCAGGTCATTCATAAAATACTTCATCACATCCTGGAAAATATTAAAACATGGAAAGGGGTGAGCTCAGATGCTCAGTAAGGATAACAATATTACAGAAGCATTCATAAATAAACATTATCATTTAAGGCAATGTATAACTAATACAAAATCCTTTTTAAACAAGAACTTCAGCATGATATGGAAAAAATAAAATTAAATAATTCCATTTACTTACTCACATGGATATTCTACTAGTTGAATAATCCCATGCAATATCAATAACCACTTTCATAATGATGGAATGCATAATGCCAGAGTATCATAACCACGTAGTCAAGGCCTCGTGCCAAGACCACAAATACAATTTTGTCAAGGCCTCGTGCCAAGATGCTATTTTGTCTCATGATACCTACCGATGCATCGAGGAGCTATAGCGGGCTCCACCCGTCACTTATTAAGTCCAATGCATTCCTCATATGAACAGGTTTAAACATATCATAAACCATAACATAATCGTATCACCTAAAACGTGCATAAAGGAAAAATAAAATTTCTGCATTTCAATCACAAGATATCAATACAAAACATTGATATAATAAAAACCTTATCAAATCCATTTTCAATACCAAAATAAAATAAAATTAAAACTTGGTATTTATTTTTCATTTACAAAAAGTTATGGCTTGTAGAGGAAGCCAAAACTCAAATAATGGTTACGGCGGAGGAGAAGTCATTGTTGCCGCATATGTACGACAAGAAAAACATTCCTTTTTGTCATTTAGTAAAACGCTTTGTATAAAAAGATTCCTTTTGAATAAACGTAAAATTCAAAGGGGTTTATACACCGTATAAAAGAAATTTGTGTATAAAACAAAATATGCCTCAATGAATGGAGATTGAGACAATGTACCTTACAAATATCATTTTTTAAATAAAATAGATATATTATGTGTATTCACTATAATTAAACATAATGAAATTTGAAATACAATATAGGATATAAAAATATCATCACATAATTTGAAAGTAGGAGATTAACCCAAAGAATAGAAATTGGGTTAAGAAGTTCCCTTACCATGTATCATGTCTTGACTCGTTCGTTCTTTAACCTCCTGAATAATAAACTAGAGTTTATTTATAATTTCTTAAGTACCTTTTTCAAGTTTTTTATTCCTTTTATATCACTTATTAACATGTTATAAACATTATCTAATTATTTAAATTAATAACGGTCGTTTTGTCGATCTTTGTTACTTGAGTCAAAAATAAACTTCTTATAATTACAAGTTCTTCATGTGGTGAAATATACATTATATCCAGAATTATATTAATGATATAGATATCATATATCTCATATATATCCAGTATATACATGCATTTATAATATTCCATAACGTTTAGAGGTTAGAAATGAAATGCACCGTTCATGGAGACGGTAAGCCGTACGTACGAATGAACGCTACTTTCATTTCTATTTCGTATTTAATGAAATCATAATGATATAAAGTTATATTATAATTCCATTATAAAATCATATATAATATCATTTACTCCATCCTTTATACATCCCACATATGGCATTAACGATTCAAATCACTTTGAGGGGGCGGTAGTCCGCACTTCCTAAACTGAAAATATCACGTTTACCCATAATGGAAACAATAAATGTATGCCATAAATGAAAAATACAGAACCTTAAGTAAAAAATAAAAATATTATATATCATATATAAAAATAGTGTCATCATAATGGCCACCATTAGAGGTGTTAAAATAATATTGAACAATCATCGTTTCGTGAGGCAGTATTTCGCCAATCACAGAAACAATATGTTCCTTAACCATTAGATGTAGGTGTGTGTAAGTGTAGCTCGAATACATCTTATAACAACATACTATTATATTGAGGATAATGGTGTTGTTACAAAATAAATGAATAAAAAGAGTTTAGGGGTTGGATAAGCAAAATAAAACAAAAGAACATAAGAGAAGACATTACCTTAAAATCGGGTAACTCTTTTGATTTGAGCCAAAAGATTCCTTGGGAAGAATTCTGCCCAAAGTGAGGTTTCTAGGAGTAAGGGAGGGATTTGGAGAGTGTATATGAGCAGAGGTTGGCCGACCCAAATGGCTTGATGGTGTGAATAAGGTGGTAGTAGTGGGGCCTTTTATATGTGGAGAGGAGGGGCACTCTTGGAAAGTAATGAAATATTACTTTATTATACAATGCTTTACAGATTTTAACGGTCCCACACTTATATAATTCTAGTATAAGGTGATAAGGGTTCTAAATATTCTCATTCAATAGGATTTGGACATGTTTAATGCTTAGATTTTACATTATCCTTCCATTTTATTAAAATCGTTAATTAATTAGGTAATCACTGCATCATCATGGTGTCATAAATAATTTAATTTATTTAATGTGTAAAAATTATAAAAAAATTATCATGATGTATGAAATATTATTAGATTTCTAATTAATATTTATAGTCAAAAATATGACTTGTATAACCCCATTTAAAAATTGTTTTAGTAAAACAACCCATGTTTGTGACATTTTTATTTTAACATTAAATAAAATGTTGTTAATGTCATTTTCCAACCAAAGTGGCTCCATGGGGTCCCCAAGTTGACCCATGGATTTTCTTGGTCGTAAATGACTCATCCAATTGGTGTAGCACTAGTGTAAATGTATTTTCATATTTTTATAATATCATTTTTACCTTAAATATCACTAATTACCTTTAATCGCGATTAATTAAACTTAAAAGTTACTATTCACCAAAAAATTATTTTAATCCCATTAAACCATGTTTTACTTCCTAATGAAAACCATTTATGTTGGATTTTTTAAAATCAAATCACAGAAGTTGTAATATTTCATTTAAACGAAAAATCAGTTATTTAACTACCACTTAGTGGTTTCACTATTTCTCAAAAACTGAAGTTTTTCAGAACAATTCCAACATTTCTCCCTAAGCTATAATTGATATTCCGAATTCAAAAATGATGCCTATTTTACAAAATTCCAAACATATAAGTTGCATTAATTAATTTGATAAATAATTCCCGCTGTCACAACAAATAGCGTGTTTTTAAGAAACAATATATATCAAAAGATTGACAATTGTTTATGTCTAATTTCAAAGTGAAATTAATTATAATGAACACCATTGGATAAAATGGTAAAAATATATTCTAATTATACTCTAAAACCACTCAATAGTATAATTTATCACTATAAATTACTTTGATTAAAAAAGTTGTTTTTATGTATTCCTCACTATTCATAAAAATTGGATGTTCTCAGAAAATTACAAAAATTTCAACTTAAGATAACTCTGATATTCCGAATACAAAAACGAAGACCATTTTGAGAGGTAAAATTTATAAAATTTCAAAAATTAGGTATTACTATTCATAATGGCTACTTTGATTAGTCACGGTGTGTTAGAACTCGAAGTTGTGTTCAATTTAAGCTATTGCATTATTGAATGAGAAGCGTATCGTGGAAGCTCGTGGTGTTACATGGAGTGTATGAATGAGAGGTCCACATCAACGTCACCATTTATGACTTGGATAATCATAGTGAATATTTCAAAGGATCCTTTTTCATTACAACCTGAATAACATGGTTTATTGGGGTTCAATTGACTCTTAGATGTGTCCTCAGAATCATGGATTGAGAATGCAGAGTGATCCTCAGATGGGTATCGCATGGCTTGGAAAATGTTGAACTTGACCAGTTGGTCACCGAATTCCATGGATAAAATGCCGGAATGGACATCAATATTGGTTCTTGTAGTCATGAGGAATGGTCTTCCAAGAATTAGGGGATATTGAGAAGAGTTTGTCTCACCTTCCATGTCAAAGACATAGAAATCAGCAGGGAATATAAGATCATTGACTCAGATAAGGACATCCTCAATTATTCCCTCAGGACTGGCTATGCTTCGATTATCCAATTGAATTACAACACCTGTTGTATGTAAGGTTCCTAGACAAAGGTTTGATAATATGGATTTGGGGATGACATTAATTGATGCTCCTATGTCTATGATTTCGTCATCAATGTTGGAACTTCCAATTTGGAATGGAACCGTAAAGGTCCATGGATCTTTGAACATTATGGGAATAGACTGCTTGGTGGAAACATTTTCAAAGGTCCTAAGTTTCTTCTTGTGGGTGCACAATTCCTTGAGAAACTTGACATACTTTGGAATTTTATTTATGGCATCTAAGAGAGGAATGTTTACTTCAACACGCCTAAACATGTCAAGCATTTCAGGATCAGGTTCAAATGACTTCATTGGCTTAGAGTCAACTTATAGAAGATTAATTGGATTCCAAAGTGGAATGGAAGGAGGTGAGGAAATGGATTCAGATTCCTTTTCAAGTTTATATTCCTTTTCATTTTCTATGTTAACATACAATGTAGGGTTAGAGGACTTATCTTGAGGCATAGAAAATTGATTTCCCGATCTATGTGCAATTGCACTTAAATTACCATTGTGGTTGGGTAATGGTTGAGCTGGGAGTTGGGAAGAATTGGATGGTTTCTTCTGAATAAGTTGGGATTCAAGTTAACAAATTTGGTTTTCAATGTTATTGATGCAAGAATGGGTGAAAGTGGCAAGATCTTCTACTGCACTTTCCCATGGTTTCTTAGAAGAAGAGGCTTGTCCGGAATTAGGATCACCATGATTTTGGTTCTGGGTAAAGCGATTGTATTGGTTTTGGAATTGGGAAGGCTCACTAGGATAATGGATTCCAGGAGGAGGATTGTTTCTTTGAAGTTGAGGAAGAAAAAGGATAACGTTTTTGGATGTTACGAACACATTGACAATGTTGAAAATGATTTGGGTTTTGAGGAGGGAATTGAGGAGGATGAGATTTGGGATTACCATTCCTATGACCTTGGTTATAGGAATAATAGAAGGTCTCATAGTGAGGTTGGATGAATTTTCTAAAAAACTGACCTGCTAGTTGAGGGTTGGTGTTCCGCTGAGCATATACTGCATTGAGCTCCATTAGTCCATATGAATCAGATTAATCCTCTTGATGTTGTGGATATGTGTATGTTGGATGAGATGAAGAGTATCATATTACACAGTTTTGAAAGGTCCATGATACATTGATTGTAGAGAATATGAGGTTGGGGATTTGGTTAGTTCACTCATCCACTCCATCATCTTGTTTGGCTCAATTGATTTATTATCTTGGGATTGATTGACTTGAGCATTTTCTCGAGTGTGGAATTGTTGGGTGTTTTCAGCCATGTTACTTATGAGATCTCTTGTAGCTGCAGGAGTTTTATCAATAAGAGCACCGCCACATGTGGCATCAATGAGAGTTCTCACTATATCCAATAACCCATCATAGAAGTATTGGATCAAGATTTGGTCAGGTATTTGGTGGTCTCGGCTGGTTGCAACAACCTTTTTGAACCTCTCCCAGAATTCATGGAGTGATTCACCTAGGAACTAACGGATACCACTCATTTCCTTTCAGACAGAATCAGTATGAGAAGAAGGAAATAATTTCTCTAAGAAGAGTCTCTTCATATCATTCCATGTGTTTATGGAACTAGTTGGTAGGTAGTAATGAAATGACGTACCAATGTTAGCTAGGGAGAAATGGAATGCTCAGAGTTTTATTTGTTCCTCAGAAACCCATTGAGGCTTCAAAGTAGAGCACACCACTTGGATCTCTTTAAGGTGAAGATGTGGATCCCAAACGGCTAGCTTGTGGAAATGGTGAATAAGATGAATCAAAACGGATTTGAGTTAAAATTCAGCCTCTATGTTTGGATATTAAATAGCAAGAGGTTGGTAATCCATATCAGGGACAACAAGTTCTTTAAGTGTTTGTTCCCTAGGATTGGCCATATCTAATTTAATTGGTTGGACAAGGACTGGTTATTCAATTATTTGATTTTCTCTTATGTTCCTCATATATTGGCGAAGTGTTTGATCAATTTCAGGGTCAAACAAATCCGAGGGATTGTCTGGGAGGCCACAGGGAATTCAGAGAGATGTTGTAAGGAAGAGGAAGACGTGTTTTTCTCTCTATTTTTTCTGTTTATGATTTTTATGAGAAGACGACTTTTTGTGTTTTTTTTAATTTTGTGTTTAAATTTTATTTTTTTTTGTTTTTATACAATAACCAGAAACTAATGACTACTTAATGCACCATCCTTGGTAATGGAGGCATTCTAAATGCACATCCAATTGTTTCCTATTGACTGGTCATGGTTTCGGTGCTCTGCTAATGTGGATAGAAACACTTAGGTCGAATCCTCGGCGATGATACTTTGTAATCGTCATTTGTTTTTAGTTAATTGTGATTGGATTAGGGGGGTATGTTTGCAGAGCATAATTGAAATGATTGATTGACTATAATTGATATAACAAATTGATTAATATTTGTGTGAGTTAATCCTTAGGGATTCAATCTTGTGATATCCTTGAGCTTTGCTTTATATTGCATTTAAATTAACACCCACTTCACAAGATAACATTGATTGGAGTTCATATGTGTTAAGGCTTTAATCCAAGCCTTAAAAAAACTTAGGGTTCTAATAATTACCATTTCATGTTTATGGTAGTGTATTTATGGTTCCAGTAATCCATGGAAACCACATGTTAAACAAAATATGTCATTAATCCATGACATGTTATGTCCAACATACACAATATTAAATTAACGAATACCCATCGGGCAAATACTCTCAATCACATAACATCCCTAAATTTTGACTCAACCTAATGAAATATCTACTCATCCATTTGGGTGTCTAATAATCTGGAAATAAGAAATATTATGATAAATTAAGAATAGAAGAAAAATAAAGGGATAAGAAAAGTGTGGTGCGTCGGACACAAACACACGAACAATGATGAGAATTAAAAAAAACTTTTGATTTAATGACGAAGCAAAAGAAGAGAAAGGGACTCAACTGTATTTAAACTATTTTAATAACATTAATATTAATCTACAGAAGGCGGATTAGAATAAGAGATATTGAAGAAGAAACTTTCATTAAAACAGAATTACAAAATACAAACTTACCAGATTACAAATGAAGAACAACACAAAAGTGAAAGGAAACAAAGAGAGGATGAAGGGTATATCAAGTGAAAAAATGATAATGGAAGGTCCTACCAAGCCCTTGGAGAGTCTTTGGTCGTTCCCATATGTGCTCCTCTCTTCTGAAATGCCAACCCCTCTGAAGGAGAGGAGGGGGATGCATTTATAGCCCAAGGAAGTGCACTGTTTTCATTCCCAATCTGTCCCTCCAATTGTATCACCATGTTGTCTATTCAGACAGCCTAATCTCAATATATATCCTTATTCAAAGATTTAGATAATAATGTCGGCCGACCATCCTAAAAATATGAAGTCATTTGGACCTATGTAGCAAATGTTAGGGTCGGTTGATTAAACAAATTTATTCTGTACATTTCAATCCAATCTTTTTGAAGTCTAAAATGTGAATGGTTTTTTGAATAGGAAGATTCCTTAAAAGATGAATGGTTTATCCAACAAAGTCAGCTTCCTATATCTACTTATTCATACTGAAAAATATCAACTCTATTTGATGATTATATCATGAGATATGTCATGAATAGTGTCTGTATTTTAATTCCCGGCCAGAATGGTGGGATAGATATTAAAGATTCATTTGGGCCCCTTGTTTTTAGAGGTGGGCCCTGAAATTTTTATCCATGATTATTTGTATAATAAATAACATATGTTAGAGTTGTATAAAATTTGGGCTTCTGTGTTTAGACCCATAACTCAATCATCATGGCTGGTCTAGTTTCTTCACAAATTCTTTGGGTCCACTTGTTTCGTCCATGTGATCATTCAAATGGAAGAATTGGACCATGATACCTCCTAATGAAATGTTTTATATTAAATTAGGAATCCTAAAAAATATAAACCACACAATTTGGATCATTATCGGGAGAGTTATAAATAAAATAGTAAACTGACTCAATTGGACTACTTCTAAAAATGCTCTAAAATTATACCTAGTATTAAAACAATAAATTTTACCCAAATCATGCATATTTAAAATGAAATCAGTAAAGGGTTTATATAATAAGCCATGAAAATATTAATAACATCATGTTCATGTGAGGAGGTTTGGCGACGTGTAGGCTGAGCGCGTCGTGAAGCTCGGTGCGGTACTGACGTGCCATGAAGCTCCAAAGGTCGTCGCCTATAAATAGGGGATTTGTCCTCTATTTTTTCCTTTATTTTCTCCGCAACATTAGTTTGTACCACTCTTGATTTGTGAATCTCTACGTACTACGTGCTTTCTATCCATGAATCAGTCCTTCTTCTTTGCTGCGCACAGCGAGTCTTCGACTCTGTGACATCGCTTAGTGACTTCCTTTTGATGGTCAGGGTAGGGCTCCACGAACATTATTTGAGAACGAGCTCTGTGACATTGCTCCGCGAAAGTGCCTCGTGAACCGAACATAAGAAACACCCAAAATTTAAGCCTTAATGACTCACTTGGAAACTTCCAGGGGGGTCCTCACGGACACTGCCCGAAGGGAAGAGATGGTGAATAGCTTGGGGCTAGGGGAGTTAATACAGAGCCATTCTAACCATGGTTCATTGGTGGAGATGCTATCAAAGATCCAGAGGAACTATCCACATTGTAAGAGGTTCCCTTTGCATGGATTTGAGCTGAGGGATGACGTTATCATGCCTAACGCAAGTATGGAAGACCTAGATTATTGGTTCGTGTGTATGTTGTGTCAGCACCAATGGTTTAGGATAGTTGACGACCATGCCCGAGATGACTCCACGCCCATTGAGGTTGACAGCCTGTATAACCAACTGGACAACGTGGATGAAAAGGAATTGCAGTCGGAGACGCCCCCCCATCTGTACCAGACAATCTTGAAGAAAACCATGAAGATCCCTAGGAAGGGATGGTCTAAGTATTGGGACATGCGCCAGGGTGGAAACTTCCTAGATGATAGGGTCTAGGCCTACAGTATAAGTGCCTCATTTTGTGGCTGAGCTAAGGAGAGTGGACCTATATGAGGTGGCTTGGGCCTCCCATTTTCACATCTATCAGCCGAAGCAGCTAATGTCAGAGTTGATGAGTACGTGGTCATTAAAGAAAAATACCTTCCACCTACACCACGGGGAGGTTGGTATCAGCATGTGGGACGTGCACTAGATCATAGGGGTCCCAATATTAGGGGTGATGTATGATGAATTCTTCCTCTTCATGGATGCATGGGAGGATCCAGAGAAAGTACAGTGGCTGGCAATGGCATTGATGGAGCTGGTGCCGGGAGAGGACAAAGAATCCAAAATGGATGTCCATTTCCGTCGGTGGTTCACGTAGTTTCGGATCTTCACAAAAGACGTGCAGTTTTGGTGAGGCCTCGAACATGCTCAAAGGCGGCACAACGAGGAAAGGATCACACATACTAGTAGTTCATGGAGGAATTCTAGTGGAAACCCTAGGGATTTATTGTTAGCACTGAGTAGCAGCCGATAGTCATGTTGGCGGAATTCATCACATAACTCATTTGCATTTGGATCCCCACGATGTGGGATAAAAACATGGGTGTGAGACCCAGCACATTCATAATGGAGTCCATGTTGATGATAGGATGGTGAGTCAACCCTGGGATCCTGATGCTTTCCAGGCTATACAGGATGTTGTGGCACATCATCAAGGGGAAGAGGCCACAGAGAATATGCGGGCAATTCTACCTCCTATATGGGTGGATAGCAGTGCATGTTAGGGGGTTTATGAGTACTTGTACCCCTTCTCGCCTCTGAGGTTGAACATCTGACCCTCTATTCTGAATTCCAAGGGAATCTTTCTGGCCATGTTGACCACACCATTGGTACTGAACCGAGTGTGGAATGTGGAGGAATTAAAAATTCACCCATTACCATTGCCAACATGTGCTTTTACTGACGACAGCCAAGAAAGAGAAGAGCACATGTCCTATCTCATGGACATTCGACATGGAGTCCTGGTGGAAAGGGTGGACCGTGAGCCCCTATGCGAGCCGTACACCCACACTGATTTTCCCGAAAATTTCTGTGTATTAAGTGACTGACATTGTGGGTCTATATAGGGGTGCGCCATGAGGAACACCAATATGTGATGAGGTATATGTGGATCATGTTCACACTGGGAGATGGGATGATGCGTAATGAGTGGCCACAACCTAGTGTTATCATCGGGTAGGTAATGGAGTACACCCAAAGCTGGGAGGCGGCCTACCCTAGGGAGATGCTGAAGCATCCAACCGTTCGGTTCGGTGATGGTGTGCCTCCCCAACCTCGAGGCTAGGGCCGGAAGGTGTCAGTGGAATCTCGTGGTGGTGGGGCTGCCATGGAGGCATGACCCGCACTAGTTAAGGGTGAGGTAGCAGCGATGGATCTAATAGCGGTAGCGGCCCCAACTGTTTCATAAGAATAGAGTCATCCAGACGGGAGGCCACTGAAAGGATTCCATAGGATACCCACCTAGGCTCTGGGGAAACGACTACGCCATATAGACATGCCGAAGAATTCTGTCTTCCCAGAGGCCTGGGACATCTGGGACGTCAACCAGAAATTCCTCAGCCCATCTAATATGTGGAACCATTTGAACTATCTCAGTATAGATTTTCCATGGATAAGCCCTATCAGGGATGGATTTTCTGTGTCCTGAGTAGAGGCAGAGAAATACCTGGCAGAGCTGGAGGATGTTGTGCATTCTCAGGGTGCCCTGCATCCAATAAAAGGCCATGTCATGGTGCTACTGGATCATACATTCCCTCCACAGTTGTCGGTCACTGAACTGAGGGAGTGTTTCCCTCTACCGAAAGAATCGTACGAGTCCTCCTAGAGGGATGAGGCCGGTAGAGGGAGTATGTTGGAGGAGGGAGAAGTTAGTGATCAATCCTTGGACTTCAATGAGTTCCTAGAGGTCCTCGAGGTAAAATCCCAAGCCCCTTTTTTAGGGTATGCTTTCAGATCATTTTGGACTTCTTACTAACATCTGAACTATGAATGAGGACCTCATACATAAAACCTGCTCTCAACCCTCAGTGCATGCAAATGTCGAGCCTTAAATATCCACACTTGTGGCTGCATCAATTTCTACGTCTAGCAGGGCCAGAAAAACTGTGCTAACCCCTCCATAGATTTTAGATCATCCGATAATATACAGGTGACCACACCTTGGGGTCCCATTAACATCATCCCAAGAACGAGACTAGGAATTAGATTTCAATATGTTTCTTCTACCAAAATCATGGATGTCACCAATTGACTATGTCAACTAACATACATGCTCCCTTTTGGTGGGTACAGTTCTTCGATTTTCCTAGGATATTGCGGCAAGGTTGGGTGGGACTTCTGGCGGCGCCTTTTCTAGGGGAATGTTGGTGATCGTGGAGGCGGATATCCAGACTGACCGATGTGAGGCACTCCCGATCGCTGGTGGGAAAACCTGCGAGGTTGTGTCTGAGATTATTGATGTGGGATCTGATGATGAGGATCAATCAGATAGCTGAGGTCCCACCGTACCTGATCAAATGCCAAATGCAGACCCTACTGACAAGTTCATGAGGGCAATCCATGCATATGAGACTACCAACCACGCTGACTGGGTCTAGATGACCTCTGCTGAAGAGGAAAACAAAATAGTCTATCAAAGATCATGGAAGTTTATCAAGCGCTTCATTGATGACACCCACAAGCACTATAGCTGGATGAGATGGACAAACTTCACTGACGATTGAGGGAAGTTTGTGATGGGGGAGTGGATTCCCAACATACTCCCTTGGTCATTTGAAATCTTATAGAGGAGATGATTTAAGAGTATGTTCGTGGAATTGTTTTGGGATGGTAGCGGAGTAAAGTGGTGAACATCAAGAAGCTCCGGGAGGCTGAAAATGATGTTCAACGGCTGCTAGTCCGGGAGGATGAGCACTCAGCCACCCTTAACGCGCAATCAGATCTGATATTTCTATTGAAGGACCATCTAGAAAAGTACAAAGAGGACATGAAGCGAGCCTCCAAGGAGATGTTCGTCTTCTTGACCGATGTAGAGTGGGCCTAGATTGTGGACGATGAATTGCACCACATCACTGCTGAGGAAGAGTGGAACTAAACAGGCAGCAACAAATCCTGGACGCCACAAGCTAAAGGGTGGCAGAGATACAACTTTCTTCTGCTGGTATTAACCTGCCCATGGGAGGAATAGACCCTCTAGTGTTATATAGATTACAAAAACTATAACATACATTCATGAATTTATTATTTGATGCCATATCATTCATGAGTCCCGTTTTTAGTGTTGGTTTTACACGCATCTGTTATATTCATGAAATGCCCAGTGATCAATCCCTAAGATCACGTGGGTTGAGCCCAATGTGAGAAATCAGGGATGATCTCTATGTTATTATGTATTAATATAAGAGTGCTGACCATGTTTTGGTCATCCATGGTTTGAACAACCAACCCTGATTTCTGGGAAGAGAAGGGGGAGACCAGACTGGAGAATGAATCTCTCAGAATAGTCGAATTATTGTTTTCACAGTGTGCTCTTGTGCACGATTGAGGTAATGATAGGGGAACTTGAATAAATCCAAACATGGGGAATGGATGGTGTGAATCACAATTCCCAAGATTCGAAACACTGTAGTGATGGCGTGACAATTAAGAATGACTATTTACCATGTTCAAAACACATTATCCTTATTGCGTTAGGCAGAAATGGGGATAAGAAATGAGGACTGACTGCTGACCATGTTCAAAACATGGGTCCTGACTCGAAATTCCTTCCATTAGTCTTCTAGAACGTTATTCTAGGACAGTATCCAAGCCATAAGCCATCCCTCCATGCTATTAAGGGGTTCCTCCAGTCATGAATGATGAAAAGAATCTGAATACAGGGAACACAAATCATGCAGAGTGGAGTGATGGGATGTTTGACTCGAGTCTGACACTCGTGAAATTACGCCACCGTGGTGGAAACACATTAGGTGGGTACATCAGTCTGAGTAGGGATCAAACATACTTCTGAACAAGATATCTTTGGTAAGTACCTGGAAAGGCATGTAGTTTTACGTCATATTGTAAATAAGGTGCACATATTTTAATGGTCATACTGCCTGGACCATGATTAACAGTTTAAAGTCATATTACATGGACTCTAGGGTCCAGCTTTATTGTCATAGAGAGTGGACCATGATCAGGGCCAAGGGGCCAAGAGGGTTAATGACCCTAGGGTTGGACCCAAGGAGAAATGCCTGGGCATCGCTACGTATCCCACAATGATGAGAATCACGCCAAATGTAGTTTTGGAGCATAGTGTGGTCATAGACCAACACTGGTAGGGAGAATCCTCTCTATAGAGGAAACTGACGCATCCCATGATTAACATAGTGAATCCTGAACTTGTTCAAGGTAGAACTATATTTTACTATCATGCGTTGATGAAATTTGGAATCGTCGAGTTTAATTTAAAATTATAGGACATGGAGTGGAAGGGAAGATCCCAAGAAGAGAGTATGTGGTGCAGTGGCAATAAACCCGATGTGATTGAGGACTTTGAGTCCAGATCACACCACGTATCCCCAGAGGATTCCCTTTAGGTCAAGGGACCAAATGTTAAAATTAGGTTGGGCTCAAGGCATGGTGGTTCGACATTCCTACGTACCCCATTATGATGGGAGTCGAGCCATATGTAGTTCTTGAGGTCCAATTTGACGTCATGTGGGACGATGAAAGGATTTTGGGGCATGGCTATTCTTGTTCACACCCTAATAGAACTATTAAGCCCACGTGAGTCATTCTTGACATGGGAAACAAGGAGTTTTGATAGGAATTTTCTAGAATAGAAAGGCACATTTCAGGGGTGATGGGAAACTAGGTTAATGACATCCCAATGATATTGATCCACCAATATAATGAACCCAAATGCGCAAAAGAGTAAAGCTGAGTATGGTGAAATTCCACTAGAACATAAGAAAGTGGAAATATGTGAATCAGGATGCTCGAGATCTGAACCACAATGATGGTGGCGTGATGATAGGGGATAACTCTTGGCCATGTTTGAAAAACAGTATACATATCACGTTAGCCTAGAATGGGGATGAGGTCCACACTATATCGGGCATGATTCCATGGAGGAAACCTCAGGCCAAGGGGCCATGAATGATTATATGATAATAAGTAGGAAAACTAGCTCCCAATTGAGCTGGACCTAAAGATAGGATGACTGTGTGTTCTTATGTATCCCAAGGGAATTGGAATGAAGACACACGTAGTTCTTGAAGGTGCCTTTTAACATCATTTTGGAAAACATATGATTTAATGTAATGTGGGACATGACGTAGGGCGGATAACACTTAAAAAATGGGCGTAACTGGTGAGAATGATGGAAACACGACGTGAATGAGGGTATAATTCCATACCACACAACGCAGTCCCATAAGATTTAATACCCTGAAGACAGGACATAAGAGATAAATTAGTGGAACTTGAGCTGTACCCCAATAAAAAATGTCTAGGAGTTCTTAAATATCCCATGGGAATAGGAATCAAGTTGTACATAGTTCTAAAAAAGATATTAGTTTATGGTCTTAGAGCTAGGACCATAGAAGAGCAAAATCTTTCCAAGTAAGTGCAGGCCTCAATCTGATCCCTAGGCCCGTGTGAGTCAAAATCGGTGTGGAAAACAAGGGCAGAAGAGGGTTTTTGCAATATCTAGAACACATGCCAAAGAGAAGTCATTACAAAGCCCTGAATGATACCTTCACCGCGGGGTTTGTCATCTTAAAGGGAAAATGCACACTGAAGAATTGTTCTAGGAGTGTCAAAATTCCAATTGGACATGATGGAGTGGAAAATTATGTAAATCATGTAACCAACATTCAAGGATAAAAGGGTTTGGTGTGATGATGGAGCATAACTATTGACCATGTTTGAAACACAACATCCATATCGTGTTAGCCTGAAATGGGGACAAACAAATGAGCATCAACCACTGACCATATTCGCAGCATGGGACTTGTATCGATTTTTTGTCTGAAACCCTCGAGGACGTTTCCCAGTAATGGTAGGAGAGCCCTTAGGCCAATCATCTTTTCCATTTTGGGGTCCCTTTGGGTGTAGAAGATTATGGAATCCTAAATGAAGGGGAACATGATGCATGAAAAATGGGCGAAAGCATGTCCATGGAGAAACTGACACTCTGGGTGCTGAACCAGAGTACTCTTGGTCACATTGTTGAACCAACATATAGGGTCGAGGGGATTAACTTGAGAGAATCCAATTTGTAAAGATGATTATAGAACAAAAAGATAGATAACTCTTAGGAGAAAGAAGAACATTGTGTGTTTGTCACAAACCCGATGTGAATGAGCACATAAGCCCAGACCACAACATATATCCCTCTCATGGAAGAATGCAGGCCAAGGGGCCTAGATAACAGAGAGTTATCTAAGAGATGGGGCTGGACCCAATGTCTAGATGTTCGGGCAGTCCTACATATCTCATTTGGATGGGAATTAAGCCACATATAGTTTTGGAAAAAGAATGAATTAAATAAGGTCCAGATACCCGAACGAGGGGCATGTACAACCCGATGAGTAACCCGACATGAATAAGAACTTGAGTCCATACCATACAACCCTAAGTGAGAACTTTGGTCGGGGCCCGAAAAGGACACGGGAACTGAGGCTGGGCCTCAGACGGATAGTCCCTTCCAGTTCTCACATTAAGATCTTGTAGTGAGGGAAAAGGTTGTGGTAAGGTATCTTGTCCAGCGATGTGTATGGAACAGCGAGAAACCCGATGTGAATGGGGACACAATTCTGCACCACACCGTAAAACCCTAAGTGAAAACTTGGGACATGGTCCCAAAAAGGCCAAGGGGCCTGAGGCTGGGCCTCAGACGGAAAGGCCCACCCAGTTTGTACTTTAAAGTCTTTCAGTGAGGACGAAGATGATCTTAGTTTAGAGTTATATATCATGGAATGTATATGGCTAGTTTAATGTCATATACGTGGGATATAAAGGGAGAATCATAGTTATTATGGAAGACCACAAAGAGGAAATTATGATTGTGGACAACCATTGACCAGGTTCGAAAAACAGTATCCACATTTGTGAGACCAGAATTTATGGCAAATAATTGATTGTCAGCTGCTGATCGTATTCACAACATGGTACATGTATCAACTGTTCACTCTCAATCCTCAAGGTTGTTAGCTCGTAATGGTAGGAGATCCCTTAGGCTGAGTATCCTAGCCATTTGGGGGCCCTTCTAAAAATATAGCGTGACAGAAACCCAAATTATGGGTCATACGGAACATCAAAAGGCCTATGCTCGCAAAAGAAATGACAAATGAAGGAAGGGATATCTCAAGGGGATATGTGTGGAATGGAGAAATCGCCTAATGTGAATGAAGACCTGAGTCTTCACCACACGACACAATCCTAAATGAGAACATGGGCCAGGGTCCCAAAGGGGTCGAAGGACTTAAGGTTGTGTGTCCTGGACAACTTTCGCCATGTGACCTATTGTGCGGTTAGTGCCACATCACAGATCCTAAGCCCACTTGAGCAGTGATCGGTGTGGAAGACAAGGATCCAGATTCGGATTTCCCTATCATATAACGGTCTGATAGCTAGAACAACCCGAAGTGAATCACAACTCGATGAAATAGAAGGCAGGTTGAACCAGCAAACTCAATGTTTGGGATCTACTAGGGTGGTGAAAACAATAAAGGATATCCACTGACCATGTTTGAAACACAACGTCTTTATAGTGTTTCCTGAAATGGGAACACAAATGAGCATCAAACTCTGAACATATTCACAACATGACACTTGTATCAATTTGTAGCTCAACATCCTCTAGGGAATTGGCCTGAAGTGGTAGGAGATCCCTTAGGCCGAACATCCAAGCCAATCGAGGGTCCTTTTTTGATGTGAAAGATGATGGAGTCCCATTCAAAGGAGTGAGTTTATCATATATATACACATTCATTTTAATGTCCATGAGGGTGGGGAAAGTGATGGAAATCTCTGAGGAGTGGGACATATGGAAGGATCAAGATGATCTTGGTGTGAATTTGGGTAAAATCATGCACCATACCATGTGTACTGACCCGAGGGGGAATTCTGTCATTTGGGATGGGCTAACATAAAAAATGTTCGAGCGTTCATACGTATCCCAAGAGTATGGTAATCAGACCGTACATAGTTCATAAAGGCCATGTAGATTAACATAATGTGGTGAGGATGTGGGAGACTATAATAATGAGGATAGAGAACAGGATGTGATCACTATAACATAGACATGAGCGGGGCCAAAGAAGCCTTCACTACGCCGTGTAAGGATCCTCTAAGAGGTCTAACCCCTGGGGGGGTAGTCAAAGAAGATAGTTTGGGGGCTAGAATTAGGACAAAAAGTTTGAGCATACCTACGTATCCCATGTGGATGGGAATCAACACACATGTAGTTTTAAGGGTATAGTTTAACATCTTGCAGGAAGATATATAGTTTAACGACATGCGGGATGCTTTACAGTTTAATGAAATGTAGGACTGGGAAGGTTAGGGTCATGTGGAACCAAAATGTTTAGGGTCATGCTGGGCCCAAAATTTTAGGGTCTTGTAGGACCAAAAATTTAGGGTCTTGGAGGACCAAACAGTTTAGGGTCATGCTGGACCTAGCAGTTTAAGGTCATGAAGGACCAAACAGTTTAGGGTTATGCCAGACCCGGCAGTTTAGCATCATGCAGGACCAAATAGTTTAGGGTCATTCCGGACCCAGTAGTATCGGGTCATGAATGAATAGCTAGCTCAGGAAAAGTATTTCTTGAATAAAATGGAATTGGTGGGAGGATTTATATACTCACCATCCCTGTTTTCTTGTGAGTACGCACCATTGGGGAAAACCATGTTAACAAATAAAGGTCCTTACCATTTGGGATCCAACTAGGGTGGTTTCCTTCCTAGTATCATTGGAATTATAAGGGCCAATACCAAATCACCTTGCAAGATATAGTGGAGGAAAAACTTCTTGTTGAAGTTTATATCTAACTTATTTATATGCCTTTCCAGATTGTGCAGGGAACTAAGCCTATTCTCGTCAATTTCTTCTAATTCATCCAGACTGATTTCAGCTACCTTATCTGGGGCCTTCAAGTCATAGACCACTATTCGTAATGAAGGAAAATTAATTTGGATGGGAAATACAGCCTCAGTTCCATTCACCAAGGAATATGGGGACACCTGGGTGGAATTATGAGCCATTTTTCGATAATCCTAGAGGGTGATAGGGAGCTTTTCCATCCAACTATTCTTATTCTAACCAACCATTTTCTACAAAATGTTAGAGAAGCTTTTTTAGAATTCCTAGATTTATCCATTTGCTTGCACATAATAGCGGGAGGTTTGGTTGGAATGAATGTTGTACTTATCATTCAATTTCTTTAGCTCAGCCACTCGGATGTTGTGCCATTATTGGTGAGGACGGCGTGAGGGACTCCAAATCGATAGATGATGTTGGAACGCACAAAGTAAATGATGGAACGGTCCTTAAACTCCTTGATTGGAAATACCTATGCCCACATGGAGAAGAAATTCGTAGCCATCAAGATGAATCTGCACTAGCGAGTCATCGTCGGTGGATATGGTCCCACGACATAGAGTCCCATTACCGAAAATGGCCAAAAGTACATAGTGGAGTATAGAGGCTCTGACGGATGATGCAAAAAAGTCAGCATAAATTTGGAATGCGTGGAATCTATTTGGGAACTCGTTCCAATCATGGATCATGGAGGGACAAAAGTACCCCAGTTTCAGGATTTGGTGAGATAGCTTCGGCCCAATCTATTAGGCACCGAAGGAACCAGCATGAACCTCCGGTATGACCAGAGAAATCATCACTCCTTGGATTTAATGGAGGAGAATACCATCAATCACACGCATGTAGAGTATCTGATCATGAATGGGACCATCCTGGAGGGTAAATTGTAATGTGGGACGTCATATTTGCTCGCGCTCGGCCCAATCATTTCGGAGGTAACCATTTTGGAGAATTCGACCAAGGGGGCTCTCCAGTCGGGAGTCACTTCAACCACTGCTTTTGGGTGTCCGGAAGTGGAGGCTCAAGTAGTAAAATGGCTCACATACCGACCGTCTTCATCATCTAGGGATACATGATCAATGACTCTACGATATGCCATGTGGATAATTAGACCATCCTACCCGGGTTCTATATGTGATGCAGCCAAGTCATCCATAACATCATCTCGATCATTCTGAGATTGAAGAACATGAGTAAATTCCGGCTGAGATGGGAACTGGGGAATTAGATGGAGAGTGTGCTCAAAAAATGGTATGAGATCTGTATTTCTGATGATGTAGTCACTATCTATCTTCATGATGACTAGTTCATAATCCACTTTCAGATGAAAATGGGGCACATAAAATTTGAGGGCCAGCTCAAGGCCAGTGATAAGAGCCTGATACTCTACCACATTGTTGATGCAGCCTTTTGACAACAAGAATGATTATGGTCGAATGTCATGAGCCAGAATAATAAAGAAGATACCCATGCATACCATGTTGATCCTAGGATCAATGAACCTCTTACTGGTGGGGCTTCGAGAAGGACCATCGAATTGCATCTACTAAAATGGCATGGCATGGTCCATCGAGAGGATCACCTCATCGGGGAAATTAAGATCCAAGGACTGGTTAGCAGGGGCCGAATGGGAAGCAAGGAAGCTTGCCAATGCTTTCCCATTAATCACTTTATAAGGGATAGAATTTATATCGAACTGCACGAGAATCACTTCCCACTGAGCGAGATGGCCTATCAACATGGGGAGGTTTAGAATGTACATCAGTGGTACTAACCGCGATACTAGCTCCACCATGTAGTGCTGTAAGAAATTTCAAAATTTCTGTTCTTCAAATACAAGACCAGTGTTTCTATTTTTGATGGGGGAGTATCTGGTCTCTGTATCAAAGAGCATACGAATGAGGTAGTAATGGTTGTTCTCCATCCCCTCGTTGTTCTCGTGGGAGAGAAGGGCACCATGATATTATTTCAGGGAATTCACATAAATGACCAGTGGTTTTCAGAAGATTGGTGGCATCAAGATTAGATGATGGAGTATAAAATTCATGATCTCATCAAAATAATTCTAACACTCTTCGTCACATTCATAAGCAGTGCATTTCTATATAAGATGAGAAAAGGGCTTACACTTTCCAGCCTGGTTCACAAATAATAGTCGTATGTTGTCTAAGTGGCTTTGGAAACCTCGAATCTCTCAAATATATATCGGAGGAGACATCTAGATAAAGGCAATGATCTTCTCTAGGTTGATCTCAATTCCCCTGTATCTGACAATGAAGCTGAGAAACATTCCAGAGGTGACCCCGAAGGAACACTTCAAAGGTTACATCTTCAGGTGACAGGAATGAAGGAAGTTGAACCCTTTATTATGGTCTTTGAGATGGTCCTGATGTTGGAGAAATTTAAACACAAAATCATTATATATCATTCCATCAACGTCCCAAGGATCGGCTTAAATATGCGATGCATATCCCATTGGTCGGTGGCTCCTATATTATTTAATCCAAGGGGCATGACATGATAACAGAAAGTACCTTGAGTCCCCCTAAAGGTTGTGAAATCCTCTCCCTCGGGGGCCATTTAGATCTGATTGTACCCAGAGTACCCATCCATGAAGAAGAGGGCTTGGAATCCAGATATAACATCAATCAACAACTCTATCACATGAAGGTAAAAATCATCCTTCGGACAGGGATAGTTGAGATCCCAGAAGTCGATGCAGACTCTGATCTATCTATTCTTCTTATTGACTAACACAATGTTGGGAATCTATTTTGGGTACTGGACCACCTTAATAAAATTGGCTCTGATAATCTTATCAACTTATGCCTCTACCATGGCACCGTGTGAAGGGTGAATCTTTCTGGGAGGTTTCTTGAACCCACGATGATTTTCAGGGAGACCTAGGTGGTGGAAAACTACCGGAGGATCTAGTTCTGAAATCTCTTCATAACTATAGAAAAATACATCATGGTATTGTTTCAGGTTGTCTATGTACTATTGTTGCTCCTCGTGGGGCATGGAAGTGCTGGTCAATGTAGGTTATGGGTCTGCCTCGCTACCGAGGTTCACCTGTACCAACTCGTCGACTATGGTAGTGACACCCTCTTCAATGGTAGAGGAAGCATCCTATAAACCCTCCTTTTCACTTTTAGATGGGGAATCCTTGACCGGAGGAGTCGATTCTGAGTCGGCAGATCCCGACGGGAGGCTGGTATGTGCCTGAGCAGTAATGGACACCGCATCGGAGGACCCCTGTGATGCTGTAACCATTTCGACGAAGGTTGTTGTTCCGATCCCATTGGGACATTGGCCCACAGGGCCATGATTGATGGTATCAAAGAAATAATGTCACATTGTCTTGAGCAAGTTAATTCCAGCCTGGTGGAATAAGCACATATGGCGTATTGTTGTTTCCATGGGGAAAACATCCTGATACCTTATGGGGTTAGGAGGCTCTAGGGTCACTTGATCCAGATTTCTATAGGAGTACGAGTTTATTTTCCACCGTCTCTTAAACATGGGAATCTTTTCCCTCCTCTTTCCAGACACAAGGAAGCATTTTCTCATGTCCGGGGTTGTTGCCTCCTATCGGTGGATTGGAAAGACGTAGGCATCATCTATATCTATCCATGGGTCGGTCGCAGCCGTGGCATGGTCGACCTCGTTGGTATGAATCTTCTTTTCCTTGCTCTTATAGCATTTGGAATCTAGATAGCGGGTCTCACAAGAAGTAAATGAATATGCATCACCATTAAGAATGCCCACATGACCATTAATGGATTACTTGAGGCACTGGTTATATGATGACGGAACCACCGCATGCAGGTGGAACAATGGAATTCCCATCAATGCATTGTATGCATTGACCTGGGAGACTACCATAAATTCGGTGCTGGCACTAGACCACCAAACTGGGTCATCAAATGGATCTTACTGACTGGAATCTGTTCCGTCCTATCATAACCTTGGATTCAAAGGTCAGAGGGACTTATATCATCTTCATACAATCCCAACTTTTGCAGTGTTTGAGTTGGGATTAGGTTAATTCAAGAGCTCATGTCGACAAGACTATGACGAACCTCCACGCCATTGAACTGGTCGGTGATGTTCAATAAGAGAATGTATCATTGTATGGGGGAGACTTCATCTTCTCCAGAGAATGAAATAATGGCCTGACATTCAGCGTTCTCGGCCACTTCAACATGGAAAGATTCGGCGTATGCTACTTCTGTCTCAAACTGAAGGGGGCTTCTTAAAGCCTTAGCGAGGGCCTCATGCATATCTGACGATAGGCGAAGGTCCTCAAGGATGGAGAGCCTTTATAGAATAATGGAAATATGCTTGAGAACATAGTACTTCTATTCCTGGACTGAACTTCTGGTTGCAAGAGGTCGCTATGACAAGAGATATAGTGGACCCTTCCATCTGGGCCGACGGCTAACTGGTACTGTGAACATCTCGTTGTCCACTATCTAAAGCATTTATAGTACCTTCCATACAAGGGATAGCTGATTGGGACAAGTCTGGGGTGTAGCGTGGATGATCACGTCGAGTCCTAGGTGGCCCTGCTTGGTCCAGTATCACAAATGGCCGTGGAGGACGCCAAATGACATCAGATGAGGAAGATGCGCATGCTGAGTTCCACACTGAGCATGTTGCCCGGTTTCGGTAGCATGCACAACATGGCTTGAAATGCTGACCGAGGAACTTCGACGTCCCATATACCTATGACTCCATTGCTGCTGGATATGACTGGGGACATTGGGAGGATTCGTTGGGCTCTCCTCATCACCAGGAATCGTGTAGGTATTTACCATCTCTACGGTGTTTACTGAGGCAAACCCTTGGCCATCACATGATGTTCCATCCACTACTAGAAGGATTCTGGGAGGTATCTCCATCTCCCCAAGCATTAAGTCATTGATTGTGAGGGATGAAGATACATCGGTGGGGGACATTTCATTCCCTTACATCACTGGTGTTTGCTCTACTAGAAAGAGGTCATCTAAGGTGATGATGCAAAAGTGGTGGCTCCATCTTCGGAAGGCTCTGGACGATTCAGGCATGCCCGGATGACACCATAGGAACGAGTGACTATTTTGTGAGCCATCCAGTCATCATACTTCTGGGATCCACGATTGGAAACCTGATGCCAATCACCCTCACTGTCGTTGTTACTGTCTGGACTCACAAAGATGCATGCTACCTAAGTCGAGGCTTGGCCCATCATGACTATGTTGTTGTTGACTTGGTCTTGGATCTAGTCTTTGAACACATAACACTTCTTGAGTGTTTTCCCCAAGATCCGGTGATAGGTGTAGTAATTAGGGTGATAAGTATGTTTTTCCACTTCTAGTTTTCTACACTCAGGAAAACACACAATCCCATGTTCCAAGGCACTACAAGAAATAATATTGGAATTTTTTCTTATTGAATGAGTAGGTCTGTTTTCTCCTATACAGAAAGGGGGACTTGGAGCCTGACCCTGACGGGGTGCTAGAGGAGCATATCGAGGAGGTGGAACTCAGTTATCGTGCCTGGGCAGTGGCGGCACATTGCGTGGGGGAACCAGCCGATTTTGAGGTGGCCGCTACTCAGCTTGAGGTTGAGCCTGTGGTGACGGGCCTCTACGAGGTTTTGGAGGCGTATTCACTAGAAACAACTCTAATTTCCCAGGGTCCTCTATTTGGGCCATTACGGATGGCCCGGCCCTAGCGACCCTTCTCACGGGGATTTCAGGAGGCAACAGATGTGCCTGCATAGCCTGTTGTAAGGCTTCTTCTAGGTTCTAGCCCAGATCAAAGAAGTCTCGAAATCCACCAGGGTAGTTCTAGGTGATCAGAGAGGGAACTGGTTCTGTCTTAACATTTCCCACACACATCGTATGTAATTGAACCTATGTCAGTGACATGTCGAGGGAATATGTGATTCCTTTCAACCGAGTGACAACGTCGGTGATATGCTAATCAGGCATCTTATTGCACTTCAAGAGGTATGTGATTCTCGTTTTCCATGTGGTGGAGTTGAACTGGTAGAGGAATTGCCTACAAAGGTCCACCCAGCCATTCACCGATCCGATCGGGAGCTGGAATTACTAGACAAAGCTAGGGCCTTCCAATGTCTACAAAAAAAACTGATGATTAGAGACTTCATGCTTAGTTGGAGTTCCCAATGTAGGGCCACACCTTGAGGTAAAGTGGGTCAGGTGCTGTGGTGGGTCCCATGTACTGTTATAGGGGGATAAGGTGGGATTTACAAAACACGGGGGTGCTGGAATAACATCCACCCACGCCGAATATGGCTTTACATCACGTGGGAGTTCCACCTTTCGCTTTTCCAATTCCTCACGGCAGTTAATGAGTGCCGACATTGGATCATCTAAGAGGGGGTCCCTATCTAGATGGGGATCCTTAACCACGAGTGCATTGGTGGGTTCTTCAACAAGGTAAGCAGGCCTAGAGGCTCATGGAGTGGTTGGGGAAATGACCCTTGGGGAAGCTGGGGGAACCCAACCTAGGTCACTTGGATTTTCGCATTGTTCCAGAGGGTTTGGGGAGACATATTATGCCCTCTTTCCGTACGATCCGGCTTTAACATTGTCCGTAGAGGAAGGATGGTTAGGGTCCCCTGGAGGTAGCTCACCTAGGAGAAGTTGTTCCTACCCCTACTGGCATGGCCTAGGATTGTCGTAGTCTGGTCGTCACTCTGTTACCCATTCATCCAGAAGTTCACCAACCAAATTCTTTAGTTTGGCATGTTGCAGATACAACATGGTCTTTTCGGGGTCTTACTCCATCTTCTGCACTGAGCTGGACAGGTCAGAGGGTTTGGCAGCTCTAAGATTCTCTTTTCTGTTACCGTGATTTTGGCTAAATAATAATTCCTCGGTGGGTGCAGGGAGACCAAGCAGGCTCCTCTGTTGACATGTAACCATCCCTGGGCGGTCTAGTAGCTGTGGCACACCTTCAGGGGGGATGACCCCATCTATGAGCTCTAGCTCATTTTCCTCTACCGATAGGGGGGCCATACTGATTGAGACTCTACCTAAGGGGATGTCCTCAATGTCACCTAGTGTGTCGGGTTTCCATCGAATAGGACTAATGAAGGGGGCAGTATATCTTTCCAATCCACGGATATGCAGGTGGGGGAATCTACCTTGAAAATCTTGCAGAGTACCTTAAAATTCTGAATGCATTGCTGTTGGAGGGCCCTATGGTGACCTGGTGACTTAGTGTGTTGGGCCACAGGGAGTGTTTCCAAATCAACTTGATGGAATTTCTCACCAATGTCTTCAAAATGGGGATGGATCATACGATAACCCACTCGCTAATGACGAAGGAGAATGTGTGTCACCTGGATGGGTTGACGAAAACACTAAACTTCCTCTGGGGTGAGAGATTTCAGTGTGCTGAAATTTTGCACTACCACGGGCCAAAATATATCAGGGAAGTGGTCAGCTGCGAGGATATTCCATAATCTCTTTGGCTCAAATTCAGGTTATGGACCTTCATTAAATAACTCATCCACGAGAGGCAGCTGAGTATCCGGTAGTGGTATCAGAGTAGACCACATGGATGGTAGCCTAGTCGGTGGAGAGTATGGCGAGCGAGACGAAAAACAACCACATATCAGGTTTTCCTTCGATGATTGTAGCGACACAGACACTACATCACGGTAGGATGGGATAATGTACGTAGTTCCTGGCATTGGGGAGAGGGAAACCGGCAATGGGCCACGCTACTGCTCGCCCGCCATTGGTCCAAAAAATAGCTCTTTGTGATCCCAAGTCGAGGTATAGAGTTCTTCTGGCGATGATGGTGGTGATTTCACGATCGCAACATGTAGGGTTGATAATTTATTTTCTTCTTAGATATACCTGCAAAGGGAGGCGATAATCTGAGGGACCTCGCATTCTGGGAGTACTAGGCTGATTCACTACATTTTCTCCCTAGCCCTAGAATTGGAGGATCAAAGGGATGGTCCCCGTACTGAGTTGTACATGACATCAGAGTATGAGAAGCGGACTGGTTTGATATTTTTCCAGAACGTCGAAGAATTATTCTTTTGGCAGCGATGACCGACCATTCTATCATAGGATTCCTTTTCTGGATAGGGTATATTTCTGACATGAGGAGGTCCTTCGGCCGTACTAGTGATGGGGCAGAGAGGATTTCCACTAGAGTAAGCCAGAGTACGAGGATCACTAGGACATATCTCAAAGGGGACATGGGGAGGACCCCTGTGGGTATCGTTGGAGTAGGTAAGACCTCCGCTGGAACTGGTCAGATTATAGGGGGAACCTCCATGCATGTTTCCTTGGGTGACATTAGCATGAGGAGGGTCCTCATACTGGTCGATATGAACATGGGTAGGACATTCGTGATGGGCGCTGGTAAAGTGAAGTCGTCCCTCAATCCTTTGATTGTTTGGGTGAGGAGGACCTTATCCAGATTCTATGAGGCGATAACCACATTGTTTAAATGTGGAATGTAATGCAAGTTTCATGATCTAATTCTCTAAAACTCTAAACCTGAAAAGATCATTATTGTGTAATCTTGTAATAACTCAATATTAAATAAGGTTTAAGGCTGGGGCCTTATATTTCTGATAGACCAAGAGCTACTGATAAAAGGAGTCACCGGTACATAGAGACACTGATACACAGAGTAACAACTAACGATACAAGGATCTACCAGTATAAGGACAAAGAGCTACCGATAGGAGCACACTGCTATACAATGTCAACCGGTACACATCCACCAACAGAAAGCTATTGTTGAAAGTCTTCAGTCACTGATTCATAAACTCTAGTTTTGTCAACATTACATATTTATTAAGAAACTGTCATATTTGGTGATTTTAATGCAATTAATTTTAATTAATGTGGGTTGTTGTCATGTCATGGAACTTTACCCAGTACCCATGAAAATGTATTCATTCCCACTGCCAGAGATGAAAGCTATAAAAGGAAGGAAAAATTCCATGAAAAATGGTATGAAAATGAAGGTTCCCAAAAAGGGAAAATGAATGCTATAACACTGGACATAAACAAAGAGATTCATATAGAAAGAGAACTCAAACTGAACATCAGCCTAGGAGTGAAGAACTACAACGAGCTGCTCATGCACTCAAGCTAGTCAAGCTGAACCTAAAAACCAACGAAGGACATGACACTCTATTTTCCAAACAAAAACCAGATAAGGACTCGAAAGCTACTTTTTCAAATCAAAAGGAGTCAAGAGTTGCACTTCAAATCACTAGAGCTTTCTAAAACTCATATCTACTTTCTTAGTGATTATATTATTTACATTTTGAGCAGTGTGTATACTCTGAATATTTTATACACACTCTGCCTCCTGAGCTAAGCTGGAGGATTTCTAAATATTCACACAAACATTATTTAACTCTTTTGTATCCCACTATGGATAGTGGTAGAGGTCAAGTAAGACCTGGACAACAACTGTTTTGTTGTTTTGTTCTCCCACGTAGAACTGTGGTAGAGGTCCTAGTACAGGGAAAATCTTTTCACTGTTGTTTACCCCGATCGAGGGTGTGGATCAAATTTATTTAAATTGTTTGAGAGGACTAAGTCTCGGCATGAGACTGAACCTCTTTTTTAAAATTTTTGTGCTTCCTTATTTTATTTTTATCCTATATTGAACATTCCGCTACTAATTAATTTGAAATATAAATTTTTTTTAATGTTGCTTTGATAGTTATTCTGGAAAGTGTCTTTATGTATTGTAAAGAATTAGTTTAGCTTCAAAAGTTAATTAATCTTTAGATTATATTAACTGATAACTAATCAATCTTTTGAGAATATAACTGACCCATTATAGTTTTACGAATTCACTACATATTATCTTGATATTCAATTTGGGGGATTTTAATAAGAATTTTTTTAACAGAAAATTTTAATTGGAACTCAATTCACCCCCCTCTTGAGTATCCACTCCAACCAACATTTGGTATCAGAGTTTGTTTATTATTAAAGGTTTTTAATCACTCTGTTTTTCAATAGTGATTTTAGTAGTTTCTTAAAGATCATATATTTATGTTAGTTCCAAATTTTATATCTGTAAATACATTTTCTAAAATCAGACTATGTATAATAGACTTGAAGGTTCTGCTACCAACATGCCACCCTTCATTAATGGTACAAATTATGCTCAGTGGAAGCTTAAAATGAAAATTCATTTAGAGAGTATGGGATTTGAAATCTGGACTACTATAAAAACTCAATATAAAATTCCAGACATTGAGATAACTACATGGGATCAACCTACAAAAATGTCTTACAATAATAATTGTAAATCAATGAATGCTTTGTACTATGCTTTTGGTATGAGGAATTTAACAAAATATATGCATGTAAAACAGCTTACGAAATTTGGGACATTTGGCTATTTCCCATGAGGGAACAACCAATGTTAAGGAAATGAGATTGAACACATAAAATATTAATATGATAATTTTAAAATGAATCCCGATTAACCCATTTCTGATATTTATCCTAGGTTCAATGACATTTTCAACACTATGAGCTCACATGGAATAGTGGTTCCTGCAAAGGAACAGATTATAAGAATACTAAGATGTTTTCCAGAAAGATGGAGAGGCACATCCGTCTCCATAAGAGAATCGTGTGATATAAGTTCACTACCCATTAAGTAATTGATTGGTAAGATTATGATGTATGAGGAGGAACTCAATGTGAACTAGGAAGAGGATGATGAACCAATTTGGAAGCCAGTAGCCTTCAAGAAATCTGCTTCAAAAAGTAAAGACAATGAAAAAAATACAACGTGAAAGTGATAGTTCATGCAGTGATGAGTGTGCATCTGATAGTGATGCTAAGAGGGCTCAGATAGACAGGGGAATCAAGAAGTTCTACATGAATAAAAAATTATTTAGAAAATAAAATTACAATGTAAAATATGATTACAAAGTTCATTGGAAGAAGGACTGGAAGAATCCTAAAAAAAGTAAGTTGATTATATGATATGAATGCAAAAGGAAAGGACATGTAAAAGATGGATGTCCAAAATTAATGTTCAAGAAGAAACATGACTATAAGGACAATAAGTATAAGAATGCTATGAAAGAAACTTGGAGTGCTTCAGATGACAGTTCAACTGATTCTGAATCTACTCAGGATGAAAAATCTCAAAATGCTAATATGTGTTTCATGACAAACATGTCTGAGGTAACACTCTATACTTCTGTTTTAAATTCTTATTATTCTAAAGTTGATTCTGATTCTGAATCTGAAAATATGTCCAGTGAAGAATTATTTTAATATTATAATATTCTATAAGAAACTTGTAATGAATTGAAGGAAAAGTATAAATCATTAACGAAACATAATGCTTTGACCAGCTTTGTTAAATCTTCCCTTGATATAGAAAAGGAAAAGAATGCTCAATTACTTAAGTAAAATACTGAACTGAAATTGTCCAATGAGAAATTGATAAAGTACTTAGAAAACATAACAAATAGAAAAGATACTATTACACAAATGTTAGGTAAACAAGTGGCACCAAAATATACCACTGGAATTGGCTATTAGCCTGGACAGAGACAGTTTACAAAAAATAGATTTATTCCTTAATCTGGACAGAATGCTACTAGTTATAGATCTGGAAATTCATATGCTTCAACTAGTTACTCACATAGATATAATTCAAATAAAGTTTATCTTTCAAAATCTATTTATTCTAAAAATTATTTTACACCCATAAGACAAATCTCGGTACCTAAAGCTTTGATTCCTAACCTATATGGACCCAAGAAAATCTGGGTACCAAAATCTTTTTCTGTTTAAACCGGTTTTTTATGAATCCTTCTTGAAGAGTTCCCATATAAAGATATGGTATTTGGAAATTGGATATCCAAGGAATATGACTGGGTATTACTCATGTTTCAAAATCATAATCAAAGTTGATGGAGGCCATGTCGCCATTGGTGATGACTCTAAAGGAAAGATCATCGGACTAGGCCATATTGGAAACACTGATTCAGTTTTAATTTCTAAAGTATTATTTTTTGATGGACATAAATATAATCTGTTGAGTATTTCTTAGTTATATGATGATGGTTTCAATGTTAAATTTTAAAATGATTCTTTTAATGTTTTTAACTCTAAAAATGTTTTAGTGTTTTTTGCTTTGAGAAATGAAAATGTTTATGCTTTTGATTTAAATTATTTTACCGAACAAAACATTTCATTCTTAAATTCTTTTCATAAAGAGTATTGGCTATGGAACAGAAGATTAGGACAATGCAATTTTTATTCACTTATAAAACTGACTAGAAAAAACATAGTGAGAGACCTACCCAAACTTGAATTCCTAGCAGATAAAGTTTATAATCCCTGTAAAAAGGGAAAGAAGCATAATGTTTCTTTTAAATCAAAGAAAGATGTTTCAACTTCTCAACCTCTCGATTTAGTTTGCATGGATTTGTTTGGACCTTCTAGAGTTTCTTGTTTAAATGGGAAGCACTATGTCTATGCCTTAGTAGATGACTTTTCTAGATATACATGGGAATATTTCTTAGCTCACAAAAGTGATGTTTGTTCATACTTTATTAAATACTACAAGTATGTAGAAAACCATAGTGGTCTTAAGAGTAAGACTCTGAGAAGTGACCATGGTCGTGAGTTTGAAAATAATTAGTTTGAATCTTATTTCTCACACAATGGCTATAGTCACAATTTCTCTACTCCTAGAACACCTCAGCTGAATGGTGTAGTAGAATGAATAAATAGAACCCTTCAAGAAATTGCAAGAACGATGATTAATTAGTATGACCCGCCAATTTATTTTTGTGATGAATCTGTTAATATAGCCTGTTATATTATTAATAGAGTCTTGATTATATCCGTTCTTAAAAAGAACCCTTATGAATTTTGTGAAAATAGAAAGACTAAGGGTAATTACTTCAAATTTTTTGGCTGCAAAGTCTTTATTCTTAATACAAAGGATAATATTGACCAGTTTACATCTAAAAGTGTTGCAGGAATTTCTCTCAGTTATTATTTGAATAGAAAAGCCTATAGAGTTTTCATCAAAATAACCAAATGTGTGGGAGAATATGTTCACATCAAATTTGAAAAAACTGATCCACATGAACCTAAGTCTTCTCTTGAAAATATTCAAAAAAAAATTTCTATTCTGGACATTAATGACAAAAATAGTGACCCTACTGTAAAGACAACCAGTTCTGGACATATTCCAGAATCTGCTTCTATAGAACCCGAATCTAGAGAAGAACCTGAAATATCTAGTCCTACCATTACTAGATCAAATAAGATTCTAAAGAATCCTCCTTAGGATGTTTTTGTTGGTAATCTTGATAGAGGGACACAGACTAGAACTTATCTATGAAATCATGTTGAACATCAAGCCATTCATTCTAATTTAGAACCTAAAAATTTCATTGATGCAATCAATAAGGAATTTTGGATAATGGTTATGCAAGAAGAACTAATTAAATTTGAATGAAACAATGTTTGGGAATTTGTTGATAGACCTAAGGACACATTGACCATAGGCACTAAATGGGTTTTTTGAAACAATGTTGATGAGTTTGGGAATATAGTTAGAAATAACGCAAGGTTAGTTTCACAAGGATATAGTCAAGAGTAAAGAATATACTATGAGGAAACCTTTTCCCCTGTATCTAGATTTGAATCCATTAGGATTCGACTTGTCTATGATTCTCATCTGAATTTCAATTTATATCAAATGGATGTTAAAAGTTCTTTTCTAAATGGTTTTATAATTGAAGATGTTGTTGTTGAAAAACCACATGGATTTACTGATCCTCATTTTCAAAATAAAGTTTTCAAACTGTCAAAAGCTTAATATGGTTTGAAACATGCACCAAGAGGTTGGAATTATAGACTTAGAAATTTTCTTATTTGAAAATGTTATACTAAAGGGATTGCTAATCTAACTCTTTTTATTAAAATAATTTCTATAGATGTTTTGATAGTACAAATATATGTTGATGATATTATTTTTGGATCTTATAAACATTCATTATGTACTGATTTTTCAAAGGGTATGCAAAATGAATTTGAAATGAGTTTAATGGGAGAAATAAAATATTTTCTTGGATTTCAAGTCCTTCAAAATGAAAATGGTATTATTTTCAATCAAAGTAAATATTCAAAGGATCTTTCAAAACGCTTTGGATTGGATAGTATTAAATAAATTGATACACATATGAGTACTGTTTGTAAATTGGACATTAATGAATCTGGGAAACCAGTGGATCAAAAAAGTTATAGAGGTATGATTGGAAGCTTAATTTTCCTTAATGCTAGTCGATCAAATATTATTTTTAGTGTGTTTATGTGTGAATGATTTCAAGATAATCCTAAAGAATCTCATTTTCTTGCTGTTAAAACAATTTTAAAGTATTGTAAACAAACTGCAAATTTAGGTTTGTTTTATCGAAAAGGAAAATCATTCGACTTAATGAGTTATTCAGATGATGACTTTGCTGGTTGCAAGTTGGTTAGAAAGAGAACTTCGGGAACATGTCATTTATTGGGAAAATCCTTAGTATATTGGTGTAGTAAGAAACAGAATTCAGTTGCTTTGTCTAATGCGGAAGTAGAGTACATAGCTGCTGGTAGTTGTTGTGCCCAAATTCTGTGGATGAAACACACTCTTTTGGAATAAGGATGTCAATTTTTACATGTATCTATTAACTTTGATAACACTAATATCTCTAAGAATCCTGTATATTACTCTAGGACAAAACACATTGATGTAAGGCAGCATTTCATGAGAGATCATTACCAAAAAGGTGATATTACTCTTGAATTTATAGGTACTGAACATCAATTAGATGGAATTTTCACCAAACATTTATGTTCAGATAGGTTAAGATACATTAGACATGAATTAGGAATGATATACTCTATTAGTTAGAAACCTCACTGATATACCACCCCGATATACCTCACTGATTAGTGGATCTCACCATTAGGAATTCTCACCGGTATACCCTACTGATGCACTGTTTTAAACTTCTGTCTTCCGCCCGAATCTATATCATTTATACTTTATTTATTATATTTCAATTATTTATTTTATGATTCCTAAATGATAAAACTATTTCTTAATTAATTATTTATCCATATCAAACCTTTTTCCCTCAAGACTTAGCTCCTAAGTCTCGTGAAAACCCTATGTTCCTCAAACTATAAATAGCGAAAACCAAAATTCCTACTATCAGAGATGAAATTGATGAGACGAATGTCAAGAAACTGAAGACAGAGTTAGAAGAATGTAGCAGTGTTAGTAGAACAAAGTATGGGAGGCGACCAGTGAACCCGTATTTACAACATAGAGTTATTGTGATTGAAAAAGACCTATGCGTGGAATGGATGTTGTCTAGTAAATCGCTAGTTCTAGAGGTGGTGTACGACCATAAGTGGGTAGAATGATTTTAAAACAACAATGGCCCCTACTATCCGATGATGGTTAAACTGTTCTATGAGTTTGTTCAGTTTGAGAAAGAAGAATTCGAGAATAGGATGGTATCTGTCGTAAATGGAAAGGAGATAGCTTTTTCTTCTAAGAAGTGGGCTAAATGCCTGACTGTTCTACACGAAGGTGTTTTGGGATATTTCTCGAAATCAGTACCACCTAAAAGTGACATTTTTTATTATAAGACTGCCTTAGAGGAGCTCACCGGTAGTGGCAAGCAAAGATAGGTGGTGGCTGGTGAAATGGATGGAGAGAACAAATTGTTGTTCAAGTTTGTTCAGCACGTTTTAATTACAAGGAGGGGAGACTTTGAAAATTTGAGATATCAATATATTTATCTATTATATCTCTTAAGACATGGTGTGAAAGTAAATTTGTACAGGATGCTAATGACTCAAATAGAGGATATGATTAGACCAAAGCCAAAAACAAATTCCTTATTCTTTGATAAGTTGATCGCAGTTTTTATCAAATTGAAAGGAGTAGATGAGTCTCAAGATGAGACAGTGGTGTTAAAGAAAAAATCTATATCTCAAGCACTGTATGTAAATACATGAAGATAAACTAGAACCCATGGGGAGGAGAGTGGTTTACTGATGATAAAAAGAAATATGATAAGTTCAATCCTATGGATCATCCTAGAAGGCCTAAGGATATAAGGGATCAAGTCCTGGGACCTGATGAAGAAGAGCCACAATATATTGATGATTCAGAAGAGGAATATGCCTCTGTAGCAGATGGAGGAGATCCTGTCTTGCCTCCTATCCCAACTCCTAAAATTGTGTCACAGGGAAAGGGAAGTACTTCTTTGAACCTACCTAGTACACAAACTATTTTGGGTGTAAGAAATAAAAAGGAAACTATGGATGAGGAAGACCAATAGAGACCAGATCAGGAAGAGGCTATTCTAGAGAATGAGGAACCAGAAAAAGAATCTGAATATGAAGCATTATCTTCTACCACCTTCAGCTTAATTCCTCTGATTGGATGTTCTTTTATTCCTTTAGAGGCTGTTCTTGATAAAGTTTACATACCATTACATATTCCTGAGGAACCACCTGCTACTGGAGAAATAGAGATAGTTGTACAAGACTCAGATGAGGAAGACCATGTAGATGAGGGTGTTGTTTCTATACAAGAGAATCCACCAGTTGAGGGGGAACATCCAACCAGGTTTGGAAGTGTTTTAGTGGCTGTTGAGTTTGAAGATTGGACAGAGGACCTAGGTTTTTTAGTTTGTAGATTAGACTACCCAGCTTTTGATAATGAGACATCCCTTCGGAGGCCAAAAATCAATTATGATATTCAGTATGAGTTATTTCCTGAAGATGTGGTAAGAATACATGATCTGGATAAGCTCATGTCAGATATCAAAATCAGTTTTTGGAAGAAATAAAAAAACTGGAAGCTTCACTGGTGTCATCTATTCAATTGATTATGAATGACTCTGTTGCCATTATAGTGTCTGAAAGAGCACCTGTTGTGACTGCACCTGCTGATATGATCACTAAGTATGACATAGAATCCTTAAAGGATGAGATGAAAGAGCATGTGAGTGTTTCTGTTTCTGAGTTAAAGAGTTTCTTTGTTGAATAGATGAGCAATTTGAAAAATTCCTTCGAACTCTCTCTTGGTTTTAATGTTTCAACCTTTGTGGCTGAGATTGTAGATGAAGTCACAGTTAGCCTGAATTAGATGTCTAGCCTGGAAAAGGATGGTGAACACTTAAAGCAATTAGTTGTCTCTCTAGAATCTTATATGATTTCAAAATCTCAAGTAGACAAGGATTTGGCTTATGTGAAGAGTGAAGTCAGCCAAATAGTCTCATTTTTTGAGGAGTTTAATCTTTCCACAACAAAGAATGTTAGGACCCAAGATTCTGCACTGAAAAATCATATTAGTGGGCTAACTAATAGTTTAAAAGAAACTATAACCTTCTCTCTTTGTTCTCTTTCTTCCAAACTTTCAGTGGATTTGTAATATCTAAGAGCTTTGTTGAAAGAGGAGCTTGGTTCGACATCAACCAGTGGGTCTGTGGACTCATCAGATCTGACCAAAGTGATGACTTCTACTAGAGATACCACTAGAGATATCATTAATATTTTTCAAGACTATATGAGAGAATCTTAGTCTTCTTAGAAAGAGGTGAAAGACATGGTAGATTATTATTTCCAAAGGGTTTATACCATGAATAAACTCAATAATCATTTCAAGATTATGTTAGAAAACATGAAGCTACCACCAGTCAATGAAGCATTCAGAGAAAAAATTAGCGAGATCAGAGAATTGACACCTGCACTAGTCAAATTCATGGTGAACAAGGACAATTTCAATTATTCTATTGATTGATGAGAAGGCATCGTTATGGATTTCAGAAACCACTTGTTTCCATTTTTCATGTCGATGCTAGACCAGCTATTATCCCTCCATATTTACCTACATCTGCCATTACATCGTCTCATGTTAAAATGACTCTAGCCCAAGCCCTCCGAATCCTTACTCCTATTATCACTCAGAGAGATACACAGTACATACCAGGAACAGATTCAATAGCTTAGCTACCTCTAATCATCTCTGGTGTTCCTAAGACTTCACCTGAATCCACATCACCTGAATCCTCTTCTGATCCCAAAGGGAAATCTCATTCTAAGGATGTTAATTGATCTGTGGTTTGGATTTTTGATAGGAATCACTTTTATTTTATTGTTTTATTTATGTATTTCAATGTATATGGTTTCTCCATGAAATATATATGATATTACTTTATTTTACTCTTTGTTACTTCTCTTCCCCTGTATATCATTCTTGTCCAACATTTTGATTATCACAAAGGGGGAGAAATACTATATAAGGGAAACATCTATTGGGGAGAAATAATATCATTTGTGAAAATGGAGGAGATATTAATTAATTTTCCTCTAGTAAATTTGATTTATATTTTGTCCCCGCTATATATGTGTTTTACAATATATTTTTTTCACTAATAAAATTGGATTTAATACTCTATCCTCTGATTTATCTCTAATTATTCTGAGAATAATAATATCATAAGTTGTGATTATCAAAAAGGGGGAGATTGTTGACCTCACCTGTTTTTATAATCGGAATTATGCTTTAACATACTTTGATAATCCCAATTAATGATAATATATATCTTAATTATTTAAATCTATGAAATTCTATTTTTAAAATTGATAATAATATTAAAATAATCATTGAAATATGTTTATCAATGATTATATATGTTTATATTAATTTTGAAATATTTCTAACTCAATCATATATGTTTTTTATAAAGCAGCTAAGTGTTAAGTCACTGATATGCTTATAGCTACTTATACAGATCTACCAGTACATAGTCTACCGATAGACATAGTTACCGATAAGGAAAGGTCACTGATACACAGAGCTACCGGTATGTATAAGTCCACCTGTAAGAATTCCACTGACAGATCAAGTCCACCGATACAAACAGCTACTGATAGAACAAGTCTGCCGATATGCACATGCTACCAATATAGAGTTTACCAATACAGAGTCAAGAATAAAAAAGAGCCACCGATACAAGAGCACTACCGATAGACCATGATCAACCAATAGAAGGAGTCACAGATACATAGAGCTACTGATACACGGAGTAACAACTACCGATACAAGGAGCTACCGGTACAAGGACAAAGAGTTATAGATAGGTGCTCACTGCTATACAAAGTCAACCATTACACATATACCGATAGAAAGATACTGATGAAAGACTTCAGTCACTGGTTCCTAAACTCTACTTTTTTCAACATTAGTTATTTATTAAGAAACAGTCATTTTTTTGATGATTTTAATGCAATTAATGTTAATTAATGTTGGTTGTTGGAATGTCAGGGAACCGTACCTAGTACCCATGAAAAGGTAATCATTCCCATTTCCGAAGCCAAAATCTCTAAAAGGAAGAAAAAATTCTATGCAAAAAGTTATGAAAAAGTAGGTGCACAAAAAGGGAAAATTAATTTTGTATCATTGCACATACACGAAGTGATTCATACAAGAAGAGAACACAAACCGAACTTCATCCAAAGAGTGGAGAACTAAAACGAGCTACTCATACACTCAAGCTGATCAAGCTGAACCTGAAAACCAAGGAATGAAACAACACTCTGTTTTCCAAATAATAACCAGAGAAGGACTTAGAATCATTTTTTTCAAATCAATAGGAGTCAAGAGATGTACTTCAAATCACTAGAGCTTTCTAAAACTCATATCTACTTTCATAGTGATAATTTTATTTACATTTTGAGCAGTGTGTATACTCTGAATATTTTATACACACTCTATCTCCTGAGCTAAGCTGGAGGATTTCCAAATCCTCACACAAACCTTCTTTAACTCATTTTTATCTCACTCTGTATAGTGATAGAGGTCAAGTAAGATCTATACAGCCAGTGTTCTATTGTTCTATTTTCCCACGTAGAACGGTGGTAGAGGTCCTAGTACCTGGATAGTTTTTACACTATTGTTTACCCCGATCCAAGGTGTGGATCAAATGTATATAAATTGTTTGAGAGGACTAATCTCAGCTTGAGACTGAACCTCTTGTTTAAAACTATTGTACTTCCTTATTCGGGTTTTAACCAATATTGAATATTCCACTGCTAATTACATTGAAATTTTAAATTGTTTTAAAGTTATTGTGATAGTTAATCTAGAATGTGTTTGTATGTACTATAAAGCATTAGGTTATCTTCAAATTTAATTAATCTTTAGATTAGATTAACTGAGAACTAATCAATATTTTGAGAATCTAACTAACCCTTTATAGTTTTACAAATTCACTATAGATTATCTTATTATTCAATTTAGAGGATTTTAATAAGAATCTTTTTAACAGAAATTTTAAATTGGAACTCAATTCACCCCCCTCTTGAGTATCCACTTTGACCAACATAGTCTTCTATTCAATGAAACATGTAAATTTTTTAGAACACTATATAATTGTATTCATCATAAATGTGATAATATTAATATCTACAATTGAAAATTCTTAATAATATTAAAATGTATTCATTATGGATAGGTTTACACATCTATTTATCTATCTATTATATCATTGTGTACCAAATATACTTTTAAAATTATATTTTATCCCCTTTAATTTATATATTATGTAATTTAAATACATTATATATTCTTGAAATAATTAATGTTCTGTTTCCCAACCGTAAAATGAAACTAATAGTAGCTCAAAAAAAATTATTTCTATTTTCATTGACTGATTTTTTCTGAACATTACATCTTACTATGTTTGGAAAAACAATTTATGATTACAGATTTATATGGGGAAAAATAATTTTTACTCTTATTAACATAAAAAGTTGATGGTATAATGTTTTTTTTATCATCCTTATTTCCCCATATATGTCCTGTATTTAATTTTAATACTACCATAGCAGATGAAACTGCATTAATAAAAATATTTTCTTATAAAAATGGGTTACCATATTCCTTGATCTTATATTAAATTTATAATTTGGAAATATCAATATATTCTTTCCAATAAATTCATTATATTTTAAGACAAAAATCATTTATGTTACAATATTTTAAGCACATATATTCTCATAATTTTTAGATATTCCAACTTTTTTCAATTCTTGATTCCTCAATTTGACATGTTATAACTAACCAATCATTTATAAATAATATTTCTCTTATGATTTAATTAAATACAATATTATATATTATGCATATAAGAAACAAAAAAACTATTTGCATTTATTCTTTCCTATTTAATTTTAAATACTATTAAGCATTATTATCATTAATAATTTAGCCGTTGAAAAATCCTCATATGATTAATATACATATAGTATTTTAAGAAATACAATTAACATAGAAAAAGGATGTGATGGAATCAGCCTATAGTATAGTACCCAATGAAGCCTATTTATCAAATCTTCCACTAGGATTTTCCCATGAACATTCCAAATTTTATATCCATTAAAAAAATCAGGATAAAAACAATATATGGTAGAAGTTGGAGATCATCATGATCATGACCTAAATATTTACATCGAACCACCACACGCAGGTCTCGTTATCACACCCCTTAACAATACGTAATTTTATATTGTATTAAAAGGATATTTATCAATGAAAAAAAATATTATTATTTATATTTCATTTTAAATATAATAATGTTTATATTTTCCTCTTATCGATACTTTATATAATATTTTTATTTTTATATAATAAAATAAATATGGAATTTTTTGTAATATTGAAATTCAATTACATACATTATTTCCAAGAATCATTGGATTTGTTAAATAAATAATAATTTAATGAATTATAATTAAGAAATAATTTTTTTTAAATATAAATGGTTATATAATTTTTATGATGCCAAAATTTATTTTTGTAATGGTTTGAAAACTGTTATTGTCAAAAAAACACATAATTTTTCAATAAATATATATTCTTACTCAAAATGTGGAAATACAAAAATCTCGAAAATTATTATTTACATAATGAATATTATTTTTGGAATCTAAACATTTAAATTATCCAATAATATATTTTTTGTTATTTTTATAAAATATTTGATTTTTTGGGTAAAAATTAAATTCTGTAAATATATACATTTGGTATTATGACATCATAATGAGAAAATTTGGTCATATAAATACAAAAAAAAATTTCCATGAACAAATATATGTTTGAAATTTAATATAATTTGATTGTATGATTATTTTATTAATTTTGTAATGTAATTATAAATCCTCCAAAACTGTCAATATATTTTACTGTTTTAAAATAATTTCTTTTTGATTATGACTCTCATATATATCACAAAGAGTATTAATTTATTTTGTTCATCCCATAGACTTGTAAAATAATGAAAACAACTCCCATATGGCTGAAAAAATTCTGGAAAACATTGAATGATTTGTGTTGTTGATTATATTATTATATAGAGTCAAAAATCTACCTTTGAGAAATAATTATTATTTCTCCAATAATATCCAATATAAACTCACTTAATATCCCAATTCTCTTCACCAAAAATACTTCGACAGCATCCTTAATATTACACCCTTATCTGGTTTTGTCATAATGTTCCCCCAAACTCCCTATAAGAACCTCCAATTTATTTGGACTCACACTCTCAAGGTAATATTTCATTTATTTCTCATCATCATTTAGCATTCTTCAGTATCCAACACATTATATTTCCAATTAGTAATTTTGGGATCTGTTTTTCATGTACATATTACTTTCCATTTTATTTTCAAATAAATTGGGACCCTTTTGTCTCTCATAAATGCAATTTATGAATAATTAAGTGACATATGTCCATGAAAAAACAATTATGTACTGAATACCATAATCAGTTCCTATCAAGGGTTTTCACCATTATAAACATATGATTCATTGATTTGGGACTTACATGTTTGTATTCCACACTCCTTGATCAAATAATAAATTATGATGATGAATGAATCCATGTTGTATAACTTATGTGGAAGACAAAAACATGGGAATGAATCGAATGTGATAGGTGAGCCGAGAATTATATAGTTTTCCTATGCATTGGGTTATGTTTAGTCTCATGATACTGCATGTTTGGATAAGAAGTAAACATGATTCTTTTTTGGGACTTTATCAATCATGATGTCTCAACAGTTTTCCTTGAATAATGATTGTGATGTTGTGATTTAAGTTGTTTCAACATTTCTTATGTTGTATTTATGTTATAATGATATATCAAGCCTCATTTTTCATGCTTATTAATGTCACCCATTTTATAATCCATTTATATGACAATGATCAATATTTTAATATTTCTTTATGTTAGTCCATATTTATTCCCATACTAGGATTTATATCCCAACCATTTCTTATTTTTTCCCCTCAGTTATGAAATGTAGTTTTATATGCGAGCATGTGAAGGAAGTATTCAATAAAGATAATGTTTCCACGTTTAAAAAAATCAAGCAATGAACCTAATTCATAAACAAACAATACTTCTCTATATTTTGGTTTTTATTATGTGTAATCTTATGTATTATATTATGAAATAATTTGGAATAAAGAGAGGTATTTTTATATTTTTACCAAAGAAAAATTTTAGCTATTTTTGGTTTAGGATTACAAATCCCTAGATAAATCCTTATATAAAAGACTAGGTATAAGAAAACATACCAAAAAAACAGTATAGAGTCACAGGGTTATCAAGAAAATTCATCCATGTCTGGATACTAAATTTGGTTTTGGATCTGGCATAAATGTAAATAGGGGTAAGACCTGAAAAAATCATTTTGATATATACTCTATCGAGAACTAGTTCATGAACATGGGATTTGATACACACCTAGTTTGACACTGTTAGGGGATTTTCTTTTGATAATTCATAATCTCATTATAAACCATTATTAAGGAAACAACAAATCCAATAATATCTATTATAAGAAATTGATCATAGATAACATAGATTGAATTGAATAAATTTATAAGATAAGGAAATACAGGAAATTTATATAATATCTCTTTAATATGTTTGGATCCCAATTTATGTGATTGAAATTTTAAAAATACCCATCCCTAATACTCTAGTTAATATTTTAAATTAATGGAAATATGAGGAATTAAGTAAGAAACCATTGTAATGAGAAATTTTATGACTTCCCCAATGAGATTCCCAACCAAATTGAAGTATGAAATGTGAAATTTATGATAATAGTATCTTATAATACTCATGATATGAATAGAAACCCATGTCAAGAGGAGTCCCTCAATCCCCTAATTAAAAAACAAGTATCAATTGAGATTATTATGTGGAAAATTCTATTGACATTAAATAGATCATCTGATCCCTTTATAACATAAAAATTGATCAACTCAATTGAGATGATCTTTCACATCCTTCAATGTTACAATAAAGAGAAGGATATAATATATGTTTTTCATATATTGGTAAAGATGATCAATGGTGAAAATTTATCAAGAATACAAAGTCTAATGATGATATTAGAGTGATGGAGTGGATGTAATTATAGAAAATGTGTCCCAATAAATATTTTCCTTTCACTCTTATACTTAAAATGGAAATAGATTTCTATGCCTTCATGAAAAATGATGAATCATCTGTTAGGGTGTGTGAGGAAAATACTACAAGACTTTCATGATATTCCTCTAAATTTTTAATTACCCATGAATGCAAGGTTTAATACTTTTTTGGTAGGTTAAAACAGATTATATGATAATACCTGGTCATCTAAGACATTGATATCTATGTCAAAATTGTATGATGTGCCCTAAAATTATAAATGACTATATGGGAATCATAATAGGTATCTTGTTGATAGTAAGAAAAAAGTGGAGTATAATCTTTTATGTCTGATGAAAAAATCCAATGGTGCCAAAAAAATTCAACATCTTACTTTTCAATGTTTTTGATTAAAAATTACCAAAAATTACCTAATAGTGGAGAGGAAATTCTTTAGGTTTGGTATGTAAGGACACACAACTATAAATTCCTAATAGAAGAAACCCACTAATCTGTTGGAGGAGAGGAATGATATTATCCACCCACAGTGTATTATAAATTGTTTTGAATTAAAGGAAACATGTAACATTTTTTATTAAGACAGTAAGGAAAATATTTTTATAGACATATAGTAACCCCCATGTTAGTAATGGAGATATTTTACCGTCACAACCATTGAGGTGGATCAAAACAAAAAATTGGTGATAGGTATGATATTTTTTCATTTAAAAATAGTTATAATTCTTTTTTATTCAGGTTCTAAACATTCCTTAAAATCCTAAATATTTAGTAGAGTTATTAAAACAACACCACAATGCATGGAAGGAGAGTCATTGGTGAAAATCAAAAATGGTTAAATTATTACATCCCATGTATATACCTCCTACATTGTAAAAAATTTCAGGAGGAACCTCCAAATGAACCTTTTCATAATCTATTTGGTTGAATTTGAGGAAATTTTTTGTATCAATTGGATTTCCATGTATTGAGAAAATTAAATTTCCATGAGAAGGAAATAAATCTCTATATCATGATTCATCCTCTGATTATGTAAAAATGAAAGGAGATTCAAGAATCTTATTTATCACCAAAATCTCCAGAATGGATATCATTTCCTTATAATAATGAATATCTAGATCCAATGATTTACTATAAGGAAGATATCATCCTTGAATACATTCCCGTTGTGAGGGAATATTCAGATCTATTTATCAATGTATTCCATAGTATTCCTCCCAGCTAAAAGTTTGAATTTTTAATTGATATAATACCTAGAGAATTCCCATTATCAAAAACTCCATGTAGAATAGTTTTCTACAAAATGAGGAGTTGATGAAAGAAGTACATGAGAATTTTGATTATGGGGTTATAGGCCCGAGTGTTTCAACATGGGGTAACCATTCCTCTTCATCATGAAGAATGATGGGACAATTCCCCATTTCATAGATTTTCATGAGCTCTAAAAAATAATGATACGAAACATGTATCATTTTTCCCAAATTTTGATGACTTGTTATATTAGAAGCATGGAGTACATTACTTCCACAAGGAGGATATAATGTTATAAAATTATCAATTATGGGTGAAGAAGGAGGATATCCCCAAAAATTATTTTTTTGTCTAATGTGGAGGAACTCTGAGTTCATAGTAACGCCCTTAAGACACTCTAATCCTCCAAAAAAATCTATGTAAATGAGGAATAAAGTCTTTAGGGATTATCATCACAATGTTTTGGTAGTATCTATCGATTATATTCTTATATATTTAAAAAAACAAGAAGGATCATGTAGATCATCTGAGTATTGTGCTAATGACATTACCAATCGACAAGCAATACACAATGTAAAGAAAATTTCAGTTATTTTTTAAGTAGGTATCATTCATGGTGAATATCCTCACATGAAATGGGATATCTGTAGACCCTTCGAAAATAGATGTAATTGATGGATGGATAGTTCCATCATCTATGAAAAATATATGTAGTTTCCTAGGATTAGTTATTCACTATCATCAATTTATGAGAAATTTATTAGGATTTTTAGACCCACTATCAATGATAACATGAAAGGGAGTCATATTTTCATGGAATGATGAATATGAATAAATCCTCAAGGAGTTGAAAATGAGGCATATCATGACACCTATTATAAGGCCCCAGCCTTATACCTTACTTAATCATGAGTTATTACAAGATTACACATTGATGATCTTTTTAGGTTTGGAGTTTTAGAGAATTAATCATGAAACTTGCATTACATTCCACATTTAAACAAAGTGGTTACATAAAAGACAATATTCATTCTTCCCATCAACGAAAACATATTTAAAATAAAACACGGATTCTTTCTTGACAAATACTTGACACTATCATCACATCATGTACCTTTCCCTTGACCTGTGAAAAACATTTCAAAAACATGGGATGAGCATAAAAAGCTCAGTAAGGGTTATAAAAAATATGGAAAGGAAACATGAGTTCATATATACATAAGAATGAAATCATACTTTACCCATAAAACATTGGCACTTTAACATACCTCAACAAACCATGAATAAATCATAGAAATAATAATACATAAAGGTAACTTGAGGCATTCATAACATTCTTACGTAGGGAGTAACCCTCTTGGTTACGTTTGGAATACCCATCACAGTATATTCCCTAAATCTCTTCGGAGAAACCATAACGTTTCACTCCTTTGCGTTACCCAATGCATTGGAGAGCTATATCAGGCTCACCCGCCCTTAGTTTATCACGGAACCACCCGTCTTCATAATAATGCCCAAGAACCTCAACATAATCAAATCACATAAAACATGCATAAAGGAAACATAACATTTCCACCTTTCAATCACAAGATATCAATACAAAACATTGATATAAAAACATTTTGAAAACCATTTTCAATACCAAAATAAATGAAAATAAAAACATTGTATTTATTTTTCTTTTAAAAAAAGGTATGGCTTGTAGAGGAATCCGAAACTCAAATAACGGTCACGGCGGCTGAGAATTCATTGTCGCCGCATACGTACGACAAAAACATTCCCTTTTGTCATTTAGTAAAACGCTACGTATAAAAAAGATTCCTTTTGGATAAATGTAAAAGTTAAAGGGGTTTATACACCGTATAAAAGAAGGTTGTGTATAAAACAAAATATGCCTCAATGAAAGGAGATTAAGACGAAGTCCCATACAAAGACGGTATCCTTGGTTTAAGGATAAATCAATTACATAATTATGTGTGACAAACGAATACACCAAATATAAGTGGATATTAACTGTAAAATAATCAAAGGTCATTCACACATATTCTAAGGATGACATATTCAATAACTACATGTTGAACCCAAAGAAATTGAAATTGGGTTAAGAAGTTCCCTTGACAGCCTAACGATGTCACATCAAAATGAGTTGATGAGAGATATAAAAGGGTATCTCATCACTTGGACATAAAATTTACATCAATAAGGATATATGAGAACATATACCAACATAACAATAAGTAAATTAAAAGACCCAAAAAAAGAAGTCTTTTAAAAAGAGGAGGGTGAAAGGTTCCCTTACCGACATGGGTATCTTTCGAAACATACACCTCGTGAAAGAAAGAAAATACAACATTGATGTAAATACTCATAAAAGAAATTACATTACACAATGAGTAAAATAATTGTCAGTACATACACCACTCAATTTAAATTGTGGCAAATGTAGCATAAATCTCACGGGAATAAAAGTGAGATGAAAAATCCCTTATGAAAACTCGGCAGCCTAACGGCGCCACATAAAACATACAAAAATGGGTTGATGAGATCAAATAAGGTATCTCGTCATATTAAAATAAATTTTATAGATAGATGAATATAAAATAACATCCCCCAACATAACAAAGAGGAGCTTAAAATAAGTGACATAAAGGAGATTACATAAAAATAAAGAGAGAGGTTAGATCTCTTACGAAAATTCGGGAGCCTAACGACGCCACTCAAAACATCCAAAATGGATTGATGAAAGAGAATAGGGTCTCTAATCACATGAACATAAAAATTACAGTAAGATTAATATAAAATAACATCCCAAAAACAAGAAAGATGAGCTTTAAAATGAATGACATAAAAGAGTGTACTTAAGAAGAAAGAGTGGAGTAGGATCCCTTACCTCGGGTCTGACTTGACTCGATCATTCTCTAACGTCCAGAATAATAAACTTGAGTTAATTGACACTTTATTAAGAAACATTATCTAGTTCATTATTCTTTTTAGATCACTTATTGTCATGTTATAAACATTATGTAATCATTTAAGTTAATAATGTTTGTTTTGTCGATATTTGGTTCTTAAGTTGAAAGTGGACTTCTTACAATTACATGTTGTTCGTGTGGTCAAATGTTCATTATATCCAGAATTATATTCATGATTTAGATATCATATATATCATATATATCCATAATATACATGTATTTATAATTTTACATAATCATTTAGAGGTAATAAATGAAATGCACCGTTCATGGAGACGGTAAGTCGTACATACGCATGAACGCTACTTCCATTTCTGTGTCATATTAATGGAATTAAAACTAAATGAGAGTTATGTATATTTTAATTCCAGAATTATATTCATCATTTAGATCTATCATTCATAATATATATCCATTATATACATGTACTTATAATAGTACATTACATTTGGGGATAAGAAATGAAATGCACCGTTCATGGAGACGGTAAGCCGTATGTACGCATGAATGCTACTTTCAATTCTATTTCATATTTTTTATGGAATGGAATAATAATTATAAAGAGAAGTATTATAATTCCAGTATATAATAATATATAATAACTTTAAATACATCCTTTATACGTCGTACATATGGCTTTAACGAATCACATCACTTTGAGGGGGCGGTAGTCCGCACTTCCTTAAATGAAGATATCGCGTTTACCCATAATGGAAACCATAAAGGTATGCCCAAAATGAAAAATACAGAAGCTTAAGAAAAACATAAACATATTATATATAATATATAAATATATTGTCATCTTAATGTCCACCTTTGAAGGTGTTAAAAGAATGTTGATCAATCATCGTTTCGGGAGGCTGAAATTCGCCATCCACGGAAACAGTATGTTCTTTAACCATTAGATGTAGGTGTGTGAAAGTGTAGCTAGAATAATTCATATAAAAACATCCTAGTATATTGATTATATGTATTTGTTACAAAAGAAATTAATAAAAAGAGTTTAGGGGGTTGGAGAAGCAAAATAAAATAAAAGGACTCAAGTGAAGACATTACCTTAAAACCGGGTAACTCCATTTGGTTTGAGCTCAAAGGCTTCCTTGAGAGAACTTATGCCAAATTTGAGGCTTCAAGGAGTAATAGAGGGAAGTGGAGAGACAAAATGGGAAGATGTTGGCCGAGCCAAAGGCTTTGGTTGTGTGGGTAAGGAGGTAGAGGTGGGGGCCTTTTATAAGAGGATAGGAGGGGCACTCTTGGAAGGTAAAAAAAAGTCACTTTATTTTAAAATGGTATTCGGATTTAAGAGGTTCCACATGATGTGTTTCGAGGATAAGGTGATAAGGGTTATAAATCCACTCATCCAATAGGTTTTGGACTTGTTTAGGTCTTAGATATTACATTATCTTTCAATTTTATTTAAATCGTTAAATAATGAGGTCATCACTGCATCATCATGATGTCATAAATAATTTAATTTATTTAATGTATAAAAATTATAAAAAAACTGCTATTATGTATGAAATACTTTTATCTTTCCAATTAATATTTATAGTCAAAAATATTATTTGTATAACCCCATGTAAAAATTGTTTTAGTAAAACATTTCTTGTTTGTCTCATTTTTTACTTTAACATTAAATAAAAAGATATTAATGTCATTTTCTAACCAAAGTGGCTTCATGGGGTCCCCAAGATGACACATGGGTTGTCTTGGTCGTCCATGACACATCCAATGAGGTTATGACATGTGTAAATTTCATTTCATATTATTAAAACATTATTTTTACCTTAAACTACACTAATTACCTCTAATCGTGATTAAAAACTTAATAAGTTACTATTCACCAAAAAAATTATTTTTATCCCATTGAAACACATTTTACTTCTTAATGACAACCATGTATGTCAGATTTTTGAAATTAAAGACACAAAGATGGAAAAATTTCATTTAAACGGAAAAATCAGTTTTTATAAGTACCACTTAGTGGTTTCACTATTCATCAAAAATTGAAGTTTTTCAGAAAAATCCCAAAAATTCACTATATGCTATATTTGATATTCCGAATTCAAAAATGAAATCTATTTTACAAAATTGAAAACATATAAGTCACATTAATTAATTTAATAATTAATTCCCACTATTAGAGCAAATAGCGTGTTTTTATGAAACAATAAGTATTAAAAGATTGACACTAATTTAAGTTTGATTTCAAAGTGAAATTAATTACAACGACCACTATTGGATTTAATGGTAAAAATATATTCTAATTTCACTTTAAAACCAATACAAAAGATAATCTAATCATATAAATAAATTATATTAAAACGTGGTTTTGAATTAAAATACAACATTTTACACCATTCATTAAAAAATGAACTTTATCAGAAAGAAACCAAAAATTTACACAAAGTAAATTTTGATGTCCAAATTCATAAGAAGAGTTTTATTTGGTCCAAAAGGATTTATAAGTTTGAACAAAACTATATTTAATGACGGTTCTCCATCAAAAGGCGATAAGTGAACCTTTAGTGAAAACTAAGGCATATACGCCTAAAATTTAATTCTTTCCGTATTTTATGCCTTTATCTTTTATTGGATAAATGTAAAAACATTTAAAAACATATATAATCATATTTTAGTTATTTCTATCCATTCCCGCCAATACAACGAATACATGTTAACAACCATTTAAAATAATATTATTTTATTATTAGAGTGCAAAGTAAGATTCCCAAGAAACTCGTTGTTGCGTGTTGGGTACGCCATTGAGCATAGCATCCCCTTTAAAGTCATATTAATATTTTATTCACAAATATGGATAAATATGAAAATTTCATATTCTTTATTTACCTAGGGTGTTACATCCTTCCCCCTTTTGGGAATTGCGTCCTCGTAATTTTTAAAATTGATCTTGGAAACATCCTTGAAAGTCCCACATCGGAACAAGAGTCGGTAAAACAATCACTTTAAAATAAAGGATGATAAGTACAGAGGTCACCTGAGTTAACCCATATGTAGAAAAACATGTACATGGAAGAAAAATCAAAGGGTCATGTTCTTGAGGGAGAGTGATAGTAAACATGTCTAGGAGAAGGTTAACCATAAGAAAAGCACAAACTTGTGATGGGTTAAACGCTATTTGATTCCCCAGTAGGAAAAGTTAATAGACAACATTTTTTTAAGTTACTTTTTATTGAGAAATTTATTCATAAGGAAACATAATCACATATCATGTTGACTTTCAACTTTTACTAGATTCCTTAATCAAACCCATATTTTTTTCCAAAAGACGAGTATTTAGGGAGACTTGTTCGCATTAAGAGTACTATAATCAACTTATAGAGAATCACCTAATCCACCAAAGAGAACAATATACATCCCATGTATTTAGGCTTTAACCAAAACCAGAACCATAAAGGTTAGTACAAGGTCAGATAATCCAGAATAGGATAACCCATTAAAAAGAAAATCTATGCTTAATCTCCAAAATTTGTCCAACAAAACCCAAAGTTCAACGAGGACCATCCGATAAACAATTTGTCCATAAAATTCTTCAAAGTAAACCAATATAAGATTTAAACCCAAATATTTGATGGATTTAGTCACATAGTCTTCCATGTTAAATCATAACATTTATCTCCACACAACATCAGTTGCTCCTAAAGTCTCGTATTGAAAAGTAATTAACCTAATCACATATCATCCATGATAGGTTAATCATTTTCATAATTAACCCAAAATCAACTTACTCTTAATTCATAAAATCATATAACTAAAAAGAATCAGTCAAACTAACCAGGGACTTCATGTAGTCCAGTGGTAGGCGATAAATAGCAGTCGCACTATGGTTATGGGTTCGATTCCCGCAGCTTTTTCCGACGCGACGGGTTGTCACACGGTCTGCGTGTTGTCCTTTTTCCAAAACTATATAATTCTTAAATCATTCCCCAAAAAGAGATAAAATCATCAAAAATTATGATAACATATTTTAACCTCAAGTTTATCTCATGCCTTTCATTTTCCAGCATATAATATAATAACCCATAATTACCTCAAAAGTAAGGATCATATAAACTCTAATGGTAACCTTTATAATTATTACCTGAACTTCCACATAGATTGGTCATCTCGTACATGATGCATTACAGAACATACCAAGGTTCAAGTGGTTGATCAAGACTCCTTGAAATTTGGTTTAGAACAACCACGAGTTTCCTCATTGAATCATCCATTTTATCTAGTATATTAATCAGAGAACCACCACAGTTTCCTTCAAACCTGTTGTCTCTTTGGTGCCTGCTAGATCCATCCATTCACTAAAAACAGAAATGTCAGTGTGATTATATCAACAAAACCATCATGTACAAATAAGGAAGGTAAAAACTAAGATATACATACTCATTAACTTTATCTAAAACTAGGACTCTTTCTGAAATCCTAACCATTATGGTAATGTCAGTTATGCTTAAAGAATACCCTAACCTCTAAAGTTATCTAAACCTCCCTTTGATACCAACTATAAGGCCCCAGCCTTAAACCTTACTTAATATTGAGTTATTACAAGATTACACATTGAGGAACTTTTTAGGTTTAGAGTTTTAGAGAATTAGATCATGAATCTTGCATTACATTCCACATTTAAACAAAGTGGTTACATAAAAGACAATATTCATTCTTCCCATCAACAGAAACATATTTAAAATAAAACACAAATTCTTTCTTGACACATCCTTGACACTATCATCACATCATGTAACTTTCCCTTGACCTGTGAAAAACATTTCAAAAACTTGAGATGAGCATAAAAAGCTCAGTAAGGGATATAAAAAATATGTAAAGGAAACATGAGTTCATATATACATAAGAATGAAATCATACTTTGCCCATAAAACATAGGCACTTTAACATACCTCATCAAACCATGAATAAATCATAGAAATCATAAAACATAAAGGTAACTTGAGGCATTCATAACATTCTTACGTAGGGAGTAACCCTCTTGGTTACGTTTGGAATACCCATCATAGTATATTCCCTAAATCACTTCGGAGAAACCTTAACGTTTCACTCCTTCGTGTTACCCAATGCATTGGAGAGCTATATCGGGCTCACTCGCCCTTAGTTTATCACGGAACCACCTGTATTCATAATAATTCCCAAGAACCTCAACATAATCATATCACATAAAACATGCATAAAGGAAACATAACATTTCCACCTTTCAATCACAAGATATCAATACAACACATTGATATAAAAACATTTTGAAAACCATTTTCAATACGAAAATAAAAAAAATTAAAATATGGTATTTATTTTTCTTTTAAAAAAAGGTATGGCTTGTAGTGGAAGCCGAAACTCAAATAACGGTCACGGCGGTGGATAAGTCGTTGTCACCGCATACGTACGACAAAAACATTACCTTTTGTCATTTAGTAAAACGCTACGTATAAAAAAGATTCCTTTTGGATAAATGTAAAGTTCAAAGGGGTTTATACACCGTATAAAAGAAGGTTGTGTATAAAACAAAATATGCCTCAATGAAAGGAGATTGAGACGAAGTCCCATACAAATATGGTATCCTTGGTTTAAGGATAAATCAATTACATAATTATGTGTGGCAAATGAATACACCAAATATAAGTGGATATTAAGTGTAAAATAATCAATGGTCATTCACACATATTCAAAGGATGAAATATTCAATAACTACATGTTGAACCCAAAGAAATTGAAATTGGGTTAAGAAGTTCCTTTGACAGCCTAACGGCGTCACATAAAAATGAGTTGATGAGAGATAAAAAAAGTGTATATCATCACTTGGACATAAAATTTCCATCAATAAGGATATATGAGAACATATCCCAACATAACAATATGTAAATTACAAGGCCCAAAAAAAGAAGTCTTTTAAAAAGAGGAGGGTGAAAGGTTCCCTTACCGACATGGGTATCATTCGAAACATACACCTCGTGAAAGAAGGACAATAAAAAATTGATGTAAATACTCATAAATGAAATTATATTACACAATGAGTAAAATAATTGGCAGTACATACACCACTCAAAGTAAATTTTGGAAAATGTAGCATAAATCTCACAGGAATAAAAGTGAGATGAAAAATCCCTTACAAAAACTCGGCAGCCTAACGGCGCCACATAAAACTTGCAAAAATGGGTTGATGAGATCAAATAGGGTATCTCATAATATTAACATAAAGTTTATAGAAAGATGAATATAAAAGAACATCCCCCAACATAACAAAGAGGATCTTAAAATAAGTGACATAAAGGAGAGTACTTAAAAAGAAAGAGAGAGGTTAGATCTCATACGAAAATTCGGCAGCCTAACGGCGCCACTCAAAACATCCAAAATGGATTGATGAGAGAGAATAGGGTCTCTCATCCCATGAACATAAAAATTACAGTAAGATTAATATAAAATAAAATCCCAATAACAAGAAAGATGAGTTTTAAAAGGAATGACATAAAAGAGTGTACTTAAAAAGAAAGAGTGGAGTAGGATCCCTTACCTGGGTTCCGACTTGACTCGATCGTTCTTTAACATCCTGAATAATAAACATGAGTTAATTTAAACATTATTAAGAACCTTTTTCTAGTTCATTATTCCTTTTATATCACTTATTTCCATGTTATAAACATTATGTAATCATTTAAGTTAATAATGTTTGTTTTGTCGATATTTGGTTCTTAAGTCGAAAGTGAACTTCTTACAATTACATGTTGTTCGTGTGGTCAAATGTTCATTATATCCAGAATTATATTCATGTTTTGGATTTAATATATATCATATATATCCAGAATATACATGTATTATTAATATTACATAATCATTTATAGGTACGAAATGAAATGCACCGTTCATGGAGACAGTAAGTCGTACGTATGCATGAACGCTACTTTCATTTCTGTGTCATATTAATGGAATTAAAACTAAATGAGAGTTATGTATATTTTAATTCCAGAATTATATTCATCATTTAGATGTATAATTAATAATATATATCCATTATATACATTTACTTATAATAGTACATTACATTTAGGGATAAGAAATGAAATGCATCCTTCATGGAGATGGTAAGCCGTACGTACGCATGAACACTACTTTCATTTCTATTTCATATTTTTTGTGGAATGGAATAATAATGATATAGAGGTGTATTATAATTACAGTATATCATCATATATAATAACTTTAAATCCATCCTTTATACGTCCCACATATGTCATTAACGAATCACATCACTTTGAGGGGGCGGTAGTCCGCACTTCCTTAAATGAAGATATCGCGTTTACCCATAATGGAAACCATAAATGTATTCCCAAAATTAAAAATACAGAAGCTTAAAAAAACATAAACATATTATATATCATTTATAAATATAGTGTCATCTTAATGTCCACCTTTGAAGGTGTTAAAAGAATGTTGAACAATCATCGTTTCGGGAGGCCGAAATTTGCCATCCACGGAAACAGTATGTTCTTTAACCATTAGATGTAGGTGTGTGAAATTGTAGCTCTAATAATTCTTATAACAACATCATAGTATATTGATGATACTGTATTTGTTACAAAAGAAATGAATAAAAAGAGTTTAGGGGGTTGGAGAAGCAAAATAAAACAAAAGGACTCAAGTGAAGACATTACCTTAAAATCGGGTAACTCCCTTTGGTTTGAGCTCAAAGGCTTCCTTGGAACGACTTATGCCCAAAGTTAGGATTCAAGGAGTAATAGAGGTAAGTCGAGAGACAAAATGGGCAGAATTTGGCCGAGCCAAAGGCTTTGGGAGTGTGGGTAAGGAGGTAGAGGTGGGGGCCTTTTATAAGAGGAGAGGAGGGGCACTCTTGGAAGGTAAAGCAAAGTCACTTTATTTTAAAATGGTATTCGAATTTAAGAGGTCCCAAATTGATGTGTTTCTATGATAAGGTGTCAAGGGTTATAAATCCACTCATCCAATAGGTTTTGGACATGTGTAGGTCTTAGATTTTACATTATCTTTCCATTTTCTTTAAATCGTTAAATAATGAGGTCATCACTGTATCATCATGATGTCATAAATAATTTAACTTATTTAATGTCTAAAAATTATAAAAAAAATACTATGATGTAGGAAATCGTTTTAGTTTTCCAATGAATATTTATAGTCAAAAACCTGATTTGTATAACCCCATGTAAAAGTTGTTTTAGTAAAACATTTCATGTTTGTCTCATTTTTACTTTAACTTTAAATAAAAAGATATTAATGTCATTTTCCAACCAAAATGGCTTCATGGGATCCCCAAGTTGACCCATGGGTTCTCTCGGTCGGCCATGACACATCCAATGAGATTATGACATGTGTAAAGTTCATTTCATATTATTATAACATTATTTTTACCTTAAACTACACTAATTACCTCTAATCACGATTAAAAACTTAATAAGTTACTATTGACAAAAAAATTATTTTTATCCCATTGAACCACATTTTACTTCTTAATTACAACCATGTATGTCTGATTTTTTAAATTCAAAACCCAAAGATGGCAAAATTTCATTTAAACGGAAAAATCAGTTTTTATAAGTACCACTTAGTGGTTTCACTATTCATCAAAATTTGAAGTTTTTCAGAAAAATCCAAAAAATTCACCATAAGCTATATTTGATATTCTGAATTAAAAAATGAAGTATGTTTTAAAAAATTCAAAACATATAAGTCACATTAATTAATTTATTAATTAATTACCACTGTCAGAGCAAATAGCGTGTTTTTATGAAAAAATAAGTATCAAAAGATTGACACTAGTTTAAGTCTGATTTCAAAGTGAAATTAATTCCAACGACCACTATTGGATTTAATGGTAAAAATATATTCTAATTTCACTTTAAAACCAATCCAAAATATAATCTAATCATATAAATAAATTAGATTAAAACGAGGTTTTGAATTAAAATACAATATTTTACACTATTCATTAAAAAATGAACTTTATCAGAAAGTTACCAAAAATTTACACAAAGTAAATTTTGATGTCCCAATTCTTAAGAAAAGTTTTATTTGGTCCAAAAGGATGTATAAGAGTGAACAAAACTATATTTAATGACGGTTCTCCATCAAAAGGCGATAAGTGAACCTTTAGTGAAAACTAGGGCATATACGCCTAAAATTTAATTCTTTCCGTATTTTATGCCTTTATCTTTTATTGGATAAATTTAAAAACATTTAAAAAAATATATAATCATATTTTAGTTATTTCTATCCATTCCCTCCAATACAACGGCTACATGTTAACTACCATATAAAATAATATTATTTTATTATTAGAGTGCAACGTAAGATTCCCAAGAAACTCGTTGTTGCGTGTTGGGTACGCCATCGAGCATAGCATCCCCTTTAAAGTCATATTAATATTTTATTCAAAAATATGGATAAATATGAAAATGTCATATTCTTTATTTACCTGGGGTGTTACACCTATACTAATACAACCCAAATGTGGGGAAAATTTATTGGTATTTAGAGATGCATAATGGTAGGGATTTGGATGTGTGTTAATAAAAATTACAATGTTATGTCGTATTCTTCATGGTAGTTGAATGTTCATGATTGGAACTACAAAACACCTGATCTAGAGTTGGCTATAGTGATATTATTTTTGAAAAATTGGTGTCTTTATCTTTTTTGGGGGAAGTGTGAAATATATATAGATAATAAAATACTCATGTATATATTCCCTTAGAAAAAGATGAATATAAACCAATAAAGATGGTTAGAGATGATAAAAAACCATGAATTCTTAGTTTAATACCATTTTATGAAAGAGAACAAAGTGTCATATTATCTATGTAGAATGTATCCCACAATTCAATAATTTATGAATATTCAGAGGGATCCAATCTCTATAGACATGAAGAGAATGAACTTGGTAATCATAAAAGAACGAACATCATAACCCCTTTCAAAAAAAATTCTCAACCACTTAGTTTGGAAAAAATAATGGATTATCAAAGAGATGATGTGGGAATTAAGAATAATTTGAAGAAAATAGGAAAAAGAAAATCCATGAAGTTCAATGTCAATGAAAAAAGAGTTGTGAGATTTGCGTCAATGCCTTCTATACCATCAATTCCAAAACTAAATAAGGATTTCTTGATGGAGTTTCATAGTTAGTTTTTCCCATCTATCTAAGAAGCACATATATGTATCAAGGATTCGAGGAGCATAATTTTTGGGACATTATGAAGAAGGAGATCACATAATATACATCTTCATGTCTTATTTTTTAGATAATGAAGGGAAAAATCCCAGGTTATGATGTAACAATTACCCATTATTACATGGAAATGGAGGAAAATCACTATGGACATTGCCACGTGTCCTCTTATGATGTGGATGGGAAATATAGTTATCTTGGTTGTGGTCGATCATCATATATATATTTCACTCTTAATTGCAATTTTAGATGAATTATCACTCGATCAACTCAAAAAGATATACATTATACAATTAGTGAGACCTCATTGAACTCCAATATAAATTTTATATAATTGAGACCTAATATTTTCATCCACATTCGGGAAGAGAACCCAACACTCTCTAAATACTAAGTTGAAATTCATCATAGATTATCCCCATAGAACTTATTTATAGTCTGAGTGGACCATCCAAAATCTTGAGGACATGGTGAGAACATGCTCAATTGACTATAAAGATGGATGGTATAAATATATTCATCTTGTTGAGATCTCGTACAAGTAAAATTTTCCACACTAGAATCCAAATGGATCCCGATGAATCAATATATGGGAATAGGGGAAAAGACATGTATGTTGGGATGAAGTTGTGGAATGGAAACAATTAACCCCTAATATAGTCTATTTTATGGTAAAAAATGTCAACACCATTCAATATCTTTTTAAATATTCCTAAATTCTAAAAAAGTTCTATTTTAAAATCGTTGATGAGACCTATAGATTGATGTAGGAATTATGGTTTTCATCCACATATCTCTATAGAATAACATAATTAGATTTTGGAATAAGGGAATGATTAGTCCAAGATACATCAGTCCCTTTTATATCATTCATCACATTTGAGTGGTTTATTATCTACTAGATCTCCCAACAAACATATCTCGAGTACCCGATGCATTCCAAGTATCAGTGTTGGGGAAGTACATACTGGTTCCCCCATTAGTAATCAATCAATAGATGGTATGGTCGGAGAGTGATCCATTCTATGAGGAGAAACCAATTAATATCTTACATCATAGAGACAATGTTTTATGGAATTAGACAATTCAACAAGCAAATTGATGTGGAAAAAACAAGTACGAAGAAGCGACATTAGAACCAAAGGAAATGATGATAAAAAATTACCCACATTTTCTAGTGAATGAAATGAAAATTTAACGTGTGAAACATATAAAGGATGATTATTTTAAGGACGATAATATTTAAAAAAAATTAACCTTATGATTAAATTTATTGCATTATTATATATTATGGATATTGAAAACACATTAACATTTTTTTATGTTATACTGAGATTAAAATATCGATAATCATCATTACCATTGATAATATAGTCACTATAAAATGTCCAAATGGTTACTATAAATATAAGATTTTAACAAATCCCATTAACATAGAAAAATAAAGTGTTGGCCTAAACTAGAAACAGTATGCCCTATCTTGCACATTTATTAGAGATTATAAGGGATACATAATTACTGATATTTTCAATATAGTAATAAAAATATGAGGGTTAGTTTATTAGGCACGAGTGAAATAGTTTATGAGATAATTTCAAGCTCATCGAGGTGAAGACCCTGACCATGTACGCCAAATGACCCCATGAAAGTCCCATTATCACAAAACTTACCCATAAATAATTTTTTGATGAAATAAATAGATATATATCAATACTATAATTATATGATTATGTATATTATATTTTCAATAAAATAATGTTTATATTTTCTTTTCAATGTTACTCTATAATTTTTTTTATTTTTATATGATAAAAAATAAATTGAATTTTTGCGATATTACCATGTTCAATTAAAAAATTCATTTTCATGAATTAATGGATTTATTAAATAAATAATATTTTAATTAAAAAAGTATTAAATATTTCTTATTAAATGTAAATGATAATATGATTTTTATTAGATGATGAAATTTTTTTATATGTTTTCAAAAACTGGTATTGTCAAAAAAACCTAACATTTCTCATTTAATGTCGATTCATTTTTGAAAATAAAAAGTAATAAAATTATTTTCCATAATAGAATATAATTTTTGGAATAAGAACCTATAAATTATCTGATGGTTAATTTTTCATGATTTTCAGAGATAGTCAAATTTATTGGAAAAAATTAAATACCGTATAAATAAAGTGTGTGTATTATGAAAACATAATGACCCAAAATTGATGTAATAATTACTATAAAGGGTATACATGAAATAACATGTGTTTTAAATTTAAAATTATGTTATGTTATGTTATTTTTATTTTATTACTATAATAAAACCATAATGAATCCACTATGACTATTAATATATATTTTGGGTTTAAAAACATTTCTCTAATAGTATGACTCACTTAAACAATATCAAGGGTATTATTTTATTATTTTTTCCAATTATACATATAAAATAATTAATTTCACTCCCATTATGAAAGAAACCATTGGGAAAAACAATGGTAAGAGTTGAGGTTTTTGTGATTTTTTGTATACAGTCCAATGCTAATGTTTGATAAATAATAAACATTTCCCCACTCATTTCAGATATAAATCCACCCAATAACCCATTTATATTTACTAAATTTCCTTGGACCACTTTATTACTCTCACCTACCATCACTATATTCCTCCCAAGGTTTCCCCAATCTATAAAGTAGCTCCTCCAAAGCATTTGCTGTAACACTCTCAAGGTAAGGGTTATTATCATTCTCATCATTATTCATGTTTCTTCATTAACTTGTGCTTTGAATTTCTAATTTCTAATTTTGGGTTATGTTTTCCAATTATTAAATTACGTTTTATTTTATTTCCAAATTAGTAGAGACCCCTTTCTCTCTCATCAACCCATTTTTTGAATATTTATATGACATCATTATGCTTCTGAAATTTCACCATGATTTTCAATTAATAAACAATTATGTAGTGTTTTCCATACACATTTCCTATCAACAATATTAATTTTTATACGCAGAAACATATATTATTGGGTACATGATTTTATTTATTCCAAAATCCATTATCATTGAATAAAATATGATGATTAATGAATCTATGTTTTATGATTTATGTGGAACACAAAAGCAATAGAATAAAATGAATGTGATAGGTGCACCCATAATTATATAATCATCCAATGTATTGGGTATTATTAGTCTGAAGATATCTCATGTTTTGAGAGAGAGTAAACCTAAATACAATATGAGAATATTCCATCACGATTTATTAGAATTTATTCTTAACATATTTTTATGATGTATTGTTTTATTTTGCTTCCTCATTTCCCATGTTTCCATTATGTTATCATGATATATCGAGACTCATTATTCATGTTTATAACTATCACTGATTTTATTCTCTATTTATATACCAATTTTATAAAATGTATTAATTATTCATGTTATTTCATGTTTATTCCCTTACTGGATTGTATATCTGACACCTTTCTTATGTATATCCTCGAGCTATCTCATGCATTTTTAAGTGCGATCATGTTAAATATGTTTTCAATAATGATTATGTTTTTCCTATATTAATTTGTTCTGTTGTTTACCTAATTAACAAATTAACAAGGAATATTGGCATTCTATGTTTTATTATGTGTTATGTTATTTAATAAATAATGATTTAAAGTTTAATAATGAGAAGGGTTTTTATATATATAATTTTAACGACTACATGTTTATAATATTTTCTCAACCTCAATCAAGGTCAATACTTATTCTCATTAATTATTCTACATAAGAATATGATCACCAATCTACTCATTATCCTCAAGTAACTAGTTGATAAAATACATTATATAATTGTTTATAAATTACTTTGGAATATTTGATTTTAATTGATGTTTTATATAGAATCTATAGTGCATGTATTAATTCTATAAAAACCATTTCAATCACTTCCTTCCCACACAAACTCCTTTACAATTCATCTTAAATAAAAAAATGTTTCCATTAAAATGTTACCCATATTATTTCATTACTTATTTATCCAAGTTTTATATTTCATTATATATCATTAAATTCATATCCATGGGTTTATTAATTATTATAAGAGTATTATAATTTTATACTTTCTCAGATAATATATCCTCTCTTATGTCATCATCTTGTTATATCTATTATTTTTAATAATTTAGCCTCACGATAAAAGTAAATATATTTGTTACTAACTAAAAAAGAACATAAATCATATAATACTTTATTTCAGAAAATAAATCACTTTGTTATTCACGTAACACATCTACATCAAAACACAATCTTAATTCATTTGAATAATCATAACCCAATGATTTACCCAAAATGTTTACATTTTGATTACCTATAGATAATAATGATTTTCATTCATATTTGATTTCTTATATAGATTATTTTACTCTATAATATTTATATTATTTAAATCCTTAATGAAATCTTCTATATTTTCCACTACTGGAATTGTAACTGATTTTTTCAACTGAGTCTCTTATAAAAAATCATCCAAATGATACAACATATGATCAGATAAAATTCACTGAATTATAATGGTTTAATCAATAAGAGAATATTGGGTCATATTTAACATAAAATGAGAAGAAAATTATAAATAACTTATGGGATAATTATTCTATAATACCAAAAGAGATTTCTAGTGGATTGGTGTAGTCACTTTGAGAGGGGGTGATTTATGTTTGATTTTTTTACAATTTCTTTTCTATTAAATTTTTACAACTTCTGAATTTAAAAAACTATCACAAATTAATTTGAATATAATCCATGAACACCAATTTATACACAGAACTCATAAAATAAATATCTTAATAATAATGCATCGCATGATATTTTAATTTTGTGTTCCCTAAATGTGGGCGACTAGGTCCCCATTTTGATCAGGAAAATTCAGAGACACATATTCTACAATAATAATCATTGATTCAATTAATATTAAGTTTAACATGTATAATCATAAAACCATATAGTATCCCACACATATACAATAACCCACCCTGAATTAAATCCTTTTCATTTTACTAGTATATAAATCGATATAACTCTTTGTCTAGTATTATACTTGTACCATCCAATCTATAACAATACTCTATCTGAAGAATTATTGAAAAAATAATTACTTTTACACAAAGGCTTAATATCATCCAATAATGTTTTTTTCTTAAATGATTTTTTACATCATATGAATAATAAATAAAATTATATTCCAGTCATCTATATAATATTGTTTCTATATAGATAATTTATCTTTTAGATAAATGAACCAAAGTATTCGAATTATCTAATCAAATTATTTACTAATTATTATTTCGATTAATGTTTAAATAAATTGAATACATTAATTACAATTCAACTAACTCAATAAAATAAATAAAACACAATCTAATTATTCTCAAACTATGGGAGATCCAATATCAACTTTTTTTAATCTCGTCTTTGGGTCTACGGTAATTTTGAAAACATACTTTATCCTTTTCAGAGGTATTTTTAGGACTCTTTATCATGCTATATGTAAGGAAAACTATCACCAGTAAATTTTTATCATGAATGAAGACAATGTTTCTCATATAAATAACTTCATGCATCCATATTTCATATTCTTCATGCATTTGGGGTCTTACAGTATTATTATTATGTACATGATGTTTAATTCATGGTCTTCATAAACACATTGGAAAATGACATAGGTATATGACACATCATTTTTATTCAAACTACAATTCATGATTGATTTCATTGTAATGATGAAATTTATACGTATTCCATGTTTAGTATAAATATTAATACTTAATGATGAATCTTTAAACTAATAATTTTGAGGATCCCATCACCAAAATCATAACAAAACTAAATATCCACATATAGTATTTCTTTTTCTAGATAAATATTAATGGGAGTGTTCCTAAAAGTTGAAAAATATTCATCATTATCTATTACCAATTTCAATTTATATAAATAATAAAAAAATAAGTATCACATATAGTTATCACTATGATCACATGAAGACAATGTATTCTACCTTAATTATTCAACCAAGCCATAATATCTCTCCTTCTATTGATGATTTTTTAAATCTATCCCTTATTTTTTAAAAAAATAAATGTGAATAGGTATTTATATAACAAATCTACTGAATTTGGTCTTCCATTTATATTTTTGGAATATCCATTCCACTAACATACATTTTATACCCCAACACTAGCTTTGTGATACAGAAATTATAATCTATAATCCATCACAATCAAGAAAATATTATGGTTGTATATATACTCTAATCATGAACATCACCTAGCATGAATGTTAACTCTAAAACAGTAAACTGGATACTTGTACATACATAAAAAATGTATGTCTTCATACATTAACTATCAATGGTATGATATGACTCGTTATATGGAACATGAAATCCCTTTCAAACACTATTATAGTGATAGACACCTGATAGTTCCCATTCTAGTTTGAAATAAAAATAACAGTAATATTATAAGTGTTAAAGAAACTAAAATATATTTTTATTAATTAAATGGAGAACCATGGATATTGAGTGGGGAATACAGGGAGTACAGAAAATTTTCTTTAATACCATTGAATTTTAATTAATATTCATTTAATTAAATAATTTGAAAATATTATATATTAAAATATATTTCACTTTAATATATTTGACGTGTTAAATATATTATGAATCATCAAAAAAAATATTAAGGAAATAATTTTTTTAAATTATAAAATGAAACAAATTCAATAGTATTTTAATAATATATAATTTGGGAAAATAATTTATAATCTTCAAAAGAAATACTATTTTTCATTGTATATGAAAAAAATGTAGACGGCTTGGCCTGATTCTTGATTAGAGGATAGGCGTGGTTTCAAAATAATTTTTCTGTTTTAATAATGTGTATCTAATAGAACACTCAAGGGTTCTCAAATCTATTACAAGGATAAAACAACTTTTTATACTCATGTGGTAATTTGGGGTTTCAACTCAACAATTAATAAGAACCCACATTCATCAATATGATGGGAGGTTCCGGTCACCACACCCTTTGGGGGGAATTATCACATAATATGGGACACTTTTATATATTTATTATATGTTTGTGAATACTTCCCATGAACTGACAGGATAAAGGTAAAATATATTTCATTATCTTTATCAAGACCATGTGTTGACAAAAAATTATGTGTATCACAGGTTCTCCATTTTTCTATAATATTTTCTTGATGATTTAGTTTATATCCATGTTTAGGAACTCTGGAGTTTATCACAATCCAAGGTGGATATTAGTGTCATGGATATTGGACAAAACCTCAATGAGTCATCCTACGTATCTTGTGAGAATATAAGTGTGGTTTTTATGTAGTTTAGTTTCATATAATAGGACTATCTCTTTCTATTTTTGATCATGGTTTATGGACATAAATATAAGGATAGATCCTTGAGGAGGCACCCTACGTGTCCTACTAACCCTGAAATTAGGGTCTATTTTTTCCATGTAGAGGAATCCATTTCATAAAAGATACAACCCGAGAGGCCTTGATAAGGTCATCAGTAGGCAAGGATACCCAAAACTGCCTCATAAAGAGTATAAAACATTTAGTAAAGATGATATGTAGTTGGGAAAATACCAAATGAAGTTATCACACATGGGTAATTCTCATAATTATATTTTTAAACTCATCATTGGTCTCTAAGCCCACATGAGTTGTGATCGATGTGATAAATAGAGAGAATAGAACATTAAACTCATAAAATGGGAGAAGTTTTTTACAAGGATTGCACATTATGTTTTCCCATTTAGAGGTATCAATACTAGTCTGATAGAGAATATGTTATGGATATCAAGACATAAGATGGTGTCTTACCCATCCTTTTTATAATAAGAATCAATTGTATCATAGTTTAGTTTTCCCATTAACCCAAAGATGGATCAGATGTACTTGATGTAATGGTGGGGCTTACACAGATGATTATTCCCATATACAAACCCATTTCTCATCTGCGGATGGACAGGGACAGATGATATAAACATATGATAATTTTTTTATCATGATTTAGAGTGTCTGGTATATGGAGGGACATAAACTAATTTGTATTCCAATTAGAGTTTGGGCTTCAAGAAGGTGTCCTACATATCTTGATTATATCAGGAATCAGAGTCCTCATAGTTAAGTTAACTCACGACCCATTGAAGGTTTGGGATAAGTGATTACACTCAAATGGATAATCACTATCTCAGAGGTTTACAAAAGTTACAAAATTATACCAATATGGAAACCCATATTACATTTTCATTCTCTATCCTATGATGGATAAAGATAGATAATGACCCGGAAAAAACCATCATAAATGTTTTCCATAAGAAAGATACTATTTTGAGTGATTGAAATGACTATTAATTCATGAATGTTTAGCCCCGATCCATTGAAGAAACTCCCCATTTAAATGAGTATACTCTGTTGAAGGTTTATAGTCTTGTATTTAATGAAATATTTCCAAGAGTGTATGTCATAAATGGTTGAAATGTCCTTGTATTTATACCCGAAATGTCGTAGGTTTGTTTTTTATCATGTCCAGAGTGTCATCCAGATATGTCTTGGGTGTCTGGCTGATATATATTTGGTGTCTATCTAAAATATCTTAGAGTTCCTCCTGACATGCCTTGATACCTAACATTACTAATGTTTACTTTTCTAAGTTTCTTCTCATGATCAATTTAGATAGGTCCAATTCCATTAAATTTATTAGTTCCAAGTTTAACTAGATTTTTCGAAAGATCAATGCAGATATATCAATGGCTTGTTCATTTTATCAAGTATAATATGTCTAAGGATCTTCACAAGATCACTTTTAACATCTTTCGGTCCATCCATGTAATGAAGGGAAATTTTTATAGGGACACATGATTTAATACTGAGACTAGAAAGTTTTCATGTGATCACATGATCTTAAGAGAATCACAGGATTAGGTCTTATAAACATTTCCATGGTCAACTCATGAAAAATAGGACATGAAAAAAGTGTAAATGTACATTTCCAATGGGATCATTCTTTTTCCATATGGGAAATTTTTTTCATTCCATGTGGTATTCATTCCCAAGTTTCATATCACGGGTGAAAATCAATGGTGTTCATGGGAAAGAGGGTGAATTTCCATGTCATAACATAAAGACACTGTTAGAACAAGGATTTTTCATGCTAATATCACATGACAAAGAGGATTACTGTAACATAACAAGTATGTAATGAATAATAGATATTTTATCTATGTCTATTAATGATTAAGATAGTGTTTTAGAGGAATAAAATGAAAATAAATACAATCTTATGCATGGAATACACTAATATTCTTAAAAGATTGTTTTACTGCCTTTTGATGGTAAAGCCTTTTTAAATCAAACTTTTGACAATTTTATAATCTATATTTGTCAAAATAAATAGATTCATTATGATTGGGAAATTGAAATTTACATTGGATAAATTTTTGGTATTTTTCTGACAATGTTCATTTTTTAATGAATAGTGAAAAAATACTGCATTTTACATCAAAACTGATTTTCATTTAATTTAATTATATGGTTAGATTATCCTTTTAATTGGTCTTAAAGTGTAATATGAATATATTTTTACCATTTAATCCAATGGTGTTAATTAGGATTAATTTCACTTTGGAATTTGTCATAAACTAATTCCAAACTTTGCATAGATATTGTTTCAAAAAAACCCGCTATTTGTTCTGACAACGGGAATTTTTTTTAAATAAATTATTGCAATTTATGTGTTTGGAATTTGGTAAAATGGATTACATATTTGGAATCAGAAGGTCCAAATTATGTAATTAAGACTCTTTTATTTTTGGACATTATGAATAGTAATGATGGTAACTATATTTAATTATCTTGATTAATGAGTAATCAGGTAGTTAAAGATAATAAAATGATATCATAATAATACAAAAAGACTACAAAATGTGTCCTAATGCTACTGGTTGTCTCATTTCTGACCATGGTATGCCTTGTGCCAAACTTGGGGGTCCCATGGAATCACTTTTGTGAGAAAGTGACTTTTTATCTTTATATTTTTAAAGAATGTTAAATGTGACAAAGAATGTATCACCTAAGTAAATGATTTTTAATTTTGTTTAAATAAATGATATTTTGGACTATAAAAATTCATTAGAAAGATAAAACTATATCATACATAATAGTATTTTTTTCATAATTTTTGGACTTTAAATAAATTAAATTATTTATGACATCATAATGATGCAGCGATTACCTCATTAATAAAGGATTTAAATAAAATGAAATGATAATGTAATATCTATGACCTACACATGTCCAAAACCTATTGAATGGGTGGATATAGAACCCTTATCACCTTACCCTCGAATTATATCAATGCGCGACATTTTTAATCCGAAAACCATTTTCAAATAAAGTAACATTTCTTTACTTTCCAAGAGTGCCCCTCCTCTCCTCTTATAAAAGGCCCCCACCTCTACCTCCTTACCCACACTCCCAAAACCTTTGACTCGGCCAACCCCTGCCCATTTTGTCTCTCAACATCCCTCTATTACTCCTTGAAGCCTCACTTTGGTCAGAAGTTTTCCCAAAAAAGCCTTTGAGCTCAAACCAAAGGGAGTTACCCGATTTTAAGGTAATGTTTTCACTTGAGTCCTTTTGTTTTATTTTGCTTCTCCGACCCCCAAAACTCTTTTTATTCATTTCTTTTGTAACAACTCCAGTGTCTTAAATATACTAGTATGTTTTTATAAGAAGTATTCTAGCTATACTTACACACACCTACATCTAATGGTTAAATAACATACTGTTTCTATGGATGGTGAATTTATGCCTCCCGAAACGATGATTGTTCAACATTTTTTATCACCTTCAAAGGTGGACATTAAGATGAAACTATATTTTTATATGATATATGATATGTTTATGTTTTCCTTAAGATTATGTATTTTTCATTTTGGGCATACCTTTATGGTTTCCATTATGGGTAAACACGATATCTTCATTTAAGAAAGTGCCGACTACCGCCCCTCAAAGTGATTTGATTCATTAAATATCATATGTGGGACGTATAAAGGATGGAACTATGATATTATATATGATATTATTCTGGAATTATAATATACCTTTATATCATTATGATTCCATTCTATAAAATACGAAATAGAAATGAAAGTAGTGTTTATGCGTACGTACGACTTTCTGTCTCCATGAACGGTGCATTTCATTTCTTACCTCTAAATGATTATGTGATATTATAAATGCATGTATATACTGGATATATATGATATATACATCATGATTATAATTCTGGATATAATGGATACATGAACAACTTGTAATTATAAAGGGTTTATTTTTTACTCAAGTACCAATGATCGTTAAAACGACCGTTATTAACTTAAATAATTACATAGTGTTAATGACATGGAAATAAGTGATATAAAAGGAATAATGAACTTGAAAAAGATTCTTAACCAAGTTGAAATTAACTCAAGTTTATTATTCAGGACATTAAAGAACGATCGAGTCACGTCGGACCTAAGTTATGGGACTTCATCTCAATCTCCTTTCATTGAAGCATATTTTGTTTTATACACAACCTTCTTTTATACGATGTATAAACCCCTTTGACTTTTTCGTTTATCCAAAAGGAATCTTTTTTATACGAAGCATTTTACTAAATGACAAAAGAGAATGTTTTTGTTGTACGTTTGCGGCGACAACGACTTCTCCGCCGCCGTGACCATTATTTGAGTTTCGGCTTCCTCTACAAGCCATGCCTTATTTTTAAAAGAAAAATAAATACCATGTTTTACTTTTATTTTATTTTGGTATTGAAAATGGGTTTCATAATGTTTTTATTATATTAATGTGTTGTATTGATATCTTGTGATTGAAATGTGGAAATGTTATTTTTCCTTTATGCATGTTTTATGTGATACGATTATGTTATGGTTCTTGGGAATTATTATGAAGACGGGTGGTTCCGTGATAAACCAAGGGCGGGTGAGCCCGATATAGCTCTTCAATGCATTGGGTAACGCGAAGGAGTGAAATGTTAAGGTTTTTCCGAAGAGATTTAAGGAATATATTGTGATGGGTATTCCAAACGTAACCAAGAAGATACTCCCTACGTAATAATGTTATGAATGCCTCAAGATACCTTTATGTCTTATGATTTCTATGATTTATTCATGATTTGATGAGGTATGTTAAAGTTATTAAGTTTTATAGGTAAAGTATGATTTAATTCTTATGTATATATGTACCCATGTTTCCTTTCCATATTTTTATATCCCTTACTGAGCTTTTTATGCTCATCCCATGTTTTTTGAAATCTTTTTCACAGGTCAAGGGAAAGGTACATGATATGATGATAGTGTCAAGGAAGTGTCAAGAAAGAATCCATGTTTTATTTTAAATATGTTTCCATTGATGGGAACGAAGAATACTATCTTTATGTAACCACTTTGTTTATATGTGGAATGTAATGCAAGTTTTATGATCTAATTCTCTAAAACTCTAAACCTGAAAAGATCCTCAATGTGTAATCTTTTAATAACTCAAGATTAGTTAAGGTTTAAGGCTGGGGCCTTATAGTTGGTATCAGAGGTCAGTTTAGATAACTTTAGGAGTTTGAATTCTATTAAATGATTATCCAAAAAAATTTTATGGTCAAATTGAAGTGATATAGTATTTTAAGATTACCATGTTCCATCATCTAAGACATGTTTGTTCAGAATGTATTTCCACAGAGAAAACAGGGAAGTATTGCTAGGAAGGCATGCAGAAGAAAATAACCTTCCGAATCAGCATCCTGAGATGGTTGGAATTGGAACTGAATAGTATGTTACAGTAATGGCGTAGTTGACTCAAGCGATAAATGGCAGTGGTATCCATACACGAGATCAGCCAGATCAACCGCAGAGGAACATGTCAGTGGTGGAACACTTCATGAGGCAACATCCCCCATCATTCAAAGGATCATCTAACCTTGTGCTAGCTGAAGGGTGGATTAAAGAACTGGAGACGATTTTCGATGTCATTTGGTGTTCAGACAATCAAAAGGTTAGTCTTGCTATTTACCGTTTGGAGGGTGAAGTAGATCAGTGGTGGTCGATGGATAAAAATATCAGGGACGCTGATGAGATTGATGCTCTCGACTGGGATGAATTCAAAGGTATGATTCTTGAAAATTATTTTCCTAAGGCTGTTCGACTTAGGATGGAAAAACAATTCTTGGAATTAAGGCACGAGGAAGACTCAGTGGCTACCTATGAAGAAAGGTTCACTCGATTGGCAAGGTATTCTCCAAATTTTATCTGAGACCTTGATAGTAAAATCAATCATTTTTACTCAGAATTAAAGCCAAAATATCGAAGGGCATTAGCTTCTCGTGAGTTTAAAAGTTATTAAAAGATTGTTCGATGTGCTGAGAAGGTGGAAATGGAATTTTCTGATGATCAAGTGTTCTATAACAACCAGCAGAAGAAGAGACCAAGGTAGCAGGGGAAAGGGAAGAATTCTTCAAAAAAGTCTGATGCTATGAAATCTAAGTTTCCAGTTTGTGATAAATGTGGAAAAAGGCATGTTGGGGAATGTCTTCTGAATTCTGGAAAGTGCTACCAATGTGGTAAGATGGGACATAAGGCTCGTGATTGCACTGAAAAAGATCAAGGTGAAGGTAAGACCAAATTTGATTTATAGTTAGTGAAATGTTTTAAGTGAAATGAGATGGGTCACTATGAAAACAAGTGTCTGACAAAGAGCTTGAGTGATGGGAAGCAGTTAAACTACAAATAGAAAGGGGTGGTGAAATCCTTTGCAACTAATTTAGTAGATGTCGGGAAATCAAATGAAGTTGTATCAGGTACTTTGTTTTTTCAGATTATGCCAGTGTGTTTTTTGATTCGGGTTCTACACATTCATTCATCTCTGATAACTTTTCTAGTAAAATGGGAATACCATCTCAAGAAATGACTCTTGAACTTTTGGTAAAAACACCTGGGGTAAATGTTGAGGCAAAAAGAATTTATAAGAATCTTCCTATCATTATATGTGGAAATAACCTACTAGCAAACCTTATTGTTCTACCTCTTGTAGAGTTTGATGTTATCCTGGGTATGGATTGACTCTCTATTTACCATGCTAAGATTGACTGTAGAGCTAAAGAATTTTCTTTTCAGAAAGACTTTTAGATTGTGTACAAGAATGAACCCTTACTGTTGATAACCTATCAAGAGGCCAAGAAACATGTAAAAGATGGAAATGAATGTTACCTTGCACAGATCCTTGAAAATAAAGGAACTGTTCAGATTAATGATGTGCCAGTGGTAAATGAGTATCCTGATGTTTTTCCTGACGAGTTTCCCGGAATAATATCAGATCGGGAAGTTGAGTTTACTGTTGACTTAGTTCTTGATGCTAAGCCAATTTCAAAACCCCCTTATCGAATGGATCAAATTGAACTTTTAGAGATGAAGGAGCAATTGCAAGATTTATTAGAGAAAGGTTTCATTCGACCTAGCACATCACCATGGGGTGCTTCTGTTTTATTTGTTAAAAAGAAAGATGGTTTAATGAGACTTTTCATTGATTATAGAGCCTTGAATAACATCACTGTTAAGAAAAAATATCATTTTCCTCATATCGATGATTTGTTTGATCAGCCCCAGGGAGCTCAGTATTTTTCAAAGATTGACTTGAGATCGGGGTACCATCAGCTGAAGGTAAAGGAAGAAGATGTTCTGAAGACCGAATTTCGTACAATATATGGCCATTATGAATTTGTAGTAATGCCTTTTGGGATAACCAATTCACCTGCTGTATTCATGGACTTAATGAATAGAATTTTCCATTAGTTCTTGGATAAGTTTGTGGTGGTTTTCATTGACGATATTTTGGTGTTTTCTAAAAGTAAAGAGGATCATTAAAGACATTTAAGGGTTATCTTGAAAACCTTAAAAGAAAAGAAATTGTATGGAAAATTCAGCAACTGTGAGTTTTGGTTACAACAAATTTCTTTCCTTGGTCACATTGTTTCTAAAGATGGGATAAGTTTTGATCCTGCAAAAACAAAAGTTGTGAAAGACTAGCCAAGAACCACAAATGTAACTGAGATCCGTAGCTTCCTTGGTTTGGCAGGCTATTACCGAAGGTTTGTTAGAAATTTTTCACAGTTATCTTGTCCAATGACTATGCTAACTCAGAAGGGTGTTAAGTTTATCTGGAAAAAGAATGTGATGATTGTTTTCAGTAATTGAAAAGAAGATTGGTGAATGCTCCAGTTTTGGCACTACCATCCAGGAATGGTGAGTTTGTTATATACAGTGATGCTTCATTGAAAGGACTCGGTTTCATCCTAATGCAGAATGATCAGGTAATTTCTTATGCTTCACGACAGTTGAAAAATCATGAGGTAAATTACCCTACACATGATTTGGAATTATCTACTGTTGTTTTCACTTTAAAAATTTGGTGGCATCATTTTTATGGAGCATTGTGTGAAATATATACTGATCACAAAAGTTTAATGTATATATTCACTCAGAAAGAATTGAACATGAGACAGAGGAGATGGATGGAATTAATCAAGGATCGAGGAAAAGAAAATAAATTGGATGATGCTTTGAGTCGAAAAAGTAATGCTTCATTAACAATGATACGGTTGGAACGAGATCCATTGGTTTTTGATTTGATGATCTTTGGAATAGAAGTTGTTGGTGCAGGAAGTTCTTCTGTTTTGTTTCAGGTATCAGTGAGATCATCCCTATCAGACAGAATTAAGCAAGCACATAGGGAAGACGGTGAGTTGCAGAAAAAAGGTAGAGTTGGTTCAGAAGGGTATGTTGCCTAAATTCAACATTGATAATGATTGTGTTTTGAGGTTTGGGAAGAGATTATGTGTGCCTTGTGATTCACAGTTGAAGAATGAGTAGTTATGTGAAGCTCGTAGTTCTCCATTTTCAGTTCATCCTGGCAGTACTAAGATGTAGATAGATCTGTGGGAGTATTACTAGTGGGATGGAATGAAAAGAGATATTTCTGATTTTACTGTGAAGTGTTTGACTTGTCAGTAGGTTAATGCAGAGTGGCAGTTACCGAAAGGGATGCTTCAGCCTTTACCAGTGCCAGAGTGGAAATGGGAGAATATATCCATGGACTTTGTTGTGGGATTACCGAAGACATCTCGAGGTAATAATGCAATCTGGGTTATTGTTGATCGCTTGACTAAATCTACACATTTCCTTGCTATACGAGATAATTTTTCCCTAGATCAACTTTTCCGTTTGTATCTTAAAGAGATAGTCAGGTTACATGGAGTTCCTCTCTCCATTGTATCTGACCGTGAACCCAGGTTCACTTCTAACTTTTAGAAAGGCCTTCAGAAGTCATTGGGTACTGAATTAAATTGTAGTACAACATTTCATCCTCAATTAGATGGGCTGTCAGAATGAACAATTCAGACCTTGGAGGATATGCTACGAGCTTGTTTGATGGATTATCAGGGAAGTTGGGACCAACATCTTTCTTTGGTTGAATTTTCATATAATAACAGTTTTCATTCCAGTATACAGATGGCACCATTTGAGGCATTATATGGGAAGCGGTGTCGAACTCCGGCTTTCTGGGATGAAGTGGGTGAAAAGAAGTTGATGGGACCAGAATTGGTAGAATAGATGGAAGAAAAAGTTCATCTGATTCAGAAACACATGAGAACAGCTCAGAGTAGGCAGAAGAGTTATGCAGACAACAGGAGGAAGGATCTAACTTTTGAGGTAGGTGATCATGTTTTTTTCAAAGTCCCACCATGGAAAAGTGTTATGCGATTTGGTAAGAAAGGAAATCTGAGTCCAAGGTTCATTGGACCATATGAAATTCTGGAGAGAGTTGGATCAGTTGCATACTGGGTGGATATACCTCCGATTTTATCTCAGGTACACAATGTTTTTCATGTTTCGATGCAGAGAAAGTATATACCAAATCCATCTCATGTTTTGAGTCCAGAGGTAGTTCAGCTGGAAGAGAACATATCTTATGAGGAACAACCGATATAGATTCTTGACCATAGGAATCAAGTGTTACGAAATAAGGTGATTAATCAGGTAAAGGTTTTGTGGAAAAACCACATGATGGAAGAGGCAGCATGGGAATCTGAAAATGCAATGAGGGATAAGTACCCCCATTTATTCGATAAGTAAATAAATTGCGGGGACACAATTTTCAAAATGGGGTAAGGATTTAACATCCCAAGTAATTAATTAATAATAAATATTTTTATCTATGTCTATTAATGATTAAGATAGTGTTTTAGAGGCTTAAAATGAAAATAAATACAATCTTATGCATGGAATACACTAATATTCTTAAAAGATTGTTTTACTGCCTTTTGATGGAAAACCCTTTTTAAATCAAACATTTGACAATTTTATAATCTAGATTTGTAAAAATAAACATATTCATTATGATTGGGACATTTAAATTTACATTGGATAAATTTTTGGTATTTTTCTGACAATGTTCATTTTTTAATGAATAGTGAAATGATACTGCATTTTACATCAAAACTGCTTTTTCATTTAATTTAATTATATGGATAGATTATCTTTTTAATTGGTCTTAAATTGTAATCTGAATATATTTTCACCATTTAATCCAATGGTGGTCATTAGGATTAATTTCACTCTGGAATTGGTCATAAACTAATGCCAAACTTTTCATAGATATAGTTTCAAAAAAACCCGCTATTTGTTTTGACAACGAGAATTATTTTTAAATCAATTATTGCAATTTATGTGTTTGGAATTTGGTAAAATGGAATACATATTTGGAATCAGAAGGTCCAAATTATTTAATTAAGACTCTTTTATTTTTGGACATTATGAATAGTAACGATGGTAATTATCTTTAATTATCATGATTAATGAATAATCAGGTAGTTAAAGATAATAAAATGATATCATAATAATTCAAAAATACCACAAAATGTATCCTAAGGCTATTTGTTGTCTCATGTCCGACCATGGGATTCCTTATGCCAAACTTGGGGATACTATGGAATCACTTTTGTGAGAAAGTGACTTTTTAACTTTTTATTTTTAAAAAATGTTAAATGTGATAAAGAATGTATCACCTAAGTAAAATATTTTTAATTTTGTCTAAATAAATGATATTTTGGACTATAAATATTCATTAGACAGCTAAAACGATTTCATACATCATAGTATTTTTTTTCATAATTTTTAGACTTTAAATAAATTAAATTATTTATGACATCATGATGATGCAGCGATTACATCATTAATAAAGGATTTAAATAAAATGAAATGATAATGTAAAATATATGACCTACACAAGTCCAAAACCTATTGGATTGGTGGATTTAGAACTCTTATCACCTTACCCTAGAATTATAACAATGTGGGACCTTTTGAATCCGAAAATAATTTTCAAATAAAGTAACATTTCTTTACATTCCAAGAGTGCCCCTCCTCTCCTCTTATAAAAGGCCCCCACCTCTACCTCCATACCCACACTCCCAAAGCCTTTGGATCGGCCAACCCCTGCCCATTTTGTCTCTCCATATCCCTCTCTAACTCCTTGAAGCCTCACTATGGGCAGAAGTCTTCACAAGGAAGCCTTTGAGCTCAAACCAAAGGGAGTTACCTGATTTTAAGGTATTGTCTTTACTTGAGTCCTTTTGTTTTATTTTTCTTCTCCAATCCCCTAAACTCTTTTTATTCATTTATTTTGTAACAACTCCAGTATCTTCAATATACCAGGATGTTTTTATAATAATTATTCGAGCTACACTTATACACACATACATCTAATGGTTAAAGAACATATTATTTCTGTGGATGGTGAATTTATGCCTCCCGAAACGATGATTGTTCAACATTCTTTTAACACCTTCAAAGGTGGCCATTAAGATGACACTATATTTATATATGATATATTATATGTTTATGTTTTCCTTAAGCTTCAGTATTTTTCATTTTGGACATACCTTTCTGGTTTCCATTATGGGTAAACACGATATCTTCATTTAAGGAAGTGCGGACTACCACCCCCTCAAAGTGATTTGATTCGTCAAATACCATATGTGGGACGTATAAAGGATGGAAATATGATATTATATATGATATTATACTGTAATTATAATATAACTTTATATAATTATGATTCCATTCTATATATTATGAAAGAGAAATGAAAGTAGCGTTCATGCGTACGTACGACTTACCGTCTCCATGAACGGTGCATTTCATTTCTTACCTCTAAATGATTATGTAATATTATAAATGCATGTATATACTGGATATACATGATATATACATCATGATTATAATTCTGGATATAATGGATAAATGAACAACTTGTAATTATAAAGGGTTTATTTTTGACTCAAGTATCAATGATCGTTAAAACGACCGTTATTAACTTAAATAATTACATAGTGTTAATGACATGGAAATAAGTGATATAAAAGGAATAATGAACTTGAAAAAGGTTCTTAAGCATGTAGAAATTAACTCAAGTTTATTATTCATGACATTAATGAATGATCGAGTGAAGTCGGACCCGAGGTATGGGACTTCGTCTCAATCTCCTTTCATTGAGGCATATTTTGTTTTATACACAACCTTCTTTTATACGGTGTATAAACCCCTTTGACTTTTATGTTTATCCCAAAGTAATATTTTTTATACGAAGCGTTTTACTAAACGACAAAAGGGAATGTTTTTGTCATACGTATGCGGTGACAACGACTTCTCCGCCACCGTGACCATTATTTGAGTTTCGGCTTCCTCTACAAGCCATACCTTCTTTTTAAAAGAAAAATAAATAGCATGTTTTACTTTTCTTTTATTTTTGTATTGAAAATGGTTTTCATAATGTTTTTATTATATCAATGTGTTGTATTGATATCTTGTGATTGAAATGTGGAAATTTTATGTTTCCTTTATGCATGTTTTATGTCATACGATTATGTTATGGTTCTTGGGCCTTATTATGAAGACGGGTGGTTCTGTGATAAACTAAGGGCGGGTGAGCCCGATATAGCTCTCCAATGCATTGGGTAACGTGAAGGAGTGAAACGTTAAGGTTTCTCCGAAGTGATTTAGGGAATATATTGTGATGGGAATTCCAAACGTAACCAAGAGGGTTACTCCCTACGTAAGAATGTTATGAATGCCTCAAGTTACCTTTATGTCTTATGATTTCTATGATTTATTCATGATTTGATTAGGTATGTTAAAGTGCTTATGTTTTATGGGTAAAGTACAATTTTATTCTTATGTATATATGTAACCATGTTTCCTTTCCATATTTTTATTTCCCTTACTGAGCATTTTATGCTCATCCCAAGTTTTTTGAAATGTTTTTCACAGGTCAAGGGAAAGGGACATGATATGATGATAGTGTCATGGAAGTGTCAAGAAAGAATCCATGTTTTATTTTAAATATGTTTCCATTGATGGGAAATAAGAATACTATCTTTATGTAACCACTTTGTTTATATGTGGAATGTAATGCAATTTTTATGATCAAATTCTCTAAAACTCTAAACCCAAAAGATCCTCAATGTGTAATCTTGTAATAACTCAAGATTAAGTAAGGTTTAAGGCTGGGGCCTTATAAGTACATCTAATAAACATGAATGAGTTTCATAATAAAAGGATCACCTGATATTCATTTTATAATTAAATTTATCAAACATATTGGTATCGATCGATGGAATACCACAACGGAATACAACAATGGTTAATCAAGATGGGAGTCTCATGATTACTTAGACATATTCTGTAATGGATGAAACCCACTTCAAATCCATTCCGCACCGATGTGTCTGCTCTTGTCCCTAAACCTCTCATATTGCATATTTTTTTAAAGAGGATTAATTTTTTATATTGAAAAATTTGTCATATTTTTATTCTTCTTTTCCTAGTGAGATTTCCATTTTCCCCAGCTTGAGGCGGTGGTGTATTTTTCTAATCAACATCTTTCGATCACATGATGGAATGCTGTAAAACTACAAAGGAATTTTATGATAGCTCAATGTCATTGTATAATTACTATGTGAACACATAATTCTTGTAAGCTTCACATGATGTGATTTATATGATCATGTCATATCATTCTGGATAACCAATGAGGGATTCACGTGATCATGTGGCTTTCTAGTGGACAATTTCTCAAGAATCATCAATGGCTTAAAATGAGAAATTAAAACAAAATACAAAAGGATAAATCTTATTAAAAAATGCACAATTTTTTCTTATGAAATAACTGTTGTGAGTGTGGTTTAAATGATCATAATTACATTGATCATGAGGTCCAAAATACATCACATGATGGATAAAAAAATTTATGAGATTAGTTTTGTTGATCATCAATTATAAATATCTTGTTTTTTAATCTATCACATGGTGTCATGAGATCATTTAATGAAAATTCATCCAAGGATGAAGGTTGTGTGTAATTAAACCTTTGATCATGTGTTGGATCGATGATTATCTACCAATGAATCATGTGATCCATTATACATATTTTTCTGTCTCCACATGATCTCATAACAAGCTTGATGATTGTCTTCAAAATAGGGGTGTGATTAGTTTCATATATCAAGATGGAATTTTATGGTTCATGAGATACTTCATACATCTCATGAACTCAAAATAAAATGGATTCAATGATCATGTGATAATTAGTGGATAATATCTTGCATTATACATAATTATTTATGAGAGGTATTCATGAGATAACCACCCGCATGATGGATTTTGTCTATCGAAGTGTCTCTTCCGTGAAAAACGATGTTTCCTGCATTCATTTGGTTTGATCGAGTACCTCATATTTTTATAGTTTTAGATGATATTCGTGTTTTATGTTGAAATATAGATTCAAAATCCATAGTTCCTTAAACATTGAATTAGTGGTTTCACATAGAACGATGATGAGTTGGGGTTTAAGATAGAACATTTGAGTGATCTGATGAATTAGGTCATGTGTTCATATGTTTAATATTATGTCCATTTTTTCATCATGAACAATACGTAATGTGAGTAAGTCCCATATTAGAAATCTTAATGCATGCATGAATCTTAATAAGTCTCTCATTTTCAAATACTTTTTATGTCGGCATAGGGATTTGGCACCCAACCCAGTGTACAAATCCCCCCACCAGCCGCACCATGTCGTTGTGCAACATGATCAGGCTCTACCTTCATGTGCTCCTAGTGATGGTTATGCTCAACCACAACTTAATAACTATATAGAGTTTCTAATAGAACTTGGGAATGGTTCAGGCCACTCTTGCATGTTCCATGGTTGAGCGAGATGGATGGTTAGCTTGGATGTAAAGTATTTTCGCTATGATTTGTCCGAAATATTTAGAATAAAAATCTATAAAATATTAATAAAATATGGACATAATATATTCCCATATAAACATTAAATCCCAAGGCCAACTATTATTTTTTGATAATGTTTATTCTACAACTTCTTAAATATAAAAAATAAAAAATAAGAATTTTATATTCATAGGATTAGCTCTTTTTAAATCTCAAATGGTAAAATGTTTTTTCTAAAATTATGGGTTCCAAATTTCATAATGAAATGTTTTTATATTTTTTATGATAATATGGTTTTATATATTATTTAATAAAAATATAATTTATATTACAAAATTTAGTAAAATTATTCTTTACACATTTTTAAAAATAATTCATTTATTCTCAATTTTTAATAAATATCAATAAAAAAATTAAGGTTTAAATGATCGGTTTTTAGGAAAACTAATTTTTTACAAGATCTATTTTTAAAAAATAAAATTAATCAAAATTAGTGACTTATTTTAATGAAATTTATAGATAATATATTAATTGAAATAAATTAATATTAATACAATTATTGTTACTTTGAAACAAATTACAGTAAGTTCAATTTATGGTTGACAATTTTGTTTTTCCTAAAAAAATTATGCCATAAAATTTAATGGTTTATTTTTATATTAATTTATGTCAGTTATAAAAAATTGAATTTTATAAGGAAATATCATATAAGAAATTATAATATAAAAATTTATTACATATATTAATTTAGTTTTTTGTAAAAAAAATATATAGTAATCGAGTTCAAAATTCATTATTATGGTAATGGATAAAAGAGGAAATAAGGGTTTAAAATAAAGTGATAATGTTTAAAAAAACATAAAAATTGTATAAAATTTATTTCTCCAATACATTTATATGTTATCAAATCCATTATTTTAAATTGATCATATTTGGATCCACATTTAATATAAATATAGTATATACTATTTTATACTTTGAATAATTTCATGTATGTTAGTCCCCAAACTTATAAAAGTGAACCATCTATACTCTCTTATTCAAACACTCATGAGCCACATATCTCAAGAATTAACCACAAAATTATATTTTCAACATCTATAAACATGTAAAAAAGGTTCAGGTCTTCTTTATAGAAGATCACAAGGGACCTTATGAAGAGATACAATTAACGGTTTACAATGATGGTAACAAGATTAACTGAATTTTTCAAATATATTTCTACTTATACCTAATTAAAAAATATATGTATATATATATAATTAAATTTGTGTCCAATATATACATAAATTTAATTATAATAATTCAAATATGTTTTTATACCTCCATTACAACAAATAGAAAATGAAAACATCGCTCATGAGTATGTGCAGACTACCACCTCCAAGAAAAGACGAAAGTAATTTTTCATCACCACCACTCTTCGATGGTTATATTTATGTGTTTGATAATAAAATATTATATTTTTAAAATTATTATTGTTATTGAATGATAAAATATAATCTACTCTAAGATCCTATAATTTGATGGTAAATGATGATGTCGCTCAAATGTACGTGTGGACTACCACCTCCAAAAAATGATGTAATTCATTTTTCATTTAGAATTTACATGGAAGTCTATAAATAAATATTTAATGAAAAAATATTAAATTTAATTTACTAATAGTATTATTATTTAATTATAATATATTAGTCTATATTCTTTTCCTTTTTTATAAGAAAAGGAATGTATTGTACTTATGAATGTGTGAAATAACATCTCTGTAAATAGAGTATTTCACTATTCTGTCACCATCATTCATGGTTTGTTTAAAAATTTATTAAATATGATATTTATAATTTGGGTAAAATTTTAAATATTATGAATCTATTACCAAGGTTCATGAATAGAAACTATCAAACCAAAACATGTTTGAATAACATAACAGTGAACACCCCGAATGATGGTTTTATGGAGGAATTATTAATAAAATATTATTTATAAATTTTAAATTACAAAATCATAAGATAATTATTAGTATGTTTCAGGTAAATTTTTTAAAAAATCAAAATTTATTATAGAAGATGTTAAGAGTACATGAAATTAATGTTAGGAACTGAAGTAAGGGCTTATGTCACAATCTTATTATTATGAGAATTATTTAATTTTTTCTATATATTACATGAATTCCTCGGAAAGTTATTTTGTAAATACTCATATATTTTATGTAATGTATTTAGTTTAAAAATTTTAAAGTATTTTTACAATTTTACCCTCCTTAGTACTCAAAAATAGTAAAAGGATGCTGTTATGAAAAGTCGAGCTTAATTATTTTTTTTGGTCAATAATATTTTAAATAAATATATATATTAATAAAAATAGTTTTTAAAAGTTCTTTTATCTATTATAAAATTTTTCATAAAATTATTTTATATTAACTTTGAATTTATTTTCTAAATTTTTAATTCAATATTTTCAAATGTTTTCTACATGGATGAATTTTAACATTTTACAAATTTGAAAAAAATGATATTCTATTTTAATATATCTAACATTACAATGCTTTACCAATAACATTTCCTTTCATTTAGAATAATATTACCTTTAATGGTTTAAATGATAAAAAAAATTAAATTCTTATATATCTATGAACTTTAGTTCTTAACATTTATCTAATAAAAATGGAGTTTTTATATTGATATGCAATGAATATTTTATAAAAATTTACATAATGGATTTCATATAGGTTAATATCTGTTAATAATTATTATGCTTCAATAGAGTTATTATCTTCTGATACCAACCGATTTCTCTATCAGGGAGGATTTAGAGGATGGTGTTTTCAATAAATATTCATTAAACATGGTTCTTTTCATTGTTTAATTATTTGATAATGTAATTTGGATGTTTTAAGTATGATTTCATAAATACTAATTATTTTATATTGGTTAATTAGTATTTGAAATATTTATAAATGATTTAATGTTCTTGACACAAAAACACACACACACACACATATATATATATATATGAAAGGTTGTTATTATGTGAAGGGTGGGATCATTATAGACCTAAAAATTATTGGGATATAAAATATAGAAATTTTATTAGATATTGATGATAAAAATGGATATTATTTGTAATATGTGTGTTCACATGTTAATTTTTGAGCATGATTAATCATTTAAATTTTCAATGATTAGGACTGCATAGGATTTCAATTAATTATGTTTAAATTATGATAAGTGAGTATGATTTATTTTACCTATCCTTGCAAGAGTATACATATACCATATTAAAACTAGTTATGTTTACAAGATTATTATTTACTATAGTAACGATGCGACATGCCTATTATAATAACCATTAATTTCTATGTATTATTTTGTAACCTTATTAATATTTTTTTGAATATAAAATTATATTAATGTTATGATAAAAAACAATTGTGTGTGATTATTTTACATTGAAAACATGTTCTTGATTATGTTATCATACCCTTATGATTCTCATATTCTCTGTTTCCATTGATATATGCCATATGTACCCTTAGTGTGTATCTAATATCGTCCTTTTATTAGTATCACTTCCAAATTATATGATGGGATGTTATAATAATGAAATGGATATAAGGTTACTATTTAATAAGTTTTTTTATTTAAGTCAATATCAATTATTCATAAATAATTTGATGATATAACTTGTCCCTAATGTAAATAAACCATTATGACTCTAGGGTTTTTATTATTACGAGGGTTATTGAATATGAATCTAAATTTTATTATTATTTATTATGGTAAATGTCACGACCCGTCCTCGGGGCCCGTGCCGTGACTACCCCAAGCCCGCCTTCCATAGGCCAGGGGTTGGCGACTAGCACCAAAGGCGTAAAATCCCGATAACTGGGAAGGCATTGCCTTTATAAAGAAAACAAGCACCACAGAGTACAAGCGGAAGTAAAACACTAAGTACAAAAAGAAGAGCTGAAAAGTAAAAGGGGCCGGAAATACAAGCCCAACTGTAAAGTACAACTCGAAAGGGAAAACAGCGACTGAAAAGTAAAGCTGCTACGCTGAGATGTCCACTGGAAATCCCACCTGAAGGGTGGGTACAGATAGCTCTTCTGCTCCTCGGGTCCCGCCGTCTGCTCCAAGTATGACCCGCCCAGTGGTCTGCCTCTGGGTACCGCCTCGTCGTATAGTCCACCTCCAGGTACCGTCCAGTCCTCGAACACTCGGCCTCTGCCAGTACTGGCCGTCGTCTGCAACCAACACAACGAGGTGCGGGCATAGCCCGTGCAGGGGTGAGTATAACGATACTCAGTAGGGACCCCGAGACCCTCAAGGTCTCACTAAAACCAACAAGGATAAACACAAGAAGATCTCAACAGATAAACTCTACTTAGGTGTATGCCCATACATATACCTAAGTTATCAAGTAACCCATCTCAATCATGAGGAAACACAAGGATTGTGAAAACGACGGATAACCACTACCCGGGTATATGCCCATACATATACCAAAGTTAGCAAGTGACCCATCTCAATCATGAAGTAAACACAAGGTCAAAAATCTCAGCTCAAACCAGGATTTTCATTATCGAAACCGTAACTGCTGAAGAGCTCCGTCTCTAGAGTGTACAGTGGTCCTGTCACGACTCCGAGGCTGCCGCTCACTAACCTAGGACTGCTGAAGTACTCCTCCTGTCGAGTACTGCGGGTTTGCGGCCAACTACCTGGCGCTCCGTCCGCTGAGGGTCTGTCGCCAAATACCGGGCGCTACCCAGATAGCCTGCTGAGGTACTCTCCGGACGAGTACCGCGGGTCTGCACTGTCACACACGTACTCCGTCCGCCATGGGTCTGCACCTCAGAAAGTAGTGCTCCGTCCACTGGGCTAGTCGACTCACTCCAAGTCGAGTCGGTCAAGCAGTCGTCAGGTCTCAGCTAGTTACACGGTCTCCGTACTCTGCACGCTCGTCTTCGGGAGGGTCCGCTCCACGAGCTACTGGTCGATACTCCAAGTATCACAAGGTCCCACGAAGAAGTGTCTCAAAAGTCCGTCTCGTCACAGGGGTCTCAACGCAACAGACGGCGCGTCGATCGGACGCCCGGTCTGTGAGTTATTAGCCTTTTCGTCCCAGGGGCCCGGTTGGTTTCGTGAGCGAACCAAACCCGGCCGTATCTCAACTGTACCCCGAACTCTCATAGGGTATACTCATAGGGACCGTTTCTCATCGTGATCATCAACGCCGCTGACGGTTCGTCAGACGGACGTCCTGTCTGAAAGATAACAGCTTTTCCCGTTCCAGGGGCCCGGTTGGATTTCGGGAACAATCCAACCCGGCCATACTCCGACTGCATCCAAAACTCGGGCGGAGTATGTCAAAAGTTCCGTCTCATCAAGAGGAACATTACGCGACTGACGGCACATCAATCGGACGTCCGTAGCTCAAGATATGAGCGTTTCCGCTCCGAAGGCCCGGTTGGTTTCGTGAACGAACCAACCCGGCCGAACTCAAAGTAACCCGAAACCTTGAGTGCGATATACCGAAACGACCGTCTCGATCCAAGGATTGCGTTGCCGCAGACGGTTCGTCATTCGGAGGTCCGAGGCTCAAGTTATGAGCCAAGAACCGAATCTGGTCCGAAACGGGGGGTCCGGGTCCGGGCCGACCCGGCCCGACCCCCCCCCCCCCCGGGTGGCGCGGTGGCCGGCTTTGAGCCGTGCCTTTGCCAAAAAACGGCCCCCGCTAGTGGGGGCCGGCTGGAACAAACCGGGGGGGCTTTGCCCCCCCCCCCCCTCCTTTAAATGAACCGCCCCCCTCATTAAGAGGGGGGTTTGAAGAACCGGCCGGGGGTTTAATCCCCCGGTTTTATGACATCCGGCCGGCCCGCTGGCCGGCCGGTTTTTACCAACGGGACCGGAATTTCCGGTCCCGCCCTCGACTTCCGACGCCGGCGGCCCGGCCGCCGGTCTTTCCTTCCGCCGCGGCCCGGAACCGGCCGCGGTCTTCGTCGTCCGGCCGCGGCCCGGAACCGGCCGCGGTCTTCGTCGTCCGGCGCGGTGCGACGGCACCGCGCCCCTTTCGCCGTGCCATGAATCCTCCCAATGCGGCGCGACGGCGTCGCGTTCTTGAAGTCTCTCCTCGGCGAAGCGCGACGGCGTTGCGTAAATTAATCGCACGGCACACCGCGTGGTGCGACGGCACCACGCCACTTTGCTTCCAACGCAAGAATTTAAACAAGAACGTTGGAGGGGGGTTCGGCCGTGTTCGTGCGGTCCGGCCCCCTCACGTTAAATTAATAACGCAACTTAAACAATCAAGCATCAAGTTAGACATGCGAGATCCATGTTCAAGAAATGGAATAATTTAAGAATGAAACAACAATCCCCTACCTCAGGTTTAGGATTCAAAGGTTCTGCTACGCTCCGCGGAAGACGGCGTCGCGGAGGTCGGGTGTCGCGGTCGTCGTTCGTCAAATCCGTTGACGAAGTGCTATGCCCGAAGAGACACGACGTTGGCGGATCTTCGTTTGCCGACGAAGGTTGTCCGAAGAAGAGATGGCGTCCCCTTCGTTGTCACGGTGAACGAAGAAAGGAGTTGCGGCGTTCTTCGTCGGAAAAGAGAGCGTTCCTCGTCAAGTCTTGAGGAAAGTCAAATTATAAAGAGAACAACGAACTCAAGGACCCCTACCTCGATAGTCGCACGTGACGGAGTCGTGGAACATCGGTGTCGATTCCCTTGACGTCGGAGGAAGAGTCGTTGTCGAAGGCGTTCGTCGCGGAAAACCGACGCGGAAGGGATGACGCGGAAGAAGTACGTCGCGTCGCGGATACGGCGTCGCGGATGGATCGTGTTCTTCGGCGGAGAAGTTCTTCGTTGAAGAACGTCGTTCTTCGCGTTCTTCGTTGAGTTTGAAGAAGAAGGAGAGGAGCCCTCCACCTCTCAAGAAGACAAACGATCAACCCAAAATAAAATAAGATCACATCTTATTTTATTATTACAAAACATAAAAGAATTTCAAAAGTTTGAAATTCAAAAGAGATAACTCCACATTTAACTCACTTATTTAATATACATGAATTGTATAATTAAATATAAGTTAACTTGTCAATCCATTAAGAGGGAGAGTGGGGAGTTGAAAAGGTGGGGGTTCGTGTGGGCCCCACCACACTTAATCCTCCCAAGGGAGGTTAAGTGGGTGTGGGTCCCACTTCCAACCTCCTTTGAGAGGTTTTAAGAAGTTAAAATAAAATTTGTCTTAAACAAATTTTATTTAACTCAACTGAAAAACCCCAAAACTAACTTTCAACTTGCAACAAACGCAACTCCCGAAAAGGTCTCTTTAAGCGATTATCGGCGCTGCGAGTTCATCGGTGCCCTCGGATTTCAATTCCGAGCACCGGATCAAAAGTTAGGAATTCCCGCTCGTTCGTTCACTGAACGTACCCGAGCCAAACTTCGGAAATTAATTCCGGGCACTCCGGGCCTCGGAATCAGGTGCCGTCTGAAACCGCGCTCTTGTAAAATTCTAAAGAAAATTAAGAAAAAATTTCCCTTGAATTTTACGGGTCTTTACATTACTCCCACCTCAGGGCTTTACGTCCCCGTAAAGCTTCAACTCACACTTAAGGGAAACAAAGTAGTACTGAGCACGCAACTGAGCTTTACGCTCCCATATGCTCACCTGAAGATCTCGTGCTACCCGAGAAGCACCCCAGAGGAAGCAGCCGTTCACGTAGAACCTACTCCTGCCTATCCTCAGTCTCTACTAGAATCTCTGTGCTTATCGCCCTGTCATCGACGTCCAACTCCGGGGTCGATGACGTGTGAAGAAACATACACGTATCTCCACAGCTGAGACACGTGGTGGACACTATGCACCCGGTGCGACTGAGGTGGTAGGGTTAAGCGGTAAACCTCCTCGCCTACCCTGCTGAAGATAAAAAGGGTCCATCGAACTTCGGAGATAACATGCCGCCTCGGCCACATCTCCGAAACCTCATCGGGTTGAGACCGTATAAGAACGTGTTCGTCACCCTCGAACTCAAGAGGTTTCCCTTTTTAGGTTAGAACTGAACTCAAACTCCTGCTGCCACAGGGGTAGGGTTGACCAACTCAAGAGTGATCGGTCACACCCTCTTATGTCTGAGTTTAACATGAGCTGCCCAGGGTTTCCTTTTCGCCGACCAAGGAAAACCCATTCCGACGTTTGCCTAAAACAGTCAACCGGGGTATGATTTGTGAATCAAAACCATACCCAGATCAACGTCGTAAGGCCTCTACGCTGCCACCAAGAGATTCCAACCGAAACTCTCGCCTCGAGGTCAAATCACACCGTCGGCGTAAGCGTGATTATCGAGTCTCCTCCCAAAGGTATCTCCTGACGTGAGGGTCAAGTCCACGGCTTACCCGGAACCTCTAGGTCTGGGACATGATTCGTGGAAGGGTAGAATGATTGGTTCCTATGTCTATAGATATGGCAGCTCGTAGTAGACATAATTCGTACCCCGAATCATTCTTAGAGCTCCTGGGTCACACTCCTTGACCGCAATGCAGCTATTCTCCTCCCCAGCCCTCCTGCTCCCTGAGCCTGGCGGGGACTACTAAGTCGGGTGGTCGTAACATGTCAAAATGTACACCACCACATGCTGCTTTCCAAGCTCTGCTTCCACGTCTGCTACCCTGCAGATTCATCTGTCCTTAGCACTTCCTCCTCCTGAAACATTTTACACGCCCGAGTCTCTGAGACTGGCGCTAGTCTCCTGCCTTTCACTGCTAACGTTCACAACTACAAAGGTTCTCTCTAGCATCCTAGCATAGGTAGGAATGCATAGAGGAAAAGAAATGGTTCGGATGTCCTTTAGACACACTTCGCTCAGAAGTTCGAGTCTAAAGAACTGATCACAACGTAACCAACGAGTACCAAGATTGATTGGTAAGCCACGTTGAGTGCTCTGCTTCCGACATGTCGTACTGTCGAAGCTGTATTAGCTCCAGAAAACTCACAACCACCTCCTCAAGCCAGTCCTCAGCCGCCTACGAGTCAGGCTCACTTCGAAACTTGAGGGATATCTGATGCTAAAATATAAGTAAGGCACTAAGCCTGTGAGTCTCTGCTACCGGTACCGCCGGTAGTGTCTGCTGACCAACAGGTAGTGACATAGCTGGAGCTCTACCCGTAGGTACTAATCCAGGTATCGGTTCGCGTACCGAAGCCTCGTTACTATAAGGACCAACCTCATGGTCACTCTCTGGAAACACCTGGAGCTAAGATCATCATCCGCTCTACTAGTATCCAAGCTAGGCGTAGAACTCTAGCATTCGTCTCCATCCAGTCCACTGCTGCCTGGGAAATCTGTCTCGCCTCGTATCCTCAGAGGCCTCTACTGCTGGAACTCGTGCATCGCGCTCTGCTAGCGTGCACCGTCAGCTAGTGGCATCTGCTGCCTAACGGGTGGTGGTGCTGCTGGTACACCACCCGAAGGTGCCAACACTGAAAAAGGGCCCTGCACTGGAGTCTCGCTGCTCGGTGGGCCATCATGAAAGAAACAACGTAACACGATCAAACGATTATACCTGGTGAGCTGACCTGGTTTGAGCTGTTTTAAGGGGGAAAACCTTTGAAAACACACACGCAATCAGTGTTTTCGTGCACAAAGTCGGAAATCAGTTGTCAGGGTCCTGGTGTATGGATACGTCGGCCGCCCGCACCAACACTGGACTCCCTGAACTGAAAACCACACTCGGTACTCTCAACACTATTGCTTCACAGAAAGAAACATCAGAGTTATAAGTTCTGCGGTAGAACCGAACTCCTCTGATACCAATTTGTCACGACCCGTCCTCGGGGCCCGTGCCGTGACTACCCCAAGCCCGCCTTCCATAGGCCAGGGGTTGGCGACTAGCACCAAAGGCGTAAAATCCCGATAACTGGGAAGGCATTGCCTTTATAAAGAAAACAAGCACCACAGAGTACAAGCGGAAGTAAAACACTAAGTACAAAAAGAAGAGCTGAAAAGTAAAAGGGGCCGGAAATACAAGCCCAACTGTAAAGTACAACTCGAAAGGGAAAACAGCGACTGAAAAGTAAAGCTGCTACGCTGAGATGTCCACTGGAAATCCCACCTGAAGGGTGGGTACAGATAGCTCTTCTGCTCCTCGGGTCCCGCCGTCTGCTCCAAGTATGACCCGCCCAGTGGTCTGCCTCTGGGTACCGCCTCGTCGTATAGTCCACCTCCAGGTACCGTCCAGTCCTCGAACACTCGGCCTCTGCCAGTACTGGCCGTCGTCTGCAACCAACACAACGAGGTGCGGGCATAGCCCGTGCAGGGGTGAGTATAACGATACTCAGTAGGGACCCCGAGACCCTCAAGGTCTCACTAAAACCAACAAGGATAAACACAAGAAGATCTCAACAGATAAACTCTACTTAGGTGTATGCCCATACATATACCTAAGTTATCAAGTAACCCATCTCAATCATGAGGAAACACAAGGATTGTGAAAACGACGGATAACCACTACCCGGGTATATGCCCATACATATACCAAAGTTAGCAAGTGACCCATCTCAATCATGAAGTAAACACAAGGTCAAAAGTCTCAGCTCAAACCAGGATTTTCATTATCGAAACCGTAACTGCTGAAGAGCTCCGTCTCTAGAGTGTACAGTGGTCCTGTCACGACTCCGAGGCTGCCGCTCACTAACCTAGGACTGCTGAAGTACTCCTCCTGTCGAGTACTGCGGGTTTGCGGCCAACTACCTGGTGCTCCGTCCGCTGAGGGTCTGTCGCCAAATACCGGGCGCTACCCAGATAGCCTGCTGAGGTACTCTCCGGACGAGTACCGCGGGTCTGCACTGTCACACACGTACTCCGTCCGCCATGGTTCTGCACCTCAGAAAGTAGTGCTCCGTCCACTGGGCTAGTCGACTCACTCCAAGTCGAGTCGGTCAAGCAGTCGTCAGGTCTCAGCTAGTTACACGGTCTCCGTACTCTGCACGCTCGTCTTCGGGAGGGTCCGCTCCACGAGCTACTGGTCGATACTCCAAGTATCACAAGGTCCCACGAATAAGTGTCTCAAAAGTCCGTCTCGTCACAGGGGTCTCAACGCAACAGACGGCGCGTCGATCGGACGCCCGGTCTGTGAGTTATTAGCCTTTTCGTCCCAGGGGCCCGGTTGGTTTCGTGAGCGAACCAAACCCGGCCGTATCTCAACTGTACCCCGAACTCTCGTAGGGTATACTCATAGGGACCGTTTCTCATCGTGATCATCAACGCCGCTGACGGTTCGTCAGACGGACGTCCTGTCTGAAAGATAACAGCTTTTCCCGTTCCAGGGGCCCGGTTGGATTTCGGGAACAATCCAACCCGGCCATACTCCGACTGCATCCAAAACTCGGGCGGAGTATGTCAAAAGTTCCGTCTCATCAAGAGGAACATTACGCGACTGACGGCACATCAATCGGACGTCCGTAGCTCAAGATATGAGCGTTTCCGCTCCGAAGGCCCGGTTGGTTTCGTGAACGAACAAACCCGGCCGAACTCAAAGTAACCCGAAACCTTGAGTGCGATATACCGAAACGACCGTCTCGATCCAAGGATTGCGTTGCCGCAGACGGTTCGTCATTCGGAGGTCCGAGGCTCAAGTTATGAGCCAAGAACCGAATCTGGTCCGAAACGGGGGGTCCGGGTCCGGGCCGACCCGGCCCGACCCCCCCCCCCCCCCGGGTGGCGCGGTGGCCGGCGGCGGCGGGCGGCGGCGGTGCGGCGGCCGGTGGCGGCGCGCGGCGGCGCGCGGCGGCGCGCGGTGGCGGCGCGGCGGAGGCGGCGGTGGGCCGCGGTGGCGGCGGCGGCGGGCCGCGCTGGCGGCGGCGGCGGGCCGCGCTGGCGGCGGGGTGCCGCACGAGGATCAGCGGGGGCAATCAAGCCCCCCGCGTGATTGATGAAGGCGGCACGGCTTTGAGCCGTGCCTTTGCCAAAAAACGGCCCCCGCTAGTGGGGGCCGGCTGGAACAAACCGGGGGGGCTTTGCCCCCCCCCTCCTTTAAATGAACCGCCCCCCTCATTAAGAGGGGGGTTTGGAGAACCGGCCGGGGGTTTAATCCCCCGGTTTTATGACATCCGGCCGGCCCGCTGGCCGGCCGGTTTTTACCAACGGGACCGGAATTTCCGGTCCCGCCCTCGACTTCCGACGCCGGCGGCCCGGCCGCCGGTCTTTCCTTCCGCCGCGGCCCGGAACCGGCCGCGGTCTTCGTCGTCCGGCGCGGTGCGACGGCACCGCGCCCCTTTCGCCGTGCCATGAATCCTCCCAATGCGGCGCGACGGCGTCGCGTTCTTGAAGTCTCTCCTCGGCGAAGCGCGACGGCGTTGCGTAAATTAATCGCACGGCAAACCGCGTGGTGCGACGGCACCACGCCACTTTGCTTCCAACGCAAGAATTTAAACAAGAACGTTGGAGGGGGGTTCGGCCGTGTTCGTGCGGTCCGGCCCCCTCACGTTAAATTAATAACGCAACTTAAACAATCAAGCATCAAGTTAGACATGCGAGATCCATGTTCAAGAAATGGAATAATTTAAGAATGAAACAACAATCCCCTACCTCGGGTTTAGGATTCAAAGGTTCTGCTACGCTCCGCGGAAGACGGCGTCGCGGAGGTCGGGTGTCGCGGTCGTCGTTCGTCAAATCCGTTGACGAAGTGCTATGCCCGAAGAGACACGACGTTGGCGGATCTTCGTTTGCCGACGAAGGTTGTCCGAAGAAGAGATGGCGTCGCCTTCGTTGTCACGGTGAACGAAGAAAGGAGTTGCGGCGTTCTTCGTTGGAAAAGAGAGCGTTCCTCGTCAAGTCTTGAGGAAAGTCAAATTATAAAGAGAACAACGAACTCAAGGACCCCTACCTCGATAGTCGCACGTGACGGAGTCGTGGAACATCGGTGTCGATTCCCTTGACGTCGGAGGAAGAGTCGTTGTCGAAGGCGTTCGTCGCGGAAAACCGACGCGGAAGGGATGACGCGGAAGAAGTACGTCGCGTCGCGGATACGGCGTCGCGGATGGATCGTGTTCTTCGGCGGAGAAGTTCTTCGTTGAAGAACGTCGTTCTTCGCGTTCTTCGTTGAGTTTGAAGAAGAAGGAGAGGAGCCCTCCACCTCTCAAGAAGACAAACGATCAACCCAAAATAAAATAAGATCACATCTTATTTTATTATTACAAAACATAAAAGAATTTCAAAAGTTTGAAATTCAAAAGAGATAACTCCACATTTAACTCACTTATTTAATATACATGAATTGTATAATTAAATATAAGTTAACTTGTCAAGCCATTAAGAGGGAGAGTGGGGAGTTGAAAAGGTGGGGGTTCGTGTGGGCCCCACCACACTTAATCCTCCCAAGGGAGGTTAAGTGGGTGTGGGTCCCACTTCCAACCTCCTTTGAGAGGTTTTAAGAAGTTAAAATAAAATTTGTCTTAAACAAATTTTATTTAACTCAACTGAAAAACCCCAAAACTAACTTTCAACTTGCAACAAACGCAACTCCTGAAAAGGTCTCTTTAAGAGATTATCGGCGCTGCGAGTTCATCGGTGCCCTCGGATTTCAATTCCGAGCACCGGATCAAAAGTTAGGAATTCCCGCTCGTTCGTTCACTGAACGTACCCGAGCCAAACTTCGGAAATTAATTCCGGGCACTCCGGGCCTCGGAATCAGGTGCCGTCTGAAACCGCGCTCTTGTAAAATTCTAAAGAAAATTAAGAAAAAATTTCCCTTGAATTTTACGGGTCTTTACAGTAAATAATTATGATCTATATTTTTTTATCATAGAAGGGTTTAATTATTTTTAAATATTAGGTTATGAGTATAAAATCGAAGACAATGTTTTTTAAATAATAAGCATTATAGGAAGAAGCTACAGATTCATGGGTGGATAAAAAGGTCTCATAAATTAAAACATCTCAGGATTTATATTATTATGAATATATTGTTTTATTAGTGATTTGAATACCAATGTTATCTATTTTTGTTTTAGTAAATTGATATATCCCACAAAATCATTATAGAAAGATATTTGAAGTGAAATTAAATTACGATCATTAAAATATTTTAAATGGCATGGGAGCCTTGGGGGAATATATTGTAATCATTTTCAATTAACACTTTGAATCTATGAGTGATAATTAAAACCTATATGTTATTCTAAATGATCCAAGTATTTAGATACATGCGAGTAATGATTTTATTTGACAATGTCTATCAACCATTAATGTGTGTCTTAATCCAATATTTGTGAAGAAATTTATAAATTTGATAGAAAAAATATCTTCTAATATCTAATGCTCATATTTTTAGGAATGTTTTTTTGTCTATCTTTTTAAGTTGAAGTATATAAACGGTGGAATAACATTTAGAATTTGAGGTATGATAATGGATTGAACTCTATGGAATGATGCAAGCTTAAGAGAATGTTTCCTACAAATTTTTTTTCAATAACTCCTCATAGTAAGATGTATTTAATATTTATGGACATGAATAATAAGTATGAGTTATCCACTGATACATATGAAGAAAAAATTTCTGTAAATTCATGGTACACATCCATTTTTAATATAGACCATGGAAAAAGAATTGATCAATTCAATAGTGGTTTAAAACCATGTATTTGAAAGGATTTATCCATAAGAGACTTCTGTATATGTGAAGATATTATTTAATTCTATCTAAAAGTAGGAATGGATAATTTGAAATTCAATTATTCATCTAGTTTTAGTGAAAAAAGAGATTAATGGATCTTCATGGAAACACATATGGGAAATCCCATATAGGAATGAAACACTAAACACCTTGAGGACAAAAAATTCATGGATATTATTGAGGAAATTTTATTAATGGAACATGGAAATTTCTTTAATGTATAAAGGTTGGTAATAAATATAATGATTGTCAATTAGTGATGAATATTTAAAAAAAATTATTATAGGATTGGAAATAATTATCTGATGATGCATAATGACTCTAATTCTAATGGATTAGGGAATGTGAGAATCCCCACCCTAATCAATTAGTGAATGAGGATTATAATACTCAAAAAAAATTGTAGAAGGATGATGGGAGGGACTTTACTACCACAACTAATGTGGGTTCATATAATGATGTTTCTAAAGGTAGACTTATCATCCACTATATAATTGAAAAGTTATTATTATTTATTATTATACCGGCTAATTATATCTAGATAATTATATAATTATGTCACATCACCACTTGAATGGATATACATTTAATTAATCTTGAAAACACTTAATGGTACAATGATTGCATCTCTAGTTTATAACTCATCTTTTATAGATTTTTGTTGGAATGTAAATCCATTAAATCTTATTATTCTACATATAATTGATTTTTTAAATTATATTTTCAATGAATTAGATCTCTTATCATGCTACACATATCAATTTATGTGGAATAGAATTCCCCATTTTTATCACAAATCAAATTATGATTATTTATTAGTACCAATATGAGTTTGAACCAACAATGGAAATTTCATCCATTCAAGGATCATAATACATATTATTGAATCGAAATTCTCTCAAATGGTTGGATAAAAACTCAATATTGATGATAAACAAATTCATTGTGATAATGTTAATGCATTTTCATTTAATTTTTTATTCCATTAAATCACATTTTTGTGTTTTCAATTGAACTCGTATATAGTGTTACACCTAATTTAATGAATCAATCTAGAATAAACCTGATTATATTGTTGGAATTGAAAAATAAACTCTCATAAAATCTAAAAAATGTTATAATTTTTACTATGTGCATCACCACAAGGAGAACATATACTTTTTATTCAGAAGAATGACAGATCAATTCAACCTTTTATTAATTGGGAGGAACTTATCAAGATAACTATGAAAAAAATTATAGTATACCCCACATTTATTACTTGTTTGATCAACTACCCTGAATTAAATACTTTTATAATATATCAACACATTCTATTTATCATTAAATGAATTTCAAGAAGTTTGATATAGCCACAAAATCTATCGATACAATGTATGATTATTATTAATTTAAAATAATTCAATTTTTAATTACCAACTCCCCTACTATCTTAATGGATATAATGAATACTATCTTTATAGTTTAACTGGATCTTCATGAATTAGTCTTTATACATGATAATCCCAAACATTACATGAACATGGAAAATCATGGAGTTAAAATGGGGATTGATTTTATTACCCTAAAATCGTAGAAATTATATTCAAAATTTAACAAATATGAAATTTTTATTTAAAATGTACCATTCCTCAGTTTTTTGTACACATGTGATGGTATATCTATAGATCCTTAAAAGAAATAAGTAATTCAACATTGGAATAAACTAACCATGATAATCCAGATCCATAGTTTTCTTGGATTGTTGGGATATTATCTAAGGAGAATTATGAGCAACATAAATAAATTATTTATCATTTTAGATGAATTTTCAATATATAAAAAGAATTATACACACCCTATATCCATTAAGGTATAGTGTCTTTAGAGAGTACGCATAAAAACATAATATTTCATAAATGATGTTTAGTATATCCTAAAATACTATTTATATTATTACACATCATGACCTATCAAACTTATAATATTCCATCAAAACCATGGGAAGGAAAGGATAAGAGTTTTTGGCCTCAGATGATCAGTAATGGTAAACATTAGAGATATCAATCAGTGATCATAAATGATCACAAGGGTATTAGAAAACCATATCCTAATTAATTCATCAAAATTAATTAAATATCATTATGATTTTGTTATACTCTATTTATTTTTCATTTTAAAATTAAAATTAATAAGAGTGTGGAATCATAAAAAATCATTTAGGATCCATGAGAAAATATCAAAAACACAATAATGTGGTAGAATATAAGATTATAACATTGTAAACATGTATAGATATATGCATATTCACTCATTATGTTTTGGAAATTAAATTAATTCATCAGATAAACATATTGACATTAATAATGTTCCATGACCAAATTTGTGTACATCAAACCATAACCATTCATAAACCTATTGACATGAAACTAGGTTCACTTATCCTTTTGTAAACATTAAACTAGGCTCATGAATCACATGATTATCCCATGATATATCTATACTTACCCAATTAATTTTTAGATATTATTTTTTCATCCATCACAAAACATTAAACTTAAAATATTTTATAAAATAATTATAACATTCTTTATATATTCATCATATTATCTATGCGAAAGATATTTATTTTTTATAAATATTTCATTTTAACATAATGAACCCAAATGTAGGTTATGATTTTCATATAATCATTCATAAAAATTATTCATTATAAACCATCCAAAAAAATAATTGGACGGTTTCATATGATCATTTCCCCATTGAAATAGTTTTAACAACAAATGAAGTAACTATACCTGATAAATTCTTTCACAAGATCACTGAAAAATTTCTTTAGGGAAGTACCAATTTCGTTTTGTAATCAATTATTTAAAAACCAAACACTTATAATATAAATATTAAAACATTTTCAATGAAACTAATAATAATAATGGTTCAAATGAATATTCAATGAATTTAGTGGTTATAATTGTATTAAATTACATTCATTCCTTAATCATTAAAAGCAATATTCCATCCACACCTCCACAAAATAGTTCCTTGTTCAAAAAATGGGAGGAATATTTTTTTTAATTTTTTTCTAAAAGTAAAACACTTAGAACAATGTATTCAAAAATCTAGTAAATAATAGTAAAAAAATCAACAAAACATATAGAAAAAAATTCGCTTTATAAGAAAAATTATTACATAATAAAAGAGGAGAAATATTTTGGGGTTTTCTAAAAAAAAAAATTAAGAACCATTATGAGCTAAAAATATACAAAAATTGTTCTAAAACAACATAATTAAATAAATAAAATGTAGATAATAAAATAAATGGTTCAATTAGATAATATTAATATAATTTTCATTTATGGAAATTCAATCATAAATAATTACGATTTCAATGAGATTGAAATAGAAATCCCTTACCTAAAGAATTATCCAACTTTGTATATGTAAAAACATAGAATATAATGAATATATATTTTTATAAAAATAATACAGAACAATATTAATATACATAACACAATATTTTATTTACTTATAAAATATTATCACACTTTAATTAATCTATATTTTTTAAATTCACATTTATGGTTGAAAAATATTTTATTTTTCATGCACGCTACAATTTTGTAGTTTTATTCTTTGTACATTGATCATTATTATGTAATATAAAAATTGTAATCATGTCATAATTATCATATTTAATCATTACTAATGAATTTATAACTATTCATATAAATTTTTGATTGTAAATGAATTTTTTCACTTTGTGGAGATGGTAATCCATATGTGCACTCAGGGGTAGTTTCATCTTTTTGATGGTTGGAATGAATGAATGGTAAAATAAATTTGTCACGACCCATCCCCCAGGGCCCATGCCATGACTACCCCAAACCTGCCTTCTATTGGCCAGGGGCTGGCAACTACCACCAATGGAGTAAATCCCTAAATTGGGAAGGCATTGCTTTTATAACTTGAAATGCACACAACAGAGTACGAGCAGTAAACAAAACAATAAATAAAACATTATACAAAAAGAGTGCTGAAAAGTAAAAAGGGGGCCGAAAATACAATCCCAACTGTAATGTACAAGGAAACTGAAATTACAAGCACATGAAAAAGGGAAAACAACTCCTGGATCATCCAATGGGAAATCCTACTTGAAGGGTAGGTACATATAGACTCCACAACTCTCCACGTCCATATGTCTCCTCTGTGCACCATCACGCCGTGTGGTCCACCTAGAGGTACTATCTAGTCCCAGTGCTCTCAGCCTCAGTCAACGCTGTCTATCATCTGCATCCAGCACAACGAGGTGCGGGTATAGCTCGTGTAGGGTTGAGTATAACCGTACCTAGTAGGGACCCCGAGACCCTCATGGTCTCACCAAACCAACAATGATAAACCACAATGTATTAAATCAACAGATAACCCCACATAGGTATATTCCCATACATATACCTATGTTATCAAGTAATATATATCTATCATTAGGTAAACCAATAAGTTACTAACTTATCTCAAACAAAGATTTTACTCTAGGGGTAGTATCAAGTAACATCCGCAGTCACACTGTCGAAATATCAGCTGCTGGAGTACTCCTCTATTGAGTATAGTGGGCCTGCCATGTCACCAAGGTGTTCCTACTAACCTTGGACTGTTGAGGTACTCCTCTGGTCAAGTATTGTGGGTCAGCTGTGTTTCCAAGGCGCTCCCCGCTGTGGGCCTACCGCGTCACCAAGGCGCTTCCCTTCATATCCTGCTGAGGTACTCCTCCTGTCAAGTACCTTGGGTCTGCGGGGTCACCAATGCGCTCCCCACTATGGGTCCGCCGTGACACCAAGGTCCTCCCCAATTGGCTTGTTAAGTCCCTCCAAGTTGAATCAGTCAGCACTCGCTAGGTCTCAGCTAGAATACAAGGTCTCTATGCTATGATCGCTCGTCTCCGAGAGGATCTGATCCACAAGCTATTGGTTGATATTCAAACTATCACGAAGACCCACGTAGAAGTATCTCAATGGTCTACCACATCATAAAGGTCTCAAATTCAACAGAATACTTTTCAATTAGATGCCCAGTTTTTGAGTTATTTGACTTTTAGTTTCAGGGGCACTGTTGGGTTCGTGCATGATACAACCTGACCGTATCTCAACAATACCCTGAACTCTAGTGTGGTATACTGAAAGGGACCGTTGTGCTCCAAGAATACTAGCTCCACTGACGGTTCGTCAAATGGTCATCCTGTTCTAATGATATGGCCAAGGAAAGTAAAGGGTTGGTAGTAGGTTCGGGTCCGGTCCGACCCGGTCGGACTGACCCGGTTAGACTCAGTCGAGGCCGACCCAGTCTGGGTCATCCCGGTCAGACCAATTGGGTCATTCCTGGCCCGTTGTGTGATCCAAACTTTTAGGTTTGGCCTAAACCATGGGCCCCAGCCCAGCAGTCCGCGTTGGCGGTTCGGCCCGGGCTCGGGGCATGTTCGGCCCAGAGCACCATGAGGGTGCAACCTGGAACAGCTCGGCCTAGAGGGTGCGGCCGGGCTGGTTCATCAAGGGCGCCGTGAGGGAGGATGCATGACAGCATAGGAGGCTGGCGTGACCAGGGCGCCAGTTTGGTTGGGTGGCGGCATGGGTGACTGGGAGGTGGCCGGGCAAGCCTGCAGGCGGGCCGGCGGGCGGTCGGGTAGGGCACAGCCAGGCCAACAGGTGGTAGGGAAGGGTGCCAGGTGGGCCAGCGACAGCTGGGCAGTGTGCAGCTAGGCTGGGAGGAGGCCAGGCAGGGCACCAGGCAGGACCTCAGGCAGGCCGGGAGGTGGCCGTGCGGGAATCCAGGCAGGCCGACACGGGGCAGCGACTCAGCTCTGCGAGAAGCGTGGCCGATGGGGGCTCGTCCAGGGATAGTTCTGTTGGCAGTGGTGCATGACACCATTGGGGATGCGTGGATCATGGAGGCCACGGGTAGCGCGGCCTTTGTCATTTCCACCATTGTCACTTAATTTCATCGTTTCCATGCCTAATATCATCATAAATAAGAACAAATGAGGGGTCAGGCCATGATGTTTTGTCCTACACCCTCCGCGTTATGGGTGGTAACATTTGTCTCGTCAAGAAGTACGAAGGACGAACTTAAATTGTTTCAAAAGAAGAGAATATGGAATGTGATATAACTCAAATTAACCCCTTACCTTGATCGTTGGTTGTTGACGAAGTTGTGGGGAAGAAGATGGTGTTGTCTCCATTCATCACATCTACCACACACTTCCAATGCCGAGCTCTCACGTCGGTTGTGGAAGACTCTCCACGTCGGTAATATCTATGGAAGGAAGTTTAAGTCACTCCTCACCGGTGTTCTTTGTTCTTCGTAATTCATTCTTCGTTGGGAGATTTTCTCTTTTCTCTCAAGTTCCACCAAAAGTGAAATTCCAAGCAAAATAATAGGAGATTATGATATCTTATTAATTTGCTGGAACAATATTCAAATTGAATGAAATAATTTCATTGGAACCACCAAATTAATGTGAAGGATTTGGCATAAAAAATTATGCATTGGCTCAAATAATTAAAGGGAAGGTGGTGGCACCATATGTGTTAGAGGAGGTAAAGGGGCTCCCCCTAATTAACGAGGGGAGTTGAGAGATTATCCTCTCCTCCCATTAATAGGGGGGTTTAGTCCCGTGGGGTCCCCAAGTCGTAACCTCTTGCGGGATGTTAGGTTTGGGTGGGCCCCACCACCATAACCTCTCATGAGAGGTTAAGGTATGGTGGTCCATCCTCCAACTTCCAACCTCCACAAGGAGGTTATAGATCTAGTGGGACCCACCTCAAAATACCCACATGGCAGCTCAAATAAAAAAAATCCATGGAATTTCTGGGTCTTTACATTCTCCCCACCATCGGGCTTTATGTCCTCGTAAGATACAACTCAAACTAAGGGAAAAAATGTTGGTACTGAACACGCATCTGAGCCTCCTGCTCCCATGTGCTCTCCTAAAGGTTCCCATGCAACTAGAGAATGGGCACCAGAGGTATCAACCATCCATGTAGTACCCAATCATGTTGATCTTCAATATCCACTGAAACCTTCGTGAATGTCGTCCATCGTCGACGTGCATCTCTCCATGGTCGATGATATGTGAAGGGTCATCCACGTATCTCCTCAACTATGATACGTGGAAGACATCGTGCACCCGGTGAAATTGAGGTAGAAGAGATAAATGATAAGCCACCATATGAACTCTGTTGAGGACCTGGAAAGTTCCGATGGACCTTGGAGACAACATGCCTCCTCGGCCAAATATATGTAGACCTCTTCGTGGTGAGACCCGTAGAAAGATGTGGTCACCATCCATGAACTCCAGAGGTCTCTGTCTCCGGTCAGCATACAACATCTGTCTAGTGTGTGCAGTCTTCATCCACTCCTAGATGATCGGTACCTTCTCCATGGTAGCTTGTACCATCTCTGGTTCCACTAGTGCTAACTCCCCAGGGTCAGTTCAGCACAAGGTTGATCTGCAAGGTCGCCTATATAATGCCTAAAAAGTTTCCATCCCTAAGGGGGAGTGATAGCTATTGTTATATGAAAAATCCACCAGGTTCCTTTCCTGTGGATATCTGATCACGTCTTGTCTTTAAGTCAGCGTCCCCATGTTGTGCCTCCCCGACTCATTGAAGAAGTGGGGAGGGAATGTAAGGGACTAAATGAAAGTTTCTCCATCTCTACCCAAAATGGATATCTACAAAGTGGATAGATGCAATGTTGCCTCACCTAGTATCTATATAAAAAACCTCCTACTGACTGCATCTACTACAACGTTCCCCTTTCTAGGAGTACAGACTATCTCAAAGTCATAGTCTTGGAGGAACTCATGCCATCGATGCTGTCTCAGGTTCAGGTCCTTCTATGAGAAGATATACCTGAGACTATTGTGATCATATTACACAGTAAAACATTCACCAATCAGATAGTGTCACTACATCTTCAAGGGGAAGACCACTACTTCTTACTCCAGGTCATGTGTAGCATGGTTTTGCTCGTGTTGTTTTAGCGGTCGAGAACTATATGTGATCATTACATTCCCCTGCATTAGGAAACACCCAATTCCGGTCACTAATGTGTTGCAGTAGACTATGTTCCCTATGTCTTCCTCTGGAAGCCTCAATATGATGGCACTACTGGGCCACTTCCTCAGCTTCTGAATGCTCTATTGGTATCTCTCCATCCACATAAAGGGTTACCCCTTCTTCATCAAGGCTGATAGTGGTGGTACAAATCTGGAGAAGTTTGGAATGAATATCCGGTATTATGCAGCCAAACACAGGAAACTCTATACCTCTGTCACCCTCCTGGGTGGCTCCCAAGAAAGAACCACCTCAATAATCATTGAATCCACTACAAATCCAGCCTCCGATATGACATTCCACAAAATGTGTACCTATTGGATCCAAAAATTGCACTTCGAGAGCTTACCATAAAGTTGGTACTTTGGGATTGTGTCTAGCACTACATGAAAATTATAGGCATGCTCTTCCTCAGTAGTCAAGTAGATCAGAATTTTGTCAATGAAGACTATGACAAAGTGATCCAGGTATGGCTGAATGATCATGTTCATAAGTCCCATGAACACTGTTGGAGAGTTGGATATTCCAAATGGCATAACCAAGAACTCGTAGTGTCCGTATCTTTATCTGAAGGATTTATTATGTACATACTCGCCTCGAACTCTGAGAAGGTGATAGCCTAATCTGAGGTCTATCTTCGAGAACCACCGAGCTCCCTTCAACTAATCAAAGAGGTCGTCAATCCTAGAGAGTGGGTACTAATTCTTCACGGTCACTTGGTTCATGCGACGGTAGTTGACACAAACCGCCAAGAATCAATCTGCCTTCTTGGAAAATAGAATCGAGGATGCCTAGGAAGAAACACTGAGCCAGATGAACCCCTTCCCCTGCAAGTCCTCCAGCTGTACCTGAAGCTCATGAAATACCGAAGGAGACATCCGATATGATGGTATAAATATGGGTGTCATCCTTGGGTATAGTTCAATGTAGAAGTCCACCTCTCTACGATGAGGTAGACCTAGGACATCATCAGGGAAAACATCTGTGTATTGGTCCACCACTACAGGATAATTTAGACTCTCCACATCAACTGATCTGAGGATATGTTCAGCCAACTAATGAGTGATAGACTATTCTATCCTCTGGTAAAGTCCATAACGCGCTACAAAGGCTCTGTTCTCACCGGTGAAGGTGATCCTGGTCCCATCCATGCAGACACACCACACTATGCGCCTAATACAGGCAATCTGAGCATGGACTGTAGATAACCAGTCCAAACCCACGATGGAGTCAAAAGGCCTCGATGCCATTATGAGGAGATCTGCGCCGAAGCTCTCACCTTCTATAGAAAGCTCACACTGCCGACACAAAATCTCTGATTTTTCTCTTGTATGAGTCTCTAGCCATAAGGATCGAGCCAACGGCTCCGTCGGAATCTCGGCGCTCCGAATGAGGGAAGTGGAAATAAAAGAGTGACTACAACCACTGTATATAAGTACTACAGCTAAGGTGGAGTAGACAGAGATCTTACCTAAAATCATCTCTCGAGCTCCATGATCGTAAGCCTCAGTTGCCTGGATCTGAGCTCTCGCTTCTCCACATACTCCATGCGGTCGGGGTGAACCTCCTAGTGGCGGTGGCGTTAAAACCTCGAAACGTCGCCCACTGTCTGTTGTACGACTAGCTCCTATGCCACATCTGACTGATCCCTACAGACTGCCTTGATTGAATCTCTATCTTTTCATAGGCGGTTCTTTGACCATCTACTGATCATCCGAACAGCGGGTCGTACAGTCACAAGCCATGTGACCCTACCCGCTGCATGAAAAACACTGCCTACTCCTCGCATGTATGTCTCTACCCCGGGTGCCCCGCACAACTAATCCTAAGACATGTAGTCATCCACCCATGGGTCAGGTCCTCTTAAACCTCTATGACGTCTGTCTACTACCAGCTATAGAAGACTCCATTTCATGTCGACTAATGATGAGTCTCTCTACTGAAGACTGTTCAGCAAGGAAACTCTCTACTAAGAGGGATCGCTCCAACACCCATGTTTGTGTCGGGATGCTGAGGGAGATCATCGAAGCCCTGATCTCTCTCCTGAGCCCCTGCTCGATGATCCGGGCCCGGACGAATGGGTCTCTTACCATATCTAGAGAGTAGCGCGATAGGTATGTGAACCTCACTGATTATTGAGCTATGGTCATGATTCTATGCTGCAGATGATGTAACTCCTATATCCACACTGTACATAGGGTGGCTGGGAAAAACTCTGCCCGAAACAGGCTCTCAAAGTTTTCCCAGAGAAGTGTCACCTTTTCATGCACCAGGAGAATCAGGCTCTACCATATGGCAGCTGCTTCCAGAAGGATCCTCACAGAATGGATTACAATAAGTTTCGCTTGTGTCCCTACCAGTTTGAAGACTCTCACTATAGCCTCTAGCCAATCCACTGCTTCCTGCGAGTGTCTCACCCATGAACCTAGGCAGCCTCTGGCACTGGAACTTCCACAGCATGATCAAGCGGCGTGCATCATCTGCTACTAGGAATGGTGGCAACGATGGCCCAATAGAAAGTTGTACCGCTGGTGCCTCCATTGAAAAAGGGCCATGCACCGAGGCCTCATCGCTCGGTGGGCTATCTGCACATACAACTATCGGGGCTCTAGCCGGTCGTCCGCCGGGAGTCATCCTGAAATAATAAAATGTGACATGGTCAAAAGATTATACCTGTTGAGCTGACCTGGTTGAGTTGACTTAATGAAAATTTTTTAAAAACACCCACAATCAGTGTTTTCATGCACTGAGTCAGAAATTAGTAGTCAGGGTCCTGGTGCATGGATAATTTGGCCGCCATACCAACACTGGACTCCCTGAACTAAAAACCACACTTAGTACCCTTAGCATTATTGCTTCACAGAAAAGATCAGAGTCTTATGTTCTGCGGTATAATTGACTCCTCTAATACAAATTTTTCAGGACCTATACCTCAAGGCCCATGTCGTGACTACCCATGCCCGCCTTCCATAGGCCAGGGGATGGCGACTAGAACCAAAGGAATTAATCCCTAAAATGGGAAGGCAATTTCTTTATAACTTGAAATTCACTCAACAGAGTACAAGCTAGAAACAAAATACTAAATAAAGCAATATACAAAGGGGGTTATCAAAAATCAATAAAAATGAAGGCCTTATGGCCATTCATAAAAATAAATATATATACAAAAGGAGTGCTGAAAAGGTAAAAAAGGGCCGGAAATACATGATCAACTATAAAGTACAGGGAAATTGAAAGTACAAGCATTGGAAAAATGGAAAACAGCTCCTGGATCAACCACCAAGAAATCCTACATTAAGGGTAGGTACAGAGAGCCTCCGCAACACTTCACGTCCGTTCCTCTCCTCCGTCCACCGTCACGCTCTATGGTCCTCTTCTGGGTACCGTCCAGTTCTGTTTCTCTTAGCCTCGGTCAACGCTATTCATCGTCTACATCCAACACAACGAGTTGTGAGCATAGCCCATGCAGGGGTGAGTATAATGATACTAAGTAGGGACCCTAAGACCCACAGGGTCTCACTAAACCAAAAAGGGTAAACCACAATGTATAAAATCAATAGATAACCCCACTAAGGTATATGCCCATACATATACCTAAGTTATCAAGTACTCCATCTCAATGATGAGGTAAACAAAAAATTTACTGACTCATCTCAAACAAAGATATTATTCTAGGTGTAGTATCAAGTTACATCCCCAGTCACACTATCGAAATCTCAGTTAATGGAGAACACCTTCTCTATCGAGTACAGTGGGCCTGCCACATCACCAAGGCGCTTCCCACTAACCTTGGACAATTGAGGTACTCCACTATTTGAGTACCGTGGGTCTTTTGCATCACCAAAGCGCTCCCCACATTGGGTATGCCACGTCACCAAGGTGATCCCTTCATAGCCTACTGAGGTACTCATCCTATCGAGTATCGTGGGTCTGCCGCAACACCAAGGAGCTCCCCACTATGGGTTTTTCGCGACACCAAGGCATTCCCCACTGGGCTAGTTGGGTAACTCTAAGTTGAATCGGTCAGCAATCGTCATGTCTCAGCCAGCGACTAGGTCTCGACGCTATGCTCGCTCGTCTCTAGGAGGATCCACTTCATGATCTACGGGTCAATACTCCAACAATCATGATGTCCCATATAGAAGTATCTCAATGGTCCGCCATGTCATAGAGGTCACAACACAACATACAACGTCTGAATCAGACGCAAGGTCTATGTGTTATTATCCTTTTAGTCTCTGGGGCCCGGTTGGATTCGTGCACGATCCAAACTGACCGTGTTTCACCTATACCCTGAAATATAGTGGGGTATACTCAAAGGGACCTTTGGGATCCAAGAATACCAGCGCCACTGAAGGTTCTTCAAATGGTCATCCGGTGCCAAATATATGGCCATGGAATGTAAAGGGTCGGTAGTTGGCCTGGGTCCGGTCTGACCCCATATGGGCCGACCCTATCTTAGTTGACCCAATCTTAGTCGACCCGGTCAGACCAATTGGATCTGGCCCGACCCATTGGGCAGGATAGCCTGTTAGGTTCGGCCTGGCCCACTAGGCCCATCCTAAAAGGCAGTGTGGGTGGTTTGTCCCGTGATCGGGGCTGGTTTGGCCCGGAGTGCCATGAGGGTGCGGCTCAGTGCATCTCAGCCCGAAGGGCATGGTTGGTCCGGTTTGGCCAGGGCGCCGCGATGGGGGTTGTGGCCCGGCTCGGGAGGCTAGTGGGACAAGGGTGTCGGTGCTGTCGAGGGGCGGTTCAGGTGGCGGCTCGGGTGGCCGGGGACCTTGGAGACGGTAAGGCAGGCCAACAGGAGGGCCGGCATGAGGCAGTCAAGGGCGCTTGGCTAGCCGGTGGGCGGCCGGATAGGGTGCATCCAGGCCAGAGGGTGGTGGTAAGGTAGGGTGAAGCTAGGCGGGCATGCGGCCAGGCAGGGCGCCAGGTGGGCCGGTGGGTAGTCGGGTAGGGTGGGGCCGGACCGGTAGGAAACTGAGTAGGGTGCCATGTGGGCCGACGGGTGGCTGGGAAGGCCAGAAGGTGGCCTGGTAGGTCGGCAGTGCGTGGACCGGCTCGGGGTAGCGGCATGGTGCTGCGAGTGGCGTGGCTGGCAGGGGCTTGACTGAGGCCGGTACGGCCGGCTGCGGTGCAGGACACCCTGGGGGCGGTGTGGAGAACGAAGACCACGTGTAGGACATCCTTTGTCTTCTCCGCCTTTGTCACTTAATTGCTTCATTTCCATGCCGATGATCGTCATAAACAAGAACGGAAGAGGGGTCGGTCCATGTTGGTTTGGCCCCCACCATCTGCGTTATGGGTGGTAACATTTGGCTCATCAAGAAGTAAGAATGATGAACTTCAACTGTTTCAAAACCTCTGCAATGATTCCTTTCTAACCAAAGAAGAGAATAAAGAAGGAGATATAACTCAAATTAACCCCCTACCTTGATCGTTGTTCAATGACGGAGTCGTGGGGAAGAAGACGGGGTTGTCGCCATTCGTCGGGTCCGCTGGAAACTTCCAATCCTTAGCTCACACGTTAGTTGTGGAAGATTCTCCACGTCGGTAGGATCGGAGGAAGGAAGTCGAAGTCACTCCTCTCTGGTGTTCTTCATTCTTCAATTTTCATTCTTTGTTGGGAGCTTTTCACTCTTCTCCCAAGTTTCACCAAAACACCAATGCCAACCAAAATAATAAGAGATTGGGATATCTTATTAATTTGTTGGCACAATATTCAAATTGGATGAAATAATTTAATTAGATATACCTAATTAATGTGAGGTATTTTTCATAATAAATTATGCATTGGATAAAATAATTAAAGGGGAGTTTGTTGCACCATAAATGGTAGAGGAGGTAAAGGGTATCCCCTTCATCAATGAGGGGAGTTGAGATATTTTTTTCTCCTCCGATTAATTGGGGTTTTAGTCAAGTGTGGTCCCCACGTCGTAACCTCTTGTGGGAGGTTAGGTTCAGGTGGTCCCCAACACCATAACCTCTCATGATAGGTTAAGGTGTGGTGGTCCAACCACCGATATATAACCTCCACAGGGAGGTTATAGATCCAGTGGGACCCACCTCCAAACACCCACATGGTGGCTTAAATAAAAAAAATTCCATTGAATTTCCGGGTATTTACAAAATTATAAACATTAAATAATAATTATTATTATATATATATAATATATATTCAGTAACTATATTAATATTAAAAACCATTTAAATAATAATTCAAATCAAATCACATTGCTTCATGGAGGTGGTAGTCCACATTTATGAAAAATCTACATTATCATCTCATATCAGATGGAGAGTTAAGAAGGTAAATAATATATATTAATTATAAAATATAAATTTTGACAAAATTATTATATAAATAATTATTATACACACATTAGATCCTTCATAACAACCAACCATAAATTATGGTTATGGTAAATTATTCATATCGCTATGAGGTGGTTGTAGTTCACACATACACCTGAGTGGTAATATTCATTTCTCATTTCATAAAAAGGAGTTGTAAAATGGTTGATCCATCATTATAATATTTTATTATATTTTTGTCACTATATTAACTATTTTATAATTTACACCATATATTAATTGGATTAATTAGAATAAATAATATTAAAAGTATTTGATTATGAGTTATACCTATTTATTGGGAAAACTCAATTTGTTTACCAATTAAGACGTTCAAGGATGATATTATGATAAAAAAACCTATAAGACATGGATATGGTATTTATTTAGGTATTATGGTATTTAATGTCTAATCTATAAGGGTCATTATGTGTGCGGAAGAGAGGATAGGGAGTGCCCTTTTATAATGAAGTGAGAGGGCACACAGTGAATATTTTAAAATATTAAAATATATTAATATCTTACTCAATCAAATAGCTCTAATTTGGATAATGTTTGAAGATATGATTGAATAAATCTTTAATATATTCATAATGAAATATTTAGACAATTTTTTTGATCATTTTAATTTTTTCCCAATATTTTAAACCATCATTAACCATTTTTAACATATACCATAATAATGAATCCTTACCTATGTTACTATTCAAAATAACCAAAAAATAAGTTGACATTATTATATAATATTAATTATGTTGGTTCAAATTATGAATTTTTTTTTTACAATTCAATATATAAAATTTAAATAAATTAAATTTAAATAATCCACCCAAAAATTGAAAAAAAAAATTCCTTTAAAATGTATATTATGAAAAAATATAAATATTTTTTGGAATAATGTTGATTCTAGTGGATATAATTAGATTATATTTAATCACAAGGTAATAATGAAACAATAAACAAAAATGATAACAAAATAAATTTAAAATCATTATTTCTTATATTTTACTTAAATAATATTTTCAACAAATACAAATTTTTGACATAACAAAATTTCCACATAAAAATATAAAAAATAATATCATTTTATACAATTAAATTTCTAAAATAGGTATTGTTTAATAAAAATAATTTTCCACAACATGAAGGAAAAATTATTTTTAACGACAATGTTTTTTGAATACATAAAATTACATCACTAAAAGTTGAGTAATTAATTACTTATATTTAAAAAATCAATTGTGTTGAGAATGGAAATTATAGATCTATTTCACAAGGTATTTAATACTTTTAAACCCCTCTATTACAATAGAATAAAAATTTATAGTATACCAAGGTTTTATTAGACACATGGCTTCTAATAAAATGAGATATAAATTACTTTATGAATATTTCATAGGGAAAAAAATAAAATAATTTGTGTGCATCCTTTTTCCACACATAAAATTATTTTTTGACCGAAAATTGCATCCCTCAGATATAAAATAATTAAGGATATATCTCATTTATCACATCCTTGGGTCCTAATGTAGCTTCATTGAATATTATATCCCTACATAAAAAATTATCCAAGTGTTTAATATTGTGTCCTAAAATTTTAAATGTAAGATCCAAAATTTCTTATTAGGGATAATTCCTATAAAAATAATGCTCTCATGGTACAACCTCTATGTTCAATAAAACTGAAGGATTAGATATTTACTTTTGATGGAGGGAAACAAGGAACACATTGTGAACATGATATAAGATTAATTTATGTGAAAATAAATAATAAATCGTCCCAACCTAATCAAGAATCTAAAAAGGGAATATATATATAGTTTTTATCAATTACTTAAATTTGAATCTCATTAATTAATTACATAGAAAGATTTTCAGAAATACCTTCTCACCAACATTAAATTCTAGTTATTTTCGATGATTGTCAACATAACTCTTTTTTTAGTATGAGATTCTTCCATGTTCTATTGAATGGATCTAACCTTATCTCCCATTTCCTTAACTTTATTAGGTCCGGATAAATTTAAATCTATAACATAATCATTGATAATTTTATTCCTACAATTCCTTTCATATAGGTCTTTATAAGGATCCATCTGAATTTTCTACTAAAAGATGCTGTTTTAGGAAAATTATACCAATGTAAGGTGTTTATTACAACCCCCATTGAAATATATAGTGCAATATGTAACCATGTGTTTTATAAATATGATTGGTCCTTTTTTGAATTGAATTTTTATAAGGATGATTTGTGTAATTGCAATTAAAATCTATTTCTATATATTTCGGATGTCCTCTTTATGATATTAAATTTAACATATGAACCTGATCAAATAGAATTGAGAATTTTACTACAAACAAATATTACCACTTTTATAGAATATATCTAAATATTATAATAAAGATAGAAATTATCTCAAATTGAAATGAAATGTGCTGACATCATAAGGTGATCAGTGACAACCCAAATAGCATTATTATCGACAGATGTATTGGATACCCTATAACAAAATCCACGGGGTAGTTTTCCCATTTCAATTAAGGTATGATTAATGATTGTAACATCCCGATATAATTATGTCCCCTATCCTAAACATGATTACATAAAAATAATTAAGATATATACTCTATGATTTACATTTTCTAGTAATCCCAATAGAAATACTATCTTTTATGTCAATACATCATCATAACTCTAGCTTTGATAGATAATTATGAACTATGATATTATATTAAAAACTACTCCATGTATGGTATTAAGGGGACACATACATGGTTCTAAAATATTATTATTTCATAACTATCATGGTTGAAATAAATAAAATTTATCATCATAATCTATAGATCCACGTCCTCATTTTATGACTCTTTAATTCTCATACAGATTTATGGTTAATTATAAATCTCAAAATTATATTATATGTCCCCATTCTTTATCGTTTTATGAATTTTATTATGAAGATCCAAAAATATTTTTATCTTTCAATCCTCATCAAAGACAAACTAGCACGTTCATTATGATATAGTCCATCATCCAGCTTTTGCAACATCCTGTGATGGAAATTTATTGATTGGTAATAATATTTGTTTAATTACAACCATTCATACTTCAAATTTTTATGATTACTATATTTTTCACAACATTCACCATATAGTTAGGGTCTCTATATTTTCATTGAAAGATATTACAACTCCCTACTCCAAATCACTTGTTAAAAAATTTTCCCATAATTTGTTTATTATAATAGGACATAATCTATCACAATATAATTATTCACTATCATAAATCATATTGTATTATATGATGAATCACTATAGATAACAAATTTTATGTTTCTCAGTAAAGATTCAAGTATCAGTAAGAGGGGGATGGGTGAATTAGTGATAATATATTTTATGATTCCTAACTATTGAATCAATCATTCCCTCCTATTAAAAATTGAATTCCCTACAAAACACAAATCAAACACAAATCCAGATAGACATAATAATTTACAATGTTCACAAACCAACAAAAGTCACTATGCCCTTTTTTTGGTTTGGAAACCGACCAGTACCACATAATCCACTTGAAAAAAAAATCCATTGATGTGTAATAAAAATAGTAGAATATTCCCTTACACTCATGTGGAATTTTGTATATAATCTATTAGTTCACTTTCAACCCTTAACACAAATAAGGTAAAACAATGTTTTACTTTTTCTTGACAATCATTAAAAAAATTGACCTCTTACAAATTTTGTGTCACTCACATCTTTTGTGACACTCCCTTATGGTGTGATAATCATGGATTTAACCCACTACTTGTGCACCCGTCTATTCATTAATGCAACTAAATTACTTGAATGCAACTCACTGCTTACAGACAACTCATTGTGTGTGCGCCACTCCCATGCTTGCACCCCACTCACTACTTTAGTGATTCAATGCCCAATTTTCTCTAAGTGTTCATAATTATCGAATGAAGAGACTATCATCTTATTTTTATTCATTTTTCAAACCCTTCACACATATCTCTCATATTTTCCCCTATCATGAAACTATATTTGTGCATGTCTCTTTTTAACAAACACACCTGCTGTAAAAACACCACATCCTATGTTACCTTATTTACTTTTCTATATATTTATGTATTTATATTTAAATATACCTTGTGTGAAATATTACCATCTCCATTAAAACTTTTAGAAAACATACTTTTAAAAAACACTATTCTATATTCTTCAATTTTTTGAACCAATAATTTGGCCAACAATGGAAAACTATACCACCTTAAAAATCTACATTAGAAACACCAACCATACTTATTCATAGATATTTAACTTCATCATGAACTCCTTCTATCATCATATATAACATTTCATCGATCGCCCTTAGCATATTTATATTTTTAAAGTCTTTTACAAATTGAATTGACTTATCGTCTTTAACAATAATAGAAAACACTTATAAAAAACTATTATAACTTCCTCGTCCATCCATTTTGGTCCCAAAAAAATCCTTCTCTATTTTAGGGTTGTGTGGGAATAGCTATGATAAATAATAATCTCTTTAGATCACTAAAATATTCATGGAATTCATCCATCCATAAGAACATCCCTTCGGTACCGTGAAACATGGTTAGTGGATTTGATATACTATAGAAATTTATTAAAATTGTTTGCTAGTATCCATAAAACCCATTAAAACTATATATTTAAACCACTATGGTTGGCCAAGTATATTTTTAATTAAATTAAATATTTTACACATCCACTAATATACCCTCACAAAAAATAATATGCCCCAAGAATGATACTTTTGTTGATAAAAATAACACTTTATAAATTTGAAATATAGTTTTTCTTACATTTGGGTCTTCAACCCATTCCTCAAGTCATCATCATCCACTCCCAAGTGCATTGAATATATGAGAATATAATCCTTGAATTCTTATACAAACTGACCATGTTAATATTTGAAAGAATGTACTCATTAAATATAGTAGTATAATTAGTATGTACAAATAGTTTTAAATTAAATTACAAATTATCATGCCTGATATGGATTGTTTTTATTGGTATATCATCCTTTAATACACTCAATTGAATACATCTTGAATGGTTTCCAATCATTGAAATGTATTGTGATCCCGTAATATAATAAAAAAATTCATCAAAATGATGTAATTTATACTTTTTCTTATATTGATCTTGTTTAGTTTTCAATTATCAATTCAATGATACATTTTCTATTCTTTATTCGTTATAAAAATAGTTAATTCACCAAAGGGGAAATACCTAAGCTGAATGAACCCATTTCTAGAAATTCCTACATTTTTTCTTTAATTCATATAACTCAATTAGAACCGTTCTATATGGAGTGTTTGAAATAGATTTATTATCATTTATGTGTTCTATTTAAAACTAAAATTCATGATTTTGGGGGAATATGAGGAATGTATTCAGGAAATACATCAGCATAATCTTTAAAAATATTAATATATTTAGCCGATTATTTCTACTAAACCATTTGCGATAAATATTCCTCATGAATATGTCATAAGATCCATATAATTGAAGTAACTTCCATGGGTATTATTTTTAATCCCTTCATCAAACTATGATCATACTTTAATTGAAATATTAAAAAAACTTTGACATTCTCAAAAATTTATATGTGATATATATATAGAGTGAAAATCTGTGCCCAAAATGTGTTGGACCCATGATGCTTCTGAAAACAGACCATATACCCTGTAACCCACTGACTCTTTGGCTATACACTGTAATACACAAACATGGGTTGGGTATCTAGATACCTCTCCTAGACATCTAGAGATTTATTTCACCTCCTAGAGAATAAAAACCCGGTCTCACTGGCATTTAACCAACCCTGGAGCCTCTCTGGCTACACTACATAGTAGTGCAATAAAAGCCCCATGGTGGGATAAATGCCAGTCAGCCCAGAGATGGATTCTCTGGGAGGCCAAATAAAATCCCATATGTATAGGGGAGATATCCAGGTTCCCTTCCAATGTTAGGTCATTAAGAGAAGAGCCCACAAGTTATTAGGTTGTGGGGTATATGGTATATTTTCGATAGCATAACAAGTCCAAATAAAAACGTTCTTGTTTAATAGAGATCCTCTCATCATAGAATCTAAGGAGATAAGTATATTCAGAGTAGTGTAATACAACCCAAGAACATGTATAGTGTAATGTGATTTCATTTTCACTAAATATCTCATAAATCTGAGCAAACACGTGTTTCATCGTCCAAATCTGGAAATACTATTTGTTGATCTAAGTGAATGAATTTACCCTCTACTACCATGGTCATTGTTTTATAAAGGTACTATCACACTGATCAACATGGTCCGATATATATTACTTCCATAACTCAGAATCCAAAAATCATATCTTTACCATTCAACCAATGTCCTACCACCAATGAAACACCCTACAGGAACTACCTATCCACAATTTCAATATCATTTTTTTCATCTTGTATCAATGTATGCAATCAAAAGACATACACTAGAAAAATTCTCATGTCAGAATACTATCACACATGATCCAAGATTGGAACATCCAATGACACTTGGAACATGTGGTGTTCCTTTTGGTGGGTCTATCCTCATGATCTCACTACTCAAGATCACCATGTGAGGACTTATTGTGGAGAAGTCTCAATACTTATGAAGCCCTTGCACCAGATAGTCAAACATCAACAATGTTCATTTAGTATATTGTATCTAGACCATAGGTCATATTTAAGATTAATATCATATTATTTAATGGTTCTCATTATAACGTTGGATATCTTATAACCATTTTTATATAACAATTATTGTATAGACACTACAATTTAATTGTGGATATAGGAATATCTATAATATAATTGTAACCAGTACATGGTTTATTTCTAACTGTTGAAATCATGACACTCCCAATAATAGACTATATACCACACTACCCACTAATTCATGGTCTCCGTTCTATTTTCCATAAACTTGGGTAGGGTATCAAGATATCTACCTTATCTAGCTAGGGATATATTTTTTTCTTCCCAAAAAATCGAATAGGGATATGACTAGATTTTAACCAACCGGGGAGCTTCTATGACATCACTATACCACATCATAAGACCAAAATATGGGTTTTTATAAAAAATCATCAAAAATGACATGATCTTGTTGATGTTTATGATTAGATTCATGATTACCTCTTCAAGATCACACATGAATAATGTTAATCAAAAACATAAACCATAAAATACATGGTATAAATCCAAAGCCACGCAAAACATCTACTCATAATTGGAAATATTTTTATGAATAATCTATTGTATAATTCGTCTAGATCTACCAAATGTGCTTCAAAAAACTACAAGAGTACCTATCGATGAAATATGAGTGCTATAACGTAATTCTAATGAAGCCTTTGATTCTCCTACGATCATTGTATCGCCTCCCATGTGGTGAATGAGATAGACGTTGATCCAAAATCCTTGGATCTATATCCTCCCTATCTAGGATTTGGGAGGGATAAGAGGACATAGATAGGTAGTGAATTGTACATTGAAAAAACCTCTCCCCCTCTATTTATAGAGTGTTAAGAAAATATCAAGTTTTTTCTCCCAGCATATTAAATAGGTAACATGATATAAAAACTTGTTATTTCTTTTAAACTGAGTCATAAATATTATTATCACATTCATGTAAAATATTAAATATATTACATGATAATAAATGAGTTCTTAACATGACTCATCATTCCCACAAATATTTGTTGAACCATCAATATATTTCTATATTTTGTGCAGAAATAATTTTTTCCTGTATTTATTTAAAACATATAAATACATTTAACAAATAAATTCAACACTCATTATTCCTAAATTTAATAATAAGAATTTACTTATTTTATTAGTGATTGTATCTCCTTAGACAAATACCATGCCCCATTGGTGGGGCCCACCATCGTCAAAACTCATATTCAACTGAATAAGGAAGATTTTTTAATATGCTATTGTGTGTGAGCCTCTATGCCTTTATCTTAAGAGTAGTGAAAACTATTCACAAACCAAGTGCGGGATCTAACAACCCATCATGAACCCTAAGGAGATAAGGATTATCATAGCACCAACAACCAACCTATGAACACATACTATGTAATAGAATCTATTTGTCTTTAAATATATCATAATGTTGGATGCACATGAGTGGCATCATCCTTTTCATTCATTTTTGTTTGTTGATCATACCAGATATTTTTACCCTCGATTACTATGGCCAAAGTCTTATGAGGATATTACCATCTTAGTCATCATGGACTAAGATATATTATTTACATAACCTGAATGAGGAAAATATTTTTTTTAACCATTCAACTAATGACATGCCATCAATGATGCAGCCAACACAAACTACCTGGCCTCAATTTCAATATCTTGTTTTTTATCAGGCATCAATGTACTCAATATAATGGAATACATTGGTAATGATCTCAATTCAAGAGACTGTTACACATGTCTTTAGCTAAGACCATCGAATGAAACCCAAAACTTGTGTTGTTCCTATTGAATTGTCTTTCCTCACGATCTCATTACTAGAAATCACATATTGCAAACATCATGAGAAGAAGTTTCAATTCTTATGATCCCCCAGTACCTGATTGTAAAAAATCTACTGTGTCTATTCAGTAAAATGTAACTAGACTATAAGACTTATTTAATATTAATGTCATGATATCTCAAGGTTCTCATTATTTCTTGGTATATATTATAATAATTATATAAAAAAATTAATAAATTGGCATTTACAATTCAATAGTGGATGCAAAAAATTCCACTCTATATTGGTAAGAAGAAATCATGTAAAACTAACTATATAAATGATATGGTAATCAAAATCACCGTAATGTTGTGTCTAAGGCGCCCACTATTTAAACACTCCCACATTAATGTAAGAAAACTTGGTAACTAAACTTATTATTTACTCAGATGATAAAGATCATGTTTTGTCTGAGTAACGACATTAGCTACTGGGCATGCCATAATTCTGTTGTGTGGTTATTATACTATATAGACATCACATCCTTGACTAAAACATCTCAAGAGATGGTATCCTTGAGTTTACCGTTCTTGTCCATTATCGAAACATGGAATTGTGGGCAGTAAGAATGTGATATTTTACATTATGATAATACTTTACATACTATGTGTTATTCTATGAACTGGAATAAATTATTATGTTTAACAACTTCTTAGTTGCATCAGAAGCTTCAAAGTACTCTGCATTTATAGGTATGACTACCACTAGCTTATATGATATTTTATCCCTCAACACCTAGATCGTAATTGTGATATTATATCAAGTTATAGTAGTTTACATCCTCTCAAAAATATAATGTTCTATTTGCAACATATGAAGTACATATCTTTTGTACATTACAAATTAGAAAAGAATAGTTCAGACAACATCACTTGCAATGTTCTTGGAATTAATTTATATTTCAATACTATAAAGAATATACTAGAAATATCAATTTTTGTACATATCATGACATACATTATTGATCCATCGCATAAGCGTATAGACTTCAACATACCATGTTTATATTCTCCCATGTCACATATATGTGAACCTAGAGTGATAATGCCATGTGACACCGAAAAAAATTCACCTATTGAATTGTTCAAACTTGTATTTCTTAATTCCAAGTCACTCTATATACTATTGAAAGGATCCATTAAACCTTTATATCCAGTTTAGTATATTGTGTTCTCTAAAAAATATGATTCTACATTAAGTCAACAACTAGAAAAATAATTTCATCTTCATATTAACTAAATATAATTCCAATATATTTTCTATATGTTATCGAATATATTTTTCTTCGAAAATCATGGAACCTCCACTAACTTCTAATAGACACATGGAAAACACTTATTACAAATTCATATTATTTGATCATATTTCTTACTTTATTCCTAAATTAATTATAGAAACTTTTAACCATAATTAGAATTCTGGGTAATGACCATCCCTTTCTGGTTGCGTCATGTAGACAACTTCACGATTTGGTTGTCTTACCATATAATGCAAAATAATATGATAATAGAAATTAGATTTGACTAATAAAATTTTAATGGATATAATAAAAACAACTGGGTATTACCAATATAGCCTTATTGGTACTACACATGTATAATCCATGTATCAACTCATTTGAATAACCACCGTAGTTTCCAAAATTATAGGCCCCTTTGTAATGGGATACATGGAATCCGTTATTGATTTTTAGGTTGTTATTTTCAGTCTTAGCTAAAAACCATGAAATATTTTCTTATAGGACTTTTTATTCTTTATCAATAAAATATCACCAACTGTGGTAAATTTAAAAACCATCACCATGGTTTTATAATTCTTATACAGTATGTGTCTCCAGAATATAAATTGTTCCACTTGTGCTTGTATAACTAGTTCCAATGAAAAATGCATGTTAATATTTATCATTGACTAAACCCAAGTCAATACAGCTTCTACTATCTCTAATTGAAATGTTCAATATTATGTTTAATTGTATTCTATCATTTGGAAAAAAACATTTCTATATTAGTGATTTATGTAATATACTAAATATTGTTATAATAATTAAAATATATGATAATTGTGTTAATTCCCATTATATGATTGTTTATTTCCTAATGAACTATTTGCATCCAAAAACATGTCTTTATGAAATAATTTATTTCATTGATAAAATTACTCATATGATATTCATTTATCATTATATTTGACATTTGGTTATGGGATATCTCCATTATTTTTCGATCACGTCCAGAAATATAATGGATGTTTTTTCATGGTGAAACATTGATACTACATACATTAATACTCTGATGTAGAAAATGTGTGTTTATGAATTGCTCCATGCTAAATTTTGTGGATCAATGATTACATATAAGTCATTATCATAGATCCTCATCATTAACATGAATGTGGTGACTTAGATAAGTGAATATGAATTTAGGAATTTTTAGATGCTACATTAGGATTATCATTGAATACGTGGTCAAGATATCCTTCAGCATGTTGAGTCAAATAAACTCATATCTTCTTACAATGAATATAATACACATTTCCATTAAATAATAACTTAATATAATATTATAAAGTAATTATATACCTCTTTTTTATTCTTGGAATAGTTCACACTCAGTTCTTGAAATAATTCCAAAATCATTGTGGCATACCATTATATATAATGGTTTCGTTGTCCAGAATAAAGATATCAATAATACCAAAGGTATTAAGCTATACCATTCCAATATAATATATAATTAATAAACTTGAAATCAAATTTTAGTTTTACAAGGAAAGATTTATCATTGCAAGAATGGGTACAAGGTTTACATTTTTACATTCATAACTCGTTCCCTATGATTCATGTTTTAGTAACGACTGATTGAGTATTAAATGCAAATCAAATTTTTATTATATATCCTTTAATAATTTCTCTATGTTTCCGAAGTGACATGTTGGATTAATGTTTTGTTCATTATCGATAATAGTTTTATAATAATCAATCACATGGTAATATAAAACTCTAGTAATTCTCACCACTATCCTAGGGATCAACCTTTCATTGCCACTTTCAGAATAAATCTGACTTCTAGTAATATTACTGTAAATACATGATTATAGTATATCAATAAACATAAGTGTTGGAAATATTGTGTTAAATACACATGAAGTAAAACTGAAATATTAAATAAATAAATATATCTAAATAAGAAGTCGTGTAATTGATTCTTTATTCAGTTAATTACATTTAAATTCCAATGTGTAAATTTATGAAATGCAAAGAAAATATACTTCCGTTAATAAAATTTTAATTTATTGAATTTGTAAATTATGACTTGGAATTTTCTAACTTTGTCCTTTTTTCATTTTCATTCAATATGATTCCTTCTAAATTAATGATTAATCTATCTTTTGTATTCTTACTCAAATGGAGAAATTCTACCTTAAATGATAATGAAGCGTGTAATCAATACATATTTATTTTGTAACCTAAAATGAGACAACATTAATAGGGTGAAAATTTTATTTGAATAAGATGTATTGAAAGACCATAACCTTTATTTCAAATTACACAATCATGGGTTTCCATTACCTATTCATATCATTTTTTCACGTTCTCTTGAAAACCACTTAGATAAGAGATTTCATGTTTTATCATTAATGTCCTCATATAGAGATCAAAACTAACATTGGTCAATGATGAAAGCATAATTTTAAATATTTTATATGTTGTATATATTATTCTCCTGTAATCAATTTCAACCTTTCTTGCTTAGGTAATTTAATAGATTAGGGATACTGTCACTGTGAGTTTCCAATTATATAGTGTCCAAGCACCTATAATATTCTTGGATACACATTCCAATGAGGAAATTTATATTGAACATAATTTATCTCAGTTTTTAAACACTTGGAGTAACATTTCAACTTTCTACAAAAATAAATATTTGCATATTAATAATTTTTATCTAGATTACCGATTTAGTCCATATAAATAATAAAATAATTAAATGAATCCCACTATTTTAATAGATTATAGGAACCCACTATGATAGATTCAGAATAATCTATTTCTTGAGTATTCTAGTGGAATGGATCCCTGAACCACCCCTCTTATTATTCAAGATATATCTACACCACCACATATCGGGTTTAACGAAGGCGTTTGGATGGCCAACCACATTAACTCACGATTCCTTGATCTTTTGAGAGTAGTGACTACTTCTAAAATTAGAACATTATTTACTAAATGATTTATTCTAAAATTTTATATATTTAGATAGGGTTAATACGTAATACCATATTCAATAATTTAATCCACCATTTTAATAAGGATTCCCTAATAGTAAGAGTCACCCTCCGATATGGCATGACCGAAAACCAAAACAATCAGTTTTTTCCAAATGTGAATGATAAGAAAAAATAATTAGGATTATTTTTTTGAAGTTTTTTGTATCTTTAATGTGTCAAATGGAATAATTTTATATTTTTAAGCATGTTCTATGAGATCTCACTCCCCACTAACTATGTAAGAAATAGAGAAATCGCCACATCACGAGTTCATTTTAACATTCATTCTTGTCTATTATTATTTTTTGTGATTGCAATAATAATGAATACATAAATAAAATTATTACCTGATTATGAGTCAGTACTAATGGTTGATTTGTGGTGTGAATAATGGACCAAATTAGAAACTGGGGGTAATTCATTAGTCACGTCACATTCATGTCGAATTGTAGTGTCTTCCCACCCAATGCATCAGGTCCATGTCTGGTGTGTTGTCATAACTCAAAACGATGATTTTCACTAGTTGTCTTGTCATTATAAAAAAATACTTGCATGTTCCCAAGGGGGATTGTGGTGTTAAAATACATCTCTAAAGTAGACGCTCATGTCCTTGTACATATAATGACACTTCAGATGACACATATATAATCTTTTAATTAACTACACATTATATACTAGCATGAAATAATTAAATTAATTAATTAAATAAATGAGAAAAGGACATACATTGTTCGTTTCACATCTCAAGACCAATAAATATTCATTACATCACGTATTTAATATAAATTCCTAATAAATTTACTATGCATTAAAATATACTCGTGGGAATTATAATTGAATTAATAATTCAATTTTATTTTTAATTCAATATTTTCATCGCTCAGTTCCAATTAATTAATGTTATTTTAAATCTGAAAATTGAATTAATTAATAAATTCGATTTAACCCCAATTTAAATTAATTCATTTCACATAATTTATTATACAAAAAACTTATATTTAATTAAATTACATATCAACATAAATAAAATTAAATAATTTTAATAATTTTTTAAAAAATAATAATTACTCGGGCCTCGTAAACCACTTAATTAACCTGTACGGATAGGGTCGAACAAGCCAAGTCCCATTTAAGGTCGTGTCAACCCATGAAATAGTGTTTTTGGTTAGGTGGCTTCACCTAAGCCTATTGATGTCTAGCCAGACCTACCCCAACCTGAATCGAGGGTAATCAGATCTGTGAAGGGGTTACCTCAAATTTCCTAGATTGATGGAGGTTGTGGCTGGAGTTGGGAAATATGATGGAGGTTGACGGTGGTCTGCCTAAGACCTAGAATGGTAAAACAATACCATATTTGGTTGGAAAAAAGATCAGGTGGCCGCTGTGGAGGCATGAAATGGTAGGAATTCAATGGTTTGATCGATATGTTGTCGTCAAGGTATGTTCCATCATAGTGGGAGGCCCCACGGTCAGGGTATCTACTGTTGCAAGAGGTAGGCGGTATCCTTAATTTCAGGAGAAGGGGTGACATCAGGTGGGGAGATGGGTCGGATGCTACCAGTCACCAGAGGTGAAGCTGACCAGAGCCCTATAGGTCATGTAATAATATATAAGTGTTTTTCAGATTCTAAGAGGGTGAGTAGATCTCTGAGAGGAGGGGAAGGATGATAGCCGACATGCCTTAGTGGCTTGGAGAGGCACGCAAGTTTGAGGCTATGCAGGGCACTGGTGTAGCGCATCTGAGAGAGTGTTTTTTCACTTGTTTGGGGTGGTTCTTCATAGGAATGGGATGTTGAAGGGGTCTAACCATCGTGATCCCATTTAAAAAAGAAACCCTTTTGACATAAGAAATTTACATGTCCAATATTTCAGTTTTTGTTTGATTCCAACATAACAAAATTAATTTTTTTAGATGCTCCTTGGTGGATTTCATGCCTGTTGTCCAAGGTTTGAGTCATGGGGGAGGTGGTAACAATCATTATAGGGTGGGGGACAGTACCTTCCATGTATAGGTGCAACTCCCCAGTAGCATAGTACATGAGTTAACGGGTGTGGGGTGTAGAACAGAGTATGACCCAATTAGAGGCATATGTTTTAAAGAAAATGAATATTTTATTGGACCTGTGATGCTCCCAAAAATAGATCATATATCATGTATCCCACTAACTCGTGGTCTCCATGATCTGGTCCCTAACTCGAGACATTTATTTGGATATCTATCCAAGTTAGCTAAGGATTTATTTCTCCTCCACAGAGAATCGACCCCTGGGATAACTGCAATTTTAACAACAAGGGAGCTTCTCTACTGCCGCTAGAATATATTACATAGTGTTTGGAAAGAAGCTCTCAAAAATGGACCATATACCACATATCCCACTCACTCGTGGGATCTGTGCTCTGGGACCTAACTTGGGCTTAGTATTTGGATATATCCTCTATCCAGATACAGATTAATTTTTCCTCCGTGGAGAATCAAACTCGAGGCTGACTGGAATTTAACCAACATGGGAGCATCTCTGGAACCACTACACCATTTGGTGTAGTGGTACGAGAGAAGATAATTTTTTGGTTAAAGTTTTATCATCCATGGGTATTATTCTCTAGGAAGGATAAATAAATCCCCAGTTGTCTAGGGGAGATATCAGAATAACTGGACCATGTTTTTAGCCTAAAACGTCGAGCCCATGAGTCAATGGGTTGTGGGGTGTATGGTCTATTTTCAAGAGTGTCATTGGTCCCACAAAAAAATCATTTTTATGTAACCTATGACACTAAACGTGTTGTTTTACATGCCACACCCTACACCCCCTAACTCACTTAATGGAAAACTAGGGAGTTACACTATCACGTGGTAGGTACTATCCTGGGGCCCCACTAGGACCATATCATGATAGTATTGAATACTATTAACAGAATAAGGGTAGGTTCTAGAAACCATCATGGCCCCTAAAGAGATAAGTATTGTAACATCTATGAAAGCCAACCTAAGAAAACATACCATTTAATATAATATATATTTCTATAATATCTCATAAACAAGGATTCACATCTGGGTCACTACCCTTTTCTTGCATTTTTATTTTTTTGATCTTACATGATTGAATTACCTTAGATGACCATAGTCATTGATTTATCAAGGTAATTTCATCCTGATCAACATGTCTTGAGATATAATACATCCTTAACCTAGATGCAACAAATTCATTCTTGATCATTCAACCAATATCATGCCACCAATGATGCAACTGACAAAAACTACATTTGACATGATTTCAATAACATTGTTCTCATCATATATCAAAGTGAAAAAAGTAATGGAATGTGTTGGAAATGATTTCATGTGAGGAGATCATTATATATGATCAGAGATAAGAACATCCAATGACACCGTACTATTTTTGTGTTCCAATTAGTGGGCATATTTTCATAATCTCACTACTAGAGATCACCAAGTATGAAATTCATTAGAATTAGTATCAGTTCGTATGAGCCCCCAACACCTGATCATGAAACATCTACAGTTTCCAATCAGTATTATGTATCTAGACTACGTGACTGTTTTTTAAGATTAATGTCATAATAGATCATGGTTCCCATTATAATTTAATATTTTCAATAACCGTTTGATAAGAAAATTAGTCCATGGTAATAAACATTTCAATAGTAGGCGTAGAAAGGAATACACTATAACGGTAAGAAAACATCGTGTATAATAGACTTATATACATGATATGGTAATAAAAACCAATTCATAGTTGGGTCTATGGTTCCCACTATTTCAAATAAAATCAAATTAAATTTAACTAGTTTGATATTCAAAAGATATAAAGTCATCAAATTCACACACTTTTATGTTAGAGGAGGTATAGACATGATAATTGATCATTATACCATTAGAGTTTTTACATAAAAATAAACATCAAATCAATTAGGTTTTAATGTTGTTCCCTTAAAATATTCCATTGATAAAAAAGTGTAGGTAGATCCAGAATCAAGTATAAAATTAGTTTATCTAGATTATATGATACATATTCTTTTCACCATGTGATTATCATAACACTCTTTGTCAATAATGATCATATAAGAGTTTTTTTTCTATTAATAATAGTGGTTATTGATGCTTATTAACCTCATTATCCCATGTTTAATGAAATTAATTCCAATAATTCCCAAACACCTTTCATCTAAATCACTAAAGTGTTGGTCGATAATTTTTTTCGACATTTAACCTCATTCATTTAATAAACGAGCCTCAACAAATCAACCAGACATTTTTTTCTAAAATGATGGGACTACCACATATGAAACATCTTATTGTTCCATTAAAAAACATACCTGAGTGATTAATACATAATTTTCTACATATAGGTGGTTTACAAATTTTATTACCACTATATTAAATACCATAAGATATTATATGAAACAACACCGTCCCTTTTATATTACTTTAACAATTAGGTTTTCTATCTTACATTTCCACATTGAGTGTACATTGAATGATTTATTCATAGTTTCCAATATCCCTTTGAATAATTGGTTTGAAACCACTAAATAATCGATCTATCTCGCATTCTAGATCTAGTATAATACTAGAATTACACATTTCATGTATTTAAATTTTTTATTCACAGGAATTGAATAATTTATAAACCCTATGCTTCAAATCTAGATATTACATCACTCTTTTAGTTGTGTAGAGTTTGGGGAGAGTAGATATCGATGAATACAGTCTTAAAACCCATCAATTCTATAGATTTTATTTATTCATCACTCCTTTTATTATTAATAAGATTATTACATTAATCCTCTTTGACTTCCAAGATACATACTATGATGAAAACTGGCTCATTGAATTAGTATTCTCAAATGAAACATGTTTTTGCATCAAATTGATCAATTTTTTAAAAATTATTAGATCATATTTCCCAAAAATTGTTTAATTTTTAATATAAATGATTTAATGGAATGTCAATACCTCATTGATTAATTTTCATGCTCAACATGGTATATGTTTCCTTCTAAATCGTGAGAATATTTAGTGAGAATTATCACATGATATTTCATCTCATCTTACATGAAATATGTTTTCTCTTAAGAATAGCCATTAAATAATACATCATATTTATTTTTTACATGATTCATTATTGTTCCACCCACTGAATGAAACAAAAACCATAATGTAAAAATATATTTATCTTAATTACTGTAATCAATAATATAATCATTAAAATTATTAACATATAATGTACAAAAATATTACACCTTCTTATCAACCAATGAAACATTATTTTTAAACTTGATATCCATGGTAATCATCTATTTGAATCCTTCATAATGTTTTATAATAAATTATGAATTAACCAAAACATTTCCTTTGGGATTGTCAAACCATGTTCACTGAAAGATCATATTAATCATGCACCATAATGATGGATGATATATACTTGATGGATTTGTTTAGGGCTATTACACCTATATTAATTTTGGGAAACCTGCATCAACTTATAGTACACATGAATGTATTTATAGAGGAAAAACACAACCATAACAAATCCTCAGGATAATATTTTGTTTTAGGATTACCCCAAAGGCTTCACCAATGTTATATAATATTAATTTTAAAAAATGATTAAAACCTACCCTGATACCAACCGAGGTGACCTGAGCATAAAAAAACATAAATATTAGACCATTTTAGATGAATAATTAATATATAAAACAATTTTTAAATGACCATGGTCTATAATGTATTATTTTTTAGAGATTATATAAAAAAATAAATTATTCCATAAGGAATTTGAAATATCTCCTATAATGGTCTTCATATTATTACACTCAAATGCATAACATACTTAAAACCTTCCATGAAAACCGAATTAATTGAACATAATAAAGAGTGATTTCATATAAAATTAGGGTAAATAAAGGTGATATGAATCAATGATAATGTCTGAGTATAAATTAATGATAATATAATCTTTAAATAAATATTTTATACATAATAAATTATATATATTTGATAAAAAATCATGACCTAATGATTTTTCATAACTAAACAAACATAAGAGTGTAGAATTATAAATAATCATTCTTTATCAATGAGAAAATTTAAAAAACATATGAATGTGATAGAAAATATTTTTATAACACAATAAATATGTATGAATAGAACCATGTTCACACATTTAGATAAGTACATGAATTTATGTCCCCACATAAACATATGAATATGAAATCGGTTCCACAAATAAACTTATAGAAATTAATCTACTACCAAAAATTTATTTTTTGTTATGAAACATGTTTCAGACATAACATATTTATTTCTTAAATTATCTTTCATTAACCAAGTATTGGAGTGATATAATTTACCCACCCACTACATTACCTTAAATGAGTAGTTTTCTTTAATATCATAAAAAATTATACCATTTTATTATAATATAATCTGTGGAAAAGAAATAGTTTTTACGATATATTTCAACATAACATAGTTAACCCATAGAAAAGTAATAGGGTTCATAGAATCATCTATAAAATAACATCATAATATGGTATAAAGTGAAAATTAGTGGGTGATATCATAGAATAAAATACCCAAAGAAACATAAGATAACTCAAAGGATTCTATCATAAATGAAAATTGACAACAAAATTTCATTGGAATATTCCATGAGGAAGATTTCATTTTATAATTGAGATCACATACATAAATTTAAAATACTTCAAAAATGTTATGTGAATCATTTTCATTGAATAGAACCTTATAAAATAGTAATTTAATCATCAAATCATTTAGTGTTCAACACATCATGATATTGTTTTCATGCCTTAATCATTATAAAAATAATATGTTCACACCTTTCATAATAATTACTTTTTTCATAAAATGATAATAAGTGTATTTGTTGACTTATTGTAAAATATAAATCATGGGTAAAATTGAATTTAAATAATAATTTTAGAATATTAAAAAAATGATAATTTTTTTGAAATGATGTATTTTTAAGGAAAATTAATTATCATTGGAATATGATAAATAAGGGTTGATTGTATTAAAAACAATTCTTAACTATTTTTAATACGACAAAGTGGAAATTAGTACTAAAACATCCAAATTACAAAAAATACTAGAGGAGAAAAAATTAATAGGTTTTCTTTAATAAAGAACCTATTGTTTCCATAAATATAAATTTATGTTTAATTATTGATTATTACAATATGATTAAAATAAAAGTCTCATACCACAAGTCATTTCTCCCTTTATATGCATTCGAAACTAATATATATAAATATGGATTTATTAATCATATTTTCTAGAACCATATTAATATAAATAATACAGTATATGGTTTACTTATTCAATGACTATAGATGTAGTTACATTATATCCCATGTGTTTTACAGTTTTATGATCTCGAAAACCATTTATATGTTACAAGTGATTTAGTTTTCATGGATTTATATAATGTTTTTACCTTTTTTAATTCACTTCTACTATTATTTTCCAATTCTATAAACATTTTTTGAAATTTTCCTTTTTATGGGAAATATGCTAATTGAGGCAATCAACTATATAGATATTTATATATATTAAATAATATACTACACAAATCATTAACATAAAGTAATTTCCTATGAAAGTTCTTTAAATCACAAATTCATATGTATGAAAATTTTCTATATAGATGAATTAGTTATGTGGAATATGAGGTTTCCAATAAGGAATCTATGTGAATTTGATATACAGAGTGAACATGTATTTTTTATATGTGAAAACATTATCTACATGGTTCCAATCGACTACTTGATTTATTTCATTATAGAAAATTTGTCTATGTGAAGAAATTTGATATGTGAAGAACGGGTACATGGATAAATTTTTTATATGAATTTGAATTAATTGAATTTTTCTATATAGTGATTTATAATTGGTTAAATAATTCAGAAACCTATATATTTGTTACAACTAGATTATATTTAGTCAAATTTAATGATTTCATTGATCTATTAAATATTTTACTACCACTTTATGTTAAAACCGATTTGCAAAAGCATATGGGTATGGAGAGAAGAAATTATTTTCGAATAATTTATTTTCTTGTCTTACATTTATGGTATAAATTTAGAAAATGACATTAAAAATTTAATTTATAGATCCTATTTTAAATGAGATATTTATCTATAATATTATTATATAATACGTTCAATAGATTATTGAATAATGGGTTATATATATATATATGTTACAAGAATAAAATATAAGTACCTATACTCTCTTTCACTCTAAATCTGTATATGTCGATGATTCTAAATGCTATGAAAAAGAACATTAAAATTCAATATTTATATAGAAATTAATTCAAAATAAATATTGTTATGTATGAATACAACCCTGATGCTGTACATCATTATCATTCTCTCACTTTGATATCTTATCACTTATGTCATTTTCAACTTGAAATTGTGTGCTTTATTTGTATTGTCTCATTTATTACATCCAACTACTAGAGGTTTGGACTCCTTGTACTGAGTGATGAAGTATGGAATTTTTTGAATCATTATAGGACCCCATCGAATGACACTTGTTTTTTACCAAGTGATAGCATCTTGAGCTAATTTGATATTAACATGTGAAAAAGAATTGTTAAATATATATATATAGTAGAAGGATCTATTACTTGAGCATTGGTGGAGAAAACTATTGTAGTTTTCTTCAAAGAACTACTAGAAATCAAATTTGATTGATTTTGTCTACTAATTTTTTTCCTTTTTTTGTTATGGAAAAAAATTATTAAAACCATTTATACCATTATGGTCAGTGGTTTTATGGGATGAAATTTTTATGAACTTATTTCAACACCTCTTTATTCATATTAGTTTTTTGTCTCTGACAAAAAAATTATTTTAGAGTTTGTTAATTTTGAGCTCCCAACTCTAATATTTTTAGGTCTGAAAATCATATTCAAATTGATGATATGGATAAAAATGTATAATTTATGTATATTGTAAGATATCCCAACATCTATAAGGAATTTTATAGTTTTGTCAAGGCATTTATGATTATATAATTTAATTATAATGTTAAAATGTTTAATTTAAAAGTATTAAAGAAAAAAAATTTCTAAAGGACTTCTAGCGATGTGGGATTCAACTGCTGATATAGAATATTATTTAAACTCAAAAGTTATTAATAAATTAATAATTGGACATGGACCTAAGGGTTTCAAATGTGTTTTTCATTGTGAATCATTTTATGTGATGCGGAAAAAAATATATAATTTATGAAGGTAATAATAACGTTTCTCAACTCAGATACAACAATTCCATGTTGATGTTTGAAAAAATTTGGATGGTCGACAGAGAAATAATATAATATTAAATGGTTGATGAATATTTATTATAGAGATTCTTCTATTATACTTCCAATTATTTAATCCACTCAAGAACTAAATGGTCATATTGTTATACTATCTAGGAGGAGTGTAATCACATATATCTTGAGGAAATTCACTAATGTAAAATATTTCAATATGAAAAATATCATTAGAACACTGAAGATGTATAGGGTAGAAATGGAAGCCTAATATATATAGAATGGAATTATTAAGAAATAAGATCCAATTTTGAATGTTTCAAACTCAAAATATGAATATATGAGTAAAAAAAATTTATAATTAATCTTATGAAGCAAAGTCAAATAATTGATACTTTAATAGTAATCTTTCACAATTATCAATGATCATAAAAAATTTATACAACAAGAGAATATTGCATAAGAAATCCATTTAATAAAAAAAATTATAATGTTGGTAACAATAAAGTTTGGTGTTATGAGTCAAAAAATCTTTAACATATCAAATAATACTGTCTATAAATTCATGATAGAATGAAATATGATAAGAATCATAAATGGAAACCCAAATTTAAGAATATGATGAAGGAAAATTAAAAGGAATGGTTGAGTGACTAAAAATAATATAGTGACTACATAACTTCTGAATCATTGGTTTAAATTTATAATCAAAGGCCAACATGTTATTTATAGAACAATCAGCTAAAGTAAATTAATATTACTCTTCTGATCATGAATCCAATATTTGAACTAGAAATATCCCTTTTGAATAATTGAATTCATATTATACCATGATGGAAATGAAATATTAAATATATAAAAATATATAAAAATCCATAAAACATCTAAAAATATTGTTGTAATAAAATTAGAGGACATAAACAAAAAACTTCTAGAGTAAAATGTAATGTTGGAAAGTTTTATTTTTTCTATAGCTATTTTTCAGAAATAAAATTTAAATATATAAATCTTAAGTTAAAGATATTATATATTCAAATATTGTTTTTAAAAAAATTGAAACAATGTAAATCAAATCCTTTATAATAAAAGTGCCTCTAATGACGTGTTTAGAATATCAACAAATTGTGATAACCAAAAGTTGAAAAAAATATATTGTGAACAATAAAAATATTAAATTCTTATCTCACTTTATTTTCATTAATTTTGGATACCCAGTAATGAATTATAATTTTTTTATTTAAAAAAAATCAATTCTTTATAATGAAACATTATTTTATTTCCTGAAAATATTTAGAATTCGGTAATGTAATTTCTGGAAAACACAATTAGATTTGCATCCTTGAATCCATGGTTGGTAAAATTTTAAAATACAATAGAATATGGGTACCAAAACAACATATTACATGTTATTTAGTGTAAAATCAAAAATATCATCAATGAAAAATATTAGGTATGCAGTTCTTACTCAATGAATACAAGTAGAGATTTATTAAATTTTGATTCATTGCCAAAAATTGATGGATCCTATGTATCATTTTGTAAAAATCCTTAGTGATCTATTATGGAAGTTGGATTACATTGAAATCAATGATTACTTATCATCAACAATGTTCTATATGTGTAGGGATAGATACACAACATTATACTCCTCTTTCAGCATTACAATGAAATTTATTTCGTATATTTTTCAAACATTTTTTCTGTGTGTAGAGATAAATTTATTACTATTATTGTTCTAAGAACATAGAATTTTTTTACATTAGATATTAATAATCTGTGTTAAAAATTGAATATTTTAAATGATAAAAAAATTAATCTTGGATTTGGTATAGAAGACTAGGAAATTTTAAAGTTTATTTTTTGATAATATTATCTAATAGATATTTAATTTTAGATTTACTTCAACATAAATTGACAAAAGATAAATTATGTGATTAATGAAAATAGGAAATAAGAACAATACTTCTTGGAACTTATCAACATTGATTTTTTTTACTATCTAGAATAAAAATCCAAAAATGAATTTTTTTTGTATTCTAATTAATAAGTTTTTAATATTTTATTCAGTTTTATTTTTTTGTTTCAAGAGTGAATCATGTTATTTATATATATGATTCAATAAATTGGATCATAAAGGGAAATATTCCCAAAATAGATCAATGATTAGTTACTATGTTGGAGAATTTGAAATTTACGAGTTTAATTGTTAATGTCTAAATTATGATATCAAACATGCTTTTTTAGCCCACCAAAAACCACAAGGGAATAGTGTTATTGTAATGAGAAATATGAACATGTAATATATTACTTGGAAAATTTAATGTAAATAAAACACTCCTTTTAAATTTAGGTTTGAAAGTTTAAATATAGTATAATATTTAGATAATAGGTTCTAATTTGTCTTATTTTTAGGAAAACACCATATGAAATATGAAATAATAGGAAAAAAATATATAGATACTTTAATATGTTTAAATTGAAAATTTTTTTTCTTGACAATAAGATATGCCTTTGTAAATTTTATTTAGTGGCTAATGAAGTAATATTTTTTTATTATTCTACTTCAAGGCTTATAATTTTTTCCCAAATTTGTAAATGATTTTTAAAGAGTCAACTCATGTGAAATTTAAGAATAGTGATATTTTTTATCATAAAATGTTAATGATTATGCGATTATAGATTTTTTGTGAAACATGAGACTTAAACCATTTTTGAATATAAAATGGATGACAATATGGAAGTTGATTTTGGTGAACCAAATCTCAAATGGACGGAAACTGGTGAGAATGAATGTGTTCTTCCCAGAAAGCCTAGAACCATGAAAAATCATCCATTATGAACTATTATAAAGAATCTTATATTAAGGTATTATGGATTTAAATATTTTATGAAAATATATAGAGTTATTTTATGTATTATCATAAATAGATCTTAAAACATTATAGGAATCCATTTCTAAAAGAATTTGGGTTTTGCAATGCAAAAATATTCAAACCATTTCAAGAGAAATATTGTATATAAATTAGTTGATTGACCCACTGGTTACCCAATTATAAGAAGAAATCTTGATCCTAATAATAAACATGGTTATGATGGTCTGATCATAAGAAATAAAGATAGATTATTTTCTAAAAGATATAATGAAGAGAAAGGAAAACATTGTAATTAACACTTTTTCACACATATCAATTATTTATGACATTAGGATACTTGTATCCTATGTAAAACATATATGTTTTAAAACATATCATATGGATGTGTAGTATTTATTATTAAGTGGTTTTATTGTGGAGGTTGTTTATGATAAAAAACCCCTTTATTTAGAATGGAAATATTTTCAAAATTATATTATCAACCATACTAAATCACGTTGTAGACATAAAAAGGAAACTAGATCTTAGTATGAGTAATATTTTTTATTATTTAATCAAATTAATGTTCATAAGTAAAAGAGAGATGCTACCATTTTCAAGAAAACATAATCTTTTGATATCATTCTATTACAAATATATGATTATGAAAAGATTTTTTGATCTACAAATAAAAAATATCAATTTATATTCCAAATATCGTGATAATTGTTCTATAAATGAAGAAAATGGGTGAATTGAATTTCATTATAGGTTTTATTATATTTCAAAAAGCACTTTTGGAATGTTAAAAATAATATAAAATATATTTTTGACCTACATAATAGTTCTCGTCATGAAAAAGATAAACTTCAGCAATCTCCTAGGAGTTCTAATGAATGAAATGTATTTGGATTGAGCTGTGAATTATTTGACAATGATTTATAAAGTTGAAAAATTATGAGTCTACTATATTTAACATCTATTAAAAAAGAAATTATTCTTATATTGTAATTATATCATAGATTCTAATCCAATCCAAATGAACCTAATAAAAAAATCCAAAATGAAATTTATTATTTGTAAAAGGGGCAGTGAATCCTTTTTTTTCAAAATTAATTATTTTAAATTGAAACCATACTTGATAATGAAACTATTTTTTTATATAATATAGGAAGATTTCCCCCATTTCCTTGAACATTCTTGGTAAATCATTATTATCCTAGTCTAGTATGAAACAATAATCAGTTGCATTGTATACTATGAAAGTTGATTATATTATTATTGATAGTTTTTTTTGAACAATTGTGTTGAATGAAACACAAATTATTGGATTTTCGATTCAATTTTTGTCAAGTATCAATCAAATTTGATATCCCTTGTGATATCAAAAAGTTTTTAATTTTGATAAATAATTTAACAACAATGAATATAGATTTAAGGAATAATATCTTGTTAGATCACATATAGAATTGCAATATCTAACATAAATTAACCTATACAAATAACCAGTTAGCTAATATATGTACTAATCCAAATAAATTAAACAAATTATTTTATTTAGTGGTAACTAGGGTTACGTGGGTACAAATGATTTTAAATGTATTTTATTCATTTTAATTTTATTTATTTAATTTCATAATTTCTACTTAATCTCTATGTATTTGAATAAATTTTCGATAATTAATGAATGTATTCTCTATCAATATTTATTTATTCCTAATAAAATAATTAAAATAAAATTAAAATTTATTTTGTAATGATAAATAATTTTTTATTTTCTTTTATTTATTTATTATTTTATATCAGATGTGGCCATAAAAATAATTATTCAACGTAACCCTATATTAAATTAGTATGTGACCATAAATATAAAATGAATCCTTGAAAAAAAAATCATTCAACTATGAAACTCATTATAGAAATCCCAAAATCAACTTCAATTCTCAAGACCTTATACCAAACTCTATATGAAGTGAAATTTTATACGATGATATTAACATAGTTCTAGATATTTAATGATTTTAAAGACTGGACATGATCCCCATCGAGTTCCTAAGAGTTAATTTTTGCCCATGGCTCGATGGAAGGATCACATATACTATCGAAAAAATATTTACAATCATAATGATAAAACTTTTATTTTTTTGTAAAATAAATTAGCGATCATGATTGAGTATGATTTCAACAAATTTATTCTAAATATATATTTTTTTGGGTGATGGGGAGGATAAGCTTTCAATAATGGTTAATGTGAATTATTTTATATTTTTCATTAGAAAGGGGGAAAGGACTACATATCCCTCATGTTGGGCAGTTTATATTTTGCCAAAAATTAGTTATATTGAGCCAAGTTAGACACAGAAAGTATCTTAATATTATGTTTGAGTCCAATAAATTAAAAAGTAAGAATGATAAGGGTTTATTTATATAGTGGAAGGTTTTTTGATTGTTTATATAGACTACTATTTATCAAAAGGTTGGTGAGGTGGAATTTGTTTTCAAATGTTCTTATCAACAATATTATGTTGAATATGGATCAGTGTATGATGTGGTCAAATATCATTATTATTATGTTAAGGAGGTGTTGAACTACTAAAAATATATATGTCTAAAATCCTTAGTGTTAGAATGGAAGAAAAATATATCAATAAAGTATAATCTATTATGTTTAATATGAGAATAATCCTATTAAAAGTTCTCATGATGAAATTTGGATATAACTGATATGAAACCTCGTGTTCATTATGACACATTGGATTGAACATTTATACAATGGTTGTTATACCGAAATCATATAGTAGCTTAGGGGCAGTCATCAACTACATCACCTCTTAGTAATGTGCCACCTTCTAAGAGTGTTACTTATAGGAAATTAAATTAAACAACATCTATTAGGTTAGAACGAGTAGTTCCAAATGTGGGACAAGTTAATGAATAAGTTTTCTAGAGTAAGGGGATAAACAATTAGTATTTTTTAATTTATCTAGCTAGCTGTTCAAGTTATTTTGATTTTATATATAGCTCATATGGATAGGGTAATAGTTAATATACCTAGTGTTCTTATTGTTGGATAAATAGAAGAAAATAAGGTTAATAACATATTAATTTATCGTCCTTTGTATCACATGTTATTGAGAAATTTAAATCTATGAATATTTAAATAACAGATGTGTTTATTAAATCACATAAACTATAGATTACACTATATTCTCCTCCTGTACCATAGGATAATCCTATATAAGAAAATGTCTTAAAAGTTTATAATTTTAGAATATGATGAATAAATTATTCTCAATTATGATATCTCAATTTGATAATATCATTTGTGATTATTTTGAGTTCAAGAAATAATTGATATATTCGACAGAAAATATTAGTCTAGTGAATGAAAGTCCAATTACCTTAGGGTATTTTGTTATGCTTGTTGAGATGATGGCTTCCTAGACCACTATGTAATACAACCAGTGAATCTTGTTGACTCTGGTGTAAATGCTTAGAATTTTTTGGGTTTGAGAGCCTAGGAAAAAGATATTAGAGGAATCTATATCACTAGGTATGAAGAAAATAATATTAGAGGGCTTGAGGAATCTTAAAAAAAATTCTCTGGTAGTTTAGTCAGATCATTCAGTGGATGAACATAACGATATTCAATGATTCAATACTTATATTAAGGATATATTTGTCACTCTAAAATTTATATTTGTGAATTATATTTAATTTAATAATATGTTGCAATAAAATTCCACTTCTATTTCTCCATATTTTGAGGTTCTAGATCTTTTTAATTATTTTTATCAACTATTTTCATATATGAATTCAATATCAACAGCTAATAAGTCACTTTAATGTTACATGCTCACTCCTATGACATTGGAAAATATCTATATGGAATTTTTTTGTGATTCAAAATACACCAAACAGGACATTAAAAATATTTTATTGGTAATAAAACATCGATGGATGATATTCATTTATTTATCAATGTATTTGTTCCTTCATTTGATGAAAAACTGGATAAAACATGGTAGATATCTATGAATATTAGATATACAATTTCATTATCTATTAATACCATTAGAAGAAACCATCATAACATTAAAACAATACTAGATGATATATATTATGGACATAACTATTTTACCGAGACACTTATAATGATGAATCTAGTTCTAATGTGTCTATGTAATCTCTTGTTGTATCGACCACGAATAGAGGAATGAAACTTGTAGTATATAGACATACCATCAAATTTTAGAACTGTTAGCTTCATCAAGTTCATTAGTTACTAAATAATATTCTAGTAAAATTCAAGGGTTTTCTCTTGTTATCATAGAGTATCAATAAACATTTTATAAAAATATAACCTCTATATAATTAAAGTTAATAATTTTTCATGTCTCAACAAATAATATTCAGAAAAATATATCTTCTGACACTCCTCCAGTTGAGTCCATCTGTGAACTAGAAGTTATAATTTCTATATCTTCATTGAAATTTTCATTCTTATATATTAAAACATTAAAATGGAATTCTCAAAAAATAAATTATCCTTAGTTTATCAGATGTAATTATTAGCCTATAATACAATTTTATATTTCTGTAAACCATATATCATTAAAAGGATAAATTTTTTTTTATGTTATTTTCCCTCTCAATGATAGAATATGGATTCTATATATTATTTTATATATAATTTTATAAAATATTTCTTGAATCTATATAGAGTGTTAACAATTTTCATTTAAATACTGATATAATCATTAGGGTTTGGATATCAAAAAATGATAGTGGAGTTTGTAAGAGTGTTTCTACCACTAGTAGTTGACCATCCATCAATCACTTCCTCCTCTCTACCCATGAGAAACATCAACCCAAACATCTATCCATGTATGAACCAATCCAAAAACCTAGATTATTTAACTAATGTATTATACATGTGTTTTATGGTTTTAATACTTGTATATTTTTACCACTCTATGTGATTAATAAAAATATTTTTTTTCACTTTTTATTTCTAAACAAACATAGTCATTTAAGGATTTTTCTAATAAATTGATTCACTAAAATTTCATAATTTTATCCTTTCCGTAATTAAAATAAACTTTTAGTATAATATGATAAATTTTAAAAGCTAAAAATGATAAATTAAATGTTTTTATGTCTCCGAAACCTTCTCTATTAGTATCACAAAAATAGGAAGAATATAGAGAAGACTACTCCATAGGGAGAATAAAGGGTTACTTGAAAATATTAAAAGTATTATATTTTATATTGTTTTTTAGATAAACCTTACACATTTTATAATTTAATTTTTTTTGTTTAATTGATTTTTTAATCATTAAAAACAAGAAGAATTTTGGTTTCTAATTTTGTTTCAACATAGCTCATATCCTATATGTTTTTTAAAACCTAAAAACCTACATATATTACTATGGATTTTTTCAAAAGCGTGTTTATAAGGATTTAATATTATTTAAGTCACTAATAGTGTAATTATCCATTTTTAATGTTTAATAATGTTTTTCATTTCTTTAAAATCAACTACATTGGAAAATTAGCTAGATTTATATTTATTTATGTAAACCAATTGGATGAAACAATTAGTTGTGTACTCTAATCAGCTACAAAAATAGAATACATTTACAATTAAGATACATGATATTTTTCTACATAGATAAACTTTCTTCATAGAAATTAGTTATTTTAATTAATCTCATATGTGTATTGGATTTGTGGAGTAATTGACTATGTGGTTTGGATCCATCGAATATTCAACTATCTAGTTCTAGTTAGCTATGTGGTTCCATTTAGAAATGTGATTCAGTATGATATTCAAAATTTGGATATGTGATGAAATAAGTTACATGATGAAGGGAAACATTTATCAATTCAGATATATTAATTATATTATTTGGAATTGGGCTATATGATGATCTATAATTGGATGTGTCATTCTTCAACCTGCATATTTTTTATCATCAGAGAACATTAAATATAATTTAATTTTGTTTTTGATACATTAAATATTGTACTACCTATTAATGTTAAAATTAATTTACAAAAGGTTTCAAGTATTTAGTGAAAAAAATAATGAAAAAATTTATTTATTTGTCATGTTGTTGAGTTATGTTTGAAAGAAATGGCATCTTGAATTTAATTAATTGGACATATTTTATAAGATATAATTCTATGAAATATTCCGAGAGAATACATGAAATATTTTTTCATATAATAGTTTATAAATAGATATAAAAATAACATAAAATAATATGTCTAACCATTAAACTCTTGTTCTATATCATTCAAATATTTAATGTGTTAAATAAAAGAATAAGAAACATTAAAGATTTCTATATTTGTTCATTCCAGACCAGTCGTTCTGTGTATGAAGAATCTCCTCGAGATATACATCATTATAATTCTATATCATAAAGATCAATTAACTTCTGTTAGTTAAATATTTCCACAATGTGTTCAATTTTACTCTCCCATTTATTCATTCATCCTAAATGAATTGGAATCTCCTTATATTGAATGTTCATGAATGCTGTTTTTGAATCCTTGTATAGGAAAAAAATATCATAGTTTTGAATCGACTGATGGATTCTTGAACTTAATTGAAAAGTAAATTGGAAAAGGATTGGGTTTAATTAAATTATAATGATGGGAGATTTGTGATTTTTTATAGTTTAATAGGGGATTTCTATTCTACAATCCACTAAAAATCTATTTTGTTTGATCTTTTCCTCATTGATTGTATTTATAAAATTTATTTATGATAAAAAAATATTGGAATATTTTATACATTGAATGGTGGATATTAAATAAACAAAATAATGAACTCAATTCTAACACTTTTGTTTTATACTGTAGTATTTAACCTAACGACACATATAACATTTAATCACTAATTTATTAAAAATTATTTATTAAAATCACTATTCTAGGTGATTACTGTTTCATTTTTAATGGATATTTCCATTCAATATTTATGGACCTTGCTCATTAATCATGAATAAAACATCTCTACATCTTTCATCATATCATAATTATCTTCTGTAATAATTTTATAAACCTTTAAATCTAGTTACTTAATGTGGTGATGAAAAATTAATTACATTAGTTCCACGAGATAAAGAATTGTATATACACATAATTAATATTTTAAATACTGAGAAGTTCCATAGAAATTTTTTTCATAAATACAAGGTAATTTTACGAGTCCGCAGTTTCTGACGGCACATGATTCTGAGGCCCGGTGGGCCCAGAATCAATTTCTGAAGTTTTTGTTAAGCTTAAGTTAAAGCGCATAAGCAGTTTTTCTGAAAAAAGTGGAATAACTCTTAAATGTTAAATCGGATCTGAAATCTGAGTGGATGGTTGCTCTTAGGATGACGAGTTTAACCTAGGAGTGACTTAGGATTAGTCGACGCGGGCCTTCTGTGTGAAATCCCAACAATGGAATAACCATAAATAAAATAATTAAACAAATTATTTTATTTTTGAAATTCTTATAACTCAAAAATGGTAGCTCGGATTAAAAATCCAAGACCACCACTAAACTCATGAGGGTGTGATTTATTTAAGAAGATACTAACTTTGGAAGGCGTGAGCCACCAAAAAAAGTTAGTGTTTGGCCGCAAATAAAATAATTAAGTGAAAATTATTTTATTGTAAAATTCATAATTACTAAACGAAAAAATCGGATTGAAAATACAAGAGTACTGTTGGATTCATTGGGGCATGTTTTTCCTAGGCAGAGCCTAACCTTGACCGCAGTGTGTCGAGGGTGACTGATAAAAATCTTCCGAACCTTTATTCGGGTACGTTCAGTAAACGCGCGAGCGGTGTTTTATAAATTTTGAACTGGTTCTTGGAATTGAAATCCAAGGACACCATTGAACTTGAAGTGCCGATATTCTCATATAATGACGTTTACCTCGATGATAGTTGGTCAAGGGTGAAAGATAGTTTTTGGGTTTTTCATGGAAATAACAAAATAAAATAAACACATGTTTTATTTTATTTTATCTGTTATAACCACTCAGTGTGGAGGTTGGAATTGGGAACCACCCGAACCATAACTTTACATGAGAGGTTATGTGGGGAGGGGGGCACCCGGGTTAAAACCCCCTTGAAACCTACCATTAATTTGGAGAAACCTCTCAACTCCCTCGTAAATGAGGGAGAGCCTCTTGACCTCCTCCATCATAATTGTGCCAATGCGCATACAATTAATTTTTCCAACGCACCGCATCATTGCGCCATCGTAAATTAATTGGCTTGCCACATTTTTTAATTAAGTAACAGGGTATTTGAAAATATGGAAGGTTCCTAATAAATGAACCATCATAAATTCCAAAGATTTTTACCTACCTCCCCCCTCTCCTTTATATATGGAGATTGAGAGGAGGATTTAGGACGGCTTCACCGAGCGATGAAGCGCTGGTAAAGTGTTGTGACGCCCAACACATGGAGGATTACGCCCTGCAATGTAGAATGCCCCACCAAGGAAGAACGCCGACCTCCTTCTCCCTTCTTCCTAGGGACTCCTTCCTATGTGGGACATCCGCATCTTCGACTACGAAGAACTGACACACGAGCCCAGAATTGGAGGTTTGTGGCGGAGGAGATGAACGTCGACAACTTCACCTCCTTCCTTCTTGCACCAATGACGTCAAGCGAGCAAGGTAGGGAGGTTCATGTTATTTTTTTATATTTGAATATAAACGTCATTCTTCGTCAAACAAAGTTATGGTATGAAAATCGACACTTTTTATCACCGTAATGAGGAGGGCTCGAGCCGCATGAACATGGTCCAACCCTCCACTTGTTTTTTCATGTACATTGACGATGGCTTGGAAAAGAGGCGACGATGACGAGGATGATAAACAAGGGATGCGCTACCCGCGGCATCTGTGAACTGTGCTACCCCTGCTGTGCCCCAGCGCACACCCCGCAACCAAGCGTGCTGCCCCAACACGCTCCCCGCGTGCCCCGGGGGCTGCCTGGCGCCCCCATGCCCCACCGACGCACTGCCTGGCACCCCTAAACCCCGCTGGCGGCCTTCCCGGCACCCCCGCGCCATGCCAGTAGCTAGCCCGGTTCCCCTGTGACCCGTTAGAGGCCTTCCTGATGCCCCAGCGCCCCGTCGTCGGCCTCCCCCCCCCCCTGCGCCCCACAGGCAGCATGACTGGTGCCCCCATGCCCATCCCGATGCACCTGCAGCCTGTCGATGACCAGCATGCCTGCTCGCACCTGGTGCGGCCCACCTGCTGGCTTCCCAGCCACCAGTCTCCTTATCTGACTCGCGGCTTCCCCTGCGGTGTCACTGGCTGAACCGACCTAGTCTCCCGGGACGAGTTACCGAGCCACCTACGTGGCGACTATCGGGCTGATCCGCCATTTCGGTCCACTGGTTCGGGCCCAGCTGACCAGGTCAAAACATAGCGGGCTGACCCACCCAATGGGTGGGGTCAGACCCAGCGAGTCTGACCTGGTCAACCCAGACCAGGTTGGCCCAGACTAGGTTGGGCTGAGTCATTCCGACCGAGTGGGACCAGACCTGGGCCCATTACTGACCCATTACCTTCATGGGCCGTATCGTTGGCACCGGAAGTCCGTTCGACGAACCATAAGTGGTGCCGGTTTTTCATAGAGCATAGCCTTCCCATTGAGAATACCCCATAGGAGTACGAGGTATAGTTGAGATGCGGTCTGGTTGGTTCGTACACGAAACCAACAAGACCCCCCCCCAGACTAAAAGGCTAATAACTCAATGACCGGGTAACTGATTGACGCGTAGTATTTTTCGTTAAGACCCCAATGATGTGGTGGTCCTTTAAGATAGTTCCACATGAGACTTCGTGACACTTTGATTATGAACTAGTAGATCATGGAGCGGATCCTCCCAGAGACGAGCATACAAAGTGTAGAGACCTAGGAGCGTTAGACCTGACAACTGCTTGACCAATTGGACACGGAGTGATTCAATTAGCCCAATGGATAGAGCACCCTATTGGGCAGTAGACCCACGGCGAACGGAGCTCCTGGTAGTTGGCATTAGACTTGCGGTACTCAATAGGGGGAGTACCTCTGACGACTATTAGGGTGAGCACCCAGTTTTGCGGCATACCCACAATGGATGGAGCACCTGGTAATTGGCAGCAGACCCGCAGTACTCGACATCAAGAGTACCTCAGAAGTCCATGGTTAGTGAGAAGCGCCTCGGTGTCCTGACATGGAATATGTACTTGACATAGGAGGATTTATCCAGTATTCGTGGTTTCCTGAATAAAAATCATGGTTTGAGCTGAGTCGTGACCTTTGTGTTTTCTTCATGATTGAGATGGGTTACTTGATAACATAGGTATATGTATGGGAATATACCGAAGTAATGGTTATCCACTGAAATCTTTTATTGTGGTTAATCCTTGTTGGATTTTGTTAGACAGTGAGAGTCTCAGGGTCCCTACTGAGTATCGTTATACTCACCCCCACACGGGCTATGCCCACACCTCGTCATGTTTGATGTAGACGATAGACATCGTTGATGGAGGCCGAGAGTTCCACGAATGGACGGTGCCTAGAAGAGTACCTTACAATTTTCAGTACATGGTGGAGTCTGATGGATGAGGAGTGTTGTGGAGGGAATCTGTACCTACCCATCCGGTATGAGCCCCGGAGGACGATCCAAGAGCTGCTAGACACCTTCCAGCTATTTGTCTTTTAGTTGTACCTGTTTTTTCTTTTCCTTGTACTTTACAGTTGGGCTTTTATTTTCAGCCCCCTTTACTTTTCATTACATCTTTTAAATAGTTTTTTCTTCCTCTTGTACACTGGTTGTGTGTTTTTATGATTTATAGAGGAAATTCCTTCCCATTTTTAGGGAATTGAGCCTTCGGTGCTAGTCACCAGCCCCTGTCCTGTGGAAGGCGGGCTTGGGGTAGTCACGATATAGGCCCTAGAGGAAGGGTCGTGACAAATTGGTATGAGAGGAGTTGGTTCTACCACATAACATTGGACTCTGATATTTATTTTCTGTGAAGAAATAGTTTTAAGGGTACCGAGTGTGGTTTTCAGTTTAGGGAGTCCAGGGTTGGTGCGGCGGTTGACGTATCCATACACCAGGACCCTGACTACTGATTTCCGACTTAGTACATGAAAACACTGATTGCGTGTGTGTTTTCAAAAGTTTTCATTATGAAATCTCAAACCAGGTCAGCTCACCAGATAAAGTCTTTTGACCTTGTCACATCTATTCAAGATGCCTCCATGCAGACAGCCAGTTAGAGTTCCGAGAGAGTACACGATGACAGCCCACTGAGCGACAAGGCTCCGGTGCTAGGCCCTCTTATTATGTCGCCACATTCGGGTGGTGTACCAGCAGCAGCACCACCTGTTGGGAGGAAGATTCCACTATCCGCACAGGTAGATAGTGCACTCTGACTTAGCGTGTTGGATGAGTTCCATCGGTAGAGGACTTCGACGTTACGAGGTGATATAGTTTCGCAGGCAGTAGAGGACTAGGTTGAGGTGATTACTGCAGTTTTCCCCATAGTTGAGACTCTAGTAAAGCAGATTTTGATCGTAGCTACTAGTCTTTTTCAGTGAGGGACCATGATGATGGTCTGCATAGTGATGAGGTTTCGGCACTTCGACTATTTTATGAGATTGTACCATCAGGGAGTGTGCCAATTATATCACTACCCATTGGATAGCAGACACTACCGGTGGTTCTTGTAGAGGACACTTGTAGGCTTAGTTCCTTACATGTGTTTTAGCATGAAATACCCTTCATGTTCTGAGGCGAGCTCGACTCACAGGTGGCTGAGGACTAGCTTGAGGAGGTGGTTGAGAGTTCCCTTCAACTTGTACAGTTTCGGCAGGATGACATGTCGGTAGCTGAGTATTCATTGAGGCGTACCGATCGTTCCTGATACACGATTAATACGATACGATTAGTGCTTTGGAGCTTGGACCTCAGAGTGAGGTGTGTTTAGGGACATCTGAGCCAACGCTTCTTCCTCTATGCATTTGTACCTATCTTAGGATTCTATATAGAACCTTTGTAGTTGAATGTTCTTTGGATGAGAAGATACAAACCGTGAATGTTAGTAGAGGGAAATTAGGAAACTAGCACTAGTCTCTGATACATGGGCGTGTAAACTGTTACAGAAAGAGAAGTATTAAAGACAAATGAATCTGTAGAGAAAGAGATGTAGAAGTAGATCCAGGAGAGCAGTATGAGGTGGTGTACATTTCTACATGTTACAACCACCCCTTTTTGGGGATTCCACTAGGCACATAGAGCTAGAGGGCGTGGAAGGAGGGTAACTGCATGTGGTCAGGAGTGTAACCCAAGGGCTCTAGGAATGATTTGAGTAATGGACTGTGTCTACTACTAGTTGTTGTATCAATGAACATAGGTACCAATCATTCCATACTTCCATGAATCTTGTCCCAGACCTAGATTTTTCGGTTAAACTGTTGACTTGGACCTCATGTATGGAGATACGTTTGGGAGGAGACTCGATAATCACTCTTACGCAGACGGTGTGATCCGACCCTTGAGGTGAGAGTTTCGGTTGGAACCTCTTGGTGCCAGCATCGAGTGTATACGACATTAGTTTGGGTACGGACTGGGAAACCTCAGTTCATACACATATTGACTGTATTAGGCAAAAAGCTTGTGGTTTATCCACAACGTTGGGATGGGGTTTTCCTTAGTCAGTGAAAAGGAAAACCCAAGCATCACATGATGGACTCATGCATAATAGGGTGGAGTGGATCACTCTTAAGTCGGCCAGACTAACCTTTGTGGCATACTTCTCCAGAGTTGCATCACCACTATCAGCCTTGATTAAGAAAAGGAAACCCTTCGTGTGGTTGGAGAGATTCTAGCAGAGCTTTCAGAAGCTGAGGCAGAGGTTGACTACTGCCCCCATCTTGAGGCTTCTAGAGGAAGGCGTAGGGTACATAGTTTTTTGCAACACATCAGGGATGAGACTTGGATGTGTCCTGATGCAGAATCGAGTAGTTATCACATATATTTCTCGGTAGTAGAGACAAAACGAGGAGAACTATGCTACCCATGAACTTTAATATCAACAGTGGTCTTCTCCTGGAATTTGTGGTGGCACTACCTTATTAGTGAACATTTTACTATGTACATTGATCACAATAGTCTCAGGTATGTCTTCTCTCAGAAGGAACGGATCCTAAGACAGTGGAGATGGCTCGAGTTCCTCTAGGACTATGACTTCAAGATAGTCCATACTCCTATGAAGGGGAACGCTGTAGCAGATTCTCTTAGAATGAGATCTGGCATTCAACTACTAGGAAAGGCGACAGAGAGGCTGGCTGCCTTAAAAATATCCTTCGTGGATAGGGATGGAGCATCTTTTCTACAGTATCTTATATTCACTCCTCTTCTTCTTCAGTGAGTTAGGGAGGCAGAACATGGAGACACTGACTGTGAGATGCGATGTTCTCGGATATCCAGATGGCATGCACCTGATGGATTTTCTGATGGTGGGGAGCCTGACATTCCTTTCAGAGGACATACCATGGTACTAGTTGCACTTTAGGAGGAACTGTTGAAGGAGTTCCACACTACCCCTCTAGCGGTACATCCAGGAGTGACGATGATGTATCAAGACCTCAGACGATAGCAGTGGTGGACAGTTATGAATAAGGTAGTAGTTGAGTTTGTCTCACGATACATCACTTGTCAGCAAATGAAAGTAGAGCATCAGGTACCATTAGGCTTGGTTCTAACTTAGAGGTCCCAATAAGGAAGAGGGATGAGATATCCATGGACCTCGTGACAGGTCTTCCACATATGTCCAGGGGACATGACTCTATTTGGATGATCGTCAACCGACACACCAAGTCGGCCCACTTCCTTCTGACCAGATATGGTACGAGCTACCACGGAGTAGGTTCAGGTCATCCAAGAGTAGATGAAGACTTTACAGATAAAACATAAATCATATGCTGACAGGAGGCTTAGACCTCTGAAGTTTGAGGATGGTGACCATGTCTTTCTACGGGTCTCACCTCGATGAGGTTTACAGAGATTTGGCCGAGGAGGCAAGTTATATCTGATATTTTTTGAAACTTTTCAAGTTCTCAATAGAGTTTGTGAGGTGGCATACTTCTTATCTCTTTCACCTCAGTTGCACCGTGTGCATGACATCTTCCATGTATCTCAGCTGAGGAGATACATTCACGACCCTTCCCACATCATCAACCATGGGGATATGGACATCGATGACGGGTTGAATTTCACAGTGGTTCCAATAGAGATTGAGGAATGACAGGAGAGGGTCCTGCGTGGATGGTTGATACATATGGTGGACGTTTTTTGGTAGCACGGGAACCTCCAATAGAGCACATGGGAGTGGGAGGCTCATATGCATGCTCAGTACCCCCATTTGTTCACTTAGTTCGAGTTATAGATTACAGGGATGTAAAGCATTGAGTTGGGGAGAATGTAAAGACCCAGGATGTAGAGACCCAAAGCTTAACGTACATGGACATTACATTACATTTGCGGAAAACTTAGTACATAACAAAAAAACACACACACAAGGATCGTAATAGTTTAGTGTCTTTGGAAACTCGGAATATAATCTTCTAATCGTGGTGAAAGATCTTCAAATTCTCCCATAAATATCTTTTTTTTTACCTAAAACCTTTCTGTATATCCTGGGGAAAATAAAACATAAAAGGGTGAGCTCAAATGCTCAGTAAGGGTAAACAAAAGAAATATCAATCACATCATATACATAAGCACATAAATTTTGGAAATCATAACCTGCAAAAGAGATCATAATTTCATAACATGGGGTAAATCATGGAAGTGAAATGTAATCACAATAATCATAACTTAAAACATGAAACTTCGTGGCATTCACACATAATCATAGAGAATCATTTCTTGTTAGTCAAGACTCATTGCCAAGACTATCTTAGTGGACAAAGTCCCTTTCTGAATCGAGTAACCCTCGTTTCAGTCCTGTTTCACTGAACCAGTATAACCTACCGTTCCAGCCCTGTCTATCTCATGAGATATAAAATCTTTACCCAATGCATTGGAGGGAGATATAGGTCCCACCCATCTTATAATGAATCCTTTCTTATGTGTGCCACATAATCATAAACCATACATCATAGCGTAACCCATGTAATAAAAATGGGATTCGTAAACAACATGACATTATAAAATAATAATATAAGATAAAGGAATTCATAAAAATATTTCCATCACAACATAATCAAACCAATGTAATAATAGGGATAAAAACAGAACCCTTTTATTATCTTATATGGAAAATAATTTTGATAAAATACTTGAACTCCATTCTTGAGGAAAATATCCTTTCTACTTCAAAAACATTTTTCCTTTCATAGCATGTCATACGACTTTAAAATAAAAGAAGTTGATTAAAAATAAACTTGAAAATTTTTAAAGAAAGTTTCTTGGAAATAATGTTTTAAAAATCCATTCATGCCGTATAAGTTAAAAAAAACATTCTTCGTACTTTTTTCGGAAAAGTCAAAAAGTACCTCGTACGAAAAACGACAAAAGATTTCTTTCATACATATTACTAAAAACTCACCGAAGGTTAAAAATGGATTTAAACAATTGTAGGTGGATTACATATTGATGAAACATGGATGTGAATGATAAAATACACCGCATTAAATACTTACGAATAAACAATCTCGGATAAAAATGAGATTGTGATATTTCCCTTACCTTAGGTCCGATTTGCTTCGTATGTGTCCGAACCTCCTGTATAATGATTTAAATAACATCATTTACTTATTAAAGAATCATATTCATTGTTATTATATCATATATGGTTCACTTATGACTTTATATTACCCGTTCTTTTGTAAATTCCATGTTAAAGAAGCGTTTTGGGTAAAATCGTTTCATTTATCGTAGGAGTTTTGACTTGTTGTTATTGACATTATTATTACTAATATCATGATTTACATACTTACAGAATATAAAATATGATTTATATATCATATATATTCAGTATATATATATATATAATAGATAGATAAATGCAATGAAAAACACCATTCATGGAGACGGTAGTCCGTACGTAAGCATGAACGCTGTTTTCGTTTCCTTATTGAATTGAATGGAATTAATTAGATGACATACATATAAATATAAATAATTCCAGTATCATTATTAGGTCATATATTTCATTAGTACTTATTATGTATACTTTATAATCATTCATGAATGGTTAATCATTGAGAATGAATCTCATCGCGTCGTGGAGACGGTAGTCCGTACGTACGCACGAGCGATGATATTGTTCCCATGGTCGTGGAATTGTGTTGAAGTGTATGTATACTATTTCAGTATCAATATAACTTTATAATAATAATATATAGTTACTCATTACACCTTTATACCCATCCAATTAAGGTGGTGACGGAAAATAGATTACACCACGGCGTGGAGACGGTATTCCGTACGTACGCACGCACGGTGATTTCCTTTCTCCGTAGGATGGATAGAAGGTTAATTAGAGTTGTTTAATATTTATAATAAAATATCAGTATATAAGAAATACTGATGTTATTACTTTATCATGAAATAACTAAAGAAGAATAAGTTGAAGAAGAAAGAAATTGAAAAGATCGGTAATGGATATTACCTCTTCTTTGGAACACCTCTTTGAATCCTCCACTTAGGGAACTAAGATTGGTATTTGAAGAAGAGAAGGACCTCTAGGATTATTCTAGGGAAGTGGGGAAGGGATTTTGGCAAGGGTTGGCCGAGCTTGAGTGCTCAAATTGGTGTGAGGAGGAGGGGGAGGAGGTACCCTTTTATAAGGGAGGAGAGGGGCACCTTAGGAATATCTCAAAATATTATTTTATATTAAAGTCAAAATAGGTTTATAATGGTTCCAAAGGGTCTTATATCGAAGATAAAGTGGGGATGGGTCGAAATCCTATCATCCAATAGGATTTAGACAAGTTTAGGGTATTATTTTAACCTTATCAATTAGATTTAACTCTAAGTTAAATAATTTATCTTTTACCGTGTCTTTTTGTTTTCTTTCACTATATGGTTAATACACTTACTATAACATGCCAAAAGAACCATAAATTGTTTATTATTAATATATATATCCTTATCTAAGTCATTTGGCCGAACCTTAGATTTTTATGAATAAAATAACAATTAATAATATAATATTTGATTTAAAAACTATTTTGTGTCAATTTTGACACTATTTGATATATGATTTTTGTAAAAGTCATAACAGAATTATATGTTCTAACCAAGTTGATTAAATCAACACTAATATATCATAGTAACCTAGAAAATTAGTGGAATTCATAAAAAGTCATAAATTACATTTATTTTGGTATTTATAATATCAATTATGTCAATATTTCATTAATAAGATAATTACTGCATCATCGTTGTGTCATAAATAAATTAACTTATTTGATGTCTAAAAATTACAAATAAAATACCATTATGTGGAAAAATATTTTTAGCTTTCTAATTAATATTTACAGTCGAATTTATCTTATGTATAACCCTATATTAAAAATGTTTTAGTAAAAAAACTTTGATTTTAACTCTTTTAACTCTTCTTTGAATTAAATAATAATAAATGTCCTAATCTAATCCAAGTGGGCCTAAATGATAATATTTTACACTTAAGGTTGTTTTTGGTCGAGATAAACTTGTCCAATAGGATTAGGACATGTGTTAGGGTAATATTAATATCATTCTTACCCTTAATTACCCTATTTACTTTTAACCGTGGTAAAAAAAGTAAAAAGAAACTATTCACCAAAAATTATTTTCATCTCATTGAACCACATTTTAGTCCTTGATATTAACCGTGTCTTTCGTATTTTCGAAATTCCATTCACAGAAGCGGTAAAATTAAGTTTTATGCAAAATTCAGTTTTTAACCTACCACTTAGTGGTTTCACTATTCATCAAAAATTGAAAGTTTTCAGAAAAAATGCCAAAATTTCATCCTAAGCTATATTTCATATTCCGAATTCAAAAATGAAGTCTATTTTACCAAATTCATAACATAGAAATTGAATTAATTAATTTTATAATTAAATCCCGCTGTTAAAACAAATAGCGTGTTTTTAAGAAATAATATCTATCAAAAGATTGACACTTGATTATGTCTGGTTTAAATGTGAAATTACATCCAATGACCAACATTGTATTAAATTGTAAAAATATATTCTAAATATACTTTAAAACCACTCAAATTAATGATTTATCACTATTAATTATTTCGATTAAAAAAAGTTGTTTTTAATTATAATTTAGTAATTTTCACTATTCATCAGAATATGAAAGTTATCCGAGAAGTACCAAAATTTCACCTTAGGCTAAATTTGATACTCTGAATCCAAAAAATGAAGTCCATTTTAAGAGATAAAATTTCTAAAATTTTAAAAGGTGGTTATTACTATTCATAACGGCTAGTTTTAATAACATTTCCATATCGTTGTTTAGTGAAACTCGGTATTGCGTACTACACACGCTATCGAGGAAGGTCGCGATTGCGTGTAATACAAGGCAAGTCAAGGATGCGTGTTTGTGCAAGCTCCTTTTGGTGTAGTGTACAACATAAGACATTAGTGAAATTAAAAAGAATATTTTTCATAAAATCTTGGGTTGTTACATTCTACCCCCCTTAAAAAGAATTTCTCCCTCAAAATTCGTCGGGGTTATAAATGGTTTACTACTCGAATGTTTCTTTAATAGAAACCCACATCGTAAAAAGGAATACCAAAACTTGGCTTTAAAAACTAAAGTACGAAACGTAATGATTACCCAAATAAACTAATCACTGGGTTTCCACATAGGTGAAAATATGGATATGGAAGAGAAATCTAACCATCATGTTCTGATGGAGAGTGGTAGAGAACATGGCTATGGAAAAGCCAACAATCACAAAGCCATAAATTTTTGACGATCTAAGGTACCATCTGATTCATCAGATATTAGAGCACTAGGACAACATTTTTGGTTTTCAAGATCATTTCCCTAAAGTTGAAGAATTTGAATTAGAATAAATACTTACTTTATTTTGTTACAATCTCACTGTTGTTCGTGCCTTGAACAATTTCCACTTCATTTCTTAAATAAATGAAGTTGAATTTGTTATTCGTGAAGTGTTAGCAGATCATGTGATAGAATGACGGGTCATTCCATCTTTCTCAAACAAAAAGTTAGAAAAAGTTATTAAATATAAATAAGTCATTCTATAGTGAGATTAATCATATATGGTTCCTAAAATGGACTTATACTTCATATATCATACTTCTTAATATAATAAAACTAGTTTCTACTAAACAGGGACTTCCTGTAGGCCAGTGGTAGGCAATAAAGGCCAGTCGCACTTCGGTTGTGGGTTCGATTCCCACAGCCTTGTCCGAAGAGATGGGTTGTCGCCCGTCCTGCAGGTTGTCCTTTTTCTAAAACTACATTACTATAGCATCCCATCAATAATATCGAAAATATTCTATCCTTAAACTAACTTATGTCCAACATAATCCATTCTAATCTTTAGGCTTATCCATAATACTACAGTCCACTCTCATAATATAGTGAAAACGATTACCAGAGATTTAATACTGTCGTTAATCTCCATATATCATAAGATATGTCTTGTTGGTCACATTCCAAACATTCAAAGGCCTTAATCATGTATTCTCTTGAATACCCATTGAACCTTAGTGAAAACATGAATGCAGTTAAACGTTAACTCTTTCCACATACCAAAATCCAAAAATTCTCTATACTCAAACCATGATATAACCTTCTCCTTATATCAGTCATGAGCTCATGAATACTATCAAACATTTAATTTTCTCCTTATCCCTTCATTATGAGCATATTATCTACATTCCAAAAATATCTGAATAACCTTTCATGGATACTGGTAACATTAATCAGACAACAGTGTAACAATCCTTACATGTCTCTTTAATCCATAGTACCATGATATTACTTATACAACATTACACATGATAAACATGTAATCATTCCACTACATTCCTAAACCATTGACCGAGCTTCAACAATTCTTTCATCTCACATATCATTTGTAGTCTCTTCATCATCATCCACATAAATACTTCCCATACGACCATACTGATTATCTTCATGAGACTTTCCCTTAGGGCATTGGTTTGCATAATGCCCGTACATTCCACATTTAAAACATTTAACCATTGTTGATGTCGTAGCAATACCATTAACCTCATCCATGGTGTTAACTGAACCTTTTCCTTTGCACTTACTTGCTTTGTGTCCTTCTTTTCCACACCCAAAGCATCTTCCAGTTCCTTTGAAACATTCTCCTTGATGCCTCTTCCCACATGATTTACATAGGGGAAATTGAACTTTCTTTCCCCTATGACCATCATGAAACTCCATCTTTCTCTTATTAGCCGAGTCAGGAAACTTACCAAATTTTACTTTATTGATCATATTATGAGATTGCTGATTCGGCATAATAATGATGTTTGGACTTCAAAATCCCATTTCATTTGATTTCTTATGAAGAATATCATTCCATTGTCCATCATATTCTCCATTATCGTGAATCATCTTGTTTCCAGCCATTTTCTAAAACCCAAAAAGAATAGTGTGAGAGGTAAAAATCATAATAAAGGGGGAGTAACTTAAATATATAACATCTTTGGTTTAATCTAATATCGTTACCATAGTTCTAGGACTATATCCTATACGTATACTTATCCTTAGGGGCATCCCTAGACATACCTTAGAAATATCTCTAGGGATCTCACTAACGTTTTCGCATCCTAGTTTCCAAATGTTGACTAAACCTTTCCTCTGATACCAACTATAGCGGTCTAGAATTACTTCCAGTGGACTACAATTGATACCTATCAGGGCACTCCATGGGTGGCTACACCCCCTGGGCGGGACACACCACCATCCCCAGTGGCAGCCATTTCCTCATGAAGCCCTTGGGCGGAGAGCCATGCTTCGTCCAATGATCACATGTGAGAGTTCCCAAGGATCGGATACATTCCTACCTCCTTTGCCTTTGATACCAACTGTAGAGACCCAAAGCTTAACGTACATGGACATTACATTACATTTGCGGAATACTTAGTACATAAAAAAAACACACACACAAGGATCGTAATAGTTTAGTGTCTTTGGAAACTCGGAATATAATCTTCTAATCGTGGTGAAAGATCTTCAAAATCTCCCATAAAGATCTTTTTTTTACCTAAAACCTTTCTTTATATCCTGGGGAAAAGAAAACATAAAAGGGTGAGCTCAAATTCTCAGTAAGGGTAAACAAAAGAAATATCAATCACATCATATACATAAGCACATAACTTTTGGAAATCTTAACCTGCAAAAGAGATCATAATTTCATAACATGGGGTAAATCATGGAAGTGAAATGTAATCACAATAACCATAACTTAAAACATGAAACTTTGTGGCATTCACACATAATCATAGAGAATCATTTCTTGTTAGTCAAGACTCATTTCCAAGACTATCTTAGTGGACAAAGTCCCTTTCTGAATCGAGTAACCCTCGTTTCAGTCCTGTTTCACGGAACTGGTATAACCTACCGTTCCAGCCCTGTCTATCTCATGAGATATAAAATCTTTACCCAATGCATTGGAGAGAGATATAGGTCCCACCCATCTTATAATGAATCCTTTCTTATGTGTGCCACATAATCATAAACCATACATCATAGCGTAACCCATGTAATAAAAATGGGATTCGTAAACAACATGACATCATAAAACAATTCATATAAGATAAAGGAATTCATAAAAATATTTCCATCACAACATAATCAAACCAATGTAATAATAGGTATAAAAACAGAACCCTTTTATTATCTTAGATGGAAAAAAATTTTGATAAAATACTTGAACTCCATTCTTGAGGAAAATATCCTTTCTAATTCAAAAACATTTTTCCTTTCATAACATATCATACGACTTTAAAATAAAACAAGTTGATTAAAAATAAACTTGAAAATTTTTAAAGGATTTTTCTTGGAAATAATGTTTTAAAAATCCATTCATGCTGTATAAGTTAAAAAAACATTCTTCGTACTTTTGTCGGAAAAGTCAAAAAGTACCTCGTACGAAAAACGAAAAAAGATTCCTTTCATACATATTACTAAAAACTCACCGAAGGGTAAAAATGGATTTAAACAATTGTAGGTGGATTACATATTGATGAAACATGGATGTGGATGATAAAATACACCCCAGTAAATACTTACGAATAAACAATCTCGGATAAAAATGAGATTGTGATATTTCCCTTACCTTAGGTCCGATTTGCTTCGTATGTGTCCGAACCTCCTGTATAATGATTTAAATAACTTCATTTACTTATTACAGAATCATATTCATTGTTATGATATCATATATGGTTCACTTATGACTTTATATTACCCGTCCTTTTGTAAATTCCATGTTAAAGAAGCGTTTTGGGTAAAATCGTTTCATTTATCGTAGGTGTTTTGACTTGTTGTTCTTGACATTATTATTACTTATATCATGATTTACTTACTTCCAGAATATAAAATATGATTTATATATCATATATATTTAGTATATATATATATATAATAGATAGATAAATGCAATGAAAAACACAGTTCATGGAGACGGTAGTCCGTACGTACGCATGAACGCTGTTTTCGTTTCCTTATTGAATTGAATGGAATTAATTAGATGACATACATATAAATATAAATAATTACAGTATCATTATTAGGTCATATATTTCATTAGTACTTATTATGTATACTTTATAATCATTCATGAATGGTTAATCATTGAGAATGAATCTCATCGCGTCGTGGAGACGGTAGTCTGTACGTACGCACGAGCGATGATATTATTCCCATGGTCGTGGAATTGTGTTGAAGTGTATGTATACTATTTCAGTATCAATATAACTTTATAATAATCATATATAGTTACTCATTACACCTTTATACCCATCCAATTAAGGTGGTGACGGAAAATAGATTACACCACGGCGTGGAGACGGTATTCCGTACGTACGCACGCGCGGTGATTTCCTTTCTCCGTAGGATGTATAGAAGGTTAATTAGAGTTGTTTAATATTTATAATAAAATATCAGTATATAAGAAATACTGATGTTGTTACTTTATCATGAAAAAACTAAAGAAGAATAAGTTGAAGAAGAAAGAAATTGAAAATATCGGTAATGGATATTACCTCTTCTTTGGAACACCTCTTTGAATCCTCCACTTAGGGAACTAAGATTGGTATTTGAAGAAGAGAATGACATCTAGGATTATTCTAGGGAAGTGTAGAAGGGATTTTGGCAGGGTTTGGCCGAGCTTGAGTGCTCAAATTGGTGTGAGGAGGAGGGGGAGGAGGTACCCTTTTATAAGGGTGGAGAGGGGCACCTTAGGAATATCTCAAAATATTATTTTATATTAAAGTCAAAATAGGTTTATAATGGTTTCAAAGGGTCTTATTTCGACGATAAAGTGGGGATGGGTCTAAATCCTATCATCCAATAGGATTTAGACAAGTTTAGGGTATTATTTTAACCTTATCAATTAGATTGAACTCTAAGTTAAATAATTTAACTTTTACCGTGTCTTTTTGTTTTCTTTCACTATATGGTTAATACACTTACTATAACATGCCAAACGAACCCCAACTTGTTTATTATTAATATATATATCCTTATCTATGTCATTTGGCCAAACCTTAGATTTTTATGAATAAAATAACAATTAATAATATAATATATGATTTAAAAACTATTTTGTGTCAATTTTGACACTATTTGATATATGATTTTTTTAAAAGTCATAACAGAATTATATGTTCGAACCAAGTTGATTAAATCAACACTAATATATCATATTAACCTAGAAAATTAGTGGAATTCATAAAAAGTCATAAATTACATTTATTTTGGTATTTATAATATCAATTATGTCAATATTTCATTAATAAGATAATTATTGCATCATCGTTGTGTCATAAATAAATTAACTTATTTGATGTCTAAAAATTAAAAATAAAATACCATTATGTAGGAAATATTTTTAGCTTTCTAATTAATATTTACAATCGAATTTATCTTATGTATAACCCTATATTAAAAATGTTTTAGTAAAAAAACTTTGATTTTAACTCTTTTAACTCTTCTTTGAATTAAATAATAATAAATGACCTAATCTAATACAAGTGGGCCTAAATGATAATATTTTACACTTATGGTTGTTTTTGGTCGATATAAACTTGTCCAATAGGATTAGGACATGTTTTAGGGTTATATTAATATCATTCTTACCCTTAATTACCCTATTTACTTTTAACCGTGGTAAAAAAAAGTAAAAAGATACTATTCACCAAAAATTATTTTCATCTCATTGAACCACATTTTAGTCCTTGATATTAACCATGTCTGTCGGATTTTCGAAATTCCATTCATAGAAGCGGTAAAATTATGTTTTATGCAAAATTCAGTTTTTAACCTACCACTTAGTGGTTTCACTATTCATCAAAAATTGAAAGTTTTCAGAAAAAATGCCAAAATTTCATCCTAAGCTATATTTCATATTCCGAATTCAAAAATGAAGTCTATTTTACCAAATTCATAACATAGAAATTAAATTAATTAATTTTATAATTAAATCCCGCTGTTAAAACAAATAGCATGTTTTTAAGAAACAATATCTATCAAAAGATTGACACTTGATTATGTCTGGTTTAAATGTGAAATTACATCCAATGACCAACATTGTATTAAATTGTAAAAATATATTCTAAATATACTTTAAAACCACTCAAATTAATTATTTATCACTATTAATTATTTCGATTAAAAAAGTTGTTTTTAATTATAATTTATTAATTTTCACTATTCATCAGAATGTGAAAGTTATCCGAAAAGTACCAAAATTTCACCTTAGGCTAAATTTGATACTCTAAATCCAAAAAATGAAGTCCATTTTGAGAGATAAAATTTATAAAATTTTAAAAGGTGGTTATTACTATTCATAACGGTTAGTTTTAATAATATTTTCATATCGTTGTTTAGTGAAACTCGGTATTGCGTACTACACACGCTATCGAGGAAGGTCGCGATTGCGTGTAATAAAAGGAAATTCAAGGATGCGTGTTTGTGCAAGCTCCTTTTGGTGTAGCGTACAACACAAGACATTAGTGAAATTAAAAAGAATATTTTTTATAAAATCTTGGGCTGTTACACAGGAATTCTATGGAATTTGTTTCATAAATATACGGGAATTTTACGAGTCTGAAGTTTCTGACGGCGAATGATTCCAAGGCCCAGTGTTCCCAGAATGAATTAATAAAGTTTTTGTTAAGCTTTTGTTAAAGCGCCTAAGCAGTTTTCCTGAAAAAGTGGAATAAATCTTAAATGATAACTTGGATTAGAAATATGAGGGAACCATTGCACTCAGAATGGCGGTTTACCCCAGGCGTGACTTAAGTTTAGTCGGTGCGGGCCTCTTGTGTGAAATCCCAAAAATGGAATAACCGTAAATAAAATAATTAAATAAATTATTTTATTTATAAAATGCTTATAAATCACAAACGGTAGCTCGGATTAAAAATCCAAGACCACCGTTGATCTCATGAGGGAATTCTATAATTAATTAGATACTAAATTTGGCCAACGCATACCACCAGAAAAAATAAGTTTTTGTCCGCAAATAAAATAATTAAGTGATAATTATTTTATTGTAAAATTCATAACGTTTAAACGGCAACTCAGATTCAAAATTGTGGAGTACCGTGGGGTTAGTTGGGGTGTGTCTCACCTAGGCAGAACATAACCCTCACTGCAGGGAGTCGAGGGTGACTGATAATAATTTTCCAAAACTTTTTCAGGTTTGTTCAGTAAATGCGCAAGCGATGTTTTGTAACTTTTGAACTAGTGCTCAGAATTGAAATCAGAGGACATCATTGAACTCTTCGCACCGTTATTCGCTTTGGAAGACTTTCACCTCGACAATAGTTATTCAAGGGTGAATGTTTGTTTTTAGGTTTTTCATGGAAATAATAAAATAAAATAAAAACATGTTTTATTTTATTTTATCTATTATAACCACTCCTTGTGGAGGTCGGAAGTGGGTTCCACCACACCTTAACCTCCCATTAGTGGTTATGGTGGTGGGGACCACTCGAACCGTAACCTCCCATGAGAGGTTATGGTGGTGGGGACCACCCGGGTTAAAACCGCCTTGAAATGTCGCATTAATTAGAAACCTCTCAACTCCCACATAAATGAGGGAGATCCTCTTGACGTCCTCCACCATAATTGTTCCAATGCACATAAAATTAATTTTTCCAATGCACCACATCATTGCACCAACATAAATTAATTTTCATGCCCCTTTATTTAATTATGTAACAGTGTCATTAAAATTTAGGAAGGTACCTAATAAAAGAACGGTCATAAATTTCAACGATCATTACCTACCTCCCCCTATCCTTTATATATGGAGATTGGGAGGAGGATTTGGGACGACTTCACCAAGAGAAAAAGTGCTCGTAATGTTCCGCAACACCCAACACTTGGAGGATTACGCTGTCCAATGAAGAATTCCCCACTGATGAAGAACGCGGACCTCCTTCGACCTTCATCCTTTTGACTTCTTCCAACGTGGGACGTCCGTATCTTCAACTATAAAAAACCGATGCACGAGCCCAGAATTGGAGGTGTGTGGCGGACAAGATGAACGTTGATATCTTCACCTCCTTCCTTCATGCTACAGCGACTTCAAGTGAGCAAGGTAGGGAGTTTCATGTTATTCTTTTATTTGAATATAAACCTCATTATTCTTCAAACAAAGTTATGGTATGAGAATCGCCAATTCTAATCACTGTAACGAGGAGGGATCAGGCCACACAAACACGGTTTGACCCTCCCCTTGTTTTTTCATGTTCGATGACAATGGCTAGGAAAAGTGGTGAAGGTGACGAGGACGACGAACAAGGGCCGCGCTACCCGTGGCCTCCGCGAACCGTGCTACCCCCATAGCTCCCCGGCGTGCTCCCGCACCCTTGCACGTTGCCCCAACACGCTGCCTGTGTGCCCCGCACGCTTCCCTAGTGTGTTGCACACATGCCCCACGTGCTGGCCGGCTCCGTTGGCATCCCAGCGGTGCACTGCCCGGCACCCCCGTGCCCCGCCGGCGTGCTGTCCGGTGCCCCCGCGCCCCGCCTGCATCCTGCCCGGTGCCCCCGCGCCACATTGGCGGCCTGCCCAACGCCCAGGCACACTGCTGGGGGCCTGCCCGATACCCCCACCCCTGTCATGTGGCCTGCCCGGTGCCCCCACAGCCTATCAGTGGCCTGCCTCGCCCATGTCGGCAGCCTGCCCGACACCCCAGCGCCCTTTCCGGTGCCCCGACTCCCTTCCTGGTGCACCTGTGGCCTGCCGATGACCAGTCGGCCATCCCACGCTCCGCGCGACCCGGCTGCTGGCTTCCCGGCCACTAGCCTCCCAAGATGACCCGTGGATTCCCCCTCCCTGTCGCAGGATGAACTAGCATGGTCTCCCGGGCTGAGTTACCAAGTCGCCTACACGGCGACTATCGAGCCGAACCGCCCTTGCGGTCGGCTGGGCTGGGCCCAGCGGACCGGGTCAAAACATAGCGGGCTAACCTTCCCAATTGGGTCGGGTCAGACCCAGCTAGTCTGAATGGGTTGACCCAGATCAGGATAGCCCAGACTGGGTTGGGCCGAGTCGGTCCGACCATGTTTGACCGGACCCGGGCCCATTACTGGACCATTAGCTTCATGGGCCATATCATTGGCACCAGACGTCCGTTTGACGACCGTTCAATGGACCCAGTTTTTCTGGGAGCATAGCCATCCCTTTGAGAATACCCCACGGGGGTTCATTGTATAGTTGAGATTTGGTCAGGTTGGTTCGTACATGAAACCAACTAGGCCCCCGGGACTAAAAGTCTAATAACTCACAGACTAGGCACCCGATTTATGCGTCGTCTATTGCATTGAGACCCCTATGATGTGTCGGTCCTTAGATATATTTACACATGAGACTTCGTCAAAATTGGAGTATCTACCAGTAAATAATGGAGCAGATCCTCCCAGGGACTAGCATATAGAGTGTAGAGACCTAGTAGATGTAGACGTGATGACTTCTTGACTGATTCGACTCGGAGTGATTTTATTAGCCCTATGGTCGGAGAACCGGTTTGGGCGGATGACCCACGGTGGACAGAGCACCTGGTAGTCGGCAGTAGACCCGTGGTACTCGATAAGATGAGTATCTCTAATGACTGTTAGGGGGAATTACCGGTTTGGCGGCAGACCCACAGCGGATGAAGCGCCTGGTAGTAGGAAACAGACCCGCGATAATCGACAGCAGGAGTACCTCAGCAGTCTTAGGTTAGTGAGAAGAACCTCATAGTCACGACATGGCCACTGTACTCGATAGAGATGGAGTTCTCCGCAAGCCTCCACCACGATTCCGCTGCGCTGTCCGTCGTCTGCAACCAACACAACGAAGTGCGGGCATAGCCCATGCAGGGGTGAGTATAAGCTACTCAGTAGGGACCCCGAGACCCCCGAAGGTTTCCCGAAATCCACAAAGTATAAACCACAAGGAAAGATACAATCAAGAAGTAACAACCGACACTGCTTAGGTATATTCCCATACATATACCTAAGTCAACAATTCTCGTTCGGCTCCAACATCGGAGCCCAAGCACAACTCAATCCACGAAGGAGAGAAAAAGTAATCCACATAGGAAAGTAACCAGTAAATCCAGACAGTATAGTTCAACACAATCCACAAAGGAGAGTTAACAGTAAATCCACACAGGATAGTTCAACACAATCCACAAAGGAGAGTAAACAGTAAATCCACACAGGATAGTTCAACACAATCCACAAAGGAGAGTAAACAGTAAATCCACATAGGATAGTTCGACACGATCCACAAGGGAGAGTAACACAGGATTCAGCTCACACAGGTACACATCGTCAAAAAAGGTGAAAGGGATGATCATATATAGATACTGAATCATATGAGCTGGGACCCACTTAGGATACAAGACCAGATGTCTTCATTGATTCATCTATGCTGGGACCCACATAGGATACAAGACCAGCACTCTTCATTGATTCATCTATGTTGGGACCCACATAGGATACAAGACCAGCACTGAATCATCTAAGCTGGGACCCACATAGGATACAAGACCAGGACAGCTGGGACCCACATAGGATACAAGACCAGCACTCTTCATTGATTCATCTATGCTGGGACCCACATAGGATACAAGACCAGCACTGAATCATCTAAGCTTGGACCCACATAGGATACAAGACCAGCACATCTGGGACCCACATAGGATACAAGACCAGCACTCTTCATCATCGCAGTCCACTGAGGATCTCTTCACAGTCGTTGTCGTCAAAGTCACAGCCAGTAGTAGGGTTCCCGCACACAGCAAGCTCGTTCGGGAGGGTCCGCTCCACGAGCCGAGAGGTTGATACATCAACTGACACAAGGTTCAGAGTTGATGTATCCAAATGTTCTGTATCATCAACAGGAACTCAACGTCGCAGACGGCGCATCAATCGGACGCCCGGTCTGAGAGTTATTGGCTTTTCCGTCCTAGGGGCCCGGTTGGTTTCTAAGGAAAAACCAACCCGACCATACTCCACTTGCGTCCAAACCTCAGCCGGAGTATGCCAAAAGATCCGTTTCACTTAGATGAACTCAACGAAGTCGACGGCACGTCAATCGAACGTCCGAAGCTCAAGATATGAGCGTTTCCGCTCCGAGGCCCCGGTTGGTTTCGTGTACGAACCAACCCGGCCAAACTCAAAGTATTCCGAAACCTTGAGTGCAATATACCGAAACGACCGCCTCGATCCAAGGATTGTTTTGCCGCTGACGGCGTGTTGTTCGGAGGCCCGTAGTTTAAATTGAGGGAAAAAGACAGAAAACAGTCTGAAGACGGGGGGTCTGGGCCTGGGCCGACCCGGTCCGACCCGGTCTGCCCCGGCTGGACCCGGTCCGGTCCGGCCAGGGCGCGGCCCGGCCCGGCTCGGCTCGGCTGAGTGGCCGAGCAACGCGGGAGGCACGCCTCCCACGCGTGACAACTCTGCGGCCCCGCGGGGGGCCGCCCTGGTCAACGGACGCGGCAAAGCCGCATCCTGAGTGCGCCGGACCCGCGCGGCCGTGGGTCTGCTGGCGCCGCTGCCGCCGCCGGAGTCGCCTCGGTGGTCCGATTCCGTTCCTGTCTGCGCCGCTGCTCCTCTCGGGTCCCGTTCTTCACTGTAAAAACCAGCACATTTTGTCATCGCCCGCCAAATCCGCACAACAACGAAGAACTGTGGAGGGTTATCGGGCCGTGTTCATTTGGCCCGCACCCTCCACATTAGGCGATAACAATCGGGAAGAATAATTGTAACACCCCGAGCTTCCATGATACGCTTCTCATTCAATAATGCAATGGCTTGCATTGTACGCAACTTCGAGTTCTAAAACACCGCGACTAATAAAAGTAGCCGTTATGAATAGTAATAACCACTTTTTAAAATTATAGAAGTTTTATATTTCAAAATGGACTTCATTTTTTGATTCGGAATATCAATTATATCTTAGGGTGAAATTTTGGCATTGTTCTGAAAAACTTCAATTTTTGATGAATAGTGAAACCACTAAGTTGTAGTTAAATAACTGATTTTTCGTTTAAATGAAATATTACCACTTCTGTGATTTGATTTTCAAAAATCCGACATACATGGTTGTCATTAAGAAGTAAAATGTGGTTCAATGAGATTAAAATAATTTTTTGGTGAATAGTAACTTTTATGTTCTTAATCGCGATTAGAGGTAATTAGTGTAGTTTAAGGTACAAATAATGTTTTAATAATATGAGATGAGCATGACACTTGTCCTACTCCTATTGGATGAGTCATGGCCGACCAAGACAACCCATGGGTCAACTTGGGGACCCCATGGAGCCACTTTAGTTGAAAAATGACATTAATATATATTTATTTAATGTTAAAATTAAATTGACACAAACATGAGTTATTTTACTAAAACAGTTTTTAAGTGGGGTTACATAAGTCCAAATTTTGACTATAAATATTCATTAGAAAGATAAAAAGATTTCCTACATCATAGTAGTTTTTTTATATTAAATAAATTAAATTATTTATGACATCATTATGATGCAGCGATGACCTCATTGTTTAACAATTTAAATAAATTGAGAAGATAATGCAAAATCCAAGGCGTACACTTGTCCAAACCCTATTGGATGAAGAGTTTTCGAAACCTTATCACCTTAGCCGCAAATTATATAAGTGTGGGACCTTTATAATCCGAAATTCATTGTGTAATAATGTAAGATTTCAATCTTTCCAAAAGTGCCTCTCCTCTCCAGTTATAAAAGGCCCCCACCTCTCCCACCTCATTTACACTTTCAAGCTATTTGGATTGGCCAACCTCTGCCCAAATACTCTCCCAACTTCCCCCTCTTACTCCTAGAAGCCTTACTTTGGGCAGAACTCTTCCCAAGGAAGCCTTTGGCTAAAATCAAAAAGAGTTACCCGATTTTGAGGTAATGTCTTTTCTAATGTTGTTTTGTTTTATTTATCTTCTCCAACCCCCTAAAATATTTTTATTCATTTCTTTTGTAACAACACCAGTATCCTCAATATACTAGGTTGTTGTTATAAGAAGGATTCGAGCTACACTTACACACACCTACATCTAATGGTTAAAGAACATACGGTTTCTGTGGATGGAGAATTTCTGCCTCACGAAACGATGATTGTTCAACACTCATATAACACCTCCAAAGGTGGCCATTAAGATGTCACTATTTTTATATATGATATATAATATGTTTATGTTTTACTTATGCTTCTGTATTTCTCATTTATGGCATAATTTATGATTTCCATTATGGGTAAAACGCGATAATTTCATTTTAGGAAGTGCGGACTACCGCCCCCTCAAAGTGATTTGAATTGTTAATTCCATATGTGAGATGTATAAAGGATGGAGTAAATGGTATTATACACTATATTATACTGGAATTATATTATGCATTTATATCATTATGATTTCATTCCATTAAATATGAAATTGAAATGAAAGTAGCGTTCATGCGTACGTACGGCTTACCGTCTCCATGAACGGTGCATTTCATTTCTTACCTCTAAATGTTACGTAATATTACAAATGAATGTATATACTGGATATATGAGATATATATGAATTCTAAATCATGAATATAATTCTGGAGATAATGGATATTCTACCACATAAACAACTTGTAATTATAAGAAGTTTATTTTTGACTTAAGTACCAAAGATCGACAAAACAACCGTTATCAACTTAAATAATTACATAATGTTAATAACATGGTAATAAGTGATATAAAAGGAATAATGAACATGAAAAAGGTTCTTAAGTAAATAGAAATTAACTCTAGTTTATTATTCAGGAGGTTAAAGAACGGTCGAGTCAGGACAGGACGCAAGGTAAGGGAATTTCTTAACCCAACTTCAATTCTTTGGGTTAATCTCCTACTTTCAAATTATGTTATGATATTATTATGTACTATTTTGTATTTTTACTTTCTTTATGTGTGCCTATAGTTAATACACATAATAGATCTATTTTATTTTAAAAATGATCTTTTTAAGGACTTCGTCTCAATCCCCTTTCATTGAGGCATATTTGGTTTTATACACAACTTTCTTTTATACGGTGTATAAACCCCTTTGACTTTTACGTTTATTCAAAAGGAATCTTTTTTATACGAAGTGTTTTACTAAACTACAAATAGGGAATGTTTTTCATTCCGTACATATGCGGCGACAATGACCTCTCCGCCGCCATGACCATTATTTGAGTTTCGGCTTCCTCTACAAGCCATACTTTTTTTAATGAAAAATAAATACCATGTTATACTTTTCTTTTATTTTGGTATTGAAAATGGTTTTGAAAGAATTTTTATTATATCAATGTGTTGTATTGATATCTTGTGATCGAAATGTGGAGATGTTATGTTTCCTTTATGCATGTTTTATGTGATACGATTATGTAATGGTTTATGTTATGTTTAAACCTATCCATATGAGAAATGTATTGGACTTAATAAGTGACGGGCGGAGCCCGCTATAGCTCCTCGATGCATCTGTAGGTCTCATGAGACAACTAGACGTGGAATTGGCCGAGGCCCTTTCCCAATTGGATTTATGGTTTTGGCCGAGGCCTTAATCATTTTAGACGTCTTGGCCGAGGCCTTGACAAAGTGTTTCAGAATGTCTGGCATTATACATTCCCTCATTATGAAAGTGGTTATTGATATTTCATGTGATTATTCATCTAGTAGAATATCCATGAGAGTAAGTAATGGCATTATTTTATTTTACTTTTGCCATATTATGCTGAAGTTCAAGTTCAATAAGGCTTTTGTTTTAGTTATAAATTGCCTAAAATGCTTATGTTTTCTTATAAAAGCTTCCGCAATATTTTTATCCTTACTGAGCATCTGAGCTCACCCATTTCAATGTTTTAATATTTTCTAGGATGTGAAGAAGTGTATTATGACTGACTTGCAAGAATAGTCAGTGAGGATATGAGTGTGTACTATGAAGACCATGTTATTGTAGTTTGTTTACTTTTTGATGTAATGAAATAATTATGAATTTATCTAGTGTTTCCAAGGCTACTAAACTAATCGGTCTTTCGAGAATTGATCTTTTGTGATCATGCCAATGTTACGAAGTAATGCACCGACTCTGGGTAGCTGGGGTCGGGGCGTTACAGTTGATATCAGAGGCAGTTTAGTACTAACCTTGGAAGCTAGATTTAGATAAAATCTGATTAGAGCACATAGCCCGAAGATAGACTTTGAGGATTAGTATAGAAGAACATCCTAGAATTTTGGTATTGTAGAGATGTTGTGAGTTTTCCGAGCAATACATCCCTGTCTGGATACGAGCAGGTAGTGGTGGCTCTGGCACAGATGTACCTAGGGGTAAAACCCGAAAACACCGCTTTGAGCTAGACTCGAACGGGAACTGTTGCACGACAACGGGCCTTACTGCACTCTTGGTTACGACACTCCCGGGGGATATGCTTAGGATAATTCTCATTTTCTTTACAAACCACTATGAAGGGTTATGAGTATATACTTCCTCAAAAAAAACATTTTTATGGATTATATCCATAAATAGTTTAATTTATGTTAAATGTCTTACAAGTATGGAATTATGTATTTTGATTTATAAACTAATATAGTTTATGCCATTGTTTAGAAATGGAGCCTAGTGGAAGGAATGGAAACCGTATCAATGCACAAACTCCGTGTAGGGATTTCCCTCCTGATCAAGATAATTATTGTGGATCTGGAGATACAACTGGCGCTGATCAACTTATTACCATACTGGGACAACTCAATGAAGTTATGAATGATAACCATATTCGTATGGATCACCCTGATCCACAACGTGGAGGATCAATGTTAGATCGCTTCATGAGGCAACAACCACCAACATTTAATGGGGCTAAAAATCCGTTAGTAGCTGAGAAATGGATAAACTCCTTAGAGAAAATATTCCTTGCCTTGGGGAGTAGCGAAAGGGAGAAGGTTGTCATGGCAGTTTACCGCCTCACTGGAGATGCCGATCAGTGGTGGTCGCTGATTCAAAACACAAAGGAAGATGATGAAGTATTGAATATGGAATGGAGGGAGGTCAAAGATATTTTCATAGAAAAATACTTTCCTCATGACCATCGAGCAGATATGGAAAGGAAATTTCTGAGTCTGAGGCAGAAGGAGGATGAGAATGTCACAAAGTATGAGGCTAACATTACAAGGTTAGCGAGGCCTGCTTCCGATTATATACATAACCCAAGAAGTAATATTGATCGTTTCTTTGATGGGTTAAAACCATTTCTCTGTCGAGCTTTAGTATCACAAACCTTCTCATCATTCGAAGATATTGTCTCGTGTGCTATCAAGACAGAAATGGAATTCTCTATGTCTTATGACAACAAAGTAAAGCAAGAGAAGAAGATAACGGTGGAACAAGAGACAGATAAAGGGAAAAAGGGAAAGAATGATTTTCCATTATGTGATAATTGTGGGAAGAATCACCTTGGTACTTGCCTAAAAGGAATGGGAGTTTGTTATAAATGTGGAGAAAAGGGTCACTAGGCTCATGATTGCAAGGGAAAGAAAGAGGCTGTCAAAGTTGAATGCTACAATTGTAGGGAAACAGGGCATTATGCAAATGAAAGTCCTAAGCATCAGGGAAACTTACCTCAGAAAAGTCCAAGGGATCAAGGCCAATCTTATGTTGTGACTACAGTTGAAGCGGAATAATTAATGTATTGGTGCTTTTGAACTCAAGGATTATATTATGGTTATAAGAATAATGTGATATATATATATATGGATTGTACTGTAGTACTTGTTGATTTCAGTAAGGTTTTTATATTTTTAGTATGTGACAATAAGAAAAACATTACTTTGTTTGGGGAATCTGATAAATTGATTTTGGAATTAAGAGACCTTTTACAGAAATTCTGGACAGAGGTATTTTGGATAACTATAAAGGTTGGAGTGGATTAAGTTGCTCTTTGGATAGTATTGTTTGAGGTTAAAAAATTTATGAAGATTATTTTTGGAATATTATGATACTATAGTTTTAGGAAAAGGACAACCTGTAGGGTGGGGAATAAACCGTCGCGTCGAACAAAGCTGCAGGAATCGAACCCACAACCATAGTGTGACAAGACTTTATTTCCTACCACTAGCCTACAGGAAGTCCCTGGTTATTAAAAAATAGTTTTACTAATCTAAATGGTATGTTTTAACATTTGGAACCTTATACAATTGGGATAAATAGAATATTTTTGAGTTCCGTTATCATTTGGAGTAAAAGTTGGGTTTGTGGTAAAAATTTATTAACGAATGAAAGTATACATAACAAGTATGTATATTCCCTTATGTTCTTAGTAAATCTCCTAAATAAATTCCTCAACATTATAAAAGGTAACTTAAAACAAAAATGTTGTCGGTTAACTTTTCCAACTGGGGATTCAATGACCGTTTAACCAATCACAAGTTTGTGATTTTCTTGTGGTTAAACATTCTCCTAATCCTGTTTTCTATAACTCTCCATCAGACCTTGATGGTTTGTTTCTCCTCCATATCCATATTTTCATAGAATCCTAGAATGGGCTATATCAGGTGACCTTTGTACTTATCTCGCTTTCTTTTAATGTTATATATTTATTAACCTTATTTCCGATGTGGGTTTTCCTCAAAGGTATTTTCTATTTTCAACCTTTTATTTACAAAGAAAAAATTTCAAAATGCGAGGACGCAATTTATTGAAGGAGGGGAGAATGTAACACCCCGAGCTTCCATGATACGCTTCTCATTCAATAATGCAATGGCTTGTATTGTACGCAACTTCGAGTTCTAAAACACCGCGACTAATAAAAGTAGAAGTTATGAATAGTAATAACCACTTTTTAAAATTATAGAAATTTTATATTTCAAAATGGACTTCATTTATGGATTCGGAATATCAATTATAGCTTAGGGTGAAATTTTGGCATTGTTCTGAAAAACTTCAATTTTTGATGAATAGTGAAACCACTAAGTGGTAGTTAAATAACTGATTTTTCGTTTAAATGAAATATTACCACTTCTGTGATTTGATTTTCAAAAATCTAACATACATGGTTGTCATTAAGAAGTAAAATGTGGTTCAATGAGATTAAAATAATTTTTTGGTGAATAGTAACTTTTAAGTTCTTAATTGTGATTAGAGGTAATTAGTGTAGTTTAAGGTACAAATAATGTTTTAATAATATGAGATGAGCATGACACTTGTCCTACTCCTATTGTATGAGTCATGGCCGACCAAGACAACCCATGGGTCAACTTGGGGACCCCATGGAGCCACTTTAGTTGAAAAATGACATTAATATATATTTATTTAATGTTAAAATTAAATTGACACAAACATGAGTTATTTTACTAAAACAGTTTTTAAGTGGGGTTACACAAGTCCAAATTTTGACTATAAGTATTCATTAGAAATCTATAAAGATTTCCTACATCATAGTATTTTTTTTATATTAAATAAATTAAATTATTTATGACATCATTATGATGCAGCGATGACCTCATTATTTAACAATTTAAATAAAATGAGAAGATAATGCAAAATACAAGGCTTACACTTGTCCAAATCCTATTGGATGAAGAGATTTTGAAACCTTATCACCTTATCCTATAATTATATAATTTTGGGACCTTTAGAATCCGAAATTCATTGTGTAATAATGTAACATTTCAATCTTTCCAAAAGTGCCCCTCCTCACCACTTATAAAAGGCCCCCACCTCTCCCACCTCATTTACACTTTCAAGCCATTTGGCTCGGCCAACCTCTGCCCAAATACTCTCCCAACTTCCCCCTCTTACTCCTAGAATCCTTACTTTGGGCAGAACTCTTCCCAAGGAAGCCTTTGGCTCAAATCAAAAAAGAGTTACCCGATTATGAGGTAATGTCTTTTCTAATGTTGTTTTGTTTTATTTATCTTCTCCAACCCCCTAAAATCTTTTTATTCATTTCTTTTGTAACAACAACAGTATCCTCAGTATACTAGGATGTTGTTATAAGAAGGATTAGAGCTACACTTACACACACCTACATCTAATGGTTAAAGAACATACGGTTTCTGTGGATGGTGAATTTCTGCCTCACGAAACGATGATTGTTCAACACTCATATAACACCTCCAAAGGTGGCCATTAAGATGTCACTATTTTTATATATGATATATAATATGTTTATGTTTTACTTATGCTTCTGTATTTTTCATTTATGGCATACTTTATGATTTCCATTATGGGTAAAACGCGATAATTTCATTTTAGGAAGTGCGGACTACCGCCCCCTCAAAGTGATTTGAATTGTTAATGCCATATGTGGGATGTATAAAGGATGGAGTAAATGGTATTATACACTATATTATACTGGAATTATATTATACATTTATATCATTATGATTTCGTTCCATTAAATATGAAATTGAAATGAAAGTAGCGTTCATGCGTACGTACGGCTTACCGTCTCCATGAACGGTGCATTTCATTTCTTACCTCTAAATGTTACATATTATTACAAATGAATGTATATACTGGATATATGAGATATATATGACATCTAAATCATGAATATAATTCTGGAGATAATGGATATTCTACCACATAAACAACTTGTAATTATAAGAAGTTTATTTTTGACTCAAGTACCAAAGATCGACAAAACAACCGTTATTAACTTAAATAATTACATAATGTTAATAACATGGTAATAAGTGATATAAAAGGAATAATTAACATGAAAAGGTTCTTAAGTAAATAGAAATTAACTCTAGTTTATTATTCAGGAGGTTAAAGAACGGTCGAGTCAGGACAGGACGCAAGGTAAGGGAATTTCTTAACCCAACTTCCATTCTTTGGGTTAATCTCCTACTTTCAAATTATGTTATGATATTATTATGTCCTATTTTGTATTTTTACTTTCTTTATGTGTGCCTATAGTTAGTACACATAATAGATCTATTTTATTTTAAAAATGATCTTTTTAAGGACTTCGTCTCAATCCCCTTTCATTGAGGCATATTTGGTTTTATACACAACTTTCTTTTATACGGTGTATAAACCCCTTTGAATTTTACTTTTATTCAAAATGAATTTTTTTTATACGAAGTGTTTTACTAAATGACAAAAAGGGAATGTTTTTCATTCCGTACATATGTGGCGACAGTGACCTCTCCGCCGCCGTGACCATTATTTGAGTTTCAGCTTCCTCTACAAGCCATACTTTTTTTAATGAAAAATAAATACCATGTTATACTTTTCTTTTATTTTGGTATTGAAAATGGTTTTGAAAGCATTTTTATTATATCAATGTGTTGTATTGATATCTTGTGATTGAAATGTGGAGATGTTATGTTTCCTTTATGCATGTTTTATGTGATATTATTATGTTATGGTTTATGTTATGTTTAAACCTATTCATATGAGGAATGTATTGGACTTCATAAGTGACGGGTGGAGCCCGCTATAGCTCCTCGATGCATCGGTAGGTCTCATGAGACAACTAGACGTGGAATTGGCCGAGGCCCTTTCCCAATTTGATTTATGGTTTTGGCCGAGGCCTTAATCATTTTAGACGTCTTGGCCGAGGCCTTGACAAAGTGTTTCAGAATGTCTGGCATTATACATTCCCTCATTATGAAAGTGGTTATTGATATTTCATGTGATTATTCGTCTAGTAGAATATCCATGAGAGTAAGTAATGGCATTATTCTAATTTACTTTTTCCATATTATGCTGAAGTTCAAGTTCAATGAGGATTTTGTTTTAGTTATAAATTTCCTTAAATGCTTATGTTTTCTTATAAAAGTTTCCACAATATTGTTATCCTTACTGAGCATCTGAGCTCACCCCTTTCAATGTTTTAATATTTTCCAGGATGTGAAGAAGTGTATTATGACTGACTTGCAAGAATAGTCAGTGAGGATATGAGTGTGGAGTATGAAGACCATGTTATTGTAGTTTGTTTACTTTTTGATGTAATGAAAGAATTATGAATGTATCTAGTGTTTCCAAGGCTACTAAACTAATCGGTCTTTCGAGACTTGATCTTTTGTGATCATGCCAATGTTACGAAGTAATGCACCGACTTTGGGTAGCTGGGGTCGGGGCGTTACAGTTGGTATCAGAGGCAGTTTATTACTAACCTTGGAAGCTAGATTTAGATAAACTCCGATTAGAGCACATAGCCCGAAGATAGACTTTGAGGATTAGTATAGAAGAACTTTCTAGAATTTTGGTATTGTAGAGATGTCGTGAGTTTTCCGAGCAATACATCCCTGTCTGGATACGAGCAGGTAGAGGTGGCTCTGGCACAGATGTACCTAGGGGTAAAACCCGAAAACACCGCTTTGAGCTAGACTCGAACGGGAACTGGTGCACGACAACGGGCCTTGCTGCACTCTTGGTTACGACACTCCCGGGGGATATGCTTAGGATAATTCTCATTTTCTTTACAAACCACTATGAAGGGTTATGAGTATATACTTCCTCAAAGAAAACATTTTTATGGATTATATCCATAAATATTTTAATTTATGTTAAGTGTCTTACAAGTATGGAATTATGTATTTTGATTTATGAACTAATATAGTTTATGCCATTGTTTAGAAATGGCGCCTAGTGGAAGGAATGGAAACCGTATCAATGCATGAACTCCGTGTAGGGATTTCCCTCCTGCTCAAGATAGTTATTGTGGATCTGTAGATACAACTGATTCTGATCAACTTATTACCATACTGGGACAACTCACTGAAGTTATGAATGATAACCTTATTCGTATGGATCACCCTGATCCACAACGTGGAGTATCAATGTTAGACCGCTTAATGAGGCAACAACCACCAACATTTAATGGGGGTACAAATCCGTTAGTAGCTGAGGAATGGATAAACTCCTTAGAGAAAATATTCCATGCCTTGGGGAGTAGCGAAAGGGAGAAGGTTGTCATGGCAGTTTACCGCCTCACTGGAGATGCCGATCAGTGGTGGTCGCTGATTCAAAACACAAAGGAAGATGATGACGTATCGAATATGGAATGGAGGGAGTTCAAAGAGCTTTTCTTAGAAAAATACTTTCCTCGTGACCATCGAGCAGATATGGAAAGGCAATTTCTGAGTCTGAGGCAGAAGGAGGATGAGAATGTCGCAAAGTATGAGGCTAACTTTACAAGGTTAGAGAGGCATGTTTCCGATTATATACGTAACCCAAGAAGTAAGATTTATCGTTTCTTTGATGGGTTAAAACCATTTCTCCGTCGAGCTTTAGTATCACAAACCTTCTCATCATACGAAGATATTGTCTCGTGTGCTATCAAGACAGAAAAGGAATTCTCTAAGTCTTATGACAACAAAGTAAAGCAAGAGAAGAAGATAACGGTGGAACAAGAGACAGATAAAGGGAAAAAGGGAAAGAAGGATTTTCCATTATGTGATAATTGTGGGAAGAATCACCCTGGTATTTGCCTAAAAGGAATGGGAGTTTGTTATAAATGTGGAGAAAAGGGTCACCAGGCTCGTGATTGCAAGGGAAAGAAAGAGGCTGTCAAAGTTGAATGCTACAATTGTAGGGAAACAGGGCATTATGCAAATGAATGTCCTAAGCATCAGGGAAACTTACCTCAGAAAAGGCCAAGGGATCAAGGCCAATCTTATGTTGTGACTACAGTTGAAGCGGAATAATTAATGTATTGGTGCTTTTGGACTCAAGGATTATATTCTGGTTATAAGAATAATGTGATATATATATATGGATTGTACTGCAGTACTTGTTGATTTCAGTAAGGTTTTTATATTTTTAGTATGTGACAATAAGAGAAACTTTACTTTGTTTGGGGAATCTGATAAATTGATTTTGGAATTAAGAGACCTTTTAGAGAAAGTCTGGACAGAAGTATTTTGGATAACTATAAAGGCTGGAGTGGATTAAGTTGATCTTTGGATAGTATTGTTTGAGGTTAAAAAATTTATGAAGATTATTTTTGGAATATTATGATACTATAGTTTTAGGAAAAGGACAACCTGCAGGGTGGGGAATAAACTGTCGCGTCGGAAAAAGCTGCAGGAATCGAACCCACAACCATAGTGCGACAAGCCTTTATTTCCTACCACTAGCCTACAAGAAGTCCCTGGTTATTACAAAGTAGTTTTACTAATCTAAATGGTATGTGTTAACATTTGGAACCTTATACAATTAGGATAAATAGAATATTTTTGAGTTCCGTTACCATTTGGAGTAAAAGTTGGGTTTGTGGTAAAAATTTATTAACGAATGAAAGTATACATAACAAGTATGTATATTCCCTTACGTTCTTAGTGGATCTCCTAAATAAATTCCTCAACATTATAAAAGGTAACTTAAAACAAAAATGTTGTCGGTTAACTTTTCCAACTGGGGATTCAATGACCGTTTAACCAATCACAAGTTTGTGATTTTCTTGTGGTTAAACTTTCTCCTAATCCTGTTTTATATAACTCTCCATCAGACCTTGATGGTTTGTTTCTCCTCCATATCCATATTTTCAGAGAATCCTAGAATGGGCTATATCGGGTGACCTTTGTACTTATCTCGCTTTCTTTTAATGTTATATATTTATTAACCTTATTTCCGATGTGGGTTTTCCTCAAAGGTATTTTCTATTTTCAACCTTTTATTTACAAAGAAAAAATTTCAAATTGCGAGGACGCAATTTATTGAAGGAGGGGAGAATGTAACACCCCGAGCTTCCATGATACGCTTCTCATTCAATAATGCAATGGCTTGCATTGTATGTAACTTCGAGTTCTAAAACACTGCGACTAATAAAAGTAGCCGTTATGAATAGTAATAACCACTTTTTAAAATTATAGAAATTTTATATTTCAAAATGGACTTAATTTTTGGATTCGGAATATCAATTATAGCTTAGGGTGAAATTTTGGCATTGTTCTGAAAAACTTCAATTTTTGATGAATAGTGAAACCACTAAGTGGTAGTTAAATAACTAATTTTTCGTTTAAATGAAATATTACCACTTCTGTGATTTGATTTTCAAAAATCCCACATACATGGTTTTCATTAATAAGTAAAATGTGGTTTAATGAGATTAAAATAACATTTTGGTGAATAGTAACTTTTAAGTTCTTAATCGCGATTAGAGGTAATTAGTGTAGTTTAAGGTACAAATAATGTTTTAATAATATGAGATGAGCATGACACTTTTCCTACTCCTATTGGATGAGTCATGGATGACCAAGACAACCCATGGGACAACTTGGGGACCCCATGGAGCCACTTTAGTTCAAAATTGACATTAATATATATTTATTTAATGTTAAAATTAAATTGACACAAACATGAGTTATTTTACTAAAACAGTTTTTAAGTGGGGTTACACAAGTCCAAATTTTGACTATAAATATTCATTAGAAAGATAAAAAGATTTCCTACATCATAGTATTTTTTTTATATTATATAAATTAAATTATTTATGACATCATTATGATGCAGCGATGACCTCATTATTTCACAATTTAAATAAAATGAGAAGATAATGCAAAATCCAAGGCTTACACTTGTCCAAAGCCTATTGGATGAAGATATTTAGAATCCTTATCACCTTAGACTCTAATTATATATGTGTGGGACCTTTAGAATCCGAAATGCATTGTGTAATAATGTAACATTTCAATCTTTCCAAAAGTGCCCCTCCTCTCCACTTATAAAGGGCCCCCACCTCTCCCACCTCATTTACACTTTCAAGCCATTTGGCTCGGCCAACCTCTGCCCAAATACTCTCCCAACTTCCCCCTCTTACACCTAGAAGCCTTACTTTGGGCAGAACGCTTCCCAAGGAAGCCTTTGGCTCAAATCAAAAAGAGTTACCCGATTTTGAGGTAATGTCTTTTCTAATGTTGTTTTGTTTTATTTATCTTCTCCAACCCCTAAAATCTTTTTATTCCTTTCTTTTGTAACAACACCAGTATCCTCAATATACTAGGATGTTTTTATAAGAAGGATTAGATCTACACTTACACACACCTACATCTAATGGTTAAAGAACATACGGTTTCTGTGGATGGCGAATTTCTGCCTCACGAAACGATGACTGTTCAACACTCATATAACACCTCCAAAGGTGGCCATTAAGATGTCACTATTTTTATATGTGATATATAATATGTTTATGTTTTACTTATGCTTCTGTATTTCTCATCTATGGCATACTTTATTATTTCGATTATCGGTAAAACGCGATAATTTCATTTTAGGAAGTGCGGACTACCGCCCCCTCAAAGTGATTTGAATCGTTAATGCCATATGTGGGATGTATAAAGGATGGAGTAAATGGTATTATACACTATATTATACTGGAATTATATTATACATTTATATAATTATGATTTCATTCCATTAAATATGAAATTGAAATGAAAGTAGCGTTCATGCGTACGTACGGCTTACCGTCTCCATGAACGATGCATTTCATTTCTTACCTCTAAATGTTACGTAATATTACAAATGAATGTATATACTGGATATATGAGATATATATGACATCTAAATCATGAATATAATTCTGGAGATAATGGATATTCTACCACATAATCAACTTGTAATTATAAGAAGTTTATTTTTCACTCAAGTACCAAAGATCGACAAAACAACCGTTATTAACTTAAATAATTACATAATGTTAATAACATGGTAATAAGTGATATAAAAGGAATAATGAACATGAAAAAGGTTCTTAAGTAAATAGAAATTAACTCTAGTTTATTATTCAGGAGGTTAAAGAACGGTCGAGTCAGGACAGGATGCAAGGTAAGGGAATTTCTTAACCCAACTTCCATTCTTTGGGTTAATCTCCTACTTTCAAATTATGTTATGATATTATTATGTCCTATTTTGTATTTTTACTTTCTTTATGTGTGCCTATAGTTAATACACATAATAGATCTATTTTATTTTAAAAATTATCTTTTTAAGGACTTCGTCTCAATCCCCTTTCATTGAGGCATATTTGGTTTTATACACAACTTTCTTTTATACGGTGTATAAACCCCTTTGACTTTTACGTTTATTCAAAAGGAATCTTTTTTATACGAAGTGTTTTACTAAACGACAAAAAGGGAATGTTTTTCATTCCGTACATATGCGGCGACAATGACCTCTCCACCGCCGTGACCATTATTTGAGTTTCGGCTTCCTCTACAAGCCATACTTTTTTTTAATGAAAAACAAATACCATGTTATACTTTTCTTTTATTTTGGTATTGAAAATGGTTTTGAAATCATTTTTATTATATCAATGTGTTGTATTGATATCTTGTGATTGAAATGTGGAGATGTTATGTTTCCTTTATGCATGTTTTGTGTGATACGATTATGTTATGGTTTATGTTATGTTTAAACCTATTTATATGAGGAATGTATTGGACTTAATAAGTGACGGGTGGAGCCCGCTATAGCTCCTCGATGCATCGGTAGGTCTCATGAGACAACTAGACGTGGAATTGGCCGAGGCCCTTTCCCAATTTGATTTATGGTTTTGGCCGAGGCCTTAATCATTTTAGACGTCTTGGCCGAGGCCTTGACAAAGTGTTTCAGAATGTCTGGAATTATACATTCCCTCATTATGAAAGTGGTTATTGATATTTCATGTGATTATTCGTCTAGTAGAATATCCATGAGAGTAAGTAATGGAATTATTTTATTTTACTTTTTCCATATTATGCTGAAGTTCAAGATCAATAAGGCTTTTGTTTTAGTTATACATTGCCTTAAATGCTTATGTTTTCTTATAAAAGCTTCCGCAATATTGTTATCCTTACTGAGCATCTGAGCTCACCCCTTTCAATGTTTTAATATTTTCCAGGATGTGAAGAAGTGTATTTTGACTGACTTGCAAGAATAGTCAGTGAGGATATGAGTGTGAACTATGAAGACCATGTTATTGTAGTTTGTTTACTTTTTTATGTAATGAAAGAATTATGAATGTATCTAGTGTTTCCAAGGCTACTAAACTAATCGGTCTTTCGAGACTTGATCTTTTGTGATCATGCCAATGTTACGAAGTAATGCACCGACTCAGGGAAGCTGGGGTCGGGGCGTTACAATAATCAACACATAGAAAACATAACAGATATCAATTTTAATAAATTAAAATTGTTATTATGAAACTGGGTTCTTTATATTAAAAGAAACAATCACGGGAATATAAATTGTTTCACAACAAACCCCTACCTCGTCAAGTCGTCGCACGCGCGTTCTTCACAGAATTGACCGTCGCGGAACAAGTGGAGCGTCGCGTCGCGAAAGGGCGTCGCGTCGTCGTGGAAGGGCGTCGCGTCGACGATCTCCGAGGATCAATAAACAAAAGATTTAATTAATAATAATTAAATCCGTGATGTTTTTAAAACCCACAAAGAGATTTAAAAGAAGCGCAACCCCCTACCTTGTCATTGTCGATAGAAGGTTATCGCGGGGTTGGATTGTCACGGAAGAACATCGCGGAAGATGAACCGCCGGCGTCGCGGTACTTGGCATTGCGTCGTCGATCTCCAAGGGCTCGGCAATCTTTGTCGCCCTTCGTCGAAGGCCGGCGTTCTTCGCGTTCTTCACGTTCTTCACGAAGAAGGATGAAGAACTTGAGGTTTGTCAAATCCTCTCAACGAACAACACTTAAGGAGAAAAAACATTGTCTTATTTTATTAACATACCAACAAACGAAAAAAAGATAAGTAACGACCCACTAATTCATAGAATTAATTCAACAAATAAAACCGCCCAATTAAATGGTGCGTTAAGAATATAAGAAACGCGTCAGTAGACTTTCATAAAAACTGGTTTTCGCGGGTGCGCTACTTAGGGGAAAAGAAACTGTGGGGCTCGTGCGGTCCCCACCTCACAAATATCCTAACAAGAGGGTAGGATATTTTTGGATAGCACCCTATCCGCATCAACTCAGCTTAAATAGCTTGAAGTGGTCTTTAAGAGGCTTTAAGTGAAATAAAAATAAAATCGTCGCACAACTTTATTTTATTTCTTAACTTAAAACCCAAAAATTAAAAAACACAACCGAGCAAACGCAACTCCGGAAGAGGCGTTTCTATGTAAAAACTGGCGCTGCGATTCCATCGGTGCCCTCAGAATTCGATTCTGAACACCGTTTCAAAAGTTAGAAAAACCAGCTCATTCGTTCACTGAACTTACCCGAGCCAAACATCGTAAAAAGATTCCGGGAACACCGGGCCTCGAAATTCAGTTCCGTCAGAAGCTGCGTTCTTGTAAAATTCCAAAGAAAATTAAGAAAAAAAATTCCTTGAAATTTACGGGTCTTTACGCTTTTAACATTTTCCAATCTGGTTTTTTAGCATTTCAACAAAAGTGTGAAGTGTATATTTTTAAAGTATACAAAATTAAAACTATTTATCTTTCTCATGAACATTATTCTTTAAGTATATTACATCTCATATTTTAATGGGTTTCCAAAAAGAAATACAATTTTCCATTCCATAGGGAACTTTTCTTTAAATACATTTAAAACAAAAATGTATTTTATCCATAATTTTATAGGAATGATGAAATTTATTCTTCTTGTGAATGAAACAAAATAATTTTTGATATTTTATGATTTATATGAAATATTTTATTTGTTTTGTTTTTTTATGATCCTTGGGAATATTTTATGATGAAGGGTTAACCGATATAGCTCAAATATTCATTGAGTAACTATTATGTTCTATATGGAATTATGTTTGAATTAACCAAGTAAGTTATTCTATTTTTTATAGTGAATATAAAATAAAATGTAATATTTAAATGAATAATATTGTAATGACCCAAAATTTTTATATGATATTTTTTTCTTGATTAAATGTTTCATGAATTATACATTATTAAACCCATACATCACGTAGAAAAACTAACAACACATTATTTCATCAATAGAGATCATTAGATTTTTTTGAATCTAAACTGATGAAAATGTAAAATATTTTTATTGTAAAAAAATTAAATTGAAAATTTATAATGTGAAAACATATACCATTCCAATCTTTTATAGTTATTGTCACTATGACAAAATGTATAGAAAAATAAAATAAAATATTAGCAATCTAATTGACATCATAGAAAATGGAATATAAACACATTGGTGGTATTATAGTCAATAATGAATGATTTAATGAAATGTTATTTATAAAAGGAATGTGACTCTTAAAATAGTAACATGATTATTGTAATAGTTATGTGAACATTGGAATAGTAACTTGATCGTTGGTAAAAGTAACATGCACATTTGGAATTGTAAACATACCATTAGAGTAATAATTTTAACTCAAAATAATAAAGTGTAACATTAATAATATTTCTAATTTGTAATTTTTTAAAATATAAATATTATAATTCCATAAAATAAATATCATCATTAAAAAATTCAATGATATTATAAACAATTTTCCTAATTATCTTTATTTAAATTTATTTCATAAAAATTTAAAATTTAAAAAATTTAAATTATTTATGTAAGAAAATTATTTTCATAAAATTAATTACCTTTTTATATTTATTACAATGGAATTTTATAAGGGTTTTTCTGGTAATTTTCTAATATACATAATTTTCAACATGAATAGTTAAAAGACAATTTTTTTCATTATGGGCATATTTTATGTTATGGAATTCATGATGTAATAACTACATAATATATTCCAAAAAATTTCAATTGATAAAAATAATAATTTTTAGAAGAAGTACATTTTAGAAAAGATATATTTTAGAAAAGAGTCATTTTATTAAATATTATAACTCAAATGTACAACTCTCATAAAGTTTAATTAACCCATCACCCCTCCCTTAGTAAACCATATACCCTACAATTTCAAAAATAAAATTATATATCCAAGTATCTTATTTTAATTAACTTATAATCTGTAGAGATGTTTTTCAGTAATAAACCACCGTGTTTTCAATAATTTTAGACCCTTAGAAAAGTAAAAACTTTAAAAAAGTTGTAATTTCCTTTCATTATTTATTTTTTGCCATTTTTAAAACTCTGTATACTCCATTACTTAAATAATCCAAAACATCCTAAAAATAGTGTGCCAATGACTCTTTATAATTTTAATATATATTCGAAATATTAATTTTAATATAAGCATGAAATATATGTAATGAACCACCACTTTAATGAATTACTTATTAATGGTTGGTTAATAACCTATATGGACATTGCAATGTCTTTTCATATCACCATCCTTATGGAACACTGCAATTAAATATATACAATATATAAATGTGTAAATATTCTTATTTCTATTATTTTAGAGTTAAAATCAATAATTTATAAATATAAATAAATCAATACTGTTAAATCGACGTAGGATAGTATTTTGTTAAGAAAATATGAAATCAAAATGGTTCACCTATAACATTTTTAATTGAATAACATAATATAATGATTATAGATTATGAAGAGGGAAAATTATGAAGAAAATTAACTCATATTTTAATGTTTTTAAATACCAATGTTTATTATTCAATATGTGGAAAAGTGATGAAATAAAACAGGCTTTATGATAAGGGGATTTTTGAAGCCAACTTCTTATTTTTGGCATATCCCTAATTAACAACATTTCTTCTATGAATATTAATCTAATGTTCCAATAATTTTTATCACTATCCATTTTATTTTCTTTCTTGAATATAAATTTCCATAAAATATCCAAATAATTTTTAATCATATTTTTCTAATTCTTCAAAATGGATTTACTTTCTAAAAACCTCTAATTTATTCATGTTGATTTGTTTCGTCACCACTCAAAAATTATAATGTTTTATTCCAAAATATGGAATCCCTTATTAATTTTTGAGCCCTAACAGTTATTCAAATAAGTATTATTAATGAAATACTTATGAAACACAATAATTTTTAGGGTTTTATTCATGAATATGATTTTAGTATATTTTATGTGGCATGCCTCATTATGAGAATTTTAGGTTGTGGCATGTGGGTTGAAAATTATATATCACTCCAATGCATTGAGTGATGTTATATATTAAATGATATTAAGTGTGTTATTCAGGAAAATGACTATTTCTTTTTTCACAATTTGGATGATATTATTTTGGTATATATTTTATATGTTAACATGATGCTACCTTTGTTAAAAACTATTTTTGGTATTTGATAACTATTTTATATTTCTTAATTATTATTAATATTCCACATTCTATGGATTTATCAAAATTTTCATGCATGATTTTTATTATCATTTAATTATTATGATATGATGATGTTGATTATGTAAAACCATGTACTATTTATTCATGTCCCTCATTCTTCACCTTATTGTAATTTTCCCACACACATTTCTGTAATCTATATCCTCGGATGATTACATGTTTTATAGATTACCTAATAACTTTTATGAGGATAAATAACATTTATTTAAATAATTTTAATGTTTAATTATGTATATGTGATGTGTGAGATTAATTTTACCATGTTAGTAAACATTTAAATCAATGAATTTAATTTATAATGTTTATATTAACCAAATGTAATTGTTGTGTGATTAAAATATGGGTCACTATAGTTTCTATTAGAGCATAGTATAGATAATTTGGGGAATTAAAAAACATTATTGAAAACCATAGTGTTATGTTTGAATTTTATGGGAAAAATAGTAAGTATTAGTAAAGTTTTATAGTTCATTGTTTCATTGCAATTAAATACATGTCTAGATATTAAATTTGGATTCCTCTATAAAACATTTATATCATAGGTAATTACCTAGTGAAGGGTGGATTTAGTATTAACATGATCAGTATAATGTTCATGATAATGAGGCCTCAATATATTAAAATTTAATTGCTTTTTTAGATAAGGATTAGTCAATCACAACATCTATAAAGGACATTGTAAATGATATAATGATAATTTAATTCTTTAATATATGTTTAAAATTTATTAAAGGAAAAGATCCGAGAATAACTCTATGAATACAATGATAAATAAATTGATCTCATATGATCTGAATTTAGAATTATTTTTCATATATGAAAAAAAATATTTATTCAGCATTTATATAATTATGTTTTCATTAAACCATTTTTATTTTAGAAAATGGTTGGAAAATTTAAAAACAAGATAATAAACAATTGTAAAAAACAATACAACAATTGTACAAACATCATTCCCAATTAAATTCTAGGTAGAGATCAAAATAAAATGGATATTCTTACCTATATTACTCATTATATTAATAATGACCTAAACCATACAAAATTCCCAACTTATCCAAATAAATAGAAATTTGTTATAATGTATTTTGTGAAATGACCACCAACATTCAATGGGTCTATTGATCAATTTTTCACTGATCAATGGGTGAGCTCAATGGAAAATATATTTCATATGACCTAATATATAATAAATAGTTGGTTAATCTAATTATATATCATTTAGATGAAGAATATGATTGATCATGGGAGTTTATTAATAATTTGAAGTTTTCAGATGAAAAAGAATAAATTGAATGAGAAGGATTTATGATATCATTTCATAACAAGTATTTCCATCTAAATATTCAAATAATTATTTATAGTTAATTACTAGAGACAATGAAATATGAGGGTGAATTTGTAATATCTTACTAGGTAACATTCCAAAGGTTTTCAAGTTACTCCACGAGTATTATTGTAAAAATGATATAAAAAATGATATATTATTTAGTTTATTAAAATAACACATTAAAAAGAACTATTTATTTTAGTCATTGAGAGGTGTAAAGATGTATATTTTTGTACATTTGAATTATAGATTTATTTTGGAGAATAAAACCATGGAAATAGATATAAGAATATAATAATGGACTTTCAATTTAGTGAATCAAATGAAAATGTAAGAATATTGCTCCAACTACCAACTTGTAAAAAAATTGGGAAGAAGAATTATAGTAATAGCTTCAAAGGTATAGAGAAATACATAAAGTATATGAGATAATTATACTATTATCATTAATATTTATGGTATATGAATATGTCTAACAATGTTATTGATGAAAGGATGGTACATCACAATGAAACATCAATGGTAAAATACATCAAAAATAGCAAGATAGGTCACTACATAAGACAATGAAAAATACATTTAATCTCAGAGGGTAATCAGTTTCAGTAGCCACCAAATCTAACAGAACAAGGGAATGCTTATTCCATCACCAGAGCAGATGTTGAACATGAAAATAAAGATATAAAATGTACACATCCAATTCACAAATGAATTGGAAATATATATTTTCTATTATAGATATATGAATTCCATTATATCATTATCATTGTAAAAACTATTGATTTACAACCTGGATACCTTGATGTAGTGATATACATAAAAATACACAGTTGTGGGATCATTACAACCCACATGATTAACTCTACATTTATTTGCATATGTTGGATAATTATTATTGAAAATATTTTAATTCATCATTTGGTGGTATTTGAAATTATATGTTGCATGAATGGGTTCTATTTTTGTAGATAACAAATTAATAATCATTAAGAGGAAATCGTTTTCTATACTCTGATGCACCACAAGATCCAATAAATATTTATGGAAGATTATATTTATCATTTGTAAAATCCCACAATAGTGTGGGTTCTAACATCTAGTGATTAGAATAATTTTATAAAATGGTTGGGTCAAAAGAATATATCATCCTTGAAGAAATTTAAATTAATACTGAAAATACATATTTTTTATAGGAGTTTCAAGGATTTTCCCTACTCAAAAAGTAGTTTTATAAATAGAAATATTATACAGACCCACTCTTATATCCAAATTCCCCTTTAAGAAATCATTGATTGAACTATGGTTGTTAAATAACCATATATATGAGCATTTTGACAATGGTTTTATGCACACCAGTGCATCATATGGGGATGAGATGGTGATGATTATTCGAAAAAGGATGCATATGTTTTGATTTGTATCAATTACTAGGATCTAAATAAGATCATCAGGAAGAACATGTAGCCCCTTCCATGGATTTATGACTTGTTCCAAAAACTATGAGTAGATTAGATCTTCTCAAAGATAGATCATAATTGAAGATATTATAAACTGATGGTAATGAATCATGGAATTCATAAGAATTGCTTCAATTTAGTGTATGGACACTACAATGAAATAATACTATTTCCATCTTCTATGTTTTGTTGAATATTGTCTCTAGAGACTCATGAATAATTTTTATTCTCTTTTTAATGATATTATGATTTACTCCAATAGTAATGATGATCATGAACACTATATTCCAATTTTTCAAGTGACATTACGAAATTATAATATGGATGATAAGTTTATAAAGTGTTATATTTGATTAAAACAAGTCACATTGTAATTTGATCAAAATTGAGGTAATTTATATATAACATTCAATGATAATGAAACTGAGGAATGGATTAGATCCTTAATTGACATGGAATTTTGTATTTTTCATGGATTATCTAGGCACTACAGATGTTTTTTGAGAAATTTATCATGATAGTCTAGCCTATTGAAAACCCTTACCATGAAAGAGGTAAAGTATTTATGGATGTAATAATCATAGAGATGATTTTCAAATCCTAATAAAAGGCTAATCACTAGACTTATACTCACACTAATAATAAGGGAATATGTTTTGGTTACATAAATTGATGCTTCAAAGAAAAATTCGGCCTTGTACACTTATATAATCATAAATTGATTTCAAATTCCATGTGGTGATAAATGATCCATGAATAGAAGTATAGATCACATGATCTGGAGTTATAATCTATGATATTCACCTTAAATATTTATAAGTAATACCTCTATGTTGAGAAGTGTGAAATATAAAAAAAATCACAAAATTCTTATGTATACATTCACATGATAAAATCTGAACATGCATGAAAAAAGATGGTTAGAGCTGATAATGGAATATTATTAATTTATTAATTACCATCGTGGAATGTAGAATAAGTTAGTTAATTCTTATAGAATAAAATAACATTCTATATTATCCTTGATGTTCATTGATAAATACTGAATTTTTATGGATATGTAAAGAATGAATTTTGAAACTATAAGAGAACAAAATACATCATGCCATTCCAAAAATAATTCACATCCCTCTATATAGGATACGATCAAGGTGGCCCAGGGTTATGGTATGGTGCATCAAAAGAATATGGAACCTGTAAAAGAGGGAACAATTCATTAATTCCACATTAATAAATTTGGTATCATTTGGATTGAAATTAGAATTTGTGGTCCTAAATCACCTAAGATAATTAATGCATTATTGGATAATGAAAATATCTAATTTTTCTCCATCCATCATGAAAGTACCAATATGTGTTGTAATCATCGATAACATATTGGGTGGGAAAACATAGTGAATGATATAACTAAATACACACGAAACACATAACAAAATGGAAAATCATTTATTCAATTACTGGAGGTCAATAAATTAGACAATAACTAAAACCATAAAAATGAGAAATATTTTAGTTGGAAAAAAAATATTAAATATAAAAAATTTAATATGAAATATTCATCACTATAGTATACTAATGTTATTTCCCCATGAAAAACATCCTTAAAAAGAAACAAAATATTATTAAACCAATCATCATCTATAAAAAAGAAAATATAGAACCATAGGAATAATTTTATTAAATAATGAATGAGGAAATTTATATGTATTTATAGGATGAAATGTGACCATTGGAATAGTAATTTGACCATTAGATAGTAATATGACCATAGGAAAAGTAATATGATCATTGTGAAAAGTAATATAATCATTAGTAACAGTATTTACACTGTTAGAATAGTAATGTAACTGAAAAATAAAAAATTCTTACATAAATAAAATTTATAATGAGTTATTTTGGGAAATATAATTAGTATAATACTACAATCAAAAAAAAGATTAAAAAACACAATGAAATTACAACTATTATTTTCATTAAATATTATTTTAATGTATTTCATCAAAATCATAATTTTGGTATTAAAAATTAAAATTAACTATGTAATAAAATTACATTGAAAATTTTAATATCAATTTTAGAATAATTTCGTCAGAATTTTATATGGGCTCTCATTTTGTAATTTTCTGAAACACAACAATTTTTTGGAAAATATTGAAAATATGTTTTTATAATAATATATTTATTTTAAATTTCTTCATTAAAAATTTAATAATTACCTAATAAATTCTTGTAATGCTAAATCAACCAAAACATATTTAATTCTATGAATGATTCATTTTAATTCCATATAATATTTTCCATACATGAAAATTATTATCCAATAATCTAAAGACAAATGAATTCCATTAAAATAATATATTATCAATTTTCCACATCTTATTATTTTTAAATTAATAATTTCCGATTACAAGGTATTTTAAATTTATTATAATTTTCTATTTAATATAAATATATTCTAAAATGTAAAAAACATAAATATTTAGGATTTACATAAGAATAATATATAATTTAAATTTATTACTCATAAATAATCATCTCCTAAAGTACAAATAACCCTATACCCGTACCATGGGAAAAAAAAATTCAATAAACTTTAAAAAGAAATATATTTATAAAATAGACTATCTTAAGATCAGTATCATTCCAAAGGATGTTTTAGAATAATAAAATTTTAATCATTCAAGAATCATAAGGGCTGTAAAAAGTAGAAAATATCAATAAAGAGGTATTTTCCTTGTGTGATTTCTTTTTTTATTCTAAACTCAATATCCTCTATTTTTTAAAATCAAAACCTTCTTAAAAAATTAATTGTATATTTTTATGGTCTTGATAATTATAATTTCTTATATAAATGTACTTTTTAATATAACCATATAATATACGTCACATACAACCTTATTGTAGAACGCCTTGTTAGCGGTCAATTGACCACCAATGAGGATTTTTCTATACATTTTATTATCACTAACCTTGTAAAATAATATAATAAATTCTATATAATATATAAATTTATAAATTTATAAATTTATAATATTCTATAGTTAATCATTATAATATATAAGAATCGATAAATTGATATCATTAAATTGAATCAAGACGTGAAATTTTATGAAAAATATGAAATCAAAGCATTTAAATGTTAACCAAGTGAATTTAAATATATATTATAATAACTATAATTGATCAATAGATAAAAAATTAACATAATTCATTTTTTCATTTTTTAATTGAATAACATTTTTTATTTAGAAGGTGAAAATGGGATGAAACAATATGAGATTTAGGGTAAGGGTATTCCTGAACCAAAATCCATATTTTTAGGTTTTCCTCATTAACATTTTATTAAAATGTATATTCTTCTAATTTAACTAAATATTCTATTCACAATAAATTCCATTTTATTTCTCGGATATACATGTTATTACCCCAACAAAATTATTTCTAAGACAATTCCATAGGTTTTGAAAATGAATTTGTTTTCCTAAAACTCACATTGACTCCTATAATGTTATTTCTTATCCAATTATGAATGATTGTTTTTTTACAAAATATAATTTCCTATATTCATTTGAGAAACTCAATGGTTATTCCATGAAGTACTATAAGTGAAATACAAATGAAACCCTTTTTAAGGGTTTATATCAGGAATACACTTGTTATATGTTCTATAGGGCATGCATGATTATGATAATTCTATAATGTGATGGGTGAGAATAGAATTATATATACCTCTAATTAATTGGGTAATGTGATATATTAAATGATATTATGTGTATTATTCATGGAGAAAAATTCTTCCCTTAATAAATAACACGGTGTTATAATTTATTAACATATATTATGTGTGACCATGATATATTCATTTTTTATAACTATATCCAATATTTCACCACTATAATATGATGCTTCATTATTATGAATATTCCAAAATTCAAATAATAATAAAAAATTTCAACCATAATTATGATGATTATCCATTTATTATGATATGATGACGTTTACTATTCTGACAGATGAACTATTGATTCATGTATTGTATTCCACCTACTACCAAAAAAATTTATGACACCTTTACTTAGTGAATATCCTCAGCTGATTACATATACTAAGAATAACATGAGTCACTTAGGATGAAAAATAATATTGATATATATAAAGTAAATTTTTTATTATTTACATGTGATATATTGGCTTAATTTTCCAAATATATTAACGCTTTTAATCATTGAATATAAAACAATGATGATCATTATATTAAAAATGATTTTATATTCATGTTATAAAATGTGGGAGCTCTGTAATTATTTCCCAAAATATATACATGAATTTTAAATTTTTATAAATTATTATTCATTAAATACTTTCAATTCAATATGTTAATAAAATAATTTTTTTCACAAGAAATTTTATTCCACTTTTAAGGGTGAAATGTATGTTTATTAAGAAACATATTTCATGAGTACTCCTGTTTTAAAACAAAACCCACATAGTTATGCTTTTTTCCATTTTTATTGATAATGGTATGTCCTTTTAAATTATTTGGGTAAAGAATTTTATTCCCTGAGATAAAATAGTAATATTTGTTTCCATGTTTATTATGAAGAAATAGAAGAAATTTCTATTGGTATTACATGATTTAAAAATTTTACAGCTAATTTTATTAAATTTTATCCTCTAATTTTATTTTTATGCACATCCCACATTTTCAGATATTTTAAAAAGGACTTATGTATCTGTTGAAACTATATCATGTAATATATTTCTATGAAGCGTTTTAAAATTCGATGAAATAATGTGTTTTAAATGAATCAAAAGTTTAAATTTATGTTTACCATTTTGGTAGGGAAATTGAGGATTAGATTAATGATCCACTTTTTTGTTGTAAAGGTCTAATATGTTAGTTTTTTTCTTTATTCTATAAAACTCTAAACCAATGAAACCCTTGAAATGAAATAATATGAATCCCTAGTTAAAAACCATGTATTTTTGGGTTTTCTGTGTTATGAGGTGTTATAGTTGGTATCAAAAGAAAGGTTTAGATTACATTAATGGTTATGATTTCCATAATAATATAATTTTAAAGTATTTATTCTTATAGATTATTTTATAATGAGGAATGTAGTAGGGTTTCTATGTCTCATAATCTAATATGTTCTTATTTCATATTGTTTTATGAATAGGAAAAATGTTTAATAATGTGGAAAGGCATTGGGATGATAATGTACTATTGAATCTGTAACCTGGAATGGTTGGAATTTATGAAAAAATAGTTTTTAGTCATGATAACTCAGTTGAAGTAGGATACTAATGGGGGTACACATCCAAAGTGTAGATAAAATCATCGATGTAGAATATTTCTATAGTGTATCAAATTATGAAACAATACCCCTCAACAATTGATGGTTCTTAGTTACAATGGTAGATAATGGATGGATTATGTCTTTAGAGAATACATTTGAGGTCTTTTATATTATAAAAAATAAACATTATTTTTTTCCTTTTATTATTTTGAATGTGAATTGTATTTGTGGTGGCCTATGATTAGTAGTAATGAGGGGAATGATGATATAGTTTCCTTAGATTCGATAGGGTTTATAGATCTTTCCCTTGATTAGTATTTTCCTATAGTATTTCAACATAGCATGGAATGGTGATTTTTGAAATTTAAGAAAAACGAGGAGGACTATGTTGCATTGTGTGGATAATAAATTACTTTATATGATAGGTATGAAATTAATTTTATTTTTTTACCATGTTAGTAAAATTAAAAAAAATTATATATAATTGAAACCAAATTTTTAGGAAAAAATTTTCCTATATTAAATTTAATTTATATGAAAACGCTTTATGAAGGTTTGATAAGGTTGAGATGGAGTTTATTGAATTATATAATAATAAATACAACAATCAGTCCATGTGTAAAGCAATGTCAAAGTATATTGATGAATACATATGAAGATTATATGTTTAAATTTCCCTCTTGGTATAATTATGGTATGACATATTTTTCAGATTATCTTATAAAATATATAAAGTGTTATCCGTGTGGTATTATATGACATTTGGCTCATGATTTAAAATAAAAGAATTAAGGAATTGTTCAGACTAAATACAACAAGCATGGAGTGAGATGTTTTAATTACAATAAATAAACAATTATATTGATGTGTGTCTGAGAAAAAGAATAAATTATGGGAGTCATATATTCAATATGTATAAGGGCATGGAAATTTCATTGGTGACATTCTTGTAAAATAATGGACCGATAAATGAACCGGTGATGTGTAAATTACTTGTTTAAAGATATTGTTCCAATGTTTTGATTGATTCAAGACCTATAATTTTTTTTGATTTTAGAGGATTTTGATGGAAAAATGTAAATATTACCTTGATAAATTGAGAACAAACATTTAGTAAAAAAACTCATGGCTTATGTGTTAAAGAAACAATGATTTATACAAATCATCCCATGATTACATTGTGAATGGTTTTTTTCTATAAATTTTCTTATCATTTTCATAGTTTTGTTTCTTATTATTCTATATGTGGATTGAATTTCATATTTTAATACTAAGAAATATTGCAGATCTAAGGAATATACATTCAATTTTTAGAGTGAGTTTATATTTTTATATAATATTGATTTCATTCATATGATAACATATCCTAAAGATAAGTAACAATTAAACATGGAATAAAAGTTATCTTTGTCATATTGTTGAAAATTATGGGATTGTTTAGATTACGGATGCAATCTCTGAATATTTATATATGGATATATATCTTGATGATTTTTCTAGTTTTTTATTGATTGGTATGTTAAATTTAATATCATTTTAGAGAATGATTCTAAATTTTTTTTAAAAATCCATATAGTATGGCTACATTCGAGTTATTATAATTAAATAAGAGGTTTCAATAGTTTCTTAAAAATGAATTTATTTATCATATTACATCACCTTTGGGTTCTTCTATTCCATTTTTGAAAATATTGATGATCAACGTGGCTTTTTGTTGATCATGGATCCCTTAATAAAATTAAAATTAAGAAAAAATTTCTATTTCCAAATATATTTGATTTTTTTATCAACATTATGGAGAAATGTATTTTTAAAAAATTTATCTCAATTCAATAAATAATATGTTGGAAGTGGAGGAGTAAATTCTTAATATGATTTTTTATACTAGGAAAAGAAATTATTATTATTTTATTTCCTTTGGGTTCATTAATTCATATAATGAAATCATGGATCTTATTAGTATAGTTTTATTATTCTTTTGGAAAAAATTGGTTGTGCTTATTGACAAGATTCTAGTTTACTCTAAATGTTATGAAAAATACAATATACAAATATGGATTTTTCTTTAGACTCTAAAAGAATAATTTTTTATTGAAAATTCAATAAATGTGACCCTTGGATATAATATACATATTTATATTAGAATATTGTTGATAAAAATGGTGTAACTATTAATATTACCAAAACTAATGTGGTAGATGATTGGAAAATACCTACAAATGTCACTAGTATTTGAAAACAAATGCAAAAAAACCACAACCTCAACTTCATCAATCCACTGAGTTCTTTCACTATGGGAAAAAACTGATTTTTGTGACGGGACTAGCTTCCATGTCACAATAACTTACTCACATTTTGGCATAGTTTGTGGGCCCAAGCGCACGAAAGGGTATTTGGGATGGGTTGGCACCAACCGTCGCAAAAACCAGGATGCGATAAACACAAGTTGAGATGGGGGATACCTCATCACAACTACTTCATCTACTGGAGGGTATTTTCGATGGGACCTGACACTAATAGTGTTTCGGTAGTTTATTTTTAGTGAATGGGCCCGTCGAAAATAAACTTTTAACCACTTACTTCCATTAATGAGGCCGAAGGTATTTGAAACGATAATCCTATCGCAAATAGTCATATCGCCACTAATCTAACCTATATATACCCCCATCCGTTTTTTCATTCCTTCCCCTCAATTCCTACTTTCTCTGCTTTTCTAAACTCTAATTTTAGAGGGAAAACTTTGCATAGTTATTTTTATTAAGAAGAAGTTGTGAAGCCGTCTACAATTATAAGAGATCAAGTTTAATGATATTTAGGTTTTATTTAATTAAGTATATATTTCATTTTTTTATATTAATTTTAATTATTGCTGATTAGTTGTAATTAAGTTAGATATAAATTGTCTTGTCATCAGTATTTATTTGTAATAATAAAATTAAATTATTAGTACTAATTTTTAGTAATTATTAATAATTAATTATTATTAATGATAATTAGTTATGTATATCAATAATTAGCGGTAAGTAGTAATTACTAGGTGTATTTTGTAGTAATTAATAGTAATTTATGCTAATTAGTAATAATTAGAAATATAGTAATAATTGGGAAAAATAGTAATAATTATTTATAATTATTAATAAAAACTAATAATTAGTAATAAATACTAATAAATAGTAATAAATACTAATAATTTTTAACAAATACAAATAAATATTTATAAATAATTATAATTTGTAATAATTTGCAAAAATTTGTAATAATTAATAAGAATTAGTAATATTTAGTAATAATTATTAATAAATAATAATAAATATTAAAAAATAATTGTGACGACCTGCCTTCACCAAAAGGAGGGAAGGGTCAGCAGATTTCCAGGCCCTTCCTTCTTCAAGTTGAAGGAGAGATAATGACCCCCGAAACCCGGATTCAATAGGTCCCAGAGTGGCGACCAGCGCCAAGGGTATAAAATCGCTCACTAAATGGAAGGCATTACCCTTTTTTCTTTTAATAGGATCGGGAGATAGAATGGTAAATCCCAACAACACCAAAAGAGAAAAGTAAATGTAATCCCAAAAACCATTCCCAATGCATGTTACAAAAGTAAAAATCCACATAGAATAAAGTTACTACAATTATAAAGTACCAAAGAAGGAAAAGCAGCAACTGCAAATGTCCGAAGGTCCCGCGCTAGTACGTTCCCGTGCGATCCCCACAGTCCTCTGGGAAACCTGAAAGTAGTTTTATATACATAGGGTGAGCATACAAGTATACTTAGTAGGGAAAATTAAAGACTCTCGTGCACAAGTGGGGGAACGTACTAAAGTCCCATGAGAAAAAGAGTAAACCAAACGCCTAACAAGGTAAACTATCCACCCAAGCCTCACAAAGGTACAATCCCCAAATAACGCAAGTCAGGTAATATATATAATAAGATCACATCGATGTTTGGGTACCCCGCGCCACATTCCCACTGGTTATTTACAACATCCTACGCATCGAACCAATCCCGCCATTCTCACCGCAGTCCCACTACCACACCCTGCCCGCACACACCTGGCCCACAACTACACGCAGTCCCACTGCCGAATCCCACCCACACACACCTGGGACACATCTATCACACGTAACCATGCTTGCAAGAACCTAGTCCAGAACATCCACCACCATGCCTGAAGACACCTAGGCTAGAAGATCCACCTCCACGCCCGAAGACACGTGGGCCTCATCTTGATGATACTTGGGAAACCACCTGCCCGCAGCCACCTGGGCCATAACCACCACACTATCCCGGCTGAAGGTTCTTGGGCTAATAATGGACCATAGGCCATCACTGCCAGCCTGAAGATACTTGGGCTATCCGGGAAAGGGATAAGAAAAGGAGCTAATAACCGACCACTAATAATAGTGTTTGGAAAAACACCCTCCCCCATGAAATGGGGGGTTTTCGGCACTATGTGCTCAACTTGGGTGGGGTACGAATAAGAAACACAAAACTACAGGTATATGTATAGGTAATAAGCACTCGCATAATGTTTAGGTTTTTCTTCAGTCCGCCTAAAGAACACAAACAACACTACGTCCAAGTCATAACTCACGCAAAACCAAAACCCATTTTTCCCATACTGGTTTACATGTTCAGTAATAATTCTTAAATTATTTTTCTACAACTACTGGGAAACAAACACCATAAGCACAAACCAAGGGAAAAAGATCATGCCAAATGTCAAGCATCAACTACAACATCCACACCCGATCCTCTTGTAAAGACACAACAACAAAGGTATAAGTGAGATCCCTTGAAGTACTGGAACCAAATAAAACCCAATATACACCCCCATGTCACCAAAATCCACGAGCCAATGTTTTCTCAACAATAGAGGATCCCACCCCAATTCTTGATATAATCAAGGTAACCACCCGACCTTAAAGACACAATCACAGGAAGCATAACACAGGGGATCCCATCCCCAATTTCAGAACCACCGAGAGTATAATAACAGGGGATCCCATCCCCTCGCATATATCCCATAAACCGGCATGTGGGAGAAGAAAATAAAACCACTACCACCAAGAAAATCAGGCCCATACCGGTATTTCCAGATTTATAAGATTTAACACACTCCATGATTTCGATTTCTGCGTTCTTTAATCAGAGTTATCACAGAAGGATTGATCCTGGTGCCTCAATTTATTAAGCTGGATATACGTAATTAACCAAATTCCTTTACACAACAAGGGTTCACATACACGATCCCTTTAAACATCACCATAGGTAAGGTTTCATTAGTGCACAGAGAAAAGGCCACCAACGGCCATGATTTTCAGTAGGCATAAGCCTGCAAAATTCCTAAAAGAAAATCATAAAACAAGGTAGCATCATCAATCATAGCCACCCCTTCATTCGATGACTCAGTTCATTATCTTCATTATTGTTTGGGATTATCCAATTCTACAGAATCAAAAGAATTACCACCCCGCATGATACACAAAAGTGAGAAATGAGGATAAATTCCCTACTTGTTGATCAACGATCGATGCTAAGGCCGGGTGCGCAACTTCACGGATAGTGTTGCGGCTCTTCCGAATGAAAAGCTGATCCTATGAACAAATGGTACTCCAAGCACAGGGTGATCATGAAAAGAAACCTAGTAGAACCCTTTTTGTTTATAAAGGCCGAGAACGGTTGATATAGCAACATGGAACCACGTAAGGAGCGGGGGTCTTGGGTTGACCACGCGACCCCACATATTATTTAAGGGTCGGGCGGTTTAGACCTATTCACACACAAGTTTAAATCAATAAATATTTAATTAAAACATTTATGGGCATTACCGGGCATTAAAAGAAGCTTTAAAGGGGAAAAATTGGGTTTAAAACGCAATTTGCGCAAAAGGAGCGCTACTGGAAAGACCCCGTGGGGGTAGGTGAGAGCCACTGGTAGACCGAGAGACTGGTAGACTAAGATACCGGTAGATAGAGCTACTAGTAGGCTGCAGCTACCGGTAGACCGAGCTACCTTTAGGCCTGCTACCGGTAGGTTACGGCTACCGGTAGGCCTACCATTAGGCCAAACTTCACCGAGATTCCCAAACCAGAAAACCCAACATGAGATTTTCACAGAGTAATGGACCCCAAAATCCCGGGCCATTACATCAGATACACCATAAACGATTATCATCCTCGAGAATCATAAAAATACAGAAATAAAGAGAGGGTCCGAACAACCACCTCAAAAGATACCTCTTAGGAGTGAACCTCTTTGTTAACTAAGAACACTTTCCTTTCAAGAACCAAGAAACATACCCCTGTCAAACTGCCCAGGCATGTGGGTTGGAGAGTCATTTCTCCCATGTCAAGATATTATTGGCTTTGGGTGGCACTAACTCACCCGCACGGGTTTAATCGCATCCACCTTAATGCGTCTTGATTAGTGGTCAAGTTCTCTCATCCCCATTGCCAGGGCTTTTCACACACATTTAGAGGAAAGAAAACCATTATTTCATAGCCCACAAGGTAAAACATTCTACCACAATAGTTATAAACCGAACAGTATAAAACTCAAGACAACACTGGGTACTGGGCATGCATCTGTGATTCCCTCTCCCACATACTCTCCTCAAGCCCAGCATGTCTCCATAACACATGAACCAAGTGAATGGTTCACCCACGAAGCACCTTCTCTTTGTGATCCTCGATCGTCTCTGGTCTCTCCACAAAAGTCACGTCATCCTCGATGTCCATCTCTCCCCAGCCAAGGACGTGTGAATCGTCATGCAGATACCGACTGACCTAGGACACATAGAATACATCATGTATCCTCAGTAGTGGCGGTGGTAATGCTAGATGATAAGACACTTCACCCACCCGCCTCAACACTTCTAAGGGTCCGATGAACCTCAGTTAAATCTTGCTCCCTTTTCCAAACCTCTGTTGTCCACGCCGTGGAGAGACCTTCAATAACACGTGGTATCCAACCTCAAACTCCATGGGCCTCCTCCTGGTATCAGCATATGACTTCTGTCGGTTCTGGGCCGCCTTCATCCTTTCCCTTATGATCTGAACCTTCTCTGTCGTGCTCTGCACCACCATTGGGCCAAGGATTCCTTCCTCTCCTACTTCGGTCCAACACACAGGTGAACAGCATGGCCTCCCGTATAAGGCTTCAAACGGGGCCATTCCAATGGTAGAGTTATGGCTATTATTGTAGGCGAACTCTACCATAGGTAAGTGTCGCACCCATGATCCTCTTGAGTCTAGACCACAAGCCCGCATTATATCCTCCAACGTATGGATAGTGCGCTCTATTTTCCCATCTATCTGGGGGTGGAAAGAAGTGCTAAGGAGTAGCTGTGTGCCAAAATCATGCTGCAAACTCCTCCAGACTCGTGAGGTAAAATGTGCAACCATATCCGAGACAATGGACCTCAGAACTCCATGCAACTGCACCACCTCATCCACATACCTTCGTGCCAAGGCATCCACTCCACTTGACACCTTAATCGCCAGAAAGTGAGCCGATTTCATCAACTAGTACACTACCACCCAGATGGCGTCGTGTCCCCCTTGGACCTTGGGTAGTCCCGTGACAAAATACATCGAGATGTCGTCCCCCTTCCACTCAAGGAAATCTAGAGACTTCAGTAGGCCTCCTAGAACTCGGTGTTTAGCCTTCAGTTGCTGACACACTTAGAACTTGGCCACAATCTCCTCCACAGCTCGCTTAACTCCGAGCCACCAAAACTGTATCTTCAGTCCCTGGTACATCTTGGATACTCATGGGTGTACCTCTAGGGGTGATTTGTGGGACTCACTGAGAACCTTGCCATGTATCGCCTCTGGAACAAATATCTTTCCCTGAAAAAGCATCCAGTTTTGGCCATCGTTCGTCCATCCTTCTGGAGAATTCCTCTGGTCAACTCGGTCATGCATCACTTCACACTCTTGGTCTCCCCACTGAGACTCCTCCACTTGCTGAAACAGAGATGACTGCACTATCATCTGATACATGCAACCTCTACTGCTATCCATCCTCGCATCCAGGTTCAAGGAAGCCAAATCTTCCATCGCCTTCCAGGTGCCTGCCGACATTCAGACCACATCCCTCTATGTCTTCCTGCTCAAGGCATCAACCACTACAGTCCCCTACCCTGAAGTGTAGGAAATGTAGAAGTTGTAATCCTGGAGGAACTCCATCCACCTCCGTTGCCGCAAGTTTAGGTCCCGCTAGGAGAATATATACCACAAACTTTAGTGATCTGTGAAGACCATAAAGCATTCCCCGATAATGTAATGCCTCCATAACATTAGTGCAAAAATGACGGCTTCATGCTCCAGGTCGTGGGTGGCATAATTACGCTCATGAGGGCGTAGCTTCCTAGACTCATAAAAGATCACTCCTTGCTGCTGCATCAACACACATCCGAGGCCTTTCCCTGAAGCATCACAGAACAACTTATACGCCGCCCCTTGTTCTGGTAACCTCACCACCAGGGCACTAACCAACTTCCCCTTCAGATAACTGAAGGCTGACTCGCACTGCTCACTCCACATGAAATCCTGGTCTTTCCTGATCACGGCTGTCAGAGGGGCTGAAACTTGGAAGAAGTTGGGAACGAACCTCCGATAGTAACCCTCCAGCCCGAGGAAACTACGAACCTCTACCACATTCTTGGGTGCTTCCCAAGAAACAACTGACTCATCCATTTATGGGTCCACCGCTACCCCCTGGTCGGACACCACGTGCACGAGGAAGTGCCCTTCTCGTGTCCAGAATTTACATTTTGAAAACTTACCATAGAGATGGTGCTGTTGAAGGACCTCCAAAACTATCCTCAGGTGATCCGCGTGATCCTCCTCTGATCATGAATAGATCAGGATATCATCGATGAACGCGACTACGAACCAATCTAGGTACTCTCGGAAGATGGATTTCATAAGCCCAATGAACACAGCTGGGGCATTCATAACACCGAAATGAATGACTACAAACTGGAAGTGTCCATATCTGCACATGAAGGATGTCTTAAGGATGTATCCCTCCTTCACTCTCAACTAGAGATACCCAGACCGCAGGTCGATCTTCAAGAATCACCCTGCCCCTTTCAGCTTGTCGAAAATATCGTCTATCCTCGGAAGAGGATATCGATTCTTGATAGTCACCTGATTCATCCTCTTGTAGTCTATGCACAACCTGAGACCACCATATTCCTTCTTTGCGAACAAGTCTGGAGCACCCCACGGTGATGCACTCGGTCGAACATAACCCCTCTTCATCAAATCGTCAATCTGAATCTGCAACTCCTGTAGCTCTGATGGTGACATCCGTTAAGGAGACATTGAGATCGGCCGAGCGCCAGGCTGCAAGTCTATCCCAAACTCGATATACCACTGAGGGGTTAGAGTCGCCACCTATTCAATAATGACTTCCATAAAATCACGGATGATATCTGGCACCTCTCCCATTTCATCATCTACTGCCTCTACTGACAGATTAGTTAACAAAGAGAGGAGGGGTTCCTCTTGCCTCCTGCCCTTCTGACTGCTCTGCTCGCCGGTGAAGGTAACACACTGGATGCCCAAGTCTGAGAACACAACCCTTCCTTGGAAGCATTCGATGACGGCACACACAGAGAATAACCAGTCAATTCCTAGGATTACATCGTATGGATGTATCTATAGCAGAAGAAGATCCATAACTGACTGATGTGGCCCTATCATCAGTCTGTATCCTCGACAAACATATAACAAGTCGTTCTGACATCCTACTAGTGTACTCAACACCAGGGCAAATAGAAGTCTCTTGGAATCTAGAACCAAGGCACAGTCTATACTGGGTGCAACAAAGGATTGCGAAGCTCCGGTATCGAACAAGGCATAAGCAAGGGTGCTAAAAAAACTGATCGTACCTCGAGCGACCTCCGTCCCTACTGGAACTGCTACCTCTACGGCGTGCAACTGTCGACTCCCAGCTCCTCTGCCCCTCGGCTATTGGCCACCGCCCCAGCCACGCCCTGATCGAGATCCCTAAGGAGAGCCCTGAGGTCGGCCTCCTCCTACAACGTCTGACCTCGGAGGAGCGGGAGCTCGCTTTCCCTACTGCTTCTGCTGGAAAGGCCTAGCTGGAAGCTGCTGCAGGGGCGGGTGCTGGGGTTGTCTGCCACCACCGTATTGTACCCGGTCCGAGCACTGACTCCAGAGATGTCCATGGCTCACACAGACGAAGCACCATAGTCCTGGGCCCAAGGGAAAAGGGCGAGGACCAGGGGATCGAAACTGAAATTACTGTTGCTTGCTCCCTGCTGGTCGGATCCTGGAGGGTCCTGATGCTAGAGGCCTGGTACTTACGTCATTCCCCTTCGATGGTCCTAGCTAGATCCCATCTCGTGACACACCTCCTAGATCATGCATCCTCTCCACCACTTTGTCCTTCTTCTGGACATCCAAGTATGTCAGCAAGGTAAATGGGGTAACAACATACTGGAGGGAGGGTTGGAGAACCTCCTCTAAACGTCTTTCCAGAGACTCCTCATCGGGAATGATGTCCGGAGAAAAATGTAGGAGGTCCTTGAACTTGATTCCCAACTCCCTCACTGACATACTCCCCTTCTGGAGGGAGTGTAGCTCCTATCTCTTTTCAGCCTTCATCGTCGAAGAGAGGAATTCCGCCCGGAATTCCTTCTCGAAATCAGCCCATGCCAACTCAGCCTCTCTCCTCTCCCCCAGGTAAAGCGCCCACCACTGACGCGCCGCTCCCCGCATCTGGCTGACAGCCAGAGGAACCCAATACTCAGTCGGAGCCCAGATGAAGCCGAAGGCTATCACTATCTCCTCTAGCCAGCCCTCTGTCTTCATATCATAGGTGATGCCCTCATACTTCTCGAGGGTCTCTCGCTAGAAGGTCTGAAGTGTCTTCTACCACTGGTCATCCTCCTCCTCTCGATTAGCTCTCTGCCGATCGGCCATGGTAGTCTCCGGGGCCACGATTGCTCTCTCCAAAAGTGGTCGCCTTCCAGGTTCCATAGCTGCATGGAAAACAAGGATTGCCTAAGCCCAAGTGTAGAATATTGTTCTTAAAACTTCTTATACTTTCTATTTATTCTTAATTCCCAGGACACCCCAAAAACACTAGAACACAAGTCATTATGATGCATGTACCATTCCTAAGTTCTCTACCCTGTAATCAGCATGGCCTCACTCGGTCGTTCGGTAGGTCCAGAGTCCTTTCATCGGATCACAGTGGGCCCTAAAATCCTGCGTCCTAGCCGGTCTTCCCCGGCCTAATTCACGCACCAAGGTCACCCAACACTATTTCCCTACCATCCCACGCAATCCTCATTGTTCCTAAGTCCAAGCTCCATCCTATATCTCAACCATACCTCTAATACCATTTTGTCACGACCCGCCTTTACCAAAAGGAGGGAAGAGTCAGCATATTGCAAGGCTCTTCCATCTTTAAGTTGAAGGAGAGATAATGACCCATGAAACCCGCCTTCAATAGGACTCGGAGTGGCAACCAGCACCAAGGGTATAAAATCACTCACTAAATGGATTGCATTACCCTTTTTTCTTTTAATATGATCGGGAGATAGAATGGTAAATCCCAAAAACACCAAAAGAAAAAAGTAATAGTAATCCCAACCACCATTCCCAATGCATGTTACAAAAGTAAAAATCCACAGAGTACAAAGTGACTACAAATATAATGTACCAACTAAGGAAAATCAGTAACTACAACAGTTCGATGGTCTTGCGCTAGTACGGTCCCACGCGATCCCCGAAGTCATCCTGGAAACCTAAAAACAATTTTATATACATAGGGTGAGCATAAAAGTATACTCAGTAGGGAAAACCAATGTCTCTCATGCACAAGTGGGGGAACATACTAATGTCCCGTGAGAAAAAGAGGAAACCAAACGCATAACAAGGTAAACTATACCCCCAAGCCTCACCAAGGTACACTCCCCAAATAATGCAAGTCAAGTAATATATATAATAAGAGCGCATCAATGTTTGGGTACCCCGTGCCACTTTCCCGATGGTTATTTAAGACATCCTACACATTGAACCAATCCCTCCATTCTCACTGCAGTCCCACTGCCACACCATGTCTGCACACACCATGGCCACAACTGCATGTAGTCCCACTGCCGAATCCCGCCTGCACACACATGGGCCACACCTATCACACGTTACCACGCCTGCAAAAAACTAGGCCAGAACAACCACCGCCCCGCGCGAAGACACCTTGGCTAGAAGATCCACTGCCACGCCCGAAGACACCTGGGACACATCTCGAAGATACTTGGGAAACCACCTTCCTGCACACACCTGGTCCATAACAACCACACTACCCTGCCCGAAGGTTCTTGGGATAATAATGGATCTTAGGCCATCATAGCATGCCCGAAGATACTTGGGCTATCTGAGAAAGGGAGGAAAAAAGGAGCTAATAACCAGCCACTAATAATAGTGTTTGGAAAAACACCATCCCCCAAGAAATGGGGGTGTTCGGCACTAAGTGCTCAACTTGGGTGGGGCGCGAATAAAGAAACACAAAACTACAAGTATATGTATTGGTAAAAAGCACTCACCCAATGTTTAGGTTTTTTTTCAGCCCGCCTAAAGAACACAAACAACACTACGTCCAAGTCACAACTCACGCCAAACTAAAACCCATTTGTCCCATTCTGGTTTACATGTTCAGTAGTAATTCTTAAATGAGTTTTCTGCAACTACTGGGAAACTAACACCATAATCACATTCCAAGGGAAAAAAGATCCATCCAAATGTCAAAAATCAACTACAACATCCACACCTCGTCCTTTTGTAAAGTCACAACAACAATGGGATAAGTGAGATCCCTCGAAGTACTGGAACCAAAGATAACCCAAGATACACCACCATGTCCCAAAAATCCAGGAGCCAACGTTTTCTCAACAATAGAGGATCCCACCCCAATTCGTGATATAAACAAGGTAACCACCTGACCTTAAAGTCACAATTAGAGGAAGTATAACACAGGGAATCACATCCCCAATTTCACAACCACCGAGAGTATAATAACAGGGGATCCCATCCCCTCCCATATCTCCTAACAACCGGCCCGTGGGAGAAGAACATAAAACCACTACCACCAACCAAAGCAGGCACATGCCGGTATATCCAAATTTATAAGATTTAACACACTTCATGATTTTCGATTTCTGTGTGCTTTAACCGGGTTTATCAAAAAAGGATTGATCCTGGTTTCTCAATTTATTTAGCCGGATATACGTAATTAACCAAATTCCTTTACACAGAAAGGGTTCACAAACATGATCCACTTAAACATTACCAGAGGTAAGGGTTCATTAGTGCACATAAAGAAGACCACCAATGGTCATTACTTTTAGTAGGTATAAGCCCGCAAAATTCAGAAAAGAAAATCATAAAACAAGGCAGCATCATCAATCACAGCCCCCCCTCATTCGTTGAGTCCGTTCATTATCTTCATTAAGGTTCGAGTTTATCCAATTCTACAGAATCAAAAGCATGTCCACCCCGCACGATATACAAAAGTGAGAGACGAGAAGAAATTCTCTACTTGTTGATCAACGATTGATGCTAAGGGCGGGCACACAACTTCACAGATAGCGATGCGGCTGGTCTGAACAAAAAGCTGATCCTCTGAATGAAGGGTACTCCTAACACAGGGTGATCGAGAAAAGAAACATAGGAGAACCCTTTTTGTTTATAAAGGCCAGAAATGGTTGAGATGCCAACGTGGAACCGCGTAAGGAGCGGGAGTCGTGGGTTGGCCACGTGGACCTACACGTTATTTAAGGGTTGGTCAGTTTAAACCTATGCACACACCAGGTTAAATCATTAAATATTTAATTAAAACATTTATGGGCATTACCGGGTTTTAAAACAACCTTTAAAGGGTCAAAATAGGGTTTAAAACCCAATTTGCGCAAAAGGTGCGCTACGGGAAAGACCCTGTGGGGGTAGGCGAGAGCCAGCGGTAGTTGAGAGCTACCGGTGGCTAGCAACTACCGGCAGACTGCAGCCACCGGTAGACTGAGCTACCGGTAGGCTACAGAGACCGGTAGACCGAGCTAGCGGTAGACAAAGCTACCGGTAGACCCAGCTACTAGTAGACCGAGCTACTAGTAGGCCTGCTACCGGTAGGTTAAGGCTACCAGTAGGCCTACCGGTAGGCCAAACTTCACCGAGATTCCAAGACCAAAAAACCCAACACGAGATTTTCCCAAAGTAATGGACCCCCAAAACCCGAGCCATTACAATAATAAAAAAAGTAATAATTAATAATAAATAGAAATAAATAGTAATAAATAGTTATAAATACTAATAAATACTAATTTTTTTTAATAAATACTAATAATTAGTAACAATTTGTAACAATTAGTAATAAATACTATTAATTTGTAATAAATACTAATAATTAGTAATAAATACTAATAATTAGAAGTAATTATTCATAAATAGTAATAAATAGTAATAAAAAGTAATAAATAGTAATAAAAAGTAATAAATTGTAAAAATAGTAATAAATAGTAATAAATAGTAATAATTAATAAAAAATAGTAATAATATGTAATAAATAGTTATAAATAGTAAGTAATAGTAATAAATAGTAATAAATAATAATAAATAGTAATGAATCCTAATAAATAGTTATAAATTGTAATAATGAGTAATAATTACTAATAATTAGAAATAATTAATAATAAATAGTAGTTAATAGTAATTATTAGTAATTATTAGTAATAATTAGTAATAATTAGTAATAAATAGTAATAATTAGTAATAAGTCTTAATAAATAGTAATAAATAGTAATAAATACTAATAAATACTAATAAATACTAATAAATACTAATAAATAATAATAAATACTTTCAAATAGTAATAATTACTTATAAATACTAATAAATACTCTTAAATTCTAATAATTAGTAATAATTATTAATAATTAGTAATAATTTGTTATAATTAGTAATAATTAGTAATAATTAACAATAATTAGTAATAAATAGTAATAAATATAAATAAATAGGAATAAATAGCAATAATAAGATATAAACAAGAATAATTAGGAATAATTAGCAATATTTAGTAATAATTCAGAATAAATAGAAATAAATAGGTATAATTAGCAATATTTAGGACTAAATAATAATAAATAAGAATAAGTAGAAATAAATAGTAATAATTAGGAATAAATAAGAAAAAGTATGAATAATTAGAATTAATTAGCGATAATTACCAATAATTGGCAATAATTAGTAATAATTAGGAATAATTAGAAATAATTAAGAATAATTAAGAATAATTAAGAATAATTAGCTATAAATATGAATAAATAGCAATAAATAATAATAAATGGATAAAATTAGTAATAATTATGAACAAATGTGATTAACTAGGATTAATTAGGAACAAATAGAAATAATTAGTAAAAATTAAAACTAATTAAGAATAATTAGAATTGATTAGAAATAATTAGTAATAAGTAGAAATAAATATAAATAATTACCTGTAATTAGAAAAAATTCAGAAATAATTAAGAATAATTAGCAATAATTAGGAATAATAAGAAATAATTAACAATAATTATGAATAATTAGAAATTTTTGAGAATAACTAGGAATAAAAAGTAATAATTAGAAATAATTATGACTAATTAAGAATAATTAAAAAAAATTATGATTAATTGGGATTAATTATGATTAATTATGATTAAATAGGGATAATTATGATTAATTAGGATTAATTAGGAATAATTAGGAATAATTAAGAATAAAAACAATAGAAACAAATTTTAATAACTTGGAATTATTTTTAGTGGATTGGTGACACTCCATTTGCTCGATGATTCTTCCCTTTATAACTCTCATCAGCACAAACCATTATTAGAGGTACGCTTCTATGTATTCATATCAATTCTCATATGAAAAAGTTTGAATATGCATTCGCAGGACCACATTTTTTAAAAAAATTACATGGTGATAGTTGTAAGAAGATGATTCATTGACAAAAAAGGGGTTCTTTTGTCTGACGGCTCCATTACTTCCATCTTTCCCCCAGAAAAATCACAATGCAATGACTTCTCTGAGGTATGCTTGTACATTCTACTATGCACGAGAATGGATATAAATAACATTGAAAATATTCTTCATTATAATTTTAGTGTGAAAAAGTTGCTAGTAAATTTTCCGTTAGACAAAAGTGTTTCCATCAATCCAATGGATATTGTGTCACCCATAATTAATGGTAATTCTTAATAAGTAGTTTAATTATTTTTATTCTTTTTTTGTATACTATTTTTCAAATTAGAAATTATTAACAAACAGTAACGATTTTATATTTTTTAGAAAAATATGGAACAAGGAAGTCGAAAAAAATAATTACTAAAGATTGCGCTTTGATAAATAAGCACAGAAATCGAAATGGTTCGTGTTAAAATATTGTATATATTGAGGGTTTGAAAAAATTCATATAATTTTCATCATCACAACCAAAAATTGTTACAGAAGGAATATTTAAGTGTCCCTGTAAAAAATGTGATCTAAGAACATTTGAAACATTTGAACACTTTGGGGGACATCACTTGCGGTTTGGTTTTCTACCGGATTATGTTTTTTGGTATCCACATGATGAATATAGTTCCAAAGAAGATAATAAAAACATGATTTCAGATCCATCTGTGTTTTAAAATTTAGTACATGATGTTACAGGTCCATCTATTTTAAAAAATAAATATTAGAATGATGTTGATTTTACTGCTAAGTTGGTTTCATCTGAATTTTATGAGTTGTTGAGGTCTTATGAGGATGAATTATATATTGGTTACGAGTTAAAAAAATTAAAAATAGTTGAAAATTTTATGGCTACTAAATCAGATAATGAAATGTCAAACAATTGTATTAATCAGATATTTTCATTGGTTAAAAAACTATTACATGAATGAAATGTGTTTACTGGAAATTACTATGAGGGAAAGTGGCCGGTTTGTAATATGTGCCTTTGTTATTAGAAGATTCAGGCATGTTAAATTGATTGCATATTATATTTTAGTAAAAATGATACATTGGATAGTTGTCCCACATGTGGACAATCAAGGTATAATAAAGTCGAACCGAGGATGTATGGATCGATTATTGCAAAACAATTTAGATATTTCCCCCTTACACCCAGGTTGCATAATTTATTTAGGCTTTAGAACACATCGTCATTAATGTCAGGGAACACAACCATGATTTAAAACCAAAAATTATTGAATCATCCATCTGATGGTGATTCATGGAATTATTTTGACCAACCCCATTTATTTTTTTCATTGGAATACTGGAACATGAAATTGGGTATTTCTACTGACGGTTTCTGTCTGTTTCCTTCTTATGGTAGTCGGTATTAATGTTCTCTTGTCTTTATAACTCTGTAAAATTTACCACCATGGTTATTGATTAAACAGATTGATATCTTTTGGCCAAATTAATTCCAAGACATACAAAAAAAATATATATTTTTATTTGAAACCATTGATTGATGAGTTAAATTTATTGTGGAATAATGGTGTTAGAAGATATGATGTTGCTGTGAAATAAAATTTCATCTTAAAGGAATTGTTGATATAGAAACTTAGTGACTTCTTCGCATATGGAATGTTATCTGGCTGATGTACATAGGGTCTAAAATCATGTCTGTACTATATGAAAGTCTATAAAGCCTTTATGCTCGTCAATGGAAAAAATCCTTATTATTTTAATTTTCATCATAGATTTTTTCCTACCAATCATCCATTTAAAGGAACAAATCTCATTTCAGAAAAGGAACAATTTAAAGGGATGAACCTACAAAATTGATCTTATGTACAGAGTTAAAATAAATTGTATTTTCATTACCTCATATAAAATTTGGTCAACAGTAAACCAACAAAAAATTCAAGGCTTGGGGAAAGAAATTAATTAGATATAACAGAGTATTTTTCTGGATCTTTCATATTGGTTTCATTTTTTGGTCTACCACATGTTGGATATCATGAATATTTAGAAGAAATATTTTGTTAATTTATTTCATATAGTTTTAGATATACCATATTGGAGAAAAGATTATGTAAAGGCACAATTAGATCTTGCCAAAATTTGAAGATGTCCAAAACTTGAACTGTTTCAAAATGTCAGATCATATAGGCTAATGAATCCAAAAGCATCTTAAACACTTTCCAAAGATAATATATTATTATTATTTTCTTTGGATTGATGATATGATAAATCAAGATGTCTATGATTCTAATTTAGGATGATGTGTTAAAAATGGTCATATTATGAGATAAAAAGTTCATGATTGTCATTTTATAATGGAAGGACTTTTTCCAATTGGATTATAAGGTTTATTGAATTATATGATTTGGGATTCGATAACACACATATCATATTTTTACCTAACATTTTTTAGGAAACAATAGAATATGATGCACTATGAAAACAAGAATAAGATGTTGTAATTATATGTAAACTGGAAAAAAGCATCCCAACGGATTTTTTGACTCATTCAAACATTTGATATTACATTTTACAAATGAAGCTAAATGAGTAGGTCTGATATAGTTTTGATGGATGTACCCATTCAATATTTGGATACAGAAATTAATGAAAAACGTACGTAACAAAGCATAAGTTGAAGGCTCAATTGCTAAAGCTTATTTGCAAGAAGAAATTGCTTTTTTCTTCAATGATATTGATTAATCTGAATATCCTTCAAAACAAAATTTCAGATGATATAATAAGGAAAATATTGATAATGAAATGGGAAATAAATTATCAGTTTTTAATCATCTAGAGCATGGATTCAATGGAGTTCATGAATGATGGAATTCAAATGTTGAACATCACAGAGCTCATACATATGGTCTACTCAACTGTGGAGAAATGACATCATTTGTACGATGAGTACTTCTATCACTTATTCTATAATTTTTTTTCAGGATATAAACTTATTTTATTTTAGGTTATATGATAATAATATCAAGAAACCACTTCCATAAATTATAATAGCCTCCCTGGAAGAACGCCGATGAAAAAAATTCTCAATGGTTTCAAAAACATGAAACATAAATTATCGATGGTTTAACATATCAATTCAATTTATTATATATTATATTAATAAATGTTTTAGAAATTTTCTAGTGCCTTAAAATTCTGATAAAATTGATAAATCACAGTGTATATTGAGTAAACCACCATCCAAAATGGTTAAATCTTATAATTCATATTTGGTGAATGGTTTTGGATTTCATACACATCCATATGGGGAATCAATAAAACAAAGAACAGCGGTGTTTTATTGAGAAGATCGCATCATAGGGAAACTGATGTGCACTTTTACGGCATGCTGGATGAAATTATTGAATGTTGTTATCTAGGGAAAAATTACATAACAATGTTTAAATATCGGTGGATAGATATTTAGAGAGGCTTGCGTGTTCATATGATTCACGGAATTGTCAATATTAAATATACAAGCCTTTTTGTAGTAAATGAACCATTTTTATTGGATCAATAGGAAAATCATATATATTAGTAAAAGTACTGTGCTACTACAAGAGACCTATGTTATTGGTAGATCATAATAAAAATGAAATATCAAAAAATTCAATATACTCAAACTGAATGTGGTTATGATGAAGTAAAAATAATTAAAACTTTTCAAGAGACTACTAAAAATCTATATTTTTAATAAAGGGACATGAATATCGATGATGACACCCCACAATTAAGGGTCGATTGTGATGATTAATTTAATGAAGTTGCAAATGAATTTTAAATGGAAAGTGATGATAAAACTGAAAATCATAAGGATATTGATGTTGTCAACGATGAATATGAAGACATTGACATCTTCACATAAAATAGATGTTGATGAAGGTTAAATTAGTCCCAGTTAAATTAGGATTATAATCATGACTAATATATATCTATATGTAATAGTTATTTTCAACTACTTTATAACAAAAATAATTTTATGTTTCAGATAGACCTGGATCTACTTCATGTGTTGTTGGAGGCTGAGCTACCTTTGGATAAGGAGAATTTTGGATAATCTGATCATCAGCCTATAGGATGCTCATGGGGTACTCAAAGGGGGCATGGTCTTGTGATACTTATGATGGCTAAACCTATCCTTGGGCAATATCAATGTTTTGTCTTGGATCCACGCATGAAGAGGTATGATAACCTGTGTATTTTACATACAATTCATTAATTAATTTATATATTAAACGTTTCATTATTAATTTATTTATTCATAGTTTGGTGCATGTAGTAGTTGGGCATGGGAGTTATATAATTTTCAATTATTTTTCTCATCCATTGATCACATGGGAATGGATTCACGTTGATGTGCAGCTTGGAATGTTCAATCATTGACTTGTACATAAATAAAGAATATTTATTCATAAATTTAGTTCATTAATAACTTGATATTATAAATGTTTTATATGTTTTATGGTATATCATCAATGATATCATGTGTGACGTTATCCACGAGGCATGGGAGGTTTCTATGCATGAGCGTTTCTATTAATTTTTCACAATTTGAGAAGGATAACCATTAAGAAAGCATGAGTGAAAGAATTTGATGAGTCCTGTAGAGCCCAACAACTAGAGTATATTTCATCTCACATTTGGGATTGATTATGTTCACACTGACTGAGTCGTAGATTTCAGAAGAGATCTATATTGGGCCAGAAGAACTGGGGGAGACAAGAGAAGACACATCGAGCTGGTAGTCGTACATTTAGTATGCATAGAGAGCATCTAGTTAGTATCTTTTTTAAATATTTTATATAACAATAAATATATATAGTTTATTTAATATTCATATAGGTAGCCGATCATCCATGTATTATTTAGTACGACGCTTATCGGAGGATATACAATGATCCAGCAACTGAAGAGATTAGAGATGATCAACCATGTCAGATTGTGGAAAGTATTATTTCTTTTTCAGTTTGAAAATTTACTACAAATAATATTTTAACTATTTTAACTTCAAATTCATAATAAATGAGTCATACAAGGATGCTACCACTCAGACATGGGATGAGATCTAGGCTGAGATGGCTGATCAAACTCATGCCCACCATTTCGATTAGGCGGCATGGAAGCATGTGACCTAGTATGCCTTCGAGACGGGCTGAGTAGTTGGTATCGACTCTCATTTGACTTATGGGACTTACTATGGAACTGTTGTGATGTCGTAGACCTGCCCGAGGGTAGTTTGTGGAGAGGAATCATCCTCTGGCTCACAATATCATGAATATTTGTGAGCTCAGATAGAGATTATAGAGAGTTTGTAGAAGCAGCCAGAAGAGATGTGTCAGCAGCAGCAGTAAATGGAGGAAGATATATGTTAGCAGTAGTCATAGTAATAGTACGAGGAGAATATTTTTTGATGGTAGCAACAGTAGCATTATAATCACAAGGATAAGATGCATCGATGGAAGCAACTACAACACAAGAAGATGGATTACATGCGCTATATGACTCGTAGTTTAGTGGTGGAGTTTCCTCCACTATCTCCGCTAGCTCCTCCATCTCTTCTAGTGGAATACACCCCGAGTATTTTTTATAATGTTAAAAACATTTTAATTCAACATTTGTTTTAATATCTACTATTTATAACAATTTTCTTTTATATTGGTGTGAATATTGAATATTTGTTTTTATTATTTTTTTAATATTTAAATATTTTAATATTTATTATTAGTATTATATTTTATAATGTTTTTTATATTAATAATAATAATAATAACAATAATTTATGAATTGTTAATATTTTTTGCGAATATTGAGAATTTTAATTTTTTTTAATATTTTTTATTTTAATAATATTTATATTATTTTTTTCATTAATCATAGTTTTATTATTTTTTTATTAAGTATTTGTGACGGGGCATTTTTTTATAGGACCCCGTCGCAAATACATTATATATATATATATATTATAAAACTAATTTGTGAAGAGTTCTGGTATAATCATAAATTAGATTTTGCGACGGGCCCGTCACAAATGGTTTATGTATATATAAAATATATTAATGGCGAACTATTTTCAACGAGACGACGTGCCAGTCGGAAGAAGTTTATATATATATAATGTATTTAATCTGGGATCTATTTGGGATGGTCCCATCACAAAAAATACAAGTTGTGACGTTATTTTCTACAATGGCCTATTTGTGATGGGACCCCATCACAAAAGTCTTTTTTGCGATAGGATCACATCGCAAATAACCCGTTTCAAATAACTGAAATTTTAGTAGTGCTTATAAATTAAGAGAAAAATATATATACACACATGAAGGTTTGTATATATATAGTGACATAATTCCCAAAAAGATACAACTAATAGTTTTTGTAATTCCTTTTATAATATAAATTAAATGTTTATTTTTAAATATATTTATAAAATACAATTGTTCTTTTTTACCTAATAAATAAAACCAAATCACATTACTATTATTATTATAGAACTATGTTATGTTTAAAATATCATAACCATATGTTATGTAATAATGGGATGAAAGGAAAGAAATAAAAATATATTATTCATAAAATGATCACAGAAATTTAGTAATATCCATAATTAGAACACAGTATAAAATAGAAAACATGACCCTATTGAGGAAATATCAAATATCCCCAATGAAAAATATATATTAGGATATGTTATATTTCTACTAATATAAACCCAATTCTACCCCATTAAATTCACCAGGTTTGAATCCTGTAGCTAGAGAATGATCTAAATTCGGAGAAACTATCCAGTGTTGTTATATAAATTAGTAGAACACTCATCCTTGATTTCTCAAAGAGATACACATGGCTCTCATGTAATAATATAATTTCAAACATAAATCAATCAATCATGTTTATGATCAAATAATTTATCAAGAAACATATTGATTATCTCCAAACAAAATCCTATTCAGAAATCCCATAACAAATAATCAATGTATACATTAAAATGATTATAACCATAACATCAAATGGAGTGCGTAATCAATAATCAAAAATAACAAAAAAAATACACAACATTATTTTATGAGCTATAAAATTTTATAAATATCATGAAACACCATTTATAAAAAACATATACAAAAAAATGAATTTTTTAATCTATTTTTATCAACCAAGACTCAATTGTATTATCATAAATATCTAGTGTGAATGAAAACTAATCTTTGAGTATTACGGTCTGAAAACATTAAAATTCACCTTCCATGAATCTAATTTACTCAAAAAAACCATTATAAATTAAATCAAATCATAATAATCATAATATTAATTTATCCAAACACTTTGTTTTAATAAAAACTACTTGAGAACAATGTTATATAGATATTCCATTAAAACTACCATTTTATAACCTATATAATTGATTAAAATCCTAAAACTCATATAGATTAATCTATTAATAATTTTGAAAATTCATTTTATAGGAAATAAATATATAATAAAATCCTAATAATCATTAACACGTCAAATAAATGGAATAAAGTTGAAAATCCAACCGAGAAGTCATAATAATGAATATTTTTTCTTTGAGAGAAATTGAATCGAGGATAGAATAGGTGATTATAAACTATATATAAAATATCCTCATTAAAGTAAATGATTTTTCTTTAACATTTTTGAAAAATTTATTTTACTTTAACCATATCTAAAAAATAAAATTTTGGATGAAAATGAGAAAGTAAGAATAAAAAGTAAAGAGGGTTACTAACCTACATCATATCTAAAAAATAATGTAATGACCCAAAAATTTCTATATGATATTTTTCATTTCAAAAAAATGGGACTATATATTTAAGTATACCATATAAAATAAAACCCATGAACCATTTAATAAAATCCAATTCAAATTTATTTCTTCATTACAGAACATTTCTTATTGAGATAAAATATACCCAATAAAATTAAAAATGTATAGTAAAATAATTTAAAAAATAGTATAAATAGTGTTTCAAAATTTATTTAATTATGCTTATATAAAATTATTAGACCCTTAAGAAACATTCTATATGGAGAAAAAAATGAAATACAATTATAATTTTCTTAAAAGAATATATAGTCCATTGAGAGAAAACATTGAAAATATGAAAGTAATAAATGAGTGGTATTTATGTAATTATAAATTAAATATAACCATCCAAATTGTAAAATGGCCATTGAAATAGTATCATGAACACATTAATTACAATATTTTCATCAGCATAATAATCTAACCATTATAATAATAACATGATAATTATAAAATCAAAATGACTTGTAAATAATGTTTACAATAAATAATTTAATTAAATATAAAAATTTTTTATGTTAAAAAACATATATTCAAATTATTATTGTTAAAGAAATTATAGGTGAAAGATTTTAATAATGTGTATTTTAATATTTTTGGAAAACCTTTAATTTTAAGGTTAATATTTAAATAAATTAATATCTACAATTTCAATAATATTTGATAAAATTTATATCATTTTTCAAATCAATGCCTCAATATTATCCATTGGTGACTTTTTTTTATTTTTTTAAATACATCAATTTTAGGTGAATATTAAAAAATATCATTTTTCAATTACATTATATTTTATGACACAATATTGATTTAAAGTTGAATTAAATATTTTAATGAATTTTCTACCCATAAAATTTTTATTAAGATAAATTATTCGTTGAAAATTGATAAAAATAATTTTCAAACTGAGAATGTAATTTTTTATTTTTAAAATGTTATAATATTTCATAAAAAAAATTTATTTTTTATTCATTTCATAAGTATAATCTAATAAAATTGATTTAAAAATCGGGATAAAATAAAAAAAATACATTTAGTAAAATATAGAACCTATTTTATAAAAAATAATTCTATTTGATTTTTTTTTGTTGAAGTAATATTTTATTCATTACTTTATCCCAAAATGAAACTCTCGACCACATGAAAAATTACTTCCAAAATTAATATATATTTATTATATCAACCAATAAATATCTTCCTAAAACTCCCGATATCCATATTGATGTTTTGTTCTCACCCAACAAATATCCTTCATGGTGTTAATGTTTATAGTGATGTAAAAATAGCATGGACAACGTTACATCCAATTATTTCTTTTCCTTTCAATTTTCTTCTTTCATTATTTTATTATCATATGAATCAATACATTAAACTTCTTAGTATAAAATAATTATTATATAATTTTGATATAAATTTTTGTATATTAGAATTAATTTATATTAATATATATAATTTATATATAATTTCACCCACTATTAGAAAATTTAATTATGGAATCATAATTTAAAAACAATTCATATTTAGTGGACAATTAAAAATTTTATGTATTTGATAATTGGTTTTATAAATCCAGATGTTATTTGATTATCTGAATTGGTTTTAACATAAATTGCTAAATTACCAATGTTAAAAACATTTATTTTTTTTTATCAAAAATCGACACATGAATTTTCTTCATTTTTAAACTCAATAATTTATGAAACCCAAGGGATTTGTGACTCCCATCCACCCTTTATAATCTGGATTTAATCAATTTCTATTTCATTTTAACATCAATTACCTAATATTTTTCATCTTTCACCCTGATTTAGTTACATTCAACAACCCTCAATTATTATTACCATTAAAGTTGTGTTCCACCGGTCTTATTTGGCTTCTCTCATCGTGTAAATCAATAATTTATTTTCACCAGTCATCTACGTAATTTGCTTATATTTTATGTTTATCAATAAACTCTTCCCTTTTCTATTGATTTTCTCAAGGAATCATCTTATTTTTAAGTTATATATTATTTCATATTCTCAAAATATTTATCAATTCATTATTAATTGTCATATATATCTATGTATTTCTTTATTTTATTTATCTTTTTATATTTTATATATTTTTGTGGTTATAATGAAATTTTAATTATAATTTTATTTGATTATAAATTTTTTATTTTCATAAATCATTATATAATTTTTTTGTTATAATTTTTCTTATGAGTAATTATTTGTTTTTTTACATTTTTTGTGATAAATTTATGGTTATTTATAAATTTTTAGTATATTTTATTTATTTTTTAAATATATATTCACTTTTAATGTCATGTTTTTGTTTTTGATTTCCATTCTCAGTAGTCAGACGTTTTAAAATTATTGATTCTTTAATTATTTAGTTAATTAGAAGATTTATATCAATAACAATCTCTGTTTATATATATATATATTATTTCATAACTGTAATTTAAATAATTTTATTAAATTTATTAATGTTTATATATTAATATGATTTTAGATTTTTATCATACCTTCTTATATATATGTTTAAATATTTATATATACTGACATATTCTTCAATTTTATTTAGAATTTATGTAATTAAGGGATTAGAATTGGATTAATTAATGAAGAACAAGTGATTAATATTAGAAGGGGGTTATAAATTTGTTAGAATATGTTAGAAAGAACCTTGGGAATCAGGATTTAATTATAGGTCAATTTTTCCAATGTTTATATATGAAAAAATTAATGTTTAACTAAATAAAAACACCATATGATTTTATATTCATTAAAACATAATTATACATGCTATATCCAAAAGGTTGAAATAATAATAATTTCAATACATAATAATGAAAATATTTTTCACAAGAGATATATGGTTATCGTCATTAATTAGTTAATTATGAAGGATTTGAAACCACGGAAAACACAAATATTGAATTATTCTATGGAGATGTGGAAAAATAACTTCCAATGTTGGACAAAATTTATAGTGTTATTAATATTTTAAAAAATATTTAACATGACATATTAATTTTTTTTTGATTTTAACATGCTTCACTATATTTCTTAAACGTTAAAATGTTTTATAAAAAGAAAATAATGTACATCTAGATTCTAATTTTGACAAAAAAATAATAGGTGCAATGTGATTTGGGTAAAAATTGGTATATTATTTTCCCAATGAATGAGTGCCTCATAGTATGTAATATGAATTTTTATAATATTACCTTAAATTTTATACATTGATGTATAAAATGGACAAAAGTAGTACTGTGATTTATCCGCAACAATAAGCACCAACCCATCCACCATTGTAATATGGTATCTACTAATAATTTTAATTTTTAAAAATATATTTGAAAATTAAAATGATGAAAATAGTCCACTGTGTAATATATATGAGGTCATATCTATTAAGAATGATATTTCACCATATTTATTAACCATAATATATTAAATTCCGTAACGAAATTTATAATATTTAAAGAGGTGTTAGAGATATTTTCTAAGGTTGAACACATAAGTTGAATTAGAGGATATGGACAGGGAATCAGAATTAGAGTATTTTATGGTTACCATATTGTGATATAAAAGGAAGTAGAATTAAATAGGAAAATAGAATCAATAAAGGATATGTTGAACATTTAAATGACTTGATAAATGATACAACTAAATAATATACATATTATATGTTTATGGAAATGATTAGACAAATGCAGACTATATAAACTAAATATCCAAATCCTCAAACTCTTTATTAATACATTACTATGTACTATGTGTTTCATGTTTGGGGCCACCATTTATATATTGTATCATTTGTAATTATACATCATCTTGAGGATTATCTATATTATCATTTTATGTAGTTGGATTAGGTTAGAGTAATATTAAATGGTATTATTGATGAAATTTATCTAGTTTCACTACATACTTATAAGGTTACCATAGTTATATAGAGTAATAGTAATTTATTTTCACTCTATCTATATTATAACGACAAGAGATTATATTATTAGATTTCCTTTAATTATGTCAAATACATTCGATAGATTTTTCAACATACAACACTAAACTAAATACTTACCACAACATTTGTATATATATTATAAATATAAAATATGGCATGTAAAACTAGACATTGAAATATTTTGTATAAATTTTAGTAACGTAATTATGAAATCTATTAATATTCATAAAAATTATATTTTAAAAAAATTTACATAATTCATTATTGTGTTTAAGAATGAATATATATTTATGTTGTAATTTTAATAAAGTAAAATAAATTCTATTATTGTTAAATTATGATCAAAATAAAATTTAATATTGATTCAAAAATGATATATTTATTGGTTTTTTATTAAGTGAGAATAAGAGAATCCATTATTTTAATAAAAATATATTTATTCTAATAAAAATTGTTTTTCATGATGTCTTATAATTGTTCATAAAAATTAAATTCATATATTTTATAATTTTATAATGAAAAAACCTCGTTTTTGGATCCAATATAACAACATTGCCTTATTATAATTTTTTTGGATTTTTCAAACAAGATTCATTTTAATGTGAATATTGAAAAATCAATTTTTTTTAATATCACAGTCATTATGACCTTGTTAGTATATATGTTTGACATAATTATTTTGAAAATTTTATATTTACAATATATTTATTTTAAAAGTGTAATTATATATTTGAACATATTTAATTTGTTTTGCAATCCTGTAACTATCATTATAGAACATCTGTGATATTTTACTTCTAAAATTGATTTATTAAATTATTCATTCAGTTTACTAAAAGTAATATTTATCAGTTTTAGAAATTGAAACAAATAAAATGAAAATAAATTTTATAATTATTATAAAAAATTATATAACATCGACCATTTTATTTTTGGACATAAAGGATAAATTACCTTGGAATAATTAGTTACTGAGTTAAATACAAAAATGGTGATGTTGGGTAACCAATAGGTAAATGTGGAATAAGGTGAAACAATGTTTGTAATTTAGTGTTTCATGTGTTCATTAACCTTATCTCATTCTTAGTAAATTACTTATACATCTTCAAGAAATATTCTTTCAGTTTGATTTCCCATTATTGAATGTTTTTGGTTTTTATAAAAAGTTCAATCTATTTCACTTATAAAAGGAACTCTCCTCTCCTCACATAACCTCACAAAAAAACCCGGTTATGTTAATCCAAAACACATCCCATCTTTATCCTACAAATTTCTAGACACATTAAATATGTTATTTTCATCTCAAAATACCATCATTTAGATGCTCAACCTCTTTTTCAAATAGACATTATATAACAAGTGAGATAAATGTTTTTATTAACTCCTATTCATTTATATTTTTTCATGGTGAACTCATTAATTTTAAAATTACGTTACGCCATATAAAAATGATAAAAAATGTTTCCATATTATGTTGAAATTTTATAATAATTACGGTACAATAATTGAATAAGTTTTCTCATTTACATTAACAGAAATGAAAACTTGCATCATGTGCATGTGAAGAAAACCGCATGTCTAAATAAATTATTTTTTTAATTAACTTATTTGTATCATGGTTCTACTAGTTTTTAAAAGAATATTTTTACTTTTATATTATTATTAATTTTTTTAATAAAAATTTACTTTTTTATTATTGATATGGTGGGAAATGTATTTTTATAAAATTAATAATTTAAAACAAGATAACTAAGGGGGAAAACAATTTATTCATACTATGAAATTATTTTAAATCACTAAATTATTCTACTATTTCTTTTTAAATATATTTTATATAACTAATAAAAACAAAATGATATTACTATTATATTTTTAATGATATTTTATCTGAGTCAGCAAATAATCCTTCATTAATCATGGTATATCATGGTTTGGATAGTTTGACCATCTACATCATCAATGCTATGTAATTATATATTGGGTTATAATGAAAAGAATAATCACGCATGTAATATGATATAAATATGTAAAAGGTTATTTTTTGAACATTAAACATCAATATTTGACTCACTAATTTAGAAAACACACATCATTGGCTAAAAATCATCAAACAAGCTTGTTTCCAATTTCAACATATAGGATAAAGATTAAAGTTATCAAGAGTGGAAATTTATACATCATAAATTAGTATATATATGTTTCTGAATGGGATTCCCACCTATAATAAGGGATGTGTGACATAGTCCATGATTTTCAGTGGGTATGACGATACTGACGCTGGTGTCATACTAGGGATAATAGGGAGACTGTAAGCAGCGATGATGATATTTATAGGGCCCATGGGTGATGATGTAAAAAAAGTGGATGTGTGAATTGGACATGGTTGGGTGGAGTTATTTTATTACTATCTTAGGAAATTTTTAATCCACTAATATATTAATGGAATAATAAATAATTGGACATGGTGGGTATCGTCGGCTGACATGTTGGTAGTGGTAACTAGGAAAGTGGTATTTTCCATGAATCTGATAAGCTAAATTATAATACTATAGGCCATGATGTTGTTCTTTGGTTATGATATGGGATAATGGTTTACCACAATTATCATTTCAGAGTAAGCCTTGGATGTGGTAGTGGAACCCAAGTGGCTAGAACATATGTAGATAAATCATTGTATAGCCTTTACGCCATAATTAATAGGGTCTTCATGACATCAAAATTGATATGGGATATGAGCCATGAAATAAGGGGTATTAGGATTATTTATTAATTACATAAATTACTTGATGGTTGGGTAACCACTTTTGTGTCTATAAGATTTCTTTTCAACTCATGGATGTGAGTTATTTGTGTGTTTTTTTTAATTGTACCCCAAAATATCTAATAAATAATTTAAACACTTCATGTTGGAATATACGTAACAAGTAACTAATATATATATATATATATTGAATGATTATATATGATGAGTATAAATGGTTATAGTTATAAATAATGTTCTTGGGTGTGTGAACAATATTCTTAATTTAATTATACATGATGTTTGGTGTATCTATACAACAATTCAGCATCAAGGATACTGTTTTATCTCAAATTATTCTATTGAATGCATGTTTTATATAATGAAACTGACATATTTTATGTGATTTATATGATTCCTAATTAAGATTTTATAACATGAAATATCTTTTCTTCATTTTAATTTATGTTCAATTTAATTCTCTCACTGTCAATATGTTTTTATTTCAATTATCCTCAAGTTGTAAGGTTTTGTGTTTATATAATTATCATTTATTAAGATATAATTTTTTGAGAGTATTCCATATACATTAGGTAAAATATTACCTGTTATTACATTAATTTTAATTTTTTTAGTTGGATTCTAGGGATTTAAATTTTTACCACATAAAACGCCTTTTCAAGTGATTTCTTCTTCATAAACTATGTTTTGGGGATGGAAAATTCAAAACAAAAATATCTATCATTGAGTTGTATGTTTATTTTTAAAATCAAACTCTAATATTATATTAATTAATTAATTAATTATTTTATATGATTTGACATTTTATCATTCTTGATATATTATTTCATTTCATTAAACTTTTTCTATTTTATTTCTTACTTAAAATTATAGATTTATCAATAATAAACCTCAATATCTTAATTTGATATTTGTTTCAAGTCCCATATTCACATACCACCAATATTATCATTTATTATCATGAAATAAAATTATGTATTATTTTATTTGTTAATCATACATTCCTTTAAAAATTTATTATGATATTTTTTTGCTTATAAAATGACATTGGTTCTCAAATAAAGAAACTAAAAATATTAAAAATGTTTTCCATTTTTTTAAAAACAACTGTATTATCTCACGCACCAAATTTTTATATTATAATACATTTATATTAATGGATTCTATATTTGGATCACTCTATATTAATTTTTTATAATTATCTTGTTTTACATTCATTAAGCATGTTTTGAGTGTAATTTATAAATCAATGATTTAAAACATTTAGTTAAAACATATTTATTCCCCCTTATATTTACCCTACAATGTTTATCATTGAAAATGTGATTATTTAATCACCATATATATATTATTATAGTACTATTCATTTTGAGAAACTTAATTTTAATATCCTATGATTTAATCATTTCATGTTATGCGATGTGTTTTAAGGTTCAATAACACCTTTATTTTTTCATTGGTTCTTTATGACAGGATTATATTTTTTCATGTTCCACACATACATATATATTATTGATGTATGGAGGGTACATATATCCATACAATGAATTTGATAATAATTTATATCACATGAGAAAAAAAATCAGTGTATAAGTTTTGTTTCTTATAACAATAAATATGAACATTTAGTTTTTTCAGAATAATAAAAGTGATTATTTTGTTTGGTTATAACATGAAGAGATGAATTTTTTAGTTCACAATGTCATAATTTTCCTATGATTATATTTTATCATGTTTTCATAGTCTCTCCAGTTTTTTAGAGAATATTACATTTCCAATCCATTTTCACATGATCATGATCTCAATGATCATAAAAATGGACTCATATTTCTAATCTCATTTGATTAGTGACATATAATATACCAATAATTTTTCTGTTATTTAAGATGTATAATTTAATCTATAAAATATAATATATCATTATCATACACAGATTCTCATCTTACAATCACTTATGATCTTTATGTTTTATCTCTTATGTTTACACTTACAGAGCATCTATGGTCACCTATATTTATGTTTCCATTTCCCTATGATATTAATATAAAAGAACTATAATATTTATACAGTATTTACCTAGGTAGAGAATTAGTGGGAGATATTGAGGATTTTTATAGAAAACTCATTTACTTAAATGACTTAAAATTCCATTAGTTAAAAAGGCCTTGAGTTTTTTTGTTAAATGTTATGTATTAATTAGATAAAACAATAATGATAAAAGGTATTGGGAATATATTGTAATGAAATATTTTATTTAGTTCATTTAATTATATGGTAATGTAATTGAGCTATCATAGTTGGTATCATAGCAGCGTTTAGATGACATTATGAATTTTGGTTTTATGATTCAATGATAGTTAAGGAGTTAAAAGTATTATAAATGTTTTATAAGTTATGGTTGGACAGAATTTCAGAGAGATATATTACTAATTATTTTATTTGAGGTAATAACTAATATTTTTTGGGAAAATATAATTGTATTTATAGAAACCACTTAGAGTTAGTACAAGTATATGATATTATGGTACTCATAAAAATAAAACCACTATTTTGATAAAACAATTAAGTGCATTCTCTATCACAAATGTATATATGGGTAATAACCAAAAAATAGAATGTTGGGTAATAACTCAATTTCCACTCGGCATATCAAAAAGTGGATTATATAGACAAATGGATAAAATATGGTAAATGATATACATTAGTTATTCACTTTATCTTGTCAAGATATTCTAATGGATTTATTTTTTAATTAGATTTACGGATTGTGTTAATTATTATGAGAAAACAAAAATTAGCTTCTATATAACCAAAAGAGTTACAGGATAAAAAAAATGTCGAAAAGATAAGATGAAAGCATCATAGGATGAAATGAAGGATTCGTTGAAGAATATAACATACGATTGATATTTCATCATCATATGATAATTTTCATTTATTTTATTAGATAATATCATAATTATTTTTGAGTTAGTATTTATTTTAAATAGGATCATAAAAATGAAGTTGAGAAACATTTGTATATAGAAACAACTAATTCTTATAACTGAATATGGTATCCCAAAAAAATAGTTTTCTGTTTTAGTGTGTATTAGAAAAATATGAGTTCCCGTTTCTTACATTAGTTAGTGGGGATGATATTTGAATACAAATATTATCATGGTACTCATTGATATTTTCATTTGTTATTAACATTTTTCTATGTTATTCTTATCGTTGTAAAATTTATGATAATTATGTGAGACATATATGGAATATTCATTAGTAGATATTATTTAAGGTATTAAAAATATATATTAAATAGTATTAATAACCATGAAATGTTATTAATGAAATTGTTATATTTTTTTGATAAATATGGTATGACATATGAGTGTGTTTTTAGAACCTATTAGGATAAATATATTCTTGTTATTAATGTAATAAAGGTTTGATTAACTATGAAAAATTATATTACATAGTATTGGAAACCTTTAGATTGATAACTGAATCATGATATTGTTGTTGAAAATTATCTCAATTTTTGGATTATGATATATATTTATTATTTATGACTTTATGAACAATTGTTTATTATAATTATGGTTTGATGAAAAGAGTTAATTTTTGGGGGAATATAATATTTCATTTTTATATAATGTCTTGGAGATTCAAATTAATATGGGAAAGGTACGTTATGTAGAATATAAGTTTACGATATATATATACTAAGTAATATATTTTTATAATTATATAATGTTATTTGAAGAAATATATGTAACATGATATTTCATAAGAGAGTATGTTGGGTTTCATATTACATTTTACATCCAAAATAGTGAATATGTTATCATACCAACTCATACATTCATTAGATATGAATAACTAATATTTTGAGGTTAAATATATTCAATGTGGGAATAAAACAACAATATATTTTAATATATATTTTCGAATAAATACATAATATAAGTTTCATATTCCTCTTCAATTGTTACACCAAACTAAAACATAATGTCATTTAATGTATATATATTTTAATAATTACATATTTCTTCAAAATATATCCCTTGAATTTGTATATATTATTAGGATTTACCAAAATATAAAATATATTATTACGTATTTATAAACATATTTTTTTCATTAGGTTTACTTAATTTAATATTATGTTTAATAATCTATCATTTAATGGGTTGTAATTTTTACTGAATAAATAAATATATACTATTTAAATGATTATGTTAATAAATTATTACATTATTTATTAATTCTATATTTACATTATTTTTTAAGAAATTAATAATAAGAAAAACTAGTATTGAAAAAAATTATTTATCTATAAAAAGGTTATCCTCTATGTCATATTAGTATTTAAATGTAAAATTGGATCATCCTCAAAATGTTAATATAGTAACATTTTATTCGATAACATGTATGAAACAGAACATGAAGAATTTAATGGAATATTACATATTGATAAATTATGATAGAATTATTATTTTAAACAAATTCAATCTATTATATAGATTGTAATGCACTCAATATTTTGTTACCTTTCATTTCATGCAACAACTAATTACTTTGGTAGCTTGGGTTACCCACAGGACTCAGTTTCAAAAAATAATATCAATATTATTATTTAAAATGTAAATTATATCCTATACAGTAAATTGGTTGTAAATAATACAACTATATATCTTATTAAAATACATGTTTAAATTCATTGGGAACCAAATAATTTGAAATTTACATGAAAACTAATTTAACATAAAGGAATGTCTTTTAAAAAATAATTTGTTTTACCAAATGAGTTTAATTAAAATAATTAAAATTAATTCATTTTTTTTATTTCATTAATAAAATTTATGTATTATGTATTAAATAGTTTTTTTAATACATCAAATATATTTTATCAGCATAAGATAAGATTAAATCAAATTTCACTCATTAAAACTATATATTTTATAATATAGATATGCCTCCTTTTAGTGGAAAAATTATTTTAAATAAATTGACACATTTATATATTTTATTTTATAAATTAAATATTATTTTTAAAATAATAATGTTAAAATTTTCATAGGTGAATATTTGTTATTTTTTTAGATGTTTTATATTTTGATGAATACGGAAAAATACTCAATTTTAACTGAAAAATGATTTTCTGTTTAATAATATATATCATTAAATTATATTATAAATTGGTTATAAAGTTGAATTAATTATATTATAAATCTAGTAAACAAATTTATTTCATTGGTAACATTTTCATATTGGATTTTAATATAAATACATTTCATACTTTTGATCATTTTCTCTTTAAAACCCCTATTTCTCGTCAGGTTTGTGAAATTATTTTTCAATTTATATTATCCATTTATGATAAATTAATTTTGAATAAATGATTCCATATATTTGATTAACCCTAATTTATAAACACTGATAAGTGAAAATTAATTTTTGATAATAATAATTTGTGACAAAAATTAAAAATAGTCACCTTGATTTAGAGAAAAATGTGTTTATCGAGGGACTAAACAAAGAACATAATGATAAAATGAAAAGTAAACCTATATAAAACCCATTAGATATTTATATTTATTTCCTACACTACATATGATTTATTTTTTAGAGTTATTGGGATACTATTACCTTAATGGGACCCATATAGTAAATTAAGTGAAGAAAAATAAAAAATATTATCATTTTACGTTTAATTTCATTAAAGGTTTTGGATAGGAAAAATATAGAATATATTTATTTATGTGTATCCATTTTAAATAGAAATGATATTTTTAATCTTGATAATTAATTTTAATTTAATATATATAATTTAATTACCTTAAATTCTTATGAAATAGTGACAGAGAAATTATTAATTAAATATTATCTGAAATTAAGGATACAACAAATAATAAAAGTGAATTAAATTGAATGAGTTATTCCCTTCCATTAATTTTTTATACATGTAAATAATGTAATTTTATTTTTAACTTAATATTTTTTCATTCCATCGATGTATTGATATTTTTTAATTAAAATAAAATAAAAAATTTGAAAATTAATATGTATGTTATTTTATTATAATTGACATTTTTAAATGATTTAAAATTACAAAAAAATATATCATCTTCCAAGTGTTTTTTAAATGTTAAAAAATTTTGATTAAGAACCATCATTTACCTTTTAATATTTGGAAATTAAAATATTTACCCCTAAATAATAAACGTAGTGTTAACACAGTTAGGGTTACTATAGTGTTTCTATGCACTACATGAAATTGTTTTGTGATTAATTTCCAACACACGTGATATTCATTATTTTGTAAAATTTAAATATCATATTTATAATCATTGGATCTAAATTTTTCAAATAAGACGCACAATAATTAAGTTTTATTGAAAAAATTACCTAGGTCAATAATTTAGATACCTTAATAAAAAAATAAACTGGTAAAAAAAATATGGACTCTTAGAAGTAAAGGATAAACATGATAAAAATGTCATTGGTTTTTTTTTCATTAGAGGCATTTTCAACCAAAATTCTAATAAAATATGTTAATTTTCTATTTGTATGGAACATGAGGTAAAGGAGGCCTCCCAATAGTGAATAATATTTTGTATTTACAAGAATTCCAGTACCCAACTATTAAAAAGAATTCACACCACAACATCATCACACCTATGTATATATTTTTTTGAACATTAACTTTGGAAATCAGTCCCCTAATTACCTAACATCAAATTTGAATAATTATTTTTTTACAGGAATAAATTTTAGTGATTAAATGCAAACCTTTTGAGGAAAATAGAGGAATATATAATTTTCATTGAAAAATGTTTTTATTTTATTTACTTCCCCACCTCCTTAAATTATTATTATTCTATGATCCTATAATAACAATGGTATCTTCCATATACATATATGTCATTATGTTAACTGTAAAACTTAAAAATTCACACCCCACTATGAAATGGGTTACTAACACATCATTTTTGTGTAAGAATGACTACTGCCTTATGAACTGATATCATTCATTTTCCAATAACACCATTCATTGTTTGGAATAATGAAAAATTATAGTTCATATATATTATATATTTTATTTAAGATGTTTTATTGCTTCTGGACAAATAATAATTTGCATAACTTTATGCTTTCCATTTTTTGGAATATTAAAATGTTTCTTGTGTATACGACGGAATACCTTCTCATAGAGCGATGTGATGCCTTCACGTTTATATCAAATGTGTTAAGGATGGGTATAATAAAAAAAATTAATATATATGAATAAAAACAATAATTAAATTATATATATAATTTACTTTTCTTTCCTTCAATATGATAATAAGATGAAATCATCATTCGTTTGTATGTACGACCTACGATATCAATGAACGATGTTTTTCAATTCATATCACTAAGTATAATGGATTTCATTAAATAGATATATAATATATGTATTTTATATTTTAATCATGTTTTACATTTGGGAGATGATTAAATCATGATCTATGTAGTAGGAAAAAAATATTAAAGTCAAAACATACACCCACAAAATACCTGATAACACCCTAAACAATGAAAATAACGAGACACTATTACTTAGTAGGTGATTATATTTTATACAAGGATAAAATATGATATTATAAATATTAATAAGGTTCTGTTACATGTTAATATCCACACTAAAACCATAATAGGGAAGTATAGGGAGTGCTCAACAAAAAAAAAGTAAGGCAACCGATTTATTCTGAATTTACATTCTATTGAGACTTATTTGTTATTAAGAAATAATTAACATTTAGGTGGTGTATATACTACCCTTTGAAAATATATATCATGAATACATAATTATTCATTTTATTTTTATATTTCACATTGAATCATTTCAACAAAGGTCATTTGAAACAAATATTTCAAAGCTAAAAAAAGATATTGTGGAATCCCACTTTCTTTTGTGATTAATTATATTATCTAGAAATAATAACTTTATTGTGATAAAATATAAGTAAAAACATAATTTATCTTAATTATACATGTTTCTTCAGGATGGATATGACTGTTTCCTAAACAGCATACCATATCTACATATAGTATGTACATTGAATGTTATATGTATATCTAGGAAATATTGATTAATTTATATTAGTTTACTCAATAAGGGTATTTAATGATATGAATAATTATAAATTAAATTATTCTATATATGAGGAATTATTTGACTCTGAATACATGGATGGTTTTGTTTAATTATATCCGTTTGATTTTTATAGTCTCAAGATATGAATTTGTTATCCATATTTGATGGGTTTTTACCTAGTAGTTAGAAACTATATTGAGAATAGATCCTGAAAACAAATGTTCCATGTACCTTGGAAACATGGAATCCAATAATTAATAATTTTATACATTCAGAATTCAATTATTATTACATATGATATGTTCAGTATGAAAAAATCTATAGATTTATTTCATTCTCATGTTATTAATTAAATTTCATGTGTGTTCAGTTATTTTTCTTTAAATTTTAATTTTTATTTATCCATTTATTTAAATGGAAGTTGGGTTTAGGTATCTACCTTTCTAGGATGATCATTGGTTTTTATTCAATATTTATTTCTCAAACCATAAGATTTAATAAGAATTTGATGTGACCCTTATTTTGTTTCTTTTCCTCATTTTATAAAGAATATATATTTTAATGATTTTTAAACGTCTCAATTTGTTAGATTTTGTTATATATATTTTTTTATTTCCAATTATAAATGTAAAATGGTTGTCATTTATGATTTTGGTTTCCCAGAAATAATAAACTCATCATTCATTCAGGTTTTTATTCTATGTAATCATTCTAATGTGTTAATGTCAATCATCGACTTGGGGCACCTGGGTTGAGGTTGTTACAATTGGATTTGAGATTAATTTTATGTAAAACTGTAAAAACTATATTTTTGAAAACATATATTTGTGAATATAACCCTATTATTGACATTGAGGATAAGTATAGAATAAATTCCTAATGTTTTTTGTAACACTGTATGTTTTATAATTATATGCTCAAATAAATATAATTTTTATATATAAAAGAGGATCCTATAAGGTTAAATGGAAACCACGTCAATAGATATAATCCATAGTGTTTGAATGATCAATTATTTGATAGTATTAAGCCAGTTTTAAAAAGGTAATTTTTCTCCCAATCATTCTCACCAAACAATGACATGGACTCATGTTATAATAGGATATAAATATAGTTATTCATATTTTATGGTGTTAGATTTATGTAATATAAGAAGATGATGTCAGAGGAATTTATGGATAAATGGAAAAAGGTAAATAATTATGTTCCCACATGTAATAATTCTGTACAAACCACCATGGTAATTTATTAAATCAATCTGAGATTTCTAAACTTTTAGAGAGATATTACATCATGATTTTGACTTTATGGGAAATAAATATTTTTCCCATGTTCTATTCTTCATATGTAATGATAAGTGGAACTAGAAGAATGAATTCCCCATGAATAAAATTAATATACATCAAAATAAGAAAATAGGTCATGGTCAAGATTATTTTGTTACAATATAATAATAGTAATGATTAATGTTCATGTGTTTGGATCCAATAATTATATCATTTGAGTATTTTATCAATGATATTATTGTTATAAGAACTATGAAATGTATAATTATTGTATTGTAGAGAAATTTTATAGTGTATTTTTAAGAATATATTGAATGGTAAAAAGAAAAGAGATTATATAGAAGGTTATTTTTTTAAAATAACATTGTTGATGAAAATATAACCCTTAATATGGTTTTTATGTTTAAATAATGATGATTGGACAAATAGATGACCAAAATGGATAATATAAGATGGATATTAAAAACTACCTTAGAATTGATTAATTATTTGTTGAAAACGTTGTTTATGAATGTGGGTAGAGGGAGACCCATTAAATAACATGTAGTCCAAAGTCTGGTCACCCAAGAATATGGCCCAATGGCCCAGTAAAGAATTTTCCTGACATCTTCTTACCTGCGTCATTTGGACAGCAACGTGCCAACATAACTGCCTACCAATATCACACCTAAATCACTGCATAAATCATCAAGGTGATTTTTTAGGATTGTAACCCAACTCATTTGGGTGCTTGATTATGGGGTTTACCACTAAGCATAAACCCCAACAATGTTTATGGATTATGGAGTTAACAATATTTTGGGATTTAAGAAATATATCCAATAATCAATGTTTTACATATTTAATAATAATGCATGAAATTTTTTAATAATGTTTTATTAAAATAAATTTCAATATAATTTTTGAAAACCATATATTATATAGCTATTCACATATTCTTTATAAGATGATTAAGAGCTATGTCATTTTTTATAAAATAATGTTAAGTCCATTTTGTAAATACAATGTCCTTTTTATAATTTTTTAGTTATTTAATCATTTTTAAGGGTCATAAGATTAACAATTTATGAAATGGTTTATGTGGAATGTTGCATGAGGATATAGAGATTATTTTACTAAAAAACCATATAAACATGTTTGTATATTGGATAACTTGTTCTAACCATATTGATTTTTTAAAATCATTAGAGATTGATGGGAAGAAATTTAACACGTATATGGGTCTTATAATCCTTTAAAATATAATTTTATTACTTTAGAAAGAGAAGTTAATTTTTGGATATTTATTTCCTAGATTAAGGGATGAATTGTAAATTGATCGAAGCACAACCAAAGGATGAAATCGTGTTTATGAAATAGAAACTTATTAGGTATATTTCATAATATTCATAAAGAAATATGAATTAATAAAATATATTAAAAATGGTCTTGAAAAATTGTTATCCTAATACATTTATTTTTGTTGAAATGATTGTAATTTAATTTATCACATATTTATTGATTACTAACTATCAGCTTTTTATATATCATTTCATAGTTTTTGATCAATGACCTCAATCAATATATTTATTCATTTATAACTTTTTTCTATTTTCATATAATATCATTACATTGATGTAATTATACATAGAAACATAGTTATATGTTTTTACATGTGGTATTTTTACATCCCATTCTCTCTTATTAATAGGATGTTTACCAGGCCTTCTTACAATGTGGGATTCTCACAATTGGTATTTCCAAACGTGAAATCTTTGAATATTGATATAATGTTTAAATTATGGGGACATAAATTCTTTAAGGTGGGTATAATTTAACAATTTAAATGAATGAATTACTGAGATATCTTGTATTACATTCAATAACAAGTTACTCGGATAGCCTACGTTACACGCATGGAGTGGTTTTATCATATACTCTTAATATTATTATTCAAAATAAAAATTATCTCATAAAATTAAATTTTATATAATTAATAGTATTATCATACTTATGAGAAAATATGTTTTAATTCAATGGTTAATAATAAATTAGAAACGAATATTAATACATATTTAATATAAAGTTAATGTTTTAATGAAAACATATTTTTTGCCTCAAATGAATTTTATCTTAACAAATTAAATTAATTATTATTAGTTGTTTGTATTAATAAAATTTATATATTATATATTCAATAAAATTATCTACATTTATCTAGTAGATTTTATATGAGTAGGATAAGAATAAATCCCATTTTATGGAAAATAAATATAATAATTTATGAGGAACCTTCCACCTTTTAATGGATCACTTGTTTTAAAACTAAATATTTACCCTTTTTTAAATTTTCTTTCAAAAAAAGATCATTTTTATAATTGGAATCTAAAAATTTTCTTAGGGTTTATTTTTTTCTTTTAATGAGAAATTTATTTTTTGGATAAATAGTGAAAAATACTTCACATTAATTGAAATCATACATTTAATTTAAATATTTTATATTCTTAATTTATATTTTATATTTTTTTCTTGTTTAATTACTAAAATAATACATACATTAATATAAATTAGGTAATTTTAAACTTTCTAATATTTAATTTATATATCAATGCATTTCAAACTTTTAAAAAATTTTGTTTTATAACCCCGTTTTCTCATCACGTTTGCAATATTAATTTTAAAATAATTTCAGCCACATATATGAATTGTATTTGAAATAAAAAATTAAATATTTCTATTAATAATTATTATAATTTATAATAATGAAAAGTTAATTTTTGACCATAATTATTTGTGAAAACAATTAAAATTAATCACCATGGTAATTGTGTTTTTGAGAGACTAAATTCTAAACATAAGGGGTAATATGATATATAAAAAAGTAAAAAACACATTTTATGGGCACAATTTTACCCTTAATACCTTATAATCTATTTTTATGATTTAGTGTGATATAATTCCCTTATTGTGACATATATAGTATGTTATGTTATCAAAAATTCAGAAAATAATTTTTTCTTACTTTTAATTTCTATACAGCATTGGAATTGGGGAGAATATAACATATGTTCAGTTCTGTATATCATTTTTATAGATAAATAAATTTTTTATTAGGATAATTTAATATAATTTTTTATAGATGATTTGATAAATTTAAATTCTTAAGAAATTCCAATGACACACTCGTTTTTTTATATATATTATTTATTTTATTGTTATATTGGACAACAGATAGTTCGGGTCAAGGCCGACTTAAAAAAATTTCTGAGTTCTATTTCGAATCGAACTTTATGGCCTTTTTGGCGTGCATCGCACCGGTGTCAAGATCGCGCAACCTGGCATGGGTCACCGTGCCGCCTCGCTCGGTTCCCCGCATTCCCCTTTGGCGTGAATCTATTTAAACAAAATAATAATTATTATTATTATTGATAAAGAAATAAAATTTGATTAGATGAATAAGGTGGTTGGCGCAAAATATTATGGGACAAATAAAATGAATTAATAGTTCTAATAATAATAATAATAATAATAATAACATTAAGATTTTTATTATTATTATTCTTCTTTTTATTAATTTTTTAATTATGTTATTAAGAATATTATTATTATTATTTTTAATTTAGTTTATTACAATTATTATTGTTTTGTTGATTCTATTATTATTTTTATTATTATTATTATTACTATTATTAGTTATTTTCTTTTTTAGTTTTACTTTTCATTTATTTTATTTATTTTTCTTTATTCTTTTTTTGGGGTAGGGTTTTCTTACCCCCTTCTTTTTTTTTTTGGTGCGCCGCGAGCTGGCCCCCCCTTTCCCGTTTCTTTTTTTTATATCTTCTTCTTTTTCATTCTATTTACTTCTCCCAGGTCTGCGCCGCACTTGCAGGCTTTCTCCTGTGCGCCATAGCTGGCCGCCTACCCCTCTCCCCATCTCCCTTGAACCCCCCTCAGCCAGCGCCGCACCCTGTTTTTCCCTCCGCGTCGTGCCCTGCTCAGCCCTCCCTCGGTCCGGCGGACTCCCCATAAACCCCCTGCTTCCCTCAGCCGACCTTCATCTGGTGACCCACCACACTCCACCGGCCCTCATGCTTCCTCCGGCGATGGGCCGAACCGCCGCCCCTGCTCCTTGCGACGTCGCACTGCCTGCCCAACTCCACCCAGCCAGCACCACTGCCGACGCACTTTGCCTCCCCCAATCTCTTTTTCTTTTTTTCTCCCCCTTGAAACCTTATGTGTCGCGCCCTCCCCTCTCGTTGCCGTCCCCCTAGATCCCGTAGCCCCTTCTTCGGTTTTTCTTTTTTTTTCTTTTTTTTCTTTCTTTCCTACTTCCCACGAACCCCCGCACCCCCTGGTTCACCTCTCCCTCCCCGGATCCCCCTGGACCCGTCGCAGCCCTCTCCCCTCCTTAACCCCGTCGCAACGCACCCCTCTCCCTAGAACCCCGCCGGACCCCCTCCCACTTCCGGGTTCTAACCGGTGGTCGCCCCTCCTATTAAGCCACACCTTAATTTGATTATTATTATTATTATTATTATTGCATTTATTACTATTTATTTATTTCTTTCATTGAGTTTTTTTGCTATTGTTTGTTTTTTTGACGGATATAAGGTTTGATTATATGGTTCTAACTTGATGTTTTTGTTGAATCCATGTTTTGGGTTTGTGCGAGGTCCTTTGAGGTGCGATGGTCGTGTGGCGGGTGTTTCACGCCAAGCTCGCAATGTTTTGGTTCACCTCAGTCAATTCGCCACTGTCTTGAGGTAGGTTGTTCCATGCCTTTACATCCTCTAGATAATTTAATTTGGTTGTTTAGTTAATTTAATATGTTATATGATTTAATTGCATGATGTGATCTATGTTTAAAATGGTTTGGCATGCTCGTTTGATGAAAGAGAATTTCCAAAATAGTATGGTCTTGTTGTTTATATGTTTTATGTTGTAAAAATGTTTGGTCGTGCTTTACAGGTTGTGAAAAAATGCGATAAAGAAAAGAAATTATTTGACATGTATGCGTTTTGAAAATTTCTCTTTCTTTAGAAGCAATCATGTTATTCATCTCGACCTTATTGGGGTATATCCTAAAATTGTTTAATCAATTGTTTATATGCTGCAAGTGAGGTTTTAGAATACTTGAGTGTGAAATTGATTTTAAAATGGCCTTTGCACGTAAAAATCTGTGTTGTTTTGGTGCAATTTTTTTTAAGTTGGGTTCTAGGTACAGATGGTCCCGATAATGGTGTGGTTGGTGTGAAACTAGTTTTAAGGATAATTTATTAATCAAGTGGTTTGAACAACTCTCTTGTTTTAAATTGGGTGTGTTTATTTGCGTTGACCCTTTTTGTGTTCTTTAAATCATGCTTTCTGTGTTGTGTGAATTATTTATGTTCTTTCTGTGTTGCCAAATGGGGGTTTGTGAAATGATTACGTAATGGAAGATGTATTTTTAGAAAGGTATTCTGGGTGTGCGTGAGTTTTTTAAATGTTGTTTGTGTATAAAAATGGTGACTTTTGTGTGCAATATTTTTTTTTGGTCTGTGATATGAGAAAGAAATATACTATGTGAATGTGAAACTTGATTGAGCACAAGGGAAAACCCTAGGTATCTAGGTGGGCAGACTAGAACCAGTGCGCTAGTGAACCAGATGGGTATCATCCCTTTTTCACTTAGATGGATTGACGATTGCAACACTAACTAAACATATGATATCTGAGGGTTGTGGCCTTCTAAGCCACGTGTTCTGAGGGTCGTGGCCTTCTAAGCCACATTTTTTGAGGGTCATGGCCTTCTAAGCCACGTTTCACTGAGACACGAGGTTCTAGGGTCCCACTAGAGCTAGATGAAGCTTAAGGGATTTACCCATAGTGCTCTACCATCTTTGGTGTGGTGCCTTCCGTCGGTATATGGAGGACCACTTGGGTGTGTGTGCGTGTGCGTGTATGTGTGTGTGTTTGTGTGTGATTGTGTGTGTGTGCCCATAATGAACCTTCCTCTTCCTCTTTAAAATCGTGTTTGTTAAATGAGTTCTTTTTAGTGTTTTCCTTTGGAATTTGGTTTGTAAATGTTTTCTTTAAAATAATTTCGAATATATAACTTGAATAAGCACATTAAATTGTCATTTTGATGTTGTGGCGTGGAACCTTTTTATTGGGTGACATCCTATTGGGATTTTCCCTCACACACTGCATACACCTTCGGGTTTATGTAGACCTTGTTTCTTGTGTATTCCAGGTTGTGCGTCATGCTCGGTGATGGTGGTTTTGGTCGGTGATGGTCTTCTCGTGTAGGTTGGTGTTGTGGCGTGCGGATGCTATACCACTCTTGTCGGTTGGAGGTCTGAGTTATAGTTTTAGTCTCTTTTGTTGTCATTTATTTTTGGATGTTAGTTCTAGTTGTAAACCATTAAATTTTGATTTTTGTTTAGTGGTCACATTGGTTATCGATTCCTAGTCTCATTTTTATTATTTTGTTAGTGTTTGCGTATTCCATTTCGGGTAAAACGTTCCCACAGGTTACTCTTGATACTCGGGAACTTATGCCAGCCCGTGGGGATCGGGAACGACCTTCGGGCCTTGCCACGGACTGGGTCGGGCACCGGGTCGGATGGCGACTCGGCCTGGTTAATGACAAAATGGTATCAGAGGGAAAGGATTGCTCTCTTGGGTCGTGTTCTTTGGAGATAGAGTCAGAGTAGACCAAAATTTAAGTTGTTGGTACTCGACATCCTGGCTACGAGGAAGGTGCCTGGCCAGCACACCTCGTGGCGGGACTCAAGTTACCAAAGTATGTTGAGGTTTGTCTGAGTTTTTGGCCCTTACGGATGATCGTGTCTAAGGGAAATGAAAAGGGTGTAAGGTCAGTGGTCTTAGTGAGCTCGCAGGGTCTGGCAAGCCTTGTGGATCCGGGGACACTGTCCTAAAATACTCTCTGTGGCCAACGGTGTGACAGGAATATGGCCGCCAACCATATGCTACAATCACCCGCTGACACTAGTTTCCTCCTATATTGTTTGTCATCTCTTTGTTTTGGATTCGGGGAAATTTGGTTTTTAAGTAAAAAAGTTTTAGTCTTGGAAAATGTTTTCAAATTAAGCGCTTTGAAAATGAAATGGTGTGTGAGGTTTGAAAAGTGTGGTTTGGATGTTTTGGATATGAAAAAAAATGGAAAGGTTTGGTTTTGATCCATGGAGCTATCATGGGCAACCACATGCATGAGTTTATAGGAAAAGGGAAATGGTTAATGGCACGAGCGGATGAGTGCTTGGATGGATATGAGGTGGGTGCCGGTGTGGCACGGGAACATGCATGTGTGAGTCCCATGGGACACCATTGGTGTTTGTGCAACCCACATGTTTTTCTTATTTTCAAGAAGTTTTTTTAAATGAAAAATTTTGTGTTTTAAATAAGCAGTGATTATGTGGTTTGTCCTTTTATGTTTCAAAGGTTGGATGTGAGGTGTTTTGAGCCGAAGATCCCTTCTGGCTGGTTTGTGTTTTGAGTTTTAATTATTATTTGTAAGTTGGTATGAAAGCATGTAGCTAGTTAATTCTTTTGAAAAGTACATCGTGGAGCCCTTGCAGTGGTTTCCCCTGCACGTTTGGTGTTCTCTTATGGTATGTCTTGACCGTTTGACCAGTTTGGTTTGTTCCATGGTTTTCTTTCTTGGCTAGTGTATTCCCCCCCATAAAGCTTTGGCATGTGATTGAAGAATGGCCACAGGAAATTCGCCATTGGTCGGCCCTCCAGTTGATCAGAGGAATCTCTTCTTGAATTCTAGAATTGAACCCACCTCTCGTTTTTACTACTATGTGGATCCTCTCGCAACGGGATGATATATACGATGAGAGTTGAAGAGAGTTTTTGGTCTTTTGAGAGTCTTGACTCGTCGGTTATGAGGTTTGACACTGTCATGTTTGAAGGTTCCCCTAGAAATGACGAAATGAATTCTAGCTGGGAAGGGTGAAGGCAGTTCAGAATTTTCAGTGTTAAAAAGTGTCTTGAAGGTCTTTATAGTGTTTACATCGACTGCAAGGGTCATGTTCGTTGACGTCTTGCATTGTGAGATCCCTTTGATAGTCAACGGTGGTTTAGAAGTGGTAGAGGAGACTCTAGTGGGAAAAAGGTGGAAGAAACCCTAAGTTGTTGGTGTGGTCTATTGTTCAAAATGACCTCTGGTCTTTGGTTTGTTTCGTTTAAGGAAATGTTCGTGTTAGGCTTCTAGTTTGGCAGACACAGTCGTATGAGGCTTCTATGGCCATTCGCAGAAATCACGTGTTGTTCAAGACACAGTTTAAAGTCCTTCTCAGCGCAATGTCTCTCTCTACAACAATGGTCATGTTCAGGTGATGATTGGTGGTGTCGTGTGCTCATTCAGTGTGACAAAGGGTGAGGCGCATGCACCATTTCATCTCTTGTGTTGGTAAATGTTCCGTGTATGATCAGTTGGATGTTATAATGTGTTGCGTTTTCTGGTGTTGTTTCGGTTGTTGTGTGGTTGCGTGTGACACCAAAAGGAGGAGCTCGACTCGGGAGTCTTCCATACCTGACTGCGAGGCAGGAGATGCTTCAAACATCAGGGCTCCAGCCATAGGCCTTAGAGTAAAGCTGGCGTGTGGTCAGGAACTCAGAGAGTGTGTGGGACCCCGACTTTGTTCTTTCATCGGTGTTGAATGTCAAAGTAGTTTAAATCATTTCATGCAGTTGCTCTTTTCCAAACAAACCGTTTGGGCACGTAAGGATTTTGTGACTATGTGGAGGCATGTCTTCCTCGATGCCTTGATGTCTTGGGGGTAGCGTCCCATCGGATGTAATCGCTATAGTGGTCCTTATGAGAGTCTGTTGGGTAACTCAGTCTCAAATCTGAATGGTGTTCATCCAGGAAATTTTAAGATGTTTGTTGTGGCCGACCTTGGTTTTGATGCCTAGTGGTCGAGCCCCTCCCTCCCCGCCCCTTGTGGTGGGGTTTTTGGTCACCATCGATAATTCTTTTTTTCAAGGTTTTTTATCCTTTGTTCGTTCCAATGGCAGCGAGACCCACGATGGGTCTCACGCAAAGGACTCAAGAGTAAATCAGTGTTGGCATTTCCTTAATGGTGGGGGGTCCACCCGGACCTCCCCATTTTGGTTTTTCAGTCTCATCTTGAGAGTTGATAGTTTCTTAATGGTGGGGAGACCCACATTGGGTCTCGCACTAATGTCTCTAGAATGAACCAGTGCTGGTCCTTTCTTTAATGGCGGGGAGTCCACTCGAACCTCCCCGTGTCAGTTTTCCAGTCTTGTCTTGAGCGTCAGTGAGTTCCTAATGGTGGGGAGCCCCTCGGGCCTCCCCATGTTGACCTTTTGCTTCTATTTTAAATATGGATTATTGATAAGTGATAAGAGTGTTCCTTGGATGTGGTTTGACATTGTTTGTTATTCTATCCACATGTTGTGGTTTTAGTTTAATAGTTCCTGAGATGTTTAAGCTTGTGAATTTGGTTTCTGTGGGTGTGAGTGTTCCTTTCTTTGATCAGTCAACTGGAGACGTTCTAGCTCATTGGGGCGGGAAAAGCATATCAGAATGTCTTCTTACACATTTCTTGAAGTTGTTTTTGAGTCACTTTCTTGGAGCACAATGTGTTTTCCTCTTCTCTCTTGTTGGTGTTTATGGGGTTTCCCTTTGAACCATAAGGGAGTGTGGTTTTCTGTTTTGGGGTTTGGGGTTTGGTTCTGGTTATGGATTTCTGGGGATAGAAAGCTTTATGGTGGGGAGAATTGTCACACTCATTATATATATATATTATTTATTTTATTGTTATATTGGACAACAGATAGTTCGGGTCGAGGCCGACTTAAAAAAATTTCTGAGTTCTATTTCGAATCGCACTTTCTGGCCTTTTTGGCATGCAGCGCACAACTGTCGAGATAGCGCAACCTGGCATGGGTCAGCATGCCGCCTCACTCAGTTCCCTGCATGCCCCTTTGGCGTGAAACTATTTAAAAAATAATTATTATTATTATTATTGATAAAGAAATAAAATTTGATTAGATAAATAAGGTGGTTGGCACAAAATAATATGGGACGAATAAAATTAATTAAGAGTTATAATAATAATAATTATTATTATTACATTAAGATTTTTATTTTTATTATTATTCTTTTTATTAATGTTTTAATTATGTTATTAAGAATATTGTAATTATTATTTCTAATTTAGTTTATTACAATTATTATTGTTTTGTTGATTCTATTATTATTGTTATTAATATTAATATTATTATTATTAGTTATTTTCCTTTTTAGATTTAAGATTTATTTTATTTTATTTTTTATTCTTTTTTTGGGGTAGGGTTTTCTTACCCGCCATTCTTTTTTTGGTGCGCCGCGAGCTGGCCCCCCCTTTCCTGTTTCATTTTTTCTCTCTTCTTCTTCTTCATTCCGTTGCCTTCCCCCAGGTTTGCACCGCACCTGCAGGCTTCCTCCTATGCGCCGTAGATGGCCGCCTACCCCTCTCCCCATCTCCCTCGAACCCCCCTCTTCCAGCGTCGTGCCCTATTTTTCCCTCCGCGTCGTGCCCTGCTCGGCCCTGCCTCGGTCCGGCGGACTCCCCATCGCCCCCTGCTTCCCTCGGTCGACCTTCATTCGGTGATGCACCACACTCCACCGGCCCTCATGCTTCCTCCGGCGATGGGCCAAACCGCCGCCCCTGCTCCTTCCGACGTCGCACCGCCTACCCAACTCCACCCAGCCAGCACCACTACCGACGCACTTTGCCTCCCCCATCTCTTTTGCGTTTTTTTTCTCCCCCTTGAAACCCTATGGGTCGCGCCCTCCCCTCCCATTTCCGGCCCCCTGGATCCCGTAGCCCCTTCTTCAGATTTTCTTTTTTTTTCTTTTTTTTCTTTCTTTCCTACTTCCCACGAACCCCTGCACCCGCTGGTTCACCTCTCCCCCCCGGATCCCCCTTGACCCATCGCATCCCTCTCCCCTCCTTTACCCCGTCACATCACACCCCTCTCCCTGGAACCCCGCCGGACCCCCTCCCACTTCCGGGTTCCATCCGGTGGCCAGCCCTCCTGTTAAGCCACACATTAATTTGATTATTATTATTATTATTATTATTATTATTATTATTATTATTGCATTTATTACTATTTATTTATTTCTTTCTTTGAGTTTTGTTGTTATGGTTTGTTTTTTCGATGGATATAAGGTCTGATTATATGGTTCTAACTTGATTTTTTTATTGAATTCTTGTTTTGGGTTTGTGTGAGGTCCTTTGAGGAGCGACGGTCGTGCGACAGGTGTTTCGCGCCAAGACCGAAATGTTTTGGAACCCCTCGGTACATCCGCCACTGTCTCGAGGTAGGTGGTTCCATGCCTTTACATCATCTAGATAATTTAATTTGGTTGTTTAGTTAATTTAATATGTTATATGATTTAATTGTGTGATGCGATCTATGTTTAAAATGGTTTGGCATGCTCGTTTGATGAAAGCGAATTTCCAAAATAGTATGGTCTTGTTGTTTATATGTTTGTTGTTGTACAAATGGTTGGCCGTGCTTTATAGGTTGTGCAAAATGCATTAAAAAAATAAATTATTTGACATGTATGCGTTTTGAAAATTTCTCTTTCTTTAGAAACGATCATGTTTTTCATCATGACCTTATTGGGGTAAATCCTAAAATTGTTTAATCAATTGTTTATATGGTGAAAGTGAGGTTTTAGAATAGTTTAGTGTGAAATTGATTTTAAAATGTCCTTTTCACATAAAAATATGTTTTGTTTTGGTGCAATTTTTTTAAGTTGGGTTCTAGGTACAGATGGTCCCGATAATTGTGTGGTTGGAGTGAAACTAGTTTTATGGATAATTTATTAATCAAGTGGTTTGAACAACTCTCTTGTTTGAAATTTGGTGTGTTTATTTGCGTCGAACCTTGTTGTGTTCTTTAAATAATGATTTCTATGTTGTTCAAATTGTTTATGTTCTTTGAGTGTTGCCAAATGGGGGTTTGTGAAATGATTACGTAATGACAGATGTATTTTTAGAAAGGTATTCGGGGTGTTCTTGAGTTTTTGAAATGTTGTTTGGGTATACAAATGGTGACTTTTTGTGTGCAATATTTTTTTTGGTCTGTGATATGAGAAAGAAATATACAATGTGAATGTGAAACTTGATTGAGCACAAGGGAAAACCCTAGGTATCTAGGTGGGCGGACTAGAACTTGTGTGCTAGTGAACCAGATGGGTATCGTCCCTGTTTCACTTAGCTGGATTGACGATTGCAACACTAACTAAACATGTGATATCTAAGGGTTGTGGCCTTCTAAACCACGTGTTCTGAGGGTCGAGGCCTTCTAAGACACGTTTTCTGAGGGTCGTGGCCTTCTAAGCCACGTTTCACCGAGACATGAGGTTCTAGGGTCCCACTCGAGCTAGATGAACCTTAGGGGATTTACCCATAATGCTCTACCATATTTGGCGTGGTGCCTTCCGTCGGCATATGGAGGACCACTTGGGTGTGTGTGTGTGTGCGTGTATGTGTGTGTGTGTGAGTATGTGTGTGTGTGTGAGTGTGTGTGTGTGCCCATAATGAACCATCCTCTTCCTCTTTAAAATCGTGTTTGTGAAATGAGTTCTTTTTATTGTTTTCCTTTAGAATTTGGTTTGTTAATTTTTTCTTTAATAGAATTTAGAAATATAACTTGAATAAGCACATTAAATTGTCCTTTTGATGTTGTGGCATGGAACATTTTTATTCGGTGACGTCCTACTAGGCTTTTCGCTCACACCCTGCATACACCTTTAGGTGTATGTATACCTTGTTTCTTGTGTATTCCAGGTTGTGCGTCGTGCTCAGTGATGGTGGTTTTGGTCGGTGATGGTCTTCTCGTGCAGGTTGGTGTTGTGGCATGCGGATACTATACCACTCTTGTCGGTTGGAGGTTTGAGTTATAGATTTAGTCTCTTTTGTTTTCATTTATTTTTGTACTTTAGTTCTAGTTGTAAACCTTTAAATTCTGATTTTTGTTTAGTGGTCCTTTTGGTTTTCGATTACTACTCTCATTTTTATTATTTTGTTAGTGTTTGCGTATACCATTTCGGGTAAACCGTTCCCACGGGTTACTCTTGATAATCGGGAACTTGTGCCAGCCCGTGGGGATCGGGAACGCCCTTCAGGCCTTGCCGCGGACTGGGTCGGGCGCCGGGTCGGATGGCAACCCGGCCTGGTTCGTGATAGCCAATGTGGTAATTATTTATTTAATAATTAACTAAAATAAATGATACACAAATTATTAAAAGTGAAGTAAATTAATTGAATTATTTTGGTCAATTAATTTTTTAGATGATTAAATAGTTTTACACTTGTTTTAAAATAAAATATTTCAATTACGTTATTGTTTGGATATTTTTAGATTCATATTGAAGAAATAATATAAAAATTGACATTAATATTATTTTATTATTATTCGTATTTTATTGAATGACATAAATTATTAAATACTATAATCTACTAAGTGATATTTAAATGTTTATAACTATAAAATATAGTGATTTAATTAAAAATTTAGTCTTTTTATAATGATTATATTGACTTTTAGTTAGTAAAAACATTGTTTGTATGATTATTGTTACAGAAACATTTTTTTCACACTACATGTGCTTCTGTTAATGTTAATTTCCAAAACACGTGGGATTTTTTATAAAATTTAAATAACATAAATAGAATCATTTTTTCATAATTTTATAATAATTATCACATTAATTTAGTGTTAATGGATAAATTATCTAATTTATGATTTTACTTACATTAATAAAAAATAAAAATGGTAAAAATAGGGAAACATAAAAGATAAGGATGAACAAGATAAAAATGTTTATTTGTGTGTTGGAGGTGATTATCGACAATTCATTCCCTAAAATATATTATGTTTCAATTTTTAAGGCACATGAGGTATGTGAGACCACCCAATAGTGAATTTTTTTTAGTATTTACTGGAATGTCACTCCTCAACAATAAAAAGTCAGTCACTTACCCTACATATACACACCTATAAACACCTTTTATCGAACAATATATTACGAAATCACACCCAAAATTTAATCCCTTCATTCTATAAGTCCTAGTTTCAGAAAAAATTTAACCATTCAAGGATTACTACATAACGAAAGGGAAAACTATATGAAGGTAATGCTATTCTAAAAGGGATTTTATTCTATTTTCTTCTCTTCCACCTATAATTATTATTATTCCATGAAAGTATAATAACATAATTTTAATCTATATACCAATATGTGTTATTCTAATGGTACTACTTAAAACTACACAAACTTCCATGAAATGGGTAACAAAGTCATCGATCGTGTTTATGGTCGACTACCACCTCACGAAACGATGACATTCATTTTACCATTACTGAAATTTATGGTTGGGAATAATATTTTATATATAGTTTATATGATATATATAATGTTTTAATTCTTATATAATTATTATATTACAAATAATTTCATACGTTCTATTTTGTGAAAATATGATAACGTTCCTCGTGTGTATGGAAGACTACCTCCTCAAAAAACGTTATGATGTGTTCACGCATTATATGGAATGTACTAATAATAGATCAAATAAATATATGTGATATACATGAAAAAACAATTTACTATACAAATAATATATATAAATAAATATTTCAATTTTTTTTGTCAATATGTTAAAAAAATGAAAACAAAGTTCATGTCTACATACATCCTACCATCTCCACGAAATGTATATTTCTATTCTATCACTAAATAATATAAATTACTATATATATATATATGATATTTACGTAATATTTTATATTCTATATTTGAATAAACCATGATCTATGTAATATGAATAAAAAATTACAAGTCAAGGTAAACTTAAAAAATAAGAAAATTAACACATGAAATAATGAAAACAATGAGATGTTATTAACAAACAGGTGATACGATGTTATAAAAAATCATACATGATATTATAAATATTAATAATTTTCTATTAATATTTAGTAATATTCTTATAAATATTATAAAAATTTAAAATATTTTTTGTCCTAAAAAATGAGTAATGGAATGATTTTCATCGCAATTTTCAATCCATTGACCCTTATTTGTTATTATGCACCAATTTATATTATTTTGTGTATATAATAACCTATGAAATTAAATTTCATGTTAAATTTATTCTTAATGGTATTTTAATGTTTCACATTTAATCAGGCCATCCAAAGGGATTTGACATGAAAATTACTATGTGGTAAAATTTATTGTGTAATCTCGTGTTATTTTGTGATTAGTTTATATATCTTGAAAAATAGTGTTATTATAAACTTTAATCATTATAAAAATCTTTTATAATATATATATGTGTTTTTTAATGGTGGATATAATTATTTCCTTAATTATCTCACATGTTTACATAAAATGTATACATTTAATATTATTTGTATATATAGAAAATATTGATTAATCTACATTCTATAACACAATATGGGTATTTTATGATAAAAACATTATTAAATTTATTATTCGATATATGAGGATTTATTTGGAAATAAATACATAGGCCACTCTCGGTAAATGATATATTACTGATACGTCTATTGACTCTTGAGACATATTAGTTATCTAAATCATATGGGTTTTTACTTAGTAACATTAAAATATCTTGAGAATAGATCTTGAGTGTAACACCCTGAGATTTTATGTGATATATTCTTTTTGATTCCGTTGATTGTACACTACACCAAGATTATCTTGTACTATACGCAACACCGTATTAGTTTGCAGTATACACAATACTATTCTTGGATCTTTTTACACACAATTTCATGTTCGTAACATTGAGTGTATATATATGTATATATATATATATATTCAATGTATAAATGAAATATGGTTGTATTATTTTATACAAAACAACAAAGGAGCCATGCACTACACGCAACCCTGACTTGTCTTGCAGTACACGCAATCACGACCTTCCTCGATAGCGTGTGTCGTATGCAATAACAAGTTTCACTAAATAATGATATATTGTTATTATATTATTATGGACTAACGTTATGAATAGTATTAACTAAAATTTTAATTTTATAACATTATTATTCATCTTACACATTTTCTAGAACATTTTAAGAGAACAAAATATATTTTTCGGGTAAAATAAGTATTTTTAAAAAAATGCAGTTTTGCCGCCTTTTGATGGAGCACCCACAATAAATCTAGGTTTTGACATTTTTTTAAGTTCAATTTGACAAAAGAAAATTCTTCTTTGGAATTAGGATATAAAAATTTACTTTGGATAAATTTTTGATACTTTCCTCATAACTTTCATGTTTTGATGAATAGTAAAAAATATGCTAATTTTTAATTACAAACAACTTTTTTTCATTAAGATAATTTATATGTTTAAATTATAATATTGAATGGTTTTAAAATATAAATAGAATATAATTTTACCATTTAATATAATTTATGTCATTTTCATTAATATTATTTCTGAATTCGTATGTTAAATCAATTCAATCTTTTGTAATGTTTTAAACAAAAACCCGTTTTCTTTCAACAACGGGATTAATTTTAATTAAATTTCTGAAACTTTTGTGTATTGAATTTGGAAAACTGGATTCAATATTTGGAATCAGTGGGTCCAAATTATGTTAATAAGCTACTTTTTATTTTTGGGCATTATGAATAGTAACTACGGTAAATTTTATTTACCATAGTTAAAGGTAAATTGGGTAATTAAGGGTAAATATAAGATTATAAAATTACCCTAACACCTGCCAAAATCCTATTGGATGAGTAAAAGTCGACCCATATCACCTAAGGGTCGTATTAGATTCATTTAATGGACTTTGTTCAATGAAAATAATTTAATAGTTATTAAAACTAGAGAAAGTGAAAACATGTCACTTTCTTAAATCTTATAAGTATACTAATTTTAATTTAGTGATAAACTTAATTAAACATCAACACATTAATAGTCTCCAAAAATATAATAAAATTATCTACATTATATGAATTTATTTATAATTTTTAGGGATTAAATAATTATCATTATAAGTGAGATAATAGTGATGTTGAAATTATTTTATTAAGAGAAATATCAAATAAATGGTTTTAAAAATATTAAAATAAATATTATATGAACTATTTACTGTGCTCCACTAATTTTGTAGATACATATGATATTTTATGAATCTATTAAAGCTTTCAGTTTGAACATATATTCTGTATATATTTTATTTAAATTCAAATAAATGAATAGTGTCAAAATTGACACTGTTGATATTTTATAAAAATAACATATTATAAAATTTTTTAAAAATCACAAAAATATTTATAAATTTTACATTAAAATTTATAAAGTCTACAATGTCATTAAATGTAAAATTATGGGAAATTCACAACACATATATAATTATTTATAATAATTTAAAATCTAGAATATTATTACCACAAATAAAATTAAATTGATAAATAAGGACAAATCAAGTTGATAATGTTTAAAATAAATTCCTAACATGTCTAAATTTTATGTTTTGGTGAGATTAAAACCCTATCACATTTAATATTCAAATTTAGTCATTTTTGGTGGTTTTTAAGTTGGGTTGGGATTTTATATAGACTAATATTTCTTATATTTCCAAAAGTGCCCCTCTTCTCTCTTATAAAAGGCCGCCTCCTCCCTCTCTTCATCACACCATTTTTAGCCTTGAAGCTCGGCCAACCTATGCCCATTTCACTTCCAAACATCCCTAGAAACCTTATAGTGGTACTGGTCTTCTCAAAAGACCTACTCTAGTGCCCTAATTGAATGTTTAAAGGAGTAACTTTGAGAAAGAGGTAATACCATCTACTTTTTTCTTCAAGTTATATTCTTCTTCTACTCCATATTATTTAGTTGTTTCATTATGAAGTAATAACATCAGTATCCCTCATATAATGATATGTTATTATAAGTATTAAACAACCCTATTTCATCTTCTATCCATCCTATGAAAAAAAATCACCGCACGTGCATACGTACAGATAACCGTCTCCATGTCGTGGTGTAATCTATTTTCCATAAACAACTTACATGGATGGGTATAATGGTGTAAATAAAAACTATATATATGGTAATTATAACATCATACTTATTCTTATATATTATACCATCCACTCCAATTCTATTCAATAATTATGGGAATGCTATCATCGCTCGTGTGTACGTACGGACTACCGTCTCCACGACGCGATGAGATTCATTCTCCATGTTAACCATACATGAATGATCATAAAGTTTATATAATGAATAATAATGAAATATATGAAATAATAATTCTACTGTATTTATTTATATATATATGTATGTCATCTATTTATTTTCATTCAATTCACTAAGGAAACAAAAACAGCGTTCATGCGTACGTACGGCCTACTGTCTCCATGAACGGTGTATTTCATTCCTTTTATCAATCTATAATATATATGTATATGATGAATATATATTATATATAAATCATTTTTTACATTCTGGAATTATGTAAATCAGTTTATAATTAATAATATCAAGAACAACACGTCCAAACATATACGATAAATAAAACGATTTTATCCAAAACGATACTTTAACATGGAACTTACAAAAGAACAGGTAATATAAAGTAATAAGTGAACCATATATGATATCATAACAATGAATATGATTCTGTAATAAGTCAATTAAATTATTTAAATAATTATACAGAAGGTTCGGATATGTATGAATCATATTGAACCTAAGGTAAGGGATAATTTTTCAAATCTCATTTTTATCCGAGATTGCTTATTCGTATGTATTTACTGGGTTTATTTCTATCATCCATGTCCATGATTTATAAATGTGTTTTCATTTATTTTTAAAGTCCTTTTTATCCATTTTTACTTTAACTACATGGTATGCAATGAATCTTTCTTTTGTTTACGTTACGATGTACTTTTTTGACTTTTCGGGCAAAAGTACGTGAAGAATGTTTTTTTAACTTATACGGCATGAACGGATTTTTACAGTTTTATAAAGATTTATTTTCATGAAGCTTCCTCCAAAATATTTCATTAATATTTTAAGCAAAATCATTTTCTTATAAAATTTCATGATGTTTTTTGAAAAGAAATTTATTTTGAAGAAGAAAGGATATTTTCCTCAAGAATTCATTTCAAGTGTTTTATCAAAACCATTTTCTATCTAAGATGACATTATTTCATATGTGTATGTTTCAAGCATAAAGTATCTATTATTTAAATGGAGTCACTTTTCTTATTATGAAATGATATCTATTTATTTTATATGGATTATATTATGATGGCATGATGTTTATGAGACCCATTTTTATTCTTTGGGTTATGATGAATGATTTATGTTTATGTTGTGGCACAAGTAAGAATGATTTCATTATGAGATGGGTGGGAACTATATATCCCTCCAATGCATTGGGTAATGATATATATCTCATGAGATAGATATGGCTAGAATGGTAAGTTAATCTGGTTCAGTGTTACAGAATTGAAACGAGGAGTGAACTCGATTCCGAAAGGGACTTTGTCCACAATGATGGTCTTGGAAGATATGCCTTGGATACTATGGAAATCATATCATGTTTTGAATGGTTTCAACAATTACAAGTTTTATTCCCATTATATTTTATCATGGTTGACGTTCCATTATGATATATTCCTTACGTAATTCCCCGATTTAAGTCTTTGCTCATGATTTTGATGTTTAAATTTCATGTTCAAGTTTTTTCTTTCAAATGTTTATGGATTGTTTTATGTTCTCTATGTTTTCCCTTACTTAACATTTGAGCTCACCATTTTTATGTTTTATTTTCCCAAAGAAATAAAGAAAGGTTTTAGTTAAGGAAAAAATGGGAAGATTGTCATTGGAGTTGTTGAAGATCTTCCAACATGATTAGAAACTTATACTCCATGTTTCCAAAGACACTAAACTATTACGATCCTTATGTGTCTGTTTTTGTTATGTATTAAGTATTCCAAATAAGTAATGTAATGTACATGTACGTCAAGCTTCGGGTCTCTACAGTTGGTATGAGAGGAAAGGTTTAGTCAACCGTTGGAAACTAGGATGCGAAAACTTTAGTGAGATCCCTAGAGATATTTCAAAGGTATGTCTAAGGATGTCCCTAAAGATTAGTATAACTATAGGTTACAGTACAAGAATTATGTTGACAATCATGAATAACCTAGGGTGAACCTAAGGGGTCATTGATTAAAGAATGTGTGATAAGTTATAATACCTATAAGTGACTTTTAATGATTATGTGGTTCCTTGTAATTTTAACTATTTCTTACACTATGGTTTCTGGTTTTAGTCAATGGAGGGAACGAGAAGGAATTCAGTTGACGTTGATTCCAATGGACAAAATGGTGACTGTGATCAACAGAATTGTGTATTTCCTAGAGAGAAAGATATTATGATTATGCCGAATCAGTCATCACGATATATGATTAACAAGGTGAGCTTTTGTGGTATTCCTAAGTCATCAAATAAGAGGAAGATGGAATTTTATGCATGTTCGCATGGTGAGGAGCATAGAAAAAGGATGATTGAGATTTCTAAAGAATGGAAGAAGAACCTTGAGGAATATCTCAAATGGAGGGGAAGATGTTATCTGTGTGGAGAAAAGGGTCATAGAGTGACAGACTGTTATGGAGTTCAATGTCTTTTTTGTGGAGAACATGGGCATTACCCAACTCAATGCCTTGACCTAAGAGGTTACTTCTAAATCAAGGAATGGATTATTCCATGACAATCAATGAAGAGGATGGATTGAAGTGTTTATGTATTGGTATTCAAGAATAATGTTGTTGAGGTACTTTTATGGTATTGGAATATTTTTTATTAGTCTATTGTGATTTTCAATAATTTTATGGTACTAGTAACCATGAAAAGTGATTCAAATATTTTGGAAATAAGATGATATGCGCATAATGACAGGAGAAGGAGAAAATGAAATGTTTGACAATATTCATGAGCTCATGACTGTTATAAGGACAAAGTTATATCATGGTTTTAGTATATAGAATTTTTGGATTTTGGTATGTGGAAAGAGTTAACTTTTGACAGCATTAATGTTTTTACTAATGTTCAATGGGAATTCATTCTTCAAGAGAATACATGATTAACGTATTCAGTTTTTTGGAATGTGACCAACAACAGGATATATCTTATGATATATGGGGGAAAATGAAGGAATTCAGATGCTCGGAAGATGAAATTTCTAGTAATCGGACAGAAGTATTTTGGATAAGCCTAAATATTTGAAATCTATTATGTTGGATATAAGTTAGTATTGTTTAAGGCTAGAAATGTTTTTGATATTATTGATGGAATGTTATAATTATGTAATTTTAGAAAAAGGACAACCTGTAGGAAGGGTGACAACCCATCGCGTCGGACAATGCTGTGGGAATCAAACCCACAACCGAAGTGCGACATGCCTTTATTTCCTACCACTGGCCTATAAGAAGTTCATGGTTAGTAGAAACTAGTTTTATTTTATTAAGCGGTATGATATATGATGTATAAGTTCATTTTTTGGAATCATGTATGATTAACCTCACCATAGAAGGAGTTATGTATATTTGATAACTTTTTCTAACCTTTTCATTGAAACATATGCAGTGACCCATCATTCTACCACATGATCTGCTTACACTTCACAAATGACAAATTCAACTTTCTTTTCTTTAAGAGATGAAGTGGAAATTGTTCAAGGCACAAAAAAACGGTGAGATTGTACCAAAATAAAGTAAGTATTTCTTCTAATTCAAATTCTTCTACATTAGGGAAATCATCTTGAAAAACAAAAATGTGGTCCTAGTGCCCTTATATCCGATGAATCAGATGCTACCATAAATCATCGCAAATTTATGGCTTTGTGGTTGTTGGATTTTTCATAACCATGTTCTCTAACACTCTCCATCAGAACAAGATCGTCTGATTTTTCCTCCATATCCATATTTTCACCTATACCCTCCTATGTGGAAACCCAATTCTGAGTTACCTTGGGTGACCATTACATTTCTAACTTTCTTTTTTTAAAGTTAATTTTTATTATTCCTTTTTACGATGTGGGTTTCTATGAATAGTAAACGATTTATAAAACTAACGAATTTCAAGGGTGAAATTCATTTTAAGGGGGGTAGAATGTAACAACCTGAGATTTTATGAGATATATTCTTTTTAATTACTTTTATTGTACACTACACCAAGATTAGCTTATACTATACGCAACACCATATTAGCTTGCAGTATACGCAACACTATTATTGGATCTTGTTACACACAATTCCAATTTCGCAACATTGAGTGTATATATATATGTATATATATATATATTCAATGTATAAATGAAATATGGTTGTATTATGTTATACAAAAAAAATGAGTCTTGCACTACATGCAACCCTGACTTGGTTTGCTTTACAGGCAATCACCACCTTCCTCGATAGCGTGTGTTGTACGCAATACCAGGTTTCACTAAAAATGATATATTGTTATTATATTTTTATGGACTAGCCGTTATGAATAATATTAACTACATTTTGAATTTTATAACATTATTATTCATCTTAAACATTGTATAGAACATGTTAAGGGAACAAAATAAATTTTTCGGGTAAAATAAGTATTTTCAAAAAAATGCAGTTTTGCCGCCTTTTGATGGTGAACCCATAATAAATCTAGGATTTGACATGTTTATAAGATAAATTTGACAAAATAAAATTATTATTTGGAATTAGGATATAAAAATTTACTTTTGATAAATTTTTTATACTTTTCTGATAACTTTCCTCTTTTGATGAATAGTAAAAATATGTGAATTTTTAATTAACAACATCTTTTTTCATTGAGACAATTTATATTGTTAAATAATAATATTTAATGGTTATAAAAAATAAATAGAATATATTTTTACCATTTAATATAATGTATGTCATTAGCATTTATTTTTACATTGAATTCATAGGTTAAATCAATTCAATCTTTTGCAATGTTTTAAACAAAATCTCGTTTTCTTTCAACAACGGGATTAATTTTAATTAAATTTATGCAACTTTTTTGTATTTAATTTGTAAAAATTGATTCAATATTTGTAATCAAGGGGTCCAAATTATGTTAAAAAGCTACTTTTTTTTTGACATTATAAATAGTAACTATGATAAATTTTATTTACCATAGTTAAAGGTAAATTGGGTAATTAAGGGTAAATATAAGATTATAAAATTTCAATAATACCTTCCAAAATCATATTGGATGACTAAAAGTAGACCCATACCACCTAAGTGTATGATTAGATTCATTTAATGGACTTTTTTGCATGAAAATAATTTAATTATTATTAAAACCAAAGAATGTGACAACATGTAACTTTTTTAAATATTATAAGTATAATAATTTTAATTTAGTGATAAACATAATGAATCTTCGAACCTGAAGAGTCTAGAGAAAGATAATAAAACTATCTACATCATATGAATTTATTTATTATATTTATGGATTAAATAACTATCATTAAAGGTGTCATAATCGTGATGTTGATATTATTTTATTAAGAGTAATATCAAATAAATGGTTTTAAAAATATTTAAATAAATATTATATGAACTATTTAATGTTCTCCACTAATTTTCTAGATACATATGAAATTTTATGAATCCATTAAAGATTTTATTTCGAACATATCTTCTGTATATGTTTTATTTAAATTCAAATAAATGAATAATGTCAAAATTGACACTATTGTTATTTTATAAAAATAACATATTATAAAATTGTTTAAAAATCAAAAAAATATTTAAAAATTATAAATTAAAATTTATATGGTCTAAAATTTCATAATGTGTCATATTAATGAAAATTAACCACACATATGTAATTATTTATAATAATTTAAAATTTAGAATATTATTACCACAAATAAAATTAAATTGATAAATAAGTACAAATCAAGTTGATAATGTTTAAAATAAATTCCTAACATGTTTAAATTTTATTATTTGACAATATTACAACCCTATCTCATATAATATTCGAATTGAGTCATTTTTTGAGGTTTTTAAGTGGGTTTGAGATTTAATATAAATTAATATTTCTTATATTTCCAAAGGTGCCCCTCTCCTCCCTTATAAAAGGGAACCTCCTCCCTCTCTTCCTCACACCATTTTGAGCCTTTAAACACGGCCAACCTCTGACCATTTCACTTCCCCACTTCCCTAGAAACCTTATAGAGGTACTGGTCTTCTCAAAAGACCAACTATAGTGCCCTAAGAGAAAGTTTAAAGGAGGCACTTCGAGAAAGAGGTAATACCTTCTACCGTTTTCTTGAAGTTCCATTCTTCTTCTACTCTCTCTTCTTTATTTGTTTCATTATGAAGTAAAAACATCAGTATCCCTAATATACGGATATGTTATTATAAATATGAAACAACCTTATTTCACCTTCTATCCATCCTATGGAAAACAAAATCACCGTGCGTGCGTACGTATGGAAAACCATCTCCACGCCGTGTTGTAATCTATTTTTCCACCAACACCGTACATGGATGGGTATAATGGTGAAAATAATAACTATATATTGTTATTATAACATCATAATGATTCTGATATATTATACCATCCACTAAAATTCTATTCAATAATTATGGGAATAATATCATCACTCGTGCGTACGTACTGACTACCGTCTCCACGAAGCGATGAGATTCATTCTCCATGTTAACCATACATGAATGATCATAAAGTTAATATAATGAATAATAATGAAATATATGAAATAATAATGCTACTGGATTTATTTATATATATATGTATGTCATATATTTAGTTTCATTCAATTCAATATGGAAACGAAAACAACGTTCATGCGTACGTACGACCTACCATCTCCATGAACAGTGTATTTCATTCCTTTTATCGATCTATAATATATATGTATATGATGAGTATATATTATATATAAATCAAGTTTTACATTTTGGAATTATGTAAATCAGGTAATAAGTAGTAATATCAAGAACAAAAAGTCCAAACATGTACGATAAATAAAATGAGATTACCCAAAATGATACTTTAACATGGAACTTACAAAAGAACGGGTAATATAAAGTCATAAGTGAACCATATATGATAGCATAACAATGAATATGATTCTGAAAAAAGTCAATGACATTATTTAAATTATTATACAGTAGGTTCGGATACGTACAAAGCATATCGGACCTATGGTAGGGGATAATTTTGCAAATCTCATTTTTATCCGAGATTGCTTATTCGTAAGTATTTACTGGGGTTATTTCTATCATCCATGTCCATGTTTTATAAAATTGTTTTCATGTAGGTTTAAAGTCCTTTTTACCCATTTTTTACTTTTACTACATGGTATGCAAGGAATATTTCTTTTATTTACATTATAATGTACTTTCTTGACTTTTACAACAAAAGTACGAAAAGAATGTTTTTTTAACTTATACGACACGAACGGATTTTTACAGTTTTATAAAGACTTATTTTCACAAAGCTTCCTCCAAAAGTTTTCATGACTATTTTCAACAAAATATATTTCTTTTAAAATTTCATGATGTTTTTTTAAATGAAATTGATTTTGAAGAAGAAATGATATTTTCCTCAAGAATTCATTTCAAGTATTTTATCAAAACCATTTTCCATCTAAGATGACATTATTTCATATATGTATGTTTCAAGTATAACGTATATATGATTTACATGGATTCACTTTTCTTATTATGAAATGATATCCATTTATTTTATATAGATTATGTTATGATGGTATGATGATTATGAGACACATTTTTATTCTTTCGGTTATGATGATTGATTTATGTTTATGTTGTGGTAAAAGTAAGAATTATTTCATTATGAGATGGGTGGGACCTATATCTCCCTCCAATGCATTGGGTAAAGATTTATATCTCATGACATAGACATGGCTGGAATGGTAAGTTAATCTGGTTCAGTGTTACAAGACTGAAACGTGGAGTGAACTCGATTCAGAAAGGGACTTTGTCCACTAAGATGGTGTTCGCAACAATGCCTTCGCTACTATGGAAATCATAACATGTGCTGAATAGTTTCCACAATTAAAAGTTTTATTCCCATTATATTTTATCATGGTTGATGTTCCATTATGATATATGCCTTACGTACTTCCACTATTTATGTCTTTGCTCATGATTTTGATGTTTAAATTTCATGTTTATGTTTTTGCTTTCAAATGTTTATGGATTGTTTTATACTCTCTATGTTTTCCCTTATTGAGCATTTGAGCTCACACTTTTTATGTTTTATTTTCCCCAGGAAATAAAGAAAAGTTTTATTTAAGGAAACAAAAAAGGGGAAGATCGTTATGGGAGTTTTTGAAGATCTTTCAACATGATTAGAAGTTTATATTCCAAGTTTTAAAAGACACTAAACTATTACAATCCTTGTGTGTCTATGTTTGTTATGCATTAAGTATTCCGAAAATGTAATGTAATGTCCATGTACATCAAGCTTCAAGTATCTACATTGAGGGTAAAAGTTTCTTGTTACTGGGAATCATGGTGTTCAATAATTAATAATTTCCTACATTCATAATTCATTTATTATTATTCCTGATATAATCACTATTAAAAATTATATGGATGTATTTCATTCTCATATTATCGATTAAATGGCATGTGAGGTAAGTTATTTTTGTTTCCATATTTATTATGTGTTATCTAGTTATTTAAATTTAATTTATATTATTTTTTCTATATTTCAATGATTATTATTCTTATTAATTCTAGATTACTTCCTCTATACATAACCTTTACTGAGCATTTTAGCTCACCCAGATTTTTTTATTTTCCCCATGTTATGAATAAGAGATAATTGAATTACTTTTAAAATATATAGTTTATTATATTGTGTTCTTAATTTTGTTTTATTGTCTATTTACGATGTAAAACTGATGTAGTGTATGTATCGGGTTCTGCAAAACTTCTAAACATATTTGTCATTTGGGATTTGATTTATTATAATCATTCAAATGTAATAATGAAATGTAGCAGCTATGATATTCTCAGGAAGGGGTAATTTCATAATTTTATCTATCTTTGAATGTTAACTTAAAAAAATAAATATAATTTTTTGGGTTCATTAAAATAATTTAATATTATAGTAATTTTTTTATTTTCCCAAATGAATTATTTTAAAGTGAGTAGTAAAAATAACAAATTTTATGAATATATAGACCTTTATGAAATTATTAGTATATAATTTTGAATTATAAAATTTCTAAATTTTATTATTTAATAAATATTTTATTAATTGATATTATAGTATTTGAAATAGTAATTTTTGATCTAAAACATGTAATTATCATTTAAAACAAGAGTGATGTTTTTATAATAAAAAGTATTCAATACATTATCCCGTAATTATTTTAAAATTCATTTTTATCAACTTTAGGAATTTAAATAATTAAAATGGATTTATGATTTCCAAGATATAGGTACAAATTATATAATATTCCCATTTTATTAATGGTGATAAATTATATTTTACTTAGATAAAAATTAATTACCATGTTCGAAGCCAAAATTTTAAAAACCGGTAACACAAGATGTAAAAGACCAATTGTGATAAGAAACCATTTTATTAATTGGGTTTTCTATTTATATTGAACTAATCACTTTCCAACTCAATTATTTCTCAATTTTAGTGCCTATTTTCTTGAAACTGACATCCGATTATTGATTTTTTATGTATTTACTATAATATCATACTTTTTTACTTATAAAAATGGATCTCATCTCATCTTGTATTCTCACACTGAAACCATATATTTAAAGTCGACACTCTTCCCAAACCACTAATAAAATTATTATACACATTAAATATGTTCTTATAATCTCACAATATCATCCCTAAAAATTTTTACCCCTATCAAATTTGTGATAATATAGGAAGTTTGGTATAAATTCTTAGTATCATATGCTCTTTTTTCTTTATTTTTGTGCACTAATTATTTTTTAAATTTTATTTCATCAACATAAAATGATAACATCAATATAATTATTATTTTGAAATTTTAGTTTATGGATTGATAAATAATTTACCACCCCTTCCCTTTTCGATTAAGAAAATAAACAATACGAATTATGAATGATTTTAGACTAGAACCCCCATGAATAACTGTATTTATTATTCATTACATCATTTAGATGATGGTTCTATGGATTATTTCAAAAGATAAATATTATTTTTAGGTAATAAATAGTATTTTATAACAATATAATATAATATTAATTATATGAATGTTAAAAAAATCATTATAAAATTTACAGTGTTAAATAAGTGAAGTATAAGGAAAACAATTAATTCATTCAATGAATTATTTTCATATCCATCTATGTTTATCATAATTATTTATAATTTAGATATATCAAAATAATAAACACTGAATTATATAATTATTATATTGGTATAATGATATATTAACCTAATCACCTCATAATAATCAATTAATCATGGTATGTTTATGTTGGGGTTTGTTGGATCATTTACTTGAAAAATGATATGAATATAAATCATGGATTATTTTTACAATTACCTAATTATATGATATATATATATATTACATTTTTTTATTGAATAATAAATATACCACCAAAAAATCCAAGAATCATATATTTTTTGGGTAATTTGAGCCTTGCTACCGAAAAATATTATTTAAGTATGTTCTTCTTATAACATCCCCAAATTGGTGGACACTATATCAGGTTCTTTATGCTAGGTCGTCTCATGGTCTCAAGGGCCCCTCCTAATGCACAAGAAGAAGAAAAATAGAAGTTTGGGTATATGTAGAAACTCAAGGGAGACTATACCATCTTATTAGAGTAAATCCATGATAGAAAATAAAAACAATATATATAATATTCAACAAGAACAATAAATGTATTATAAAAAAAGTCTACATGTAACCTCGTATAATATGATATAACAATATATTAAATAATATGTCTGGAAGTCATATAAATAATGTCCCAAAACCACCACACACAAAAATCACAATCATAGACCCAAGTCCCACCCTAATAATAACATCCCAGGCTTCAACCAAACTTCCAATGCAAGAACCAAACACCAAGTTCATATCTTGAACCTATTACAATAATGTATGTTTTTCTATAGTACCGAAGACCCATGGTGGCCCATTAAAGGAGCGAGTACAACTTTGTAGGACACCACCAATGGTGTCTAAGGGAACAACTAGTATGAGAAATAATGTATGTATGGGATAACTGTAATAAATAAACATTGATATAAGGAAATCATTTACATAATCATCTGAAATCCATTCTATGGATTAAATTATCAAGGGGAAACTAATAAAAAACTAACTTAGGTCACACTAGGGTTCTATGCCACATTAATTCGGGTTACACACACTTTTATCCACAAGGGAGAATTCCCTAATAACAAACTATCACATACCATTTAGATTACAATATTCACTTGATCATTCTCATCATTTATTCCATGGGTTATGATTTGGAATCATTTACACAATAAAAAAAGATATATTACTTCCATTCATAGAGGATATATATTGATTCCTGTATCTTACTAGGGGTAAATATATCATAAAAAATTATAACACAATTACCTTGGATCACTAGCCCAGGTTGAATATCACATTTAACATGGCTAATTATTCTATGTTGTCTAATATAATGCAACCATAATGGTCAGATAGCATCAGTCTTACTCACTAACCTATGAATTCTAGGGTGGAGATTAATTAATATATACAACCTGAACCACGAGAGGATCCTCTTTACTTTATCGCATGCCACTAAAACATGCTTCATTATATATTAGAAACATTAAACACATCATAAACCATGTATTCAATATACACATAACCTTCACATTTGATAATTTATTCAATACATAAATAACATCATGCCTTAACCCATTAACAAATTTATTATTTAAATTTCTTAATTGTTTAACCAATTTCTCATTGTATAAATAATACTCCCTGATGGCATATAATCAATCATACTCCATAAACCTTAATTTAATTTGAAACCCGCTTTTAATTTACCAATAGAAACCACAATATTAAACACATATTACATTATTCATTACACCCCCTTATTCAATGTCATAAACCATGCATATTATTCATTTAGTTCATTTCATAACCAGGTTAACATGATAAAATTATCTCCATGGATCACATTTCACTGGTTTATAGATCAATTCAATGACTATAGTCCCAATGAATATCTATACCCCCATCATGTTATAAAATATAATTAAAAAAACTTTTTAAAATATTCCTGATAGAACTATTTAAACCACAGTTCTTTCACTTTGAAAAATATAACACGCCCAAGTCATTCATTTCCATTTTTTCCATCCAAAATAATCATAAAAACATTTTATAAAAAGGTAACCCTACCCTTTTTTCAAAAATAATTTGAATTATCATAATAAACCCCATTTTAAATCACATTGAGGTCAACACTGATTTTGATAACATTTCCCCCTTTCAAACATCATATTCATCAGTTAAAAAATAAAAATCTAGAACACAGCATTTTAACCATTTCAAGAGACATTGGAATTTTGAACATTTTTATATTTAATCAATCCAACTCACCCTTTATCCAAACACACATTCTCTGTTAACAATTATAACCCCATACACTCTAATATTTACTTTAACTCAATGCTATCTAAATTATTTTTCTATTATCAAGGGATCAACATACTCCATAAGTGGCCTAAGGTTTCATCGCATAATATAAATGAACTCAATGGGGTACCTAGAGGGTTTCACACATAAAACTAAGTCCCAAATCGGCATCCATAATAAAATACCATGAAAACAAATAAGGCAACACATTGTCATTACCACATACATATAAAAAACAACAAGACTATATGAAAAAGAATAAAGACCACCAATATAATGCATGAAGATGATTACTAGTGCAAACATATACCTTGAATTAAAATCAGAAAAACCTTAAATCCCATGATTAGTATATGATGCAAAACAAGGGGTTCTATGGATTTGGAAGGAGATGATAGATTCTACAACGCCTAATCTAGAAAATAAATTTAAGAGGAGAGTTAGACTCATATGAATCATCAATTCGCACCCAAGAACTCTCCAAATTCCTATGGATGGGGGAAGAATCACCCATGTGGGATGATGGGGATTATTTTTCATCACATAGTCTTGAGGGTGTCTAATGGGGTGAAAAAATCCGGGGAGGAAGAAATATTATTAGGAGGGGAAATAATAATTTCACACTTTTTATGGGTTACACGGTTTGGATGCACAGTTATCCAAGCCATGAGCCAACCATGTCAATCCCACTGACCAAGATAGTCCAATCCATAAGGTTATTTAAAGGATCTCACATGGTTCAGAAAACATAGAAGTAACTGTGCAGTAGCATCTATCTGAAAGGTTCCTTAAGTTACATTATTTCTTACTACAAGCACAAAATTTTCACTAACAATGTTCCAACCAAGTAAAATACCAGGCATGGCCAATTTTCTATTCTTTTCATTCCATAATCCCTCAAGATAGCACCGAAAGATTTCTTTCACAAAATAACTATTTCATAGACTTTAACAAGTAAATTTTAAAAAAAATTAAAAATGGTCACCCGGCTGAAAATTCATGGTCTTACAACCTCCTCAAATTATAATGTCTCATCCATGAGATGCACATCCCAAGAATCGTTATGCCTCAAATGAAAATGGTCAGACTGTAGTCCCACCAATAAAAATTAATCTTCCATGGTTCTTCTAGAACTCATTCATTCCATCACCACACTTAGGCCATGTAAATAGTCATATGTTGAAAAATGTTTCCCCATCATACTCCACAACTATTAGCCAACACTCCTCAATGAGGAAACAACCTCAAACTCATCATTACTAACATCAAATTCAAGAAAAAAATTTGGGTACAAAATTGAACCATCTTATAAAAGGATATCGACATGGAACAATGTTACCCTGACAGATCCAACTGAAACACAATCAGTCAGATCCACTCTACAAATCATTGTATAAATATATTATAACCATCCCACCCAGTTCTATAATGCTCCAATGATGAATGAATCCAAAAATTAATGAATGGATACATTGATTCAAACCACACTACCCGACTTACATTGGTTCAAAACTCAATCCATGATATCCTCAACACATTTACAGACATTTAAATTACACCCAAGAATAATCATTACCTGAAGGTACTAAACCAATCATCTGTCGAGCCAACAGCTATCACCAACACCACTTCACCAAGATAGTCCCAACCTGTAACCATCCAACTTGCACCACCACTCACATCATCAACTAAACATTTTCTATCTATGGTTCAATGAACCATCAAATTTAGCTCTTCACCAACATTACTTAATGTCGGTAACCTCCACCATCAAAAAGGATAACAACAGAACCTTAAATTGATCATCACAACATACCAAAATCACTTTCCTACTCACCATTCCCAACATCCACTAGAACTCCACCCAAATCCAGCACTCAACCTTATAGTCAAGACCACCTAAATTAATCACACCTACATTATCAATATCTCAAACATGGACATATCTATTCTTCCTCAAAAACCATTATCATACTAGAGTTCCCTAAACATATAAACATTAACCAAATGTGTCTTACATCCCACCACATTCATTACTTTTTCTCAAATTGTGTTAGTCCATCCTAGTTTATTCACTCTAACGGTTGTCAATGTCCACTATTGGAATGTATTATTCTACATTGGATGTGATTAATTCTTAAATATATAATATCAAAACAAATATACACATCGACAAACATCCCTTCTCGACCTCTGTTGAAACTTCACCACTAAATCATTCGCTACTCCTCAAACTGTTGATGAATATACAACACCCACCAACACCTTTTTGATGAAAACACTCAGATCACCTCTCTCATCCACCCATGTCAAGATACATATATCAGATCTATCTACAACCACATACTTATCCTAACTAGCCTTTCCCATAGAAGCCAAACATGAACCTTAAAAGATTCTCCTTAGAATCTTGATACCACTACCTCTACCCCATGATTTTATGCACACTACCATGACTAGAATAAGCTCCCCACTTTTTGAGTATTGTTCTCACCTCTTCCCCCATATAATTTCAACCATAATTGATCATGATTTCATAGAAATCTGAACGTAAATTTTGTATGTTACTATGTAGAATTTCATGAAGTAACAAATACACATCAATCGCTATCCATTTTGGATTCCATAAAATGGATCCTATAGTACAATTCAACATATAACCTATTATAATGACCTCTACCACAACCAGATGATGGTGTTTTCACCACCACATGATCCTATCTATTTCTTATTAAGTGTTTAACCTCCAGGGTATCCCATATTCTACCGAAATAAATTTATGTTGCTAAGAATAATGTAAATCCTTATGAGTGAAATTGGTACAGTGTCAAGATATTGGACCTAATCATCACCAAAGAAAAGTATTCTATGAATTCCTTAATGAAAACCACAGAAAACTATCCAACACTGATGTTTCCTCCCACTATGATAAAATCGTAAGCTTATACATTTCTTGATATCTCATTCCTACGAACATTTATTTCACACTAAAACACCACAAATCAAATAATATTTCCATCCAAAACTCACTAACACTTCACCACCATATGAAAATAATTCAAAACCCCAAATTACCCTTGGGACCATTGTTGTTGCACCACTCAGGTTGTTCTATCATGCCCTAGATGATTTAAATTGAAAGTAATTTCCAACCACAACTATCTACAACCCAGCAGTCTTACACATAACTCATGCTTCCCATTATGATAATAACGATTCATAGAAGGAGTTATATTATTCCACATATTCATCCACCCCAAACATAATCATGTATTTCTAAGTAAATCACACATATGGACTTCCTAAATTCATTGATGGTCCCACAAATTCATGTGATTACATGCTAAACCCGAATATAGATCACATGATAGATACATAACTAGAGCTGGTCCCATCACCCACTCACTCATCTAACCATGCATCCTAGTCTATAATCCTCATTGCAATCAAGGAATTGTAAAAATATTCATCAACAAACCATCCATTCAATCTAGAAATCTCAACCACATGATCCCCACTACCCCCAGGTGACACATTGACACCAGAAGTACCAATCTATTCCTTGGGAAATCATGTCTCACTCGAACAATATCAAAATCGGTTCCCACATCAACAACATGGAATTCATTATAAAAACTTCCCTCCTTCTAAAACTGACGTCACATCCAACCACAAGCACTCGAGTACCTCCTAAGAAGGAAACCAATGAATAATTGTAAAATTTTACAACACTTTCTAACTGTTCATAGATTTCACCTCAAAAAACCACCCATGATTTCCATGTCAAGGAACCTTTCATACTAGGCCTATCTCCCTTGTGGGAACCCTCAATTTCAGAAAACATTAAACACATTACCAAAAATCCTATCTCAATTAAAAATCCAATTAATTTCCCTGGTAACCCTCTATACTAAAACCGATCTTTTAAAAACTCTCTACACTACACATCCAAAGTCCGAAAATTATACATGTTATATACACACCAAAAAGAACTAGAAACCCTACTCCACTATCTCACATGTCATAATCGAATATCAAATGGTACTAAATTCTCAAACATGAGTCGAATAATTCAAAACTAACTAGATATCTCTCTCTTTGAATGATACTTATAAAACCCAAACGAACTTGATACTTAGGGAGGCCCTCTCACACAATATTAAAAACAAACTGAATCTAATTAACCCCAAAACTAATAACTTTATTGCCTCACACCAAGAATACCCTCACTCAAATTGTTGGTACTATGATATCATCACCCACTCAAGGGAAAAAAACTTACATGATCCCAACCCACAAGGTCTACAAAATATACATTACTAAACAACATATCCTAATTCAAGGACATAGCCTTATTGGAGACACAATTTGTAAATCCCTTTTACCATACAATAAAATCAATAAAAACACATGATCCACAAACTAAGATCTTAAACTAGGGCACCCTCACTGACCAAACCACCCAGAAACATGGATTGATCACCACACTAGGGATACCCATTTCTAATAACCTGAATAGAACAATAATGTTTCAACTCCCTTATTAATAAAACAAAACCAATTAAAAAATGTTTCATGTTTAAGAAAATTCTATATGAAAAAGAAATCAATTTATCTATCCAAAAGAATTTTTAATTACCCAAAATTTCACAAATGAAATCATTATTCAAATTTATATTTAAAAAAATTCTTATTTATAAAACTCAAGGACATTAATATTCAATATTATATTTTACCCGCTTTTAAATATCTATAGCTTTTATTACATTATACTTCTATACGCATTTGGTTTAGCATCATTTCATTACCCTGTAAATGACAAGAAACATATAGATAAACTATCTTTCATATTTTTATAGCCTGATTCATGAAGTCACATACCCTTTGATTGCACAAGAGGTTATGAGATAAAAAATTATAAATCAATAAAATAAATTCCAGGTGCACCACATAAGTTGGAAATAAAAATATAACACAAAAATACAAAACTAAAAAAACCAAATCTCATCCCTAGAAACATGGATTTTCCCTTATATGTGCGGAAATAAGAACCCAAGAACAAGCTCATTACTATGCCCTCATAATATCCTAGTCTCATTTTTACCATACCACAAACTGTAAGACAAAATACATGCCCTAATAACAATTTTTAATTTCCATGACTCCATCACCAAAATATCCTGTGCCTCGAGCCCGATATCCATAGGACATCATGTGTTCCTCCCAAGACACTAGAGGCTACCAACATAATGTGCGGGTCTATGAAAAAACACTACAGAAGACTATAACCACATATCAATGTAAATCCATAGAAGAAAATAACATCAAAAAATATAATATCTAGCATGAATAAATTTATTACGTTCAAAAATGTCAAATTTAACTAAGTAGAACATGCTATAAAAATATGATGAATAAACTACATTTCTTGATGTCATTAAAGTATTGTCATAAAATTAAAACTAAAAAAAGATCCAAAGTTTGGACCCGCGTACACACCAAGTCTAGACATCCAATGATCCAACAAAACCACCCATGCCTGAACCAAGCACCAGGTACATTTCTAAACATCAACCATAAAACAAGTAACATATGCTTTTGTACCCAAGTAACATAGTGGCCTAAGTGGGGTGTTAGTAGAACTCAGAAGGCCACTAAAATTTTTGTTAAGGGCAATAAGAAGTCTGTGAAATACTGTATGTTATTGATCTAGTTGAATAAATAAAAAATCAAACTAAGAAATCATTTAATTAATTATCTAATATTCATTTTATCAATTAAATTCTCCAAAGTCAACCAATCAACCAAAACTAATTAAGGTCACACTAGGAGTATATGCCAAGATACTTGGGGTTACACACTCTTTTATCCACAACCGTAGTTCTCTAATAACAACCAACCACATACCAATTATTTAACAATATTCACTTGATCATTATCATCATGTATTCCATGGGTTATGATTCTTTGTTATATAAACTATTGCTTAAGCTGGTAAATTTTCATGCATATGGGGTATATGTTATGTTCCCTATCTCACAAAGGTGAACATATCATAAATAATTATGACACAATTAACATGGAGGATCAGTATAAGTTTTCTATCACACTTGCCTTGTACAATTATTCTACATAGTCTCATAAAGTGAAACCATTCGGGGCCTAGATCATCTATCCCACTACAAATCTTTTGTATTATAGGGTAGGGTTTAGCACCTTTTTTCAACCAAACATATGGGAGGAGCCCGAATCCTTTATCCCAGACCACCAATCCATGTTCGAAAAATTATTTATCCATTAACCACATTAGCCACAACATAAAAAATGCATAAATAGTACACATAACATTTACATTATGTAATTCATTCAATATAGAAATCAAATCATGCTTTAACCCCATAGGACATTTACTATTTAAATTTCATTCTAATTTTACCCATTTCTAATCGTGTTCCAGATAATCACTTATTCCATGTTGTAAATGGTAAACGTTTGAAATTAACTGCATTCATAAAACACTTTGATTTTACCAACACAAAACATTCCATTAGAAATATATATCACTATACCTAATACCTCTTATGGTATAACATCAACCATGAACATTCTTCATTTATTTCATTTCATAACAATGTTAACAAAACAATATAATATTCAAGGATCTTATCTCACTGTTTTACAGATCAATTCAATGACTATAGTCTTAACATACCACTAGAAGACCATTATATAATAAAATTAAATTAAAAACTCTTTTTGAATTTTTCATGATTATGGCCTTTAGAACACATATCATTTCTTTTGAAAGATAAAACATTCCCCTAGGATTTCATTTCTATTTAAACCGTCCAGAACAAATATTAAATCATTTTCAAAAAAGGGAAACATAACATTATTTCATACATCATTTGAAATCTCATAAGAAACCTAATTTTTTTTATCACATTGTGTTCATAAACAATTTTGAAGAAATAACTTTCAATAATTGTATTCATCATTTAGAATCTATAACTCGATGAAAATAAAAACCCAAAATGTAATCCAATTTATGCCTCTTAAAAATTTCACAAAATATAACATTTAATTGAATTTATTTTTCATTTTCGAAGACATCATTTTCTATTAATAATTAAAACTATCTTTTCTCCATTATTTCCTTTATCTCAACATTCACTAAATTATTACACAATTTTCAAGGGTTTTTCTTACCCTATAGTTTTCCCTAGGTTTGGTCTCATTACATAAACTCACCAAATAGTGATCGTAAAGGGTTTCTCACATAAAACTATTGCCCAAATAAAATCTTATGATCAAAGAATATGAAATGAAACAAGGCAACACATTTCCACAGTTCCATACACATTTAAAACATTATTAATATGGAATAATATAAAAGAACACCAGGCTCATGCTTAAAGATGATTACAATCCAAAACACATCCCTTGACTCAAAATTAAACATCATTTAAGTACCTAATATTGAATCTTCTATAAAAGTTATGATTTTAGAGAGTTATAAAAAGAAGAGATAATATACAATCCCTATTCAAGGAAACATAAAAATAATAGTGTAAGTGCAACGTCCCGACCTGAGTGCCATGCAATGGTGCCTTCATCTGGTCTGTATCCTGACCTCAAGCGCACTACCCCATACGTCTAATGCTACAGACTAGTAGCAAGGGAATGGTATGTCAGTCGTGGGGATATTATACACTCTTTTGTTGAAGTAAACACCAGTATAAATAAAAAACAAAAGAAGATACATGAATGAAGAAAAACTATATAAATATATGAAGAAAATCATTTAGTAAATACAATATCAAACTTAAGTGGAAAATCATGCCATGCTAATGTTTGTCTTATTTTTCAAAATGAAAACAAGAATATAAATACACCAATGACACCCAAGTGTGTCCCAAACCACATCTAATCCCCGCACCATGCTCCATCTAAATTTATCTATATAACTCATGACCATTAACCTTAACCTATATTAAAAAAAGTCTACTTGGGTACCAGTCATATTGCCTGAGTAGGGTGTGAGTACAACTCAGTAAGACACCACCAAGGGGGTCTAAAACTAATCCAATAAATAATATTGTATATGGTAATATAATGTATTAAATCTATTATTAATGAGAATTGTTTACATTAATCCATTTATCCCTTATTTAAAATCCAAATCCTCCAGGTTCTCATGGACACCCAATCCATAATACAATATTTGGCCTATACCGGAGTATGATCTATCCATAGATGATATCAAAAATTCGGGTGTCCATGTTATAAATCATTATGAAAATTCATATTTCATTTATCAAAAACATATAACATGAAAACCGGTTTGACGTGAGTAATGTGGAAATTGGGATATATCTTCAAGGTTCTATAGTTGAAAGCAAAAAACAAATTATAAATGATCTTGAGGAATGAAATGGGAAGGATATCATGATATTTCCCCTCAAAGTCATACATGGTCCTTTGATAAACAATAAGAAGCTAACATAGTCTTTTTCCCTTAACAATGTCACAATCATTAAGTATACAATATTAGAATCTATCTTAGTCTTCTTCCTATAAGGCTCACATTGTCCATAAGTAATGAATAATATAAGCTCCATAATTATTCTCCTTTAAATGTCAGTTTCACACCCCAGTTATCCCATTTGATACTCTATGTCATCATTATCACAATAATTTCTCATTTAACCATATATTCAATTAATTAATTAAAAAATAAATTAATCATATATAACACTTCAATTAATTCAACAATTAAATGGTCATTTTATCTCTGTTAATTAATTCAATAATTAATTAACTACATCCTTTCCATTAATTAATTCACCAATTAATTAATCATTTCACATATCTACATCCAATAATTAATTCACGAATTCATTATTCATAATTTATAATCTAATAATTTGATAATTAACTCAACCATTAATTATCCCACAATTCCATTACTAATTCAGCAATTATTTTGTCCCATAAATACCCTTAATTTATTTCCTAATTAATTAAGTACATCTATACCATTAATTAATTAATTAATTAATTTCTATAAACTAAAAATCCCATGATTAATTTCACAATTAATTGTATCCAAATCTAACATCCATATCGCATTTTTAATTCCAAAATTAATTACATTGTTCAGCCATGCATTTATATCATTATCATGAGAGTATATCATCATGTCTAAAACCCAATTTAAGAATCTTTAATTAATCAATAAATTAATTAATTCAATCTCATTAATTAAATCAATAAAAAATTAAAATATTCCACTTTTTTTAATTAATGACACAATTAATTAACTATACCTTTTATATTAATTAATTGACAAATTAATTTTCCATATATCTACTGTTAATTAATTCCATAAATAATTATCTCATTCACAATGTCAATAACTAATAATTAATTCTACAATTAATTATCTCGAATCATCAATTTCAATCTCCCATCATTAATTCAATAATAAATTTTCCAAATTACTAATCTCATTTCCCCATAATTAATTTAACAATTTATTATTCAATATTATCATTTAATTAATCCATCACTCCAAATTGATTAATTTAAAAATTAATTAATATAATTCATTAAATTTAAATATCACAGCCATCCCTATTAATTAATCTTCACATTAATTAATACAAATATGAAATTATAATATTACGACCATTAATTAATTTACATAATAATTAATACAAATCATTCCATTAATTTATTTTCATAATAAATTAATCTATCTAAAACCATTCAATTAATTTTCCAAATAATTTATCACATGTATTTCTGTGAATTAATTTTATAATTAATTAATTGAGCTCATTCCCTTCAATTAATTCACCATTTAATTATTTATGACAATTTCATTATTTAATTACATAACTAAATAAACATGTTTCTTTATAATTTAATTTATTATCATTATTTAATTCAATGATTTAAATAACAACATTCCATGCATTAATTAATTTATTAATTAATTACTTAACCAGTTAAATTAATTAATTCCAAAAATTAATTAATCTTATGAAAATATTATTATCCCATCATTAAATCCACCATTAGTTATTTTAAAAGATAACTCCATCATAACAGAATAATTTTCCAACAATTATTATCTTAATTATGAAAATTAATATCACAAAATTATTTCACGAATTAATTATCCACAATTTATGAGATTAATATAAAATATTTAGTTTTACAATTAATTGATCTTGAAACAAAAAATTTCACATTTCCATCATTATCTAATTCATCCAAATTTATTAAATAATTAGGAAATTCTGTGACATCTAATTCTAACGAAATTTAAAAATTATACAATTTGAAAACATGTAATCAAAATAATTACTATGAGATTCGACTTTTAGACTACCTATCTCAAGAATGGTAAAAACGAACTCTCTCCAATGGAAAACCCCAATTTGAACCAGATCAATTATGAATGCGACGAAGAACGATATTTAGATCAGAATCTTGAGAGGTGCAAAGAGGGTATTTGATCAAAGATAGAGGTGGGTAAAGGGATATGAACCAAAAGGAATGTGTGTCGATGTCTTTTGGTATAAGGAGGATGTTAGTGGAGGATATATGCTGAAGATGAGAGGGTGTCAAATCCATGTAGTGTTGGTGAGGTGAGTCTAGAGGTTTAAGCAATGTTGGAGACATGCTTTTAATATGTTTAGCGTTAGTATTACATGACGCAGATTCCCATTTCACATCATGTAAATTTTTTAACATTCTTTCATTAAAATCACGTCACAAATCTTTAAAAAAATCAATGTAGTTATATTTATTAATTGAATAACTTATTTATTAAACTCGTTTATTAATTTCTTGTGTCAACTCACTATCCTGTTGAGAATTTCATGGACCTGCACCATTAGTCCGAATTAAATATTCAATATTGGTCTTCAAATGACCACCCCAATTTTAGGGCCACGCAAGTCTGTGAAGATATGTCAATCTGACATCATATAAAAAATTTATTGCTTAAACTGTGTTTTGACCACAATTATTTTCACAATTGAATAATAAAAATAACTATAACAATAAATAATATTATTATAATGTATCCTTCATGATTTAATATTTCACCGACAATATTTATTAAATGTCGATAATAGATAATAATTTAATATTAACTACACATTTTTATTTATTTAGTATTGAATAATAATTTCACCACTATTCCATTGATTAATACTAATTATTCACACACCTTGAAACATCATTTATCATTTCAGTGAAAAACTTATAATTACACAAAAAAATTCCCATTTATTTTGTTTGAAAAAAAAATAATACACTTATTATTAACAGTATTATTTTTATTAGTAATAATACACTTATTATTAATAATATTTTTTATTAATAATAATACACTTATTCAGTTAATTTCATCAATTTTAGATCAATTATTAAATTAATAAAATTAATCATTTATCATACAAATTTAAATATCAATGAATGCTAATTGGGCATAAATGTTATACCCTTACTAGGGTAAAGCTCCCACTTTAGATCCAATGGTGGTCTCATATTATTTCATACGATGCACCATTTGATAGATATTTATTATTAAATATTAAAAATGGAATATATATCAAATTAAATATTAAAAGGTTATTTCGTGAGTGATACATCCAATCATCCAACACATACAAATGTTTTACCCCTCTTAGGGTAAACACCATATTCAGGACAAAACAATAGTCGAAGATTTGTCAAAAAATGCACCGTTTTTTATATTAATTATTTAATATAAAAAAATATTTAAATAATTAATTAAATATAAAAAGATTCTTTTTTGAGAGAGCCATCTAAATGTTCAATGATTACAAATGTTATACCCCACATAGGGTAAACAAAAAATTAAGGACAAAATGGTGGTATCATATTTCTTATATGATACAACATTTTGAGTTATTCCATTACATTTAATAAAATTTTTGTCCTTAATATATTATATTTAATATAATTTTAATTAGTCTTCATCGAGACTTTGCAGGCCTCAGAATCTCATACATAACTCAGTTTCAAAATCTAAAAAATATTTAATTGATTATTCATATATGTTAATAAGATTTTTTATCTTTTAACACATTTATTAAAATTGTACTGATAAATTAATTTTTGTGATTAAAAAAAAGGAAACCCATCTTCTCAAAAAAATTATAGATTCCTGCATAAAAAAAGAATGGGACTATACAATATCCCAACCTTATAACAGCTCATCATCAAACTATACTTTAAATCACCTTTCATAAAAACTGGGTTCTTACAATCTACCCACAATTGATGCTCTGTTAACATGTCTTATCAAGAATATTAAAAGCTGTAGATTTTATCAAACTAGGATTAGTCATGAGATCCTCATCTATAAAAGGTAGGTTATATATCTTAAACTGTAAAGCACCATATATTTATTTCTTCATAATCACAACTTCCAAGGTTCCCCATATCTAATAAAAAAATTTCATCTAGCTAGGTATAAATCTAGATCTTTCTAACTGTACTAAGTGTGATGTCAAGGTAGGGTTCATGATCGAAACTAAAAAAAGTACGTTAAGTAGTCATCAATGAGTTCCACCAACAATCCTTTATTATCAGAGTTTCCTCCCATTTTCATTCAACATGGTTAAAATCGAGGCACTATAAATACCTTTAACCACCCAACAACTAGGTCTAGTTAACAAGGCTATACTTGTTCTTATTATTCAATTTTCTCATTAGACACACATTTTTTGAATCTTGCATCATATTATATTATATCCCAATTTCAGATTAGAAACATTTAATTTCAATTTCACAAACAAGGTAAAACAACTGAAGTTTAACAACTTACCAAAAGCCCATTTTACCATGCATTGCTAAAATGATGCATGCTATAAATTTTTTTTGAGATACTAGATTAATGAATAAAGACTCAACACTCATTCCAGCCAAGGACATGAGTAAATATCAACAAATATCATAAAAAACACATCAAAGAAGAAGTACATCACCCAAAGTGATATAATATTCAACTGTAATAGAAAACAAAAATACCAACAATTCCCACCATTAGTACTTGGGTTCTCCCTCAGACGTAAGGTATCTAATCCAATGCACAAGCTCATAACCATTCCCCGAAACATACTAGTTAATTTTCTACATTTCCCAAAACTTGTAACAAAATAATAAGAAGAAAATAATCCTCTGATGATACCACATTGTAACATCACGACCCAGTTTCCATGAAATCGTGCCCGAAGCTGATCAGTCCCATGACCTCAAGCGCACCTCCCTGTTCGCTAGAGGCTCCTGAAATGCACCAAGGGTCTGGTATGTCAGTCGTGGGGAGACTATAACCTCTTTTCTCAGAGTAAAAACAAATAAAAATGATAAAAAATAGTGTAAGAATATATAAATACATACAATACATATATTTGATGATTATCACACAATAAATATAATATCAAATATATGAAGAAAAACAAGGCATTCTAATTTATGTCTCTAATATCACAATGAAAATAGCAACTAAAGACATGAAAGACACCCAAGAAAGTCCCAGTCCACATCTGGTCCCCTCACCATGCTCCATCCCAATGTATCCATATAACTCAAGGCCTTTTAACTCAACCTATCTAAAAAATTCTACTCAGATACCGATCAGGTAGCCCTTATAGTGGGTGAGTGCAAATCAATATGGAACATGAAATGTCCTCTAAAAAAATCATGTATATAATATTTTAAGTTGTAGTATAATTACAAAAACATGTAATAATGTAAATAGTTTACATTTATTCAATTATTCCATATTTAACCAAATAAATCTCTGGCTTCCCATGGACTCAAAAACCACAATACCTACTTCGGCATGCGTCGAAGTCTAATATATCCCCAAGGGTTATCAAAAATCATAATGTCCATGATACCAACCATTATCAAAAATTATATTTAATTTATCAAAAACATAAAACATTAAAACCAGTCTGATATGAGTAATGTGATCTATGGGATCTACCCTCAATGATAAATAATTTGTAATACCAAATGAAGAATAAATTCATCCTATGGGAAAATAAGAAATATCTCATAGACATTCCCCTCATAGGCTCACATGGCCATTCGAAAAAAAATCATAAGCTCACACAGTCTTCCCCCCTCAAGTCTCTCACGGTCTTTAAGTAATCAATATTAGAATATCTCTCAGTCTTCTTCCCATATGTCTCAAACGGTCCTTTTGTAAACAATATTATAAGCTCCCTTAGTCTTCTCTTTTAAATGTAAATATCACACCCCAGTTATCCCATTTTCAAATCCATGTCATCATTATCACAATCATTTCCAATTTCAACAAACATTCTTTTAATTAATTCACAAATTTATTTATTATATGTGAACCTTCAATTAATGATTCAGTTAATTGGTCACTCTATCTCTATTAATTAATTCAACAATTAATTAACTAAATTCATTCCACTAATAAATTCATAAATTAATTAATCATTTCACAACTCAATATCCAGTAATTAATTCAACTATTCATTATTCAGAATCAATAATTCAATAATTCCCTAATTAAATTGACAATTAATTGTCCCACGATTCCATTTCTAATTAAACTATTAGTTTTTCCAATAAATACCCTAAATTAATTACTTAATTATATAAGTATGTCAATCACATTAATTAATTAATTAATTAATTAATATATTCTTAAAATTCCATAATTAATTCCACAATTAATTTTCTAAAAATGTATTATTCATATCCCATAATTAATTCCAAAATTAATTAATCGGTTCAAACAAGCATTTATATAATTATCATAGGATTAGATCATCATGCCTAACACCCCATTTATAAATCCTTAACTAATTTATTAATTAGTTAAATAAATCACATTAATTAATTTGATAATTAGTTATAAGGATCCATTATTATTAATTAATTCAAAAATCAGTTAACCATACATTTAATATTAATTAATTCAAAAATTAATTATTCACATCTTTCTTGTTAATTAATTAAATAGATAATTATCTCATCCATAGTCTCAAAAACTCATAATTAATTTTATGATTAATTATCTCGAATAAACTATTTCAATCTCCCATTATTAATTCAATTATTATTATCTAACTTACTAATCTCATTTCCACATAATTAATTCAACAATTAATTAATCTACTACACCATTTCAAAATTCCATCAATCCACATTAATTAATTTACCAATTAATTAATAAAATTTGTCTAATTGCACCATCACATACATCCAAATTAATTAATCATCACATTAATAAATCCAACTAAGAAATCATAACATTGCATCCACTAATTATTTACCAATTAAATAATCCAAATTCTTCACATTTATTAATTCCAAAATTAATTTGTATAACTCAAAACCTTCAATTAATTCTCCAATTAATTGTTCACATGTATTTCTATTAATTAATTTCAAAATTAATTAATTAATATCATATCCTTCAATTAATTCACCCATTTATTTTTTCTTCAAATTTTAGTATTTAATTAAATAATAAAATAAACACATTTAATTGTTAATTAATTCAAAAATTAATTTTATCGCATTCGTTAATTCAACAAATTAAATAACAATATTCTCACATTAATTTATTTATCAACTAATCAATCAACCATTTCCATTAATTAATTCCCAAATTAATTAATCTTTTTCAAAATATAATTTTCCCATGATTAACTCCAACATTAAATATTTTAAAAGATAATAGCGTTATCACATAATAAATTTTCACCAATTATTATCTCGATAAATAGTATAAATATCACATAATTAATTCTATAATTAATTATCCCCAATTTATGGTATTAATATCCTATATTTAATTATACAATTAATTTTCTAAAAAACCCAAAATTCCACATTTCCATCATTATTTACTTCACCAATATTAATTATCTATTCATGAAATTCAAGAACATCTATTGATAAAGAGTTATAGTAATTCAATAATTTGAAAACCCTTAATCAAAATAATGACTATGTGATTTGAGTTTTAGACCACCTACATTAAGAATTTTAATGGCGAATGATCACCAATATAAAACCCCAATTTAATGAAGGTCAATTATTAACAGGACGACAAAAATAGATTTGGATCCAAAACATGGGTGGTGCACAGAGAGAGTTTGGCCAAAGATAGTGGTGCACGAAGAATATTTGTTCCAAGATAGAGGTGTATTGATGTCTTTCTATCAAAGGAAGAGGTCTGTAGAGGCTCTGTGTTGAAGAAGAGAGGGTTTCAAAGCTCTGTAGTGGAGGTGACGTTAGTTTGGATGTTTACACAATGTTGGAGACATGTCTTTAATAAGTTGAGCGTCAATATTACATGATGTGAATACTCATTTCACATCATGTAAACGTGATATCATTTTTTCTATTAAAATATCATCAGATCACTTCAAAGAATAGTTAATGTTGTTTTCTTTATTATTTTCCTAGCTTATTTATTATACACTTTTATTAATTTCATTCATAAACTCATCATCTTAATGGGCATTTTATGGGCTTGTACCATGTGCCTACATTAAATATTCAATATTGTTCTTGAAATGACTGCCTCAATTTTAGGGTCTGATGCCATTGATAGTGTGTCAATATGACACCACAAAAAAAAGTTATGGCGGAAACAATGTTTTGGAAATAATTATTTTCTAAATTTTAAAAAACAATAATATATACTATTATTATAAATTATGTTTCACTATTTAATGTTTTTCTAACAACATTCATTAAATGTCGATAATAGTTAATAATTTAATATTAACTCCTCATTTGAATTTATTTAGTATTAATAAATATCTTAATGAATATTGCATTGGTCAATAAAAATTATTCACATGTAGTCAAACATAATTTATAATTTTAGTAAAAAAATAATTTCAATTACACATGTAGTTTTCCAATTTTTTTTCGGCAAAAAAATTATAATACACATAATAATAATAATAATATTAGTAATAATATATTTGTTATTATTAATATTTTTTTGATAATAATAATATTTTTTATTAAATTTTATAAATTTCAAATTTATTATTAAATTAATAAAATAAATCAATTATTATAAAAATTAAAATAACAACGGATGCCAATTGCACATAATATTTATACACTGAATAAGGTAAATCCCAATTTTGGACCCAATGATGGTCTCAAATTTCTAATATGATGCACCATTTAAAATATATAAATTATTTAGTATTCACAAAGGATTAAAAAGTTAATTAAATATAAAAAGGTTCTTTTCATGAGGGAGGTTCCCAAATTTCCAACACATAACATTGGTGTACCCCACCTAGGGTAAAAATCATGCTCTAAAAGTGAAGGTGGTCTCATATTTATCATACGATTCACAGTTTGTGAGATATATAAATGGAATAAATATAAAATTAAATATAAAAAGTTTATTTCACATGTGAGGCATCCAAACGTCTAGACCTTACAAATTTTATACCATGATCAGTGTAAAAACTATGTTCTGGACCCAACAGTGGTCTCATATTTCTGATATGACACACCATTTTAGAGTCATTTAATTTTACTAAATAAAAATTTCGGGATTAATATATTATATTTAATTTTGTTTCTGTCTTTATCGAGATATTTTGGGCCTCAAAATCTTACACATAACTCAGTGTCTAACAAAAAATATATTTAATTGAATATTCGAATAGGATAGCTTGAATTTTGGGTCATCAAAAAATATATCAATATTTTATAGTTAAATCAATTTTTTTTGTTAATTAATACAATGAAAAAACATATTCTTCATAAATTTAAAGAGAGTCCTACATTAAAAGGGATGAGATATAACATTTATACTCATATGAATCAACGATTTGCACCTAAACACACTCCAAATGGACTAGGATTGATGAAAAATCACCCATGTAGGTGGAGGGGTATATTGGTTCATGACATAGTCTATAGGGGGTTGCAATGGGTGAAAACTATAAAGGAGTAAGAAATAGGATCCAGGGGGTGGGAATTTACCACATTTATGGGCCAAATTGTTTGGTCAAAAGGTTTACCAAATCATGCACCAAATATGTGGAATACATTGTACAAGAAGTGGAAAGATTCATTGTTTCTTGAAGGAACCTGAATGGTTTGGAAAACTATGTTGTAATAATCTTCCAAACTAAATTTGAAAGGGTCCTCATGTCTTCAGATTTTTTTTCCATGTGCATGAATTTAACTAATCATGAGCCAACCATGCACTATACCTTTCTTGGGATCTTTTCTCTATATTTTGCATCCCAAACACTAGATACACCCTCAAAACATATCATTTAGCCAATAACAAAATCAGTAACAATAAACATAAAAGAATAAAAAAAATTAAAAATGGTTTCCCACCAATATTGTTTGACATCATACACTTTATTATTAGAAACATAATTGTTTATATATGGTAGGCTTATATACTCCTATCACATTGATCCTTCCATAAAAACCTAGGGATGGAAAATATAATAAATTTTAATCTAAGATGCTTATTAAGGTTAAACATGGGACATATCAATCCCATAAAATCAGAAAATGATCATAAGTGCATGATAATATTATTTTTTATATTATCTCAACATAAAATATTAATTAAAAGAATAAAATAGATCATAAACTACTTTATAAATTAAAATATAAAAGAATGATCAAAAAGGGATTAGAAAAGCATTAATCCCTATTCAAGGTTTATAATGTAGGCATGCAGAATCATATTAATAGATAGTAATAATCATTTGAATGTAACTAGAAAGAATCATTTATATACATAATATTCGTAAAATATATAGAAATTATTCATAAAAACCAAAAAATATTTATAAATCCATTTACAATAATTTTTACACATAATTCTGGGATCATAGCTAGATAAAGGCCATACTTACACATCATTAAGTGAAATTTTATAATTTCAATTATGTCTAAAGATAATAATGTGATCATAAATAGAATAAATCATACTCATGAATCCAAATGTGTATAATAATATTTAAAATCATGTCCACACATTACATATTCATTTAATGAGATATAAATATAAAAATAACTAATGTATTGGGGGTCTAAAATTTACATATCCATAATATTATCTTTTTCCATTCATATGTATTCCGAAAGATCTTAAAACATTAATCATATAATCATAGTATAACCCAAAAAAAATAAATTGCATTCATTAAAATAACATCATCATTATTAAACACCATCATGATTATCAATAATGACATAATCATCAGATCACAAACCTAGTAAATAATAATGAACATCAAAAAACTATATCCTTGATATGAAATTCCATTAAAATATAATTATAATATCTTTTTTGGATTATAAAATAATCAATTTAAAATAACTTATTTAAATTAAAAAAACATCCAAAATATTATAAAAATTAATTTCTTAAAAAAGTAGAATAAAAATTTAAATGATGTGGAAATGAATTTAATAGTCATGATAGTGAAATTATTTTCATGTTGCAATATTTAACAAAAATATTTTTATCACACCTTCTGTAAAAATTACCTTGTATAGATAATGAATGAAATTTTTTATATTTTTAAATAGAGTACAAATGTGTAAAAATTAATTTAAACAATAATTATACAACTATTAAATCATGCTTAAAAAATGTTTATAGAATGGTGATATAATAGAGAAGGATTCATATCCAAAATTTTATAAATAAGGCATGATTTTCTAGAAAAAACATTCTCAAATATATTAAGTACCAAAGAGACGAAAATGGAAATAAAAAGTGTAATCATTATACTGATAAACATAGTTAGTAAAAATTAAATGTGTGAATTAAATAAGGTTCATATAATTTGTCTCTATGTAAATTCTAGACTAAATGATCTACATTAGAATGATATTGTAATGTAATTCCTTTACCACATTAGTAATATTAGATTCAAAATATATGGAAAATAAAAAACCAATATGATTTTTTAAATACCAAAATTTATAATTAGAAAAATAAAAAACCCATTGATGGGAATTATAGAAACCATTCAAGAAAAAAATAGTGGTGAATATGTAAAGTGTCTTATAAAAATAAATGTTACTTCACAAAACCTTACTCACAGTTCCGTATTACTTTGTCTGATTTGAAAACTCATGTATAATAAAAATATATTTATTATAAATATATTCCAAAACAATATTCAAACATACTATACGTTATATTATTTAATTACAACATATTATGATCCTTTTATTAATAACTAATTTTTAAAATCAGTATTATGGGTTATAACGTTTTTATTCTTCTTGCGTGTTTTCATTCATAATTTATGCTCCTTGAAAATTTATCATGTATCCATAATCTAAAAAAATTTAATCTTACCATAGTTAAATTATTAAATAATTATATAGACTTTTATAATAATTTATAAATATAATTGGAGAACAATTAATTACATCACTTTTTGAAGACCGTAGTTCATACCTATGGGTGAGTGATGTTTTCACATTTTGATGGATGAAAATAAACAAAGGAAAATAATAATTATAATTTAAATAATAATTATCATATTATAAATATCATATTTTTTTAATTAAATGTAACAATATTTCCATCCATTTAAAGATTAAACAAAAAATAAATCACATAAATTCATGGAGGTGGTAGTCCACACGTACACAGGAGCGAAAATATAATTTTACAACATTTTGCAAGTTAATAATGTAGATAATATATAATAATTAAATGATAATAATTCTTTAATAAATATTATATATAATTACTACATTTATAATAATTTCCACTATGAATGATAGTAAAGGAAAATATACAACATTGATTTATAGAGGTGGCGGTCTATACATGTGCATGAACAATACATGAATTTTCCACATAATAGAATGGATATGAATAATGGTTTTAAAATAAAAATAATAACATCATAGTATATGAGATATATTGATGTTATTATATTTTAATTTTTATGAAATAATTTATGGATGTAATAGAGATAATAAAACTAATGATATCAGTTAGGATGAATACCTAATCTTTGATAAACCTCCATTGAATCTTTTTTAATGGACCCAAATGATGACATTATGAAGTGATTAAAGACAAAAAACATGAAAAATGGTTTTTGAAAGAGGAATTTGTAGGTTATGGTCATGAAAAGATACACATGATGTTTTTTCTAAAAGGGATAAGGATGTTTTGTTTTAATTTTGAGGGAAGGGGAACTCTTTTAATTTATCAAATATTTAAAATATTATATAGTCTCATTCAAGTCAACTTGGATTCAATTGGATTAAATTTTATTTCTAGATGATATAGTGTCAATATAAGTTTTTTCGATAGTATTTTGGATGGTTTTTATTTTATTTTATCCCTCAAATTATTTTTAACCCCCTATATACAATTTTTATACTTACACATAGTAATATAATTTTCAATAAATATTGGTTATTAATTTAAATTTGAGGTAAAAAAATTTCGATAAGTTTTACTATGATTTATTTTTTTTTACATTTTTTATTAAACATGTAGTATTTAATGTTTGGTTTTTGGGAAATTTAAATCATTTAATAAAATATTATATAACATAAATTATCAACAATGTTGTTATTATGAATTTTTCATTAATTTGGCCTTAATTATAGGAAGAATACAATTTATTTAGAATGTATAAAATTTAAAATTAGTTAAATATTATTATTACACGTAAATTTCATGTGTCTCCACAATTAAACCAAATAATAATTATGTTACTTTTATTATAAATATTTATGAAATGTATCTACTCAGTTTCCAAAGAAAATTTTTAGCGTAGCGTAAAAATTTAATGGAATTATAAAATTACTAAATATTATAAATAATTTAATTCCATAAAAATATTATTTATATTAAATATAACTATTCATAACAGCATATAACCTCTTCTAATCCCAATGAAAAAACTGTATTTTTTAAAAGGTAAGAGAGTGACATTTTTTATTTTTCTAGAATTAAAATAATATATAAGTCAATATCAAAGAAAAATGCCACCAAGTTGACATAATTTATAATATATTATGAGTATAGTTGAATATCACTGAACAAATATATTAATCGAATGTTTTAGGAATATTTTAATTTCTTGTCACAATATTTCAACCTTGTTTTACTCATTTTATCTATACGAAGGTGAAAAATATTTACCATGGTTAATATTAATAATGACCAAAAATAAAAGTATGATATTTATCAAATTTTAAACTTTTCAATCCAATTATGGAATGAATTTTGCAGGATTCAATTTATTAAAGTATAAAAAATATTTTTAAAATTGAAAATATAAAAAAATGAAATAAATTTTTTAAAAAAAATTATGTTTTAAACATCATAATAATATTTTATCTAAATCATAAAAATATATGTTTCAAATAAAATTAGTTTTATTATACTAAATAAAATTAATAATATATAACAGTAATAAAAAATATATACTATAATGGGGGTTTAAAATTAATTATTTAATTAAAACAATTGATAGTATTGAAAAAATCAATATTTATCCTTATTCATTAAAAATAATCATTTTAGAAAAATTAATAAAATATATAACTTTGTTAATTTTAACATGTGAATCTAAAAAATTATTTTCATGTAAAAATAATAATTTCAAAAAATTTGGAAAATTATTTATACATTCTATTGAAATAATTTCACATGAATAAATTTTTAGGAAAATATATTTTTAATGTATAAAATGAATATCCTAAAAATTTATTACTCATTTACTAGGAATCAATTAATAAATTTATATTTTGGAAAGTCCTTATAAATATTTTTTATTATATTATTAACACTATTTATGACATCCAATATAATGGCTCGGTTATAACAGTTATGATAAAATAATAACCTATTATAGTATATCACATTTTGTTTAAGAATGATGTTTCATATAAATAGAACTATTGAATACATAAATTTTTATAGGAATATATATTATAAAATCATTGGTGTTACATTTTATTCCATTATAGAAATTATACCCATGAAACATTAGTTATCACTTTCCACAATTAGTTTTTTATTATATAGTAATACAATGTCCGTGATATTTAATCATGAAAAATAATTTATATTCCTTTAAAGAAAATTTAGTATTTATAAATAATTAATTACAAAAAACTGTATGTATAATAATACGATTCATGATTTTCCCAAACATACATTCCTTGATTCCTGAGTGATAAATTACACATAAGTCTTGATAGATTAATCATCTATTTACATGAGTTGGGGAAATCGATTAACATCAAGGATGAGAATATGAGATAACATAATTTTATGATTTCTTCCATTTCATAAAAAAATTTATTCCCCTTCATGTGATTCATGATATTTTCCATCACTATTACTTCTCATATTATATATGAAAAATGACTATAATTATTTCTCTCTTGTCTAAAGAACTAAAATTTACTTTTAATAGAACATAAGATTCAATAAATAATAAAAACTAACTTATCCTATCTCCCTATGTTTAAAAAACTATTAATATTATTAAAAATTATTCAATACAAATAAATAATTATAAACCAATAATAATTATCTATAATAACATAAAAAATTTAAACTGGCCTTAATACTCTTTAAAATATTTCAGACCAATATTTTAACCTAATGAATATTATTATTTGATCACATATCATTTCATGGTATAAATAAAAATTATCTATTAAAAATATCAACTTCTCATTGGGTCATATACCAAAAATTTATACAAACATAATCATATACTCCACTCAATATTCTAATTTTGTATATATCAATTCAGAATCATCATAAATTAATTGTAAAAACATATATGCTACTCAAAATTAACTCCACCCAAGAAATATAATTTATTTTATCAATATAAATCATCACTTTACCAAAAATAAAAATTTATATCTCAATATGAGAAACATATTAAGGGAAATCTATCCCACAATCACTTGTTTTCCACAAATATAACCATACAACTAAATCAATTTTCATGTTTATTGAAAGAATTCAACAAATTCTTGAAAAGTATTAATGAAAAACTTATATAGAACAATCTATATATAAATCATGATTCATATAACAGTAATATCAATGACATAAAACTTCTATTACATAAATTTCAAATCCAAATATATATGAACTTTAATCATTCAACTTTAATGTCTATGAAAAATATATATTCGTTTTCATAAAATGATTTATCTATGTGATAGGGTAATTATAGAGACATAATATTATCATAATGGATGTTACTTATTTTTAGTTGAATATTTGTTATGTCACAAAAAATAACCACTGTAAGAATATAAAATTTTAGTATCTTTAGAAACATAGAAGACAATATTCTTAATTTATGAAATATCATAAATGTATACTGTAAATATCATCCCCTTAATGTAATCCTACATACAAACCATTATTAATAACTTGAGGAAATAAAAAATTAGAACGGGTTCTCAAAAATTCTCATTAAGGGTAAAAAATAGAGATATGTAAGAATAAAACGAGCTTAAGGGTGTGAGAACATGAGAATAAATTTTTGAAATCATACCCTTCATATAAAATATCACAATGTTGAGATGTGGAATAAATATTAGAAGATTATAAGACATGAATCATAAGGGAATAAATAATATGATACGTGAGAGAATAACATTGGAATAACACATATATTTTCTGAATTCACAATAGTTTTAACATTGTAAACATGTGTAAATTTAAACAGGTTCACTCTTTAGGTTATGGACATGAAATAAATCCCCTATAAACATATGGACTTTCAACTAGGTCCACACATAACATTGTGAGCATGTAATCCGGTTCATGCACAACATTATGAAAATGTAATCTGGTTCCTATAATACATTTTGAACAAGTAACAAAGTTCACCCACATCATTATAAACATGTAATCAGGTTCCAAAATTACATTGTTAACATTTAATCAATTTAAAATATTACATATTTACTCATTATTTATAAATAATTACCCAAGGAATTTGATGGAGATATAATTGCAACTCATATTATAATTAAAACCACATTTTTAGGTGCCACAAGATCATAAACAGTCAGCATATAATAACCCGTTAAATGAAATGGGTATTATAAAAATTTCAACATATAATATCTTATAGAAATGATATATGTTTCATAAAAATAACATAACCTTTTAAAAGAAGTGGGTTTCATAATCATTTATTTATTGTAAAACCCATGAAAGAGAAATTGGTTTCATGAACAACATTCAATCAAAACAAAAACCATTCTAAGACATATCAATAATGGTATCCTTAGATCATATCTTGGGTAAGGTATAGGTAACAACAATTAATGTCATCATATATGGAAATTAAATTTTATTAACCATTTAAAAAATTTCTTGAGGAAAATAAATTTCCATAGAAAATATTTTACTTAAATTTTTATTTTTTGAAAATAACCTTTAAAACATATAAATAAGGATTTAAAAATCATTTAAAACATTTTATGAGGAAAAATTACTTTCCAATTTGAGAAAAAAACATTTTAAAAATTTTAAAATAATAAAAAACATCGAAAATAACTATGAATCATATAAATGTATATTTGAATAAATTATTACTAATAATGTTAGAAAACAATGTTCATATAATACATGTAAAACAAAGACTCCATTCACAATTATGAAAAAATGGAAAATGATATTTTTTTTTAAAAAATGACATGAATATTTATTTAAAAACATTTCATAAGAACATAAAACATAGTTAAAAATTTCTATTAATAATTTATAACATTGTAATTCAAAAAATTAGAAAACATGGTTTTAAAAGAAAATAAATTTCCGACCGAAGGGAGAAAATAAGTTTTATTCTATTAAAAAAATTAACAGTTATATTATGTACCAAATAATGGAAAAATGATACCAATATATTAATTTATCATAAGTAATTTGAAAATATGAAATTTAATGAGATTTATGGAGTGTTATATCATCATATTTCAACATTGGAGACCATCTCATAAACAGTCCTAATAAATGATCAGATTGTAACATAAAATATTCACAAATTTTGTAATATTAAATCATAATCCCTATGATAAAATAACACAAAATGAAAAATAAAATATAATTAATGTGAATACATTAATTATATTAAAAATAAAAGGGTATGTATATACCCCTCGTGAATGAATATATGTTCATAACAAAAATGTACATCTAAAAGAAGTTAAATTGTAACATAAAACTCTAAGAACTTTTTAATATTTTGAATCGTAAAACCTAATAAATAATAACAACATATGAAAAAAAATCATGAAAATAATGGTATTCATGTTATAAATATTCAAAGGGTAATATATATAAAACACAAATTAATCGACTTGATAATTGTTATATGTGTCCCATAAATAAAAAAAGATACGAAAAATCACATTATCTTAAATATTTGCATCCTTCATACTCATTAAAACATCCTATATTTTAAATATATGTTTATTATAAATCTATTAATGTGTCAAACATAAATATATCATACCATATATGATTTTCTTATGACCTTTTATAACCCACTTATTAAAAAATTTATGTTAATGATATCTTTTAGAGAATTCCCGCTTTGTTTTTTATATATGTTTTGACTTGTTGTTTTTTTCCGCATTTTCTATGATCAGTGTTTTATCATATCTAAAATAAAATAAATTATTTAAATATCCTATATATTAAATATATATGTATTAAGATAAATCCATAATCATTGGTGATGGTAATAGAATACATCGTTCATGGAAATGGTAGGTCGTACGTTGACATGAATGTTGTTTCCATTATCCTATCATATTTAAAGAAAAAAAATTAAATGATGTATATATATTAACATTGACATATATTTTTTATATCATATATATTACATATGTTCATTTAATACATTTATAATTTATTCCATGTAAAGCGTGAAAGATTTACATCGCTTCATGAGGCTGTAGTCCTTCCTACACACGGTCAATGTTATCATATTCCGAAAAACTGAAAATCCATAATGGATTAATGATAAAATAATTATAAAAGAATAATAAAATCATACATATAATATATATCATATATAAATCTTATATCTATCTATATAACCAAAATTAAATGGTGGTAATGGAATAACAAATGACATTGGTTTATGAGGTGGTAGTCCACCATACATAAGAATGGCGATTTTGTAACCCATTTTGATGGAATTTTGTGTGGTTGTAGGTAATATATTTAACATAAAAACCCTTTTGTAAATTAATTATACATATGTTATTATATAATCATGATATAATTATAATTTTTAGGGGATGATGAATATATAAAATGAAAACGCACTTTGATGATCAGTATCTATTCTTCGGGTATCCTCTTTAGGTTTTCCCTAATGCCATGATTTGTTGGATTTACATAAAAAAAATATAGATTCCAATATTAGGGTATGTATTTTTCTTATTTGGGATTATTTTTTGTTCCAAATGACTTGAGATGTGTGAAAATCATTGGAGAGTGAGTGCACTTCGATAGTTGAGAATGAGTGGTATTCATTTAAATACACAAAAGTAATCACTATTGGGATGTAAATCATAGATAATGAGTTAATAAAAATGATAATTAAATTTTTTACTGATTATATGGTTGATAAATACCTCCACCAAATAACCAAGCATTGTTTTTAAAAATTTATTTTCTTAACATTAATGTTCATAATTTTTTGTAATTGGCATTTTTCAATATCGTGACTAGTTTCCGAACATTTTTATTTTACCCTTTGAGAATAAATTATAATGACAATAATTTGATAATTTGGAACCAATTATAATAAATATTAAATAAAATTTAGAAAATAAAAATTATTTTGGTGTTTGATAATTATTTTAACTTAATTGCTTGTAACAGGAAAAAAATATCTTCAACTTTAACCAAGCTAACTATGTTTTAACTAGTTTTAGAACAATATTATAATTATAAGAGAAAAATTTACCCATGAATGGATAATATTTGGTATTTATTAACATTTAAAAGACCTATTATAGAGGTTATTATTTTTAGTAATTTTAAATAAATTAATAAAAAATCATTTATTATAAAAGGACATTACGGTAAATTATGACATTATTAATTCAATTTAGAATAAACCAAATATAAATATAGTTATCAGATTAGAATATATTATTCTCAAACATTTATAACATGATATATTCATCTAAAGAAATAATGAAACATAAAAATTCACTCAATTTACATCACTATTATTATTTATTGGGTCAGTTAAATTTTTATTGAATAAATAATTATTGTGTTGGCATTTTCTGAGAATTTTATGTAAATATTTCATATCTAAAAATTAAATAAAAATTATTATAATGATAATTAATAATTTATTTTTCAAAATAATTTTACAACTGAACTAATTTTGTTTTTTTTTGTATCCCTAAGTATTATACAAAATAATGGTAAAAAAGGTTTATTTTTTTGTCTTTCCATTATATAAATTCATATATGGGTCATATTTAATGGAATGTGGAAATTAATTTACATATTTTAGACCACGTGATGAAAAAGGTTAAAATAAAAATATCAAATAATATTTGTATAATATTTTATTCCATTTTTTCTTATATCATTATTGTTTAACCCAACTATAAATCCATTTTACCTAAACCACAATTATAATTTTGTCAGCATTCTTATATAATTTTAGTAAAAAATAAATATTAAAATATTATCAATTATAAATAATTTTTTAAAATATTGAATACATTTTTATAAATATTATTCACATAAGTGGAAGAAAATAATTTAAAATTAATCCCTCAAATGTGATGAGATAATGAGGTTTTACAACAACAATGTTCAAATGAATACGAATATTTTATATTCAATTTCAATTTAAAATTGATCATTATTATATAAATTTTATTAATATATTAATAGTTTAACTAATAGTACATTATAAATAATTTGAAATATAGTTTAACATTATAAATAATTATTAAAAAAGATAGTTTTCAATTAAAATTCAGTATTTTTCACAATTCATAAAGTAGAAAACATTTTAGAAAAGTCCCAAATATTCACCCTAAGTTAATTTGGATATTAATATTCAAGAAAGGAAATTTATTTTATCAAATATGTTTTATAAAAGTGTAAAGACCTGTAAATTCCACGGAAATTTTTTTCTTAATTTTCTTTGAAATTTTACAAGTACGCAGTTTCTGACGGCACCTGATTCCGAGGCCCAGTGTGCCCGGAATCATTTTCCGAAGTTTGGCCCGGGTACGTTCAGTGAAGGGACGAGCGAGTTTTTCTAACTTTTGAACTGGTGCTCGGAATCAAATTCTGAGGGCACCGATGGAATCACAGCGCCAGTAAGTGCTTAAAAATGCCTCTTCCGGAGTTGCGTTTGCTCGGGTGTGGTTTTTAATTTTTGGGCTTAAGGTTATGAAATAAAATAAATTGTTCGACAAACTTTATTTTATTTCACTTAAGCCGCTTGGAAGACACTTGAAGCCACTTAAAGTAGCTTAAGCTGAGTCGATGCGGATAGGGTGCTATCCAGAAATATCCTACCCTCTTCGTATGATATTTGTGAGGTGGGTACCGCACAAGCCCCACCGTTTCTTTTCCGCTAAGTAACGCACCCGTGAAAACCCGTCATTATGAAATTCAACTGACGCATTTTCTTAATTTCTTAACGCGCCAATGAAATGGGCGGTTTTCTTCATTGAATTAATTGGTCGGTTTATTTCGTTGAATTAATTCTACGAATTAATGTGTCGTTACTTATCTCTTTTTCATTTCTTAACTAGTTTGAAATCCGTTGGCGTAGTAATAAAATAAGACCAAAGCCACATCTTGAGGATTACACGTAGGGAGGCTTTTGACAGAACTCTTGTGCCTTCACCCTTCCTCCTGAAAAACGTGAAGAATGCGAAGAACGCCGGCCTCCGACGAAGAACGCCGAACCGCGGAAATCGACGACGCGACGCCGTGTGCCGTGACGCCGACGTTTCCTCTTCCGTGACATTCTTCTGTGACGTTCCTTCGTCGGCAACAAAATATTCGATCTTCTGTTTGAGTTCGTCAATGTGCACTGTATTCCGCAACGACGCGACGCCCTTCCGTGACAACGTGATTCCTTCCGCGACGCGACGATCGCCTCCTTCCGCAGTGATCAAATCCGCGAAGAACCCGCGTGCGACGACTTGACGAGGTAGGGGTTGTTGTGAATAATTCTTTTATATTCCCGTGAAAGTTTCTTTAAAAATTAAAGAACCGGATTCATAAGAACAATTTTAATTTATTAAAATTTTTGTTTCATGTGTTGCATAATTCTCCAGTTGTTATTATTCTAACGCAGAGGGTGCGGGCCAAACGAACATGGCCTGAAAACCCTCCGTTGTTCTTCGTGGTTGTGCGGATTTGGTGGGCGACGACAAAACGTGACGCAAGTGCATTTTGATGATCCCGCAGTGAAGAACGGAACCTGGGAGGGGGAATGGCGCAGACGGGAAGGAAAACGGACCACCGGAGCAACTCCGGTGGCCCGCGGAAGCTGCCGGAGGTGGCGGCGCCCCGGCTCGCCGCCAGACAGGGTCGCCGTGGCTTCAGCCGTGGTGGCGGCGGGCAGCGGACTTGTGGCCGCGCGGTTCCGGCTAGCCCGCACAGGACACGGCAACATGCCGCGTCTGCTGAATCAACGCGGCCCGAAGCGGGGCCGCGGCACCTCCAACCCGCGGGGGCAGCGCCCCGCGACACCCGAGCTGCTCGGCCGCTCGGCCGCGCCGAGCCGGCCAGTCCGACCGGCCGGGCCGCGCCTAGGCCGGACCGGACCGGGTCCGGCCGGGTTGGACCGGGTCGGGTCGACCCGATTCGGCCGACCCAGGGGGGGTCGGGCCGGGTCGGCCCGGGCCCAGACCCCCCGTCTTCGGACCAATTTCGGTCTTTTTTCCCGTAACATGAGATATGGGCCTCCGAACGACGTGTCGTCAGCGGGAACACGATCCTTGGATCGAGACAGTCGTTTCAGTATATCGCACTCAAGGTTTCGGATTACTTTGGGTTCGGCCGGGTTGGTTCGTACCCGAAACCAACCGGGCCCTCGGAGCGGAAACACTCATATCTTAAGCTACGGACGTCTGATTGATGTGCCATCGACTTTGATGGATTCCTCTAAGGGAGACAGATCTTTTGGCTTACTCTTCTCGAGGTTTGGATGCAGTTGGAGTACGGTCGGGTTGGTTTTAACTTAAAAACCAACCGGGCCCCCGAAACGAAAATGCCAATAACTTCCGGACCGGGCGTCTGATTGACGCATCGTCTGTTGCGTTGTGTTCCTGTTGACGATACAGAACTTTTGGCATCATCCGCCCAAGTTTTGGATGCATTTGGGTTATAGTCGGGTTGGATTGTTCCCGAAATCCAACCGGGCCCCTGGAACGGAGAAAGATGATATCTTTCAGACCAGACGTCCGTTTGACGAACCGTCAGCGGCGTTGGTGATCACGTTGAGAAACGGTCCCTATGAGTATACCCTATGAGTGTTCGGGGTATAGTTGAGTTACGGCCGGACTGGTTTGCACACGAAACCAACCGGGCCCCGGGGACGAAAAGGCTAATAACTCACAGATCGGGCGTCCGTTTGACGCGCTGATTGTTGCGTTGAGACCCCTATGACGAGGCGGTCCTTTGAGATACTTCTTCGTGGGACATTGAGGTACTTGGAGTATCGACCTGTAGCTCGTGGAGAGGACCCTCCCAGAGACGAGCAAGCGGAGTACGGAGACCATGTAGACGACTGAGACCTCACGATTGCTTGACCGACTCGACTTGGAGTGAGTCGACTAGCCCAGTGGACGGAGCGCCCGGTATTTGGCGGCAGTCTCACGGTGGACGGAGCGCCTGGTAGTTGGCAGCAGACCCGCGGTACTCGACCGGATGAGTACCTCTGTAGGCTATTAGGGAGAGCGCCCGGTATTTTGCAATAGACCCTCAGCGGACGGAGCGCCCGATAGTTGGCTGCAGATCAGCGGTACTCGACGGGAGGAGTACTTCAACAGTCTTAGGATAGTGATCAGTACCTCAGAGTCGTGACAGGACCATTGTACACTCCAGAGACGGAGCTCTTCAGTAGTTACGGTTTCGTTAATGAAAATCCTGGTTTGAACTGAATCTTTTGACCTTTGTGTTTACCTCATGATTGAGATGGGTCACTTGATAACTTAGGTATATGTATGGGCATATACCTGGGTAGTGGTTATCCGTTGATTTCACAATCCTTGTGTTTCCTAATGATTGAGATGGGTTACTTGATAACATAGCTATATGTATGGGCATATACCTAAGTAGAGGTTATCTGTTGAGATCTTCTTTGTGGTTATCCTTGTTGGTTTAGTGATACCTTGAGGGTCTCGGGGTCCCTACTGAGTATCGTTATACTCACCCCTGCACGGGCTATGCCCAAACCTCGTTGTGTTGGTTGGAGACGACGGGTAGTGATGACGGAGGCCGAGTGTTCGAGGACTGGACGGTACCCGGAGGTGGACTACAGGACGAGTGAGTACCCGGAGGTGGACTACACGACGAGTCAGTACCCGGAGGTGGACTACACGACAAGACGACACATAGAGGAGGTTGACGGGCGAGAGCGTGGAGGAGGATATCTGTACCTACCCTTCAGGTACGATCTGTGGTGGACGACCAGGAGCTGCGCCATCTGTACCTACCCTTCAGGTAGGATCCGAGGAGGACAACCCAGGAGCCGCTTCCGTCCTTGCAGCTGTTATCTTTTCTATTGTACTTGTTCATTTCTAGTTGTACTTTCTTTTCGGTTTGCATTCTGGTCCATTTACTTTTCATCACTTCTCTTGTACTTAGTGTTTACTTTTTTCCGCTTTCTTACTCTGTGGTGCTTGTTTTCTTTTATAAAGGCAATGTCTTCCCGGTTATCGAGATTTATGCCTTTGGTGCTAGTCGCCAGCCCCTAGCCTAAGGAAGGCAGGCTTCAGGTAGTCATGGCACGGGCCCCAAGGACGGGCCGTGACAAATTGGCATCAGAGGAGTTCGGTTCTACCGAAGAACTTATAACTCTGATGTTTCTTTCTGTGAAGCAATAGTGTTAAGAGTGCCGAGTGTGGTTTTCAGTTCAGGGAGTCCAGTGTTGGTGCGGGCGGCCGACGTATCCATACACCAGGACGCTGACAACTGATTTCTGACTTTGTGCACGAAAACACTGATTGCGTGTGTGTTTTCCATAAGTTTTTAAATGTCAGCTCAAACCAGGTCAGCTCACCAGGGATAATCTTTGACCATGTCACGTTGTTTCTTTCAGGATGCCTCCCCGTGGACGAACAACTAGAGCCCCGAGAGTGGTACATACTGACAGCCCGCCGAGCGACGAGGCCTCAGTACGGGGCCATATCCCAGTTGAGGCACCATCGGTACTACTACACATTGGGCCACCGATGCCACCAGCTCCAGCAGCAGAGGGTGCATGTCGCTTGAGCGCACTGCATGAGTTCCAGCGCCAGAGACCACCCAGGTTCCAGGGAGGGACGGACCCGCAGGCGGCTGAGGATTGGCTGGAGGCTATGGTGAGAGTCTTCAGGCTAGTGGGGATGCCGACAGATTTCATGGTGATCCTTGCTGCTAGCCATCTTCAGGCAGCAGCAGGTAGATGGTGGATCCCGATGCTTCAGATGCATGATCAGGTGACACGTCTATGGGCAGACTTCGAGAGCCTGTTCCGGGTAGAGTTTGTGCCAGCCACCCTTCTAGCGGTGCGTATACAAGAGCTACTTCAGCTGCGGCAGGGCAGCATGTCAGTGGCACAGTACTCAGCGAGATTCACAGACCTCTCGTGCTACTCCACAGATTGGTACGGGACCCGTTCTTCAGGGCCCGAACCTTCGAGCAGGGCCTCAGGCGAGAGATTAGATCTTCTGTTGTTTCTCACAGCATTACGACGCAGACAGGGGTGTTGGAGAGTACCATATTAGTGTAGAGTTTTCTTGCTGATCCGTCTCCAGCAGCATGACCCACCACTAGCCGGCTTGCAGCAGATTCTTCTGCAGCAGGCAGTATACAGATGACGTAGAGGTCCAAGAGGACCAGACCTACCGATGGCCGACTGCATGATTCAGGTTCAGTTGTGCGGGGAAACCGGGGTGGAGTCAGAGCCAGACGTGCCTAGAGTGGACAGTGTTACTCCTGCGGCATAATTGGTCACATGGCACATGACTGTCCGACCCGCCATGCAGATGACCAGCAGTTAAATGAAGAACCTCCGAGGCAGAGGCAGAGGTTCGATTAGGGCGGACCGCAAGGAGCAGGTGGCCATGGTAGAGGAGCTGGCCGTGCAGGTGGAGGTGGACGACGCTTCGGGATGTTGCCACCACCACCACCAAGAGGCCCACCCCGACCGCAAGGGACAGGAGGACATGGGAGAGCTCAGCTTTAGGCAGTTGAGGCCTATGGTTATGGAGCTCCGGAAGCAGATGGACAGGAGTGGGACTAGCTTCAGACCTAGAGGCTATTAATCATGTTGCTTCTAGTTTTGTTGAGATTTGTCTGTAGTTGCTTTGTGTCTTTGTACTATGAGCTACAATAATGAAAAGACACTTATCTTGTAAAGTTTGCTTTCCTGTCCTTTTTGTTTGGTTGATACTGAGTGGTCCCGGTTAAGACTGTTGACTTGACCCTCACTTTCGAGTTTTCTACTGAAGGAGACCTAGCGACCACACACTGATGCCGATAGTGTGACTCGACCCTTGGAGGAAAGAGTGACAGTTGGATCTCATGGTAGTTACGTCGAGGCCTTACGACGTCATCCATGGAATGAATGCATCATTCATGTCAGGATTGACTGTATTAAGCAACGAATGTGGTTCATCCAGGGGATGAGACCAGATTTCTCTTATCGGAAAAGAAGAAATCATAGCATCTCTTGTGATACTAGAGAAGGTCCAGGTAATCCAAGAGTGGATGAGGACGGCACAGGGCCGACAAAAGCCTTATGCTGACAGGACATGGAGGCCTCTAGAGTTTGAGGATGACCATCTCGTCCTTATACGAGTCTCACGTCGACGAGGTTTACGGATATGTGGCCAGGGAGGCAAGTTATCTCCGAGGATTCAACGGACCTTTCTAGGTCCTCAGCTGGGTAGGCGAGGTGGTTTACCGCTTGACCCCTCCACTTCAGTTGCACTAGGTGCACGTCGTTTTCCACTTATCCCAACTGACGAGATACGTGCTCGACCCTCCGCATATCATCGACCATGAGGAGCTGGACGGTGGCGATGAGGTGACTTCTACGGAGGTTCATGTGGGGATCGAGGATCGACAGGAGCAGATCCTAGGAGGACGGTCGATTCCTCTTGTGCACATTCTTTGGAAGCATGTGAACCTCCAGGTTAGAACATGTGAGCGAAATGCTCAGATGTGTGCTCAGTACCGCTTTTGTATCCCTATGTTTGTGGTGAAGCGTTACATGGACGTAAAGCCCTATGGTGGGAGTAATGTAAAGACCCGTAAATTCCAAGGAAATTTTTTTCTTAATTTTCGTTGGAATTTTACAAGAACGTGGTTTCTGACGGCACCTGATTCCGAGGCCCGGTGTGCCCGGAATCATTTTCTGAAGATTGGCTCGGGTACGTTCAGTGAATGGACGAGCGGGTTTTTCTAACATTTGAACTAGTGCTCGAAATTGAATTCTGAGGGCACCGATGGAATCGCAGCGCCGGTAATTGCTTAGAAACGCCTCTTCCGGAGTTGTGTTTGCTCGGGTGTGGTTTTTAATGTTTGGGCTTAAGGTTAAGAAAAAAAATAAATTGTTCGACAAACTTTATTTTATTTCACTTAAGCCACTTGGAAGACACTTGAAACCACTTAAAGCAGCTTAAGCTGAGTCGATGCGGATAGGGTGCTATCCAGAAATATCCTACCTTCTTGGTAGGATATTTGTGAGGTGGGGCCCGCACGAGCCCCACCATTTCTTTTCCGCTAAGTAATGCACCAGCGAAAACCCGTCATTATGAAAGTCAACTGACATGTTTTCTTAATTTCTTAACGTACCAATTAATTGGGCGGTTTTCTTCGTTAAATTAATTGGGCGGTTTATTTTGTTGAATTAATTTGACGAATTAATGGGTCGTTACTTATCTCTTTTTCGTTTCTTAACCAGTTTGAAATCCGTTGGCGTAGTAATAAAATAAGACCAACGCCACATCTTGAGGACTACACGTAGGGAGGCTTTTGACAGAACTCTTGTGACTTCACCATTCTTCGCGAAGAACGCGAAGAACGCGAATAACACGAAGAATGCCGGCCTCCGACGAAGAACGTCGAACCGCGGAAATCGATGACGCGACGCTGTGTGCCACGATGCCGACGTTTCCTCTTCCGTGACGTTCTTCTGCGACGTTCCTTCGTCCGCAATGAAATCTTCGATCTTCTGTTTGAGTTCGTCGATGTGAACCATATTCCGCGACGACGTGACACCCTTCCGCGATGACGTGACGCCTTCCGCGACGCGACAATCGCCTCCTTCCGCGGCGATCAAATCCGCGAAGAACCCGCGTGTGACGACTTGAAGAGGTAGGGGTTGTTGTGAATAATTCTTTTATATTCATGTGAACGTTTCTTTAAAAAATAAAGAACCTGATTCATATGAACAATTTTAATTTATTAATATTGTTGTTTCATGTGTTGCATAATTCTCCGTTTGTTATTATTCTAACGCGGAGGGTGCGGGACAAACGAACACAGCCCGACAACCCTCCATCGTTCTTCGTGGTTCTACGGATTTGGCGTGCGATGACAAAACGTGATGCAAGGTCATTTTGATGATCCCACAATGATGAACGGAACCCGGGAGGGGCAACGACGCAGACGGGAAAGAAAACGGACCACCGGAGCAACTCTGGCGGCCCGCGGAAGCTGCCGGCGGCGCCCCGACGCGCCGCCGGACAGGGCCGCCGTGGCTGAAGCCGCGTCGATGGTGGCCAGGGGACCCGCGGATGCGCGGGTCTGCCTCGCCCGCATGGGACGCGGAAAAATTCCGCGTCCGCTGAATTAGCGCGGCCCCACGCGGGGCAGCGGCACCTCCAACCCGCGGGGGCAGCGCCCCGCGGCACACGAGCTGCTCGGCCGCTCGGCCGAGCCGAGCTAGGCAGGTCCGACCGACCGGGCCACGCCTAGGCCGGACCGGACCGGGTCCGGCCGGGTGGGACTGGGTCGGGTCGACCCGGTTCGGGTCGATCCGTTCCGGCCGACCCAGGGGGGGTCGGCCCGGGCCCGGACCCCCCGTCTTCGGACCATTTTCGGTCTTTGGCCCGTATCATGAGCTACGGGCCTCCAAACGACGCGCCGTCAGCGGCAATGCGATCCTTGGATCGAGACGGTCATTTCAGTATATCGCACTCAAGGTTTTGGATTATTTTGGGTTCGGCCGGGTTAGTTCGTACACCAAACCAACCGGGCCCTCGGAGCGGAAACACTCATATCTTGAGCTACGGACGTCCGATTGATGTGCCGTCGACTTTGATGGATTCTTCTAAGGGAGACAGATCTTTTGCCTTACTCCGCTCGAAGGGTGGCTAGATCATTTTTAATTAGTAGTTTCATAATATGTATCCTTATTTTACACCCATAATACATATTCCCATTCCATTAGTCATTTCCTTTGGTTATTTATCCTATATAATTGACATGTTGGAAGTTCAATATTTTTACTCACATGGACTTCGTCAATTGAAATCCCATGAAGAATATTTTTTCTCATACAATGCGGGTTATAAAAAAACCAACTTTTTTGTTGTCAATCGTATAATTTGATTCTTAATTACACTTAATCACCAAGTTTCACAATCTATTTTCTAACTAATTTTAGTTCTTATGAATAATATTATTCAATTATCAATCACATCCTGTATGAACATCAATAATCTGAGATCTAGTAATTTATTAAAAAAAATAGTGGGATTAATAATAATTAAATAGAGAATTGATATAATAAGGAGAATTAATTCATAAGATTTCCAAACCATGACACATTCCATTCATTCTAAGACACCATAGAATTAACATACTATATTCATGGTCATCATCTATTCAAATCCTTAATAAAATAATAAAATATGATTTAATATTAAAATATCACCACAGAGTGACTATCTAGGATTGTTGTCTTTGTAACATTAACCATATGCTACAGAAAATTGTGTTTGTACCAATTCTTCCCCATTTAGAATTTCTATCCCTTGTGAATCTATTCCATAACTTCATCCACATTCAAGAATCCATATATCGATTTATTTTATAGGATAACCATACAACCTCTACTATATGAAATATTTAGGATGATATCATATACATAGACTCAAAAACAAAATTATAAACAATGGTTTCTAATGATAATATCTAAAAACAATTAACTCTACTATGTTTCCAATTATATAGGAAAAAGCATAACATGCATAGAGAAGAGACACTTTCAATGAATATTAAATATACTTACACAATAAAATTTCTCTAGAACCATTAATGTTTAGTTTAGATGGATAATAGATATATAAACATCTTATTTAAGAACAATTTTCATCAACAAAAGTATCTTTCTATATATATGGTACTCTTCTAGACATATCCTACATAGAACAATACAACAACACCTAGGGAAGGATACCCCAAGAAAATGTGAGATTAGATTCTTTATAAGGGTATACAATTGAGATATCAATAATTTAATATCATAAAGTGATCATATGGGTTATATAACATAATTAGGTAGAATTTTCCAACATAAAAGATTAATTCTTATAAAACCATCGAAATGAAACTAAAATATCACTACATATGTTGAATCATGACCAATATGGGTGTAATCATAATAATTTTCATTGAATTTCAATATCATAATAATGATTCTTAATAATAATAGAAAACCAAAATTATAATGACCCACTAGTTTTCATTTCCTTGAGAATACAAAATTTATTTAGGTGGCCTTAATTGACATGATAATGATTCCCATGGATGGAAATAAATGATGAAGGGTTTGAAATAAAATTCAGGGACGATTTTACCTTTATTAAATAAACCACTAAACCAACAAACAATGATGGAAACGTTCACAAAATGATAAATGAAAAAAATAAATACAACACAACTAATTTATTCATATCAAAACTACACCAATGAGTTAAAAAGTGAAAGGCCAAAACAATAATCAAAATAAATAGTGGAAGAACAACAAAAGACTCCCAAAGGTCCAAAAGATTCCATACTTCACACACTCAAGCTCCAAAATCACAGAAAAATCTAGGTATCCTAAGGTGGTGCTAAAAACATTTGATTCGTCACCTTTTCCCATGTTCCAAAATATAACATATACAAAAGCACCAAAAAGAAAAATTAGGGTTGAGTGTAACACTCAATTGATTTCCCCCAATGAAATCCATACTTAGGACACTAAGATAGAAGAGTAGTCAACATTTCTATAAAATATTTTAAAATAATAAATTTCTCAAAATAGTTTACAAATACATATAAACATTTTTCCAAAACTATTTATAACCAAAATCATAAAATTAAAATTAAAATGAATATTTGAGAAACTTATTTTCCTATAAACATAAATAAACACTGATTTAAAAAAATTTGTCAATATTTCATTGGCATACCAAATCAATTTCACACATCCTCACAACAAACCATGCATGCTATGTGATGAAAATTCTATACTCATTAGTAGTTTCTCGAAATTCATCCAAGTCATTATGAGGTAATTATATCCAATGTTCCATTAACCCTTTGGCACTGATTAAAATTCTATATTTCAACCAAGCGCCATATTTGATATGTGAGCTCATACAATAATATTCCCATGGATCATGCCATAACACATCTTCAGTAAAACAAAAATTTTATTGATAACCAATTTTCCATCAAAACAATTTATAGGCCAATAAAATTGAATAAAATTCCATTTTTAATGAAAAAACCCATTCACAACAAAAAATTTAGATATTATAAAAAATACCCAATTTAAAATCACAATTTTATATTCATGAAACTAAAACAACTTTCCCAATAATTCACTGAGATTACACAATTTCACAAAACAGATAAATCATCACTAAATCATATTACATTCATGTAATGAACCGACATCTCACAAAAATTTCATTATATTTCATCAATTCTAATCTAATCTAATATATTCATTGTAGTGTAAATAAGAGTGAAGCCCCCTACCACAAAGGTTTTGAAAAAAACTTACATAGGATGAAGAACACTCACCCTACGAGGATTTAATTCTACCTAAAATGCCTTAGATATCTCCTCCTAGCATCAAAAAACCTAAATCTCATCATATATGGAATACTCCTGCATAGATCAATGCATAATAGTAAATTATTAGAAAATGAAAGAGGTGTGGTGTAGTAGATCTATGTAGATCCATGAAATGAGATAATAATGGTGAAGAACCTCACTTGCTATGAGAATTGGGATTGAAAACTCAAAGGGAGGGCTCTAGATCGGTTCCAAATTGCTTGTTAGTGGTTTCAAAATCCTCAATAGAGGGAGATCAAAACTAAAGGACGTTTTGGAGAAAAAATAGAAAGTATGATAAAAAGTGAGTACAATCTTAAATAATGATTTTACTTTTTCCATGTACATGTTTAGACTACAAAGTTAGACAAACAATGCACTAACCGTGCAATAGATAATGCCTTATGGAAACCCCCTACATAGCCTCCTTACATGGTACCCCAAGACGTGCTCAATCTGTGTTGAATCTACTTCCTCAAAACTGGAACAATGTACTATTTCTTCTATGATGTCCTCACGGTTGATAAAAATTGTGTGCAGGCTTTACGCATCTACTTTAAGCTAAAAACATATTAAATGTTTGACCAAATCTCTCATCCTTCGGTCTTTCATAAAAAAAATCTTGTAAGGGTTCCATATTAGAAACAAGGGGTACTAAATTACCCCCAGTGTTGGTATTTTCGTCCTCATATTTTAAAAAATTTCATGGCCTTAAAAGATTTTTTCACATTTCTCCTTCATTTCATTCTCACGTTAAAATACTCTTCTTAAATCAGACCATGTTTCCATAAATCACGTACTAGACAAATTATTTTTCCAAAAAATATGTTCTCTTACATTTCCACAATCTGCACTAGGATAACTAACAAATATGCATCAATCTATTGGTTAACATGATCCCATATGATAACAAGGACATGATGAGGATGATACTTCTTCAACTGAGCTACATGGAATATATTATTCACCGAACTGAACAGTGGTGGAAATGCCAAAAGATATTGAACCGATACAAACCGTTCTAGAATCTCTAAAGGGCCAATTTATCAAGGATATATGTAGTACCATCAGTTTTAGGTATTCAGACCTTTTTAATTCCATTTTATGTGATTAATTTTCATGAGATGGGTAAGGAAGAGGTTGGAGGAGTTTGTATTGGTTTTGTATGAGTTTGGAGGCTTTTCTATGGGTGCATGGTTTGAGCACGGCTAATGGGAACCGTGTTGGTGATCCTGGAAACCATGCAGGGAGAGGCAGGAGGCTTCGCATAGCCTACGCATGGTTTTCCAAACTGTGTGAGGTAACCATGCAGACCCTTGCTCTCGTGGTAGTAGTGTGCAAACGGTTAGCCTACAGTTTTCTAAACCGTGAAGACTAACTGTGTGGCCACTTAAAATAGGGTTTTAAAACCCGAGTTCACCCGGTCTTGCCTCATTACTCTCCAAACATTCTCCCACTCGATCCTCACTCATTATTTAGGGTTCTTAGGGGTTGAGGGTGCTCTCCCACTCATTTTGAAAGAGTTTTGAAAAGGTTTATTATAGGTTTCAAGGTGGTTTCTCCCGGGTAAGTCTCTCCTCTTGGTTTTCTTTTGTTTTTATCTATATCTACATCCCTTTAGTTCTTGGTTTTATATATCTACTCTTTTTATGTGAAGATCAAGGGTTGTATTTTCGTTGTATGATGATTGTAAGTATTTTTAAAGTTAGTGAAGTGGATCTATAGAGGTTTCAGTGGTGCGTTCGCTGGATTTGAGGATCGATTGCATGTTGGTCGAGTTCGTTGGAACCCTAATGGTAGGTGGCTTCTCTCTTGACTCCACTTAGGTAGAACTATTGGTTCGTTGTTACAATTAATTTGTTGTGATGAAAAATTAATTGTATTTTGTTGTGAAAAATTGGTTGTAAATCCTTTGGGTGATGTTTTGGGGATTTTTGAGAAAAAGGGTTTTATGGTGAAAGGCACTTGTTGTGGATTTTAAAATAGATATTTTAAAATGGGTTATTGAGATTGATTTTGGAGAATGGTTGATGAAAAATGTTTTTCAATAAAGATGTTGTTTTTATTGAAATGTGTTTTTCATGGAAAATGGTTTTCAAAAAATGGATGATTTATTAAAGAGGATTTGTATGTGATGTAATTGTATGATTTCATGTCGATGTGACATTGGTGGGATATATGCTTGGTAGTTATTGATTGGAATGTTGTGTGGAAGTGGCGAGAAGTACCGCTATAAGAAGGGGATTGATATTGGACAGAAGGGACACCATCAAAGGGTAAGTTGACGAGAAGTGCCACTAGTTGTGAATGGGTGAACGGGTTGGAGAGAAGCTCCAACATTGGGTTGTGGTTGGGATCTACCACTAGGTTTTAATGGGTTAACGGGTTGGACGGAAGATCCACCGTGTGGTTGTTTCAGTTGTTTTTTTGTGCATTGCTTTGCAAGTTGGAAATTGTTGAGCTAGTGTGTGAATGATGAAATGGATTGTGTGATGTTTGATGGAATTCCCTTGGTTTCTTGGTTTGGGTGTGATGGCTTGGTAAGGGTATTTTTGGCTTATGGAATTGTTTTACTTGTGATTATTTTATATAAAATGTTTTATATAAGTGTTCAAATAGTTTTATCCTAGAGGCAAGCATAGGGAATACATTTGGAGAAATCCTACTATGTTTTAGTACTCACCCCCTGATTTTGAATTTTGGTGTCTTTCCAGATGTTGTGTACAGTGACGTTGGAAAAAAGAAGGCATCACCCTCGTTTTGTGGCGCATCATGATGTCTGGGTGGATATTGGAGCATGTAGCTTGGTGTGGAGCCCTGGAGTGTGTCTTGGCTTATTTTGGGTATTTTGTTGAGTCTTCTGCGTAGTACTCTGATATGTTATTGGGTGTATTGTTTTTTGGTTGTATTGTGGAACAACATGGTTGGCATTAGAGAACATGTGCTAGAATTTTTTGATCTAAATTCCTCATATAGTGGTTGGTAGTGGATGGTTTGGTTGGTTTTGACTTAAGGGAAAATCATTCCCCAATTTGTTCTCAAATCCCTCGGCATTTATTTCCATCCTTTGGTTCCTTGGAAACGTCGCCTAAGGCCAAGTAACCCTCAACACCTCATCAAGCCAATGAGGTAGGGGTGGGGTGTTACAAATGGTATCAATTTTTTCAGTCCTTAGCTTTCAATTGAGAGTAGTTGTTTGGTCGCTTTGGCTCCTTGGATTTGGAGTTGACATTCGTTGTGGTATATTCACTGAGTTAGGATGGTAGCAAGGTGTAGGAATGTTAGAACATGAAATGTATTGTATAAAAGGAAGTAGCTAAACCTTTTATGCTGAACTTCAAGGTACCATGGAGTTGGTTACATAAGTATTTTGGAGACACTTATAGGCATTAGATATCTCAATGCCATGGGTGTAGCCAATGAGATGAGCAAGACATGCATGGTAGAAATGACTTCCCACTAGGATGCATATTTCATTGAGGTATAATGATTTATGGTGTGATATGAATGTGTGAAATTGAAATGTAAATAAATTTGGTATTTTGAAAAGGGTTTGGTTTTCAAAATGGTGAAACATCGAAAATGTGGAAAGGTTGAGATCCTCGTTGTGATAGTATTATTTAATGTGATTTGAAATGGGATTTCATGATTTCTATGGAAGTGACACTCGTGGTTGTTTGTTATCTTTTTATAGAAATGGCACCGGGTAGGCGTCATAGAGACCAACCAGAAGTGGCCGATGAGAATGTGTTTACAACTGAGCCTCAGGTGAACTAGTAGCTAGTGCAAACCATAGTGCAAGATTTCCAAGCTGTGGAAAGTGGAAATAAAGAGGATCAACCAAGGCATGTGGATCATGCGGGACCCGTTTCAAAAGAAGAATCCACCCATATTCAGGTGTGATTTAGTGCCGGAGAGGGCAGAACCATGGTTTATTATAATGAACAAGATTTTTGAGTTCTTGGGAACACAGGAAGAGTTAAAAGTAAATTTTTCCACATATATGTTGGAAGATCATGCCCTTCTGTGGTAGGAGTAGGTAGTCCAAGAAGGGACGGAACATGGTGTGTTGTTGGAAGGCTTTTATGAATTGTTTAATAAAAAATTCTACCCACATATGTTCAAAATTCAGTGTACGTCTGATTTCATCAGTTTGGAGAAAGATATTATGTTTGTGATGGAGTATGCAACTATGTTTATGAACTTAGTGAGGTTTTCACCAGAGGTGGCGGGTAGAATTTCGTCGAAGGAAAGATTATTTGAAGCATTGTTAAGGCAATAAATCCATTCAAAGGTAGCATTACTGTGTATAGATGATTATACAGATATGGTGAATAGAGCCTCGGTGGCTGAGCGGGATCTTTTGGACGCTCTGGGTGGAGGAAGTATGGTGGTAACAATGGGGAATATTGGGAACTCTAATGCTAGGTTCTAGCAGAGAAGGGATAGTTATTCCTAGGGGGTAGTATGGCACATAATCCTATGGTAGGATCAGTGAATCTTCCTCCGAATCCCCATAGCAAACCAAAATGTTTCATTCTTATAAATACTCAAAAGTCAAAAGTTACTATTCACAAAAAAAAATTCTCATCTTATTGAACTACATTTTACTTACTAATGTCATTTGTGTCTCTCGGATTTTTGAAATTATATTCAAAGAAGCTGTAAAATTACCTTTTATGCAAATTTGCAAATCCACCTAGAAGGTGGGTAAAAGACGTTAATAAGTTCAATAACATTATATAAATATAATATTATTATACTATGACACCAATGAATTACATTTATCATATATAGGTATTATGTATCTATTTTTTATCTAATATAAATTTAAATATAATAACTAATTATTTAAATTAAATATCGATTTTAAACCATAAGGTAGTGTTTTTCACTATTCAGGAAAATTTTAATTTTTTTAGAAAAATACAAAAAAATCACACTAAGGTAATTTTGATATTCCGAATCAAAAAATGAAGATAATTTTTGAAAAATAAAATGATTTAAATTTCAAAATATGGGTATTAATATTCATAATGGCTAGTTTGATTTGTCCTGTGGTGGTAGAACTCGATGTTGCATACAGTGTAAGCTATTGTATAATTCAAAGAGAAACGTACCTTGGAAGCCTGAGGTGTTAAAAAATTGGTCAATAAATATGTATTTAGAGGTTTAAATAAGTTTAGAGAGTGAGTTCCCTTTTATAGTTGAGCAAGAGTTGCATTCTTGTAAAGACTCAAAAGTATTAACCATTGAGAGGTCTGGATTACGTCAAATGACTCCAAATCTGATAGTTATTATTTTATGATGGATTATATGGTCGATTGAAACCTCCCCTATAAAAATAAATGTATTTTTTAAAGAATTTAATGTCTTAAATTATATGATTCCCAATATTTTCTTAGTCTTTTGGGTTTTAAATACGATAACTTGTTTTCTAATTATGGAAATTTATTTTTTATTAATATATTTGAGTAGAAATTATTTTATTTTTTGGGGCCAATAATTCTAAATATGAATTATAATATATAAAATAAAATAAAATCATATTTGGGTCTGAAATAAATTTTAACATAGATACAAGTCACTTGCAAAAATACCACATTAACTTAAATCTCACTAAATTCAGTTCTACTATTTAACAATGAATATATTCAATATAATAGAAACATTATTCAAAAAATGGAAAATATTTGGTATTTATCAAAATTTATAAATCACTTTAAATAATATATGTATTTTAGTAATTATATGTCATGTAAAAATATATCATTTATTAAGAAATAACATTTATATCAATATTGACACTATTTTATTAATTTAACTCAAAAAATAATCAATAAAATAATGGAATTATAATATGTAGTTTCTAAACTATATAACATGAATTATTCATCTAATAAAATTCAGTGAAATAATTCATTAAATAAGCTTTACTTTTATGATTTTTGAATCAGTTTCTATATTTTTTATTAACTAAACAATTTATATGATGGAATTTCTTAATAATATTTAGTAACTAATTCATATCAAAAAATTAATGACATATTATTATGATAGTAAAAATAGGTTTATATTAATATTTAATATGTATAAATGAACAAATGTTTTTTCCCTATCCCAATGTATTGTAGATAATAAAATTTGGAAAAGTAGTTGTCCTTTTCATTACTTAACACATTATATGGGTCATATTCTTTGGATTGTGGACCTGAATTTTTATATTTCATATTATTTTATTTAAAAGTAAAACATAATCATTTAATAAAATTTATATAATAGTTTATGTCATTCTGACTCTTATCATTCTATTTTAACCACATGGCATCCCAATTTTGACCTTAACTTTGAAAATAATTTTTAATTTAAAAACTATTCATTTTGGTAAAAAAGTATGATTAACTTATTATAAATAATAAAATATTATGATTTAGATTTGGATTATTAATTTTTAAATAAAATTCATTTATGTTTAAAAATTACTTAAAAAATAATCTCATAGACGTTACATGAATGTGGGTTCTTATAAGAAAAAATCTCAAAAGTTTACAATGTTTTTATATCAAATATTAATCTATAATTGATAAAAATGATTTAAATTTTATTAATATATTATTTATTGAACTAATTATACATTAAAACCAATTTAAAATATATTTTAACATTATAAATAAATATAACAAAATTAATGTTTTAATTAAAATTCAATATTTTCACTATGTATCAAAAACTAAAACCATTCAAAAAAGACTTCAAAATTAATCCTATGATAATTTTGATATTCCACATTCAAAAATGAATTTTTTATTTTATAAAATACTTTATTAAATGTTCCAAAAAAAATTTATAATATTTTTTCCATAAAAAGGCAATAAGACTACATTTTCTATAAATACATTTTTAAAAAATGAAATTTTATTATTTTATTATAATTTTCATTAAAAAGTAAAAATTTAATATAAAGAATATAATTGATCATATAATATTTTAATTTCACTATAAGTACTAAAAAAATTTATTTTTAACATTTATTTAACGAAAACACACATGTGTGCATAATTAATTTCCTAAAAAACACTTCCTGTTATTTTTAAAAAAAAAATTAATTAGCCACCCAAAAAATATATAATCATGTGTAAAAAATATTATCATAATTTAATTAATATTATTCATAACCTACATTAACGATGGGTAGTTTATAACTATCATATGGAATAATATTTTTTAAATTATATGGCATGTTAGGTAAAAAGTCAGTGATGGGTATTACACAAGATTAACATGAAATTGTTTATAACGTATGAAAAACATTGAATTTTGCATAATTTTAGCTAAACATTGTATTTTATGTAACATAAAATATATAAATATATTAAATATATTTTAAATAAAATCACAAAATATCTAGGTGTTATAGGAATTAAAATGAATAATTCCCATATTCCCCAAACATAATACATTTAAATTTAAATTCTACCATAGGATAAAATTAATTTCCCTCTATAGTAATCATCATTTTTAATTATTAGTTTCTTAATATCTATCCTTATTTTACACCCATAATACATATTCCCATTCTATTTAATCATTTCCTTTGGTTATTTATCTTATATAATTGACATGTTGGAAGTTCAATAATTTTACCCACATGGACTTCGTCAATTGAAATACCATGAAGAATATTTTTTTTCATACAATGTGGGTTATAAAAACACCAAAGTTTTGGTAGTCAATCATATAATTTTATACCTAATTACACTTAATCACCATGTTTCACAGTCTATTTTTTAATTAATTTTAGTTCCTATGAATAATATTATCCAATTCTCAATCACATCCTATATGAACATCAATAATCTGAGATCTAGTAATTTATTAAAATAAAAAATAGTGGGAGTAATAATAATTAAATATAGAATGGATATAATAAGGAAAATTAATTCATAAGATGTCTAAACCATGACACATTTTATTCATTCTAAGACACCTTAGAATTAACATACTATATTCATGGTCATTATCTATTCAAATCCTTAATAAAATAATAAAATATGATATAATATTAAAATATCACCACAGAGTTAATATATAGGTTTGTTCTCTTAGTAACATTAACCATATTCTAGAGAAAATTGTGTTCGAACCAATTCTTCCCCTTTTAGAAACTCTATCCCTTATGAATCTATTCCATAACTGCATCCACATTCAAACATCTATATATCTATTTATTTTATAGGAATACCATACAACCTCTACTATATAAAATATTTAGGATGATATCATGTACATAGACTCAAACCCAAAATTATAAACAAAGTTTGATAATGATAATATCTAAAAACAATTAACCCTACTATGATTCCAATTATATAGGAACAAGCATAACATTCATAGAGAATAGAAATTTTCAATGATTATTATATATATTTACACAATAAATATTCTCGAGAACCATTAATGTTTAGTCTACATGGATAATAGATATATAAACATCTTATTTAAGTACAATTTTCATCAACAAGACTATCTTTCTCTATATATGGTACTCTTCTAGACATATCCTACATAAAACAATACAACAACACCTAGGGAAGGATACCCCAAGAAAAGGAGAGATTAGATTCTTTATAAGGGTATACAATTGAGATATCAATAATTTAATATCATAATGTTATCATATGGGTAAGATAACATAATAGGGTAGAATTTTCCAACATTAAAGATTCATTCTTATAAAACTGTCGAAATGAAACTAAAATATCAATACATATATCGAATCACGACCAATATGGGTGTAATCATAATAATTTTCATTGAATTTCCATATCATAAAAATGTTTCTTAATAATAATAGAAAACCATAATTATAATGACCCACTAGTTATCATTTCCTTGATAAAAAAAATTTATTTATGTGGCCTTAAATGACATAACAATGATTTCCATGGATGGAAATAAAAGATGAAGGGTTTGAAATAAAATTGTGGGATGATTTTAACATCATTAAATAAACCACTAAACCAACAAACAATCACCGAAACGGTCACAAAATGATACACGAAAAAAATAAATACAACAAAACTACTTTATTCATATCAAAACTACACCAATGAGTTCAAAAGTGTAAGGCCAAAACAATTATCAAAATAAATAGTGGAAGAACAACTAAAGACTCCCAAAGGTCCAAAAGACACCATGCTTCGCACACTCAAGCTCTAAAATCACTAAAAACCCTAGGTATCTTAAGGTGGTGCTAAAAACATTTGATTCGTCATCGTTTCCCGTGTTTCGAAATATAACATATACAAAAGCACCAAAAAGAAAAATCAGGGTTGTGTGTAACACTCAATTTTTATCCACAATGACATCCATACATTGGAGACTAAGATAGAAGAGTAGTAAACATTTCTATAAAATTTTTTACACTAATAAATTTCTCAAAACACTTTATAAATACATATAAACAAGTTTCTAAAACTATTTATAACCAAAATCATAAAATTAAAATTAAAATGAATATTTCAGAAACTAATTTTTCCATAAACATAACTAAAGACTGATTTAAAAAAATTTCTAAATATTTCTTTGGCATAACCAATAAATTTCACACATCCACACAAAAAACCATACATGCAATGTGATGACAATTCTATACTCATTAATAGTTTCTCGTCATTCATCCAAGTCATTATGAGGTAATTATATCCAATGCTCCCTTAACCCTTTGGTATTGATTAAAATTATATATTTCAACCAAGCACTATATATGAAATGTGTGCTCATACACTAGTATTCCCATGGATCATTCCAAAACACATCTTCAGTAAAACAACATTTTTATTGATAACCAATTTTCCATCAAAATAATTTATAGGCCAATAAAATTGAATAAAATTTCATTTTTAATGAAAAACCCCATTCAAAAAAACAATTTAGATATTATAAAAAAATACACAATTTTAAATCACAATTTTAAATTCAGGAAACTAAAACAAATTTCACAAAAATTTACTGAGATTACACAATTTCACAAAACAGATAAATCATCACTAAAGAAGATTACTTTTATGTAATGAACCAACATCTCACAAAAAATTTCATTATATTTCATCAATTGTAATCTAATCCAATATATTCATTTTATTGTAAATAATAGTGAACCCCCTATCTTAATGGTTTTGAAAATAACTTACATGGGATGAAGAACGCTCACCCTACAAGGATTTAATTCTACCAAAACTGCCTTAGATCTCTCCTCATAGCATAAAAGAAACTAAATCTCATCATATATGGAATAATCTTACATATATAAACACATAATAGTAAATGATCAGAAAAAGAAAGAGGAGTGGTGTAGTATATCTATGTAGATCCATGAAATGAGACAAGAATGGTGAATAATGTCACTTACTATGAGAATTGGGATTGAAAACGTATAGGGAGGGCTCCAGGTTGGTTCCAAAATTCTTGGTAGAGGTTACAAAATCCTCAACAGAGGGAGATCAAAACTTAAGGACGTTTTGGAGAAAAAATAGCAAGTATGATAAAAAGTGAGTACAATCTTAAAAAATATTTTACTTTTTCCCTGTACATGTCTAGACTGCAAAGTTAGACAAACAATGCACTAACCATGCATTAGATAATGCCTTATGGAAACCCCATTCATAGCATCCTTACAAGGTTCCCCTAGCCGTGCTCAAACCGTGCTGAATCTACTTCCTCAAAACTGGAACAATGTACTATTTCTTCTATGATATCCGCACGGTTTGTCACGAACCAGTCCGGGTCGCCATCCGACCCGGCGCCCGACCCGGTCCGCGGCAAGGCCCGAAGGGCGTTCCCGATCCCCACGGGCTGGCACAACTGCCCAGGTATCATGTTTAACAAGTGGGAACAGTTTTAACTGAAACAAGAAAAAAAAAGAAAAAAAACAACCAACCAGATAAATAATTGAAACTGGAAACAGACTACAAAACACACTTCTAAAATATAAACATGTTTAGGTCTACAATTTAACTAAAAACCCAAAATGAACAATAACAGGAAAAGAGAACTAAGCTCCCAAAACCATCCTCATGCGACACGAGAAGTTTCATCCCCAAGCTACCAATACCAGCCTGCACACGAAGACCAACAGCAACCGGAACTACCTTTGCTGAGCACGACGCATGACCTGGAATACACAAGAAACAAGGTCCACATACACCCGAAGGTGTACACAGGGTGTGATAGAAAGGCCCAGTAGGATGCCACTGAAGAAAAGTTCCATTCCATGACATCAAAAGACAATTTTAAGTGCTTATTCAAAATTATACTTTTAAAATGATTTTATGGAAAAACACTTACAAGCTAAATTCTAAAGAAAAACACAAAAAAGGACTCATTTCACAGACACGATTTTAAAGAAGGGAAAAGTTCATTATGAGCACACACACACTCTCTCACACACACACATACTCAAACACACACACATACTCACACACACATACACACACTCACACCCAAGTGGTCCTCCATATGCCAATGGTAGGCACCACACCATATATGGTAGATCACTATGGGTAAATCCCCTAAGGTTCATCTAGCTCGAGTGGGACCCTAGAAACCTCGTTTCTCAGTGAAACGTGGCTTAGAAGGCAATGACCCTCAGAAAATGTGGCTTAGAAGGCCACGACCCTCAGAACACGTGGCTTAGAAGGCCACGACCCTCAGATATCATATGTTTAGTTAGTGTTGCAATTGTCAATCCAGCTAAGGGAAATAGGAATGATACCCATCCGGCTCACTAGCACACTAGTTCTAGTCCGCCCACCTAGATACCCAGGGTTTTCCCTTGTGCTCAAACAAGTTTCATATTCACATGGTATATTGTTTTTCCAATATCACATACCAAACCAGACATTACACACAAGTCACCATTTTCACACCCAAACAACATTTCAAAAACTCAGGCATCCCAAAATACATTCCAAAAATATATTTTTCGTTACCAAATCATTTCGCAAAAACCCCATTTGGAAAACACTCAAACAAAGACATAAAAAATTCGCACAACTTAGAAAGAATTATTTTAATAACACAACAAGGGCCGACACAAATAAACACACCCAATTATAAAGAAGGGAGTAGTTCAATCCACCTGCTTAATAAATTGTCCTTAAAACTAGTTTCACACCAACCACACAATTATTTGAACCATATGCACCTCTTATAAAACACCAAAAACCGCTTTGAAGAAGCCATCATTGTTTACAAGACACTATTTTAAAAAAAAATAAACAAAACAAAGACAACACGCTTAAAATGATTCGCTACACATTAAAAATCCACATTTAGACATACACAACTCAATTACCCTTAAAAACTATGTTCGCACCAACCAAACATCACCTAGAACCCAAATTAAAAATATTGCACCAAAAACACACATATTTTTACATGCAAAGACCACTTTAATATCAATTTCACAGACAACAATTCCAAAACCACATTTTCACCATATAAACAATTGATTAATCAATTTTAGGACTTACCCCAATAAGGTCAAAATGAAAAACATGATCATTTCTAAAGAAAGTGAAACTTTAATGATGCATGCTTGTCAAAAAAAAATTAAAATGCATTTCACACAACTTATAAAGAACAACCAGTAATTTATGCGACAATACACATATAAACAACAAAATTATACTATTTCGGAAATCCAATTTCATTAGATAAGCATGCTAGAACATTATAAACATGGATTTCATCATGACATTAAATCATAGAACATATTAAATTAATTAAACAACCAAACTAAATTATCTAAAAGATGCCAAGACATGGAACTACATACCCCGAGACAGTGGCGGAGGGACCGAGGTGAACCAAAACATTGCGAGCTTGGCATGAAACACCCACTGCATGACCATCGCACCTCAAAGGACCTCGCGCAAACCCAAAACATGAATTCAACAAAAACTTCAAGTTAGAACCATTTAATCAGACCTTATATCCGTCGGAAAAACAAACCAGAACAACAAAACACAAAGAAAGAAATAAATAAATAGTAATAAATGCAATAATAATAATAATAATAATAATAATAATCAAATTGAGGTGCGGCTTAACTGGAGGGGAGGCCGCCGGATGGGACCCGGAAGTGGGAGGGGGTCCAGCGGGGTTCCATGGAGAGGGGTGCGATGTGACGGGGTAAAGGAGGGGAGAGGGATGCGACGGGCCGAGGGGGATCCAGGGAGGGAGTGGTGAACCATGGGGGTGCGGGGGTTTGTCAGAGGGCAGCACTGTGCTGGTGGAGAATCCGGCGGACTGCAGGAAAAAGGGGAGCGACGCAAATAGGGGTCGCGGCTGGAATAGAGAGGCGGTGTGGGCTCGCGACGGCTGTGACGAGTGTGACACGGAGATTGCGTGGAGCGGCTGGCCAAGAGGCGGCCGTGACGGGGAGATGATGGTGGGGCAAACAGGCCGGGTGATGGAGGAGGGTGATGGGCGCGACGGGCCTGGGATTTTTCGGAGTCGTGTGCAGCGCCGGAGGGGAGCTGCTTCAGAACAGGGGTGCGCCGGTGGGGCTCCTCTGGGAGGGACGAGGGGAGGTCAGTCCACCAAGGGGGGGGGGGGTTTCTCCTTCAGATGGCACAGGTGAGAGGGGCTGTCGAGCGGGCTCAAGGGGATGGGGGTTCGGCACAAGCAAAACCATAGGAGGGGGGAACTTCGACGGAGAGAAGAAAAAAAACGGGGTATGGGGGGGTAAGTCCCAACGCATCAAAGAAGGAAAAAAACAAATAAATAAAGAAAAGAAAAATAAATAAATAAAAATAAAACCAAAATAGATGGTAATAATAATAATAATAATAATAATAATAAATGGAATAAACATAACATGATATAAATAAACATAATAAGCTTAACAAAATTTAATAAAATGAAAGTCAATGAAATTAACTTAATAATAATATACCATATATTAATAAACACTGTGAACATATTAATGATAATAATAATAATAATAATAATAATTACCTTTTTCATTATCATTAAAATAATTATTTAATCTTCATTTGATTATCTCTATTTTTAAAGAGCCGGGCAACTACACGGTTACTCCGCGCGGCCCATGGAATTTTTTTTACAAAAGGACGATGATAACAGTAACAAACATAATAAAATTATCATCTTTAACACCATTTAATTTAAATCCTTTTTTAACCAACTAACTTAATCAATTTGATAATCAATTAATTAATTGTGCACCGAGCAGCCAGTGCGGATACTCGGGCGAGGTCATGCGGTGACCGGAGTGAGGTCACACAGCTTTGAAAGTGATGCGCTGGATGCACTCAAGACCATTACAAGCGTTTTTAAATTAAAACCTCAAATTTTATGTCGGTCTTAACACCGCACTCCCCGACGTAGAGAAAATTAAAGAAAATCATATTTAAAGATGATGGTTGTGACAATTCTCCCCACCATAAAGCTTTCCTTCCCCGGAAATCCACAACTAAGGCTGAACCTAAAAAAAAGACTGTTACCCCACTATGGTTAAAAGAGGATCACTACAAACACCATGCAACATGAGGCAATTGCATCGTGCTCAGAGGAAGTGACTCAAACGACAACCTCAAGAAACGCGTAAAAGGACTTTCCGATATGTGTCGCCCACCCCAAAGAGCTAGTATGCCTCCAGTTTATTGTTTTATAAGACGAACTCTTGAACCCACAGAAACCAACCTTACAAACCAAAACACCTCAAGAACTATTAAATGGAAACCACAACATTTGGTTAGAATGAACAAACAAGGTCAAACCACGTCGTTTGTCAGGAACGAACAACGAGACCAACCACGACCAAGAAGCACTTTCATCACCTATCGCCAACCCTTCTTTGGAAATAGAACCAAAAGAGAAACATGGGGAATCCTGAGGGGCTCCCCACCCTTAATAGCCTACTAACACCCAATACGAGACTGGAAAACCGACACGGGAGGTTCGAGCGGACTCCCTGCCATTAAAGAAAATTCCAGCACTGATTCATCCCAGAGACGTTTGTGCGAGACCCCAATGTGGGTCTCCCCGCCATTTGAACTAACGAAAGGTATAGAACATTGAAAATTTCACGATGGTAACCAAACACCCCACCACAAGGGGCGGGGAGGGAGGGGCTTGACCACCGGCCGCCAAAAGCATGACCCAAGACAAACCAGCATTCCCACATTCCTGGATGAGCACTAATCAGATTTGAGAAAAATTTACTAAAGAGGCTCCCATAAGGACCACTAAAGCAATTGCGTCTAGTGGGACGCAATCCCCAGGACTTTTAAGGAAGCGAGGCGAACCCGCCTCCACATGGTCGTGAAAACCTTATGCAACCCGACTTCTCATTCGGAGCGGATGAACCTTGGAAACAATTTAAACTGCCTCTGGTTTTAACACTGGTGACAGAAATAATGTTGGGGTCCCATACACTTCTGGGGTTCCTGACCACGCACCAGCTTCACTCCGAGGCCTATGGCTAGAGTCCTGATGTTTGAAGCATCTTCTTCCTCGCAGTCAGTCATTGAAGACTCTCGAGCGGAGCTTCTCATTTTGGTGCCACACGCAATCATATTGCACTCGAGGAAACACCATCAAACACAACACATTATAGCATCTGACTGATTATACACAGAACATTCACAAACATCAGAGTTGAAATGGTGCATGCGCATCACCCTTTATCACGCTGAATGAGAACACGACACCACAAATCATCACCTGAACATGTTCATTGTTGTTGAGAGGAACATTACGCTGATAAGGATTTTAATCCGCGTCTTGAACACCACGTGATTCCTGCAAATGACCATAGCAGCCTCATACGACTAGGTCTACCAAAATAGTAACCTAACAAGACCCTTTCCTTAAACGAAACAAACCAAAGACCAAAGTTCATTTAGGAAGATAGACCGCACAAACAACTTAGGGTTACTTCCACCGTTTTCCCACTGGAGTCTCCTTTACTACTTCCATTCCACCGTTGACTATCAAAGGGACCTCACGCTGCAAGACGTCACCAAGCATGACTCTTGCAGCCGATGTATATACTGCAAATCCCTTCAAGACACTGGTCAAGACTTAAAAATTCGGAACCGCCTTCACCCTTCCCCACTGGATTCCCTTTCGCAATTTATAGGGGAATCCTTCAATCATGACGACGTAAAACATCATACCCGACGACTCAGACAAATCAAAGAAACCAAAACTCTATTTAACTCCCCTCGTATCTGTCATCCCGCTGCAAGAGGATCCACTTAGTTGTAAAAAGGAGAGGTGGGTTCAATTCTAGAATTCAAAAAGAGAGTCCTTCAATCAAATGGAGTGCCGACCAACGGGGAATTCCCCATAGTTGTACTTCAATCACATGCTAACGCTTTATGAGGGGGGCATACACTAGTGAAGAAAGAAAACTATGAACCCAACCAAACTGGTCCAACAGTCAAGAAATACCACAAGAAAACACCAAACGTGCAGGGGAAACCACTACAAGGGCTCCCCAATGTACTCTTCAAATGAATTTACTAACCACACGCTTGCATACCAACTTATAAATAAGAACTCAAACTCGGGACACAAACCATTCAGAAAGAATACTCAGCTCAAAACGCCACACAAACACCATTTACTAAAACACCAAATTTTTCCTTTAACAAAAGATTTTGAGAATAAGAAAAACTTGTGGGTTGCACAAACACAAATGGTATCCCATGGGCCTCACACATGCATGTTCTCGTGCCGCACTGGCACCCACCTCATATCCATCCAAGAACTCATCCACTCGTTCCATTAACCATTTTTTCACATATACACTCATGCATGTGGTTTCCCACGAGAACACCAAGGGTCAAAAACAAACCATTCCATTTTTTTCAAAACCAAAACATCCAACCCACACCTTTCAAACCTCATCCTTCATTTTCTTTTTAAAGCGCTTCATTTAAAAATCATTTTCCAAGTCCAAAACATTTTTACTTAAAAACCAAATTCTCATTATTCCAAAGAAAAGAGACGAGAAATGACGCAAGAGAAATCTTGTGTCAGCGGGTGACGGGAATGTATGGTTGGCGGCCATACACCAGTCATGCCACTGCCATAGAGGGTATTCTAACACAGCGTCCTCGACTCCACATGGCTTGCCAGACCCTGCGAGCTCACTAGGACCATTGACCTTACCCCTTTTTTCCGATTTCCCATAGACAAGATTAAACGCAATGACCAAAAACACAGACAAACCTCAACACACATTGGAAACTTGAGTCCCACCACGAGGTGTGATGGCCAGGCACCTTACTCGTAGCCTGGAAGTCGAGTCCTGAAAACCTTAATTTTGGTCCACTCTGACTGTATCCCAAAAGGACACGACCCAAGAGAGCAAAACCTCCTTTGATACCATTTTGTCACGAACCAGGCCGGGTCGCCATCCGACCCGGCGCCGGACCCTGTCCGCGGCAAGGCCCGAATGGCATTCCCGATCCCCACGAGCTGGCACAAGTGCCCGAGTATCATGTTTAACAAGTGGGAACGGTTTTACCCGAAACAAGAAAAAAAAGAAAATAAACAACCAACCAGATAAATAATTGAAACTGGAAACAGACTACAAAACACACTTATAAACTATAAACAATTTTAGGTCTACAATTTAGCTAAAAACCCAGAATGAACAACAACAGGAAAAGAGAAATAAGCTCCCAAAACCAACCTCATGCGGCAAGAGAAGTTGCATCCCCAAGCAACCAATACCAGCCTGCACACAAAGACCAACTGCAACCGGAACCACCTTCGATGAGCACGACGCACGACCTGGAATACACAAGAAACAATGTCTACATACACCCGAAGTTGTACGCAGGGTGTGAGCGAAAGGCCCAGTAGGATGCCACTGAGAAAAAGTTCCATTCCATGACATCAAAAGACAATTTAAAGTGCTTATTCAAAATTATACTTTTAAAATGCTTTTATGGAAAAACACTTACAAGCTAAATGCTAAAGAAAAACACTAAAAAGGACTCATTTCGCTGACACGATTTTAAAGAGGAGAAAAGTTCATTATGAGCACACACGCACACGCACACACACTCTCTCACACACACACACACACTCACACACACCCACATACTCACACACACATACACACACTCACACCCAAGTGGTCCTCCATATGCCAACGGTAGGCACCACGCCATAGATGGTAGAGCACTATGGGTAAATCCCCTAAGGTTCATCTAGCTCGAGTGGGACCCTAGAAACCTCGTGTCTCGGTGAAACGTGGCTTAGAAGGCCACGACCCTCAGAAAACGTGTCTTAGAAGGCCACGACCCTCAGAACACGTGGCTTAGAAGGCCACGACCCTCAGATATCATATGTTTAGTTAATGTTGAAATCGTCAATCCAGCTAAGTGAAACAGGGACGATACCCATCCGGCTCACTAGCACACTAGTTCTAGTCCGCCCACCTAGATACCCAGGGTTTTCCCTTGTGCTCAAACAAGTGTCATATTCACATGGTATATTGTTTTTCCCATATCACAGACCAAACCAGACATTACACACAAGTCACCATTTTCACACTCAAACAACCACTACGAGAAAAATGGTTTTTTGCGACAGGTTATTTGCGACGGGGATAAATCTCATCGCAAATAGCCCCGTTAAAAACTTATTTGTGACGCGGGTATTTGCCCGTCGCAAATAAACAGCCTTTTGTGACGGGATTGCTTTCCCCGTTGCAAAAGAACTGGCGCGGTTTGCGCGCCAAATCGCGGGAAACATATTTGCGACGGGCGGTTATTGCCCGTCGCAAATAACCGGCGGCGGTAATAGGTATTTGCAACGGGAATATTCCCCTATCACAAATAGTATGTCGGCAGGTGGTTATTTGCGACCGGACCCGTCGCAAATAACTATTTAACCGTTGACCGTAATAAATGATGGATAAGGTATTTGCGACGGTTACCGTCGCAAATAATATTAGTTGCGACGGGCTACCCGTCGCAAATGGACTCGTCGCAAATAATCTAACCTATAAATACCCCCGTCCGTTTTTTTCAATTCATTCTCAAACTCTATCTTCTTCTTCTCTCAAAATTCTATTTATAGAGTTCACCGTTTCTCAAGTTTAATTTTTTTCTCCGGAGTTGATATTGAAGTTTTCAAGAATGATCAGAGATCAACCTCAGATCCATTTTCAAGGTATTTATGTTCATTTTAATTTAATATTTATTTTAATTTTTTTATTAGTTTCAATTATTCTTAATTAGTTGTAATTTAATTATGTTTACATTGTTTTGTTACTTAATAAATTTAAATTATTAGTATTGTTAATAGTTAATGGTAATTAGGAATAATTAGTAATAATTTTCAATAATTAAGAATAAATATTAATAATTAGTAATAAATACCAATAATTAGGAATAATAACATTATTACATTACTAGTATATTTTATTATTAATATTAAAATAATATAATTTTTTATATTATATACAATTCTCCTTTCATCTGTGTGTTTTCTGTCTTCACATTTATTATTTGTATGTGGAGACAGAAAACACACAGATGAAAGGAGAATTGTATATAATATAGAGAATTATATTATTTTAATATTAATAATAAAATATACTAATAATGTTATTATTCCTAATTATTGGTAATTATTCCTAATTATTGGTAATTACTCCTAATTATTGGTAATTATTCATATAATTACTAATAATTAGGAATAATTAGGAATAATTAATAATAATTAGTAATAATTACCAATAATTGGTAATAATTACCAATAATTAGTAATAATTACCAATAATTAGTAATAATTACCAATAATTAGTAATACTTACCAATAATTAGTAATACTTACCAATAATTAGTAATAATTACCAATAATTAGTAATAATTTGTAATAATTATCACTAATTATCAATAATTATCACTAATTAGTAATAATTACTAATAATTACCACTAATTAGTAATAATTAGGAATAATTACCAATAATTAGTAATAGTTAGAAATAATTAGTAATAATTAGTAATAATTAGTAATAATTAGTAATAATTAGTAATAATTAGTAATAATTAGTAATAATTAGCAATAATTAGTAATAATTACCCATAATTAGTAATAATTACCCATAATTATCAATAATTACCGGTAATTACCAATAATTAGGAATAATTACCAATAATTAGTATTAATTACCAATAATTAGTACTAATTACTAATAATTACCAATAATTAGTAATAATTACCAATAAATAGTAATAATTACCAATAATTATTAATAATTACCAATATTAGTAATAATTAACAATAATTGGTAATAATTACCAATAATTAGAAATAATTACCAATAATTAGGAATAATTACCAATAATTACTAATAATTACCGATATTTAGTAATAATTAGTAATAATTAGGAATAATTACCGATAATTAGTAATAATTAGTAATAATTAGTAATAATTAGTAATAATTACCAATAATTAGGAATAATTACCAATAATTAGTAATAATTATCAATAATTAGTAATAATTTCCAATAATTACCAATAATTAGTAATAATTACCGATAATTAACAATAATTAGTAACAATTAACAATAATTAGTAATAATTACCAATAATTAGAAATAATTACCAATAATTACCCATAATTACCGATAATTACCAATAATTAGGAATAATTACCAATAATTAGGAATAATTACCAATAATTAGTAATAATTACCAATAATTACAAATAATTAGGAATAATTACCCATAATTACCAATAATTACCGATAATTATCGATAATTAGTAATAATTAGGAATAATTTTTAATAATTACCAATAATTAATAATAATTACCAATAATTACCCATAATTACCAATAATTACCTATAATTAGAAATAATTACCAATAATTAGGAATAATTACCAATAATTAGGAATAATTACCAATAATTAGGAATAATTACCAATAATTACCAATAATTAGTAATAATTACCAATAATTGGTCATAATTACCAATAATTAGTAATAATTACCAATAATTAGTAATAATTAGTAATAATTACCAATAATTAGTAATAATTAGTAATAATTAGTAATAATTAGTAATAATTAGTAATAATTACCAATAATTAGTAACACTTAACAATAATTAGTATTAATTACCAATAATTAGGAATAATTACCAATAATTACCAATAACTACCGGTGAATAGTAATAATTAGTAATAATTAGGAATAATTACCAATAATTAGTAATAATTAGGAATAATTCCCAATAATTAGTAATAATTAGTAATAATTAGTAATAATTAGTAATAATTAGTAATAATTACCAATAATTAGTAATAATTAGTAATAATTAGTAATAATTAGTAATAATTAGTAATAATTAGCACTAATTAGAAATAATTAGTAATAATTAGTAATAATTAGTAATAATTAGTAATAATTACCAATAATTAGTAATAATTAGTAATAATTAGTAATAATTAGTCATAATTAGTAATAATTACCAATAATTAGTAATAATTACCAATAATTAGTAATAATTCGTAACAATTAGTAATAATTACAAATAATTAGTATTAATTATCAATAATTATTAATAATTACCAATAATTAGTAATAATTAGTAATAATTACCAATAATTAGTAATTATTAGTAATAATTACCAATAATTAGTAATAATTAGTAATAATTAGTAATAATTACCAATAATTAGAAATAATTACCAATAATTAGTAATAAATAATAATAATTAGTAATAATTAGTAATAATTAGTAATAATTAACGATATTTAGTAATAATTACAAATAATTAAGAATAATTACCAATAATTACTAATAATTACCGGTAAATAGTAATAATTAGTAATATTTTGTTATAATTAGTAATAATTAGTAATAATTACCAATAATTAGTAATAATTACAAATAATTAGTAATAATTACCAATAATTAGTAATAATTACTAATAATTAGTAATAATTAGTAATAATTGGTAATAATTAGTAATAATTACCAACAATTAGTAATAATTACCAATAATTAGTAATAATTAGTAATAATTAATAATAATTACCAATAATTAGTATTAATTACTAATAATTAGTAATAATTACCAATAATTACCAATAATTAGTAATAATTAGTAATAATTAGTAATCATTAGTAATAATTACCAATAATTAGTAATAATTAGTAATAATTAGTAATAATTAGTAATAATTAGTAATAATTAACAATAATTAGTAATAATTAACAATAATTAGTAATAATTAATAATAATTAGTAATAATTACCAATAATTAGTAATAATTACCAATAATAAGTTATAATTACCAATAATTAGTTATAATTACCAATAATAAGTATTAATTACCAATAATTAGTAATAATTACCAATAATTACCAATAATTAGTAATAATTAGTAATAATTAGTAATCATTAGTAATAATTACCAATAATTAGTAATAATTAGAAATAATTAGTAATAATTAGTAATAATTAGTAATAATTAGTAATAATTAGTAATAATTAACAAAAATTAGTAATAATTAACAGTAATTAGTAATAATTAACAATAATTAGTAATAATTAACAATAATTAGTAATAATTTACAATAATTAGTAATAATTACCTATAATTACCCATAATTACCAATAATTATCCATAATTACCGATAATTACCAATAATTAGAAATAATTACCAATAATTATGAATAATTACCAATAATTAGTAATAATTACCAATAATTACCAATAATTAGTAATAATTACCAATAATTAGTAATAATTATCAATAATTAGTAATAGTTAGTAATAATTACCAATAATTAGTAATAATTAACAATAATTAGTAATAATTACCAATAATTAGGAATAATTACCAATAATTACCAATAAATACCGGTAAATAGTAATAATTAGTAATAATTAGTAATAATTAGTAATAATTAGTAATAATTAATAATAATTACCAATAATTAGGAATAATTACAAATAATTAGTAATAATTAGTAATAATTACCAATAATTAGTAATAATTAGTAATAATTACCAATAATTAGTAATAATTAGTAATTATTACCAATAATTAGTAATAATTACCAATAATTAGTAATAATTACCAATAATTAGTAATAATTACCAATAATATTAGTACTATGAAAATAATAAAAAATTTATATAATATTAAAATTATCAATATTTGTAACAGGTTTTGCTTTATTCTCAACATATTTAATTCTTAAAGGGTCAATTTTTAGGCCTATCTCAATAAAAAGTTTGCGTCAGTCATGTATGATGTAAACTCTATAATTATCCTAGCATGAGTGTTTTTTCTAACAAATTATTTAAAACCAGTAATGCTTTTATATTTTATAGAAAAATATGGAACAACGAGGTCATCAATAATCATTATTAGGTGACCGCATATGGATAAATCAACGTAGAAATCCAAATGGTTCTGGTTTAAATCTAGTATATGTAGAGGGTGTGGAGTCTTTTTTATCATTTGCGGCATCAAATCCATAATTTGTTTCAGAAGAAAAAATAAAATGTCCTTGCAGAAAATGTGCATTGAGAACGTTTGACACGTTTGACAAAGTGGAGGGAACATCTCTTACGTTTTGGTTTTCAACCATATTATGTTTTTTGGTATCAACACGGTGAACTCAGTTTCAGAGCAGGTGATACCAACTTGATTCCGGATCCATCTCGGTTTCAAGATTTAGTACATGATGTTGCAGGTTCATCTTTTCAACATACAAAATTTCATACTGAGAGCAGCATTGATGTGGACAATTAGTGACTTCCCGGTTTATGGGATGTTATCTGGCTGGAGTACACATGGTCAGAAATCATGTCCTTACTGTATGGGAGAGAACAAAGCATTTATTCTCATTCATGGAAAGAAACCTTGTTATTTTTACTGTCATCGCAGATTTCTTCAAGCTGATCATCCTTTTCGCAGAAACAGATCTCATTTCAGAAAAGGAACAGTTGAAAGGGATGAACCTCCAAAAATGCTATCAGGTTCGGAGTTAAAATCAGTTGTATTTTCATTACCTCCCATCACTTTTGGTCCCACAATAAACCAACAGAAAATTTCTGGTTTTGGGAAAGAACACAATTGGATTAAACGTAGCATATTTTGGGATTTTCCATATTGGTCTGATTTGTTGGTCCGACACATGTTAGATGTCATGCATATTGAGAAGAACTGTTTTGATAATTTGTTTCATACAGTTTTGGATACGCCAGGAAAGAGCAAAGACAATGTAAATGCACGTTTAGATTTTACCCAAATTTGCAGGCGTCCAGAATTGGAACTGTTTGAGAATGTCAGAACAAAAAGGTTACTGAAACCAAAAGCAGCTTATACACTATCTAAAGAAAACCGTTTATTATTTTGTCGGTGGATTGCAGATTTGAGACTTCTAGATGGTTGTGCATCCAATTTGGGTAGATGTGTAAAGAATGGACATAATACTGGATTAAAAAGTCATGATTGTCATGTTATAATGGAAAGACTTCTACCCATTGGATTAAGAGGTCTGTTGAATTCTGTGATTTGGGATTCCATAACAGACATGTTTCATTTTTTTCGGGAAACTTGTGCGGCTACAGCAGATTATGATGCTCTAGGAAAACTTGAAAAAGATGTTGTTGTAATTATATGTAAACTGGAAAAAATATTTTTGCCATCTTTCGTCGACTCAATGGAACATTTGATTTTAAATTTGCCATATGAAGCCAAATGTGGAGGTCCAGTACAGTTTCGATGGATGTACCCATTTGAAAGATGCATGCAAAAATTGAAAATAAAAGTACGTAACAAAGAATCTGTTGAAGGATCTATTGCAAAAGCTTATTTCCAAGAGAAAATATTTTTTTTATGCTCCCATTATTTTGAATCTGAGTATCCTTCAAAACACAACTGAATGGGACGGAACGAGAGGAATATTGATGAAATCGACAATCAATTATCTATTTTCAACCATCCAGAGCTTGGTTTTGGTGGAGTTTATGAACGCTGGCTTCCAGATGATGAACATCATAGAGCTCATACGTATGTTTTGCTCAATTATGAAGAGATGACATCAGTTGTACTGTAAGTGTTTATATCACTTATTCTATAATTTATGTTACAGTAAATAACTTTGGTTTTTATAGGATGTATGATATTCATATCAAGAAAAAAATTCCACAAATTACAGCAGCTGCTCTCGAAGAACGTCGACTGAAAAATTTCTCTCAGTGGTTTCAAAATCTGGTAACATAAATTCTTTATCTTTTATAAACTCATTCAATGTATAGTTTACTATATTGATAATTATTTCACAAATTTTCAGGTGTCTCGACATGATGATAAAATTGACAAATGGATATGTGTATTGAGTAACCCACCTTCCAAACTTGTTAAAACTTATAATGCATATGTGGTGAATGGATTTCGATTTCACACACATGCATATGGGGAATCGAAAAAAAACAATTAACAGTGGAGTTAGCTTGAGAGGATCTCATCATCGAGAAAATGAAGTTGACTTTTATGGGATACTTGATGAATTCATTGAACTCTGTTATCCTGGACAACATTACATAACCATGTTTAAATTTCGGTGGTTGGATACAGAGAGAGGCGTGCGTGTTCATCCGACTCATGGAATCATCGATATTAAATGTAAAAGTGTTCTCGCAGTAAATGAACCATTCTTATTGGCTCAACAGGCACATCAAGTTTATTACGCAAAGTACTGTGCTACATCAAGAGAATGACTAATTGGTGGAGTGTAATAAAAATCAAAATTCGAGACAATCAGTTTAGTCAAAGTGAATGTGCTTTCACTGATGTGCAAAGAACTAAAGTTTTTCAAGAGAGTACTCAAAATCAATCTTTTTTACAAAGAGACATGAGTATCGATGAAGACACCCCACATTTAAGAGTCGATGATGACGATGATGTTAATGATGTCACATATGAATTTGAAATGGTAAGAGATGAAGCAACTGTAACTCGAATGGATATCGATGATGTTGAGGAGGAATATGAAGATGACATTGACATATATGAAGATGATGATGAAGATGAACACTGATAGAATTCCATGGTATTTATATACAATCATAATATGTATATATGTATATATAATAGTAATTATCAATTATTTTCTAACAACATTAACATTTTCAGTTTCAGATGGACGACGCCACATTTCGTGAGTTGGCAGATGCTGACATGTCTTTCGATGCAGATGAGTTGCTGGAAGATGACCCTCAGCCTGCAGGCACTCCAGGGAGTACGCGGAGGGGGCGCGGTCTTGCACGATTGATGATTCCTGACCCTGTCCCCGAGCAACGTCCACATCTTGGGTTTGATCCACGCACACGGAGGTGTGATAACCTGTGTGATAACATGTGGATTTGACTATGATTTCATTAATCTATTCACATAATAAATGTTTATTATTTTTATAGTTTTCCGCATATAGCAGTCGGACAGGGCAGCGCTATTTTGCGCAACTATTTCTCTCAGCCGTGGACCACATGGGAGCAGATTCCCATTGATGTGCAGCAGTCCATGTTCGTCCATTGGTTGGTACGTACGTAAATAAATATTTTTTTTGAAAATTATTTCATTTCTAACTTGATATTTTGATTTATTTGTAGGTTTTATGGCATTCGATCGACGATACCATGCGTGACGCCATCCACGAGGCATGGGAGGTGGCCATGCGTGATCGCCTTCGTCATTTTTTGCACAATTTAAGAAAATCTGCCATGAAGAAAGAAGGAGTGTCAGATTTTGACGAGTCATGTAGAGCATACCGACCAGAGTACATTTCATCCAATGTATGGGATGGATTGTGTGCGCACTGGTTGAGTGGTGCCTTTCAGAGGAGATCATCGGTGGGGAGGCAGAATCGGGGGAGACAGGAGGTGACTCATCGAGCTGGGAGTCGTTCTTTCAGTACTCATAGACATCATCTGGTACGTACATTATTTATAAATATTTTATATAACTATAAATACTAACAGTTTATTTTTTATTCTTATAGGCTGTCGAGAACCCCGACATTATGGAGTACGACGTATATCGGAGGATGTATAGTGATCCTGCTACTGGGGAGCTCAGAGGTGATCATCAACATCACATCGTGGTCAATATTATTTGTTTTCAAGTTTAAAAATTAACTGCATATAATATATTCACAATTTTAATTTTAAATTGCAACTACATGTGTCATATGAGGCCGCAGCGTCACAGGCCCGGCCTGAGAGTCAGGCCGAGTCATCAGATCAGACCACTGGCTGTCAGTTTGATGAAGCGGCATGGATGTAGGCCACCCAGTATGCCTTCGAGAAGGGCCGGGTAGTTGGTATCAGCTCTCGACTGACTCCCGGAGATTATTATGGCAGTGCTGCGATGTCGGCGTCCAGCTCGAGAGGAGCTCGTGCATCTTCTTCTGCTACACAGTATGAGGATCAGTTGCGATCTCAGACTACACTGATAGAGAGTCTCTGACAGGAGCAGGAGCAGATGCGTCAGCAGCATGAGGAGGAGCGTCGATGCCAGCAACAGCTGTACTAGGAGCAAATGAGTCGGTGGCAGCAGCAGCATCAGAAGCAGATGGAGTACATGAGCCGACTCACTCATGCTTTAGGGATGGAGTTTCCTCCACCACCATCAGCAGATCCCCCCCTCCCCCCTCCTTCATATTAGAGTTTGTTTTTACGTTATAAAATTTGTGAAATCAAAATATGATTTTTTTTCTATTCGTAGTTTCTGTCTCATTATAAAATATTAATAATATTATATTTTGAAATAACAATATTAATATGAATAATAATATTATTTATATTTTATAATATTAAATTTTATATATATATTAAAATTTTATAATATTTTTTTGTAATACTTGAATTATTCTAATATTTGAATGTAAAATAATTCTATTATTTTTATATTAATTAAAATAACCTATTAATATTTTTTTTATTTATGAATTATAATTCTAATATTATTATATTAATTAAATCATTTATTAATATTCTATTATTTTTTATTTTTGAATGATAATTCTATTATTATTATATTAATTAAAATAATTTATTAATAATTTATTATTTTTATTTGTGAATTATAATTCTATTATTATATTAATTAAAATCATTTATTAATATTTTATTATTTTTTATTTTTGAATTATAATTGGATTATTATTATATTAATTAAAATAATTTATTAATAATTTTTATTTTTTTATTTTTTTAAAGTATTTGCGACGAGATACTATGCCCGTCGCAAATAGTATTATTATTATATGCATTAAAATAATTTATTAATAATTTTTTATTTTCTTTCTAAAATTGTTTTTGCAACGGGACCCGTCGCAAAAACTATTTGCGGCGGGCCCGTCGCAACAGGTATTTTCGAAGGGGCCCGTCACCATTACTATTTGAAATTTTTTTTACAAATATACAGAGTACTATTTGCGACGGGGAGATTCCTCATCGCAAAAACAGGCTTTAGCGACGGGCCCGTCGCAAATAATTGTTGTTGCGACACCGTTTTCAGCAACAGGCCATTTGCGACGGGCCCCCGTCGCAAAAATCCATTTGCGACGGGATCCCGTCGCAAATGACCCATCCCAAATACCTATTTTTCTAGTAGTGAACATTTCAAAAACTCAGGCATGCCAAAATACCTTCCAAAAATATATTTTTCGTTACCAAATCATTTCACAAAAAACCCATTTGGAAAACACTCAAACAAGAACATAAACAATTCGCACAACTTAGAAAGCATTATTTTAATAACACAAAAAGGGCCGAAACAAATAATCACACCCAATTATAAAGAAGGGAGTAGTTCAAACCACCTACTTAATAAATTGTCCTTAAAACTAGTTTCACACCAACCACACAATTATTTGAACCAACTGCACCTCTTATAAAACACCAAAAACCGCTTTGAAGAAGCCATCATTGTTTACAAGACACCATTTTAAAAAAAATAAACAAAACAATGACAACACGCTTAAAATGATTCGCTACACATTAAAAATCCACATTTAGACATACACAACTCAATTACCCTTAAAAACTAAGTTCGCACCAACCAAACATCACCTAGAACCCAACTTAAAAACATTGCACCAAAACCACACATATTTTTACATGAAAAGACCACTTTAATATCAATTTCACACACAACTTTTCTAAAACCACATTTTCACCATATAAACAATTGATTAATCAATTTTAGGACTTACCCCAATAAGTTCAAAATGAAAAACATGATTATTTCTAAAGAAAGTGAAATTTTCATGACGCATGCATGTCGAAAATTTTTTAAAATACATTTCTCACAACTTATAAAGCACAACCAATAATTTATGCAACAATACACATATAAACAACAAAAGTATACTATTTTGGAAATCCAATTTCATTAGACAACCATGCCAGAACATTATAAACATAGATCGCATCATGACATTAAATCATAGAACATATTAAATTAATTAAACAACCAAACTAAATTATCTAAAAGATGCCAAGACATGGAACTACCTACCCCGAGACAGTGGCGGAGGGACCGAGGTGAACCAAAAAATTGCGAGCTTGGCGTGAAACACCCACCACATGACCATCACACCTCAAAGGACCTCGTGCAAACCCAAACACGAATTCAACAAAAACATCAAGTTAGAACCATATAATCAGACCTTATATCCATCGAAAAAACAAACCATAATAACAAAACGCAAAGAAATAAATAAATAAATAGAAATAAATGCAAAAATAATAATAATAATAATAATCAAATTGAGGTGCGGCTTAACTGGAGGGGCGGCCGCCGGATGGAACCCGGAAGTGGGAGGGGGTCCGGCAGGGTTCCAGGGAGAGGGGTGCGATGTGACAGGGTAAAGGAGGGGAGAGGGCTATGATGGTCCGAGGGGGATCCGGGGAGGGAGAGGTGATCCATGGGGGGTGGGGGGTTTGTCGGAGGGCAGCACTGTGCCAGTGGAGAATCCAGCGGCCGGTGGGAAAAAGGGGAGCAGCGCAAATAGGGGTCGCGGCTAGAATAGGGAGGCGGTGCGGGCTCACGACGGCTGCGACGAGTGCGACAGGGAGCTTTTGGGGAGCGGCTGGCCAAGAGGCGGCCGTGACGGGGAGCCGATGGCGGGGAGAATAGTCCGGGAGATAGAGGAGGGCGATGGGCGCAACGGGCATGGGATTTGTCGGAGCCGTGTGCAGCGCCAGAGGGGAGCTGCTTCGGAACAGGGGTGCACCGACGGGGCTCTGCCAGGAGGGACGAGGGGAGGTCAATCCACCAAGGGGGGGTTGCTCCATCGGATGGCGTGGGTGAGAGGGGCTGTCGAGCGGGCTCAAGGGGATGGGGGTTCGGCACAAGGAAAACCCTAGGAGGGGGGAACTTCGACGGAGAGAAGAAAAAAAAATAGGGTATGGGGGGGTAAGTCCCAACGCAGCAAAGAAGAAAAAAAACAAATAAATAAAGAAAAGAAAAATAAATAAATAAAAATAAAAACAAAATAGATGGTAATAATAATAATAATAATAATAATTGGAATAAACATAACATGATATAAATAAACATAATAAGCTTAACAAAATTTAATAAAATGAAAGTTAATGAAATTAACTTAATAATAATATACCATATATTAATAAACACAGTGAACATATTAATGATAATAATAATAATAATAATAATAATAATAATAATTAACTTTTCATTATCATTAAAATAATTATTTAATCTTCATTTGATTATCATTATTTTTAAAGAGTCGAGAAACTATGTCGTTACTCCGCGCGGCCCATAGAATTTTATTTTACAAAAGGACAATGATAACAGTAATAAACATAATAAAATTATCATCTTTAACACCATTTAATATTAATCCTTTATTAACCAACTAACTTAATCAATTTGATAATTAATTAATTAATTGTGCACCGAGAAGCCAGTGCGGTTACTCGGGCGAGGTCGTGCGGCGACCGGAGTGAGGTCGCACAGCTTTGAAAGTGATGCGCTCGATGCACTCAAGACCATTACAAGCGTTTTTAAATTAAAACCTCAAATTTTAAGTCGGTCTTAACACCGCACTACCCGACGTAGAGAAAATTAATGAAAATCATATTTAAAGATGACGGTTGTAACACGGTTCATACAAATTGTGTGCAGCCTGTACGCATCTACATTAGGCTAACAACATATTAAAAGTTTAACCAACTCTCCCAACCTTCTCCCTTTCATAAAAATAATCATGTAAGGGTTACATATTAGAAATAGGGGTACTAAATTATCCCCAGTGTTGGTATTTTCGTCCTCATATTGTAAAAAATCATCATGGACCTGAAAGAGTTTCGCACATTGCTACTTCATTTTATTCTCACGTTAGAAAGACTCTTCCTAAATATGACCATGTTTCCATAAATCACGTACTAGACAAATTATTTTTCCACAAAATATGTTCTCTTACCTTTCCACAATAATCACTGGGATAAGTACCAAATATGCATCCATATCTTGGTTAACATGATCCAATATGATAACAAGGACATGAAAAGGGTAATACTTCTTCAGCTGAGCTACATGGAAGACATTATTCACCGAACTGAATAGTTGTGGAAATGCCTACTGATATTTAACCGATACCAACCGTTCTAGAATCTCTAAAGGGCCAATTTATCGAGGATATATGTAGTACCCTCAGTTTGGGCTATTCGGCCCTTTTTAATGCCTTTTTATGTGATTAATATTCATGATATTAGTTAGGAAGAGTTTGGAAGAGTTTGTATTGGTTTTGGATGAGTTTGGAGGCTTTTCTATGGGTGCACAATTTGAGCACGGCTATTGGGAACCATGTTGGTGATCCAAGAAACCATGTAGGGAGAGGCAGGAGGCTTCGCATGGCCTGTGCACGGTTTTCCAATCTGTGCAAGGTGACCATGTAGACCCTTGCTCTGGAGTTAGTAGCGTGCACATGGTTAGCGTACGGTTTTCCAAACCATGAAGACTAACCATGTGACCATAAAAAAATAGGGTTTTAAAACCCGAGTTCACTCGGGCTTGCCTCATTACTCTCCAAACATTCTCCCACTCGAGCCTCACTCAGGATTTAGGGTTCTTAATGGTTGAGGGTTCTCTCCCACTCGTTTTGAATGTGTTTTGAAGAGGTTTCTTAGCGGTTTGAAGGTGGTTTCTCCCAGGTAAGTCTCTCCTCTTGGTTTTCTTTTGTTTTTATCTATATCTACATCCCTTTCTTTCTTGGTTTTCAATATCTACACGTTTTGTGTGTATATCAAGGGTTTAATTTTCCTTTTATGATGATTGTAATTATTTTTAAAGTTAGGGAAGGGGATCTAGAGAGGTTTCAGTGGTGTGTTCGCCGGATTTGAGGATCGATTGCATGTTGGTCGAGTTCGTTGGAATCCTAAAGGTAGGTGGGTTCTCTCTTGACTCCACTTGGGTAGAACTACTAGTTCATTGTTACAATTAATTTGTTTTGATGAAAAAATAATTGTATTTTGTTGCACAAAATTGGTTGGAAATCCTTTGGGTGATGTTTTGGGGATTTTTGGGAAAATGGGGTTTTATGTTGAAAGGAACTTATTGTGGATTTTAAAATGGAGATTTTAAAATGTGTTATTGGGATTGATTTGGGAAAATGGTTGATGAAAAATGGTTTTCAATAATGATGTTTTTTATTGAAATTTGTTTTGTCATGGAAAATGGTTTTCAATAAATGGATGATTTATTGAAGAGGATTGGTATGTGATGTAATTGTATGATTGCATGCTGTTGTCAAATTGGTGGGTTATATACATGGTAGTGATTGATTGGAATGTTTTGTGGAAGTGGTGAGAAGTACCGCTATAAGAAGGGGATTGATATTGGACAGAAGGGACACCATCAAAGGATAAGTTGATGGGAAGTGCCACTAGGTGTGAATGGGTGAACGGGTTGGACAGAAGCTCCAACATTGTGTTGTGGTTGGGATGTACCACTAGGTTTGAATAGGTTAACGGGTTGGACAGAAGATCCACCGTTTGGTTGTTTCAATTGTTTTTTTGTGCATTTCTTTGCAAGTTGGAAATTGTTGCGCTAGTGTGTGAATGATGAAATGGATTGTGTGATGTTTGATGGAATTCCCTTGGTTTCATGGTTTGGGTGTGATGGCTTGGTAAGGGTATGTTTGGCTTATGGAAATGTTGTACTTGTGATTATTTTATATAAACTATTTTATATAATTGTGCAAATAGTTTTTTCCTAGAGGCATGCATAGGGAAGTCATTTGGGGAAATCCTACTAAGTTTTAGTACTCACCCCCTACTTTGGAACGTTGGTGTCTTTGCAGATGTTGTGTACAGTGACGTGGGAAAAGGGAAGGCATCACCCTCATTTAGTGGCACATCATGATTTCTAGGTGGATATTGGAGCATGTAGCTTGGTGTAGAGCCCTAAAGTGTGTCTTGGCTAATTTTGGGTCTTTTGTTGAGTATTCTGCATACTACTATGATATGTTATTGGTTTTATTGTTTTTTGGTTGTATTGTGGAACAACATGGTTCCCATTATAGAACACAATCTTGAATGTTTTGATTGAAATTCATCATATAGTGTTTGGTAGTGGATGGTTTGGTTGGTTTTGTCATAAGGGAAAATTGTTCCCCAATTTCTTCTCAAAGCCCTCGACATTTATTGATAGCCTTTGGTGCCTTGGAAACGTTTCCTAAGGCTAAGTAACCCTCACCCCCTCCTCAAGAAAATGAGGTAGGGGTGGGGTGTTACAAATGGTATCAATTTTTTCAGTCCTTAGCTTTCAAGTGAGAGTAGTCGTTCGGTCGATTTGGCTCCTTGGATTTGAAGTTGACATTCGTTGTGGTATATTCATTGAGTTGGGATGGTAAAAATGCATAAGAATGTTAGAACATAAAATGTATAGTATAAAAGGACGTAGTTAAACATTTTATACTGAACTTCAAGGTACCATGGAGTTGGTTACATAAGTATTTTGGAGACACTTATAGGCATTAGATATCTCAATGTCATGGGTGTATCCAATGAGATGAGCATGACATGCATGGTAGAAATGAATTCCCACTAGGATGCATATTTCATTGAGTTATAATGATTTATGGTGTGATATGAATGTTTGATGTTGAAATGTGAATAAATTTGGTATTTTGAAAAGGGTTTGTTTTCAAAATGGTGAAACATGGAAAATGTGAAAAGGTGGAAAGCCTCATTGTGATAGTATTGTGTAATGTGATTTGAAATTGGATTTCATGATTTCTATGGAAGTGATACTCATGGTTGTTTGTTATCTGTTTATAGAAATGAGACCGTGTAGGCGTCATATGGACTAACCAGAAGTGGCTGATGAGAATGTGTTTACACCTGAGCCTCAGGTGAACTAGCAGCTAATGCAAACCATAGTGCAAGATTTCCAAGCTGTGGAAAGTGGAAATAACGTGGATGAACCAAGGAATGTGGATCATGCAGTACCATATCAAAAGCAGAATCCACCCATCTTTAGGGGTGATTCAGTGCCGGTGAGGGCAGAACCATGGTTTAATAGAATGAAAAAGATTTTCGAGTTCTTGGGAATACATGAAGAGTTAAAAGTGAATTTTGCCACATATATGTTGGATGATCATGACCTTCAGGGGTGGGATTATTTAGTCCATGAAGGGAGGAACCATGGTGTGATGTTGGAAGGCTTTGATGAATTGTTTAATAAAAAATTCTACCCACATACCTTCAAAATTCAGTGTACGGCTGATTTCTTCACTTTGGAGCAAGATATTATGTCTGTGATGGAGTATGCCGCTATGTTTATGAAATTAGTGAGGTTTTCACCAGACGTGGTGGGTAGAATTTCATTGAAGGAAATATTATTTGAAGCATGGTTAAGGTAATAAATTCGTTAAAAGTTAGCATTACTTTGTATAGATGATTATACAGATATGGTGAATAGAGCCTCGGTGGCTGAGCGAGATCTTTTGGACGCTCTGGGAGGAGGAAGCATGGTGGTAACAATGCAGAATATTGGGAACTCTAACGCTGGGTTCAAGCGGAGGAGGGATACTTATTCCTAGGGGGGATTATGGAACATAATCCTATGGTAGGATCAGTGAATCTTCCTCCGAAGCCCCATAGAAAACCAAATTGTTTTCAGAGTGGTTCGACGAGCCACATAGAGTAAGATTGTATGACACAACCTTGAGCATGTCATAATTGTAAGAAGATGGGGAATATGTATCGTTATTGTTGGAATCCTCTGAGGTCAGTCGGGCGTGATACTCCTCAGGTATCGTAGACGTCGTATGCTTCGACAGGATGAGGACAATAGCATACCCCTCGACAGTAGAGTAAAGTGGGACATGGTGATTCTTAGAATACCACGATGCCTTAGTAGGGAAATAATGAATAGATCGTGGCAAGAAAATATGTGTTTGGAACTGAGCAAGTTTTGGTGGATGATCAGTCGGAACAATCGATGATATGAGGTACTATTCTTTTAAATTCTACCTTGATGCATGTGTTGTTTGATACGAGTATTCACACACTTTTATTGTTTCACATGTGGTTTATTTCCTGGGTATAAGGGTAAAAATGATTCCATTGGTTTTAAAAATTCACACTCCTCTAGGTCGAAGAGAGTGTCGAGCCCTCTTGTGTAGAGCATGTTGTATCATTGTGGGTGAGGTGGATCTAATGCGGAATTTCATGGTGCTTGAGATGGATAGGTATAATTTAATCCTGAGAATGGATTGGTTGGTGGTATTTAAGGATCTCATGGAGGCATGAACAATGGATTTTATGACACATGATGGTGTTAGACCTCTCTTTAGAAGAGAGAGGCATAAAAATCAGGGTGCAACGGGTTTTTTGGCACCAGTAGTGGGCACGTTATCGCATCATTTGGTAGTATTGTCGTTGGAATCGGTAATGGTGTTGAGAAGAGTGTTCTTCCGGAAGTGGTGGATCATTTCATGGATGTTTTCCTAAAGAATTCTCTGGGTTACCTCCATTATGAGAAGTGGAGTTTATAATTGATCTCCTTCTGTGGACCAGTCCTATCTCACTTCCATCTTATCGGATGTCCCCAACAAAAATGAGCGAATAGAAATTCAAGTTGGAAGGGATAGAAAACAATGTTTTTATCGGGCCTATCACGTCCTCGTGGGTAGACACGATGTTGTTTGTGAAAAATAAGGATAGACCTTTGAGGCTCTGTGTTGATTATCATACACTTAACCTAGTTACGATAAATAAAAATACCCACTTACACAAATTGATGATTTGTTCAACCAGTTGAGGGGAGCCCAGTGGTTCTCCAAGATTGACCCGAGGTCGGGATATCATCAATTGTGGGTGAGGAAGGATGATATTTCTAAATCAACATTAAGAAGTAGATATGGCCATTATGAATATGTGGTTATGCCCTTTGGTCTAATGAATGCGTCAGTAGTGTTTATGGACTTGATGAATCGGATATTTTAGAGATATATGGATTCATTTGTGGTGGTATTTGTAGAGTATGTTCTGGTGTATTCAGTGTCAAGGGTGAAGCATGAGCATCACATGGAAAACAATTCTAGAGAAATTGATGAATCATCGGTTGTATTCCAAGTTGTCAAATTGTGACTTTTGAATATAGGAAGTTTGTTTTCATGGACATGTGATTTATGAAAGGGGTGTTTCAGTGGATCCAGAATGAATAGAGGATGTTATCTCTTGGAAACCGCCAAAAAATGTGATTGAGATACAGAGATTCCTTGGTCTAGCTGGGTATTATCGGCGTTTTTTTCAATATCTTTCATGTTTGGATTCGCCGATGATAACTGTGATAATAAATAATGTTCTATTCTAGTGGAATGAATAGCATTAGTAGTGTTTCTAAGAGATAAAGGGTTGCCTTACATCAGCACAAATCTTGGTTTTTCCAGAACCTGGAAAAGGGTACGTGGTGTATTGTGATGCATCTGGATCAGGGTTCGGTTGCGTTCTCATTCAAGGGAATAATGTGGTTGCATATGACTCATGGAATTTGAGAGTTCATGAGAAGAACTACCCAACTCATGATTTGGAATTAGCAGTAGTTGTTCATGATTTGAAAGTGTGGCATCATTATCTCTTCGATGAGAAATTCTTGGTATATACAGATCATAAGAGCATGAAGCATATTTTCTCACAAAGAGATTCGAAATTGAGGAAAATGATATGGATAGAATATCTCTATATGTTTAATTTTGACTTTCTTTACACACCAGTAATGGGAAATTTGGTGTCGGATGGATTAAGTAAAAAATCATATGCTCAGATGGTGAAACAGGAAATACACCAGTGGTAGTTGATGTCGGTTATAACCAATATGCGATTAGAATGTGAGGGCTAGGGCGATAGAGTGGTCTTCTATCTATTTTCGTTGATTCATGACTTGGTTGGATTGGTTAATGTGTCACAAATATCTGATTCTGAGTGTGTGACCATGGGTTCGAGACTGAATGGTGGGGAGAACATTGAGGGTTGGCAATTGAATGGAGATTCAGTTTCGTGTTTTTGGAATTGGATGGTTGTACCAGTTTCTTTTCAGGAGGATCTTATTAGGGTGTATCATCATTCCTGGTGGGCTATTCATCCTGGAATTCAGAAAATGTATAAATCATTGAAATCATAGTTCTGGTGGGAGGGTATGAAAAGGAGATTGGATGATTTTATTTTGAGATGCTTGACATGTCAGCAGGTCAAGGCAGAGCATTAGAGGCTAGCAGGAATGTTGTAGTCCTTACCAATTCTTGTTTTGAAGTGGGATCAAATAGCAATGTATTTTTTCATAGGTCTCCCAAGAACAATCATAAATCATGATTCCAATTGGGTGATAGTGGATCGGCTAACGAATTCATCCCATTTCATTCCAATTCGTGAATCTGAAACAGTGGAGGTTGTATCCAAAATTTATATCTAGAAGGTGGTAAAAAGGCATGGTGTTCCAGTTTTGATTATATCCCATAGAGATATGAGGTTTACATATCCTTTCTAGAAATCCTTACAGCAAGCCCTTGGATCTAAGTTTACTATTAGTACGGGATATCACCCTCAAACAGATGGTCAATCCAAGAGGATGATTCAAACTCTAGAGGTTATTTTACGGGCTTGTGTTATGGATTTTGGTGGATCATGGGAGGAGCACTTTTCGTTGATTTAGTTCTCATATTATAGTAGTTATCACGGAAAAATACATATGGCTCTGTTTAAAGTGTTGTATGCGTGGCCGTGTCGTTCTCCACTATGTTTGGTGGAAACTGGTGAGTCCTCAATGGTTGGACCGAGCCATGTCCAGGAGACTATAGAGAAGATCAAGTTAATAAGGATGCGAAGGGAGATGGCTCAGAGTTGTCAGAAATCATATGAGGATCATCATCGACGGTCTTTGTTGTTCGAGATGAGTGATCATGTTTTATTGAGTATCTCTCCTAGGTTGGGACATCGTTGGTTTGGGAAGTAGGGAATGTTATCTCTGAGGTATATTGGACCATTTGAGATCCTTTAGCATATTGGTGATGTGTCTTATCATTTAGATTTTCCACCTAGGTTCAGTGCGGTGCACAATGTGTTTCATGTGTCACAGTTGGAAAATTAACAGTCGGATCGTGACCATGTGATTCGATGGGATCATGTTGAACTAGAACCTGATGCATCATTGGTGCACGTGCCAGTGTGGTTTGTGGATAGGTAATAGAAAGTCTTGCATGGTAATAGCATCAGTTTAGTTTGTGTTTTGTGAAAACATGGTCAGATTCAAGAGGAGACATGCGAGCGGCAGAAAGAGATGGTCGAGCAGTGGCTTGAACTCTTTTGGAAAAGGGTGGGTTCACTACTTTCCAAGGAAGGATAGTACAATGGTGGGGAGAATATAGTCCCCCCAGTTTGAGTTATGTAGCTTTTTATTTCTTTTTATGTCTTTAATGTGCATGGGATGAGTTGGGAAGAGGTTGGTAGAGTTTGGAATGGTTTTGGATGAGTTTGGAGACTTTTCTATGGGTGCACAGTTTGAGAAAGGCTAATAGAAACCATGGTAGTGCTCCAAGAAATGATGCAGGGGGAGGTAGTAGGCTTCGCACAACCTGCACACAGTTTGCCAAACCGTGCGAGGAAACCATGCAGACCCTTTCTCTTGAGGAAGTAGTGTGGGCATGGCTAGCATACACTTTTCCAAACCTTGCTGACTAACCATGCGGCCACTTAAAAATAGGGTTATAAAACCCGAGTTCACTCAGGCATGCCACATTCCTCTCCAAACATTCTCCCACTCAATCCTGACTCGGTATTTTGGGTTCTTATGGGTTGAGGGTGCTCTCCAAGACATTTTGTAATCGTTTTGAAGAGGTTTCATAGCGGTTTGAAGGTGGTTTCTCCCAGGTAAGTCTCTCATATTGGGTTCCTTATTTTTTCCTCTAGATCTACATCTCTATTTTTCTTGGTTTTCTAGATATACACTTTTTGTGTGTATCTATTAGGTTCTGGTTTCCATGGATGATGATTTTAATGCTTTTCAATGTTAGGGAAGGGGATCTAGAGAGGTTTTGGTGGTGCATTCTCTGGATTTGGGGATCGGTTGCTTGTGTGTAAAGTTTTTCAGAACCCTAAATGTAGGTGTCTTCTCTCTCGACTCCGCTTGGTTAGAACTAGTGGTTCTTTGTTACAATTAATTTTTTTTATGAAAAATTAATTGTGTTTTTTTGTAAAAAATTGTTTAAAAATCCCTTGGGTGATGTTTTGGGGATTTTTTTAAAAAAATGTGTTTTATTGTGAAAGGCTCTTGTTGTGGATTTTAAAATAGTGATTTTAAAATCGGTTGTTGAGATTGATTTGGGAAAATGGTTGATGAAATATGGTTTTCAATAAATTATTTGTTTTTAATTAAATGTAGTTATGTATGGAAAATGGTTTTTAATAAATGAATTATTTATTTAAGTGGATTGGTATGTGATTTAATTGGTTGACTGCATGTTGTTGTGACATTGGTGGGTTATATTCTTGGTAGTGCTTGATTGGAATGTTGTGTGGAAGTGGCGAGAAGTAACACTTCAAAAAGAGAATGGATGGTAGAGGTAAGGGCCACCATCAATGGATATGTGGATGAGAAATGCCACTAGGTGTGAATTGGTAAACGGGTTGGACGAAAGCTCCACCGTTTGGTTCTGGTCGGGAAGTACAACTAGGTGTGAATGGGTGAACAGGTTGGATGGAAGCTCCATCGTTTGGTTGTTTTGGTTTTTGTTGTGCATTGTTTTGCATGTTATAAATTTTTGTACTAGTGTGTGAATGATGAAATGGATTGGGACATGTTTTTTGGTTTTCCCTTGGTTGCTTGGTTTGGGTTTGATAGCTTGGTAAGGGCATGTTTGGCTTAGAGAAATGTTTTACTTGTGATTATTTTATATAAATTGTTTTATATGAGTGTGGTAATAGTTTTATCCTAGTGGCGTGTGTAGGGAATTCATTTGGGGAAATACTACTGAGTTTTAGTAATCCCCCCTACTTTGGAATGTTGGTGTCTTTGCAGATGTTGTGTACCATGACATGGGAAAAGGTAAGGCATCACCCTCATTTAGTGGTTCATCGTGATGTCTGGTGGAGCTTGGAGCATAGATCTTGGTGTGGAGCCATGTAGTGTTTCTTGGCTCATTTTGTGTCTTTTTTTGAGTCTTTAGCATAGTACACTAATATGGTATTGGTTGCATTTGTTTTTAGTTGTATTGTGAAACAACATGGTTGTGCTTAGAGAATAAATTCTTGAATTTTTTATTGACATGCATAATATAGTTGTTGGTAGTGGATGGTTTGGTTGGTTGTGTATTATGTCCAAATCATTCCCCAATTTGTTCTTAAAGCCCTCGAAATTTATTTCTAGCATTTGGCACCTTGGGAACATCGCCTAAGGCCATGTAACCCTCACCACCTCTTCAAAACAATGAGGTTGGGGTGGGGTGTTACAATATAACTTTCCATATTTCCCTAAACGATGATTTCTAATACTTGTAGAGATACTCATGAACACATGATCACTCACTGTGAATGAAAATAGTCTTATGCGATGATCTATATAACATTTATGATGACTTTGATCCATCTCCACCCTCTTTCTAGTCAATGCAATCTTCTCCATTATTTCATGGACAATAATTGGCCCAACTAGTTAAGTCTCCCATGTTTCCGCCTAGTACAATAGAGAACAATAAGGACTCACATACAATGATTTGAATATATCCATATATATATTGTGGCACGATAGCTATTATAATATAATAACTATAAAAAATGTATGTGATCTTCCCATTCCATACCAAAATCTATTACAATATCTTGAAACAAGTCTACCAATGTCTATATAGTCATTTTAGATTTCCCATCCATCTTAGGACGATACGCCGTACTCATAGTCCACAGAGTCCCAATGGTTTTCTATATGTATTCCCATAAATGAGACATAAAATTTTGATATCGATTTGAAATGATCAACAATGGTACACCATGTATACTTACTACATCTTGGATATAGATTTTGGACCGATTCTCATCCATATGAGGTTCACAAATTGAAATAAAATGTGCCTAATTGTAATCTAATCGATAATCACCCATATTGATTCATCATTATTGAATATTCATGGGATATCTATAAAAAAAATATCTATCTTCTCTTATTTCATAACTATAATTGGTAGAGACTGAAACATACCCACTAGTATCTAATGATCTATAATAACCAACTGATAAGGTAAGCTATGTGAGGCAAACCCACCCACCTTTTTTCACGTCACTCCACTAAAAATGAACCTTCAAAAACTTATACATCTTTTGTTTTCCTATATGTATATCTCATCCCAAATGGTGGTAAGCATGGATTATTTTTTCTATATAATCCATAAGTACAACTATCTGATCTATAAAACCAAAAACAATACTCCCATTATGTTTCTGTCGCTCATTGGTAGCCCTTCCATTGAGTATTGAACTCATAATCAGGAATTATCAGTTATATTATTTTTCCTCCTTGATTATTTTAACAAATATTGAATAAGTGTAGTAGTAATGAATACTATAATATCAATTTATTCATGACATTCCACATCCATATCAGCTAGGACCAAAAACATCTACCATTCATCTAATGATTTTTTTCCAACTGAGTATATGGATTTCTTCTCAATGCATCAAGAACTTAATTACCTTTTCTAAGTGTATACATAATGTAAATTTAAAACATCTATACATACTCCACCCATTCTCTTTACCTTAAATTTAAATCTATCTATGATAAAATGTGATTCAAAATTTATTGATCTTTATTCATTGTGAATTTATCAGCAAATATATAATGTATTCAAGTCATCAAATCTTGGAATACTGTGGAAAACTCCAAATCGTGTGTTGGGTAATTATTCTCATGCACCCTCATCTTCCTTGTACAATAAGAAACAATATGGACTCCTGGAAAGAGACAAAATCCTAACACAGATCTCAAATAATTGGAATACACCAAATACCCATATCATTTTTCTAAAAAAAATCAAGATGGGTGTCGATGTAAGTCAAACATTCATCCATTGGAAAGACTTCTAGAATTCCTCATTCCATTTGAATGAAACACTCACCTTTCTCAGAGTTGTCATTTGTGAAGATATTCATGAGATGTTATACACAAAGCCTCAGTATTAGGAAACTAGACCAATAAATCTCCTCATCTCAAAGACATTCATCGATGTATGACATGATATATCATCCCCTATCTTCTTTGGATCCACTAAAATTCCCCAATAATAAATTACATAGACACGATAGTGTACCTATTGTATCCAAAAATCACACTTTGACAATTTGGAAATCAAATATAGTCTTTAAAGATTCCCAACAAGGTAGTCGTGTGATTCTCACACTCATTCCATGTCCTTCAATACACCAATATGTAATAAAAAAACATCACACGAAAAGAATCCATATATATCTGGAATATATGATTCATAAATTTCATAAAGACCGCCGGTGCATTTATAATAGAAATCGTAAACTCTACATCACTTAGAGGTGGAAACCTAAGAATTTACTAGGAAGGATATCTAGAAATTCATCCACTACTACAGGAATAGTATCGTCCTCAATATATTCCATTGATTCCAATGTCATTACTGTCAACTAATAAGATATCTTTCCCAACATTGGTACAAACATGCTCATTGCACCACTATATAAAAACTTCTCTCCTCTTGAGAGATTCTTGATTCCAACCTCAGTTATGAATCTAATTGTTCTCCTATAACATTCAATTTGAGCCATGATCATTGTTAGACAATCCATACCCATGATTACATCATAGTTATCCATCTCTATCTTCTTGAAGTCTCATTTCATCTCATCTCAATCAATAGTTATAACACTTAGTATACATACAAAATCTCAAAAATCTCATTCACTGATAATAATTTGTAATTTTAACATAGAAGGAATCACTTATAGTTTTAAAGAATGTTGGTCAACAACATGAGATAAAATGATGGAATGTGATGCAGTTGCATCAAACAGAACATTACCAAAGGTAGAATTCAATAGAATCGTACGTCTCCCAATAGATGTTCTATCCAAATCATCATTAATCATCTTCTAAACTCTATACAATTTCACCATCACTACACTCTTACCTTTATTCCATTAATATTTTTTCTCATATTGAGGATTCATGGTATTCTGATAATCACCAACGATATCTCTTCTCTGTTGATGAGCCTGGTTATGTATTCCCTACCTTGTCGAAATATAAAACTTGCGACACCTATGGTGTTTCTTGAGAACCTGACCTCAGAGCACTGTGAAAGAAGCGCTTAATATGTCGCATATTATTTTAGTTATCTAATGCTCTTGTTGGTGTTGTACATTTTTGCTTCAAGTGGTTAATGAAACCATATTGTTAGCATCCCACATGTGTCTTTGGTCATTGATGAAGATTTATTATTCCATCTTTATGATTTTGAGTTCCACTCCCACAATGAAAATATGTGTCCCTCTTCTGTTTTCTCTCAGCAATAGAGATCCCACGATTTCCCATAGGCCTCATCATTTTTCCTACATCCAAGGCTCATGCGGTGTCCCATTAAACCACTATTTATTTTTTCACCTTCCACATATAATATACAATACAATGCTCTAAATTTGTTGATCAATTTTTTTCCCTTATCCGTGATTCAATGATGTGTGACATCAATAATGAACTGGCTAAAAATTTAGGTGATAAGCATAATAAATGCCAGAATTTATCCACATAATCCATGGCCGATAGATTCTCTTGCTTCTGAAAAAAATACCAAAATAGTGGATCAGATCAGTTATAAATTACTCATAGAGGTTCCCCAACATTCAGTGGAGATAAATATTGAATTACAGACTTTTAGGATAAAAAAAGAAAGAATGAGAATAAACGAGTAAGATATTTGAAAATAGGATCTTACTTTTTCCCAAAACACGGTTAGACTGAAAGGTTAAAAAATCCATGTGATAACTGTGTATTAGCTTCTACCTTAAGGAAAATCCATTAAATTCATCCTCACACAGTCTCTCTAACCATGATCAAACCATGCAAAAGATACTGCCTCAAAAATGAAACTGCGCATGGTTTCTCTTAGGATATCTTCACAGTTTACACATACTATGCGCAGCCCGTACTCATATACTTTCATACCAAAATATTATTGAAAATTTAAACAACACTCCTAAACATTAACCTTATATAAAAATAAACAAGGGTTACATTCCAGAAACTGTTGGTACTGTAATAATCATTTGAACATAGATATTTTCAGTCATTTTGATGCATCATCATCTGAGTATAGGTAGAACAAAAGCATGCTCAAACCAAAAAATTTGAAAATATCCATTCACAATATTTTCAACTTATAATCTAATGAGAATAGATATAAAGTGATTATACTCATTCATTAAAATTCAAACATATCCATTTTCAATCATGCCTATAAAAAATATTATGATCATACCAAGAAGTAATCATACTTACGCATGAAAAAGTTAACAAAAATCTTCTTAATATTGTAAAAACAGATCATTATTATCTAATTGGATATTAATACCATATAAATGAATGTATTGGAGAGTTATAGTGAGCCCAATAATAAAATATTTAAATCCATTCATATGTATGACAAATGATTATAAAACATTCTTCATATCATCATTACATTACCAAAAGAAAATAAACTAGTTTCATAATCCTCTCATCATCATAATAATATACCATTTGGAGAAATAATAATTATATTAGCATTGGATCATGTCTCCATTAATTCGTAAGTATCATCAAAGGATATTATCAAACGTGAGAAAATTTATTAAAAATATCACTAGAATATTTTTTTGATGAAAATATGATTTACAATTTGAAATAACATATTTAAAATATAAAAATTTAAAAAATATATTCAAAATATTTTATGTAAAACTAACCATGTAAAAATTTAATGTAATATTTAAATAATTGAGTATTCTTGATAGAGGGAATTCTAATCATCCCATAGTCATTGAAAATAAAAATTCAATTCACACCTTTAGTAAAAAGTACCTGAATCATAAAATGAAAATATTATTGTTTTTATGTAGTATAATAGAAATAAAAACCTAGGTAAAATTTAATTTAAACTAAAAATAGAGAATAATAAAAAAAATTGTTCAAAGAACTTTTTAGAATAAGGTTTTAGAGGTGAAAAAATCCTAAACAAACAAGTATAAATAAGGTTGACTTTTAAAAAAATATTCTCTAAACCATTTTCTGTAACAAAGAGATAAAAATGATACATAAACATAAAATTATAAAATATCTCCATATTATAATAAAATTAATTGTTTTTATCAAAAAAGGATCATATAATTTTCCCCAATGTATATTCATACATATACTGTCATGATAAAAAATATATTAAAACCATAATATATGAAAACCTTTGTAATATTTGATTCAAAACCTCATGTAATGAAGAAACATATATGTGTCTGAAAATATCAATTATTTTAACTAGAATCATTATAATATTTATTTATGGGATGTATACAGACAACAATAAAATGAAACAAGTGGTAAACACGACATATATTTCAAAAATAATAATGTAAGACAAGAAACTCTTTCCTCAAGTACCATTTTTTTTGTACACATTTATAACTCTCATATAAAAAATTTACCTTTATTATAATTCTATTAAATAATATTATTAACAGATATCATACCCTATATGATTTAATTATATCATCTTATCACCAATTTATTAAAAATTAGTGATTAAAATTATTTCTCCTGGGGACAGTTGTTTCACTGTTCATCCATGTTTTGGTTTAAAAGATTCAATACTTGTACTATGATCAAAATTTAATCATCTATATAATTTTTCAAATTACATAATTATCATATTAAAGTATTATATATAATTTTATAATTGATTATATAAATTATAGATTAAAATGAATTATATCTATTTAAGGAGATGGTAGTCCATGCATACTCATGGTTAATGTTTCCACATCTTGATGGATATAACAAAATATTTGAAATTAATAAATCACCTTTCCATAATAATAATATTTTCCTAAATATCATTTATATTATTTATATCTTTCCTAGTTTTTAATACCTGAGTCCCTTCCATTGCATATAAACACCATAACCTAAACTATCCGGAAATTATCCCTTTAAATAGATTTTATTCATTACATTATTTAAGAATTTAATTTCATAATTTTAATTTTATTAAAATAACATAATTTTTAAATTAATCATATAAAAATTATGTTATATTGGAATCTAGGTGTTTTCCTGAAATTGTGGATTTTAGTCGACAAATTTTATTTTCATAAAATGAGTAATTTATATGAATTAATAATTTAATAATAATGAGAATGAAGTTTAAAATACATATTATTTAATAAAATATGAATTTATGTAATAATAAATTTCATTTAACAATATTTATTGAACTTATAAATCCTATGATTGAATTTTTTAGAACTAATTAAAATATTACATTAATAAAATTAATACCTTTGGTCTTTTCACTAAATCAAGTATTTTAATCGAAGATTATATTTTGGAATTCATTTAAATCCTTATATAAATTATTTAATTTATTATAAATATGGTTATTTCCATAAAATCGTTATTAATGATAAATTTGTCTTATATTTAAAATTAAATATTAAATATGAAAATGTTAAAAAAATATACGTTTATGTTATTATGTGTGTTTATTTTAAAATAAATTTTCCAAACCATTCAAAATTTTATCTGATAAAATGATTTTAAAATTTTAAATCATAAGTATTGAATCTTTTAAATGGGTAATTAAAAATAATTACATTAAAAATAATTACTATGGTTTAAAATTAATTTCAACGGTAAAATTCAATTCGGTTAACTATTAAAAGATAAAACAAAAGTTTATAATACATTTAATAATGTCTCAAAAAGTATTGATTGGGATGAGTTTTGACCCAGAATCACTATCCACGCAACATATTTAATTTTATTGTTTAACATTGAATATTATCCTTACATTATTGAAAATTTAATGGTCACTCCCAAAACCACCCTTCCCATTAATTATAATGGTGAGAAATCCCACAACTTCAAGACTCAACAATTCTTCAAACTCATCCTCGAAACACCTCCATTTTGTCACACTAAAGCCCTCTACCAAATTCAAACTATTCTATTAACCATTAGATAGTATATGAAATTCATTTTCAATGATACTTCCATGGAATATTAATGTACCTAACATGAGTATTTTCAACTACTAAGACTTCTACATAAAGTTCATAATTAAAATATATTATAGAAAAATTAAAATATATATATTAGAACAATTTTTATAGTTAAATATTTTTATATTATGTATATTTTAATATTATATTCATATACCCAATGAATTATGAAAAAAAAAGTCATTGTTTGTGCATTTCAAAATCCATCCCCACAATGATGCAACATATTTAATTTTCTATCACCATCTTAAAATGTCATATATATGGATTGAATTTAAGGATAAATATTATTCTGATGATACCATTATAGTTATCATATGAAAATTTACATAATTTTTTAGAAATATGATTAAAAAATTGTTATCATCAATTCAATCCTTTTAAATAAGTATACTAAAAGAATAACCATTTATTGTAAATTTATAACAATTTTTTATATGTTACTTATTATTCTACATCCTTCTATCTTTTTTATATCATGATAAAAAACACATAATAATATCTTTATCAATTTTTAATGATATTATAAAAAAACACCTAACAATAATTAATAAAAGTATTGTATATTCCTGTTTTGGTGGATACAACCACCTACTTAATAAATACTATGAAATCTTGTCATGAATGACTTTGGTAATATAAATGTAATGCCCCAATCCCAGAAGCCCAGAGATGCTGTTTTATTTTATTACAGTAGTGTGACTACAAGGAATAAAATCCCAAAGGACAGAATAGTTTAGTAGCCATTAAAAGCCACATTACATACATTATTCCCATAATACATTGATAAATAGAAATTAAAAACATGATACATAGTAAAATTAAATAAATTAGATCTTTGAATGAATACTAAATTACTTATTATTCACAACCTAGAGAAGAGAATCATAATAAGGCTGAGATAAAATGTTTAGTAAGGCTATATAAAGAAGAAAATATAATTAATTAATGATAATAAATAAACATGTAATGTTAAATAACTAATAACAAATTCCATTTAAATAATAATATAAGGAACAATTAATATGAAAATGTAAGAAACTAAAATACAGAAAATTTCATTCAAGAATAGAAAATTAAATGTATTTAAAGATATATTGATTAAAAATATCATGGATGATTAATAAAATATACTAAATAGGTAAAATCATTCTTATTACCCATTTAATAACAATCTTTCATCACCTTCACTATTTCATGTGTTAATTACATTGTTTTCTCAAGTATGTCTTGACTTGTTATTTGATTATACTATTAAATATATCATTATTACGTCATCTCTATAATGTATACCATGAATTTATTGTCATATATATATTTTGCATATGTATTTATAATAATCTATAATTTTTGGGGGTATGAAATGAAATTCACTGTTCATGGACATGGTAGGTCATATGTACTCATGAACAATACTTTATTTTCATTATTGTATTAAAATAATTAAAATAAATTATATATATTTTTATTATAATTTATTTCTCAAATATTAGTTATTTTTTTCATAGGTTTATCAATAACATCCTTTATACATTTCTTGTATGGAATTAATGAGTCACATCGCTTTTTTGGGGCGATGGTCCATATTTCTTCAAATGAAATTATCATATTAACACTAAATGGATAGAATAATGATATATAATAAATTAAAATTATAGAAAAATAAAGAAATTATAAATATAATATATATTGTATATAATAATATTGTTCATCATAAGGACCACCATGAGTGGTCGTATAGAAAAAATGAGCAATCGTCATTTGGTGAGGTAGTGGTTCATCATACACAATAATTGTATGTTTTTACCCATTGGATGGAGGTGAGTATAATTTTAGTTCAGAACCATTACATAAAAACATACTAGTATATTTTGGATACTATTTTTGTTATATAATGGAGGAATAATAATATTATTGGGAGTGTATAGGTAAATAAAATAACATAAATTGGTTGAAAATGTTACCTTAAAATCGGGTCACCCCTTTTAGTTTATATCAATGGGATTCCATTGAGGATTTATGAAAAAAGAGATGATTCACGGTATAGGAGATGGATTTTTATAAACTATTTTTATAGATCTTCTCTAATCGTAAGTGGTTTTGTAGGTTTGGAGAATGGTGATAAGTGTTGTCCATTTATAGTGGATGAGTGTCACTCTTGTAATAATTTGATAAAGGAAATTTCAGACATTTTTCTTGTCACAAGTGGATCCAATGATGGACTGAATTCAATCCAAGATATGGGTGGGTCATGTTTCCATAAAATTTATGTTATTCAAGTTTATTTTTCATTTTAAGAGTTATGAATAATGTTTTTTCTCTATTAAGATTAATTTTCTCTTAATCATTGTTATTAACTTTCATCAATTTCACTAATAATTTAATCAAATTCAAAGTTAACCATAATAAAAATTAAAAATATTATTTTTTATAATATTTATCCTCTTTTTACAAATTATCATAACATAATTGGTAGAATTTAATTTAATAATCATCTCGTGTGTGGTATGATAAAGCAGGTTTTTTAAGTAAAAACATCCAAATACTTGACATTTTTTATAGTCAATTTAAAAGTGAAATTTATTAAAATAAACTAAATATGATTAAATGATAAAATTATGATCTAATTTAACTTTAAAACCAATATAAAAAAAATTAACCTTATTAAAAAATTAGATGAAAAAAATCGTTTTGAACTAAAATTCACTATTTTCACTATTCATTAAAAATTGAAATTCGCTAAAAATACAAAACAGCTAACCTGAAAAAAAAATTTATGTATCTATTTCAAATTTAATGTTTATTTTGATATATTAAATTTATAAAATTATTAAAAATTGGATTTAAAATTTGTTCTCCACTATAAGGTAGTAAAAATGCCATAATGAAACTATAGTATTTTATGCATAAAATAGGGTTTAGTTTTATCATAATCATATAAAATATATTGGATTAAAATAAAAAGTATTTAATTAAATATATAATATATATAAAATTAATGTAACTAGATAATTGTAATTAATTTAATTTATTTATTTCAAATAGATTTGTGAGCATAAAAATAGTTGTATATTACTTTATATTCAATAAGTTTTAATATTCATTTCTATTTTATTTATAACCAATGGGATACTATTATATTTTCATATAACATATATTTTCATAAATTAGTTTCCACTTTTTATAACTAATAATTTAACATCTATATTATATCTGATTATATTAAATAATATTTTAATAATATTTCTTCTTTCAATAAAACTCGTTCTTGCATGTAACACACACCATTTGAAGTAACTTGTTGTTGTGTGTGACATACACTAACTCAGTATCAAATTATTTTAAATATTAATCATATATATAATTTATTTAAAATAAAAAATATAATTTAAATTCTTTGTGTATTGTATCCCCTTTCTTTCTTGGAGTTTCATGTCTTATGCTATCGAATACAATGTGACTAGTTTGGATTTTCAAGGAGTTAAATTCTGCCCACATTAATTAAACTGTGTCCTCACAATTTAAACATCATCTCAGTTATCTAGGGGAAAATATTTGACAAAAACTATTGTTTAAATAGCCACATCATTAAAATGGTTAATATCACATCTTCTTAATAATAGGGAAAGGAATGTACAATGGTCATGTAACTATATTCCCTATTTGGAAGACATTGGTGGGAAATGGAAACATGGATAAATAGAAAAATATGTTAATAATGATTGGATGGAGAGTATTAGATTACTTTGTTAGGATATATTTAACAATCACAAGTACATAAATATACTATAATCTAAGGTTCCATTTGATTCATTAGAAACAAAGTTAATAGTTCAACAGTTTTTGATTCAAACCACTTTTTTTCCAAGAGATGAGTAATTCATTCACTCTATGAATATATTTAAATATATGTTTCAATTTTATAAAGAAATATATTTTCCATTGGTTGTAAATTCAAATATTTCCACTTTTTATTTTTTCCCAATAATATTAATAGAGTGAAGTATTAAATTATATTTTAAAATATAATCTAATGATAAACCATTTCATCAATGGTTAAAATTTATAGAATATTATGATAAAAAAATTTGAAACATGGTCTATGAATTTAGAAAATGAACGTATCATCATCCTTTAATCAACATGAAGCAGCTCTAAATGTTTGCATTCCGAACATGTGAATAAATTCATCATGTATCTGGTTGAAATATGTTAATAAATCAGGTTACCATAAAAACATATGGGAAACTTTCATTATTCATTTCTATAAAAGTATGAAACAAGTTATTAAATATATTCCATAAATTAAAAAATACTTTAATATTCATCAATGATAATATATACCTCTTTTTTAAAAGTTATTAATTCATACCATGTTAGTCAACACTTATCAAATCAATTATTTCTTCATCACTATCTCAACATCATGAACATATTATGGGGTATATTCCACTCAGTCATGAGTTTTTTGTAAATTTTATCATTATAAAAAAAATGCCTTTACACTATTGAACAAATTATTTTAAATCCTTAATGAAAATGTACTACAGTAAAATCTTCATATATTCCATAATTTTTATAACCATTACATTGACTTAAAAAACATTTATGACATAATTCAAGAATATTAATATTAATCATTATTCTTTATCTATTGTTGTAGAATAACACGATCTTTATCTAATAAAATATTTTTTGTTATATTCCTTTGACTCTTAACATAATGATTTTCATATTATCCCATATTCTTACAGTTGAAACATTTTACATTGGAAACCATTTTCAAACCCTTGAAATCATAGGCATGGTGGCCTTTATTTTCTAACTTGAATCAAACTACACTTCATTTTATGAAATTTCTACAGTGTTTCTTTTCATAATCATCTCATCCAGGGTTTCACTTTTTTCCCTTAATCCCGTAATCCATATTTATACCTCCCATAATATTCTTCTCTTTATTAACTTTAAATTTATATTACATGTAATGTTTTTTTAACTATCTCACTGTCACATGACACTATTTCTTCATATGATGATAATAGTTATGAAACTAATTACATTAAAAAATTTGGCTCAATACCAAAGAAAAAGTTCTTTTGAAAAAACATTTTATACAATAAAATTTCCAAATACTTTATTTAATAAAAAAATTAATGATAAATCATTACAAACTAAAATTAAAAGAAATATAATATAATATAACCAGTGGAAGAAAATCAAAAGTATTCCATAGTAAATCAACACTAATTAAGGACACCAACCTTGAAAACCAAAAGAAAACATGTCTTTTTTTCAAAATACAATTTGTTTCAAAAGAGAAGGTTCTTAAAAAACCAAAACTAGTAATAGAAAAATATAATTATTCTATCCATAACCCTATATTTATCTACATTTCTTGATAGGGTTTCATAAATTCTTGAAAATGAAAGAACAATGGTGAACTATAGTGAAATCGATAAGGAACAGGCTTACCACAAATAGAACTTCTAAGAATCTAGGTTGCAATAACTAATGAATGGATAAATGAGAGATATAATCCAAATGGGTGAGGTTTCATATATAAAATAGGTGTAATATGGAATAATTTTGGGTAAATAATGTTAATTAATTAAACTAAAATAATAAACATTTCACGAGTCTCACGTCCCACAGTATTTAGCCCATATATTAGGAAAATCATTCAAAAATTAGGAAGGAGTATTTGTCTTCCCAAAATTATACCAAAAGGTTCATAATGGATTGCACACAAATACTAGTAATTATTTCTTAACCATTCCCATATAAAATTCCATTAAAAAATATAGTGTTTTTACCTCCAACACTCTAGTTCTCCAACAAGGAGTAAATAAAGAAATAAAACTCAACATGATATGCTTTAGTGACCTAGAGGGCATCAAATGATCAAATGTATATTTATATATTTATGGATATAGAATAATGTTTAGTAGGTATGAAATACCAAAATCAACATACTTGTATTTAATATATAAAATAAATATTTTAAAACATGTAGATTATGTATTCTATTTTAAATTCCTTGAAATGTAAGAACATATATATAATAATGATACACTATTAATTATTCTATTATTAAATCTATAATTATTTTCTTTTAGTAGAAATTCGATTTTATTTATATTTGTATATATGAAAGAAATAGAATTTGGTTATTCTATTTATTGGGTTTTTTTAAAGATTTTTTAGAATGTTTTTTTAAAAAATTAATCTTGTTATATTTATTTTGTTTTTTAATATAAATATTTTTAATTTGCATTTTTTTAATTAATATTTATCATTATAAATGGCCATGGATAATATTTAATATATCTAACATTATAATAATGTATCCATAAAAAAATTAATTTTTTTTGTTCTAGTTGATAACTTTTATATTATTGAATTTTTTTCACATATATATATAAAGTGATTAAATTTTAAAAATGATTTTTTAAAAATGAAATGTCAGTAACATAAAGTGGTTGTTGAATGAGAGAATTATTTTTTGTAATTTATTTATGATATAATCACGAAAAGAATAAAAAACATAAGTATTTTTTAATTAGAACACTTATAATTTACAAAATATTTGGAATTTTAATTTCCCAGCACTTTGTATTTTTGTATTATTTTGATGAAATTTCACCCAATAAACCAAAAAAATTATATAACATTAATTATTTAATTATGAACTATTTTATATTTTTAACAAAAATGCATCTGTAGTTTGTTTTTTGTTTACATTAATTTTAAAATAAATTATAAAATTTCTCAATGAGTTTGGAAATTTTTTGTTGTTTTTTTATTGAACTATTGTGTAGTTTTTTTGTAATTTTTTTTATATGATATTTGTCTATAATAATTAATATTACAATATTTTTTAAAATCATCCTCATTAAACATAATTTTTATATAAAACTCATGTGGTAATTTTGTTTCCATATTAGTTTTCAATAAAAATGACATGAATAGAGGCTTTCAATGTTTGTGTTATGAAAAATGACATTGAAATCCTAGAGATGTTTTGTTTTGGTAGGGATTTCATCATTATTTTTTATTAAAATAAATATTGAAATCATTTTTCAAAATTTATTTTATATAAAATTGATATTGATAATCATGTATGAGGTACTTCATCATTGGTTTCCTTAAAATCCATCATTAAAATTTATTTGAAATCTCATGTTTAGGAGCACATTTAAATTAAATATTATAAAAAAAACTATATGAATACAAAATAATTATAATCCTATAAAATAAATTTTATTTTAAACTCATGTTAAAATTTTATGAAATGGGTTTTAAGGGTTTTTTTAGTATCATGTCCCACTTTTGATAATTTCTTTTTGATGGATTTCCCTCTTTCAAGGATGTTGTCAACTCATTTTTTATCAAAAAAATTATATTTATCATTTTTATATTGTGTATTTATATACATAAATGTTATTATATAATAATAAATTCACTATAAACAAATTTTATTGTGTATGAATTATCTCTCTCTCTCCCTAATTGGAAAATTTCTATTAACATTCTATTTAAATTCTTATGAGAACATTTAAAATTATTTAATTACCACCACATTCAAGAGTGGTTCGTGTAAATAATATATAATGAATAAAAATGTAAATTTTTGTATTTTTATGATTTGAGATAAATTTTTTCTAATTTATATATATCAATGAATGAAAAACATAAAATAATAATGAAAAAAATAATATAAATATACATACCAATAATCCATTTTATTTTTTAAAATTGTTAATAACTAAATTACAATGACATTTATCGATAAGAAATTACATTAATGGTTTGAATATACATCAGTATTACTTTTTTAATAATCTAAATTATATTATAAATGAACTTAAAATGTGATAAAACTAACATAAATCCTCTATTAATGGGATTTTCTCACCTATTATTTTTTATATTTTCCCCTTATTCAACCATTTTTCACAGTATTTAATACGTATTTTATTCTATAACCACCTTCTTCATTAAATTATAATACATTTATTTTTATTTATATATACCTTCAATTTTATATAAAATATTTACAACTAATTCATTAATTAAATAGTTCATTAGTGGATTCCCTCTCCATAATACTTATTAGATTCTCCCTCTTTTGCTAACATTCATTAAAAATGATTATATACATATTTTATACAATTATCATATTTATTTTCATGTTAAAATTTAATAGATAATTCCATACCTATTATGCTTAATCCTCTACATTTATACTCATTTTATAACTGAAAATGTTTTTAAGGACACTCAAAATATCCTTTTATTTTTTGTTTATAATCTCTTTCTCACAAACATTCCCATTGAAAAATATATGTATTCTATAATCCCATTAAATATTCAATTTATTTCCTAATTCCATTTTATTAATTTTTCGATATTCATATCTTCATTTTTTTAGAAACTTTTTTATCCATATTTAAAATTGGTGATAGATATTTATTTTTAAAAGTCATATCGATTCTTTATATTTTTATTCTTCTTCTCATCATGAAATAATATCTTCCTCTTCTTATTGAATCACTTAGATTAAAAAAATTATAATTTCACCATTTTTTTGTAACATAAAAACATATTATATGAAATAGGATTTATGAAAGTAATAAGAAAATCATTATTCTCTCATGTTTTCATTTCAAGTATATTTTTTTGTATGTTTATCATCCCATGAAGAATTGTTGATTATAATTATATTTAGATTTGATCAATCATCCCATAAATATATATTATTCTAATGAATTTTAAAAGGTCTTATATATCTTAATAATATTATGAATTAACATGATGATAACATTCATTGAATAAATTATTTTGCTTTGAAACAATATAATTTATATATGTATTTCTATCAATTTTCACATTCTTTATGTAGGAATGATGCAATTATCTGGGTCAACAATGTCATAATGTTTAGTTATTATCCATTCACCACATATCATGTCACATTAAAATTATTTTATTATTTTTTACTATATAATACTATGTTAGTGATATGATGATGAGGATGATCAAGATCAACCATGTATATATGATGATTCAGATCACATTTTCATTATTTTTATACATATAAAAACTACCTATACATATTATGATTTATCATAGAAATCCATTTATGAAAAAAAACTCATCAGATGATTGATACTCTCTCAGAATATATTCAATAACAATGGTTAGATAAACTGCATTTCCCTTAACATGGAGAGAAGAAACAAAATCAGGGGACCATATCTCAAGAATCTCCACTTCATCAAGTATTTCTTAAATGATGATGAAATCATATTTGATGATTTGAGAATTCTTCCCTTATTGAAAAAATAAGAAATAATTATGAACTTAATGAAAAAATTTCTCTTTATAATCTCTAGGAGTATCCTGATGAAGTTTTAATAAAAAAACATAATTTACCATTGTTCATTATCATATAATATATTTTGGGGTTGAGAATTTATACTAAAGGTTTCACCAATAACATTTCTCATAACATATTAAATATAAGATAAAAATAAAAATATTTTATGTCGTCAACCCATAAATACAAACCTCAAATATTAATCCTTATAAGAAATAATATACTTGAGTCTCTAATTTTTGGTATATATAATCGATCACTCAATGAATATGTCATGCCCATATCATTAGAAAATGAACATAATAGTTAACCATAAATAATTTGTCAGGTAATTCCTCTCAAAGGGTCTTAGTTTCCTAGAACCAACAAATGTTACATGATATGCCTACATCATAAAATATCATATTCCTACTTATGAGGGATCAAAATATTCTTCAACATAATTACCTAAATTTGGAAATATCAAGATAGGTGTTTTTATAAGCTACATCAACATCTCATTAAAATCAATCTCACATTTTTTTAAAAAATAAATTTCTCTAAATTATCTACCTGAGTAGATGTATGAGTAGATATACAAAAAATATTACATAAAATTCTTATAATATTAGGGAAATATAAATAAAATATAGATCACAACAACATTATTAGGAAATTCTTAAGACAAAAAAAGTATCCACTTTTACTATATCTACAAAAACTATAAATTATAACACAACTATCCATAAATTTTATCCTAAAAAATATAGACGTAATATTTAAATATACTCCCTTAATGATATTCAATTATTATGTTCCCAAAAACCATCTGAATATGAATTCTATTATCTTTTAATGTTTTTTAATACATGAGTTTGTCATCTATAAAAATAGAAAAAATAAAAATTTATTAATTTAAAGAAAATATCATTTTGCAGATCTATGAAAATAATAGGTTAATTATTCATGTCCAATTGTATAAATATATAATAGAAATTTCCATAATAATGTAAAAAGTTCATATTTAAAATTTCTTCCATTCACGCCTCGATTTATTAATACGTAGATCAGAAATAAACCATTATCTACTATTTGAACCCTTTCCATTGGTCAAATAAATAATAAATTTAACAAAATTCATTTTGGATCCTAATATTTAGTTGATTCAACTTTCAATAATTTACAAATAATATTAATATTTCCTCAACCTTTTTCATGTAGTTCACTAAAGCACCGCTAGGTGAGGTAGTGGGTTAGATGGAACCATTAGAAATTATCTTTTCAAGATGAAATTTCTAATCTATCAACACTATTGATAATATATAATATTGTGGAATTGAAATTATTTCATTATCAATCACAAGATAGATAATAAATTACACCATATATTCTAGATATGAACATATAATTCTATAGTAAAAACATCAAAAAATAATCATATTCCATAAGTTAAGGCTTCTAGTTTCACTATTACAAATATTATAAGAAATAAATATTAAATTTGAGAGGTAATTATTCTAATTTTCACTTGATTCTACTCAAACTGGCTTCTATGGAATTCATATTCTCTAATTGGTGTATATTAAATACTATTAGGAGAATAAAATGAAACTTGTATTTGAAAAAAAATCAACGTGATCATTGAACTAGGTTAACCTATACATAACCAAGAATATGTCAAATATCTCTATCTTATGTGTGAAAATATATATGATATTTTTGAAATATCTACCCACATGTGGATTGAAGAAGAACCATATTATTCTATTTTAATGTTTTCCCAATAGAAAATTAATTATCATGATTTCATAAGATCATATCAACTAAAATACCATGAAATATACTTGTGGAATGAAAATAATATAATTATAACCTATAATATAAAAAATATTACAATATAAAGTAATGGATAATAAAATATCACATCTCATTGTAAAATTACCATTTTTAGTATCTTTGGATGTTTTCATAAAGAAATAAATCTTATCTAAGAACTGTATCTTACAATAATATGATAATCCCTACTAAAATATCAACACAATATTTGATTCTCCCATACCATCAAATTATTCTCTTAGTGTTACTCGCTTTGAGGGAATTTAGTTACATCCAACTGATAATATATTTTATTGACCATATGACACCTAGGTCGGTCAAAGGCCGTATTAATCATTTTCCAATACCCTCTATTAAAATAATATCTGAATATAGTAATACATATGAAATTAGTATAAAAAATTACCCTTAATGTTATATTTATACATTATATGGACAAAACTACCACACAAATTTTATTGGATAGGTGTCCATTATAAATTAGGATAAGATGGTAAACCAAAATATGGATTTACCCTATATGATAAATCCATACTAACCTCTTTCCCTCACCACTCCTTTGTGTAAACTGGTCTTTTCCTTTTTAATACCTAATCCCTTGCCTCTTCTATCATAATATCTCACTAGATTCATGTATCCATTTAAATATTAAACAATGTTACCAACTCCCAATGTTGAAAAATATGCTCAAACCATTCGAATAAAAAATGAATGTACTACATCTATTACTCAATTTAATACTTGTAAATATCAACCAATAAGGTTATAAGATAAATTTTTATTTCTAGGTTTAAATGATAATCTATTATAATTATTCAAAAAATTTAAATTGTATTCATAATATGAATATTACATCAGGAAATATTCTCACAATCCTAAAGGCCAAAGGGTTAGTTTTCTTTTAGATATGCTATGTATGCATCATGTTACAAAATTTCGAATCAATATCTCCCCCAAAAATCCATATATAAGACTAAATTCCATATATAATTAATAATATAATTCCTTAGAAATGGAAAACTAAATAAGGTATGAGCATAAATTAAGATTAAGGGAAAAATTATCAATGATACATATACTATTGGATCTAGAACTACTGAGGAGATATTAACACGGGAGAAAGTTATTCGTTAAAGGACAATAAGATCATAATTAATAAGCATAATACATGAATGAAAATCATATTTCATGGAATAGTAACATAATTCTATAAAAATATCATCATGAATGCATAACCGTTATAATATGGCCTAAAAACACATAACAAAAATAATAAATTAATGAAGTATATAACAGTAATGATATATAATATAATAATTTTTTATAAAAATAATAATGGAAAATCAATATACTAATAACGTTGTAGACTATAATCGTATCTAGGGATAGGGTTTTATGGATAGATATAACCAATCATAGAATCACATATATATCGTAACATAACTAAAAATAATCATGTACATGAATATGTGATAAAACATTAATCATTCCCATGCATAAAATTATTATATCCTAAGTTATAAATAATTACAAAATAAATTAATGGTATATAACCAAACCATCTATCATACAATGATAAAACATACATATGTTTTCTGTATGAAATAACTCACATAAAATATCTTAAAGAAATAAATGGAATGTCATTTTGTTTAAGATCGTTTCCAAATGGTATACAATAACATTTCATCAAGAGTAGACTGAATGATACCCAAAACTAAATCTCCTAAAATGAGTAAAAAAGAAATTAGAGGATGAGTATGAACACAACTGTATAATTGGTATCTCATTCGATCTATATAAGAAATTGAAGTTAAATATATATCATAATATTTTGTAATACGATACTGAGAAAAATATTATTTACTTAAAAATAAATTTTAATTGGATGATAAAAGGAAGTTAAAAATTTTAATTTGTTAATAAACATTAAAAACTAATATTTCGAAAAGAGATGAAGTGATACCTAAAGAATGTGTATTCTAATATATAAATATGCATAAGTGGAATGAAATATCATTATTATACTTCCAAAATGACTACCATTATTTTTTTAAATGTAAAATCTAAAAACAATATGAATGAGAATTATATAGGAAAACCATAAAACCATAAAATCTATTTTTAATTTGGAATAATTGTTATATATATAGGAAAATGTGATGACTCTATCACGACCCGTCCTCGGGGACCGTGTCGTGACTACCCCAAACTAGTCTTCCATAGGCCAGGGGCTGGCGACTAGCACCAAAGGCGTAAATCCCGAAAACTGGGAAGGCATTGCCTTTATAAAAGTAAACAAAACACCACAGAGTACAAGCAGAAGTAAAACACTAAGTAAAAAAACGAAGTGCTGAAAAGTAAATGGGCCAGAATACAAACCCAATTGAAAGTACAGCTACAACTGAACAAATGTACAACAGAAAAGACAAACAGCTGGAAGAATGGAAGCAGCTCCTGGTTCGTCCTCCTCAGATCCTACCTGAAGGGTAGGTACAGATAGTGCAGCTCCTAGATCGTCCACCACCTATCTTACCTGAAGGGTGGGTACAAATAGACTCCATAATGATCTCGCCTGTCAACCTCCTCCGAGTGTCGTCTCATCGTGAAGTCCACAATCGGATACTGTCTCGTCGTGAGGTCCAATTCCGGGTACCGTCTAGTCCTCGAAAACTCGGCCTCGGTCTTCGTTGCCCGTCGTCTGCAAACAACACAACGAGGTGCGGGTATAGCCCGTGCAGGGTTGAGTATAACGATACTCAGTAGGGACCCCGACACCCTCAAGGTCTCACAAAAACCAACAAGGTTAACCACAAAGACGATCTCAACAGATAACCTCTACTTAGGTATATGCCCATACATATACCCATGTTATCAAGTAACCCATCTCAATCATGAAGAAACAAAATGTTTATGAAATCAACAGATAACCACTACCCATGTATATGCCTATACATATACCTAAGTTAACAAGTGACCCATCTCAATCATGAGTTAAATACAAAGATCAAGACTCAGCTCAAAACAGGATTTTCATTATCGAAACCATAACTGCTGAAGAGATCCATCTCTGGAGAGTACAGTTATCTTGTCATGACTCTGAGGTACTTCTCACTAACCTAAGACTTCTGAGGTACTCCTCCTATTGAGTATCGCAGGTCAACCACCCAAACACAATAGTGCTTCCTGCCGGGGTATGCCACCCAAACAAAGTAGTGCACACCCCCTAATAGCCTGTAGAGGTACTATCCGGACGAGTACTACAGGTCTGCACTGTCACACAATAGTGCTCCGTCCGCCATGGGTCTGCACCCAAACAAAGCAGTGGTCCGTCCACTGGGCTAGTCGACTCACTCCAAGTCGAGTCGGTCAAGCAGTCGTCACGTCTCAGCGGGCTACACGGTCTCTTTACTCCTTATGCTCGTCTCATGGAGGGTCCGCTCCACGAGCTACAGGTCAATACTCCAAGTATATTAAAGTCCCACAAAGAAGTATCTCAAAGGACCGCCTCGTCATAGGGTTCTCAACGCAATAGATGGTGCGTCAATCAGATGCCCGGTCTCTGAGTTATTAGCATTTTTGTCCCAGGGGCCCGGTTGGTTGCGTGTGCGAACCAACCCGGCCATATCTCAACTGTACCCAAAACTTCTACAGGGTATACTCATAGGGACCGTTTCTCAACGTGATCACCAACGCCGCTGACGGTATGTCAAACGGACGTCTGGTCTGAAAGTTATCAGCTTTTCCGTTCTAGGGGCCTGGTTGGAGTTTGGGTTCAATCCAACTCGTCAACTATCCAACTGCATCCAAACCTCAGGATAACTATGCCGAAAGTTCCATCTCATCAAGAGGAATCCAAAAAAGTTGACATCACGTCAATCGGATATCCGGTGCTCAAGATATATCCATATCCGCTCCGAGGGCCCGGTTGGTCTCATGTTCGAACCAACCAGACCTTACCCAAAATTCTCCGAAACTCTGAGTGAAATATAAAGAATCTACAGCCTTGATTCAAGGATCGCTATGCAACTGACGGTGCATCGATCGGACGTCTGTGGCCCATGATATGGGTGTTTGAATGGAAACTGCCCGAAAATAGGGGGTTCGGGCCCGGTCCGACCCGGCCCGAGACCCCCTGGGCCGGCCCGAATCGGGTCGACCAAAACCGGGTCCGAGTCTGGCCCGTTTGGGCGTGGCTCGGCATGGATGGCATAGCCCAGCCCGGCCTGCGCAGCCCAGTCCGGCCTGGGCGCGGCTCGGACCGGCCCGTCGCTGGCACTTGCGCGGCGCGACGCCCGCGTGGCCAGCAGGTGTGGCGGGGGGGGGGGGGCGGGGTTACAACCCCTCGTGGATGATGAACCGGCGCATCTTAAAGGTGCGCCGCTTGGCTTCTAGAATGGATAAGCTGTTTTGGTTCGGTCCTCCACTGAGGCTCAGCCGCGGTGGTTCCTGTTCCTGCGGCGCGCTGCCGCCCTCTTCCACGGACCACTGGACGCGCTCCGGTTGTCCGTTTTTCTCACAGCCTTCGCCAATGGTCCTCCCGGGACCCGAACTTCACTTTAGAGGCTTCAAAATGACTTTGCGGCCCCGTTTTCCGTCACCCATCAATCCGCGCACAATGTTCAACCAGCGGAGTCTTCGAATCGCATCCGCGGCCCCGACACCGGTCGCGGTTTCGTTTGGTCTCAACGGCGCGGCGCGACGGTGCCGTGCATCCTTACCGTAAATCTCCATGTTTCCGCACGATGTCGTTGCACCGCGCCGCCTTCGTTCGTGCCGCAACATAATCAGAAACAAGGGGAAAGAGGTTCAGCCATGTTTGTGCGGTCCAAACTCCTCCCGTTATAATGATAGCAAGCGGCCAACAAATAGAAGTCGACGTACGGAAAATGAAACAAATAACCCCAACATCAACCCGCATGAATGAACGATCCGCGGATCAAGCTGGTAATGGTTAGTCCGCGCTCGTCATTCTTTTCTCAATGATAAGGAGAATATCAAAGAGATCCCCCTACAACCTCTTAAATAAAAAGAATCATACCAATATTTCCAACCCGCAAAAATAAAACATCCGCGGATCAACTTAATGATGAGTTGATCCGGGTTCTTTGTTTTAGAAGGAACAACCAAGGGAATAATACCATTCTCAAATTAATCCCCCTAACTCGATAACAAGTTGATGATCAAAGAGCGTCGTGGAAAGTAGCATCGTGTGTCAAAGAAAGGGAAAGCTTCGTCAATCGTTGGAAGAGAGGAAGTCGGGGTAGACGTCGGCGTTCTTCGCATTCTCCAACGAAGAAGATGAACTCTATCTCCACCAATCCCCAAATACAATGAGCCAACTCCCAATAAAATAATTCCCTCTTATTTTATTAAAGCATTGAAAGTATTTGAAAATCCAAAATTCAAAACAACTCACCTCATAAATAAAACATGAGCTGTCAAATTGAATTTTTTATTAAGTTGGCATCATAAATGTAAAGAAGGAAGTCACATCATTAAAAACAAGGGGGTTTCAAGGGAAATAGTTAATGGGGTTAGGTAATTTGAAGGGTTGGGGTTCGTGTGGGCCCCACATCACCTTTATCCTCACTTGGATAGTTTCCCAACTTCAACACATAGGTTAAAACCAACTAGGATAGAAATAAAATTGGAAAACAATTTTATTTTATTCTTCACTTAAACCTCTATTTTTGAACAACTCTTCCCGAGAAAACGCACCTTCGGAAAAGGTCTCCTTAAGCAAACACCGGTGCTGCGGTTACATTAGTGCCCTCAGATTTCGATTCCGAGCACCGGTTCAAAAGTTATAAAAACCCGCTCATTCGTTCACTGAATGTACCCGAGCTAAACGTCAGAAATTTATTCCGGGCACACCGTGTCTCAGAATCTGGTGCCATTAGAAACTGCGTTCTTGTAAAATCCAAAAGAAATTAAGAAAAAAAATTCCTTGAAATTTTTGGGTCTTTACATTACTCCCACCTCATGTCTTTACGTCCCCGTAAACCTTTAACACAATCTAGGGGGGAAAAGTGGTACTGAGCACGCATCTGAGCCTCCCGCTCCAATGTGTCCATTTAGAGGTTCCTATGCTGTCAACAAAAGCACACAAGAGGAATCGAACGTCCTTGTAGGTCCCACTCCTATCGATCCTCAACCTCTACTGGAACCCCACAAAAGTCACCCTATCGGCAATGTCTAGCACCCCATGGTCGGTGATATGCGTCAGGTCAAGTACGTATCTCCCCACTTGAGTTACGTGGAAGACGTCGTGCACCTGGTGCAACTGAGGTGGATGGGTCAAATGGTAATCCACCTAGCCTACCCTACTAAGGACCTGAAAAGATCCACTGAACCTCAGATATTACTTACCGCCATGGCCACATCTCCATAAACCTCATCGAGGTGAGACTTGTAAATGGACTTGGTCGTCATCCTTGAACTATAGAGGCTTCATGTTAGCTCTGTGCAGTCTCATCTGCCATGATCCATAGGCGATCATTGCCCACTCTTACATCAGGACACACCCGAGTCCGATCCCCAATGCGTCACAATGAACTATGTAACCAACGCCCATAGGCTAGGTACACTGATCAACCCAGCTCCTGAAAGCTCTGCTGGAAGTGGTGCCGCAACTCTGGAGAATTTTGGCACAAAAGTAAGTTTGGCCATCTTTTGAGTGATCAAATGCACCCTCTTATGCATGATTCCATCATGTGCTGCCAGGGTTTTCCTTTTCTCCAACGAAGGAAAACCCCATCCCAACGTTGTAGATAAACCACAACCTTTTTTTGCTAATATAGTCAATCCGTGTATGAACTGTGGATCAAATCCATACTCAGACCAACATCGTAAGGCCTCAACGCTGCCACAAAGAGATTCCAACCGAAACTCTCGCCTCGTGGGTCAGATCACACTATCGGCGTAAGTGTGATTATCGAGTCTCCTCCCAAGGTATCTCCAGATGTGAGGGTCAAGTCTACGGCTTACCAGAAACTCTAGGCCTAGGAGAAGATTCATGGAAGGAAGGAATGATTCATTTCAACGTCTGTTACTACGACAGCTAGTAGTGGACCCAGACTACCCGTCAAATCATTATTAGAGCCATTGGGTCACTCTCCTTGACCGCATGCAGCTACTCTCTTCCCCTGCCATCCAGCTCCCTGAGCCTGGCGGGGGACTACAAAGGTGGGTGACTGTAACATGTTGAAAAGTACACCACCATATGCTTCTCTCCTAGCTCTGCTTCCATGTCTGCTGCTCTGTTGATTCATATTTCCTTGACACTTTCTCTTCTTAAAACATTTTATACGTCCAAGTCTCTTAGACTGACGCCAGTTCGCATCTTCCCACTTTTAACATTCACTGGCTAAAACCGATCAGCCAAAGAACATTAAACCACAAAGGTTCTTTCTAGCACCCTAACATAAGTATGAATGCATAGAGAAAAGAGTGCTTACTCAGATATCCATTAAAAACACCTCATTCTGAGGTCCGAGATCTAAATAACTGATCATATCGCAGTCATAAAGTACCAATAACGATCGGTACACATCGATGATTACTCAGCTACTGAAACATCGTCCTGCCAAAGCTGTATAAGCTCTAGAAAAACTCTCAGCCACCTCCTCAAGCATGTTCTCAGCTGGCTGTGCATCTGGCTCACCTCAGAACATTAGGGTATCTGATGTTGGAACACGTTTAAGGCAGTAATCCTACATGTGTCACCTACCGGTACCGCCGGTTGTAACTGTTGACCAACAGGTAGTGATGTATAGCTGGCACACTACCGGAAGGCACTATCTCAGGCATTGGTCCACATACCAAAGCCTCATCACTATGTGGACCATCCTCATGGTCACTCACTGGAAAACACTAGTATCTAAGTCCACCATCCACTCTACTAATGTCTCAGCTAGGCAGAAAACTCTAGAAATCGCCTCCAGCCAGTGCTCTGTTGTCTGGGAATCTGCCTCGCCTCGTAACCTCAGAGGCCTCTACTGCTAGAACACGTGCAACATGATCTTCCAGCGTGCACAGTTCGCTAGTAAGGCTGGTGGAATCTGCTTCCCAATAGGTGGTGGTGCTGCTGGTACAGCACCCGAGATGCGAGATGGTCAACAATTTATAACTAGTGAGATGACCTGGTTGAGATGACTTTAAAACTTTTGGAAACACACACGCAATCAGTGTTTTCGTGCACAAAGTCAGAAATCAGAAGTCAGGGTCCTGGTGTACGGATACGTCGGCCGCCACACCAACACTGGACTCCCTGAACTGAAAACCACACTTGGTACCCTTAACACTATTTCTTCACAGAAATAAAATATCAGAGTATTAAGTTCTTCGGTAGAACCAAATCCTTTGATACCAATTTGCCATGACCCGTCCTTGGGAACCGTGCTGTGACTACCCCAAGCCCGCCTTCCATAGGCCAGGGGCTGGAGACTAGCACCAAAAGCGTAAATCCCGATAATTGGGAAGGCATTTCCTTTATAAAAGTAAACAAAACACCACAGAGTACAAGCAGAAGTAAAACACTAAGTACAAAAACGAAGTAATGAAAAGTAAATGGGCCAGAATACAAACCCAATCAAAAGTAAAGCTACAACTGAACAAAAGTACAACAGAAAAGACAAACAGCTGGATGAATGGAAGCAGCTCTTGGGTCATCCTCCTCGGATCCTACCTGAAGGGCAGGTACAGATAGCGCAACTCCTGGATCATCCACCACGGATCCTACCTGAAGTGTGGGTACAGATAGCCTCCACAACGCTCTCGCCCGTCAACCTCCTCCGAGTGTCATCTCGTCGTGAAGTCCACCATCGGATACTGTCTCGTCGTGAGGTCTACCTCCAGGTACCATCCAGTCCTCGAACACTCGGCCTCGGTCTGCGCTGCCTGTCGTCTACAAACAACACAACGAGGTGCGGGCATAGCCCATGTAGGGGTGAGTATAACGATACTCAGTAGGGACATCGAGACCCTCAAGGTCTCACTAAAACCAACAAGGTTAACCACAAAGAAGACCTCAACAGATAACCTCTAATTAGGTATATGACCATAAATATACCCAAGTTATAAAGTAACCCATCTCAATCATGAGGAAACACAATGTTTATGAAATCAACGGATAACCACTACCCAAGTATATTCCCATACATATACATAAGTTAACAAGTGACCCATCTCAATCATGAGGTAAACACAAAGATCAAGACTCAGCTCAAACCAGGATTTTTATTATCGAAACTGTAACTGCTGAAGAGATTCGTCTCTGGAGAGTACAGTGATCCTGTCATGACTCCGAGGTACTACTCACTAACCTAAGACTGCTGAGGTACTCCTCCTGTCGAGTACCGCGGGTCAGCCACCCAAACAGAGTAGTGCTTCCCGCTGGGGTATTCCACCCAAACACAGTAGTGCACACCCCCTAATAGCCTGCAGAGGTACTCTCCGGACGAGTACCGCAGGTCTGCAATATCACAAAGTAGTGCTCCGTCCTTCATGGGTCTGCACCCAAACAAAGTATTGCTCCGTCCACTGGGCTAGTCGACTCACTCCAAGTCGACTCGGTCAAACAGTCGCCAGGTCTCAGCCGGCTACACGGTCTCTATACTCCTTACGCTCGTCTCTGGGAGGGTCCGCTCCACGAGCTATAGGTAAATAATCCAAGTATCTCAAAGTCCCACGAAGAAGTATCTCATTGGACCGCCTCGTCATAGGTGTTTCAACGCAATAGACGGCGCGTCAATCAGATGCCCGGTCTGTGAGTTATTAGCCTTTTCGTCCCAGGGGCCCAGTTGGTTGCGTGTGCGAACCAACCCAGTCGTATCTCAACTGTACCTTGAAATCTCATAGGGTATACTCATAGGGACCGTTTCGCAACGTGATCACCAACGCCGCTGACGGTTCATCAAACGGACGTCTGGTCTGAATGTTATCTGCTTTTCCGTTCTAGGGGCCCGGTTGGATTTTGGGTTCAATCCAACCCGGCCACTATCCAACTGCGTCCAAACCTCAGGCGAAGTATGCCGAAAGTTCCTTCTCATCAAGAGGAATCCAGCAATGTCGACAGCACATCAATCAGACATCTGGTGCCCATGATATATCCATATCCGCTCTGAGGGCCCGATTAGTCTCATGTTTGAACCAACCCGACCATACCCAAAATTCTCCAAAACCCTGAGTGTAATATACTGAAACGACCACCTCGATCCAAGGATCGCTATACAGCTGGCGGTGCATCGATCGAAGGTCTGTGGCCCATGATATGGGCGTTTTGAATGGAAACTGCCCGAAAATAGGGGGTTCGGGCCCGGTCCGACCCGGCCCGAGACCCCCTGGGTCGGCCCGAATCGGGTCGACCCGAACCAGTTCCAGGTACGGCCCGTTTGGCCATGGCCCGACCTGGATGGCGTGACCTGGCCCAGCCTGGCGCTGGCGCTGGCGCGGTGCGGCGCCCGCGTGGCCAGCGGGTGCGGGGGGGGGGGGGGGGGGGGGGGTTACAACCCCCGCGGATGATGAACCGGCGCGGCATAAAGTCGCGCCTCTTGGCTTCCAGAACGGCTAAGCCGTTTTGGTTCGGCCCACAGCCGAGGCTCAGTCACGGCGGTTGTTGTTCCGGTGGCGCGCCGCCGCCGCCTTCCGCGGACCACCGGACGCGCTCCGGTGGTCCGTTATGCTCGCCGCCTATGCCAATGGTGTTCACGGGACCCGACCTTCACTGCAGAGGCTTCCAAATGACTTTGCGGCCCCGTTTTCCATCACCCATCAATCCGCACACAACGTTAAACCAGCGGAGTCTTCAAATCGCTTCTGCGGCCCCGACACCAGCCACGGTTTCGTTTGGTCTCAACGACGCGGCGCGACGGTGCCACGAATCCTTGCCGTAAATCTCCATGATTCTGCATGGTGCCGTTGCACCAGGCTGCCTTCATTCATGCCGCAACATAATCAAAACCAAGGGGAAGGAGGGTCGGCCGTGTTTGTGTTGTCCGACCTCCTCCTGTTATAATGATAGCATGCGGCCAACAAATAGAAGTCGAAGTACGACAAATGAAACAAATAACCCCAACATCAACCCGCACGAACGAATGATCCGTGGATCAAGCTGGAAATGGTTGGTCCGTGCTCGTCGTTCTTTTCTCAAAGATAAGGACAAAATAAAAGATATTCCCCTACAACCTCTTAAATAAAAACAATCATACCAATATTTTCAACCCTCAAAAAAACATTCACGGATGAACTTAATGATGAGTTGATCCGGGTTCTTTGTTTTAGAAGGAATAACCAAGGGAATAATACCATTCTCAAATTAATCCCCCTACCTCGATAACAAGTTGACGATCGAAGAGCTTCACAGAAAGCAGCATCGCGGGCCGGTTTTGATGACGGCGTTGATGTGTGTCAAAGAAAGGGAAAGCTTCGTCAATCATCGGAAGAGAGGATGTCGGGGTAGACGTCGGCATTCTTCTCATTCTCCAACGAAGAAGATGAACTCTATCTCCTCCAATCCCCAAATACAACGAGCCAACTCCCAATAAAATAAGTTCCTCTTATTTTATTAAAGCATGGAAAGTATTTGAAACTCTAAAATTCAAAACAAATCACCTCATAAATAAAACATGAGTTGTCATATTGAATTTTGTATTAAGTTTGCATCATAAATATGAATGAAGGAAGTCACATCACTAAAAATAAGGGGGTTTCATGGGAAAGAGTTATGGGGGTTAGGGAATATGAAGGGGTGGGGTTCGTATGGGCCTCACCTCACCTTTATCCTCACTTTAATAGTTTCCCAACTTCCACACATAGGTTAAAACAAACTAGGTTAGAAATAAAATTGGAAAACAATTTTATTTTATTCTTCACTTAAACCTATAATTTTAAACAACTCTTCCTGAGAAAACGCACCTTCAGAAAAGGTCTCCTTAAGAAAACATCGGCGCTGCGGTTACATCGGTGCCCTCAGATTTCGATTCCGAGAACTGGTTAAACAGTTAGAAAAACCCGCTTATTCGTTCACTGAACGTACCCGAGCTAAACTTCAGAAATTGATTTCGGGCAAAATGTGTCTCGGAATCAGGTGCCGTCAGAAACTGCGTTCTTGTAAAATCCCAAAGAAATTAATAAAACAAATTCCATGAAATTTTTGGGACTTTACAGACTTATTAAATGTTAAAAAATAAATTCTATTCAAAAAAAATATCGCATGCTGAAACATTAATAATATTCCTTTCAAACCATTTTAAAAAACTCATAGATAGTTTAAATACCCATAAAAGTTTATTTAAGCATAGAGGGGGACTTTTTTTAAACATTATATACAATTTTTAAACTGAAGAAAAAGAACCATTTAGAAAGATGTGAATTATTCTGGACAACATCAAAATATTTAGGAGATTTAAATCCATCAATTGAGAATATATTGATGACATAAATTATTCCCCAATTTATAAATATAGAAGAGAATATAGAAATTTTTAATGAAATATTAAAAGTAACATATATGATCACAATCATGGAATAAAATGTATAACCCAACAAAAAGTAAATTGACACAAACCACACCTTACCATAGATTCCATCTTGGTCAAATTCACTCTAACCTCATATAACTTAATAATATATTAATTATCCATATATTTCAAAAATATAGTAATACTTAAAAACATAAGTTGTAATATTTGGTATTCACTTAATCCATAGTTAAAACATATTTTAGTTAAAACTAATTATTAATGTTTCTATTTCTAACTGTTCCTTATATGTATTAATATAACAGTTTCTTTAATCCGAGGATTTTTATTTTTTTTATAATTTACATAATAAATATAATTTTATAATATTTCCTTAATTATCCATGAATATCCATGTTCATTATATGTGATTTTTGTGTTTTATTATTCAATAGGAAATCTATAACTCTCTTACTTTGGTAATTAATATCAAATAAAGATGGAATAATATTACATAGTTTAATTCTTATCATAATTACTTTATAAAGAATAAATTATTTATCTTGTAATAAAATATCATAAAATTAGTAATGTTTCTATAACCATCAATGATATAAATTTATAGCTTCATCCATGTAGGGGTTAAATCAAACCAACATAAACCTGCAATAATTAATGGATGAGCATGAGTAAAAACTAATTTTTTTTATCATAACATCATTATAGTTTCATTATAATTTTATTAAGATACTATTAATAATATTAATCATGATTTAGAATGTCTGGATGATGAAGATTAATTATAATAAATTATATTTTACACATAATAAATTATATCTTCTCTGTGAAAACATATTGCAATTGGAGATTTTATAAAATATATAGAGACCAAGAGCAACCAAAAAATTGATCTTGTTATTAATTAATAAATATATTTGATTATGTATGGGCATTAAAATTTTAGGATTGTCTTTAAGGGTTGGTGGAGGGTTCTTTTTATAAGTCAATAAAGTGAAATAATGGTAAATACATATTACCTAATATTAAAAGAAGAGTCATTTTAAATGAATGAGATTCAGATTTTGAAAAATAGTAAATATAAGATGAGTTTAGGTCTAGATATACCTCTTAATCATATTTAAATATAATTATCTATGATATTTTTGATCTTTAACCAATTATTTAACATCTTTACCTTTTTATAAAAATTACCATGGTGACAAATTTTTACCTTGGTAAAATATTATAGGGATTAAAATAAAATTTTTTCTATTACATAATTTTGATATGTTGATTCAAAAAATTAAATTAAATTTAGAAAAATATTAAAAATAAATTCAAATTAAAATATGTAACATTGAAAAACACTTTTTCAATAAATGGTTTTTGTGAATAGTTTTCATTTTCAACGAATTACATATTAAATTACTGTTATTATATTTTACAAATTAAAAATATAATGTATCATCATCTGACCATTATTTAATTTCTTAAAATAAAATTCATAAGACATGAAAATAATTTTTATTGGAATACTTTTTTATTAAAAAAATGAATTGATACTTATTACATTATTATTAATAACTATTGGATAGATGCTAATTTTTTTTAATTATAAATACAATTAAAAAATTAATTAAAAAACTATTTTCTAATGATTAATTAACAATACACAAAAAATTGGAAAATAATTCATTAAAAATGTAATTATATTTAAAAAATCATTACTAAAAAAGTTAATTATATAAAAAATAAAACTATATCTTTTTTAATCACTTGGTATTAAATTCTTTAAATTTTTTAAATAAAAATTTATAATATTTGATGCATAAAAATATATACTTCCAATAATAATGAATTTTAATTACATATTATCAGTTTGTTTCATTATGAAATCATATTAAGTTATTAATATTTATGTCATAACATTATATCTCAATAAAATATGTCATTTTTTAGTTTAGCTTGGTGGTTTATACGATTCAACATATTTAATAAATTATTTATTTATTGGAAAAAAATCATAGAATCATATGGTGCTACAAAATAATTCTAATATAGTTGAATATCAATAATAAATTACATATTTTAATTATTAACTTGTTCAAATTTATAGGATCCCCACTTTAGTGTTATTTCATATACTTCAGGACAAGAACCTAGTTAGCACTAAGTGGGTTTGCGTAGAAAACTAAATGAAAATGGTGATGTTATGAGGAACAAAAAAAGGATAGTGTTCCTGTTATATTCTCAGTTATAATAAGTTTTATTTTAATAAACCTTTTCACCTTTGTAAGAAAATTGAGACCATTATGATTTTATTGTTAGTGGAAGCTCACAATGATTAAAAATTCATCAAAATGAATGTGAAATATTCAACTTTAAATGGTGATCATGAGGTAGTGGGTTCTATAAAAAACTGTAGGATTTTCTCCTTGTTATATATAGATGCCTTGGGTGCATGATTAAAAAACTTTTATATCTCAAAATAGTTCCATATATCCTAATTTTCAATGGTTTATGGATTCATAATATTCATGGAACTTTCGAAGGGAAATATAGATTGTGATATCAATGTGAACGACTTATCAACTTGTAATCTTGACTTCATAGTGTATATGGAATACAAAATTTTTGAATGGGACAAGGAGATTATTTGTAACTAATTTTTTGAGGAATGAAAGAATAAATTTCATATTCTGGTATTGGTTAATATTTAATATTTTATGTGTGTATAAATCATACAGTGTTCATGTCATATTTTTTCCCATAATAAGTACTCCATAGAATTATTGAATATTTTGGGAATGGTAAAATGAAGTGTTATCTCCGCGTCTATAGTTATTGGAACTATAGATCACAATAATGATGCTGAAAATTTTGTGAATCAATATGAATCTCTGAAAAAACTTCTGTATTCAAAAAAACAGACATATTCCATACATGAAAAATTATTTTATGTAAAACTATGTGCCAGATTTAAAAGTTAACTTAAAGAATTTCACTTATTCTCCCCCATGAGAATCAAGGGATAAATCAATAAAATAGGGTACATCGATCTATTTTTTAGAAAAATATTTAATGTTAATTTTAAATGCATTATACATGTTAACTATATAGTTGATTATATTTATAATAATTTTACTTCAGATGAAACATTATTTTTTGGTGAGGTTTTATGGAATAGTGAAAAAGAAAAAATTAGTAACATTAATAAAATCTATTACTGATATATATATTACTTAAAATCATGCACTCATATTATATGGATATAGTTATAACTATCTAATTTGATAGATGAGGTTGATAATACCATGTACATTTCATGTGACAGTGATAGTGATGCACATCTTTCTACGATTGTGGTTCAACATTCTCTATCAATCATGTCACTCCCTGGACATGGATATCCACTTATTTTTTTCTATTTTATGTTATCATTGGTACTTGGGTTGAGGGTTGGGTTGATTCCATGTAAAAAAATGTTTTTGTATGTTTAAGTGGATTTTTGGCCTTTGTGTAGGTAGTGCCTGGAAGTTAAAACCATACGGCCCTACCCATGTAACGATGTGACTGGTCTTGTATTTGGATAGGAGCTACCGTACCATTGTAACATGGTATGTCAGACCATGTAGGTTGGTCATGTACTTAATATCCCCTTTCATATTATCTTCCACAGAGTTAGTGCACAATATTGTAAACCGTGTGTCCAAATCATGTGAACTGCCCAAAAATTATAAATGTCAAAAATTCTATTTCCATCCCCCCTGATTTTTATTCCATATACAGGGTTCCTCCCCTTGGGTCATTTTTTACCACACGTGGGTTCCCAAACCCCTCCTTCCATGGATCTTCATCGAACATGGTTGCATCCTCTATGATTTAAGGTATGTTTTTAGGGTTTTTATTCATCTTTATCCTCTTTCCCTCCTACTTTTATGGTTTCATGGTGTTTCCTTGGTGATTTATCCCTTTCATAAACCCTATGGTTAGGTTTTTATGCTTTTGGTTGATTTCATGGATGTTAGGTTGTATAGATTCTGTCTTATTCATGGATATTTCTTCTGCTAAAGTTTCATCATTTCTGTACTCCATTGATATAGGAGTCCCAATAATTTATCATTAAGATGCATTATATTAATTCTTTGGTCCTTTCAATATAATTATTAATATAATTCTTATACTTATGGTATCATTTTTTTAGTTTATTATGGTTGTTTATTTTTGATAGAAATTCATTAAAATGAGTTTTTAAGTGATTTTCTATATATGTGTAATTATATATTCCCCAAATATTTTTGATAAAATTTTAGTTGAGATTTAAAGGAAAAATTGGATGTTTTGTTTGGTTTTTCCCTTAAATATATTTTATAAAATTGGTGGATTGTGATTTTTTCATTACATATTGAAAATGGTATATTTTATAATGTTTTTATAATGTTTTTTTTAAAAGGAAAGCTTTGTTTTTAAATACATTATCATGCATTTCAAAATAATATGAAATGGTTGGATTTGGGTTGGTTTGACAGAAAGTGGTGATTTTGGAAATGAAAATGGTTTTGAGGAAAAATACTTGTTGTATTCCATTGGATGTGGGAACATCCTTGGGTTCCTAGAGTGCACACATGGATAGGCCGACAAATGATGATTGCCTTTTTGAACATGAAACCCAGTTTTTGAAACACTTTTGTGTCTCTTTTAAACTCATGGTGTTTAACTAAACTCTCAATGTTTCCAAATGAATCAAGTGTATTTTCAATTGTTATGTTAAACAATATGATTGGCTGGTATTTATAAATTATGTTTAGTTTATAAATTATATGGAAGATAGTTTGGAATAATTAACTATGTAGTGTATATTCACCATACTATTGAAATTTTGTTGGAAAAGAAATTGGATTTGAAATAACGTCCCATTTGGTAGTGAGATCTTGAAATATGTTGTTTATATTTATTTTGAAAATAGTTGTGAATTTTTTTGAATGTGTATTAAAAATGTATATTATTTAATTCCAAGTTGTAATTGAGTAGTGTTCGGTAAAATGTTTGTGGTTTTTGATATATAGATGACTGGTTGGCAGTATGTGGGGATTTGATAAATGCTTTGAAACCTACGTTATGTGATAGGATAGTTAGAAAATATGAATGAATTATTATATGAAAAGAATTAATATATATAGATTTACCAATATGGGTTATCTTATAGGTGATGTCAGTGTTTGGGGTTGGAATGTGTGATGATGACAGGTAATGAGAGTCAGACTTATGATGGCCTCTTACATACACCGTATACTACTACTATGGGTTTCCATAGAATATTTTAGAGGGTCGAGTGACGGGTTCTTATCAAACCTAATTGGAAGGGCTGGTACAATGTGGATGTCATAGTGGACATGTGGGTTGTTCCCCTAGTAATGATTGTTTAGAGCATCCAGTTGGTTATAGACAATAGAGATTCACCATATTCATATAGGTGAGTCCAAACCGGGTATGTCTAGGGACATCTCTTGATATGTTTAAGAAATTCTAATGGTTACTATATAAATTTTTTTGTTTACTTTATCTTTAAATTGTTTTCATGTATGTTTTATTTATGGACATTCATCTTTTCTTGGTATCACCTAGTTGGATTTTAGTTTATGGATTTTGTTTCTAATATGGTGAACCAATTATAATAATGGGAAAGTAGTGTGTGTTGTTTCGAAAAAAGGAATGTTGTGGTTTTATTTTTAAATATTAAAAACCTATTTTCATATATATATTTCATACTACTATTTAAAGATGTTTTTGGGAATGAAATTGTATGGATTATATGGTATTTTCCTACTGATCAGTTAAGATCACACCCCAATTAAACCATTTGGGGTCTGTATACTCGAGCTATTTTGTATTTTTATTTTCCTAGTTCATTTTCTCGTTGATTGATCAGTTGGTATTGTGGTTGGCGGTGACCAACATGTTACATGAATATCCTGTTGTAATACTACAGTTTTAGTTTTTTAATTAGTTTCTATTTTATTGTTGTTCAGTAGTATCAATATCTAGATCAACATGTGTATTTATTTATGATCATTTGTTGGTTTTTAAATCATGATTAGTTTTTCTAGTTTATTTAATTGGTACATATCTATTGGAAAAATATTAGTTTCTATATAGATTTCCTTTTTTCCCAACACTAGTTATCATCCCATTGGGATCGGTAATTCCCTTCACACAATGCTGCAGACCTAGTCGAGTGTCAGGTTTGATGGTATCCCCGACTATTTCACGAAAAAATGGTAGAATAAGAGTCCCATATTGTTTTTCGTAGTCAATTTGATTATTGAATAGGATTTTCAGGACATGGGAGGTGGGTATGGGAAGAGCTTCGTGAATTCATGCTCAATCTGATCCTTCAGTTTCAGGGGGTCGTTCAAGAATTGTGCATTTTTTCTTGTTCTCGATAGATGAATGATAATGGAGGTGGTTTGATGTCTTGTTGTGACCTTTACAAAGAGTAGTGACCCATGTAGATTCCAATTTCATGTTTCATGATCCTCAAAGATGTTATATCCTAATTGTGGAAAGGCTCACTACCATGTTATTGGGATAAGAATTTCCACTAATCCCTCGCAATGGTAGTTTGGTGTAGTTTATATTTCGTTTTGGTTCCACATAGTTTGAGTGCACTTATGAAATGAAAATAGTTTTTTAAATGGTAATGATTTCATTCATGTGGATTTGAAATTCAAAAATGTGGTTTAAAATAATTTTTTTTTTGGTTTTAAAATTTTGAAATCACATAGGTTTTGATAATTAAATACTAAGTGTGAACATTGGTTATCCTTATAAAATTTCACATGTCTATGAGTATGTATGGAAACTTAACATTGACAGATGTTGATTAAAATGAACGGGCACATTTGCGATAGTATATAGGATTCCATGGGTGATAATTTGAGAAAAAAAGTACGGACATGTTTTTCTAAATTTGACTTTTTTATTAGAATGTGTATTATGATTTTTTAAAAGAGTCTTTTTTTGTTTAAATTGTGGCCTTGAAAAAAGGTTGTTCTGAAATTAAAATGAAATTTTGGTTTCCAATAGTGTGTGTATGGTTTTGTTTTTATGTGTTTTATATGTGATCATATATGTTTTGATCGAGATATTCCATTTGATTGCATTTTGGATAGATATTGTTTTTTAATTCAATCTCTTTGTGTTTTGAAGAATATGCCACCAAGAAAGGACGCCAATTATTCTAGAAAGTCACCCTAAATTCATTGCTATTCTAGGTCTTTGCCCCATATTTTATGGTGATAGAGGTCTACTATAGGTAGAAATGTTGATTGAGGATGTTGGAAATGTATTTAGATCACTAGGACCTCCTGAAACTATTAATGTTTCTCATGTTCTAGGTTTGGATAGAGGGATCATCGTTGGATGAATGCGTGATGTTTTCCCTATCATAAATTCATGTTGAAATGACATAAGAGTTGTTTAAGTCCACTTTAATCCATAGGTTCATACATGAGTTGTTAAAGATGAGTATGTTGGTTGAGATGCGGGATTTTTGGTAAGGATAGATGTTAGTGAAATACTATATTGTCTGCTTTTAAGAGTTAGTTTACTTCTCTCCAAAGTCAACATTAGAGGATTAGTTGAAAATATTCTTTTCATTTGGGGTCTTCATAAAGAGGTTTTTGAAAAATTGCTCTCATATGGTCAAATATATTTGAGATGTTGTTATATGAGGTATTTTTAGCTATGTTGGTGCTTAGTTGTAGTCATTGGTGATTGGATATTGTGATGGTTTCCCAATTGGAATGAATGGTGTTCTAGATGAACCTATTTTCGAAAAGACTCATTCATTTATTTTGATCTCAATCACTTAATACCATTTAGTTTTATTCCACCATTTTGGATGATTCATCCATATTAAGCATACTTTTTATAATATTCTAATAGTTTTATATCATTGAATATGTTAGGGAAATCGAGAAAAATATTTTGAAATAAGAATATCTCAAATAAGATGTTGTGACCAGAGGATGTCAGTGCTTGACTGTTAGGTAAGAGATGCTTCATCCAATAGGGCTACAACCACATGCCTCCGAGAGAAGATTACTCATATTTAGGAATTCCCAAGAATGTGTGGAAAACCCATTCCTTGTTTTGTCTCTCATATATATGTGGAGTTGATTCATGTTTCATTGTATTTATCTTGTGGCTTTTTTGAGTTTATCATTTATTGTGAAACTGAAGTGAACTCATCCCTTAATATTTTAAATGGATTTTTTAACTGAATTGAACCATCAAATGGTTATAATTTCATTAATTAGTTCCTCTCACTAAATCTTTTTTGTTTTGAGATATTAATTCATGTGGAAAGGAATTGATTTTTTTCATTTGTTATGGGCTCACAGTTATGTTCAAGTTCGTTCATGGGATATAGCTCAGTGTTGGGATTTTGGGGATGGTATGTGAAGTTCAATGTGTTACTAATTTTGTTATTTTACTAGTGTGGGGTGTTTGGATATGTTTTTGTTGGTAGTTATATCGTTTTCAAATTAGAACGTATGGGGGTATAGTGGTTGGCGTTCCCGTTTATGTTTCATTGTTTTGGGTGTTTAAATATTGATCGTGTTAGTTGAGTTTTTATCGTGATGAGTACCATATTGTGTTCTCCCATTTTTTCATTTTTTACTTTATTTTTTATGGGATATGTGTGACTTGTGGAGTAAATGGTCACCCACTGGTTTTTGTTTTCATAGGATATTTATCAGGTATGAAATCATGTTTTTGTTAAGTTTCAGTTGGGTGATTATTAGGGGGAAGTGTAAATGGTGGGGAGAATTTTTATATCCTGACCATGAATATCCCTTTATTTAATTATTTTTTCAATATTTTATCATTCATTTAATTTTTGGGATGAGTCATAGTAAAAAAAAATGGATGTTAAGGTGGCTTTTTGGCCTGTACATGGATATCACATGGTTTGTTCAAACAATGTGGACCTGCCAAGGTTATTGTGCATCAGGTCCAAGAGTTAGATAAAATATAAGGCACAATTTGAACATAGTAATTCACATCATGGGGGTTGGTTGTGCATTAAATCTCCCATTAAAGAGTAGCTACCACACATTTGGTGGAAAGTTTAGTAAATTGTACGGTCAAACTGTGCGAGGTGCCTAGAAATTTTAAATAATAATATTCTTATTTCTCTCTCCCCGATTTTGATCCCAAATTCAAGATTACTTCCCTTGGTTTATTTTTGTATCACAATAGGGTTCCCAAACCCCACATCCCTTTCATCCTCTTCCCCAATGGTTTCATCCTCAAATGTATATGGTAAATTTTTTGTTTTTTAGCCATAATTTTCTTCTCCATATCCTCTTATTCTAGTTTATTGGTATTTACTTAGTGATTTATCCCTTATTCATACATCAAAGTTATGGTTGGATGATTTTAGTCAATTTCTTGGATGTTTGGGTGTTTAGATCTTGTCTCGGGCATAGATTATCCTTTAACGAATGTTTTTTTCTTCCACACTCCTCTGAGGTAGGTTTATCAATACTTTCCTATCTAGTGGCATTCCATAAATGCTTTTGTTCATTAAATATACTTATAAACATAATTACCATACTTATGGTTCAATTTTTAGATAATTATTTTGTTTTCATGATAGTATAAATTGTTCAAAATGTGTTTTGAAGTGATTCTTTATATTTTCATATGTATATAAGTAACAAATGTGTTTGGTAAAATTTCAATTGAGCATTAACGATTAAATTGGATTGTTTGTGTGCTTTTTTCCAATATAAATATTTTATAAAATTGGTTGGATTGTAATTTGGTATATACATGTGGAACATGAAAACTTTTATATTGTATAATTTATGATGTTTAGAGGGTTATCTTAGTTTTTAAATGCTAGATTCCACCTTTTTAAATTATTTTTAATTTGAGGATTTATGTTTGTTGGAAAGAAATTTTTTATTTTGGAAAGAAAAAATGTTTGGGATAAAAATACATATGGTATTCCATTAGCTCTGGGAACATCCATGTGTTCCTAGAGTTCACACATGGATGGGGATAAAAATATTGATGGAATTATTTAAAATAAAACCGGGGTTTTAAAACACTTCTCTCTCACTTTTAAACTCATGGTGGTTAACTAAACCCCCATTGTTTCTAAATCACTGAAGGGGTTTTTCAAATGTTTTTTTAATATAATGGTCAGTTGGTATTTTATAATATCTGGTTGGGTTCTAAATGGTATGGAACCTTGTTTTTCATCTTTATGTGTGTTGTTTGTTTTCATCATGGTCTTGAAATATGGTTGGAAATGAAATTGGATTTGGTATAAAGACATATTTGAAATTTCACTCTAAAAAGTGTATGATTGTATTGATTTTGAAAATGGTAGATAAATTTTTTGAATGTTAATTTGAAATGGAAATGATGTAAGGATTGGATATAATGTTATTGTGTTTGGTAAAATGATTGTGGTTTTGGAAATATAAATGTCTCGTTGGAAACATTTGGTGATTCCAGAAATGCATTAAAGCATAAATGATGTGATAAGATGATTGTAAAATTTGAATAGCTTGTTATATTAAGGGAATCCCAATAGTGGGATTTACCTATATGGGTTATCATATAGGAGTTGTTAGTGTTTGGGGTAGGCATGTGTGGTTATGGGATGAAAGGTGAGTCATGTGTCTGAAGGCCTCCTACTTAAACATTATATGATTACCACGAGTTTAATAAGAATCTTTTAAATGGTTGACTTACAGTTTCATATCGACCCCAATTATACAGTTTGGTACCACATAGATTTCATAGAATCTATGTGGGTTATGCCACTGGAAATACCAATTTTGAGTAGCCAGTTTGTTATAAACTATAGAGAAACACCTTATGCCGACAGGTGTGTCCAGATTGAGTACACCAAGGACCACTCTTGGTATGTTTAGAAAATTCCCATTTTTAAAATCTATATTTTCTCATTTACTTATTGTTTCACGTTGTTTCATGTACTATTAATCTACATACTTTTTTTTCATATCACCTTGTTTGATTTTAGTTTTGGGATTTGGTTTCTAAAATAGTGAACCTGTTTTGAAAATGGGAATGTGGCATGTGTTGTTTGGAAAACATGGATGATTGGAATGTATTTTTAAAATATTTAAAACCAACTTTCATATCTATATTTCATACTAGTTTTTATAGGATTTTTAAAAGAATGGGAATTTAGGGTTTCTGTGGAGGTTTCCTACTGAGAGTTTAGATCTCATCCTAATGGTACCATTTGGTGTCGACAGATTGAAGATATTTTTAAGGTTTAGGTTCCCAGTTCATGTGATCGTTGTTGGAATGGTAGATCTTGTGTTTCGAGGTGAAAAAGAGTTCACATGGAGATTTTTTTGTGTAGTCTACATTTAGTTCAATATTTAGTTTTTTATTTTTTTTGTTGTTCAGTTGTATCTGTATCTGGATCATCAGGTGTATTTATTTAGGATCAACTATTGGTTTCTTCTTCATTATTTATTTTTTTAGTTTATTTGTTCCTCATATATTTGGCAGAATATTTTTCCCATAATGATTTTCTTGATTTCACACACTATTTTATAGCCTATGGGGATTGAGAAATCCATCTGATCCATGTCGCTGACTGAGTCAGGTGCAAGGTCGGATAAAATCTTTTTCTGGTTTATGAAAAATCAAATTTATCTTATATAATATTTTCCAAATAGAATTTTGTAACATGTGATGTAAATCTTGAGTTTTATTGAACTAAGGAACAAGTGTCAGATATTTTTACCAAATTATTTCCAAAGGAGTGGTTCTCTGTCTTATGGAAAATAAGTCATAACCAACCATCCCCATTCATTTAAATTTTTTTTGAAGTGAACCAGGTGTAGAAAGGTGTCATAAATTTTTATTTTGAAAATGGGGATAATATTTTAAAATAAGGAGTGTGAAGTTATATTTTATTACATTTGTTTGTTATTATAAAATGGGGAATAATTTATTCATTAGTTAACAATGTTTAAATATTAATATGAATCACTTGGCCAATATTTTCTTATCACCGAGGAATAAAATCATCTTATAAAATTGTTTTTATAAGGGGGGTGGGTATGAGGATTAAACAAATTTGATATATCTTGCAGTTTTATAATTTTTGAGTGAGTTTACTAAAATTAGTGAAGATTTTGAATATATTTTTTATTATTTGAAATTAGGGTAACAAATAATTTCAAAGCGGAGATTCATGTCCCTCCTGTAATTATTTATGGTTATTGTATGTTTTTCCTCCTCTTGAGAGATACTATAGAAAATAGTTTTGAATATATTTAGAGTGATTTTTAAAAGTTCACATATAGATGGAATTGAATCGTAATATTTTTTAATTTTTTTATGTTATAAAATGGGTGATAAATATTTTTTCATAAGGGATTCAATGATTTCCATAAATATTTTTTAAATTAAATGAAAATAACATTTCTGATGTTCAAAGATATTATCCAATTCCTCTGATTGAAAAATAAAAAAGGAATAAATTCATAATTATGATATTTGAATTTTTTATGGGTTTAATTGTATTTAGAATAAGTAATACCAACTATGAGAATGTGTTTGCAAGAATAAATTATGATGTTAATAAGATTAATTCATGTAAGGATGATTCTATAAACATCATCAGTATCATCTCATTTTAATAATGATGATTGTATTTTTCTAAAAATACATTGGAAATTTTTTGTGAATGATACATGTACTTTATCATGATTAACACGTAGATATTTTTGAGAAATTCAAATAGAATAAATATTAGTTTTAGAGTAATTTTTATGATGAGGAAAACCTGTATAAATAATTTCATTAACTACGTCAGTATTTCATCAAACCTAATAGATGACCAATCTCGTGGAATGGGTTGAAGGTTGTTTCCAATCCCCACGATCAAGTGATTATTTCTCAGGAAATCTGTGACATTTTTTATAATTCTTTTTTCTAGTTTAATCAACTATAAATAATAAGAAACTATAACTAAAAACCTAGAAATTTATATGGCACATCTTTACCCAATAACCATTACACAAGTTTGAGTTAAATAGTATAAATTTACAACAAATAAAAAAATAACTAAAATGGGAGAGGAAAACAACTACATAAACAAAAGCCTCCAAGCGGCATGTGGGATAACACCTTAATTCGATCACCACAATCACTCATCCATGTAGAACCACTAGCACATGATACTACCATCAAAACCCCTAGAATCATTTCGATTACCTGGGTCAAACAGAACAAGGTCTTCCTATACCCGAGGGTGTATGTTAGGCGTGATTGAAATTCGTAGTAGGATACCAGAGAAATGTGTTCCATGAATTGAAATTATAAGGAAAATGAACATTTTATTTCTTAAACAGAAGGAAAATAAAATATCCAATAAAACATCCATTGAAATTAAATGAATAGGAAATGTAAGGATGAAATCAAAATAAAAGGTAATTATAAAACGAGAAGAATGTAAAATCTCTATGTTTCTAGGGTTATCTAGGATCTAGGGTCTTCAAACTCCTAGTTATCAAACAGTCATATGGAAAAAATATTGTGTTCGATCCTCCAATCCCCATCACAAGAATGTTTTTTTAGTGTCGTAATGTAATCCTATTAGGGAAATATGGTTCAAACCCACTAAAATGCCTAACATACTAGACCTAGTATACCCTCCTAGATAAAATGGATTCCCATCTTCTCAATTCCATTTCCAATGTCACATGACCCACATCATACCCATTAGGAATTCCATTACATGAAACATATATAGAAAACAAGAAATTTTAAAAGATAAATCATTATCAAACTATTATGCACACCAAAAACCATGTCAAAAAGGATTCTAATATTTATAAAAAAAATTTAAGCCATCTTAAAACAAATTAAGTCATAATAAACTCATAAAACAATGTTAGTTCATGGAACCACCTACCTATTTCTTAAAAATAATCTAAAATTAGTGGAAAACAACACATGAACTAAGGATAGTCATCGCTAAGTTAAAAAACACCATTATCATCAAGATCCAAAAAAAAAAGAAACGATATTGTTATGAAATTGTGTCATCCTATCTATTATAGAGATGAGAACAAAATTTAGAAGGAGAAATAGACCAAAAATACGGAAGAAATGGGGAAAAGGAGGAGCTTACATAGAGACTTCATGAGAATTCCACAACCCCCCCCCCCCCCCGCCACCATGATTTTCATCCCAAGGTTAAGGAATTATTTATGGGTACATACGTAGGGTAGGATATTAGAATGGGGGAAAAGAAATGAGTTATTTAAGGTTAAAATTAGGGGGGCTTATAATAATAATTTCAAACATTTTAATGAAATGGAATTCCACATGATTTTTCAGTAGGGGGAACAAACACTTGTTCCTAGACGTGTGGCTCACATAAAGCCATTATCCAAGGAAATTGGTTATTACTAGAGGGAAAAAATCCATGTTCACTAAGTTGTATGATGTGGATAGTGGAACTATTCATGGTGCACAATTTCCACTAGGAAAGTGGACAGTTTCTAAAAACCATGCACCGACAATGTGACTCTTGAAGTCATGATTGAAAACTATAAATTTTTCACAAATACTAATGTGAACATCATGAGAAAATTATAATAAATAAAAGGAAAAAATACCTACAAATAAACAACTTTTGAGACAATTATTTTCACAGTAAAAACATACAACTCTTAGAAATTCAAAATGTTGTCTCATTAAATAAATAGTGTGGATACAACTCTTAACCAGGTTATTTTAACACCCTAGTATCATGTTCTTCTTCTATGTGCTCCCAATGGAATTCAACCAGTAATATGTATTTCCCCCAAAGAACCATTTTTTGGGAATCCAGAATCAGTATCGACTGCCCAATCATATAAAAGTCATATTCTTCCTCCAGTGCTTCCCATTTCTGCATCTGGGATGGGTTCGGATTATACTTATTCAATTGGGATATGTGGGACACATCATAGATCAACATATTTTGGAAAAAATACAAACTGGTATTGTACCTTACCAATTCTCTTAGTAACCTTAAAATGTCCAACATAACATGGTGTTATCTTTACTTTCTTGCCATGATGATGGTAACCCATGGAAGAGGCCACCATTAAGAACATAAGGTCACCCAATGATAAATCTATGTCTATAAATATCTGATTAGAATAAGATTTGTGGTTACACTATGGTTTAAATAACCACATCATGATCAAAAAAACATTCTATAATGACTCATTCACTAATATTGGACCTAGAAAACATGTTTCACCCACTTTTATCCAACACAAAACATATTGACATTGTCCGCAGTAAAAAACCTCAAAGGGATCCATTCTAATTATTAATTTTTAATGTTAATTTATATGAATTATACCTATAATAGATGACTATCTAAGGATCCTCTGAAATACAACACACATTTACAAATCCTGTATTCTAGGATCTAATTCTCTCTATACATGTAACCATCTTTTTGAGAATGGTATATCGTACTGAGCATGAGGTGTTAGCATATTTTATTATTATGGACTTCCAAATAATTGGAGGTAAAAAGGGGGTAAATATCCAAAATTATACTTAATGACCTACCTGATGCCTAACTACCTCTAAAAAATACAACCGACCCAAAAAATAAACACTTTCTACATCCTTGATCAAAATGAAATGGGAGTATTTTGTAAGACAATCTATGATAACCAAAATATAATTCCTACCCAAAGGAATAAAAGGAAACCCAATGATTAAATCCATGTGGACCACATTCCACCTCCAAGTAGGAATAGAGAGTGGTAGAAGAAAAATAGATGATATTTGTTTCCCAGCATTAAAATACTCAAAAATATAACCCGTAGATACAAATTAAATTATATCACACCTCATACCGTGTGACCAAAACTAGAAATTCACATCATAATAATCGTGTTTGTACTTGGATAAATGAACCACTGATACTAGTTGATATATTACTTTAATTCCATCCACAAAGACAACAATTCCACAAATTAAACCTTAAGATAAAGATCTCTCTCTGGTAAAAACAACCACTCACTGGGAATATCCAAACCATTTAAAAGAAACATTCAATTTGGAAAAAATCATCATTAGGTTTCTCTTCTCGAATCATCTAAATAATTTATGTTGTCTAATGAATTTTGGTCTGAACATTCTTCATATATAATTATTATGTTTTAGATTCATCTAGGAGAAAATCTCCACAAATTCCCACTCATCATTAGACACTTTCAAGTATTTCACTAATATCTACATTATTAGTGTTTTTTACTAACACATTACCCTTTCCTGCAGTATAGCCTAAAATAAAATAAAAACCATGAAGTTAATTTACCCATTGATGGTGCCTCAAATTCTTATCTTAATGATAGAAACTATTTGAAAAACTCTTATGGTCCCAAGAGACTACAATCTTATCCCTGTTAATAGAGTGACACCACATCTTTGAATCATTCATAACATATTATAATTCCATTTCATGGTTTAGGAAATTATTTTCTGGTTGTCATATTTTGAGAGAGTCGTACACCACCACATGGTCATCCTACATCGATGCACACCCATGACCCATACATAAAACATCCAAATAGTCCAAAAATATATTTTTAGACTATAGAAGGATTAAAATTGGGTCATTGGTCAACCAAAAATTATTCTCCTTGAAATATTATTGAAGTTATTGGCTCCAATCAAACCATATCCCTTCCCAAATAATTGAGGCCATGGGAAATGTGATCTGAGGAAAATCTATGAAAAAATGTTGTAGTACCCTATCAGGCCTAAAAAACATGATATCAGGGATGTTCAAAATTTTCTCCCATGATATCCCAGCATTTATTTTCAATGTATCGACTGAAAAACCATATTCTAAAACCACATATCCATGAATATTCACTTCATATTGTCCAAAATCTACAGTTGGACAACATAAAATTAATATGATGATCTCTATGAGTACCTGCCACATTCTTCATGTGATTCCTAAGCTCCTATTCTATCTTGAAATAGACTAGCATTTCATCCATAAACACTAAAGATAATGATTTTATGTATTTATAAAACATGTGGTTCATATGCTCTATGAAAACCACAATAAAATTCTCTAATCTGTATGGAATAAAAAAATACTCAAACTGGCCAAACCTAAATTTGAACGTCCTAATGGAGATGTCTACCTATCTGATCCTAACCTGATGATACCCAAAATTCTGGTCGATCTTACAGAACCACCTCTCCCAATTGATACTATTATTGAATTCTTCTATATGGGGAACTGTGTATTTATTATTTATTGTTACTATATTCTGCATTTTGTAATAAATGCATAACCAAGGGGGTCATTCCATTTTTATAAAACCACATTGGGGAATATCAATGTGAGATGCTAAGGTTATGGAATCCTTTGGATTCTAAATTTTCCTTTTGTACATTCAATTCATTTAACTCATTGGGGTCCATATGACATGAGGGATGAAATATCAGTTTTGTTCCCACTTCCAAAAACATGGTGCAATTCACATTATGCTATAGAGAAAACATGGGAAATAATTTAGAAATGATTCTGTTATATTTACCACCATTGTATGAATTCCCTCATTGATACCATTATCATCATTTTCCAACATGAGCGGTGATATCTAGAAAACATGTTATTCTAACTCTAGAAGTACAGTTCCATCACGCTTTGATTGAGGATCCCTTTCTCCTTGAAAAACATGATAACTCCCATCGAGTTACTGAAAATTTACTCATATATTAAACAAATCATTTTTAATTTTGAATATCACCATCCCATCCATTCTATGAATAATATCAAAGAGACACATTTCCCAAACCAGGAAATAAAATTCCAACATGACTCCAGACAGACTAAGTTCACCTATTATACTAATGAAGCCATATTTTCTATTATTTACAAGTTTCATAAAAAATTACAGAGCATATGGAATAATAATGGTTGGAAATTTGAAAAAAAATCATTATACAGGTAGAAATAAATAAATTAGATGAACATGTGTCAAATAATGAAATCACTATTGACGATGTGAGGAAAATAGTACCTCGAACTATTATCAGACCTATATAAAATTCTACTCGTTCTTGATCCAAACACTTAAGATGATTCATCTATATTTATTCCTCTCTCCAATTAATAACTTCAGGTTCAACTTTGAGATAACTATGCATAAAAGAGGATCCATCCATTCCACCATACCCAATAGATCGAGATCCCATTTCCCCTGATGTTCCGGACTGAGATTAAAATTACCTATGGGATGAAGAACCTTAACTACTCTGAGTCAGTGTACTACTCTTATAGAACGACTGTAAGTTACCCCAACATCAACACTAATGGAAGTGTCTATTTTTTACATGCCATGGTGGCCAAATGTTCCCCAACCATCCACAATAGTAGAACACAGGTTACCATCAACTAATAGATGAATAAAAGGATGTTAGGATGGGTGGACAGAGCTACAAACTCTTTTATTATACTCCTATTAATTATCTTTTTTCTTTTCAGATGATCCCCTATCATTCTTGACCACTAATTTAACTTCAATAGAGATACTAGACTTTATTGATCGATTAATATCCACCATCAGTGCATGATCCAAAATACCAGCATATTCCATCATCATGAACACGAATTATATTGACTAAATATTTTTCCATAAAACAATTTATATATGGTGAGACATTAATTTATCATTATAAACTACCTCTGTTGAAAATTGTCTAATTCAGTGCAGTGCCTGGCATACTCCAACATAGCCTAATCCCCCTGATGTAAATCCACAAATTCTTTGGTCTTAGTGAGGGACAAGGTATCATGGAAATAATACACATTAAAGAACCATTAAATCCTTTCATCCAATATTATAATGTATTATATCTTGGGTCACTATGTCCCACTACCTATGAGAAGGCCCATTCAACATGAATGTGGCAGATTTCAGTTTAACTACCTCAAGAGTATCATGGAACTTTAGATTCCTATAGATATTTCAAATGAAGTACTCTAATTTATGGGGTCCTTGTTACCATGTAAGTAAGGATGTTTTTACTTGAGAGACATTTAATTCATGTCCTTTTCCAGACCTAATTCGACTCCCATAGCATGACCAAGAGCAGATCCCACACCACAATCCATTTATTAGACTGGCTGAACCACTAATTCTAGTAATATTTGGTCATATGGTGATGAAGAACTCTATACGACCTATTTCCATGGATGAACATGAAGTCATAAGGGAGGTACAATACTAAATAATTTAAAAATCTAAAAGAAACTATCAAAAAATCATCCAAAAGAAAATTCCACAGCAATGACCTCCAAAAAAATCTACAAATAAACATAAAACTGCAACAACCACAATCAAAAATGAAACTCCCCCTCACCCCATTAGTGTTTGTGAACTATCTGATGATTTTATATGATATATGGGTGAGAAGTATAAAAAATTATTGAATGTCCTATGGTGACCCAAAGTTTATCCAAAGGTGTTTTGGCCTAACACGTCACTCACATCCTGAACCTCATGCCCTAACAGTCATTACTTTATTCTACCTATACTCTCCCAAATAACATGAACTAAATAATGGATAACTTTCACTAAGGACATTTTTTATAAATCAAGTCATTCATCCATAAAATGTATAAACTGACATGGTATGTGTCATGGCTTGAAGGGTGTACCTGATCCCATTTCTCTACAAACATGTGTATGGGCATCGAGTGACACCTTTTTTAACGATTGTTCACATGTTAATCAATCATAACCAATTAAAAAATAACATAAAACTAGGAAAAATCCATAACCTATGACAACCCAAAATCTATAACCAAAGTTTTAGTTAAAAACTTGAAAATTACAACAAAATACGAAAATAAAAAAAAGTTAAAGGGAACCAACTGGAAAAACAAAACCATCAAGAATCATGTGGGTAGACACCGTCATCCATCACCCCCAATACACATCAATGAAGAATAATTGTTGCATAGAACCACAATTTCCACAATTGGAAGACGTGAACTTAACTAGGTTAAGAAAAAAGATCAATAAAAACACGAAATAATTTATTTTGGGTGTGAGGAACATTCCTTGTAAGATACCACAAAAATATGTCCCGTGTAATGACATTATATGACATATTTACAAGATAGTTTTTATGAAAAAGGAAAATATAATGTCGAGTAAAATGTGTTCTGAAATTAAATGAATATAAAAGGTAAATATGACATCACATTTAATGATAATAATAGAATGAGAACCATGAGAATCCCAAAGGTACTTGGTTTAGTGGGATCTAAGTATCCTCTACTCTCGGAGATCAAACCATCTTCTAGACTCAACGGACCTGATCAGGCTTCCAATCTAATAACATTTATGTTTAGTTGCTATTTTTTTATGAATAGCCTGAAGGCATTATTTTTTATTTATTTTCTAATAACCCCCCTTTAAATGGATGAGGGGGAAACCTTAAAAGATATGTAGTCTTAGGTATTACATTACCCATAGGCTTGGAGACATTACATGACATGTAGGTCTTAAAGAAATAATACATACTATGACTACATGAAATAGCTCTTCCCCATCATCTGCAACATGATCATCTCTCAACCTTTGCATAACTGTTTAGGTAGATTGTCTATGTGCAGGAGTGCGCAGGCGCAGTACCGATGGAAAATTCAATACCCTTTCATTCTTCCAAAGTTAATTTATCCCTGCTCGGGTGGATGTGATCTTCTCTTTCCACCTCTGGAGTTGTTTCTTATATAAAATGTTTGTTCATGTGAAAATCAGGTGGCCAAGAGGGCCTTGAGGTCGCCCTAAATCCTTACTAAACCGAAGCCCTTGGGTGGCCCAAAGGCCTTAAAAACTCCAAGACCAAACCGGTGGCCCAAGATGAATAGTTCTGGCTGCCACACTACCGAACAGTAACTACTATAGTGCTGCTGCATTGCCTACTACAGTAACTGCTGCAGTAATTGTTGTTGTGCCTACTATAACACTATTATAGTACCCCAAAAAAATTATTACCCCTCATGGTTTTGAACCTGGGTCTCGTGGATGCACTTAGAGAGACCTCACCAACAAGGCTGAGGCTCATGTGCTTAGTTACTATTGTAATGTTATATTGTTCAGGAGACTGGGCCATTTTTCAACCGACTCACCTAACATACATGACTTGTTCATCCCTTATAGACACCTAGGAATCACTTATTCCTAATTTTTTTTACTATATCAAATGAAAAACCTCTTTCCCATTTACAATTCTAATTCATGAAACAGAATTTGAAAAGAACCAATTGCTAAATGAAATTCATTGTAAAACCATCATGATTCCCAAAACCATTGGAAAACATGTTTCGCAAAACTCACAAAATTTTTTAATCGATTTGATAACCAATTAATTCATACTAATCTCATGAACCAATGTCAAATCATTAAACCACCTATATCATTCTTGTAAATCACACAAAATTAGTCAAAAATCATTACCTCACCAAGGAGAAACCCTATAAAAGAAAGTGAACACCCCGAACGTAATGATCGAAGCCAATGAAATAATATTGAAATCACAATGGTTCAACCAATCTATTGTATAAACTAGAAATAAAAATAGAAGGATAAATATCCATAAAAAAGGATGAAAAGAAGAAATGAGGAGCTTAATTGGAGAATTTTTAGTTATTACACCAAATATTTATAACACATCGGTAAGGAAATAGGGGGGGTTCCTATGATAGTTGTATCAAAGGGGGGGAAGGAAATGGGTGATTTGGGGTAAAAATTGGTGATTGTTACATTATGAATTATGAACTTTTTGTGATATTGTAGGGTGAATAGTCTTCTATATTGTGTTCCAACCGTATGGTACCTCTCTCCAACATAAAAAGTGGCCTCACAATTTTCATGGGAGGGGATAATTCTTGTGACCCTATATATGAGACATAGATAGAGAATCTTCACATCTTGCATTGTTATACATAGAGAAATACATGCATGTTCTCCAGTTTGTACTCCCTTTATTATTCCACTATCCATGGATCACATTTTCCACTAGGTTGGCACATGGTTTCTACTAATCATGCATGAAATTGGATATTCCTACTAAAACTCTAATTTTTCTAAAAAACACCTTGTAAATCCATGATACAATGATTTGAAAAAAGTAAGAGAGAAAATACCTCAGTATAAACCATGAATGTGAAAATTAAAATGTAAAATATCATATATTATAATATAATATTTTTATCATGATTTAAGAAAAAGGAATAATCCATGTTATTTTAATGATAAACATAATTAACAATGGTAATTACTTGATGAGTGAGATCATAAATAATAGTTATAAATTTTAATGATTAATAGAGATATATATGGGAAAATATTTTTTTATTCATTTATTAAATTACATAATCAAGCTATGATGAAACTAGAGTTTTTCAAATGTGTGAGTTTTTTAAGAGGTTGAGATTCGATTTATTATTTTATAGTGATGAAAAAATATTTATCCACAATAAAGAGGGGATAATAAAATATAATGTTGATTTATATTAAATAAAGGATATATCATTAATTGATATTTATGGAATCCAAAATAATAATAATTTTTGTGCTATTTTATTGGGAGATATATCTAGAGAACTTATATTAGATAATAAAGAAAAAAATTGTATTTTTTCATGAAAAATAAATGGATTTATAAATTTCTCCCAAATGGAGTTTTTTGGTAAGTGATGCAAAAATGTTTTTTCATGATGAAAATTAAAAATTATAATTGTGATTTCATTTGGAAGGATTTAAAAATAATTTAAACTTCCATATTTTGTATATGAAATAATTAACAAAAAATATATGTAGTTGCATGTACACGAAGGTTCTTTTAGAAGAGATATAATATTTCAAGTGAGAAATATAGAATAGGGAATATATAGAAATTATTTATGTGATTGAATAAAAATAAAATATAAGTAAAAAATATATAATTAATAAAGCCATAGATTTATCTTAGGATAAATTTTCATTCCTGATATTTTAGTGTTGAGAAATAGAAGAATCAGATCCTTAAGGGGTTTACATACAATGAGTAGGACAAATCCTAGAACCCTAGTTTTTTTCACTAGGTAATTTCATGTATAGTTATTCATGAATATTTGGTTGTATTATTTTGATATGTTTATTATAGATTAAAGAGAAGGATATATTATATTTTGTTGAAGAAGTATAGATATAAATGAGGGAATTTCTGTAAAGTATATATCTTTATTTTTAGATATGAGGATAAAATTTTCTTTATGGGTTTAGTAAATGTGTTAAAGAAAACACGGTATATGATGATACATATTCTAACAAAATATAATTTATAACATTATTCTATTGGAAATTGTGTGGGCCTAAATAACAACCAACTTTAGCAAGAAATAATATCTCAAAATGAAGTCAAAAAGTTTAAAAGATACCATATTTATTGTTATTCATTATTTATTGGTTTTATTTTGAAAAAAATGTTTTTAATTAATCAAAATAGAGATTTGGATATAAACCGAACACATATGCTTTTTTTCTAAAAAATAATTTATAAAAATTTTGGATACAATAATTCCCTCCCCTCATAATTTACTAATATCATATACATGAACTAACAAATAAATCAAATAATCACATTGTATTTTGTCAATTAATGGGTGGATAAATAACATCACCATTATTTTTAGAAATATATTAAAACTGTATAAGTGATCAACTAATCATACATCAAGCCTATATCAAAATAAAATTTGTAGTAATAGTTTTCCATAATAAACATGTTCTTCTATGATTTCAATTGAATACCATCTTGCATAGAAGATAATGCACTACCACATAGAGATATGTGTGTGTTTGAGTGTTTTTATTTTTTTTTGTTTATATTTATATCTTTATTATTGGTTATAGAATATTTGAAAAAGGATTAAAGATGGAGTGTTAATTGAGTTCTTGAATTTTTCTTATCTTAAAGGTACCATATATTAAGGTAATATTGTCTCTAATCATTTTATATCACACGAATGAAATGAAAATATAAATAGTATGTCAATAAAATGAAATATAATATTTTGATGTAGTTTAGGGAAAATAGACACCCTATTCAAATCATGTAGCACTCAACTTCTCGATTTTGAGGATTTTAGTAGTTTTAATCCTTTTCCTAAGGACCACCTGACTGAGTGCACAAATCCATCACATAGTACAAATATAGGATATTTACCTGGATCTTACAAGTCAATAAAAAAACATCCACCAACTATCAGTAAAAGGAGTACATACATCTAGAAATGAGAAGTAATAGTAATATATTACAAGATGAATCAGAAATATAATTATTAAATTAATAGAATAGAATATATCTTCAATAGAGAAATTAAGAATGAATAATAACTCAAGGAGAGTCTCCCAAATATCTTAGGATTAATCATGATTTTATAGTTGTGTTGAATTAGATTCTTCTTCATATTGTTATCTTTTAATGGATAACAATAAAAAACGTCTTCTAGAGAGGAAGGAAAATAGAACATTTTATTGATTCAATTATTTTAATTATATTTTAATATATATCTATGTGCTCCCTAACAACTATTAAAAACAAAACATCCAAAACATAATTATATATCTTATGAATCATTATGTATTATTTACTTAAAAATTATCGTATCAAAAATTAATAGTTAAAAAAATTAATCTATTATCCTTCCATTCATTATAATTTTTAATTTTAAAATAATTTTTCAAATAATTTGGTATGTCATTATTTTTATTCAATGAAATAAATATTAATTTTCACTTTAAAATTAAAAAAATAATAGATACCATTGATGTGGAATGACTTATGTAATTATAGATCACTATATAGATTAAATCCATGTATATGAATTCTTCACATATCCATCATAATAATGTAGATGAAATTTACACAGCCGGATGAATAATGTAGTTGATAAGACCAAAGAGAAAAATATTCCATGAATACAAACCATATAGTTTAATTCATGGTTTATCTGATTCGACATAACTATTTTTCACCTAGAAAAAATAGAAATGTAGGTAATTCACATAAGCGATTCTATCACGTATAAAATTAACAAATACAATATATCTAGACAGCCAAATTCCATGTATCCAATGACCCCATGTAATATAATTTTTCAATAATAACAATGATTTTGGTAAGTGGGGGTCCCCCAATATGGTTTTTAGTTGAAATTTGTTAGTTATAAAGTCTTATTAGTTTAAGCAATTTGTATTGTCTAATAACTAAGGCGACTATGTGTTTACTTTGTGATATGACACAATGGTGGGTTTTCAACATCATGCTTTCCAATCATTTTAATACTCAAAGAATCCCTATTTTCTCAATATATATAATTTATGATAATATTAACTAATAATGGTTGATACTTAAAATTTTCGACAATATTTTTTACTATAGAAAATATCTAATTCAGTTTATTAATTTTGGCTTACAATCATGTTCTAGAGTTTTAATTTACATGTTTCATTATCTTACTTTGTGGTTCTAGGTAATCGTAATATGTGTATTTATACTCATATATGAACTAGAATCTTTTCCCAAACATGTTTATTATTTGCATAATCACCCCTTAGTGAACTAAGTGAGTCCCTAAAGAATATTATCATAAAGATAATTTTCTATCAATGTGCGTACTACAATATATACGTGTTTATAATAACCCCCCATGAATATGTGTACACTATAATGGCATCATCAAATTCAACAAAAATTTAATATAGAAAAATATTAAAACCCGAGTCCATTAAGGCCATTAAAATTTTTATAAAGTTTAGTAAAATAAATTGAATTAGATTATACTCATATAGGCCACACATACTCCCGAATTCAGTATGGAGAATGTAAATAGACCTCATTTACTGTTGATTATAACCCAAAATCATGTTTATCTAAAAAATCACTTATTTCCCCTCAATTCATAAAATTTTTAGTCTATAAAAGTATGAGGATACTGATTCATTACCATCAAATAGTCAACCTCTTGTAATCGAGACACTGCTGAAATGCCCCATTCTCCAAGGAAAATTAAAATTAATCAACCGAAATACATTATCATGGAATAATGAATCTGTTCACCTCAAGGTTCTATATCTAAATTGTTATCTGTCTAAAATCTATAGGATTCATTTTTATGGAGTAATATGTATAGAATTTTAACCACAAATCAGATCAATAGTGATCTCAACCTCTTTATTGGATGGGAACCCTATTATATTTTCAAGATAGATGTACTATAACTATTCAACATATATAATTAATTATATTTTCATTAACTTATTAATCCCAAAGAAGAGTTCTTTAAAACATAGTGGAAGTCATCAATAATACCAATAGTTCAGTCCATAATTTTCTCTATATTAAAACACCACACCCAAACCAGAGTATGACAATAAACCTCAGTAAACATGATTGATACCAATCCATGATAGTAGTTTATAAGTGCTTCAAAATAAGTTATACAATCATTCCTTCATTTAACATCAATGTTTTACATCTCTAAAAAAATGAATTCCCATTAAATGCAATCTCTACTAATCATGAGGACAAACTTATCAAATTTACTAAGACAATATAATCACACTCCAAAGTGCATATTAATATACATATTTTCTTTCACGTAATCAATGTGTAACCATAAATCACTAGAAACCTAAAAAGAAATGAATGGGTTTGATTCACCCATATCAATAGTATATATATAACCTAATCCATGAACATGATTTCATAAATCATTAATCACATGGGAGTTATTAACCGAATAATGTTTCTTACACTTCCCCTAGGAAGCATGTCCTTCTCCTAGAATTGAACATAAAAAGAAAAAAAATATACAGTCTATTATGTCATTATGAAACTAATCAAGAGCATTGACTCTTCATAGAATCTTCTCCCCTAGATAACTATGAACTACTCACAATAAAATTTTCTTGGTGCCCTATCCACCAACATAATCAGTGGTTCATATGTAGTCAATGTAACTTCAATTTCACATGATCATATGATACTTCATGATAATAATCAAAATAAACTATCTATCATTTTGGTAGAGATAAAAAACTACTTTTGTTTCTCTAACATTCATCTCCTCCATAAAAACCAACAATTTTTTTAATTCATACTACCTGAAGACCATCAAATTATCTCTATAGAAAAATCCAACTATCATAAACACATACCCTCATTCAGGTTGTTTTTATTTATATGGTATTAATTTTCATGCTCTAAAAATGATATTAGGATGAAAATAATCACCTAGACCTAAAATATTTACCTCAACCCATCCTTTAAGAACATAACCCTAGAAACCACATCAACATATAATATCATAAAAATGAAGGATCACTCTATCTATCAAACTGCATAATATATAATAGGAATGACCATAATGGTGTTGGTTATGATCTATCAGGCCTTATCTACCCTCATCATCAAGGTGAAGAGATGTTTATACAATTTGACATGTAAATCCTTCGATGATAAACCCACATACTAGTCATATATCTTCTGAATATCCCACTAGCATTTAGATTTTCTTTATTATATGTACGTCATCACATTCAACATCCACTCAGTGAGTGTCCCAAGTTAGTCAAAAATAGTCAATATAGCCCAACCCAAAAATCTGTAGCATGAGTTATATCATTTCCAATAAAAAGGGGCAGGTGTTAATTCTTAAATTCTATCATCAACACATACATAGATGACCCAACTCACGGAACAATTCTATATATAGACTAAAAAACACATAGTAGACTCTCTTGATGTTCCTCAACCATAGTTGGTGTTGAAATAATAGGGGGTTCTATATTAATTTTCAACTGTTCATGGTCATCCCCACCATCCTAATTCACCAATGGAGGTCATCGTGGTAGACTATCTATATAATTCCAATTGCACAACTCAAGATACATTTTCTATCATAATATTTGATTTCATAATTTTAGTATAAATAGTAATATTTATTTAATACTACAACTCTATATGCTCAATATATAATATAAGGGTGTCAAAAAAAACATGTTCTCTATATAACCCTTTTTACGAACACTTTTATTCAACTATTTACATATTATATGGACAATAATACATAAAAATGTGATAATATAACAAGGATTGTGGGTTCAATCCAAAATGACATTACAATGAGTTATTAGTGAAAATATTGTATAAGATATTGGTGAAACATTAAATAAATAAATTTCATATCACAGTTATGTTTATATATACAAAACAAGGACAAAAATATTATGTGAATTAAATATTCCATGAATGATACATGAAGCCACAACCCTTTAATACCTAAGGTGAGAGTAAAACTATAAATAATAATCTATACAATATATTATTCAAAATCGTGAAATATTAAATCTTGAAAAATAATATAGAATCAATCCCATCCATAGAAATTAAGACATTCCCTATACATGGGTTGGAAACTAACATGAAAAATTTCCATTCTATGAAAATTTAAAATCTTACCTCCATCTATTATAACCAAATAGTAATATAAAAATAAAAAAGTCAGTCAACACACATAGTATAATCATTTTCCATGTTTACCTACACAATGACCATACATGAGAATTATACACCTATTGTGTGACTCCCTGAATTCCAGATTATACTAACTAATGGAAAGGGAATAATAATACAATTTGGGGAGGTTATACACTCTAGATCAAATAAATTGAAACAATATTAGAAATAATAATAATTAAAAATTGTCCAAATATATAATAATAGGGTAGGAATTATTTTAAACAACTATAAATAAATAAAGAACATGTTTGTAACAAAAAATAACTTTTATACTAACATAAGATAAATAATAAATGTAAAAATAAATCCCATGGGGTGAACATATATAAAACGGTCCAAAAAAAATTAGGTAGACATATTCAAAAAAATAGTCCAGAATATTGTATGGTCTTATCTCCCATCATCAACACAGAATCTTCCACTCCAACACAATATCTCCATATAAAACCAACACTATTAGGCCCTTACCATTACATGTACCATGAATAATACCAAAAAATAGATCACTAGGGTTCCCGAGTATGGCGTGATCAATATTCTGTTGACTGCTAAGAATATTTTCCCCCATTTAAGTATATTTCAAAGTTCACATAATATCATTTTACCTTCCATTATAAAATGGAAATATGGGACACATATAAATATCCAATATTTTATTACACAATTGTGGGATCCTACCACATGTTCCTTAATAAACATCCACAACACTATGGTCAAAGGTACCATTGAAAAAAATATTGTCAAATACTAATGAGATAATAAACATTGTGGACTTTTTCCTTATTTATAATTTTAGTATATACAGGGAAATCCAATATGTTTTCTTCCTAGATAATTCTCACATGACTATTGGTTCATTCAAATAGTATCATATAGGCCAACAAAATAATCTAATTGCAAAATTTAGGGATCATCTACATCATAATAATAGAAGGAATCCCCAGAGAATTCCACAAATGAATTGAACACTCATAGTAGTAATTGAAGATCCTATTATAAAACCATAAATTACTTTTAATCTATTAACATATACTAAAGTGGAATGATAAACTAAGGAATAATGATGGACCATGGATAGACATACGTCTAGAAATCCACAAAGATAGAGTATTCCCAAATCTATGAACAAAAAAGTTATAAATTAGTTAGAAGGGAGAAAGTTATAGAGATATTGAAGGGTGGTTCTTCCCTTAAAGGGGAAAATGTGAACTCTAAAATTTATAAGGATTATTATTATTAAATTAATTTTTTTAATTATGAAACTACACAATATTATTTTTTCAACATTACCTCAAGGGACCCAATGTAACACTCATCCCAAGGGTCATATTTTAGTATGATTATTTTTATCTTAATGATGTTGACCACTCTAAGGAAGACTATAAGACCCTAACACTTGTACACATGGTCAAATTTTGGTGTCAAACCCCCTATAAAATAGAAACTATCATATCCAAAACCACAATAGAAAACAACAACCACTAAATTACAATATGATCATGGTTCTCAATAATAATCTCATCTCATTATTGAGTGTAACACATTTAATCACATTATTAAAACTTATTATATCCCTCTCCATATCTCAATTCCATGCATTCTTCTGTGACTAGTGTCATACTGCTAATGTTCTACCAAATCATCAGACTAAAAAATAAAATATTACCCTCTTTATTCATCATCCCTCCAAACAACTTGGAACTTCCAAAATAGCCATATTTTTGAAAAAAACTTAAAAAATAGTTATTATATTCATATTCTCTATATAATAGTGAAATAATATTAATAAATCTTGTATGTGTTTTGATTACATGGAGATCTGTAATTTGATTGTTATATAATATCGTAATTATTGTGTGACAGTTAATCACATGAAATTAAGATATATAATAATAAAATTATGGTTTAATAACAGTTAATAATGTTTCATAAAAGAGTTGAAAGTGTTAATAGAATATAAATGAGATATTTGTGGGTAATTTTCATTATAACAATGAATCGTAAAATGTAAATTTTTAATAAGAATGTTGCATAAAAATAAATTAATAAAAAAGGTGATGCATGAGATTAAACCAGTGTTTTTTAAAACATGCATAGCGGTTAGTAGAATGGTGAATATGGGTTATTAAAGATTTACATAAGTGTGAATGATGAAGTTAAGAAGGTGTATAAGAGTGTTAAATAAATATTTCAATTATTTTTAAATGATTCATTATTCATCATCGGTTTACTCTTATTGATGTCACAATTTAGGAATCCTTTATTTTATTAAACTAATCATTAAATTAATAAGATGGTGGTGGTTTAACACTAGGTAAATTAAACCATTAATAAGGTATTTTAACATCTGAAATATTGTTTAATAACTAGAACAATAGTGTGCCATAGGATGAGAAATAATATGAAAAAAGTAAGAAGAAATATTATTGTAGATGTGGAAGGTGGATGTGTCACGTGTTTTATAAAACAAGGTAGGGGAGAAAACTATAGAGAGAAATGACATAATAGTGTTGTGAAAGAATTAAAAGAATCTGAATGATGTAAGTATAACAATAATAATAATAATAATACTTCACTATATATATTTTAAAATAAAGAAAAGAATAGAAATATGTTGATTCAGTTATAGTATAATCTTTATTATATTGAGAAAAAATCTTAGGGTATGAATTATTATTTAATAATTTAATTATTTTATGGGGACTCATTATTTATAAGAAATATCTTATAATGGTACAAAGATATTCTATTTACCATAAAAGTTTATACATTTTAAAAATAATAAATTTTTGTTATTTTGGATAACAACCATAACACAACAAGGAATAGAAACTCACATGGATTAGTGAATTTTGTAAATAAAAATATCTCTACTTGTTAGATTCTTGTATATTGTCTATTAGTGGAGAAATAATAATATAAAAATACATTCCATATCTATTTTTAAGATGAACATTAAATGAAATGTGTTTATAAAACAATTGATAAAAAGTTCACACGAAATCATTCCATCACCTAGTGTTTCCAAATATCACATGGTACCCTAATATATTAAAAACACATCCTTGTATTGTTTACTCTATTTAACTTTAACATATTTTGATTCACATATTTTACAATGAAATTGATAAATATTTAAAATTAATTATGTTTGATTGTATACATGGTTTTAATTTTAATTTTTCACTGATTAGTAAGAACACGATGCCTTTAGGATAAAGGATTAGTTCGATAACCATATATATTTTAATTTTTATAGTAGTTATTTCATACATGAAATTTGTTTATTTTGGTTTATTTTAGTTTTTATTTTTTATGATTTTCTTATAAAAATTATTTTTATAGGAAATAATATGATATTTTCATCCCAAAAATACATTTATTTTGGATACAATGGTAGGAAAAAAACTTCTCAATAGATGTACTAATGACACTAATATTTTATTTTAGAGTCGAATGATAAAAACTATATTAATAAAAAAAATCATATTAAATAAGTGAAATTTAGAAATCATTTATATTAACACTAACTGATCAACATGTTTTTTAAAATAAAAAATTCTTACAAATTATACACAAGTCTCAACGAATGGACAAGGAAAAAAATCTATGAAATTTTTCCATTCCATTTAATATAAAATTAGATAATTAAAATCAATATCCAAATCAAAAAGGTCATGTTATTTCATATTAAATACATCATAATGGAATACATAAAAATAATTAATATCCTATGGTTTATTTTGATAGTCAATTAAAACATTTATAGTGAAATAATGGATGAAAATAATAGAGAAAAATAAAGTGTTTATATAATGGTAACAGTAAGGTAGAATAATTATTCCACACATCCTAATAATGTGATGCCTATAATCGAATACATATATAAATAATGGAAAGTTAATACATAAGAGTTTAGGGATGAAATATTATTCAATATTATATTTTCATAGTTCCGTTCAAATAAATTACACCAATTATTTTTACTCAAGGTCAATGGAATTAACATCCATTATGCCAACACTTACAACCCTTATCTCCCACCTCATAATCCAATCCTTAACATTACCAATTTGCAAAAATATTTACTTTTACTCTACATCACCCTAAATTATACAGTCTTATAATGTTATTATTAATTCCCTAGAACCCATTCACCAATATTAAAACAATTTACCTCCCTCTATTTCTTCCCCACAAACTCAATAATCTCATTTGATCACTTAATTATGTAAATGTTCCAACTTATTAAAAATTAATTTACAGAAAACAGATTATATTTTCTTTTAGATCAAACATTTGTTTGTAATTTTTTAAAATATGAAAAAAATTAATTAAAATATAAAAAAATGAATCAATTGATTAATTTTTTTCAGAGTGATATAGACGATATTGTCTCAGATTGTTCCTTTTGAAGACATTAAAAAATTTAGTATTTTTCATTAATTGTATTTTATAACAAACAATATCTGATTAGTAAAACCCAATAACCATAATTAATTAATACTGATAATTAATAATTATTCTCTATTATTTGAAAATTCTTTATTAATAATTAATAAATTTTATTAAAAATCAATAATAATTATTAATAATTTGCAACAAATAAGAACAACTAACATTAATAAAATTTAGTTACCAAAAACTTTTAATAACTAATAAAGGTATATTTACATTATATTTGTATTATTAATTTATAAAACATTACGTTTATGTTATTTTATAACTATATAATATTATATCTGGTCATGTAAATGGGTCAGGATGTTGGGTTTGAGGTCGGAAAAAATGAATCCATAAATTAAACATTTGTGGCCATCCCAACATGAAATAGAACTGTTTACTAGTGGGTCCTTCTAAAAAAAGTCTAATTAGAATAATTTTTAAACTTTTATGACTTATTTATTAATTGGGAACTAAAATATTACTAAATTTGACCAATTTTATATATATTAATAATTAATTTTTTAAAAATATGTAATAATATAATTTTATAAAAAATAGAATTATAATATTGTTTAATTGGGCCAAGAAGAAAACATATTTGGACACTTATCAATGCTTGATCCTAACCCTATAATTTATAAGGCTTTAAAATTATTTCAATTTTTTAAGACAAAGAATTGATTTTGAATATTATGGTTTTTGGGAATTATTTACATCCATGATGTGTTCACTAAGTGTTGAAGATTAAGAACAATTACATTCATGGTTGTTTGTAAATGGGGAGAAATGAAGAAAAATCGATAATTTGGATATGGTTCATTTCATTGATATTGTCATCAATATATAAATAAAATTCAAACTCACATAAAATGAATTCTATTATTTATGGTGACGGGTGTAAAGAAACCTGGTGTTTTTTTGAAGTAACACTGATTTTTTATGAAATTCAGAAGATTACAGTCTAAAATATGTAAATTATATAATACGTAATGATTTTTTTATATATATCAAAAATTGATTAAGTTATAGATTTAAATTGATCTAGTTTAATTTTTTAAGTTAAAACATTGTGAAGCTTCCTATCATTCCATGATGTAATGTATAGAAAATAAAATTTTTATAAAAGTATAATAATGTTAAAACCGTTAATATTAATATCATTGGGTAATGTATGTCCAGAAATATTAGTTAAATTTAACAGAAAAGGATTGGCAAGTAATTTTGTTATACATGATGTCCATTTTTTAAAAAAAAGTGATCAGAAATCCCCATGTATTTATATTTGTTTTCACACTATAATAGGAAGACTTGGAGAAAAAGGGAGAGATGGGTTATGCCCTAAAAATTATTTTCAGTCATAGATGTGAAGTTATGATTGTTATGATTTTTGAAACATATTGGATTGATTTAATAATTTTTTTTTATAAATTTGGGGTAAAAAACAAACTATTATATATATATCATTTATTGATAAATTTTATATTAATACAATATTTATATTTTCATAGGGTTGAAATAAATCAATAGGTGTTTATGTATGGTTTTGGGGGAAATTAAGACTTGTTCATGTGTATTTGGAGCTTATTGATGTTTCGGAAGTGTCAGTTTTGGATGGAAATCGTGTATTGTAAATTTAATTACGATAATTTTATCAATTCATATATTCTTCAAAATCAAAATTGATAAGAGAGATTTTCATTGTGCTATAAAAAATAGAACTTATTCGGAATTTTTTTATATTTTAGAGTTATTATTTCAAAATATTTCCAATAACTAAATCCTTATATATATATATTATGTTTTGGTTATTCCCTTTAAACATATGATGATTGTTAATTCATAATTCATTTCATGTGGATGGTAGAAAATATCTATGGAAAAAGTTTTTTGGTGTAAAAGGAAATGTATTACATTGGAAGAAATATTATATGTCAAATATCAAACATATGGGTTACATATACAATATATGTATAAACATATGTTATTTATTTAAAATTAGCTAGGTAAAATTTATTATATATGTATATTTATATTACGTATTCGATAAAAAAAATTATATACTAGGTTTTGGTTAAATAAAAAATGTTCTATACAGAGAGAATATATATTTTTTAAATTATATCATATATTAAATATTTTTATAAGGGAGATATATTGTGTATACAAATTTATATTATCTTTGGGTTTTTGGAAAATGGAAAACCCTTACATAAGTGATATAATATATTATGTACTGAGTTTCTTAAGAGTAGCATCATAGATATTGAATGTATATCTTATTTATGATCAATTAATATTAGATATTAATGGGGAGTTAGGAATTTGATTATGCATATTACCGAAAAATATATTATTATATATATTTTTATGGGAATCATGGTGTGGGAAGAAAAATATATGTGTTTCTAGTGTTTTTTTAATATTTTAAATAATGATTATTTAGTAAAAATTTACAAAATATTAATATATTTCAAAATTTATCTATTTAATTGGAAATTAGGGTAAATCAGGAATTTTAAACAAAAACATGCACAAATAGATCTCTCACTACCATCATTATGTCAAATTTATATCCACTTTTATTCTCTATAGATTCATGTTTCATTTTATATAGGGGTATCAAAATATAAATATTTCACTATGGGTCTATTTTTTCTTAATTTCTCATTTTTTTCATTGTTTTGGGTCAATTTCAAATTTTTATATCATATCTTATAGATTTAATGATCTTATATTCTTTACCTAATTTTAATTTCGACCATCTACACCTATTCAATGACATTATACCTTCAAACATTTTTTTAGTGGCCGTTAATCTATCCAAAAATGCATCACTTCTTTTTTCTATATTTTTGATATGGGTTCACACCAACAAAATGTGTGCTTAATATAAATTTAAAATAATGTGTTCAAAATCATGTACAAAGGAGAAATATCATTATTATACTTTGATTATTTTAATACAAATTAGATAACCAAGACCTTAGCTATAACAATTGGTGATCCTAAAATAAGTTAAATGGAAATAGTAAAACAAAAATATGGGGGGATCTATAAATTAATGTCTAATTATCTTTGAGAGGAAATAAAGTAGTTAATATTAAGAAATGTATTTTTTATGTTATAAAAATATATTATAAAAGTATAATGATGTGGAGAATATTAAATAATTAATATAATGGTTTTTGGGTAGGATGAGGTTACTTTAGTGATATTTTTATGGTTCTAGGGTGGGATGGTGTCCACTCTAGGTAATATGTTAATGGTTTCTTCATAGAAATTTATTCTTACAATTTGATATTATCATGGTAAATGATGTGGTTCCCCATGGGCGATATTCTAATAGTTATGGGACAATTTGTTGTTTACCTTCGGTGATATTCTCATTGTTCCATGGTAGGATGGTATTACCCCTAGGATACATTCTCATTGTGTTGGGGTAGGATGTAGTTCCCCATGGGTGAAACTACCTTTGTTATAGGGAAATTAGTAGTTTCTCTAGTGTGATGTTATTATTGTTCTAGAATAGAATGTGTTTTTTCATGGTGTTATTATAATTTTTTGGGTTATATGTCGTTCCACCTATCTATTAATATAACATTCTTAGAGGGTTGTGATAGTACTCAAAGATCATATGTTTGATTGTAGATGTCACCCTAAAACTAAAGGATCACCAATGATTTATTTATTATTCTTTCAATTATTTATTATATCATATAAATGGTCCCTTAATTTATATATGATATATTTTTGGGACATCAGTTGTGGGAGCATACGAAGATATAATCAATCCTCCCACATGAAACCATGGGTAACAAAAAATAATTTATATTTTTAGGATATGATAATGTAAATTGATCTATGATTGATAGAATATCCATATTATCTGGGTGGAATATGGGATATGGGACTTCGATAAGACTCGATGCTAGTTTTGTATCATTTCCAATTATTTGTTTTTGGATTTTATGTACATGATTCACCCACGAGGGTCGAGATTGGGTTTGATTGAAATATATGGATTATAAAACACTCTTTTTGATATATTATGTTTTGTTTATGTTTTCTTCTTTCACATTATATGATGTATTCAATAATTTATTATCAAAATGTTGTTATTGAATTTTTTTTGTTTTTATTAATTAATATTATATGAGTTTATAGCCTCCCCATAAAATAATTATTGACCAACACCACTAATAAACAAATAGTATAAAATGGGGAAGAGTACATGAAGTCATTTAGTAGCCTGTTCTACTAAATTTTGAGTGCTAAGGGTCATGGATGTCAGAAATTAATTTTAGAGCATTAATCTTATCATTTCTAAACATGGTGTAGATTTTATTCCTAGGAGTATTTAACATTTGTATAAGTGAAGTAAACATATTTTTTAATGGGATTTTTATTCTTTCATTACATTTCTATATTTTAGAAACATCTCCATATGTGATGCAATTAGGTAGTTTTGGTTTGAGTTATGATTTTTATGTTATCACTCAGAATTGAAAGTGTAACACCCCATAATATTAAAATATGAACATCATATTCGATATCTTGTATGAAACAAAAATACAAGAGCATAAAGGAATAAAATTCCATAATATTTAAAATTATAAATAAAATTAATCAATTTTATACATTTTAATGTACACAACACTGAGTTATCTTTCATTACACGCAGAGACACATTTCTTTGATTTATTGTGTTACATGCATGACTGATTTTTACTAAATAAAATTAATATTATATTATAAACTGAAAATTATCTCCTACAAATTAAATAATAAATCATTAATAGGATTAAAAAATTAAAAAATTATATTTTTGAATACATTGGTTACCAATTAGTTATAAATGAATATAAAAACCAATTAAATATAAATGAAATATTTTTATAAAAATAATTTTTTGGTTCCAAATAATTTTATCATAGTAAATTTAAAAAATTAATATTTTTGGATGATAATTGTAAAAATTACTATATATTCAACAATTTTATGGACATTTTCTTGATAGATTTTAGATGTTGTATATAAAACAAATACAATTTTTTATCTAAAATAATATTTTTTTAATGGAACATATGTCACCTTTTAATGGGAGAAATGTTTTAAAACTATATATAAAAACTTTTATAAGTTATATTGGACAATATAAACATAATTTTTGGATATTTTATTTCAAAATTAACTTATAATGAGTTTTTGATATTTTCTTTGAAGTTTCATCTTTAGATAATTATTAAAAAAATTGAAATTTAATAGAAAAAGTAACATTTCATATAACTAATTTATAATGTTAAATAAAACTTTTATTTTTTTAAAATTAAACATGTAAAATTATACATATAATAATCGAATTTATTTCATTTAAATAATTTTATATTGAATTTAGATATATAATTATATCAGCCAGGGATGAGAAGAAACAATTGAAAATCAAGAATAATTTTTCATGAGGAGGAATGAAACCATTACCTCCCAAACACTTAAATAGGATGCAGCCACATTGAATCACCCATGAGGCTTTAATTTAGATATTAATACTTAGTAAACTTTTAATCTTTTTTACTTTAAAAACATGTCTTCTTCTTCCATCTATGAAGTTATTTTTAAATTATTTTTTACGTAATATCTGATTTTTATATGAAAAAATGGATTATAAATTTTTAATAATAATATTTTATAATTTATAATAGGTTAAATTTAATGTTTTACAATAATTATTTTCACAAGAAACTAAAATTAATCACCGTAATTAAGAGAAAAACTAGTTTACCATGAGACTAAAATTTAATTGTATGGTTCCAAATGACCTAGAAATATGTCCCACATCAATTTCCATTCCATAATTCGAATTTATAACTTGTATAATTGATATTAGTTCATTACTGAATCTAGTTCATATGAAAAAACATTTAATCCCTCAATACGTTTCAAATGTTACAGTTGTTCCACTCACCCCACTTATAAAAGGCCACCCCTCTCCTTTTTTATTCCCACCATCAAACCACTATGGTGAATCCATGACCTACCAAAATAACTTTAAAAAATGAATCCCCAAATCCTAGAACCCTTAGTTAGGTTATAAATCAATCCATTCATGGTTTTATTGAAACCTATTGAGGATATCTAAATATGAGGTAATGTTCTTGAAAAAGGGGTTTTATTTTATTTCTTTCTCCACCTCCTTCATTTGCTATAACAACATGATTATATAATAACCTCATTATATTAAATATAATGGGATTTTATTTTTTTATGTTTATATCCTACAGCTTCACACTCTTTCACCAAATGGGTTATGAAATCGTTATTCATGTTATGGTGGAATACATCCTCACGAAACGATTTCATTCTCTTTTCTATTACCACTATTTATGTTTGGGAATAATGACATATTTATTGTCTATATATGATATATATAATATTTATTATTTTATTATGATTCTATAATTATTACCTAACATGTACCATCAAGGATTCATTGTTAGGAACACGATAATGTCACTCGTGTTCATGGTGGACTACATTCTTGTGAATAGATGTAATTTGTTCACGCATTACAGAGAATGTATTAAGGATGGTTTCAACAAAAAAATATTTTTTAATATATAAAATAAAAATGATGCTATAATGAAATATATATATATATAGTATTTAATTTTGATTGATGCAATAAGATACAAAATGGAAACAAAGATCATGAATATGTACGACATACCTTCTCCATGAACGATGTATTTCATTTACTATAAATGAATTTTATTGATTACTATAAATACATATTTAATGAATATATGATATTTATATCTAGTTTATATTTTATATATGATGAAATCATGGTCTATGTTAGATGAAAAATAATAATAAGTCAATTCATACTTGAATAGCATGGCAATTAACATTGGAAATAACAAAAATAATGAGATATTATTAACGAATAGGTCAAATTATGTTATAAAATAATAATATTTGATATCATAAATATTAATATCTCACTATTTTATGTTATAAACATGTTTAATACTAATTCATAATATTTGAAATCAATTACATCCAAAAGGTAAGCACGAGGTTAGGGATTTCGTTTCAACTTCAATTCATTGAGGCATATTATAATGTTATGAACCTAATTACTTATATATGGGGTATATACTACACCATTTACATGAAATATCTTTAATAAATCATTAATAATGTTATTTTAGGTTTAAATTTGAATTAATTATTCTATGGGAATTTGAGATTAATTTTACCAAGTATTAATAATGTTTCATAAACAAATTTATTTTCATTAGTTTGTATTAATTTTTCATTTCCATGAATATTTGATGATATTGTTTGTAAGGAATATTGAATATATATTAATATATTTCTAATTTTCTTACGTGTAATTATGTTTTATATGCATAATTCAATCATTTATTATTTATCAATTCATCGCTGTGGTCATTTTATGGGTTAATTTTGTAATCTCATTTTAATCGAGATTGATTTTTCTTGAATTTACATTAATAAAAATTATAAGATAATTTTTTAACAAAACCTTTAATTTTATTTTCTTATTTTTAATGAGGTTTTTTATGCGATATTACCATTTTCCATAATTTTTTACTTTATATTATTGAGAAAATGATTTAATAAAATCATACTTTGTTTATCTCTTTGATCGGAAATTTTTTTCATACAAACCCATGTTTTCAAAAAAAATTCAAAATGTTTTCATAACCATTTCCAAATTAATTGTTAAAAATAAATTTTTACCCATTTTTTGTTTTTAATAATGTTATTTATGTGAATCATCATTTCTCTTTCAAAAAAAAATTACATTTTAATTTTTTTACTCTGAATAAGGAAGGTTCTTTAAGACATGTACTAAATTACCTATTAACATGAAAATCCTTAATATGATGCATCCATTGAAAATTTATGAGTTTTTTTAATGATAATTTTTTTAAATCTTATTTTTTAAAAAAAATTATTTTCAAAAATCATTCACTAAGAATATGATTTTTTCCTAAAGATTGTTTTAAACACTTTTTATTAATTTTCAATTCATAAATGACAAAGTCACTTTATTTTTACTCTAATGGGTATATGATAATACGATAATTATTCATCCTATATATTTTTTATGATTATGTTTTTCATATAATTTATTGATATTCACTTCGTTATTTAAAATTTATAGTCAATAAATTTTCCTTTAAATGATTACATTCTTATGATCAGTTGACATTAAATTTCCCATAAATATCTATTTTATTTATCATGGTTATGTTCATTGGCTAAACCGTATACCATTTTATATATATGGTGTTTTATTTGAAATTTACATTATTATATATGGAAATATTGTAAAATATAAATTCTCTACTCAATACTTATATTTTCTAAGGTGCATTATTTATAAATCTAATTGATTTTTCCATTTATGAAGATGGATTTCGACGAGCAAACACGAGTGGGATGAATGAATGGTATACCCTTGATGCATCAGTAGCATCATTGGATGAATCATCTGGATAGATTTATTTAAATATGTTTATACCCACTATCGTTAATCTATCATGAAAATATATCTTGACTGTAATGGTATCATGTCCAAAAGAAAAGTGACGTCCAATAATTAAAAATTTCTATCACAAAAAATGTAGTTGTTTTTATTATCTTTGAGATTTTCACCATGAAAAAATATATGGATTCATTTCATTGTCAATATATTGATTAAATGGAATTTTTGTCCTACTATTTAACTTTCCATATTGATTATACCTTATATAATTATTTAAAATGAATATCTGTTCATATATTTAATTTAAATATTTATTATGATCATTGATCATTATTTCTTCCCTTGTACATAACCCTGACTAGGATCATGAGCTCACCCTAATTTTTTTCTATTCCCCACTATTAAATTAAATTTACTATGAAACATATTAATGAATATTGGTGATTGAATAATGTTTTTATTAAATGAAAACAATATTTCATAATTTATATATTCAATTGTAATACAAGACCTAGTTTGTTAGACTTCATTGATATGAGATTTATAATATATGAAAATTTAATGTCTCTAACAACTTCCCTAATTTCTAATTTTTAATATTATTTAATAGAAATTTTATTTGAGGCACATGTTTGTAATTATAGTGATTTTAATATATTATGACCTATAGATGAAAACCATGAGGGAGTGGGAGGACTTTACCTATTGGTAGTTTGGATGATGCCTCATTTTGTTCTATTACCGATGATCATTGATCATTTATTTGAATGCTTATTATAAGTATAATGTTTATAGAGAGATATAGACCATATTGTATATATATTCTATTTTGGTGATGACATGGGAGTTCAAGATACCAAATCCATCATTGTTTAATAGGACGGGAATCCCTCTAGTTGTCAAACCCTGGTTTGAGTTCATATAGACAGTCATTGAAATCTGTTTGACACACCCTAAGAGGATGTTTATATATAAAGTTTATTTTTTATGAGGCCTATAAATGTAAATGTGGGATTTTTTTTTGTTTTGGTTAGACCAAAATTTATGGTTGTCTTGGAATGGTTTATAGGTATAGTTCTTCAATCAACTCTTTCCACTTATACTGATGGAATATAAGGATTGATAGTTTATTCATCTAACATAGTGAGTCATCTCAACCATAAACAATGATATATAATTTACTTATTTACAGTTCCTTACACACATTCTAGTGAGGGATGAGATAATATGTGAAAGTTTATTTGAGGTTTGTGTGAGATATGATATTTGGGTTTTGATAAACATTTTTCTCATTTATTTACTTTTTATATATCCTAAATCGAGCCCTCATTAATGATAGGGACCTAAATAAGGGGAGAGTCTAAGGATATATGGATTATATTTTATAGAATGTTATTAGGTATTCAGTAAATGAAATATCTATTTTGATTTTTCATGCTAGGGTAGTGGTGGATAGAGAATCCAATGTGGTATTTCATCTCTTCCTCACAAGTGAGTATGTTCAATGGAGTGTTAAAATTGTAACCGATTTTTCTATATTATACCTTAGATCACCTAACCACTAGTTGACTTTTTATTTGTGGGAAAATGAGACTCTTGAAATTTTTTTAAAAGAGGAATCAGTGAAAAATAGATCCCATAGATCCTGTTAGGAATTGGGTTTTGGATTATGATTTGGTATTCCATAACAATAAGGCACGTAAAGATTCATCATCTCATTGATTTTGGGTGGTCTAATGGGATTATATAACAAGGGAAATAATGTCTACAAGCGAAAAAAAAATTTATTGGTGTAATGAAAGAGAACAAGGTTCATGATTTTGTTAGTTTTAGGATTATGATCCCACTCCTACTAATTAATATGTCATGCCATATAACCTTTGATGAAATTCTCTAGTTAAATACACAGGAAAATATTCTTTGATTGATATATAATCATCATGTTCTATTATATCTTTTCAATTTAATCATTGAAACGGGATGTCCAGACAAAATCTATATGGATATACATTGATTGTTATACATTAAATGTGGTAATCAAAGGGAATTCATGGATATCGAGATTGTTTCTTATTGATTAGAGGATATAAATGTCACGAACCGTCCTCGGGGCCCGTTCCGTGACTACCCCAAGCTCGCCTTCCATAGGCCAAGGGCTGGCGACTAGCACCAAAGGAGAAATTCTCAATAACTGGGAAGGAATTGCCTTTATAAAAGGTAAAGAAAACACCACAGAGTACAAGAGGAAGTAAAACACTAAGTGCAAAAGAAAGCGCTGAAGGTAAAAAGGGCCAGAATTTAATGCTAACTGAAAATTACAGCTACAACTTAATGAAAGTACAATGGAAAAAAGACAAACAGCTGGAAGAATGGAAGTAGCTCCTGGTTCATCCTCCTCGGGTCCTACCTAAAGGGTAGGTATAGATAGCGTAGCTCCTGGATCGTCCACCACGGATCCTACCTGAAGGGTAGGTACAGAAAGCGCATCTCCTGGATCGTCCACCACGGATCCTACCTGAAGGGTAGGTACAGATAGCCTCCACAATGCTCTCTCCCGTCAACCTCCTTCGAGTGTCGTCTCGTCATGAAGTCCACCTCCGGATACTGACTCATCGTGAGGTCCACCTCCGGGAACCGTCCAGTCCTCGAACACTCAGCCTCTGTCAGCGCTGCCCGACGTCTGCAACCAACACAATGAAGTGCGGGCATAGCCCTTGCAGAGGCGAGTATACGATACTCATTAGGGACCCTGAGACCCTCAAGATCTCACTAAATCCAACAAGGATAACCACAATGAAGATCTAAACAGATAACCTCTACTTAGGTATATGCCCATACATATACCCAAGGTATCAAGTAACCCATCTCAATCATGAGGAAATAATAAGCTTATGAAATCAACAAATAAACACTAACTAGGTATATGCCCGTACATATACCTACGTTATCAAGTGACCCATATCAATCATGATATAAACACAAAAGTCATAGACTCAGCTCAAACCAGGATTTTCATTATCGAACCCGTAACTACTGAAGAGCCTCGTCTCTAGAGTGTATAGTGATCTAGTCATGACTCTGAGGTACTGCTCAATAACCTAAGACTTCAGAGGTACCTCTCTTGTCGAGTACTGTGGGTTAGCCACCCAAACACAGTAGTGCTTCCCGCTGGGGTATGCCACCCAAACACAGTAGTGCACACCCCCTAATAGCTTGTAGAGGTACTCTCCGGATGAGTACTGCGGGTCTGCACCCAAGCTCAGTAGTGCTCCATCCACCATGTGTCTACACCCAAAAAAATTAGTTCTCCGTCCACTGGGCTAGTCGACTCACTCCAAGTCGAGTCGGTCAAGCAGTCGTCAGGTCTCTGTCGGCTACACGGTCTCCGTACACCGTACGCTCGTCTGTAGTAGGGTCTGCTCCACGAGCTATAGGTCGATACTCCAAGTATCTCAAATTCCCATGAAGAAGTATCTCAAAGGACCTCCTCGTCATAGTGGTCTCAACGCAACAGAATGTGCGTCAAACGGATGCTCGGTCTGTGAGTTATTAGCCTTTTCGTCCCCGAGGCCCGGTTGGTTTCATTAGCGAACCAACCCAGCCATATCTCAACTGTACCGTGAACTCTCATAGGGTATACTCATAGGGACGGTTTCTCAATGTGATCACTAACGTCGCTGACTGTTCGTCAAACGGATGTCCGGTCTGAAAGTTATCAGCTTTTCCATTCCAGGGGCACAGTTGGATTTCGGGTACAATCCAACCCGGACACAATCCAACTGTAACCAAAACTCAGACGAAGTATGCCAAATGTTTCATCTCATCAAGAGGAATCCAACAAAGTCGATAGCACGTCAATCGGACGTCCAGAACTCAAGATATAAGCGTTTCTGCTCCGAGGGCCCGGTTGGTTTCGTATCCGAACCCACCCAGCCATACTCAAATTCCTCTGAAACGTGGAGTGTAATATACCGAAAGGCCCGTCTTGATCCAAGGATCACAACGCAAATAACGGTGCATCGATTGGAGGTCTGTAGCCTACGTTATGGGTGTTTGAACGAAAACTACACGAAAATAGGGGGTTCGGGCACGGACCGACCCGGCCCGAGACCCCCTGGGTCGGCCCGAACCGGGTCACCCTGAACCGGGTCTGAGACTGGGCCAATTGGGAGCGGCCCCGCCGGTTGGCCTGCTGTGCTGGCGCGGCCGCGTGGCCGCTCGGCTGTCCAACTGAGCGGAACAGGGGGGTGCGGTTGCCCCCCATGAAAGAAGTTGTGGCCCCCACGTGAGGGTCGCTCCCTGCCAGCGACGTGGCCCGGCGCCGCGTCGTCCTTGGTCCCACACGGCAAGCACCGTCGCCTCCTGGCGGCCGGCAGGTGCCGGCCGCCGCCTCCGACCGCCGGCTGGGTTTTCCGCGGACCACCAGATGCGTTCCGGTGGTCCGTTTTGCTTGTCGTCTTCGCCAACGGTCCTCCCGGGACCGACTCTTCACTGCGAAGACCTCAAAATGCCATTGCGGCCTACTTCGTTGTCGCCCATCGATACGCCACAAATTATTCAAACTTCAGAGCCTTCGAAACGCCGTAGCGGCGCGGCGCGATGACGCGGCGCTTCTTCGCTCGTTCTTCATTGTTTCCGTGCGGTGCCATTGCACCACGCCGCCTTTTTCGTGCCGCAACAAGAACAACCAACAAAATGGGGGAGGAGGGTCGGTCGTGTTCATGCGGTCCGACCTCCTCCAATTTTTACCATAACAGATGGCTCAATGACTATCAAAAATTTAATCAAGGGTCGAGGATATAATCCACATAAATTTAAATAAACCAAACCCCCTACCTCGAAGAAAAGGTTGAACGAAGGTTCATCACGGAATTGAATGTCGTGGAAGAAGGTGTCGTGGAACGGGAGGGTCGTCGCATCGCGGAAAAAATATTCCTTGGCGTCACGTCATCGATCTCCGAGGATCTGGCATTCTTGTCGACCTTTGTCGAAGGTCGACGTTCTTCGCGTTCTTCGTCGAGGAAGGAGTGCTTCAAGGCTTTGAGTGATTTCTCCCAAGCCCTCTCGCACAACAAAAAACTCTAATAAAATAAGTGTTTCCTTATTATATTACTCACGCCAAACGTTTTGAAATTCCAAAGTTGAATCAATCAATTAATTGAATTAATTGAGGAGTTTAAACCACCCAATTAAAGAGGCGTTTATTATTCAATTTAAACGCAAGAGTTGACTTACATTTAATGGGGGTTTGGGTGCGTTACCTAATTTAAGTTGGGGGGTTTCATGGAAGTTGAAAAGGTGGGGCTCGTGTGGGACCCACCCCACAAATATCCTACCAAGTGGAGTAGGATATAGTGGGTCCCACTTTAACCACTTAGCTTAGGTTAAACAACTTAAAATAAATTAAATTGGTTGCCCCATTTTATTTTATTAATTTACATAACCCAAAATATAATAATTTAAACCACACCCGAGCAAAGGAAACTCCAGAAAAGGTGTTCTTAAGCAATTAACGGCGCTGTGAGTTCATCGGTGCCCTTAGATTTCAATTATGAGCACCGGTTCAAATGTTAGAAAAACACGCTTGTTCATTCACTGAACTTACAAGAGCCTAACTTCGGAAATTGATTCCGGGCACACCGGGCCTCGGAATCAGGCGCCGTCAGAAACTGAATTCTTCTAAAATCCCAAATAAAAGTATGAAAAAAAAATTCCCTTGAATTTTACGGGTCTTTACATTACTACCACCTCAGGGCTTTACATCCTCGAAAAACATTAACACAAACTAGGGATACAAAAGCAATACTGAGCAAGCATCTGAGCCTTCCGCTCCCATGTGCTCACCTGGAGGTTCTCGTGCTACCAATGCAAGCGCACAAGAGGAAACAACCATCCTCATAGGACCGCTTCTGTCGATCCTCAACTCCTACTGGAACCCCGCAAAAGTCACCCATCGCCAATGTCCAGCTCCCCATGGTCGATGATATGCGTTGGGTCAAGCACGTATCTCCCCAGTTGAGATACGTGGAAGTCATCGTGCACCTAGTGCAACTGAGGTGGATGGGTCAAACGGTAAGCCACCTCACCTACCCTGCTGAGGACCAGAAAAGTTCCACTGAACCTCGGAGATAACTTTCACCTTGGCCACATCTCCGTAAACCTCGTCGAGGTGAGACTTGTATAAGGATGTGATCGTCATCCTCGAACTTAAGAGGCCTCCAATTCCAGTTTACAACTGAAACTCAAAACTCCTACTGCCACGAGGGTAAGGTTTACTGACTCAAGAGTGATCATCCGCACCCTCCTACGCAAGAATTTATCTGGTGCTTCCTGGGGTTTCCTTTTCGCCGAACAAGGAAAACACATCCTGAAGTTGTAGTTAGACCATAACCTTTTTGCCAAATACAGCCAATCTGAGCATGAACTGTGAACCCAATCCATACCGAGACCAATGTCGTAAGGCCTCGACGCTACCACCAAGAGATTCCAACTAAAACTCATGCCTCGAGGGTCTGATTACACTGTCTGCGTAAGAGTGATTATCGATTCTCCTCCCAAGGTATCTCCAGATGTGAGGGTCAAGTCTACGGCTTACCAAAAACTCTAGGTCTGGGACAAGATTCGTGGAAGGAAGGAATGATTCATATTGATTTTTATTACTATGGTAGACATTAGTGGACACAGACTATCCCTTGAATCATTTTTAGAGCCATTGGGTCACACTCCTTGACCGCATGCAGCCACACTCTTCCCCTGCCATCCAGCTCCCTGAACCTGGCGGGGACAGCTAAGGTGGGTGGTTTTAGCATGTTGAAATGTACATCACCTCATGTTGCTCTCCCAGCTCTACCTCCACGTCTACTCCTCACAGACCCATCTCTCCTTAAAGATTCCTCTTCTTGTAACATTTAACACACCCGAGTCTCTAAGACTGGCGCCCGCTTCATGTTTCTTACTGCACTGTGCAGTCTTCATCCGCTCCTGGATGATCTTCACCTTCTTTGCCTATGATCTGCAAGAGCTTCTAAGATTTCTCCTTTGCTGAAAGGAGAAACTCAGTCTCATCCCCCGGATGAACCACGCCCATTGCCTAATACAGTCAATCCTGACATGAATGATTCATTCATGCCATGGATGACGTCGTAAGGCCTCGGCGCTAATACCAAAGATCCAACCATCACTCTCACCTCCAAGGGTTGAGTCACACTGTCGGCATCAGTGTGAGATCACTAGGTATCCTCCAGTAGAAATCTCGAAAGTGAGGGTCAAGTCAATAGTTTAACCGGGACCTCTCAGTATCAACCAAACAAAAGGACAGGAAAGCATACATCACAAAGATAAGTGTATTTTTATTACTGCAGCTCATAGTAGAAAGAAACAAAAACAACAGCAACATGGAACTAGAAGTACCAAGAACAAAATTAATCCACTAGTTCTACTCCTGTCCACCTGCCCCCGGAGCTCTACTGCCTTGTCCGCCAATCGACTGTTGCTCAAGCACCCACCGCTGGTTCTGTCTTGGTGGCTCCTCTAAAGCCTGCAGATCAACTGTGTGGGGGGTCGGACAGTCACGTGTCATGTGCCCCTTCCAGCCGCAGGAGTAACATTGTTCGTTTCTGGCATGCCTAGATCTAACCACACCCCGGCGCCTCATACCACTGATCCTAAAACCCGAGATCTCCCCAACTATTGGTCTGGTCCTCCTGGACCTCTCTATCATCTGTCTACGGACTACAAATGACTCATCTACTGATGAAAAAACATGTGGCAAAGGCAGCAGCTCCTGAACACGCTCGGGGTGTAGAGTCACTGGTATGAACTCCACCATGAATAAGGTCTCAAAGTCTTCTCAAGTGAAGGTCATCCCGTCGGAAAACTAGAACAAGTGGCTCCACCATCTCTCAGCTATTGCTTGAAGAAGGCTGCCAGAAAAGGTCACCATGAAGTCCGCTGGTGTACCCACTATTCTAAAAACTACCACCACAGCCTCCAGCCAATCCTCAGCCACCTGCGGGTCCGTCTCTCCCCTGAACCTGGGTGGCCTCTGGCGCTAGAAGTCGTGAAGTGCGCTCATGTGACGTGCACTCTCTACTGCTGGGGCTGGTGGCATCGGTGGCCCAACGGGTGGTAGTACCTTTGGTGCCTCAACTGCAACCGGGCCTTGTACCAAAGCCTTATCGCTCGGCAAGCTATCAGTACATACATCTCTCGGGGCTCTAGCTGATCGTCTGTGGAGAGGCATATTGAAAGAAAGATACGTGACAAAGTCAAATGATTTATACCTAGTGATATGACCTGGTTTGAGCAGACTTTTAAAAACTTCTGGAAACACACACACAATTAGTGTTTTCGTGCCCAAAGTTGGAAATCAGTTGTCATGGTCCTGGTGTATGGAAATGTCGGCCGCCCGCACCAACACTGGACTCCCTGAACTGAAAACCACAATCAGTAACCTGAACACTATTGCTTCACAGAAAGAAAAAAAATATCAGAGTTATAAGTTCTGCGGTAGAACTGACTCCTCTGATACCAATTTGTCATGACCCATCCTCGGGGCCCGTGTCATGACTACCCCAAGCCCGCCTTCCATAGTCTAGGGGCAGGCGACTAGCACCAAAGGCGTAATTCCTGATAACTGGGAATGGATTTCCTTTATAAAAGGTAAACAAAACACCACAGAGTACAAGCAGAAGTAAACCTCTAAGTAAAAAAAGAAAGTGCTGAAGGTAAAAAGGGCCAGAATACAAACCCAACTGAAAAGTACATCTACAACTGAACAAAAGTACAACAGAAAAAGACAAATAGCTGGAAGAATGGAAGCAACCCCTGGTCAGTCCTCCTAGGATCCTACCTGAAGGGTAGGTAAAGATAGCGCAACTCCTCGATCATCCACCACGGATCCTACCTGAAGGGTAAGTACAAATAGACTCCACAACGCTCTCTCCAGTCAACCTCCTCCGAGTTTCGTCTCGTCATGAAGTCCACCTCTGGATACCGACTCTTTGTGAGGTCCACCTTTGGGTATCGTCCAGTCCTCGAACACTCGGCCTCTGTCAGTATTGCCTGACGTCTGCAACCAACACAACGAAGTGAGGGTATAGCCCGTGCAGGGGTGAGTATACGATACTCAGTAGGGACTGCAAGACCCTCAAGTTCTCACTAAATACAACAATTATAACCACAAAGAAGATCTCAAAATATAACCTCTACATAGGTATATGCCCATACGTATACCCAAGTTATCTGTAACCCATCTCAATCATGAGGAAACACAAATATTATGAAATCAACGGAAAAACAATACCTAGGTATATGCTCGTACATATACCTAAGTTATCAAGTGACCCATCTCAAGCATGAGTTAAACACAAAAGTCATAGACTCAGCTCAAACCAGAATTTTCATTATAGAAACCGTAACTACTGAAGAGCCCTGTCTCTGTAGTGTACAGTGGTCTTGTCACGTCTCTGAGGTACTGCTCAATAACTAAGACTTTTGAGGTACTCCTTCTGTCGAGTACCACGGGTCAGCCACCCAAACACAGTAGTGCTTTCCTCCAGGGTATGCCACCTAAACACAGTACTGAACACCCCCTAATAGCCTGCAGAGGTACTCTCCGGACGAGTACCACGGGTCTGCACCCAAGCTCAGTAGTGCTCCGTCCGCCATGGTTCTGCACCCAAACAAAGTAATGCTCCGTCCACTGGGTTAATCGACTCACTCCAAGTCGAGTCAGTCAAGCAGTCGTCAGGTCTTTTCCGGCTACACGGTCTCCGTACTCCGTACGCTCGTCTCTGGGAGGGTCCGCTCCACGAGCTACAGGTCGATACTATAAGTATCTCAAAGTCGCACAAAGAAGTATCTCAAAGGACCGCCTCGTCATAGAGGTCTCAACCCAAAAGAGGGCGCATCAAATGGATGACCGGTCTGTGAGTTATTAGCCTTTTCGTCCCTGGGGCCCGGTTGGTTTCGTGAGCGAACCAACCCGGCCGTATCTCAACTATACCCCGAACTCTAATACGGTATACTCTTAAGGACTTTTTCTCAACTTGATCACTAACTACGCTGATGGTTTGTCAAACGGACGCTCGGTATGAATGTTATCACCTTTTCTGTTCTAGGGGCCCGGTAGGATTTTTGGTACAATCCAACATGGAAACTATCCAACTATAACCAAAACTCATAAAAATTATGCCAAAAGTTTCTTTTCATCAAGAGGAATCCAACAAAGTCGACGACACGTAAATCGGACGTCCGGAACTCAGGATATAAGTGTTTCTGCCCCGAGGGCCTGGTTGGTTTTGTATCCGAACCCACCTGGCCGTACTCAAAGTCCCTCGAAACCTTGAGTGTAATATACCGAAATGTCCGTCTCTATCCAAGGATCGCATCTCAATAGACGGTTCTTTGATCGGAGTTCTGTAGCCCATGTTATGTGCGTTTGAACGAAAACTGCCCGAAAATAGGGGTTCGGGCCTGGACTGACCCGACCTAAGACCCCCTGGGTCATCCCGAACCGGGTCGACCCGGCCCGGGTTGGGCGAGACCTTGCCCGGCCTGGACGGCCTTGCTGGTTGGCCTTCCGCGCTGGCACGGCCGTGTGGCCGCTCGGTTGTCCGGCTGAGCGTAACAGAGGGGTGCGGTTGCCCCCCGTGAAAGAAGTTGCGGCCCCCTCGTGGGGGCTGGTCCATGCCAGCGTCGCGGCCCGGTGTCGCATCGTCCTTGGTCTCGTGAGGCCCCGAGACCAGCCGTCTGGCGCCGCCGCCTCCGGCCACCGGTGCCGCCGTGCCGGCACGACGCGCCGACATAGTCTTCCGCGGACCACCGGACGCGTTCTGGTGGTCCGTTTTTCCTTCCGTCTTCACCAGCGGTCCTCCCGGGACTAGCTCTTCACTGCAATGACCTAAAAACACCATTTCGGCCTGTTTCATTGTCGCCCGTCAATCCATCATAAATTAATCAAATTTTGGATCCTTCGAAATGCCGCAGCTGCGCGACGCGGCGATGCGATGCTTCTTCGCCCCTTCTTCATTGTTTCCGTGTGGTGCCGTTACACCGCGCCGCCTTTGCTCGTGCCACAATAAGCACAACCAACAAAAAGGGGGAGGAGTTTCGGCCGTGTTTGTGCGTTCGGACCTCCTCCCGTTTTTACGATAACAGAAAGCTCAACGACTATCAATAATTTAATCAAGGGCCGAGGATATAATCCACAAAAATTTAAATAAACCAAACCCCCTACCTCGAAGAAAAGGTTGAACGAAGGTTCATCGTGGAATTGAACATCACGGAAGAAGGAGTCGCGGAAGGAGAGTTTCGTCGCGTCGTGGAGAAAAGATTCATCGGCGTCGGGTCGTCGATCTCTGAGGATCTGACGTTCTTTTCGACCTTCGCTGTAGGTCGGCGTTCTTCGCGTTCTTCACATTCTTCATCGAGGAAGGAGTGCTTCAAGGATTTGAGTGATTTCTCCCAAGCCCTCTCGCACAACGAACAACTCTAATAAAATAAGTGTTCCCTTATTTTATTACTCACGCCAAACATTTTGAAATTCCAAAGTTGAAACAATCAATTAATTGAATTAATTGGGGAGTTTAAACCGCCCAATTAACTAGGCGTTTATTATTAAATTTAAACGCAAGAGTTGACTTACATTTAATGGGGGTTCGGGTGAATTACCTAATTAATGGTGGGGGGTTTCGTGGATGTTGAAAAGGCAGGGCTCGTGTGGGCCCCACCCCACAAATATCTTACCTATTGGAGTAGGATATAGTGGGTCCCACTTCAACCACTTAGCATAGGTTAAACAACTTAAAATAATATAAATTGGTTACCCCATTTTATTTTATTCATTTACTTAACCCAAAAAAAAAATTCAAGCCACACCCGAGCAAACGCAACTTCAGAATAGGTGTTCCTAAGAAAGTATTGGCGCTGTGAGTTCATCAGTGCCCTCAGATTTCAATTCTGAGCACCGGTTCAAAAGTTATAAAAACTCACTCATTCGTTCACTGAACGTACCCGAGACTAACTTTGGTAATTGATTTCGGGCACACAGGGCCTCGGAATCAGGCGCCGTCAGAAACTGCTTCCATGTAAAATCCCAAAGAAAATTAAGAAAAAAAATTTCCCATGAATTTTACGGGTCTTTATAATAAATTAATTTGGTAATTATTTTTACTAATGATGACATGATTTTATATTATCCTCGTGATAGGTTGGTTCATAAAATGTGAACATCATATTGGCCATATTCATGGAAGGTTGTCATTTACATCTATCAAAAGTGACCATTATGTCTTTTCTCAATAATGATATTCGCAGGACCTAACTTATAACAGTTTTTTTGGGATTAAATATAATTTTTTCATTATTATTTTAGATGATAGAGGGACACATAGAGTTATATATCCCCCCTATAGTTGACCAGTTTCATGATATTTCCCTAATGGTTTCTCATGATTTTCAACTATGTTAGTGGTTGAGTTTAATATCGATCTCATTCTTGGTGTGGAACCCATATCTATTTCTTATTAATGGGGTTTTTTTAGAGATAATAAATATAAAGGTCCATATAAAAAAGTTATAAGTGAAGGGGTTCATATTACTGAGTACATCACCATAGGGTTACATAAGGTTAATTGATAATAATTCATGTGGTTATTTGATATTTTGTGTGAATAATATAAGTTTAAAAAAATGAAGAATTGATATGAGTAACTTTATATTAATGATTTATCTGATCACTATAGAGGCTGAAAAGGGTTCTATAATATTGAAATTACATTAAACAATAATCAGTTTATTAGGGGTCCTTCTGTAATTCCCCATGATTCATTTATAAGAAGGTATGTTCTATATGAGTACATAGTGATGTTGTTTGTTATGAAAAATATGTACATGATTATGGACTAGATAAATTAGGTATTTTACCGATACATATATACTTTATTATTTTAATTTTTTATTTATGTATTCATGATCTCTATTATATTAAAGAATCATGCTAGAATATAGGGGTCATTTCAAGTACACATATAGAGCATCAGACATATTCCATATTCTTAATGTTTCGTTTATAGGTCAAATATATGAGATTATTAAGAAGCATGATAGTGTGCATTAGAGTGTTGGTATACATTGATAAGGATACATAAGTGGTTTTTTATAGGGCCCCTATTTTTTATCTTTGTAGAATATTTCATTTTCCTCTTATTATTAGAATTCCATCTAGGGATTCTCCGGATTTTCAATAATTATGACATGAATGAATATGAAATGGGTGGTGTTTCATGGGATGGAATATTATGAGATAGTATTTTGGGGTAAAATAGAGTTTTCTTAAAACATTAATCCTCATATTACCTGAGCTATGTAAATAATATAAATAATATTATGACACATTAAGAGATTGATAGAGTAAAATTCAAATGTAGTATTATCACGTGGTCACTTATGTGTTCAAGTATAGAATCCTCATGAGTGGAACTACTAGACACCTAATTTGGAGCTTAAATCACTATTTCATGCATGGAGATATTATATGTATTTCATTTTAGGTTATATTTTTTTAACACTGACTATAAGAGAATTAATATATTTTCTCCTGATATAAACTTAACCATTTTTCAAAAAAGGTGGGTATATTATTTATAGACATTTTGATTTTGTGTTGTCTTGTACTCCTGGAAAAGGTAAGGTTATATTTTATTCACTAAGAAGGAATAGTCATTCTATGGGGGTACTGGAGTTGAGTGGTATATAATATCATTATTAATTGAGTTTCCACTTGATTTCTATGAGTACCATGTTTGAGAGGCCCTTTTTCCCATATCTATTACATCATACCTCCTTAGTAGTGTCTAGAGGTGTCATCAATTAGATTCATATTTTAACGTTTTGTTTGAATGATATATGGGGATCCACAACTATAATGGTTTTTGTATAGTGATTAGGTTATTTTACTATGAGACCAGGAGGTAGTCCATGTAAGAATAATTATTTTATTGGAGAAACAAATACCAAAATCTGAGCTATACATATGGGATTGACTAAGAGAAAAAAATATTTGAAATGTTGTATTAGTGGATTGTGTTAAAGAGGGTAATTTTTGGTTTATCAAATTGTTATCCAAACATTAATAGGTAAATTCTAACAACCAATGGCATAATAGTATTAGTTATCCACTTACCATCGCTAAGTGGAAGTGGAATAATGTGACCATATACATCATGATGATAATTCAGAGGATACAAGGAAAAATTTATCAAATGTTTGTTCAAGTGCATCAGTTAAATAACATCACTTATTATTTTCTTATCAAGGATATCCTCTAAATTAATGAGATGAGATTAATCTATATATGAGAGATAGTATGTTCTCATATATTACCTCAATGCATTATCACTGAAAATGATTTCCTCATTACATTGAATTTATATAGATGGATATAAAGGCACTTGATATAAATGTGAATCACACCACTACTAACCCCTCATAAGTAGAAGGGAAGTTTAAGAATATGTTTTAGATACTATTTATCATGTTGACAGAATTATTCTAGAATTTCAGTGATTCACATGGGAACGACATGGTTCTAGGATAGTTTTCATACAATAATACTTATTAAGAATTGATTCAGTTGTCTCATTCTGATTCCTAATATGGAATTTCATTCCCTTCACCTCTATGTTAGTTGTTTATTAGAGGGTTTGTTGTTATTGGTCTCAATTTCATGTATGACACCATAGATCACATGTTTCTAATCATGAAATGTTTAGTAACCTACCAAAGTATAAAAATATCATTTTCTGATAAAAAAAACTATCCATTAGAGTTTGGGCTGCATGAGGTAGTATTTTTATGGTTGTTTTCTAGGATATGACATCTTCATATATGAATTAATGGGATGTTTTCAACCATGTATTTTCGGTATGTTTGGGAATTTGGAGAGAATCGACATAGTAGCGTAATGATTATCACATCCTTGGTGATAAAATGTTATGAATGACTATTTTCATATGTCTCAACATTGATAGTATTATCCTAGTATGTTGTGGATTTTGTTATATATTAAACCAGTTTAGGACCATTGATATTTAATTTTTTTTTGTAAAAACCCAAAATTTTTATTTTTTTATTATTACTTTTTTAATTAAAAAATTATATAATATGTCTTTGAAATATTTTAAATATTTTAGTGTTATAGTTGGGTTTTTTTGGTAAAAAATTGACTCTATCTATATTATTGGGAACTCTTGGGGGAGTTAGAAGTGTAATGTTTGGTTAGGAATCAAATTGTGGAAATTGACACATGTTTAGGACAACATAGTTATTATGTTTATGTAATATGTGGATTAGAAGAGGCACTTTAGGTGATAGAATGAATCAAGATTAGTTTTTAGTAAATTTCATGATTTTTATTTATTTTTCGTTTAAACAAATGTTCCTAAGTCTAAGGTTTTATGTATTAATATATATTTATCTATCTTATAGGAGACTCTATGTATATATAAAATGTATATGTGTTTAGAATATACTTTTTTGAGTGGAAGCTAAAAATAATATGAGAAAAATATTTTATGTATAATTGTAAAGTATAATTTTTTTGAATCCCGATATGTCATATATCTTGTATATTAGTTGAATATTTCATTTCTCTTTAAAAATTTGTAAACTATTAAAATTTAGACTAGTCAAATATATTATTTATAAAAATATATATTATATATTATTGAATATGTCATGTATCACATTTTTGTTAAGGGAAAATATTATGTATAAGAAACATTAATTTTTGATGTGTAAAAATATGTTTTCTATTAAATATTCTTATAAGGAAGAAATTTTACATATAAAAAGATGTATTAATAATGTATTTTTTATAAAGTGAAAAACTTTACATAAGAGATGGAATATATGACTTTGCACTTTCCTAATAGAGGAATATTACATGTTTGATATAATTTATATGTAAGTCTTATTTATATTATATAGAAAGGGATAGATGGGAATTTGGTTCAGTGTGGTTTGGAATAATATATATATATATATATATTATGGTACTCAGAAAGGTGATAGATAATATAAAAGGGTTTTTGGAATTTGAATTTTTTCAAACAAATATGGATTTTAAAGAATATTAAAAAATATTAATAAAATAATAGAAATTCATATTTTAGTAGAAATAATAGTATCACACACCCAAAAATAGTAATGTCATTAGAATATAACTCTTGGTCCAATCAATATATAAAAGTGATATCTCTTTTTATTTTCCATGGATTAAAGTACTATTTTATTTAGGGGATAGAAAATAGGTAAATTTATCCCTCTATCATTCATATATTAGTTTCAAACATGGCTTCATAGTCTTATGGTTGATTGGAATATTTATGTCAAATTTTAATGCTTTTGATAGGTTTTTTATTTTATCAAATTTGGTCTCATATTAGATTCTAAAATTTGATGAGTGGATACATTCAAGATTAAGGTAGGTGATCCTGATTTTATCCTTAAATATCATGATTAGTTTTCATGTGCATATGATGTTTGGTCACACTAACCTGTTGTGTTATTGCCCAAATAGTAAATTAAATTTTACAAAATACAATTCCATTGGAGAATGAATTTATTTGAACTGTGAAGAACTCATTCCCGTATACGCCTAGGGTAGTGTCCCTTAAACATGTGAAATAATAATATTTGAGTGGCAACCCGAGGGGTTTCTTAAATTAATGTGTGATTATTTTGGAATATAAATAAAGGGGTTATTCTTGAAAACATTATTTTTCATGTTAAGAAAATTAATTATTTAATGTTAAATGATGTGGTAATTATTGAAAAATTAAATTAATGGTTTCAAGGTATGACATGGTAACTACTAGGTTATAATCGTTTTATTATGGGTGTGGACATGGATCCCCCCAGTTGATATTATCATTATTATGAGGTATGATTTCGATTCAACTTGGTGAAAATAACATGTTTTTGTGGAATTGTATGGTTTTCCTATGGTGATATTCGCATGGTTCTATGGAAATATGTGATTCTCTACGGTGATATTTCAATAGTTCTAAGTAAGGATGTGGTTTCCCCCAATGTTATTGTCATTGATCTAGGAAATATTGTGGTTTATTTAGTGTGATATTATCATGGTTTTAAGGTATGGTGTTGTTCCCCTTGGGTGATATTCTTATGGTCTTCGAGTAGAATTTGGCTTCCCCTATGTGATATTATCATGGTTATGGGGTAGAACATGGTTCCCCCAAGGTGATATTTTGTAGGTTTAGCTTATAAATATGGTTCCCCATATGTGTTTATATGATAAGTATAAAGATATTATACATTTCCTAAAGCATTTATAGTTTATTATAGATGTAAAAATATAACCTAATGTTTTATAGTGATTTATTTTTAATTTTTACATTTTAATTTTATTGAACAAAAATATACTCTTTATTCAAACTAGATTTATTTTATGAAACCTTTAAGGGTGGCTATCTAAGTTGTACTATCACCCTACTAAGGTTGTTTTCAGAACCTGAATAGAATACATAGTCATATGATAGGGTACCAGTTTGGGACTTTTGATCAATTTATGATCTAGATTAATATGGTGGAGAGTTATAGATTTGGGCATTTTAGATCTAAGGAAAAAATTAATATTTTATAGTGTTGTTATTTATTTCTATACATTAGGGTTTTTAAATATATGATCTTTCCAAATGGGAAAATGGTCTAGTTTGTCTAATATATATGTCTTTTAAATCGTTCATTTTGATATAAAATTGGGTTTTATGTTATTTAATCGAACTTTTAGTGATGTGTGTTAAAATTAATTCTCATTATGTTATAATTGTCATTTTTTTGTTATCACTTACTTTTATTAGAGTGAATAGTATCCCCATGACATTACCATATTCCCTCACTACTAGTAAGTTTTCTCTATCCCAGGGGGAGGAATGTATGAGGTAACTTAAAACTCTATTCCAGTTATTGCATGGTGAGTGTGTCCACTGATTTCAAAATCATCACTATTTTTATATTGTTAAATGTTTTAGGACGTCATTTTTAGTGTCACACTATTGAAATAAATAATCAAATGTAATAGAAGATTTTGTTTTCCCATGTAGTTATTTTTAATTATTTAATGGATTAGTTTCATTAAAAGATGTTAAGAAGAACTATCCTTTCATCTTGTCTGTAATATATTCACTATATGATATATTAAAATGTTCATAATGATATATATTTTATGACTAGTAATTTATAGAAGTTGATGAGAGAAGTTAAAGGCAGATACACATATGAAGATTCAAATTGGAAATTTGAATTAGAATAAGGGAAAATCATCTATGCAATATTGAATTAAAAATAAAGATTGAAAAATAAAATTGAAAAGATGATATAATCAAGAAAGTAGATGAATAATAGAATAATTTATATTATAAAAGTATAAAATGAAGTGGAATAAAAGGAATAATAATAATAATAATAATAATAATAATAATAATAATAACTATATAAAATTATTATACTATGTGTGACTATCATGTTGTTAAAATTAATTATATTTATTTTATTGAGAGCATATTTTCTTAATGGGGTGACATTTTTTGTGAAATGAGTAAAGGATTAAACCTGATTATTTGTAATAAACAATAATGATAATACTTGTCTTTATCATCACAAATGATTCAACAATATTCCAATTATAATTTACATATTTTTATAAGTGAACCATGTAAAATATGTTCTGCCTATTTTGTGTGTTTGATTGTATCTGTGTGTTAAAATGATTATGTATTAATTTTAACATGTGATAATGGTTTTTTCTAAAAGAAACATAATAGTAATAGAATTAATAGATTCACCCCCCCCCCCACAACACTGATTTATCATATTTTTTTAGTGTTTCTATTGTGGTGTTAGAGAATACATTTTTTCTTCAAAGATGTTCTCCTATACATATTATAAAGAGATGATGTTTTTCTATTTTGTAAGACTTTTGAAAAAAATTATTATATGAATATAGGAAAAACATAACTCATTTAAAAGAAATGGGATTACTTCATTTTATGATAAATTATTATATATTAAATTATTGGATGTTATCATAGTTTTATTTAATTTATTAGATGTATTGAAAGATGATAATTATTTCTCTTCTGCTATTGATAAAGTTAATTATAAGGATATAATTATAAAAATAAAAATAGATAATTTGGTAATACTTAAAATACCATTCTTTAATAAATTTTGGAAAATAACATTCACAATGTTAGTGTGTCGAAAATTTTGAATGGCATATGGGATAAACTTGAATATTTCAATTCAAGTTGTTCTAAAGTAATAAAATCCAAGAGAAAAATACAAATACTAAAAATTAATGATCTCAATATTGGTAGTGATCAATAAGTAGATGAATTCATTAATTTATTGAATCAAATTGTAAGAACCGTTTTTTTATTTCGTGATATGATTTAATATACTATGATTGTGGCGACAATTTTATATATATTACTAAAAAAATTCGTAAATGTAATGACACCCAATGATTATGATCTTGGTACACATTGGTTAGATGATCTACACTTTATCATAATTCCATATCAAATGTGGATGTGAAGTTAATTCAAGAAGAAAGTAAGGGTAATAGGTAAATTTATATTAAATCTTCAAAATAAGATCAATGTAATAAAGAATAATTCTTCGAATAATGAAAATATAATTAATAAAAGGATATATAAATGATAATTGAAAAATTCATGTTACACATTTATAGAATTATGATAAGTTTTAATGGATAGTTTTAGAGAAATATTAATAATAATGTACTTCATTTGTTCAACATTTGTTTGTTTTGAAATAAAATTTCCAAATTTGAATGTTGAAGAGGATTGTGAATATAAACATGAAAATACATGTATTTATTCATGGAAAAAATTAATAAATTTTAAAATTAATTTCATTCTTTAAATTTTTGAGGTATGAATATCCCAAAAAAATTTATAAAATCAAATTCATTTTCAAAGTTCTACGATTATTATGAACTAAATTGTTCTAGTGAATTTGATTATGAATAACTTATTTCTAAATTGAATAAGGAAGTGTTCACTATTGATGAAAATAAAAAATATTTACATGAGTAAGAAAAAAATATAGTTTATTAAAAATATAAAACAACATTAATTACTTTAAATGATCTGATAGTTGGATATAGATTTCAATAATTAATAAATACATAATCAATCTTCATGGAATAACGATTTTCATCATGTTGACAAAAATTCATGGATCAATAAATTTATTTATGGCTTGAATAAGTTTATTGTCGAATAAAATATATTTAATTTTCAAATGTAATGATTACATAAATGGATTTATAACATTTTTAAAATTATGTAGCTGATGTTGACTTGTTCTAATCTGGAATTAGAAAATTTAAATTCCAATGTTTAGAATTATATTAACAAAGATATATAAATATAAAAAAATGATTTTTCATGGTTTTAAAACATAGAATAACGATGAGATTCAAGTGTACCTAAAAATTCCAAAATAAATAGTTGATAAATATCATTCAAGTGTTTATGTAACATCTTATTCGAAATTATAGGTTCAAAAGTTCATTTTTGTGTTAAAAAAAGATGATTATGAGATGTCTAAAACTTATTGTAAAATATATATTATATTAAAAAATATTATAAATATAGAGAATAATGATTAAGAGAATGGTTCAAGTGTGAATAAGAAAGAGTTTTGATCCTACAAAAAATTTCATAAAAGAATGAACAGTTGGTTTTAAAAAATTTAAATAATAATAGGTTTCAATCTCCAGAAAACAAGCTATTTAATATAGATGATTGATTTTTATAGATATTATTGGAACTATGTTTTTTTATTAAAATGAAAATATGTGTTTTTTTTAATTTAAAAATATTTAGATGAGTCGATATGGTTTGTTAATCAATGTTTTTTGGGTAGTCAGTCCACTAAAATAATAGAAATTCAAAAACATAATAAAATGTTTTGACTAAAGGTTGAGAATAAATTCTAAGAAATTCGAAATGGTTTTGGATTATGTGGGCACTCAGGTCACTCTTCTAAATAATATATCATCATTCTACCTAACTAGTTCATAATATATTTTAATAATCAATATAATCTTAAAATGAAATAAAATAGATAAATTAATTATTTTTTTATTTGTATTTCACTTGTAGCATTGAAAAAAAATAATCATGGATTTTGAATAGAGAATGTTCTTCACTCATTTTATTATATTTAAATACACTAATTTATTTTATGAAATTTATGTAAAGATAGGTGAACTTAGTAAATTATGGGATAAATATAATAGAATTATTTTTATTGGAAATGATTAGTAATAATAAGTTGAAGTCCAAGAAATATTTATATGATTATGGGTTGAAAAAATATTAATCAAGCATATATGAGTTGTTTGATGGAGTTAATTACGTATTAGAAGATAATATGGGTTATTTTTGGAGATATTGAAATAATTTTTAGAATTAATAATTGAAAAAAACATGAGGACACTTGTTCTGGGCTGATGATACTTAAATTTCTTGTTATGAAGGATTAATGGATAAAAACATACTACGGAATAAAAGGTCTAGTCAACTTTTCAACAAGAACATGAGAAATTTAACATCAAGAAATATTTTTAATAATGTTCATATCCTCAAAATAATTAAAAATATAATGTCTGATACATTAAAAAATAGGAATATTTTTAATTATCTATTTAAGAATGTTGATATTCGAACATCTCATCCATTGGAACTCATTCACCCAAAAATAAATTATTTTATAAATAATATATGTACATAATGATATTAGTATTTTATATCATATATTGATAAATTCAATCATATCAAAATATTTATGTTCATGAAACATATTTATATGCTCTGAAAATGCTCATCAGTCATAGAAAAGATGTACAAGAGTGAAATTTACGATTGAAGACGACCTAAGTCGAAAATATCATTCAATTCATGACTGAAATATATAAAGATTTTATTAAGAAGCATTAAATTACACATGGACATAGGTCATAAAGATCCCCTTAATAAAATAATGTTTCTAAATGGAAGAATATAATATCAGTGGAGATCATTCATTCCATGATTAGTGAGGATTATACTTCTTGATATTTTTGGTGATAAAAAATATTGTAAACATTTATATTCCAAACTGTTGAATATATAAAGCATGTTATTAAATGAAATTATAAAACATGTTTTAGAATAAGTCCCCATGATTCAAGTGTTTAATGGTTCTTGGAATCCCTCATAATATCAATGTGAATATAGAAAATATTAGGAAGATTGAACAAAGAGTAATTGATGGTATTTTCATTGGTTATCATTAAAATGGAGTAATATACCACTATTATAGTAAATATATAATTAATTTTTTTTATACTATATATATACACATATGTTTTGTAACATTAAAATAATGAAATCATACATTAATAATATTGTTATATAAATGAAGATAAAGTAGTATTTCATGAGATGAATGATGATTTTTTAGAAACTATTAAAAATATAGAATATGTAAAATAACTTCATTATATTAATAAATTTAATGGGATAATATATGTCTATGATTATAGGTGGTGGTCCAAAATTACATTTTATAATAAGTAAAATGTTTTAGACTATGATAAATATGAGGATAATAACACATACACCACCATTATCTCTAGATAAATCAATATATGTAAATGAATATTTGGATCATAAAGAGTATATTAATGTTATGAATAAATATTTATATTGTATTATTAATAATACATGGGTTTTATTATCTAATCCAAAAAAATGTTATTTTAACAAATTGGGTTCATCATAACTCGATGAATGAGAAATGATAAGTTGTAAGAAACAAGGAAAATCTAATATTAAAAGATCGTCCAAATGATAATGGAATTTATTTTGATGATATCTCCACAACAAGTCCTAATATTGATATCCTTAGAATGATTCATTATTTTATAGTAAAAATTAAATAAAATATTTTCCAAATGGATTCCACGTTTAGTTTCTTCAATGGTGAGTTGGAATAGGAAGTGTACATTATGAATCTCTATAGTTTGTTGATTAGTGGATAACAATGACATTTTTTTCAGTCAAATAAGGCTCTATATATGTTTCAAAAACCCAATGATCGTGGTATTAAGTTTTAGACAATTTCTATATGTTATTAAACTTCATGAGTGGATGACTGGTGTCAATATCAATAATTAACATGAAAAAGAGGTATCACTATTTAATGTATCCGTTAATTAGTGTATTATTTTTAAAATAAGTAGTTCATATGAAATGTGATTTTTAAATGAAAAATATTTTTGATATGTCCATTCATGTAGAAATAATTGATTTTTTGGGAATAAAAATCTATCAAGAGGATAATCACGTCATTCATTACAAGATAATATGATCATTAACGTGTAAAAAGCTTTTTCCATGGAGGATTGGAAGTCAATTTTCAGAAGAATTATATTGGGAATAAAACATCTTAATGAATCAAATGAAAAGAAAGTATATTCAGAATAATTATAGATTTTTATTCTAAAACTAGCTTATTTGGCATCATTATGGTCATGTATAATGATTTCTATTAAATTATGTTGTAGTCACCAATGTTAATAAAAGGAGTCTTATTTGATTATTAGAAATGGAATTTACATGTTTCTTAAACATATAATGGACAATGAGTAAAAATATTAAATTCATGGAAATATTGATCTATTTGAATTTATAGGTGAAGACTTGTCTATAAATATAGTTGATGAATGATAAATATATTATAATGATTTATTTTTCAAGTGAACGGTATATAGGTTGTGACACAAAAAAAATTCAATGACCTACAATACTACAGATGAAGAGTATGTGGTTCTAACTCAAGATATAACCTAATTTATATAGATGTTGTCTGAATTGGATAATCTCAACGTATAAGTTATGTTTTCACTACACTAGGATGTAATAATCAATGTTCCAAAATTTTATAAGTAAATCTAATAAATATCATTATCAAATAAAATTTATATGAAATATCACTTTATAAAAGTACTTGTAAAGGAATATTTTTGTTGTGTTAATTTATTATAATAAAGTAGAAGATACAAAATGCATTAGCTAAACATTTGGAAATGGATACATTAAAAATATTTCTGTTTCTGATCTGAGTTTATCCTTATTACTCTCAAGGGTATGGTATGGTGAACCCATACCGACTCTCACTTATTCATTAGATTATTATTATCAAAATTGGAGAATGAAATAATAAATACCTTTATGTTCATTAATTTATTTTACTACCAAATATATTTAAAATAGTTATACTTGGGATAATTTTATGTTATGTGTCTTACCTATTAGTAGAGATATATATTCTTTTGGGGGATCTTGAATTTTCAAAGAGTTTTGAAAAGGTGTTAATTTTCAAGTAAGAAAGTATTTGTGTAATTTTTTGTTATTTATATACATTTTACACTCATTTGGTGATAATGTTACAAGAAAATGGAATACACATGTTAATGTAAATGTTTTTGATTAGTATATGAAAAGATGAAGTTAATTATTAGTTGGTATCAAGAGTTCCGAGAACTATGAAGAAGTGGGTAAAAGTTATTATTTATGGAGAACGTGTTATTATTCTTCAATGTTATTTTTTTATATTTATATTTCTCCCATATAGGATTATAATTATTTAATTATGACACATTATTTTGTGTAAGTCATTTAATATTCATTTAATGACTCAATCACATGATTTCTTCACAAAAAAAATTATAACATCTTATAAATGTACATTATAATTATTTAATATATTTTTTAAATTTAATATTATAAATATGATATGATTTTTTAAATCATCATATCAAATTTATCTTTAGGTAAAATATTTGGATTTTTCTGAAAATATTAAATGTCATTGAATAGTAATGAAATACAAAATATATGGAACACTCTATTTATTAGTCTAGTATTTAAAATTTATCATTTAGTTTTTAATTTATTATAAAATTTCATTTGATATTTTTTATTGAAAATACTTGATTAAATGTCAATAATATTGAAATTATTTTTAATTTAGATATTAAAACATTCTTATAATTATAAATTACTTTTTTATGGATAACTGTTTTCATCTCATTCTTCATATTTATTTCAAAAAACTTCCTCTACTTGTATAAATTGAATTTCATAAAATGGATTCCATAATTTCAATAATAGTTTATTAAAAAGTTTGATGAGTTTAATTTTATTTTCTCGTAATTAATATATATTTTTTAAAAATGTAACCTTTATTAATGTAGAAACATGTATACTATTGGTTAAACCAAGAGATAAGTGTAATTTTTCTACGTAAAAATGAATAATTATTGTTTTAAAAATATATTTAGACCTTATATTATCCTAAACCATAATTCTATTAAAATTGGAAGCAGTATACGTCAGAAATACATAAATTATGTTAAAATCACATACGTAATTCAATGTTTCCCCTATCATTCATTTATTAAAGGGAATATACTCTAAAGCATTAATCACAAAGCCTAATCCACTAATATCATACAATAAAAACTAAAATAATTTCCTAATAACCACTCTCTCCCCATATTCTATGAAATATATATTGGTCATAATACCATCATTTCATTGATTAATGTGTAAGGTAAAGGAGGATTATCAACAAATAGGAATAACTATTAACCTATTAATTCAAATTTTATATTATGTAACCCACTAAAAACTAGATTTATCTATCCTAACATGATTATTCCGTATTTATATATACAATGTGATTTTATTATAATGAATTTAAAACCATTTTCCACCTCATTTCCATAAATTGGGATATGAATGTATCTTTTGTACTTATATGTACTGCCTCTATGGAGTGATATAATTCAATTTCCAACACCATATTACATTTTTGTTTTTAATGATCATATAAATAAACATATATGTTATTTTTTATTTAATAATTATTCTCTAGTGACAGAATATTTTATTGTTTTTTATTTTTTCTTTATAAAATAAAAACATTATCATTTACAAGTGAGGACTACATTCTTTATAAGAAGTGTAATTAAATTTTTCCATATCTACCTTTTTTGGATGACTATAAATATATATATAAATATATGTGACTAATATAACTGTTATAATTTTATATTTTATGTACCCATGATTAGTGTACTTGTATTGGAACTATTGAGATAAAATTTTCATGAAATATGAAACATTTGACACTAAAAACATTTTTAATGAAACATTACTAATAAATAGGAGTTGAGATGTTATAATTTTATCATATATGATTTTAAAAGTATTTATATGTTTACATTATGGAATTATAATAAATTCAAATTGATTAAATAGTATTTTATAATTATTATGATGCAATTCAAATAAGAATTAAATGTTTTTTGTGTCAATATCATTTTTACAAGGGTTATTTATTTATAAATTTATGATAATAAAATTAAATGATCTATCTCTACCAAATATTATTTATTTTTTCTTCTAGGGTATATCTTTTAGATTAAATGTTTACATTTGATTTTCATCCCTTTAATTTCTCAAGATAAAAAAATAATTCTCTTAAAAAAATATGACTATTGGTTTCTCTCTTGTTGGGTATCCTTTTTCGTACATTTATTTCACATAAATGTTTTAAATTAATATTCTCATAGTTTTATAAATGTGGTTATTTTTTTAAAAAAGGTGTGAGAGCAATATTTTTTTAATGATTATATAATGAAAATATTTCATTGTCATCATGACCACTCAATTATTTGAATTTTCCTTGAAAAGTATCCATATATATTTTAAATGAAAATAATTTCTTTAATATTTTGAAAATTATTATATTTTAATTATGTGATTTCAAAATTATAAGGATATTTTCCTCATGAATACGTTCTAATGAAATTTTATATATATTTCAATCTTTGAAAACATTCATTAATGTTATATGTGATTCATTGAGGATATCATCAAATGATACCATATTTAGTCTTTCTATAGACAGTTTATGATTCTGATATTGAAATACTAATAAATCCTATTCTATTTTCATCTAGTAATTATTTGAAATAAATAATAAATGTGTTCATGATATTCTTGAATACATAAGATGTAATTATGGTTATGTGATTGGGGGATCTGTTATATCCCTCTAAAGTATTGGGTACTAATTTATGTTTTATATGATAAAAGGATACATGGTATGTTATAAGAATATTAAAAGAGGATACACAGGTGGCTATACTAAGTCTAATAAGGGTACATAGCGTGTTATACTAATCCCAAATCATATAAATTAATCGTCATCCAAATCCTAACATGTGATTAATTTCATGATGGGTATCCTTGATATAATATTTATTCGATTGTGAATATGTTTTATATTATGCCACTCTTTTGTGAAAAAATATTTTTCCATGTTTTTTCACGCATGGATCATCATATTTTATTCCTTTTTGTAGAATTTTTTATGAACTACTATGCTTATTACATGGCACATGATACTTATTTATGTATTTATGAGTGTGATTTTGAAATGATCAGATCATGTTCTCGTATAATTATTCTCATGTTATACTTAAATTAAAAATGATATATCTCATTTTCACTATTATGAGAGTCTAATAACAAACATTATTAGGTATTATTTTCCCCAAGATATAAAAAACAATTATTTATTATTATTTTACGAATAGTTCTAGTTTTGAAGAAAAATGTGGGAGAGGATGTAGATATTTTATGTACAAATTGATTTTGTATCCAAATTTCAAAATACAATAAACCGTTATGATTTTTTCATGAGGCATAATGATATGTAAAGAATATCAATATAATAATATGTAATATTTATCTTTGATAATTATTAGGTCCCCTCTATTTTTATCAAATAACAGTTTTGTTTTTTCAGAAATAGTGATGACGAAACATTAGTGAGAATCCGAAGGACTGTCCGACGTATATGAGAAAATAATAAGGTATGTTAAATAATGTTGTATTATTTTACCATAAAATAAAACCATTCCAAGATACTACAATGTGTATTCCATTATAGAATAGGTGTACATATGTGTAATAACACTGAATGAGGTTGATTATTTATTAACTTGATCATCCGTGGTGCATGATGAGTGTGCCTAAAACTACATAGCTAGTTAGACCCTTCTAAGTAATATTTTTTGGGGTAATTCACATCTTCATTATGAAATGTTAAAAATTATTTGAATAGATTAAAAATATTTATAAATTTTATTATATCCCACGTGTCATAGATTGAAATTAGGGTATTATGATATAGACATTCTATAAATGTTTTTTCATGACTATATTCATTCTCACTAGGATTATCATTGCTCACAATATGATTTTTATTGATATGAATTTGTTATAAACTAATGGGAACATGTTAATGATTAATTTGAAGTGAAATAAATTATTTACGTCAACATAAAAAATATTGGATATGTAATGAAAAATAACATAGTTATTCTTATTAAACTTTCTCCAGCCATAAATCGTTTTGAGAATCCAAACAAGAGGAGGATGGAATAATGATTTGCTGATTACTTGATGAGAAAATTTTAACCTTTATTCAGTGGTTTCTATAATGCACTAGTTTCTATGAAAAGTATTAGTACCAGAAAAAAATATATTTTCAATTCTTCATTTCCCATAGAATGACAAATATATATTAGATTTTTTATCATACAGAAGTTTAAAGATATCAATGGTGAACATTTACCAAGAACATAAGTCATCATAAATAAATTTATTATAGTTGTCATGTGAATTTAAAAGGTTATTTTTGGGAAATTACAATCCTTTCATTCTTCATATAAATTTTTATAATGAATTTCATGAGAAGAAGTAGAAGTGTGATTAATATATTAGTATTAATGAGGAAAAAAACATAATTTGTTGAGTGAAAATTTTTTGTGTTATTAACCTACCAAAACTTAAGATTTATTTATTTTTAATCTCATTAAAACCATGATTTTGAAGGGTGTTCCCCATTAGATACTAAATCAATTTTTAAATAATATTTAAGTGTACTATAATAGAATAAATGGAAATTATAGATACCAAACAATCTCATGGTTTTGATAAGAATGAAAATATCGAATTAAAAGGAAATTATAAGATGAAAAACAATAAAGGGATGAATATTAATCTTCTTTTATTCCAAATTTTTTAAAGAAACTATAATGAAATTTTCATATATGTACTAATAAATAATTTAATTATGGAAACAAAGTGTATTGACCAATAAAATTCTAATGTGATAGGAAAAATTTAGCTAATGATGTGAATATAGAGAATGAACTAAAAAATAACCACCCACACTCTTTTGTTTCAAATGTAAGGAGTGTAGGATTTATGATAAAAATTGATCGAATACTATGTTTAATGGAAATTATCAAAATAACAAAACCTTCTAATCCCAATGAAAAATAAAAATATCATTTGATCACAATTAATTTTTTTGGAGAATTATATGAAATCGGTGAATGGTATACTTATAATCTATTATACAAAAGATAAAGTATTATTTGATTTTTAATTTTCCCACCCATTTAAATATAGATAAATTTTTAAGGATATCATATTACCACCTCTATTATTTTATTTTTAATTAGTTTTGAAAACATTCAATTATAATATTATCAAATCTAATGTCTACTATTATTCCCTAGTTGATGTTAGTTGAAATGTGCTTCCTGAAAATATTGTTATCCTTACTATATATTAATTGAATGCTATTTTGGTTATGGGATGTATATATATATATATGACAACATCAAATTTAAAATGATGGATCCTCATGTTGGATATTAAAAACAACCTATGATCATTTATCGATTGAAGGAGGAATATAAACTTCCAATTTTAATTACATCCATTGTATAAATCTCTTTTTCTATTAAAAGGGTTATTTATCTAATATGATTTGAGATAAACTCAATACTTAAGATAATACTATTTTATGGGAGTTTTTAATGCCTTTCAAGAATATCTTCTAACATTCTAACTTTTTTCATTTATATTTGAACATAATAATCATTGTTTATACACATTAATTAATTAATCCTTACAGTATTAAATTATTTTTTTATTTTAGATAATGATACAAAATAAGTCATGATGAATGGTAAAGGTGAACAATTAATGATATAATCATCATTCCATGATGTCCCATGGTAAAACAACCATCACTTAGGCTTCGAACAAATGAATTAGTTGGGATTGGATGTGAAGATATATAAAAAATATATTTAAATCATCCATACTGAAATTATGAAGATTTGAAGAATTTAGGATTTATATAAAATTATAATGATAATATCCCCTCAAAAGTAAAACTCCATATTCCACAACATGAAACATAGTGTTCATATCCTAGAGGTTATTTGATGTTCTCACGACCTAAAACCAAGTCATAATTTTCTTTGGTCCACAACATTCACATTTTAAAAACAATAATTATGACATAAAACACCAGAAAATGACCTCAAAGAGTTCATATTGGGAAAATTTAATTAATAAAAAACCTTTTAATAACCCATGGATGGCCCGATTCGACCATAGAATCAATTATGATTAAATAAATGGAACCCGAGTTTGAATTAAAATCCATAAAAGTAGGTAAAGGGTGGATGGAAAAGTGATTACTTATAAAATCATGGGAAAAAATCATTTAACTAATGTTGTGGGTTGAAAATAATTTCCAGGATTTCAAATTAAATATTTATTCATTAATATTTGATGTTACCCTATTTCATGTTTTATTAATGTATATATTTTGTAAAATTTTATTTCTTATTAAAATATCAATTTATTTCTATGTTCCCCTATTTCCACCATGATATCTTAAAATTATTAAAGAATTTTATAGAACTGGGGTTTGTCCTTGGGGTGGAGTTTTGGCATTCTAAAATTATTTCACATCAAATTAATCAAGTTTTTTTATTAATTTAATGTTAATAAGTGTGACGTGAACATGTGCAGTGATCATCTATCCCAACATTGGTTTTGAATTCATTTATTTTAGTATATTAAAATATTTTTCCCACTATATCTTCTGAAATCATTTAATGTGGGGAAATTGAGGATATGCAGAGGGATGAAATAGAAAATGGTGCAATAGAATATTATAAGAATTTCACTCTCAGTCAAGTTATTTATCAAACATCAATATTTAATAAGGTGGGTTTTAGTGTCTCAAATCTAGTATAAATTCCACTTTTAATAAATTAATTATCAGCAAATATTTAATGAGGTTTTATAAATGAGTTATATAATCGAATTTATACTATTATAGAATGATGAAGGAACCTTCATAACCAACCCCTAAGAACAATAACTTTATTCCTATACTACATTATTTGTGAATTTACATATGAATTTTGGTTCAAGTTTTTCATTGTATTGGGTTTACATACCCAAAAATTTCATTGTATTCATAAAATAATACAAAAACAAAAATAGTAGAATATATGAATTAAGAATAATGATTTATTAACTATTAATCACCCCAAGTGAGATGACCCTAATCATACATTATGTAGCACTAGGAGAATAATATTTATTTTTTTACCATCCTACGACATGCACGTCAAAACATGCACCATTTATGGGGAGCTAAGCGATCATGTTTCCACATTTTCACATTTTGATGTTTTTATAAATAATTTCATCATTTAATTAAAATATATCTATGAAAACATTTCTATGTTAAATAAAAATTACGATTATTGTTCATGGAATTATTACCCACATGTGAAGAAGAAACCCAATGAAGAAGTGGTAGATAATGATTTAAAATATCAGCTGAAATAGTTTAGAGACACATATAAGGACTCATAAAGAAAATTAGACTGGCTATCTGGATATGTATGTGCATCTGATGATAAATAATAAGACCAATAACTTGATCTAATGGGGATAAAATTTTCAAAACCATATTTTGATGATGATGAATCAAATAAAGTAAAAGAGGATATATGAGAATATTCATTCCGCATCACCAAGACATTGATATAAGTGATCAAAATAGAATTTAATACTAATTTATAAGAGTGGAAACAAGTAAATTTAAGTAAAAATTGGAGTGAATGGGTGATAATGGAAATTCAACCCAATAACCATGTCTATAAAGTGTAATCATTATCACATTTATATTCTATTCTATCCATGGATAAGAATGAAACCACAATAATAGTGTAATTTAAAGAAAGGATTAATGATCCTAACTACCTAACATTATCTAATGAAAATAAAATCAATGATACTATTTACAATGAAGAATATATTGAATATGAAATTAATTATGGAGATAATTGTATCTTGTTGTTTATCTCATATAATTTCATTGAACACAATTTGAGTATCACTTTGAACTATTTTAAATTTTTATATTTTGGTGGACAATTATTTTTTATTCAATAAAGATAATGAAAAATATTATTAACCTATTTAAGAACATATGGACCTCTTTGAATACATTGATCAAATATTAAATGAATAACTTGAAGATATCAATGTTTCATTTCTAAAGGAGAACATGACAAAACCGTTCTACATAAAAGGGGATGAATTTTCTATTAAATGTTTTTATATATATATTTATATGATAAAAATAAACATTTCATTGCATTTTATTATTTCACTAATAAATAGCATAATGAAAAAAATTTACATTAGATAAGTTGTCTCACATGTTTTACTAAATGTGGAGATAGAATCATACATTATCCTACCCCAGCAATGCATGATATATATCATTGTGAAAGCGATAGATATGGTGTAATATGAAAATTGATATCTTTAAAAAAATTATGAATTCATATCATGAAAAAATAATATGTGGTTTTTTACATCCAAGAAACTACACCAACCATCATATTATTGACCAAAGCTTGTACTGCCCATCAAGAGGAAATCAAAATCATGGGCTCACATGGGGGGATCAAACCAAGATTTATATTATTTTGTTTTTCACATTATGAATTCCAATTTAAATTTCTATTTTACATATAAATTAGTGTGGAACCTTGATCCCTTTACTATTTTGAATATTGATAACATGGAACATATTCTTTGATGACAAAGGATCATTTGTAAGTCAATGATTCTAATAGAACATGGCAACCTGAAACATAGATAAGATGATGATTATAGATTCATTTAATGGGAAATATTCATTTCAATATTTATTTATTTTTACTACCACAATTTTAAATCAGTTTTTAACATTAAAAGAATATTTTGGTCCACACTCAGATAAATTTAACTCTACTGTATATCTATGTTATATAAGCTACATATGATAATAATTAAGTGGTGTTTTAATTTTCATTGTTGATAGTATTAGATAAATTAAATGAAAAATGTCTTAGTAAAGTTAATCATAAGGATATTAATTTAAAAAATCGCAATTTTTTGGAATATATTTATTTTTAAAACTAAAATTATTCTTATATACTGAATGATTTGAATTTATGAAATTGATATCGATTGTTTTTTTTTTTTTGTGACATGTCATGTGTAACTATCCCAAACCAAATGTTTTAATTCCTAGAAAAAATCACTAAAAAAATATTTATCATTATTTCTATATTATATTTTTTGAAACACATGAGCATGTTCTCTTCGATAATATTACTAACATCATATAAAATATATGACTGAACAAAATCATTTTTAATATTATTTTTTCATTTTAATTGATTTATATGTAATATTTGGACCCACATGGACATTAATGAAAAGGCTTCATATAGAATACATAAATTACCCTGATAGTAAGATAGATACATTTAAGACCTGTTATATCTATTACTATCCAATTCATAGTATGTTTTCATGATATTTACAAGAATATGTGTGGGGGTAGATGTTATACATGGTGGATGGGGATGTAAAATGCTGAAGTGGTTTTGATATATGTTTTCATATAATTTAGGGAGAGTCTACACTAAAATTTATTCATTTATATTCTTTATAACTCTTGAAATATAATATACAAAAATATAAATAAACTATTGATGTCTTTAATAGATCCAAAATCACCATTTCCATTATTATGGACATTTGATCATATGTGGTGAGGAGGTGAATGTGTGGTTTTTCATAAATAAAAATTTAAACAATATTTAAATGAAGTAGAGATTAATTCATTTATTTTGTTAATTTTATTCATGTGCCATCTTTGAGGTTTGGGGGTTCAGAGAATACATTTTTTCTATATTATTTTATTGTGCATATATTTTGACAGCTTTAATAATTGTCAATATCCAAACTTAATATTTTATAATTGTTTTATTCATTACCCTCATACCTTAAAAATCATAGTCATATGAACCTATATACTATGTCTATATCACTAATTATGATTTTTTTTATTTTTGAGGTGGAAATTTTAGATATCTTGAAAACTAATAGTATATTCTAGGTTCAGTAGAAATGGGAACAACTCTATTAAAATTATTACATTGAAAGATTAATAAAAATAATTAAATGCGAAGAATAGTGAAAAGTGGTGTTCACATTAATGATGATTTGATAAATTCAAATTGAAGGTAGTAATAACATTTTAATTTGAAATGAGGTAATTTAAAATGCATGATTATATATATTTAGTTGAATATGAGACATTGAATAACTTATTTTCTATAGGAATTTAATTTTTTCTAAGATTAATTATTTTTTCTTTCTCTAAGATTTTGATTTTTTTGAATAAAAATAATTTATAACATTTTTTAGTTCACATACTTGGAGAGTTGCATGTTCTCTGTTTGTGATAATAGAAAAACAACATTTTACATTTATATTTGAATATAAAATAATTTGATTTTAGACTTTAATTTATTAATTATTAATTTATCTAATTTTTTTATATTTTATATAATTATACAAAAATTCATATAAATGATCTAAAAATTAACAATTCATGATGAAATCAACCACCCATGAGATCCCATAAAAAAATTCCCATCATTTATGAATCAAATAGAAGAATTGGTCGAAAAAAGAGGATAATCTTTCTGAAACACAAATTTATATTATAAATAGTTAATTTTATAAATAATATTTTACCAATTCAATATTCATGGAAAATCATGAAGAGAAAACTCATCATAGAAGCAGAAAACCATTTTTCATGGCTTAACACAAATTTTCCACCCTGTAACAGCCCTCTGAATATTTTAGTACATAAAACCATATCATAACTTTTTTGGTCCCAAAACATTTATGTCGTAAAAACACAATTTACTATGTAACACACCTAGAAGATACCCTAAAAATTCTAGTTTTGACAAATTCAATGATTGGATCCGTTATATTAACCACTTGGTGAACTGATATGAATGAAATTAATATTTCATGAGGGTGGATTGAAATAAATAAAAGGTGTAAAAGTGTGTGTGTAAAAGTGTTAAAATGGTGAATCTTGAGAATCTGGTGTTGTTCAGAGGAGAATCTTTACCAATTCGTTGTATATTTTCTAATTTCTGCTTAATATTGTCTATTTGTCTTTTATATTCCCCTCATAAAGATTTTATTAATGTTTTTCATCACTAAAATTCTATTTATTATTATAATATATATTTCATTCCCTCTTATCATCATTCATGTTGTGATCAACTATACTTGTGATGACAATTAACTAACCATAGTCTTGGCCTTAGGGGCGACTCATGTAATTCTAAAATTATTTCACATTAAATTATTTATTGGTTATTATTTTTTTTGGGAATGAGAGTGATATTCATGGGTGTAGTAATCATCCATCATGTCTTATATCAAAAATTATTATCTACTCATAAATTAAAATATATATTGTCCTTTATCTTTGTTAAACCCATTATACATTAAATTCAAGGATACCTAAAGTGATGAAATAACATATAATAGAGATGGGTCTTTTAGGAATTTCATTGTTGATCAGGGTGTTTTCCCTACTGTACTATTATAGGATGTGGTACGTTGTGCGTTGAAGGAATAATAAATTACACAATCCATAAATTAATTAATATTCCCTACCTAATCATTTATAAACCCATCATTTTTTTACAATTATATCTGCATATAATTTTTAGTTTTTCATTAATTTTTTTTAAATCAAATAAAAAAATTCATTATATTTATAAAATAATAAAAAAAATATTATAATTGATTAATTATGAATTGAGAATGAATGGATATGAATCATTTCAAATGAGATGACCCTGTCTAGCCACTTTTCTACACTATAAAAATAAAATTTCTATTATACCACACTATTATAGGAATATATATATTTTAACCTACCTATGAATCATAAAGTTGGGTTCTCAATATATCTTATACTCATCTCTATACCCATCTCAATGACTTTATATATAATGGACTCATTTGAGCAATTTGAATTAAAGATGCAACTCCAATATAATAATGAACAGGGATTCATTTATCCATGTGTATCACTATGGGGTGTACCTGTTCTTTTTTTAATAGAAAGAAGGATAAATGACACGCTAAATTTATTATTGGGAACATAACAAAATCATCATCAATAATAGGCACCATCGTTCCTACGTGGACAAACAGTTTGATCAATTATGAGAATCTATATATTTTTCTAAATTGATATCTGGTTTAGATAATAAAAATATACTATAAATTGTGAAGTAAAATACATGAAATCCACTATATGAGGTATAAACAATATGAATATATATTTATTTCCATTGTTCTTACTAAACCCCCCTATATCATAATGGATTTAATTAATAGTTTCTTTAGAGATTGTAATGATCAATTTTTGTGAGTATTTATAGAGGAAATTCATATATATTCAAGGATAATTTGAGATCATTAAAATATAATTAAAATTATACTAAATACCATAAAGAAGGATAATTTTTATGAAAAAATATCCAAATTTTCATATTATATATGTAATTTTTCATTTTTAGGTCATATAATCTTAATAGATGGTATATCGATGGATCCATAAAAGATAGAAGTCATTGAGCATTATAAAAAATACTTGGTGACTGAGATCCATAGTTTTCATTGATTGATTTCATATTTTTAATATTTTATAATTAATATCTTATTTCTATATAATTATCCTTATATGTTTACTCATATTAAATATAAGTTCTTCATGAATGATGAATGTGATGAAAATTTTGAGGAACTAAAGGGAAGGTTGGTCTATGGACCATTGGTCACACCACCATGTTGTGTATAAGTGTTTGGGATATATAGGTATTCATAAAATAAGGTAATATTATGTTTTTATAAGAAAAAAGATATGGTTACATTATACTACTCTCTCCCATTGAAAATATATGAGAAAAATTACCAAACTAATAATCTGCAGCTAAAAGTGGTAATTTTAACATTTGAAATTTATAGGCATTATCTTTATGGTGAAATATGTGATATTAATACTAATCATAAAATATTGAACTATATAATCTAAAATAAAGTGATTAATATGTTCTATATGATATATTTTTATCTATTGAAATATTATTATTTCACAATACATTACCACCCAGTGAAAACAAACAGGGTGGATAATACTCTTTGTCAAAAGAATTATGCTATAATACCTATAATAAGGATAAATAAAGATACAAAATATAGGTATTTTTAATGGATATACCTTAAAATAAGGAATTATTGGGTGAAATATTATACTGAAAAAATTGGCGATCAACCATCAATCCATGTGATAAATAAAGTGGTACACAATCAATTGGGTAGAATTAAAAGAAGGTGAGAAAGTTTGTTGAGTTCAATATTGATTGCGATATAATGATAAGGTATAATATCTTATTGTGTTTCCTATTAATAATTGACATGGAGAATGAGATACTATAATAATCTAATAATTAATCTTTCTCTATTTTTCCTAGAATTAAAATGATATATAGCGATCCAAAAGATTTATTTTAGTGGGACAACATAAAGAGAGATATTAAAATGATTGTATCTAAATTCATCTAATATCATAAAGATAAGGATTGAAGATATAATTATAATGTTATGTTAAAACCATTACCCAAAATAGAATATAATGGTAAAACATCAACATTGATTTCATCATCAGACTCCCAAAGAAATATAAAGGTTGTGTTATTTTTTGGGATATACTCAATCACCATACAAAATAACAACATTTCATTTTTATCAGATAATATTTAACTATTGACCATAATTCCATTATAAACATTATGTTAGTAGTAAAGATTATTGGAGTAATATTTTCATAATATATTTGATTGGGATTTGAGGGTTTCTGTGATGTTCTTAAGAAGTCATCAATATACTCTAAATATAGAATTATAATTTAGTATTTCATATCACCATCAAGTAGTTTGTAATTTTGATAGGAATATTTAACCCTTGTAGTATATATTGATATATTTTCCCAACATTTAAATGGTTTTAGGGATCAAGAGCTTCCCCTTTTCAAAATATATTTTAATAATTTCACTCCCTCGATCATTCAGATGACTCTTTATGAAGCCGTCAGTGTAAATATGTATAAAAATCAAATGTGTAGGGATGAAATATTAAAATTTCACTATTTGGAATTTATATATACATTAAAATAGTATATAATATAAGATCCATTCAGTATCACATTATTACAGGAAAGGGTAGACAAAAGATTTTTGTAGAAAATAATTAATGAGATCATGAATTTGATGTATCTGAGAAGGTATTACTATGAAATTCTCCAAGGAAGAAGTTAAAGACAATTGGAAATAAGTTATAAATGATTTGTAGTTATATTTTCCCCTTTTAGACTCTTTATTTTGTAGGGAAAATTTCTTATCAAAATGGTTCTTCAATCAAAACTCTCCCAACATGAAAATATGTTCCATGTATCACTTTTAAATAAGTATATACATGATACCTCAAATGTAATGAACATAGTTCATTTATCTATGTATCATGATATATCCCATAAAAATACAAGTACAAATATTTTATCATGGAGATAATGTTCTACAGAACAAGCCTACTTACATTGTTAATGATATTTTTATAAATCATATATTTGAAGAAACTATATAGAAACCTGATGAAATGATAAAATATAGATTTACTGAATTTTTTATATTAGATTAATGGAAATTTAAATGTATAATTTCAGATTAAGCAGGTATAATGTGACATACCATGTTTTTACATGTTTTTACATTTTGAAACACATGACGTATTAGTTAAATTTCTTTACATGAAATGGTGTGTTTATATGATCAATGACATACAATTAAATTATAATTATTTAAATGTGATAGTTATAACTTATAAATTAAATTGGGTGAATTTATAAGAATTAAAATGTTATGAAAAATATTCATATAATCATTATATAATAAAAATTAATTTTTTTCATTCATAATAAATTAGTACAGGTTTTTCAATAAAGTAACATTATGGTTAAAAAAAAGTTTTCTTAAAAAATGGTTTTTTTTCTTTTTTATCATGTATATAATTATTATTCATTCTACAATATCTAAATTATACTTTTTCAAAATGATAAATTTTCTAAGTTATCATATTAATAAAATATAAAGGTATAATTTTTATTTTTTTAAAAATAATTTTTTAGTGAATGGTCAAAATATACTAATTTTATTAAAACCCATTTTTTCATTAAATTATTTACAAAAACAGAATTTATTTAATTATTTTTAATATATTTACCTATTTTTATTTAAAATTAATGTAATCTATTACAATTTAATCAAAAGTATTCTTACTTTGGGAATAAAAAAAATTTTATACTAAAAAATTATATTTTATGGAAATCTATTTTTCTTCCCTTTTTGGGGGTTTATTTTAAAATTAATTTCAAAAAAATATTGATATTTATTTATGTAAACTTTATTCTAAAATTATAATTATAATTTGAAAAAAAATAACAAGTCCACTTTAAATTGTTTTATAATTAATTTTCTAAAAAGTAAAATTTTGTTATCATGGTTAAGGATAAAATAGGTTTTTTTTAGGATGTTAAAGAATTGATAAGTGTGATATTTACACTAAATCATTTCTAATTAATATTGAAGAGTTATATTGTGATCCTAAAAAATCATTAATTTGAATCATTTTCAATTTCTAATTGTTGTAAATGAGAAATACATTAATTATATTTAAATATTTTAACTATTTCCAATAACATGCTTTCCCTTACTTATAAAAGGGTTCACCCACCCACCCTTATTTACAATTTTTTATACACTGTTATCGACCAATACCTACAGATATAATTTTTTAACACCCATCCTTATGTCTTATAGGTCTGTATATATATATATAATTTTATTCCTTAAAGGTGTAAAGAGTAAGCCAAAAGTACGTTCTTTATGAACAGTTATAACACTTAACCGAGTACATTATTTTTATTTTATTCATTCACATTATATAGAATAGTTTTATCTATCAATACATGGTGTATCATGTATCATTAATATAAATATATATTATTGTTATTAATTAAAAACAAATTTCAACCTCTTTTCATTCAAATGTAAAATGAATGCATCGTTCATGTGATTGTTTGGACTACCGCCTCCACATAATTATACGATTCATTTTCTGTCACAATCATTAATGATTTTTATAATAATGGATTTAATAATAACACATAATACTTTCATTTAATAATTATTATCTTTTAATGATATAATATTTTCTTTTCTTTTCTTTCATTATAAATAGAAGACATCATTAATGTATACGTATGGACTACCGTCTCTATGAATAGATTAATTCATTTTTCGATCTCCATCTTTATTTTATTTTTCTAAATATTTGTAAAATGAATACCTATTTAATTCATAAAAATATTCAAATTCTATAAATTATGGAACCATTATCAATATATAAGGACTGCAATTTCTAAATCGAAACATTCATGAAAAATGAAATTGTTAACACCAGAAAATGATGATTTTAATAAATAATAATTAATTAATGGTTATTAAATAGTTTTTTTTGTGAATCATATATTATATTTTAATTCTTATATTTTTTTTTATATATTTATAATAAATTTTAATTTATTATTTATGAGGTTATACCTCTTGTGAAGTAAGTAAAATTTGAGGTAATGTTCAATTAGCATAATCTCATTTTTATCTCGATTGTTTATGCATAAATTTATGAAAATGGAATAATATGATCTACCTCTAAAAAAATATTTATTTTATTGAATTATATATATATATATATAAAGTTACTTCTATTTTTTCCCCACTAGTACTCAAGATACCAAGAGAATATTTTTATTGTAAATTTACTATATCATTATCCGCGCATAGATATTTTTTCTTCCATATCAATATTATCTTCAAAAAAATCAAGACTATTTTTTAGTATAACAAAATCATTGATAAAATTAATTTTTACACCTATTTTATTTTTTTTAAAAATCATTATAAATAATTTAATTCTCATATTTTTAATGAGGAAATTTTTAACGAAATTGAGGAAAGAATCATTGTTTAACACTTATAGTAGGAGTAAAATTTTGAATAATCTGAATTGATTAATGATTTGAAGAATACCATATAGTTTTCCAAAGATCATTTAAAATAAATGATTTTATTTAAAATTTATGATTCTTTTTCAAATAATTGACTTCAAAATGAAAATTCTATTTTCCTCTTGAAAATATTTCGTTGATATTTAAAATTTAATTTCATCTATGAAAACATCCATTGATATTAAATATTATTCATTTGATATATGATCCAATTATACTAACATTATTCATTATATGGATGGTTTTTTATTATATTGATGAAATATAGACCAATATCAATTTATTTTCCTCTAGATAAGCTATAATAATGTGATAATTATTTTCATGATCTCGTTTCATATATACGAATAGAATATGATAATGTGATAGTTGGGTCAATTATAAACGTAAAATGAATTGGTTAAAAATATTTATTTTATGATATCCATGGGTATACAGGAGGTTTTATCAATCATAAAATTGATTACATGTGTTGTTATCACAATCCCAACAAGGTCACATTGAAGGCTATCCCAATATTAAAAAATAACATTTATATCTTATAAAATTTGATTTTTTAAATAATAAAGTTACTACTTAATCCATAATTGTCTTTAATATATCCCATTAAATTCTCCGAAAAATTCTATTTTTTATATATATCATGTGTAACACATTTCATCATAACGTAGGGAAATATAAACATTAGAATGGGTGATATTATATTCAGAGTAAGGGTATTTATAAGATATAAAATTAAATTTCATAAGTGATTTTAACATGAGAATAACTAATATATTAAAGATACACAGTCAAAATAAATTTATAATGAGAATATATTTTGAGCATAATATGTCCATGATTTTCATTTCATTAAATAAATTCAGGGTTAACAACAATTGATTCCTTAAAAAAGAAATTCATAGTATCGAATTGATAATTATTTTCTTTTGGTAATATCTCATTATTTTTGACCTCATGATATTAAAATCAAGTCCTTATATCTGGGAAATATTTTTTTGGGTAGGCGTGCACTAATATACCCTAGCTTGTTTGTATCATTAGACTTATCGATGCTTTATAAGAAAATTATGGGTCTCACTGCTCTCTATTTACGTCTAATAAATTCATCATATCAATTAATAAATCATATATTAAATACATAACCAATATTCTATAATAAATAATAAACATCCATATTGGAATAAAAAGTATATAAATTTTCAATATTTCTTCAATCAATAAATGGAATAGAATTCTAAGAAATAATCCCTTAGACTTGTAAAATATAGTGAAATGGGTGTATGGTTTTGTAAATAATTTATTAAATCATTTGAAATATGTAATCTAGGGGAACACCCTTCAAGATAAGGATGTAATTATTGAGTATTAATAAAGTAAAGGAATTGAAATAAAAATTAATCAAGTAATATAGGATAATTTTCCATGACCAAGGGATTGATGGATTTCTATGAGTTTAGTACCATACAGAAAATAGTATGAGAAGATTTATAACATAATCCCAAAAAAATATAAACCAAAAAATTATAATAAGTGGAGAATATTATTCATATCTCAATAAATAAAAAATAAAAGAAAAAAATTTTATAATCATATCTAAATCATTAAAATTTGAGAGAAATAACCCTTACAAGTAACATAATAATTGAGGTAAGAATAATTTGATAATGAGGATATAACAAAATAATTATAACACAATATTAATAGAAGGGAAAAAATACTGAGTTATGCTTAGTTAGTTTAAATCAATCATAGAAAGATAGAGTTATAATAAGTGATTCTGTACCAGAAAGGCTCAGTCAGAGGAAAGCCCCAGACCATTTATTAAGAGAAATAAAAGTACAGAAAGTAGTTTCAACAAGGTAAAAGAAACAACTACATATCATAAAAGTCAGACACATCACCACATCCATAATGAAGTGCTTCTTCCACTATAGCTAATTACCACTCTGAACTATCATACTACTTCAAAATCATGGAATCATTCCTTATGAGATTCAATTTTTCCAAGGAATGATACTCCTTAGAAGAATTCGCTGCCCAACTCTCTTTCCTGACAGAAGACCTGGTGGACATTGGCTTTGGCAGGTGAGAATAGTCTTTCCTCACCTTCCTTCGTGGTGGGGAAGTCATCACATCATCATGCACATACACCTTCTTTTTTCCACCCTGCACAACATCATTGTATGAAGTCCGAGGCCTGCCACCAGCATTTTATTTCTCACTATCAGTGGAATCTACATAGTTCCCCGAGATATTCACATCACGATAGCCCTCCTTCACCTCCCCTTCCTTCTAAGGTTGACTGTTAGTGTCAATCACTGCAAGACAATGTGAATGATCCATGAACTCATGGCTAACATTTATCCCATTTATCACAGCCTCCTCACAGGCTGCAGCATTACCATTATCCACTTATTTTGTGCTATTTTCATTCAAAACTGTCGCAAGAACTCCATCTCCATCATCCTGTTCCTACAATACAGCAAAGAGCCCCGGAACTGCAGCACATTGATCCTCAGGAGAAATGTCACTTGAAGGCATACCCCTATCCTGATCCAGAGCCGATATAGGATCCACCAATCCAACAAACCAGTTACTAAGAGCAACACCAGCATCCTGCTTCACAGAATCTGTCTTCATCCCATCAGAACTCCTTAACTGTACACCATCTTCACTGACCACTTGCTTTCAAGGGATGGTAGTATCCTCCGGAAGCACTCCAAAGGAGATTCCCTCATCATCTTGCCCAGCGGAAACCAAATATGTAACTGCAGCTTGGCCAATAGGGTCAGAGTAGTTGTGAAGTTGTTCCATGGAGGAACCCCCAACAACAAAAGGCACATCATAGCCCCCTGCAACCATAGGTGAAGAACCAAGAGCAGAAAGCTCATTTCCACTCATAGAACCTGCCTCCCCCATATCATGCAACAGTATGTTGAAGAAATACTTGACCCTCGGCCTAGGAGGCACCACACTTGGCTGCTTCAGCATACCTCCCTCACAACCAACCCCAGCATCCTCCCTCATGGGTTGAGTGTGCAGCCCACCATCTGATGAAATCATCCCTTGTGACTTCAAAGACTCCCAAACAGAACCATCACAGACAATAGTAGCATCTGATCCCCACCTACACATCTGCCTGCTCAAGGAGCCATTCTGGAAAGTCGTAGTATAATGACCCAACCTATTACATGAGCCAAATATGTTTGTCCATGACTCGAACTTGACGGCTTTCCTACACCTGAAATCTTTCCCATCAGTGATCCACACCCACTCAATCGGGGGTTTTGAAGCATCAACCTCCACACATATCCACGGGCATAATGTGTGACGAACCAAAACATCTCTAGGGAAACATACCCATATTTCTGTGCTCGGGTTATCTTGCTACAAATGAAATTCAAAGTTCCACCGAAGGATATGGAAAGACAAACCACAACATCTTCAGGGGGCTTTAGACCATGTAGTGATGAGATCATCTGTCAACGCAAACCGGATCATGATATGCCTTCAGTCAAGGAAACCAATTACCGCACGATCTTGAAGATCCCAGGCTTCAAAGAAAAATCAGTCGAACACATCGACTGAGGGTCTCTGCTTATGAAATCGAGCCACCAATGTCATCTTGAATAGATCCGAGGAAGAGTTGATCTCTGAAGTCTCTAAAGAGAGATGAGGTTCCCCACAGTACAAATCTAGAACTTTCGTGTAAATTGGAATCCACAGAAATGAGGGAAGAAACTCATAATTTGACAAAGGAACAAAGGAGGGAGGGCACATTTTTGGAAATGGATGAGAAGGAGCTCCCCCCTCCAATAGGGAGGGGGGAGACGGGATCCCCATCGCCGGATCTAGGTTATCATCGTGAGCTTAGGTCGGGATCCCCATCACCGGATCTCAGCTTATGTGAGTATGTAATTTAATAAAATATAAATCAATTATCCCAAACCCTTATTATGTTCTTAATTCATTTTTTTCACATTATTGATAGATAGAATAATAAAATGATGTTTATTATATTCCTTTTGAAGAACCTTATTCATATATGTTTCATTTAAAAGGTACTATTAATTATCAATTTTTATTTATATGTTATATATTATATATTTTGACCGTGTCAAAATGGGATGGGTGTCCGCATATGTTGTGGATTTTAGCGGTCAATGATAGTATTTTAATAACTAGTTAATTAAATAATATAGAATTTTAAGGATCACAGAACAATAATTATTTTAATATTAAATTATAATAATTTTATTAGTGATGATATCATAGTCAATAATAATAGAATTTCATATCAATGTTCAAATGGGTGGTTAGACCAACCCAAACATGCATATAAAAAAATTTGATTGTTATATAATTCTAGTGGAAAAGAATATTACAAATTAAATTTTATAAATTTTTTATATTTTTCAACCAATGTTGATGCAAGATTTGTTATGAATAATATTTTTTACATCGAGTTTTTTTAAATGATGATGAAATTTCTATGTCGATTTTACAATTTTAACCAAAAAGAAAGAATAATAATATTCCTTTCTACCCAAGTTTCACAATAAAAATGACATATAGAAATTCAAAATTAACATTCCATGTGGGTATTACTAAAAAATTCATGCGGAAATTATATTTAAATATTTATTTTTTTAGGAAAACTAACATCAAAATTTATATATTTTAAATTCAATAATAGTTTCTAAAAAAGGCATTGAAATCCATTAAATAATAATATATTAAATTACATACTCTAAAATTTGTTGAAACCCCATAAAAATTCTCATAATATACAAAATTAAAGTTGAGGAAACCCTTCGAAAAACAAAATCAATATAATAACAGAAATAAGAAAATTATTTTCTAAATATTCATTTTCTAAACATTAATTAATAAAGACATGAAATATAATTAAAAAAATAATTAATCATAAAAAGTAGTTTACAAACAAACATAAAATATGTGTAAGTTATTCATTCATATATAATTCATAATCATTGAAAAAATACAATAAAAATTAATTTGATGGGATTTGAAAATAGAGTATTTTGATATAAAATATAAAATAATTAATATAACAAATCTTATCAATTTCAGTCATTACCCATGTTGTGAATATCTAAAACATTATTATTATAACAAAATAACCACATTCCACACATCATTTCATATTATGACACTACATTTAGAAAAAAATAACTTCTAAATAAAAACAGGCTCAAATATATATATAATTAAAAACACATATTATTTAATATAAAATATGTTCATAGTTAATTTCACTTATTTTATTTTATTTGATTCATGTATCGATTAGTGATCATTGTTAAAAAAAATCAATGACTTTTAGTTTCGTATATTAACTATCAACACATGAATAAACAATATTAATTAATATTAAATGAAATATAAAATGGAATAAAACTTACCTGTTTAAAAAATGTCAAAGTGATTTATGAAATTCAACAAATAAATAGAAAATCGAAAAAAAGTGAATTCATGTAGGAAGAATAATCCTAACATCAAATCCCAATTTTAATATATAACACACACAATTAGTGGAATTAAAATTAATATTAGTTCATAGTTATCGTAGTTTTTTGCCAATCATGAAATAGAAAAATTAGCATCCAGTCTCTATAGTTTCTAATATGTCTCATATATATTTAGTAGTAGAATCATTATCTAGATTTTTTATAAGTGTTGAAATTTATTCAGGATTTATATGCTCATAAACATTAGTGGTATCATTTTTAATGAAAATTGGATATATATAAAAAATAAAATAAGTTATTTATGAAGTCACTTGAAGATATATTTTTTTAATGAAAAAAATTCTAAAACATAAATTTACATACATGAAAAACAAATGTGACATTGGTATGATGAGATCATAAAATTAACGAGATCCATGATATCTATTTTTAATATTCTCAATAGATATTCATGTCCTCATATATCATATATGACCCAAAACTCCTAAATATTATCCAATATACAATAAATATAGGATAATACATTTATAATTTATAATGTATCAAAATTATTTGAATTTATTGGTTCCTGAACCTTTTTTCATTTGTAAAAATTAATTTTATTTTAGATACACCTATATAAATTTAAAATAAAAACAAATTATTATTATTTATCAATTGAAAATAAATAATATTTAAAAAACATTGAATACTTTATATATTAGAAAAAAAAAGGTTTTCCAACCAAAGTAAAAATGACTAATAGAATCTATAAATCTAGTAATCTACTATGTAACCAATAACTGTATAGTATTTGGATCAATAATATGATGTATTGACACTCATACCTAACCAAACTACATAGTATGGTGATGTTCAGAATCTCCCAATTTATATATGACAATGTATACTATAATATGTACATCGAGATCTCTTGAATACCACCCATTGTATACATTCAGGACTGAATGAGGAGTCAGAGGATCTATGTAGGTAGTCATCATAGGTTGTGATTTTCTAATCATTTTTTAAAAAATATATTGCATAATTGATTCAATTTGATCCGACATGGACTATTTTTGGTAAATTAGTTCAACTTTTAGGGAATATATTTCTATCTCCATTTATTTCTTAATTTAATGAACATAAAATTTCATAATGATGACACTAGCCTCATATCCTCTTATTTGGTCATGATGTTATATCATTCCTAATACAGTTTATAGAATGTCCATCCTATACTCAATGATAAAAGTGAATTGTGTCACTTTATCTTAAAGGCTATCCTGAATAGTTAAATAAGAATTTTATATTAGTGTAATTAATTTAAAAAATACAATTATTTATGGAGAATAAAAAAAATTAATTTCCTCCAATTATATCATCAACTTCTAATAATTTAATAGCAGGATACTTATAATTTTTTACATTCTCTATCTTTTAAAAAAAAATTAGAAAATGTAGGATATATAAGATTGAACTAGATATCTAATGAAAAACTATTATATTTATCTTTTAATGTATACAAAACTTTAATAATCATTTTCTCTTCTGGTAAAGGATGTTTACCATGAGATAATGTATAATAGTACACATTATACAACTAGATCTCTTGGTGATATCTCAATGAGTTCTTTTATATGTAAGTAAACTAATAACTACTAAGGTGATATTTAATAAATTTTACAGTATAAAATAATTATCAAAAATTAAATAAATCCTCATGTTGTATGGTTAAATATTTTGTTCATATATTTATATGTTAGAACTCAGTCATGAGAAATCATTTTTCACTCTATAAATTCCAAAAAATCATTAATTTTTAGTCTTTTAAATCTATCCATTGAACCGTTTTCAAGCATTGAAATACTTTCCTAAAATATATCCTTTCCTGAAAGTATAATTACATTTTTAATCGAATACATTAAATATTAACATATATACTATTTAATATTAAAATACTTAGGTAAAAATAAAAGAATGGAGATATTTTACTATTACAAACTCTAATAGATGCCCTTTTTGCATATTTCCGGCTGACTTCCAAACAGTATATAAAATATTAATCTTGAAATTTCTCTTCAAGGTGACATAACTCAAAAACTATATTGAATATGGACCATTTCAGTTATTATTATAATAAAAATTAATATGTATCTTATATTATACATGTGAAAGGAAATGATTCAGTAAACCTATAAAACCATAACTACGAACTCTAGAAAAAGTATTCTCCTTAAAAGAAGAAGAAGAATCTATCCCAGGATGAACACATTTAGTTCATTTAATAAATTTTCAAAATATAAATGATTAAATTCATTAAAAAAATTATTTTTCAATATTTACTAATATAGAAAAATATATACATGGTCTTCAACAAATTTTATTCTTCTTATATATCTGTCATTGAAATAAATTAATTTAATTATATTATGTGTACATATATATTATTATAGAAGTTAATATTTAATAAAATTGTTGCGAAAATATTTAATTAAAAAAATATTCCACATGTGTGTACATATAAAAATAATAATTATTTTGGATTTCTTACAAAAAAATTATGTAACCTAAATTATTGAGAATAAAAAGTAATTCTAAAATGATAGAAATACTGAAATTTTTTAAATTTAAATATAAAAATTACAAAAAAAAATTGTTTTTATATATGTAAATTAATACAAAACATAATGATTTACATCATGATTTTCAATAAAAAAAATTTTAACCATAACATCATGATATAAAATTGAATAGAAAAATATAATAAATAATAAATATATACTGAATTAAACATCCAGATTAAAAATTATAGTTTTTACACATGTAAATTTAAGAAAATAAATAAATAATAAACATTTATCTGAATAATTAAGAGTGTAATTTATTATTTTCATACATCCCTCCTAGTTGAATATTTATATTGCATGTTCTATGTTTTCATTGAATTCATTATTATCATCCAAAAATCATTTAATAGATGAATAAACCTCACATAAATCCATAAAAACTTCATCATCATCATCACTAAAATGAATTCTTTTGAAATGAATAATAATGGACCAATGATAATTATATGGATCAATAACATAAAATATTATTATTTCATGTTTCACTTGGATTAATGGTTCTCATTTTCAACTAAACCTTTTCAAATCAATGAGTGTAAATAAATAATTATCGTCATTTACATCACATATACTATCAACCTTGTCATACATATACATTATTAAGTAAAATATTATATAATAAATTTCCAACATATACCCAAGAACTCAAAAAAATATTGTTGATGCAAAATATGGGTTTTTAAATTTTTTCACCTGAAAATGCATTGCTTCCGCGACGACCATTACCCGATTATTTTGAAAACTACAAATTTAATCCAATTTTTTTTGTATAAAATGTGTTTCCATTATCTAAAAATCTAGACCATGTGAATACAATAATAGATGGTCCCCCTACCAATAATTTCTTGGTTTCTAATGTAGATAATTTTTTTGTGAATTTATATTTATGAAATGAATACAATTCCATTTTATACTCCATTATATACAACATTTAATTTATTTTTAATACCATACCAATTCTCTAGTAACATTTAATAATATATATGGTTGACCCTAATATTTTTTTTCTAGATATGTATAAATTTTTCGGGATCACATCATTAAAGGGAATTAAATTTACAATTAATCAATGAATCCATATACCTTCACCATAAACATTAAAATGTCGAGATATAGAGAGACTAATATGAACCAATTATTATAATTAATCAATACATAACTCAAACACCTCTTCAGATAAATATATTTTTTTGAATATTATACGGCTTGGTATGATGTCTATTTTTATCATATCCCTTTAAAATTTATATATATATATATCAAAATGAAAAAATCCAATATAAATAAACAGAACCACATATTGTTATCTCACACACCAAATGATTCCCTAGACGAACTATTATATCAAAAACAGTTTGTGTGAAATATATTTATTATTTAAAGTGTATTATAACAACATAACTCAGAAAAACATATAACAAATTTATTTCAATGACTTTTATAAAAACATATTTGAAGAAATTACCTTACCTAATGATAGTATTTCTCATAGATGATGACAATATACCATGGAGTGTGATCAGTAGAAGTTCTTGTATCATTACATGACCGTTATGATACTTTATACATATTAATTTAAAATCCTTCATTGAAACCACATTATACACAGGTGAATAATAACCATTTTGTACTTTAATACAATGCAGAAAATGAAAAAAAATTATCTTCTCACTCTTTCTTAATTTGTCACATGACATATGTAATTATGTTGTTTTTTAATTTCATATAATGAGATAAATCCTAATTTATTCTCAGATATATCAATTAAAATCTATCATGAAATATATTTTTTTTAACTTTTAATTTAAAAAATTCTCTTATCATACAATAACATATTTTTTCTCAACATGCATAACATAAGTGTAATTTTTTATCTGAAAAATTATTCTATAATGTAGTTTAGGTGTGATAGATTGTTTCTAAATTTTTTTTTATTGCCAAAAATTAATTTCATTGTAAAAGTAAAATATATATTTTTCACTTAGTCATAATATTCTTCACCTGAAAATGGTTGCGGGGGATATTATATTCTTGTTAAATGTTAAATTATTTATTCAATATAAGATGAAGCTGATCAAATTTAAAAAATATTTAATGTCCTATATAAAATATATTTATTCTATTAACCAATAGATAATATGAAGTCTCTTCTTAAAAAGTAGGACATTATTTATGTCCTTTAACATTGTATCTTGATGTGTTTCGATATATAGGAAATTCATTTATAGTGTACATTATCACAATACAAAAAACCAAATACTTTTTCTTATCGGAAACAAACTATAAGACATGTGTTGGCGTTCCTTTCGTCATAGAGTCTAACCACAGAAAAAAGGAAATACCATGAGATCAAAGTGATTCAACCTTTGGACAAATATCAAAAATTGACAAAGGATGGAATAAGAAGAACATTATACAAGGGTTGCACGAGTTTTATAATGGTCGCGCAAGTACACATGCGCGCCCTAGGTGATAATCACCCAGGGTCTTCTCCAGCCTATAAATACCCCCGGTGGGCCACCTATTTCGAGAGGATTTTTTTTTAGAATTCGTATTTAATGATTTGAATGCCCAAGTCTCTTCTTCAGGTCTTCCTAACACCTATAAGGAAATTATTTACCTAGAATGGAAGGTTTAAAAAAGAGGAGTAAGGTATAAGTGTTAGAATTCACTATCACTTGCGCACCTAAGGTGTTTTACCCTTAAAGGAAATGAACATACTTGTGCGCCGCCCTACTTCCTCACCAAAACTTGCGCGCCTCTCTTCTGGAAGTACCTCAGGACAATTCTAAAGGTATTGGTCAAGGATTTCCCAAGTATTACCATGCTGGTTTACAAACGCTCAAGTACCCATGTGTCGCGCATGTATACATGCGCGACCCGGGCTTGCGCGCCCACGTAGTAACTACGTGCCTGCCAGGACTTGCGCGCCCCTGCCTTTTTGGGTGCCCTTCTTGCCCATTTCACCCCTCTTATGAAATTCCACCTCTCCTATTCAGGATTCAGTCTTCAAGACACTCTTCAAAGCCATTTATGGAATGATTTCTTGATTTGACTTCCTTATCTAAAAGGAATTCTGTTGAATATCTCTCAAAACCAAGTGATTTACACATCATTATGTCACTAAATATTGATATTTCATTCATTCAAACTCATCCTTTAAGATGAGAGAACTCATTAACCCGGGACTCCTTTTCAGGAATAAAGACACAGCCATAATTCTCAAATATGGGCATCCTCCTTAGGAGTAAGCCCCATGTCCCTTAATTTTTCAAGTCCCTTAACCTGGGCCTCCTTCTCAGGAGTAATCCCCAGTCTTAATTTCTCTTAACAAGTCCTAATTTACCTTTGATCTGGTATTATTTCTCAGGAGTAAAACCCAATCATAAGTCATCTCCTAATATTGGCCTCCTTTTCAGGAGTAAGCCCCATGTTAGAGTATTAAAATCCCCCTGAAGAACATATAACTTTATGGACCCTGTTCCTGGATTTCTTCCCAAATGTAAATCCTAATCTTCATTCATCTGTGCAGTCATACATACATAAGACCCACATTATTTCTTATGATTGCATCTTTTATGGCACAATTGTCTGGTTTTTACCAATACCTCTTGTTTCTCACACTGAGCAAGACTCACGTGAGCTTAGAGTGTAAAAGTAATTATGACATCCTCCTTTGAACGATCAATCATAAACATCATACTCCCTTACTCGAACTATGTGGGTTCTGATTCCTTTTCTAAACAAAGGATACATAGGTAGCCCATCTGCGGGTTTGATCCCAACTCGGAAATAATCCATATCCTTCTGAATTACTATAAACTTCAAGTACCCCACTGAGTGGATTTAAAACCATCATGGTAATCAAAATGACCAAGAGACTTCTATATAAATGTGTCGAAGGATACCATTGACCAATAATTTCTTATAAATATAAATGATTCTCTATCGATGAAGAACCTCAAATACATATAAAAGATTCTCTAAATTTCCTACATATTTAATCATTGATTGTCGGATCTGGAGGAAAGATCATTTTAAACTTGGTAATGTAATAAGAATTCACGAACTTAACTTAAATCTATAAAGAGAGTCCGGGAGTAGACAATAATTCCCCTCAAAAAGGTATGAGGATTCCGACCTCCCATCCTCTCGACTAATGAAAATTCCTAAGCCTCATCAGTCCACAAACTAATGAGCGCATACCTTTGGAAAGTAGGTCCAAATTGATGTGGAATCCTTAGATGTTTCTGGATTTACAAACAAACCCGTTATAAACCGATTGGAATGTTTGAACCTTCAATCAAGGAGGTCATCCCCAAATTCCGAGGGAAACAAAAAATGGTGAACCCAACGTGAATCATTAACCATGTTAAAATGATGTTTTACATATTTGTTAGGCCCCTATTTAAAACTCAATGAGAGGGCCAACAAAAACAAATCATTGACATATGTTCTCATCCAAAAGATTTAGTGGATGAATTTATCTTGATTACATATGTTATATCAAATAGACATTATTTTCCAAGATCATCTGCATTTCCATAATGGCTGATCTCAAGTACACACCTGTGAATACTACTGCTGCAAATTCCACTGCTGCTACTCCTTATAGATCGTCATCCTCTCAAAGGATGACATCACCTACTCAGCATCTTCAACGCTGGGTATCAAATTCGCTAGTTAATAAGTACTGTCAACACGGTACCATCCCAACTATGGAGGCTTCCCGAAAATCCCTCAAAGTGAACAACTCACACCGGTCGTCCGAACAACGTTGACCAGTGATCAAGAAGCATGCAGTGAAAACCAACATCTCTAATAGTTTCGGGTCGTTATCCCCAGAACGCAATCACTATCACTCCCATATTCTGGGGAGGTGAATGAGAAGGTCCCTCAGGGCCATAATTCAAGGAAGTAGGAGTCCTTATCGAGTGCTACCATCAACAATCGCTGCCAGACTCGTGCGACAATGCGCCCTCAACATGATAATGGTGTCGACTCCAGTTGGTTGGCTCAGGTTCCTGGAACCCGAGAAATCAAGGCGAATCGCCAGAGGTGAAATCCGATTAACAATGAGAAGGTTCTCATATCTTCCATCTCTGGAAAAGTCCACCAACCTAACTTGGTGGAAAAGCAACGAGCAGGAACACAAACCTATCTGTTTTAATTCCGATGTTCAGCAGAATTGTCCGGCAGCATCACGCCAATTCCACTAGGAAATTCCGGTGGAGTACTATAGGCAAGAACACACACCTGTTTATACATCATCTTCTAGTCAGCAGGCTCGTCTGACTACATATGATGGAGCCCATCAACCACGTTCGGCGAAGTGAAATCAGTGGGAACATACACCTTCTAATATTAATCAAGCCTACCAACAGTCTCGCTTGGTAGCATTCAGAGAAGATAGTCTGAAATCCCCAACAACAAACAGAAGGCAGACTCAACATTCTGCCCCCACACTTGAGTACTGTCAGGATTCACTGACATGAAAAGGAGGACAGGAGCATGCACATACACCTACTCCAGTCACGGAATGGACATATATCCCCGTTCTGGCAGCTGAAGTCACCAAGCATATTCTATCAATGGTGAAAGAGCAGAAGCAAATCCCTACTCATATTCTGGATGCATGACAGGATATTATAACAACTATAGAGGCATCTCATGAAAAGACACATAAATCTATCTGTACCAGTGGAGTATCACATCAACAGTTCACTATGGAACCGACACACACATATGTTCTAGTCTAAGAGGGTTGTGGGGAATACTCCCCCATATCATACAAGCAACCAAGTCAGGAACATATACCTGATTTGAGTGGGTATGGTCAACCTAACATGGCCATCTCCCCTGATCAGACACATACACCTTCTTAGAGCAGCCACTTTGGTCAACAAGTGGTTTCCAAGGTGAGTAAGAAGACATCTAAGAAGAAGACCCACCCAGCACAATCAAAAGATCAAGAGCCAATCTGTAACAAGGCCTTTCTCGATGCTGGAGTTCTTGAAGCCGTCAGACAATTATCTGTTGGAATCCAAGATTCTACTCCCTCATTTCCCAATAGTGGGAACATTAATTCTGAAGGTCTTCAACAGACACTTCCTCATGAAGGCTTTCTTCATGAAAATTCGGTCGATCTCAAAGTTTCATCTTCAGATGAGAGCTACAATAACCCTCTGTGTGGCCAGAAGACCAAGGAGCAAGAGATTTCTTCTTTTGCAGTAACCCACCATGGTGGTCCTCCCCATGATGATGAATTTCGCTGGGAAAGTCCTCTCCACAGTAGTGATGCACATTTCCCCAAAAATGCTCTAGTGGAGAATGTAGTGCCGAGAAAGTCGTATTATCTTGAGGCACTTGAAAATGTGAATCCAGTCATGTATGATGCTTCATCTCTAGCAGGTGAAATACTTTCTCAATCAGAAGATAGACCAGGGTATAGGTCATTCTCCGAACCACACCTAAGTCATGCATCATCTAGTTTAATCAATGATTTCTCTGCCAATCTTGTTTAATCTGATGAAGTAACAAGGAAGCACCAACTCTGGTCAAATTAGGTAGAAGAATCTTCATTTAATGATAAAGACGAAATGATGAACATGAGAAAACAACTGGAAAAAGGTGATGTACCAGTCATGTTTTGGCCTCTGGCTGACTCTCAGTATGACATTCCAAAGATTTTGATAGAAGATGGAATTCATGATATTCATCTCAAAATATGGAAAACTCTTTGTCATTTGAAGAAGAAAGTATTATCTTATGATGAATATTAAAATCATCTTAAGATAATATAATGGTTACAACGTCAGATTGATTTGGCATCTCTATCAGTCAATCGATATCCAAAGGCTGAAAATCCATAGAGAGCCCTTTAATGCTCATGCCTTGGCACACTAAGAAGATTTCGTTAGTTAATTTCCAATTCCCCATCTGGTATTCATGTCATAGGATGTGGTGTTAATAGAGCACTACATTTCACTATTCTCTTCAGTCAGCAAAGACTGCCGAAAATGGTCTCATGCAATGTTATTTCCCATGGCCGGCCAAAGTCAATGGGCTTTTTTTTAATCAAAAGCTTGACCAAGAACAGTTTTCACCTAGTTCCTCTCAAAATCAAGCATACATAGAACAAGTTGTTGAATTACTCCTGCATAAAGAAAACGAGAATATTGAAAAGGCCTCTCGTATGGAGAAAACACATCATCAAGTGACATAAGCGTCAGAAATCATCCAACAGTCATTTGAACCAGGTGATAAAAGTGGATATAGGTTAATGCATCAACCTAATTTCTAGACTAAGGTTCGCAAGATGATGACAGATTTTAAGAATGTCTCAGACATATCATTTCAAGAGCCACCCCAACTTTCCAGACTGGGGACTATTTTAAACCAACCCTTGGAATCAACAAATAGGATTCAAGGAGTTGAGCAGGAACAACCCCAGTCCATTGGACTGGGGACTTTTTCAAATCATCAATCCCCTCCTCAGATAAATTCGGTCTTTTCTCGATTGAGGAAGAATCCTAAAGAGGAATGAAGAGCCAAATTATCAGAAGATTCCCTCCAATTTACGGTTCACCAAGAAGTTCCTTAGGGATCGAATCAACAAAAGGTAATGTCTCATCAAAGACATGGAAGAAGAAAATATCACATAAATGCTGATAGAAGGGATGTGATGTGTTATGCATCAATCAATGTCATCAATGTTGTTGTTGTTGATCCACTAGATGAGGCTCACTCAGGGGACTCAGATGAAGAGGTTCCTGCTCAAGAAGATGTACGCACTGACACAAATGAAGAAGGTGTGCATACACAAAATCAAAGGATTACTCAGAACCTAGGTAATCCTTCAAGTAACCCACCTCCCCCTCTCCTAAAAGGATCCAAAAAAGGGAGGGGAAAGAATCAGGTTACATATCCTTCCTCTGGAGAAGGAAAATCACTCCCACTAGAGCAATGGTTTGCACAACAGGAGGATGAAATTATGGAATTAACGAGGTTGAATATAGAACTACTTCAGGGTAGTCTTCTTCTTAAGCGTGATGGAGTCAGTCAACCAAGGAAATTTGTTGCAGCTACTGAGATGGATCATGAATATCCTCCTCTATCAGTACACCCTCATAGGTCTAATCTTATGAGTCAAGTGCATCCATATTTGGCAGTGCTACCATCAGTTGCAGCACCAACCACCACATCTATCCAAGCTCCAGTCATTGCACCTACCCATGTCCAAGTTCAATCAGATGTTTCTCAAAAGTTAATAACTACCATTGAGTCATTAACAACTCGGTTAGAAACTATGGAAGAGAAACATGCACAGGTTCAACCAGAAATGAAAGTTTACCCCAAATGGGTATATTCAATCTCTCCTCCATCCAGTTTTGGAAACCCTGTATTCCCTATTTTCAATAGGGCAGGCAACCCTGAACAACATTTGACGTATTACGTGTCTTGTTTTTATCCTATGATGGGAACTCCGAAGCAAAAAGAAGCAGTAAAACTCAGATGCTTCGTACGTACCTTGAAAGGACTAGCCTTTGTCTTGTATACAAGCTTTCAATCCTAGTCAATTATCGGATGAGAGGATCTTCGCCAAAAATTCCTTCTTCAGTTCAGCTCAACTTTGCCAAAGACAATAGTTTTCAATCTTACAAACTGTAAGCAAAGAGAAAATGAAAGGGTCTCATATTTCATTTCTCACTGGAAGGGATTAACATATTCCCTAAGCATTGAACTCCCTCAAGAGGAATTGTTGCCAATATTTGTAGCAAATCTGTGTGACGAATTACGCACGTCATTGATCCCTGTGAAATACACATGAGGGTTTCGATACTTTACTTCAATCTCTCAGAAGATTGAGGATTCCCTTATACAGGCTAAGGCTAAGTCTCGTGTAATTCCAACAGCTCCAGGAAGAAGAATGGGTAAAGCAGAAACTGCTACCGTTATGCTTAAACAAGCACCTGTACCTGTTTCTATTTCAAAACCTTCATCTTCTCGAAGGGCTCCACCTCTTGAGCTCCAACAACAATGGCCATTTCGTCCAGATGATTAAAGAGATCAAATAATAAACAATTTGAGGATCTGAAGAGCAAAACATACTCTTTTCGAAATGAACAAGTTCCTAGTTACTTCATTTCGGCTCTGGAAAATAATCTGGTTCAATTTCCAATGCCTAAGAGGTCAAATAAGGAAGGAGATGAAGACCATACCAATTATTGCCATTTCTTTCAAAAGATGGGGCATCCCATCCAAGAGTATTTTGTCTTCAAATACCTCATGCAAAAGAGGGTCGACTCGAGATAAGTCAAACTGAACGGTTCTTCAGCTTAGGTAGCATGTGTTACTACTACAGTTCGAGAGGAGGAAGGAGAATGGAAAGAAGTCAAAAGAAAAAATGCACAAAATTATGATGATTGGATGGTCAGAAATACAATCAACCAAACTCATGCTATTTTTCGAACATAATTAAAGAAACTGATTGTGTCTTCTACCATGAATGTTGCGGAAAAAACCTCTTCATCAGAGGGAAAGTCCTCAAAGAAACAGCATGATTCAATAAATGAAAAAGAATCAGAAGAAGATGAGTATGTGTCAAATCCTAAGTTTTCTTTGACTCTGGTAGACTTCATGCCATCTACTTCAAATCGATGGGCACCGCCCAACCAAACGGCACAACCTTAACAGGCTAATCAGGTAGAGTCTTAATCATATGAAGAGTTAATCATCAGTTCTATTAATATGATTCAATTAACAGATCCATATGCCAATCACAGTTTTGATTTCGATGAGCCTGAATTCCCTGTATCAAATAGGGGAATCAGAGGAAGTTCCAGAGGCTCAGGATACAGGGGAAGACGTGGATCTTTTAGGAGCCACTATTCCAATTCTACCCCTTCTAGAACAGTGTACGCTGCAGAAACTCGTGGTAGAGCCCTTCAACGAGTTCAGCAAGAACAAGAAAATTCTTCTACCAATAGCAAATTCAGTCCTGGCAGAATTATTTTGGAAGACCAGTTGAAGGTTCCATCTTTTTCCTCTCAGCAAGTAAATGGATCTAATTGGTCTAATCTTCCAAAACTAGGAATATTGCCAACTCCTATCCCAATACAAGATGCATAAACTTCTAAAGCATCTGCTTCCAAGGTACCCTCTAAACCACATATTCATATTGGGAAACGTAGACCTCTGGATCAAAAGTATGATGTATTGAAACACTTATCCCAAGTAACAACAATGTTATCAATTCTGGATGCTTTGAATCTGTCAAAAGATCTTCGAGAAGCACTCATCGAGGCCTTGTCAAGTCCTCAAGAGTTTGAAACTGAAATTACTGCATCTGAAGTCTATCACATAGAGAATAATCCTGCAGAATTGCATGTAATAATATCTTTTACTGATAAAGATGAAGATGATTTTGTGCATGGGCATATTAGACCTTTGTACTTATCAGGCAAGGTCAATGGCGTAGATGTCTGAAGATATTTCATTGGTAATGGTTCAAGAGTCAACCTCATGCCCATTCATACAATTTATCGATTGGGCCTCAAGGAATCTGATTTATCACCTTCTACCGTGATGTTACAAGGATATGATAAAAATGAACAAGAACTACTGGGAGAAGTTAAACTCAGAACTCGGTTTGGAGATCTTGTATCCAATTCAGATTTCATGGTTTTTGATCAAGACTCAGCTTTCAACATCTGGATTGGAAGACCCTGTTTATATCAACATGCAGTTATCCCTTTATCATACAATCAATGTCTCAAATATTGTTTCGATGGTCAAGTTGGGACATTGTATGGGGATGAGGCCCCATTCAAGACATGTGAGTGTCAATACATTGAGGCGGAATTCTATCACATGAAGGGAAGGTAGAAATCCACAACAAAAGAGATTACCAAAGTTAATGCTCCAAATGGTTTGGAGAAAATTCCAGTAAATCCACTTACACATGTGAGTACAGATTATGTGTTTCCTATCAGTTAAATTGACAAGATAGACCCGAATCAAAATAGTCTTATGGAAAGATCCATAATGTCAATTACGGAAATCGATCCAGATAACATGGGAGAAATTGGTAACCCACCAAGCAGTGATGAAATCACAAATGGTGACGTCTTCATTTCATCTGCTGAAATCCAACAAGTCTATACTTCGCCAATTAGGACAGAAGAAGTTATAGAAACATCGAAGCTGATCAATGATGTCGATTCTCAATCCATCATCTCCTCTTTATTACACAAAGAATACCCTTCATCATCAAATAGGTCGGAAATGGAATCTTCTTCTTCAAGATGTGAAAATTTTTACATCTATTCTGATCATGAAAATTCTGCTTTATCATCAACTATGAAAGTAGAAATGGAAGAAATAACACATGATGAAGAAGAAGAGGAAGATCTCAAAAATGCTCCTCCATCATTTGAAGAGGTTATCTCTACCACTGTGGATGAACTCAGAGAAATAAATTTGGGTACAAATGAAGATCCACGTCCCACTTTAATCAGTGCGGCCATGACTCTTGAAGAGAAAGATATGTATATTTCTTTTCTAAAGAAAAATAGAGATATATTTTCTAGGAACTGTAAATAAATTCCTAGGCTTGATCTTGATCGTGATACTCATCATTTGGGTTTACCAGAAGAACATTGAGGATTTAAGAAAGCTGCGAGAAGAACACACCCAACTTATGCTTCCAAAATTGAGGTTGAAGTGGATAAGATTATCAAAGATAACTTCATCAGAGAAGTTCAATATCCTAAGTGGTTGTATAATATTGTCCCTGTAAATAATAAGAACGGACAAATTATAGTTTGCATCGATTTCAGATAACTTAATCGGCATTGTCCTAAGGATGACTTCTCAGTTCCGATTACAAAACTTATAATTGATCCAATAGCTAGGTATGAAGCACTTTCCTTCGTGGATGGATATTCCGAATATAATCAGATCTGAATGGCCCCAGAATATGTGGAATCCATAGCCTTCAAAGCCCATCAGGGTGTGTTTTGCTACCGGGTAATGCCCTTTGGCATAAAGAATGCAGGTGCAATATATCAGCGTTCCATGCATCGTATCTTCAAACCCTTCTTAGGGAAGTTTGTTGAATGTTATGTAGATGATTTTGTGGTTTAATCCAAACAACTTTTTAATCACTTGGATGATTTGGAAGTCATATTCTGCAAGCTTCGACAAAATAATTTGAAGATAAACCCCTTAAAATGTGCTTTTGGGGTAACCTCAGGAAAATTTCTCGGCTTTGTTGTACGCCATCGTGGTATTGAAGTTGATCCTGAGAATACCAAGTCAATACTTGGTATGTCACCTCCTCGAAATTTGAAATAATTAAGATGAATTCATGGACACTTAGACTATATTTGGCATTTCATCGCCAATTTGGCAGGAAAATGTTTACCCTTCACCAAATTTATGAAGAAGGGAGTCACCTACCAGTGGACTGAAGAATGTCAAGAAGAATTCGATATTATCACGAAATACCTCTTGAGTCCACCGTTACTCATGCCACCTATTGAAGGAAGACCACTTATCCTCTACGTGATAGCTCTAGAGCGATCATTGAGTGCTTTTCTTGCTCAAAAAAATGATGCTGGGAATGAAAACATCCTCTACTATCTCAGTAGAACTATGCTTGAAGCAGAAACCCTGTATTCAAGAATTGAGAAGTGCTTCCTGGCATTAATCTTTGCAGTTCAGAAGTTGAGACACTACCTGCAACATCACGAGGTCCAATTGGTATCTCGCAATAACCCACTCAAATTCATCCTTAGTCGTCCAATGCTTACAGGACGTCTGGAAAGGTGGGTAGTTATTTTATAGCAATTCGACATTCAGTATGTGTCTCAAAAGGAGAGAAAGGGCCAAGCTCTGGCTGATTTCCTAGCTGAACACCCTTCAGTGGAAGACATATCTTCATATATTGAACTCCCTAATGAGGAAGTCTTCTCTATTCATGAAAGTTCTCAGGCATAGGAAATTTATTTTGATGGTACTTCCAGATGTCCAACAGGGGGAAACATGGAAAATCCTAAATTCAACAAAGTTGTCTTAGGAATTGTGCTCATTTATCCAGAAAAAGAAGTGTTACCATATTCCTTCTTATTGTGGGAAGGTGGTACCAATAATGAAGAAGAATACCAAGCTCTCATCGTAAGCTTGGAATTAGCGCTTCAAGAACAAGTGAATCAATTAAAGTGAAAGGTGATTCAGACCTGATAATCAACCAAGTCAATGGGGATTATGCCATCATAAAACAAGAAATAATCCATTTGTATGATTACATCAGAGAGTTAATGGAGGAATTCCCTTCGGAACCGACATTTTCTTATGTCCCAAGATCACAAAATGCTCAAGCTGATGCATTGGCTAATATAGCCATAGCACTAGAAGATCCAAATCGGGACGAGACAACCATCAGTATTGCCCACCGTCATGCAATTTCACCTTATAATCGAATCAGAACAGAGGAAATTAATGAGATTAGTCCCCTTCCTGAACCGTATGGTCATACTACTGGATGGATGTAACCTATCATGTAATACCTTCAAAATGGAACACATCCACCTAATAGAGCCAAGAAAGAAAAAATCTGGCGACGTTTGGTCAATTTTACTCTTTATGATAGCCCAGAACACCTAGAGAAAATTCTATACAAATGTGGTTTTTATGGAGTTCTCTTCAGATGCATTGACGGTGAAGAGACAATGATTGTCATAAAAGAAGTGCATTCAGGAGTCTGTGGTGCCCACCAGTCTGGTCATAGACTGTCTGATCATATTCGAAGGCTTGGATACTTTTGTCCTTCAATGATACAATGTTGTGTTGATTTCACAAAGAAGTGTCATTCAGACCAAGTACATGCCAACTTCATTCATCAACCTACAGAGTTTCTTTATACAGATAAATACTCCTAGCCATTTGCCACATGGGGAATGGATGTGGTGGGACCTTACCCTTCAGCTACAGACAAGCAGTTTATGTACATTCTTACTACTACTGACTTCTTTTCCAAATGGGCAGAGAAAATACCTATCAAGGAAGTCAGTTCTAAATGCGTTGTTAGATTCATCAAGTCTAACATCATTACCAAATTTGGTGTCCTTCATACCATATTGACGGACAATGGAACAAACTTCTGTTCATCTAAGGTGAATAAGTGTTATCAAGAATACAACATCAAATCCAACCATTCATATCGGTATCGTGCAGCGGCCAATGGCCAGATAGAAGCCTTTAATAAGACTCTGTCAAATATACTACAAAATATGGTGGATAAATATAAGAAATCATGGCCTGATAAACTCTTCCATGCTTTATGGTCTTATCGGACTACCACCTACACTGCAACTCAGTCAACTCCATATTCACTGGTATATGGAACGGAAGCCATCTTGCCCATTGAAGTTCAATTGACTTCACTCAGAGTATCCATTTGTGACCAGTCATCTACAAATGAGCAATCTCAAAAGCGATTGAATGAATTTGAATGGTTTGATGAGAAAAGATTGTGCACTTTTCACCACTTGGAAGTCTATCAGAATCGAATAGCACGATCTTTTAACAAAAAATTTCGTCTTCTTTCATTCACTCAGGGATAATTGGTATTAGTTCTCGGAACTCTAATGATACCAGGAACGAAGCCTCCCAAGCTTGTGCAAAAATGGGAAGGACCTTACTCAATACATAGGGTCTACTCTAATGGAGCTTATTCATTAATCTCAATGGATGGAGAACTCATCACTACTCCAACCAATGCCAGATTTTTGAAGAAGTATTTTGTATAAACCCAAAATATATCATCACTGGTCCATTATGACCTTAAACTTCACCACCGCCTATCAAGACGTTAAACTGCATCATCCACAGTCCATACATATTACCTTAAACTATTTGTGTTACTTTCATCCCACACTATGTTAATCTTTGAAAAAGTTCCCTAATACGTCCAACATGACGTTAAACAGTGTCCCCCTTCATCATCCTTGCTATATGAAGTTAAACTATATAGAAGTCCCTTTCATCCAACATGACGTTAAAATGTGTTCTCTTTGTCCTTACATCATGACATTAAACTGCACAGTCCTCTTTTTGTCCAACATTACATTAAACTATATTTTCCCCATCGTCCTAAATACATGACGCTAAACTATACATAAAATTATTTAATACGTACTACATGAAATTAAACTGTACTTTGTCCCTGCTACATGACATTAAACCGTGCAGCACCAGTAGTCCTAACTACAAGACCTTAAAACTGCATAGTCCGTTCATATGTCCTACATGACATTAAATTGTGCATCGTTAGGGTTTTTGCTACATCTTGTTTCTCACACCGAGTATGAATCACATGAGCTTAGAGAAAACAACAACCATAACACCCACTCTGGGCCACTAACCATGCGTAAGTCCCAACATCATTTTTTTAGGTCGTTGTCCCCAAGAACAACATGATCATTAATTAATTCTTTAATTGAACTATGTGGACTTTGATCCTTGCCTTCTAGGCTGGGTACGTAGGAAACCTCCCAAGGATCATGCCCAAAATCAATCTCTTCACATCGGTTCACCTCCATCACATACGATGTTGTTTCGTGAAACCACTCCTATAATCAATATCTTTACATTAGTTCACTTTCTTCCTTGTTATACGATGTTAAACTATACAACACTTTTGTCCAATATGATAATAAACTACAATATTCTTTGATACCCTCACTTGAGAGGGAACCATTATTTACATAGATTTTTCAATCATTTTTCTTTTCAAAGACTATGAATATACATGGCAATGCCCAAACCTTTTATATTGGGTTAAACCATCATTGTGCTAAAGTCCCTTTTTACCCTTTACATGTAAGAACCAAATTTGTATAGAGGGTAGTTCTAGAACTATGTGGGCTTGATTCCCATCCTTATGGGATACATAGAAACATTTGAGTGTCCCTCGAATCCAGCCCCAAGTCTTTGGGCCTAACCCCAAATTCCACTTTCAGTCCCTTGGCTGAAAAGTCCCAATGAAAACACACACTGTGTATCTCTTTTAATGGTCCAAGCTTTATGACCCTAAACTAAGATCTCTAATCCTTTTGTCCCACATGATGCTAAACTGTAGTTCAAGAACTACGTATGACTTGATTCCCATCCTTATGGGATAGGTAGTGAATTCCAACATTTTCATTCAGGGCCCAGCCACAAAATGATTATGGTTAGAATTGATCTGTGTATCATTGTATATATTGGACAATACCCATCTTTATGTGTCATAATCCTAACCTTAAATATTTTCAGATCTTCATAACCCTTTTTGTGACTTTTAGTCACAAAAATTTCAAATTTCTGAGAGTTCTTTTACCTGACTATGCAGTATGTGCCCTTAGGCGGCCTTGCATAAACAGTCTACATAAGAGACTTGTCAGCCAAAAGATACTATTATTTGACTATTCAGCCAATTCCCTTAGGTGGAACTGCATAATTCAACCCCCTAATGGGTTTGTTAAATAATGTTAACATCATTCTTGGGATAAAATCCACTTTTTTCCTTATTGGTATTAAATGACAGAATGTAGAGATCCACAAAAATATCCATCCTTATAATATTTTTCCCATATCCTTTTTCATGATCTGAAAGTATTCAAGTCTATGGTTTATATTCTCCTTCCCTGTGTTTGGGTCAGACCTTCGTAGAAGTAATATTCATCCAGTTCTTCGATAATCTTGTTCGGAAATATCTTCTCCACATTCAAGTACCTCTTTCCATATAGCAAACTCTATACATTGGAAAATTTGAATCTCCACAAACTTTCACTGGATTTTAGTAGTAGAAAGGTAATTTTCTGAGAGTTCTTTTGTCTGACTATGCATCACGTGCGCTTAGGCGGCCTTGCATAAACAATACACATAACTGACTTGTCAGCCAAAAGATACTATTTATTTGACTATGAATCCAATGCCCTTAGGTGGCCCTGCATAATCAACCCCCTAACGGGTTTGTTAAATAAAAGTAACATCATTCATGGAAACTACTTCTTCTGATTCATTTTAGATCTTTTTCATATCATTCCTCATATTCAAATATTCTTAAGTCATAGTTTACATTTTTCCCCCTGATACTTGAGTATGGTATTATGTGTTTAGATAAATTGTCAAGGAATTGAGTCAATTTTAATCAATTTTGGTCAAAGCAATTTCGACCTTAAACATTAGCCTCTTTATGTCTGACGTGCATTACATTAAACTGACCACAAAATACAATGGAGCTCTGAATAAAAGTCAAGTTCCAGCTCACTAAACATACATTTTGTATGGTTTAGGTAATATTCAGAAATTAAGAGTATCAATGTTTGTAGGGTTATTTATATTAATCCTAGTAAAAATCAAACTATGCTTACTAGGCCCATTGCCTTAGATAAAATTTAAAGCAGGTAGAGAAAGAATGCAAGCATAAATGATTGAAGATAAAATTAATCTTCACTGATGCACAAGAATTAGTGGGACATCCACAGATTGGAGCCTCTTCTCTTTTTCAATAGATGACAAAAGACTGTCAACATAAGTCTTCACTTGATGTACAGCATCCCGAGCATCATCAGCAGCTACTTAAAGCTCATCCACTCGACCAACTTCACTATTCTCAGCTTGATGAAGGGACTTCTTGGCATCTTCAATGGCTTTCATACCATTCTTTTGAGCTCCCTCCAATGAATTATTGAGCTGATAAATTTCCCCAGTTATAGCATCTAACTATTGCTGGAGATGCACCCGCTGGATGATTTTTTCTTTGATTTTATGCTTCAGTTCCTTCATCTTAGCAGCATAATCAGCCTCATCTTGGGGTACCGTAGCCTCAAATTCACCAATTTTAACTGACATTTTCACCCTGGTCAGATCTTCGTGACACTTTTGCTCTTGCTCCCTCTTAAAGATGACCTATTTCACCACGGCATGGATCTTTTCATATCCAAAACTGCCAAGACCTAACATGACAAACTGGGATGATAATTGAGGGATATTCGATGATAGCTCTTCTAAAGGCACCTCAGATATGATTTTCCATATGTTGTTCCATGCCTTGCGTCGTGAAAAGATGAACGCTTTAAGCACCTCTGGGTCTGATTCAACATCATCAACACAGGGGGGCATGTAATCTGGGATTAATGCATTTAAGGAAGTGCCATGTTTTTCTCTTTCCCCCCGGACCAGTGCTTCTTCGCTTTCAATTCCCATTGGGGCAGAGGCAGATGCCTCACCTCTAGATCTAGCCACTACAGTTGATGGCCCTGCATGATTAATTGAATGCTTTGGTTAGCTTCAAAGGATAACAAAAGAATTTATTGTCTTGCAAATTAAGTACAATCACAAATATTGTTATCCCGTACCCGACGGTGGATCAGCAACCTGAGAAGACTCCTACCCATATTTCCCAGTCTCAATATGATCTTCAAGATGGGTCTCAAGAGGGTTTACTAGGTTTAGTTCTACTTGAGCTAATGTTTCTACAATGGTAGGATTGACATCAATGTCCACACCATCTTTAGGCATTGGCAGTTCAGCAGCTTCTATGGATGGAACTGCATATTATTTTTAGTCATGATTAGAAGTGTAAATTATAAGAAAAATTATTGGGCGAAGGATAACACTCACACCCAAGGTCTTCGAAATCACATGAAAACTTAGCATGATCATAAAATTTTTCGAAAGACAAGTCACAATTCATCATTTCATCCAATGATATTTCAGAATCCTGGTTATTCTCACCAGTGGGAGCATTTGATGTGTCTTATTGGCAACGTACATCCTGCAGCCCCTGTCCCTGGACATCATCTTTGGAAAAAATCACGGCATCAGTTGCAACAGCCGCCAGAAGCTCTGATGCAGGAGTTGAACCTGAAGTATCATAGAATGTAATTCAGTCGGTGTCTCGTTTAATATTTTTATGAAACATTGTTGACTTACCAGAACAGGTTCTTATCTTCTTGCAACAGAAGCAGGAGGGATACTGGGAATAGATGCTAGCTCTTCCCCAGGAGCAGCCAAGTGATCTTGAATCTATGATTATTCCACAGTACCCTATGTGGTCCTTGAAGGAGGACCAGTCCTTTACCTCAGGGGGGAAATTGAAGAATCCCCTGCAATCCCAAAGAACATGAGTAACCTTTTCATGGGTATTGAATCATGATTACCCAAAGGAATTACCACTACTGATAAAGCGTTTAGCGGTGGACTTCCTCCTTCATCGCCTTTGTCCTTTTGTTTTTTTTGGAGTGTCGGAGGTCTCCCTTATTGGCACTTGAATTGGTGGGGGGAAATCCATATGCAACTCCTCATCTATGGCCTGCTGGACCAAAGATATCTCGCCCAGTTCACAAGGAGATTCGGCAGCAGCCCCGATGGCAGTACCACTAGGGCTATACATTGGTGAAGGAAGCTCAGTAGTTTTGGAAAGCTGTAAGATGAATAAAACAATTTCCCTGAATAACAAAGCTTCGACTGAAATAATATTGCAAAGAAAATAAGGAAAGAAAACTTACATCTTCAGGAGCCACATACTCATGCCACTCCTCATCAGTGGCACCGCGTTCCATCATTTCCTTCACTCGCTTGGTGATAGGGATAGAATCATCGGTGGGATATATGTAGTCCTTCAACTATTTGACATAGGATCTGAATTCATCAGGGTTAACCTTGAAATGAATATTTGCAGGAGCCTGAAGAGTCCCTATTTTATAAAGATGTAACCCTTCACATAGCTCCATCCAGATATTTTCAGTATTGTAGTATACATCCCGCCATGTCTGGATGGCCTCTAGTCGTAGATATGCAGGTGTACTAGAAGGTTGTGAAGAGGGTCCTACAACCTTGGATTTTAATTTCATTCTACCGTCTGCCACTATAAAAAGAGGATGAAAACTTGTTACTCTATAAAGTTACTGGAAATTAAATTTCCTCAATAAAGTAACTCACTAGGAGTTGATTGAGTGGATCTATTGATTCTGATAGGAAGATTATATATGGCACGTGGTCGTTTCGACAAATGTTGTATCTCCAGAGAATCTGATGAATCAGCTTCGGTTGAAGAACTAGGTGAACCAGCTTCTGGAGTGTAATAATCAGCTACCACCTGAATTGTTTCTTTCTCAATGTTTCTCATCTTCTTCCCAACCCGATAAATAGGTTTATTCAATATGGCCTCAGGATATGACTCTATCCAGTTTTCAGCATACCATATGGTCAAATTGCTTACCGCTTCAGTATTTGGTAAGTCAAAGAGTGCCCCAGTCCTTTCCATAGCCCAAATTTGTTGAGCAACCATTGGATGCTTCTCTGATCTGACGTGCACTGGAGAAGATACGACAGTTGTTTGAAGACACATGAATTAGCATGCAAATTGATATAGAGAATAAGATTCACATATAATTTCCCCATCAATTCTGGTGGCTAGTACACCATCTATACAGGAGAGAATATAAGACCTCTTTTCCAAACTGGCTGATCCATAGTCAAAAAATCTCCCAATTGGGGGATTTCCATAGGGAAAGAAGTGGAATTATTTATGCATATCCAGCCTTGGCCTAATAACATAAGCATTCAGGGACAAAGGACAAACTCCAGAGAAGGCCTGAACAGATGGCCTGAATGAACTTCTAGGAATCTGTATTCCATTTTGAACAACATATGTCCAGATTTCAGTGGGGATCCATCCCCATAAATCTTGGAATGGTCCCACTAATCTCAAAGGAGACTTACCCATATAGACATGGAGTAAGATCCTGTGAATCTTTGCTAAAACCGGGGTTTCCAACCCCACCATCATTCTCTCAGCCAACATGGCTATGACAACAAAGGTCCATGGCCTGACGACTCCCTTCGAATCTCTAACTGGAAAAAGATAGACACTGAGCCATAAGGCTAAAAAGCCTACCAGACGGGTCTTCTCCGAAATTTTATGATTTACTTCATACCCCCATTTCTAAAACTCTCCTGCTTACAGAGTTGGCCAAAATGTGCCAGGAACACCTCTCTTATCTTCTCTAAGGCATCTAGTAGGACGAATATAGGTGGTCCCCTTTTCCCTCTTCTTCTTGAGAAACACTTCCATCCATTCATCTAGGTGAATAGCCCTTCTAGAATGATTCTTTGAAGTCTTTGAGATTTTTAGCTTATGATAAATCTTCAATAACTCTCGAACCAAATCTGGAGTCTTCTCCGGATCATTCATGGTTGCCTTTGGAGGGACGAATTCGTCATAAATATCACCTATAATTGGAAACCCTGAGATCTTTTAGACACCCCACAAACTAATGCCTACTTCTCCATGGGTCATATGGAAAGAATTAGTTTCCGGGCTCCAGCGGCTAAGCAATTCCGGTGCAAAATTTTCATTCCTATAAACATACGTCTGCCCATCCCAAACAGCTTCATAAATTGCACCTCCCTTCAGGTCCTCGATAAACTCTTCACAAGTTTGTCGCACCCAATAAGCCCACATCCATGTTGGCTTAACCTCTACTCTAGAACGGAATTATCATTTCTCCTGCCAGCCTTTGGATTGATCCATCTGAGTGTTTCGAAATACTGAAGGATAACAATGTGGGTGCAGCTCAGGCTTGTGAAGTTTCATATCTGGAGCACACGAGCTATGATGCATTATATAATCTTTCTTTACTATTCCAGAATTTGAAAATGTTCATGCGATTGAGACATTCGTTGAAGAAAAGTTGGTATATGACTGAAACCAGGAAGTTGGGAGATAGTTCTTTGCCTCTGGAATATTGACATCTTGCAAGTGACCATGGCCATACAGAGGCAGATAGATGCTGTGTGGGAAATCACAATGATATTTCTATAGATTCTTAGCCAAGTCTGGAAGAGTTCTTTAGAAGATAGAATAGTAATAATGGCCAATGATGTCCATCATTTCATCAATTCTTTTGTTCTCCAGTTCACCAGCCGTTCTGATTCTCTTTGGAGCCAATTGATCTGCAAAAAAGTTGAATAATTAACTCTTAAAGTATGTTAATTTTTCATAAAATTTGTGAAGGATTTGAATAAATTATCTAAGTCATTAAGGCGCGCAAGTCCCATAGTTGGCACGCAAGTCTCCTTCAGTTGTGAAAGTATTGGGCACCCATGTTTTTCTGCGCAAGTCTAAATACCTTAACAGCAGCACAACAGAAGAAACAGAAGTGTGAAACAGCATGATCACTTGCGCGGACGAGCGAAAGTCGAGAGCCAAGCTTCACCTCGGGAGAAAGAAATCCAAGAAAGCCGAGTGCTTTCCGCAAAATGGAGTCCTCCATTTATAGACGTGTCCAGAACCCTACGCGACTAAAGGCCATACCCCTCTGCGCCCGAATCTCAATTGCGCGGCCCAATTTCCTTTTGGTTCTCGATTTCCTCATAGTCAAATCCTCATTTCTTTTGGATCCAACTCTGAGGGGGGACTTTTGTTGACGCTCCTTTTGTCACAGAGTCTAACCACTTAAAAAAGGAAATACTATGACCTCAAAGTGATTCATCCTTGGGACAAATATTAAAAATTGACAAAGGAAGGAATAAGAATAACATTATACAAGGGTCGCGCAAGTTCAAAAATGGTCACACAAGTACACTTATGCACCACAATGGTCGCTTAAGTACACTTGCGCACCCTAGGTGATAACCTCCCGGGGTCTTCTCCAACCAATAAATACCCCCGGTGGGCCCCCCATTTCGAGAGGATTTTTTCAGAATTCAGATTTAGAGCTCTGAACACCAAAGTCTCTTCTTCAGGACTTCGGAACACTTCTAAGGTAATTATTTACCTAGAATGGAAGGTCTAAACATGATGAGTAAGGTCTAAGTGTTTGAATTCACTAACACTTGCGCACCTAAGGTTTTTAACCCTTAAGGGAAATAAACATACTTGTGTGCGGCCCTACCTCCTCACCAAAACTTGCGCACCTCTCTTCTAGAAGTACCTCAGGATAATTCTAAAGGAATTGGTCAAGGATTTTCCATGTATTACCAAGCTGGTTTACAAACGCGCAAGTACCCATGTGTCGTGCAGGTATAACTGCGCGACCAGGACTTGTGCAACCACGTAGTACCTGCGTTCCTGCCAGGACTTGCGCGCCCCTGCCTTTTTGGGTTCCTTTCTTGCCCATTTCACCCCTCTTATGCCATTCCACCTATACTTTTCAAGATTCAATCTTAAAGACACTCTTCAAAGACATTTATGGCATGCAATTTTGATTTGACATCCTTATCTGAAAGGAATTCTGTGGAATATCTCTCAAAACCTAGTGATTTACACATCTTTATGTCATTAAAGATTGAGATTTCATTCATTCAACCTCATCTTCTATGATGAGATAACTCATTAACCTGGGCCTCCTCTTCAGGAATAAAGCCCCAGTCATATTTCTCAAATATGGGCATCCTCCTTAGGAGTAAGCCCCAAGTCCCTTAATTTTTCAAGTCCCTTAACCTGGGCCTCCTTCTCAAGAGTAAGCCCCAGTCTTAATTTCTCTTAACAAGTCCGAATTTACCTTTGATCTAGGATTCCTTCTCAGGAGTAAAACCCAATCTTAAGTCATCTCCTAATTTGGGCCTCCTTTTCAGGAGTAAGCCCCAAGTTAGAGTATTCAAATATTCAGGAAGCACATATACCTTTATGGACCCTGTTCCTGGATTTCCTCACTGAAGTAAATCCTAATTTTTTTTATCTGGGCAGTCATACATACATAATCCCCACATTATTTCTTTTGATTTCATCTTTCGTGGCACAATTGTCTGGTTTTTACCAATACCTCTAGTTTCTCACACCGAGCATTAATCACGTGAGCTTAGAGTGTAAAATTAATTATGAAATCCTCCTTTGAAGAATCAATCATAAACATCATACTCCCTTACTCGAACTACGTGGGTTATTATTCCGTTTCTAAACAAAGGATACGTAGGTATCCCATTTGCGGGTTCTATCCCAACTCGGAAATAATCCATGTCCTTCTGAATGACAATAAACTTCGAGTGCCGAATTGAGTGGCTTTAAAACTAGCACGGTCATCATAATGACTAAGAGACTTCTATATAAATGTGTTGAAGGATACCATTGATCAAGAATCTCTAATAAATACAGATTATTCTTTATCGATGAATAACCTCAAATACATATAAAAGATTCTATAAATTTCTTACATATTTAATCATTGATTGTCAGATCTGAAGGAAAGCTCATTTTATACTTGCTAATGTAATAATGAATCAAGAACATAACTTAAATCTATATAGAGAGTCCCATAGTAGATAATAATTCCCCTCAAAAATCTATGATGAGTCTGACCTCCCATCCTCTTGACCAATGCAAATTACTAATCCTCATCAGTCCAAAAACTAATGAGCACCTACCTTTGGAAAGTATGTCCAAATGGATGTGGAATCCTTGGATGTTTCTGGTTCTACGAACAAGCCCATTTGAAACCAATTGGAATGTTTGAACCTTCTATCAAGGAGGTTATCCCCAAATTCCGAGGGAAACAACATGTCTCCGAAAAAAGATTAATATCATCAGTCAATAGTTAATGATTCACATCAATATTTTTTCATTTCTGTTATGGTCCAAAAGTATTCAAACTAATACTAACATATTTTTTCTCTACAAATATATATAGTGTTCTGTTTTAATCTACCAAAAAGTAATCTATGAAATATGTATTATACTGAGGCTTTGATATGGATTCATTCGATCTGTGAGAAGTCTCATTATGAAATTTATATAGTTTCATTAAAAATTTAGGGATTTCTTACCAAATCCATTCTTCTATGTTGAATCCGTAATGTTATGTAATATTCAGTCAGAAGTGTTCCCATTTATATGTTATTTTACACTTTTTTCATCATTTTAATTTCAAGTAGACACTTCAAACAATGATGTCTTGGAAGGTTACAAATTAATTTAGTAAGAGGTTTTGAGTACATACCTAAAAAATAATTTTATTTCAATTTATCATTTATCTTATCTTGTGTTGTCCTACATTTATGAAATAATGATAAATGTTCATATTTCTTCATATATTACAAACAATAATTAGGGTAAGGAATTATCGATATATCAGTACCATTTGAAAAAATATTTTATTTTCATTATAATTGGGATTTGGAAGCCCATATCCTTCTAGAATTACCTATATTAAAATTCCATGAAATTCATAGAAACATTTATCAGGCGACCCATTTGAATCATTCATGAAAAATAATATCAAAATGTCTGAAAACACTATAAAATAAGTGCAGCTTGAGAATAGTGGTTTCTCATAATCTCTATAAATTCATTAAATTGTTACAATATGTTCAATGGTTGCAATTCCAACATCAGGAATTAATTCATAAATACAATCTTATTTCACATGAAGAGTAGTATAGTCAACATTATAGGTCTTATTTTATTTTATTTCACCATTTTATATTCATCGTGTATAATTTTGGATATAATCATTGCTAATGTGATGATACATACAATACTCTGTCACATGTAGAATATTTTAATCGACATTAGATATTGAATTGTATTTTCTTTCACCATGCCTAATCCATCGTGTATAATTATGGATAAATCCCTATAAAATGATATGATCATTGATTTCACTAGAATTTTACTTTCACATATTCAAACACTTCATGCCAAGACATAAATTATAATATTCATTTTGAAGAATTATTCTAAGAAATTTCGCGAAATCACTAACTCAATTTTCATATTAATTTGTCTTTCTCCATAAATTTATCCACATATTAGCAATTAATTACATAATATCACAATATAAAAGGATTATATATTAAATCACATAATTACTAAAAGTATATATATAATTAGATAATTTTTTTAACGAAAAACCAAATACGACAACAATAAATTATGGATAACGATTTGATCATAAAAAAATTACACATAATAATAAATACATATAATTGGTAAATCAAAATATATGAAATTTAGAATATATAAATTACATAATTCATAAATTCAAAAATTATTAATAAATAATTATAGTTACAAATCATTCAAAATGAAAAACAAGTAGTCGTATTTTTTTTATAAAAACTCATTATATAGATGAAAACAATGTTTTATTGAAAAACATTTAACAAAAAACGATTTCAACCATACACAAAAGTATATGGATAAAAAATTTATAAATATAAAACATATAAAAATAAATTTAACAAGAAAATAAAAATAGAATTGGATAATAATTTTTAATTATAAAAGATTATAACATTTAGAAAAATTAAAAATATATTTATTTGTTAAAAAATCATAGAAAATTTATAGATGAATAATATTTATAACTGTTAGATAATAAATTTATTTTGAAAAAAATCAATTTCAAAATATTAAGACTAAAAATTCATAACAGATATCAAATTCAAATAAACACATTAAATGTCTGTGGAAATAGGCTGAATTTTGTAAGATTGAAGAAAATATGTTAATAAAATAGAAGTAAAAAAAATAACAAATAAAAATCCTGAACATTGATTTTTAGTTGACCAGAATAAGGGTTATGAGGCATAAATAATATAGAGGATTTTGAAAAGGGGATGAAGGATGGATGATTGAGGAAAAAAATGTGATAAGATGATGAAAATGGCTACAATAGAATATTAATCATCCTCCAAGGCCATAAAATGTATTTGGTTCCTTTATAGGTCAAGGGGAAGAGTGGTTAAATGGAAAACAAATAAGGGTCTCAATGTCTTGGAATATTTCTGAAAAACTTCTTTCATAAATTTATATAAAAAAATGTTAAAACGGATGTGAAAACATTTTTGGAATATCCTTTAATATAAGTTTAATATAAAATAGATTTTAAAAGATATTCAATATACCTCTTTAATTGGTTTTATAATGAACCAAAGTTAATACCTTTTGTATAAATTTTGTCATCAGTTTCTAAGAAACTAACATTAAAACATCGACAATGAAGCCAATATTTCTACAAATGTAAGAATAAATATTTGTTTAAATAATATAATTATAAAATAATAATTATTTTATATTTATTTTTTCAATTTTATAATCACATTTTAATAGTTTTTTATAAATATTTAAAATTATTATGAACGGTTAAAAAAGTTACCTAATGAAGCCGAAGTAAATATAATACCTGACTAACATTTTTTCCAAACGAATGAGATTAAATGAAGAAGGATTTTAATTTTTTGATACATATTCATAATTATATTATATATTCCCCATTTATTATTTAATTAAATCCTTATAACTAGTGAAGAGAGTAATTGGGGAAAAACCAAAAACATCACCTCGTGGATGTGGTAGTATCAACAACACAAGACCAACATTATTTTTTATAATAAGATGGGAAGGAATAATTATTATTTTTTATATTAATATAAAAAAAATATATATATTAATGATAATAATTAAATAATATAACTCTTTTTAGAATATTATTTTTAGGGAACAAAAAATATGAAAAAGATAATGATTACATAAGACTTGCTTTAGGCCCTTGAAGAGTCTCTTGGATGGATCCCTAGAGAAGAATAGATAAGGATAAAATATTGAGATGACATGATTACGAAATTTATATTGGTTTACAAAATGTTAAAAATGGGATAGATTTATAAATAAATTTCATGTAATGAGTGTGACATAAATGGGTGTAACTGTGCCCTTTCATAGGTGATCAAAATCGAATGATTTTGAACACTGAATAATTTTTAACACTATAATGTTACTATTCAGATGCAAGTGGTACAAAATGTGGGAAATAATGTATATTTCTTTGATATTGGGTCACTAAATATTTAAAAAAATTATTTATAAACGTGTTTTACACGTGATGGAGGATATTTGTTCTTATATTCTTTATTTTTCCCTTTTTTTACCACAGAAATTAGTTTTTATCTAAGTTACATAATTTTTACTAACTATATAAAATTATAATAATTAAAAAATTGCTCTTTTTCAAACTAAATTTTATATAAATTAAATCTTACTCAATTTTAAATTAATATAATGTGATATTTTAATTTAAAACATTTTGTATATAAATAAACAATTTTGCAGAATAATATTTTCTTTACCACTAAGTGTTCTTAATTTTATTTACTATTTTTTAAAATTTAATGGGTGATAAATTATTTACATAAATGATTAAATATTAGTTTAAATTCAATAATTAGGTGTGATAAATTTATTTTATATGACCAATTCAGATATCGATTGATTTATGATGTTATCCTTTTGTTTTTGTGGATTTTTTCATGACCAGTTCAGATATGGTTTGGATTCTTCCATCCAACTCGTGTCTTAGAGAGATGGGGTTTGAATTTGTTTCTCTAGTTGATGGTGTTTTGAGAAGGCATTGTCCTGACTTCCCTTTTTGAATTTTCATTCTGTGTTTTTGATGTTTTTGGGAGGAGATTCGGCTAAAATCTGGTTTTTCTTGGCCTTGGAGGTTGTTCGTTTTGGTTCTGGACCAAGATGACAGATGATGGTGAGCTCAATCACATTCTGGTTGAAGAAGATATCTTGTTTTCATAGTTTGATACATGGAGGCAGGATATGAATTTTTCTTTGATGGAGATGATGATGATGGGGTTTGTTGGTGTTCGGGGATGACGACGGTCGCGCCGGCATACATAACAGTTTTCTGATAGTGCTGGGCTCACGGCTCGATGGAGGTGTTGTGTGTGAGAATAGTTGTCTTCTGGATGGCTGTTTTGAAATTTAAATTTGAATTTTTTTGGATGTTGTGAAGAGATGTTGTGAATTTCTGTAATGGTAACGGACAACCCTTAAACCAACTTTTAGAAAATGAAAAAAAGATTATTGGCTGCTTCATTATCATGGTCACTAACTTTAATCTTTGTAATCATTATTTTATACACAAAAAATAAATTAAAAATAGTATATAATATTATAATTTCGATCAAAAAAATTAAATTCACTTATTGATTTAATTTCTATATGTTAGGGAAAATAATTTTCTAATATAAGAAATTAAATTAGTTTTTATAGTAAAATATTTCTTATGATTCCAAAATAATATATGTTGATTCTGTAAATCAAAATTTTTAATATTAAAATAATATATTTTACTTATAAATTTATATATATATATATTCAAAATGTTTCAAAAATATTTAATTAATTATTGTATTATGAAAATGACATAAAAGAGTTACTTTTAGAAATATCATTAATTTTTCACTTTTCAAATAGAAAATGTTTTTCGAAACAAAAAAAATAATTCAATTATAATTTTTTCAATCTAAATTAAAAATTAATTTTTTACATAATTTATATTATAAACTTTGTAAATTTATTTTTTAAATTTTAAATTTTAATGAAAAAATTATTTATAAAAAAAATTATTCTTTATATACTTCATTAAAAGTCAAAAACTCAAATTTGTATAATTCATATGATAATTAACATTTTTGCTTTAATAAATACCTAATTTTATAATCCTAAAATCAACATATATATCCCATTAATACCAATTCTTAATATTTATTATTAATTTATTCTTAAGTTTAGTGTAGGGTTGTGATTCTGCTGTCCTAGATCTCATAGAGAGTTCAATGAGATTGAATTTCTATTGCATATTATTTCTTTTATACCATAATTATTTCATTATGGATCTAGATTCATCTAATTAAAATCCAATTAAACCAAACACATTCTAAATTTTAGACAAATTATATGCATATAGAGGACTCACACTACACAATGTCTTTTCATTAGTTTTTATTTATAGATTTCATAGTATATTAACATCATTTATGCCTTCTAATTTAACATCTATATTATAAATGTAATATTTTTTTTAACACATAAATGTTTATTTTAATATTTCTTTTATAATTAAATATTAACGTAATACATAATTCAATAAAATATGTGTTGATGTTTTCTGTAATCGCATCCCCCCACAGTTAAATAAAATACGTCCCCACAATTTTTTTTAATCAAAATAAATGAAAAATTTAATGATGTCTCTAATATAGACATGTGTCAAGATTTAATTACTAATTATTTTTCATCTGTAATATCATTTTAATGAATATTTAACTCACCTTTTCCCTCATAATAAAAATATAAATGTTATAGAGTTAAATGTACTAATATAATGGGAGTTATTCTTCAAATAGATTTTATTGTTATCCTTACATTAATATGTGAACATGGGTGAATTTTTAAATGTTATTTTTATATAAAAAAAATTATCACGGCCTCTATGAAAAAAGAACTCATCTATAGAAGTAATGCCATCAAATTTATCTAAATATAAGATATTAATATTTTATATGAATCAAATTATTATAAAAATATATTAAAGAGGTGACATAAACATGGGGTACAAGAATCATACCACTAAATAATTTTATTAATTATTAAAATATATATTTATTTCGAAGATCAATTTTTGTTATGATAAAACATACTAGGAATAAAGGAGAACATTATTTAATATTTGAGTATAATACTGATAGTTCTTGAGTCCATGGTCAGTGTTCCTCATATCAAATTCTCTTCATAACCAACTTCTATAGTTGTAGCTGAATGGGAATTCCCCAGTGTTAAATATTTTTGAATACAATAATCTTAGTTTACCCTTTTATTTTTTTATTGAAATGAATTATTTCCACATTCCTCATAATTACATTAGTTATTTTTTAGAAAACAATTAGGTTAATCAATTTTACCTTTCACTATATCCATATAGCTATACAATTTTGCATGGAAAATTGTTTTTCAATTCCCCCATTTATCATTTATAAAACATATTTAAGATCATTTGATACATTTTCTAAAGATATTTTTCTAATATTTTCATATAATGGAAACTGAATATTTTTATATGATCATCTTCCTCACATAAAATTTATTGACACTCTATATTTATATTAATTATTATCTTTGTAATATAAACTATGTTTACATCATTAATCAAAATTCATCTACAATTTCTTGAAATAATCACATGTTTTATAACTTTTGGGAAAAAATTATTTAAGGTGGAATTATAGTGTTTTGGGTTGATGTTTTTGACCCAGAAGGTTTATAAGGTCATTTTTTGTGTTCTAGATAGAATATTTACATGGTTTTTTATCAAATATACATGCAAAGAATGGACTCATTGGATGTCTTAAACAAATTTGTATATTATGAGGTGTTTTTTTCTAGTGTTTTCTATATTTTTGGGGTCCAAAATCTAAGGATGGAAAATGTGTTTTTGGAAAAAGGAAGTATTTTCATATAAAATTAAAAATTTGCATGTAAGGTTGTAGGGGTCATAGAAAGTTATGTGCTAGATAATATTTAGAACTTTCACATCAAAATACATCAATGGAAATTATTTTGTGCATGTGTTGAATGTTCACGAGACATGGTTTTGTGTGATACAAGAGATACTGTTTCGTGCACCTATAAAATAGTGTTTCACACCAAATACATTGTCTAAATGAGAAGTTCCGAACTTAGATTAACTTTCACTCACATAGGATGGTGTGTAATGATTTTTCATGCATTGTTAGTCAGGTCTATAAATATGTGACTACCCCTATCATTCGAGTAACTTGTCTATTAGATAAAGTCATCTCCCTTAATTATGTAATAGTTTTGTGAAACATTTAAATATTTGTTTGCAAAAGAGTTCCATGAAACAACAAAACATTTATTAATTGGTCAGAAAAAATTACTTGTGTCTAGATAACTGAAGGAGCTACTTGAAAAGTCTAAAATAGCCATTCAATATGAGGTTCCATTAAAAAACATAAATATAGTGTATAGGGTGGTAAATTACCATCAAAATAATCAAATTTCTGTGTGAAATAAAATTTTGTGTGAACTAGAAGGGATTTCCCAATACATTTGTGGTAAAATCCTATTTATCATTTGGATAAAGATTAAATTTATAATGCACCAAATCAGATGTAATAAATAATTATTCATGTGATAAAAGTATGATTCCTCTAAAGGAGTTGTGATATCACATCAATTGAGAGAGAAGTGAGCATTCATATTGTGATTAGTTGTAAACAATGAGAGATTGTCTATCCACTCCCAAAATTTTAATGGTTGGGAGTATTGGAATAGATGTGATATATCATGAACCATATTTTTTTTGAGCCTTAGTGGATTATTATCAATTTTATATTATCATGGTACAATCCTTGGACATAGAACAGTGAGGGTGAAAAAGTAAAATTGATTTAGCTCATGGATGCTTTCATTTTTTTCATACATTTCTATGGGAAAGGGATAAAAGAGTGTTTTTATGACAAAACATGATATGAAGGGGAAGTTATTATAATCTATGATACCCTGATTCACCCCCCCCCCCCACCCACCTCTCATGTTTTTTAACCAAGGTGGGATAATAATTGATATAATAGAAAATTATTAATTTTAGTGTTTCTCTCTATGGTACTTCAATGGAGGCTATCAGTAATAAAGGTATTCAGATCATCCATGGAAATAATTTTAAATTTTTGATGATTCAGATGAATAGAATCTTTAAATATTTTAGAATTGATGTATTTATAGAAGTGGTGTGTGGTATTTTGTCCAATGTTGTTAATGGGCCTTTATCAGAAGTTTTCTTAAGGGAATTTGATGTTGATATCAAAAAAAATAAAAGAATTATCGGGATCCTTATACAATGAAATAAATATGAAGGTGATGAAATTTAAAGCATCACATGATACATGGGAAAGGATTCCAAATATTTATGAGGGTGACTCAAAAGATATAGAAGAAAATCTTTACGTTTTATAGATCAAGAATGATAATCTGTTAATTCACACTAATGAGTCTCTAGATCCATTATTTGATTATGTGAATGTAACAATGGATGATATTTATGGTCATGGTGAAATAAATTAAAATTTATAGATTTTTAAGTGTATAATTAGATGACTTCCACCTTTTTTCTATCCAAAATATTCTACTCTAGAAGTTAAATATCATAAGAAGATGGTATTGGATAGTTTAAATAGTACTCTTTTCAAATTCGTGAGGAATAATGTTAAAAATAAGTATATGTATCAAAAGAGTAGTCTAAATTGGTGATATTCAAGAACATGAATAATCTCACCATTTAATGTAGATAGGAAGAAAAATAAATGGATGAGGTGATGACATTCCATTCCTAAATTCATGAAAAAGAGAAAAAGTAACATTCAAACAGAAAATCCCACATATAGTTTCAAAGCGTAAACATTTTCAATATTGTAGAAATGTTCCCCCAAGAGGATTAAACAAGGTGATGAGGATGAAAAAAATATTACCATACATAATTCTACAGCCCATGTGAAACTTCAAAATAAATATCTAATTAATTTTCATCAAAATGAATTATATTCTTTCGTATGGAAATGAAAATTCAGAATAATCTATGGTTGTAGAGTTGTATAACTACAAAGATAATGGAGAAAATTCTAGTGTGTTATAAGTAGGAAGCTCCTAGAAAAGGGAAGAAATCAATTATAATGTGGAATAAATATAAGTAATAGTTGTTTTGTATGCTAAATTAGAAAACCAATCTTGCATAGATATATTTTTAGAGAGACAAAACAAAGAAATACAATAGAGTTTTTCAGGACACTAGTATTATATACAGTATTCGGATGAACAAAATCCTTAGCTGAATGATGAAATTTAAAAAATAGACTCTTCACTAAAATAGAACTCAGAAAAATTATGTTGAGTACAAGCTAAAAAACGAAGAACAGAAAAGATAAATTGATATTTTAAAAACACTAGAAATATCAAAATCAAATGAATTGATGAACGTGAAAAGGATGTTGTCAGACTATAATGGAATATGGAAGATCCATATAATCTTTTAAACCTATAAAAAGAGTCTGAAAAGGATGTTTAAAATGTAAAATAGATTTCAATGATAGAGTGAAATAGATAATAGATTGGCTAAAGAAGAAAATTATAGATTTGAATGATATAACTGGTATTGAGATTTATCAAAAATAAAAAGAAGTTATAGTTGTGTTAATATAAAAAAACATAGTCTGATATTAATGATTTATTTGGGAATGAATAAAACCCAAAATATTCTTATAAACCATGAAAAAAAGTAGTGTTGTAGTGACAGATATGAATATATCCTAGATTAGATGTTGTTATTTTAGAAATATGAGACACTCACAAAATTTTAGTTCCATATCCAAGAGGCACTTATATGAATATGAATAACTAAGGCAGCCATACATATCTCAATATTCCACGATATCATTTGATTATCACTATTTCAGATTTAGTGTATTTGCACACACGTTATGAAATTACTCATCAATAGTGTAGAGTAATGTGCTAAATTAGACTAAATGTGATTTTAAGAAGCATCTCAATATATCATCCAATGAGCTAAAAATAATGAAATCTATTATTACATATAAAATATTAATTTAGTCTATCATATTCCAAATACGATCAATATTGTCATTCCACACTGAGTATGAAGTATAAAAATGGATAAAAAGAAAATAGTAGAGCAGGAAGCGGTTGTGTATATTTCCCTTAAAGAATTATACTATTTCGATGTGTGGATATTTGATATTGGATTCACATCCCATATGACTAGTAATAAGGATCATGTTTTAGTCATAAAATATGAAAAGGAATATATTGTCAAATTTCAAAATGATGAAGTCCTGAATATTATTTCCTTAGGAGAATGAAAATATTGAGACCAAGAAGTAAGATGTTTTGTTGTCTGGGTTCTTGAAGGTATTAGTAAAATCAATCATTGTGTTAGTAAAATATGTTACTCAGTTTATGTTATAAACTGAACCAATAAAATTTTTATATTCAAGGGACGATATGGTGAACTTGTTTTTAAAAGAGAAATAATAAAGTGTAATTTCTACCATGTGAGTGGGGAGGAAGAAATATGCTTTCTATCTTAGGAGAAATAAAACATGTTGTTTCAGACACATCTTTTCAATCTATTCCACCCATTTCTATAAATATTTTCAAACATGATGAAGCCTGAGATCTCCTCATGATATCACATGATCGTAGTCGCATTTCTGATGCCTGTCAACAAGGGAAGATTATCAAAATAAAATAAATAAGGAAAATGAATAAAAAACAATAGGAGTTATTGAATTAGATCATGGAGATGTGTGTGGACTTATCTCACCATGATACATTGATGTAACGAGGTATTATGGTCTTTTAATTGTTGATTTTAGTAGGAATTCAAGGGTATTTTTAATTTCCCACAAGTATAATATGTTTAGTTTCATAAAAAAACATCTGAGGGATTCATGATGCATGATTGGACAAATTATTTAGAAGTTTAGTATTGATAAAGGTGTGCAATTCTAAAATATCTAGGTGTATTATTATCTCATGAATTATTGGATAAGATATCATGTTTTAGTAGAAATAACTCGTCCAAAAATTTGAGTGTTTTATAGGAGAAATCAGATCATGAACAATATAGAAAGAATATTGTTTATTGGAAAGAACCCATAATAGAAATTTTGGAAGGAATCAGTATTTACATAGAACTATATATATAACAGGGATCTTATGTGTATTAAGGATGGAAATACTTCATATGAGATGTGATATAGAAATAATCCATTATAGAAATACATTCTAATCATTAAAAGTAATTTTTTCATTCTCAATAAAGAGAGGCACGAGAAATGTCAATCCCACTGAGATGAGGGGTTATTTAATGGATATTCATAAAACATAAAAGCACATAAATGTTTCCCCAAAAGTATTTGAATGATAGTTAAAAGAAATGATGTTACTATATTATATAATGAACAGAATCTTTTATAACGTGGTGAATAGTTACATAATAAATGTGATGAGGAAATAGCCACAAGGGACGTTGAAGTGGAAAATGATGATTAAAAATAATTGTGATGATGGGAAGAAAGAATTAAAATATGTATGTATATAAAAATTATAGAGTTGTGCTAAAATTGATAGAAAGAATGTCATGGGTGATCAGGGAGTTCCAGTTCAAATAAGAAGAATGAATTCATTATTAAAGGGATCTTTTCTATCTCAGGTAGATCTAAAACGTTTTGAAATACCACATGGAGATGATAACTAGGATCAAGATATGAATGGTAAACTGGATTAGATTGAAAAAAATCATACATGGGATATTGTTTCCAGACCAATACATACTAATTTAATTGTTCCCAAGTGGGTTTTTCTCAACAAGTGGAATTAGAATGAAATAGATATTGGAAAAAAATCATGGTTACTATGCAAATGGTATTCTAATAAACAGTTTATTGATGTTAAGGAAAAATTTTCACATGTTGAGAGACGAGAGACAGTAAAATTATTTTTCCCCATAGAAATATAAATAATTTTCATATTTTCCCAAATGGATGTCAAGTTAGTGTTTTATAATGGTTTTCTAGAAGAAGAATTATATATAAAGTATCTAGTTGTATTTCTCATTCATGAAATAAGAATATTTTTCTCATATAATAAAGGCTCAATATAGATCATGGAAATAATTAATAACATGGGATTCAATACTAGATTGGTTTTTGAATAATATTTGTTTTCAATGTGGTAGTGCTAATTAAAATATACATTTCAGAAATGATATTAATAAAATAATGGTGGTGTTTGTGTATATCGATTAAATTTTTTTTGGTTGATCATATTAATAATAGTGAAAACATTTTGTAGAATTCATGATAGGTGAGTTTGAAATTTCAATGATTGGTGATTTGATCTTTTCCTTGGTTAAATGGTGACACAAGTATCTAATGAAATATTTATTTTTCTATCCAAATATTCCATGTATATTTTAATAATATTTGTAATAGATAATTACAATGATATATAGATTATGATTGATATTCAGATAAAACTATAATGAGATGATTAAGGAAAAGTAATTAATGACATAGAATACATGAAGATCATTGGGAGTCTATTATACATGATAGTTACTAGACCTGATATTGTTTTTCAAATATTCCAAGTAGAATAGAATAAAATAAATCCCATTGAAACCCACTTATATGTAGTTAAAATAATAATTTGATATATCAAGGGAACAATTGATTTTAGTTTTTGGTATAATAAAAATTATTAGATAAAGTTAATATGACATACATATAAATTTTTGGACGGATCAGCAGAAGATATTAAATCCATTTCAGATGTTGTATTCTATCTTGGTGGATTTTTTATTTCATAGTAAATAAATAAACAAGATTACATTTCATTGAGAAATATGTAATCTAATTATATTTTGGCTATACAAGCATGCGTGCAGTTTTTATTGATGACGTAGTAGCATAATGATATGGGAGTTGAAGTTAAGTCTGCGATTAGAATGCATTGTCCAAATTCATGTACTATAATTCTTAGAATAAAATATTTTTTTGTTACTCATGGATGAATCACAATAAAATCATCTATCATTTTATAAATGAGAAGGTGGATCATTGGCTTGTAATTTTTTAATATGTTCCAAAATATCTATAGGTAATAGATATTTTAAGGAAGGAATTACTCAAACAGTATTTTAAGAACCATCAACTATCTAATAGAGTTCCTTCAGCTCCTCGCACATGAAGAAGTGTGTGTAGGACACATATCCCTTTTGAATGATGTGTTTTTTCTAAATTTTATTATTTCTGTTCTTCAAACTATTTTTTACCAAAAAATATAGAGCTTCAAGTTCATTAAAAAAGAATATAATTTGTGACTATGAATGAGGGATGAAATCTATTAATAAATTATGGGAAATAAGCTGATAAGGGATGTGGAAATATATGGTGAGTTTTAAATATAATGATTCTAATGATGATAATTAAAAAGGTATATATATATATAATGTAAGATGACATTCATGAAGAAATAAGTTTATTGTTTGTTGGGAATGAAGTGATTCACTTACGAACACTACATGCAACACATGTTTCCCACTCTGAGAATAGATAATCCAGGATTAGAGTGTGTGTTGGGTAAATCATTGGTTTCTATCTGAATCACAACAAGTTAATTTTAGAATAATATTGAATAATATTTAATGAAGTATCAAAATGTGAATAATTGTCATAAACCGAAAGGGGTATATTTTTAAAAAAATATCCTTCAAGGTAACATTGTAGTTTTTTTGGTTAATTTTGTTTATTGACAGAGAGTGTTTGAAAGTTCAATTATGGATTTCAAAAGATATTGTTGACCCGATATATCAAAAATGATCCACAAAAATTGAATAGATAACATGTAGGTTGTAAAAAAATTATGTTTACAAGGTGGCTCTATTTCATAATGTTTTCCATGTTTTTGTGGTCCAAAATCTATATAATTAAAAATTTTGTTTTTAGAAATGGTATTATTTTCACATATAAGTAAAAATTTGAACACAAGGTTTAAGGAATCCTAGAATGTTTCATGAAATTGAAGATTCTTGACCTTCACATAAAATATGGAAAAGGAAATAGTTGTGTGATTGTTATAAAATTGTGTGAAAGATGGTTGTGTGCGACATAAAAGATAGTGTTGTGTGTGCCTTTTAATGAGAGTTACATGACATGTACAATGTAAAAATGATGAGTTCAATAATTACTTAATGTTTTAGCTCATATAGGTGGGAGAATATTTATTTTCTACATAGGTTTGTTTGGGTTAATAAATAGGAATCAAACCCTCTCAGTCGATTAGGTCAAGACATAGAAAAAAATCAAGGATCTGAATCATGTAATAGTTTCATAAAAACGTAAGATTTTACAACAAAAAACTTACCAAAAATTGATCATTTATTATTTGTATATAGAAATATACTTATTTCTTCACGACTATGGTAGTTTCAAACAATGTTTAAAATTTCACACAATAGGCATTTCCAAGACAAAACACAAATGTGGTGCTCAAAGTGGTAATTTTGGGTGTTACGCCCCGACCCTACTCGGGATCGATCTGCAACTACCCCAAGCCCGCCTCCATAGGCCAGGGGCTGGAGACAAGCTCTGAAGGCTAAACAAATCAGGGAGGCCTTTACCTGTGTACCTGTACACACACACACGTAGCACACTCAATGAAAAAGTGAAGAGTAAAAGAAAAGACAAGTAATAAAAAGGGAAAATTATATAAACAAACCACAAAAAGTCCATCAAACTCTAACAAGTACCAGAAAGTGCTGAGGTAAACTGAAAAGAAAAGGGTAAAAACATGCGCCCAACCAAAAAATTTCCACAACCTGACAAAAGGTGAACAAAAAAAATAGCTAGGAGCATCCCACACCTAGAACCCAACTACGACCACCACATTCGGTCCAAGCTCCTGAACTCCTAAGCTCCTATGTCGTCATGACCAACCTATCTGTCGTCTACAAGGGCATAGCAAGTGTGGGCAAAGCCCAAGAATGGGTGAGTATAAAAATTCTTAGTAGGATACCCTAAAGGATCGAGGGAGCAATAAAGGAGGTACAGAAGGGTGAGTCATAGATCGAACAGGAAAAGTAAAGGAGTACAACTTAGAGTGTAGTAAAGAGTAAGAGTAGAGAGTCCATCTCACCCCAACAAGAGGAAAGAAGGTAGACTCGTCCAGACACAAGGAGCTGGAAATTGTGAGAAGATGAACATCCCATTGAGTCTTCACTACGTATAGTAGGAGAGTAGACTCCTCCAACCACGATAAGCTAGACACGGAAAGCATGTGGCATACCCCATGCATCTTCACCTCTCCTGGATGGAGAGTAACCAAACCCAGGAACTGGGTACTAGGAAAAGGTATATTCATATCCATATACTCAAACAAGAATCCCATACAAGATCGTAAGGGGATCTCCATTCCATATCTCAGCCCAAGTAGGTGAGTAGCCAACAGTCCTAGAAGGAAACACCATTGATGCCCAGCATCCCACACATCTCCCCCGAACTTCAAGTTAAGGGCTCAAATCACCGAACCTCGAAACTATCCTCTTTGGGCGGCACTGACTCGCCCGTATAGTTTTAGGCCGCGTCACAAGAATGAGTTTCAGTGTGGAAAGTTCCCCTCGTAATTGAAAGTTCTGGGGAACATCAAGCCACACCTTGTCACTACCACGCAGTCGAGAGGTCTCCTCAAATTCGACAGGTGACCCCATGCCCAGCCCTGCTGGAGGGTGATTCCTAGAATTCGATGAGTTCCCACTGGAGAGAGATCCGACAAGAGTCGACGGATGTCACACTACCTAGTCCCGTAACAAGGTAATCCACTAGAGGGAGACCCAGATAAAGTCGTCGACGAGTCCCAACTCCCAGTCCCGTAAAATGGTACTCTAGTGGAGGGAGGCTCAGAACCGTCATCAGGGAACACTTCCCAGCCCAGCTGGAGGTAATCCTAGCATCAGGGACCACTGACCTACCCCACTGGAGGTAATCCCGGTATCGGGGACCACTGCCCAGCCCCGCTGGAGGTAAACCTGGAACTGCTCTAGCCATCCCTATTGGATGGTACTGCTCGGTGAATACCGCTGTTCTGGCCATCCCTGCTGGATGGTAAACCACTGGCCACCCCTACTGGATGGTACAACTGGCGAGCCCTTCTCAAAACAACCTCAACCCTGATGGTAATAACATTTTCCATGTTGGAAACAACCTCCTGGGTAATGGATCAGTTCCCGTGTAATGTGTTGGTCACACCGAATCCACAAGAACATATCCAGGGAACACGAATTGATGGGAGAAACTCCTGGGGACCCTCGGGGAGATCACGCTCTAATCTGCTGAGTCACTATCGAAGCGGACCGAGACAACTCATCCCAAGAATGTGGGGAAACACCCACGTTGTACGAGCACACATAGTCGTAAACGATGCCGCAGTCTGGCGAAAGGGCACGGTACTAAAACCCCTCATAGCTGAAGAAACAGAGGAACAAAACCATCTCTATCATCCAAACCAGAACAACACCAGGGGAAAAATCAACAATGCTGGTCAACAAACAAGAACATGAACAGGGGAAAACTCAACCCAACTGGTCAACAAAATAGAATGGAATTATGGGAAAACTCAACCCTGCTACTCAATAGTCAAGAACCGAGGAACCCTCTACGTCACAAGAGGTCAAATGTACGTAAATCAGAACATGACACGCACATGGGGCCCACACTACGTGTGACCCCAAGTCAACCCCAACCAATCTCACAAACATTCTCAGGTACCAATATCTACATGTACCTCCCAGCGTTCTTGCATACTCCTAAAGTATGCCACATCTCCAGCCCAAAGGCTAATGTGCACACGACATCCAACGTCAACGCAAAGGCGTAACGTAACAACTCCAACCTGCCACCTCATTAGCTGAGGAACATCCAAAAAAATATCTTCAAGCATTTACATCACTCACATGGGAGTGCACGCGATCACACACCAACGTTCCTCTACAAACACAATAAGACAAACAACCACCGGGGTGCCTTACTTGATTCCACATTTAATAAGATCATGTAAGAGGCTCTACTTTCCTGAATAGATTACACCGTTGTAATCCTCATGGAAAACACGCGAGATCGACTACTTACTCGCCCCAAATGGATATCCAACGGAAAAGTCACCAACACCAGCTTACGCCCGAACGGTGTCCCGTGATCATGAGCCTCGGCCCCAAAAACAATAGGGCGCATTGCACCATTTCCATTTCCTCAGGAAAACATGTCAAAAAGACTACTCACTTGAGTGAAATGGATATCTGGAGAAAAGATGCATTTCGGCGCACTGCACATGAGAGGTGCTATATGGGAGCTGCATCCCGGTCCCGAAAAACAACGAATTGATCACACCATTGTGATCCTCTCGAAAAAGTACACAAGATTGACTATTCACTTGTCCAAAACGGACACCCGATGATAAAGCTGGAAAAATCACTGTCAACGGCCAAACGGCCCTTGTAGGGCCCACACGAGCGTGCAGAATTAGAGCGGGCAGATTGCACCATTGCAATGACCTTGGAAAAAAACCCAAAAATGATTGCTCGCATGCCCCGAATGGACGTCCGATGAAAAAGTTACAAAACGCTGCATGCAACTCAAAAGACGGGCCATGGGGCCCACACCTCTACTCTGGTATCAACACCCGAAGCCACACTAGAAAACTCCCGCTCGACACTGGGGTCGTAACTCCACTGATGGCGCCCAATTCAGACATCAGATGTGTCAGCACCATCCAAAACAAGAATCCCCAGAAAAAGGGCCCAACCGCTTGACGACATGCCGTGCTTCCGAGGCCCCTGTCTCGGGGACTAAAATCACCCGAAACCATCTCAAAATATTCGTCTCTATTTAAGGGACGCATCGTCGTAGACGGCACTCAAATCAGACACCCGGAGAATGACTTATCAAATATAAATCATTTACATAATAATAATAGTATTATTATTATTATTATTATTATTATAAACTTATTTATTTATTTATATTTTTTTATAGATCCCACTGACCAGTTAGTGTCTGTCGTCTCCTTTTCCAAGCAGAGACCTGCCGCTGGTGGGTCTGCTATATCCCACCGGCTCACGCCGCGTGACCCCGGATTTGCAAACACGGGGGCCGGCTAGCCATCCCGCCCCTCCCTCTTGCTCGGCCGATGCCGCCTCAGCCTTGAGCCCCCCCTACCACGCCCACAGACGATGCCACCAGCTCGCCCTACCGCTGTCTGCGCACCGTTCCGAGTCGCGCCGAAGACCACACAAACACCGGTCTCGCCTTGGCCTGCCGTGCTGCACCGCACGCCAGCGCCTACCTCCGTTGAAAACCTGAATCCCGGCCGCTCGCCTGCTATGCTCCCTTCTTGCCCGAAGGACCCCCGTGACTGGCACCGACCAGAACCCCTCCGAAAACACTGGTTTTTGCCAGAAAAACTCCAAAACCCGCTCACCTTCGGTGGACTATTGTGATCTACTCGGAACCCGGAATTTAGATACAAACAAGGCGTTGGAAAGCCTATAAAAATTACTACGCGATTATGGGATTTTCACATAAATCAGACAACAATTCGATAATGCAAATTTAGGAAGAACATGGTGCGGGAAATTAAAATAGAAACAAGATCCTACACGTAGGGCGATGCCCGACACTTTGCGAGGAATCCGCCGGCCGCAACGCCTTGAAGAGGAGAGAAGGTGGAGCATGATGGAGAATAGGTCTTCTCCCTGGTTGAGTCTCCTCCCACCAGAGGAATGAGCAAGGGAAGATGAGGGGGTGGTTTAAATAAAGAAAATTAATTACAATTTTATTAATTTTATACCCCCAAATTAACCCGCATCTGAAACGCCCGACGGGGTCGAGGATAAGTCTCCCCTTGGGTAAACACTACCTCCCAAGCACAAAGGGGGTCTCAGAATTTTAATCTGAGACCCCGTTCAAAAGTTATTAAACTCAACGCCTGAAGCTACCAAATTACGAAAATGCCCCTGGGGCTATTTTTCACTGACGACACGCACCCGAAAAACTTATAACACTCCTAGGGTAAACGACATGCTCCGAACTCAACGGTGACCTATGTTTCCCCATCTGAACCACCGTTTAATAGATTCTTCAGTTTAACGATTAAACCAATAAATTAATTATTTAATTAATCCGTTTAACATTCCAAAACCGAGCGAGAGGTCCAAATGTCCCGCGTAGACATGTTTTATGACATTCCTAGGGTAAAAACCCCATTCCAGACCCATCTGTGCACTTAGATCTCTGATATGAATAACCATTTAGGATTTATCCCATTTATTTGGCATTTTTAGTGTGAACACACTGAAAATTTAATTCCGGCCACTCCGGGGCTCGGAATCACACGCCGTCTGAAGGAGTTGCTCTGTAATAACATCAAAAATATTCCAAAGTCTTCGGCAGAAAAAATGGGTTCTTACATCATTCCATACTTCAAGCATTTCAACCCCAAAAAGTAAAACCAGGGAATAACTCAGGGTACTAAGCCCACACCTGGCTCTCCCGTAGCCAGAAGAACTCTTGCACAGTTCTGCATCACCGCACACAGACCAATGGATTTGATATGTTCACGCGAGGTATGGTCTCGCCGATGTCGTGCATAAGAGCACACACACTTCTTCTCAGGTGATTCATGTGGGAGATGTCGTGCACCCACTCCAAACATTGGGGTTAGGGAAAGGCGGTAGATAACCTCTCCATCCCTCCGTATGGTCTCAAACAACCCGAAGGCTCTCGAGTGTATCTCACCTCCCCGACTAAACCCCTATGTCGCACGCCGCGACTGGTGTCACTGCTTGGACCTAAGACAAGGCCCAGTGATTCCCTCCTTCAGAATTTCCATATGGTGAAACACCCAAGGATATCTGGTCACGCAGGGTATCACAGTCGATGTCCCACAACCAATACCCTCTTACATGCTCAGAAGTGAAGAGGTAAACACCATCGACTCAAGAGAAAGGTCCTACGCCTTTTACCTTTCCAACACAGGGTTACACTGATGCCCCGCATCACCCTGGTAACATCTCAAACAAGGAGCATGGAGAAAAATCATTCCACACACAGAGTCTAACAATTCTACTGCAAAAATTAGAAGAGTTGTAGAGAATACATCTTATCACCTCATGCTCTGCAGGATGAAAGACTTCCAAAGATCGTGGCTGTCCGTGGTCCCAACTGTCAGCTCCTTGAACCTAACGTGGACCACCTAGCGGTGATGGGAAGACCTCATAAAACCATCCCCCACTACCAGCTCCTCTCACTCCTCTACTATCACCACCTATCAGGGTGATACTATGATCATAGCGTCTCCCCATCGTGGTGGTGCACTTGCTACCTGCACGAAGCTCTTTGCATACCTGGTCGGGCATTCCCGTACCAAGTGACCTCGCCCATCGCAACCATAGAACCTACTCTGTTCGGGCTGCACTAGTGCCCTCCGGCGCCACTGTGGTGTATGACCATGCCCCTGAGTCCGGTTTTCAGAAACCCACCTGCGTTGAGGTTCTGTTTTCCAATGCCCGCTAGCTTCGGCAGACATCCCGGCTCCAACGTGCCTGCTGCCACCACCAACTCTAAAATGTGACAGGAAGCTCTCTATCAACAACGCCTTCTCTAGCACCTCGACATATGTGGAAATGCCCAAGGGCACTATGACAGAATGAATCTCTCGGTGGAGACCCTGCTCAAACTTCCACGCTTGGATGTTGTCTTCATGGACCAAGTCCAGGTAAAAGCGTGCACGATCTGCGAAACTAGCCGCGTACTCGGCCACTGTCATCCCTCAGTGTTGAATCTTCAGGATCTCTTGAATCCAAATGGAGCACAAGAAGGAGGGAAGAACTCCTCACGAAACCACAATTGAAAGTCGCCCCACGAAAGCGATGACTCTCCAAGAAACTAAGTCACCAGACTCCACCAACGCCAAGCTGCTCCACGAAAAAGGTTTGCTGCTAAAGCCACTCTTTGATCTTCCATCATCTGCACATGCCGGAAGTGGTGAACCATTGTCTCTAACCAAAACTCTGCTTCTTCTGGGTCTGGCTCAACACTGAACCTCAGTGGTCTCTGCCGCTGGAACTCACGGAGCGTGCTCAACATGTGCTGAAGCTCAGTCTGCTCCTCTGAAGCTGTCTGTTGCTCAACAGGTGGGGGTGCTTCTACCGGCCCACCCGGAGAAAGGGGCTCACATGATGGGTCCTGGACATGAAGCCTCGTAGCTCACAGGTTCGTCATCACGAACCAAAGCTGGTATCCTGGCTGGCTGTCTTCGCGGAGACATCCTGAATATTATCAAGTAGTTCCGCAGTCAGAAGAGTATATATGTATATAACAATAACAACAATGGGGAGTTGACTCAAGAAGGACAGTCAAAGACTCAATCCGATGTTATGCACAACCAATTTTTCCCAGAAACGAGTGTCTCAGCATGCCGAGTCGACAAGCGGGTTATCAGGGGCCGGTTGAATGGATATGTCAGTTGCCACACCATCACTAGACTCATAGGCCTAAGAGCCGCTCTCAAGACACGATAACACTGTTTCCCTAAATCCGAACCAATTCCTTTTTAGGAACGTTTAGACAAGGTCCCAAGGAATGAACCACCTTTGATACCACTTTGTCACAACCCGACCCTACCCGGGCTCGAGCTACAACTACCCCAAGCCCGCCTCCATAGGCTAGGGGCTGGCAACAAGTGCCGAAGGCTAAACAACTTGGGGAGGCCTTTTCCTGAGTACCTGTACACACACACACGCAACACACTCAATGAAAAAGTGCATAGTAAAATAGAAGACAATTAATGTAAAGGGAAACTGCTATAAATAAAGCATAAAAGTGAATCAACATCTAAACAATACAAGAAAGTGTTGAAGTAAATATAAATGAAAAGGGGAAAAACACGCGCCCAACCAGAAAAGTGCCACAACCCGGAAAGAGGTGAACAAAAGAAAAACAGCTGGGAGCACCACACACCTAGAACCAAACTACGACCACCACACGCGGTCCAAGCTCCCGAACTCCTAAGCTCCTATGTCGTCACGACCAACCTATCCATCGTCTGTAAGGGCACACCAAGTGCGGACAAAGCCCAAGCAGGGGTGAGCATAAAAATAATCAATATGATACCCCGAAGGCTCGAGGAACCACCAAAGGAGGTACTAAAGGGTGAGCAGTAGATCGAACGGGAAATGTAAGGGAGTACAACCGAGAGTTCTTTAAAGAGTAAGAGTAGAGATTCTAGCTCGACCCAACAAGAGGAAAGAAGGTAGACTCATCCAGAATCAAGGAGCTGGAAATGGTGAGAAGATGAACTTCCCATTGAGTCTTCGCTACCTATAGCAGGAGAGTAGACTCATCCAACCACGAGAACCTAGACACGGAAAGCACGTGGCATACCCCACACGTCTTCGTCTCTCCTAGAAGGAGAGTAACCAATCCCAAGAATTGGTTACTAGAACAAGGTATATAAATACCCATATGCTCAAACAAGAAGCCCAAAGAAGATCATAAGGGGATCTTCATCCCATTGCTCAGTGCAAGAAGGTGAGTAGCCAATAGTCCCATAAGGAAACACCATCGATGCCCAACATCCCACACATCTACCCCGAACTGCAAGTCAATGGCTCAAATCACCGCACCTCGAAACTATCTGCTTTGGGTGGCACTGACTCACCCGTATGGTTTTAAGTCGCATCATAAGGGCACATCTCAGTGGGGAAAGCACCCCTCATACTTGAGAGTTCTGGGGGAATGTCAAACCACACCTCATTACTGCCCCGCAGTCGAGAGGTCTCCTCAAAGTCGACAGGCAACCCCCTGCCCAGCCCCGTAGGAGGGTGATCCCTGGAAGTCGATGGGTTCCCACTGGAGGGAATCTTGGCAAGAGTCGATGGGTGCCACACTGCCCAGTCCCGTAACAGGGTAACCCACTAGAGGGTGACCCGGCTAAAGTCATTGATGAGTCCCAATGCCCAGTACCGTAAAAGGGTACTCTACTGGAGGGAGGCTTGGTACCGTCATCGAGGACCACTTCCCAGCCCAACTAGAGGTAAACCCGACATCGGGGACCACTACCTAGCCCCGCTAGAGGTAAGCCCGACATCGTGGACCACTGGCTAGTCCCGCTGTAGGTAAAATTGGAACTACTCTGGCCATCCCTGTAGGATTTTAGTGCTCGGTGAACCCCGCTGTACTGGCCATCCCTACTGGATGGTAACCCACGGGCCATCCCTGCTGGATGGTACAACCGGAGAGCCCTACTTGAAACAACCTCATCCCTGCTGGTAATAACCTCAGCCCTGCTAGACACAAGCTCCTGGGTAGAGGATCGGTTCATGCGTAAAGTGTTGTTCACACCGAATCCACATGAAATCTACCAGGGATCACGAAGTGACCGAAGAAACTCCCCGGGCCCCTCAGGGCAATCACGCTCCAATCCGCTGAGCCACTGTCGAAGCGGACCGAGACAACTCATCCCAGAAAGTGGGGAAACACCCACACTATACGAGCACACATAGTCATAAATGGTGTCGCAGTCCAGCTATAGGGCACGGTACTGAAACCCCTCACAGCTGTAGAAACAGAGGAACCAAACCATCTCTTCCATCCAAACGAGAACAGAACCAGGGGAAAACTCAACCCTGCATGTCAACAAACGAGAACAGGAACAGGGGAAAAGTCAACCCTTCTGGTCCACATATGAGAAAGGAACCAGGGGAAAACTCAACCTTTCTAGTCAACAGTCAAGAACCAAGGAACCCTCTATGTCGCGAGAGGTCAAAAGTAAGTAAATCAGAACACGACACGCACACGGGGCCCACTCGACGTGTGACCCCAAGTCAACCCTAACCAATCTCACAAATGTTCTTAGGTTCCAACATCCACATGTACCTCCCAGCATTCTCTGATACTCCCAGAGCATTCCACGTCTCCTGCACAAAGGCTAATGTGCACACGACACCCAACGTCAACGCGAAGACGTAACGTAACTACTTGAACCCGCCACCTCAATGGCTGAGGCATATACAACCACATCTCTTCAAGAATTTACATCACTCACACAATACTACATGTGATCACACACCAAGGGTCTGCTACAAACACATTAGGATGAACCACCATCGGAGTGCCTTACTTTCTTCCACATTTAATATGATCGCATAAGAGTCTCCGCTCTCCAGAATATATTACACCGTTGTAATCCATCGGAAAAACACGTGAGATCGACTACTTACTCGCCCCAAACGGATATCCGACGAAAAAGTCACCAACACCGCCTCATGCCCGAACGGTGTCCCATGATCTCGAGCCTCGTCCCCGAAAACAGTCGGGCGCATCATACCATTGTGATCCCCTCGGGAAAACACATCAAAAGGACTGCTCACTTGAGTGCAATAGATATCTGGAGAAAAAGTTGCATTCCTGTGCACCGCACACGACCGGTGCTACGTAATACCCGCATCCCGGTCCAGAAACACAACGAACGAATCACACCCTTGCGATCCTCTCGAAAAAGTACACAAGATGGACTATTCACTTGTCCGAAACAGAAACTCGGTGATAAAGATGGAAAAATCACCATCAACACCGAAACGGCCCTCGCGGGGCCCACACTAGCTTGTGGAATTACAGCGTGTGTATTGCACCATTGCAATGCCCTTGAAAAAACACCCAGAAATGACTACTCGCACACCTCGAACGGACGTCCGATGAAAAAGTTACAAAACGCTGCACGGAGCTCAAAAGACAGGTTGTGGGGCCCATGCCTCAACTCTGGTATCAATGCCCGAAACAACACTGGAAAACTCCGGCTCGACGCCAGTGTCTCAACACCACTGAAGGTTCCCAATTTGGACATCGGATGTTCCTGTTCCATCCAAAACAAGAATCCCCGAAAAAAGCGCCCAACCGCTTGACGACGTGACGTGCTTCCGAGACCCATGTCTCAGAGATTAAAATCACGCGAAACCATCTCAAAAATATTCGTCTCTATTTAAGGGACGTGTCCCCATAGATGGAAGCCAAATTAGACGTCCGACGAATGAATTATCAAATATAAACCATTTCTATAATAATAATAATAATATTATTATTATAAATTTATTTATTTATTTACTTTTTAACGATCTCACCGACCGACCTGTGCCGATCAGCTCCTTTTCCACGGGAAGACTCACCGCTGGTGGGTCCTTTGTATCCCACGTGGTCGCACCGCGTGACCCCAGCTTCGCACGTACGCCAGTTGGCCTGCCGTCCGGCCTCTCCCTCTCCCTCAGCCGACGCCGCCCCAGCTTGGAGCCCGCCCTGCCGCGCCGATAGCCGAAGGCCCCATCTCACCATGCCGCTGTCCACACGCTGCTCCCAGCCTGACCGACGACCTCAGCGACACCGACCTCACCTTGTCATGCCGCACCGCACCGCACGCCAGCGCCTGCCTCTACAAAAAATCGGAACCCCGACCGCTCGCCTTCCGCACTCCCTGCTCGCCCGAAGGACCCCCGTGACGGGCACCGACCAGAACCCCCCGGAAACACTGGTTTTTGGCCGGAAAACACTCCAAACCCCGCTCAGCTTCTGCGGACAATTGCAATCTACTCGGAACCTGGAATTTAGATCCGAACAAGGCATTGGAAAGATTATAAAAACTACTACATGTTTATGGGCTTTGAGCATAAATTAGACATCAATTCAATAATGAAAATTTAGGACGAACATGGTGCAGGTAATTAATATAGAAACAAGATCCCACCCGTAGGGAGAAGCCCAATGCTTCGCGAGGAATTCGCCGGCCGCAACGCCTTGAAGAGAAGAGGAAGGTGGATCTTGATGGAGGAGAGGTCTTCTCCCCGGTTGAGTCTCCTCCCGCCAGAGGATTGAGCAAGGGGAGATGAGGGGTGGTGGTTTATATAAAGAAAATTAATTACAATTTTATTAATTTAAAACCCCCAAATTAACCCGCATCCGAAACACCCAACGGGGTCGAGGTTAAGTCTCCCCTAGGGTAAACACCACCTCCCGAGCACAAAGGTGGTCTCAGAATTTTAATCCAAGACCCCGTTCAAATGTTATTAAACTCAACGCCCAAGGCCGCCAAATTAAGAAAATGCCCCTGGGGCCATCATTCACTGACGGCACGTACCCGCAAAACTTAAACCCCTCCTAGGGTAAACAGAACGCTCCGAACTCAATGGTGCCCTCGATTTCCCCATATGAGCCTCTGTTTATGAGATTATTGAGTTTAACCATTAAAATAATATATTAATTATTTAATTTATCCTTTTAACATTCCGAAAGCAAGCGAGGGGTCTAAACGTCCCACGCCGACATGTTTTATGTCATTCCTAAGGTAAACACCCCATTCCGGACCCATCCATGCACTAAGATCTCCGACTCTGGATCACCATTTAGGAGTTATCCCATTTATTTGGTGTTTCCAGTGTGAACGCGCCAAAAATTTAATTCTGCCCACTCTGGGGCTCGGAATCGCACGCCGTCTGAAGGCACTGCTCTGGAATAACATCAAAAATATTCCAAAGTCATCCGTAGAAAAAACTATGTTCTTATATTACAGAAAAGTAATCTAATGGTTATGTAAATTTTTTGGGTGAATAAGAAGTGATTTACCAGTAAATGTTTGATAAAATTATATTCATAAAGAGGATGAATGTAGAACATAATGATGCACCAAATGAGGTATAGTACATGTTGCTTAAAGTGATAAAAAGAGGATTATTTTGAAGTATCATCATGAACACTTCATTTCAGAGAGCTATTAGCTTTCATATTTTGATTGGTTTTAAAGTAGGAGGGATATTAAGTCCACTCCATATATTGTAAAAGAATTGAGCATGTTTATAAAAGTGATTTATCCCAAACAATATTTTGGTAATGAGCCTTAATTGAGTTGGTACATTAGTATATTAACACTCTATTCTCTTTGTCATAGCCCACTGAGAGTGAACCTCGTAATATGTTTGTGTCATGTGTATGATTTATGTTTTCTTCATACATTTCTATGAGAATGGAATAGAATAATATTTTGTTTAATGGTGAACATGATCTGATAGGGTAGGTATGTTAATCATTCATACCCTGATTCCCCCTAGGGTATTTAACCTAGTTTGTTTAATAATAAAACTAGATCCTACAACAACATTGTTTTTTATGGATAATATTTTCACTTCCCAGGACTTTAATTATTAACATGGACCATTAAATAATTAACCAATACTAAAACCAAAAGATGTTAATCATGAGTTATGAATATTTAAATCGATAAGGGAATTATTGAAAGCTAATTATGTGAAACATTTAACCTCAATACATACCACTTTTTAATGATATTACAACAGCTTTAAATTAAACATAAATCACTCTCAATTAACCCTTGGTTTCTTTTGGTTGGGTTCCCTCATACTTATTAACCTAACATCATAATATAACATGTACATTGAAATATTTTTTACAGAAAAAATGGTTTACCAAATCATCTTCCACGAGAGGTCCATACTAGGTGTGTAGTTCTGTATTTTTTCCATTAACATGATAATGGTTTTATTAATAAACAATACACCCTTTTGAGGGTTATCTCTAACAGTACAAGTTTTCTATAGCCTAATTCCACTTGTAGTGTCTATTTAGGGATGTTAATTTTTTGAAAACCCCCAAATCTCTTCATTACCAACATTTCAGAGTTTTTAATACTTATACATAAACCATAGATTTATCCCTAGGTTATTCACTAAATGTCACTTATCTTGGTCTATAAAATATTCAATACTGATTAAACTAATGAAAGGGGTAATATATTCCATAGAAATTATGATAAACATTATCTTATCACTCATTAAATTACCCTCAAACAAAATACTAATCTCCAAAGTTATCTAAACCCTTATTTGATACAAAATACAGCTTCCAAACCCACAGTCCTAAACGAGGTGGGAATAAACACATTAGTTACATATGGGGTTTGAAATGAATAGTGAGAACAAATTTTAAGCATCAATAATTATAATATAACTAATTAATATTTTAGTCACTAATATTTAAATTATATTTTAGGTTTTTAGTTTTAGATATTTAGAAAAATACATTAAGATAACAAATAACATTTTTATCTCATCATTTAAACATTTTTCCAATATATACGAAACCAATTAATTCATAGAAAGTATTCAATATCTCCATTAAAATACTCAACGAAGGTCATTATATTATACATTTCATGTGTAAAATATATTTTCTAATTTAATAGTGGGATGGAAATATAAAAACAGATGACCTCAAACCCTCAGTAAGGGTAAATATAAGGTATAATATTCAATTTTATTAAGTTGGCATAAGATCATTCTAAATAATATAATGTTAATATATAATAAAAACAATAAAATAATAAAAATAAATTGTGATCATAACATATACCTGGATGAAATATCAATAAATAATCTCATGGATAACAATAATTGGTTCATTTGAGCCAAAATATATAATAGTAGACATCAATTTCCAATCCATCAGACCCGAAATCATGATATCACTAAAAATTCCATGTTTCTAGGAAATATTTATTTTGGGTAGGCTTACACCAAAACACCCAATATAGTTTTCCTCGTTAGAATTATCGATAAATCGAAGACTATTGTAATCCCTACCCATCACTAATTAAGTACAATGGATTTATCATATGAATGAATGAATAAGATATAGATTAAATAACCAATATTTATTAACAAAAATTAAATTTATATTTTTGAATAACAAAAATATGGATTCTAAATAATTCCCCAATCAATAAATTAAATATATTTTAATGTAATAATCCAAAAAACTAACACATTATAGGGAATGAGGTATATGGTTTATTAAATAATTTCAATAGACCATAAATGTATATAATATAGGTGAACTCACATTAGTAAAATGATCCAAATATTTATTTTTCATTATGGAAATGAATTGAAAGTATGTTATTCTAGTAATAAAGGATTACATAGAAAGAAAAAATGTAGTTATTGATTTATACGAGTTTAATACCCCCAAATAAAATAATATGAGATGGTTAAGAAGTAAATACATGAAAAATATATACAACATAAAAAGAAAACAACTGTGATTATGAATAATATTTAAATGAAGAAAAAATGAGAAAAAATGAGTGAATCATGTCATTAGGAATTGAAATTTGAGACAATGTCCCCTTACGTGTAACATAATAATTGAGGTATGAATTATTTTATAAAGAAATAGAATGAAAAAATTTAAAAAACCGAAAGAATAATTATTTTATATAACACTGTGTATTAATTAGATATAATAAATCAGTATTATGGTAATAGATTTTCAATAAGTGTTATTGTAACTCAATTGATTAAAACTGAGTTAACAAAAACCCTTACCATGTTCATATTTCATTTTTAGCATGTTGATAATATTCTAATTAATCAAATTATGTTTATTAAAGACCTCTTAATAACTATATACATATATATTTAGTTTAACAATGTCCTTTTATTGTCATATATTATTCCTTTATTATATAGTTTTTTTTGTGTGTGTGAAAATGGTATCGGCATTGGCTTAATTTGGTATATTTATCAATCAAAGAGAATTTTTTTATACTAACATAATCTATCAATGTAGCATTCACAAAACCATAAAATAATTATTATCAAATTAATAAATTTTAATAATATTAGTATTATGTTTCCATTATCATCTATGATAGAATTTTACATAATTAATCAACTAAGTGGTTAGATTTACCCAAATACGAACATATAAGATTCAATTAGGTTAGTATATTTAATTTATTATTTATTTTCACCTAATATCATTATGAATGATGAATAATGATATTATTAATATTTTTAAGGTTATTAACATGAATTTAATATATATAGATAAATAATGAAAATCAATATTACAAATAAAAAGAATTAACTAATGTGTAATATTGATATTTTATTTAACATGTTACCGTTATATCAATATTTTTTTAATTATAATGATGAGAGAAGTTTTATTATGAAATTTCAAAATGAATGTTCAATATAGAGGTTGTCTGATTAAAATATATTATTCTATGTTCTTCTCAAATTTTCTAACATTATGAAGATTTTCATGATCCAATAAAAGATTATATGAATAAGTGGACATAAAATGTGAGAGGAGGTAAAATTTTATGGAATGGGTAAAAGGGACGTATAATATTTTTGATAGTTTTTTGGCTAAAAGTTTTGTAGGAATGTGATCAAACAGACTATGAAAAATGGATGCAGATCAAAAGACATAAACTACTAGATACAACACACTAAGAAGACATGATCTGATAATGATTAAAAATATATGTGTAGTAGAATTATGTTCATGATGAATTAATGTAAGAATAATGCATCACAAATTGAAATATGGGAGAAATAAAAAAAGGATAATAATTCCATACATTAAAATTTGATAATCATGTAAATAATAATTTGATAGAGAAAACAAGTAGCATTTCATCGGTGAACAGAATGTGATTGAATCAGTTAGATAATGGAAGAGTATAATGTACACTATATAAGAAATTTATTTTCAAAGATATGAGATGGATTAAATATATATATATATATAGAGAATAAGAAAGAGTTTCTATAATGTATAGAAATTCTAATGATCCAACGGATCGGGATTTTTAACAGACTGTGAATGGATAAATGTGATGGAACAAAAAAAATAAAAGGGTGTATGGAGTGGGATATACATTTGAGTTGAATCATATGGATAATAATCAGACATATATTTTTAATGTTTTACAAATTCATTTGGAATTAATAATAAAATAAATTTATTTGAACACACTAAACATAGAAAATATATGGATTGTTACATAAACTATGTAAAGACAATAATATGATACTATATATATGATCTACATCATTGTTTACCTTGCTAAGGATATGTTAGTTTATTGATGTTTATCAAAACAGAGTTTAATAATATCAATTAAATTGAAATTATTCAAGGAAATTCAATAGTATTGTTAAATGTGGTATAATATTCCAAAATACATGAGAATTATTTTATAAAATTACAATTAAGATGAATAATTTTTTTATAATTTTCTTGAGTATGAAAATACATTAGAGTTCTTACCCAATATTCCTGAAGACTTCTTATATAATGGGGAGTTTATATAGTGTTAACTAGAATTTTTCACATTTGGAAAAATTGGAATTGTTGAGGATATATGAAATGAGTTTTCAATAGAGTTTCTAATCAATTAATGTAAGTACACCAGATAGGGAATATAAAAAAATAGATAATCATCATACCATGTTTTAACAAACAGAAATGAAATGGTATGAGATCCTAAAATAGAGTTGTTTTAGCATATCACAAAATACCATAGCCTATAGAGTAGAATCATATAAATATATAATAAATAGAGGTATTGTATAGTGTATTATTATAAAAATTTAAATGAATGGAAATTTTAAAATGCGATATTACAAATAACGATTGGAAATGATTAGAATGTGTACATCCAGGACAAAAAAAGAATCAATAGGTAGAATCAAATCCAATAAACTCTTTATAGAGTTTTCTATGGTCATGAATTTGTACATGGGTGAAGGTGATATTGAATTCTTATTGAGGAAGAAATGATTTTTCTACAAAGGATTAGAAAATAAGAAGGAAATAACATGTATTTGGGGGTATAACCAATTACTAAAATGGATTATAATTACGGTGTGTAATAATATATAAAATTATATGATCCATTAAGATAATTTGGGGGATTATAACCAACTTGGTAGAATAGATTATTTTTGGAGAGTATAACCAAGGTCAACTAGATGAAAAATTACTAAGGTGTAGGTCATGTTATAGTTTTTTCTCTATAATCCGGTAAAGATAGTAAAAAATCCTTATTGATGATTAAAACCAACATATAAAGATGTGGGTATATTTAATAAACCTATAAAATATTATTTGATGATATCTCTTTATATTTTTTTCATATTATTTAAGAGGTTGATATTTTTATTTGAGTTCTATGTAACTCTAACAAGTTTTCAAATGTTAACAATGTTTCTTTACAATGTGAATGAAATTTCATATATAATAATTGTAAAAAGATACTAATTATTCACCCCTAGTTATCCTACATATATAAAATGGAACTATAATAATCAATAAAGATAATAGATGGTAAAAACTGAATATGTCACTCTATGGATGTGACAGTCTTTACAATGCACTATCTCTCCATTTATTTATTTTTTTAGGTGGAAGGGAAGAAGTAAATAATGGGTTTTATATTGACATGATAAAAATTATATATACTAATATTACTAAAGCCTTTATATAACTATGGTTTATTTTGTTTTATAAGATAAATAATAGAACAAAAATTAAAGAATATGTAATACTCATTTTCAGACAATGAACATTATATTAGAATCCTCCTTATAAGAGATGGGATTAGGATAAATAATTGAGAAAAAATTATTTTGAAAAAGATATATATTTATTATAGTATACAAATGGTAAGGTTTTATAAAAGAAATTTAATGTAATAGGTGTGGCATAAAGGGGTGGAAGTGTTATAATTTATAATTGTGTAAAAAAGATCTTTTTAGAACACACGTTATTTTTCAACTATATAATGACACTATTCATGGGTTAATGTTTCCAAAATTGAAAAATAATAAATTTTTGGAGATATAAAGATTAACAAGCCTCACTCATTAATTTCAACTCATTATGTAAAAATCATATAATTCATTTTTCATATATTTGTACTTTTAGCTTTTTTTATTGGGGTAACTAGTTTCTACCCAATAAACTTATGATGTACTAAAAATAGAAAATAAACCCACATAAAAATTTAGGATTTATGAACATAAATTTAATATCGATTTAATATAATTCAATTATGAATTAATATAAATTTATCTTTTATAATAATAAATTTTATATAAACAAAATTCTAGACACTATTGTTTTGCCCTTAAATATTGTTTAATTTTATGTATTATTGATTACCAATTTAATGATTTTTATTATATTTTAAAATAGAACTAATAATTATTTTATATTAACTTTTTATTAGATATTATTTTATTTTATTAGATCACAATTAAATTCTTACAATAAAATTATTATTTGAAAATAATAGTTTTATCATTCTCATGGTAATTAACATTAATCATAGCTATCATACTTCTATTAACAAAATTAATGTTTACCTTATATGATAATTTGATACTAATTATCAAAAATATGATTTTTAATTTAATTTCTACATGTGAGAGAAAAAATTAATATATGTGAATAAATCGGTTTTTATAGTAAAATATTACTTTTCCATCCAAAATGAAATATGTGGGTTTTATAGAAAATATATATTAATTTTAAATATTTTATTTTAATTATGAATGTATAAATTTTTTGTAAAAACAGTTTATAAAAAATTTATTTTATTCTCATATTGTAAAACTTTAATAAAAGTGATGGTGTAAGAAATATTGGTGTTATTTCACTATTCATATAAAGACCAATTTTTTTAGAAAATAAAAAAAAATCATACTAAGCTAATTATGAATTTATAAATCCAAACAATAATTAATTTTAGTAATTAATATTCTTAAATTTATAAATTTATTATTTCAAAAAACTCAAAGAAGATGTATTTGTATAGTAAAATAAGAATTCTTTTTTCAATAAAATTTAAAATGTAATGCATGTAAAATACATGTTATTAATAACTTATTAAAAAATTAAATACCAAATTATATTAACCTAATTTCTTGTTACATATCCCATAAATGACTTTTTGTAATATGTATGTTTAAGGTATCCTCTTTTGTCAGTCGAAGGTAGTGATTCCACTTGCTTATATGTCATTGAAAAATTCCATGAGAGTTAATTTATCTCAAATAAATTTTTACTCATGATGTAATTTGTTGTGTTTCTAATTGGATATTTCTAATGAAAACCATATAAATGATTCATTATTCCCATGAAATGATAAATTTTATTCATAACGAATACATTGACTACCCAATGTCATTTCTTTCATTATTGGTTCATATATTTATTAATAGGGTTACATCCTTTTATACATGCTAAGATAACCTAACTATTATAGTTATAAAATTAAATTTATTTATTTTATGGAATCATGATTTAATATACTAGAATTTTGATAAAAATAATAATAAATTTTGGTATCAGATGCTTGTAAGGGGTAAAATGGTAAGTTTCCCCTTTCATAAGTTCTCTGATTATTTTTCTGACCACACTCTTGGACCTCAAATAAGGTGTTCTCCCTTGGATATGATTTTTATAGCATTATGAACTATTCACATTTTTTTGATTAATTAATATTTAATATTTAATTAATTAAATATTTATTTTTTCACATGTGACTATTTGACTATATGTTTTGAATGGTTAATCATGTTGAGAATTAATCTCTAACATTCAGTCTAGAATAGTGTGTTTTTCTTTGGTGGTGAATAAAATCAGGTTGGTTTCTAGGGCCGATATGTCCCCTTTTTTCCCTTTCTTTTCATTTTTCCTTTATATTATTTTCATTTATTTTTCACTTTTCATTCCATGGATTCTCACCTTCACTCCAAGGGGATTACTAATTCACACGATTGAAAGAGAATTTGGAATGTGAGGGATTGAAAGATATATAGGGGAAGTGACGCACCACAGTAGAGCTTCGGAGGAACAAGATTGTCGTGTCTCAGTCATTGATTGTGGAAATAGGTTAATCATCATAGAATTCCTCCCAAAGGTTGTTCATTTTGTGTTTTTAAATAAATTAATATAGATTTATAATTTTAAAAAAATTATCCCTTTATTATGGCTTATTAATACACATAGTGGATCAATCTATATATTTTATAGAGAAAACAAAAGTAATTTAGTGATTAGGGGGATTTTCATTCTAGAAAACCCATGAAAATAGTTTGTGGTACCTAGAACACAATCTATGTATTATTACTTTTCTAGTAATATAACATTTTGAAATTACAATTGTTTACATTGACTACAATCCATTTACTAGTACATGTCTATGTACTTGGATGTGTAACTGAGTACATGGGAATAATAGTTTTGGATATGAAACATTTTGTAATATTATATGGCCATGTTTCTGGGATACTTTTGAAGACACACCATGTAAAGAGTCATGGCCATGTAACAGTAGATGGATAGACCCCAGGTATTTCTAACCATGTATTAGTACATTTCAAAACCCTTTATGTTTTAGTCGATGTAGAAATGCATAGACAATTGAGAGGTTTTAAAGTACACATTATCCACTTTGATTACACACCATATACTGCAAAAATGAATCTTTTTTGAGGAGTTTTAGTGATTTTACACCCCAGAGTCAAATTTTCAACAAATATTAGTACATTCTGAGTATTTTTTATGTATATCATTGTTGTAAAATACTTGAGTAGATTTTATGAATCGTATGATATATTTTGGGATGTTTAGCTTAATGTAGTTGTTCCCTCTCTAGTAATTAAATCCAACTATCAGCTAAGAGTGAGAATCCTTTGATCTGAGATAATCGATGAGCTATCTCTCTAGATCAGTACATATATATCTCTCACTTTGATAAAATCTCTCGTGTGATATTTCTAATTTTATCAAGAAGATTATATGATTTTTTACTCATAAGGGTCCCATGTTGTATACCTCTACCTTGTTACTATTTATTAGGGTTCCTTATAGGGAAACTTCACGTACATGCTGATATAGGGAATCCCTTGTAGGTTATATATATATGTTATGTATTCTTGAGGTTCCCATATATGATTCCGCTTATGAAATACATCATTTTATGGATTCTAATTAGGATTCATTATTTTTATATTGAATTAGTGGGACCAACAAATACCCTCAACTTTTGAACAAAACTGAGTCTATGTGTTGTAGAGTTTGGTACTGATGGTAGTGGATGTCACCATATAAGTCTCATAAAATATGTAATCCCATGGTTCCAAGGATGTGGTGGGGGTCACACATTAGATCACCCTCACTATTTTAAATATGCTTTCACTTTTTATTGCTGATACTGTAATGATTACCAGAGGTTCTTCCATGATTGTGGAGGTGGAGCTTTCCATGAGGTAATATCTTCCTTTGGGATTCCTATGAGTGCATCCCATGATATATCTTATTCATTTATTGGGGTCACTATCCAAGCTTCCTGGGACATGGATTACAAGACCTATAATTTTTATCAATAGTATTCACAAATAGGTTTCTTAGGATTTGGCTGTTATGACTTGTTGTTATAGTAATCCCAGACATACTGAATAAAATCTATATTCTAAGAGTTATTCAATTAGGATATCTAGATATACCTCATGGGTTCTTGCTCCTAGACCTTAATTGATTCAATTTTACTTTTACTTCATCTTGATGTCCAACTTTTAATTAGGATTTCTCCCTTATAAGGTACATGGAAGAAGGTTGTTGATAGTGTTTCTAAACCCATATTATAATGGTTTATTTTAGTAATTGATTTCCCACTAAAAATATAGAGAACGACAATGGTTTTTGGGTGGGTTAAGTTTCCCGAAAAAGTGGGATGATAATGATATCCCCATGGATGGACATCATGTCTACATTTGATGCCCAGGAAACTCCATGGGATCATGAGACACACCATTATATATACTCACTAGGATTTTATGGGATTGGGTTTTTAATCAATTTATTTAATGAATCTATGTTGTTATAATATATAAAGAGACTATTATTAATATATTGTTGATATAACATCCACCTTAGGAGTTATCCGAGTTTGAATGAATGACTACCATTGGATTGATAATTGGGATTCAGATATCAAACATGATAACACATGGATAGAGTTTTATGACTTCTATATAATTTTAAGATTTAGATGATTTTCTATCGGTATATGGTATCATTTATTATTGTGATTGGAGGCATGTACGAGTGAATCTTGGTTAATACATGTATAACCTTATTTTGACGAAGCGTTCTCATAGATATATTCAGTGATGGTTGAAGCAGGTATTGTCAACTAGGATTATAGATCCATATATCAACAAAATTATACATGAATTGAGTGATTATTAATGATTATAGAGAATAATTCTTTAATGTTATAATGATAAATGTTGTACGGGATTCACAGGTTATATATACCTTATAGTGTGTGATTATTAATGATTATAGGGAATAATTATTTAATGTGATAATGAAATCCGAAATGGTGTTTTCCCATTTATTTTTAAGTGTCACTTTATACAATTGGGTTTACTTTCATATATATTTCCTTTTGATGGTGAGCTTTGTGGAACCTCAGGGAGGCAATTGGTAGGAAGGATGAAGACTTAGTTCTCATTCACAGAAGGTGAAGTTACCTAGTTTTTCAACAAGGCACATGATTCCAATGTGTTAAACCTCTCATATAGTGTTATTAATAAGGTTAAATTATTTTATGTGTCAACAAGAATCTTTAATGTGTTTTCTTGCATATATTAGAAATAAATTCTACTTAACAGTCCTTCATTACGGTTATCAAATCATGTCACTTTGTACGATTCTGATACGTACCAAGACATTTCATATGAACTAATCCTTGAGTATGTATTAAAATATATACACTCTTCGTGAGTGTCAATTGTGTATTTTTTTGTTATCTCATGATACTTCATATGGATTTCCCTTATGAGTATGCTCAGTTTTTATTGAGCCATAATAGGTTGATATTTATTATTTTGACCGTCGTAGTTCATTATTATCTTTAGAAACCCTAGAGAGGCCTAGATTTTGTGCTATGTGGTTAGTCCATGTTACCATTTCCAGAGAATTGATTTGTAGGGATAGGTGGGATACCTAGAGGCCCATAGTTATTACTTAAACCCTTGTAGGTTGAGGATCAATTTTATTAAGGGAAACATGAATGTTGGGTTGGCATGGGTTTGTGGATAAATTTTTTGGAAGGGAACTAGGTTATAAATTCATTTGAGACTGATAAACTTTTTGTACATGGGTTTTGTGATATAGTCATATTGATTCCATGTGATTTTGATGAAGTACCAAGGTTTCATGTGGTTTTAGATTGGTTTTTGTAGGCAGGATTATTTAGGTGTCTGTCCTTGTTGACCATTGTTTTTTTATTTCTATGGTATTCCATGTGCAAGTATAAGATTATGACTAGAACGATGTCAGGTGATGGGTGTTCATGGAACAAATCTTGAAATAGGTGAGGTTCTTGATTTTGAAATGTTTTTCCAAGTGAGATTATATATATCTTGGAATGATGTGTTTTGTAAAAATATTAGTATGGTCTTTTAATTGGTGATGCATAGGAGTTTGATTCAGGAGATAATGGAATGCATCAGTTATGTGTGGTATCATCTAAATAGTAATTCTTTTAGTCATAGTATATGAGTCGAGGACTGATATTTTCCATACATTTCATGGGAAGGGTTTCCTAAGAGTTTTGACATAAATAAGGAATATATATCTATTATAGAGAATATATTATAAATATGTTTTGGTTCATGAGATAGATTACTTATGATTGTGTTTGGACTTGAATTATCATGGAACATCGTTTCAAAAATTGTTTAAAGGATTGTATAGTCTTATTCGATGTGAGCTTGAATTAGCAAGAGCTATAAATTCCTTTTGATGGAGTCTTAATGTAATCATATTTGAAGATGATAATGTTATATATTGACATTGTCATAAGTTCAATGAGAAGGAATTAGATCAACACAAAGCATGTTTTCATTTCAAATAACCTTCCTTGTCTGTGTAAGAAACCTATTATGGTTTCAATTAAAGAGTGTTATAATGTAATCTATGAGTTGTGGACTGCGTTGTTGGCTATTTAAGGGTGTTGAATCTCATTTTTAGTCAAAATTCAGTGTTTTTTGACTTTGGGGCTTGATTCTGGTTATCGATATAATGATAAGAGTATTCTTATGGTGGGGAGTATTGGATTGGTCTCAGTTAACTGCCCCATGTGTATGAGATATTTGTTGACACAATTAAGATGTTTGTCAGATATTCAACATGGTATACTATATAAGATTCTCATGATGAGGGCATGGGTGTTGTTTACCACCATGGATTCTCAAGGATGATAATTTTTTGGGTGAGGATATTTTTATGACCTATGTTTTTTCAGATGACAATCTTTAACAGAAATTATAATTTCTACTATCAGATTCTTTTAATTGGTAAAACGTTAATTTACACATAATATATGATCTTCGAATATTTGTGTAACCACTATATGTTTTATGGAATATAGCTTTTACCCTAGGATATTATTTTGGTTTTATTCTAATGCATTTTAATTTTCATGGAGCGATTAAAGTTAAATATTAAATTATTTAAATATTAATTTTTCTTCATATATTCATTTAGATATATATATATATAGAAAGGATAATCGATTTGAGGTTCCATATCCAATTATTAGTCCATAAATTGTATTTTATTCTAGGAAAGTAATAAACATAGGTCAGGCATCAAGTTCATGTCAGTCCCCCTATCTTTTTCTTTATTTCTCTTTTTAATTATTTTCTTTTTTCCTTTCCCTCGATTCTCTCTAAATCATCCAAGTGGATTACTCCATAATTTGATTGAGAATGAATAGGGATATGGGAGATATAATTAGGGATAGGGGTTGAGATGAACTACCATAGTTCTCAGGAAGAGCTTGGTCATCATTTTAAATCCTTAAATAATAGAAATGGTCCATGCTTTGATGCATTTCATAGAAAGGCGTGTTTTTTATCTTTTACGTATATAAATCTAGATTTACCATTTTAAAGTTTTAATGCATTATTATGACTTATTTAGACCTCATGTGTGTATATATATATATTTTTCTAAGATAACAAGTGTTAAGGGTATTTTGGGGGTTTAATATTCAAGAAAACCCATGAACATGTTGTATGTATCAGAGAACACACATCTTCTTTCTTTTATATTCAAGGAATATTAATTTTGAAAAGTTATATTAAATTTAAATTGATTACATGTCACATAGTATCACATTGACATGCAATTCATCGTTTAGATAGGTACATGAAAGATGGCTTTTAGAAAGTACATATCGTGTACAATGAGTATACACCATGTAATAGTGTATGGCCATGCTGTCGGGGTACTTGGGAAGACACACCGTGTAGTGGGATATAGTCCTATAGTTGAACAGGGCCATACATTGGATGTGTTCAGGTCATGCTTTAGTACATAGACAAGACCCATGTTATCCCTCCCATGTAGAATTACATATCTAGGTGGGAAATTTCATCATATATGTCTTTTACGTTGAGTACGCATCATGTATTATCCCAGTGTTTTCATTCTGAGGGTTTTCAGTTATTTAATTCCCTATAAAAATATTTAGAACCAATATTATTCCATGATGAGTTTTTTCCACATAGATGATGATAGTGAAACCCATATGGTGAATTAAGGACTCATATGAAGAATTTTGAGGAATTTATGTTTAATGGATAGGTTCTCCACCCAGAAATCAATTCCAAATATCACCAGATATTAATACCCCATTCATATTACATGATCCATGAGCTATCTCTCTTGAACATTGCTTTCATATATAACCCATTGAGAATGTACCCCTTAATATATTTTCCCTTATATCATATAATGTCACAAGATTTGAATTTTTTAGGGTCCTGTATATGAAGCCTCTACCTATATACTACTATTGAAGGTCTCCAATGGGACACGCCCTATTACATGCTTTCCTAGGAAATACCTTGTAGTATAAATCTATTTGTTTAATTTTATTTAGTGTCCCATATAGGATGGTTCTTCCTACAAATACCATTTTTAGGATCTTGAGTAGGATTCCTTTTCAATTTATTGACATGGGGGGCACATCAGATATCCCAAAAATTGCCAACCCTAAGTTAGTGTGTTGGATGATTTTGTAGTGATGGTAGCATGTGTCACCTCAGAACCTCCTACAAATGTGTGAGCCCATGGTTTTGTGGTAGTAGTAATAGGATAGGAATTTGGGCACCCTTAATATTTTATTTATTCATTCACTAGTTTTACTTCTAATGTGGATATGATTATGAGGTGATTCTTATTTTTTTTCTAATGAGCATGACGTGAGGTGACGTCTACCGTTAGGATACCAAGGCAAGATTCATGGGATCTATCTTATTCATATATTGGGGTGACCATACATGTTTTCTTGTAACAAGATTGTGATCCTTTTTATTGATATATTTTAGATACCAAGACATGCTTCATAGGATCTGGATGTTGAACCTTAATTTTTTATGATTTCTAGATGTACTACATAAAATAAAGATTTTCATACTTATTCAAATAGAATTTACAGATATACATCGTGGCGTCTATCTCTCAATCCATACTTGACGGAATGTTTTTGTTACTATTATTGTAAGTCCAACTTGTCACTATGATTCCTCTATTTTGATGGATATAATGGTAGGTTTATTGGAGTGTTTTGTAACCCCTATTATACTATGTCCCTCTAGGAATATCTAGTACACAATATATCTAGAGGATGCTAATAGTTTCCTGGTGGGAACATTTCCCCCTAGTAATAGGATTTTGATGAGCTCACCAAGGATAGGATTTATCTCTTTAATTTTTTCCTAGGATACTCCATAGGATTCTTGGACACACCATTATAGATACTATCCATATTTTTCTAGAATTTGTATGTTGAACATTTAATTTAATGAACCTATATTATTACACTGATTCATAAGTGTATTTCTTACAAACAACATAAGGTTCATCCCCCTTAGGGACAATCTGAGTTGAAATGTCATGATTTCATGTCAATCGGGACCTAAGAATGAAACATAAAACTAGATTTCACATGGATAGTGTAGTATGACCTCTAGATCAATTCTAAAATTAGATTATTTTCCATCAGTATATGTTATTCACTGTTATGGTGGTTGGAGGCATGTATGGGTGAACCATGGAATGCGACATGTATCCTCCTATGGAGACATTATATTCGCATAGAAATTTCTAGGGATGTTCAAAGGAGGTATTTTTGAATAATAATATACTCCTAAATATTGATTTAATTATAGATAGATTCAGTGGTATGAAATCTATCTCAATTACATTTTCACTGGATGTCCATACAATCAGGATTACAGACCCAATGATCAAATACTATTGATTATTATTATTATTTTCGCCCTACTAATCTATTCATTTATATATATATATAGGAATATATATACATATAAAAATAAATACATATTATGAAAATTTTCCTAGTTGACCGGGATAACCATGATTGGGATCAACTTTGGTTTCACATTATTTATCCTATATTTAATAGCTAGTTTTTACTCAACTAGGATGAGAATATTGGATGAGAATGCACATATGACACTATATTTATAGTTTCATTTTTGGGATAACCATTAAAATTATACAACACCCTTATATGTTCACCTATGTTTTAATTCAATCCTTATGTATAAATACTATGTTGATCACAAATGCAATATGATTAGAGATGATGACCTATATTTGTTGATCAACTGGATATGATCATGAGGTTTTATTTTGACCAAGATGAATCATATTAAATGTTCCTTGAAGATCTAGTATGTGTTATGGATTAGAGTTTGTAGTGGTGATTTGTGAAATTATTTCAATTCAGATTATATACACTTTAATGTATGGCCATCCTATTGGGTGATAAGTGTTTGATGTATGGCATGGTTATTTGTGATTTTAAATATCTCTAATTTTGTATAAAAAACATTATTATTTAATTCTGTTACCACTTCAACACTATTATTATTACTTCATGGATCCTATCTAGTTATTTCCACCTTTTTTAATCAGATATGAGGGCATAGTATCTCCACAGACTCAACCTAGTCCCTCACTACTACTTATCAGCCTTTTGTGTTTAGAGAGGTGTGCTTGAGGCCATATGGAGAATCATCTCGAAGGTCTATTTTAGTGCAACAAATGTTAGGATATTGTGGTGATATCATGATTATTTGTTAGATTGGTGTCCTTTGTAGAATACTCTATTTATATAATATTTACTTAATGAAAATAAATATTGATCTTTCGGGTCATTACTGTCTATATCATGAGTGAATGATAATCCTTAATCAATTGTAATCCACATTGGTGATATGGGTTGGGTGTATGGAATCAGATAATTTCAGATCATTCTAATATTTTTCAACTAATTTTGAGTAGTGAACATTCAAAAATATTATGCTCTATGTTTTTTAGACATTGGGGTGTGTGTGTGACATAGATCTTGTAACCACCTAAACATGTGACAATGGTTGTATCAAAAATAAACTCAAAAGGAATTTAATTCACTAATCCACTAACCTGTCAGTGAATTCTCAAGGCTCTTGCAGATCCTTTTCATGTTAATCAATAATGAATAAAACATTAGCCCCTATAAATCATTTTATTTCGGATGGGCTTATTTGGATTAGTGTAACCCCCGATCCATATATATGTCATATTATATCTACACCAAGTGACATTTTATTTTTATTAGATTTATTTTATATATTATAATTATAAAATAAATTTAAAACTAATATAATTTTATATTATATAGATATAACGTTGCTATAATGATAGATAATATAAATCTATGACATAAATATATCATAAATTAAATTTATTAATAATTTTAGGGGATTAAAAGAAATAAAAAAATCAGACACATGAACACCACAATGGTAGAAGCCCTATTCCTCCCCATAAAGAATAGAAATAATCGACATGGAATATTTTATTAGAATACATGGACTGAAGTCCCCATTTCCCAATTTCCTAAGCATGTCTCCAAAGCCCTGATTGGGTATCTAGTAACATCTCATATCCCAATTAATACATAATTATCAGTATCTATCAAACTATGATCCAAATCTAAGAGTTGCATTGATCCCTTCACATGAAACACTAAATCATTCTATACTAATGTGAAACGGTAGGTCACCCATCCATCAATAGTGTGAGAGGAGTGTCAGATGATATGTGTACACACACAAGCCAGAAGGTATGTGATAGATCCCCAAAGGGATCAGATACCAATCAGGATCTTATTTATTTATATTATTGGTTTGAAAACCATATATGAAAGGTCTCTTAGTATACCCACTGATATATATCTAGTGTACCACTCATAACTATATCATAGGATAAATTTATTCAACCTTATATGAGAAACACATCGATCCACCTATCCATCTCACTGACGATGATTCAAATGAAGCTAGTGTTCCCCATCCATTTACCTGACATGAGAGGCCATTTTCGTTATACTGCAAAGAAATTGAGTTATCCCTTCACCTCTATAACAACCCAATCAAAAAATTTCTAATCCTACTTTGATATCCCCCGTATGATCTAAACGTCACCTCTATAATGGTCGTGTGTGACCACATCATAGCATCATTATCGTTCCTACACTATCGATACAAGGAATCATCATATGTTTGTAAAATCCATGACTTTTAGAAAGGGTCCACCAACACCAACCGCACAATTCATGGTCCACCCAACACATTTAAACTCAATCATCAACACCGGTCAATAGAAACGACACCCCGTTTTAATTGGGGTCACAATATGATACAAGTGGGAATCAAAATCCAATAACAAGAACGAATAGGAGGGTGATGGTGTAAATATAACATAAATATAAATTCATCAAACATAAATTTAGTTTTATGTAACATAATTATAAATGTTATATAACATTTTATATACCATAAATTTATGGAATTCAATGTAATATTTACTTTATATTCATGTGAAAAAATGTTATATTCGCATTTTGTAATATTATATTAACTTATATATATGGGTACATCTACAATATAATTATTTTATATTACATTTTATTAATGAAACAATAATTCCATATAATGTAAATATAATGTTATATAACATTACATAATAGAAATATATCATCATATAATGTATATATAACACAAATATACATAACTATAATTTCTTAGACAACAATATATATAACATTATATAAAATAAATAAAACAATATATAATATAAATAAAAAGTTATATATTAAAACATTGACCTTATATAATGTAAATATAATGTTATGAAATTCAATATACATTATATGATATTTTATTTTTGAATATTTACATTACATATCATTATATTTATGTATATGTTATGTTATGTTATATATATCCTTATATTTGTGTATATATAACATTAAAATAATATAATATAATGTTATATTTACATATATTTATGTTGAATTAATTATATTTTTGTTAAATAATGTTATATATTGTCAAATTTATATTATACTTACCTTTTATAACAATATTTTTACATTATAGAACATTATATTTTTTTTACATGTAATGTTATATAACATATATCTAATGTAAATATAGTGTAAATATGACATAAATATAACATCAATGATATATAAACATAATTATATATAACATAAATTTGACATAAATATATGTAAATATAAAATAATATAACAGAAATAAAATTTTATATAATGTAAATGTAATATTTCATATTCATTTTATTTGGGTTATATATTGTTATATTTTCTTAAATATAACGTTCATATTGCCCGGGTATAATATACATATAACACAAATATTCAATTATATATCATTATAAAAATTAAACAAAACATAATATAATATAATTATGACATCATATAATGTAAATATAAATGTTACATATCATTCTAATAATAATATATAATGTTATATAACATTATATTGTTGTTATGTATCATTTTGTAGAGATGTTATATAACATAAATTTAATATAAGTATAATGTTATATAATCATCTTAAAATTTTATATTTAATTTATATGAAATTTAATTTACATTACATTTATGTAATGTAGCATTATATTTATGTTATATTAATGTTATATTTAGGTTTCATAATGTAATATTTTTGTTATATAATGTTATATTTTTATAAATATCACATTATATTTATGTTATATAAATATTATATAACATTATATGTATATTATGTTACATTATAATTATTTCATATTCATTATATTTATGTTATACTTACATTATATAGTGATAGATGTACATTATAAATATCTCTATGTCTCGGTCTCTTATATTTACATTATAGCTATATTTTATAAAATTATAATAATATCATATTTTCAATATAGTATTTTTATATTTACACTATATAATGTAAATATAATGTTATATTTTGTAAAAATAATGTTAAAAATTTAATAAAGTAAATTAAACATTACTATTTATTGTTAATTATTATTAGTTATTGGTTGTTAATATTTATTATTCATAATAACTAAAATTTATTACAAATATTTATTAATTATTATTTATTGTTATAAATTAATTATTAGTTGTTCAATTTAATTATTAAAAATTATTTAATCTTTGTTAAATACTATTAATAATTTAATAATTTCATGTAATTTTTAATTTCAGATTATATTTTATTTGCTATTTATGGTAAATATTAATTAACAAAAACTGATTATGAAATAGTATTTTCAAATTTATAATAATGTCAAGGTCTGAGACCATGAGTACCATTATCTTACATTATAAAGGTGTAGTCCTAGACTATGACTCATTAGAAGATATAAAAAACATCATTCTCAAGTATCTATTCTCATCCACACCAATATAGTAAATTTTATATACATTTTCATTATTTATAAAAATTACTCAATTTAACTTCACATACATAAATTCACTTTCATGAAGATAATTTTCCAATGTATTTGTCATATATTCTTCTATATTTCTATGTAGAATCGAAACATTATTAAGAAATCCATGCTTTTAGGATAATTACACATGATCCTAAAAAAACATCTTATCCTTCATCTTATCATTTATTTTCTCGATTAGACCACACTCAACAATGAACACTTAAAAAATTTATAGAAATATTTGTAAATACAATATTTTTTGAAGTTCTCAGGAATAAATTTTCTAATAATTCTGTTAAAAACAGTTCTTGAACCAAAACTGTTTTTTTCCTTTGGAAGGGATTTAGAGAGTCCAATTACAACCAAATATATGGATTGAGGATATAGGGGAAGGATATCATGTGTGAGATTGTAGAAATTCTTAGCGGTTATCCTACCCAACCATTGAGAGGTTCTATTAGTAAATTGGTTAACAATCATGATTTTTGAAAAAAACTATAATTGATAACCTTGAGTAGCGTGGATGGTTGGAATTGGAATAATAAAAAATATTAATAAATATATTGAATTTGAGGAAGAATTTGAATTCCAATGGTACTGGACTAGGGTGATTTTAAATATACCAGTGGTTTGGCTCCTTCATCCCTGTAGGTAGTGACATATCACAATAGTTTCTGGAATAATGGTTGAGTAAACAGTTTGATTCCCCACAATGAGTTCAGGATTCCCACCATGATATGAACAAAGAAAATTTCTTTTAACAGGAATGATACAACGAACATGAATATCTATCCTATAATGAAAAAAAATCGAGTTTATTAATTTTATTCTCAAAAAATAAAATTATAAGTGAAATAATTTTGATTAAAATTAATATTCATATAACTTTAATACTATAGAATGAATTCTAGAAACCTTTAAAATGATAATAAGACCCCCGTATGCTATTATAGTAGATACCATAGAACTGAATTCTATGTCCTTGGTGATTATATTTATTCATTATCTGTAATTTTGATGAATTTTCAAAACATATCTTCATTTTTTCAACAAAAAATAGTAAGTTTTAATTTCCTATAAATATATTTCATAATGAAAGGTTATAAGAATTCCCTACTATGAATAAAAAATGTGTTATTCAAAAATATTTTTCATTAATATATGTTCTATAGATGGATGATATCATTTTATGAGGAAAAAATTATACAAGTTATCAGGTGTGAGATCCATAAGAATTTGAGGCAGAATCTCATGGTTTATTCCCATAGTAATCTACAGATTATGAGAATTTGACAATGATAACTAATTTTATGAAATACACATTTATTTGTTTCGTTATCTGTTCTGATCTGTGGACATGTGTATTGATCCTTATTCATCAGTATTGATATTAATGAATTCCAGAAGTTACATACATTGATGTATTGATTAAAACTACAATTATTTATGTGATTATCCACTAAAAGAGGATAATATTCATTTAATATATTATGATATTCATGTGAAGTATTAATCCCAAACACCATTTTTAGTGCATTTTATACTTTGAACATTATTTCATATTATGATTATAATTCCTTCATGAAATACACTATTACATGGTAAATTTTTTAACACCATATAAAATATAAAATGATATATATTTTATTTTGATATTTAATTTTCAGGCTACTCATTATATAAGGAACAATTCATGCTTTTGGAGCACATGAATATTCACATTGGAAGACCACCGAAGTGGGCCTTGAACCAATAACATTCTGGGTGAAGTGAACTGGATAACATCCCAATAAAAGTACATTAGAGACCAATATTCAATCCCCATGATTATATTTATTTAATGTAATATATAGGACATCATGGGGAATATTTAATTCTATAGTGAAAAGATCAAATTTGAATTTCTTAATTGAGTTTTAGGCAGCCCAAGTCGATGTTGAAAATATGTGCCAGATTCTGTGGCCTAGTAAAAAAATACACCAATTCAATCATATCTGACAAAAAATAAATTTGGGATGATAGTTTACAAGACATTAGGAGAAATATAGTATACATTTTATTCTTCTTTGTAACCCCCACATTCGGCCATCTTTAAGTTCATTTATGCATCTCTGTTTGGTGGATGCAAGCTATCTGCCACTCTGGGTCAAGGATAAAAAAATCCACTCTCCCTTACATTCCACCAACCTATGTCTAGAAAACTCAAGTTGGATGATTTTTACTCTTGGTACCTCGACCCATGCCTCTTATAATATATATTAATGTTATTTTTTGTGAAGTAGTTGATAATATTTGGTGCTTTGTTTAATTGTAATGTTATGTTGCGATTTTGTTTCCTTGAGTTTTTCTTTATTATGTAATTTGTATAATTCACCTCAGTTTGTTAATAAAATTTAGTCTTATCCTATTATTCTATTATTATTGAGATCACGTTGAAAACTTTGGCTCAGGTTGTGAATTTACTCAGACAAAACCTTGTGAATTTATCACACAACGATTGACTGATCGTTATTTTATTGTCTTTTTTTACTTCTTCAATTCCTCCATCATTTGTCTACTTCATACATCCATTGAAACCATAGCATTAATGGAGGGATAACAATATTATGTGTTGATATAAGGGAGTAAAATGGGTATAGTGTTTATGGGATTTCTCAATCCATTTATGTCTAATTAGTTATTTTAATTGATAATTTTTTTTGACGGTCTATAATATCCTTCGTCCTTGTGGAATTTAAGGCCACATATTTATAATGTTAATATGAACCTTTTCCATGGATTTCTCAATAAATTGATCCTTCAAGCGTATAGGTGACTAATTTTAGATTGGGTATGTTTTAAACTAGTAAGTGGAGATATTTTTTGATCTTCTTCAATGAACCCATCTCAAATATAAAAAATTTAAATAGTTGAAAAAGGAATGAATCCAATCCAACACAAGTGATAACCTAGGATCACCTCATTTTTTTAAGTTGAATTAACTTAAGTATCGTAGTGTTCACTTAAACCCATCTAAAATCAACACATGTTGTCCACTTTATAGCCAAAACAATCCATAGAATATACATGTCTGTAGGTTAAATATTAGGTCTCGGAGGATTTGACAACCCAAGCTAATATTCAAGCGACTGCTTACCCCTAAAATCATCGGTATATTTGGGCAACAAAAATTTCTGGCTCTATTCTGGGGAACCATGTAATTAATTTGAACACTCTTTCTATTTTCCCTTATTAACCATTTCCCACTAGAACTTATCCTATCTTTTCTCATATTCTCTTTTTTCTTTTGTATCATGTCCTCTTATACCCACGATAACTCAAATAGATTAGTTAGGGTGGAATGTCTTGTGGTTAGAGGTATCTTCCTAATATATCCAAAAATTTCTAATACTCTAGATTCAAAAATTGAGCCAATTTTAATAGAGGGTTCTCAACGAAATAAACCAATGAAAATGGGTGGGAACCTAAATGGAAATCTAAATGAGGCATCACCAATCTTGGGGAATGTTGTTGATCAAACCATGAATGACTACCTCACACATAATTGAAAAAATGAACACTCTTTCTTTAGGAAAGACACCCTAGTAGAATCCAATTATGTATTCACACCTACTGTTATAAACCACCTTATATCCTTCCATTGGATGGAGTCAGAAATTCTATACCTTCATGTCAAAGAGTTCAATGACATTATTTAAACCATTTCCCCACCACATCCACTTGAGTTATTTAAAATGATGCCCTTTTAATTTTCACTAATTGAATGAGAAAATAATTGGTTAAGAAATTGGAGATTGACATCAATCCACTACTAGACCCATTGAAAAGATAATTCTACAAACAATACTTCCCCCATAACAAAATAAATGCACTTCAATCCAAAAATTTATTGAAAAAGATGTGGAGTCATTTTATAAAACATGGTAATGGATCAAAGACACACAAAACAAGGGACCTAACCATGTATTTTCAATCCCATGACATGTCCAAAATTTTAATGAAGGGTTTGGCCTGGTGAACAAACAATCTATTGACCAGATGTATAATGGTACTTTTAAAAACAAATACTCAAATGATTCTTATGAGTATATAAAAATCCTTTTCAAACAAAACCAAACATTGGTAACATCAGCGTAATATGAGAAGCCTCCCAAATCTGGTGGAATTCATGCACTTATATTGGAGGAAATCCTTAGGGTGAATCATTCTTCACTCCTTAAGAAGGTTGAGGAGATTGATCTTAGGAAGGTCCACGAAATTCAAACAGTTGACCCTATTTTCACAATTACTGGAAAATATGACCACAATACTGATAACTACTCATCCATCCCTCCCATTAAAGATTTTCTCTTTGGAGGAACACCAATGGAGGTCGATGCTCTGAAATTTAAAAAGTGAAAATACCAAAAAACATTCAATCCAAGGTACAATGGCCATCTAAGATTCCATTATAAATATAACCAACGACCCAACCAACATCCTAGTCAGCCACATGGACCAAACCCCAACCCTCCTCCAAATTTTCAAATCCATAACCAGTTCAGACCATGACACTCCAATACCAGAACCCTATAATCCAAAACCATTAACCCTTCCAACAACCCATGCAACAACCAATCCAACAACCAAAGTATCCACCTTGAATAATCAAACCATCACATACCCATTCCCTATCTTTCACATTACCAATACTTGATCAATTGTGTAAAAAATAGATAAAATTAACTCATAATTGTAATCCCCTAATCAAGAACATAAGACCATAAAAACTGGAAAGGCACTCATGCCTACTCAAGAGGAACCATCTTGAACTTCAAGGAATTAATCCAGTAATACACAAACCTCTCAAGAACAACTAAAAGCAGTGGATATTTTAAGAAGTTGGAAATCCATTGAAAAACTGAAACAAACTATTCTAGAACCATTAAAAGCTTCCACAACACATTAATATAATGAAGAACCACAAACATATTCTGAAAAACACAATGGTAATGTTATGGAACTACAACCACAAAAAACAATCAAACAATATTATCCCTTCTTTCAAGGAATGAGATGAAAATATAAGCCTAAAATTATTGAAAAATTTAGGGAAATCTTCTCCCAGGTTAAGTTGAACATCCCATTTCTTTAAGCAATCCAAACCATTCATTCCTACTCAAATTACCTTAAGGACTTTTTCACTTTTGAAAGAATGTTTTCACATAAAAACCAAGTCCATTTTGATGCTAATGTGAGTACAACCATTCAAGATATCATTATTCCAATGTTGAATAATCTGGGATGTCCATAAATCAATTTTGAGATTGAACAAAACAAATTTTTCAAATCCATTTGTGATATAGGAGCTATTGTGAACCTCATTTATTATTATTTGTATTTTCAATTAGGATCTAAGAAATCTATCCCACATATTTCACATTCAACTTACTGATCATAGTGATTGATTTCTAAAGGGGATCTTAAAATATGTTTTGGTGAATGTTAAAAATTTCATTTACCCAGTAATCATCATTGTCTTTGACAATCACCCAAGCCTAGGTCCAAGGGAGAAAATCCCCATCATCCTTTGTCATCCCTTCTTATCAACAATCATTTCAGTCATTCAAGCTATAATTGAGAATAAGACAATATACTTCCGAAAAATGACCCTAGATCTAAACATCTAGAATGAATATTCTAAATTTGGGAATGATAAGGAGATCCATGAGGTTACTTAGGTTGGTAGTGCTTACAGTGAACTAGAGTAACGTCATACTATAAGATGTTTAAGTCAAAAATATAATGATTTTATTTGTTCATAAGAGGGAAATTTGTCACCATGACATGAATCTCTCTCAGATAGCTCTATAGATGAATTTTTTTTTGAATCCCAAATTAATGATACCATTGGTGAAATCAATAACATTGGGTCCATACCCATTCATGACACTGATCTCGCCAATTTAGTGGATGAAAATTATGTTCACAATGAACCAATTATATTAAGAAAACTTAACAATGAAACTGAGTTCAATACAATGTCCCATGATTTCTTAAAATGTGATAACAAATATGATCTCAATTTTACTGTCCTGCCTTCATCACTCATGTATGAATACTTATGATAGAATTGATCATTTCCTTTTGTCATTTTTTTTTTCTATTTAAGCCAATCAAGAGTGGATGCTTATAGATGTCATAATAATGCCTAAGAAAGAAACTGGATATACCCTTTCTAATATTACTATGATTAGACCAGTCATTGGAAATCATAGGTTTGTTCTTGAATCTTAATCCAAACCATATCATCAACCTGATGAGAGAATATATCCAAATATTATGTATTTTGTAAGGAAATGACTTATTTAGTTGTTGAATGTGGGTATCATCTACGGCATTGCTAAGAGTGAGTGGGTATGCCGCATTAAATTCGTCCCAAAGAAATCTATAATCGTAGTGATCAACAATGTGTAGGGAGACCTTCTTCCCACAAGGGTTAGTAGTGGATTGATATTCTATATTGACTATATAAAGCCCAACTATTTTACCACAAAAGACCATTTTTTCCTTTATTTCCCTTTATTAATCAAGTAATAAAGAGACTAGAAGGTCACCAATTGTATTAATTTTAGAGGGATTCTCATGGTATAATCAAATCAAATTCTCCTTAGAGGATCAAAGAAAAATAAACCTCACTTGTCCATTCGGAACATTTTCCTCCAACCGCATTCCCTTTGGGTTTAGTAATGCTCTTGGTACCTTATATTGGTGTATGATGGGTGTCTTCTTGGACAAGGTGGGGGATAGTTTAGAGGCATTCAGGGATAACTTATCCATCATTGGGGAAACATTTTAAGGATACCTTATACAAGTTGAAAGGGTTTTTTCAAGATTTGAGGATAGTAATATCATCCTAAATTTGGTAAAAATCCATTTCAGGGTAAAGGGAGGACTTGTTTGAGGCCATCTAGTCTCTAGTATAGGGATTGAAGTTGATAACACTGAGTTCGACATCATTCATCACCTTCCCTATCTGAAAACTGTTATGGAAGTGAGGTCGTTCTTAAGACGTGCCAGTTTCTAAAGAATGTTCATTAGGAATTTCAGCTCTATTTTTTAACCACATTGTGCCCTATTGGTCAGAGATGATATATTTTTATGAACAATATGTTTTTAGGAATCATTACCAAAACTAAATTTATCTCCTGTCTGTCCACCTATCATGAAATATCCAAATTGGAAACTTCCATTTGAACTCATGTGTGATGCAAGCGAATTATTTGTGGGATAATTTTAGAACAATAGTGTGAGATAACTCCATGTGTCATTTATTATGCAAGAAAATATTTAAATGATGCACAAATCAAATACACCACCAAAGAGAAAGTGTTTCTTGGTTTTTTCTTTTTCCTTCTAGAAATTCAGGTCTATCTCTAAGGTTCACCCATTATTGTCTTCACTAAACATCCATCCCTAAAATACCTTTTACAAAAAAATATTCCAAGGCTAGATTGATAAGGTGGGTCTTCATCTTAAAGTGGTCAATTTAACAATTAAGGATAAAAGGGTGATGAAAATTTGGTAGTTGATCCCCTCTCTAGGATACAATTCAATGACAACTCACATCACATTTATGTTTCTAATTCATTTCTTAATGAGCACCTCTATTCTGTGAGTTATTGTTCATGGAATGCTGACATAGAAACCCATTTGGTTATATGTGACATTCCAGAATTCCATGGGACCCAAGTTAAGAAGAAATTACTTTTTGATGTCAAAAACTATGTGTTTGATGATCTTTACCTCTTCAAGTTATGTCATGATCAAATCATTAAAAGATGTGTTCCCAAGTCTCAACATGATTTCATTAAAAAAATTTGTCATGGAAAGGAAAGTGAAGACCACATTTTCATATAGAGAACCACTACAAAGATCCTATATATTGGTTTTAATTGTTCTAACCTCACTATTAATTCCATTTAATTATGAAAAAGCTTTGCTCAATATAAAAAATTTGGATCCATTACCAAAAGGATTAAAATTCCCCTCACTCCCATTCTGGTCATAGAAATCATTGGTTTTTGGGGAATTGATTTAATTAGAGCCTTCCTGGACACTTGTGGAAAACTCTACATCTTATCAGATATTGATTATGTCTCTAAATTGGTTGAGGCCATACTGATGAAGATGAATTCCCATCATGTCTGATCAAATTTCTAAAAGAGCACATATTTTCTGGATTAAGAATTCCTAGGGCTATAATCAGTGATCGAGGAACACATTTATATAACCACCCATTCACAAAACTCGTGTATAAGTATGGTATTTCAAATTATGTTTACACTTTTTACCATCCCCAAACCAATGGTCATGCTGAGTTAAAAAATATGGATATTAAGAAAATTCCAGAAAAAACAATCAATCCCACTAAGAAAGATTGGTCTGAGAATCCCTTGGATGCCCTTTGGGAATATCGTACAGTATTAAAAACCATCCTAGGAAAGTCTCCATATAGGTTGGATTTGGGAAAATCATTTAATTTACCTATTGAAATTGAACATAATACGTTTTGGAAAATCAATAAAATTAGTTTTTACATTTTATTGGATGAAGAAAAAAAGGAAATTATATCTTAATGAACACGATTAACTTAGGTTGGAGGCTTATTAAAATTCATGGATAAATAAGGATACAGTTCAAGATAACCAATATAGGAAACTAAAAGTTACACACTTTGAACTAGGAAATTTTTTGCTCTTTTATAGTTAAAAACATCATTTACACTCATGAATGTTAAGGATTATATGGTTAGGTCCATTCATAGTGCATCATGTGTACCCCTATGGGGAATTAGTGATTCAAGATCCCACATGTGATATAATTTTCAAAGTTAATGGTAATAGTTTAAAACCATTCATTGAATCATTCAATAAACAGGAAATAGAGGTTGAGTTAGCTGAGCCAACCAGTGAACTAGAAATAAATTTTTATATTTAGGAACCATTTCAAGATAACGATGTCAAAAACAATCGCAACAGGGGAGGAAACCGGTCGTTTTCATGTTTAAAATCATAGTGAATCATTTTTATAAATAGGATTAATGAATAATTCTTATATTTAATAAAATTATGATATTACCTTAGAATGTTGAAATGTTCATATATTAAAAGTATGGATGGTTATGAAAGGGGAGGATTGTATTCATTTGTGTCCCATGGTGTGATCCTGAAGTAATATCATACCACAAAAATATAAAAAGAATACAATGTATCATCAGTTTATATTATTTTATTTTTATGTGTTTGAATGTTAAAAAAAATTAATTATTAAAATAAATAATATAAAATAAAAGGACACGTCGTAGGTCATGGCGAAAACCTCATCACAATAAGCAAAGTTATGAGGACTCAAATACGAGACCTAAGGGAGACATGGGCATGTGAATTCCAATGACCTACGACTTATAGTGCTTCATTCTTCTATAATTTCTGTATATATATATATATTTTACTTCTTTTATTATATATATATATATATTGTTTTTTATTGTTTGTTTTCCTTGGTATACTATAGAACTCTTCGAGTGGAATGAATATTCCTGACTAACTGAAAATTACTTTTTTATTACAAAAAACACTTTTAAGGAAAAGTGAGAAACCATGAAGTCTCGAAAGCATGCAACAAAAACACCCACACACAAAAACTATAGGATCTGCCCCTCCCAGCTGATGCTCCATAAAAAAAATTCACCAAGAAGGACCCTTCAGCAAGCAGTCCCATGCATCATTTCACAGGCATGGAATCGATGGCGAATCCATACCCTCTCAAGAATCCCATTCCAAAAGGCAAGCATTGGTGAAGACTTCATGATCTGGTCCTATTTTGAAGTAGACCCAAGTAGTTTTCTAGATAAATAACATCACACACCACAACACCGAACAAAAGGAAAACCAGAAGCACATGAATTCCTCTCAGCCAAACCAACCAACACTACTAACTTAACAAAATTCATTAAAGATTAACTTGATATTACACGAGTATGTTTCCTTAAAATGTTTCTAATCCAAAGATGTGATCTGAGTGGTTGGTGAATCCATATAAATATCCACTAAATGGATGGTCAGCTTATCCCATGTCTGAATATACTCCTCAAGATTGATTCTCTTGTTGTTGAAACCACCTACTAATATCGAGTCTTGCATGTATATCCAAGCATATTTTTCCTCATTAAGATTCAATCTTAATGATCTACCCATCATTTTAGCAGCTTCTTCGTCGGTTGCATTGAGATACAAAACTTGTTCCACCATTTCTTCTTTAGAGCTGATGATCAAATCCAAGGGTTGTTCAACCCCAAAACCTGCCATGTTGTGATTGACCAATTATTTTCCTTTCAATTTATTCACTGGCCTTGTCTCCATAGGAAAGAGTAAGTAAGATTAATCCTTCCTCCCCTTATGAATGCCCTTCTGCCCTTCCAAGGAGGGCTTGATTGAAATGCCTTCTAGATCCTAAACTACATCACTAGTCTCTTTAAACTCATTAACCAATTGAGCATCCGCATTGGAGCCAGCATCCTGAGATCCAGAGTGAATGGACTCGCCACTAATATGCCCCTCATGGACCTCCTTCAACAGCACAACGTGCAAATGGGTGCCCGAGATCTCCTTATCAGCATACTCACGAGACCATCCCGCCTCCACATCCATTCCCATGTCATAAAATTCAAGTCACTGAAAACTATATCAAACCTAGACATTAGTAATGGGTCATTCCCATCGAACTCCTCCTGATGACTTCACCGAGTCTAGACTTCCATCACAATCTTAATTTTTATTTTGGGCCTCTGAATCCCGGTGGTACTCCCCATGTCTTAATGTATTGTCCACTGCCTCTGCAACCTTAAGCTGATCTTTAGGTCCATTGCTTGGACTCACAAATACAGAATAAGGCAGACCTGACCCTGCATTAGTGGTCATCACAGTTCATACCAACCCCAGCCCTCCTGCAGACCCAAAGAGGAGGACCCCAACTGATTTCTATGATTGTAGGAATCAACTCCCCGTTCAAGTTCCTTCTGTTGCGCACCCACACCAGGCCTGGATCCTCTGTCAAGACCCTCACCCATGCCAGCCAATGTTTCATTCATCTTCTAAAATGGGATCCGCTCAGCTCGAGGGTCACCATGGGCTGCCTCATCAAACTGGACTCTCCTTTTCCCCTATCTCAAAGACCAATCCACACCACTATCCACAGCCCCATATTTCCTCGACCCACATCTACAATCCTCCACCGAGTGGCCTAACCACATTCAAGAAGAATAGAATTCCTCCCAGGACTCATACACAGCCTATTACCTCTAGTGATACTCGTCTCCAATGGTTATCCAAATGATGTCTGGAGGCTGTCGAGAAACATCGGCCTCAACAAACACCCTTGGGTTTACTGGGTGGCACAAATCCTTTGTACAACTATTAGTACAGAGAAGACATGCAACATGATTTTCCACCATCCTGATAATCGATAGATTCTGGAAAGGTAAAGGAATATTAGAAAAACATACCCAAATCATTGTCCAAAGGGTGTCCCATTTCATGTGATAGTCACAATTCTATCTATGAAGGTAGAATATGTCCTCATTGCAGCTGTGAGGCATGCACGACCAAGCCATGATCAGGTATTCCTCTGAAGAGAAGTGCACCATTAGGTTTCTATTTTCTAGTAAACCAAAAGTATCCCTTTCCTGAAAACCCCAGGAACCGAGGACACATCTGTCAAATGAATCCATCGATGGACTTACCCATGAGAAACGATCACTCAGAGTCCGGTTTAGTGACGCCAAATCATCGTAGAATTTTTCCAGCGATAATGGAAGATTACGGCTTCCCTTGAACAACTCATGAACCTTCGGGTGTAGGGAACATTATGGAAATGGAGGGAACAACTCGGGTTTGGAAATGGGAGAAAAGGGAAATGACGTTCCCTTGGAGGTCGATGAAGGTCCCTCCCCCACGGGTGGGGAAGGGATCAACATAGATGCCATCTCCATCCGGAAGAAGGAGGCGTCACGAGCTCCCCCCATCACGAGCTCTCCCTAGTTTTTTCACCAAGTGTCATCAATATTAAACGATAAATTGGGGCATCACTAATGGAAACTTCATCCACCTGTTGAATTCAGTCCATGAAACTCATTTTCAGTTTCCTCTTTGAACTCCTCACTTATACCCCCTTCTATGTTTCATATTCATTAATCGCTGGGGATAGTGTTATTCTATGTTATGGGTGAAAAGAAAAAAATCCTTTTAAAATAAAAAATGTGTGTCAAAGGAAGGAAAAATTCCTTTAAATTTTTACATGATAATACGCATTGAAAACATTGAAAATGAATATCAAATAATTTATCATTCCCTGATTCTGATTTTAATCTATGTATAATTTCATGATCATATATTCTAGAAAGTGTGGCTGTATAATGTGAAATTTTATCATTTTTTCTTTAATCCTAATAAAAAAGGATCACATAACATGTCATTTGGATAGTGGGGTATTAGTTTGAGATCATGAGGTCCCACCAATAAATAGAATAGCTTTGGTGATAATTTTATTTTTGATATGACTATTCAATAATAAAAATAATAAAAACAATAAATTTTCATGTATAACAATTAAATGGCCTAATGTGTTTCTTTCGGCACTTGGAGATCTTGACTCTATAGTTTCCAGGCCCAGAGTTAGTAATGTTATATCTATTTGTGGTAATTTGACTTTTTTTGTCTAATTTAACTTGAGAAGATTCTTTCGTATGTGGGCATCACATGGTTCCCTATGGTATATGATATTGGGATTCATCAGCAAATTATCACAACATTAGTTGTCTCTATTGAGTAAAATTTCAATTACCAAGGAAAAATTAAAAAAAACAATATATATATATATATATATATATATATTTTTTAAACTCATCATATTGTTGAAATATGATTCTACCTAGAGCTTACATCATTCCCACCATGAATAAGGAAAAACCACCATGTCTATTGCGATACACAACATGTCATCATGATGAATTGATATTGGATGAAATATGGAGATGTATTTTAATGAAGGAATGGTCTTGGGATTGCTTTATGCTTCTTAAAATGATTTTATATTAAAATATCTTAATGGGTTTCATGATTTTTTGGTATAACATTTTTTGGTGATCATTGTGTATTAAAATGTTTTCGGAAAAGAGAATTCAAATTTTGGTTTTTTGAGATGTATTTTACTCAGGACTAGAAATACACAAGTTGGGGGTGTGATTTTACACATTGGACATTATTTCATATTATGACTGTAATTCCTTCTTAAATTGAACTATTACATAGTTCATGTTTTAACAGCATATAAAAGACCAAATGATATTGATTTTATTTTTATTTTTAATTTTCAGGTTTTTCAATATAAATGGATCAAATCATCATTTTTGGAGCGCGTGATGATTCACATCGGAAGACCACTACTGTGCACCTTGAACCAATAACATTATGGGTGAAGTGAAGTGGATAGAAGCCGAATGAAAGTATTGTTGAAGAAAACATTCAAGACCAATGATTATTAAACATTATCTAAAGATGTAATACATCATGGGGTACATTTAATCCAATAGTTACAAAATCTAATTAGAATGTCTAATGGAGTTTCAGGTAGCCCATGTTGAAGATGAGATTATAGGCCAGATTCTGCTGCCCAAAAAAACATTCCACCAATTTGAATATATATCGCATAAAAAATACCATTTGGACTGAAAATTTATAGTATATGAGGATAAATACGTGGGTTAATTTTATTATTATATTTAAAACTCAAATTCAGCAAACTAGAAGGTCGTTTTTTTGCCTCGGTTCATTGGATGCAAGCTATATGCCACTTCAAGTAAAGGAAAACAAAGCCCACTCACTATAACATTGCACCATCATAGGCCTATCATACTGAAGTGGGATGCTTTTTGCTGTTGCGACATAGACCTATTCCTCATGAAATTCATATTTGTGGTTGTGTTGGTGAAGTATTCGATCATAATTGGTTCTTTGTTTTATTGTAATGTTATCCTGTGATTTTGTTTCCATGAGTTTGTCTTTCTCATGTATGTTGTCCAATTAACCTTAGTTGCTTAATAAAAGATATTATTATCCCCATATTCAATTATTCGTCATATCAATTTGATAAATTTAGCTCGAGGTGTGAATTTATTCACATCATTTCTTGTGAAATTATCACACAATTGTGGAGTGATTTTTATTTCATGGTCTTTTTTTAATTCTTAAATTCCTCAATCATGATTCTACTTCCCACTTCTATTGAAACCATAGAGTCAATAGAGGGGAAAACCACTTATAGGTTGATACAAGGTAGTATAAAGGTTATTTATTGGATTTTATTTCTCATTCAATTAATGTATAACCCCTTATTTTAAATTAGAATTTTTTTTTGATGATCTTTAAACTCCATCGTCCTTGTTGAATTTAATGCCACACACATAAAGTGATAATACAAACCATTACCTCAGAGTTCTCAAAACTACGATACATTATGTTTATAGGTTATTAGTATTAGTGTGTTTAGGTATTAAACATGTATGTGATGATATTTTTGATCTTCATAAGTGAAACCATCTCAAATATAAGAAATTAAAATAGTTTAAAAAGGAATTCATCCAATCCACCCCAAGTGATAACCTAGGATCTAATCATTATTTTAAATTGAATTCACATATGTCTCATTATTTTAACGTAAACCAGTATAAAATCAACCCACTTTGGTCACTTCATAGAAAAAAACATTCCATATAATGTATGTTTCTTTAGGTTACTTATTTGGTTTCTGTTGTAACGCCCCAACCCCAGTTACCCAGAGTCGGTGCAATATTACATGACATTGGCATGATCACAAAAGATCAATTCTTGAAAGACAGATTAGTTTATTAGACTTGAAATCACTATATACATTCATAAAGTTTACATTACATCATAAAATGAAAAACTATAACAACATATTCTCTCCATAGACCACTCTCATATCCCCTCATACTATCCCTGCAGGTCATTCATAAAATAATTATTCACATTCTGGGAAAATATATCATAGAAAGGGGTGAGCTCAAATTCCCATTAAGGATAACAATATTGCAGAAACTTTTGAAAATAATCATAAACATTTAAGGAAATGTATAACTAAAACAAAAGCCTTTTAAACATGAACTTTAGCATAATATGGTAGGAATAAAATTAAATAACGCCATTTACTTATTCACATGGATATTCTACTAGTCTAATAAACACATTCAATATCAATAACCACTTTCATAATGATGGAATGCATAAGGCCATACAATCATAAACACATAGTCAGGGCCTTGTTCCAAAACTACAAATAAAATTTTGTCAAGGCCTTATGCCAAGACACTAGTTTGTCTCATGAGACCTATCGATGAATCGAGGAGCTATATAGGGCTCCATCCGTCACTTATTAAGTCCAATGCATTCCTCATAGGAATAGGTTTAAACATAACATAAACATTCTTATTAAAACTAGCATATGAAATGTCAATACATTCTCCCTAAACCATGAATGTTATAAGAATAACACAACAATAGTCAAACATATCACAAAACCTTCAATACAATATGGATGTTTTGTATCATAATAAATAAACTTCAAATATGCTTAAAATCCATCAAAGGATGTTGACATAGAATAAATCAAAACTATTTGAAAGAAATATCACTTTTTTTGAAATCATTTAAAAGTCACATAATTATAAAGAAAACATTTACTTTGAAAATATTCTTATAATCTTTTAAGAAAAGCTTCGACAATTTTATAACTATAGAAAATAGCCGCACCCGCCATATAAGTTAAAAAAAGACATTCTTACCTTAATTTTGTCGAATAGGTTTAAAAGGACCTTGTTTGGAAAACGATAGAAATATTCCTTTATAAACATCTTATAAAAATTAAACAAGGTTATAAATGACTTTAACACATAGTCTATCAAATAGTATGAATTATTTGAAATACATTTTAAAGAAACATGGATGTGGATGATAAAGAGGGCCCAGTAGATAACAACCTCGGATAATGATGTGATTGTGAAATAAACCCTTAACGTGTGCTTTTCCTTGGTTGATGGTAGTTTAACCTCAGGTATAATGGTTAAATAATTGTTATTAAATTATACAAGAATCATATACGTTAATATGATATCATATATGATCTTTTAACATTGCTTTCTTAATAATATCTTAGTATTATCGTCGTTTCAGGTGTTAACGTACTCATTTTCTTTTATATGTTTTATTACATAATCCATGTTTGTTATGGATTGGTTGTGTTTTATTTATATTCAGAATTATATCAAGTCCTTAAACATTATTTTTAATTATCATATGAGAATTAGAATTGAATGGATACGATGGGGAATGAATCGCATCACGTTCGTGGAGACGGTAGTCCGTACGAATGCACGAGCGATAATATCACTCTGTTGATATCAAAATAATATATAATTGGATAGTATATAATACATAAAAAATAATTATAATTAATTAGACGTCATTATTATACCCATCGAAATAATAATGTTTTGAATAACAATTACACCACGACGTGGAGACGGTAAGCCGTACGTACGCACGTATGGTGAGATGTCATTAAAAAGATGGATAGAATAATGAATAAGGTTGTACCATAATTGTAATAACATTACAGTATATAAGGGATTCTGGATTTATTATTTTAGAATGGAAATAACAAAGAAAGAAGAAGATTAAGAAGAAAGGAACTTGAAAGAGGGTGGTGAAAACATTACCTCTTCTTCGGGTGCTTTCTTTTGATTTGATAAAAAAGGATCCATAGGATGGATTTATGATCAAAATAATGTCTCTAGGTTGAATTGAGGGAAGTTTAGAGGTTATTTGGGCTGGGTTTGGTCGAGCTAATAGGCTTTGATGGTGTGAATTAGAGAGAAGGAAGAGTGACATTTTATAAGAGGGGTGAGGGGCACCTTTGGAAAAGCTAGAAATATTATTTTATAATAAATTCATATTCAGTTTCTAATGGCTCCAAAGTGTATTATTTCAAGGTTAAGGTGGGGATGGGTCGAAATCCTTTCAACCAATTTATTTTAGATAGTTTTGGGTCACTATATTAAACTTATCATTTATATTTAACTCTTAGTTAAATTGTTTGACATTTACCATGTAGATTTGTATTTTAATATTATATAGTTAATAAACATACTCCATACATCCAATAGACCCCCAAGTGGTCTATTAATGATACACCTATCATTATATAAGTCTTTTGGCAGGTCCTTAGATTTTTTGGAATAGAATATCAAATAATAATATAATATTTGTTTTAAAAAACTCTTTTATGTCAATTTTGACACTATTGGGTATTTTGTTTTTGATAATTTAATGACAACATTATTACGTCAAAAAAAATTTAAATAACTAATAAAAATATGTCATATTAACCTATAAAATTAGTGTAATTCATAAAAAGTCTCAAATTACATTTATTTTGATATTTATAATATCAATTATTTTAATATTTCGTTAATTAGGTATTTACTACATCACCATTCTCTCATAAATAAATTAAATTATTTAATGTCTAAAATTGATAAATAAAATACCATTATGTAGGAAATCATTTTATCTTTCTAATGAATATTTATAATCAAATTTATCTTATGTATAACCTTATATTAAATATGTTTTAGTAATTAAACATTGATTTTAACTCTTCTTTGAATTAAATAATAATAAATGTCCTAATATATTCCAAGTGGACCTAACTAATAATATTTTATTCCTAAGGTTGTTTATGGTCGATATACACATGTCCAATAGAATTAGGACATGTGGTAGGGTAATATTGTTTCCGACGCTTTCGTCGGGGCACGCGCATCCATCCGTGGAGAACGCGCGGCTTGTTTCCCCGCATTCCCGCTTTCCAAAGGCGGACGGCATTCATTCCTTGTTCAGGTACGTATGCTCCTTGATCGAAACGGGATGATGGGATGTCGGTTCTTCCTTCCGTGGATTCCTCCTCGGAACTCGTCACCTAGTCCGGGTCTCCCTCATAGATTTAATACGTTGTTCGTGAATCTCATTCCAGGTGCCATATTGTCATGGACGCCGGTTAATTACACTACTTCCGTCAAGACTTTCCATAGGGTCTTGACATTGTAGCGACCTTCGGTCGGAGTAGACGGAAACATCAGGAATGTTGGGGCATCTCTGGGTGCGTGGACATAGGGGGACCTGTATTCTTCCTCATAAGACGACATCTCAAGGGTGCAGAACCCGAGGCATGTATCTGAGGTTTTCCACAGCTTCCCATGTTTAACACAGGGTATGTTGCAAGATTAACGTCTAGCAGAGACGGTTACACCAAAGGCGTGTCATCCGAGGTTTTCCTCAGGAATCTCATGTTTATCACGAGGTAGGCCATGAGTTTAACGTCTTGCGGAGATGGAATAAGGGTGATGAATCGGGGTGTACACAGAGGACAGCGACTCGGAGATATTATGGGGCTTACACGTGGAAAGTGGCCCATGCGCCGCTAGGAGCAGTGAGGAGGTGGATGACATGATTACACCGGGATGCGGCGGCCCGGGTGAGAATCAGGATGGGAGATGGATGGATGAATGAAGTGGAGGGGGAATGAAATGGGTCCATCGCAGGGGCGATAGTCAAGTTGGGCTTGAGCCTTGAAGAGGCTTCCTACGTATCCCCGTGGCAGGGAATCAAAGTCCACGTAGTTCGGAATGGCGCCGGTAAACCGACGTGAAGCTGGACCGTGGTCCGATGGGTGGTGGGCTTGAACCTTGGGAAGGATTCCTACGTACCATGCCTTGACATGGATCAAAGACCTCGTAGTTCGGGTTAGTCACAACGGCTTGCCGTCAGACTAGAATTGGGTGTACAGTTTAATGTCATGCGGGACAAAAGGAGGCATGCAGTTTAACGTCATGCTGGACGAGGGCGAAACTCGACGTGAATGAACGTCCGAGCAATGTGGCTTGAACCCCATGGAGGCTTCCTACGTACCATGCATTGAAATGGATCAAAGACCTTGTAGTTCGGGTGGGAAAAGGTCGCAACAGCTTACCATTGGACCAGAATGCAGTTTAACGTCGTGCTGGACCGGGATGAGACCCGACGTGAAATGACGGGTGGGCTTGAACCTCGTAGAGGCTTCCTACGTACCATGCCTTGACATGGATCAAAGACCTCGTAGTTCAAGTGGGATGGGTCGCAATGGCTTACCACTGGACCAGAATGGGACCCGACGTGAAATGACGGGTGGGCTTGATCCTTGTGGAGGCTTCCTATGTACCATGCCTTGACATGGATCAAAGACCTCGTAGTTCAAGTGGGATGGGTCGCAATGGCTTACCACTGGACCAGAATGGGACCCAACCTGAAATGGGATTGAACCTCGTGGAGGCTTCCTACGTACCTTGCCTTGACATGGATCAAAGACCTCGTAGTTCAAGTGGGATGGGTCGCAATGGCTTACCACTGGACCAGAATGGGACCCGACGTGAAATGACGGGTGGGCTTGAACCTCGTGGAGGCTTCCTACGTACCATGCATTGACATGGATCAAAGACCTCGTAGTTCAAGTGGGATGTGTTTTTCGGTGAACCGACGTGAAAGTAGACCCGGGGGTCCACTATTGGTGGGCTTTAACCTCGTGAAGGCTTCCTACGTACCATGCCTTGACATGGATCAAAGTCCTCGTAGTTCGGAAGAGGGGTTGGGTCGCAATGTCTTACCACTGGACCGGAGCGTAGTTTAACGTCGTGCTGGACGGGGGTGAAACCCGACGTGAAAGACGGGTGGGCTTGAACCTCATAGAGGCTTCCTACGTACCATGCCTTGACATGGATCAAAGACCTCGTAGTTCAAGAGGAATATTCGGGGTCAGGGTCAGTGCTCACTCTAAGCCCACGTGAGTCATGCTCGGTGTGAGAAACAAGAGGTTGCAAGGACCCGATGATCACGTCACGAAGGGTGCGTCCGTGAGAAGGGAAGAGCGGCTTACGCGTTGAGCGGCCCATGGTGATGGGACTTACTCCAGGATGGAGGCCCAGAACATCTTACCACTAAATGGGGTCACAACGGCTTACCGCTAGATTGGTTCACAACAGCTTACTGCTGGATAGGGATGTCAACGACTTACCACTGAATGGGGTCGCAACGGCTTACCGCTGGATTGGGTCACAACGGCTTACCGCTGGATAGGGATGTCAACGGCTTACCGCTGAATGGGGTTCGCAACGGCTTACCACTGGATTAGGATGTGAACGGCTTACCGCTGCGTAGGATCACAACAGTGAATGGGGCTTACGCTAGAAAGCTGCCCGGGTGCCGCTATGGAGCGACACTGGTGAATGGGGCTTACGCAAGGAAGCTACTCGGGTGCCGCTAAGGAGCGGAAATGGTGAATGGGGCTTACGCGAGGAAGTTGCCCAGGTGCCGCTATGGAGCGGCACTGGTGATTGGGGCTTACGCTAGGATGCTGCCTGGGTGCCGCTAAGGAACGACAATGGTGAATGGGGCTTACGCTAGGAAGCTGCCCGGGTGCCGCTATGGTGCAGCACTGGTGAATGGGGCTTACGCAAGGAGTTGCCCGGGTGCCGCTATGGAGCGACACTGGTGAATGGGGCTTACGCTAGGAAGCTGCTCGGGTGCCGCTAAGGAACGGCAATGGTGAATGGGGCTTACGATAGGAAGCTGCCCGGGTGCCGCTATGGAGGGGCACTGGTGAATGGGGCTTACGCTAGGAAGCTGCCCGGGTGCCGCTATGGAGTGGCACTGGTGAATGGGGATTACACTAGGAAGCTGCCCGGGTGCCGCTAAGGAGCGGAAATGGTGAATGGGGCTTACGCGAGGAAGCTACCCGGGTGCCGCTATGGAGCGGCACTGGTGATTGGGTCGTATGCTAGGAAGCTTCCCGGGTGCCGCTAAGGAACGGCAATGGTGAATGGGGCTTACGCTAGGAAGCTGCCTGGGTGCCGCTATGGAGCGGCACTGGTGAATGGGGCTTACGCTAGGAAGATGCCCTGGTCCCGCTATGGAGCGGCATTGGTGAATGGGGCTTACGCTAGGAAGCTGCCCGGGTGCCGCTATAGAGGGGCACTCGTGAATGGGGCTTACGCTAGGAAGCTGCCCGGGTGCCGCTATGGAGCGGCACTGGTGAATGGGGCTTACGCTAGGAAGCTGCCCGGGTGCCGCTATGGAGCTGCACTGGTGAATGGGGCTTACGCAAGGAAGCTGCCCGGGTGCCGCTATGGAGCGGCACTGGTGAATGGGGCTTACGATAGGAAGCTACCCGGGTGCCGCTATGGAGCGGCACTGGTGAATGGGGCTTACGCTAGGAAGCTGCCCGGGTGCCGCTATGGAGACGCACTGGTGAATGGGGATTACGCAAGGAAGCTTCCCGGGTGCCGCTATGGAGCAGCACTGGTGAATGGGGCTTACGCAAGGAAGCTGCCCGGGTGCCGCTATGGAGCAGCACTGGTGAATGGGGCTTATGCTAGGAAGCTGCCCGGGTGCCGCTATGGAGCGGCACTGGTGAATGGGGCTTACGCTTGGAAGCTTCCCGGGTGCCGCTATGGAGCAGCACTGGTGAATGGGGTTTATGCTAGGAAGCTTCCCGGGTGCCGCTATGGAGCGGCACTGGTGAATGGGGTTTACGCTAGAAAGCTGCCCGGGTGCCGCTATGGAGCAGCACTGGTGAATGGGGCTTATGCTAGGAAGCTGCATGGGTGCCTCTATGGAGTGGCACTGGTGAATGGGGCTTACGCTAGGAGCTGCCCGGGTGCCGCTATGGAGCTGCACTGGTGAATGGGGATTACGCTAGGAAGCTTCCCGGGTGCCGCTATGGAGCGGCACTGGTGAATGGGGCTTACGCTAGGAAGCTGCCCGGGTGCCGCTATGGAGGGGCACTGGTGAATGGGGCTTACGCAAGGAGCTGCCCGGGTGCCGCTATGGAGCGGCACTGGTGAATGGGGCTTACGCTAGGAAACTGCCCGTAATGTCTTCCTCATGTCTGGCCATGAGGGCATCCCAACTCACTGGTGGGTTGAGGTATGTGCCTATACGCAAGTGCACAAGCGGGATAACGCCAAGGGCGTTGGAATCATCCCAAACAAAGGGACATGAAAAGTGTGAATCACATGCCCTACATTCGGAATGAGATGAGAGTGGCATGGAGATAGAGGATAACTGCTGACTATGTTCACAACACAGCATCCTACCGTGTTAGCCTAAAATGTGGACAAACAAATGAGGGGTTGACTGCTGACCGTATTCGAAACACAGGACCTCAAAGTGTCACCCGAAGCCTTTTGGGGCGTTGGCCCAGGACAGCAGGGGGACCATGGGTCTACCATCCATACTGTTAGGGGGTCCCTTTAAACTTTGGAAATGGATGCAGATCCGAATGAAGGACACGCAAAGCGTGGAGTGGAATGCTGGAATGTTTGAACGGATTCCAACGCTCTTGAAACTATGCCACTGTAAACATGGCATTAGGCATCTTATGCTAGGAGCATAAGGCATCTCTCGTTTAGGGCAAGAGGCATCCTATCATTTGTTAGATAGGGATTATACTACAGTTTAGAGTCATGTAGGTAGGACTATTGGAATCTCATGCTAGGAGCATAAGGCATCTCTCATATAGGGCGAGAGGCATCTTATGTTTGGCACATAAGGATTACTACAGTTTATAGTCATGTAGAGAGGACTATTAGCATCTCATGCTTGGAGCATAGGGCATCTCTCGTATAGGGAAAGAGGCATCCTATATTTGGAACATAGGGAGAATACTACAGTATATAGTCTTGTAGGTAGGACTATTGACATCTCATTCTTGGAGCATGAGGCATCTCTCGTATAGGTCGGGAGGCATCCTATCGTTTGTTAGATAGGGAGTACTAAAGTTTATAGTCTTGTAGATAAGACTATTAGGCAGAAGGTGCCTAGAAATAGTTGGTGTTGGGACTTACGCAAGGGCGGCCCTTTCTGGTTGAACCTGGCATAGGAGCCAAGTGATTGGGTTTGGAGGAGTTGCCTGGGGAATGGTTCGACTCATGGCACTCGGGGAATTGATGATGAGAACCTCAACTCACGACATAGGAAACAAACCAAGAGGAATACATCAACCCAAGGTGTTTCATGGTGTGTGTAGGAGTATCTCAAATCATGGTGTTCCATAGGTGGAACGTGGGAGCGCATAAGGGTGGAATGGAAAATCCCGGCATCCCGGCCTGAAAAGTTCGCGGTGCGAATCTCCATTTTTCATGGGGGTCTGTGACGGTAGCGAAGGGACCGACCCGGAGGTCCGGGACCATAGGCCAGCACTGACGCCGAACGGGGGTGCGGGGTGGGATCCTCGCGAAGGATAGGTCTTCGCGAAGCAGCTTCGCGGAGCATGGCCTCGCGGAGGAATAGTCTCTAGCGGAGCAAAGGGGTCTCGCAGAGCTTGGTCTCGCAGAGCAGCATCGCGGAGCATGGGCTCTCGCGAAGCATGGTCTCGCGGAGCAGCATCACGGAGCAGCATCGCGGAGCATAGGCTCGCGGAGCATGGAATCTTGGATCCTCCGCTCGCAGAGCAGCAACGCGAAGGAAGCTGCTCGAGGAGCATGACTTCGCGGAGCCGCAATGCGGAGCTCCGCTCGGCCGCCCAAGGGGCGAAATGGTCGTGGTCATCCCCTCCTCGGAGAAGGGCGTGAGCTGGGTATTTATAGGCAGGGGCGCCGCGGAGCAAAACTCCCACACCGCCTCAGGAGCTTCACGGCGCGCTCGCGAACGTCAAATTCGTTCGCGGAGAGGTACCGCCTCCGGAGCTTCGCAGGACCGCGCTGCACGGGTGCTTCGCATCGCTGCTAAGTATTAGTGCTTTGCGAGGGGTCTTCGCAGCGCATCGCAAACATCAAACAGGTTCGCGGAGCCTCTCGCCTCATTGCTTCGTGGCGGCGCTCCGCGATCACGGAGGGGGGCTTCGCGAATGGGCTTCGCGAACCAGATTTCCAGCCCAACTTCAAACATCCATAACTCCTATTCCGTAGCTCCGTTCGGACCCCGCGACCTACCGAATCGAAGCTTGAGAAATGGACTACGATATTGGATCATGTATGGAAGCATTTGGAAAATTTTGGGGACGCGTTTTCCGGGGTCTACAAAATCCACCCCTAAGAACGGGGTCCCACGAGGACGAGAAGGGCGAGGCAGACCGCGTTCTTAGGAAACGACTAAGGAAAATGCGTGCATTGGGGTCCATTGTACCTCAATCACATTGAGGATAAAATCAACTAAATCTAAAAGCCTACGTGAGCTATGCTCGGTGCAGGAAACAAGAGATAATAGGAGCTCCTATACGAGAGTGTAAAACAACGGAAGGTGCGAGGGTATCGACATGGGACATCAATCACCATTTGGGGGAATCCTGAAAGAGAGAGAGGGGTCACGACTGGAGAACATGGCTCTCTGAACAGCCGACCTGCTTTTCCCACCCTCCTCTGGTGCACGAGCGGGGTAACGCCAGAGGCATTAGAATCAATCCAAATAGAGGGAAGTGGGAGATGTGAATCACGATACCCAAAATCCGGAACACTATGGAGGTGGCATGACAATAAAGGACAACCGTTAGTCGTGGCGGAGAAATGGTATCCTTACTGCGTTATCCCGAAATGGGGACAACAAATGAGCATCGACCACTGACCATATTCGCAACGCGGGATTTTATCAATTTGTTGTCGATCAATCCTTCGGGACGTTGGCCCGTAACGGTAGGAGAGCCCTTGGGCATTGTATCCAGGCCGTTCTTGGGGGTCCCTCCAATCATGACCAGTCTTCCGGAACGTTGTCCCAAGACGGTAGGTGAGCCGATGCGGCATGAGACCAGGCCGTTAGGGGGTCCCTTCAGGCATGAAAGGGGACGAGGTTCCAAATAAGGGGCACACAAAGCGTGGAATATGGAGTGATGGTCTGTCCGAACAGAATCCAACACATAGGTAGTTACACCACCATGGTGGGAGCACGCCAGATAGGTGCATCAGTTTGATCATGGATCATTCCTTCTTTCATACAGGGCCTCTCTGGCGAGGGGATCTGTCACTTCCCAACGGGATCTTGGGGCATCCTGAACTTGTTCAGGGTAGTACCACAGTTTATTGTCATGCGTTGAGGACACATAGACTCATGTAGTTTAACGTCATACGATGGGAAGTGGAGTAAGAGGTAAGGAAGCGTGTGGCAGGGTAGATATGAAACCGACGCAAATGAGGACTTGGAGTCCAAATCACACCACATACCCCCGGAGGACACTCTTCAGGTCGAGGGACCAAGATCGAGGATTGGGATGGGCCTGAAGCAAAGTGGTCGTGCATTCCTACGTACCCCATGAGGATGGGAATCAAGCCATACGTAGTTCTGAAAGAGCATTTTAACGTCATGCAGGACGATGAGCAGCCCGACCGTATTGGTACACATCCTGCCAAAACTACTAAGCCCACGTGAGTCGTGCTCGGTGTGGGAAAAAAGCAGTAGTGGTGGGAATTTCCCGACATAGACAGGGGATAGTTAGGGCAAAGGGACGCTCGGTGAATCCCGACCCAGTGACACTAACACGATCTTGAGGCGCACCTAGATGCGCGAAGAGAAAGAGCTGAGTATGATGGAATTCCACTTGAACGTGGGGATGTGGAAATGTGTGAATCATGATGCTCGAGATTCAGATCACAATGATGGTGGTGTGACGACGGAGGGTAACTGCTGACCGTATTCGCAATGCAGTACCCTGTCGCGTTAGCCTAGAATGGGGACAGGAAAATGAGCATCGACCGCTGACCATATTCGCAACGCGGGATTTTATCGATTTGTTGTCCAATATCCATGGGGACGTCGACCCGAAACGATTGAAGGGCCCTTAGGTCCAGCATTCATGGAGAGCCCTTAAGCTTAGTATCCACGTCGTCCGAGAGTCATTTTGGATGTGAAAGGGGATGAGGATCCAAATAGCAAGTTCACGAAGATTGGTTGTGGGATGAGGGGAATGTCCCTGTGAAAATCCCACACTTCGGGCTCTTTGTCAAAACACATCTAAATACAGAAACGAAACGTATTAGAGAGAGGGAGCAGATTCCTTTCCCTTGGGGGGATCTTAGTTTAGGGTCGTAGAATTCAGACCATGAAAAGTTAGACTGGGCCCGTGGGGAAGTGCTCGGGCGCTCCTACGTATCTCATAGGGATGAGAATCAAGCCTTACGTAGTTCTTGATGGACCTTAGACCATAAATAGGTAAAAGGGAGCAGGGGACGCACGGCATCAAAACCTGACGTGAAGGAGGACCTAAGCCCTACTTACCATGCATTCTCTGGGGAAATGCTCGAGTCGAGGGACCGAACACAAAGGTTAGGCTGGGCCCGCGGGGAAGTGCTCGGGCGCTCCTACGTATCTCATAAGGATGAGAATCAAGCCATACGTAGTTCTGGAAATGACATGGTAGGATACCAGTGCCAGGGGAAAAGGGGAGTGCGGGCATGGCCCTTGCACTAAAAGAAGCGGAATTTGATGTATCTTGTTTGTTCTTTAGTGTGAATGGTTTTTTTGGGAAGCGAAAGGCCTAGAATGGTAGGTCGTGATGTCGCCACAAGGATCAAGCCGCGATGGGCATTGACAAATGGCATGGCGTGTGTCCAGTACCCAACGTGATGTCCTCTACAACGAGGTTACCACAATGCAGTGCCGTTTTTCGTCGTGCAGCCAGGACGATAATGTCACAGTTTAAGGTCATATGATAGGACCAAGCATGCATTTTATCATCATGCAGCGCAGACGTGGAAGAGACAATGCTAGGCAGGAAATGTGCGCAGTGTTATAAAACACAATTGACAAGGACATGATCCCACATCAAATTGTACGCCATCCGGAGAGGGAAACCTTAGGCCGAGGGGCCTATACAGAGGTGAAACAGGGAGAGAGACTCGCTTCCTGAATGGGTTGTACCCGGAGACAGGGCGTCTGGGCAGTCCTACGTATCCCATGAGGATGGGAATCAAGTTGAACGTAGTCCCGAATGGGTCTTAGTTTATGGTCTTAGAGCTTGGACCATGGGAGCCCCAAAGGACGCCAGATTGCAGCTTTGTCCCACTAGCATGCAAAGGTGCACTGAGGGATAGCGGCAAAAGTGTCGTCGTTCCACCTGGACATGATGGGGTGGAAAATGATGTGAATCATGCAACCAACATTCAAGGACTGAAGGGGCTGGCGTGACGACAGAGGATTACTGCTGACCATGTTCGCAACACAGCATCCTGTCGCGTTATCCTGAAATGAGAACTAACAAACGAGCAACGACCGCTGACCATATTCGCAATGCGGTATTTTATCGATTTGTTGTCCAAAACCCTCGGGGGCATTGGCCCGTATCGGTAGGAGAGCCCTTGGGCGTAGTATCCATGCCGTTCTTGGGGGTCCCTCTGGGTGTGAAAGGTGATGGAAGTCCGAATAGAGGGGAACACGATGCTTGACAAGTGGAAGGAACTTGATCAATTTGAATCTGGCACTCTTGGTCCTAGACAAGAGTGCTCTTAATACATGGGTGAACCACTGCAAGGATTCAAGGGACTCAACTTTGAGGGTGATCGAGAGATGGAAGGTTCCCGGGGGAAGGGGGCGGTGCCCAAAACCTTGTATCATACCTACACCTCCCCCTCCTGGAGAGCGATAGGCCAAGTGGCCTAGGTGACCGGGAGATCAGGAGATCACTAGGAGGTGGGGCTGGACCCGAATCGTAAACATCCAGGTGGTCCTACGTATCCCATGAGGATGGGAATCAAGCTACACGTAGTTCTAATGGGTGCCTTTTAATGTCATGCAGGACAATGAATAGGAAGGCCAACTCTCAGAACGGGGTGCGCGTGGTGCACCTATTGCAATCCTGACGTGAATGAGGACGTAATCCTACACTACGCCACGCGGTCCCGTGGACGGGGTCCCAATGGTAGGACCCAAGATAGGTGAACTTGATGAACTCAAGCTAGACCCAAAGACAAGGGGTCTTGAACGTAGTTCCAGATGAGAGTCTTAGTTTATGGTCTTAGAGCTCGGACCATGGATGGTGACAACTCCCGAGTAAGCACAGATGTCAACCCAATCCCTAAGCCCACGTGAGATAAACTCAATGTGGGAAACAAGGGGGGTATCCTCATCGCAATACTTGGAGCGTCCATCAAAGGGGAGTTGGAGAAGAGTTTCGAAGGACACCTTTGATGCAGCTTGTTCTCCCAACGTGCAGACGTGCACGGAGGAAAAGTACCAAGAATCCTGAGACTCTACTTGGACATGATGAAGTGATGAAGGGTGTGAATAGTGTACCCATCATTTTGGCTTAATGGGTTGATGTGGCGATAGAGGAAAACTGTTAACCATGATGGAAACACAGCGTCCGTATCGCGTTAGCCTGAGGTGGGAACAACAAACGAGCATCGACCGCAGACCATATTCGCAACGCGGGATTTTATCGATTTGTTGTCCGAAACCCTGGGGGGCGTTGGCCCGTATCGGTAGGAGAGCCCTTGGGCGTAGTATCCAGGCCGTTCTTGGGGGTCCCTCCGGGTGTGAAAGATGATGAAAGCCCTGATGCGGGGATACGCAAAGCCTGGAAAGCGGGTGCGGACGTGTCCAAGTAAAGCTTGGCATTCCAGGTAATAAACCAGAGTACTCTTAAGCACATTGGTGAACCGCCGAAAAAGGGATCGACGAAACAGCTCAGTAGGGGGGGGGGAGCATGGCGTGGTCATTACGAAACTGTCGTGAATGAGGACATAATCTGACACCACACCATTTAATCCTCTCATGGATGAAGGATAGGCCAAGGGGCCGGGATGGGATGAGGATTCCTAAGAGATGGGGATGGACCCGAATCTTGGACATCCAGGTGGTCCTACGTATCCCATTAGGATGGGAATCAAGACGCACGTAGTTCTCTATACGTAGTTTAACATCATACTCGACGAGAAGGGGAAGCAATATACCCCGAAACAAAGGAGGTGTGCGGTATGGCGAAGAAGCCGACGTAAATGAGGACATAGTCCCACATCACACCATACACCCTGGGTAAGAGGGGACCTGGGCCGTGGCCCGGAAAGTCCAAGGGGCCTAAGGTCAGGCATCAGTCAAGAAGTCCTGACTGGTTTGCAGTTTAACATCTTACATGAGGACGAGGGTCGGGGACCCGAGAAGGCCAAGGGGCCTGAGGCTGGGCCTCGTAAAGGGAGGGTGTACGGCATGGTACATGATCCCAACGTGAATGAGGACATAGTCCCACATCACACCGTACACCCTTATGAGGAATCCTAGGCCGTGGCCCGGAGAAAAGGGAAAGTTATCAGTCAGAAAGGCCTGACTGGTTTGCAGTTTAACGTATTACATAAGGACGAGGGTCGGGGATGCGAAAAGGCCAAGGGGCCTGAGGCTGAGTGTCGAAAGGGGAGGGTGTATGGCATGGTACATGATCCCGACGTGAATGAGGATGTGGTCCTACACCATACCGTACACCCTTATGAGGAATCGGGGCCGTGGGCCCGATCGCTAGCACCACCTGGGGGAAGTTTGTCACCTCGGGATGGGGAAGAATGAATCACTGTTCTTGATGCCTGGGACATCTCGGGGTGGACCCGAAAATCTAGGACACTGTTGAACATGTTCGAAACACAGCATTCCTATGGTGACCCGTATGGGGGCAACAAATGAGCATCGACCGCCGACCAAATTCGCGACGCGGGACTTGTATCGGCTTGTTGCTTGAAAACCCTCGGGGGCGTTGGCCCGTATCGGTAGGAGTGCCCTTGGGCATTGTATCCAGGCCATTCTTGGGGGTCCCTCTGGGTGAGAAAAATGACATAATCCCAGTCAAGGAGTGGGTGAATCATATTTTTATCCATCCACGAAAGGGGAAAACACCTCCAGGGGGGAATGTGCAGCCGGGTCGAGGCTTGCTCGATGTGGGTCGGGGCAAAACTGTGCACCCTGCCATGTCTTGACCCGAGGGGAAGATTTTGGCTTTTGGGCTAGGCCAACGGACGAAGTGTCCGGGCGTTCCTACGTATCTCATAAGGATGAGAATCAAGCCATATGTAGTTCTTGAAGGCCATGCAGTTTAGTGTCATGCGGTGAGGACGTGGAGGATAGAAGAACGGGAGTGGGCGCATGGTGTGACCCTTACAATCTTTGTGCGAGCGGGGTTGCATAAGCGGGCCCAAGAAAGCCTACTCCCTTCTACACAAAGATCCTCCAAGAAAACTATTCCTAGGGGGGATAGTGGAAGGGAGAAGCATGGGACTGGGCTCAAGACGAGGTGTTCGAGCATTCCTACATATCTCATAAGGATGAGAATCAAGCCACACGTAGTTATAGAAGTGCAGTTTAACATCATGCGGGACGATGAGAAGCACCTCATTTGGGGATATGTAAGGTACAACAAGTAATCCGACGTGAATGAGGACGTGGTCCTACACCATACCGTACAATCCCACAAGAGGGTAAGTCTGGAAAAAACAACAAGGGAGGCCTGGGGCCAAACCGCGGTGGAGACGGGGCCAGGGGCCCAAGGAGGCCAAGGGGCCTAAGGCTGAGCCTCGGTCAGGAAGGCCTGACCGGCTTGCAGTTTAACGTTCCGCGGGACGAAGACGCAGTTTATGGTCATGCAGGACTTTACGGTTTAGAGTCATGTTGGACTATAGTGTCCAGTTCAAGGTCATGCGGGACCTTTTCACAGTTTATCATCTTGTAGGACGAAGATGCAGTTTAAGGTCGTGCGGGACCATTTTGCAGTATAAGGTCGTACAGGGCCTTCACGCAGTTTAGGTTCGTGCTGGACCATCTCACAGTTTAGGGTCGTGCTGGACCTTCTCGCAGTTTAGGGTCGTGCTGGACCTTCTCGCAGTTTAGGGTCGTGCTGGACCATAATGATCAGTTTAACGTCATGACGGATGAAGATGAGCAGTTTTACATCATGCAGGACGATGATGCAGTTTAATGTCATGCAGGACGATAATGATCAGTTTAATGTCATGACGGACGAAGATGAGCAGTTTTACGTCATTCAGGACGTTGATGCAGTTTAATGTCTTGCAGGACGATAATGATCAGTTTAACGTCATGACAGACGAAGATGAGCAGTTTTACGTCATGCAGGACGTTGATGCAGTTTAATGTCGTGCATGATGATAATGATCAGTTTAACGTCGTGACGGACGAAGATGAGCAGTTTTACGTCATGCAGGACGTTGAACCACACGAATTGTGTCGGTAGAGGAACAGTCATCTCTACTCCATTCCAGTGGTTCAGGATGAGGGGGGGTCTATATGAGGGGAATTCCTTAAAATCCCCTGATCATGAAGATCCTTCCACAAGCTAGTTTCAAGGCCATAGGGAGGACATCTGTGGTTGATGCAATGTGGTAGTCGGGATGGAAAAAAGTGTTGCAAGGGTAGTAGGGATGACTACATTACCTTGACCGGTAGGGTCGAAGAAGCCAGGAGTGTCGGTACGACGGTGCGATGGATCCCGCAAGGCGTGGAAGCCTGGACGTCGGCACGACGGGGCGATGGAGCCCGGAAGGCATGGAAGCCTGGACATCAGCACGACGGGGTGATAGAGCCCGGAAGGCAGGAAAGCCTAGATGTCGGCACGACGGGGCGATAGAGCCTGGAAGGCAGGAAAGCCTGGAAGTAGGCACGACGGGGCGATAGATCCCGGAAGGCAGGAAAGCCTGGAAGTCGGCATGATGGGGCGATAGAGCCCGGAAGGCAGGAAAGCCTGGAAGTCGGCATGACGGGGCGATAGAGCCTGGAAGGCAGGAAAGCCTTCGTCCTGAACGGTGGCGGTATGAGGATAACCTCTGTAGTTGCCGGTGAAAATAGAGCGGGTTTGACGAAGCGCCAATAGAGTTGGGGAAGGATTTCCCCTACGCGGCCTCTTAAGGCCACGGAGTTGGCGAGGATCCGATGGAGGCGGGTGGCGGAGCCACCTGCGCGGCCTCTTGAGGCGGCGGACTCGGCGAGGAGCTGATGGAGATGGGTGGCGGAGCCACCTGTGCGGCCTCTTGAGGCGGCGGGAGTCGGCGAGGAGCCGATGGAGTCTGGTGGCGGAGCCACCTGCGTGGCCTCTTGAGGCGGCGGAGTCAGCGAGGAGCCGATGGAGTCAGGTGGCGGAGCCACCTGCCAGGCCTCTTGAGGCTACGAAGTTGGTGAGGAGCCAATGGAGTCGGGTGGCGGAGCCACCTGCGCGGCCTCTTGAGAAGGCGGAGTCGGCGAGGAGCCGATGGAGTCAGGTGGCGGAGCCACCTGCGCTGCCTCTTGAGGCGGTGGAGTCAGCGAGGAGCAGATGGAGTCAGGTGGCGTAGCCACCTACGCTGCCTCTTGAGGCGGCGGGAGGCGGCGAGGAGCCGATGGAGTTGGGTGGCGGAGCCACCTGCGCTGCCTCTTGAGGCGGCGGGAGTCGGCGAGGAGCCGATGGGGCTGGGTGGCGGAGCCACCTGCGCGGCCTCTTGAGGCGGCGGAGTCGGCGAGGATCCGATGGAGTGGGGTGGCGGAGCCACCTGCGCGGCCTCTTGAGGCGGCGGAGTCGGCGAGGAGCCGATGAAGTCGGGTGGCGGAGCCACCTGCCAGGCCTCTTGAGGCAGCGAAGTCGGCGAGGAGCCGATGGAGTCGGGTGGCGGAGCTATCTGCCAGGCCTCTTGAGGCTGCGGAGTCAGCAAGGAGCCGATGGAGTCGGGTGGCGGAGCCACCTGCGCGGCCTCTTGAGGCGGCGGAGTCCGCGAGGAGCCGATGGAGTCAGGTGGCGGAGCCACCTGCGCGGCCTCTTGAGGTGACAGGAGTCGGCGAGGAGCCGATGGAGTCGGGTGGCGGAGCCACTTGCGCTGCCTCTTGAGGCGGCGGGAGTCGGCGAGGAGCCGATGGACCGTAGTCTTCAAACACCGAATGTTACTCATCCTCTCACATATAATGGAGAGGGAATTCACATGGATGATGCCTCTAGTTTCCCAACACATTTGGTCGACTCGCTATTGAAGGAGAAGAGATTCACGTCGGGTTCACCATTTCTCTTTCCGACGCTTTCGCCGGGGCGCGCGCATCCGTCTGTGGAGGACGCGCAGCTTGTTGCCCCGCATTCCCGCTTTCCAAAGGCGGGCGGCATTGGTTCCTTGTTCAGGTATGTCTGCTCCTTGATCAAAACGGGATGATGAGATGTCGGTTCTTCCTTCCGTGGATTCCTCCTCGGAACTCGTCACCTAGTCCGGGTCTCCCTCATATATTTAATACGTTGTTCGTGAATCTCATTCCCGGTGCCATATTGTCATGGACGCCGGTTAATTACACTACTTCCGTCAAGACTTTCCATAGGGTCTTGACATGGTAGCGACCTTTGGTCGGAGTAGACGACAACATCAGGAATGTTGGGGCATCTCTGGGTGCGTGGACATAGGGGAACCTGTATTCTTCCTCATAAGACGGCATCTCAAGGGTGTAGAACCCGAGGCATGTATCTGAGGTTTTCTTCAGCTTCCCATGTTTAACACAGGGTATGTTGCAAGATTAACGTCTAGCAGAGACGGTTACACCAAAGGCGTGTCATCCGAGGTTTTCCACAGGCATCTCATGTTTATCACGAGGTAGGCCGCGAGTTTATCGTCTTGCGGAGATGGAATAAGGGTGATGAATCAGGGTGTACACAGAGGACAGCGACCCGGAGATATGATGGGGCTTACACGTGGAAAGCGGCCCATGCGCCGCTAGGAGCAGCGAGGAGGTGGATGGCATGATTCCACCAGGATGCGGCGGCCCGGGTGAGAATCAGGATGGGAGATGGATGGATGAATGAAGTGGAGGGGGAATGAAATGGGGCCATCGCAGGGGAGACGGTGAAGTTGGGCTTGAGCCTTGAAGAGGCTTCCTACGTATCCCCATGGCAGGGAATCAAAGTACGCGTAGTTCGGGATGGTGCTGGTAAACCGACGTGAAGCTGGACCTTGGTCCGATGGGTGGTGGTCTTGAACCTTGGGAAGGCTTCCTACGTACCATGCCTTGACATGGATCAAAGACCTCGTAGTTCGGGTTAGTCACAACGGCTTGCTGTCGGACTAGAATTGGGTGTACAGTTTAATATCATGCGGGACAAAAGGAGGCATGCAGTTTAACGTCATGCTGGACGAGGGCGAAACTCGACGTGAATGAACGACCGAGCAATGTGGCTTGAACCCCATGGAGGCTTCCTACGTACCATGCCTTGACATGGATCAAAGACCTCGTTGTTCGGGTGGGAAAAGGTCGCAACAGCTTACCATTGGACCAGAATGCAGTTTAACGTCGTGCTGGACCGGGGTGAGACCCGACGTGAAATGACGGGTGGGCTTGATCCTCATAGAGGCTTCCTACGTACCATGCCTTGACATGGATCAAAGACCTCGTAGTTCAAGTGGGATGGGTCGCAATGGCTTACCACTGGACCAGAATGGGACCCGACGTGAAATGACGGGTGGGCTTGACCCTCGTGGAGGCTTCCTACGTACCATGCCTTGACATGGATCAAAGACCTCGTAGTTCAAGTGGGATGGGTCGCAATGGCTTACCACTGGACCAGAATGGGACCCGATGTGAAATGACGGGTGGACTTGAACCTCGTGGAGGCTTCCTACGTACCATGCCTTGACATGGATCAAAGACCTCGTAGTTCAAGTGGGATGGGTCGTAATGTCTTACCACTGGACTAGAATGGGACCCGACGTGAAATGATGGGTGGGCTTGAACCTCACGGTGGTTTCCTACGTACCATGCATTGACATGGATCAAAGACCTTGTAGTTCAAGTGGGATGGTTTTGTCGGTGAACCGACATGAAAGTAGACCCGGGGGTCCACTATTGGTGGGCTTGAACCTCATGAAGGCTTCCTACGTACCATGCCTTGACATGGATCAATGTCCTCATAGTTCGGAAGATGGGTTGGGTCGCAATGGCTTACCACTGGACCGGAGTGTAGTTTAACGTCGTGCTGGACGGGGGTGAAACCCGACGTGAAAGACGGGTGGGCATGAACCTCATAGAGGCTTCCTACGTACCATGCCTTGACATGGATCAAAGACCTCATAGTTCAAGAGAAATATTCGGGTTCAGGGTCGGTGCTCACTCTAAGCCCACGTGAGTCATGCTCGGTGTGAGAAACAAGAGGTTGCAAGGACCTGACTATCACGTCGCGAAGGGTGCGTCCGTGAGAAGCGAAGAGGGGCTTACGCGTTGAGCGGCCCACGGTGCTGGGACTTACTCCAGGATGGAGGCCCAGAACATCTTACCGCTAAATGGGGTCACAACGGCTTACCGCTAGATTGGTTCACAACGGCTTACGCTGGATAGGGATGTCAACGGCTTACCGCTGAATGGGGTCGCAACGGCTTACCGCTGGATTGGGTCACAACGGCTTACCGTTGGAGCGACACTGGTGAATGGGGCTTACGCAAGGAAGCTACCCGGGTGCCGCTAAGGAGCGGAAATGGTGAATGGGGCTTACACGAGGAAGCTGCCCGGGTGCCGCTATGGAGCGACACTGGTGATTGGGGCTTACGCTAGGAAGCTGCCCGGGTGCCGCTAAGGAACGGAAATGGTGAATGGGGCTTACGCTATGAAGCTGCCCGGGTGCCGCTATGGTGCAGCACTGGTGAATGGGGCTTACGCAAGGAGCTGCCCGGGTGCCGCTATGGAGCGACACTGGTGAATAGGGCTTACGCTATGAAACTGCCCGGGTGCCGCTAAGGAATGACAATGGTGAATGGAGCTTACGCTAGGAAGCTGCCCGGGTGCCGCTATGGAGGGGCACTGGTGAATGGGGATTACGCTAGGAAGTTGCCCGGGTGCTGCTATGGAGCGACACTAGTGAATGGGGCTTACGCTAGGAAGCTGCCCGGGTGCCGCTAAGGAGCGGAAATGGTGAATGGGGCTTACGCGAGGAAGCTGCCCGGGTGCTGCTATGGAGCGGCACTGGTGATTGGGGCTTACGCTAGGAAGCTGCTCGGGTGCCGCTAAGGAACGACAATGGTGAATGGGGCTTACGCAAGGAAGCTTCCCGGGTGCCGCTATGGAGCGGCACTGGTGAATGGGGCTTATGTTAGGAAGCTGCCCGGGTGCCGCTATGGAGCGGCACTGGTGAATGGGGCTTACGCTAGGAAGCTGCCCGGGTGCCGCTATGGAGGGGCACTAGTGAATGGGGCTTACGCTAGGAAGCTGCCCGGGTGCCGCTATGGAGCGACACTGGTGAATGGGACTTACGCGAGGAAGCTGCCCGGGTGCCGCTATGGAGCAGCACTGGTGAATGGGGCTTACGCAAGGAAGCTGCCCGGGTGCCGCTATGGAGGGGCACTGGTGAATGGGGCTTACGCTAGGAAGCTGCCCGGGTGCCGCTATGGAGCGGCACTAGTGAATGGGGCTTACGCTAGGAAGCTTCCCAGGTGCAGCTATGGAGCCGCACTGGTGAATGGGGCTTACGCAAGGAAGTTGCCCGGGTGCCGCTATGGAGCAGCACTGGTGAATGGGGCTTACGCAAGGAAGTTGCCCGGGTGCCGATATGGAGCGGCACTGGTGAATGGGGCTTACGCTAGGAAGCTGCCTGGGTGCCGCTATGGAACGGCACTGGTGAATGGGGCTTACGCTAGGAAGCTGCCCGGGTGCCGCTATGGAGCAGCACTGGTGAATGGGGATTACGCTAGGAAGCTGCCCGGGTGCCGCTATGGAGCGGCACTGGTGAATGGGGCTTATGCTTGGATGCTGCCCGGGTGCCGCTATGGAGGGGCACTGGTGAATGGGGCTTACGCAAGGAGATGCCCGGGTGCCGCTATGGAGCGACACTGGTGAATGGGGCTTACGCTAGGAAGTTTCCTGGGTGCCGTTATGGAGCGGCACTGGTGAATGGGGCTTACGCTAGGAAGCTGCCCGGGTGCCGCTAAGGAACGACAATGGTGAATGGGCTTACGCTAGGAAGCTGCCCGGGTGTCGCTATGGAGGGGCACTGGTGAATGGGGCTTACGCAAGGAGCTGCCCGGGTGCCGCTATGGAGCGGCACTGGTGAATGGGTCTTACGCTAGGATCTGCCCGTAATGTCTTCCTCATGTCTGGCTATGAGGGCATCCCAACTCACTGGTGGGTTGAGGTATGTGCCTATGCGCAAGTGCACAAGCGGGATAATGCCAAGGGCGTTGGAATCAGCCCAAACAAAGGGACATGAAAAGTGTGAATCACATGCCCTGCATTCGGAATGCGATGAGAGTGGCATGGCGATAGAGGATAACTGTTGACTGTGTTCGCAACACAGCATCCTACCGCGTTAGCCTAAAATGGGGACAAACAAATGAGGGGTCGACTGCTGACTGTATTCGAAACACATGACCTCAAAGTGTCACCCGAAGCCTTTTGGGGTGTTGGCCCAGGACAGCAGGGGGACCATGGGTCTACCATCCATACTGTTAGGGGGTCCCTTCAAACTTTGGAAATGGATGCAGATCCGAATGAAGGACACGCAAAGCGTGGGGTGGAATGTTGGAATGTTTGAACGGATTCCAACGCTCTTGAAACTATGCCACTGTAAACATGGCTTTAGGTATCTTAGTCTAGGAGCATAAGGCATCTCTCGTTTAGGGAAAGAGGCATCCTATCATTTGTTAGATTGGGATAATACTACAGTTTAGAGTTATGTAGGTAGGACTATTGGAATCTCATGCTAGGAGCATAAGGCATCTCTCGTATAGGGCGAGAGGCATCCTATGTTTGGCACATAAGGATTACCATAGTTTATAGTCATGTAGAGAGAACTATTAGAATCTCATGCTTGGAGAATAAGGAATCTCTCGTATAGGTAAAGAGGCATCCTATATTTGGAACATAGGGAGAATACTACAGTTTATAGTCTTGTAGGTAGGACTATTGACATCTCATGCTTGGAGCATGAGGCATCTCTCGTATAGGTCGGGAGGCATCCTATCGTTTGTTAGATAGGGAGTACTACAGTTTATAGTCTTGTAGATAGGACTATTAGGCAGAAGGTGCCTAGAAATGGTTGGTGTTGGGACTTACGCAAGGGCGGCCCTTTCTGGTTGAACATGGCATAGGAGCCAAGTGATTGGGTTTGGAGGAGTTGCCTGAGGAATGGTTCGACTCAAGGCACTCGGGGAATTGATGATGAGAACCTCAACTCACGACATAGGAAACAAACCAAGAGGAATACATCAACCCAAGGTGTTTCATGGTGTGTGGAGGAGTATCTCAAATAATGGTGTTCCATAGGTTGAACGTGGGAGCGCATAAGGGTGGAATGGAAAATCCCGGCATCCCGGCCTGAAAAGTTTGCGGTGCGACTCTCCATTTTTCATGGGGGGTCTGTGACGGTAGCGAAGGGACCGGCCCGGAGGGCCGGGACCGTAGGCCGGCACTGACGTTGAGTGGGGGTGCGGGGTGGGATCCTCGCGAAGGATAGGTCTTCGCGAAGCAGCTTCGCGGAGCATGGCCTCGCGGAGCAATAGTCTCTCGCGGAGCAAAGGGGTCTCGCGGAGCTTGGTCTCGCGGAGCAGCATCGCAGAGCATGTGCTCTCGCGAAGCATGGTCTCGCGGAGCAGCATCGCGGAGCAGCATCACGGAGCATAGGCTTGCGGAGCATGGACTCTTGGATCCTCCGCTCGCGGAGCAGCAACGCGAAGGAAGCTGCACGCGGAGCATGACTTCGCGGAGCCGCAATGCGGAGCTCCGCTCGGCCGCCCAAGTGGCGAAATGGTCGTGGCCGTCCCCTCCTCGGAGAAGGGCGTGAGATGGGTATTTATAGGAAGGGGTGCCGCGAAGCAGAACTCCCGCGCCACCTCAGGAGCTTCGCGGCACGCTCGTGAACGTCAAATTCGTTCGCGGAGAGGTACCGCCTCCGGAGCTTCGCGGCGGGCTCGCGAACGTCAAATGCGTTCGCAGAGAGTTACCGCCTCCAGAGCTTCGCGGGACCGCGTTGCACGGGTGCTTCGCATTGGTGCTTCGCATTAGTGCTTCACGATGGGTCTTTGTGGCGCATCGCAAACGTCAAATAGGTTCGCGGAGCCTCTCGCCTCATTGCTTCACGGCGGCGCTCCGCGATCATGGAGGGGGGCTTCGCGAATGGGCTTCGCGAACCAGATTTCCAGCCCAACTTCAAACGTCCATAACTCCTATTTCGTAGCTCTGTTCGGGCCCTACGACCTACCGAATAGAAGATTGAGAAATGGACTACGATCTTGGATCATGTATGGAAGCATTTGGAAAATTTTGGGGACGCGTTTTCCGGGGTCTACAAAAGCCACCCCTAAGAACGGGGTCCCACGAGGACGAGAAGGGTGAGGCTGACCGCGTTCTTAGGAAAAGACTAAGGAAAATGCATGCATTGGGGTCCATTGTACCTCAATCGCATTGAGGATAAAATCAACTAAATCTCAAAGCCTGCGTGAGCTATGCTCCGTGCAGGAAACAAGAGATAATAGGAGCTCCTATACGAGAGTTTAAAACAACGGAAGGTGCGAGGGGATCGACATGGGACATCAATCACCATTTGGGGGAATCCTAAAAGAGAGAGAGGGGTCACGACTGGAGAACATGGCTCTCTGAACAGCCGACCTGCTTTTCCCACCCTGCTCTGGTGCACGAGCGGGGTAATGGGAGAGGCGTTAGAATCAATCCAAACAGAGGGAAGTGGGAGATGTGAATCACGATACCCAAAATCCAGAACACTATGGAGGTGGCGTGACAATAAAGGACAACCGTTAGCCGCGGCGGAGAAACGGTATCCTTACTGCGTTAGCTCGAAATGGGGACAACAAATGAGCATCGACCGCTGACCATATTCACAACGCGGGATTTTATCAATTTGTTGTCGATCAATCCTTCGGGACGTTGGCCCGTAACGGTAGGAGAGCCCTTGGGCATTGTATCCAGGCCGTTCTTGGGGGTCCCTCCAAACATGACCAGTCTTCCGGAACGTTGGCCCAGGATGGTAGGTGAGCCGATGCGGCATGAGACCAGGCCGTTAGAGGGTCCCTTCTGGCATGACAGGGGACGAGGTTCCAAATAAGGGGCACACAAAGCGTGGAATATGGAGTGATGGTCTGTCCGAACAGAATCCATCACTTAGGTAGTTACACCACCGTGGTGGGAGCACGCCAGATAGGCGCATCGGTTTGATCATGGATCATTCCTTCTTTCATACAGGGCCTCTATGGCGAGGGGATATGTCACTTCCCGGCGGGATCTTGGGGCATCCTGAACTTGTTCAGGGTAGTACCACATTTTATTGTCATGTGTTGAGGACACATAGACTCGCGTAGTTTAACGTCATACGATAGGACGTGGAGTAAGAGGTAAGGAAGCGTGTGGCGCGGTAGATATGAAACCGACGCGAATGAGGACTTGGAGTCCAAATCTCACCACATACCCCCGGAGGACACTCTTCAGGTCGAGGGACCAAGAGTGAGGATTGGGCTGGGCCCGAAGCAAAGTGGCTGTGCATTCCTACGTACCCCATGAGGATGGGAATCAAGCCATACGTAGTTCTAAAAGCGCATTTTAACGTCATGCAGGACGATGAGCAGCCCGACCGTGTTGGTACACATCCTGCCAAAACTACTAAGCTCACGTGAGTCGTGCTTGGTGTGGGAAACAAGCAGTAGTTGTGGGAATTTCCCGACATAGAGAGGGGCTAGTTAGGGCAACGGGACGCTCGGTGAATCCCGACCCATTGACACTAACACGATCTTGAGGCGCACCTAGATGCGCGAAGAGAAAGAGTCGAGTATGATGGAATTCCACTTGAACGTGGGGAAGTGGAAATGTTTGAATCATGATGCTCGAGATTCAGATCATAATGATGGCGGCGTGACGAAGGAGGGTAACTGCTGACCTTATTCGCAACACAGTACCCTGTCGCGTTTGACTTAAATGGGGACAGACAAATGAGCGTCGACCGCTGACCATATTCGCAACGCGGGATTTTATCGATTTGTTGTCCAATATCCATGGGGACGTCGGCCCGAAATGATTGAAGGGCCCTTAGGTCCATCATTCATGGAGAGACCTTAATCTTAGTATCCACGTCGTCCGAGGGTCCTTTTGGATGTGGAAGAGGATGAGGATCAAAATAGAGAGTTCACGAAGCTTGGTTGTGGGATGAGGGGAATGTCCCTGTGAAAATCCCACACTTCGGGCTCTTTGTCAAAACACATCTAAATACAGCAACGAAACGTATTAGAGAGAGGGAGAAGATTCCTTTCCCTTGGGGAGATCTTAGTTTAGGGTTGTAGAATTAGGACCATGAAAAGTTAGACTGGGCCCGCGGGGAAGTGACCGGGTGCTCCTACATATCTCATAGGGATGAGAATCAAGCCTTACGTAGTTCTTGATGGACCTTAGACCATAAATAGGTAAAAGAGAGCAGGGGACGCACGGCATAAAAACCCGACGTGAAGGAGGACCTAAGCCCTACTTACCATGCATTCTCTGGGGAAATGCTCGAGTCGAGGGACCGAACACAAAGGTTAGGCTGGGCCCGCGGGGAAGTGCCCGGGTGCTCCTACGTATCTCATAAGGATGAGAATCAAGCCATACGTAGTTCTGGAAATGACATGGTAGGATACCAGTGCCAGGGGAAAAGGGGAGTGCGGGCATGGCCCTTGCACTAAAAGAAGCGGAATTTGATGTATCTTGTTTGTTCATTTGGGTGAATGGTTTTTATTGGTGAAGCGACAGGCCTAGAATGGTAGGCCGTGATGTCTCCACAAGGATCAAACTGCGATGGGCGTTGACAAATGGCATGGCGCGTGGCCAGTACCCAACGTGATTTCCTCTACAACGAGGTTACCACAATGCAGTGCCGTTTTTCATCGTGCAGCCAGGACGATAATGTCACAGTTTAAGGTCATATGATAGGACCAAGCATGCATTTTATCGTCATGCAGCGCAGACGTGGCAGAGACGATGCTAGGCAGGAAATGTGCGCATTGTTATAAAACACAATTGACAGAGACATGATCCCACATCAAATTTTACGCCATCTGGAGAGGGAAACCTTAGGTCGAGGGGCCTATACAGAGGTGAAACAGGGAGAGAGACTGGCTTCATGAATGGGTTGTACCCGGAGACAGGGCGTCTGGGCGGTCCTACGTATCCCATGAGGATGGGAATCAAGTTGAACGTAGTCCCGAATGGGTCCTAGTTTATGGTCTTAGATCTCGGACCATGGGAGCCCCAAAGGACGCCAGATTGCAACTTTGTCCCCCAAGAATGCAAAGGTGCACTGAGGGATAGCGCCAAAAGTGTCGAGATTCCACCTGGACATGATGGGGTGGAAAATGATGTGAATCATGCAACCAACATTCAAGGACTGAAGGGGCTGGCGTGACGATAGAGAATTACTGCTGACCATGTTCGCAACACAACATCCTGTCGCGTTAGCTTGAAATGAGGACTAACAAACGAGCATCGACTGCTGACCATATTCGCAACGCCGGATTTTATCGATTTGTTGTCCAAAACCGTCGGGAGCGTTGGCCCGTATCGGTAGGAGAGCCCTTGGGGGTAGTATCCATGCCGTTCATGGGGGTCCCTCTGGGTGTGAAAGATGATGGAAGTCCGAATAGAGGGGAACACAAAGCTTGACAAGTGGAAGGAACTTGATCAAGTTGAATTTGACACTCTTGGTCCTAGACTAGAGTGCTCTTAATACATGGGTGAACCACTGTAAGGAGTCAAGGGACTCAACTTTGAGGGTGATCGAGAGATGGCAGGTTCCCGGGGGAAGGGGGCACGATGCCCAAAACCTTGTATCATACCTACACCTCCCCCTCCTGGAGAGGGATAGGCCAAGTGGCCTAGGTGACCGGGAGATCAGGAGATCACTAGGAGGTGGGGCTGGACCCGACTCTTAAACATCCAGGTGGTCCTACGTATCCCATGAGGATGGAAATCAAGCTACACGTAGTTCTAAAGGGTGCCTTTTAATGTCATTAAGGAAAAATAATAGGAAGGACAACTCTCAGAACGGCGTGCACGTGGTGCAGCTATTGCAAACCTGACGTGAATGAGGACGTAATCCTACACTACGCCACGCGGTCCCGTGGCCGGGGTCCCAATGGTAGGACCCGAGAGAGGTGAACTTGCTGAACTCAATCTGGACCCAAAGACAAGGGGTCTTGAACATAGTTCCAGATGAGAGTCTTAGTTTATGGTCTTAGAGCTCGGACCATGGATGGTGACAACTCCCGAGTAAGCACAGATGTCAACCCAATCCCTAAGCCCACGTGAGATAAACTCGGTGTGGGAAACAAGGGGGGTATCCTCATCGCAATACTTGGGGCGTCCATCAAAGGGGAGTTGGCGGAGAGTTTCGAAGGACACCTTTGATGCAACTTGTTCTCCCAATGTGCAGACGTGCACGGAGGAAAAGTACCAAGAATCCTGAGACTCTACTTGGACATGATGAAGTGGTGAAGGGTGTGAATCGTGTACCCGACATTTGGGCTTAATGGGTTGACGTGGCGATAGAGGAAAACTGTTAACCATGATGGAAACACAGCGTCCGTATTGCGTTAGCCTGAGGTGGGAACAACAAACGAGCATCGACCGCATACCATATTCGCAACGCGGGATTTTATCGATTTGTTGTCCGAAACCCTGGGGGGCGTTGGCCCGTATCGGTAGGAGATCCCTTGGGCGTAGTATCCAGGCCGTTCTTGGGGGTCCCTCAGGGTGTGAAAGATGATGAAAGCCCTGATGCGGGGATACGCAATGCCTGGAAAGTGGGTGCGGACATGTCCGAGTAAAGCTTGGCATTCCAGGTAATAAACCAGAGTACTCTTATGCACATTGGTGAACCGCCGAAAAAGGTATCGACGAAACAACTCAGTAGGGGGGAGCATGGCGTGGTCCTTACGAAACTGTCGTGAATGAGGACATAATCCCACACCACACCATATAATCCTCTCATGGATGAAGGATAGTCCAAGGGGCCGGGATGGGATGAGGATTCCCGAGAGATGGGGATGGACCCGAATCTTGGACATCCAGGTGGTCCTACATATCCCATTAGGATGGGAATCAAGCCGCACGTAGTTCTCTATACGTAGTTTAACGTCATACTGGATGAGAAGGGGAAGCAATATACCCCGAAACAAAGGAGGTGTGCGGTATGGCGAAGAAGCCGACGTGAATGAGGACATAGTCCCACATCACACCATACACCCTGGGTAAGAGGGGACCTGGGCCGTGGCCCGGAAAGGCCAAGGGGCCTAAGGTTAGGCATCAGTCAGGAAGTCCTGACTGGTTTGCAGTTTAACGTCTTACATGAGGACGAGGGTCGGGGACCCGAGAAGGCCAAGGGGCCTGAGGCTGGGCCTCGTAAAGGGAGGGAGTACGGCATGGTACATGATCCCGACGTGAATGAGGACATAGTCCCACATCACACCGTACACCCTTTTGAGGAATCCTGGGTCGTGGCCCGGAGAAAAGGGAAAGTTATCAGTCAGAAAGGCCTGACTGGTTTGCAGTTTAACGTCTTACATAAGGACGAGGGTCGGGGACCCGAAAAGGCCAAGGGGCCTAAGGCTGATCCTCGGAAGGGGAGGGCGTACGGCATGGTACATGATCCCGACGTGAATGAGGATGTGGTCCTACACCATACCATACACCATTATGAGGAATCGGGGCCGTGGGCCCGATCGCTAGCACCACCTGGGGGAAGTTTGTCACCTCGGGATGGGGCAGAATGAATCACTGTTCTTGATGCCTGGGACATCTCGGGGTGGACCCGAAAATCCAGGACACTGTTGACCATGTTCGAAACACAGCGTTCCTATGGTGACCCGTATGGGGGAAACAAATGAGCGTCGACCGCCGACCAAATTCGCGACGCGGGACTTGTATCGGCTTGTTTCTTGAAAACCCTCGAGAGCGTTGGCCCGTATCGGTAGGAGAGCCCTTGGGCATTGTATACAGGCCGTTCTTGGGGGTCCCTCTGGGTGCGAAAAATGACGGAATCCCAGTCAAGGAGTGGGTGAAGCATAGTTTTATCCATCCACGAAAGGGGAAAACACCTCCAGGGGAGAATGTGCAGCCGGGTCGAGGCTTGCTCGATGTGGGTCGGGGCAAAAGTGTGCACCCTGCCATGTCTTCACCTGAGGAGAAGATTTTGGCTTTTGGGTTGGGCCAATGGACGAAGTGTCCGGGCGTTCCCACGTATCTCATAAGGATGAGAATCAAGCCATACATAGTTTTTGAAGGCCATGCAGTTTAGCGTCATGCGGTGAGGACGTGGGAGGATAGAAGAACGGGAGTGGGCACATGGTGCGACCCTTACAATCTTTGTGCGAGCGGGGTTGCATAAGCGGGGCCAAGAAAGCCTACTCCCTGCTACACAAAGATCCTCCAAGAAAACTATTCCTAGGGGGGATAGTGGAAGGGAAAAGCTTGGGGCTGGGCTCAAGACGAGGTGTCCGAGCGTTCCTACATATCTCATAAGGATGAGAATCAATCCACACGTAGTTCTAGAAGTGCAGTTTAACGTCATGCGGGACGATGAGAAGCACCTCATTTGGGGATATGTACGGTACAACAAGTAATCCGATGTGAATGAGGACGTGGTCCTACACTATACCGTACAATCCCACAAGAGGTTAAGTCGGGAAGAAAACAACAAGGGGGGCCTGGGGCCAAACTACGGTGGAGACGGGGCCAGGGGCCCAAGGAGGCCAAGGGGCCTGAGGCTGAGCCTCGGTCAGGAAGGCCTGACCGGCTTGCAGTTTAACGTTCCGCGGGACGAAGACGTAGTTTATGGTCATGCAAGACATTACGGTTTAGAGTCATGTTGGACTATAGTGTCCAGTTTAAGGTCATGTGGGACCGTTTCTCAGTTTATCGTCTTGCAGGACGAAGATGTAGTTTAAGGTCGTGCGGGACCATTTTGCAGTTTAAGGTCTTACAGGACCTTCATGCAGTTTAGGGTCGTGCTGGACCATCTCGCAGTTTAGGGTCGTGCTGGACCTTCTCGCAATTTAGGGTCGTGCTGGACCTTCTCACAGTTTAGGGTCGTGATGGACATTCTCGTAGTTTAGGGTCGTGCTGGACCATAATGATTAGTTTAACGTCATGACGGACGAAGATGAGCATTTTTACATCATGCAGGACGATGATGCAGTTTAATGTCGTGCAGGACGATAATGATCAGTTTAATGTCATGACAAACGAAGATGACCAGTATTACGTCATGCAGGACGTTGATGCAGATTAATGTAGTGCAGGACGATAATGATCAGTTTAACGTCATGACGGACGAAGATGAGCAGTTTTACGTCATGCAGGACGTTGATGTAGTTTAATGTTTTGCAGGACGATAATGATCAGTTTAACGTCATGACGGACGAAGATGAGCAGTTTTACGTCATGCAGGACGATGAACCACACAAATTGTGTCGGTAGAGGAACGGTCATCTCTACTCCATTCCAGTGGTTTGGGATGAGGGGGGATCTATATGAGGGGAATTCCTTAAAATCCCCTGATCATGAAGATCCTTCCACATGCTGGTTTCAAGGCAACAGGGAGGAAATATGTGGTTGATGCAATGTGGTAGTTGGGATGACACAAAGTGTCGCAACGTTAGTAGGGATGACTACATTACATTGACCTGTAGGGTCGAAGAAGCCAGGAGTGTCGGTACGACGGGGCGATGGAGCCCGCAAGTCGTGGAAGCCTGGACGTTGGCACGACGGGGCGATGGAGCCCGGAAGGCATGGAAGCCTGGATGTCGACACGATGGGGTGATAGAGCCCGGAAGGCAGGAAAGCTTGGAAGTCGGCACGACGGGGCGATAGAGCCCAGAAGGGAGGAAAGCCTGGAAGTCGGCACGACGGGGCGATAGAGCCCGAAAGGCAGGAAAGCCTGGAAGTCGGCACGACGGGGCGATAGAGCCCGGAAGGCAGGAAAGCCTGGAAGTCGGCACGACGGGGCGATAGAGCCCGGAAGTCAGGAAAGCCTTCGTCCCGAACGGTGGCGGTATGAGGATCACCTCCGTAGTTGCCGGTGAAAATAGAGCGGGTTTGACGAAGCGCCAATAGAGTTGGGGAAGGATTTCCCCTACGCGGCCTCTTAATGCCGCGGAGTTGGCGAGGAGTCGATGGAGGCGGGTGGCGGAGCCACCTGCGTGGCCTCTTGAGGCGGCAGACTCAGCGAGGAGCCGATGGAGATGGGTGGAGGAGCCACCTGCGCGGCCTCTTGAGGCGGCGGGAGTCGGCGAGGAGCCGATGGAGTCTGGTGGCGGAGCCACCTGCGCGGCCTCTTGAGGCGGCGGAGTCAGCGAGGAGCCGATGGAGTCGTGTGGCGGAGCCACCTGCCAAGCCTCTTGAGGCTGCGGAGTCGGCAAGGAGCCGATGGAGTCGGGCGGCGGAGCCACCTGTGCGGCCTCTTGAGGCGGCGGAGTCGGCGAGCAGCCGATGGAGTCGGGCGGCGGAGCCACCTGCGCTGCCTCTTGAGGCGGCGGAGTCGGCGAGGAGCAGATGGTGTCAGGTGGCGGAGCCACCTGCGCTGCCTCTTGAGGCGGCGGGAGTCGGCGAGGAGCTGATGGAGTCGGGTGGTGAAGCCACCTGCGCTGCCTCTTGAGGCGGCGAGAGTCGGCGAGGAGCCGATGGGGATGGGTGGCGGAGCCACCTGCGCGGCCTCTTGAGGCGGCGGAGTCGGTGAGGATCCGATGGAGTGGGGTGGCGGAGCCACCTGCGCGGCCTCTTGAGGCGGCGGAGTCGGCGAGGAGCCGATGGAGTCGGGTGGCGGAGCCACCTGCCAGGCCTCTTGAGGCTGCGGAGTCGGCGAGGAGCCGATGGAGTCGGGTGGCGGAGCCACCTGCGTGGCCTCTTGAGGCGGCGGAGTCAGCGAGGAGCCGATGGAGTCCGGTGGCGGAGCCACCTGCGCTGCCTCTTGAGGCGGCTGAGTCGGTGAGGAGCCGATGGAGTCAGGTGGCGGAGCCACCTGCGCTGCCTCTTGAGGCGGCAGGAGTCGGCGAGGAGCCGATGGAGTCGGGTGGCGGAGCCACCTGCGCTGCCTCTTGAGGCGGCGGCAGTCGGCGAGGAGCCGATGGACCATAGTCTTCAAACACCGAATGTTAATCATACTCTCACATATAATGGGGAGGGAATTCACATGGATGATGCCTTGAGTTTCCCAACACATTTGGTCGACTCTCCATTGAAGGAGAAGAGATTCACGTTGGGTTCACCATTTCTGTTTCCGACGCTTTCGCCGGGGCGCGTGCCTCCGTCTGTGGAGGACGCGCAGCTTGTTGCCCCGCATTCCCGCTTTCCAAAGGTGGGCGACATTCGTTTCTTGTTCAGTTACGTTTGCTCCTTGATCGAAACAGGATGATGGGATGTCGGTTCTTCCTTCCGTGGATTCCTCCTCGGAACTCGTCACCTATTCCGGGTCTCCCTCATAGATTTAATACGTTGTTCGTGAATCTCATTCCCGGTGCCATATTGTCATGGACGCCGGTTAATTACACTACTTCCGTCAAGACTTTCCATAGGGTCTTGACATGGTAGAGACCTTCAGTCGGAGTAGACGGCAACATCAGGAATGTTGGGGCATCTCTGGGTGCGTGGACATAGGGGAACCTGTATTATTCCTCATAAGACGGCATCTCAAGGGTGCAGAACCCGAGGCATGTACTTGAGGTTTTCCTCAGCTTCACATGTTTAACACAGGGTATGTTTCAAGATTAACGTCTAGCAGAGACGGTTACACCAAAGGCGTGTCATCCGAGGTTTTCCTCAGGCATCTCATGTTTATCACGAGGTAGGCCGTGAGTTTAACGTCTTGCGGAGACGGAATAAGGGTGATGAATCGGGGTGTACACAAAGGACAGCGACTCGGAGATATTATGGGGATTACATGTGGAAAGTGGCCCATGCGCCGCTAGGAGCAGCGAGGAGGTGGATGACATGATTCCACCGGGATGCGGCGGCCCGGGTGAGAATCAGGATGGGAGATGGATGGATGAATGAAGTGGAGGGGGAATGAAATGGGTCCATCGCAGGGGCGACAATGAAGTTGGGCTTGAGCCTTGAAGAGGCTTCCTACGTATCCCTGTGGCAGGGAATCAAAGTCCACGTAGTTCGGGATGGCGCCGGTAAACCGACGTGAAGCTGGACCGTGGTCCGATGGGTGGTGGGCTTGAACCTTGGGAAGGATTCCTACATACCATGCCTTGACATGGATCAAAGACCTCGTAGTTCGGGTTAGTCACAACGGCTTGCCGTCGGACTAGAACTGGGTGTACATTTTAATGTCATGCGGGACAAAATGAGGCATGCAGTTTAACGTCATGCTGGACGAGGGCGAAACTCGACGTGAATGAACGACCGAGCAATGTGGCTTGAACCCCATGGAGGCTTCCTACGTACCATGCCTTGAAATGGATCAAAGACCTTGTAGATTGGGTGGGAAAAGGTCGCAACAGCTTACCATTGGACCAGAATGCAGTTTAACGTCGTGCTGGACCGGTGTGAGACCCGACGTGAAATGACGGGTGGGCTTGAACCTCATAGAGGATTCCTACGTACCATGCCTTGACATGGATCAAAGACCTCGTAGTTCAAGTGGGATGGGTCGCAATGGCTTACCACTGGACCAGAATGGGACCCGACGTGAAATGACGGGTGGGCTTGAACCTCATGGAGGCTTCCTACGTACCATGCCTTGACATGGATCAAAGACCTCGTAGTTCAAGTGGGATGGGTCGCAATGGCTTACCACTGGACCAGAATGGGACCCGACCTGAAATGGGATTGAACCTCGTGGAGGCTTCCTACGTAACATGCCTTGACATGGATCAAAGACCTCGTAGTTCAAGTGGGATGGGTCGCAATGGCTTACCACTGGACCAGAATGGGACCCGACGTGAAATGACGGGTGGGCTTGAACCTCATGGAGGCTTCCTACGTACCATGCATTGACATGGATCAAAGACCTCGTAGTTCAAGTGGGATGGGTTTGTCGGTGAACCGACGTGAAAGTAGACCCGGGGGTCCACTATTGGTGGGCTTGAACCTCGTGAAGGCTTCCTACGTACCATGCCTTGACATGTATCAAAATCCTCGTAGTTCGAAATATGGGTTGGGTCGCAATGGCTTACCACTGGACCGGAGCATAGTTTAACGTCGTGCTGGACGGGGGTGAAACCCGACGTGAAAGACGGGTGGGCTTGATCCTCATAGAGGCTTCCTACGTACCATGCCTTGACGTGGATCAAAGACCTCGTAGTTCAAGAGGAATATTCAGGGTCAGGGTCGGTGCTCACTCAAATCCCACGTGAGTCATGCTCGGTGTGAGAAACAAGAGGTTGCAAGGAACTGACGATCACGTCGCGAAGGGTGCGTCCGTGAGAAGCGAAGAGGGGCTTACGTGTTGAGCGGCCCACGGTGATGGGACTTACTCCAGGATGGTGGCCCAGAACGGCTTACCGCTAAATGGGGTCACAAAGGCTTACCGTTAGATTGGTTCACAACGGCTTACCGCTGGATAGGGATGTCAACGGCTTACCGCTGAATGGGGTCGCAACGGCTTACCACTGGATTGGGTCACAACAGCTTACCGCTGGATAGGGATGTCAACGGCTTACCGCTGAATGGGGTTCACAACGGCTTACCATTGGATAAGGATGTGAACGGCTTACCGCTTCGTAGGATCACAACAGTGAATGGGGCTTACGCTAGAAAGCTGCCCGAGTGCCGCTATGGATAGACACTGGTGAATGGGGCTTACGCAAGGAAGCTGCCCGGGGGCCGCTAAGGAGTGGAAATGGTGAATGGGGCTTACGAGAGGAAGCTGCCCGGGTGCCGCTATGGAGTGGCATTGGTGATTGGGGCTTACACTAGGAAGTTGCCCGGGTGCCGCTAAGGAACGATAATGGTGAATGGGGCTTACGCTAGGAAGCTGCCCGGGTGCCGCTATGGAGCAGCACTGGTGAATGGGGCTTACGCAAAGAGCTGCCCGGGTGCCGCTATGGAGCGGCACTGGTGAATGGGGCTTACGCTAGGAAGCTGCCCGGGTGCCGCTAAGGAACGACAATGGTGAATGGGGCTTACGCTAGGAAGCTGCCCGGGTGCTGCTATGGAGGGGCACTGGTGAATGGGGCTTACGCTAGGAAGCTGCCCGGGTGCCGCTATGGAGCGGCACTAGTGAATGGGGCTTACGCTAGGAAGCTGCCCGGGTGCCGCTAAGGAGCAGAAATGGTGAATGGGGCTTACGCGAGGAAGCTGCCCAGGTGTCGCTATGGAGCGGCACTGGTGATTGGGGCTTACGCTAGGAAGCTGCCCGGGTGCCACTAAGGAACGACAATGGTGAATGGGGCTTACGCTAGGAAGCTGCCCGGGTGCCGCTCTGGAGCGACAATAGTGAATGGGGCTTACGATAGGAAGCTGCCCGGGTGCCGCTATGGAGGGGCACTGGTGAATGGGGCTTACGCTAGGAAGCTGCCCGGGTGCCGCTATGGAGCGGCACTGGTGAATGGGGCTTACGCTAGAAAGCTGCCCGGGTGCCGCTATGGAGCGCCACTGGTGAATGGGGCTTACGCTAGGAAGCTGCCCGGGTGCCGCTATGGAGCAGCACTGGTGAATGAGGCTTATGCAAGGAAGCTGCCCGGGTGCCGCTATGGAGGGGCACTGGTGAATGGGGCTTACGCTAGGAAGCTGCCCGGGTGCCGCTATGGAGCGGCACTGGTGAATGGGGCTTATGCTAGGAAGTTGCCCGGGTGCCGCTATGGAGCCGCACTGGTGAATGGGGCTTACGCAAAGAAGCTGCCCGGGTGCCGCAATGGAGCAGCACTGGTGAGTGGGGCTTACGCAAGGAAGCTGCCCGGGTGCCTCTATGGAGAGGCACTGGTGAATGGGGCTTACGCTAGGAAGCTGCCCGGGTGCCGCTATGGAGCGGCACTGGTGAATGGGGCTTACGCTAGGAAGCTGCCCGGGTGCCGCTATGGAGCAGCACTGGTGAATGGGTCTTACCCTAGGAAGCTTCCTGGGTGCCGCTATGGAGCGGCACTAGTGAATGGGGCTTACGCTAGGAAGCTGCCCGGGTGCCGCTATGGAGTGGCACTGGTGAATGGGGCTTACGCAAGGCGCTGCCTGGGTACCGCTATGGAGCGGCACTGGTGAATGGGGCTTACGCTAGAAAGCTTCCCGGGTGCCGCTATGGAGCGGCACTGGTGAATGGGGCTTACACTAGGAAGCTGCCCGGGTGCCGCTAAGGAACGACAATGGTGAATGGGGCTTACGCTAAGAAGCTGCCCGGGTGCCGCTATGGAGTGGCACTGGTGAATGGGGCTTACGCAAGGAGCTGCCCGGGTGCCGCTATGGAGCGGCACTGGTGAATGGGGCTTATGCTAGGAAGCTTCCCGGGTGCCGCTATGGAGCGACACTAGTGAATGGGGCTTACGCTAGGAAGCTGCCCGGGTGCCGCTAAGGAACGACAATGGTGAATGGGGCTTACGCTAGGAAGCTGCCCGGGTGCCGCTATGGAGTGGCACTGGTGAATGGGGCTTACGCAAGGAGCTGCCCGAGTGCCGCTATGGAGCGGCACTGGTGAATGGGGCTTACGCTAGGAAGCTTCCCGTAACGTCTTCCTCATGTCTGGCCATGAGGGCATCCCAACTCACTGGTGGGTTGAGGTATGTGCCTATGCTAAAGTGCACAAGTGGGATAACGCCAAGGGCGTTGGAATCAGCCCAAACAAAGGGACATGAAAAGTGTGAATCACATGCCCTGCATTCGGAATGCGATGAGAGTGGCATGGCGATAGGGGATAACTGTTGACTGTGTTCGCAACACAGCATCCTACCGCGTTAGCCTAAATGGGGACAAACAAATGAGGGGTCGACTGCTGACCGTATTCGAAACACAGGACCTCAAAGTGTCACCCGAAGCCTTCTGGGGCGTTGGCCCAGGACAGCAGGGGGACCATGGGTCTACCATCCATACTGTTAGGGGGTCCCTTCAAACTTTGGAAATGGATGCAGATCCAAATGAAGGACACGCAAAGCGTGGGGTGGAATGCTGGAATGTTTGAACGGATTCCAACGGTCTTGAAACTATGCCACTGTAAACATGGCATTAGGCATCTTATGCTAGGAGCATAAGGCATCTCTCGTTTAGGGCAAGAGGCATCCTATCATTTTTTAGATAGGGATAATACTACAGTTTAGAGTCATGTAGGTAGGACTATTGGAATCTCATGCTAGGAGCATAAGACATCTCTTGTATAGGGCGAGAGGCATCCTATGTTTGGCACATAAGGATTACTACAGTTTATAGTCATGTAGAGAGGACTATTAACATCTCATTCTTGGAGCATAAGGCATCCCTCGTATAGGGAAAGAGGCATCCTATATTTGGAACATAGGGAGAATACTACAGTTTATAGTCTTGTAGGTAGGACTATTGACATCTCATGCTTGGAGCATGAGGCATCTCTTGTATAGGTCGGGAGGCATCCTATCGTTTGTTAGATAGAGAGTACTACAGTTTATAGTCTTGTAGATAAGACTATTAGGCAGAAGGTGCCTATAAATGGTTGGTGTTGGGACTTACGCAAGGGCGGCCCTTTCTGGTTGAACATGGCATAGGAGCCAAGTGATTGGGTTTGGAGGAGTTGCCTGAGGAATGGTTCGACTCAAGGCACTCGGGGAATTGATGATGAGAACCTCAACTCACGACATAGGAAACAAACCAAGAGGAATACATCAACCCAAGGTGTTTCATGGTGTGTGGAGGAGTATCTCAAATAATGGTGTTCCATAGGTTGAACGTGGGAGCGCATAAGGGTGGAATGGAAAATCCCGGCATCCCGGCCTGAAAAGTTTGCGGTGCGACTCTCCATTTTTCATGGGGGGTCTGTGACGGTAGCGAAGGGACCGGCCCGGAGGGCCGGGACCGTAGGCCGGCACTGACGTTGAGTGGGGGTGCGGGGTGGGATCCTCGCGAAGGATATGTCTTCGCGAAGCAGCTTCACGGAGCATGGCCTCGCGGATCAATAGTCTCTCGCGGAGCAAAGGGGTCTCGCGGAGCTTGGTCTCGCAGAGCAGCATCGCGGAGCATGGGCTCTCGCGAAGCATGGTCTCGCGGAGCAGCATCACGGAGCAGCATCGCGGAGCATAGGCTCGCTAAGCATGGACTCTCGGATCCTCCGCTCGCGGAGCAGCAACGCGAAGGAAGCTGCTCGCGGAGCATGACTTCGCGGAGCCGCAATGCGGAGCTCCGCTCGGCCGCCCAAGGGGCAAAATGGCCGTGGCCGTCTCCTCCTCGGAGAAGGGCGTGAGCTGGGTATTTATAGGCAGGGGCGCCGCGAAGCAGAACTCCCGTGCCACCTCAGGAGCTTCGCGGCGCGCTCGCGAACGTCAAATTCGTTCGTGGAGAGGTACCGCCTCCGGAGCTTCGCGGCGGGCTCGCGAACGTCAAATGCGTTCGCAGAGAGTTACCGCCTCCGGAGCTTCGCGGGACCGCGCTACACGGGTGCTTCGCATCGGTGCTTCACATTAGTGCTTCGCGAGGGGTCTTCGCGGCACATCGCAAACGTCAAACAGGTTCGCGGAACCTCTCGCTTCATTGCTTCGCGGCGGCGCTCCGCGATCACGGAGGGGGGCTTCGCGAATGGGCTTCGCGAACCAGATTTCCAGCCCAACTTCAAACGTCCATAACTCCTATTCCGTAGCTCCGTTCAGGCCCTGCGACCTACCGAATCAAAGCTTGAGAAATGGACTATGATCTTGGATCATGTATGGAAGCATTTGGAAAATTTTGGGGACGCGTTTTCCGGGGTCTACAAATATTAATATCATTTTTACCCTTAATTACCCTATTTACTTTTAACCGTGGTAAATAAAAGTAAAAAGTTACTATTCACCAAAAATTATGTTTATCTTATTGAACCACATTTCACTCCATGATATTAACTGTGTGTCTCTGATTTTCCAAATTCCACTCACAAAAGCGGTAAAATTGAGTTATATGTGAATTTCCAATTTCTCCTAGGAGGTGGGTAAAAGACGGTGAAAAGTTTAATAAAAGTTTTATATATCTAAAATTATTCTAAACTAAATCCAATGAATTACATTGAACATATATAGGTATTATGTATAGATTTTGACCTTATTTAAATATAAATAAAATAAATAATTATTTAAAAAAATTCGGTTTTAAACTATAACTAAGTGTTTATCACTATTCATCAAAAATTGAATGTTTTTAAAAAAATATGAAAAATTCACCCTAAAATAATTTCGATATTCCAAATCCGAAAATGAAGTCCATTTTGAATGATAAAATTTATAAAATTTCAAAAAGTTTGTATTACTATTCATAACTGCTACTTGGAATGGTTGTGGTGTGTGTTAGAACTCAAAGTTTCGTACAACACACGCTACTATATTATTCGAAGAGAAGCATACCATGGAAGCCTTGGGTGTTACATTCTCCCCTCATTCAAATAATTTCATCCTCGAAATTTATAGAATAATATCGCATGAAAAGACGCAGCTGATTCGTCATCATAAGTTCCTCAGGCTCCCACGTTGCCTCTTCCATTATAGGGTTTCTCTATATACCTTTTACCAAACGAGTCGTCTGGTTTCTTAGCACTTGTTCTCTTGTATCAAGAATCCTGATGGGCACTTCGCAATAAGACAGATCGGGTTACAGTTCTAATTCCTCGTAAGTGAGTACATGCATTGGGTCAGGCATGTATTTTCTCAATGATGATATGTGGAACACATCATGAACTTTGGAGAGACTTGGCGGCATTGCGAAACGATAAGCAACAGTCCCAATTCATTCTAGAATTTCGAAAGGTCCTATATACCTGCGACTCAATTTACCCTAGTTACCGTAACGTATAACTCCCTTCCATGGAGATACCTTCAAGAAAACAAGATCTCCTACTTGAAATTCCAAATCCTTCCTTCGGTTATCGGCATAGCTCTTCTGCCTACTTTGATCTGCTTTGATGTGGTTTTGGATTACCTTTACCTTTTCAATAATTTTCTCTACCAGTTATGGGCCCTCAAGTATTCATTCACCAACGTCATCCCAACAATTTGGTGTGCGACATCTCTTTCCGTATAACGCTTCATATAGTGCCATCCGAATACTTGAATGGAAGCTATTGTTATAGGAAAATTCCACCATAGGTAAATATTTATCCAATATAACCTAAAAGTAAAGTGAGAAAGATCTCGACATGTATTCTAAGGTTTGAATAGTCCTTTCAAATTGTCTATCTGTTTGAGGGTGGTAGGTAGTTCTTAAATGAAGTTCAGTATCCAAGTCCTTTTGATGGCTTTTCTGGAATCATGAAGTAAAATGGGGATCACGATCAGAAACAATCGATAGGGGTACTCCATGAAGTCTCACAACTTCATTAATATATAGTCTTGTTAGGGGTTCGAGTGGTAAATCCTCTCTTATAGAAAGAAAAAGTGATGAATTGGTAAGATGATCAACAATGACCCATGTTTCATTGTTCCTTCTTGGATTCTTTGTTAGTAACATGACAAAGTCCATCATGATTTATCCCATTTCCATTCAGGTCTGGGAATAGGTTGTAATACACCACTAGGTTGTTGCCTTACAACTTTCACTTGTTGACAAACCATACATATTGACAAAAAATCAGCAATCTCCCTCTTCATGTTGTCCCACGAATAATGTTCCTTCAAATATCTATACATTTTGGTGCTCCCAGGGAGTATAGAGAAATTGGAGCTATGAGAATCATCTAACAATTCCCTTTTCAGATCAGTTATTTCAGGAATAGAATGTCTCTTCCCAAATTTCAAAATTCCTTCTTCATACACAAAGTCTCTAAATCTCCCATCATTCATAGCATTATTCTTCTTTTGAAATTCTTCATCATCGGTCTGAGAACTCTTAATCCTTTCTAGTAAAGATGGTTTGGAAACTATTTGAAAAAGCATTGATTTTTCACCTTCCATGGTGATTCACATATCCATATTTACTAAATCCATGAAAATAGGATCTCTTTCAACTCTAATCTTGTTCAAAACTCCATGATCATTTCTTCTCAAATCATTTTCCACCATATTTTCCTTCCCCTAGTGTTAGTGTATCATACAATAATAATCCTTTAGTAGTTCAAGCTATCGCCTTTGTCTCTTGTTGAGTTCATTATGTGAGAAAATGTACTTCAAACTTTGTGATCGGTATATATCTCAAGTTTTTTACCATAGAGATAATGTCTCCATATATTCAAAGAAAATATTACAGCAGATAACTCAAGATCATGAGTAGGATTGTTTTTCTCATGAATTTGTAGCTATCGTGATGCATAGGCAAAAACCCTATCATTATGCATAAGGACACAACCAAGTTCTTTCTTCGATACATCACTATAAATAACGAACCCATCATTCCCTGATGGTGTTAGGATGGTATGACTCTGAGTATGATATACTTTGTAATACCAAATGTAGGATCGAAATAAGAATGAGTTTTTCAGATAAAAGAGGGGGTGAATTGTACCTTTTAAAATTCCTTAATTTAATTTTCATAATGGTTATGTTTAACAAAGTTAAACAAGATAATTCACAAGACCTCTATGTTCACTAAAGACTTGTTAGATTTTGGAATAGTGATTATGAAAATGGAACATAAAAAAATTTACAAGGATTATGATTCTACCTTAAAGCGTATAGAATCTAACTATATCAGAGTACAAGTAAGGATGTATAAGGAAGTTATACTTTCCTTGAAAAAACAAAATGCTGAGGAAAAACAAGTAGTAAAACTACAAGTAACAAACAATAACACTTTTAACCCAAAGATAAGGGTATCAAACAACCTTGGATAAAGTTCCCTTGAATTATACTTTCAAGGAAATTTGTCTTACCCACACTAGGGTAAGCCCTCGATTCAAAGATTAGTGTCTGTCTTGCTATCCCTGCAAAACCTCAACTATAAGGTAGTCAGAACCTCTGTCTTCCTCAGTAAGGAATCCCTCAACATCAAGGTGTTGGAACCTCTACCTTCCTATCCCCAGAATCCCTTGATTGTAATCTGCAACAATCAGAGTCACACGAAGGATGTCTTCACAAGGAAAAGTTTTAACAAGTTGTTCAAAATTTCTGCACGAAGATTTGAGAGTTGATAAGTGCCTCTCTCTCTAGAAATCACTTCAACAGCATGTAAGCACAGATCTCAAAGATGTGTCAATGTTCAGCATTGAGCTCGTTCAAATGAGCTCTCATTTATAGGTGAAGCTCCAACAGTCGGCTCCCTCCACTAACGGTCATATTTCTCCTTGAATTTTTGAGGGACCTGTACACGTGTCACTCAACCAACGGTTAGTCAATAACTAAATGCACAAAATCATTTTGTAATGAAACAAGTATAAGTATAATAAAACTTGATGTTCGTAATGTAAGCAAATAATAGTTCGGAGTCTAACCAAAATGGAATTCAGAGTCTATAATAAATAGATATTCGGATTCTGTTTTAATAGAAATTTAGAACCTAAATTCTATAGAAATCCAGAGTCAAAATTTCTATGGAAATTAGGAGTCTGGTTTCACGAGAATTCAGAATCTGAACTTACAGAGATTGGAGTCGAACATGTAGAAGTTTAGAGTCGAACTAGTAAATGTTCGGAGTCAAACTCATAGAAGTTTGGAGTTGAACTAGTAAAAGTTCGGACTCGAACTAGTAAAATTTCGAAGTCGAACTCATATAAGTACGGAGTCGAACTAGTAAAAGTTCAATGTCGAACTCATAGAAGTTCGGATTCAAACTCATAGAAGTTCGGAGTTGAACTTTGTGAGAGTTCGTATCCAAAAATCAGAGTGGAACTTCATTGGAGTTCATATCTAGAATTCAGAGTGGAAATTCATTGGAGTTCTTATCCAGAATTCGGAGTGGAACTTCATTAGAGTTCGTATCCTGAATTTGGAGTGGAACTTCATTAGAGTTTGTATCCAGAATTTGGAGTTGAACTTCATCGGAGTTTGTATCCAGAATTCGGAGTGGAACTTCATTAGAGTTCATATCTAGAATTCGGATCCTAAAATAGAATGCTTCATATCTATGTATTATATGATTCCTAGTATTTAGGTATGAATCCGATTTTTATACTTAAAACAAATATTGATATGTATAAGGAAATCTATGTTAGGGTAAATTTCCTTAAGGATGGAAATCTTCCATAGAAAAGTAAAATATATATTTTCTTAAGTATAAGGTGTTTGTGATTTTCAAAACAATAAGGAATGAAAAAATCATAAGGATAACCTTATTGACTCAACAATATCCCACTTTTTGGAAAGCACAAACAACCTTTTGAAAAAGAACATAATATCTTAGAAAATTTTATTTATACTTTGAAATTAAAACATATCTCCCTTTGTTCATAGATGATGATGAATACAACTAACTCCCCCTTAGGCATATGAACTCTAAAGATTTTATTCTGAATTTTTGGAGTGGAGTTTTCATTATGATTATAAATTAAAAACATCTTAATGAGGAAGTCCCCCTTACTTAAGGATAGTTCTTGATTTAGAAATTTTTATTTATCCCTCTTTTGGGTAGTTATTTTTCCTTCTATCCCTTTATGATTTTCAAAAATAATTTAAGGGAATGGAAAATAAATTTGGTACCTGAAATATTAGTAAAGACATGAAAAAAACAACCATAGTTCTATTATAATTGGAAGAATTTCTACAAGGAATATCAAATGCAACAAAATATCGGATTGAGTCTGTTTTTCTTCCTTTTACTTTGGGATCAGCTTCTTAAAGAGGGTTTTCAGCTTCTTCAAATCTTTCTGATACTCCTCAGCTTGCTTCTCCAAATATGGGATTCATTATTATTGAGCTTTCAAGACTTCTGCTTGAGCCTTCATGTCCTCTTCCTGAATCTTCAGTAAATCATCTTGATTTTGCATCTTCTCTTGAAACTCAATCCGGAAATCTCTTTCCCCTTTCCAGTTCTGAGCAACCGAGTTAATCTTCCCATTAAAATCTATGACTTGTTGATTCTGAGAATTTTTCACAAGGTTCATCTTATCCTGAAGATTATTTATCTTCGAATCCTCGGTGTCAAAAGCATATTTAACATCACTCTGAAAATGATCAAACTCTGCCACATCTTCATCAACTTTCTTTGACCAAAGCGTGATTTTGTTGCATGATTTTCTATGAACATCATAATTTATAAGTAAATTTCTATGATCTGATTCAATCTTCACACACTTATCCAACACCATAGATAAGGATTCTGAATTCTCATTCAGACTGTGTTGAAGCATCTGGAATCTGGAGTCTATAGTGGGAATGATCGTAATTGTGTCCACCAACTTTTTCAAAGACTCAACAAAAAAGTCATGACCCAGTGCTGATGACTCCAAATCCGACACTTTTCTTGGGGATTGTTCTTCTTCAATTTGCACCAACATCCTTCTAGAAGAACCACCAATATGTTTCTTTCTTATAACATCTTTGTTGGGGTGTCCACAAGCACTTGCTTCCCGTTATCAATTTTCGGAACTGCCTCATCAGGAGATTCTTCCTCAGATTTAGATACATGAACAATCTTGTCTTCATCTGGTTTCTCCTTCTCTGCTCCTCCTTCAAGAAAATTCTTCTCATAGCTTACTTCCTCAGATGATTCATTCTCTTTTTATTCTTCCTGAATATCGTTTCCCTTACCATCTTCCTCAACTCCCTTTCCCAGAGTGACTAGCTTTGAGGACTCGACCTCAGAAGTTCGGAGTTGTGGTTTTTCTGATAGGCTTTCATTCTCTTAATAATCTTCCACTTGTTTAATCAGGTCATCAAGATCATCACTTCCTTCTTCCTCTTCTTCTACTTCATCTACTTCCTCTTATTCCTCTATTTCATCAACAACTTCTTCCACTTCTTCTTCACCAGCTCCTTTCTCTACTTCTACTTCAACAACCTCTTTCTCTTTTAACTTTTTTGAAGTGAAGAACTTTTCCCGGGGGTCTCCGGTAATGGTTGAATAACAAAAGCTTCTAGAAGAAGAATATTTTCAGAGGCTATTTCTGAGGCTTTTAAGAGAGATTGAAAAATCTCTTCCTCTGACATCTTATTCTTCATCTTTTTCTCTTTGTCCTGTTTCTCTAACTCATCTACAGTATTTTCTCCTTAGGACATAGCCTCAGCAGGGTCAAATCCAAACTGTGGATCCCCTTCTTTTCTTTTCTCCTTATCTTCTCTCCATTTAGCAGCCACCTCATCTGGATATGCATTATGTTTTTTTGGCTTGGGAGTTGGGGATTGGGTTTCCTTAGATTTGGGGGTTTTGTCTTCAGCAACTAATTCTTTCAATTTTCTCTTCTTACCAACTTCTTCACCGGATCAACCTTCTCTACATTTTCCGAATTGGTTTCAGCATCTTCCTCTAGAAAATTATAAAACTCTCCTATTTCCTTGGAATATTCCATATTCATTCTTTTCTAGGTATCATCACTAACATGAATAACCTTGTAATTCTGAATCATAGACTTACATGCAATATTGAAAGAATCCAGACACTAAACTATCAGCTTTGATAGTAAGGCAGGATACATGATGATCTGAGCTCTCAAATTTTCTTCCTTGATATTCATGATTTTCACAAGAACATGCCTCATCATATTGATTTTTCTTAGATTTACCATGATTTCTATGAAATATATATCACTTTTTTTAGGGTATCATTGTCACCCTTTCTCAAAACCAAGAAAACATGTACCCAACACTGAAGAATATGATTATTATAAGAGGTCTGAACAATCTTGGCCATCTTTACATCATGAATCCCAAGATCCTCAAAGGCCTTCACCTTAACAAAATTTCCTTGCACATCTGGAAGTTTATGTGAGCAAAATTCAGCTTCTACATCATATGATAGCCCCACCATGCTTGCTGCCTTGGTGTAAGTAAGATTGTTAGTCTTTCCATAAGACATGAAAGAATACTTTTCTATTCCCTCTTCCTCATATAAACTTACTGATTCATAGAATTCCACATGTAACTTCAGATAGACAGCATCTTGATCACCTGTCTTGGATACACATACATCTTCCCATCCATTCCACTTGATGTTATTGGGGATGATAGAATCGTATTTGAAAAAGTTTGGATGCACCATTCTTTCTCTATACACATGACATTTTGAAATTGGCATTATGGTAGACATATCATGAGATGTGGATTCTATAGACATTCAGAATGGAGGATCTCTGAGAGATTTGGAACGGCCTTTAAGATCTAAGGTAGAGCTTCAACATGCAAGAGCTAGAAATCAATGTGGGACACAAAAGGGGGTTCCCTTTATATAGGTGATGGAGCTGGCCTTTCATCTTCCAAAAGCAATCTAGTGGTTGAGAAATACATTGATCTCTTCTAACGGTTGAAATCATACCAGCAGAAAAAATCTTGAATCTGATCTTTTGAGGTTTTAAAAAAAATATTCAGATTTAAGAGGAAATGAATCCGAAAGATTTTATAAGAAAAAGAAGCTATAAGCAACTAAAAATTACTACAAAAACATGAGCAAGGAAGTCAAACCTTTTGGATTGTCTTGGAAGTTTATTCTTAATAGGAAATATTCTTCTTGAATAAAATTTGACTACAGAAAAAATTACTATGGAAAACTCACTATGAAAAAAATAAGTACATAAATTCCAATTATGAAAATTATCATTCCGAAAATTATCATTATGAAAAAAATCCAGTACGAAAACTTCATTATGAAAAAGCCAGTACGAAAACATCATTATGAAAATTCTCAGTATGAAGATTTCATTATGAAAAATCTAGTACGAATACTTCATTATGAAAATTATCAGTACAAAAATTTCATTATGAAAATTCTCAGTACGAAAATTTCATTACGAAAAATCCAGTACGAAAACATCATTTCAAAAATTCTCAGTACGAAAATTTCATTACCAAAATACTTTGTACAAGAATTTCATTAAGAAAATTCTTAGTATGAGAATTTCATTACGAAAAATTCTCTGTAAGAAAATTTTAATTATGAAAATTTTTGAAAGACTCAAAATGAAAAATTATATTAAGAGTCATTAGCAAATTTACTCCCCCTATGAAAAGGAGTTTTTTACTGTAAGGAGAATGGTCCAACAAGAAGTTAATAAAGGAATATTACCTCACAGTTATCATTCCTACCTTCTATTAATGTATTCAAATCTATCGGAGGGTAACGATTTTGTGAAAATATCAGCAAGTTGATCTTGTGTTCCGATAAACGGAATAATGATATCTCATTTAAGTGTGTGATCCCTAAAGAAGTGATGTCTAATGTCTATGTGATTTACACGAGAGTGATGTACAGGCTTCATAATAATGGAAATGGCACTTGTGTTATCACAAAAAATTTGAGTCTTAGTAATACACAAGCCATAATCTGTGAGTGTGTGTTGCATCCACAACACTTGAGCACAATAACTTCCAGCTGCTAGATATTCAGCTTCAACAGTGGAGAGTGCTACAGAATGTTGCTTCTTTCATGACCAAGAAACTAATGAATCTCCTAAGAAATGACAAGTTCTGGATGTACATTTTCAATCCATTCTATATCCACCAATGTCAGTATCTAAAAATTCGTTTAAAATGAAATCATTTCCAGAAGTATAAAATAGTCCTAAATCCATGGTTCCCCTTAAGTAGCGAAAAATTCTTTTCAATGCCTTTAAATGAGATTCCTTAGGATTAGATTGATATCTTGCACATAAGAATAATGAAAACATCAAGTCTGGTCGACTAGTTTTCAAGTACAGTAGACTTCCTATCAAACCTCTAAAGGATGTTTTATCAACTGGTTTCCAAGTTTCATCAAGATCAAGTGTGTTTGAGGTACCAATATGCATACTTATACTCTTAGTTTTTTCATTCCCATAATTTTTAAGAAGATCTTTTATATAATTATGTTGGTATATGTAGATTTTATATGGTTTTTGAGAAATTTGAAAACTACGGAAAAATGTTAACCCACCCATCATACTCATTTCAAACTCATATTTCATTAGATCCGAAAAGGAATCAGTTAATGATTGCTGAGTTGAACCAAATATAATGTCATCAACATAAATTTGAACAATCAAAATTTTTTTCTTATCTTTCTTTATAAAAAGGGTTGGATATTAATTTCCCTTTAACATAGTAATTTTGAAGAAAAAATCATGTAAGTCTATCATACCAAGCTTGTGGGGTTTGTTTAAGGCCATACAAAGCTTTGGTAAGTCTAAAAACATGATCAAGATGTTTTGAATCATCAAATCTAGGAGGTTTTTCAACAAAAACATCATCTTGAACATAACCATTAAGGAAAGCACATTTCATATCCATTTGAAAATGTTTAAAATTGAAGAATGCTGCAAAGAATAGTAAGATACAAATAGATTCAATTCTCGCTACTGGAGCATAGGTTTCATCACAGTCTATTCCTTCTTGTTGATTATATCCTTTAGCAACCAATCTAGCTTTATTTATTACGATGATTCCATTTTCATCACACTTATTTCTGAAGACCCATTTTACTCTAATAACAGAAGTTTCCTTAGGTCTTTCAACCAAGGTCCAGCCTTTTTTCATTTTGAATTCATTTAGTTCATATTGCATGGTTTTAATCCGGTCATCATCACCTAAATCATAATCATTGATTTTTGGTTCCAATTTGTAAAGGAATGCTAGATGCTTTACTTAATTTCTTAAGGGACTTCTAGTCCTTACAGGTTGATTCACATCACCAATGATACTATCACTGGGATGATTCTTTAGAAACGACTGGTTTGGGTTTTGTAAAACCTATTCATCAACATAGGGAAGAAAATCATCTGGGGTAACTATTTCAGAAGTATCTTCTAGAACATTTTCCTTATTAGAAGAATTTTATATCAAAGGTTGATAATAAATTTTTAAAAACACATCCGAAGATGTAGGTTGGGGTTGTTTGAAAACAAAAGGATCAGTTTCATGAAATTTTACATGTACGATTTCATCAACAGTGTAAGTGTTTCTGTTGAAAACTCTATAAGCCTTAGAAGTTGTGGAGTAGACTAAGAAAATTCCTTTATCAGATTTTGGTGCAAATTTGTGCATGTTATCTTTAGTATTCAGAATGAATACTTTGCATCCAAAAACCTTAATGTAGCAAAGTCTAGGTTTTCTACCATTCCATAACTCATAATGAGTTTTATTAAGAAAATTTCTAATCAAAACTCAATTTATAGTATAACAAGCAGTACTTACAGCTTCAGCTAAAAAATGTTTGGCAACAGAATACTCAGGAAACATGGTTCTAGTTATCTCTTGAAGAATTCTATTTCTTTTTTCAAAAACTCTATTTTGTTGAGGTGTTCTGAGTGATAAAAAGTTGTGATTAATACCTTTTTTACTACAAAAAGTTTAAAAATAATAATTTTGAAATTCTCCTCCATGATCACTATGAATAGTTTTCAATGGAAGGGTTTTCTCATTTTTTACATGGGCTATAAAACATTTGAAATAAGAAAAATCTTCAGACATCTATGCTAGAAAATAGACCCACATAAATCTAGTGTAATCATAAACCAAAACAAATACATAATACTTTCCCCCAATTCTTACAATTTGTGTCGGACCAAAAAGATCCATGTGCACCAACTGTAGTGAATCAGTTTTTGAGACTTCACTGATTGATTTAAAACATGATTTATGTTGCTTTCCATATTGACAAGGATGAAAAACTTTTTAAGAATAAAATATAAGATCTGGTAGATCCTTAACTAAATATTTCTTAGAGAGTTTTCATAAGTTCCTAAAGTTGTAGTGTCCTAACCTTCTATGCCATAACCATGAATGATCTACCATTGCACTAAGGCAAGGTAAGTCTTGTCTCCAAATGTCTTCTAAGTTTAAAGTGTATACATTCTCATACCAATGGGAAAAAAGAATAAATTCTTCCTTGGAATTTTTTACTAAGCACTTATCATTCCTAAATCCTTCATCAAATAATTGACTCATGCTGATGAGATTGTGCTTAAGATCTTTAACATACAAAACATTTTAAATCAATGTTTTTCCAAGAAGAACGATGTTACCTATACCAATAATTTCTCATGGAGAATTATCTCTGAAAGTTAATTTTACTCATTTCATCTTGATAATATTTTCGAAATAGATTTTGTCACCAGTCATGTGTAGGGAACATCCACTATCCATATACCAAGTATTGTTGTTGGTACTTTCCCTATTTTCTTGAAAATAAGAAACAAGTTAGGTATTCAGAATCCAGAGTTTGTTGGATCCAGAATTGTTAGGCAAAAAAATTTTGGTTATCCACATTTGTTTAAAAATAATATGTTTTATGAATTCTAAGATATTGATTTCTATTCAAGGAACAATTTTTCTTCCAATGCCCACCACGTTGAAACTTAGTGTAAAAAGGGGCTTTAGAAGGAATAAAATAGTTGTTTTTGAAAACTGGTTTTTGGTGAGTATAACCTACTCCGGTACTGTTTCCGTGAGGTATAATTTGACAATACATCTAGTCAAAAAATTTCCATCCCAGAGTTAAATTTTTCAAGGAGTTTCTTAAGAGATAATATTTCAGATTTTAGTCTGATTACTAAATTCCTATCCTCAGGAATCATTTCCATAGAGTTATATTTTTCCTCAAAAATTTTCATCTCTAAAATAGATTTCTTAAGATCTTTATAAAGTTATTTCTTACCAAAATTTTCTTTCTCAAGGACTTTAGAAAGTTTTTCTAAAAGCTCTTCTTTATCTTTATGGTTTGTATTAAAATCTGAAATCACTTTTGTAATAATTTAATCCCTAGTATTTTCCTTGTCTAATTTCATAGAAATTTTACAATTTTTTGCTTCAAGTAACTTTTTAAATCTAGATAATTAGTCATATAAAGGTTCTTCATTTTATGAAGATGAAGTTTCTTCATTAGATTTACTATCTTCACAATAGTAATTCTTATCAAGAGAAAAATTTGTTAAAGACTCGGCAGAGCGTACCTTGTCCATAAGACATGTATGTGGGAAAGAAGTAGTAGAAAAGAATCCCATATTCTTCTGTGCTGATGAATCATATTCAGAAGATTCTCTTTATGAAGAGTCTCTATAGATAGCACTCTATGTAGTATTAGCTTTCATGAATTTCATAGCTTTAGCTTTATAGAACTTCTTCCTATTTCTTTCAGAATTCCTCTCTTTTCTTTCATTAATTTTAAACATAGGGTAATCAGGTCTTATGTGTCCACTTCTCTTTCATTCATAGAATGTGACCTCTGAATCTTTCTTCTATTTCCTTTCCTTATTCTTATACATGGATTGGAAATTTATTTGAATAGCTATCTTGTTCATTCTTCGAGCAAGATTAGCTAACTCATTTTCTAAGACTTCACTCTCACAAGATTCGGATTGGATAGAAACCTTCTTAGACTAGGATCTAGTTACTCTTTTAGGAGTCTTAGATTTCATGTCATTTGAAGTTGTAGTAATAGAAAAACTACCATTCCCATTCTTCTTATTTATTTTCTCAGTATCTCTCTTTATTCTAGTTTCGTGTTGAAGAAGAGTTTCAAATAGTTTATCAAGAGATATTTGGGTAAACTTTCTGTTTTCATCAATTGATGTCCTCTTAGATTCCCACTCATTAGGCATGATATCTATAATCTTATCCACATGAACTTCATCATCTAGACCATTCCCTCCCATTAATTGTAAGCTGTTCATGATAGTCATAAACCTCTGTTGTACTTTTCTTATAGGTTCTCCATAACGAAAATTAAAACCATGATACTCAGCTCTCAACATAGCTCATCTTGTCTCTATGACTTTGGATGTACCAAAATGAGTAACATCAAGTTTCTTCGATATAAAGTTAGCTATTTCATAAGAATAAATTTTGCTATATATGTTCCTAGTCATTAAACACAATAAAGTATTGTGTACCTTATATTTGAGTTGGTAATCATGCTTTTCTTGATTAGTAAAAGCACTAACTTCCTTATCAGGAATTTTGTATCCTCCAGTAAGCATGAAAAAGATATCTACCACATTATTGATAATGAATGTATTCATATGATCTCTACAGTATTCATAATCATTACCATTGAAAATAGGTGGTCTAGTAGGATTTAAGTTGTCGATAGAACCAACATTTAAACCTGCCATCCTTATGAAAATCTTTGGCCACAAACTTGTTAGAAGTATAATTTTTTTAACAAGAGAAAATATTCTAAGCAATGAAAAAAATTATATCTCAAAGAAAAAGTGAATCCAAACTTATGATTCCAAATAATAGATTCCAAAAAGTATGAATCTAAAAATGAAAATCCAAGAAATCGCTTCGAAATCTAATCGTGAGATTAATCCAGATTGATCCAAACCCTCTAAATCAATTGTTAGATTGATAAAGGATATTATTTCACCTGCTCTGATACAAATTGTTAGTATGGTATGACTCTGAGTACGATATACTCTGTAATACCAAACGTAGGATTTAAATAAGAATTTTATTCTCAAATATAAGAGGGGGGGGATGTACCTTTTAAAATTCCTTAAGGGAATTTTCAGAATGGTTATGCTTAACAATGTTAAACAAGATAATTCACAAAACCTCTATGAGCACTATAGACTTGTTAGATTTCGGAATAGTGATTCTGAAAATGGAACATAAAAAATTCTACAAGGATTAAGATTCTACCTTAAAGCGTATAGAATCTAACTATATCAGAGTACAAGTATGGAAGTATAAGGAAGTTACACATTCCCTAGATATACAAAATGCAGCAGAAAAACAAGTAGTAAAATTACAAGTAAAAAACAATAACTCTCTTATCCAAGATAAGGGTATCCCACAACCTTGGATAAAGGTCCCTTGATTTCTACTTTCAAACAAGTCTGTCTTACCCACACCAGGGTAAGCTCTTGATATAAAGATCGATGTCTGTCTTGCTATCCCTACAAGCCCTCAACTATAAGGTAGTCGGAACCTCTGTCTTCTTTAGCAATGAAGACTTCAAGTTCAAGGTGTTGGAACCTCTGTCTTCCTATCCCCGTAAGCCTTCGATTGTAATCAGCAACAATAGGAGTCGCACGAGGCAAGTCTTTACAAGGAATAGTTTGAACAAGCTGTTCAAACTTTCTTCATGAAGCTTTGAGAGTTGATAAGAGCCTCTCTCTCTAGAAATCACTTAAAAAGCATGTCAGCACATATCTCAAAGATGTGTCAATGTTCAGTATTGAGCTTGTTCAAATGAGATCCTATTTATAGGTGAAGCTCCAACGGTCGGCTCCCTCCTCCAGCAGTCATATTTCTCCTTGAATTTTGGAGGGACTTGTAAACGTGTCAGTCAAGAAACGGTTAGTCAATAATTGAAAGAAAGACATTGTTTTGTAATGAAACAAGTATAAGTATAATAAAAACTGATGTTTGGATTGTAAGAAAATAATAGTTCGGTATCTAAGAAAAATTTAATTCAGAGTCTATAATAAAGAGATGTTCGGATTATAATTTAATAGGAATTCGGAACCTGAATTCTGTAGAAATCTGGAGTCTGAATTTCTAAGGAAATTTGGAGACTGTTTTCACCAGAATTCAGAATCTGAACTTACAGAGTTCAGAGTCGAACTTGTATAAGTTTTGAGTCGAACTAGTATAAGTTCAAATTCAAACTCATAGAAGTTCAGAGTCAAACTAGTAAAAGTTCAGAGTCGAACTCAAATAAGTTTGGAGTCGAATTAATAAAAGTCTGGAGTCGAACTCATAGAAGTTGGGAGTCCAACTCATAGAAGTTCAGAGTCAAAATTTGTGAGAGTTCATATCCAGAAATCGGAGTGGATCTTCATTTGAGTTCATATCCAGAATTAAGAGTGGAACTTCATTGGAGTTCGTATCCAGAATTCGGAGTGGAACTTTATTTTAGTTCGTATCCAGAATTCGGAGTGGAACTTCATTAGAGTTCGTATCCGAATTTCTGAGTGGAACATCATTCGATTTTGTATCTAGAATTTGGAGTTGAAAATCATTAGAGTTTGTATCCCGAATTCAGATCCTAAAATATAATGCTTCATGTCTCTGTATTATATGATCCCGAGGTTTTAGGTATGAATCTGATTTTTATACTTAAGAGAAATATTGATATGTATAAGGAAATCTAGGATTGGGTAAATTTCCTTAAGGAAGGAAATTTTCCTTAGAGAAGTAAAATATAGATTTGATTAAGTATAAGGTGTTTCTGATTTTCAAAACAATAAGGAATGGAAAATTCATAAGGAAAACATTATTGACTCAACAGATGGCAGAGTTAATATAGGAGCATTGAATAATCATCTCTTCAGTTCTTCAAAACATTCTTTACACTCTTTTGTCCAAACAAATTTAACCCCATTACGTGTGAGCTTCGTTAATGGGTTAGCCAATTGGGAAAAATTCTGGATGAAATGCTGATACTAACCTGTTAAACCAATAAAACTGCATAGCTCAGTTATACTCGTCGTGGCTAGCCATTCATGGATTGCGTTGGTCTTAGAATGATCAACAGGTATTCCATCCTTAGTGAAAATATGGCCGAGAAAAGAGATCTCCTGAAGCCAGAATTCAAACTTACTAAACTTCCCATATAATTCATATCTTCTAAGAGTCTTCAGGATAATGCACAAGTGATTTTCATGATCTTCATAGAATTTAGAGTATACCAAGATATCATCAATAAATACCACCACAAATTCATCGAGATATTCCTTGAAAACTCTATTCATTTGATCCATGAATATAGAGGGTGCATTAGTCAGGCCAAAAGGCATTACTATAGACTCGTAATGCCTGTACCTGGTTTGATATGTTGTCTTCAGAATGTATTCCTTCTTCAAACAAAATTGAGGGTATCCAGATCGAAGTTCAATATTTCAAAAGTATTGAGCTCCATTCATTTGGTCAAATAAATCATCAATGTGAGGTAGGGGATACTTGTTATTTATTGTTATAGCATTGATTTCCCTATAGTTGATACATAACCGCATAGATCCATCTTTCGTCTTAACAAAAAGGACATGGGCTCCCATAGAGAAACACTATGATGCATAAATCCCTTATTACTCAATTACTCTAGTTGTTTCTTTAGTTCAACTAATTCTACAGTGGCCATTCTATAAGGGGTCTTTGATATAGTCCTTGAACCTGGAATTAAATCAATGAAAAAAATCAATTTCTCATTCTGGAGGATGTCCAAGTAAATCTTCTGGAAACATATAAACATATTCTCTCACAATTGGTACATCGTCTATTTGAACATTCCTTTCCTCACCCACTATCATTTCATTCTCTTCCTCCCCAATAATTGAATTTAGTTGAGCTACTGGGGGTGGATATAGGTAAGAATAAGGTGGTGATGATTCCACTCAAAAGATAAGGTGTTCCTTATCATCATCATCAAAAATAGTAACCTCCTTCTTACAATATAATTTTGCATCATGGTCCAAAAACCAATCCATGACAAGGATTATACCAAATTCAATCATCGGTATGACAATGAGATCCGTAGATAAATATCATTTATGTGCTCTAATAGGGACTGATTCACAAAACATTATTGTAATGATACTTCCCTTAGGATTTTTTACTTGCTACTCCCTTGTTAAATCAAATTGAAAATATCTAATTTTCATATAAAACTGGGAAGATATGAAACTATGCGATGATACAGAATCAAATAAAACATTTTCTAAACTTGAGGAAACCATTAAAATACATGTCACCACGTCTTTAGGAGGTTCTAACTATGTAGTAGTGATAACATAAACTTGTACTTGATCCCTTGGCCTTTTATGAGATAAGTTCCCCTGACGCTTAGGAAATTTATTTGCATAATGTCCCATCACCCTGCAGTTGTAGAATTGAATATCGGTAGCTTCTTTCTTCCCCTTACAATCATGAGCTTGGTGGCCTTTTTCACCACACTTGTAATAGAATCCCATTTCCTTAAAGCATGTACCGGGGTGTTTTCTTCCCACATTTACTACAGGATGGATATACAACTTTTCCCTTCTTCCCCTTATTTCTATTTCCAGAGTGATCAGCAGATCTCTTCTTCTCTTGCTTTTCTTTAAAGTCATAAGACACAGAGAATTCTTTTTCTATCTTGATAGCACATGAGACAATATCTTTGTATGACGAGAAGGATTGTGAGACCAATGCTCGATGGAGAAACTATTTTAACCCATCAAAGAAATAATAAATATTACTTATTGGGTTACGTATATCATCTGCATCATACCTTTCTATCCTTCTAATGTTAGCCTCATACTTTGCGACATTTTCATCCTCCTTTTGTCTCAGACTTAGAAATTGTCATTCCATATATGCTCTATGGTCACGAGGAAAGTATTTTTCTAAAAAAAATCTATGAACTCCCTCTATTCCATATTTGATACATCATCATCTTCCATCATGTTTTGAATCAATGAACACCATTGACCAACATCTCCAGTGAGGTGGTAAACTACCATGATAACATTTTCTCTTTCATTACCCCCAAAAGCCTAAAATATTTTCTATAGGGAACTTATCCATTGCTTAGCTACCAATGGATTTTTACTCCCATTGAATGTTTGTGGTTGTTGCCTCATGAAGCGATCTAACATTGATCCTCCACGCTGTGGATCAATGTGCTCCATATAGGTAAGGTAATTATTCATAACCTGAGTGAGTTGTCCTAGTATGGTGATTAGCTGATCATCACCAGTTGTATCACCAACTCCACTATAATTATCTTGAGCAGGAGAGAAATCCCTACATGGAGTCTGTGCATTGATACAGTTTTTATTTCATCCACTAGGTGCCATTTCTAAATGATGGCATAAACTAGATCAGTTTATGAATCAAAATACATAATTCCATACTTGTAAAACATTTAACATAAATGGAACTAATAATGGATATAATACATAATCATAAAAATGTTTTCTTTGAGTAAGTATATACTCATACACCCTTCATTATGGTTTTTAAATAAAATTATAATGATCTGAAGCATATCCCCTAGGAGTGTCGTAACCAAGAGTGCAACAAGGCCCGTTGTCGTGCACCAGTTCCCGTTCGAGTATAGCACAAAGCGGTGTTTTCGGGTTTTACCCCTAGGTACATCTGTGCCAGAGCCGCCTCTACCTGCTCATATCCAGACAGGGATGTATTGCTCGGAGAACTCACAAAATCACTATAATACCAAAATTCTAGGAAGTTCTTCTATATTAATCCTTAATGTCTATCTTAGGGATTTGTGCTCTAATCAGAGTTTATCTTAATCTAGCTTCCAAGGATTGTACTAAACATCCTCTGATACCAACTGTAACGCCCCGACCCTAGTTACCCTGAGTCGGTGCATTATTTCATAACATTGGAATGATCACAAAAGATCATGTCTTGAAAGACAAATTATTTCAGTAGCCTTGAAATCACTAGATACATTCATAAAGTTTACATTACATCATAAAATTGAAAACTACAACAACATCTTGTCTCCATAGACCACAATAATATCCCCTCATACTATCCCTATAGGTCATTCATAAAATACTTCTTCACATCCTGGGAAAAATAAAACATAGAAAGGGGTGATCTCAAATGCCAAGTAAGGATAAAAATTATAGTGGAAACTTTCATAAATAAAAATAAACATTTAAGGCAATGTATAACTAAAACAAAAGCCTTTTAAACTTGAAATTCAGCATAATATTGTTGAAATAAAATGAAATAATTCCATTTACTTATTCACATGGATATTCTATGCGTTGAATAATCAATGAAATATCTATAACAACTTTCATAATGACAAAATGCATAATGTGAGACAATCATAACCACGTAGTCAAGGACTTGTACCAAGACTACAAAGAAGATTTTGTCAAGACCTTATGTCAAGACACTAGTTTGTCTCATGAGACCTACCGATGCATCAAGGAGCCATAGTGGGCTCCGCCCAGCAGTTATTAAGTCCAATGCATTCCTCATATGAATAGGTTTAAGCATAACATAAACATTCGTATTAAAACTAGCATACAAAATGTCAATACTTTCTTCATAAAACATGAATGGTATAAAAATAACACATCCATAGTCAAAAATATCACAAAACCTTCAATATAATATGGATGTTTTGTATCATAATAAATAAACTTCAAATAAGCTTAAAATCCATCAAAGGATGTTGACATAGATTAAATCAAAACTATTTGAGAGAAATATATATTTTTTTGAAATCATTTAAAAGTCAAATAAAAACAAAATAAAACATTTTCTTTTAAAATATTCTTATAATCTTGTAAGGGATTCTTCGACGATTTTATAATCGTTGAAAATAGCCGCACCCTCTGTATAAGATAAAAAAAGACATTCATACATTAATTCAGTCAAAAAGGTTAAAAAGGACCTTGTTTGGAAAAAGACAGTTAGATTCATTTGTAAAATTCTTATAAAAAGTAAACAAGGGTATAATTGAATTTAACTCATAGTCTGTGAAATATTAAGAATTATTTGAAATACATTTTTGAGAAACATGGATGTGTATGATAAAGAGGTCCATGTAGAAAACAACCTCCGATAATGAAGAGATTGTGAAATAAACCCTTACCTTGTACTTTTAATTGGTTGAGGGTAGTTTAACCTCCTGTATAATGGTGAAATAATTTTTATTAAATTATAAAATAATTATATACGTTAATATTATATCATATATGATCTTTTAACATTGTTTTTTTAATAATATCTTAGTATTATCATCGTTTTGGGTGTTAACTTACTCGGTTTCTTTTATATGTTTTGTTACATAAGCCATGTTTGTTATGAATAGGTTGTATATTATTTATATAAAGAATGATATCAAGTCCCTAAAAATTATTTTTAATCATATAATGAGAATTATACTTGAATGGATACAATGGGGAATGAATCTCATCGTGTTCATGGAGACGGTAGTATGTACGTACGCACGAGCTGCAATATCACTCATTTGATATTAAAATAATATATAATTGGATAGTATATCATATATAAAGAATCATTATAATGTTATATTTATTATTTACATGAATTACATATCATTATTATACCCATCCAAATAATAATGTTTTGAATAACAATTACACCACGACGTGGAGACGGTAAGCCATATGTACGCATGTATGGTGACATGTCATTCAAAGGATGGATAAAATACTGAATATGGTTGTACCATATTTATAATAACATCACAATATTTATAATATACTGGATTTATTATTTTATAATGGAAATAACAAAGAAAGAAGAAGTTGAAGAAGAAAGGAACTTGAAAGAGGGTGGTGAAAACATTACCTCTTCTTCGAGTTCTTCCTTTTGATTTGATCAAAAGGGTTCTTTAGGTTGGCATTATGATCAAACTAAGGCATCTAGTTTGAATTAAGGGAAGTTGAGAGGTTATTTGGGCTGGGGTTGTCTGAGCCAAAAGGCTTTGAAGGTGCGAATTAGAGAGATTGGGGAGTTCCATTTTATAAGAGGGGTGAGGGCACCTTACGAAAAGCTAGAAATATTATTTTATAATAAATTAATATTCGGTTTAAAATGGCTCCAAAGTGGATTATATAAAGTTTAAGGTGGTTATGGGTTAAATAATTTTAATCAATATATTTTAGATAGGTTTGGGTCACTATATTAACCTTATCATTTATATTTAACTCTTAGTTAAATAGTTTGACATGTACCATATCTCTTTGTATTTTTATATTATATAGTTAATAAACATAATATATACCTCCAAGAGACCCCCAAGTGGTACATTAATGATAAAAATATTATTATATAATTCCTTTGGCTGAACCATAGATTTTTAGAAATAGAAAATCAATTAATAATATAATATTTTGTTTTAAAAACTCTTTTATGTCAATCTTGACACTATTGGGTATTTTGTTTTTAATAATTTCATAACAACATTATTAATTCGAAAACAATTTATATAAATAGTCATAATTTCACATATTAACCTAGAAAACTCAGTTGAATTCATAAAAAGTCTCAAATTACATTTTTTTGATATTTATAATATCAATTCTTTTAATATTTAATTAATTAGGTAATTACTGCATCACCATTGTGTCATAAATAAATTAAATTATTTGATATATAAACATTATAATTAAAATACCATTATGTAGTAAATATTTTCATATTTCTAATGAATATTTATAATCGAATATATCTTATGTATTACCCTATATTAAAAATGTTTTAGTAATTAAACTGTGATTTTAACTCTTTTAACTATTCTTTGAATTAAATAATAATAAATGTCCTAATCTAATCCAAGTGGACCTAAATTATAATATTTTATTCCTAAGGTTGTTTTTGGTCGATATAACCTTTTCTAATAGAATTAGGACATGTGTTAGGGTAATATTAATATCATTTTTTCCCTTAATTACCCTATTTACTTTTAACCATGGTAAATAAAATAAAAAGTTACTATTCACCAAAAAAATATTTTTATCTTAGTGAACCTCATTTCACTCCTTGATATTAACCGTTTATCTTTGATTTTTAAAATTCCACTCACAGAAGTGGTAAAATTAAGTTATATGTGAATTTCCAATTTCTCCTAGGAGGTGGGTAAAAGACGGTGAAAAGTTCAATAAAATTTTTATATATCTAAAATTCTTCTAAACTAACTCCAATGAATTATATTGAACTTATATAGGTATTATATATCCATTTTGACCTTACTTAAATTTAAATACAATAAATAATTATTTAAATAAAAATTTTGTTTTAAACTATAACTCAGTGTTTTCCACTATTCATAAAAAAATGAATGTTTTTCAGAAAAATACCAAAAATTCACCCTAAGCTAATTTCGATATTCCAAATCCAAAAATGAAGTCCATTTTGAATGATAAAATTTATAAAATTTCTAAAAGTGGGTATTACTATTCATAACAGCTAGTTTGATTTGTTGTGGTGTGTGTTAGAACATTTAGTTGCAAACAACATATGCTACTATATTATTCAAAGAGAAGCATACCATGGAAGCTTGGGGTGTTACATCTGTGGATTCGACAACCCAAGATAAACTTAAAGCGACCATTTAACCCTTAAATATTGGGAAAATTTTGTGATACCAATATTCCTATGGATATTTAGGATATTTCAGGTTCATCATGAGTGATATTTTATTAATTTAAAATGTGATAAAAATTATTATTTCATCTTTTTAATGTGAGTTAATATATCAATCACTTCAAGGGTAATGGATCTACCAAGATAAATTTACGTTCATGGTGTACTATGGCAATGTTTATTTCTAAAAATTCAAATAAAAAGACAATGAGAACATAGTTTGATGACACAAATATGAATTTTTTTATTAAAGATAGCATGAAAAATGGATTATATCAAATAATGAGCATTTGTTGGAGGCTTTATGTCATTGAAACACTAAATTTTTTTCCTTAAGGATTTCTTGATGTGTTTATAGACACTAACCAAAGACATTGGGTGGTTCCACCTAATGACACATATAATGAGTATCGGAGGGTGGCACACTGTGTATATGTGGAATCTCAGTTAAATTCAATGTTGAATTTAATAAGTTAGAATAAATATTATTCATTCTTTATTGTTTAATAATTAATCACGTTTGTATGATTTCCATGATTTAATCTTATGTTATTCAAAATAATAAGTTTGTTAAAAATAATTGAAAATATTTATTTATGAGATATGTAAAATATAATATATGTTTTATCTATCATAGAATTATGAAGTTATATTTATTTCTTAAAATGATATTCATTATTTAAGGTTCGGTAAATGTAAAGGAGTATAAGTTGGCTGTGTTGAATAGTATGATTGGAAATGAAATAGCTGATATTTATTAATTTTTAGGTTATGAGGTGATATGTAATTAATAATTAAATATTATTAAGATATATTGTTTACTTATAATTAACGAAAATTTATAAAGGATTATATGTAAATAAGAAACCCTAAAATTACTTTAATATATATCTAGTTTTACCTCCTTCAAAAGAGAGATGGTTGTGCACAACAGAGTGAGATAATCTATTTAATTCCCTATATAAATTTATAGACATATGGATTATCCATTAACATTCTCCTATATCAAGAAATAGTGAGAACACAAATAATTCTTCTTCATTGAAGATAATTCTACTAAAACAACCATGAATCATGAAATTGATTAAGATTTACTATGCTTGTACCGAATTATTCTAAGGTGATGTTCAGAGATTACAGTGCACCTATAAATCACTACTTGAAGGATCATACACTTATATTTACAAATGTAACAATGGAAAAATTATATCAATTCAATCATATCATTAATTAACAATGAATTTAATTTTTAGGTAATTCTATATTAGTTTTTAAATTAATTATATATTTCCTATGATGATCCTTCTCTTCTATTAATGAAATTATTTTCAATTAATCCTTGAATTATTTTTTCTTGGTCATGATATATTCATTGTTAACATATTTTATTATTCAATTATTATAAAATAAGCCAAATTGTTCCTTTCTAATATTGTTTTTCTAGAGTATCTAGGACCTACAACTGGTATCAATGGGATCACATTGTTAATTTATAACTATTTATTAGCCTTTGATTAAATCAGATTTCTTTAAAATTTATGATTCCTTATATCTATTAATACATTCAATCTAAGCATAATTTTCTCTTACCTCTCTTCATTCTTACTCACATAATCAGTAATATGGATAAATCACAACGAATAAAACCAAAAAATTTCATAATTATAGGCCATTGTGTCTAGCTATATAACACAAGTGTACATGGATTTTAACTCAACTAAACATCTTGCATCTATATGTATAATATATGTATATTAAATAAATAGGATCTTATGTATATATATCTACACTGAATAAAATTAACATGCGATTTATGGATGATACGAAACATGGTCTGATGAACTACATGTCATGTAACAAGCATACATGTCGTGTACTCCTCATGTTTTCAGAGATAAAAAATATTGGGGTTTCAGAATGCCTTGTATCTGCTAAATAAAATGGGTAATAAAAAGAATAAATAATGGAATCAGATTATGTATTGGTTTCTCACATTTAATGTAACTCATGTACATATACAATGGAATAAATTCCCATCCCCTAGACGGGTGTTTCATACATGGAAGAAGAGATCACATGTCGTGTAGTATGTTGCATTCAATGTGCATAATTTAATAGGTATAGTAAAATTAATAATATGAATAAACCAATTCACATATGTTCTTTCACAAATTTATTTTATATTAAACCCTATTTAATATTATTATATATTATATATTAGTTTTTTGAATTCCAAATCTACAAGTTGGGAATGGTATTATTTTAATAGTACAGCTCATTTACATCAAGTGAATCACATGCAGTATAAATCAAAAGAGTTTTGTATTTTTTACAATACATGCCACGTAATTACCTACATCACAGTGCATGTTATATTCTATGTGAATTCACAAGAACATGAAACATTCCATGTAGTTTGGATGAGTGCATGTCATTTCTATAATGTACTTGTGTACTCTACTAATTTTAAGTATAATTAATTAATCTATTTGTTAAAATTATAGATGATGGAGTTTCAAGGATGATTGGATGGAAATATGGTAGATTTGATAAATCATATTATTTTTTGGTGTTTTATGTTAATTAAATAAAGAATCAAAGTGATTGAAAACTAGAATGAATATATGAGTTAGTTTCATTCTATGTGATATTTCATGAGAATACACTACACCAATGTATAAGATTGGTTTCCTTTTAATTTATTTTTATTAAATTAAAATGATGACTTACGATCCATCTTCTCCTTCTTATTATGTAATATCATTCATGTTCGTGGGTTATTTTATGTGGACCCCCTATCTAATTCATGGGATACCTTCTCATGCATGTGAGTAAAATATTATATAAGGATGGATCTTCTAGGGTAGTGCATGTTGTCTCAGACCTAGAGTTGTGGAGAAACAAATCAATGTGAAACAGAAGAGCTGATTTGGAATGCAAAAACATGAACCATGTTATAGTTCATAGTGTTTTCTTTTATGTTCTATGATTAGTTTATCATCTTGAAGACAAAGTACCCATTAGAAACATCTTGTGATCATTACCATTATATTTCATTATTGTTAGATTAATGGTACATTATTTATGTTTTTTGATATTTTAATATCACATAATAAATTAATTAAATAGAATTAAAAAACAAAATAAAATTGAATTATGCATAAATTTTACCATACATGGTTGAAGATTTATGTAAAACCACATACTATTAATAAATCATGTGACAAGATGAAATTATTTTTTTACACACAAGGATTTAAATCACTCAACCAAAATAATAAGATTGTATATACTTCCAATAAATATGTTAGAATCACACCCATTGTTTAATGTTCATGATTAACCCATGTTTGGGTGCTTTTAATTATCGAGGAAATTTTTTCATGATGTTTTTGGTTGACATAAATTAGTTCACATCAAGGGTTGATTACCCATGATGGAATTGGTGTAACTGAGAGGAAAGGGTTGAGAAAATATTTATATATGATTTAATGAATAGGGAATCCACTCAACAGTTCTAGGAACTATGATTTAATTCAGTTTTGTGATTTACACAAACTTAAAACCCATCAAATAATTTTTTGGTCCCAAGTATAAGTTTGAGAGGGGGAATACAGATGTATTCTTCAAGAATATCAGTGAAAAAAGATATACTTGGACTAATTGTTGGAGATATTATGTTTCAAAATACTATGTGGAGGCTTATGAATTTTACAAAAATTAAATATACTAATATATTTTTAAGCATATAAATAATAAAGAATTAATATTTATTTTGGTAGAAATAACTAACCATCATTTGGATTCCATGGTGAATGATACATAGATAATATAAAATTGTTACATATTAATACTTGTGGATAGTTTCAAGTAGAATATAGAGGATTTTTTTCATATTTTAGGGCTTTAAATGATGAATTCAGTATATTAGGATACATCTAAATGATGTTGTATATGTATATATCATTTTAAAATATAAAATCCTTAAATAATTAAGTCTAGAATCAAATTAGTTAGTAGATAAATAAGCATTGATCGAGGAGAATAATTACCCAAGAGTATATGGACTCTGTATGTGAGAATGCTATTTTATCTCAAATCACTCCTCATAATATGACATAATGGTATAGTGTTAGTGAATGCAAGAAGCATAAATTTTTTTGATATTGTATGGTTAATGATGAGTTTTTTATACCATTCATTATCATTTTGAGGATATTTTTTAAACATAGACGCATACATACTAAAACATGTACCAACTATATTATCGAACCATATTCCCTTTTGTTGTAGTGGAATGAAATGTATTTTGTCAAATATTAGTACATGGAGGAGTGAACAATTTATTAGGGCTATCTCATACAAAAAACACCAACCCTGAGGCATTATGTGTATATTTATAGGCTACCCCAGGGATACTATGGGATATTACCTATATGATCTCTCATATAAGAATATTATTTTTTAGAGGTAATTTTTATTCTATGAGAGGGAACACATCCTCAATAATTATAGTATAGCCATAATTGAATTCTAGGAAGTTTATGTTCACAACACACTATAGTTTGCACATGATCATAATCCAAAATTATTTTTTGAATAGGTAGTTCTTAAACCAAAAATATTATATAGGAGAACAAGAGAGTGTTGTGATATATTAAGATATGATTTCTATTCATATAATATTTGGAATCATTGGTTATAAAAAATGACCCTCTATCACATAAATAGGTTGTTGAGACCATTGATGATGAAAAATAGAAAAATCCATGAATTGTGAAGATGATACTTTGATCCGAAAGTTTGTTTGTGTTTTGGTCAATATACTATCAATTGAATATATAATTTGGTGAAAATGGATAGTCAAGATAAAGGTGTACATGGATGTTCAAGTTAGTACCTATAAAAAATGGTTAGTGGGAAAATGGTTTTTATAATGTCAATGGGTATATTATGATGAAACCATTTCTCTATTACCCAGGCTTAAATCCATAAACATTCTTCGTTACATAGAATATTGCATGACTATTATATTTTTAAGATGAATGTATAGTCTATATTAATTAAATGAAAATGTTCTGAAAATAATTATATGACACAACAATATGGGTTTGTGAATCCAGGAAAATCCACAAAAAATGATTCATGTTATAGAGATCAATATATGGATTAAAGACACCATCCAGGTCATGGAATGTTCTATTAAATAAATAAATAAAAGAATTTGGTTTCATTAATATCAAATGTGATACATATGTTTCTAAATGGTTTATTTGGAGTTAAATAATTTTCCTAATAGTACATGTTAATGATATTTTTTTAATTGGAAATGAGATAACATATATACAAGAGGATAATACATAGATGAAAAAGTGATTCTCTTTGAAGGAAATCTGTGAATCATCCAATATTCTATGGATCTAAATCTTATGTGATAGATCAGAGATACTACATAGACATAGTAAAAAGACATTCATTGACCATATAATTAAGAGGTTTAATATGGAACAGTAGGGGATTAGTTTTAGTGTCACGTGTATACATCCTTCTAATAATATGTGTCTTCATACAGAATAGGATAAAGATTGAATGAGTAAGATCACATTTGATTATAAGATAAAATCTATGATCTATGTCATGTTAAGTTTATGGATTTATATTTCATATAATTTGATCATGTATGGTAGACATAAAAATGATTCAAGTGAATAGTATATGACATTTTTAAGGGTATCCATAATTATCTATGGAAATCTAAGGATATGTTACTGTTGTATGGAGATGATGATGTGTTACACATAAAGGGTTATATATATTCTATATTTTAGACAGATCATAATGATTTGAAGTCATATTCAAGATATTTCATTAGTATTAACTGAGAACATGTGACATGGAAGAGTTCAAAGTAGTTAATTTTTCCAGATTCTATAGTGGTGTCTGAGTATATTGTAGCTTATGATGTATCTAAGAATGAAGATTGAATTTAAAACATACCCTATGTGCTTGATATTATTCCCATAGTTCAAGAGCCTATAAAATTTAATTTTGAAACTTGGTATAGAATATTCTTATATATATACACAGATTAACATCCTCAATTTTTTAAATGATATTATAAAACCACTTTTTTTTAAAAAATAACATGCATTTTGATGTGAAATAATTATGTTTCAAATACTACTATTTTTTGTGGATTTCTAAAAGGTTAAAATTCATGTTTTACTATTTGGAATGATCTATATAATGTTTTAATATTTAGTTGTTGATCCAGAATGAGATTTTGAGGCCTGTAGAGCCTTGATGTTGAGAGAATGAAAATATTAAATATATATTGTTGATACATGTTCACATATTTTTTAAAAAATAAATTACTACCACAAAATTAATTGCATGGGAAATCTGAGATCCTCATTAGGTCTAGAAATATAGTTATACCCTAGATTTTGTATAAATTTTATTAATGTGGAGAGTTCTCCCACATTTAATGCCGTAATAAACTTTTTATATTTAATTAACTTATTATTATATTTTTTAATAACAAATAGTTATTATATATCATGTGTTGTGTCTTATGATAAATTTGAGTCAAATATATGTTCTAGGATGTGGGGTTCACCCAATGTGAGTTATATCATTTATTTGTTTTGGACATTTGGACAGATCAGACAAAATGATAACAACTATTGGTATATATAAATATATTTATTTTTTCCGGATAGAAATAATAATAATATTATTATAATAATGATAATTATTATTTTTTTCAAAGAAAAAAATGGAAATATACTTCTATAATTAATGATAGTGTTACGATGGTAATAATAAGTTGATAAAACAATTAATGAAATTATAAAAATTACACCAATTAAATGAAATTTTATAGTTAATGTTATTATTTTAAATATTATTGGTATTTAATGGATTTTTTATTAACATGTTTATGGTGGAAATAATAAATGAAATTTAATAATAATTGTAATATAATATTGTTATTATTGTTAAATTTAAAAGATAATATCAGTGTCTATGTATATAATGTACACATGTACGGAATATTTATATATATGTATATATAAAAATGTGTGGAATATATATATGCATATTCTTGTGTATATATACGTGTGTCCATATATATAATATGTGTATATATATTTGGGGTAATTATATATACGGTTGTATATGTGTGCATATATATATATATAGATTATTTTCTGATATATATATTTAGAAAATAATTTAATGTATTTTAAACAGGGTTTCTGAATAAAAACATAAAAGATGTTATGATGGGGTGGTGCATGGAATAAGATGAGGGAGAATCGAATAAAAAATATTAGCAAAAATTGAATAAAAAATTAATGAATATAATAAAATAGTCAATAAAAATTAATTAGATAAAAAACATATAGGGGTAGTGTGGGGAGTTGGCAACACATGAAGATTCACTCAAATTTTTCTATTTCCCTCATACCCCCTCTCTCTTCCATCCACCAGAATCCTTTATTTATGTTTTATTTTTTATCTTGAAACTATAATCATAAATATATTCTCTAATACTGATCATATTTATGCATCACATGTGTCATTATCTTCATATAAATAAGAAAAATTTTAAATATATTTTTTTATATGAATGTAATGAGGTTTTAGTGGTATAGTTAAACTTGAATGCCATTCCTCGTCATCAGTCATTGTTGCATATAATGTGGAACGATATTAACATTATAATATGTTTTATATGTGTTATTGGCATCGTTTTTCTCATGAGTGAATATAATTATAAATTCATTGATATTATATTGTTCATTATATCGGTTATTGGCATGATTGTTTGTGTGTGCATGGCCCCTGAGATTTATAATTGATTCTTGATGACATGTTTCTTGTGTGTGTATCCTTTAACCTATTATTATGTTGTTTTTATATAGATTTTGATAACGAATATTATGTTGTTGTTTGACATGACATGATTTTTGATCTAACAATTTTATTATGTATCATATGTATTTATTTATATCTTCTATAATTGAGAATGAATGTTTAGATATTGGTCTATATGTGAGATATGAAACATGTTTGGTCGACAAAAAAGACGTGGTACAAGAATGGAATATCCTTTAGTTGATATATTCCAAACATTTAGTTATCATGTACATTTACTGTATTCCACCCAATGGAGTATGATAAATACATTTAAGTTATCTTTTAAGATGGATTTATTTGACAATTTTTGGCATTTGATATTTGACTCAAGGTTCTAGACTATCCATCAAGATATATTTTCATAACATTAGTCAGTATAGATATGGGGTACCCCTACTACTAGGAATGAATCATATATTATTTTTGGATATTCAATATAGGGGATGGGTCATGATGATTACTGATGTTCAATAGGGAATTGTGTCAAAGAAGGCATGTTTCTCAAGGCATGGTGCCGAAGCATGTACAGCCAGTACCCAAGGATGTGGAAATTATGTGGTACTTAATATATATATTTTTGGTACATAAATACCTTGTTTATTTTAATTAAATACACTTTTATATTTTATTAAGCATTTTCAAGGGTCGTTAATGGTGTCTAACTAAGTCTTAAACTCACACCATACATAGAAATTTATAGGATTTTTATATAGCATGCTTCGAGGTCGAGATAAGTTCAAGGGCCATGTGGTGGTTTGTTGAGTAGTTGGTTTGGATGATGCTAATTTTGTTTTATGGTGTTAAATAGAGACTTTAGTTACTATTTTTATTTTACTAGCTTAACACGTACCCTATATCCATGTTAGTCTGGTTATTGAATCATGTATTCAATAGTTTAGTTTCCATATATATTAATCCTATAAATGATTTTTATTTATTATATTTGGTATTTATATCTTATGTAAACTATGATAGATTTTATAGTCTCACTGTGGTTCCATGATAGACTCTCACTAATAGTCAAGAACCTCTGATTTATGGGGAGGGGTGACTCATGTCATGTGGCATCTGACTCAGACCTGGTGGTTCGGGTATAGATGTTACAAAATTATATCAGTGCATCAGAACTCAATAACATATTGTTCCTCCATTCCTTGATTTGGGAAATGATAGACATGTAATAAGATGGTGCATACTTTATTAGAGAAACTATTCTTTTTTCTGATTATAACTGAATAACATACCACTATGTTTCCATAAAATGGGGAAGTTATTGTTTTCGGTTACTGTTGATCTAATTCAGATTTGGAGAAGCCCATTGTTTGGAAATTATTCTTTATATTATTTAGTGTACATCCGTGAATCCTATTTGTCATGTAGGTTCACATTTCATATATACATGTTGATTTTATTAGATATTTCCCAAATAATATAATGCATGTTGAAATTGTGATATGTGATATGTTGCATTATTTCTAAAATTCTTTTATTTGAGCTAGTTGTATTATATGATTGTGTGTATATATTATTTTAACTAATCTTATTTTTTGGTAATATAGATTTAATCCTTGAATATGTGATGAGTGTTTTGTTTGTTCCTTTCAACAAACTCTAATAGAGTTATAATTCATTTATTTTAAACACCTATGGTGGATTAAAAAACAATTTTAATTAACAATGTTTTAATATTGAAACTCATGTGTTGAGGAGTATTTGTTCCATTATCTAAAAAACATCTCTAGGATGAGAAGATTTATGGTGGCTGAATTTTAACATCGCAATTTTATTAAATGATATTAACAAAACACTTTTTACAAATAAATTAGAATCATTTCTTTGTGAAAATTTAATTTTTTTCCAATACATGTCATTTCTATGAATTTACAGAAGGATAGAAGCCATTTTTAAGAGTTTGGAAATTTCAATTAAATACTTTTGGAGTTATGTGTTAAGTTATTATAATATTTCATACCCCGTATAGAATATACATTGAGATTATAATAATATTAAATATATTTTATTAATACTTGTGCATGTATTTTTCAAAAAAATTTAGATAACTTTAAAACAATGTGTCATATGAAAAATCATAGTTCACTGTTCAGCCTATTAGATGGGGCTTACCGTAAGAAGTGTATAACATTTATGTATATCCGGTGTTTAGAAACATCACATGTGATAATACCCATTTTTATTTAATTAACTTATTATTCTATGTTTTGAAAGATTTAATAATTAATATCTCTCTATGGTGAATCATATAAGAATTCTAAGACTAATGTTGGGTCGTAGATGTAGTGTTTAGCCTATGTTAGGTATACCTTTTATCAGTGTCACATGTTTCGTCCGATCACATGCAAGGGTAATAATAATCAGTATATAAATATTTTTATTTGGAAGCTACAAATAATTATAATAATTTTATAATTATTATCACTATTTATTTCAATGAAAAAATTAGAAGTATTCTTCTGTAATAAATAATGCTGTTACGGTGGTAATAATGAGTGACTAAAAATAATTAACGTGATAATATTAATTGGGAATATTAAATGAAAATGTGCCATTAATATTATATTATTAATTATTATCTGTGTTTAACGGATTTTTTATTAACATGTTTATGGTGGAAAAATGGATGAAATTTAAAAATATTTTAAATAAAATATTTAAATCATTATTAAATCAGGATGTTAATATTGATGTATATATATATTGAATATCTATAGTCAGAATATATATATATATATATATATATTAGGGTGTATATATTTTTTTTGTATCTATCTATATATAATATGTTTGTATATATTCAGGTTATATATATATACGGGTGTATATGCATGTGTATATATGGACTATATTTCAATATATATATTTATTAAATAGTTTAATGTGTTTCATATAAGAGGTTATGATGGGGTGGACCATGTTTTACTAAGAGGGATAATCAATTTAATATATTTTTTATTAATTTAATAAAAAACTAATGATGATAATAAATTAATGAATAAAAATTTAAGACATAAAAAATAGAAAGGGGGAATTGTGGAGATTGGGCAGTGCATGATGTCTCCATCACATTTTTTATCAACATCACGCCCATCTCTCTTCCATCCCCTCCCTCATTTTTATTTTTTTTATTTTTATCATAAAAAATCAATCATCAATATCATACTCGATATTGATCGGATTGACGTGTCATCGTTTTCATTGGGTTCGTATCAACTAGTATAATTTTAATCTAATTTTTTTGTGAAGAAAAAAATGTTATGGTGGTAGCTAAATAAAAACACCAAACCTCATCGTCAGTCATTGATGAACTTAAGGAATGAGTCAATTGATATTACCGAATGTGTTAGATTGATTATTGGAATGATTATTGGTTTACGTCTAAATATGTAGAAATTATTTGACATTATCACATGCTTTATATAGGTTATTGTCATGATTGTTTGTGTGTGAGTGTATCCTATGAGACTTGTATTTGATGTTTGATCACAAGATGTGTGGTTGGTTTGTAGGCTTTGATATATTCATGTGTTGTTTGTATATGGATTGTGATGACTATTCATATGATGTTGATTTAATTGACATGATGTTTGATCAGACATTTGCATTTTGAATCTCATATACTATTTTTTCTACTAAAATTGAGTGTGTAGGTTTGGATAATGGTCACCATTTGAGATATGAGACATGTTTGGTCGATATGGAAGACATATAAAACATGACACAAGCATAACACTATCCTCTGAGTTGAATATGCCTAAAATATTGACAACATGTACATTTGGGTTCTTCCAGTGGGTGTGATGTGTCACATACCTCTTGGATCTCCTCCAGGAGGGATGAGGTTGACATTGGTCAACATGTGGGATTTGAAGGGTGTTTATAATATATCCATCCAGAGGAATAAGATTGAAATTGGTCTATATGTACTTGATCAATACCTACTATAGGAAATGTTTAATACATTATTTTGGGATATTCCATATATAGGATTTATCCAACTAGTTATCATTGTTCAATTTTTTATAATGTGGTAGAAAATATGTTTCCCCATCACGGTGCTAATGAAAGTAGAACCAGTCCATAAGGAACCATCCTTTATATGTTACTTGTTTATTATTATTTTTATATTTTTAGTTCTTTTTCATGGAATAATCTTTTATATTATATAAAATGTTTATAAGGACTGTGGGTGGTATACTAATAAGAATTTTACTCACACTATACTTAGGAATTTCAAACCTCTTATAAATAACAGGGCATGGTTTTTGTCGAATGGAAAGGACCCATGGAAGATGGTACAGTATTTGGAGAAGGAAGAAGATGATTTTGGTAGATGGAGTTCAAGTAGGATGTCAACTGCACTTTTTATTTTAGTTTCTTTCCCAATACCCTAGATCCATGTTTTTTCTATTATTTGTATCATGAATTCCATATTTTATTTTATGCATTTATTACTCTAATTATTTATTTTTATTTATCATATTAATTCTTTAATTCTTTTGTACACTCTAATAGAGGGTGTAGTCTCCTCGTGGTTCCACTCGAGACTAACACTACTTGTCAGAAACCCTTTTCATACAGGGAGGAACACATAATTTGATTTGCATCTAGCTTGGACCTAGTGGTCAGGTTGTGTTGTTACACATGGTCACATCAAAGAAAAAATCACACACTTCAGAAGTTTCATCTCATCCTGGATTTATCTCAATTAGGTGAAGTTTCAACGATTATAGTTTCCTTATAGTTAAATGTAATAGATCCCATAAAAATAATCAATCTTAAGAGAGTTACGAGTTTTATGTGAGAGCTATTGTACTGAAGGTTATTAATAGTTGACTCTAGTTCAGGTGGAGTATATTTGAGTTGGCTCCCTCTTACCAAATTCTATGAACATGATTATTACATGTCTTTATTTTCTTAAATGTTAATAAATTTTATTAAAATATAATATTTCTTCCTCTTTATAAGATCATTAGTTATAATATCTAAAGAATATATGTTACGTTGATAGGTGATAGAAATTTTCTGCTATGATGTTGACCTACTGATTCGGTGATAGTATTCTAGAACATATATTTTATAGTGGACAATATAATATTATGGGACAAACATGATATAGGCTATTATGGTACAATACTCATTGGACTTTGAAACACCCCCTCATGGTGTCTACACTTCATAATCTCCAAAACATAAAATTATGAGAAGAAAGACCTCAATTAAGAAATCTATATTTACATGTTTCATTGGATTTTTTAATCTATGGATGTGTTTATTGATATTTACACTTTAATATAATAATTAATGAATACATTAAGTTTCGTCATTTGATGTATTAATGAAAAGTGGGATGGTTTATTCTTAGGGTAAATTAGGATACATTATGTGTATCATGAGTGATATTATATTATTGGATAATATGAGAAAATATTTATCCCTTCTGTTCAATAATAGAAGCCAATATATTTTAATATTTTATTGTAATGGAGTTATCTAGATAAATCCATTTCAATGTTGTCTTTTTGGGAATGTTTAATTTCAAAATGATCAAATATTTTGACATCAATTATATAGGTTGATGACAATAGTATACAACCTACTTGATTAGATATATCATGATAAAGGTATTATATTACATCATGAGTGTTTGTTGGATGTTAAATTTTATTGTGACTTTTTTTCTGTATCTATTGGTTCATTGGTGTGTTGCTAGACACTAACATTAGTCATTGGGCTGTTCATTCAATGCCACTGAAAATGAGTTCTAGAGGGTAACACAATAAAATTATCAAGTATTTTTGTTAAATTCAATGTATATTTTAACAATTTAAAACTAAAATTATTCAATCTTTTTTGTTTAATATTTTTTCATGTATGGTTGATCACCAGGAATTTATCATATTCTATTCAAAATAATAACATAGTTAAATAGTAATAACAGATATTTATATACAATGTCTATAAAATATAATATATATTATAATTATAAATGAGTAATTTAGTGATATATCTTTATTATAAAAATATTCTTTATTTAGGTTATGAGAAGTATGGCGGATTATAAGTGGAGTATGTTTAAAAAATAGATTGGAAATGATATTAATCATATTAATTTATTTCATATTAACACACATGTCATGTATATAATTATTATATTATTAATAATATATGGGATTTACTAAGATTTAAGGAATTGGTAAAGGGGGACTATATTCAAAAATGTAATACTTATCGTTCCTTAATATATATTTTAGTATATATTTTTCGTCGGTGGGATTGATTGTGCACAATTGTAATAGAGAATCTCTTTAAAACCCTTGAGAAAGTTTTAGAGATATTAATTGTGATATCTCTTCCTCATCTTTCAACCCATCAATAGAACACTAATAATTATTCAACCTCATAAAGAATTGTACTATGATCCACCATGAATTATATAAGTGATCAGGATCAACCATTCTAGAACCTGATAATTCTAAGATGAAATTCATAGATTGTGGTACACATGTGGATAACCACTAGGGAGATTATAATGTGGATCATATAACTCAATGATGTTATGAAGATATTGGGTCAACCAAATCATCAATGAAGAAAAAATAACATGTTCATGTAATTGGAGATAATTTTATAAATTAATTATAAACTACATGTGATTATCATCCTATTATAGCTTGGGTGTACATGTCAATTAATTCTTGAATTAATTTCATCAAACATAATTTTTTTCATTATGTACATATCAAATTATTCGATGATTATGAAAAACTATGAGTTGGACATGCCTAATAAGAGTGTCTTCTATGCTCAAGACATAAAAAAATGAAGCTGGAATTATATTAAATGTTCAAAAATTCAGGTATGCCAAAAAAATATGTTTTCATGATCTTTTTACAATAATAATACACTTAACAAGGTACAATAGTCTCCACATTGTACATATAATTAAAATTCATTTTGATATGTGTTAGAGCAAAAATTGATTCTCGAATCAAAATATATGGTTATTTGATGTTAATGTTGTGTTTTAAAATACAAATTGAATGCTCATTAATTTATTGAATTTCATATCATAAAATTGTTATTAAATTAAAATTATTCAATATTAATTATCAAATAATTAATAATTTTTAATTTCTAATTAAATTAGTGGTCATTTTTTCAAAAAATATTTTATATATTAAGTATTAATAAATATTTAGTATTTTATAAATAATATTTCTAAAATACATTATATTTTATCAATATAAATATTTTTTAATATTAATATTTTTAATGATATATAAATATATTTATGAAATGAGCCTTTTACCAGCACAAAAAATTATGAGGACCCAGCCTTAAACATAACATAATCTAGTGAATGTTGACTAGAATTTATTTAATTTCTTCCCCAAAGATCATTTAGGCAATATTAATTTAGAGAATTAGGATACATTATCTTATAGAATACCCATACATTACAAGTGGATATTATACTTAGTATTCATTTTTTCACAAAAGGAAACCACTTTAAAATAAAATATTATTTCATTTCAAGCAACATATTCAATACCTTCATCATGTCTTATTCATTGTCCTTACCAACCATAAGATATATGAAAAAATTTTAAAATATAGTATGAGATCAAAAATCATGTTAGTGGATATGAAATATGGATAGACACCATTAGTCCATTAATAATTTAAACTCATGAATTTTTTTTATAGAAACATACTTTTTATAATGAAAACATAAACTATTAAGATTATGACATGAAATTTTAATATTAATGTAAAATAACATTTAAATTATAAATAATAAAGGTAATTGTGGAATCTATATCATTATAAATTTTTTCATTTTACTGCTACATAAGGAATAACCGTCATTTTCACATTCAGAATACTCATTGCTGTATATTCCCAAAGTCAATTCGGAGAACACAATCGGTTAACTCCATCTCATAACCCAATTCCTTGGAGATAAATAATCAGAAAAACATCCCTCTATTTATCATGGAACCAAATTAACACATAAACCATTCATAACAACCATAACTTAATCATGACACATAAAAATTCATAATGGAAAAATAACATTTCAATAAATAAATAATATTTACAAATCGTCACACTAAAAATGATAGTGATTTATTTGAAAATAATATTATAAACATTTTAATAAATCATAAAAATCCTAAATATATATAAAATCATGAAACTGTTTTTATTATATATAAGTTAAAAAAATATTCTTTTTTTATTTTTTAAACATAACATTAAATGAGTTTTTTTAAAATAACATCCATTACATTCAGTCTGAATCCTCGTGTATAATCATTATCTTCCCAAATAATAATTTTTTTAATTATATAATTACTTTATATAATTTTGAATTTTTTTTATTCTTTCTACCTGACTTATTATCTTGTTATAATAATTAACTAAATTATTATGTTCACATTGAGTATTTGGTTGATACTCTGTACTCGAGTACAATATGAAACTGAAATGGTGGATTTATTCAAAATGGAAACTATTAAATTATATCTATAATAATATCCATGAAATAATAATTACATTTATATGTCAATTATATATTCTAATCAAACCATTTATTTATTGTTATGATAATTGAATAATGTTATAATCATGGAGATCAAAGGTCGTACGTACACATGAGTAACACTTCTATTTTTTGATGATCATTATGGAAAGATGATAATTTTAATTTTATCATTACAGAATGATAATAACAACATTAATATAATATTAATAATTTTAATATACTTATATATATCATCAATGATATGTGGTAATGAAAAATGAATCACAATTCTACGTGGAGGTGATAGTTCACACAAAAGAACGAACGACATTATCATTTTTATTTTCATCAAAACATAAAAACATATATTTTAAATTTTTATTATATAATTATATATATTTTAGAAATATTATATTTAAAAATTATTTACATCATTATTATTAGTCTTCGAAGATATAGATGGAAAATTAATTATATCGGTTCATGAGGTGGTAGTCCTCCATACACACGAACAAATAATTCATTTAAAATTTGATGGAATATGATATATATTTTGGTGATGATATAAACCTAATAAAATATATGTTTAATTAATATAAATTATTTATTATTTCATCATGTTTGAGGAATATTTGAAGGAGGTGAAGGAAGAAAAAAAACTGAAACACGTAGAAAACAATACCTTTTCTTCAGAAAACCTCCATTGATTAACACCTTACTACCAATAAGGTGAGTGATTTGTCTTATATAATAAATCTATAATATGGGTAGGGATTCTAGGAATGTTTTTGGGTAGATAATTTTCAAACCAAATAGGATTTTATGTGTGAATAATAGAGAATATCATGTTCCATTTTATAAAAGAGGGAAGGGGTATTCTTGGAATTATTCTAAATAATATATTAAAATAAATTAATTTTTTTTCCAATTGAGTCCAAATTGAATTATTTAGAATATATTAATTTTATGGGTTAAATAAAATATATTAAATTAAATTTATACATCTTTTTAAATTTCATTTAATCCTTATCATTTTTTTTCATACCTCAATTAACAAATTTAACTCTTACAATGATATCATGTAATTTACACTTTTTGGGTTAATGTAATTACTATTAAATTTCAAAACACCATTAAATGATAAAATTATAATATTTTATGAAATATCTAAATATTTTTACCATACTGTATATTTTTTCAAATTTTAATTCATTTAATACAATATTATTTATTTTAAAATACCAATAGGGTCAATTTTGACTCTATTTAGTAGTTGATTTTTAAAAATAATTATAACTATTTTATATGGTCCATATAAATAAATTAAATGATCACTAACATGTGAAAATAATCCAAAAAATTCGTGTATCATATCAATTAACTAAAATAATATTTTTTTATTATTTATAATATCATTTATTTGACTCCTTCATTAATTAAACAATTACTACATCATCATTGTGTCGCACATTAATGTAATTATTTATTTCCTAAAAATAATTAATAAATATATATAGTATAGTTAATATTTAAAATTTCTATAGACTATTCATAGTCAAATATATCCATTGTATAAACCAATATTAAAAATAAAATACTTGTTAAAAATAAGGATGTGTTTGAATTTTTCTTGTTGAATATAATCTTATAATTTGATTACTCACACCCATGTGTCTTACAATTGATAAATCATAGACCCAAGTATTATTTTTGTCGTAATAAAACTCATCCGATGTAATTTGGGCATGTTTTAGGGTTATTTTATAAAATATTTAATTTTATTTTGACCATTAATTACCCGATTTACACTTAAATGAGCTAATAAAAATATTAAAAATGTTACTATCTATAGTTTCTAAAAATAATTAGGGAAATATAAAAATAATTCAAAATATTTATGCCAAATATGGAATCTATTTTTCTAAATTCAAAACTCTATATTGGAAGAAATTAATTACCAACTAATATCTTTGACATAATGAGAAACCTACTTTGCAAACTAAAACAGTCAAATGTTGACATAGTATTTATATCTAATTTAATATGAAATTTATTACGATGACCTACAATATATTAATTGATAAAAAACAATCCAATAATAATTTACCACAAATTAAAGTTATAATATAAAAATATAAACAAATTAGATGAAAATTAATTCTCAATTAATATGAAATATTTTTCACTATTCAATAAAATATGAAATTTATCAGAGAAATACCAAAAATTCATCAAAAGTTACTTTTCATACTCGGATTTTATGGAATAAGATAATTTTTTTAAATATAATTTATAAAAGTTACAAAAATTAGATTTATAATTAGTTCTCAATCAAAAGGCGGTAAAAAATCCTTTTTTAAATAATACTTCTTTAATGTCTAAAATTGAATTTGATCTAATATAATGTTTTAAAACCACATAAAATGATAATTAAAATTTATATTTAATTTATATATCTATAATATAATCTATCATGGGTGATTTGATTAATTTATAACCACATTCATTCCCATTTATATCATTTTTCATAAAAATACATCCTTTATATTCAATTGGTTTTTATTTACATTTTCTGTTAATTTACTATCCTATCAGTCATTATATAAGAATATTTAATCCCTAATTTCATTATTTAGATAATACTATTCATTGCCTCTATTGAAAAAACAATGTTATATTGGTAACATTTATATAATAACATTTAGTTGTCTTTTTAAGATAGATATAGTTTATCATGTATGATATCAAACTAAGTTTATCTATTAAAAACCCCAGGATGTTACATTCTATCTCGTTTAATAAATTGTGTCCTTGAAAATTGAACATGGGATAGGAAACTAGTGGCTTGTATTTTAAAAATACATTTACTAACATCCCACATTGTAAAAATGTTTAATAAAACATCCACTTAAAAAAAATGAAGTATGATGGTCACATAAGATAACACATACTAGGTTACCATGTAGAAAAAAGGACAAAATAGATAAAAATAACTATCAAATACTAATAGATAATGATAAATAACATAGTCATTGTAAATTTATCCATCGCAAAATCATAAATATTTGATGGTTCAAAATACCATTGATAAATATAATAGGATATCATTTTTGTTTTAAGATCCTTTTCCTAGTGTTGATGAATTAATTTACATAATACTCTTATAACATAAGGAAACATAATTACCAAGCATTTAGAGTTTTATCCTTTAATCAATTTCCACCACAAACTCATGTTTTTTTCCAAATGATGTCTATTGAAGATGAATTTCTCACGTATGAATCACTATAATAAAATTATAATGAATCACACAATCTATAAAGGTTTAAATATCATTTTATCATGTAATTATAAATTAACCAAAACTAAAAAGGTTAGTACGATATTATATATTTCTTTAAAAATAATAAATGATTTTATTAGGAAAAACTACTTTTAATCATTAAAACTCAATTGTTCTACCAAAATTTTAACATAGACTGTGTGATAAATAACTATCCATAAAAATCCTCAAAATAATTGAAATTAATATTTAAACCCAAAAATCATAATAACATGATAATATAGTCTTAAAAAATAAATTTAAACATTTATCCCAAAATAATATCAATCACTCTATGTGGCTCATACTAAAAACTAATTTCCCTAAAAACATATTATCCACTATAGGTTAATAATTATGATAAATAACCTGAATTACCATAAGTCTATAATAAAATCATAGATTCATAAAAAATATAATTCTGCCTTTAATTCCCTACTAAAATTTTAATGAAATCTTCTTACTGTGATCATATATGGATCCCAAATTAATTAATGCCTTCTAAAAAAACATTAATCACTTAACACGAAAATCAATTCAAAATTTTATGGATTTCTATTCATAAAAAATATGGGTTCCCAATAATTCCCTTATTTTTAATCCATCAATTCATTTTACTAAAATAAAAAATTCACAGTAACTCATGACTTCTGGTAGGCTAGTGGTGGTAGATTCACCATTTTTCCCCATCAGTCGGGGGTCTGAAACTCATGACCATGACGGACAAAATGGGTTGTCACCCATCTTGTTGGATATAGTTTTTATAATACTATATAATTCATTTAACATTCTTTAAATATTGTAATTTCTAAAAACAATTCTACAGAATGTTTTTACCTCATGTTTTATCTCATACAATTCATTTTATATACCAAAAATTAATAACCCCTAATTACATCAAATATGAATATCTATAAACATACCATTAGTCACTATAAAAATTTATTAGTTAAATCCTCAAAAGGGTTTCTAATAAAATAAACATAAAAGAAACTTGAAAACTATAATCCTATAATGATATCAATATCTCTTTAGAAGACATTCTAATATCCAATATTTTTTAAACATTGTTCTGATACCAACTACAAGGACCTGACCTTAAACAAAAGTTATTTTAGCGTCTTTTGACATGAATTTTTCCTTTATTTACAAAGATAATTTAATTCTAGAGATTTATAAAATTATGACCTAATCATACATAGTAAAGCCTTACATTATAAGTGGGTACTTATACTTAATCACCATTTTTTCGACAAAAGGAAACCCCTTTAAAAAAACATGGTTTCATTTAAAAATGCATCTTCAATACTTTCATCACATCTTATTATTTATCCTTACCAACCATACGACCAATTAATTTTACTTTAAAAATTGTGTTGAGAAAAAAATCACAGTGTAGGAAATAAAATAAGAAAAGAAATAGTTATTTTAGGAATAATTTAATCTCATGAAATCATTTTGACAAAGTCATACTTTTTATCCAAAAATCGGAAACTCAATATATTACCACATAAAAATATAATATTCCCTTAAAACTACAAAAAATCCATAAATCATAATGGTAAAATTTCTCATCCATATCATTCTTATAATGTAGATTTCATGGCTACATAGGTAATAACCATCATGGTTACATTTCGAATACCCATCGCAGTATATTCCCCATGTCTCATAGGATAACCTAAAAAATTATCTCTATCTCATTACCCAATGCATTAGAGTGATATAATTGGCTCAACCACCCTCATTTTATTTCATAACCTCCCAAAAACATAAAAAATTTCCATGAAAAAAATAAGCATAACATATAAAACATGCATAAAAAATATCAGGTTTCCATTTTAAAATAATTTTTCTAAAGACACGCTATCAAAAATAAAAGCAATTTATTTGAAAATAAAATTATAAATTTGTAATGGAATCAAAAAAAACATTAATTCTACATAAAATAGTGAAAATATATTCATTACATATAAGGTAAAAAAGAATTTTTTTTTTACTTTTGTAAAAATAATATTAAATGTGTGTTTTTAAAAGAAAGTCCCTTACATTGAGTCTAACTCCTCATGTAAAATTTTTATTTTAATGAATAATGAAAATTAGTTAATTATTTAATTCCTTGATATACTATTAAAATATTATTATTCCATTTACATAACTTATTATTTCACGACCCGTCCCCCGGGGCCCATGTCGTGACTACCCCAAGCCCATCTTCCATAGGCCAGGGGTTGGATACTTGCAACAGAAAGGCATATCCCTAAAATGGGAAGTCATTTACTTTAACCCTCTAATAACACACAGACACTAATGCAACAATATGCATCTATGAAGTAAAACTTTTATTGTAAAAGTGTGAACAAAATTTAAAGGGGTATGGAATACAAGGCCAACTGAAAAGATACAACTACAACCGAAAACAGACTAATAGAACCTTGGATCATCCCCCGAGGATCCTAACCGAATGGTAGGTATAGCTTGTCTCCACAGCTCTCCACATCAACCATCACTGCCATCCACCATCAGGTCCTAGCTCCTCGAGTCTTGGTCAACGCAACTCATCATCTGTACAAGACTCAACAAGGTGCGGGCAAAGCCCGTGCATGGGTGAGTATAAAAATACTAATTAGGGACACCGAGACCCCTGATGTCCTATAAGAATTACTCAAAGGAAGACTAAAAAGCATTATTTAATCACAAATTAGAATGAAAAATACTCAACTCAAAACTAGGTATAGTTGAGTTCAAAAGTACAGATGATTAGTCGTAAGGGAAGATAATCTTTCTCAGTCATGATTCACTACTGTTGACCCCCACCGGATCGATTGGTACTAACCCTCGCAAGACCCAAATTGGACTTATTGGTGCTGATTCACTCAAAATCATTGGGTGCTAATTCACAGAGAATGGATGTGTGCGGATTCACAATGAATTGCTGGCTGCGGATTCACACAGAATCACTGGCTGCTGATTCCCACAGAATCAATCGGTGCTGATTCACACTGAATCACACTTTATTCATCACGTCTCAGCCAGTAACATGATTCCCACTCATATTATGATTTTATCTGAGAGAAACTGCTCCTCAAGGTATCGATCGTATTTCAACTAGCATGAAGTCCCACAAAGAAGATACCCCACGATCATTCATGTCATAAGGGTAGCAGTGCAATATATGGCGTGTCAATTGGACTCCCAATCTATAATTTATTAGAATTTTAGTGTTGAGGGACAGATATGATTCTTAGTCGATCCAACCCAGTAATACTCCTAAATTTTCCAAAACTCTCATGGAATATATCAAAAGGACAGTCTCACTCCAAGGATCCCAGCACCCTAGACGGTTCTTCAAACAGAGATTTAGTTCCCATGATATGGTTATTTAAGTGTAACTAGGCTCGAGAGGGGTCTGTGTCTTGTCTGACTCGGTCGGCCCGACCATGACCAGGTCCAACCTAGCCCGGTTTGGATGGGCCATATCAGGCTCAGCTCGTTGGACGATGGACCGGTACGACCCACCCTCAGTTGTGCTGGGTAATGACGGCTTGGTCGGCCGACTGTCACGATCCGCACTGGAATCTCATGGTCTTCCATTCAAACATGTCAAAGGATCAGTTTGGCTCCTTGATTGGTGGCGCAAGCTGGCGCCGCCTCATCACCCGTGGGACCTGCATGGAGTGGGTCGTGGCATTCACTGGAGATTTGTAGCCACAGCCTATTCACTGCGGTACGTGACATTGTTCCACCTCCCATTCCATGATCTGCCATTTTCAGCCGCCATCCCAATTTCCACAGTGCTGAACAACACCCCCTCTTTTACGGCCAGTGAGTGCCAGCTGCTACCTTCGCTGCTGGTGCCAGTCTCTGGTGTCTTGTCAAAGAACCTTCTACGGGCCTCTAGGAGAGCTCTGGTGGTCTGTCCTTCCTTATGGATATAGCTACAACCCTCCCAGGATTTTATTGTCAACGCACACCACCCGGTCTCTACTTTTCGTTGAGTTCGAAAATGGTCCGTCAATGAACGCATCAAGAAACGAAGTGACAGAGGTTCTGGTCCTAGTTCGTTTGTCCCATGACCTCCGCATTAACATAATAATGAGTAGGAGAAATTTTAATTCAACAAATATAGATTTAATAAAATAAATCCCATACCTTGAGATACTTTATAGATGTCGCATTGGTGGATGAAGATTCCGTGTTTGATAAAGTTGGAGGCATTCGTCGAACCCAGTTTATTGTCACTCGATCTTCCGTCTCCATCAGTGGAAGGTGTCACATCACCTTTCCATAGGTTCTTATCTTGGTGAAACCATGTAAAAATTCTACCACAAGCCCCATTTAAATATAGAATAAAAAGGGTGAGTAATGCACCAAGAATATATAAGTTTAATTAATTGACGTAATTAATGTTCCACATTAATAACACGAGGGATGGTTATGAAACACAAGTGTACGTGGGCATTTAATATCCAATTTTTAAAAGTCTGACCACCACTGTGGTCCCTGCCACCACATCTCAACAGGTGGTAAGAAAATATATATGAAATAACTTTATCGAGTTATTTTTTTTGTAAAGTCCAAAAATTAGGTTTTTCTCTCGACCTACAGCAGTCTAAGTGAAGCTTCCCATAAGTGAATACAGATGCTACAGTTTCAACAGTGCTCTAGGATTTTAATTCCGAGCAGTAGTTTAAAATATAGAAATTTTCTCTCATACGTTTATTGAACATACCATAAAAAAGTTCATAAATTCATTCCGAGCACACTGGGCCTCATAATCAAGTGCTATAAATTCCACATACTCATAATAATACCAAATAATTTAAATATGATACATGGAATTTCTAGGTCTTTCATTCTTCCCACCTTAGGTTTTTCATCACCAAAAGCTACAAAAAGACTAGGGGAACAAATGGGGTTACTAAGCACATATCTGAGCCTCATGTTCCCATGTGCTCTCATCTATATTCCAGTGCTTCCAACGAACTCACCCCATAGGAATCAACCTCCCATGAAGGACACACTCCTTTTAATCCTCTATCTCCACTAGAAACTACAAATAGGTATCCCCTTCATCGATTTATAGATCGACCCATTCAATACAGTGTGATGGGTCATGCATGTATCCCCTCAACAACGACACGTGGAAAACATTATTAAACCAGTGCATTTGCGGGGGAAGAGCTTGATGGTATGCCACCTCGCCTACTCTGCTGAGGATCTGGAAAGGTCTAATGAATCGTGGATATATCATTCCAACCATTCCAATCCTCTGTAATCCACATCATGGTGAGACCTGTAAGAAGACATGGTATCACTCGTCATACTCCAGGGGTATCTTTCTTCTTTCTGCAAAAAACGTATGTTGTATCTATGTAGTCTTCATCCGCTCCTAAATAATATGCACCTTCTCTGTGGTATCCTGTACCAACTCTGGACCCATAAGTACCAACTCCCCTAGGTCTGTCTAGAAAAGAGGTAATCTTCTTGGTTGTCTGTACAAGGCCTCAAACAGAGCCATGCCGATGGTGGAGTGATAAATTTTGTTGTATGGAAACTCGACTAGGGGCAGGCAGTCCTCCCAACTACGATCAAAATTTAAGACACAATCACAAAGAATGTCCTCAAGTGTCAGTAAGGTCTGTTTCATCTGACTGTCTATCTGAGGGTGAAAGGTTGTGCTCAAGCATAGTTGAGTCCCAAATTCCTCATTCAGTGCATTTCACAAGAAGGATGTAAAATGTGTGTCATGATCTGTGACAATCGTCGATGGAACTCTGTGAACTCTCACAATCTCTTGTTTATAGAGACCTCCCAATCTCTCTAGTTATCCCTCCTCTCTGATGGTTTGGAAGTGGGACATCTTAGTGAGTCCATCAATGATCATCTAGATGGAATTGTATCCCCTAGACATACGTGGTAGCCCTATCATGATGTCCATGGATATATCATCCCACTTCCACTATACAACCTCATGTGGCTGTGCTAAGACTGCTGGTAACTGATTCTTGACCTTCACTTGACGATAGGTGAGGTATTGAGATACAAGTTCTGCCATTACTTTCATCAACCCTATACACCAGTACTGATGCCAGAGGTCCTGGTACATCTTGACCACTCTAGGATGTACTGCTAATTGGGATGTGTAGAACACCATCAACAACTCCTCTTGAAGCGTAACTAGTACCATAGTGTGTCCTGTGAAGAGGATGAAATTCTCCCCAACTTTAAAAAATCTCTCAGGAGCTTGTCCTGAGGATATCTAAGCACGTAGGGCCTCACAGTCTACATCACCATGTTTGCCTCTCGAGCATTCTATATATGTGGGGGAGTGATAGTCATAGACTATAGGTCAGTTGCTCCATCTGAATCCATGAAAGATATCTACAATGAAGCTAGTTTCTCTGTCCCATCACTCACTTGTTGTAGACCAAACCTCCTACTGATTTCTTCTACTACTACATTACCCTTCCCAAGTGTATAGACTATCACAAAGTCAATGTTCTAGAGAAAATCTATCCATATTCGTTTTCTTAGGTTTAGGTCCTTATATGAGAAGATATAACAACGTCACTTTTTATCAGAATATAATTCAAAATGTTCGCCCATAAAGTAGTTACACCACTTCTTTAGTACAAAGATCACTACTGCTAACTCTGGGTCATGGGTAGCATATTTTTTCTCATGTTGTCTCAATAGTCATGAGCCACAGGAGATCACCACTCGCTCATACATTAGGACACTGCCCAGTCTGGCCCTGATATGTCACAATAGAATACATACACAATGCCCTCTTCTGGTAGCCTTGAGATGATGGCACTCGTCACACTCCACCTCATCTCCTCAATACTCTGATGGGACTTATCCTTTCACATGAAAGGATCCCCCTTTTTCATTGAGGTTGAAGAGGTTGATGCTACCTTGGAGTAGTAAGTTAAAAAGCATTGGTAGTACCTAGCCAATCCTAGGAACCTCCACACCTCAGTCATAGTCCCGGGTGGCTCCCAAGAAAGAACTTCCTCTATATTTGATGGATCCACTATAACTACAGCCTTTGATTTAACATGCGCCAAGAAGTGGAATTCTCATATCCATAATTGGCACATCGAGATATTTACATAAAGATGGTCCTCTCTGAGTGTATCCATTACTATATTGTAGGGGAGTGGCATGCTCCTCCTCCTAGATGACATCAATGAAGACCATCACGATGCAATCGAGGTATTGATGGAAGATCCGGTTCATGAGACCTATGAACACTCTTGGAGCATTAGTAATGCCGAAAGAAAACATCATGAACTTGTAATGGCCATACTAACACCTGATTTTTTTCTTCAACCTAACCTCATCTCACACCCTAAGGTGGTTATAGCCTGATCTGATGACTATCTTCAAAAACCAAATAGTTCCCTTCAGCTGGTCAAAGAGATCATTGATCCCTGATAGAGGATACCTATTCTTCACAGTCACCTTGTTCAGGCACCAATAATCCACACAAAGCCTTAAAACTCCCATATTCTTTCATGGCGAACAAGATCAGAGATTCCCATAGAGAAACATTGGGCCATACAAACCCCTTAATTTTCAATCCATCTAAATATACCCTCAACTCGTGACCCTCTCCAGGATCCATCCCATATGCTGGTATAGATATCAGTGTAATCCTGTATTACAGGTTGATGTTAAAGTCTACCTCTCTACGATTTGGTAGTCCTAGAACATCATCAGGGAAGACATCATCATTCTAGTCCATGGCTACATGGTAACTTAGATGCCTCACATCAACTAATCTGAGGGTGAGGCTAGAAAAATGATGAGTAATCGGCTTCACCCTCCTCTGAGATATTCCATATTATTCTATAAATGTTTCTTTCTCATATGTGAAGGTAAAATTGATCCCACTATCACAGACATACTTCACTTTGTGTATAAAACAGTCGATCTGGGCACTGATTGTGGATAGCCATTCCATACCCAATATGATTTCGTATGGCCTCAATGCTACTACTAGGAGATTCCTTCTGAAACTCTCACCTCCTAGAGTGATCCCACACTGCCTGCACCAGTGTATAATCATCGAATATTCTCACATAGGATTCCCTATCACAAGGATCGAGCCAACAGCTTCATTGAAATATTTTGAGCTCTGAACAAGTGTTGTGGTAATGAAAGGGTGGCTGGAACCTATGTCTATAGGTACAATATCTATGGTGGAAAAGACACAATATGTACCACTAATCATTTCGTGAGTGTCGTGTTCATAGGCCTCTACTTCCTGTAGTTGAGCTCTCCCCTGTCCACCTGCTCCATATTGTCCGGGTGACCACCTTTGTGTGGTGGTAGTAGAACCTCAAACCATCATCCACCACCTACTGCACAACCAGATCCTCTATCACGTCCACCACACTATGGACCTCCTAACTCAAACCTCAGTTGCTACCTTGGAAGTTCCTTGACCATCCGATGATCTCTGGTACGACAGGTTGGGTAATCGCGAGCCATGTGGCCCTTCCTGCTGAACAGGTAGCACAATCTTCATCCCTACTGACCCCCTTTATCTCAGGAGTTCTGTACCTCCAATCCAACATCATGGGGTCACCCTATAGATGGTCTGGTATTCTTTGACCTCTGTGCCATTTACCTACTTCCTGATACAGATTACTCAACTACCTATCGTCTAGTGCTGGCTCTCACCAACAGTTCCTTTTTAGCATAGAAGCTCTTCTCCCATAATGCTCTCTTGATCACTCAAGACTATGTCAGGATATTTAGAGATATCATCGATGCTATGATATCCCACTGTAGAAATATAAGAAATGTTTGGGCCCTGAAGAATGGGTCTCGCACAATGTCGGTAGAGTAGCGTGAGAGGTGTGTTAATCATACCAAGAACTAGTCCAGTGATAAGCTTCCATAATGTATGTGCAACAGCTCTTGAATTCCCACAATTTGTAGGGTCATTGGGACGAACTCTACCCCGAAGAGTCTCTCAATGTCTTCCTAGGTGAGAGTCGCCTCATCATTCAACTAGAGCGTCTGGCTCCAACATCATCCTGATACGCCCATGATAATACTTGCACCTAGAATCACCATCTGCACTTCTGGTGTCTCAACTAGGTGGAAAAATCAAGCCACAATCTCCACCATTCCACTATTGCCTAGGGATCTATCTTGCATCAAAACGTCGAATTCCTCTTCCATTGGAGCTTGTGCAATGCACTCAGATGTCATGCACCGTTTGCTAGTGGGGTTAGTGGAAATTATTACCCTATGAGTGTTGGTGCTACTAGTATAGACCCAAAAGTGCAAACATAGTCAGAGAGCCATGCACCGAAGCATTGTCACTCAGTGGGCCACCATTTCGTACTATCTCAAGTATCCTAGTTGGCTATCAATGCTACGACATCCTAAAAAGAAATATGTGTTCCAAGGTCAAGAAGTCATACCCGGTAAGATGAATCAAAATATATCAAAGTAAAAACATTTCCAAAACACAAACAATTAGTGTTTTCGTGCACCGAGTGAGAATTCAGAATTCATGGTCCTTGTGTATTGATTAATTGGTCACTGCACCAGCACTGGACTCCTCTACCTAAAAAATACATTAAAAAAACTTAACACTATTGCTACATTAAAAATATACAATCCCTAGTTCTTCGGTAGAACCAACTCCTTTGATACCACATTGTCACAACCTGTCCCCCGGGGCCCATGTCGTGACTACCCCAAGTCCGCCATCCATAGGCCATGAGATGTCGACAAGCACCAGAAAGGCATATCATTAAAACAGGAATGAATTTTTTTAAACTAGTCAAAAACACAGACAAGAATGCAACAGGATGCTACCACAATCTAAAAATGTTGTTGTAAAAGGGTGTACTGAATGTAAATGGGGCTGGAATACAAGCCCAACTGAAAAGATGAAACTACAACTAAAAACAGACTAAAAACTCCTCATAACATCTAATGAGGATCCTACCTGAAATATAGGTACATCATGTCTCCAAAGCTCTCCATGTCAACCATTATCGTCATCCATCGTCAGGTCCTAGCTCCTTAAGACTCAGTCGATGCTTCCCATTGTCTTCAAAAGACACAAAAGGTGCCGACAATGTCTGTGTAGGGGTTAGTATAACAATACCCAATAGGAACAATGAGAACCTCTAAGGTCTGTTAAAATTTCAATAAGTAAAACCTAAAATAATGATATCAATCATGAAGCACAAAGCAAAAGACTCAGCTCAAAACCAAGTATAACTGAGTATAATAGTACATATGATTAGTTGTAAGGAAATGTCATATTACTCTGTTAAGAGTCTCTAATACTAAAACTCATAGGATCAATGGGTACAAACCCCCGCAAAACCCACAAAGGAGCAATAGGAATTGATTCACATAGAATAATTGGGTTCTAATTTATACAGAATCGCGGGGTGCTGATTCACACATAATCTTTGATTGATGATTCACACAGAATAGCCGTGTGCTAATTCACAGAAAATCACCGGGTGTTTATTCATACAGAATCTCTGGGTGCAGATTTACACAAAACTTCTAGGTTTTGATTCACATAGAATCGCTCTTCATTATTCACGTATCATCCGATCACATGATTCCCACTAATCATATGATTTTTTCTAGGAGAAACTTCTCCTCAAGCTATCCGTCATATTTCAACTTGCACAAATTCTGACAAGGATATTACCCCATGTTCTTTCATGTAATAATTATTCCAACACAATCGATGGCGCACCAACTGGACACCCAGTCTGTATGTTATTGGCATTTTAGTGCTGAGGGCCCGGTTGGATTAAAAGTCGATCCAACCCGCCCATACTCCAACATTTTTCACAACTCTTGTGGATTATCTCAAAAGAACAATCTTCTTCCCAAGATCCCAGTGTTGTAGACAGTTTGTCAAATGGTCTTACACATCGCACGATATGGTCATTTAAGCGTAGATAGGCTCGGGAGGGGTCTGAGTCCAGTCGGATCTGGTCGAACCAAGCCGAACTGTTTTGGGTTGACTTGACCCATCCCAGCTCACCACGGCTAAGCAAGGCTTCGGCAGCATGGCCCGGTGGCTGGCATGACCTACAAAGAGTTGCGCAGTCACCCTTCCAAACTACTCTAAGGAGTTGTTAGGCTCCTTGATTGGAGGTGTCGAGTATCACCACCTCGTCACCAACAATACCCATAGAATGTGCGTCATGGCCATTGTTGAGGCTTCATAGTAGTAGCCCGTTAACCGCAGAATTGGATGGCACATCGTCTTCCATCTCTATAATTGACCGTTGTCGGCCACCTTCCTAACTGACACTGCACCGAGTGGTGCCACCCTCCAATGCGGCCGGTGAGCACCGGCCGCCGCCTTCACTGCCAACACCGCTCGCTGGTGCCGATGCACTTTTGTCAGACCAGAAAACATTTTCGGGCCACCGAGTGAGCTATGATGGTCATTTATTTCTTCTGGATGTTCCTATAGCCCGCCCGAGATGTCCTCATCTCTACGCGCCTCCTAGTATAAAGTTTCAGTCGAGTTGGAAAATCATCTAGTGAAAAATGCATCACGAAAAAATGTGGTGGAGGGTTCGGGCATTGTTTGTTTGGCTCGCGCCCTCTGCATTAATAAAATAACAAACTGGAATAATTTTCATTCATCAATGATAACATTAATTAAATACACCATACCTCAAGATTTATTGGAGACATCACGATGGTGGAAGAATATTCCGTGTTTGATGAAGTTGTCGGTGTTCATCAAACCTAGTTGGTTGCCACCCAACATCTGTCTCCATCAGTGGAAGGTGTCAAATCAATTCACCAGAGGTTCCTTTCTTGGTGAAGACGTTTCAAAAACTCCACCACAATCCCTATTTAAATAGAGGGGATAAAGGGAGAGTAACACATGGAGAAATAAATGGGGTTCATTAATTGATGTAATTAATGTACCACATTAATTACATGATGAGTGGTTATGAAACCAAAATGTAACCTAGAATTTTATATCCAAAATATAAAAGTATGACCACCTCCGTTCCCCCCACCTCTCAAAAGGTGGTAGGAAAAAATAAATAAAATAACTTTGTCAAATTATTTTATTATGGATTTGTAATGTCCAAAAATTATCCTTTTCTCCTGACCTAATGTGGTCGAAATGAAGCTTCCCTTAATCGAATCCCTGTTTTTCAGATTCAACGGTGCTCTCAGAATTCAATTCCATGCACCGGTTCAAAAATATAAAACTCCACCCGTGGGTTTTATGAATTTACCATAAAAAAGATCAAAACTTCATTACGAGCACATCGGGCCTCAGAATCAAGTGTAGTAAATTTTCATAGACTCGTAATAATACCAATTAATTTTAAAAAAAATTGCATGGAATTTTAGGGTCATATCATATTATCCAGTTATAACTATTACATAATTATTTATGTTCACATCGAGTGCTTTGTTGATACTTGGTACTCAAGTCTAAGATGACATTGAAATGGTGTATATATTAAAAATGGTAACAGTTGAATCATATACTGAATAATTTTCATGAAATAATAATTACATTAATACATAAATCATAACTTCAAATCAAACCATAGAGGAATAGATATGAAAATTTAATAATGTTATAACCATGGACATGATAGGTCGTACTTATGAATAAATAACATTACAATTTCTTGATGTTCATTATGGAAAGAAGGCAATTATAATTTTATCATTAAATAATGATATAAACATAATTAATATCAACATAATCCTTTAAATATACTAATAGAAATCATCCATGATTTGTGGTAAAGAAAAAACGAATCACATCCCTTCGTGGAGGTGATAGTTCGCACGTACGCACGAACTACATTATCATTTTGATGTTCATAGAAATGAAAAAAAATAAATGATTTATTATTATTTAATAGTTATAAATATTTAATTAATATCATATATAAAAACAATTCTATCATTTTTACCTTTCTTGAGAGACGGTGATGGAAAATGAATTAAATCGTTTCACGGGGTGGTAGTCTGCTTATCACACAAACAAATAATTCATTTACAATTTGGTTGAATTTGATATTGAATTAGGTGATCCTATAAATATAATAAAAAATTAGTATATTTTATATATTTGGGTAATTATTTCATACTATTTGAAGAAAATTTGATGTATAGGGAATAATAAAAACTAAAATCACTTAAAAATGTTATCTTTCCTTCGGACAACCTCATTTGATTAACACCTTAACACCTATAAGGTTAGTGTTATTTCTAATATAAGGGATCTAAAATATGGGTAGTGATTTTCTTAATATTTCTGAGATTATATTTTCAGAACAAATTAGGTTTTTAGGTGTGAAGACTATAGATCAAGGGTTTCCACATTATAAGAGAGTGCATGGGAACCCTTAGAATTCATCAAAAAATGAAATTAATATAAATTAATATTTTATTCCAAATGGGTTGAAATTGATTTATTTGACATACAAGATTATTTTTTTGAATAAGATTTAATAAAAAAAATTAGACATTTTTTGATTATTTTGTAATCATTATATTTTTGTTTTAAATTGTAATTAACCATTTTATCTATTACCGTGATGTCATGTAATTTACAATTTTTGGGTTAATATAATTACTATAAAACATAAAAAGGCCACTAAATGAGTTAGTAATGATGTTTTAATACTTATTTCCATAATTTTTATTAAATTTATACTTTTATAAAATTTAAATCATTTAAGAAAATATTATTTATTTTAAAATACAAATAATTTCAAATTTTTACACTAATAATTAGTTGACTTTTGAAAAATATCATAGAAGCAATAAAAGTTATAAAAAATATCTATAAATCATCATTAAAATGTCAAAATATTCTATTTAATTATATTATGGGATCTATTATCTAAAATTATATTTATTTTAGTATTTATAATATAATTTATTTGATTCTTCCATTAATTAATCATTTACTACATCATCATCATTGTGTCTTCCTTTAATTTAATTATTTATTTCATATAAATTAAAAATTAATTAAAATATTTTAGGTATTTCTACTATCTTTATAAAAAAATTTATAGTCAATGCTATCCCCTATATATCAGCATATTAAAAATACTTTTGTTGTTAAAAACAATGATGTGAAAAAATTTGTCTTATCCATGAATATAAAATTGTAAATGTATTACTCACACCAAAATCACATAAAAAGGTCAAACCATCAACCCAAGGATTCATTCTATTGATAAAAACTCATAAAATTAAATTAGGAAAACATTTATAGACATTTTATATCAGATATAATATTATTTTTACCTTATTACCAATTTACCATTAACCGTGTTAATAAAAATATTACTGATGTTACATATCATAATGTCCAAGAATAAAATGGACTAATTTAAATAATTAGGGACTTTTATTACAAATATGGATATTATTTTTCTAATTTTAGACACATAATTAGAAGAAATTGATCCAAAATTAATCTTGTTGATGTAATGAGAAAACATGATTTTAATGTAAAACGTTCAAAAGTACATAATGTTTTTATATCGGATTTCAATATGAAATTTATTCAAATGACATAAAATGGATTAAATGATACAAAAGATAATCTAATTATACATTATAACTAATTAAAAATATCATCTATCTATATAAATAAATTAGATGAAAAATTGTTTTGAATAAAAATACAATATTTTTCACGTTTCATTGAAATATAAAATTTATCAAACGAAATAAAAATAAATAAAAATAAACTAAATTTTGATAAATTTCATATAAATAGGAATAATATATTTCTCAGTTGTAATGATAAAAAAAAACTATATTTAAAATTATTTTCCGTCAAAAGGCGATAAAACTGCCTTTTTTCAATAATACTTCATTTATGCCAAAAATTGAATGTGTTATTATATCAAGTCTAGAAAACAAAGAAAATGATTTTTTATAATTATATTGATTTTATATTTCATTAGTATAATCCAACATGGGTGATTTGAATATTTTATAAACATGAATATTCACATTTAAATAGCTTTTCATAAAAACACATTTTTTATATTCAATTGGTTTATCATTTCATTTCTAATTAATTTTTTAACTAGTGAATAATTATATACACATGTTTATACCCTATTATAATTAATTGGTCAATAATTTTCATTCTAATCATTCTAATAGATAAGTTGTAATATTAATATTTAAATAATAATATTTAGTTTTTATTTAAGCTTGATAGGGTGTAACATGTATGCTATCAGGTAAAGTATTTATTTTTAAAAACTACGGATGTTACAGTCTCCCCACTAAAAAATATCACTAAATAAATTTGATCATGGGATCGGTAACTATGGGTTTGACTTTTCTAAATACCTTTATAGAAATCAAAAATTGAAAAAATGACTATAAAAACATACACATTAAAAGAAAGATTATGATGTACGATGGTCACTTAATATAACACAAAATAGGTTTCCATAATGGAAATCATGGACATGGAAGATATAATTAACTCATAAAGACTACTATAGAGTGATAGAGAACATAATCATTATAATGTTAAGAATCAGAAAACCAGAAATATATGATTATTCAAAATACCCTTGATTAAATTAAAAGGATTAATTTTTTTCTTCAAGATACTTTCCATAGTGTTAAGGAATTAATTTACTTCATAGAATAAGAAAATAAGGAAACATACTTACTTGATATGTAGTGTCTGATCTTTTAATCAATTTCCACCACAATCTCATATTTTTAATCAAATGATTAGTATTTAAGAAAAAATTTGGATATCTAAATCACTAAAACAAACTTACAAAGAATCATTTAATCTACATTATATTAACTATCTATTTATACAATTTATTTACATTAAAAACGAATTTATTTTTACAATATTAAATTATTAACTAAAAATAATAAACCATATTTGATAAACAAAATACTTTTAATATCCAAAACTCAATAGTAATACCAAAAGTTCAATATAAACAATTTGATAAATAACCACCTCTAAAATTCATCAAAGTACTCAAAATTATGATAGAATCCAAAAAATCAAATGGTTGTGATATCATAGTCTTCCAATAATAATTTTAACATTTTTCTCCAATTAACATCAATCAATATTAATGGATCATACAGATAAATATCTCCATTAATCATATGTTCACCATGATAGGTTAATCGTTTCTCTAAAAAACCGAAATTTCCTTAATTCCCTAATAAAATCATATATTCTACCAAAATTTTACTCAACATTTAATTCCCAAATAAAAACAATAGTATTCATTTTTACCTTTATCATATATGGTTCAAAAAATAATGAACGTCTTTAGAAGAAAAAATTAATCATTTATTCACCAAATCATTTCCTAATTGTAATGTTATCTATTTTATAAATAATTGTTTAAAAAAATATACTCATTCTTTATCCATTAATTCATTTAACTAAAAAATAAAACGTCATACTATCCTAGTATCTCACGTACACTAGGGGTAGGCGATGTACCTTTGTCTCCCATCATTCATGGGTTCAAAACTCTTGACCATGAAAGACGTGACATGTTGTCACCCATCGAATGGTTTTTACTTTATATAATGCTATCTAATTATTATAAAATTCCAGAAATATGTTGAAGTACTAGAAAATATCAATAACATGATTTAACCTCAAAGGTTATCTTATACATGTTTTTATCCAAAAATCAAATAACCCTTAATTACTTAAAAATGAATATCTCCAATTATACCATTAGTTTCATTAAAATATCATAACATAAATTCTCAAAATAGTTTATTAAACATTAATCATAAAAAACCTAATAATTTTAATCCCATGATGATATACATATCTCTTAAAAATTCATCATAATCATCAAAGTTGTCTAAACTCTTCTCTGATACCAATTATAATGTCATGACCTTAAACATATCTTATTATATTAAAATGTTTCTAGAATTTATTTTCATTATTTCCCAAATATAATTTAGTTATATATTTTTTTAAATTTAGTACAATTTCTTACATAAAAAACACATACATTATAACTTAATAATTAAACTCAGTTTCCATTTTTTCAGCAAAGTAATCCCCTTTAAAATTATTCATGGATTCTTTTCAAAGAAACATCTTGAATACTTTAATTATTTCTTCTTATTTGTTTTTACCAACCATAAGACCTGTGGAAAACATTTCAAAACATGGTATGAGGACAAAATTCATAGTAGAGGACATAAATTAAGGAACAAAATAGTTAGTTAGTGAAAAATTTGAACTCATGAAAACATTTTCAAAAATTTATACTTTTTACCCATAAAACATAAAGTCTTTAGCTTATCACAAGAAATCATAATATTTTTGTAAAATGTATACAAATATTAAATCATAATGGTAAACTATGGAATCCATATCATTATTAAATTGTATCTTTCACGATTACATAGGGAGTAACCTTCATGGTAACATTTGGAATACCCATTGCAATATATTCCCTAGATCACTTAAGGGAACCGAACCGGTTAAATCTGTCTCATTTTCTAATGCATTGAAGTGAAATTATTTCTTCAACCACAACCAATTTATCATAGAACCTCTAATAAACATAAACTAATCCCAAGAACCATATCAATTGTAGGACCCCTGGACACCCTGAGAGGGGAGGGGTGAATCAGGGTGGAAACATTTTCTTTTAAAGAGATGGATCTTGTTAGCACGTTGGTAGGAACATGTGAAACCTATATGATGAAAACGATCAGAAAGAAAGCTTTCGCATGCAGAGAGATGACACATCACTTTTTACTTGGTTCACCACTAAGGGATACGTCTAAGGAGCATATGCCGATAGGTTTTTGGTCATACCAAATTCCACTATTCTTCACTAGTTGTGGATTACAATGGTCTGGGCATAGTCACTCTATCCCAAGCTCACTGCCTTTACCAAGGTTCAAGGATAGCTCACTGTGTCACTTGGGGTCACTCCCATTGACTCCTCCTGCCTCACTTCCTTTGGTGAAGTCCCATTCAGTTTATAGACGTGAAGGACTCTTCATCATTGAAAAAGAATTCATCCTCTATTGTATGTGGATGCTCTGTTGAAGTCCAACTCTCACCTTTCACATAGGATACCGGGAAATAACCCAGCTTTCTTGCAACTTCAAAAAGAAGGGTGTACTTCAACAACATCAGGGGAGCTTCCCCAAGCCAGCACACAAGTTTCAAAGATGGAGAACAAGTTATAACTGGCACGCAAGTCCACCTCAATGACTTGTGCAATAATAACTTCTACAACTTCAAACTTTTGGAACCCACATTTCTTTTCACCCAAACTAGTTTTGGAACACAAAGGACAATTGTCGCGCAACTTATACTTGCATGACCCACAACCACTTGCACGAACACTTTTAATGTGCAACGGGAGCACTGAACTTCTCAAAGTCTTGAACATTATTAAAAATGAGGAGGGGTGGTCAACTATTTATAGGCAGATTAGACACCATGCGCAGTAGCTCGCAAGCCACCTCTCAGCGCGCAAGTTCAGGCACATAAATCCAACCTCCCTAGCCTCTGTCGCGCTACTCACCTGCATGACCAAACCAATACTTGTGCGACCCTCTTTCCTTTGCCATATTTTAAAGATATGATCTTAAAAAACATATGTCGCAAAAAATTCCAATCCTCCTAGCCACCGAAACAGATGTCCTTTCTCGGTGCGCAAGTCACTTGCGTGACACATACCTGACATGCAAGTCTCTTTCCCAAAAAGCATTGTTTTCCCCTTTTGTCAGTTTTGATGTCCATAAATCTGGAAAACATTAGAAAACGTTTCGACCTTCAATACTGTTATCTGCTTGACCTGTATCATCCCTTTTCTGGCACATAAATTCTGAACTTCCTCTGAGGATTGACTACAAACACAAACCATTATCAAATTCATGCATAGATGACCATGGTTTCAACAATCCCCCCCTTTGGGTTTGTTTGAAATCAGCAAAAAAAACCCATTAGATCACCATACACATGCAGACCAAAAATGAAAGAATCAACTCAGCCAACACTCAAAGTCTACGTGAGCAATGCTCAATGTAGAAAACAGGGTAGAAATCTTGAATTTGGTTCCTGTGTTTTGGAATTATCAATGAAGACCATGAAATGCTCTTATAGGGTCACAGAAGCATTATATGTCCAATGTATTGCATCTCTTCCTTCTCATCCTATCACTGACATTGAATTATCATCATGTCACTAAATCATTACATGGCTAAATGTGCCTGAACATGAAATAATTTATTCCTTTCTCCCCCATTGAAAATAAACCAAATGACCGGTAATTGTTCCTTGTTCAGCTCAAACCACACTCCCCCTGGATAGTACCTCCCCCACAACCCTGCAAAAGATCCTTAAATAAATTAAAAACCAGTCTACATAACTGGGGAGAGGGGATTTCCGTAACCTCCTTATGCACTGGGAGGTGGTTGAACATCGAGGTTCAGCTAATGCTTCACAAATACAGTCGTTGAGAGTGGCTTGGTCAGGATATTAGCCACTTTCTCATCATTTCCCACATGATCCATTCTAATCACACCTTGTTAAACTTTCTCTTTGATAATGTGATACCATATTTCAATATGTTTTGTATGAGAATGCTGAATCGGATTCTTCGTAAGATCAATTTCACTCTTGTTTCACAGTAAATCACCATTGGTGGCTTCAGCTCATCACCAATATCTGTTAATTGCTGTTTCATCCAAACCAGTTGAGAGCATGCCTTTGTCACGGAGATATACACATCATCAGCAGTACCAAGAGAAGTACTTTCTTGTTCCTTTCTCAACCACCCAACACATTTATTACCAATATAGAATGCTCCACCACTGGTGGACTTTCTGTCCACATTATCTCCAGCCTAGTCAGCAACAGAAAATGCTGATAAATCATTTTTCTTTCCAGCAGAAAAGTATAATCCACAATTGCGAGTACCTTGATACACCTCATGATTTTTTATTGCTTCCATATGTTCCTATTTTGTATTACTATGAATGCGGGTTAAGGGACATGTGGCAAAGACAAAATCTAGTTGTGTCGTTGTTAGGTACAGTAGGTTTCCAATGATCCTCCTATACATGGTGGGATCTATATAGGTCCCATCATCATGCTTTCCAAGATTAGTTCCAACTACAATTGGAGTTGCCATTGGTTTGGATTCTTGCATATTAAACTTCTTCAGCGGCTCTCTTGTATATTTTTCCTGAGAAATGAAAGTGTAATACTTCTTTTGAATCACTTGCAGCCCCAAGAAATATGTCAGCTCCCCAATCATAGACATTTCAAATTTTGATTTCATGTGATTGGAAAATTAATCCACTGATTTCTCTCTACTTCCACCAAATATGATATCATCAACGTATACTAGAACCATTAATTGATCTATTGGAGAATTCTTCACATATAGATTGTGATCTACTCCTCCTCTTTTGAATTCCGTCTTCTTGAGATAAGAGTCCAACTGGGAGTACCACGCCCATGGTGCCTGCTTCAAACCATATAGATCTTTCTTCAATTTTCAGACCTTTGTTTCATCAGTACCAAGAACAAAACCCACTGGCTGTTCAATGTACACTGCTTTTCGAAGACACCATTCATGAATTCTGTCTTGACATCCATTTGATATAGTTTATATCCTCTTTGGAGTGCCATGGAATGGAAAATCCTTATTGAATCAAATCTAGCCACTAGAGCAACGGTTTATTCAACATCAATGCCTTTAATCTGAGAGTATCCTTTACGGAACAGTAGTGCATTGTTTCTGATAACACTTCCATGCCCATCAAACATGTTCTTGAAGATCCATTTTGTACCAATCACATTTTGACCTTAGGGTCTCTGGACAAGATCCCATTTCTGATTCTTTTCAATCTGATCTAACTCTTCATTCATGGATTTCACCCATGATTCATCCTTTGGAGCTTCTTTAAATGAGGATGGCTCCACAACTGACAGAAATGTATATTTGCGTGTTATTACTCATCCTCCTTGTTTTTGTGGGTGCACCCCTGTCCCCAATTATGATAGATGGATCAATCTCATCTCTACGATTTCTCCTGTGTGGTTCAGGTGCATTCTCTCCATCCACACTTTCTTCTTTAGATTCTTCTTATGAGTCAACATCTTGATGTGTCTGCTTAGTGTTTTTTATGGCTTCCTCTATTTCTGAATTTGTATTTTCTCTACGTTCACTTTCTTCCTCACTTTCCATCTCATTAGAATATGACGTCCTTCATGAATTTGTGGTTTTTTCTTCAATTATCTTAACATCCCTTCTTTATAAAATCCTTCTTAATCACTTGTTGAAAAACTTAAAGGATTTTCAGTTCATTGGATACCCATGAAAAATTCCTTCATCATCATTGTCATCAAACATCCCTTGAATTCCTTCATTATTTCGGATGAAAACTTTTCTTCCAAAAACAGAAAAGTATTTTAATGAAGGCTTCCATCCATGAAACAATTCTGTTGGAGTTGGTGGTTTAGAACCAACTACATTGTACTTTATTCATTAATAAATGCCTAATCACATCCTAATTGTTCTTATGCATGACAATTCATGTGATAATGTCCTAAGGACAATTGTTGCATTAATGGGTCATAGTGGATCCCTGCTATGATGAGAACCCAGAAGTAACATAACATTGTTCTTGAATATTTTTTCTATGGCTGGATGATATTATTTGAGGGACACAAATAATAAAGTTCATTAGGGGTGAGGACTCATAAAACATTGAGGAACCTTCTCATGGTGTTTTCCCTTGGTAATATCTAGGAGGATATTATGAGAATGAGACCTGCCAGTAGGAAATCCACATTTCATAGTGTCATTGAATGGTCCTATCTACAGACATGTGTATTGGTCCTTAAACTTTAAGATTATTATTAATGGGTATTAAAACTCGCGCAGTTAAATGTATTGACGAAAACTGTGATGATATAATATTCACAGCGAGGTAGGATATGTTGGGTGCGTCACGAGTAATACTGCATTAATAGATAATGCGAGAAAGAATTTGTCCCTTCTGTTCCATAACAGAAGTAGATATCTCAGGCCCTTTGATGGAATTGATATATCCTAAATAAATCCATGGCCATTGTAAGATATGGGTGAGTTCAATTTCGGGAATTCAAGGAAAGAATAATCGAGCACATGGGTTGATGGCACTAGCATGCAACCCACATGATTGTAGATATCGAGGCAAAGGTATTATATTACACGGTAAGCATTCGTAGGAGGTGACACATCATTGTGGCGTTAATATATTTCTCTATGGGTGCTTTGGCGTGTTTCTAGACACTAACCTTTAATTAAATGATATTAAATGTAATATGTTTGGTGTATTTTAAGTAATAATGATGGTCAACTGTCATTATTAAGACATGGGGTATTACTAAGAATTAAATGAAATGATTAAATGCTTTCGGGCAATTAGTTCATTTTATTATTCTATGTATTATAATCTAAATAACATTATTTTCATTGAGGAAGATCCATTGTTGTGGAAAAAGGATTTGGAAATACTCTCAAGATAAGAGAGAATTCCCTTTCCACCAAGAATGCTTTCATGTTACGAGAGTGAGATCCTGTACCGAATCAAGGCCGTAGAAGGCGGACATTATAAGCGAAAGTTCTTCCGCGCTAGCACCCAGAGATCACTTTGGTGACGTCCATAGATACATGGATCACATGTGGATCACCGCTAGAGGAATATTGTACTTGGATTATACAACGCAACGACAGATCACATGATCATGACCGGAGACTCCAACGAAGAAAGAATTACATTGAGGTAATTCTTACGAACTAATTAAATTAATTATAACCAACATATGATGATCCTATCTCAACAGTTCCAGGACTCTTCTTTTCTTTTCCTTTCTTCGTTCTATTCTGAAGATTCGGCATTTTAAATCGTGAAAAATCTTTGATTGAACATTGTTAACTTTAAAATTAACGTTGGGTAAACCCTAACCAACGTGATTTCACTGCGCCCGGAACCGAAAATTGGTATCATAGCGGTCATATCATTGATTATAATTATTTATTTTTTCATTAGTGGTTTACACATTTAATAGTTTAGTTATTTAAATTCATGTTTAATCATTCTAGAAATCTTAATCTTGAGATATATTCCTCCTCCCTCATTTCATGTTCACCTCACAAAAACGAATTTTTATTTTAATTACGATTAAAATAAAATTGAGGAACTCATCCAGAGGAGCCAAATGTTTCTGGTCGTACAACACCAGAATACACGTCATGTATTCATAAGTACATGCCGTGTAGTCTAGGTTCAATGAATTGACTGATCCACCAAATCAGGCAGTGTATTGGATTTTTCTAAGAATTTAAGACACCGTGTGTTGACCAGAAATAGGTGGAATACATTTTCCGTATTACATGTCGTGTGGTCCAATGAAAACGGTGTGTAGTCCCTTCCGATTATGGTTGGGCCGTGTACCCCGTACATGGCATGCCCGGTTGGAAACTGTGTAACGCGGAAACTACACAGTGTGTGTCCCACCGAACACGCTGTGTACTCCGAAAATTTATGAAGTACATTAACACGTCATGTCCCCAGGTGTGTACTTCGGATAGACGGTGAAGAAAAGTACATGCCATGTAGTCGGAACTACACACCGTGTACTCACCCAAATTAAGTAGATTTATTAAATTTTATTATTATATTATACAAACCCTTGAGACGTGTACGATAGTACATGCTTAAAGTTGAGGCACAACACGTGATAGGTGGTTTATATATATGTGTTTAATTTAACATCTGCGTAATAAATGGGAATTCACCAGGTTGCCTCCAAGGTACAAGTTACGTACAAGGATAATTTTAAATGAATTTATTTGTTTAAAATTATGATGGATGGGAATCTCAAGGAAGTTCATAAAAATGGTTTAATATAGAATGATTGATTAATTAAAGATAATTAATTAATTCGAGTGTGATTTATCTTAAACAAGAACGATTAAAGAGTTAATGATAGTTTTATTTATGCGTATATATCGTTGCATGTATGGATTATCATGAGCTAGACTGAGACCTTTTTATGTGAATGGTTTATTTAAATTTGTTTATTTAAATTAAATTTGTTGGTGTGCGAGCCATCTTCTCATTAATATGTAGGCCATGCGCGCCTAAGGATTATTTTATGTAAAAACCCCTTTTTACCCCTCATCTGCGTGTGAGATAAATGCATATGTAATGGATGGAGCTCCCAAGCTAGTGGAGGTGGCTCAAGTTAGGAGCCAAGGGGAAACCAATCCAAGGAGATACACAGGTGGACAGGTGGAAAGCTTTAAACACGAACCCAAAAGGTTCAAGGTGTTTTCTCCCCTACGTCCTGGGTTAGTTTATCAACCACTAGATAAACTAACCAATATAAAAAGATCATGATTATACCACTTATTTTATTTATGTCAGTTTCATGGTTTATTTATTGTGGGTGTGTTGTCACAATCACACAATTAATGAATTAAACGAGCATGTAAGATGGAACTAAAATAAAATCGGCTTATACATAAATATTATCTTAGACAAGGTTAATCACTTAAGTATATCCCACTTAATATTAAAAAGAATATAATCAAAGAAAATAAAATGGAAATTAATGTATAAAGATAAAATCCCTCAAAATAAATATTAAGTCAGTATAGCCTTCCATAATCTTGGTTAGAATCGAAACATAGTTCAAAGTGCTTGACCAACCCAAGTTGGGGTGCTTTCAATTATCGGGGAATTCTAATTCAAGGTTTTGGATTGACTTGACTTGGTTCACATTAAGGGTTGACTGCCACAGTAGGACTTGGTGTGACCAAGAGGCAAAGGTTGAGGAAATCTAAAAAAAGGATTTCAGGATTGGGGAGTCCACTCAACGGATCAAGGAGCTGTGAGTTAATGCAGTTGGCATTTGGAATGCCTACCTAAAACCCTTAAAGTTTCTTAAAAACCCTAGTTGGGGTAATGTGAAGTGCAATATGGATCCTTTCCACTAGAATATTTAGGCAACAGAATATTCCGATGTCAATGGTGAGGGCTATTGGATTTCGATAAAATAGTGGGATACTAATAAGTATCAATTTATTTATTTGTCTCAATTTTTGAAATAAAGTACTAAACCTTTGATCATCTTAATTTGTATAAAATGAAAGAAAATGACTTCAAACATATCATTGTGCACCATACTCGAGAAGGAAAACCTTCTCACCAGATCAAATTTCTAAGAGTGGTAGAGGTGTTCACGCGTCGTCCTTCTCCATGAAAGGAAATTGTATGTTCTAGAAGAGCCTATTCCAGTTGCTCCTGGGAATGAGGCTAGTGATGAGGAATTATCTCTCTACATGAAACACATGGATGATGCCACAGATGTCATGTGTTTCATGCTATTGGCCATGTTTAATGAGCTCTTGAAGCAACATGAAAACATGGACGCGTATAGCATGATGTCTCACCTTAAATATCTCTACCAATAGAAGGGAAGACAGGAGAGGTATGAGATCTACAATGCTTTTATTAACATGAAGCTTGGAGATTCTGCTATAGTTAGGGCTCATGTAGTCAAGCTTATTGGCTACATTTAACGCTTGGACATCTTTGGGATTAAATTCCCGGATGAGTTGCGTATAGATCTCATCCTATCATCAATACCAAAGACCTTCTCTAGATTTATTGTCAACTATAACATGAGCGGAAATGAGAAGAATCTATCAGAGCTTCTGACCTTGATTTTCCAGGTAGTCAAAGACATGGGGAATGAAAAACCCGCAGTACTTATGGTGAACAAGAAAAGGAAGGACAAGGAAAAGAGGTTAAAGACTTATAAATGATCTGTAGCCCCCGAGCACCATCCCTCCAAGAAGGGAAAGATACAGAGGCAGGGCAAGGAACGAGAGGCAGTGTGTGTTTCATGTGGCAAGCAGGGCCACTGGAAGAGGAACTGCACCCAAAAGCGTGGGGATGCTAAAGGTGTGTTTGTTATTGAGTGAAATATTTATATTTCTACACATTGGGTATTAGATACATCTTGTGGGGAACATATATGTATTCAAATGCAGGAACCAAGTAGATTTAGATAGATCGCCAAATGAGAGGTGGATCTTCGAGCTGCCAATGGCACAGGGCTGGCTGCGTTGGCTATTGGAGACTACCACCTCTCATTTCTGACTGGCATGATTTTGGTTTTACATAACTATTATTATGTGCCTAGAGTTACCAAGAACATAATTTCTGTATCTTGATTGGATATAGATGGATTTATTTTCATGTTTGGAAATAAAGGTTTTCTCTTTTATAAAAACAACGTATGTTATGGTATGACACATTTATATAATGGTTTGTATGTATTAAATTATAAAAACAATGTGTTTTCAATCGATAACGAAACAAACTCACATGACTCATACATCAACCAGTTGTGGCATCACCGTCTCATTAATGTAAACGAGAAGCTCTTGACAAAGCTCTGCAAAGATGGCTACTTAAAATCTACTGAGCTAAAACCACTTGATAGATGTCATGATTTTTTACAAGGTAAAATGACAAAGCCGCATTTTGGTGGACATGGTTAAAGGGTCACAAAGCTTCTAGGATTGGTACACATAGATGAATGTGGACCATTTCTAGTAGAAGCTAGAGGTGGATATTCTTACTTAATTACTTTTACTAGTGATTTGAGTAGATACGGATTTGTCTACTTAATGAAGTATAAATTAGAATCCTTAAAGAAATTTAAGGAATTCAAGAATGAACTAGTGAATCATCTTGGTAAAAAGATAAAGAAACTTCGATCAGATCGAGGTGGAGAATATCTGAACCAAGAGTTCATCGATCTTCTACGAGTGTCTAGGATTCTAACTCAGCTCACTCCTCCTTATATAACATAGTAGAATGGTGTTAGTGAATGGAGGAACCACACCTTGTTGGACATGGTGAGGTCGATGATGAGTCATGCAGATCTTTCATTATCCTTTTGGGGATATAAATTACGAACTGCAACATACACATTAATCTGAGTACCAACTAAGGCGGAAAATGGAATTCCCTCCGAGTTATGGAATGAAAAGAAATCCATTTTGTCGCATACATGTGTATGGGGATGTGAGGCATTTTTTAAGGCCTTCTCAGGCAACAGACTAGCACCCAGGGGCACAAAGTGTATCTTTATAGGACATCCTAATGAAACGAATGGATATTCCCTATATAACCCTTAGGACAAGAAAGTGACTGTTGCCAGACAAGCCATCTTTCTTAGGAGGGAGCACATCCTCAAAAAGGATAGTGGGATCAAGATTGACTTCGACGAAGTTGATTCTCAAGATACACAAGAGATGGTATAGGAACAATTTCACAGGTCCCCGTAAAAGATGTTCTAGAAACACAAGTACTGCGTAGGAGCTCAAGAGAAGTAAGGGAACTAGAGATATTTGGTTTCCAAGTCACCGAGGATGGTGAATCATTATTGTTGGAAAATGATGAACCTCTCTCTTACAAGGAAGTAGTAGAAAGCTCAGAAGCTTCCAGATGGCTAGAAACTATGAATTTTGAGATGGATTCCATGTATCAAAACCATGCCTGGGTTCTGTTCGATGAGCCAGTTGATGTAAATCCTATTGGATGAAAATGGGTATTCAATAGAAAACTAGACAAAGAAGGTCAAGTTTTCACCTATAAAGAAAGGCTAGTGGATAAAGGATTCAGACAGTGTCAAGGAATTGACTATGATGAAACCTTATCGCCCGTTTCCATGTTTAAATCCATAAGAATCATACTTTCAATAGCAGCTTACCATAACTACGAGATTTGGCAGATGGATGTAAAAACAACATTCCTTAACAGGAAACATCAGAAAGATGTCTATATGAAATAACCAGAAGGGTTTGTAACACCAGGTTAAGCCAAATGGGTTTTCAAGTTTCAGAAATTCATTTATGGATTGAATCAAACATACAGGTCATGGAACATTTGATTTGATGAATCCATAAAGGAATTTGGTTTCATTAAGAATGAATGTGATCCATGTGTTTATAAGAGGTTTAATGGGAATGTGATCGTTATCCTAGTAGTAAATGTTGATGACATTTTACTTATTGGAAATGATGTACCGATCTTACAGTCAGTTAAGGACTGGTTGAACAAGTGTTTCTCCATTAAGGACTTGGGAGAAGCAGCCAACATTATAGGGATCAAGATCATTTGTGATAGATCCAAGAGGCTTCTTGGACTAATTGAGGGTACATACATTGAACAGATACTAAGGAGATTTAGTATGGAACAATACAAGAGAGGATTGGTTCTAGTGTCACATGGAAATCATCGTTCTAAGAAAATGTGTCCTCCGACACAACAAGAGAAAGATAGGATGAGAAAGATCCCATATACCTATGCTATAGGATCTATCATGTATGCAATGTTATGTACTAGGATTGATGTTGCCTATGCACTGAGCATGGTAGGTAGATAACAATCAGATCCAGGGTAACAGCATTGGACTGCTCTTAAGACTATCCTTAAGTATCTGAGAAGAACTAAAGATATGTTCCTCGTGTATGGAGGAGATGAGGAGCTTGTAATCAGAGGGTATGATGATGCTGGTTTTTGGACATATCAGAATGATCTAAAGTCTCAATATGGATATCTTTTCTGTCTCAATGGAGGAGCTGTGAGCTGGAAGAGTTCAAAGCAGCCAGTTGTCTCCGATTATACAGTGGAGTCCGAGTATATAGCTACTTCTGATGCATCCAAGGAAGCCGTATGGATTAAGAACATTTTCCAGGAGCTTGATGTGGTGCCTAGGAGTAAAGACCCCATTACATTGTATTGTGATAATACTATAGCGGAGGCTCTTGAAAAAGAACCAAGGTCACATAAACGGACAAAGAACATACTCTGAAAGTATCACCTCTTGAGGGATTTCTATCAAAGGGGTGAAGTTGCAGTGAGCAGAGTGTCCGCGGAAGATAACGTGGCGGACCCCATGACTAAAGGCATATCTCATCAGAAGCATGAATATCATGTGAGAGCTAGCGGGTTAAAGGTTGTAAGTAGTGGGATCTAGTCCAAGTGGGAGTCTGTTGGATTTCGTGGTCTAGAACCAACTACTTTGTACTTTATTCATTAATAAAAGCTTTATCACATCTTGTTTGTTCTTCTGCGTGACAATGCATGTGATAATGTCCTATGGATAACTGTAACATTAATGGGTCATAGCGGATCCCTACTATGATGAGAATCCATAAGTGCCATAACACTATTCTTGAATATATGTTCTATGGCCGGATGATATTATTTGAGGGACACAAATAATACAGGTCATTAGGGGTGAGGACGTAGAAAATATTGAGGCACCTTCTCATGGTGTGCTCCCTTGGTAATATCCAGAAGGATATTATGATAAAGAGACCCACTAGTTGGAAATCCACATTTCATAGTGTCATTAGATGTTCCTATCTACGGATGTGTGTATTGGTCCTTAGACTTTAAGATTATTATTAATCAGTATTACAACTCATGCACTTAGATGTATTGACGAAAACTGTGATGATACACTGTTCGCAGCGAGTTAGGATACGTTGGGTGTGTCACGAGTAATACTGCATTAATAGATAATGTGAGAAAGGATTTTTCCCTTCTGTTCCATAATGGAAGTAGACATCTCAGGCCCTTTGATGGAAATGATATAACCTAAATAAATCCATGGCCATGGTAAGGTATGGGCGAGTTCAATTTCGGGAAGTCAAAGAAAGAATAATCAAGAATATGGGTTGATGGAACTAGAATGCAACCCGCTTGATTGGAGATATCGAGACAAAGGGATTATATTACACGGTAAGCGTTCGTTGGAGGTGACACATCATTGCGGCATTAACTTCTTTCTCTATGGGCACCTTGGTGTGTTTCTAGACACTAACCTTTGACTTTAGGTAGGCTCCGCCTAATTCCACTGAGAAAGAGGCCCAAAGGGTCACACACTAAGTGTGTCAATGTATCTCAGCTAAATATTAATTTAACAAGTTAAATAATGATTATTCCCGAATGTGGTTTAATAATTATTTAAGGATACCTGATCGCATTTATTTCAACACTGGTTATTCGAGAGAATATATTGTGGGTGAAATAACACATATTTTTATTAGTGAGTAATGGAGTTAAATTTATTTAAGAAATAAATAGCCATTACTCACGGTCTAATAAATATGGTGGAGGAAATAAATAAAATGAAAAATAAAAGTACATGCTGTGTATATTTATATTCACTCCCTGTAGTTTGTTTTTCCAGATTCGGGAGAAAATATTGTTTATTTAATTAAATGATATTAAATGTAATATGTTAGGTGCATGTCATGTAATAATTATGGTCAATTGTCATTATTAAGACATGGGGTATTACTAAGAATTAAATTAAATGATTAAATGATTTCGGCCAATTAATTCATTTGATTATTCTATGTATTGTAATCCCAATTACATTATTCTCATTGAGGAAGATCCATTGTTCTGGACAATGGAATTAAAAATACTCTCAAGCCAAGAGAGAATTCCCTTTCCACCAAGAACACTTTCAAGTTACGTGAGTGATATCCTCTACCGGATCAAGGTGGTAGAAGGCTGACATCGAAAGTGAAGGTTCTTCCGCGCTAGCACCCGGAGATCCCTTCGGCGATGTCCAGAGATACGTAGAGCATGTGGGGATCACTGCTAGGGGAATCATGTACGTGGATTCTATGATGCAATGAAGGATCACATGATCATGACTAGATACTCCAATGAAGAAATAATTCCATCGAGGTAATTATTATGAATTAATTAAATTAATTATAACCAACATATGATGATCCTATCTCAATGGTTCTGGGAATCTTCTTTTATTTTCCGTTATTCGTTCTATTCCAATGATTCGGAATGTTATATCATGACAGATCTCGGATTGAACATTGTTTATGTTAAAATTAATGTTGGGTAAACCCTCACCTAAGCGCTTCCGCTGTGCCCCGAACCTAGAAATTCATATGGTGTCTTGGTTTCTCCCATATAAATCCCTTTTTGATTCTGAATGTGCACTACAGCTTCAACAGCTTCCTTCCTGTAATGGTGAGAGATACCACTCTCAATTAGCATAGTCCTGGCCATATTGTTGACCTGTCGATTCCGGTGCTCAACAACTCCCTTTTACTGTGGGGTTCTCACAGCAGCTACCTCATGTTATGTTCCTTGTTTTTTTAGGTAATTCTCAAACTCAATGGACGTGTATTCCCCTCCATTGTTAGATCGTAACACATTGATTATTCGTCCAGTATCATTCTCGGTGATTCCCTGATATGTTTTTATGTATTCAAGCACTTGTCGTTTCCTGTGAATGACCATAACACATTCCATTCTACTTTAATCATCAATGAAAAAAGTGAAATTACCTTTCTCCCTGAGTTTCGGAAACATTTATCATCCTGCACACATCTGTATGAATTTAATCAAGATGATGAGATGCTATTTTCTTCTTTGGATGATATGAACTGCAGACCAGCTTCCCACGAATGCATGAATCATAATACTTTTCTTTCTCACACTTTAGAAGGGGTAAATCCATGACTATATTCATCTTAGATATCTTTTCCATGTCATGTTAGTTAATGTTCCCTGACCTTCGATGCAACAAATTGTTTTCTTCTTCAATAGAAAAATAGCAGGAGTTCACTTTGCTGTCAAACTGATATAAGTTTCCATATGTTCTACAGCCATTCATAAGATAATTCCCGATTTTTCTATTTATAGGGAATCTTTTTTTATTGAATGTTACAACAATCTCTAAATCACATAGTTGAATCACACTGAAGAGATTGTGGTGTATGCCGTCCACATAAAGAACTTATGTCTTCTATGGCTCTCCATTGGCGAGAGTAGTATTCCCAATGCCTTTAATCATCAAAGAACCAACATTACCAAACCTCAAAATTCCATCAACCTTATTTTTAATGTTCTTCAAGAGGTCATCATTTCCTGTCATATGGGAAGAGCTTCCAATATCAAGAATCTAGGTGCTTCTGCTCTTTGTTGCTTTGAGGGCTACTTCTACAAGATTGGATTTCTCGATCTTATTCTTTTATTTCTATGAGATATTGGATTGACAAAGGATACCGATGGACTTATAATACTTTCCTCCACATAATATGATTCGTCATACCCATAATCTTCTTCCTGAGGATAAAAACTGTTTGTGAGAACAATACCATTAGGTGGGTGAGAAATGGACCGTTTCTGAGAGTTGTATGAGTTTCTCAGGTCGTACATCTGTCTACAATACATAGCTTTATGGACAAAGTTAGAACAATGGAAAAAGTAACCATAGAAGCTATTTCTTCAATAAGTTGTAGGATATGATATCTATCTCCTTTGTTGACTTCCCATATCTTCCTCTTTCAAGTAGCTCCTTGCTTGTTTGCAATATGACATGGTATGGCTCAAATTGGCACAGAACTGACACATCATGAGAGGAAATGTTTTCTCCCTTTAATTTCTCCGAATACCTTCTTCTGTGGGATAATAGCATGAGAGGTCCTTTTCCATGAGGCTCGAGAATAATCTTCTCTTCTTCTTTCAGATTGAATTGGGGGTTTCTGTTTCATCACATAAGAAGACTTTCTAATATTACCCTGTTTCAACTTTCCTTTATTTTGGTCACCTTTATTTGCAGCATTTGATGATTTTGCCTTACAACCAATTCCATTATTTCCCATGCAAGCATTTCCTTGATCATTTAAAATCTTTTCAACTCCATTAGAGTCATATTTTCCTCTCTCCAACTGCTCTGCATCTGAGAACCATCCAAACTGTAATTTATTCCCTGATTCTTTTGAAATGGAATCTTTTTCAAGTTTACTCCTAATAGTAACAACTTCATCTTCAAGACGCTCAGCAGTTTTGGACTTTTCTTCTAGTCTAGAGGTGAGGCCATTGATGACCTTTTCCTGCTCTTCATTTCTCAGCTTCAAATCCACTACATCATCCTTACATTCAAGTACTTTATACTGTACTTTCAACAATTTTTCCAGTCGTTCAATTTCAGTTTCAATTTGATCAACATATTCAGTTGATTATTCTACAATTGATTTCTACTTATTGAGACTCTTACATTTAATCATTAGCTTACTAACAGCATCCTTAAGTTGCAATTCGGGATCTGAACTAGTTTTCAACTGATTTTCTCCACAAGTATCTTCTGATTTTTCAACAGTTGCCATTATGGAAGCATTGTTCCCAGTTTTAAATTCTGACTCTTCTTCATCACAGAATTCAATATCATTATCTTCCTCTTCAGAGACAAAACTCTTCCTCTGTATCTTCATCCCAGATTTGAAGTCTCCCTTTTTGAAAAACCTTTCTCCGATGCTACTCAATGTCTTCTAATTAGCTTTTATCATCATCAGACTTTCTTTGGAACTAAGAGGCAATGTGCCAGACTCTTCCACAATGAAAACATGTTAGAGGTAGCTTACCTCTAAATTTACATTTTCCCTTATTCAGCTTCTTGGTGATGAGAGAAATAGTTTCCTTTTCCTCTGCATCTTCACCACCACTATCTTCTGAAATTTTCAGTATGTACATGGCTTTGAATGTCATTTCCATGATTACACTATGTCACTAGACTATATAAAAGATCATCCAGAGATAGTTTAGACATATCTCTTTCTTCAAGGGCTGAAAACTTTTCATTGTACATATGATGATGTCTTCTTAATATTTTTTTTACGATATCAATGTCTTTGATTTATTCTCCAAGACCTTTAATTTCTCCCACAATGTCAGTAATTTTATTAAATAATGAATCTATATTCCGATTAGGATGCATCTATAGATCGTCAAACCTGTTGTGTATTTCTCATAGTTTTTCCTCATTCACTTTGATATCTCCTTCATAAATATTTTCATGTTTATCCTACATGGAAGTTGATGAGGTGAAACTCGTTAAATTTAGATAGATCTGATCAGAACGGTCTGCGGTGAGAGCATTCTACGCTTTAGCATCAACATCAAGAATTTTCCTATTAGCATCAGTCATAGCCATCCCCGTCAGATCAGTAACATGTATACCTTGCATGGTGGAAAACAAAAGATCCATTCCAAGGGATCTTAGATGAGATCTCCTTCTATTATTCCAAATCTGAAAATTACTTCCATCGAATAGAGGGATTCCCCTGACATTGAGTGCATTCTCTATGACAACAAGGGACAGAATCAACACCAGCAACCTGGCTCTGATACAACTTTTAGGACCACAGGACACCCTGAGTGGGGAGGGGTGAATCAGGGTGGAAATTTTTTCTTTTAAACAGATGGATCTTGTTCCCACATTGGTAGGAACTTGTTAAAACTATATGATAAAAAAGATGAGAAAGAAAACATTCACATGCAGAGAGATGACACAACACTTTTTACTTGGTTCACCACTATGGGCTATGTCCAAGGATAATACACCAATAGGTTGTCAGTCATACCAAATTACACTATTATTCACTAGCTATGGATTACAATGGTTCGATCACAGTGACTATGTCCTAGGCTCACTGCCTTTACAAATGTTTAGGGATAGCTCACTGCGTGCCTCCGGTCACTCCTGTTGACTCCCCCTGGCTCACGGCCTTTGGCGAAGTCCCACTCAGTTAATAGACATGAAGGTCTCTTCATCATTGTAGAAGAATGCATACTCTATTGTATGTAGATGCTCTATTGATGTCCAATTCTCACCTGTAGACAAATATCACTTTGCAAAGAGGATACTGAGCAATCTCCCAGAATTTTTGCAGCTTCAAAAAGATGGGCGTACATCAACAACACCAGGTGCTCTTCCCCAAGCTAGTGCGCATGTTTCAAAGACCTAACAAAATTTAAATCCGGTGCACAAGTCCACCTCAACGACTTGTGTGACCCACGTTTCATTTCACCCAAACTTGTTTTGTCACAAAAAGTTAAACTGTCACGAAACTTATACATGTACGACCCACAACCACTTGTACGACCACATCACATGTGAGAACAGAGCAAATAAACTTCTCAATGTCTCGAACTTCATTAAAAATGAGGAGTGGTGGTCCACTATTTATAGGCAAACTGGACACCCTGCGCGGTGGTGCGCAATGCTCCTCTCTGTGTGAATGTTTTAGCATGCAACTCCAACAGCACTAGCCTCTGTCGTGCTACTCACATGAGGGACCAAACATATACTTGCACGTCCCTCTTTCCTTTGCTATTTTTTGAAGTTAAGTTATTGAAAAACATATGGCACACAAATTTCCAATCCTCTAAGGGACCGACGCGCAGCTCCTTTCTCAGCGCGCAAGTCATTTGCACGACACATACCCGACGCGCAAGTCTCTTTTCCAAAAAGAATTTTTTTCCCCTTTTGTCAGTTTTGAGGTCCAGAAATTTGGAAAACACTGAAAAATAGTGCCACCTTCGATATTGTTATCTGCATGATGTGTATGAGTTCTTTGCTAGAAAAAATTATGAACATCCTCTGAGGATTGACAACAAACACAAACCATTCTCCAATTCATGCATAGATTACCATGGTTACAACATCAATATCATAACACATAAAACAAGAATAGAGTCAAAATAACATTTCCATATTGAAATCAGTTTTACAAAGATGTGCAATCACAAGTGAAATCAATTTATTTGAAAATAAAATTATAAACAAGTCATGAATAATGTAATCATTAATTCTATATAAAATCATTAAAAATAATCATTCAATATCTGTTATTAAAAAATCTTGTTGGATTTTGTAAAAATAACATTAAATGTGTGTTTTCAAAAGAAAGTCCAATACCATAAGTCTGACTCATCATGTTCAATCATTATCTTCCAGAATAATAAAAATTTCTAATAATTTTATTCATTGAGAATGTATAAAAAATTATTATTCCTTTTTATATGAATTATTATAATGTTATAACATACATTATAATTTATGTTCACATTTGTAGTTTTGTCATTACACGGTACTTGAGTCCAAAATGACGTTGAAATGGTGTCTATAGTCTAAATAGTTGCAATTACATCATCAATAGTATACAATTTATGAAAAAAATTACTTTTATTTATAAATTATAATTTAAAATAAAACATTTTATAAATGGTTATGAAAAATGAATAATGTTATAATCATGGAGACAATAGGTCAGACACACTAATTGACAACGTTTCCATTTTTAGACGATGATTATGGAATGAAGTTAATTATAATTTTATCATTCTAAAATTATCATAATATCATTAATATCTTATTAATCATTAAAATATAATTATATATATCATCAATGTTATGTGGTGTTGAAAAATGAACCACATCACGTTGTGGAGGTGACAGTTCATACGTACGCGCATTCAAAATTGTCATTGTTATGTTCTTGGGAAGGTAATAAAATGAATCATTTATTATAAATTCATAATTATAAATATATAATTAATATAATATATAAAATTTAACTACATCATTGTCATCATTCTTGTGATATGGTAATGGAAAATGAATTATATCGTTTCGTGAGGTGTAGTCCACCGTACAAATAAATGAACAAATTAGTTCCAATTTGATAGAATTTTAGATGGATTCATGTGATGATATTTACATAATAAAATATAATTATATTAAAGAAAATGATGTTATTATTTCATCATGTTTTAAGAAGATATTATGTACATGGAAGAAGAAACTAAAAAAATTGAAAATGATACATTTCTTTCAGACTTCCTCCATTTATTAACACCTTACCACCTCTAATGTGAGTGTTGTCCATTATATAATAGTTATAGAATATTGGAAGGGATTATAGGATTATTTTGGTCATTGATTTTCTGAACAAAATATGTTTTTATATTTGATTAAAAGATAATAATGGGTTCTCTTTTATAGGGTAAAAGATATGAACTCTTGGAATTAATCAAAATATTAAATGAATATAAATTATTATTCTATTACAAATGGTTCCAAATCGATTTATTAATAATATATGAAGATATGGGGTCAAATAAACTATATAAAACAAAATTTATACATTTTTTGATTATTTTTTAGTCCTTTTCTTCTTGTTTCAAAACATAAGTAATATATATAACTCTTACGTTGATTTCAATTAATTTACATTTTATGGTTGATTAAATTACAATAAAATGGAAAAATACCTCATAATAAATCATTGATGAATTTATAAAACATATCTAAATACATTTTCTAAATTTTATATTTTATAAATTTTAAATCATTTAATAAAATATTATTTATTCTAAAATACCAATATAGTCAATTATGACACTATTTATTAAATGGCTTTGTAAAATTAACATTAAAGAAATATGAGTTCTAAAAAAACTAGAAAATCATCACTAATATTTCAAATATATACATAACTTTGTTTTATTTCTTCAATTATATAAAATATTTCTTTATTTATGCATATATAATATCATTTATTTGATTCATTCGTTAATTAAATAATTATTGCACTATCATTGTGCCACCATTTATTTTAAATATTTATTTCATAAAAAATATAAATAAATTACCATGATTTAAATAATTTATTTATATGTATAAATACTATTAATATTCAAAAATATACTCTGTATAAATGCATATTAAAAATACATTACTCATTAAATACAAGGATGTGAAAAAATTTCCTTCTCATTGAATATAATATTATAAATTTTTTACTAACACCAAATTGTCTTAGTAAGGATAAAAAGTAGACCCAATGATACTTTTATTCTAAATCACTCATCAAAATAAATTAGGACATATTTTAATGTGATTTTATATTATTTTTAATATTATTTTTTTCTTTGATTACTCAATTTACCCATAACCATGGTAATTAAAATATTGATAATATTACTATTCATAACGTACAAAAATAAAAGGGACCTTTTTACATAATTTAGACCATTAATTTAAAAAATGGAATATATTTTCAAAAATTAAAAATACCTAATTGGATGATGTACATTAAAAATTAATCCTATTGACCAAATGATAAAATTGGGTTTTAATATAAAACATTCAAATCTTCACATAGTTTTAAAATCCAATTTCAATATGAAAATGATTCCAATGACCAAAATTATATTATTTGAAAAAATATTATAATTATACTTTAAAATAAATTAAAATTATAATCTAACTATATTATTAAATTAGAAAAAAATTGTTTTGAATAAAAATTCATTTTTTCACTATTAATTAAAATATTAAATTTATCATAGAAATATCAAAAAACAACAAAAGTGAATTTTGAAAGAACTATTCTAAAAAATGAGGTTTTTTAGTTAAATAGAAGTTATAAAAGTGAAAAAACCTAGATGTAAAATGGGTTCTTCGTCAAAAGGTTTTAAGAATCCCTTTTAAAAAATACATATTTTATGCATAAACATGAATTTTTTCATATATCATATCTATAAAACAAATAAAATGGATTTTAAACTTTATATTGAATTAATATTTCATTATTAAAATTCAACAAGTGTAATATGATTATTTTAAAAAAATATCGATTAAAATTTTAACGGTTTTCTAAGAAACACTTCATTTATTTTAAATTGGTTTTTATTTTCATTTCTAATTAATTTTATTACCAATAAATAATTATATAATCATTTATAAACACTATTTTTATTATTTAGGTAATATTTTTCATTCAATCGATTTTAACAGCTATGTTTTAATGTAAACAATTAAATAATAATATTTAGTTTTCTTTTTAGGCCAGATATGGCTTGTTAATGTATGCTATCAAACAAAGTATTTCATTATAAAAATCTAAAATATTAAAAAAATAAAATTGAAAGGGTCCCCATTTATTAGTCATAAAAATAAACTGAAAAAAGGACCATTTATAAATTCTAAAAAATGATGATAAAGGATAAATTTTATCAGATCTTTTTTTATTCCAAAAATGTTTCTAATATTAGAACTTATAGCTAGTTCTAATAAAGAAACCACTATTATCATTTCATTTAGATTTCACAGTTAATGGGCAGTGTATAATTTTATGTGATCTGTAATAGTGGGTGGGTGAACTAGTGCCTATCAACCATCATTCAATCCTCCTAGATTTCAAATATCAGAAAATGGGGTGTCCTGACACATGAGTTATTACATAGTGGGACAATTATGAAGATGTAGTTTGATAGTAAAGTGATGTGGTGGGGCACTATGCAAGAATTGTTGGGTGGATGATTCGATGAATGATGTATGTTTTGGTTCCTATCATTTTTCTCTACTCCCACAAATATTTTCAATATGGAATAGAGGGTAACAAAAAATGGTGAATTATAGGGAAACATTATACAAATATTATTGGTATGGGGTGACAAAACATTCAAATTGGTAATGTGGTGGGATGATATCTAATAGGGTGAAACACGGTTTACGACCAGTGACATGAAATGATGCATGATTCATATTCATGAACTACATGTCATCTCATTCATGGTTTTTTGGGCCACATAAACCTAAACATTGGATTATCAGGATCAGGATCTTTCATGTGTAAATATGTAACAAAAAAAGTTATGTGAGTGTTTTCAATCCTTATGGAGGGGGATGAGGTTTGATTCTTTATGGTGTCTAGGAGTCTATGTTGTTTGTGATTTTTAATCTTCTCTATCTAATATATATATATATATATATATATATATAAATTTATGTATTAATATATTTATATTCAAATTATATAATTTATAATTAATATACATACACATATATGTGAATATATATTTATGTGTCTATATATATTTATATATATATAGACAAAATATACACTTATATGTATTTTTTTTATGTTTGTGTTTAAATATTCAGGGGTTAATACATCTCTCTCTATGTGTGTGTGTGTCATTATGCATTTTTTATGTGTCTCTATATGTACGTGTGACCTTGTTTATGTGTATGTGTGTTTGTATGCATGTGTCTATGTGTGGGTGTGAGCATATATGTGTATGTTCATATATATGTATATATGTCTTGAGTTATTACATATGAACAGTCGTGTGTGGGTTCACCTATATATGACACATAGACACATACAATAATATTTCCATATTTATATAGATAACAATATTTTTATTCATAGTTAAAAAATAGTAAATATAGTAAATATTTAATTTTATTTTTATATACATTCCCAAAAATATATATATCGATATAATTAATTTTGTAATAAAAATAAAGATTTTCAAATTTCTAATGTTAATCTATTTAAGAAAATATTAAAATACTTATTTTATATTTTATAGTTTTATAATTAACTATAATTTGTCGAAAACATCAATACATGATATTAATCTTATGTTATTTATTAATGATATATTTTAAAAAAGTTTATTCATTTATATAATAAATAATATTTATAATGATAATTAAAAATTTCTAATGGGGTAAACAAACTAATAAATTTACTCATTTATATTATTTATTAATGTTTAGTATCGAATAATTTTGCAACATACACTCAATTATAATATTAATACATTTAATAATAATATTTATTAAAATATTTATGTATTTTATAATGAAATAATTATCATAATATTAATAATTTTACAAATAAAAAATTATTATTATCTTAATAAATTTTTTAGAATATAAATACATTTTTTTAATATAATAATATTTATCATAAAATTATAACATTTATTATTATACTTAATATAATGAAAATTATTTATTTATTTTTTATATTTTATAATATATTAATTTCTTATATTCATTTTCGATTATAAATTAATTTTCCCATTTTTATATCTATTTTTATATAATTAGTAATTTATTATAACATCTATTTTTATTTTTTATTTTTTTATAGTAGTACTTAATAGTGCTATATTAGGCATTGAAAAAAGGTTCTTGATAATCTCTTATCAGCTATCAGTGATGATCGTATGATTTATTAGAACCTTTTTATTTTATTATTGATAAAGGAATCTTTTATTAGTTCATTTTACTATGGTTTATAAAACCCCTTCCACTCTATTTAAAAGTCTTTATAGCTATCACCTCTCACATGCCTAATTCAGGCTCTCATGCAAGCCAAGGATTATCATCCCCTCGTTTAAATGTATTAGAAACATTGGCCATAAATATCAATGGTATGTTATCCATTGCTTGTTTTTAATTTATATTTATATGTTTCCATTATTTTTTATTATTCTACATGGATACTTAATTTTTTTTCACTGGATTTATAATTTTTATTTTCAATTTTTGGTCCATTTTTTGCACCCTGCTCTAATAGTTTTTTGTTACTCCTATTCTAATTTTGGAATGATCTCTTAGTGGATAAAAAAATATTATATCTTTGTAATTATTTCGTTATTTTCATGAACTAAAAAACAATCTCAAATAATCCTATCATAAACTAATTCTTTTCTATATTTATGATTTTATTTTTATTTCATAATTATAATTTATCAAAAATATATCCATTTTTTAATACACATAATTCATGTTTTTTTATGGGAACTATTATTCTCATCTATAAATTTTTTTTAGAATAATTATTTTATTATGTTTCTTCTACTTTTACATTAAAATGTCACAAGAATCGTCATAAACTATTATCAAATTCTAAAAAAAATTGGCTACATATTTTCACGTCATGATGTGTTTTAATAATTAATAAATTAAAAAAAGTATGGATATAATCTTCTTTTTACCTAAAATTTTACTTGATTACAAATCATGGAATCGTATTTATCATATAGACAATTGTGTGGTTATTCATCATCATATGTAAAATAATTTAACTCTAGGATAATAAATTATCTTCCAATATGAGAATTTTTTTTTTAAAATTTCATCTAGGTATGTTGTAAAATTACGTCCTCTAAAATTCATTAGTCCATGACATGTTTATTTTGAGTTTCAATTATCGAGAATCAATTTAGTAACACCATTCATTTAAAACATCATAAGAAAAGGAATTTTTTTAGACTCATTATATTTTTTATATTGACATTAAATAACTAAATTTTTATTATAAATTAACAGTTATTTTTTTTATTTGTTCTTTCACATGTCTACTCCCCAAAAAATAAATTGTAAACCACATTCAATCCATGGGAATTCACCAAAATAACATTTGTATAGAACTGAACATAGTATGAGAAAAAGCAATTTAATTTATGGTCCCATTATCAAAGAATCCTTATATTTTCATTTTTACTTTTAAATTCTTGTTTTCATACTGTAATATTTTACAAATAAAAATACTTAGAACATGAATGATATTTTTTGTTTCGTCCAAAATGTTTTCTTTAATTAAATTTTTTTTATTAATATATATAACTCTAGACATATAGAAGATTAATAATTAAGAAAATAATTAAATATTTATACGAATCAAAGTGTAAATCATCTTGAGGATGAGTTAAAAATATGAATTCATGAAATACCTCATTGGGAATGCTAGTTTGGGAAAATATTGTGATATCCTTAATAAATTTAAACACATAATAACAATAAAATATGCGATTTATTTGTTTCATAAAATATAAAAAAATGAAACAAAATATTTCAATTTATTTTATAGTGAAATAAAATCACATATAACCTTTTACATATCTATTATTATAAATCCATGAGTTTCTTATAGACATTAATATTGATAGGGAATGATTTATTTCACTAGATGAATCTATTTCAAAAAAAGAATTATTTATGATTTTTTATTCTAGGAATAAAACAATAATATTTATTATAGTTTTTTTCATTTAATTAATCATATTCATATGATCTAACAAGTTGATGATGTAAAATATATTTATTTCAAGTATGATACTTGTGTGTCTCTGTGTAAAAAACATAATTTTTTGAATATATGCTCTTAACTTTTAGTTTTTGTTGAATAAGAATATTATTGAATAAAATATGATGGATATGAATTGAATAGGGGTAGATTCAAATCATATGAAGAAGTAGTATGAATATGGTATTAAAAAGATTATCAATTTATAAAAAGTGAATGTATATGACCCTTCCAAAATATTTTCTCTCCATTTAAGTTATTTTCATTCAAGATGTATTGGTTTAGGGAATTTAAAAAATCAAAGGACATGTCATGATATGGATCAATGTTATAAATTGTTTATTAAAAATCAGAAATAACTAAATATTTCTAGCTTCTTGGATAATAATATGGTTTATGGATCACCTGATATGATTACATGTGTGAACATTAAAAAGATAAAAAAAATATAATTACAAGTTTAAATTCTTATAAAGATCATGCTGAGGAAATGAAATTAAAGTTAAAGACGTACATATTAATTATCCAAATGTTATTGGGAAGTTTAAAAGATATGAAAAAAACTCAAGTGTATACTAGTTATTCTTAATATATAGTATTTTTTGTCATACCGATGTTATTGAATTTTATAGAAGGAAATATTTGGAGTGACATCATCATTTCAGAACTATTTTCTCTATAAAATGACACGATATGTGAAGATAATGAGGTTTCTTTTGGAACCTATTATTTTTAATGAATTATATATTTTGAGGGTATGAACTCAATTGAAATATATTATATTACAAATGACTTTATATTGTTATAGAATAACCATTAACCAGTTAAAAAACACCCTATGTGTGTGTTCTCTCGATATAAGAAATATAAATCAAGTCCATAGAAATTTTTATTGTACTTTTCAATCATTTAATGTTTTAGTAATCTATATTGAATTGAAGAGACTACAAGGAAATTAACATTAAATAAAAATATAAGAATACAATATATGCAAATTCATCACCCAATATACTCTCCATAATGGAAGAAAATTCATTATTATTGTGATTAATTTAGAAACAAGCTCGAAAAACAACATCTTATGGAATCTACGGGTGGAATAAATGTTTTTTTGGTAGAAAAATAGCAGACATAGTATATGTAGCAACTCGGGTTTTTAGTCATGTCAGACTTTGTAATATTTCTACGAATAATTCCAGAGCTAGGCATGAAGACGGCGTGCGATTCCGAGGCCTGGTGTGCCCGAAATTAATTCTAAAAAAATATTAAGTATTTTTATACAATGCACGTGGTGTGGGTGTTGTATCTCCTAAAAGGTAGCTCAGAACGGAAATCTGATGGAACGATTGCGTCCGGAAATGTCGTTTACCCTAGGCGGGATGTAAAATTTGCGGGCGCGGGCCTGCGGTGAGAAACGCAACCAGGGGTGATTTCGTAAATAAGTAGCAAAGTTATTTTGTGAGTGTCAGCTCACATAACTTCTGAACGGAGTCTCAGATGAAAAATCTGGGACCGCCATTGCGTTCAGAACGATGCGTTTACCCTAGGGTGACCTTACTTTTGTTCGCATCGGGCGTCGGGTCTGAGGCGGGTTTGGCGTCGGCGGGCGGCTGATATAAATATCAGCGCCCCCCCCCCTTATCGTTCCTCTCGACGTTCTTCGCCGTTCTTCACCGCCACTCTGCCAAATCGAGCAAACGAAGCGCCCACGAGCTCGAAATTCGACAGCGGACGTTCCAGGAGCGCGCATCGGAAGCTCTGGAGCGCGGATCTGAGGCAGAACGTCGGCGTTTCGCCTGCGAGGTAGGCGGTTTGAGTTTTAAAATCCTGGATCACTTTTTTGTGTTTTTTTCCTTCAAATTTTCGTAAGGGTTGTATAGTTAGGGTCCCGAGCTTTCCAAAACATGTTTCAGATCAGAATTTGGAGCACCGGGGTGCTCCTAGTGGCTCCCAGAATTTTTCTGGCAAAAACTTGGTTTTCCGGCGATGAAAGGCGGCGGCCATGGCGGAATCCGGCGACGGCGCGGCAGAGGTTTCCGGTGGTGGTGGCGGCGGCACGGCGGAATCCGGCGGCGGTGCGGTGGTTTTCGGCGAGGCTGGCGGTGGTCCGGCCCAGATTTTCTGGGGGTTCTTTAAACCCCTGTAACTCGCAAAACGTAACTCCGATTTGCGAGCCGTTTGCGGCGACGCGCTCCTTACGTTGAGACAGACCTTCTGCACTCACTTTGAGGGTTTAATGGTTCGGGATTGTGGCCCAGGAGTTAGAAACTTTGTATAAAATAATATTATTTTATTATTTTACGACTTCGGGCCGTTGTAACTTCTACCCGGAGCATCCGATTGACGTGCCTTCAGTGGCGTTGAGACCCTGATGGTATGATAGACTTTTTGAGATGGTTTCTAGGTGTTGGGACTGTGAATGGGGTGCGGGCCCCACGAGGCCGGGTTTTGGCGTTTGCGGAGAAACGCAACTTTTGCACCAGGAGTCTGATTTTGGCGGATGAATAGTCTATCCGGTGTGTTTTTCTGAGAGGATCGCAATGGTGTGATCTGTTCGATGAGTTTCGTAATCTAGGCGTGGGCCCCACCCGAGCTGGCTTCGGTGAATAATACCTTTTTCACCGGGTGTCCGTTTCGGGCGAGCGAGTAGTCGATTCTGCTTGTTTTTTTGAGGGGATCATTGTGGAATGGTCTGCTCTATGGGTATCAGGATCGTTGTGTGGGCCCCGCATGAGCTAGCTATGGTGAATAGTGCCTTTATCCCCGGTACTCCGTTTCGGGCGAATAAATAGTCTATCCTGTGTGTTTTTCCGCGTGGAACGCAATGGTGGCCTTGGTTTTGGCCTAGAAGATGTGTAGTGTGGTGTTGTGGAAGGTCGCTCGGGTTAGCAACGTTTGAACCAGCAGTGGTTGAGGGTTCTCCCTTGGTTCGTTCCAATGAGGGTTTGTATGGCATCACAAACTTCGTATGGGTTTGTGATTCTCTCGATGGGATGTTTAAACTGTTAGAGTTGTGGTATCCCTCCGGTGGGACGGAGTGGATCCTCTAGCATTCTTTACCCTAGATCGAGTTCTTGGTATCGCTGTGACCGCTTATTAATGGGCGGCGATCCCCTATCTAGCAGGTTAACCCCGTATGGTTTTTGGCATCATCGGGAATATGATCCCCTACGCGGTGGGTCGTGCACAGTAGGGTTGTGGCATCGTCGGGTTTACGATCCCCTACTCAGCATGATGTTTATAGTAGGGTTGCGGTATCGTTGGTTATACGATCCCCTACTCAGCGCTTGGTGTCAGTAGGGTTGCGGTATCGTTGGTTATGCGATCCCCTACTCAGTGCGTGGTTTCAGTAGGGTTGTGGCATCGTCAATTCGATCCCCTACATCGCGATTTATACCAGATAGGGTTACGGTATTGTCGTGTCCATCTTTATATGGACGATGATCCTCTACCTGAGTGTGAAGCTTCTGTCGAGTGCCAGATAGGGTTGTGGTATCCCCCAGCGGATCCTGGGTGTGATCCCCTATCTGTGAGAACTACTTACGCCAGATCGGTTCGTGGTATCCCCCAGAGGACCCTGGGAGTGATCCCCTATCTGTGAGCTACGTATACCGGAGTGGGTCTTGGTATCCCCTAGCGGACCCTAGCGGCGGTCCCCTATCCGAGGAGTTTGGTGGTTATGGTGTTTCAGCGATGTTTCCTCAGTGATGTTATCCGACGAGCGTGGTCTCTCGGGTGAGCGTCTGAGATGTTTGTTTGGGACCTGATGGAGTGTATCTCTCGGATGACTGTCATCTGGTATGATAATGTTCATGTGGTGTACTCTCCTGGTTAGGGCCAGTTGCTGGTGATGAGGTCGGTACCTCTTGTGGCTTTGTGGCACGAGCTGTGTATATCTGGATTGTTCAAGGTGTATGTATGGGAATACACCTGAGCTGAGTTGAGCTGACTAGTTTTGTTTAGCCGAGGATGGTCACGAGATGGAGTTTCTCTCTCTTCTGGGTTCCCTCTGGCAGGGATGAGCGGAATGTTGCCTTTCAGTTGGTCCCTTGGGTTTTGGGTTTTTGGGGTGCCTACTGAGTATGTTTATACTCACCCCTGCACGGGCTTTGCCCGCACATGTTTGTGTCTTGTGCAGACCACATGCCTTTTGATGGAGTCCCAGGAGGACCCGTAGCAGGCAGAGCGTAGTGAGTGAGTTGACTGGGGTGTCTACCAGAGCTGTGCCGAGGGTTCTTTCCGGCGGGTGTTTGTGGCAGTGTTCCCCTTCTTCAGAGCAGGTTGGACGTGCTTTGTAGTTTTCTTTGGTGGGCCTTGTTTTTCCCTTTGTACTTTTGTTGTTGCACTCTGGTTTGGGATAGATTGTATGCATGCATTTAATTTTCAGTTTCTATATCTCTGCACTGTTGCATGGTGTTGTTTGTGGGTGCGTGTGTACAGGTACCTTAGGCTAATGCCTTCCATGTGTGTGATAGCCTACTCGGCACTAGTCGCCAGCCCCTGGCCTATTAGAGGCGGGCTTGGGGAGTCGCGGCTCGAGCCCCGTTGGTTCGGGTCGTGATAGAGTGGTATCAGAGGAGGTTCCACCTTTGGGATCTTTGAGCGTAGCTGGTCTACCAGTGAGTTTGGATTGGGTTGCATAGCGACAGTGTTATGATGTTTCGAGCTCATCTTTCGGGACAGAGAGTCCAGTGTTGGTGCGGCGGCCGACGTATCCATACACCAGGACTCTGATAACCTTCCTTTCGAATCTGGGACATTCGAGCACTGGTCGTAGGGACATAATGGTACATGCATCATATAGGACTTTGTTTTGGGGGTTTTCCTTGTCCTTCTTGAGACATCTCTCTAGATAAACTCTTTGACTATGGTGTGTTTTGAATGTATTTCAGGATTCCTCCACTACGACAGCCAGTGAGGGTTCCGCAGCAGGATTGTGCTGACGACCCGCCCCATGTAGAGGCAGTGGAGTAGGGCGCAGGTTCTGAGGATGCACCTCCAGGTGGTCTGCCAGTTGAGCCGCCACCTGTCGAGCAGCTGGTTGTGTCGGCAGTGCAGGACGAGGTTGCACACATGCTGAGTGCGCTGCACAATTTCCAGAGGCAGTGACCTCTGAGGTTCCGGGGTGATCCAGACCCCTAGGCAGCTGATGACTATCTTTAGGCAGTCACCCGATTTTTCCTCCTAGTTAGGACACCTCCAGATCAAATGGTGGTCCTAGCGGCGAGCCTTCTGCATGGTTCCACCGGACGATGGTGGAGTTTGGTGACGCAGTCCCATGACGAGGAGACACCCACATGGGCAGAGTTTGAGAGACTCTTTAGGGAAGAGTTCTATCCGGTGACGCTGAGGTCAGTGTGGATCCAGGAGCTTCTGCAGTTTCGACAGGAGAGCATGACTGTGTCGGAGTACTCAATTATGTTTACAGACCTGTCGTTCTACTCCCTATATATGGTTTGAGACCCGTTCTTTAGGGATTGACCTTCGTGCAGGGCTTACTCATGGACATCTGAGCAGGTGTGGTTTCCTTGTGCCTGCCCACCTATTCTGGAGTGCTGGAGCGAGCGTTGGTGGTGGAAAGTTTTATGGCTGAGCAGATTCCCCCTGTTAGTGTTGGGTACTCGATAGCTGAGACTTCGTTATTCGGATCGGCATCTGGTAGCCGACGACAGACTCAGGGGTCAGGACGTGGTCGACGTTTCAGAAGGCGACCCCAGAATGGAGGATCTGAGGCTCAGGGCTTGCAGGCCAGTTTTGGTCAGCCACAAGAGAGGCGGTGTTACGCTTGCGACGGTCGGGGGCATCTTGCTAGAGATTTTCTAACCCGACGTGTTGCTGAGAGAGAGCCGGTCGATGGACCGCCTTGGCAGAGGCAACGTCTCGTGCAAGAAGGTCTGCAGGGCGGCGGACGTGGCGGCGGAGCTGGTGTAGCAGGAGGCGGTGGTAGGTAGTACCAGTTGCCACCACCCCCACCCCCAGGTGGTCCACGCCAAGCTCAAGGAGCTGGTGGCCGAGGGTGAGGATAGCTGCATTCCCTAGAGGCAGTCAACCTAGAGGCACCGCGGATGGATAGAGGTATGCCTTGTGTCTTTTCTACTTACTGTAGTAGTTTGTCAGACACTGTTAAGCAGTACTCTTTCCTTTTGTTGCTTGCTCCAGTTTTGTTCAGGGCGTTGGTATGACCCTGTGTGGGAGTTGTTCAGCATGCTTCAAATTCGTGAGGTAGATGGATCTTTCCCCCACCGAGACGCGTTTTTGTGACGCGATTAAAACCATGCGGGTGAGTTAGTGCCGCCCAAAGCGGATAGTATTGAGGTGTGTTGGATGAGTCTCTCTGACTTATGTGTTCGGGCATGGGTGTTGGTTGGTGAGCTCGCTGGTGTGTGAGACCCAGTTGAGAGTCCAGTCGCTTTCCTTATGCTTAGGGCTTTTCGGAGACGAAAAATTCTAAGGGGGGAGGATGTAGAAACACTGGTTTTTGGTCCTACCAGACTTTGGAATATTTCTACGAATAATTCCAGAGCTAGGCGCGAAGACGGCGTGCGATTTCGAGGCCTGGTGTGCCCAAAATTAATTTTATAAAAATATTATGTATTTTTATACTATGAACATGGAGGGGGTGTGGTATATCCTAAAAGGTAGCTCAGAACGTAAATCTGATGTCACGATTGCGTCCGGAACGTGTCGTTTACCCTAGGTGGGGTGTAAAATTTGCGGGCGCGGGCCTTCGGTGAGAAACGCCACCAGGGGCATTTTCGTAAATAAGTAGCAAAGTTAGTGTGCGAGCGTCAGCTCATATAACTTCTGAATGGAGTCTCGGATGAAAAAACTGAGACCGTCGTTGCGTTCAGAATGGCACGTTTACCGTAGGGGTGACCTTACTTTTGTTCGCATCGGGCGTCGGGTCCGAGGCGGGTTTGGCGTCGGCGGGCGGCTGATATAAATATCAGCGCCCCCCTCCCTTTATCATTCCTCTCGAGGTTCTTCACCGCTCTTCGCTGCCACTCCGCCGAATCGAGAAAAAGAAGCGCCCACGAGCTCAGAATTTGACGGCGGACGTTCCAGGAGCGTGCAGCGGAAGCTCTGGAGCGCGGATCTGAGGCAGAACATCGTCTTTTCGCCCGCGAGGTTGGCGGTTTGAGTTTTACAATCCTGGATCCTATTTTTGTGTTGTTTTCCTTCAAATTTTCATATGGGTTGTATAGTTCGGGTCCCAAGCATTCCAAAACATGTTTCGGATCTAAATTTGGAGCACCGGGGTGCTCACGGTGGCTCCCGGAAGTTTTCCGGCGAAAACCCGGTTTTCTGGCGATGACGGGCGGCGGCCATGGCGGAATCCGGCGACAGCGTGGCGGCACGGCGGTGGTTTCCGGGGGCGGCGGCGGTGGCGCGGCGGAATCCGGCGGCAACGCGGTGGTTTCTGGCGAGGATGGCGGTGGTCCGGCCAGGATTTTCCGGGGGTTCTTTAAACCCCCGTAACTCGCAAACCGTAACTCCGATTTGCGAGCCGTTTGCGGTGACGCACTCCTTGCGTCGAGACGGACCGTTTGAGCTCACTTTGAAGGTTGAAGGGTTTGGGATCGTGGACTGGGAGTTAGAAACGTCGTATAAAATAAAATTATTTTATTATTTTACGACTTCGGGCCGTTGTAACTTCTACCTGGAGTGTCCGATTGACGTGCCGTCAGTGGTGTTGAGACCCTGATGGTACGACGGACTCATTGAGATGGTTTCCGGGTGTTGGGACTATGAACGGGGTGCAGGCCCCACGAGGCCGGGTTTTGGGGTTTGCGGAGAAACACAGCTTTTGCACCAGGAGTCCGATTTTGGCGGATGAATAGTCTATCCTGTGTGTTTTTCTGAGAGGATCGCAATGGTGCGATCCATTCGATGAGTTTCGGAATCCAGGCGTGGGCCCCACCCGAGCTGGCTTCGGTGAATAGTACCTTTTTCACCGGGTGTCCGTTTTTGGCAAGCGAGTAGTCGATTCCACTTGTTTTTTCAAGGGGATCGCCGTGGTATGGTCTGCTTGATGGGTCTCGGGATCATTGTGTGGGCCCCGCAAGAGCTAGCTACGGTGAATAGTGCCTTTTTCACCGGTGCTCCATTTCGGGCGAGTAAACAGCCTATCCTGCGTGTTTGTCCGTGTGGAACGCGATGGTGGCCTCGGTTTTGGCCTAGGAGTTGTGTAGTGTGTTGTTGTGGCGGGTCGCTCGGGTTAGTGACGTTTGGACCAGCAGTGGTTGAGGGTTCTCCCTTGGTTCGTTCCTATGAGGGTTCGTATGGCATCACAACCTTCGTATGTGTTTTTGATTCTCTCGATGGGATGTTTAAACTGTTAGAGTTGTGGTATCCCTCCGGTGGGCCGGAGCGGATCCTCTAGCATTCTTTACCCTAGATCGGGTTCTTGGTAACGCTGTGACCGCTTATTCACGGGCGGAGATCCCCTATCTAGCAGGTTAACCCCGTAGGGTTTCTGGAATCATCGGGAATATGATCCCCTACGCGGTAGGTCGTGCACAGTAGGGTTGTGGAATCATCGGGTTTATGATCCCCTACTCAGCATGATGTTTATAGTAGGGTTGCGGTATCGTTGGTTATACGATCCCCTACTCAGCGCTTGGTGTCGGTTGGGTTGCAGTGTCGTTGGTTATGCGATCCCCTACTCAACACGTGGTTTCGGTAGGGTTGCGACATCGTCGGTTCGATCCCCTACATCACGAGTTATACCAGATAGGGTTCTGGTATCGTCATGTCCGTCTTTATATGGGCGATGATCCTCTATCTTAGTGTGAAGCTTCTGTCGAGTGCCAGATCGGGTTGTGGTATCCCCCAGCGGATCCTGGGTGTGATCCTCTATCTGTGAGAACTACATATGCCAGATCGGGTCGTGGTATCCCCCCAGCGGACCCTGGGGGTGATCCCCTATCTGTGAGCTATGTATACCGGAGTGGGTCTTGGTATCCCCTAGCGGACCCTAGCGGCGATCCCCTATCCGAGGAGTTTGGTGGTTATGGTGTTTCAACGATGCTTCCTCAGTGATGTTATCCAACGAGCGTGGTCTCCCGGGTGAGCGTCTGAGATGTTTGTTTGGGACCCAATGGAGTGTATCTCTCGGATGAGTGTCATCTGGTATGACAATGTTCGTGTGGTGTACTCTCCTGGTTGGGGGCAGTTGATGGTGATGAGGTAGGTACCTCTTGTGGCTTTGTGGCGTGAGCTGTGTATATATGGATTGTTCAAGGTGTATGTATGGGCATACACCTGAGCTGAGTTGAGCTGACTAGTTGTGTTTAGCCGAGGATGGTCATGAGATGGAGTTTCTCTCTCATATGGGTTCCCTCTGGCTGGGTTGAGTGGACTGTTGCCTTTTAGTTTCTCCATTGGGTTTTTGGTTTTTGGGGTGCCTACTGAGTATGTTTATACTCACCCCTGCACGGGCTTTTCCCGCACATGTTTGTGTCTTGTGCAGACCACATGCCTTTTGACGGAGTCCCAGGAGGACCGGGAGCAGGCGGAGCTTAGTTAGCGAGTTGACAGGGGTGTCTACCAGAGCTGTGCCGAGGGATCTTTCCGGCGGGTGTTTGTGGAAGCGTTCCCCTTCTTCAGAGCAGGTTGGACGTTCTTTGTAGTTTTCTTTGGTGGGCCCTATTTTTCCCTTTGTACGTTTGCTGTTGCACTATGGTTTGGGATAGATTGTATGCATGCATTTAATTTTCAGTTTCTATATCTCTGCACTGTTTCTTGGTGGTGTTTGTGGGTGCGTGTGTATAAGTACCTTAGGCTAATGCCTCTCTTGTGTGTGATAGCCTACTCGGCGCTGGTCGACAGCCCCTGGCCTATTGGAGGCGGGCTTGGGGAGTCGCGGCTCGAGCCCCATTGGGTCGGGTCGTGACAGTATATAACCAATTATTTTAGTAAATTATAACATTCCACCATGGTTATGTATGATGCAAAAAAATTATTGTGTCTCTACTTATATCTACACTATAAAAGTCATGTAATTATGTTGATATTTATTTTGATTTATTGTTTGAACATCGTAAATTTATATAATATTTATGTGTTAAATCGTATGATTGTTATAGAAATAAATATTTCACATTGTCATCTATTTGTATGAGATGTTATATAACATCCATATTAGGAAATTTTTTTTAGGATATAACATTAAAGGAATTCTATGGTATCCAATTTTTTTTAAAGAATATACACACTCAATTCATTTGAACCATTCCACAATGATAATATTTATAATATATTACAAATATTTATAGTGAAAATATTAATTTTGTTATTGGATTCAATAAACCACTAGAAATTTAAACTACTGGACCACACCATATCTATAGATAAGTGATAAATATTATGAGAATGTAAAGGATATGGTCAATATTTTTGGTAAATCTGTTAAAAAAACATATGAAAACTGATTGAAAATAGTGATAATTTTTTGAATTACTCTTATATAATTATTTAAAAAGTAGAAATTTTCTTGAATTCATGCATGTAAAATAAAATATATATGATGGTTTTGTTAGAATATCACTAAATTCACCACGAAAAAAATTAATAACATTAAGGCTAGGTTGTAAAAAGATTGACATAGGGGTAAAGGAAGAGTTGGATAAGTGAAGGGTGAAGGGTAAACATTTCATACCATTTTTATCAAACAAATGATTTATGTAATTTTTATATAGATAATGAATACATGATCTCCCATTAATTTTTCTCCGATCATATTGTTCCAATGAAGAGCATAAAATTCCTTCATTAAGTGTCTAGTGTCCTTTATAAAGGCTAAAATCGTATCTATATAGAATAACACGGAATATTGAATGGAAAATTATTTTTTTGAGAAAACCTGTTATTCTAAATGAAAAAATATATTAGCCTTTAGGAAAGATTCTGAATGCTGTATGGATGCATTTTTTCGCTTCATTGTAACAAAATGATTCTATAATAATATATTCTTTCGATGGATTTAGAAAATATGACATAATGAGGTACTATTTAATGTTCTCTCCATTCAACTATTTATTTTTTGTTTTTTTGTTCATTATTTATTAAATGAAATCAATTTTTTGGTTTAATCCCTTTTAAAAACAATGTAGTAAGATGTTTTTTTAATAATAGAAATAAAAGTCATTGAATTTAGTATAGTTGTTTATTTGGGAATGAATATATTGCATATATACATTTATACCTAATCCATTTGGGGTGTATATATATATTTTTATCTACTCCTTTGATGGGTGTATAAGGAAGTTTGGGAGTAGTGATTCCCCTCAATGAAACATTATAGCTCACAATGTGAATTAAATGGAAAAAATGAGAAAATGTTATAATATTCTATTTATAATTTATGAAAAAAAATTATTCACTTTAATTGTGAATAAATAAATCGTAAATAAATATGACACATAGTTTGACTGATATTACATAAAGAAACTATTATAAGATTAAATGTTAAATTTTAGCATAAAAACCATGTCACATTCTAAAAAACTAATAAATTAACTCATATTTTATTTTTACATTAGTATAATGATTTGTGACACGTTTTTAATGTGTTAAAATGATGTTATTGTCAATAAAATTCATGCTGTGTCTAGTATGACATAATGTTCATGTTATTATTTAAAATTAAAATTTCACTTCAAAAAACCACATCAATATCTCAATACTAATAAAAATGATTCTATTTCCATAATACATTCGTATTACAATGCCTATGAAATTTTTTACAAATAAGAATATACCAAATGTAACTATACTATACAGTGTGTCCAATTTTACTAAATTTATGGGTTTCTGATATATAATAAAACTTTTAGTTAAAAACATTCATCAATCACAGAAAACCAAGCCAAAAAACTCTTATTGTCCTAATACTACTGAAAAATGGATCCAAATTTCATTTTTGATGTCTATGAATAAATCACACATCATTTTGACACATTTCATTCCCATTATGTCTCAAATTTCATGTTTTCAATTAAAAACTGTCATAGTTGAAAACAAGTGTCATGCATTGAGAACTGGGAAAACACAATTAGATTGACTTGATACATTATTTAATATTCTATAATTCATTTTTGTTGTGTATGAATTAATCAAAAAATTTCTCTAATTCATGGTTTTCCTATTATGATTAAATCTTCCTGTTTCTATTTGAAATAGGAATTTTAATTCAATACATACAACAGAAACTAAAAAAACATTATTGTATTGTATTGATAATTTATAAAAAATTAAATAAATAATTTATTATGTATAAGAATCGACCACACATAAATTGAAGCATTGGGTTCCTAATATGACTTCAAGTATGTATTTTCCATTTAAAAATGTCATTTTAGTTTAAAATGTGTAAAAATCATAGATATTTAATAAATCATGCACATATTATCTTAATAAAAATTAAAAGATTTTAAATATGATTTTTGAAATTTAAAAATATATAACTCATTAATATAACTCATGGTGTAAATATTATGTCATAAAGTGATAATTATTAGTGTAAAAGTGACATTTCAAATCAAAACATGTTTCACACTATTGTAACTAAAAAATACATTCATTTTATAGATAATTTTAATAACAGTCCATAAATCATTCATTGTGTGAATGAATTATCTTCACATCAATCCAACACATAGTGTGGTCATTATGAATAAAAATATATGTTTTATTTAAAATATAAATTTTTCATCCAAACACATGTCACATTCTCAAAACCATGAAAATTTACATAAATTTTCATGATTAATTAGGAAAGTGATCTAAAAATAATTTTTTACATGAACGAATGAATTTCAAATCCATCAACCACAAGTTGTGCTATATATATCTCGAATTGTGTTTCTTTTATTTATAAGTGATTGTTTTTTATAACATGTGTCACTCATTGAAATACAATGAAAATATAACATCATTACTCTAGAATCATATATTTAGTTTTAACATAATTAAATTGGTAGAAAATTTAATGGGATTTCGGCAAGGATTGAACCATTTAGTAGTATTGGATTACTAGGTGTATACATAACTCCAATATTACATTGGAAAAATAAAAACTACAATAAGGAAATTTATGGCATCCAATAAATATTTCATAATATCATTCTTCATATCTTGGAAAAATGAATTAAATAAAGGGTGGTCTAAAATTCATAGACTTTTTTATGTGCATTAGAAGATAGAATGAGTAAATATGGAATAATCAATTTGGCAGAGTGGATAATCAAAACATATGTCATTCAATTAAAAACATGATTTCAATGAATATACAAGGATATAATCTATATATAAATCACATGTAATATAGAAAAAAAATTCTTAATAAACTAAATTCATAATTTTGGACATTCATGCTCAAGTTATATCAACTTATTTTTCATGATTCTCTCCATAAAGGCAAATCAACCAACAAAAATATCAAAACAAATAGATAGGTGTAAACCAGAAAACATTGTAATTTAGAATTTATCATTTTGTCTCATGAATCCTATTGATTCATTGAGGTGTTATATATAATAGGTCCCCACTAATCACATCACGTCATTTCAATTCCTAACATTTTGACTAATCAATAAAATTCATTCTAAAAATGCCTTATAAGCCTAAAATTATTTATATTGAATCAAAAATATAAAACATTAATGATTAAACAACATAATAATTAACCATCCATATAAATAATAAATTTTAAATCATTGGATCATATTATCAATAATATAAATAGGTGTTATCATAAATGAATATAACATTAAAATATCACCGGAATATTTCGATAGGAAATTATCCTCTTCGTTTTGAAATAACATATTTAAAATCATAAAATTTCCACAATATGATGAGAATTTTTTTAAAAAATAATCAAGGAAAATATTAATGGATTTATTATAGTATATTTTATTCATTATGTTTGGGAAACCCATTTGTGCAGTGTGTGTTAAAACAAATATTTTGTTTACATATTTGGAAAACAGTTCGTCATTTAAAAAATTCAAATAATATTCTATATAAAAGATTTAATAGATACAAAAAATAGTATAATTTTATTTAATAAATTCTTTAATAATATTAAAAAAATTTGGATCATTTTAAATATAATATTAACATTTAATTAGATGATTTGGAAGGAAAAAATCTAAACAAGAATTTTAAAATTAAATCAATTACATGAAACTTACATATTGATGCATGATCAAACAAGGTAATAAATATAAAATAAATATGTAATACTAAATAATTACTAGAAGAAAAGAAAATATATGGTGTATAAAATATTAAGATCATATAATATTATTGATGGAAATATGAACATAAAAATCTTAAAAAAATGAGATTGTAAAATAAATCAATGACGCATGTTTGACTTTCCTAGTAATTGATTTTAACATCCTGTAAAATAAATTTAAAATTATTATAATGCTATAAAAAACATATACATACTTATAAAATATTATATTATCCACTTATAACATTTCAACTCTTATTTATTAATAATTATTTATTTAAATTATTTTTTATCAGTGTTTATTGTTGTTTTATTCATGTAATATATGGTTTGGTAGTTTCAAAACATTAATCTTACTCATGATTCCACCATATCATAAATGGTAATAATAATAAAAATATAATTTAAACTAATACCATAAAAATTTATATTAATCAATGAATGGTGGATATGAATAATAAATCACATCAATATATAGATGTGGTAGTTTACCCATCTGGACGAGTGATGAAGTCATTTTTTAATGTCTGGAAGGATAAATATGTAAATAATATGTTATATTTCAACAATAACATTTATTTAATAAAAATAATATATAAAAATAATATTGAATTTAATAACCATCCCTGAATTGTGGTGATGAATAACGAAAACCATCAATTCACAACGAGGTGGTCCGCACATACTCACGAACAATAATTTCAATTAATAGTTGATGTATAATTAGATAAATAAAGGTTTAACAACCAAAATAATAGTAAATAAGTATATTTTATATAATAATATTATTAAATAATCCTGGTTATGATAAAATTGACATATTTATAGGATAAAATAATATAAAAACACTCAGTTATGAGCTATACATATTCTTTGGACAACCTAGTTTTGCATACACATTACGCCTTTTATAGATGGAATTATAATAAAATAGTGAATAATAATGCATGAATACTAAAATAAGGATGTTATTTTGGTAGTTCTTGTATTAGATATGAGGCTCTAGTAGTGTACAAAATAATGGAGAGGTGGTGTTTATTTATAACTAAGGAAGAGAAAAATCTTTTAATTTTTTAAACTATTGAAAAATATTATTGTATTTCATAATAAAAATGGATAAAACTGACTCATATAAAAATAAGAGATAATATAGGGTCAAAATATTTCTTTAAATAGGATATATACGTCTTTTAGTACATTTTAACCCTTTTAATTTTAGTTTTACCTTTTTGACATGTTTTGAATCCTATCATGGTAACTAAATTTTTACCATAGTTAGAAGCCCTAATGGGAAATATTAAAAGTGTAATTATTAATAAATTTGAGAATGATGATTAAAATAGATTCCATTTTTACTAATTAATTTTCTAAAAGTGGTAAATGATAATTTAAAAAATCCACAAAACATGATGACAAACAGTTTTCTAGAATAATTCCTTTAAATATAGAAAAATATTTTATAACAATATATAGTATATTATTGATTCATGAAGATCATAGATCAGTGTGATATCACTTAGAGTGGGATAGGATAATTTAGTTACTCATTTTTTATTTAAAAATTATTTCATTAAGATTTAATCTCTACGGCCTATTACACCTTTGATCCAATTATCTTGTGTCTCCTAGCCTCACCTTGAATAATAACATAATTTCAAATGAACAGAACATAAGGATTTATAGGGTTCAGTATAAAGAACTACTCCTTTTCATGTTTTTCAGTCCCCTTGACATTGATTATCTACTATATCAAAATTTTATTACAAATAGTAACAAGTTAACCACCCCCATTACAAATTAGTTATACCCCCAAGTTCCAATCCTCATTCAACACATGGATATACTCCCCAATTAAACTTTCTTCTCCAGTGTTTGTTTAAAACCCCCTAGTCAAAACCTTCTAGCAACCAGTTATACCCCCATGGTAAACCCTATTCTTTTGAGGACTTGATCCACTCTAGGATGATCTATTGACCTTTCTCTAAGATTTTAAAAATATGAATAGATCATGTACACATCAACAACCTTTTTATATTTATAGTGTTTCTAAAATATATATGATCATCTGTGATTATTTATTTTCCAAATTCAAAAATTTTAGAGAAATTTCAACTAGAAATGATGATTTCCCAGAATCACTTGATGTGTGCAAGTGGTGTACAAAATTTTTCATGTTTTAATTTATACAAGAATAATATTTTATAACTAAACTAATGTTTATTTAAAAACATCATGAATATTGAATACATTAATGGATCATATCATACATACCCCTAGAACACATTATATTTTTCATTATTTTATATTATTATGTTGGGCTATCTATCCATAATTAATATATCTCGAATCTTTTTTATTGTTCCATACATTTTATTGTGGATTAGTTCATGAAAGTGTACATTTACATGCATATATTTTTAGGAACAAGTGAAATAGTTCATTTGGTTCACTTCACATGAACTATATTCATGTAAGGGATTATTGTGAATACTTCATGTGAACATCTTAGGACTCCTTCAATATTCAATATTCTATAGATCCTCAAAAACATCGCATAACACACTATATTTTATGATCAATAGAATTGTGTGTGGGATTATTATCTACCTTCAAGAAATCTAGGTAAGCCTCATTTTGTTTCTTCTTATTCACACAACAAGGATTGTTAGTTTTTTCCAATATGTTACAAGGGTTGTCCCTAAATACCATTCAAATAATCAGATCATGTGGGTTCCCATCACCTTCTAATGGACAAATTTCATGAGTACTCTATTTCCCTTGAAATGAAAGCTCTTCTTCATATATTTAAATAGGATCGAAAAAAACTCTTGAACCAACCTCTAATTATATAGGTGAGTTCACACCACCTATACTATTATTTTCAAGGTAATTCAAGAATAATTTAATGTCCTCGATATATTGGGATCCTATTCATATGAAACCTGGAAAATATCATCCTCATCAGGAACTTGGTTTGAAAGGAGATCACATGATCGCTTTATAGGATCCCTCTGTATTATCATACAACACAAGAATTCTTCACATGATTGATTTCATCATAATGTGATGCCTTGCTGGTAAAATTATTTACAACCTCCAAATTAGAATTAGATAAAAGTTTTAAATGATGAAACTTGATATTATAGAAATCTATGTTTCTTTTAATTTGATAACATAATGTGATGGTTCAATGGTCATGCGATTTCACTGGATGTTTTCATTCATTCATGTGGAATATTCATGTGATGGAAAGAAAAATTTTATAATTTTTTCACATAAGCATGTAATCCATATATCCTAATGTGATGTAACTATATAATGAACTCATGAAAAATAATTCACCTTAATTGATAAAATTTCCAAGAATAAAAGAATGAATGCAAGATAAGGATTTCTTGAATGTTTATGGTTCGATCGAGTGGTCACATTCTCATGGGATGATCACTAGACATAGATGATAGTGAAACTCAACTAGTCTGTAGTATATATGTGTGACATCTTGAGAAAAATTTAATTCTAAAAAAGCAATCAAACGAGCCACCCCATGACCTCATGCATGCCTCCATATACTCAGGATGTTTTTGAACAGTAGTGAGGCTCTATTGGTGGTAAGGTGTTGATACTATAACCTCTTGTTCATTGTATAAAAATGGTATAATAATATGTAAATTAACAGAAAATGAAAGTAGTAATAATAAATCTAGACAGGTCAGTAAAAGGTGAATGAAATAACTGAATGAATCTAGAAAACACCAAAAATAAAACATTGAATGCATGTCTAGGTTAAGTTACATGATGAAGAAAAAACAAACAATAAGAAATCTGGAATGATAAAAAAAATTAAAAGAAGGGAAAAATCCCAAATGTCTTACTCCACGACCATCTGGAGTACTAAAATAGTGTTTTTTCCAAGTATCCCATGTATAATCACAACACAAGAAATCATCCAAGTACCTATGAACATGATATCTACTTAGGTACCCCAATAAATAGGAAGCTCAAGTAGGGTGTGAGATATAATTTTTAGGCCACCACTAATGGTGTCTAAAGCGTAATCTAGTCTGTAAATAAAAATAAAAACTATTTATAGGAAGAAATAAGTGAAAGTTCTAATAAATAAATACAATTTTCTAGGTTCCCCACAGTTCACCTTGCAAATATTACCTTCTTCATCCTAATAACGAAGGTATCTACTAACAATTGACCTTTATAGATATGATACAATGTTCCAATGTGTCATTATAATTAATTATCGCTGATGGACCAAGCCCAACCATGTGATTTGGCATGGAAAGTGTATCATTTGATTTATTATATTTAAATATTAATTTATGTAAAATATACATTTTTACATTTATTTAAATGGTATCATAGTCCAATCCTCTCTGAAACATATAATGGAACACATGTATCACATCAGGTGTGTAACAATTATCTATAGCTGAAGGAGTTCGTCCTTGGTGACCCATAAAAGAAATACCAAGTATCACTCTCAATATATGTTAAATAATGTACCCTATGAGTTTATCCCTAGTATCTTACAAAGGGTTCTGAGTATCACTCGTGTTATAGTGAAACCATCTTTCCACTAAGATCATCCAGGGGTTCTCCCTTTGAAGATGCTATCACTCAAATATAGGTAAGACACATTCACGGTGATCCCATACATGATATAACATGTATTTACCCTAGTTTATAAATCTTAAATGACCCATGATCTCATCGTTGGCATTTGATAATAAAGGAATTGAAGTTTCGATCGAGGTGTAAACAATAAATTCATTCTATTTAAATTTAATCACTAAATTGCCAAGTATATAACAAAGCCTTATCATAAACAAGGTTAAAACTATGATTGATATGTATATAATAATTCTACATAACAAGACTTTAATATGAAAGGATATGTTAAATCCCATTGATCCTTTCATTTATAAAATAAAAATTCCCTTTTACTAATCATTCCACAAATCCAAAAAATGAACCATTAAAGATATAATTTTTCATCTTAGATGATAGTGTACCTCAATGAAGGAATCTATTCGATATCATCATATTATATTTAACCAATTAATTTTTTTAACTTTGTACATTTAATTCATTAAAAATATTAAATATAATAAAACTATAAATTCAATCATAATATGACAATTTAATTTTATGCATCTTAATTCTTACATTATATGTGTTTTCTAGTAGTAAAACAGATGTAGTATTATAATATGAAAAGAATAATAAAATGTGCTTCAATGGATGGTTTGGGTTTAATAAAGAACTTCCAAAGACATAGAGTGGTGTCTATATCACATTACAAGGTGTAATAATCATTTTATTTTAGGAAATTGATAATGTAGAGGAAACATCAGAGAAGGTCCGCATGAGGCACAACTGTGTTATTCTATAATCAATAAAACAATGAGGGATAAGCTATAGACCAACAAAACCATTCTTATGAAAACCCACTCCTCTAATATTGTGGTCTAGTCTAGTCTAATTTTTTAGATACCATTAAATTTGATGAACGCCTTCAAAATAGGTAGATTTACCTCCCACCATGATGATGTTTTTTAAAGTGAAATAAATAGAGGAATGAAGGAAGGGGAGTCATAGAATTACCTAGAGAATTAGAATAAACAAGATGGTGTTGAAAATAGAAAACTTAATTTAGAGATCACTCCATCCCTATGATAGGAGAGGAGGAACTTGAGAATGAACTTCATAGTTAGCACAATGGAAGATGAAAGAATGTGAGGAAAGACATAATGTCAGATGGGGGTTTTGGAAATATCCATCCCATTTAATGAGGATTTTATTTTCAAATTGATATGATAAACCATCAACCAACCACGCCAGATCCACCTCCCAATGAGGGAGGTTCCACAAATCATGCACCTAGTTGGATAAATCGTTCCCAAACAATGTGTTTTCCCTCTATACAAGACCATAAAAAGGAAACATGGTCATGTGAACTAGTGCACATGGTTTTAAAAAAATTGTGTGATTCCCTTATCCCCATAGATAAATCTAGAATATTACTCCATGAAGGCTACAAGGTTTTAGAAAAACCATGCACCCTGGCTAGATTTTACCATTTTGGATGTTTTGGAGCCCAATGGTTCTGAAACCCAATGAAATAACCATGGAATCCCTTAATACCTTAATGAAGCCTAAAAAATACATTTATGTATAATAACTCTCAGAATATCATTCAAAAGAATCATTTTTAAGAGGCACATTAACCAAATGATAAAATTAAAATTATTTTTTAATTTCAGCTCCTTAAAAAATAAGGGTGGCTACAACCTCACCACCTTATTACATATCATCCTCAAGAATCCTTGATGATACAATGAAATCATCACCCAACCATCATGGATCATGAGGTTTTTTAAACAAGTGTCTTTCATTTCAAAATTCCCAATGCATATCCGAACACCACATTGGTATATGGTACATGATTCGTTAAAACCTAAACCAATGATCATACTATGATCTGAAGAATTGACAAAGAGCATACCTATTCCTGTATAACCCAAGACACCATCAAGTCATCATATTTATAAACTTATGAACTATAGTGGTTCCCACCATAGGTTTTACCATTTAAAGGTAAATTTTGAGCTACGATACTCCATCATTGGAATAATCTGACCACACACAACACAACCATTCTAATGATGTTGACAATGTTATTTCCTCAAAATTAAAATAAAATGACATCTGTGGACATAATATAGTTCTTATTTGATAGAAATAGTAGAATTATGATCAACCAAACAAAAAATTGGTCAAACAAACATTCCATTAATGACACAACTGACATTTAAATTACACCGATTATACACTAATGGAATATCTAAAATGGTTCCTCACTAACCGATTTATATTTTATTCATTAAGAGTAAGAATTTCGATCCACAATAGACTGACATTTCCCAAAATTAAAATCCTAGAAGATCCTCATAACACAAACCAAAACATGATTCCTTCCTCAAGCGACCTCTCTTTTTCATCGACCACATCCACTAATGTCTATAAAAAGATTCTGATGACATCACAATCCCAAATGCTCACAATCAACTATCATGCCTTGACATGAACATGATTATAAAGATGATCTGAACAACATGTATTGACACCCTTAAATAAAACTATCTGAGCCAAAATAATGTTTGGGGTGACCACGGAATCCTGCACTAAGAACCAAGGATCTCAAAAAAGGAATTCCATACTCTAGTGTTCAAACGTGAGATGTTGATACAAGAAAAAAAAATCCGATCATCAGGAAAACTACCTAATCCCATAGTTTCATCCACCATGTGATCAGGTAAAAAAATTGATATTTTCTATGAGTCCATCCAAGGAGTTCCAACTCGGGAACCAGAGTATCACTAAGGAAAAACCATTACTCAATAAAACCACACTTATAACATGAAACAATGAAGGTGTCTAATTATCAAGCCTAGTGCCTTTAAACTTTAGTGTGGCATAAACAAATGCTCTCTTAGTGTAACGAGATGATGTCAATATAGGGATCAAGATTTTCACAAACAAGATTACACTAAGAGGTAATTATGAGTTACGAAGGAGACCAAATACACACCCATAAAACCCAATATTAGGTGCTTGGTATGGTTTACATCCAACCATACCCAACAATTGAAGGTAAGAATCGCCAAACAACCAATGGTCGACTTCTTTTAAGATAAAATTAGGATTTACCTATAGAAACATATCTACAATCCAACAACAATTACCTTACCACATGAGGCATATTATTCACACATAAGCACAACCAACAAAGTCCATCCATAACTAATGTTGTTTTCAAATATTTTATAAATAACCAACAATTCATCATTGTTCTGCCTCATAAACAGTATCATGACTCAACACCTTCCATCCCCAAGGGCATTCAAAAGTGGTACTAACTATTTCCTAATGGAACATTAATATAGTGTTTCATCTTCTTGAAGGGAACTAAATTACCCATATTTTTGTGACACTCCCAACATTAGTACCTCTCTTACCATAATATCTACTAAAAAGGGACTCATCCTATGAAACATGCACCATTGAACTCTGACTGTGGGTCCAATATGTGGCTACCATTCCATTACAAAGATTTACCCCAAAAATACATATAACCTAGTTTTTAAAAATCATGATTAATCATATTTTCCTTAGGTGTACATTAGATTCCCCTACAAATAATGTTTTCATGCACAATAGAATTAGGAATTAAAGAAAAAAAAACTGACAGGTGTTTCAGAATTCTATATCCTTTTTGAACCTCTTTCTCAGTCATTGGGACAAGTTAGATCTCTGATAGCATCCATTTGGCTCTACCTATGTTATAACCTATGATTCAAGATCAACTGTTCAAGGATTAGATGATTTTCACCGAACTCAATTGTTATATGTACCATTTTTTATCAACTCCATGGGTATTGTGTGTATCGATGCACACTACCCAATGGTTTCACAAGAAAATTGGAACATCCTTTAACACTACCTATAAGCTTATTAGCCCTATGAATCACCATTTAAGATATCACATTCAGAATATTTAATGGGGATTTTTATTTCCCCATTAAAATATTAACCTGGATGTTGATACATGAGTCTCCCTTCAGAAAAAAGTAGAAGAAAAAGGGTAATAGAACCCACTATGTGGCTATCTAATCCCTACGCATGTCCAAACAAATGAAACTGAGCATTACCTAATGTTAAATATTTTACAAATTTTCAAAAAAAATTATCACCTATTAATAAAAAGGAGTCACATTGAAAAATAGTGGTTATATGTAGGGTAAAACACATGTATATTACCACTCGTTAGAGAACTCATGATATTGTTTTATAAGGCATTAATTTTTATGATTGAGGTACCATCCTCAATAATAAACCTTTCTGATGAAAAAAAATCCATACACCCTTCAAGGAGGACATGAATGAATTCTCCATATACTGAGGGGAATTTCCATTATGTTTATGTTATAAAATAAAAGGCATATTGATAATAATCACATTCTCGCTTCAACGCAACATTCATGAATGTTTACAATTAACCTCACACAAGGGATGAAGCTAAGAACATCACTTAATATTAAATTTTAGGGAATTAATAAAAAATTATTTTCTTTAACACATCAAGGATTATATTTAAGGAAAATAAAATACTAGTCATAAAGAAAAATCATCTATCATATTATGTTTCTAAGGCTGGTTGGGAAAATAGGGAAGTTAAAATTATCTTCCTTTTAACAATGAATTATTTAGTTGACATCCATTCATATTTATTCCATTTATCACATAACCATCATATTAAAAACGATTATTTTATTAATAACCTTTCCCAAATAACATAGTTAAATAAAATTACCATTTAAATATATAGAGAAAATCACTCTATATGTTTCCAATTTCATTTAAATTAATTAATTCATCAAATTTGTACTGATCAAAACTAGAAAATGGTCATTTATTAATTAAAGTTGGAAAAAATAAAGTATTATTGCATCAAATGATGATATGTACTTCTATATAGGCTTATGTAAGTGCATTAAATGACCATCACAACCTGGTACAATTATACCCTCATGGGGTTTAGTATTAGGTATAAAAAAAAATAATACCTACTAGTGTCCGAATACTCTATTTATACGTTCAACTAAATGAAAACATCATTTTATTTTAAACAATATTATTTTTTAAACACTCGTAATGGGTTTAATTTATATGTACAAGATCCATGACCGAACTACATGGGTAAAGTCAAGATTATCTCATAATAAATATTCCCCATCTTACCTACTTGGGTCCGGTTGTGTACTTAGGTAATTGATAATATGGGTTATCATTCCCAATGAATTAAATTAATGGTCCTTATGAGGGAATAAATTAATTTAATAGTCAAAATGTAATAGAATTCACATTTAGAAAATAGTTTCTATAGATATATATTGTATGATAATAATGATGGTTCTATGAGATAGGTCACCATTTAAAATTTATAAAGCTCCGATACAATTCATTGATTTCAATTTGTCTCACATTCAATTCAAACAAATATGGTTCATCCAATGAACCTAATGGTTCATGGATCAAAAATTTTATGTTTGGTTTTTAAAATAGAATATCACCATCCATCTATGCAGGAAAACAACAATTAGGTTGTTGTTGAAATTTTATTTAACCCACTTTTGAATTGTAATTATATCAGCGTAGGAGATCAAAAGTAGTCAACAAATTAAACTTGATCACTAAGCCTATGGGAATGGAATATTAAGACAAAGAACATTATTTATTCACCTAAACATGGTAAGACAGTATTTAATTAGGGGAAAATGCGCCAGCATGGGATGCAAGAAAAACGTGATCTATAAGTTACAGAAAATTGCTATATAGGTAAGCATATTAGATAAATCACACATCATAGTAAATAAGAAATAATTCTAATAAATTTTGATTTAATGTATAAAACTATGTATTATATTAAAATTATTAACATGGTATATAACAAAAAAAATTCACACATGTCACAACAAAAAATTTCAAACAATTGAGCTGTGTAACCTATATAGAATGAAATTTTCATGGCATGTGGATTTCAATGTGCCTATAATGTTTCATGAAATTTTAATTCATTATATATCAGTTCAAGGGTAGGATGATATAAATATCATAAATTAGTAATTACTATAATGTACTCCACTCACTCAAGTTGAAATCATATTCAACTGTAATATAGAATGAGACTAACAACAATTCCATCCCTGTATAATTGATATTAACACCATGTATGGGTTGACCACTCCCAGAAATGGATATTTATGAAGCACTAAAACATTTTGTGTATCCAGTATACAAATACCAAAATAATAATATAATGGAAAAGAAGTCTCAGATACCAATTGGTAACATCCTATCAGGAATGACTACTAAGTCTAAAGTCAATCCAGTCGCCACATGGCCTCATGTCTGCCTCCCTGTTTTCTAGTGTCTTATCACTAGTATTGTTGGTATAATAGTGGTATGGGGGAGAATATACACTTGTTTTCATAGTATAATAACTATATACACAAGTTTAAATCCATAGATAATTAATGACATACTAACTAAACAAGATAGATAAGAAGAAGGCGAAGGTAATAACTTAATGAAACTGACCATTGTAAAAAATAAGTCGATGAATTCAAATCCTGGTGAATCTACATGATATGTTAGTAAACAGAATATATATATATAATATAGTAAAGAAAAAAAATGTAAAATTACCAATTGATAACTCCATGAGAATCCTATGTACTAACTCATTCTTGTGCTCCTAGGCTCCCATGTACAAGAACAACACAAGAAATCATCCAAGGACATCTGAAAGAGAGATCTTCTTGGGTACCCCAATGAAATGGTATCCTGAGAAGGGTTTGAGATGCAACCATTTATGGTGTCTAATGTGTAATAAAGATTTTGTAAATAAATAATATCCATTTGTATGAAAAAAGTAAGTCAAATATGATTATAAATTAATAAATCATTGAGGTTTCCCCCAAGACTCCTTACAAATATTACCTTCTTTTTTATAATCAGTAATATGTATTCCAATTTTGGTTCTATGTATATATGATGTATTGTTCTAAAGGGTCATCAAATCTATGTATCATGGAAGGTTCATTCCCAAGAAAGTGATTTGTCTTGAAAGATACATCCCTGGATTCATTTAATTATCCACGAAAATTTAAGTAAAATTTGAATCTCTTGTATGTAATTAAATGGAATACTAGGTCTTTCCAAGGATAACCATATAAATAAACCCATGTATCACACCAAGAATGTAAACATTATCCAAAACCGTAGAATTCTTCAAATGGTAATCCATTAATTAAATCCAAGGAGTCACTCTATGAATAAAGTAAGGCATGTCCCCTTGGATTATGTACCTAGTATCTCACAAAGGGGTCTAAGTGTCACTCGTGGAATGGTGTAATACAATTTCCACCAAGCCCATCCATGAGTTATCCCTAGGGAACTAGTATCACTTATATATAGCTAAGCAACACAAACATTTATTCCATCAATGATATAGCATGTATCACCCACAACATATAAAGACTAATTGACCCATGATTCCGTCCATGTAATTTAGTAAAAATAAATTCAAATATCTATCATGCCATAAAAAAACAGTTATTTATTTTACATTTTTCACCAAAGAGGACATATATACATCCATTCTTTATAATAGAAAAGGTGATATCTAGGAGGGATACATATTTAAGAAAGAAATATCACAATTAATGACTACAAAAGGAGTGGGTCAAACCCATTAATCATTTAAATTTCAAAATAATAATTTCCATGTACTATGAATTCAACAAATACAAACAATGAACCATTAAACATATCATTTTTTGTATTATAAGACATCACACCTCAATGAGGTTTTTATTAGAAATCATGGTATTTTATTTAAGAAATTAATTTAATTCAACTTCATTAATTTCATAAGATAAAACAATTTAATATACCCAAATGTAAATCCGAATATATGTCACCAATAAATTCATTTCATTTTAACTCATCCACCAAAAGGGTGGTCCTATTGTAAACTATACAGAATATTTTAATATGAAATAATAAGATAATTCTCCCAAAGGGGTGGTTTAGGTTGAGGATCTAACCTTTAACCACATAGATAAGTGTCTATATAACATTACAAGGTGGTCTATGAATTTAATTTCATGTATTTGATAATTTAGAGGCAACACCTAAGAAGTCAGGAATACAGAATTGACATTATTATATAATCACTAATGCATTGAAGGATGTGCTATAATCCACCTAAATCATTCTTAAGATGACCCATTAATCCATATCAAGACTTGGATTAGACTAGTTCATTATAAACTGAAGAAAAAAATGATCATCCTTAAAATATGGAAAATAACATGTAACATGATAACTTTTTTGATAGAAAAAGAAACCAAGGAAGTAAGTAAGAGGATTCATAGACATACTGAGAGCTGTCCAATGCAAATGACGACACTCAAATCAGACAATATATGAGAGATATTTATCCACCGCTTTGAGAGGATAGAAGGTGCTTAAGTGGGACCACCTGGTGTGCATGAGGGATGAAGAAAAGAGGAATGAAAATAAATAAGGATGGACAATCATTTTGTTACTTTCTGGTATCATTAATGAGGTGTAGGGTTTGGCCACATGGTTGGCCAAACCATGAACCAACCCTAAAAGATACACTGCCCAAAAAAAGAGTTGGCATAGTTTATGCCACTATTTTCGAAATTTTTCACAAACAATGCGTTTCCCATCAGTCCAACAACTACTAATGGTTGCATATCCATGCGTCCTAGTGCACACTATTTGAAAAAAAAATGTGTGACACTCTTAGAATTACTGAGAAGGTCTCACGATTTCTTCTAGAGGCCCGCATGGTTTTAGAAAAATCGTGAACCCTATGCAGTTTCTCCTATTTTAGATGTTTTAGAGCTTGATGATCTCGAAACACACTGGGACACTATAGGAACTCATTGAGTCCTAATAGAAGCCTAAAAATATATTTAATCATTAAAAATAACATAAATTTATTCTAAATCATCCCTTATAAGAGGATAGTCTACCAAACAATGCAATTCAAATTATTTTAGAATTTCATATGGTCCAAAAAAACACGAGATTATGCAGTATTTGTGTTCACCAATGAATAATAAGCTGAATATGAAGATTTAATTTAAACTCATGTGGCTTATGGGATTAGATATATTGGAATCATATGATATTAAGTATAATGTTATTTATGTAGCATTAAATGGAGGATGAATAGTAGAAACTTCTCTACATCCCACATCAATGATTACATTTATTGAGAAATACTAAATAAGTAATCTAGTTCCTACTGTTTTATTGATCCAGAGTACTAGGGTCGGTATAAGGACACAAATCACACACACATATGGGGAGATCCAACCTTGCTACCCATTTGATCACCTCTGTGTGCACCCTACAAGACTATACACCAAACAACACATACCTCGCAATATATTCCTGATAAGGCTTTCAGGATGGATCCAACATTGTGATCTTGTCTCCCAAAATGTGTGGTTGAGCTGGGATTATTATTATCTGGGGCAAGCCAAATATTTTAAATGTTCCACCCAATAAATACATAGAAATTAAAAATAATGTCACTTACTCAAATTCCATCTTTATCATGAAAATATATAAGAATAATTTTCCTGGTCTTCATAATGTAATACTCATCATAAAAAAACATATTAATATATTTTTCATGGATGCTTAATTTTTCAATGAAATTATGTCTTAAAAAAGAACATGAAATAATGGAGTTTTGGAAGTCATATTCATCTCCTCATAATCCTAATTTTAATCCATTTTCATTATCTAATTCATTTTTCACATGTTTTTGACAATTTAGTGAAGATAAATAATCTTCATATTTAACAAGTAATGTTTCCCCATAACTATATCCTATTCTATCAAGTTAATCCATAACAATCCTCCATGAATCATCACTTCATACCCTAATACATATTAGCTTATTAATGATAAATTTATCCTAATCACAATAATATCACCCTTTGTATTTTTTGTTAACATCAACACATTACATTTAAGTCAATATGCATGTGCAAACATTCTCCCCATTTTAGAAAATAAAATCCAATGGATTAGTGGGTTTATTCTCATTTTTCCTCTAAAACATGTTCTCCTCCATTTTAATTTTAGATTTTGAACACTTCTAAGAGAGGGATGAAATTTCATTGTTCTATTAGTAAATTTACTTTAGTTACTAAAATCTAGGTCTACATTGGCTAACATGATGTATAAAATAGGAGAGATATGAACAAGGTTCACAATTATGTCCATATAATAAATTTCATGTGAAATCAATTTTAAAATTCTTAATTATTCTTATATGGATTGGAAATATTCATATTTATCAGTGAAATATTAAATCCCACACAAACATCGACAATCATATAAAAAATTTCATGTTCAAGAATATAATTCCCACTTATCCTCATTGTTTCACTAACAACGAACACCCCCTAATTTATATAATTATTAAAATTAATATTTACGGATGAAAGTGTTTTTGGAATACCTTATATTCTAAATTTATAAATCAATTTCAAAGTTATATGTTCTCTTCGTAGTGATGATTTAATAGATTTAACTAATAAATAAATCCCATTATGGGATACATCCATCTCATTAAGTTCCAAGATTTTTAGAATAGTAGAATATATATAAATATATAAGGGAACAACGAGGGACATTATTTTTATTTAGGAGTAGAATTTAGTCGATGAACTTCATCTCTTACAAGGGACATTCGTTTCCCCCAATTTTAGTATGGGGTTTATTTGGACTCAGATTTTTATTTTGAGTCTCATTTACTTGAATATATTTCTTCTTCCCATTAAATTCATTGTGTGAAATATATTTTTCTATTATATTAATTTGAGAATGTGAAGGCTTATGTTATTTCATTTTAATTTTAAACAGGTCCATCTTTCTTGAAAGTAACATCAACCATTTGTTAGATACAAGTCCAGACATGTTTAACCTTTCACAGAATACATTTTCATTATTAAATATTATATTTATAGATAACATCTCAAGGGTTTTTACTCCATATTAATAATAAACATGATTTCTTTTGGATTTATCATTTTTATCGACATCCTCTAATAATTTTTCAATTTTCAATTGATTTCCAAAAAAACTATGCGCTCTTTATTAATGTTCTAAGTCTTCTTAGAATCTACACATGACTTGAAATGATTTTTCTTTTGAATCCCATTCCCTTTAACTTAATATGGAATATCTATTTATAGTAATATCAATAATTTTATAGTTTTTTTTCACTTCTACTTACAACTCCCAGAAACTTCTTCTAAGCAGTCATATTTATTCAGAATTAAATCTTATATATATTTCCTGTCCCAAAATTCATTCCCAAAGAATATATTCTCCTATTTATACCATGAATCCCCCTAGATTCATGTAATTTTACTATAAATTACATGTTATACTATTTAATGTTGGTTTTGAGACTATATCACTCACAACACTAGAAATACCATTGAACCAAAATTTTCAACCTTGATACGTATTTTTCCCATACATTTTATGTTTTTATACTTAATCGAATGGAGATAAATTTTTTCTAAGAATTTTTTATTTTATTCACTCAGTTATCTCTTATGTTGCTGTATGAAAGGGTCATTCATTATTCTTCTTGGTGATACATTGTTTAACAATATTCTTCTTTGGTTCACATCTCATGAATAACTTCTCACCTTGTTTAATTTCTTTCTTCCCTTTTATATTTTCTTATATTCACATTATAAGATTATTTTTTCATGTATTGTACTTACCATCACTAATCATAATGGTGACCACTTATGTTGTAATACAAACATAAATATTCAATACATTCAAATAATTGTTTGTATATAAATTTATTTTATATGTATTTACCTTCACAAATGCATGTCCTAATTTATCTTAAGATTTCTCTCCCTAAATGCATGAATTATATTATTTTAAGGAATATTCATGTTATGGAAACATTCTAATCCCCTGTGAAAGACTCATAGAAATACAAACAATGTTAAATGAATCTCATTATATTCTTTTTTTGTCCATTCTTCCGAAATTTCACATATTGGGAAATATTTTATTTTTGGGTGGAATCACCACCAATATGGGAACTTCCTACGGAATAAATTTTTAAAATTAATATCACATATAAAATTTGTTTCATAGGATTATCAATATTTTCACAATCCATACATTCCAATAAGTTGGTTTAGAACCTGTACCAACTTTTGAAACATCATTAATACATAAAATTGTATCAGTGTTATTAGATACTTTCTAATAGGAGTATGTCTATTTTTAGTCAGTGGATGATCAAATTATCTTCATGGATTTATGATACATAATGAAAACATATGTGGGTGAGTATCTTTTCCATCTATATAGTAATTTTCAAATTATAGTGATTCATTATACTTTTATATCTTTTCCCTCTCTAAACACTTCATTTTACGGGTGTTCATTTTATCCTCAAATTATCTTTACTTGTCTTACTAATGCACATTCATATTATTTATTTTTTCTTCATCGATTTTTCATGATTTGGGAAAATAATGTTCGTGAGTTATTACCATGTTTTTTTATCCTCTAATTGAGTATCATAGGAAACCATAAAATTAATTTAGATTTTTTAAAGACAATCAAATGGATCTATAAAAAATATTTCAATGAATTATTTCTCTAAAAATTTTATTATCAATTAATAAATATAATCATCATAAATTTCATATCAAAAAGATATTTTTTCCCACATTACTTTAACAGGATTTTTGGGAGTGTTGGATATGCCAATATTTTTATCCAATGCCTATTCCATTGCATTAACAACATATTAAAGCTATATTTTTTCATCTTTAAGACCCTTGAAACCTTTAGAAATATATTTTACATCATATTTGGAAAATTTAGTCAAATGGTATTAGATTATAAAATTAATATCACTAAGTAATACAAAATAGTCATAGATTTAACATAATTCATTAGAATAATCCTGATCAAAATAATTATTACAGCATTCACCAACTTTTCTACATTCAGTTAGTGGTGTATTTTCCTTTACTATAAGATTAATATTAATATTCATTTCATATCATTTCATTTTGTGATTTTATGTTTTTGGTAGAAATATATCGATTATTAAACTTATGAGTAACCTCCATTTTCTCTATCTAAGGTAGGCCACTCTTTTCCTGAAATAAAAAATTTATAAAAGCTCACATGGATATTTTAGGGGAAACTTTAATCTGGTTACAATTAAAGAACCCTAGGTAGAATTGACTACTAATATGGGATGGTGAATCAGTCGTTTACATTGACAAATTATTTATTTTAATTTCATCCTCTTAAAAGTATTAAAGTCCTCATTCCACTTATTGATATCTCATAATCTCACGTAATATATAGAAATAATTATAGAGAACACATCACACAATATTTATAAGGTTATGTATAAATACCAACTCCTTTCCTAGTTTTAACCCCCCAAAATGTATTATCCCCTGTAATATTATTATCAACCACAATTTATTAGGCCAAAATTGGTTATACACCCAATTAATTGATCCTCCAATTGATCTAGGTTATACTGCCTTCAAATCCAACTCTTCAACCTTATTTGGTTGTGCCCCTGACCATCTTCCATTCTTCTAAAACATCTTCCTTTACTAGTTATACCCACAGTCACTATAACCTTATTCATCGATGTTTGGACCATTTGAGATAAATTTCTAATTCTTCTGGTAGCCTAAAAAACAACTGATATAGATTCTCCACAAAATCTTCCTTGATCAACTAGGAAACTTTTGTATACATTGAGAACCTTTGTATATGGGGTTTAGCTATATAGATATTGATCAAATTATCATGATATTAAGTTGATGATTATATCACCAATAGTCAATCAAAATTATTGCATAATGATTCTTGTACCTATGTAATGATGTTTGAGCCTCAAATAAATTTGAATATTTGGTGCACATAACTTGTCTAATATTATTTTTGAGACAATATACATTAACAATTTGAACTCACTTTCTCCTTAAATTATCAATTCAATTCATGTATTCATACAATAATTCATGGTGCATAACCATTGCACAATACCCTTTATCATTTTCATAATTTTATGTACCTTCTCAAATTAATTATTTTATCTAAAAATATCTCATTAAACCCATTAAACATCTTCCCTGATCTTGCTACCAATCCATTGATGTTTTACAATGTTGGTGGATAGGGTTCAAATAATGAATGGATTACAATCAACATTATTCTTCTTCCTCCTTCTCATGACCATCTAGGGTTCACGTTATCTATATTCAATCAAGGTCACTACTTTCATATAAGATGTGAGTATGTTTCATGATATATGAATAGATATTCATTATTGGTCTTTACATATTCTAGTGGGTATGAGATGTCTCTCCCCCTAATGTATAGGATTTACATGAAGGAATCAAATGAACCACTTCATCCACCATCATGTGAAAAGTGTTGTCAAATGGTGTCATATACGTCTATTTATGATAGATATAAGTCTTTTAGTTTTATTCATCATGATATAAAGTGTTTCTATATGACCATTATGTGACATGTCTTGTATATGGGTTTCATTTCAAATAAAATTTCATGTGAATTATTTCTTCCTTTTTTGAATAAATCAGATAGATTATTACTACCTTGACATAAAGAGTTTACATGGATTATCTAGATTATGAAACACAATATTAATCTTTATATTTATAACTCAAATATCAAACAAGATCGACTTCCACTTCACTATTTTTTATGTCATGTTGCAGACTCATTAAATACTCCCAAGGAATTTGGGATCTTAGTTCTATTTTAAATTTTAAAAATATCATCCTCTTCATGATCTATAGTGAATTCTCAATTCATGTGATATATTCACATGATCAATTAATTGATCATGTGACACCATGGTGATTCATGTTATCAACCTCTTGATCATGTAATTCTCAAATGAATTATTTATTGAAAGATATCAAAATATTCTAGTAATATATGGTACTAATAATATCACATTTATCTGATGGAAACTTTCATTTTTTTCATGAGATGATGTCATAAATTCCTTAGTGTTCATGCGATGTTGTTGGTGATTTTCATTCTTTCTTATGAAAAATTAAAATTACGTTTAGATTTATGTGATCATCTCATCAAGTGGTCAATTGATCCATATATAATCACATTATTTATTTATAAAAACAACTCATGCGCAATGATTATCCTTACCCAAATCAAGTTCTATCGATAAATGATTCATGTAAGAAAATGACTATTTTCATGTTCTTCTAATCAATTGAGTTATATAATTCTCATAGGATAATCAGTATAAATGGAAAATAATGTTACTGTAACATTTCTGATATGTTTATGTTGTTTCTTCATTACAATATGTTTGAAGATGATGATTTCATTTATACTTATGTGCTGGAGGAGATCAGACTTCCATGAATCATCTGATTAAATGACCATTGTTTTTTTACATATCATTAAAGGGTTGATGAATAATGAACCACTTATCATCATACCAAGTCATATTTTACATCATATGATACTCACATAATAGGTAATACAATTCCAACTATTCATTTTATCCATAACACCGAGGACATGTCATATACACAAGGCATATACATATGGGGAGGGTTGACTCGCTTGCCTTTATGTGCACCCTGTAGGCCTATACACTTGACCACTACCACACCCCCTCTTCCAAATGTCATTGATTATAGACTGGATCCTTTATTGTGAGTTATCCATCCAAAATTATGGCCAATATAGTATTCTTTCTATCTTTGGTCTGGTCATAAATTTTGTTAAATTTCATAGTACAAATACATAAAAATTCACCATAATTTCACCAACTCAAATTTCTTCTTCATCAGGAAAATATATAAGAATTAAATTCATATCCATCATAATTTAATACTCCTATTAAAAAATATATGAATATATTTTCCATGGACACCTGATTTTCATAGAATATACATGATCAAAAAGTAGACAGAATAATGGAATTATGAATGGCCATCATTGTGTCTTAATCATTCTAGTTATAAAAAATAGAATTATATAATTTTATTTTTAACATGTTTTTTACAATTAATAGTAGATAAAAAATCATCACATTTAACATGGATAGTTTATAAGGAATGAATTCCTATTCTATCAAGTGATTCCTTAATTATTTTATAAGAGTCATAAATTTTTCTTCCAACACATATTCACTTAATGGAAACAAATGAATCCTTGTCTCAAAAAATAAAATTGAATAAATTATATTGTGTTGAATAAAAGGATAATAATTTTTATTTCAAACCAAACCAAAAAAAATATCCTTTTAAATACTTTAGTATGTGAATATGAAATTAAATAGTTTTTTTAATAAAAACATTACATAGATTTAATAATATATATGATATATTTCTAGGTTCAAAATTATTTTATAATATGAATTATATTATTAATTTAATATATATTAAATGTATAAAAAATCAATAAATATTCATTTCATTTTTTATTAATATAATTTCATAAAAATTGCAGTTTTGTAAAATAATTATTTTATACTATTCAACAAAAAATATATTATTTCAACCAAATCTAAAATATCATTCATACGATAATTTGGAAATGATGGAATAAGTTAATTTTCCATTAAATTTAGAGAATTTTTTAATTTAGGTTTTACTCTGAATCCTGAATAAATCCATGTGAATTATGTTGTAGTTTCATTAGAATAAAAGTATTACATACTATAATTAAATATTGGGTGATATATTCTGCCCCCTATAAAAATTCCATGCATGATATTTCTAGAATCTCACCTCATGAATAGATGTGCGTAGTCATTCATCATAACTTATTCATGCACCCACATCACCTATTATATCTTATGATATCTCCAGAGTACCATTTCCATCTGATTGGTCAAATTCCTCAACATTGGTTCTTAATTTTCCAGAATAAATAAAATCACTTCAATGTAATATGAAATTAGTTTCAATTATATTTTCTCAAAAGTGAGAACATATTTCAAGTTTGGAATTTAATTCTTTAATAATGAGTTATGGAACACATCATGAATATTAGAAATTCTCAGTTTCATTTACCAATATAAAAAACAAAGCTACCATTTTTTTAGAACATCAGAAGGCACGATGTAGCTAAGATATGTCTTCTTTTCCATTCCAAATCATACAAAACAATTTCATAGAGATACCTTCAAGAAAAAATTTTCACATAAATAAAATAATAAATCTATACATTGGTTTTATACATAACTCTTTTGATTACATTGAGAAAATTTGATATAAATTTGAATAGTTGTCACATTAATCATTTCTTGATCAATAATTTATAGTCTTAAAATATTATTTACCACTAGAATCACCCCAAAACGTATTATATGAAATAATTTCTCATAAAATGATTCATATGGTCCCATTTTAATTCCTAAATGGATGATATTATTATATAAATATTTTACCAATGGTAAATATTAATCCAACTTTACATTAATGTAATGTGATAATGACCACAACATATTTTCTAGTGTCTAGATATATATATTAAAAATGTTCTATATTTCTGAGGGTGATAAAAAATTATTAAAAAATATTGGTGTTAAGATACTTCTAAATGAGTTTCTATATTTTCAATTTAAACCATTGGTTAATATGATATATAATCCAAATAAGTAAACCATTATGTCTCACCAAATTAGTAATATAGTTTTGTTTGAGGCAATCAAGAGGTAGGCCATCAAATATAGAATGTAAATTCATCTATTTGGTATAGAGATCAATAATAACCCATACAGAATCATTATTTCCTAGATAAATTGGTAATCCTGTGAAACATTATATAGTAATATCACCCCATTTTAGAAAAGGAATAGGCAATATATTATAACTCATTGTGGATAAAGTATCTCATCATTTAACTATATTCAAATCAGCCATATTGGTATATAATAAAAAAAATTTATATTTCTTATTATTCCATTAAAATTGATGCTTCAATTCGTAAAAAAATTGGTCTGCCCAGATGTATAAGGAATGTTGAGCTATTATTTAAAATTAATAATTCTATTATTACATTAGGCATAGATAAATCATATCCTCTTTCTGAAAATTAATATTCTAACTTCATAAATTAAGTATACAACATTTTTATCATTCCCAATATCAATTTAATTTTAAATATTAATTTCATCTAGTTGGAAAAATTTTATTCTCTATGAAAATGATTGTTTTCAAATCTTTTTGATTAGATCTTTTGATTTTCCTTAATTATTATCATATCCACCTTTACCAAATCCACTAATATAGGATCTTTATCAACACCATTTTATTCATACTACCCTGATATTTTTTAACCAACATATCATCATCTTTTTTGGACATCAAATGTTTGTAGTTTATTGAGATATCATAATCCTTGAGTAATTATTGTTGTATCATTTTCCTCATATTAAGTTATTTCTATGATAATATATATTTCAACCTTTTATAATCCATATATATATTTCTCATTTTTCCTTGTAAATGTAGGGCCTCTATATATTCAATAAAAACATTATAGATTCCATCTAAAGATCTTGGGATGGATAACTGAATTCGGATATCTTTAACTACTATGATTCATATGAAATAGATCTATCATTCTGTATATAGATAACATCCAAGTCCCTTATTTAATGCATCACTATTAAAAAAATCCATCTATACATGATGGTAAATTTAATATTAGGTTGTTGACTTGTATTTTATTGAATTATTAAAAACCTTTTTTTATTATAACTATATGAACATAAAACCTTTGTGTGTCAACATTGATAGTGTGTTAAATAATTGAGAAATAATTTTAGTAAATAGTTGATAGTAACCTCCTAATGCAAATATAATATATACCACAGCTAAATTAGTTCCTTTTTTCCATTTCATCACATTCTTTATAAAGGACCAACTGAAATTCTATCATTTCTATAAATATATATCCATGAAAATTAATTTCTTGAAGTTGTAATTTTAATTTAAAAAATTATTAATATTAATTATTTTATATAAGAGTCTTAATAATGCTTCAAAAATGCCATGTGTGATCGTCATATATTTTATACTATATCATGATATCATAAATAAATAAATAAATAAATAAAATTGTTTTGATAATCCTAGAATACTTGATTAATAATATCCATAAAATAATAGGCTGTATTTTTCTATCCAAAGGGAAATACTGTATAATTGTAATGTCCATATCTTGTTCAGTATATTGTATTTGTAATATAATTATTCATTACTCATATCTTATGATTCCAAGAAAAACTATCAATCATTTAGAAATAATTATCTCCTTATATTGGATAAAATAATTCATAAATATAAGTAATAGTAAAAATTTTCGTTGTGGAAATGGAATTAATTTTACTACAATAGATGAAAAAATTCATATAACCATCTTGTAAAGACCCGTAAAATTCAAGGGAAATTTTTTCTTAATTTTCTTTGGAATTTTACAAGAGCGCGGTTTCTGACGGCACCTGATTCTGAGGCCCGGAGTGCCCGGAATTAATTTCCGAAGTTTGGCTCGGGTACGTTCAGTGAACGAAAGAGCGGGATTTCCTAACTTTTGATCCGGTGCTCGGAATTGAAATCCGAGGACACCGATGAACTCGTAGCGCCGATATTCGCTTAAGGAGACCTTTCCCGAAGTTGCGTTTGCCTAGGAGGAGATGTTTAATTTTCTGGATGAAATGAAGAGTAAAATAAATTTGTTATACAATATTTATTTTATTTATCTTCTTAAGTGGTTATATCCTAAGTGTGGAAGTTTGGGTGGAATCACAAGTTCCTAACTAACCAAGTGAGGATTAAGGTGAGGTGGGGCCCACACGAGCCCCAACCCTTCACCTTCCCCTTAACTCTCTTCTACCCCCTTAAACTCCCTTGCACTTAATGTGCCAAAACCCCTCAAATTCCCTAACTCCCCTCTCTCCCTCTTAAAGGCTTGACAACTTAACTTTTAATTAATTATACAACTCATGTATAATTAATAAGTGAGTTTAATTTTGAGTTTTTGAAATTCAAACTCTTGAATTCCAAAGGTTGGGTTGTGTTAATAAATTAAGTGTAAGCTTGATTTATTTTTGGGTTAGTTCCTTTGTTACTTGAGAGGATTGGGAGAATCATTGAGAGACTTGAAGATCTTCTTCGTCTTCGACGAAGAACGTGAAGAACGGTTCTTCTCCGACAAAGAACATCGATCCCACGACCATCGAGACTCGGCGTCCCGGATTCTTCCGTCTTCATCTTCCTCCTCGACAAGGGAGAAGTCGCCGACCGTGGTAATCATCGCCAACGACAACGTACCTCTCTTCTTCGTCTTAAGCGACAAGTGAAGAGACGTCGTTCCCTCCTCGGACGCACCCCGACGTCCACGGAATCTACGTCCGACGCCGCGACGCCTTCCTCCGCGATAACCGACGTGTGACGTCAATTTTCAAGGTAGGGGGTTTGTCCTTTTTAAATTACATGTTTTCATTCCCTCGAACATGAAAGAATAATCCGTTGGGCGTAGTTCCAAATTTTATTAAAATTTGTGAAACATTCATTGTTGTGTTTATACGATTGGCCAACTGATATCGTTATAACGGGAGGAGACCGGACCGCACGAACACGGCCGATTCTCCTCCCCCTTCTATTCTTTCGTGTTAATTTATCGGAGACAGCGCGGTGTCGTCGCAACCGCGCAGGAACAAAAGAATTAATGGCCAGAGCGAGCTGCGACGAAGAAACGCGGTGCCGACGCACCGCGTCGTTGTTTACGAAAGAGACCGCGGCCGGAGACGGGCCGCGGCAGAACAAGGAGGCGACCGGCGGCCAGCCGGCGGCAGAGATCGGGGAAGAGCCGCGGCTACGGCCGCGGCGGAGAAGAAGAAGGCGGCCGGCCGCGCCGGCCGCCGGTTTGGTTAGGAGGCGGGACCCGCGGTCCCGCGTGAGAAAGAAACGGCCGGCCTTAGGCCGGCCGAGATCCGAAAAAAGGGGGGGTTTACACCACCCCCCCCCCCCCCCCGCGTGTGGCACATGCACGGCCCCCTGGCCGCGCCGCCACCGGCCGGGCCGGGTCCAGCGGACCGCGTCGGATCCGGGTCGGGTCGACCCGGTTCGGGTCAGACCAGGGGGGGTCGGGACGGGTCGGCCCGGACCCGGACCCCCCGTTTTCGAGACGACTTCGGTCTTTTGGCCATAACTTGAGCCACGGACCTCCGATCGATGAACCGTCTGCGGCAATGCGATCCTTGGATCGAGACGGTCGTTTCGGTATACTATACTCAAGGCGCACCTTCTTTTTCGGGAGCCTACGTGGTTAAAACTCCGTAGTTAAGCGTGCTTGGCTTAGAGTAGTGATCAGGATGGGTGACCTCCTGGGAAGTTTCCCAGGGTGGGTGTGAGACGGAAAGGCTGATATCTTTCAGACTGGACGTCCGATTGACGAACCGTCAGCAACGATGCGATCCTTGGATCGGGACGGTCGTTTTGGTTTATTACACTCAGGGTTTTGGAACACTTTGGGTTCGGCCGGGTTGATTCGTGCACGAAACTAACCGGGCCTTCGGAGCGGAAACGCTCATATCTTGAGCTACGGACGTCCGATTGACGCGCCGTCAGCTTTGTTGTGTTCCTCTTAGTGAGACGGTTCTTTTGGCATACTCCGCCCGAGGTTTGGACGCAGGTGGTGTAAGGTCGGGTTGGTTTTGCCTTAAAAACCAACCGGGCCCCGTGGACGAAAATGCCAATAACTCTCAGACCGAGCGTCCGATCGACGCGTCGTCTGTTGTGTTGAGTTCCTGTTGTCGATACGGAACTTTTGGATACATCAACTCTGGAATTTGTGACAGTTGATGTATCAGCCTCTCGGCTCGTGGAGCGGACCCTCCGAACGAGCTTGCTGTGTGCGGGAACCCTAGTGCTGGCTGCGACTCTTACTGTGACTACTACTGCTACTACTGCTACTGTGACTGCGACGACGACAGTACAGAGATCCTGTGTGGATTCGACGACGACGACTACAGCACTCATCGATCCTACGTGGATCAGTGCTACAGGTCCTGTGTGGGCCCGATCATGTGTGGATTCGACGACGACGACTACAGTGCTCAGCGATCCTACGTGGATCAGTGCTACAGGTCCTGTGTGGGCCCGATCCTGTGTGGGTCCGATCCTGTGTGGGTCTTTGCGCTCAGCGGTCCTGTGTGAACCAGCGCCTACAGGTCCTGTGTGGGCCCGATCCTGTGTGGGTCTTTTGCGGGGGTTAGTTACCTATCGATCCTTCATGGGTCCGACGACTTAGATGGATCAGTGATCATCTTTATCGTCCTTTGAAAAGGTATACCTGTGTGAGCTGAATCCTGTTGTTTTCCTGTGTGGATTGTGTTGTGCAATCCTGTGTGGCTTACGTTTTACTTTCATGTGTGGAATACGTTTACTTTCCTGTGTGGACTAAGTTGTACTTGGGCTTGGAGCTTGGAGCGTATTTGAAATTGATGACTTAGGTATATGTATGGGCATATACCTAAGTAGTGTCGGTTGTTACTTCGTGATTGTACCTTTCTTCGTGGTTTATCCTTTGTGGATTTGAGAGACCTTCAGGGGTCTCGGGGTCCCTACGGAGTATCTTATACTCACCCCTGCACGGGCTTTTCCCGCACTATGTTGTGTTGGTTGCAGACGACGGACAGCGTTGACCTTAGCTGAGGCTTGCAGAGCGGGACGGTACCCGGAGGTGGACCACTGGGCGGACGTGCACGGAGCGGACGGCGGGACCCGTGGAGCAGAGGAGCTATCTGTACCCACCCTTCAGGTGGGATTTCCAGTGGACAGCTCGGAGTAGCGGCTTTTACTTTTCAGTTGCTGTTTTCCCTTTCGAGTTGTATTTTACTTTTAGTTTGGGTTTGTATTCTGGCCCATTTACTTTTCTGCACTTTCTGTTGTACTCTGCTTTTGTTTAGTGTTTACTTTGTGCTTGCTTACTCTGTGGTGTTTGTTTACTTTTCAAAGGCAATGCCTTCCCTTTTTACCGAGATTTACGCCTTGGTGCTAGTCGCCAGCCCCTGGCCTATGGAAGGCGGGCTTGGGGTAGTCACGGCACGGACCCCGAGGGCGGGTTGTGACAAATTGGTATCATAGGAGTTCGGTTCTACCGCAAACTCTGATCTTTTCTATGTGAAGCAATAATGTTTAGCATATTAAGTGTGGTTATCAGTCCAGGGAGTCCAGTGTTGGTGCGGCGGCCAACGTATCCGTACACCAGGACCCTGACTTCTGATTTCCGACTTAATGCACGAAAACATTGATTGCGTGTGTGTTTCAAAGTTTTCTTTGTGATTTCTTTGTGTCAGCTCACCAGGTATACTGTTTGACCGTGGCGCACCTGTTTCCTTTCAGGATGGCCCCACGACGGCAGCCAGCTAGGGTTCCGAGAGTCGAGCGTGACGACAACCCACCGAGCGATGAGGCCTCGGTGCAGGGCCCTTTGTCAGCAGTGGCACCGGCGGTAGCACTACCCGCCGAGCCCCCGATGCTTCCAGCGCCAGCCACTGATGATGCACGTCGCCTCAGCGAACTGAATGAGTTTCAGCGCCAGCGACCACCCATGTTTCGCGGGGAGACGGATCCCCAGGCAGCAGAGGAATGGCTGGAGGCAGTGGTACGTGTGTTTAGGCTAGTGAGGACGCCAGCAGACTTCATGGTGATCTTTGCTGCCAGCCTCCTTTAGGCAGCAGCAGGCAGGCGGTGGGGCCACTTGTTTCAGTTCTGCGATGGGATGACCTTCGCATGGGAAGACTTCGAGACCTTCTTCAGGGTGGAGTTTGTGCCAGTAGCTCTACACCCCGAGCGTGTACAGGAGCTTCTGGCTTTGCCGCGTGTTTTTCGATCAGTAGCCGAGTCATCTGTGGGCAGTAGACAGATGATGCAGAGGTCCAGGAGGACCAGACTAGCAGTTGGACGATCTCGGGTTTTAGGACCAGTGGTGCGGGGCACCCGAGGTGGGGTCAGAGCCAGGCGTGCCAGAAACGGACAATGATACTCCTGTGGCAGGAAGGGTCACCTGGCACGCGACTGTCCGACTCCTCGTACGATTGATCAGAGGGTGTTAGAGGAGCCACTGAGACAGAAGCAGCGGTGAGTGCTTGAGCAACAGCCGAGTAGTGGACAAGGCAGTAGAGCTCCGAGAGCAGGTGGACAGGAGCAGAACTAGTGGATACATCCTTTGTACTTCTGGTTCCTTGTTGCTTTTGTGTAACGTCTTGTATTATGAGCTGCAATAATAAAAGACACATACCTTTGTGATATTTTCGTTCCTGTCCTCTTCTGTGATGTTACTAAGAGGTTCCAGTTTTGGCTATTGACTTGACCCTCACTTGTGAGACATCTACTGGAGGAGACCCAATTACCACACACTGATGCCGACAGTGTGACTCAACCCTTGGAGGCGAGAGTAAAGGTTGAATCTCTTAGTAGTAGCGTCGAGGCCTTACGACGTCATCCTTGGTATGGATTAGTATCATCCATGTTAGGATTGACTGTTTTAGGCGAAGAATGTGGTTCATCCAGAGGATGAGACCAGATTTCTCTTATCGGCAAAGAAGAAATCTTGCAGCTCCTGTGGGACCTAAGATGGTCCAGGTCATCCAGGGGCGGATGAGTACAGCTCAGAGCCGGCAGAAGTCTTATGCTAACAGAAAGTGGAGGCCACTGGAGTTCGAGGGTGGCGACTACGTCTTCTTGCGGGTCTCACCTCGACGTGGTATTCGGAGATTTGGCCGAGGCGGCAAGTTATCTCCGCGCTTCATCGGACCCTTCCAGGTCCTTAGCAGGATTGGTGAGGTGGCTTATCGCCTGGATCTACCACCTCAGTTGCACCGGGTGCACGATGTCTTCCACGTGTCTCAGCTGAGGAGATACGTGCACAACCCGACGCACATCATTGACCATGGGGAGCTTGACGTTGACGATGGGGCGACTTTTACGGAGGTCCCGGTGGAGATAGAGGATCGACAGGAGCGGGTCCTACATGGGCGATCGATTCCTCTTGTGCGCATCAGATGGCAGCACGGGAACCTCCAGGAAAGCACATGGGAGCGGGAGGCTCAGATGCGTGCTCAGTACCCTCTTTTGTTTCCCTAGTTTTGATGTATCTTTATGGGGATGTAAAGCCCTGAGGTGGGAGTAATGTAAAGACCCGTAAAATTCAAGGGAAATTTTTTCTTAATTTTCTTTGGAATTTTACAAGAGCGCGGTTTCTGACGGCACCTGATTCCGAGGCCCGGAGTGCCCAGAATTAATTTCCGAAGTTTGGCTCGGGTACGTTCAGTGAACGAACGAGCGGGATTTCCTAACTTTTGATCCGGTGCTCGGAATTGAAATCCGAGGACACCGATGAACTCGTAGCGCCGATATTCGCTTAAGGAGACCTTTCCCGAAGTTGCGTTTTCCTAGGAGGAGATGTTTAATTTTCTGGATGAAATGAAGAGTAAAATAAATTTGTTATACAATATTTATTTTATTTATCTTCTTAAGTGGTTATATCCTAAGTGTGGAAGTTGGGGTGGAATCACAAGTTTCTAACTAACCAAGTGAGGATTAAGGTGAGGTGGGGCCCACACGAGCCCCAACCCTTCACCTTCCCCTTAACTCTCTTCTACCCCCTTAAACTCCCTTGCACTTAATGTGCCAAAACCCCTCAAATTCCCTAACTCCCCTCTCTCCCTCTTAAAGGCATGACAACTTAACTTTTAATTAATTATAGAACTCATGTATAATTAATAAGTGAGTTTAATTTTGAGTTTTTGAAATTCAAACTTTTGAATTCCAAAGGTTGGGTTGTGTTAATAAATTAAGTGTAAGCTTGATTTATTTTTGGGTTAGTTCCTTTGTTACTTGAGAGGATTGGGAGAATCGTTGAGAGACTTGAAGATCTTCTTCGTCTTCGACGAAGAACGTGAAGAACGGTTCTTCTCCGACAAAGAACATCGATCCCACGACCATCGAGACTCGGCGTCCCAGATTCTTCCGTCTTCATCTTCCTCCTCGACAAGGGAGAAGTCGCCGACCGTGGTAATCATCGCCAACGACAACGTACCTCTCTTCTTCGTCTTAAGCGACAAGTGAAGAGACGTCGTTCCCTCCTCGGACGCACCCCGACGTCCACGGAATCTACGTCCGACGCCGCGACGCCTTCCTCCACGATAACCGACGTGTGACGTCAATTTTCAAGGTAGGGGGTTTGTACTTTTTAAATTACGTGTTTTCATTCCCTCGAACATGAAAGAATAATCCGTTGGGCGTAGTTCCAAATTTTATTAAAATTTGTGAAACATTCATTGTTGTGTTTATACGATTGGCCAACTGATATCGTTATAACGGGAGGAGACCGGACCGCACGAACACGGCCGATTCTCCTCCCCCTTCTATTCTTTCGTGTCAATTTAGCGGAGACAGCGCGGTGTCGTCGCAACCGCGCCGGAACAAAAGAATTAATGGCCGGAGCGAGCTGCGACGAAGAAACGCGGTGCCGACGCACCGCGTCGTTGTTTACGAAAGAGACCGCGGCCGGAGACGGGCCGCGGTGGAACAAGGAGGCGACCGGCGGCCAGCCGGGCCGCCGGCGCCGGAGAACAGGAAGGCCGCGGCCCTATGGCCGCGGCGGAGCAGCCAGAAGGCGGCCGGCCTCGCCGGCCGCCGAAGATCGGGGAAGAGCCGCGGCAGAGAAGAAGAAGGCGGCCGGCCGCCGGTTTGGTTAGGAGGTGGGACCCGCGGTCCCGCGTGAGAAAGAAACGGCCAGCCTTAGGCCGGCCGAGATCCGAAAAAAGGGGGGGTTTACCCCCCACCGCGTGCGGCACATGCGCGGCCCCCTGGCCGCGCCGCCGCTCCGCCACCGGCCGGGCCGGGTCCAGCGGACTGGGTCGGGTCGACCCGGTTCGGGTCAGACCAGGGGGGGTCGGGCCGGGTCGGCCCGGACCCGGACCCCCCGTTTTCGAGACGACTTCGGTATTTTGACCATAACTTGAGCCACGGACCTCCGATCGATGAACCGTCTGCGGCAACGCGATCCTTGGATCGAGACGGTCGTTTCGGTATACTATACTCAAAGCGCACCTTCTTTTTCGGGAGCCTACGTGGTTAAAACTCCGTAGTTAAGCATGCTTGGCTTAGAGTAGTGATCAGGATGGGTGACCTCCTGGGAAGTTTCCCAGGGTGGGTGTGAGACGGAAAGGCTGATATCTTTCAGATTGGATGTCCGACTGACGAACCGTCAGCGGCGATGCGATCCTTGGATCGATACGGTCGTTTCGGTTTATTACACTCAGGGTTTTGGAACACTTTGAGTTCGGCCGGGTTGATTCGTGCACGAAACCATCCGGGCCTTCGGAGCGGAAACACTCATATCTTGAGCTACGGACGTCCGACTGACGCGCCGTCAGCTTTGTTGTGTTCCTCTTAGTGAGACGGTTCTTTTGGCATACTCCGCCCGAGGTTTGGACGCAGGTGGAGTACGGTCGGGTTGGTTTTGCCTTAAAAACCAACCGGGCCCCGGGGACGAAAATGCCAATAACTCTCAGACCGAGCGTCCGATCGACGCGCCGTCTTTTGCGTTGAGTTCCTGTTGTCGATACGGAACTTTTGGATACATCAACTCTGGACTTTGTGACAGTTGATGTATCAGCCTCTCGGCTCGTGGAGCGGACCCTCCGAACGAGCTTGCTGTGTGCGGGAACCCTAGTGCTGGCTGCGACTCTTACTGTGACTACTACTGCTACTACTGCTACTGTGACTGCGACGACGACAGTACAGAGATCCTGTGTGGATTCGACGACGACGACTACAGCACTCAGCGATCCTACGTGGATCAGTGCTACGGGTCCTGTATGGGCCCGATCCTGTGTGGATTCGACGACGACGACTACAGTGCTCAGCGATCCTACGTGGATCAGTGCTACAGGTCCTGTGTGGGCCCGATCATGTGTGGGTCCGATCCTGTGTGGGTCATTGTGCTCAGCGGTCCTGTGTGAACCAGCGCCTACAGGTCCTGTGTGGGCCCGATCCTGTGTGGGTCTTTTGCGGGGGTTAGTTACCTATCGATCCTTCGTGGGTCCGACGACTTAGATGGATCAGTGATCATCTTTATCGTCCTTTGAAGAAGTATACCTGTGTGAGCTGAATCCTGTTGTTTTCCTGTGTGGATTGTGTTGTGCAATCCTGTGTGGATTACGTTTTACTTTCCTGTGTGGAATACGTTTACTTTCCTGTGTGGACTAAGTTGTACTTGGGCTCGGAGGTTGGAGCGTATTTGAAATTGATGACTTAGGTATATGTATGGGCATATACCTAAGCAGTGTCGGTTGTTACTTCGTGATTGTACCTTTCTTCGTGGTTTATCCTTTGTGGATTTGAGAGACCTTTAGGGGTCTCGTGGTCCCTACTGAGTAGCTTATACTCACCCCTGCACGGGCTTTGCCCGCACTACGTTGTGTTGGTTGCAGATGACGGACAACGTTGACCTTAGCTGAGGCTTGCAGAGCGGGACGGTACCCGGAGGTGGACCACTGGGCGGACGTGCACGGAGCGGACGGCGGGACCCGTGGAGCAGAGGAGCTATCTGTACCCACCCTTCAGGTGGGATTTCCAGGGGACAGCTCGGAGTAGCGGCTTTTACATTTGAGTTGCTGTTTTCCCTTTCGAGTTGTACTTTACTTTCAGTTTGGGTTTGTATTCTGGCCCATTTACTTTTCCGCACTTTCTGTTGTACTCTTCTTTTGTTTAGTGTTTACTTTCCGCTTGCTTACTCTGTGGTGTTTGTTTACTTTTCAAAGGTAATGCCTTCCCTTTTTACCGAGATTTACGCCTTGGTGCTAGTCGCCAGCCCCTGGCCTATGGAAGGCGGGCTTGGGGTAGTCACGACACGGACCTCGAGGGCGGGTTGTGACACATCTTTATTCTTAAAAAAATAATGATGGATCCCCATAGTTAAACACTATGGAATATAGATCCATTCCTCAATTGCCATGCTGTTTTCTTATTTATTTCTTACATATCCCTAGTTTTCATCATGTAGGTATTCCTAGATACATGTTTTTTATTTTAGAGGAGATAACTAGAGAACTCAACTTCATTATCCAGTGGACGTATAAAAAGATGTTTAGGAAGCACACTAATTTATTCTTATAAAATAGTTCCATATTTTATTTTAGGGAAACCCGTAACATTATTTGTCACATCTGCTCTTATTATCTAATAATTTAATTATATATTTCTCTAATTGGTGGATCCATAATGTATTCATATGATGTTGTATTACCTTTTAGGATACATGATTCCACATATACATTTTGAATTGTGATATCATTCTCATTGAAACAAATATTTCCCCTATAATTTGAAACATAATTTATAAAATGTTTTGAATCAAAATCAATCATAAGAATAAAAATAATCTTTCCAAATATGTTTTTTCTATCTGTCATAATAAGACCTGGCTAAAAAATCCTAGTAAAAATAATATTTCCACTAGGAGTATTGAGGGAAATTTTTTACTCATGGTGTTAAGAAAATATCATTTTTTATTAGAAGACATGGAAGATATAAATGGTTGAGAAGTTCCATAATAAACTAAATAATTAACAAAATTTTATTTTATAATCAAAAAACACTCCACCATATCCTATTGTACATAATCCTTAAAGGTATAATCCACATATGTTTGGAATTCTCCCCTAATCCTATTCTATGTGAGGTTCCATTAGGGTTTGGTATAATAGTTTTAATAAAACACCATCTATTTATGGATAATGAAAATTATATTAGTGGTATCATTATTTTACTAATATCCAAGATAATTATAATCCCTTTCTTCATTATTGAATCAATCTCATGTCCCTATTTATCAAGAAATTGAGGTTTTTATTTTATAATGTTCACATGATGGAAATAAAATCCCCCATTTCTTCTTCTTTGAATATTTTTTTGTGCATATCTAGAATATTATTTTCTTGATATCCCATGAATATATAATCCCAAAAAAATTTGTTATCTCTCTTGATGTAACTTGATACTATATCATCATATGATAAAAATAATTTAGAAACCATTGCACTTCAAAGACCTAGCATAACCCAATTAAATAAATGATTAATCATACTTTCTTGATTATTTATGTTGTCCAAATTATAAATGGAAAATATTATAATGTTATCCCAATTCCCTACAATAAATTATTATTCTTTATACTTTAAATAGAGTAAAATCCTCTCTAATTAATTTCATTATAGTATAGCAATGTATTTCCTTATGAATATTACCTTAAAAATTATCCACTCTATATTTTATTTTTTTTCTATATGTTAAATGTTCTGAATAAATGATAACTATTACTCATTATCTCCTCACAAAAAAACACACAACAATAATATAATTTCCCTCAAATTACTTCACATGGTCAAAAATATTATTTCAAGGAACATAATCAATTGTTCATTTACCAATGGATTAGTGGTTTTATTGAAATATGGTGGCTTATGTTTTATTAAGTGAACAATAATAGGTGAATCATAAAGTGGAATAATAGTTTCCTTTATATTTTCTAGTTTATTCAATGTAAATAATGTCAACTTCCCCAATATAGACATGATCTGCACATTTACAACTGTAAATGTATCATTATTCTATGTATAATAATCCTTATATTTAATGTGGATGTTGTTTCCCTTTCTTCCACTAGTCACCATATCTATGAAATGGAATTTAGTTAGGTTTTTCAATATCATCCTGAATATTGACCCATAAACTAAAAATACATATAATTGTAGGTGTCCTCAAATAACCTAAATGATTTTCTTAATTATCATGTTAATTATATTAAATTAAAATTTTATTCACAAAGTTCCTATTAAAATATCTCTAATTCCAAATGTAAAACCCAAAATCTAGGAACAGTGATTCATATTTTACTTTATTACATTTTTTACAAAATATAGGGAACTCACCCCCACAATATCAATCAATTTAGAAGTCTTGGAAAACTATATACATATATGATTCCCATAATACATTTGAAATATAAAAAAAATATAATAAGAAACATTATTTCACACATAAAATCATTCATAATATAATGATTCATATCCAAGTGAATAAAATAAAATAAAGGGAGATCTCAGATGCTCTGTAAGAGTTAGGTACAATTGAATCTATCATTGTTAAAAAAGACATTATACATTTGGAAGAGTGGATAATTAAAACATATTCCATTTAATAAAAAACCTGAGTTCAATAAACATACCTAGAGAATATTATATTAAATATCACATGGATAATGGAATCTAAATTATTTATAAAAAAATGCATAATTATGGACATTTGTAATCAAGGAATCTTAACTGGGATAACATAAATCTTACCATCAAGTCCTCTCAACCAATACATCATTAGTAAAAAATGGGTATGTGTAAACTTGATAAATATTTAATATCTAATCCCTATAGTTATATCACATGAGATGTGTGGATGTATCAAGTATCCAACTCTAACAATGACTCGTATTTCACTTGTACACATTCATCATACTTTCAATGATCAATACAATTCATTATCAATCATCTTTATAAGTCAATAATAATTAGTACCAAAAAAATATGAGACATAATTATTCATCAGGATAATAATGAACCATACGGAGAAATAATTAACAAGGTATCCTTTGATAATGTCCCCATTAACATTAATATATCGTTTTATAGGTAACAATACCCATAAAATAAAGTAATAAAATTTTATGATTAAAATTACCTTTTAATTATGAGTTCAATTATTTAATGAATAGAAAAACATAATTTCAGGAAAAAAAATTATTTCAAAATATTCAAGGAATATTGTGAAGGAATCTTCAATGAAAATATAATTCATGATGATGGTAATTGAATTTTGTACAGTGTTAGTTAAAATAATGAATTTTTAAAGCTTTGGTAAAAAAGGTCCTAAATAGAAAATGGAAATAAAAATCATTTTAACACATTTTATTGGAAGTAAAGCATTGTTAAAATGGATTTGAGAAATATTTGGAGAATATTAAAAATATTATTCCCAAAAATTAAAATATATATATATATGGAAAAATATAAAACAACCTCGAACCCACACTCTTGGATCTGGTGCTAAAATTTTAATCATTACATTTTTGGATTTCAAAACAACAAAGGTTACCAAATTTCAACCATACAAAATTTAAAACATCATACATAAATATTAGATCAGTTACATACCCAAGTACCTTTTAGGCATATACTTTTAGAGAATAATGACAAACTCTTACATTATAGAAGTTTATATGCATTATCCTTTATTCCCATAGAACAAGTTCTTTATTAATAAATTATTGAATCGTTCAAGGTAACATTCTTTTCTGGAACATATACATTATAAAATTTACTACCTATATTTAAACCATGATTTTTTTAAAATGTGGGATGAGAATAAAAATCATAGTAAGGTATATAAAAATAATTGAAGAAAACCTAGAGTTAATTAATACTTGATCGATAATTGGCTTTTTTATTATTATTTTGGAAGTAGATAAACTGCCCAAAAAGAGATTGTTACGGGGGTCTAAAGTGATGCAGCCCGAGTGCATCCCCCCACACAATATTATTACACTCCCGGGGCAAAGATCCCAAACTAGAAAACACAATTAACGGTACCTCCGGACTGCCTCCCCGAGAAAGTGCGTCCGCCGCGAAGTTAGCCTCCCTTTTCACATGATGCACCGAGCAAACCTGTCCAAGTTCCAAAATGCAACTGCGGACTACGTAAATTAGCTGCCAAGGGGGGTCCACCTGTCCGTTAATAGCGCGTACCGCAATTTCAGAGTCTGACTCCACTTCAGAACACCTCAGAATATTCATTTTCATACATATGAAATTTATTTTTCAACTGAAATATTTTCATAATATATAACAATGAAAATAATAACAAAAAAGTAAAAAATATAAATGTTTATTTTTAATCATTAAAAATCATGAAAATGTTTTTATAAAGTTATACTATTCACCCTTATAATGTATCATATAATTTTATTCACATATAATCTCATTGATTACATATTTATAATCATATTTTTTCCATAGAAAATCATAAAAATAATAGATAAATATTATAGGTTTGTTGAAGAAGAATTTGCATATCACATTTTTAGATGAGATAACCTTCACTGTTACACACGGAATAACCTTCACGATTAAAAATGGAATATCCTTCATGGATAATAATGGAATAACCTTCAAGGATTAAAATGGAATAACCCCCTGGGATTCAAATGGAATGACCTTCATGATCATGTTCCCATATAAATCTTACCCAAAGCATTAGAGATATATAATGTACCAACCCATTGTTATTTTATAACATAAAAACCCATCATTGTAATCAAATACCATGAACTATAACATAACAATAACACATGAAATCATTCATAAAATTATTGTGTGTACTAATATGTAATCATTTTCAGATCATGACATATCATCTTCCTCTAAAACTCAATTATCATAAACAAAATACCAAAAACAATGACAATGAGGTTCTTTATTTGAATAAAAAATTTAAAAAAATTTAATCCAAACATTCAAATTATAATTATGATGTTTCAAAAATTCATTGATGTGGAATATGTTTAAATGAATTATTCCTTCTTTCTTAAGTAAAGATACTCTGAATGTTCTATTAAATATTTCAATGTGAAATTTATTTTTAAGAACGATGTATAATATACCATTAATAGTTAATTTATTTTTTTTAATAATTATACATAAGATTTCATTATAATTATTTTTTTCCCACATATATATATATAATTATTTTTGTGATTATTAATAGGGAATTGAAATATTTAGAAAATAAATCATTTAAACATTTAAACCATGGGTTTTAATGTTAAATTTCTCTTGAATCAAGTCTGAATAATAACATATATTAATTATATTCATAAATAAAAAACATATGTCAATTATTTAATTTTTTAAGAACCTTTTATAAATTTATTATTCAATGTACCATGTTTTATGTAATTAATCAATGAATTATGATCATATAAGATGATTTAATGATATTCTAATCATATGTTTGAAATGACATAGGTAGGTTTAATATGGTTAAATTGGTCAGTATTAAATCATATTTAAAATAATAATAATGAAATAACTAACATTTTTACATATAGATTACACTTATTAAAACCACTATTCAATATGGTTATGAAAACGAACTACATTGAAATCATTATGATGGTAGGGAATATATACAGATGAGTAAAGATTCATTTTTTCAACGATCATGAATTAAATATGTTTAATGTTATTTTATACTTTCATAATTACAATTATATAATAAATATAACATTGAATATTTAAATAATATTTTATATATAATCCATATGAGGTGATAATGAAGAAATAATCACATCGCTTTGTGGTGGTGTGGTCCACATGTACGAACAAATGACATTATCAATTGTAAATGAATGCTATGTTAAGAAAGTATATTATATAATATAATCTCAAAAATATAAGTGATTAATGAAAATTTAATATATATATATATATATATATATTAAATAAATCATTATATCGATATTAAAAATGTAGTGATGGAAAATGAATTCTATCTGTTCGTGAGGCGGCAGTCCACCAAACAGATGAATGATGCTTTCATTTCACAATTGATGGAGAAAGGATATTGATATAGGTTATTAAATAACATCATGATATCTTAGAATATAGATGATATTGATGTTATTATGTCATCATCGTTGAATAAAATTGTAAGGACGTGGAAGAATAAATAAAACTAAAACATTTATTAAAAGGTTATACCTATTAATCAGAAAATATCTATTAATTTTTAGATTAACCCCACAACGGTTGGTATTATTCCTTAACCAAGACCTATAAACTGAGGGTATGTATTCTGTTATAGTATTATTTATGGATTTTGAAAAACAAAAGGCTTCTAAAATGTGATAAAATTAGGGGAGGATGTTTCTTTATTAAGATAGGGGGAACACATAGAATTCCTTAAAGTATTAAATTAATATAAATTAATTTTAAATTAAAATGAATAAAAAATTGATATTTTTAAAATATAATATTTTTATTATTCTAAATAATATCATATAACAATGTGAGGATGTGATTATATTTTTTTACTCTTATATTTTTTATTTTAATTCGTGTAATACTTTTTTAAAGATTACCATGATATCATTTTTATTATATTAAGGGGTCAAGAGTTACTATAAAATAAAATTGGCCCATAAATTAGAGTTTTCTGATATTTTAAATCCTCTTTAAATCACATGTCCAATAATATGAGTTTTAGGAAATTTAAATTTTTTAATAAGCAATTTATTTATTATAAAATATTATTAAATATAAATTTAAAAACAATTCATTTACTTTGACTTTAATATCATTATGACATTAAAGGAATTTTTGTTTAATAAATTCAAACTTCTCTAAAATATTATATCAAAAAAATCATTGAACACAAAAATTCATTAAATTTATTCTAATTTTCATATTTTTAATATAGTTTATTTTGTTTATCTATTTAATTAATAGATATTAATCGATTGTTTCACATGAATTTAAAGTAATTATTTACTCAAGAAAATTAAAAATAAATTCATATGATATAAAATAATAATCTATTCATTAAATAAAAATTTATAACTACACATGAATTATTATTATATTTTAATTTCAAAAAAATAATGATAATAAAACATCGAGAATGACATTTATGACTTTTTAATAAATAAAAAATTTTAGTATTAAAAATAATTTCCAACTGGAGAAAATATCATATATTTATTATTTTGATTATTATGGATGAAATATAAACCTATAATAATATTAAGACACGTGTGATTGTCACTTTTTATTCTTTATCACATTATTTGTACTCTTAATTTGTCGATTTTTCATTTACTATGGTAAAAAAATTTCTTTTATAATGACTCATAATGACTAAAAAATGAACATATTAATAAATTTTGGACCTATCAATTCTAAATATGAAATCCATTTTTCAAGATTCAATTCAGAAAAGTTCTATAATTTAATTTTAAATTAATACTATAAAAGTTGACAATATAGTTTTTCAAAAACATTTCAATTAAAAAAATTTATACCAAATTCAAGTATAAAATTAATTCTAAATACCATAGATGAATTATTATTAATAATATGAAAAAGGTAAAACGTGGAACTAATCAAATATAAAATTTCCCTCTGTAAATACTTTAGTATAAAATATAGTTTTCATCAAAAATCATTATTTTTCAATATTCATAGAAAAACCCATTCATAAAAATATAAAAATTTCACATTTTGGTAATTTTGATATGATCATTCGAAAAATGGTGTCATTTTTATAAAATAAATTTTCTATGATTTCTAAAATTTATTTATAATATTTTCTCATAAAATAAAATAAAAATTCATTTTTTAGGATTTTCTATAAAGAAAAAAAGGACTACAAAAATCATGTTCCATTTTCATAATAATTATTAAATAATATTTCCTTAATTAGTAACATTATATATATATATATATATTAATTTGGATAATAATACTCATTCCATGAAATCCAATGGCCATGTTTAAATGGTTATATGTACATATAATGTCATCTAGATCATTTATGCTCAATATTTTGTATCTAAAATGTAATAGAACATTTTATTTATTTTAAAATAATATTATATTAAAATATATACCCACCCATTTAAAAAATTATATCATTTCAATTTTAACATGTTCATTCGAATAAAAGTATTGAAATTTTTTACTAGCATTGTTGGAATATCAAATCATAAAAACATTTAATAAAATATCCCATTAATAATAGAGAAAGGGAAGTATAAAAGCTCATCTGAAATTATACATTAATATATTTAAAAAAAGATAACACTAGGAGAAATTTAAATTGTGGACATTGAAGAAAAAACGATTTCTATATAATTATAGAGAGTGGTTGAGATCACTGATAACAAGAAACTGAATGATGAAGACAAAGTTAGTTACCAAAAAATCATAATCCAAATAGGTTTCCATGAGGTCATATATTTATCAAAAATTAGTTTAATATGATAATTTTTTTTTTCAATATTATTTTTATATAGTTGAGTAATTAAATTACAATATAGTATAAGAAAACAATGATATATACTTGATAAATTTAATTTCGTCATTTAATCAATTTCTATCACAATCTAATCTTTTTCTCCAAGAAATGAGTATTCAAGATGAATATTGTATACATGAATCAATCAAATAAAATTCGAACAAATCATATAATAAGCAAAATGATAATAATTTATTCCTACAATCAATATACATTATCCAAAACCAAAATGGCATGCATAAAGTATGATACTTCCCAAAATGAATAAACATTCATATGAAGAAATAATAAATTAATATCCAAAATTCAAATGTAATACACAAAGTTAAAACTAATTTATTCAATTAATAAATATCCTTGAAATTATTTAAAATATTCCAAACTAATAATTAATCCCAAATATCGTAATTAATTGATTACACATTCTTCCTAGATAATTTATCATATATCAATAAAAAAACTAGTCACTGAAAAATTAATATAATAAAAAATATAAATTTCATTATGATATAATCTATATGATATGTTAATAATTTCCATAATAAAACTGAAGTAAAATTAAAGTAAAATTAAAATAATATATTCATCCAAAATATAATTCGGCATTTAATACTAAAATAAATCCCATTATATTCTATTTTCTTTTACCAAGTAATGTTCAGAAAAATATAATGATCTTTTCCAAAAAATTAGTTAATCTTAAAATCATATTTCATTTCTATTTAATATGATCTTTGATCCAATTTATTAGTATTTTAGATAATATTAATAATTATATTTTTTTATAAATATTTAAATTTTAAAAACATTGGGAGTGACCATGAGTATTAATAGTGAGTGATAATTTGTTAAATTCTAAAGGAAACCTTTAGTACTGAATGTGATTCATAAATTTTCAAAGTATAAAAGTGACCTCAAATACTAAACATGGGTGAAAATTTGGTAATCATTAGTGTAACATTTCGGCCTTTATCAGGTATAGACCACATTTATTTATTTTTATCTAAATTTCTATGCGTCCCAGGGCACACGTTTTTGTAGCTCACTGCGGGTCTTGTGATGCTTTTTAATTATTTTAAATAACTATATACTTTTTTTGAAAATTCTCTTATCGCGCTTTAGCACAGTGGTTGGGATTAAAATAATTAATTAAAGATTTTAAAAGAGTAATAATATATTTAAATAAGTTATAATTAACAAAAAATAGTATAAAAATAAATTTTGAAATAAAATAGAAAGGGGGTTATGAAAAAATAAAAATAAATAAAATTTGAGATTTCTATTTTTATTTATTTTTATAATTTTTTCATTCCATCATTTTATTCTATTATATTTATTCTTGTATTTTTCTTTTTACCTTTTCTTTTATTTTCCCCTTATTTTTCATTTCATTTCTTTCTATTTCTTTTCTTTCTTTCATTTTCATTCTCTCCTCTCTTCCTCTCCTCTCTTCATGTCATACCCCCTCTCCCCCTAGGTGGCGCACCCCTCTCCTCATACCTCAGAAGATTGTATCTCTTCTATCCATCATCTGATTTCTTTGACGTTAGGTGTGAAGTAAACCTTATGTAAGGATCACCTTTCTTATTTGGAATGGTACATTTTCGTTGGGTATTCTACACATATTTTTTCGCTGATGATTTTTACCCTATTTTTGGGTTTTGTAAAATTATCTATTTTCTTTCTTTTTGTTCAGATCAAAGACTACCGAAGTTCATAGAGTCATCTTTGACTATAAGGTAGTTTCCCTACTCACATTCCCTCTGTTTCATTGTGGTTTATAAAAAATGCATCGTTGTTCCATTAGTCGGTGCCGACCAACCTTGTCCAAATTCACCCAATTACATTAATTTAATTGTTTTGCCTAATTTTTTCCACCTTAATTATATTAGATTAATTTTTTTGATTTTTTACAACAAGTTCGAACACCCCTTTGGGTGTGTAGACAAGGTCGGTGTATTTTTCCGTTAGCCCTGTTTTCAATTTAATTAAATGTAGGTGTTGTGCTACCTTAATAAATTAATAGTTTCATTGAATACGAACATTGAATTGTTTGATCATTGTTAATTTCATTGATGAACTATTTAATTATTTAAAAAGTGCATTATTTTCTTATGTTGATCTAGTATATTTCCCTGTTATGTTGTTATAAGGTATTGATAAAATTATACCTTGTGATGCACAGGTGTATCTGCTTAGTTTTCGTGATATGATTTTATATGAATATTATGTCATATCTTCTACTGTGAAAAAATTAATTAATTTTAGGTAGGGGAAAGGAGGTGGGTCCCATATTAAGGGCCACACTTAGAACCTTCGTTCCTGGTAGGTATTATTACACGTCCGGGGGTGGTGTCTTTGGATTTACCGGGATGAGACTTCCCAAGTATTCTAATACTTATGAGTGACACCAATTCCAAAAGGTCCCATCAATAAAGATCCATTGGAAATGTGGCTAATCATTCCTCGGATGGCACTCGACCCCTTTTTGGAAGATTGGGAAGGACTCAGGGTAAATTTATGCCTCGAACAATACTCTACCTTTCGAAAGATGGTCTTGGATGGGCTCAATTGTATTGGAAAAAATTGACCGATGTTGCATAGAAATACATTTGGGACAAGCTCAGACACAAAATCTCAACTTGAAACTTAATAATGATGCACATATGCTTTATATTATTTCCATTTGAGACTCTTGAGAATTGAAATGTTCTTTTGGTATGTTGAAGTGCACCTGGTTTACACTTAACATAGTCCTAATGATAAATCAAAAACTTGGGGTATACATAATCCATGTTTTACCTTGATTTTCTAGGTTTTATATATATATGTTTACATTCATTTTACTGACAGGTACACTTTTAGACTACCAGTTTAGGCTGAAGAAGGTGATTAAAAATGTGTTCCGTTTGGAACCTGGCCGACTTATTTATTTCATTGAACTTATTTTCATTTATTTGAAACTATAATGTAATGGAAAACTACATTTTTATCATTGCATGAAATGGAATGGTTTTGAAACTTTGGAGGCTGGCCTACTATGTTTTTATCTCACATCCTACTCAAGCGTCATTGACACCTGATTAGATTACATGCTCGTAGGTATTGACAAGGGGAAGCATGCTGGTTCTAATGATTGATTGTTCTTTTCTGCTTAAGATGAAGACTGGGGTAGAGGACCGAGCGCTGCTCGTGATGCAGCTGCTACTATGTGCCTTTTCTTTTATTTGACTTTCTCTTTGAGTTCTATTTACCATACTTCCAATTCACACATACATCAAGTCATGACATCATTCAGTGAGCTTACACACTTGATTATTATTTTTTAGTTGGATTAATTATATTTCTCTTACTATGGTTTATTCATTTATATGCTTCCACAATAGATGATTAGTTGTTTTCTACTTCTGCAGTGATATTACATCTTACCTATGAGGGCATAGTCTCCCCCATGGACCTTAAAAGTCCCTCACTGCTAGTCAGTTGCCTCTGGCGTTCAAGGAGATGTGCTTAAGGTCATATGTCCCACCAGTCCGACCACTGTCTTAGAGGTAAGACAAGTCAGGATGTTACAAAGTTGTATCAGAGGTGCTTTTTCCTTTTTTTCATACTATTTGGTCTAAAGAAGAGACTAGGATATAGAGATTTGGGATGTACTCTATGCATGGATGTAGCAAACCGATGTATAGGGGAATACTCAAATTCGTGGGTTGGGATGGCAGTTATTAATTATGCCAGTTACTATTGATATAATTTCACTACTGTGTGACTCACTTATATTGCATTGTTATTGTGTTGGTATGGTTGAAATAATGGGTTTACTACTGAATCATGATGATAAAAGGGAAATACATTAAGTTCATCATAATATGCACTATATAATTTAAATTCCATGCATATTTACATGACATATATACTTCCAGTGTGCATTTTTATGTTTTCATGTGTTTGTTGTTTTGACTAGTGGTAAAATTTTGAAATTCTGGTATTTTGAATATAAAGTTGTAATGGTTTGTTAGATGTTATATTGACATCACTGAGTAATGTACTGTAGAACTTATTTAGTAATCCATTTGATTTTTTGTTTTCATATAGAAATCTATCTCTTGAAGGGGGTTGTTTATTGTCTAGTGCTTATAATAAGGCTATGTACCTAACATCTTTTTCGACTTACATGTTTTTATCATCATCATTACTCCTTGTCTAAAGGTTTATGTTTGGCTGTTGTAGACAAATTCCACTATGACGCCTTCATGTCACACCACATGAGAGTGTCAATGAGTACCTTCCAGAGATAGTGTGTCTTGAACCACCAGTGGTACCTCCCATATATCCTCCTATGGCACTACCTCCTATCGATCTTCCAAGGGACTCTAATGCTTAGTTCAGGGATAGTATCCTCAGGTTCATGCAGTAAATTTAGAATATCCTCAGTCCTACCCCATCTATGGCATACCTCACGCGGGACTTTCTGTAGCAACATCCTCCCACATTATTAGGGAGTAGCGGCCCTCATGAATAAGATTCATGGATAGAATCTATAAAGTCTATCTTCAACCACCCCGAGTCACTTCTAGAGCGAAGGGTCAAGATTACAGTCTACATGCTCCGTGACACCACCAACCGTTGGTGGTATGTTGTTTCTCAGGCTAAGCAGGCCAGTGACTTGGCTTGGGACGACTTCCAAGTAGCCTTCCACTGTCAGTTTTTCTTATAGAATATAAGAGATGATCATATGAAATAGTTCCTACATATTCTTGACTATGATAGAGTGTTCCACTCATTTCACAGAACTTCACCATTTTCCCAATCTATGACTAGTGACACGCATAATACTTTGATGTGTTTTGAGGATTGGATTGAGTATACAATCCACTCGTAGGTGAATGTCTTACATTTTACCACTGTTATAGATATTTTATATCAATATTTAATCTCTGATAAAAATGTTAGGGAAGATAAAATAGTGAGCCAGGGCAGTTCAGTTCTGAGAGAGGGTGATGGATCTTCTGGCAGCAGGAAACAACGTTTTGAATGTTCACGTGGGGGAAATCATATCCAAATAGCATGTTATGATAGCTCTGACACATGTGATTAGTGCGGCGGAGATGGTCACAAGAATCCATAGTGGAAGAGATATTTGATGGAGAAATTGAGCTTGTGGTAGGATGGGTCACCCTTAGCATTTTTTCTGATATTTCTCTTCAAAATCTAGTGGTTGAGGATCCACACCTACACCTCAGTCAGGTATGTAATCTATGACTTCACAACATGCTATATGTTCAATTTCCACCGACCGATAAAGATGATGTAACAGTGGAGGTCGTAGTTAATGAAATAATGTTCCAGATTATCAGTGTAAGTAGGGTGGATCTGCTCTGGCTAACCAGGCAGCGTATCAGCATCGTGTATCAGGTCTCATGTACGTAGTACAATCAGCACCAGAGGAACAGAGTTTAAGGCCATCTACAGTGATAGATACTATTTTAGAATCCTCTGTCTTAGTTTCTTTCCTTTTTGATACTATCACATCACACTGCTTTATATCTACCATTTTTGTTGAATTTCACGGTTTTCCAATTGAGTACCATTGTGGCTTCATGTCTCTCAACACTCCTCCTGGGGTTAGGGCATAGGGAATACACAAGTTCCAAGAGTTCCCCCTCACAATAAGTGGGTACTCTTTTGTTTGTAATTTCATTATCCTTGATATGTTTGGCATTTAGGTCATTCTAGGTATGAACTGTCTTACTTCTTATCGTGCTGATGTGGATTTTTATCATCGTCGGGTGTGTTTCGCATCCCCCAAGGGTGGAACATATCTTCTCAAATGAGGATGGGATATGAAGGAAGACCGAGTGAAGCCTATATCGCTGGGTTTGGCAGGGTTAGAGCTCAGTTGGAAAGTATCTTCATGAGTGGCCATGGAACTCAGTTAGTTGAATTCCCTCTAGTGGTGGACATTTTCTTGGATGTCTTCCTGATGATTTCTTTGTCTTACCTCGTATGAGAGATGTGGAGTTCCTTATCGATCTCGTGCCTGGTGTGGAACCAGTGTCTATTATTCCTTATAGGATGGAACCAACAGAGCTACAGGAACTCCAAAAGCATCTTGATGACCTTGAGGCTAAGGGTTTCATCAGACCTAGAACATCGTCATGGGTTTTACATGTCCTTTTTTCTAAGAAGGACGACCGTACCCTCAGGTTATGAATGTATTATCGTCACCTCAAACATCTCACGGTAAAGAATCGATATACATTACCTCCTATTGATGATCTCTTTGACTACTCTTAGGAGAAATTATTTTCTTCCTGATTGATCTGAGTTCGGGATATCACCAGGTGCATGTGTGACCATCAGACATACCATGTACAACATTCCGAAGTAGGTATGGCTTCAATTATTATATGGTTATGCCATTCGGCCTCACAAATATGCTGACAATATCCATGGATATGATGAAATACGATTTTCATTCGTATGTTGAGTCATTTTTTGTAGTCTTTGTGGATGAAATCATAGTATATTCGCATTCCAGACATGACCATTCAACCAATCATGAGATCAGGTTGAGTACACTGAGAGAGAACCAGCTATACGCTAAGCTCATTAAATGTCACTTCTGGATTTATAAGGTAAACTTCATGGGTCATATTATATTTGATGAAGGGGTATCATTTGACCCAAAAAGGTGAGCACAATGGTTTTATGGTAGCAGCCCAACAGTGTCTTCGACTTCCGTAGTTTCGTGGGACTTACTGGCTATTACATGCATTTCATCCAGGATTTCTCCCGCATAGTCGTGCATCTTACATCCCTGAATAAGAAATGTGTATAGTTAATCTTGTTAGAATCCTTTGAAAAGTATTTTATGTAATTTAAAGGAATACTAACCTCAGCCCCATTCCTAATTTTTTCTGAACCTGGGAATAGCTATACAATTTATTATGAGGCTTCAAGAATTAGACTGGGTGAAGTTTCGATGTTGGGTGATCGAATCGTGGATAATGGATCCCGCCTTCTAATACCTCATGAGTGGAGCTATCCTACCCACAACCTTGAGTTGGAAACTATGGTTCATGGTCTACGATGTTAGAGGCACAAATTTTTGGATAAAAGTTTTGTTTCTTACACAGATCATAAATTTTTTTAAATATATATCCACTCAACAAGGGATGAGCATAAGGGAATGTAGGTGGGTCAAATACATTCCATCGTTCGAACTTGAGCTTGCTTATACCCATGGTAAGGGTAATGCTCTGATAGACACTTTAAGCCGCAAGACAAAAACACATGCCATGCAGCAAGCCAACAGTGAGTGGTAGATGATGGCCTTGTTTTCAGAGATGCATTTGGTGGTTCAGGAGAAGAGCGGAAAACAAGTTCTAGTAGCTCGTACAGTGACGTCTTGTCTTCAAGAGCGAGCTCGCAAGAAAAATTTATCAGATCCAAAGGGGTTCGTTTTGAGGGAAACAATTACTTGATAGAACCTACCTCTTGGTTGTGTAGTTGATGACAATGAAACTATCCTTTACCATGGAATTATATGGGTACTTTAAGGTATTCAGGAAGAGATAATGATGGAATCTCACAACTCCATTTGGGAATTTCATCCTAGGCTTACCAAGATGTAAATATACAAGTGTCGACAGTATTGGTGGCCTGGTATGAAAAAGCAGATAGTAGGTTTCATCACTCGGTGCTTCACCTACCAACAGGTGAAAGTAGAGCACTAGTGACTTGATAGACTCCTAAAACCTCTATACATTCCTGAATTTAAATGAAATGACATCACCATAGATTTTGTTATAGGATATCCATGATCTCCTTGAGGTAGTGATGCGATATGGGAGGTTTTTGATAGGTTGACCAAGGTTTCACACTTCATGCCTATCAATGATAACATTACAATTGATTATTTTATAAGGTTGTATATCTTAGAGATTGTATGTCTTCATGGGGTACCTTGTTCTATTATCTCGGATAGGGATTCCCATTTCACGTCAATGTTCTGTCAAGGATTTAAAAAGGCACTGGGTTCGTAGGTATTTTTGAGTAGTGTATAAAACCCTCAGACTGATGGGTAGTCTGATAGAACTATATGAGTGGTATAGGATTTGTTACAGGCCTTTATCCTTGATTTTTGTGGTTATGAGGAGAATCATTTACCTCTTGTAGAGTTTACCTATAATAATAGCTTTCAGTAGACAATTCAAATTGCTTCATATGAGGACCTCTATGGTAGACCGTGTCGCTCTCCTTTATGTGGGCTCGATGAAGGTGAGGCAACGATTTTGGGTCCTCATCTCATTCAAGAGACTTCTGAGCAAGTTCAGATGATTTATAAGTGTGCGACTATAGCTCAGTCAAGAAAAAAGTCGTATACTGATCATCACCAAAGATATCCGGAGTTCGAGGTGGGACATCGAGTCTTTCTATGTGTTTGTCAGAGATTTGAGTCACAGGCGGATCAAGAGACCAGAGATGTTATCACCGAGATATGTTTGGTCATTCGAGATAGTGGAGAGAGTTGTGACATTATAATATTGGTTTCTACCACCTCATAGGTACTGTTCAATGCCCGATTTTTTCCATGTATCTCAGCTCCATCAATATCATATAAAGATGTCTCATTCTTTTGACCCTGACAACATCAAGCTTGACACTGATGCATCCTTTGTAGATAATCCAATCTGTATTGTCGACCATAGCATGAAATTCCACTGAGGTAAGTCAGTCCCTCTGGTTCAGTTGTTGTGGCAACATGGATGTGTTGAGGACGAGACCTGGGAGAGAGAGATGAAAGTATGTACGCTGTGGCCAGAACTTTTCACTGGCGACGTTACCCTACCCTCAAAAGGGAAACTTGGGGTGAGTTGTCTTAAGAGGGGAGGTTGTAACGTCCCAAAATTTATCAGGTACGTACCATTTTTAATTTTTTATATGTAATTATATAAGTGACACAGGGTGCGCATTTGCGCACCTCACAGTGGGTCTTGGACAACTTTGTAATTAATTTTAATAACTATAGACTTTATATAAAAAATTTTATGTCGGGCTTTAGCGTGGTGTTCGGTATTAAAATAATAAAATTAGGATTGAAAAATAGTAATAAAATATTTAGAGATGATTTAAATGGTTGTAATAAAGAATAAATAGAAATTTTTAAATAAAATAGAAAGGGGTTTACGGGAAAAATAAAAATATTTAAAATGGTAGATTTATATTTTTATTTATTTTTATAATTTTTTGTTTCCATCATTTTATTATATATTATTTTTTCTGTTATTTTCCTTTTTCATTTTAGTTTATTTTTTCACTTATTTTTCTTTTCTTTTCTATTTCTTTCTTTGTCTTTCTTTCCTTTTTTTGCATTTCGTCTCTTCCTCTCCTAGCTTCAAGTCACACCCCCTCTCACCCTAGGTGGCACACCTCTCTCCTCCTCCTTCATAAGATAGTATCTCCTCCATCTATCATCTGATTTCATAACCATCGTGTGCGATTTAAAAATTAGAGAAAGGCTAACCTTGCACATTTGGAATCATAGCTTTTCGTTGAGTGTTCAGCTTGCGGTTCGTCGTAGAAGATTTTTACCCTATTTTGGGGTTTTTTTAAAACCCACTATTTTCTTCCATTTTGGAAAAATGAAAGCCTACCCTGGATACTAAATTCATATAATAAAATATGTTAGGGTGACTACTCAATTTTTCTATATTTCAAGGTCATTAATAAAAAACACAATATTTTGTCGTTAGTCGGTGCCTACCGGCTTGGTGAAAACTCATGCAATTTCATTAATTTAATTGTTTTTCCTAATTGTTGTAGCCTGAATTATATTAAATTAATTTTTTTGAATTGTTTTTACAAGGTCAGACACTCTTTTGGATGTGCTGACATGGTCAGTGTATTTTTCTATTAGTCTGGTTAAAAATTTAATTAACTGCAGGTGTTGTGTAGACCCTTTATATTGTATTTAAATTAAATAAACAGCTGCATTGATTGCGAGCATTGAATTGTTTGATCATTGGTATTTTTTTGATGAACTCTTTAATTATTTTAAAAGTTCATAATCTGCTTATGTTGATATGATATATTTCCTTGTTAAGTTTTTTTGTTGTAATGGTAAATTTAAAAGTTAGGACGCATGAGTTTATCTGGTTAGTTTTTAAGATGTGATTTTATATGATAACTATCTCATATATGCTACTGTGAAAACATTAGTTAAATTCTGGTCCAGGAAAGGAGGTGGGTCCCATATTAAGTTACACACATAGTCCCTCCGTTCTTGACTGTTACCATTACGCGTTAGGGGGGTGTCTTTGACTTTTCTGGACCAAGACAACCCTGGGCTTCTGATACATATGGGTGAAACTGGTTCCAAAAGTTCCCATCGCGACAGATATATTATCAATGTGTCTAAGCCATCCTTTAATGAAACTCACTCACTTTTTTCATGATCGAGATGGACTGAGGGTAAATCTATGCCTCGAGCGATACTCAGCCTTATGAAAGATGGTCTTGGATGGGCTCAATTGTATTGGATAAAATTGATGGATGTTCCATATATGTACATTTGGGATGTTCACTGACACCAACTACGAAATTGAACATTAATAATAATGCACACATGGTTTATATTATTTCAATTTGAGTCTCTTTAAAATAGAAATTTTTTTCTAGTATATTTAAGCACACCTGGTTAACACTTGACTTAGAACCCATGTTAATGAATAATATTGGGGTATAACTCTTCCTTTTTTTACCTTGATTTTATGGGTTATATATATATACGTGTACATGAATTCTTCTGACAGGTACCCTTTTAGACTATCGGATTAGGCTAAAGTAGGATATCAGGCATGAGTGCCATTTAGAACTGGGGACGACTTGTTTATTTCATTGGTCTTAAATTAATTTATATGAAATTATTATTTAATGGAACACTAAACTTTTTTATTTTCATGAAATGGAATGGTTTAAACTCAGTGGGTGCTGGACTACTTGGATTCTATCTCACACATTGCTCGGTCATCATTAACACCCGAGTAGATTACATTCTAGAAAGTATTGATAAGGGGAAGCATACTTTTTATGATTCTTGATTGTTCATTATAGATTAGGATGTATATTGGGGCAGAGGAATGAGCCTTTCTCATTATACATCTGCTAATTTGGGCCTTTTCTTTTAGTTTTTTGTGTGTTTGAGTTTTTATATTGTACATCGAGTTTAGAAAAACATCATGGAATGATATCGTTTTGTGATATTTCACACTTGATTATTAGTATTTTGTTGGATTATTTATATTTTTTTCTATAGTCTAATCATTTATATGCTTATACTATTTATAAACATTTGTTTTCTACTTCTATTGTGATATTACATATAACCTATGAGATAATAGTATCCCTCATGGATACATAAAGGCCCTCACTGCTAGTCCGTAGTCTCTAGCATTCGGGGATATGTGCTTGAGGTCATGTGACCTACCGATCTGCGACCGTCTTAGAGAAGATCCAGGTCAGAAAATTACATTTAGAAGGGACCTTGAGTTCTAGTAGTGAGTGACGATTTAGAGAAATATAGACGCGACCATGATTACTGACTATGAGTGTAAATTTGGAAATGTTTGGAACAGACCATGAGAACTACCCTTGAGTGAATTTTTGGAAATCATTAGAAGTGACCTTGATTATTAATATTGAGAGAAATTATTGAATGTTATGGAATAGACATTGAGTAATGACCATGAGTAAAAATTTTCAATTTCTAAAAGTGAACTTTTATTATGCAAATGAGTGAATATTTCAAAAAATATTTACCCACTTCATGAAAAAATGTAGTTACAATAGGAAAAAATGTTTCTACTGCTTGTATAAAAAAGTTCCAACAACATCAAAAATGTGCCGAACTCATGAAAACAATGTACCTACAACATGAACAAAAACATACTGACCACCTAAACAAAAATACACTGATCGTATAAAAAAAATAAAGTTATTGTATGTAAATTTTTTTAAAATTATTGAACCTACCATATGACCTACCTATGGTCACTAATTTCATTTGTCCTAGTTTAGCATAAATCATTATTTTATTTATTTATACTTTTATGTTTCAAATTAATACATGTTTATTTCACATGTTTATCATTATTTTATTATTTTTAAATATTTAATAATAAATTTAAAACAAATTATTTTTATTCATAATAATTTTATAAGGGATAAAATTCACATAATCTAGGTTAAAAATCGATGTTCGTTTCTGTGGAAGACACAATATCCAATTTAAATGTTGTTGGAACATCCGTAATTTATCTTGTATTTTTAAAAAAATATTACAAGGGAATTTAATATTGATTATAATTATTTATTTGTAATATACCAATTATTAAAAAATGTTATCGTTGTATATCTAACATCCCATAGTAAATTCTTATTTACCCATGGGGTTAATAAATTAATATTTATATATATGGACCCTTACAATTGCAATGAATAAATGAAATGTAGTATGTTGTAATATAGATTTTTTAACACATAATGATAGTGTAATTATATTTATAATGTTTCTAAATAATATACATAAAATTATTTATTTGTAGAAGATGGTGAATAAAGATGGTATTTTTTAATTCAGTTTCTTAAAAAGTTAAAAACATTGTTAGATGGTAGTTTTGAAATCTTGTTCAATGGAATCCTAGAGTTTTTTAGTTTAATGATTTATGAAAAACTGGATTTATAAATATATGTTATTAATTCAAAGATGGATTTATATTCAATAAATGTTTTATCTAATGATCATAGAATCCCCCCTCAACACAATAATTCAACTTTTCCCATTGTTTGGTAATTTAAGGAATTTTTGAATAAAGTTTGTCTTGATATAATTTTTATACCGAGTTACTATAAATGTGAAAATGGTCCTGAAAAATTTTAAGTATATATTTTTGAAATTTAATAAGTGTTTTTAGGTTTAATTTAATGGCCATGAAAAGAAAACTAACAGATTCTTTGTTACAAAATAGTTTATCACAACAAACCAAGATGAATAAATGAAAAAAAAATTAATCCAGAATCGACTTCCCCCTTTGGTTACATCAAAATATCACAAGGAGAGATTTACCCACTCATATTATTGACAAATATATAAGATTTATGGATTCATGAAAAATAAAACAAGAATAAAAATTAGAGAATAAGAGTTATGGTGAGAGTGTACTGTTTATCTTCTTCCCCTAATATCTGGTCTCCAAATCTATCCCCAGTAACAACATAATAACTCTATATTTTTAGACATCAATGGGGATCATTTTATAATTAATTTACCATAATTCGAGTCATAAATGATGATGGTGTCAATCATGGTTGATAAATCGTTTCCCAGATCATTAATTATTGAGTTTCCCATGAGTAATCCTATTAAAAGGAAATGTTTGGTCTGTGTGGAATTATTGAAATCATGAGTTTTGGCGACACATAATTTACATGTTGACCCCTTATATGTTGGATTTTATTGAATAATTTCATTTTTTTCATTTATTGTAATTATTTCACTTTTTAAAAATGATTCAAGACATAAATATCAAGTTTCTTTCCCCAGAAGATCTATTTCACAAATATTATTCAATTTGTGCCCCAAATGTATTCTATGATCATATGTTATCATGTAAATACATATTTCTGTGCATTTATCAATATTTTTTATATAATTTTAATATTTCGGCATAAGTTATTATATCCTACCACATTAAAATAAAAAATTAAATATGAATGTAGTATTTAACAATTAAATCACAAAAATAAATGTATTTTATAAAAAAAGTGTGGAAATGAAATGTACATATCAAATCCCCCTAGATGAATTCACAATTTCCCTCATGGATGAAATCTAAACATACTCCAAATAATTTATACCTTACCATTATTTAAATAAAATGTTTATAAAATAATTTTTCTAATTATAAATTAAATACTCAAGCATCATATAAGAATATTCAATAACACCTCACTTTTTAAATAAAAAAACAAATCAATTATTTTACTTTTATTCTTTTTTAAAAATACATCTCCATTATCTTTAAATATTTATTTTTTAATTCATTATTAATATTCATTTCATTATCAATTTTCATTACATAAATTTTACTTATCATCCTCAAGGTATAATTATGAATAAAGGCATTCACATACCACAAGAACATGCCATTTTCCATAGTATGGAATGTAATCTACAATATACACCACATAAATATTGAATCAAAAATAATTATGTGGGATTTTAATCAATAATAAAATTTATTTAAGGCTTATAGAAAAGTGGGTAATTGTGTCAAAAATTAAATCTCAAAAATAATGTCGAATTCTAGATAATAAAGAATGATATCAAAAGATAATAATAATAATAATATATCTTTATAGAATTCATCTCCCTTGAACTCAAATTTGTATCATTATGAAAGTAATAACAATAATTGAATAACCCTATCTAGCTCTTTTTCAATTTTATATTTTATAAAATCTATTCTTATGAAATATTGGATATCCACCATAAAACAATATAGGATCAGAAGATTTTCATTATAGTAATGGTGACTTTTAATCCTCCCAAGAGACCAATAATTTTTCATTAAATGTTTTTTTTCTTAAAAAAATTTATTAGGAATGGTGAATAATAAAATAAACTCAAAAATAAATTGAAAATCCTAAAATCTTTAGATATCCTATCAAAACATTCGCACTGAATTATTCCCTCATACCCATGGGTTTTCTTCCACAACACATATTATTTAATATGTGATGAAAATTACATTTATTATGGTATAAATATATAAAATAGGCTTGTAACATGGGTCATTTCGTAACTAGATTACTCGTGGATTTTATGGGATAAAGAAGGATAAAAACTACATGGTTCAATGGAGAAAGGGCCAATAAAAATATTCCTTAGTTATATTAAATGTGATACATTTTAATTATATCATTGATAACATGTCAGGCATGTTTTAGAATAGAACATGCTTGATTATGTCAATATATAAAATATAAAAATAATGAGAAATATTTGTGTATATAATTTCTCACAAATGAGACTGATGGTTGGGATAATTAAAAATGTAAATTCATATAAATAATTAGATAAATTAATGAAAATATCATAAATTAATGTCATGTGAAATCGTAAGAATATTTCTCTTAAAAAAATTAAAATCTTCTATAAATCTTGATATTTCAAATAACCATATGATTATATATACTAATTATTTCCCCTTTTTTCTTTAAAATTTTTTGAAAAAGAAATTTAAATTCATTGACTTGTAATTTTCCTAGGCTGTTTTGTCTCCATGTTTAGTTGATTAATGTTTGAAATAATTGTACGCCATAAAATAAGATTTTAAAAATATTTAAATATATTATATTTAAGGAGTACAATAGAAAAATAATCAATACTAGAACACGTAACCCCTTTTTAATGATTCATAGAAGTTTAATTCATAGGTTTCTTTCACACCAAATTCATAATGTGACTGGATTTCGTGATGCTAATAGAGTTCATAGTGTTAGTTAGTCCTACATATTCTTCACATGCTACCTAATAGGGTATGGTAGGCCATTAAAAATAATTATATGTATTTGTATGAATAAGACATTATCATAGAGATTTAATTTATTTGGTAGGGATTTTAAGAACTAAAACCATATATATAAATTAATAAAAACCAAAACAATTCTGGTTTCCTCCCAGAATAACTTTTTTCAAATACCTTTGGCTCCAACTTTACCTATTTTAGCTTCATATAATGTAATTAGTGGTTTGAAAAATATTTCTTGGTTCGGATCCATAAATTGTCTCATCTATGAACTATATATGTTGGTTGGTCCATGTCATTTAACTCTATATATCTTAACTCATTCTAATAGAATAAATTTTTGAATCTTCATTGGGATAATCTACTATTTCTTCCATAATCCTAGGAAACAAAATGGAACTACTTGTAACATACATGGAAATTGGAATTTTAAAAAAAAATTGTGGAGTTATTCTATCTTGATGTTTCTTTAATCAATAATATCACTTTCTTCATTTTATTAATTATAATTTTATTATCTTCTTACACATGATAAGATACCTTGTGCACTTCTTAGGTTTTAACAATATCTGAACATTTAGTTATATTTGTATTCCCATAATTCATTGTCTTCTATCATATCATATTTATTCATCGCATAAATAATTTTTAGACGTACTTTATCACTACAAAATCATTGAAATTTTTCTTCATTTTTTACATCAATTAGCTCTCACCCAATTTCCCAAAATGGTGATTCCAAATTGAGGGGTTTCAACTACACATCGAAATATAGATCTTGGAAACCCATGGGGAATTATTATTTTTCAAAATTGATCATTATGTCTTCAGTGAATCCATTGGGGTATTTCACTATCATGTCTTCTAGCTTGAGTGAAACTATGGTTTTATTCAGATATTTCAAACCCAGTATATTGATTGTGATGTATGGCGTGATATTTATGTTATAACCTAAATCATACAATGAATTTCCAATTTTTTAGAACCAATATGAATTATAATTAAAAACCATCTATGATCCTATTTATTTTTTGATAAGTCCTTTTAAATGACCAAAAATCATTTCCCCATGGGTAGAATTTTTATAATTCCTTGTAGCTTCTTCTTATATGTCGCCAACTCTTGTAAATGTTTTATTCATCATTATGTTTGTGAGGGATACTAAAAAATGAATATAAATATGTAAATTTTAATGTTTTCTGTAAATTTACCATTTTGTGTATCAATATTAACGTTCACTCTATTTTATGTAAACCGTCACCTTAGCTCTAATATCGATTGTTCTTCTTCGGTGTCTTTAGTAGCTACATTTTCATTGTTCATTTATAGGTATTCATATTATTTTTCAACATTTTGTTCTTATTTCCATTTTCTTAACTATGAAGGGACCTTAGCTACATTTCCACTTCACATTGAAGTGGATATCTTATATATATTAGGGTTTACTTTAGGGAATCCAAGAATTACAACTTTGGGTCTCTATACATGTTTCTCTAAAATCAAGGGAAAATGGATCTATAGATTTCATAATGAAGCCTTATGGATCACTGTGTATTTATTTATTTTATTGATTATAACCTCTTTCATTTTCATGAATGTGGACAATGGCTCTTCCAACGTATTGAACATTTTTGTAAGTGAAAATCATTTGTGTGATTATTGTTGGTACCTCAGTGGACATTGTTGGTACCCTTTCCATATTGGTTATTTTTTCTATAACACTAAAAATGATTATATCTGTTATAATCATTTTAATTTTTGTATCCAATATACACACATTGGGAGTTATAGAGGGCCCTCATTATATCCATATTAATCACTATAGATTCCATTTGTTTCACCATCAAGTCATTATTAATGATCATGTAGAATACTTTTCATTGTGTCCATTAATTTTTTCATTGGAATATATTTCTTTCATTCTCATCCATAAGTTGTGTCCTTCCACATGTGGTTTATTCTTGAGTGAACCACCAACTGCATAATCTAAAATAAACCTATTTCCCTAGGAATTTTTTTTATTAATATTTTAATAATAGATATTACCATATTCCATGATAATGGAATTTTTTAGTTGTTTCCTTGAAATGTTAAAAATAAGATTAGATATCTTCATCATCATATTGACCATTGTTGGTAATATTTACATGAATGTCCATCAACATTAATGGAAGGAATATGTGAGTGAAAATGTTCATTGAAAATCATCTTATATGGCAGTGGAACGAGTGAGAAAACTATGAATTCATTCATGATCTCTATACCTCAATGAAAATATGAAAATTAAATGTATTACCATGTCACATAATCCATTCTCTTATTAGAAAGTTTTGAAGATATTTTGAAATCATCCTAGATTCAAGTTATATTTTTCTGATATAGTTCAGTGAATTTTATAATATTAAGAACTATCCAAATAATGTCAGTTTTGATAATGAAATTATTTTCATAAATGTGGTGAAAAGATGCTCAGTAACAATCATGTGTGTGATGGCCGCATATAATATCTGAGCATACACATCTCTGAAACTCTTTATATAACTCCTCCAATAATGAATTATTGTTCCATGGCCTCCCTGGTCACATTAAATTTTCATGATGGGTTTATTTCATAATTGGGATTGTACGTGGTGATGCCTTTTGCTTTTATTTTATTTTTATACTTCTATATTTAATAATTTAAAACCTGAAATTTCAGCACGAAATTCCCAATATAAAATAGAGGAAATAAAACAAACAATTAAAAAATAAAAAACATTACATCCATCCCCAGTAATGGTTCTATTTTTGACCACACATGGGACATAATTATTTTAGTCTAGGGAAAAAATTATTTATTTTATAGAATCAATTAATTAAAACTTGTTAATTAAAATCTCAAACATCGAATTTTAATGTTTTAAACCCACAATGAAAAATAAATTACCATTATTAGTTTTAAAGAAAATTAATAAATTGACTTATATGATGAAGAAGGTGTAGAAATAAATTTTTATTGATATTAGTTTTGTAGAATGTAAAAAAAGGCATGTTGGAAGTTCTAAAATTAGGTTTAAATTCACGTTAGTTTTTTTAAAAAAATTGGATTTATAATTTTGTTTGATCAATATATGGTTGGAACATGATCAATATGAGGTAGATCTAAGGATTAAGGAATCCCCTCCTCAATCAAGAAATCCCACATTTCTCATGGTCAGGTAATTTTACAAATTGACAAATCAAGTTTTCCTCGAAAACATTTTAAAATGTGGTCACTCTAAACATGACAATGGTATAGTAATTATTTTGTAATTAGTTTGTAAATTTAATTCATGCTTCCATGTTCATTTAAATGGTAATGAAAATAAAAAAATTTGATTGGAATCTATAAATCTATTTATTGTGAAAACCTAACAATAAAAAAATAAAAAAAATTCGAATGCACCATCCCTCTTAAACTATATGACCATAGAATAAGGTCAGAGGTACCCCCTCATCCTAGTGATGTTTGATTAATAAGAACGGATTATGTAAAATAATCATTAAAGATTACTAGAGAATAAGGTTCGTGATGGATCTGTAAAATACATCATCTCACCCCAATCATTGGTCTCTAGATCAATACTTGGTAGAAATAAGAAAAATCTATATTTATAGATATACATGGGGATGATGATGGATTTAATTTTTCATTATTGATGTAGTAAAAAAATTACAATTTCAATCATAAGTGATTAATGGAAGCCAACATCATTAATTGTTCTATCTGTCATTGAATACCTCATTAAAATGACAAAATACAATCCGTCTAAAAACATTCATTATGTGAATTATAATGTCATTCCCTGAAAATTTCAACTCCACCCCTCCTAGTGGAATTTTCCCACTTCACCTCTTGTATTGTTTTCACAATATATAAATCCTTCAGGTACTAAACACGATTCATAATTTTAATCTATAGTTTCAATAAACAAAGGCTCTACTCCACCACATTTCATCACGTCTGAGCCTCAGAAGTATCAAATGGTCATATGTTATGATGGGAATCCATATTTTAATGGAGTTATTGATCCATTAGGATACTTATAATCTTCATTCATAAATTTTTATTTCCTTCCACATATGAACAAGACATTAAAAATGTGTATTATTTAACAATTAATCAACCAAAAATCAAAGTATTTATATATTCAAATTGAGTTACTGAAATGTATGTATAAATGATATGTTTTTAGTTTCACATATTAGAAAATTACCTAATGTCTTTATATTCATCATGAATATTTAATGATCAAATCCCATGCATCAATAGCATTAAAATGCAATGGATTTCAAATATGAAAGAAAGCTATTATGAAAATAGGGATTATATATTCATAGAGATAGTAATAATCAAATAATGATATAATAGGATAATGATACTTCATAACTTTATAATTGATATATGGTTTTTAGTTCAACTACTACTCTTAGCATAATAAAAATAATTTATTCTTTTGTTTTTGGAAAGTGACTTCCAGGCCTTAACACATGGACTATGATTAATTCATATGGTTCAATGATATTACTTATTTATAATAATATCATTATTTAGTAAATTTAATTAATTATAATACCCATTTAAAGGTAGGTAACTGGGTTCTATGTTCCAAAATAATGTCACGCAGTGGTTGTTTCTTTAAGGTTCAGAGGAATACTATTCACATTGTGCCTCAAAGTTGAAAATCATCCATTGTTTTTGGTATAATCATCTATAAGAAAAGAGTATTTGTAATTGGTTTTTGAATCCTAGTTGGATAAGTCCATCGTAATATTCCATTTTATCAGTTATGATGGGTTACATCACTATCAATTCATTAAAAGGTTGAACAGTGGACATGTATCAATTAAATTTGAACCAATTTAAAAATAAAATGAGTTCAATTTTATTTACTTTCCACTTCATTATCATTTAAACTCTTATATAGGATAAAATAATTTTTAAAATTTCAATTCACCACCATCTCCTAGTTATTTTTTCATCTTATCTCATAACCAAAAATTGGTATTAGAGGAGGAACCCTAGATCTCTATATATTTAATTTGTTCTAACAAATTCCTAGCATAATTATCATGTGGAAATTGACTATATTATATGGGTGGAAAAAATAATGATATATGGATACCTCACAAAAAATTCATATTGATGATATTGATTATTGATATTGGAAATCATAGATGAAATATTTCTTAAATCAATTTAGCCCTGATCATCGGAAAATTAGGTAAAAGACATACAAGCTTCACCAAAGTAAACCTAAATCATTGGATGGTAATGATACGCCAATATATGTTATAAAAAAATGGTTTTGCATATATTATATTAGGAAATAAATAAAAAATTATAGTGGTGTATCAGTTTGTAAAATGTCTCATGATAACTATAAAATTATTCTTGCTACAGATCGTGTCTTAGATAAACTTATTAGAACCCAATTGGGTTTGTTAGAAGATCAATATCAAGATTTTAAAATGTGTGAAGAATAAAATATTAATCAATTGTTTTTTCGGTTAAATGGTATTTAAATGGTATTAATTCTTTAGGAGATAATCTTGAAAATAATGTTCTTTTTTAATGAGTGCGTACATAATTTCTTAAAAAGTGGCATACTAAAAAGGTAGTGATAGATGAAGTTATTAATCTTAAGGAATATCCAATTTACGAGCGTATAGGATAATTATTAGAATATGAGTGATATAAAATTATGATTGAATAATATAATTCAAAGAAAAAAAGAATTTCATTTAAATTGAATGTACTCTATTACTCTTTTGATTCTGTGTGAATGAGCTATGATATGAATGATAAATCCTACATTATAAAAGGAAGATATATAAATGAGAAATGTTACTCAACTATATCAAAAAAAGACTATCATAAGGATGATCACATGGAGAAAAAGTAAGAAAAAATTCCTACATATTCTCAATATATAATTTTTATGACCGTTGGAATATAGGGACCATTTAGAATAATTTTCCAAGGTTAAAAAACCAAAAAAACAAAAATAATACAAGAAATAAAAGGAGGAAACATAATATGGATGGTGTTGTACTAAGGATTCAAGAATTTCTACAGAATATGGTTCTAAAAAGGATGTGTAAAAATTATTCATATTGAATTTATCAAATAATGAATATGATTCTAATTTGTAATCATCTTTTGTTTCTAATGATAAAACCCCCACTATTGATGAATTAAATAAAGATGTTAAAAGACATCAAACTAAAGGAGAAAAGATCACTGAATTATACAAGAATCATGTGATTCGATATAAGGAAATTATTAAAGAAAATATAGATCTGAATAAATATATCATGGATGAAAAAATATTTCCATATAAATCTTTATATTACCAGGAATACCTAAAAATTGATCTTGATATAAATTATTGATTAATGATTGATTATTCACTCATGTATATGTTTCATAATCCTAGAATAAGTAATTTAGATACTATTTTAATGCATAATGAGAAACTAAAAATTGAATTTCAATGAATGAATTCAAATATATATATTTTTTTCATGTAATATAAATCTTTGATAAAATGAAAAAATTTATCCAAATGAGAAAAATTAAATTTTTTTTTCTTATGATATCAATTTTCACAAAATGTGTATGAATTTTTCCATTAAAATAAAAAATAGAAGTGCAACTACTAGTATATGTTTTATATTTCATATGATGAATCACTATTCTAATGAGTATTCCTTGAAATTTTACAATATCCTTCAAATACTAATGATTTTATTTTTAAATCATTATCTTCAATATTTTTATTAAAAAATTGTTAAAATCATATATGGTTCCTAAAACATGATATGATAATCCCATAGACCCCAATTTTTCATAGGAACAAAAGGTAACGTAAATATATTTTCATAAAACACATTTTTGGGGAGAATCAAATAGATTTATTCTTCGTGGATAGTGGGTGATCAAGACACATTTCTGGGAATATATTATGTTTTCCGCCATTCAGAAAATGTGTTGGCAGTAATGTTAAATTTAGTAGAGGTTTTGGTGAGGTTGGAATTTCTATTTTTTATTATTTCGAAATAATTATATTTCTTAGGAAAAAATTATAATTTAATTATAATCTCAAATATATTTAATGATAGAATGTTTTTTAAATTAAAAATAGATATATTCCTTATTTTTAGGTAAATTATTTATATTTTATGAAAATAGAAAATATAAAATTTATTCAATAAATTTTACTAAATTAATATTTAAATATTTAAAACATTTAAATGGTGTAAAATATGTCAATGAATTTTTGTGTAAGATGTTAGGAAATGGAAATTTCATATTGATTCATAAGATTTCTAAGAACCACACAGTTCTGTAATTACACAAAAATAAAATGGATTTTTTTTTGTTATTCTGGTTTTAGAAGTAAAATATACAAAAGTATAATCATGTTAATTAAATCGGTAAAAACTGTATGTAATCGTGATCTTATTCATTTATATTTATTTTATCTTATTAAACAAGCTAGTTTTGATGATAAAATATATCGTCTTATATTATTGAGTATTTTACTTCATACATATGGGTTTGCATTTTAAATATTAAATAAAAAACTATATTTATGTCTATAAATTTTTTGGAAATATATCCAAATAAGAAAATAAACTTAATTTAATCAATTATATGTTATTATGGTGGTGAATGAATCTATAATTTATCATGTTTTTTGAATTAAATGGGTACTTTCATAATTTTTCAACCCCAAGAATACAATAAGAAATAGGTTAGTGAATAGGAAAAATAAAACCCTTTATGAAATGTTTAGTAATGTGAGAAATGATTTTAATTAACCTAATTATTTTAATAAGATTTGAATATATCTTATTATGTAAAAATTTATATTATTATAAGACCTTTTCTAAAAAAAACACATTATATTCTTTCAAAATGAATAAAACACAAAATTTAATACTTTAGAGTCTTTGGATATAAAATCATTATTCATAATAGTTAGGATGTTTTGATGAAGTATGATAAATAATAATGAATATATTTTATTAAGATTTTATAATAATAGAATTCATATAGATTATATAATAAAACAACCTTCTTTATTGAAGAATCCATTCATGGTAAACATGAATAAAATTATTTTAATAAAAGAGATAATCATATTGATCAACATGAGGTAGAATTTAAATAATTATATTTTAAAGAAGATATACCTCAAGGTAAGGATGCATATATTGATAAGGATAATATTTATTTTTAATCTAAACCTACTGATGAATAATCATAGAGAAAATATAGATATTACCCTATTTATAACGTGATTGTAAATTTTAAATCAAATTCTCAAAAAAGAAAATATATTATGAATATTTTTTCTTATAATACTTTTATATATTATATTATACAAAATAATTTCTATGAGGCTTGAAATTATTCTAATTGGATCCTTTCCATGAAATATTATTTTAAACATATTATTATGAATATTGTGTGGGTTTGGTTGTTTCCCGAATTTTTTATCATATTATTGGGAAAAATTGTATCTTTATAAATAAACATGAAGAATAATAAAATATAGTTAAAAAATTGATATAATATTTGATCAATGATGCTCACATAAAAAGGGTATTTCTTAGGAATCATTTTCACCTATTTTTAGTTTTTTGGAAATTATGATATTATAGTCTTATAATTCATTTCATGGATTTAAATTATTTCAAATTGATGCCAAAACACTTTTATAAATGGTTATATTTCCATATAAGTGATTTTTAGATATCCCATTTTTTTTGAAAATAAAAATAATCAGGATCATGTTTTTCAACTATATAATGCATTATATGGTTTAAAAAATATCCTCATGCTTGGTATGAAATATTAACAACATATCTTTTTAATAACAATTTTGAGAAGGGAAATTTTTTTCTAAATTTTTTTAATAAGAAATGTTTTAATTATATTTTTATTCTAAAAATTTAGGTTGCTGATATTGTAATTGTATCCTTAAATGATAATCACCATAAATAATTTTCATATTTTATGACTTCTAATATTGATATGAGTATAATGGGGGAAATAAAATTCTTATTTGGACTAAAATTTATTCAAAGGAGTAATGTTATTTTACTAAATAAATAAATGTTTTATAAATACTTTGTTAAGATATTTATTTCTAATTATTAAAATAGAGTAAAATATTTTATGAGGACTACCTACATATTATATTTAGGTAAATATAGAGAATCTATTGATGTTAAAACCTATAGATGCATATTCAAAAGTGTATTATATATAACTAATTCTGGGAATCATTTATTGTTTACAGTTTTTATGTCTTCTAGGTATCAATGATATCCTAAGGTGAGTCATTTTAAATCTATTAAAATAATTATTAGATATTTCAAAGTTTGTTTGTGTCTTTGATATTTTTATCCTTCTAGAAATAATTTTGATTTATAATGTATTCTATTTGTAATTTTATTAGAAGGAAAATAGATAGGAATATCACAGAAGGTATGTACCATTTTATTGGTAAATATTTAGTTTCTTGAGCTTCAATAAATAAATACAATGTTTGTCTTTAAACTGAAGAATCTAAATATATAGTTATTTTATCATATTATGTTCAATATTTAGAGATAAAGAAAACTATTTCTAATTTTTGTTTCCATTTTGATAATTTTTATATATTTTTAAAATAAATATATTATTTATATTTCTAAAAATCAGTTAAAAAATTCTATGATTAAGAAAATTTATGTTAAATTTCATTTTCTTTAGAATCATTTTGAAGATGACATATGAATATGGAATTTTTTCATCAAAATAAATTTCCAATATATTTACTAAACCCTAGTATTAATCTAATTTCTATGAAATCAAATTTTCACTTTGAATGATTTCAATTTATTACTATTTTATATATTTAAGGATAGTAAGACATGGAATTTTACATATGTTCCATTTTTAGTGTATATGTTAAATTTTGTTCTGTTAGCCCACTTGTATGTACTTAAATAGTTGGTTGTTGTTTAATACATTGAAAATAATAAAAATATTTATTTAAAATTACTTTGAATACTAATTATTTTTAACTTTATAAGAGATAGTATCTTTCATAGTAATCATCTAGGGAGATTTTTTAAAAATTAGTTTATTTTTTAGAAGTAGTTATTTAATTTAGAGGAATATTTTAGACTTTAAATAATTTTGATCAATTTTAAAAAGGGGAAAAATTTATAGAATTGGAATTTATTTTTAAACTAACAATAAAGGATAGAATGATGGAATGGATCTTTGTCCCAATTTATTAGTAGCATTGATAATTGAAATAATTATAATTTTACATACACTTGAAAATTAAGAAAACTCTAAAACTGAACTTTTGTAATAATTGTTTGTAAAATTTTGGAAAATTATAGAATTGACCGTGTGCATTGATTATGAGTGAAAATTTATAAAATTTTAAAAGTGTGTAATGACCAAAATTTTTATCTATATAAATTACCATATTTTAGTTTTTTTTCATATGGTATAAACACACAATAGAACACAATACATCATTTATAAATTACTAATTAATAAAATAAGATTAATTTCTAGAAGATTAGGAACCTATACCAATTAAATAGTAACCTAGCCTTTGGAATTGATATCTGACCCTTATAAATATTAAACTAGCTAATTTAATAATAATCTCTCTAACGAATGTATAAATATAATTTTTCCATATTTTAAGTGACAATATGGTATAATTATTTTATAGTATTAGTACATAAATATTTTAAAAATATTTATCATGTATTGTTAATTTGTAAATCATAAATATTTAATTGCAATTTTATGAGAAATTTAATTATTTTAATTAAATTATTTTATAACATGTATTCATAAAATAATTTTTTTGATTCATTATTATTATAAGATACTTATTGGAGACCTTAATTAATTTTTCAATGTTTTATGAAAGCAATTTTAATATTATAATTTTTATTTTTCATGTAAATTATGTTTTTAATTTAAATTTATATTTTTCATATTTATAAAATTAATTTCTTTATGTGTAGTTAATTTTTTAATTATTATTTTAGAAAAATGGTTATGTTCAAATTTTTGTATTTTTTTGAAATACTTTAATTTTTGTGAATTGTAAAATATGTAAATTTGCGATATATATACATTATAAGATAAATACACTAATCATTGGGGTTTAGATAATGTAAGAAAAATTGGATATAACTCACATGATGTAATTACTATATTTTTTCTCATGAATCTACATTATTACATATCTTGAGAAAAATAAAAATGAATGAATAAAATAATAGGAAAACACCCACTCCACTTGTATAAATACCACCAGTCACCACCTCTTATCCTCACACCACTCAATCATTGAACCTTGCCTATATTCTTCCCAATAAACTTCCCAAAAATCTCCCCCACATCCATTGTGGTTTCTGTTTTAAGAAAATACTAATACTAGTGCCCTAAGAAGGTTCTCAAGTAGATGGAATCAATAGGTAAACCCCTCTTCCATTTTCATCAAATTTATTTTTGAAGTTCCTTTCTTTTCATAAAGTATCATAAATTACCCATGTCCAAGTCACATAAAAACACTAATATATTAAATATAATTTAATTTTATCAATTTTATTGATAATTATTCATCAAATCTAATCTCGTATCTCTTTTATTTTAAGAATGGAAACATCATATGTTGTGTGTTGATCTATCACCTTCGCACCTGATGTTCTATCATAATTCAGTTAAAACTTCAAGGATGGTAATTAAACCATGTTTATGGTATAACTATATTATATTATATGTTTTATATATTTTATATTGTTAAAGAATATTTTTTTACACATGATATTAATTTATGAATCAAAATGATGTCATTGTGATCAAAAAACTGTAAATTAATAAAAACAATTATCATTAATGATTTTTATAATGAATCATATTCACTATTAAAAAAAATTTATTTTAATATTTTATAATTTTATTAATAACATATATGTTTATTTATGGAAAACTATCCTCATTCTATATAATTTTCCATAAGCATATACTAGTAAACTAATCATGAAAACCAAGGAAACCAATACTCTCCGATAATGAAATTAAATATATTAACCCATCCAAAATGCCATAAATGAACTTAATAAAGTAATAATAAATAAAATTAATGTACAAATGGTTCTATAATTATTAATTAAAGATTATACTTTTATTATTAGGAAAATTAAGATGAATTTATTAATCATTTATGACAAAAGGTAAGTGATTCTACCTGAAATTATATTATTCAATTGCATTACTCTTTCCCTCCATTGATATATATCAAATTATATTTTATTTTTATGTAATTATTATAAATTTTCACTATATTTTTTAAACTCACATATCACTATCATTCATCCTTCTTTTCATGGATATACAAGTTTTTAAAAGGTTCTCTACTCAATTATTCTCTTTATGCCAACCCAGTTTAAGGGGACTTCTTGAATTTTTTTCGATTTTCATGTGTGACGAATAATTTATTTCAATAATCCATTATTTTGTAAAACTAAATAATTTTATAATGAGAAAATTGCATTCTTCAATTCAAGTTTCATAAAAAATTAGGCCTTTTTCATTTTAAAGAATAATTAATGTTTCCCTTCAATCGTACTAAATGTTTTATTTATAAATATTATTAAACACAAATTTCACTTTAGGTTGACATAAATTATCATGATATATTACTATATTCATTTATTAATTTCTATTTATGGTTTAATTAATTTCATTTATGGTCACATTTCTGATTTCCCCATTTATTAAGCATTTGATAATATAGTGATACCATATTCCTTCCATTAGTAAAATTTATGTTTTGTATCATTACTTATGTATGATTCATTCTTCGTAAGTAATATTAATGAAAATATTATTATTGGTGCACCCAGAGTGCACTCCAATACATTGGGTAATGTTTAGTCTCATGAGACATAATATGTAATGGTCTTAATGGTTATTACTGATTCATGCTTCCTGTGTAGTGGTCTTGGTGGTTATCCCTGACGTATGCTCCTCTACGAAGAAGGATGCTTGAATTATGTTCCTATATGAGAAAATAGTATTGAATAGTGTTAAATTCATGTTTTATTTTGTCTCCACATTATTATTAATCCATGAATTTTTAAACCCATGATATGATTTCTCATGTTTCATAATGTCCCATGCATTTATATATCATTATGTTATTTCTTTTAACCCATGTACTAAGCATTATTTTAATATTTCCTTCCTTATTAGTATTTTTTCTCGTACATTTATTCATGTTATCTCTTGGTTATCCTATATATATTTAACGGTGGAAAATAAGTTAGGAGCTCATAATGGTTGACAAATAAAGGAATTGTTTAGTCCCATGCTTTCATTTCTATATACCTAGTCTCCTAGGACCCTAGACATTATAATTCCCAGCCTGTAATTTTAGGTTTAATTATGCTGAAATTTTTTCAATGATATGTGTAAAAGTTGAAGGTCACTATAGTTTGTATTAGAGTAAATGATTTGTAATTTTTGAATATGAGGAATACAAGCCTTTTGGATAAACAATATGGATAATACAAAGTCTAAGAAAACATCTAAAAATTTTAATAAGTATATAGTAAGTATTTTATCAAGAAAGACATACTTTCTTGGATAATACTAGTTTATGTGGTTTAAGATCCTATGTGCATAAGAGTAACAACTCTGAAAAGGTGTTCTGATCCAGATTCGGGGTAACATGGTACCTGACATCGGGCCTTACTATGCACCATGATTGACACTCTCGGGGGATAAGAATTGGTAAATTCATAAGATCATTACGAACCATTATTATGGAAACAATGAAATTTCCATTAAAATATATGTTAGTAAACAGATCACAGTTAACTTACACTAAAACCTATAGAATCAAAAGATTCTTTAAAATGTTCCAATAAGACTTTATCAATTTTGTTTAATGTTTCCTTTTATTCTTCATAGCTAACTATTCAAGAACCCTAATTACAAATTTTTTCTTAGTTAGTGGAGGAAAATAGAAGAACATCTCCGAAAAATAAATTTTATTGGAAATGTGATTATTTCCCTAATGATATTCCAAATATGATAGAAATGGGTGATCAAAACTTCATGACAGTACATTCTCAACCGACTCAAGTTATGAATAATTACATGAATCCCCTATAACTCACTCCATATTTATGGAAAGAGAAAGTTAACATTGAATCCTTCATGAGGGAAAGGACTCCCTTGTTTAACCGTTCTTTTGATCCACTCCTTACAAAATATTATATTAACTCCAATGAATGATATTCTCTGTTCTCTAGTGCATAGATAATGATTTTTTTCAGACTATCTTTTTTTATGGGGAAGATCATTAGATTTTTAAATTAATCAAAAATCAGAATTCATTGTTGAAATTGTTTCCATGGATTTGGAGGAAACAATGAAATTTATTTCCAATAAATATTTTCCCTAAACCCTATTTCTCATGATAGAAATAGTGTTCATCAGACTTAAGAAAAAAGAATATGATTCAATCATGACATATGAAGATAAAATTAAAAGGCATAAAATTTATGCCTTTTTCTTTATCATAAACATAGAAACCAATGTTTATCCATTCTTTAGTGGACAAAATTTGAGTCTACAAATGATTTGGTTATTCTAGACTTTGATATTTGTGAGGATATTGTCTGTAATGCCCTCCTGGTTGAAATGGAGATTGGATACTCTCAATGGTCTCATGGGCCCAGTGAAAAAAAAGAATGGATCCTAATATGGTTGGATGTCAAAATAAACCCCATTATGGAATGAGGACTAAATATCCCATGTGTTTAAATTTTGGGAAGAATAATCCTTGGAACTGTCTAAAGGGAACCTGGATATATGCCAAATGTGAAGGAATTGGGAATATAGCTATGACCTACCGAAGTAATATAAAGAATACTACTAATGTGGATGAAGAAATTAAGGTTCATATCAGTACTCAACATGTAGTGTAGTCTTTCAATTACATAATACATGGGAATTTTTCAAAATAATGACCTAAGACATGGGTTTTTAGAGTCAATCAATAACAACCTCCAAGATGAACAAGTAGGGCCTATACTATCACTAGTACATAAGTGGATCTAGTTAATGGTGTAGTGATATGTATTATAGTTATTCATTCCAGAGTAGAAAACATAATGTTTGATAATGGTTCTACAATTTATGTCATATCATGGATGTTTAGTAGAACTATTCAAACATTACATCAATATATGGAGTTTCAGTTATCTGTGACAATTGATAATGGAGAAATTATTGCACCTAAAGTAAATAACCCATACTTAGTTAATATTTCTGGACTGAACCTCCCCTAAAATATCTGGATACCTCCTTTGGTAATGTTTGGTTCTATTTTAGGCATGTATTGGCTATGTTTATATAAACCAACATCAACTTTCCGGAAATGGAGATCATTTTTCACAACCCAATTCATCCTATCATTATTTAAATGTGTGTGGGGGAAGATGAATCTATTTTAGAATCATCTTATCAATGGTGGATATTTATTACCTATGAAAAATCATGTCTTTCTCAAATTATTGAGACAAAACAGATAATCATGCTTGGAGACATTCCCATTATGATTGATTACACTTATGTATTCTCTGATGAATTTTTTGGTTTTCCACTTGACCCTGAGGTTGATTTCTCAATTGAAAATATTTATAGATCTCTGATATATCAAAGACACTTTACAATATAGCCCTTATTGAGCTAGAAGAACTAAATAATCTAGTACAAGAGAATCTGAACAAGGCTTTCACATGCCTGAGTGATTAACCATGACGTGCGCTGCTCCACTTCATTAAGAAGAATGATGGATCAATTCATATAATCATAAATTATCCTGATCTCAATAACATCATGATTAAGAACATGTATCCCCTTCCGTGGATAGATGAGTTGTTCGATCAGCTACATAGAGACAAATATTTATATAAGGTGGATGATCAGTCGGGGTATTATCATTTCGTGTTGAATAAAGATGTTATTTACAAGACTGTCATTACAATATAGTATAGATATTATGTGTTCATATACATTCCTTTTGGACTGTATAATATTCCATCAATTTTCATTGATTTAATTAATAGAGTATTTCGAGATTAACTTGAAAAAAAAATATTCTTTATTGATCATATTCTCATATACTCAAAGAGAAAGAAATAATATGGGGGGAATTGGAATAATATGTTGAAGAACTTGAGAAGGGACAAATTATATGCAATGTATAGAAAATGTGAGTTTTATATGGAGCATGTATCATTCATAGGGCATGTTATCACTAGAAAAAAAATCTATGGACCCTTCCATGAAAAAGTTCATGAATGAGTGGCCCAGGACATCATCTATAATGATGATCCACAGTTATCATGATCTATCCAGGTATTATGAAATATTTATAATGAAAATTTTAGAATGGTTAAAACCAATAACAAAGATGATGCGAGAGGTAGTGAAGATTGTCTAGACTCAAGAATGTGAAGAAATATTTATGGATCTCAAAAAGAGGCATATCACTGCACCAATATTCACACCCCAGAAAAGTAGAGAACGCATTGTGGTATACAATCATTCTTTAATGAATGGATTAGTTTGTGTACTAATAAAAAAATGATATTCTGATATCCTACACCTCAAGGTAGTTGAAAATTGGTGATAAAAAATATTCTAAGAATGACCAGGAGTAGGTAGATGTGATCTTTGCATTGAAAATCTAGAAGCATTATCTCTATGAGGAGAAGTGTGATATATATATCTATCACAAGATTCTAAAATATATATTCACACATAAAGAGATTAATGTGTTCCCAAATAATATGGGTAGATCTCATCATGGATTACGATTGATCAATCCACTGCCTTCCTGGTATGACAAATATGGTGGTGGATGTTATAAGTAAAAAAAGAAACTACATCTTTATCAATGATTAGAATTGAAAATGATCCATTATTCATATACATATAAGGGATGAATATTGGAATCATTACGGTTGGAAGATCATAAATCCTTTCCCAAATTATTTCTCACTTATCACTTATGTAGAAAATAAGGGATTCTCAATGAAATGATGAGGAAATTCAAAAAAGTTTGGAAGCTCTTTGAAATTTGAAATCCTCCAAGTTCATGATCAGCACGGATGGATTCATAATAATTTGGTCACAACTATTTGTACCATACAATCTAGTGACTAAGAAAAAGAATCTAAATAACTGAAATAGTTAATGCTTCTCAAATCACCAAGGGAGAAAAAAGAGTATTGAGATCTATGAGAGAGATTTTGGAGAGACAATATAAAAAAGAATATCACTTAATATACATCAATGTTAATTGTAATTCAACAATTAATGTATTGAAGGAAAATTTCAAAAGGGGTAACACAACTATTACCAATACGAAAATAGAAATGGGAAACCATCCCAATTGATATTGTCACGGGACTTCGAAATACATCCCTTGGAAACAAGGATATATGGGTTATTGTGGATTGTCTTAAAAAGATATCTCAATTTAACACAATTTGGGAGGACATATATCTATATAAACATTCATAGATATAAACCAATGAAGTGTTAATGCTTTATGGAGTGCCACAGTTGATTGTATCTGATTGAGATTTGAGAATCACCAAGATGTTCTATACAATTCTCCAACTTGTTCTAAGCACTAAAATGAACATCAGTACAACCTATCATCCTCAAACTGATGGATAATCTGATCAGACTATCCATATATTGATTGAATTTTTGAGTTCATATTCTATGTAATTAAAAGGATGATAAGACCAGTATCTTCTATAGGTCTAATTGTTATATAACAAAAGTTTCCCCTTGAGAATCAAAATGTCTCTATATGATTCCCTTTATGGGAAAAGGTGAAGAACACTAGCATATCGGGTTGAAGATGGTAAACATAAGATGAAAGGACCTAAAACTCAATAAGATATGTTGTAGAATATGAAAACCATTCAGAAACAGATCATGGTATCCAAAAATTGACAAAATATCGATGTAGTCAATTGTCGAAGAGACCTTAAGTTTAAATATGGGGACATGTTATTCTTATGCAAATCACCATGGATAAGGATCATGAAATTTGGGAAGAGATGGAATCTAACTCTTAGATACATCAGCCCTATAGAGATCCTTGGTCTTGTCAGAGTTGTGGCTTATTGACTATATCTTCCATTAACAATGTCTCGAGTACATGATGTATTCCATGTATCTCTATTAAGTAAGTATGTACTATACCCCTCACATTTACTAAATTTATAGGTTCTAAAGCTAAAAAAATATCTCTCTAATGAGAGGAACCCAATGAAAATCTTGGATAACAGAGATAATGTTATAGGCAACTAGAATAGTCACATGGTCAATGTACTTTGGTGGAACCACAGGTACAATGATGCAACATGGGAACAAGAGAAATCAGTGAAAGAAATGTATCGTCACCTATTTTTACCTTTGAATGTAAAATTTAATTTCGAGGGTGAAATTTCATAAGGTGGAAGAATGTGATGACAAAAATTTTTATCAATATAAATTTCACTCTTATAATTATGTCAAATTGTATTAACACATAAGATAACAGAAGATTCATAAATGATGAATGAATGAAATAATAATTCATTCTATATGTTAATGAACCTATATTGATTAAATAGTAATTATACCTTTGGAATACTGATGGTACCATTATGAACATTAAACTAGCTAATTAAATCGTAACATCAACAATGAATGTATAAATAAAAATATTCCCTCATTTAATTGAATATATGAAACAATTATATCATATTATTAGTAAATAAATAGTTTAAAAATTATTAATTATGTGTTGGTATTTTAGTAAGTCACAAATTTTTAATAAGAATTTTATGAATAATTTAATATTTTAGATGAAAATTTATTTTCAGAAAATGTATTCACAAATTAACATTTTGATGTCTAAATATTATAAGATAATTTTCAGAGACCTTAATTATTTTTTAAAAATTTCAGAAAAATAGATTTAATTAAAAAATATGTACTTCTCAAGTAAATGATTATTTTAATTAAAAAATTTATTTCTAATATTTAATTTTTATTTATAAATGGATTCCATTTTTTTATTCTACACATCAAAAATTATTATTGTGATCTTTTTGTATTCTTCTAAAATATGTGAATTTTAGTATATAGTAAAATACTGTAATTTATGGTAAATTTAAATTTTAAGTCAAATACACTGTTTATTGAATCATGGATTACGTAAAAATAATTAGATAAAACAAATATGATCTAATTTCATTATTGTTTCAGAAAAATAAACACTATTTCTTGTAATGGGAAAAATAATAAACTAATGAATTGAATAATGAGGAAACATCCCCCTCTACCACTATAAATAACAACCCTCACCGCATATTTTTCTAGCATAAATAAAGCCTTGAGAATTTTCTATATTCTACCCAATAATACTCCCAAAACACTAACCCACTTCCAAGAGATTTTGTTTTTATCAAAATATCAAACCAATCCCTTTATAAGGTTCACAAGAAGAAGGAATCATGTGGTAAAACCCTCATCCTTTTTCATTCAATTTCTTTTTTCATGTTCCTTTATTTTCTTTTCACCTCCGGAATTACCCTTTTCCAAGATGCACACAAAATCCATAATATTACATACACTGGTTTTTTATAAAGTTTATGAAATATTTCTTTATCCAATATCATTTCTACTCACTTTTATTTTAATAACGGAAAAAACTTTCTTGAGGTGCTGATCAATAATATTTGTAGACAACATGCTTTCATAATTCAATTACACATTCAAGTCAGGTCAATAAACCATTTTTATCATTGATATAGATTATCTTATATGTATAATATCTTATTTATATGTTGTAGAATCATTCATTACCTATGATATTAATTTATAAAACAAATATAAATTCATTATGATCAAAAATCACAAAATTAATCTAAAAATTTATCATTAGTTCGTTATCTAATAAGACATCCTCAAATATAGAAAAAATTTATATTAATATTATATTAGATCATTAATTACATATAAGTTCATTACAGGATAACTGTCCCCATTTTACATGATTATCCACACACATATTCAGGTTAACTGATCAAGAAAACCAATGAGAGTAACTCTCTTGAATAATGAAATTGAATCTGTTAGCCCATAAAAAAGGCCATAAATGAACTTAATAAAGTTATCATAAATAAAATTAATGTATAAATGATTAAATAATTATTAATTAATTGATATTAGTTTTTTATTCAAGATATAATGATCAAGTTATGAATCATTTCAGACTTAATGTAAGGGATTCTACCGGAACCTCTATTACTATATTGGGTCAATATTTTACTCTTTTTGACAAAATTAAATTCTATTTTATTTATATATAAGTCTTATAAATGTTATTCATATTTTTTAAACTCATGATTCAAGATCCATTTATCCTTATTTTTCATGTATGAACATGTTTTTAAAAGGTTCCCAACTCAATTCTTCTCATAAGCAAGCCTGATTTAATGGAACGTCCTAAATTATTACCCATTTTCATGAATCCTCCATAATATGTATTAAGACACCATTATATTTCTAAAATAACTTATTTTAACAAGATAAAATATCTTGGATAAATTATTATTTTATACAAACAATTATTCATTTTTCATTTTAAATAATCTGGAATGTCTCTTTTAAATCGTACTAATTGTTTTTATTTCTATTTTTTCTTAAACAATATTTTCACTTCAGTTTGACATCACCTATCATAATATTTACATATATTACATTATAAAATTCCATGTATTATTTAATTCATTTCATTCGTGGATAATTTTATGTTACCTTTATTTATTTTGCTTTTGACATTATTATGATACATTATTCTTTCCATGGGTAACCTTTATGTTTATGTTTGATTATATATATATGATTATTGATGTGAACATTATATTCATGAAAATTTTATGATTGTTGCTCAAAGATAAAACTATAATTCATTGTGTAATTTTTCCTCTAAAAAGACATTATGTGCACCGGTCTTGGTGGTTGTCCTTGACTCGTTCTACTCTATGTGCAAAGAGCCATAACTCGTTCACCTCTATGTGCAATGATCCTTGAATAATTATAAATTCAAGTTTTATTTTTCATACTCATTACTATGAATCCATGATTTTATGATCCCATTTTATGATTCCATATGATTTATAATGTTCCATGACTTTATATATCATTATGTTATTACTTATAATCTATGTGCTTTGCTTTATGTTAATTTTTTGTTCCCTATGTAGGATAGTTATCTCATACCTTTGTTCACATTATCCCCAAGTTAACCTATTTATATATAGGAGTTTAAACGAAGTTATTAGCTCATAATTGATGATAAATAATTAAATTTTTTATCTATTTCGTTGATTTCATTTTTATGTACCATGTCTTCTAGGTCCCAAGACTCTATGTTATTTGGTTTGTAAATTTATAATTAATTATGTTTAAAATCATTTAATGATATGCGTAAAGGGAAAGGTTCATTATAAATATACCATGTGTGCTAAAAATGAGTAAAATTAAAAGAATTCTTCAGTTTAACATGATGTCTGACTGTGATTGAAATTTTTTAATGTCTCAAACTGAACATGATTACTAACCATGACAGAAAATTAGGAAAATTATGTATCTTACCTTATGTAATGACCATGAGAGGAAATTTTTCATAGTATGGATGTGACCTTGAGTGATGGCCATGAATTAAAAATAGAAAAAGAATTAAAGTAACCGTGATTATTGACTGGGACTAAAAATTTATTAATGTATGTACCAACCATGTGAAGAAAAATGTGCCTACCATATGAAAAAAATGCCCAAACATCAATAAAAAATGTACTAACAATAGGAAAAAATATTGAATGTGTGAAGAAAATTGATGTGACTGTAAAATTAATTTTTTAACAATTTAAAACATACTTTATGACCATTCTATGATTGCTTATTTTATTTTATATATTTTAGATTAAAACATACTCCATTTTATTTATAAATTTATACATTTAATTACTACATGTTAAATTTAGATGTTTGTCTTAATTTAATTATTCCTTTAATATTAATTAATTAATTTAATAAAAATTAATTTTATTTTCAATAATATTATGCTGAATTATGTTCTCATCATGTGGTATGAATTTTCACATTAGTTTTTAAGGAATCCCTAGGTTAGGGATAAAACAATGTTCGAATGTGAATAGTTTATCTAACATTATTTATGGGAATTTTACAAATGTAATTTAATGTTGATTATAAATATTTATTGGTACTATAGTACTTATTATAATATGATAACAATGTATAATGTGTTCTTAATTTCATATATTATTGAAGTATCCCACATGGGTACATTGTGTGTGATCATTTAATAATGAAATAACATGCATCATTGGGAATTAAAGATATAAAAAAATTAAAAATTTGACAGCTAGATGATACGAAAAAGGGAACTCCATATACATGCAGTTATAAAGAAATAGATAATGATATGTAATATTGATTTTATTCTTGAAATGTATTAGTGAGATATAATTTTGAATTTAACTTCTAATCTTAGGTAAAATACAATATTTTAATCCTTTATTATTGTAGTGTGAATTTCTACCACGACACTTAGGCTATGAGGAATTCATCTAAATCTATGAATTTAATTATTTATTTTAATATTTGTTGTGTCTATATTTTTAATGGATTATACTGGCCATTAAAAATTAGGTAACTAGTTTATTAATCCCAATAAAAATTCATTCATTATGTTTTCCCTATAGGGGAAAAGGTTATCATGTTTGAGGTTTTATCTCTAGGTGGGAGAAAATTAATGATATTTTTGGACTTAAGCCTCTAGAACAAAAAGAATTTGTGATTGGTTTATAATGTGAGTTTGGAAAAAATACTTGTATGATTCAGTAATATTTCTTATTATCGGTTTCATAACTCTTAATTAGTGAGAGGGGTAAATATTGGACAATGATCATTTAGATATTAACCACTATAAATATATCATATGTTCAGTTTCATTTATTTCCAATACATTTTCATAAAAAATATAATAAAACTTTAAACTAATTTTAAAAATTACAATTCATCGCAACATTGTATATTTGTCCACATTAACATCAATCCAATCTGTCTCATGATTATTTAAAAGATAAATCAAATGTTCCAAACATGTACTTAATATGTACCTATCAAATCATTTAAATAAAAAACATACTAACTTGGACATCATGTATTCTGGTTATAGGTAATACAATCATATCTCCCTTATGTTGTGGTTTCCAACATAGATCCATATCTAGATTTGGTAGGTTGTTTTCCATCCAACATATAGTGAACTAGGTTTCTAGATAAAGAAATTGCATGATTATTTAAGGAAAATTTGTTACATTACACAAATAAACAAATGAGGATCATAATGGTATAATGATTTTGTAAACATAGAAACATATAAAACTACTTCATAGGTGAAATAAATCATGTCACAATAATTTCTTCACAACCATATCCCATCTTATAAATATCATATATAATATATTTCTTCATAGCCAAGGGAAATGAAACATAATAAAAGGTGAGATTAGATGATCAGTAAAGGTAAACAATGAACATAAGTAATCATAACATAAGTATACGTTTCTAGGTACATGGTAATGGAATTTGGAAACTATACCATTCAATTTCAAATATCATAATCTTGAGTGATGGCATAATAATTTGTAGTTCATAAGACATGAATCATAAGAAAATCGTAGAACACAAGATATGAGAGCATAACTAAAATACCCTAAGTATTTATGAACCGTATTCAAATAAATTAAATTTTTTTGATGTGTTTTTTTATTGATAAAACTATTTAGGCTTTAATTATACACAACACAATTTTAATATTTCAATACATGCAATACAATCTTATCTTGTGTTACATGCGACACTGAGATTTATAAAAATACTGGTATATTATTAAAATAGTTATTTAAACGTTATTGTTATATCCTAGACATTAAACATAGAAATTTTAATTGTAATAACTTCTTTTTTAAAATATATTTTATTTTTTAAAAAAAAATATTGATAATAAATTATGTTATTTTTTTGTAAAGGATTATTATGTTTCGAATATACTATGATACAAAAACCCATTTTTATATATTTTTTAAAAACTAATAATTTTTTTTTGAAAATTGTAGAAAACCAATTCAGAAGAATATTCTCAATTTTTATTTGATAATTTTGAAATTATAGTATAGTAAATTTTTGGGATTTTTATCAAATGTTTCATTTTTTATTAATTGTGAAAAATACCGAATTTTAATTGAAAAACACATTTTTCATTTAATTTATTTCATAAAAAAATTACATTTTAAATTTTTTATAATGTATTTTAACATAAATAATAAATATATTAATTTATTCAAATTCATTTAGTAAATTTAATATTTAATTTCAATATAAAAATATTGTAATCATTTGAAATTTTTGGAAATGAAACCTTGTTTTGTCGACACGCTTGTGAGATTAATTTTAAATAAATTTACTCCACTTATATTAATTAAAGAGGAAAAAATTTATTACATAATTGGAATCAAAATAATTTATAACTTATAATTATTATATGTTAATTTTTTACCACAATTATTTTTGAAAATACTTAAAATTCATCATAGATATTTGAAGAATGATAATTCTACAAAGGGACTAAACATTAATCTTATGTGGAAATGACCTATTAACTTATGAAACACCAATTTAATGTCCATATTTAGATATTATTAATTATATAGTATATATTTTTCCATTATTTTATCCACTTGACATGAAAATAATATGGGTGGAATTATCTCTTTTCAAAATATAACAATAGTGCCACTCACCTCCCATATAAAAATCCACCCATTATCCCCCTCTATTAACACCATAGAAATAAATTGGATCAACTCATATATACCAAAATACCTTCTCAACTATCCTATACCCATACTAGATTGTTTAATTTTGGAAAAATCAACCAATTTTGGACTTTGGTGCAAATGAAAAAGAGATTCCTATATAAGAGGAAATGTTCATCATTAAACATTTTTGTTTTATTTATGCGTCAAACACATTAAATAATTTTAATATAATTATTATATATTAAATTAATTATATTTAATATATATATATATATATGTTTTTATTTAAGGGTATGAAAAAATACAAAAAATACTTCCTTCAAAAGTGTTAAGAAATCATCATCTGTGTGTTCGAGACTATCATATCGAGAACCAATGTTGTTCATTTTTTCATTACCACAATTAAAAGATGGGAATAATGATTGAAATAATCTTTATATATGATATATGTTTATTTAAGATAATTTAGACTTATTTATTCTTTGATTATTATAATATAACACATACTATCATTCTTTCTATGTTTTGGGAATACGATAATGTCATTTTGGTGTACAACAGACTACCACCTCACAAAGAGATGTAATCCATTCATGCTTTATAATGAATATTTTAAATATGATTCTAATAAAATTATTATATATATTATATATAAAATATCTACTGTAATGATAACATATAAATATAAATCATTTACTTTTAATTCCTTCAATATGATAAGAAAATGGAAACATCATTCATGTGTTTGTACGACCTACAATATCCATGAATGCTTTATTTAATTTTCAATTTATACATTTCATAGACTATTATAAGTACATATATACTAAATACATATAATATTTATATAATTTTTATCATTGTATATATTATGAAATTATGATTAAGATAAAACAACCAAAAATATAATGAAACAAAATATATAGAGATAACAGAGATGTGATTACCTGAAACATAACTGTAACATAGAATTATTAATAAACTGGAAATATTAAATCATAAGTAAATGATATATAATATTATATATATGAATTTGGTTCATTTTTGTACTTATAAAAAAATCATATTTATTATAAATGGTGTTCAAATGGGAACAATAAAATTCCGGACTAAAGGTAAGGGATTTCCCTCTCACATTTTAATTTCATGAGACACATGCCATATCCACAACAACATTATTATATATGCTATATATACATGGCCTAAATATATTTTATTTTTTTATTCTTATTTTAAAATAAAATACATTTTAATATATCACTTTCATGGGATCTATGGTTAAAAACATACATAATTGACAAGGGAATTGTGTCTTTATTTTTCTTCTTTGAGACAAAAATAATTTTTATGGACCTATATCCTTTCACGCAGTGTATATACATCTCATTTACATATATTATCATTAATTTTATTATCATAAAAATATATTAATACCCCTTTTATGTTATTCATTTAGGGTTCCTATGATTCAAGGTTACAAAGTGGTAAATATTTTATGTTACAATCCCACTATTTTTCAGGAATGATTATGATAAACTCTTTAATGTTTAAATATAATGATATAACTATCCTGGGTTATCATTAATTTTTGTCTCCTATAGTTATTAATGATAAATTCATGTCATGGTACCATTTATTAACTCATTGGAACGTAATGTAATTAAGAAAATGTTTTTATTGAAATCCTACTTTATTCCTCAATTTATTAAGAAATATATTTTATTCCAAAACCTAATTTTCTAAATATGTATTAAAGAGTGTATTATTACACTCTAAATATTTTTAAAAGAAAATATATCCCATTTTTTGTATTTGAATTTTTTTAATGTAATATTCATGTTTTATTCAAAAACAATTCTTCTTTGGATATTAGAAAAAAATATGAAATGAACCATTTCTTGTTACATGTAGGACATGAGAAAGATTTTATAACATCATGATAAATATTTTATTGCAATATTCCTTGATATGTATACAATTAATTTAAAAAAAACTATTTTCAATATTTTTTACTCTATAATAAGTGTTTTCTATGTGGAAATGAAATTTTATTGAATAAATGTTTTAAATGATCTTTCAAAATTAGATTCTATATAAGATGACATCAGTTTGTGTTACATATTTCTTACAAGGGTATAACAAAATAATACCATTAGTATTATTTCTCTGAATGGTATATTTCTCGATGGTGTGATGTTTATGAAACTCGTTTCTCATAAATAAGATATTCCATGATAAAATGCATATTATAACTTCTTCTTTTCATGGGTCATAATAAGAATAAATGATTATAAAACCAGCCTATTTTACAAATATTCTAAAATTATTACAAGTTTATGACTCTCATTTCATTTAATGGGTTATTATATATTGAATTTTTATGATCGTTTGTCACACATATGTTTGATCTTATTATATGAAATGTGGGACCTATATATTCCTCAAATTCATTGGGTAAAGATTTGTATCTCATGAGATAGACAAACTTATAAGAACAGAGAACATGGTTCATTAAGATAGGGCTGGGACATGATGTGTACCTAGTTCTATAATATATGGATGGAATAGGGAGTGAAATTTATTCAGTAAAAGACACTATGTTCTATGATGGTATTCATAGTGAACATTTAATAATATGGAAATGATTTTATATACATATGTATATTATATTAATTTCCTATCTTATGATCTCCTGAATCATGTGCTCTCATTCCCTTAGTAATTATATCCTATACACTCCTAGAATTTTCTCTATGACTTATGATTATGTTATTTTATATTTCGGTTATGGTTTTTGAATGATATTATCATGTTCTCACATGATTATGTTCATTTTATACATACAGATATCCCTTGTTTTCCCATAATGAGTATCTGAGATCACCCTTTATTATGATTCCTTTCCATAGATTTTGATGATATATCTTATGTATTATATTTCTACGTAGGTTTTTTTGTTAAAAAGATCATATTCAGAGATGATGTAGAACACTTATAGACCAATGTTTATGTTTCCAAATATCAAAGGGCACTAACTATTAGGGTTCTCAAAAATTTATTTATGTAATTAAATTAATATTTTACAAAAATGATGTAATTTATACTTATGAAATGTTTGGATCATTATAATTGGGTTACGAGGAATATCTTAGTTAACCATTAGTAACTAAGATGATAAAACCTTACTGATATCCTCAAGAATATTTTTAAGGATAAGTACTACAATGAGTTAAAGAATAGAAAAATTAATTATAATTCTTATAAATGATAGAATGAGTTGTTTACGAAAAATAAATTCTTGTATGGATAATACATGTGGATGTGGCTATATAACATAAGTAACTAGGGGAAAACCCCAAAACACTATTTTGAGCAAGACTCATTCTAGAACAAATGCATTACAATGAGCCTTATTTTACACCTGGTTTGGCAACCACAGAGGATATGATTTGGAAATTTTCTAATTCATTATTAACCATTATGAAAGGCTTAAATAGAATATAGATATGAATTTCCATGGATAAACATAATGTTTCATAGATTAACTAATGTGTCATAATTTAGACATCCTTCATGTGATTTCCAAGATTATATGTTCTTCCACCCTGATTATGGATACATACTTCATAATTTTTAGTTTATGTTAATGGGGGGATCCTAAAGAACCATGTTAATGCTGAGTGGGATGGGACATACAATAACTTTAATCTTAAAAATCAAAATTTTAAGGGCGTTAAAATGAAAAATATCATTGTTATTATTACACAAATTTCTCACAATATGAGCCATGCTGGACTTCCAAATGAACAAAGGATGGAACTATATTCTATTGAACCCTTTATGAGGTAATGTATGCATTCACATAGAGTGTCTTCTTGTACACTAATTTCAGAACAATATATTAGTACCACTAAAAATATATTTTCTATTCTCTTGTGTTCAAAAAATCAAAAAATTAATTTTGGGTTTCTACCATTTGGAAGGTGATGCAGAATGATGGTGGAATCTTATCAAGAATATAAAGAAACATGAAATAATTGATTACATAGAAAAGTATATGTTAAATAACTTATTTTTATACAAGTAATTTACTCATATTCTTCATATGAAGATGGTGAAACAGATCCTCGAGCTAAATAAAATGGAGGATGAATTCTTTTGTAACTATGAGGATAAGTTTACAAGAATGTCAAGGTATGATTCAAGTATTTTATTCCAACCTGAAAGTAAGTTTGGTCAATTAATCAGTATCTTAATACCATGTTTTTTAAAGAATTTATTCATAAGATACTTAAGTGGATATATCAATAATTCTTGATATAAAATCAATTTATAAATGTATGTTGGAGTTACGTATCGTTCCCTTGGTTTTGAATAGAAATGGAAGATAATGATTAAAGTAATATATAAGATCCACAAAGAGAAGAATATAGTTTTTTATTTTATACTCTAAGTGTGAGAAGAACCGTGGAGGAAATTTCTATATGCGTAGTAGTAAATTTTTTATGTGTGTAAGGGAATTTAATCAGTAATTTCATTTCCAATGTGATGGAATGTATTTAGAAAATGATTTGAATAGATGGAAATCCACATAGAATTCACCTATCACACTTCAGTGCATCATGTGTATAGAAAATGATAATTTCTCTTACTAGTTCACAAACCCAAGGGTTATTGACATTGATCAATGTCAGAAACCACTTAGAATAAGAGATAAATAGAAATATCATATGATCATTTTATCAAATGAGTAGTGCAATAATGATGTGGTGAAAGGTATAATTACCATCCACCCTAGAACAGATAATGTCTTATTTGACTTTGGATGTACGAATACCATCCAATATAAATAATTTTTATGGGTATCATGATGACACCGAATACATTAGATGTGGAATTGATAATAAATAACCCTAACGATATGATGACCACATCTCAAATCTATTACTCCACTTTGGTTGATGTTTATTTGAATTTTCATCCCAAAAATCCTTTTATCCTTCCACAATATCAATTTTACGTCATCCAAGTCATAGATTTTCATTCCACGATTAAATTACAAATCAATTTTCATTTATGGGAAGTTATGTACGATATTAAAAACCAACCTATGGTCATTTATCTATTTGAGGATATGTATTAACTTCTAATGGAGATTATATTTATTGTATGACTCTTAATTATCATTCCTAAGGGTGTTTATCTCAATTGATTGGAATGAAACTAAAAATAAATGATATGCATGTTGTTCAAGAATTTGTAAATATCTTTCGAAACTCTTTTTCTAGAATTCCATCAAACCATTATGATTAGTTTTAAATATTATTCCCACCTGGTGCCCAACCAATTATAAAGACTCTTTAAAAATGTCCATAACTGATTTATATAAATTGAAGAAGAAACTTCGTGGAAGCATTAATAAGGGATGTATTCATCCAAGTTTGTTACTATAGAGAGAAAAAATTGTTATTGTAATAAATAAATATGGATTAATGTGAATATACATTGATTATTAGGAGTTGAAAAATTTCACGATTATTAAAAAGTATCTTCTTCACCAAATTGATCAGTTTTTTAATCAACAGCTCGAAGTTCAATATTTTTCCATGAAGTAACGTCATTACAGATATCAAAAATTGATGGTAATAAAGGAGGATAACACCAAGATAAAATTCCATAAAATTTATGGATACTATGATTATATAGTGATTCATGCTTCTCTTATTAATTACCATTCTATTTTTATGGATTTAAGGAATAGTCTTCAGATATTTAATTGATCAATTTTTGGAAGTCATTATAGATGATATTTTTATCCATTTAAAGAGAATGTAAGAGCACTTAAGCCACTTAATAATTGTTCTTAAATACCATAAGGAAGGAGAAAATGAATGAAAAAAAAATTAATATTGGATTTTCTTCGACAAAAATTCTAATTTTTGGTTTACAAAATATCACGAGAGTGTATATTACATCCTCCATCAAAGAAAAGGGCCATTTAATATTGTCCCAGACTAACCATAGTGATTGAGATCTATGGTTTTCTTGGCCTATCTATATATTATCGATGTTTTTGTAGAATTTATCAAGACTATTTAATCATATAACCATGTTACTAAGAAGGGAGTGAGGTTGCTATGAACATATTAATATGAGGAAAATATTAAGGAAATGAAGAGATGTTATTCAATAACCCTGAGATTACATTACTCTTCTATAAGGAAGGGAATATAATCAATATTTATGCATCCAATAATGTATTGGGATGTGATTTAATGAATAATAACATGTTCATATCTTATGCCTCATTTCAAATGATGATTCATGAGAATAAATAATAATATCTTTATTTACAGTTAGTTGTGGTAATTTTTTAATTGTTGATATGGTGTTATTCTCTATATAGCTAAAGTTTTGTATATATATTTATCATAAAAGTTTGAAGTATATATTTACATAAAATGAGTTGAACATGCTCCAAATAAAATGGTATGATCTAATAAAGGTTTATAACTACTCAATATATTACAACCCTAGGAAAGAGAACAAGGTGGTCGATTATTTTATTTGAAAGGTTCATGCTAGATTATATATGATGAGGATAAAAATAGACCAAATATTTATGAATTTTCAATGGATGGATTTGTAATTCACAAAGTATGGGGAAAATATTTTTCCTGATTAATTTAATGTTCATCCCTCAATCCAAGTAATGATTAAATAGGTGTATAAGGGACATGTAGTGTTTCAAAAGATGGTTATAAATGTTCTAGATTTTAATCTTGATGATGATGGAATGATAAGGTACATGAAACATGTATGTGTTCTATCCATACCAGACATGGAGAAATATTTATAGATTAATATCAAAGATCTTCACTCATTATTCATCATATATGTACCATTATATACATATTTTTTAAATAATACAACTTTTTGGAAGGCATAAATAGAGATATTAAATTTTTTTATCTTGGTGTGTGGTATATCAACAAGACAATTCTGATAGACAAAATAATAAACAGATATTGCATCCATCACCCTTACCATAATTGAAATTGGAAAAAATCTCTATGAATTTTTTCATTGGACTCTCAATGATATTATAGGTAATAATTCAATATGGGTGGGAGTCAATGACCTTACTAAGCTAGAACACTTCTTCACTATCCGACAAAAATTACCTCTGGATCATCATTCCAAGATATAAATTGAAATGTTTATGTGGTTTCATGGAGTAACACATTATATTATATATAATAAAGATCCTAGTTTCACATTAAAGTCCTAAAAACTTCATCCATAAGATCAAGATATGGAATTTAGATTCAATATTGTGTATCATCCTCAATCAAAAGGTAAGTCTAGAGGATATATTCAAACACAATATGATATTTTGAGATCGTGTTTTTTGGATTTTAAAAGTGTCTTAGATCAACACCATCCTTCAATTGGGTTTTCTAACAAAAATATCTTTCAATAAAGAAATTATATGGATCCTTATAAAACCCTCATTGTAAAAAAATGTAGAGCAACAATGTTAGGGAAAGAAGTTGGAGAAATAAATCTATTGGGACCTCTGATAGATTATGAAAAGGTAGATAATGTTAAATCCATTATACTACATATCATATAATCTTAAATTTAAAAGAAATTTTAAGATGATAATCATCAACATTATCTATAATTTAAATATGGTGAATAGGTGTTTCTAATAATGTCACTATGTAATAAGGGTGTGAGATTTTTAAATAATGGTAAAATAATCCCTAGGTATATCGGTCCCATATAAATTATTTTTCATATCAAGATGATATCTTATCTCTTGGTGCTTCCACAAAAACATTCTGACGTACATGATGTGTTCTATTTATCTCTCTAGTGTAAGTACATATCTCAACTTTCAAATGTACTAAACTTATTGGTCATACCAATAGAGTAAGATCATTTTTTTGAGGAACAAATGATGTTGATTCTAGATCATATTGAGAATGTTCTATGAAACGAGACTACTCACCCAGTCAATGTTTTATAGAAAAACCTCAAGTTTGATGAAGATAAATGAGAACTTGAGGATATTGTGAGGTAAAAGTGTCATCATTTGATTGTATCAGAGTGATGAATTTTTATGGATAAATTTATTTTAAAGGGGGTTGATTGTATCAACCAAAGTATTTATAGAACTTTTTCAATTAAAGTAAATTTATTTGATGGTATGTATTGAATGATATACAATTTTAAGAATGATTTATATGTAACACCATGTTAATATATTATTACACGCATCACCAACTTACATTTCATTACACATGACATTATGTTTTAACAAAAAAAAGATATATTATTAGTATAGTTAATGAAAATGACTATTATAACCTGGTCATTAAACATAGTAATATGAATAGTAATAATAAATTTTTACATAAATTAGTTTTATATAGATATAAAATAATTATAATAAAATACATAATTTCTAGAAAAATATTTCTATCTTTTGAAAATATTGTTTTCAAAAGGAAATGTTTTTATGTATTTTGAATACAATAATAAAATATTTTTTTTAAAATTTCAATAAATTAAAATTTATAAAATAAAATTACTTTTTCAATTCATTATTTTAAATTGAGCATAGATGAGTTTTTTGGATTTTTATTAAATGTTTCATTTTTATGGAAAATGATAAATATTGAATTTTTATTGAAAATGTCTTTTTTTTATAATTTATTAATGTTGATTAATTATATTTTAAATCAGTATTAAAATATAGTTATTTCAATTAAACATATAATAATATATTTTATGTCATTTTAATCAATTTCAAATTGAAATTTAATATAAAAACATTGTAATATTTTTATTATTTTTCTCTTTAAAACCCCACTTTCTGAACACATGTATAATATTAATTTTAAATTGATTTTTTTCACTTTATGAATTGAATTTGGAAATATGGATTCAATATTTGGAATCATACTAATTTATAATTTATTATTTGTTGAAAATAATTTTTTAGATCAACGATTTGTGAAAATTTTTAAATTAATCATGGAGATTAATAGAAAAATGAATTTTCCAATGCGTAAACATTAATATTAATGGAAATTGTCCTAAAACATGTTCAACCCACATTATATAGCCATATTTATAAATTATTCCACATATTATTGTTATTTTTTAATTATTTAGTCCACTTGAAATAGAAAAATGTTGGTGGAATTATCACTTTTCAAAAAATTATAAGATAAACACTAACCTCCCATATAAAAGGCCACTCCATATCCCACTTTATTAATACATTCAAAACAAAATGGATTAGCCAACACCTAACCAAATAAATTCATAAAATCCCTTCCCTAAAACTAAAATCATTTTTTGGTTAGAAATCCAACAATGGAATTTTTTTGATGTAATCTGAAAAGAGATACCTGAAAAAGTTGTAACGTTCATCAACTAATATTTTTATTTTATTTCATCCTTAAACCTGAAAACTATTTTTTTATAGGGATTATATAAAAATCTTATTATATTAATAATTCATATAATTTTTTATTTATATGGTTTTACCTATGACCTACAATCATCCATCAAATGGGTAATGAAATCATCTTTTCTGTATACAATGCACTACATCCATGTGAACGAATGTCATTCATTTTTCCATTACCACCTTTCATGGTTGGGATTATGGATGGAAATAAAAATTATATTTGTTATATATATCATATTTATGATATCTTTATGATTTATTTTTTTATTATATAACACCTACCTTAATGATTTCTTTTTTAGTAATGAGATAATTTCATTCTATGTATGACGGACTACCTCCTCACGATGTGATGTGATTCATTCAAATTTTACAAGGAATGTATTAATAAGCTGTTTACTAAAATAAGAAATATATATGAAATAATATTAATACTGAAATTAATATATATATATATATATCATTTACTTTTTTCTCTAATTACAAATAAAATACTGAAACAATGTTCATGTTTATGTATGGCCTACCATATCTATAAATAATATATTTCATTTCCTATTTCCATATTTTATTCATCATTATTAATATATATATATAATGAATTTATATGATATCTATATCTTATTTATAATTGTGGTGATCATTTAATAAATATTAATATAAGATAATGAAAAATATAATGAATCAAAAAATGTATAAAAAACAAAGCAGTTTACCTAGAAAATAACTTTAAGATAAAATTATTAAAAAATTGTTGTATAAATTCATATGTAAATAATATATTGTATTATATATATTAATATGTCCATATGATAGATTTATAATAAACATATATTTATTATATAGAGTGTTTTAATGAGTTCAATGTATGTTAATACTTATGTTAAGGGATTTCCTTGTCACTTTTTACTTCTATGTCACACATGCTATATACCACTTTTCTTTTTTCTATGTGGTGTATATACTTACAATGAATTTATTTTTTTATTCTTCATCCAAATTTTTTTAATTTAATATAAATTTTGGAATCTCTATTTCATGGGATTTACGATTCAAAATATACCAAAACAGTTGTGGAATTAGTCACTATTTTTATTAATTCATACATAAATTATGTTATGAACCTATATCCATTAAAAACATTTATATAAACACACTTAAATTTAATACAATTGTGATAAATATAATCCTGATATTTTAACTTCATTTAATATTATTTATTCATGGTTCAAACAATTCATGGTCACTAAATTGGTAAAGATTTGATGATACAATCTCATCATTTACCAATATTTTTTATAATTAAGTCCAAAATATTGAAATATAATATTCTAAGTCTCAAAAATTATCATGAATTTTATTATACATTGGAGTTTTCAAGATTTATTCATGAAACGAATCTATTTTTACTCTATTTTTCACTTTATATAATTAATAAAATGTTTTTATGAAAATCTTACTTTATTTCTCTCTTTGATCAAAAATTTATATTCCCTAAAAAAAATCGAATGTATTTTAAAAAATGTTATATACCTATATTTTTTAAAAAAAATTAAATTTATACCCATGATTTATTTTTAACAAACAATTATATAATATTAAATTATTTTTTCAGAACGATGCATGTTGGGATTTTACAGAAAATATGAATGGAACCTAAATTTTAATGTTTTTGAAATGAGCATAATTATTAGAATTCCTGACTAATATTTTTCTGATAGATTAATATATATGTTTTCGTTGTAATTTTCAAATAAAATTATTTTATAATTGTTTTATGTTTTAATATAAATCCAATTGTAAATGATGTTTTTCATTAATAAATGATTTAAAAAGTCTATAAAATGATATTCTATCTAATATGGAATCCATAGGTGTTTTTTACACCTTACTGAGGATATGACCAGTTGAAACCATTCATATTTTTTATATTAATGGGTAATGTTTTGATGGAATGATTTTTATAAATCTAATTAATCTTCCAATAGATTTTCCAGGAAGAGGTCACTATGAAACCCAATTCTTTTCATGACTTAGGGTATGATAAAATGATTATGAAACCTATCTATTTTCCATATGTTATGATATGATGAAATTCTTGTGAAACCCATTTCAAATCCTGGGTTATGAAATGAAGGATATTTATGATCTTTTGGAACACAAATGTATGAACTCATTATGTGATGGGTGGGACCTTAATATCCCTCTAATGAATTTTGTAAATATTTATATATCATGAGGTAAAAAAGTATTGAAATAGGGAGTGAACATTATTTAGTAAGGTAGGGATGGAACGAGAAGTGATTATGGTTTAGTAATACAAGACTAGAATAAAGATTCAACCCAGTTTTGTAGATAATTTATTCCACTACGATGATCTTTGTAGTTTCTCATGACAAATAAAGAAAAGAATTTTTATTCTAATGAGTGTGTTGTGAATTCCAAGTATTATTCTCTCATGGATTTTTTTTTCTCGAACTCATTTTGTAATGACCCAAACATTTATGAATAAAATTACTTTTCTTTTAAATGAATTATTGATATATGAAACACATTGAATCCTTTTTTTATTGTATTTTTATGACCATTATGTATCTTTACTGTTGATTATATAGTTGTTAAATAGTGATAACATTACTATTATAAATAAATGGTTTTAACGAATCCTTTTGACATAGATAAAGTAATTAATGGCCTCAACTAGTAGGACCATACCCAATAAAGACCATTTATTATAGTTCTCAAGGGACATAACATTTCTAGGATTTTCCCTAGACCAGGCCCAGGCCGATATCCTAAAACTTAAGTTTGAGCGATACTATTTACAAGAGAAGTTAGAGCTCATGAAGATCACGGCCCAAACCATGTTCACCAAATAGCCCCATAAAATCCCCACCATTTCACACTATACACATAGGTAGTATGCTGGTGTAATGAAATTATATATAAACAGAACATAGATTTATGATTATGTGCATTATTTTTGTATATTATAATGAATTTACTTCCATTTTGTTACTATTACTTTGTAATTGATTTTTTATGCAGAAATAATATTTTTAGATAATATTAAAATTCAATTAAGAAATATTTTTTGATAAATTAAAGGAATTTAGAATTTAATAAAAAATTAATAAAATATTAGTATTATTTTAACTTTATTAAATATAAATGATCATATAATTTTTTTGAAGTCAATTTTAATCTTTATTCTATTTTGAAAACTGGTTTTTCCAAAACCCGATAATTTTCAATAAATTTTGGTTTTTATTTTAAAAGTGAAAATTCAAATATTTAGAAAATCATTTAGATAAAATTAATATTATTTTTTTAATTAGGAAGTCTAAATTTTCCAATAGTGAATTTTTGAAAATTTTCTATGATGAATGAATTTTTAGGTAAAAATTCAAAAGTGTACAATTATATAATGTGCTTATTACATCATAATGGCCCAATAATTTTTTAATAAAACAATATAAAATATATATTCCACTAAATATATATTTTCCTTTCAAAAAAATTAATTTTATGTCTATTTTTATTATATTATTTATTATGTAAAACCTTAGTGAATCCTCCAAGACATATAAATTATTTTAGGATTTTAAAATAATTTCTTTGAATGTGTTACTCACCCCCACATAAAAGAGGGAAATATTTAAATATATTCAGCCCTTATACATATAAAATAAAATATATCACTAATCTTTTCCTGAATCCATGGAAAAAACAATAGGATTGTTTCTGGTTTTCAATATTTTAGTGTTTAGTATCCAAAACCAAAATAATAAAGAATTCTCTCACCTTGACTATATACACCCATAATATATCTCATTAATATTTACTATAACCCATTGAATATAGACCACCCTCTTCATATTACACTCTACAGTCCTCCAATGGATTTCCCATGCTCCCAAGAAGCCTCCCACAAGCCTTTGGGATCATACATCCAAGTCAGGGATTCCACTCCACCCCATTGAATTCAAGCACCTTCTTTGAAATTAGATCTTTTAATTTAAATTTAATTAATTTAAATTAATTTTAAAACATTAAAATACTATCTAATTAATGTTATTTCAATTTTTTATTATTTATCCCCCCCCCCGCATTTTGACCCTTACCTAAGCCTTTACTATGCCGAAATTCTATAATGGATCTCCCTCTCTCCTTTTTCATTAAAAAACTCTTTTATTCCATGCCTTTTTATTTCCATTTTCTAAAATTGGGATATGTTATTACTTGACCCATATACATTCCAATTGATCTATAAATAATTATATATTTCTTTCACTCCCATTAAGCCTCCTAGTATCCTATAATCCCACCCATTATTATGCTGATATTCTGTATGGGATTTATCTCTTCTAATTTCAATTCAAGCATTTATTTTATATTATACATCTAAATTTAGTTTAAAATATTTCAATATTATGTTCCATGATCCCTTTTGTTTACATACCATGTAAAAATTAAAATGTACCCATTTCTATCTCATCAACCCAATTTATTAGTTTCTATATGAAGTAGTTATGCAAGAAAAATTGCACCGTGATTTTCCAGGAAAAAATAATCATGTAGTGAATATCATACACATTCCTCTATCAAGGTTATTCATCATTATGAACACACAAATATATAATGGTGGCATACATGTATTAATTCTATTTTTTTTATCTTGGCATAATTCTTGATGTTTAATGAATCTATGTTATATATTTTATGTGTCACGCTTAAGCATGATATTTCAATGATTATAATGGGTTAACCCGGATTGCACTCCAATGGAGTGGGTATTGTTTATTATTATGATATTTTATGTTCATATATGGGTTTACTAGATTCCTGTATAAAAACAATTTCCACCTTTTTGGGAAAGCCGTTTAACTTATTCATTTATGTTATTATACTGTTTTTAAATTTCTTTCCACATTACTGTGTTATGATTATGATGCTATATAATTCCATAATGTTTATGTTTTTATAATTCCAAATTGGTATTCATATTGAATAACATGTATTTTACTCTTCATGTTATTCCATGTTTACTCCCTTTCTAGGCTTTATGGCTCACCCCTTTCCTATGTCTTTCCTCAGGATATACCATATTCTCTTAAGTATGGAATAATGATGTGATCATGTAAAAAAAAATTTCAATAATGAAATTTTATTTAATGTTTTATGTTTTTAGGTATTGTTACTAAGACCCAAAGGCATTGGACCTCTCGATCTAATGGGTTTTATTAAGTGAATTTTTATGTAATAGATTATGTTTAAATGTGTAATAATGAGAAAGTTTATAATAGTTTATATTAGAAGAAAGGTTTTGTTATTTTAGGGATTAGGATTAGAACACTGTAATTAATACCTTCATGAGAATACTAAGTATAATAATAGAATCCTTATATTTTGGTGAGTATATTGTACGGTGATTATCAATCAAATACATACATGTCTAGATAAAAAATTTAGAGGTGGATCCTGCATAGATGCATCTTGGGGTAAAACCCAAAAACACTGATTTGAGATAAACATGAATGGGAACTGGAGCATGGAAATGGTCCATGATAGAATCATGGATCGACACTCCTAGGGGATATAAATTGATAAATTCATAGTCTTAGTACAAATCCAAATTAAGGGAAAAACTAAATAAGAATTTTTTTAGGAAATAAATCATGGATAACATAGATTCATGAATAGAAACTCATATGTAAATGAAATAAAAGTAATTTATAAGTTATCCCTTTAATTTTATTGAATTCCTCTTTGTCTTATTAATAGTTTAAAATAAATACCCATATTTTTTCATTTATTGTATCCAATGGCTAGTAATAGGAGGAAGTAGGATAACAGTCAATGTGAAGATCAATGTGATGAATTCTCTAATGAGATTCCCAATCCAATGAGAGAGATAATCCTGAACATTGTAATTATACACTCTTAGTTAACTAATGTTTTGAAAATGAACATACATCGAGAGGAAAATCCACCCCCCCCCCAAGAAAGAATAAGTCACAATAAAAAGCTCTATGAGATCAAGGCCTCCTACTTTGAATGGATCACATGGGACCTCAATCGCCAAAAAATAGATCAACTCTATTGAGAATATTTTTTATGTCCATAAATGTTTTGAAAGAGAGAAGGATATTCAGGATACTTATTATATGGAGCATGAAGCTGATCAATGGTGTGCATTGATCTAAAATTTGAAGCCTAAGGAAGATATTTAGGTGATGGGATGGATGGATTTCCAAAAAAATGTTTTTAGATAAATATTTTCCCCTCACACTCTATATTAATATGGAATGATATTTCCTTGTACTCATGAAAGTAGAAGAATAATCTATTGGGTCATACAATAAAAACATAACTAAAATTAAATGATACGTGTCTGGTTTAATCATTAACAACAAATAAAAGGTTTACCGCTTGTTTGGTATGCTAAAACCCACCATACGGAATGCCCTGGTGATCCATGAGATTGACAGCTTTGAGAAGATTCTCTGATGTGCCCATAAAGTCGATATGGATATTGGTGAACCTTATGGTTATAATGGGGATAAGAAGTGGAACGTGGAATTTAATTATTTCCTTCCATTTGATAAATCCAACAGTGATAAAAAATTTACAGTACCCCGCTAATAAAAATTGAAGAAACAGGCCCCTTGGAAATTGATTGGAGGGGTCGAGGAAATGCTTTAGGTGTGGGAAGGAAGGCCACCTAGCCAGTGATTTTCAAAAATAAAATCTCTATATTATGATAGATAAAACGAATCCTCTATTCGATCCTCAACGCGTCGCTCATTTATAAAACTACAAGGAACCTGGGAACTTTCTGGACCATTTCCAAAAGACCAGGGTTTTCCTAGAAAAACAAAAACCTCCATGGTAGAAAGGGAGATATATTCCCATCATTACCACTGAAGTGACTCCTGAAAAATAAGTGGTGATAGGTACACAAGATATTCATTAACTAATTTCCAATGTAATTTTTTATTATGTTACCTCACTTTCCTTTATAACCTATATGATTAGTAGAATAATCCAAACACCACCACAATGAAAAGAAATAGATATGTCGTTGAAAACAAAAACTAGAGAAATTATAGTATCCCATGAATATGAATCCTCCAGTATCAAAATTAGTGGTTTGAAATTCCCATAGAAACTCATCTAACATAACTTCGTGTAATTTGATGAAATTAATGTCATCGATTGTCCTTACCTATATAGAGCTAGCGCAAATTTTTTCGAGAGGGAAATCAGTCCTTATATCTTGATTAATCCCTTGATTCAATATAAGTGTAAGGAGAAGGATGAATCTTCTTGAGGACAATCATATCATGTAGGAATATTACTACCCTATGGGTGAACATATCATTCTCAGATGATTTAGTCTATATAAGAAACCATCCTCAAAGACATGCTTATTGTGAATAAATTCACTGATGTGTTTCCCACGAAATTATTATGCCTTACTCCTAGAAAATATGTTGAATTGTCGATTGATCTTATACCTAGCATGTTTTCAATATCCAAGAATCAATATAGAATGGTTTTTTTATTTCATTAGGAGCTAAAGAAACAAATATATGATAATTTGGATAAAGGGATTATATGCCCAAGTACTTAACCCATGGGAAAACCAGCCCTTCTTTGTCAAGAAGAAGGATTGGTCAATTTACATTAGCATTTAATATCATGACCTCAACAAAATCACGATAAGGAACAAGTATCATTTTCCATGAATTGATGCTTGTTCAATCAACTACATGGAGAACAATACTTCTCCCAGATTTATTTGCGGTTGGGATATTATCATGTAAGGTTGAATAAGGAGGATATCCCCAAGAAAATAATTTGTACATTCTACGAGCACTATGAGTTTATATTAATGCCTTTCGGACTCACTAATTCCCCAAAAATATTCATGGAATTGATTAATAGAGTCATTAGTGACTACCTCAACAAGTTTATGGTAGTTTATATGATGATATTCTAATATACACCAAAACCAAGGAGTATCATGAGGAGCATCTAAACATTATACTAGAGACCTTGCGAAAGGAGAATCTCTATAAAAATTATAGCATGTGTGAGTTCTGGTTGAATGAAGTCACATTCTGGGGAAATATCATCACAAGAAATGTGATATATATGGATCCTTTTTAAATAAAATAAATTGAGGGATGATCAACACCAATAGTTGTGAGGGATATCAATAGCATCTTAGGGATATCTGGATATTATCGCCAATTTTTTAGAAATCTCTCATGATTTTCAAACCCTCTTACCAGATAACTCATAAGGGAGTCTTGTTTTCTATGAATGAAGAATGTTACTAAAGATAATAAAGTTGATGAAGAGGCTTACAAGTTCCCCTGTTCTAACATTTCCCATAATTGCAGAGCATTTTTTAATCTTCTGTGATGCTTTGAATATGGTTAGAGAACATTAAGGATTAGTACTCTTTAATCCATTACCACCCTGGGAATGAGAACAACGTAGTGGATGCTCTAAGTAAAAAATACCCAAAATTATAACATTAATGAGAATTGAAAGGGATCCAATATTATTATATTTGATTAAGATGGACATGAGAATCATAAAGAAGAGAACATCATAAAATTTTTCACAAATGATTTCTCAACCATCTTTTTTGGAAAGGATAAAAGATGGTCAAAAAGATTATGTGGGAATTGAGAAGAAACTTAAATTTTTTAGAAAAAGTAAATCCTTGGAGTTCAACGTTAATGAATAAAAAATTGTGGTATTTTGTTAAATGATATGTGTTCCATCAAATCTAGAGTCAAAGAAAGAACTTTTTGATGATCTTTATAGTTTTAATTTCTCGATTCATCCAGGAAACATGATGATGTATCAAGATCTCATGGAGCCCATTTGGTGGGATAAGATGAAGTAGGAGATCACTTAATATACATCAATGTTATTGGTTTGTTAGATAGTGAATTATAAGAGGACAATGTATATGGGGAAGAAACAACCATTTCCCATACCAATATGGAAACGGGAAAACATCATCATTGACTTTGTTACCGGTATTCCAATTACATACAAAGGAAACAATTCTATCTAGGTTGTTGTGGACCATCATACATAGACTACACACTTCATTTCAATTTCAAATGATTTATCACTGATCAACTAGAACAGATATACATTAGAGATGTGGTGTGCCAACGTGGACTAACACAATCGATTGTGTTCAATTGAGATCTAAGATTAACCTCTTTGTTCTGAAAGTTTCTCCAATACGTTTGGAACATTTAGTGGAAATTCATCACAACCTATCATCCTAAAACTAATTTCCAATATCGGGAGACAATCCAGACACTTGAGAACATTTTGGGAGATTTATCAATGGACTTCAAAGGTGGATGAGACCAACATAATTATTTGTTGAAGTTTTATTACGAAAATGTTTCCACTAAAACATCCAAATGGATCCTTATAAATCCCTTTATGGGAAGGGGTGAAGAACATTATAATTTTGGGATTTGGTTGGGGAATGAAAACATCTAGGTCAGGAAATGGTGGATTAAATGTTGGATAATGTTAAGACCATCCAATATCACATCAAAGTTGTTCAATGTTGACAACAAATATATGTTGATAATAATTGACGAGACTAAGTGTTTGATATTGAAGACATGGTATTCCTCTTCATATATCCATATAAGAGATTTATGATATTTGGGAAGAAAGGAATGATTAGTCCATGGTAAATCTTACCTTTTCAGATCCTCGATCACATTGGAGTAGTTGGATAATGACAATAACTTTTATCAAACATTTCTAACGTAAATGAGGTATTCTATGTATCACTATTGATTAAGTACATACCTAACCCATAAAATATAATCCATCCATAGGTAAGACTATTGGATAATGACCTATCCTGTGATGAAAAGTTGGTTAACATAATATATCGTAGATAAACATTCTATTAAATAAGACAATGCCCATAATCAAATTCTTGTGAAGAAACTATATGTTTTAGTAAGAAAAATGATAATTGAAGGAAGTGATGAGGTAGAGTTACCCTCATCTTCTTTTGTTTGCGAAAAGGTAATTTAGAGGGTGAAATTTTATAAGGGGGATGTTTGTAACAACTTGAACAATTATAAATAAAATCCCATTACATTTAAATGTCTTATGGATAAAGAAAATACATAAACATATTTTATTTTATTGGATTTTAATGACCTTTAAGTATCCATACCATTGATAAAATATCAATTGAACATTGACCACATGACTAATACAAATATTGGGTTTTAATAGATCCTTTTGACATAAACAAAGGAAGTGATGGCCTCAACTAGTAGTATCATACCCTATATAGATCATTTATCATGGATTTTTTTATAGATATAATTTCATAGATTTGACCTAGACCAATCCCAATCCGAGATCCAATAACTTAAGAATGATCGAAACTGCTTACATGATTTGTATGAGCTCATCGAATTCACAGTCCAAACCAAGTTCACTGAATGGCCCCATTAAAGCCCCACCATCGCACACCATACTCATATGGAATATGCCTGCTTAATAAAGTGATATGTAATAATACATTATTATTATTATTATTATGTGATTTATTTGTTTAAATAATAATTAATATACTTTAATTTATTATTTTTTCTTTGTAAATGATTTATAAAGCACAAATAAAATTTTTGGTTAATATTCATGTTCAATTAAAAAATCTGTTTTGATGAATTAATGGTTATTTGAATTAAATAATATTTTAAATAAATATTATCATTAAATTAATTTTATTAAATAAAAATGATCAATAAATTTTTATGAATTCAATTGTAATTTTTATTATGGTTTGAAAACTGGTTTTTCCCAAACCGATCAATTTTCAATAAATGTATGTTTTTATTTTAAAAGTGAAAATTCACATACCTATAAAATTATTTATATAAAATTAATATTATTGTTTGAATAAAGATGATGAAATTATCTAATGGTTAATTTTTCAAAATACTCTAAAATAGTTGAATTTTTTTCGTAAAATTAAATTATCGTATAAATATGTAATCTGTTTTATAACATCATAATTACACTATAGTAATGTAATTAAATACTATAAAAGTTATATTAGGAAAAATATATTCTTTTACATTAAAATAAATTAATTTTTGTTTTATTTTATTTTTTTATAATTCCTTATTGAGTCCACTAATACATATAAAATATTTTATGATATTAAAATCATTTCCTTGAAAGTGTGACGGACCTACTCAAAAAATGTCATTGTTTTAATATGTTAATAAAATAGACATATAACTTAATTTATTCCACTCCCCTTTTCAAGAAAACTTTGGAAAATTATTCTATTTGTTTTTTGTTTTTAATATTTTAGTGTGTAGTGTCCAATAGCAAAATAATGAAGAATTTTTCCACCATTCCTTTATAAATCCACACAAGCACCCATTACACTTCACTAAAACTCTATAATTCTAGACCAACATCTTACCCATACTCCTTAAAGTCAGGCCAAGGTTCCCTAAATCTCCAAAAGAGCTTCCCCCAAGCCTTTGGGATCACACATCCATGTAAGGGATTCATCCCCTCCCCATTGAATTCAAGAACCTTTATTGAGCGAAGTTCATTTAATTTCTATTTCATGTATTAAATTAGTTTGTAATAATATACTTAATTTAAAATTGATGTTATTTAAATGAGGTATTATTTATTCTCCTCCATTTGTGCCCTTTCCTAAGCTGTTACTATGCTAAAATTCTATAAGGGACCACCCTCTCTCCATTTCCTAGAAGAACCTCTTTTATGTCATGACTTTTAATTTCAATTTTTTTTGATTTAGGATATACTATTACATGAACCCCATACTGTAAAATTTATTTATAAATGAATATATATTCCTTTAAATCCCATTAAACCCCTATTAACCATTAATCCCACTAGTTATTGGGCCGAAATTCCATAGGCGATTTATCCCTTGTCATATCGATTCAAGAATTTAATTTATATTTTGAATAAAAATTCCATTTCAAAAGTTGGAATATTATGATCAATGACCCCATTTCTATAAATACAATTTATAAAATATGAGAGGCCCATTTCAATCTCATCAACCCATTTTATGAACTTCCATATGACATAGTTAGGATTACAAAACTACATTGTGATTTTCCATGCCAAAGTCATCATGTAATGAATACCATACTCAGTCATATATTAAGTGTATTCACCTTTATTGACACATATTTATCTAATTTTGACTTATATATATGAATTCCATATTCCATATTTTAGAATAAATGATGATTTTTAATGAATCTACATTATATGATCTATGTGGCACACTTAAGCATGAGATTGAAATTATTATAAAGTGTGTGCCCAGATAGCACTAAAATATATTGGGTAATGTTTCTTATCATTAAACATAATTTTGGTACATGGGATTATCTAATTCCATTATAGTAATTTTTTCCACCATATTGGGATAGGGTTTTAATTGGTTATTTTATGTTAATGATGTAGTTTTTTAAGTTGTTTCCACATTTCTATGTTTTGATAATAATTTTCTTGCAAGACTTTATGTTCTTGTTTCTATTATCCTCTATTGATAGTCTTATTTCCCAACATGTATTATACTCTCCATGTCATGCCTTGTTTACTCCGTTGTTGAGATTTATAGATTACCCCCTTTCTTTATTTCTTTGCTCAGGATATCCCATGCAGTGTTATGTAAGAAGGAATTTTGTGGTCATATAAAATAATTTTTCAATAATGAAGTTTCATTTGATGTTTTATATTGTTATGTAATGTTCCTAATCCTAAAAAAATTATACCCACTGATCATCTTATTTTAGTTAAGTGAAATTTTATGTAATAAATTTTGTTGAAATGTGTAATAAAGATGAGGGTTTTCATATATTTCTTATGAACTGCCAATATTTATTCTATGACTCGTGATTATGATCATTGATTTGTAGGGTATGGTTTTATAATTATATTATTATGATCTCATACCATTTTTTCATGTCATTTTTATGTATATTATATGTTTTCCCTTACTGAGCATCTGAGATCACCCTTTATTATGTTTCATTTCCCTATATTATGAAGATCATCATTATATATGATATGTTTAATAAGGGTGATAGTTATTATGAACATAGTGAGAGATCATGTAGCTCACTTATGGACCAATGTTATGTTTCTATGTTTCGAAATATACTGAACTATTATGATTCTAGACAATGAATTTGTGTAATGAAATAAATATTACATAAAAATAATGTAATGTCAATATATGAAAATCATGGGTTGTTATGAAAACATAGAGATATGAAACTGAAATGTTGAATACACATAAAAAATAATTTCATTTCTATAATATTAAAGGATCACTTCTAATGAAATAATAGTGGCATGGGGTCAGTCCCCAAACCACTATAATAGTCAAGCATCACTCCCAAACAACATAGTAAAAAAATTCATTTAATAAAATGGATCACTCACCATTCCGGTCTAATATATATCTTGACATTCAAATAATTAAACAACTTATTAAAGGGATATATTAGTATAATGCATTACATAATTAAAATAATAGTTATGTGTTCTATAGGATCACAAAACATTAATCGTATCATAACACCTGAAATTAAATCAGTTTCAGTGATATTTCCTCAGATAATAACATTTGGAAAAGTGAATATTTTCATAAAAATTATGCCATCATATACATAAAATATTCATAAAAATAATAGGAATAGTATCCTTGGATAATATAATCAATACGGAAAAGGTAACAACAGTGGCTATAATCATAGATGTAAAATTATTTTAAATGGTCATTTAAAACATTTCACTTTTAAAATATCCCTTCCACTTTGAAAAATACTTCTTAAAATATAGAAAATTTTAAAAATATCATTCATTTAAAATAATCATGTATGATTATAATGGAATATTAAAATCAATAATTGGTCATGATTGAGGATAATTTGATTCATTCCATACATATTAAAACAGATATTTTGTTCACTTTTTTGTTAAAAGCCAAATGAGCATTGTATTGAAGCAAAATGAAGATTAACTTCCAAACAAAATTTAAAACAATTAAATAATTATTAAAAAGTTAATTAATAAATTTAATTTATAATTTAAAAAATATTTTTTAATACACTTTTATTAAACATGGGTTTCTATTAAAAAGGGATTCTTTGACCGAATAGAGAAAAAATACATTTTTTTGAAAACATTTTTTTAATATTGAGTAAATATATTCAGTATAATTAATGGAAAACATGTATTATCAATATATAACCCCAGTATAAGAAACATCATGAGATTATTGATAGATATTTTATATTATTTTCTCATCAGACTTATAAAAACAAACAATCCTGTAGAGACCCGAAGCTTAACGTACATGGACATTACATTACTTTTGCGGAATACTTGGTACATAACAAAAACACACAGACAAGGATCGTAATAGTTTAGTGTCTTTGGAAACTCGGAACGTAATCTTCTAATCGTGGTGAAAGATCTTCAATATCTCCCATAAAGATCTTCCCCCTTTTTTTAACCTAGAACCTTTCTTTATATCCTGCGGAAAAGAAAACATAAAAGGGTGAGCTCAAATGCTCAGTAAGGGTAAACAAAAGAAAAATCAATCACATCATATTCATAAGAACGTAACTTTTGGAAATCTTAACCTGCAAAAGAGAGCATAATTTCATAACATGGGATAAATCATAGTAGTGAAATGAAATCACAATAATCATAACATAAAACATGAAACTTTGTGTCATTCACACATAATCATAGAGAATCATTTCTTGTTAGTCAAGACTCATTGCCAAGACTATCTTAGTGGACAAAGTCCCTTTCTGAATCGAGTAACCCTCGTTTCAGTCCTGTTTCACTGAACCGGTATAACCTACCATTCCAGCCATGTCTATCTCATGAGATATAAAATCTTTACCCAATGCATTGGAGGGAGATATAGGTCCCACCCATCTTATAATTAATCCTTTCTTATGTGTGCCACATAATCATAAATCATACATCATCGCATAACCCATGTAATAAAAATGGGATTCTTAAACAACATGACATCATAAAACAATTCATATAAGATAAAAGAATTCATAAAAATGTTTCCATCACAACATAATCAAATCCATGTAATAAAAGGGATAAAAACAGAACCCTTTTATTATCTTAGATGGAAAATAATTTTGATAAAATACTTGAACTCCATTCTTGAGGAAAATATCCTTTCTACTTCAAAAACACTTTTCCTTTCTTAACATGTCGTACAATTATAAACTAAAAGAAGTTGATTAAAAATAAACTTGAGAACTTGTAAAGGAAGCTTCTTGTAAATAATGTTTTAGAAATCCATTCATGCCGTATAAGTAAAAAAAACATTCTTCGTACTTTTGTTGGAAAAGTCAAAAAGTACCTTGTACGAAAAAAAACAACAAAAGATTCCTTTCATATTCATTACTAAAAACTCACCGAAGGGTAAAATTGGATTTAAACAATTGTAGGTGGGTGTAAATAACATTACATATTGAGGAAACATGGATGTGGATGATAAAATATACCCCAGTAAATTTCAAAGTACAAACAATCTCGGATAAAAATGAGATTGCGATATTTCCCTTACCTTAGGTCTGATTTGCTTCGTATGTGTCCGAACCTCCTGTATAATGATTTAAATAATGTCATTGACTTATTACAGAATCATATTCATATATGGTTCACTTATGACATTATATTACCCATTCTTTTGTAAATTCAATGTTAAAGAATCGTTTTGGGTAAAATCGTTTCATTTATCGTAGGTGTTTTGACTTGTTGTTCTTGACATCATTATTACTTATATCATGATTTACTTACTTCCAGAATATAAAATATGATTTATATATCATATATATTCAGTATATATATATATATAATAGATAGATAAATAAAATGAAAAACACCGTTCATGGGGACAGTAGTCCGTACGTACGCATGAACGCTGTTTTTCTTTCCTTATTGTCTTGAATGGAATTAAGTAGATGACATACATATAAATATACATAAATCCAGTATCATTATTATGTCATATATTTAATTAGTACTTATTATATATGCTTTATAATCATTCATGAATGGTTAATGTGGAAAATGAATCTCATCGCGTCGTGGAGACGGTAGTCCGTACGTACGCACGAGCGATGATATCATTTCCATAAATATTGAATCGAATTGGAGTGGATTATACAATATATCAGAATCAATATGATGTTGTAATAACTATGTATAGTTATTCTTTACACCATTATACCCATCCATGTAAGGTGGTGGTGGAAAATAGATTACACCACGGCGTGGAGACGGTATTCCGTACGTACGCACGCGCGGTGATTTCTTTTTCTGTAGGATGGATAGATGGTGAAATAGGGTTGTTTCATACTTATAATAACATATCAGTATATGAGTGATACTGATGTTATTACTTCATAATGAAACAACCTAAGAAGAAGAAGTGGAAGAAGAAATAAAGATGAAAGAATTGGTATCGGTAATTACCTCTTCTTTGAAGCGCCTCTTTGAGACCTCCTCTTAGGGCACTAAAATTGGTCTTTGAGGAAGACCAGAACCTCTATGATGTTTCTAGGGAAGTGGAGAAGAGATTTTTGCAGGGTTTGGCCGAGCTTTAGTGCTCAAATTGGTGTGAGGAGGAGGGGGAGGAGGTGTCCTTTTATAAGGGAGGAGAGGGGCACCTTAGGAATATCTCAAAATATTATTTTATATTAAAGACAAAAAATCGGTTTATAATGGTTCCAAAGGGTCTTATTTAGAAGATAAAGTGGGGATGGGTCGAAATCCTATCATCCAATAGGATTTAGACAAGTTTAGGGTATTATTTTAATCTTATCAATTAGATTTAACTCTAAGTTAAATAATTTAACTTTTACCGTGTCTTTTTGTTTTCTTTCACTATATGGTTAATACACTTACTATAACATGCCAAACGAACCCCAAATTGTTTATTATTAATACATATATCCTTATCTAAGTCATTTGGCCGAACCTTAGATATTTAGGAATAAAATAACAATTAATAATATAATATTTGATTTAAAAACTATTTTGTGTCAATTGTGACACTATTTGATATATGATTTTTTGTGAAAGTCATAACAGAATTATATGTTCGAAACAAGTTTATTAAATAAACACTAATATATCATAGTAACCTAGAAAATTAGTTGAATTCATAAAAAGTCTCAAATTACATTCATTTGAGCATTTATAACATCAATTATGTTGATATTTCCTTAAAAGGGTAATTACTGCATCATCGTTGTGTCATAAATAAATTAACATATTTAAAGTCTAAAAATTATAAATAAAATATAATTATGTATGAAATCTTTTTAGCTTTCTAATGAATATTTATAGTCGAATTTATCTTATGTATAACCCCATATTAAAAATGTTTTAGTTATTAAACTTTGATTTTAACTATTTTAACTATTCATTAAATAAAATAATATTAAATGTCATAATCTAATCCAAGTGGACCTAAATGGTCATATTATATTCATAAGGTTGTTTTTGGTCGAATTACACTTATCCAATAGAATTAGGACATGTGTTAGGGTAATAGTAATATCATATTTACCCTTAGTTACCCTATTTACTATTAACCGTGGTAAATAAAAGTAAAAAGTTACAATTCACCAAAAATTATTTCCATCTCATTGAACCACATTTTACTTACTGACATCAACCGTGTCTCTCGGATTTTTGAAATTCCATTCACAGAAGCGGTAAAATTAAGTTTTATGAAAAATTCAGTTTTTTAACTACCACTTAGTGATTTCACTATTCATCGAAAATTGAAAGTTTTTAGAAAAATACCAAAAATTAGGCCTAAGATATATTTGATATTATGAACTCAAAAATGATGTCTATTTTACCAAATTCAAAACATATCAGTTGCATTAACTAATTTAAAAATTAATTCTCGTCGTCAAAAAAAATAGTGTGTTTTTAAGAGATAATAACTATCAAAAGTTTGACACTAGTTTATAACTGGTTTAAATGTGAAATTACATCCAATGACCAACATTGTATTAAATTGTAAAAATATATTCTAAATATACTTTAAAACCACTCAAATTAATAATTTATCACTATTAATTATTTCGATTAAAAAAAGTTGTTTTTAATTAAAATTTAGTAATTTTCACTATTCATCAGAATATGAAAGTTATCCGAAAAGTACCAAAATTTCACCCTAAGCTAATTTCGATATTACGAATCCAAAAATGAATTCCATTTTGAAAAATAAAATTTACAAAATTTCAAAAAGTGGTAATTACTATTCATAACGGCTAGTTTTAATAATATCTTAATAGCATATCGTTGTTTAGCAAAACTCGGTGTTGCGTACAACACACGCTATCGTGGAAGGTCGCGATTGCGTATAATTCAAGCCAGGTCAGAGATGTGTATTGTAAAAGCTCCTTTTGGTGTAGCATATAACACAAGACATTAATAAAATTAAAAAGAATATTTTTCATAAAATCTCGGGCTGTTACATTCTACCCCCCTTAAAATGAATTTCGCCCTCGAAATTCGTCGGGGTTATAAATGGTTTACTATTAGAAAGTTTATTTAATAGAACCCACATCGTAAAAAGGAATACCAAAACATGGCTTTGAAAACTAAAGTATGAAATGTAACGATTACACAAATAAACTAATCACTGGGTTTCCACATAGGTGAAAATATGGATATGGATGAAAAATATAACCATCATGTTCTGATGGAGAGTGGTAGAGAACATGGCTATGGAAAAGCCAGTAAGCACAAATCCATAGATTTGTGATGATATAAGGTACCATCTGATTCATCAGGTATAAGATCACTAGGATAACATTTTTGGTTTTCAAGATCATTTCCCTAAAGTTGAAAATTTGAATTAGAATAAATACTTACTTTATTTTGGTACAATCTCACTGTTTTTCGTGCCTTGAACAATTTCCACTTCATCTCTTAAATAAATGAAGTTGAATTTGTTATTCATGAAGTGTTAGCAGATCATGTGATAGAATGACGGGTCATTCCATCTGTCTCAAACAAAAGGTTAGCAAAAATTATATGCACAAGTCGATCTATAGTGAGATTAATCATATATGGTTCCTAAAATGGACTTATACTTCATATATCATACTGCTTAATATAATAAAACTAGTTTCTACTAAACAGGGACTTCCTGTAGGCCAGTGGTAGGCGATAAAGGCCAGTCGCACTTCGGTTTTGGGTTCGATTCCCACAGCCTTGTCCGAAGCGATGGGTTGTCGCCCGTCCTGTAGGTTGTCCTTTTTCCAAAACTATATAACATCCCATCAATAATATCAAAAAAAAAACAAACAATACTAACTTATGTCCAACATAATCCATTCCAATCTTTTAGGCTTATCCATAATACTGCAGTCGACTCTCATAATATAGTGAAAATGATTACCAGAGATTTAACACCATCATCGATCCCCATATATCATAAGATATGTTTTGTTGGTCACATTCTAAACATTCAAAGTCCTTAATCATGTATTTTCTTGAATACCTTAGTGAAAACATGAATGCAGTTAAAAGTTAACACCTTCCACATACTAAAATCCTCAAAATTCTATATTCTAAAACCATGATATCACTTAGTCCTTATATCAATCATGAGCTCATGAATACAATCAAACATCTCATTATCGTCTTATCCCTTTATTATGCACATATCATCTACATTCCAAAAATATCTGAATAACCTTTCATGGATACTTGTACCATTAATCATACACTTTCAAAACTCAAGGAAGGACAACAGTGTAATAATCCTTAGATGTCTCTTTATTCCATAATACCATGAGATTACTTATACAACATTACACATGATAAACAAGTCATCATTCCACTACATTCTTAAACTGTTGACCGAGCTTCAACAATTCTTTCATCTCACATATCATTTGTAGTCTCTTCATCATCATCCACATAAATACTACCCATATGACCATACTGATTCTCTTCATGAGTCTTTCCCTTAGGGCATTTGTTTGCATAATTCCCATACATTCCACATTTAAAACACTTAACCATTTTTGATGTCATAGCAATACCATTATCTTCATCCCTGGTGTTAACTGAACCTTTTCCTTTGCACTTACTGGCTTTGTGTCCTTCTTTTCCACACCCAAAGCATCTTCCAGTTCCTTTGAAACATTCTCCTTGATGCCTCTTCCCACATGATTTACATAGGGGAAATTGAACTTTCTTTCCTCTATGATCATCATGAAACTCCATCTTTCTCTTATTAGCCGAGTCAGGAAACTTACCAAATTTCACTTTATTGATCATATTATGAGATTTCTGATTCGGCATAATAATGATCTTTGGACTTCCAAATCACATTTCATTTGGTTGCTCATGAAGAATGTCATTCCATTGTCCATCATATCCTCCATTATCGTGAATCATCTTGTTTCCAGCCATTTTCTAAAACCCAAAATGAATAGTGTGAGAGGCAAAAATCATGCTAGGGAAAAAACATAATAAAGGGGGAGTACCTTCAATATCTAACATCATAGGTTTAATTCTATGATCGTTAGCGTAGTTCTAGTACTATAACTTATACATCTACTTAACCTTAGGGACATCCCTAGACATACTGTAGAAATATCTCTAGGGATCTCACTAACGTTTTCGCATCCTAGTTTCCAAAGGTTGACTAAACCTCCCTCGGATACCAACTGTAGAGACCCGAAGCTTAACATACATGGACATTAAATTACTTTTGCGGAATACTTGGTACATAACAAAAACACACACACAAGGATCGTAATAGTTTAGTGTCTTTGGAAACTCGGAACGTAATCTTCTAATCGTGGTGAAAGATCTTCAATATCTCCCATAAAGATCTTCCCCCTTTTTTTACCTAGAACCTTTCTTTATATCCTGGGGAAAAGAAAACATAAAAGGGTGAGCTCAAATGCTCAGTAAGGGTAAACAAAAGAAAAATCAATCACATCATATTCATAAGAACGTAACTTTTGGAAATCTTAACCTGGAAAAGAGAGCATAATTTCATAACATGGGATAAATCATAGTAGTGAAATGAAATCACAATAATCATAACATAAAACATGAAACTTTGTGGAATTCACACATAATCATAGAGAATCATTTCTTGTTAGTCAAGACTCATTTCCAAGACTATCTTAGTGGACAAAGTCCCTTTCTGAATCGAGTAACCCTCGTTTCAATCCTGTTTCACTGAACCGGTATAACCTACCATTCCAGCCATGTCTATCTCATGAGATATAAAATCTTTACCCAATGAATTGGAGGGAGATATAGGTCCCACTCATTTTATAATGAATCCTTTCTTATGTGTGCCACATAATCATAAATCATACATCATCGCATAACCCATGTAATAAAAATGGGATTCTTAAACAACATGACATCATAAAACAATTAATATAAGATAAAGGAATTCATAAAAATGTTTCCATCACAACATAATCAAATCCATGTAATAATAGGGATAAAAACAGAACCCTTTTATTATCTTAGATGGAAAATAATTTTGATAAAATACTTGAACTCCATTCTTGAAGAAAATATCCTTTCTACTTCAAAAACACTTTTCCTTTCTTAACATGTCGTACAATTATAAACTAAAAGAAGTTGATTAAAAATAAACTTTAAAACTTGTAAAGGAAGCTTCTTGTAAATAATGTTTTAGAAATCCATTCATGCCGTATAAGTAAAAAAAACATTCTTCGTACTTTTGTTGGAAAAGTCAAAAAGTACCTTGTACGAAAAAAAACGACAAAAGATTCCTTTCATATTCATTACTAAAAACTCACCGAAGGGTAAAATTGGATTTAAACAATTGTAGGTGGGTGTAAATAACATTACATATTGAGGAAACATGGATGTGGATGATAAAATATACCCCAGTAAATTTCAAAGTACAAACAATCTCAGATAAAAATGAGATTGCGATATTTCCCTTACCTTAGGTCCGATTTTCTTCGTATGTGTCCGAACCTCCAGTATAATGATTTAAATAATGTCATTGACTTATGACAGAATCATATTCATATATGGTTCACTTATGACATTATATTACCCGTTCTTTTGTAAATTCCATGTTAAAGAAGCGTTTTGGGTAAAATCGTTTCATTTATCGTAGGTGTTTTGACTTGTTGTTCTTGACATCATTATTACTTATATCATGATTTAATTACTTCCAGAATATAAAATATGATTTATATATCATATATATTCAGTATATATATATATAATAGATAGATAAATAAAATGAAAAACACCGTTCATGGGGACGATAGTCCGTACGTACGCATGAACGCTGTTTTTCTTTCCTTATTGTCTTGAATGGAATTAAGTAGATGACATACATATAAATATAAATAAATCCAGTATCATTATTATGTCATATATTTCATTAGTACTTATTATATATGCTTTATAATCATTCATGAATGGTTAATGTGGAAAATGAATCTCATCGCGTCGTGGAGACGGTAGTCCGTACGTACGCACGAGCGATGATATCATTTCCATAAAAATTGAATCGAATTGGAGTGGATTATACAATATATCAGAATCAATATGATGTTGTAATAACTATGTATAGTTATTCTTTACACCATTATACCCATCCATGTAAGGTGGTGGTGGAAAATAGATTACACCACGGTGTGGAGACGGTATTCCGTACGTACGCACGCGCGATGATTTATTTTTCCGTAGGATGGATAGATGGTGAAATAGGGTTGTTTCATACTTATAATAACATATCAGTATATGAGTGATAATGATGTTATTACTTCATAATGAAACAACCTAAGAAGAAGAAGTGGAAGAAGAAATAAAGATGAAATAATTGGTAACGGTAATTACCTCTTCTTTGAAGCGCCTCTTTGAGACCTCCTCTTAGGGCACTAAAATTGGTCTTTGAGGAAGACCAGAACCTCTAGGATGTTTCTAGGGAAGTGGAGAAGAGATTTTGGCAGGGGTTGGCCGAGCTTGAGTGCTCCAATTGGTGTGAGGAGGAGGGGGAGGAGGTGTCCTTTTATAAGGGAGGAGAGGGGTACCTTAGGAATATCTCAAAATATTATTTTATATTAAAGTCAAAATCGGTTTATAATGGTTCCAAAGGGTCTTATTTCGAAGGTTAAGTGGGGATGGGTCGAAATACTATCATCCAATAGGATTTAGACAAGTTTAGGGTATTATTTTAACCTTATCAATTAGATTTAACTCTAAGTTAAATAATTTAACTTTTACCGTGTCTTTTTGTTTTCTTTCACTATATGGTTAATACACTTACTATAACATGCCAAACGAACCCCAAATTGTTTATTATTAATACATATATCCTTATCGAAGTCATTTGGCCGAACCTTAGATTTTTAGGAATAAAATAACAATTAATAATATAATATTTGATTTAAAAACTATTTTGTGTCAATTTTGACACTATTTGATATATGATTTTTTGTAAAAGTCATAACAGAATTATATGTTCGAAAAAAGTTTATTAAATCAACACTAATATATCATAGTAACCTAGAAAATTAGTGGAATTCATAAAAAGTCTCAAATTACATTCATTTGAGCATTTATAACATCAATTATGTTGATATTTCCTTAAAAGGGTAATTACTGCATCATCGTTGTGTCATAAATAAATTAACATATCTAAAGTCTAAAAATTATAAATAAAATATAATTATGTAGGAAATCTTTTTAGCTTTCTAATTAATATTTATAGTTGAATTTATCTTATGTATAACCCCATATTAAAAATGTTTTAGTTATTAAACTTTGATTTTAACTATTTTAACTATTCATTAAATAAAATAAAATTAAATGTCATAATCTAATCCAAGTGGACCTAAATGGTCATATTATATTTATAAGGTTGTTTTTGGTCGAATTACACTTATCCAATAGAATTAGGACATGTGTTAGGGTAATAGTAATATCATATTTACCCTTAGTTACCCTATTTACTATTAACTGTGGTAAATAAAAGTAAAAAGTTACTATTCACCAAAAATTATTTTCATCTCATTGAACCACATTTTACTTACTGACATCAACCATGTCTCTCGGATTTTTGAAATTCCATTCACAGAAGCGGTAAAATTAAGTTTTATGAAAAATTCAGTTTTTTAACTACCACTTAGTGATTTCACTATTCATCAAAAATTGAAAGTTTTCAGAAAAATACCAAAAATTAGGCCTAAGATATATTTGATATTATGAACTCAAAAATGATGTCTATTTTACCAAATTCAAAACATATCATTTGCATTAACTAATTTAAAAATTAATTCTCGTCGTCAAAACAAATAGCGTGTTTTTAAGAGATAATAACTATCAAAAGTTTGACACTAGTTTATAACTGGTTTAAATGTGAAATTACATCCAATGACCAACATTGTATTAAATTGTAAAAATATATTCTAAATATACTTTAAAACCACTCAAATTAATAATTTATCACTATTAATTATTTCTATTAAAAAAAGTTGTTTTTAATTAAAATTTAGTAATTTTCACTATTCATCAGAATATGAAAGTTATCCGAAAAGTACCAAAATTTCACCCTAAGCTAATTTCGATATTACGAATCCAAAAATGAATTCAATTTTGAAAAATAAAATTTACAAAATTTCAAAAAGTGGTTATTACTATTCATAACGGCTAGTTTTAATAATATCTTAATAGCATATCGTTGTTTAGCGAAACTCGGTGTTGCGTACAACACACGCTATCGTGGAAGGTCGCGATTGCGTATAATTCAAGCCAGGTCAGAGATGTGTATTGTAAAAGCTCCTTTTGGTGTAGCGTATAACACAAGACATTAATAAAATTAAAAAGAATATTTTTCATAAAATCTCGGGCTGTTACAAATCCTGATGAACAATGATATTGTATTACAAAACCCTTACAAATTTGGTAACATTGAATTATAAGCCCCAATGAAAAAATAAAATTAAATAAAATGTAAAATATTATGATAATATATAAATTCAAGATATTATATTTCAATGGGGTTGTCTATACACCACATCAAGGATAAGAGGTGCATAACATAAAATCTCTCAAAGAATGAATTTTAAGAAAAAAATCCATTACCACTTTTGAAACATGTGAACAGTAAACCCCATGATAGAGAGATAATAAAATTAATTTTTAAATATAAATAATCTTTAGTCTAATAGTAATAAAATAAATTCATGGAAATTATGTATAGTATAAGAAATAAATAGGTAGTGAATAAGGCATGTTTCTCATAGAAGTAAAAAGTGAGACCCAAATCCCTTAACATAAGTCACAACATAATTTATACCCATTCAAAACCCATGTATAATAAATATATGATTAATATAAATATATTATATAACCATAAAAATATGTATGATACCATATATTAATAACTTATGACTTTTCATTGTTCATTTATTAACAATTCTTTGTTAAAATTACATTTTGAGTATTAACAGCTTCGTTTTTCACGTTTGATTTGGTTTGGTATTTTCAGTCCTACTAATTTTATCATGATAATATAATCTATTTTTTAAAATTATATAAATATATTATATATTATCTACGTATGAATTTAGTTTAATATATAAATGATAGATATGGAAAACGAAATACATTGTTCATAGAGATGGATGGTCATACGTACTTATGAACATTGCTTCCATTATATCTATGAATGTAATGAAATTAATTGAAATATTATATTAACATTAATAAATAATTTTAATATCTTATATATTAAAAAAATTATATCAATTTAAATAAATTTTTTTCCATGAAATGAGATAGTTAATAATGAATTACAACACTTTGTGAGGAGGTAGTCTAGCGTACACACGAATGATGTTATTATATCCCTCAAGGAATGGAAAGATAGAAGGTATTTGAAGTATCATAATTACATAATTATAATTATTTTAAAAATATGAAACATATTTAGTTAATAAATCATTATTAATATCAATGTAAATCATAAATGAAAAACCCATCACATCGGTTCGTGAGGCAAAAGTCATCGAACACACTAGTGGTTGTATTGTTTCCAATGGAATTAGAGCTAAGAATGTAGATATATATTATAATTACATATGTAGAATAATATATTAAATATCATATATAAACATTAAATCCATCTTTATATCCATCCATTAGAGATGGGGATGGAAAATTAATAACATTGGTTTGTGAGGTAGTAGTCCATCATCCATGTGAATGATGATTTTGAATATCATTTGATGGAATAGTTTATATATTTAGGACATTAAAATAACATAAAAACAAATAATTATATGGAATATAATTATATTATTATATAATCATTGTTTAATAATAATTTTAAAGGGTAGAGGAAGATATGAAATAAAATGACCAGTTAAGGATGTTACCTCATTTCCAGACAATTTTATTTATTTTCAACCAAAGTCTTACTAGGATAGATTTCAGAGATATTAAAAAGATTATACGATTATATTATTTAATTAATCAGTCAATTTTGGTAGGTATTTCCAATACAAGTGGTTTTGGAGGACTAAATAGGAGAAGAGTAGGTGGTATTTTATAAGTTATGTGAGTGGAATACTTTTAATTTATTGGAAGGAAAACGGTTCTCCCAAATTTTATCATGTACAAGGAAAAATGGAAAATTATGGAAAATATTAGAGAAAAGGTCTAAATATTTCAATAAAATGGATTTTGGACATGTTTGGATCACTTCTAGCCCTTATCTTTTTAGATTATCCCTAGGTAAATTTATTTTTACCTTAACAATGTTAAATAATTTTAACTATTTATTATTACCAAAAATTATTTTTAACATATCATATTAAAAAAATTATGATGATTAAAAATATGGAATCCATTTTTCCAATTTCCCATCACAAAAGTGAAAAAAAGTGTTAAAATTTATTATGTAGTCGTGAGGAGAAATCTGTTTTCCAAAGAATCAATGTTCAAAATTTTAAAATATTTTATATAAATATTAATTATAAAATTTATTACAATTACCTAAAGTGGATTAATATATATAATTGAACTAATTTTACCTATAATACCATCTTAATATTTTTTATGTTTCTAAAATCTTTAATATAAATGAAAAGTCATAATAAAAACCAAAATTTACTAGTATTCATCAAAAAACTTATCTTCATAGAACAATATCATAAATTACACTAAGATAAATTTAACATTAAATTTTCAAAAATGAATTTTATTTTATCAAATAAATTTTATAAATTTTAAAAAATTAATTAGGAAAAATGTGGAAAAATGTTTTTTATACTTTTTTAAGAGAAAATTTTATTTATTCTTATCACTTGTTGAAAAACACATAAGTTATATGTTAATAATTTTATTGAATATATAATATATAAATTTCATAAAAATATATTTCAAAAAGATATTAATTTAATTTATTGACATAAAACTTGTTTTTGTTCATAAAATTTGGTTTTTATAAAAAACTATTTTATTTTCAAATGAGTTTTTATTTCCATTTATAATTAGTGGTTCACACCATAATTCATAATATACATTGTTAATTTACTTATAACTATTAATATCCGAAATTCAAACTTCAATGAGATAAATATCATGTTAAATAATAATATTTTAATACTATTTCATTTTTTAAGCTCAATGTTGTGTGTAATGTAAGATAAACTGAGTGTTTCATGTAATGAAATCTATAATCGGTGGTGTGGGTAACAAAACATATAGAAAAATATATAATTTACTTGACAAATGTATTTTAACAAATATCAGGTTGTTACATTATAGCCCCTTGAATAAATTATTCCCACACAATTTAAACTTTTTTTGGGAAAACAAGGGTTTAGCACTGGATAAATACCTTTGCGGGATTCCCACAACATAAAAAGGGTTATCAAAACATTATATTTAAAGGAGAAAATGGGATTTGTGAATTTTTAATATAAAAAATTTATTTTTACAAATATTTTAACATAGTTACAAAGTAAAAACATGGAAATTGGGGAGATAACTAAAAATGAAGTACTGATAGAGTGTGATAAAAAACATGGTATGAATAAATTTAGAGACCACAGAACCATAACTCCGTTATAGGTGGAAGTAAAATTCATGACCAATTTTTGAATGTAAATTTATAATATTTTATTCCATGATCGTTTTCATAATGTTGATGCATTATCATGAGAAGATATAATAATTTAATTTCATTATATTTGGGAAGAACATTATCATCCTTCTATTTTTTATTGATAAATTTTTACTTAATATCCTACTATAAGATATGTATTTTTTATTTATTCCTAAATCACAATTGGATCATAAAAAAATAAAATAATTACAATTCGTTACCTATTTATATAGTTATAATCCATAAAATTATTTTTATCCAATGTTATATAAAAACATTAAATATCAAACATAATCAATTTCATTAATTGTTTGCCTTAAGGATCCTCCATGTTAAACAATAATTGAATTCCAAAAATTTAGAAATATGGAGACCAAATTTCTAAAATCAACATATCAATAAATCCCTTAAAAAATGTAAAGTATCACTTAATGTCACATAAAAAATATATTAATACATTAGTCACAAATTCTCCCAAAGAAGAATAATGTCTTTAATAATAGTATAACCTTAAAAAAATGTATTAAAAAATTAATTATTTCCTCATTAATTAAATAAAATCCCTTATTATTGAGAATATTATATTAATCCTTGAATAACGTAAACTCTGTCAATGATATCATGAAACAGTTTTTCCTCAGATAATTAATTAGTTCAAAGGTATTAAATGCAATCCAATTTGATTTATCCATATCAATAATATCCTTTTCCAAAATAAACACCATTTACTCAACTCCAAAAACAAATTAAGGGTCATATTCCCTTAATGAAAATATAACATCACCGTTAAATAACTTTTTGGGGATATTAATACCATTTAACATATTCTTGCATCAACATACTGGAAACCTATTTTGGAACAATCCATTGATGTTTCATGATTTTAATAACCATAATAACACTAATAAAATATAATTCATTGAACCTAATCACAAAAATATATCCACCATTTCACCTAAATCAGAAATCATTGACTATACTTCATCATATTACTCCTTAACACTACTTTAATATGATTTTTCCTTTATAGTCTCTTCATCAATAGTAATTTCACCATCACTCCTATAGCCTTGCTGATTCTATTCACGATATTTCCCATTAAGACATTTATTTTTACAATTATTATACATTAAAAATTTGAACTAGTCAACTATAAATTATATAGTAGGGTTAACATTATTCTCATCCATTGTATTAAAAAAATTTATTTTTTCCTTTATAATTATTTGATTCATATCGTTCTTTGAAACACTGAATAAATATATTATCTTTTTTATGATATATCACTTCGGGGGTTTTTCCTGGATTTTTGAAATATTAGAATCCAAATATTCATTCCTCCATGGTATCTACCTTCCCAAACTCTCGGGGAACTCAAAATGTTTCTTCATTAGTGAGTCTATGAGTTAGTTATGGTTGATTTAGTAAATTGTATACAGTGATAACATATTATGAATAATGAAAATATTTTTCACTCTTTTTATAATCACATTTAGTTGTTCATAAACATATTTCAACAAACTTACACATTGATCTGGTTCCTTAAGTTTCCTACCAATGACTGAAACCAAAAATAGTAGTGTGTGTAATAATATTCATAGTAGGAAACCATGTAGTCATGATAAATCACTTATAGGATGTCTAAATCATGAAAAAAAAATTAATCGAAAACACCTTATTTTTATAATAGGATATTCATATTCATAATATAATTAAATCCATTATGATAGTTCATAAATATTTTTTGAATTTCCAATGTATATACATCGAGACTGCCAGACTAGGTGTTCTAAAAGTATTATTGTCTTGCACCAGGTGATGATCAACTCTAGTTGAATGTTCTCTTTTTAAATAAATTACCATTGGGTACCTTTTTTTAGACCCACATCCATGTGTAATAAATAGACAGTTGTGTAATTTCATGGAAACAACTCTCTTAATAAATTTCTAAAATTACATGACATTTTCTTATACTTTGACTCATCCTTTGACTTATCATTAGATGTGTCATTATGGATTTCACAAATGTATTACCATCCTATTTTCCAATGGTTAACTAAAATTTTCCTATGATGACGTCTATAGTGTAAAAGTCATCTCATACATAGATATTACCTTTTTTTGACATTCATTACATTACACAAAAACCAACATAACGTTCATAAATGGAATAATGCTTTCTGAATCATGGAAACAAAATCAACTAGTTCATTAGTGAACTAAATAATAACCCACAATTTTATTTCTAACTAGAATATTTTTATAAAAAATCACACATAATATATTTATTCAATACCTAGAAAAATTAAACATAAGTAAGGGTGAGCTTAGAATCTCAATAATGGTTAAATAGGGACATATATAACCATAACATGTACATAAGTTTATGGGAACATGGGAATATCTTTTTAAAACTAGACCCTACAGAATGGAAATTGAGAAGTTATATATGAAATAATAATTAATGATATATAATTATGTCAAAAATCATATATATTCATTTAATATATCCTTATTAACTTCTAAATAAAACATAAGTGAAAGACATATCACATCGGTTCGTGAGGCAGTGGTCTATCATACCCACAAGTGATGTAATTATTCTCCAACAGGTTTGAAGTTAAGAAGGTATATGTGGTACTATAAATAAATATGTATAATAATATAATATATATCATATATAAATATTAAATCCAACATTATTTCCAACTGTGTGAGATGGTAATGGAAAATGAATAACATTAGTTCATGAGGCGATAGTCTGTCGTACTCACGAATGATGATTTTGAATCCCATTTGATGGAATAGGATAAAGATTTAGGTAATTACATTAACAAAGTAGAATATAATTATATGAAATATTATTATTTCTTTATATCGTTATTGTTTAATAATAATACAAGGAGCACTTGTAAGAAATAACATATAATGCTTAGTTAAAGATGTTACCTACTCTTCAAACCACTTCAATTTTTTTCCTCAAAACAAATCCTAGGATTCCTTTCATACCAAAATAAGTATTATATTATTATAATATAGATTTAAAAATGTCATTTTGGTATATCTTTTCCGAAACACTGTGATTTGGTTTTGTGAAGAGTAGAGGAGATGTGGGGATTTTATAAGTGAGGTTATTGACACAGTTGTAATTTTCTAAAAATAAAAACGTTTTCCCTTGTTATTTTCCTTATATAAGGATAAAATGGGGAAATTATCACGCATAAACCATTTAATGTTTACATATTTGTGGAAAATAGTTTTTGGACATGTTTTTTGTCATCTTTAAACATTAATATTATAGTTTAACACCATGAAAACCTAATTTTTACTTTAACCATGAAAAATATTTTTTAATATTTTTAAAATTAATTATGGTGAGAACTTATGTTTACATTATTAGATAATATAAATTATTTATATTTAAAATATTTAATCTATTATTACAAATTCAATTTATATAATATGATATTTTTAATTTAACATTAACCTTGGAATCACGATGAGAAAACGGTCTTTCAAATATAAAATGTTCAATGCATTAAAATAAATGACACTTCATAATAAAAACAAGTAATGAAACTATTCATAGAAAAATGTACCCTCTCAAAAAATTCTCAAAATTTACCCCTTAGATAAATTTTAATTGATAAATAAAAAAATGTAATTTTTTCTGATAAATTTTCACAAAGTGGAAATTTTGATTTTAAAATAAGTGTAGAAAATATTAAAAACAATATTTCGGAAAAATAAAGTTGTGAAGAAAAAAATTTGTTTTATTCTTATATCTTGTATATAAAAAAATAAGATGGATGTTAAAATATCTATTTGAATAAATAATATTAAAATTTCAATAATATAATTCACCGAAATGTATTTATATAATTTATTATACTAAAATAAGTTTGTGTGTATAAAAATATATTTTATTAAAAAAATTACTTTGTTTTCAAATAGTTTTCATTTTCTTCTATAATTAATTGTTTACTAAAGAATTTTTCATATATATTTATAATTTTTATAATCATATTACTACCCACCATTCTAATGGCTTTGTTATAACTATCATGTTAAATAGTAATAGTTTAGTTGTACTTCATGTATAGTTTAAGCTTGAGATTTTGTGTAATGAATGTTGTAGTTAGTGTTGTGTGTAACACATGCTTATATCAGTGTTTCTCGTAATGAAAAACATCAAAAAGAATAATTTTTTTTCAAAAAAATATTTCACAAAATATCAGGGTGTTACACTATTTTTGGTCATTTTACTAAAACAATATCAATATAAATTAAAAAACATTCCAAAAAATATGATGAACATCCTTAAAAACAACATTAATATCTCTTAAATTAAATAACGTATTTCCCACAGTGATTATCTCATACATTACATATTGCATACCCAAAAATATAATAGTATTATTTCGAAATAATCATTCCAATTAACCCTTAAGGGTAACACATAGATCAACCCAATTAAATATCATTAACCACATTAATGTTATATCACATACAAAATACAAATGGGGTGTCTAAGTAATTGGACATATGATAAACCTAGACATCATAAACACATAATTGTATAAATTTATCTTATTTTAACTTAAAATGAAAACATTTATATCACCAACATTATATAAACCATTTTCTAATATCAAATATACAAAATTTATCCCACACACATAGATATAGTTCTAAATTCATAATCATTACATTTCTCCATTTGATACTAATAAATTAGACCAGATTTCAACCATCCAAAATGGAAAAAATCATATGAAAATATTTTATCGCCTACATAAAAAATGAAATTTTAGGTTTAGATAATTTTTAAATTATGAAAACTATTTTTACTGGATATTTCAATAATGTAAGCATTTTTTCTACAAAATTAACACTTTATAAAGACACATTTTTTTCATTCAAGGTATCATTTATTTCTTGAACATAGATATTTTTTACATTTCAACTCATCTGTAAATCATTTCCGAATATTTTTAAAAATTATTATTGATTAAAATAAACTTACACTACAAAACATTTCACTTTTTCCAACATGGTCATATCTGTTGATAAAAGTGCATTTTCTATTGGTAAAACAATTAACCAACATATATGTTCCTATCACTAAACTGTAGGAAAAAAGATTGTTTCTAAATGTTTTTGTGAAGGATAAAATAGTTATGTTGCAATTATAATAATATAAACAGATAATATATATGCTAGTTAAAGTGTTTATAAATGTGTTTTTTTGAGAATTGTATCTGTTGGTAATAATATTACAAATATATAATATTTTTTTATAAATTACTTTTGAATACAAATTTATAATTTTTTTTTGATAGAAATATTTTATAATATATTTATTAAATTTTCATATATAATACTTTTGTTTTAATTATTTAACTGAATGAAGATATTAGCACATATTAAAACTTATAAAAAAATTAATCATATTAATAATTAAATACATGAAAAAATAATGAAAACAAAAATGGTGGACACCCCCATCCCTAGAGAGTCATCTTTCACACCAGTAGATCCATCCGATCATTTCTAGTGAAGCACCTCCATCACCAATAGCTATAGCCTATCCATTCTAGTGAGATAGCTCTAGCGACCCATCCATGCGAGCGAGTTAGATCAAGCACCAACCCAATCATGACCACAATTCCAAGCCAATGTATTTCTGTTAATGATGTTCTACAAATGCCAGAATAATATTTTTTTTAACCAATTTTGTTAGTGAGGTAATATTCATAAAGTTAAAATGTATCCAGATAGACATTGAGAGATAGGGTGTACCTTCATTTCTTTAGTTGAACCAGAATTCTCACTTATTGTTTTGAATCATGATTCCTTAAACCAAAATTTATATGTAATTGTTGGAAACATAAGTAATCAATCATATGTGGATCAACATAATTTATCCCAAAAAGAACCAATAAGTATATAAACCAGAGAACCCAAAAAATAAACATTAGAAACCAATAAACCACTGAAGATATCTAAATTTTTAACCAATACCTAATAAAACCATAATGGGACTAAATAAAAAATTAAACAAACCAAACCCAAACTGGAAACTTTTTCCATGTGACCCCCTCGTATTCACCATCCAAAAAAATCATCCCTCAATATATAGAAAACTGGACATAACTGAATCTTTAAAATATATGGGTCTATATAAGTAGCACAATTACGGTGTGAGTATAAATTGTTCAGTATGTACTCACCAATGAATCCATAAATGTATTTTCCTACAAAAATCCCAAAATATCTAGTTTGAAATACATATATGATGGAAGTATATTTATATTTAAAATAATCAGTACCACTTTGCAAAAATCTACGTCAAATAAAATCAGGGTTTTAAATGTTAAAACAATTTCTTATTTTTTAACTCAGCCTAATGACCAAATACAAAGTATTATACATATTAATCAAATAATTATTTAATTAAAAGGCAATATAAACTGAAAAAAGTGTCTTAATATCCCACAAAATCCAAAATAATTTAACATGTAAATCCAAATGTATGTGCAGGGTTGTATGTAAAATACATATTTCCAAACACAGTCAATATATGCGAATAACTGTATTATAAAAATGATACACTACATTCATGTCCAAAATAATAGATTTTATGACCTAATTAAAATAATGTCATAGCATGAAAATTATAGATAATGCATGGTTTATTTAATAAGTAAATCCCAACGTATGTGAACAGTTGTTTGTAAACTAGACACACAATCAATACACAGTTAGTATATATGAAGAATTTTATATTAAAAATGATAAAAAAATATTTATTGAAAACACATAAAATAACAGGATATTTAATTTGTTCACCACCATGATGGAAGATGATGACCACCAAAAAAAATATCTAGAATGAAGTCTTCTATGGTTGCAAACCATATTACAATAAAATAATCTAAGATATCTAAACATTTCATGTCCGGTGATCCTGTAATGTGGGAGGAAAAGATGAATAACCCAATTACATATGTACTAGTTATATCTTCTGTAAATAACGCAATAAATCAATTTAGAAAAAAAAACTTAAATGAAAAGAATAAGATTCAGTACTAAAATTGGTTTCATTGATGAAAAGAACCACAAGTATACTAAATATCACCCTTCCTTTCTCAAATGATGGGTATGAATCAAAAATATCTAAAATTAAATATTAAAACTGAAACTAAGATACCATCTGATATGAAACAACTGAAACAACATCACCAAAAACAATCAATCAGTAAATGAGTGATACAACTAAAATTATGAGTGATTTTCATAAAAAAATGTATGTGTCGGCATGTGTATGATAGAAAATGAAACATGATTTCAGTGTGTTGGTGCATCATATATCATGGAAAACAATCAATATAATAATGAGTAAATTCTATAATTATCAATGTGACAGTAGTTAAAAAACCTAGCATTATCATTACATGGAAGAGGATGAAGTAGAATATATTTGCAGTGTATTATTACCAATATTTAATACACATTAACTAAACCAGTGATACATTCTTATTCAAAGGCCTTTCCAAGTGAACTTTGGAGGAAAAATATCATCAAAACAGAAGTATTACATTGAACAAATCCTTATTCTTATCTCTATTGAATACTCACTGGATTTTTGTAGCAAATGCTTTTGCTCTAAAAAATGTATGAATAATAACATAGATATACATTGCTGAAAAAATTATGAAGATGAAATAAAGTGAAAATATTGTAAAAAGTTGTAGCCAATCCAACAAATCGATACCTCCTAGACCATAGATAGTAGGCATGGATTATTTAGATAATCAATGAAATTTAGATATAAAAATATTAATCATCAAATTCATCTACAATGTTAGATTTTACCTAGTATCTTGAGATTTATGGTCAAAATAACATTGATTAAGTTTTATCAACACACATGAAAAAAAATGTAGAATGAAAAAAATTACTGATCATTCAAATGGTTTTTGGATTAGACATAAAAAAATCATGCATCGGTAGCCCCTCGGGGTGGCGAGAACCCAAGGAACTTCTACAATTGGTACGGATGCTAAGAGTGTAAAATAAATAGGGAAACTCTATAGAGTTATCAGTGTAAACATCTCCTTAGTGACCATAGTGGCTTTTTATTTTCATGATTGAGGTGGAAATAAAGGGTATCTTGGAAAACTGATTTCCCTTAATCAAAGAGTCAAGTAATACAAAAATGATGAAGATCACCTGGGCTACCAATGTTCCGGATATGAACATGAAGAATGAGATGTGGTGGTTAGATTCTTTGAGGGTGGTCTCAGCACAGTCGATATTCCTGGTCTTAGAGGACTTCTTAATGATGGGTTTGAGATCTGAGTTAGTCTTAATATCCTCATGATTTTTTGAGGCTTTTTCAAAAGATTATTGTAAGTATTTTTAAGAGTATGTATTGTAGATAAGGATCCATGAGATGGAATCGCAGATCAATGTAGCATAGAAGAAAATTCCCACCACTACAAGGCTATCCGAGTACTTCAATCCAGAAAACAGCATTACTGCTATGGCAGGAAGGTGGCCAATGATCCAAATATGATACACTATAATATACATAATATTACATATACAATGTGTGTTGAGTAGAAAATATTGTTATATCTATGGGGGGGAGGGAGAAAACACCCAAAATAACTCAAAATCCCAATGTATGTGTTGTGTAGAAAATAAATCCATTATATTGTAATGTTTTAAAAAAAAGACAAAATCAATATAGATCTAGAATTTTGTAGGGATTCATTTAATACAAATGGCGACTTGATAAATTAAATACATAAGAAATATTGTAAGCATAATATGGAAGTGAATTTTTAATATAATTAATACACATACACTTAACATGTATAAAAAATAATATATGTTATCTAATGACCACAAAGTAGAGTCTAGAAATTGACCAAATGAATCTATCACTGCAAAAAAATATATATTGAACAAATAATGTTTTACATAATGTCACAAAATAGGAAACTAATTCATTTAGAGTAAGTTATTAGATGTAATAAATCATAAGTTCATGAATAAATTATGGAAAGAAAATATTAGAAAATAATAAATGTATTAGTAACTATAAATATATATGCTCACATTATAAAGAAAAAAATCTAAAAAATAACATCTAGTGTATGCCTAGATTTTTTTTCAAAGACATACACAGTAAGATTATAAGAGATCAAATAATAGATTGAATTTTATGATAAATTAGGGAAAATCTAGTGCATCATACATTGAAGAATGATTGAAACAGTAAACCATCATCTGAATCATTGATTGATGAAGGTACCAAAACTGTGTGAGATTTATGCCAAAATAGATCCATATAGTGTGACTGGAAGAAGTCAAAATAATGGAACTGTATGAGGCTAAGGAATCAATTGATAGAATGGAATGAAACTTGTGATAGAGTCAACTGAAGAGGTGCCCAGTTGATTTTGAGGTTATTCTAGGTTGATGCAGGCCGATGAAGGTCTCCAAAACACCACTTGGAATCCTAGTTGAGATGATTAATAGATAAACATGATAAAAAGTGAGAATCAGAAATGGTTTGAGGGGTTGCGAGAATTAACGGATGTTCATCGACTGATAAATCTAGAACCTAGTTGAAAACTACAAACTGCTTCATAAAGAATGAACCAATAGTATTAGGGTTGAACAAAAGAACATTTAATGTAGATGTATTGAAAAAGAGTGAGGTTTTTCATAAATGTATTTGGTATTCGATGAGGAGAGGGTGCCCGATTAGGGTTATGGAAATCCAGGGATATTCGAAACCCAAGTTGAATTGAAGGAGATTAGATAGAAAATAGAAAAATCAGTTGAACATAAAGATAGTGAATCATAGAGTATAACAAGAGAGGACTATAGAAAAATGGTTGTGGAGGTAGGTATCTGAGAAGGCGGGATGGTGGATGCTGTGGAAGTGGGAAATCAGGGAGCCATTGGCTTGGGAGGTGGAGGCGGAGGTGGTGGGATGGAGGAGGAGGTGGTGATCAAGAGGAAATAGGAGACACATGTTACTAGAAAAACAATTTTCGTAATGTATAAGATATGTAAATATATGAAATATCATATTGATTTTATGAATTTTTTTTATAAAAATTATTTTAATTCTTATTAAATGAATAAAATTGAAAAATACAAACATTATTGATATTTAAAAAATTTTGAAATTTAAATCAATCAATAAGATATTTTTAATAGAACCACATGAAATCAAAAATGACGTTGGACAAAAAAATAATAATAATATATACCTAATTTATCATAATGTGTTATTGTTAAAAAATGTGTTATTATTAAATGGCTTATTTTAATAAGTTTTTATTAATGGAAAAGATTTGTTGGTAATAGTTATTATTTACAATAGATTCATGTGTTAGTGAAAAAAATGATGGTATAGGTATGATAGACGGATATATTTACTTGTTACAAAATGAATTATTGGTATTGAACCATCAATATCAACAGATATAACCATTTGTAAAAATAAGTGTTGGTACATAAATTAATACCAGCATGACATAATATCTGTTGGAATTTCCCACTATTACCAACAGATATGTAATATTTCAATAAATTTATTTTGGAATAAGTAAATTTTTTAGTTTTTAAAAGAGACATAATAAGAAATAAATAAACCTTTTATTTTATATATTCTTATAAAAAATAAAATTTTCAAGTAAAAACTCAGGGCTCCTAATAAAAATTCTCATACCGATGAAATAAATATTCATTCCCAAACCATTTCATAAAAAAATTCATATAATATCATTAAAAAATAAAACTCATAAGGGTTTCTTCTCAATCATGAAAATATCATGATATGTTCTTCAAAAATTAATAATTTTAATCCTTAAGAAGTAGCATATACGTTCCTTTCTCATTGCCTTTTTTAGATCATACTATTTCCATAAAAATCCTTAGCAAGCAAAGGTAACTTAGATAGGTAACATAATGGATCATTTTCATTTCACTCTTAAGATTGGAATAAACATCATGTTTATACAAGGAAGAACCTTCATGAATATAAATGGAATAAACATGACATTTACTAAGAGAATTAAATTTATGGTTAATGATGGAATAACGTATTTAGTTAATGTCTAACACAAATCTTACCCAATTAATTCTATTTATATAATGTACCCACACATCATAGTTTTATATCATAACCCCCCATCATCATAAACAATTCCCCAAAATCCATATAATTCTATATCATATGAAATACTATATAAAAATATTAATTGTACTAATAATAAAACATTTTTTAATCATGGAATATACCTTTCTATTAAAAGAAAATTTTCCAAAATAAAATTCCAAAAACAAAGGGAATGGTTATTTTTGTTTGGAAGGAAACATATGATCTTATAAATTAATCCAATCAAGAAATAAAGGTTATGATTGTTGGAGAATCAATTGATTCCACATTCGACAAAATAGAACATTCCTTTTTTATTTTGTAAAGAGATTAAACAAATAAATAAAGAGATTAATTTTGAAAATAATTTATTTCCTTCTAAATATATTTAATGATGATCATAGTTTTATATACATGGAAGATAAATATTAAGAAAATAAGTCCTTACAAAAAATAAAATGAGGTTTTTAAAGTAATATTTTCCTTTCCCCAAGATTGAATCATCATGAATGTTCTTTATCTTACTAAAAAATAAACATGTGTAAATTATTTAATTTCATGAAATAAAATTATAATTTATTACTCTTTATAAAATTTCATAATTAGTTACTCAATCAAATATGTTTATATTAGATGTTTTGACAACAATGAGCTCATATTTCACAAATGACGTCAGTAGGATGACTATAGTCAAAGATGATAGTATTACATCATCTATAGAATAATAATCATATCTAAATTAATTATTTTTTTTATATCATTTAAAATTTTAAAACCAATAAGGAAATATTGCTATGATAAATGATCTACATTACAATCATGTAGGTGGTAGGTTTCACGTACCCAATAGCAATGATTCCATTTTTCTAAGATCATGATTGTTGCACACCCTGTTTTAGGTACATGACACATTATTTTTTTATTTATCTATATAAAGTTATTTGGTTATGGTTTGGGTGGTTGGGAGGATTTTTTACTTGTTTTCAGGGGTTTTCTATAGGTTCATAGTTTGATCACATTTATTGGAAACATTGAAACACTTCCAAGGAAACTGTGATACTAAAACAGTGGGCACATTCCATGACCCATCCCTTAGGGCCTAGGCTATGAGTACCCCATGCTAGCCTATGATAGTCCAAGGGTTGGAGACTATCACTGAGTTAGAATATCCCACAAATGGGATTCATTTACTTACGTACCTGTACACACCCACACAACTCCAAGAAAAAGGAACTGGAAAGTAAAATGCCAAGGAATCTATGCTTGAAACCCACTAAGTATAACACAACCTCAGTGAAATGAAATGTAAAGTACATGGTGGAAAACTGGGCCAATATACAATCCCAACCAAAGAAATACATAACACAATTAAAACTCCATGTCCCTGAAGCTCATATGTCGACAACCCTACCTGAAGGGTAGGTGATTGGTAACTACATATTACTATTGGAGTGCACCTCATCTGTCATATCTCACTCACCACAATCGGGTCCTTGTCCGCCATGGACATTGTTAAAGCATTGTATGTCTTCACCATAGATGACATGTGAAGGAAAATCCCATGTAGGGGTGAGTAAAACTATACTCAGTAGGACCCCCTGAATCCACAAATGTAAATCACAAGGAAAAACCACAAGAAAAGTATAGTCATATTTACATAGTTATATGCCCATACATATACCAATTTTATCTAGATATAATCGTTTCATACACTAAGAATCATGTGGTCCCAACCTCATAGCCAATATCAAGATTCTCACCCAATTTTTGAAAGGTAACATATAAAACACAAAACCCCACAACATGAGCTCAGCCATCACCAATGGCACCTTTTTGAGAGGTTTACTCCATGGGGAACAACTTTAATGTTCCAAATGGTATGTATGAGAAAATTATCTCCATTGGGAATGTTCTAATTGGTCCATATTTATTTCCAAATCCCAGTGGTCCAGTCATTGTTGCCTTGCGCATAGCGCATGCTATAGAAACCCAAGTGAAGAGGCTTGCCCCTCTCCATCGTGCACTATTGAGGGAGCACTACTCCAAACTAATTTGTGAAAACAATATTTCACCAACAAGATGTATCCCATACATCATTAATTAAATGGATCACTAGAACCTATCTAGGTATCATTCACATCATGTAGAGGGACCCGCTCTTCATTGTTGTGTCCTACTTTTGTGGGAGCTCCAACTCCAATAGAGGAACCTCTATCTGATACTAATCAGAGTTCTGGGAGTACAAATGAGTATGTGAGATCATGCTCCCTACCCGGTAAGGGATTACCACCCACTGACTAGAGGACCCTCACCCTAGTATGGTAGTGTTGTACCAACTCTATCAGTTTTTTTCCTTTGGGGGACCTGCACCCTAGTACATTAGGGGAGTACCGATCCTAGGCTAGAGAACCCACTCCCTGTCATGTTAGGGGTGTACCGACCCTTTTGGAATCACACATATAGAGAAACCACACCCTAGAATGACATGGGATTAAATACCCTTATAATACAGTACACAAACACAACCCAATAGTGGAGTACCTACACAATTTATAAATAAATTTTGCAGGACCTGCACCCTATTCCGACTGGGGATTATTGAATCCATGGGTAGAGGACCCTCTCTCTGTAACTGTATCTTATATGTGTTACCTACTCTATAATCATCAACCTGTTTTTCTAGTTAAAAACCTAATGAGATTGACTACTCATTTGTCCAAAACGGACACCTGGTGAAAAATATGCATTACACTAGAAATGCCGAAATCATGGATCGTGGGGGCTGTGCTTCGATCTCAGTTTAAATACCTAAATTTGGTCATGAGATGTCCATCATAATTTCATGTTTTTAGCATTAGAGGTGGTTTTTTATTCCAATACCATATGAGGAAGATATGTTGGATACATGATCCTGAAATAATAATTCTTTTATTATTATTGGGTGTTCCATCGACCAAAGGCATGAGTCCACCCAAAATTATCCAATATCAGTCATAAAATTAACGTCTCAATTCCAGGGTGATGCTACCCATTGGTAGTTTGTTGATCTGACATTTCATGACTGATTTACATCCAGATTTATGTTTCATAACCAAAATAATAATAATATTATATTATTACTGTTGTTGTTATTATTAAAAATCCTCCTTGATTTCATTATGGGGAATGATCAAAATCCCCCTTTAAATTAGTGCACAACACACACCACAAGGTTAAATCCTATTTTCATCTCCCATTCAAATCCATTATACTGTCTCATTATAATAAAAATTATATTTTTGTTAATTTTTGTATTTTATAAAAGTTAGTGGGAGGATATGTGAGATCTCACCCCCTCCTCAAAACGCAATGTGCACAAGGCCACTCATTTAGGATGTCCTCAATTATTTTAACATTTTATCAATTTCTAATAATAATATTAATAATAATAATATATAATATTAATAACCCCCATTAGATAAAATCCATTTAATCTTATTAACCTCTCACACATATTTTACATCACCATTATTATTATTTTAATAATATAATAATAATAACAATTCATCATTTCATTATATTAAATCATTGTCCTTGTTAATTTTAATAATAATGATATTTATGCTCTTCATATTCACCACGTTTAACCACCCCATTGGATATCCGAGTAGACCATCACCCCGTCAATGACGAGCAGCCTCTATCCTAGAATCTAAAAAATGGACATTGTTCAAAACCAACTCTGTCACACCACACGTCATTGTCAATTCCATCCATGAAAATAGCGATTATCGACATGATCCAGAACCACATATGATCACAAACATGCATATGCGCTGCTGATCTGATCCATTCACCAAACACCATCATGTTCCTTTATCAATATATCACCAAACCATCGATCCAGATGTCATTCGCGCATCATAAATGAGTTAAGTGGTTCGATCACACTTGATCAAGACCTTCAAATTTTGAATCGTGACTGTGTGGTCTAATAATGAAGAACACAATGAATCATAGGGGAAAACACCAATAACAACGATTTATCGATCGAAGCCAAGCATTTTTTCTAGTTGATCAAGAATGAGGATCTCATGGTTAGAAAAAAAAACATAAATAAATGAGATTCCAATACATAGTAACTTGCAAAGGCTGCAATATGGTGTATATCATAGAATGTAGAATGATCTACTTAATAAATTTAATTATAATGGTGGAAAACCACATATAATGACTCCTACATAGATTAGATCATCTTTTGATGATGAATAAGGATTCAAAACTCTTCTTTAATTTATCTTTAGATGCTTGATACAAACTCTAATCATCAATCCACCATCTCATTGTTGTTCTCCATTCAACAATGTGAGGTTTCACCAGCTCTTTTCTTATTCAGAGCTCCTGGGGAATTTCACTAGGATAGTCAATCTAATCTTGTACCCCTTCCAATACATTAAATGAAGAAATGTGTTTCGATGTTATTTTTTTGTTGTTGTTGTCTTGTTTCCACATTGTTTCATTTATAAATGAAAATGGGATTCCTTGTCATGGCATTGGAGTGTCTCTCCATCACTACGAAATGTCAAAAAAACAATTTCTACTAAATATTTTAATGATGTTCACATCCATAACCTATATTTCACCCTTGGACCATTCCATTAGAGGTTATTCCCCATCTAAAGAAATATCACCCTCACGAGATCAACGGTACTGTAGTATTTCCAATCCAAGTAATAGTTTATGAGTTATAGGATTTGGAAATAAAATAAATAAATTATTTTATTTACTGTCACATTCCAAAGAATACATTCCAAAGTTGGCATTCGCCAATCAATTATAGGCTCCACCTAAAGAAAGCATGACCTCAAAAGCTTAATGGTGGTCTCATATTTTCAATCTGATTTATAGTTTTTTAGTAATTATGTTTTAAAAATTAAAAAAATATTTAATTATTTTATTTATGGTTATTCTATTTTCAGGTTTTCTCATAGGAGGCCCACGCTGACTACTGTCAAGTTAAAATTAGGGTAAATTTTTCATCATGAATTCTATGTATCCCTTGTATTTATGATCTAGACAACCATTTTATATTTTTTCCTCTTTTTTAGGAAAACTTTCATGTGGGCACTTTAAAAAAATAACATTTTTTGACAGACCCTTCCTGGAAGACCAGTTGTCGGAATCACATGCCATTTCAATGCTCGATCTTATAATTTTTCCAAATAATTTATAAAAATCAATTTAGAAAGAAAAAATTTGTGTCTTTTTATTCTCCCAACATTAGGGCCTTTCATCTCCGAAAAAAAAGACTAAGGTGGGTGAATGTAAAGACCATAATTTTTTTATGAATTTATTTTTCGATTTTTTTTGGGAAAATTCCATGATTGGACACTAAGATGGCATAAGATTCCATGGTATGGTGTTCCTAGAATAGTCCGTCAAAAAATTATATGGTTTTAAGTAGTGCATGTGAGCTGTTTTCCAAAAAAGTGGAATAACTCTCGAATAGTTGTCAGAATCAGAAATCTTAGGGTGCCATTATGTTTACGATGGCGAGTTTACCCTAGGAATGTATTAACATTATTTGGTGTGGGCCTCTAGTGAGAAAACCTGAAATGGAATAACAATAATTAAAATAATTAAATATTAATAAATTCAGAAAAAATACAGGTCTTTACAGTACAGGGTTGGGTCACAGATACGTATAGGGTTTTGAAAAACAATGTGGCCACCTAAGAATAATCCTACCATTTTATATAAAGGTATTTAGAACTTTTGATTCATGTTTTTCCGGTTTAGAATGGCTACAATGTGATGTGGGTTTGGATGTAGTGTCTTGAGCTTAGTTTGTATACATTTTTCCTAACTATGCTCCCTAACCATGCACCATTAAATTTTGATCTGTATTTTTTGGATCTAATATTAATCACATCCTAAACCACTTTTTTTCCCAAATAAATTTATAACCTTAATTACTCTTTAACCCTTGAATGTGAAAAACATTCCTCTTGTTTCTAGAGTGATTCTAGGGAACAATATGGCAGTTATGAGGCCATATTTGTTGGTAAGTGACCATTCTTTGTTGTTTTCCTTAGTTTTATTCTTATTTCCTATATTCCATTCGTGTATCTAACCCATTATGGATATATTCATGTAGTGTTATTAAAATCATGAAGATTTGTGGTTTTGTGGATGAATGGGTCATATCTAAGGTTGAATCTAAAAGATATAGGATGAGTTTTTTGGAGTTTTGGGCCATTATTTGGCTTCACCAAGCGTTTCTATGTAGGTGACTTTACTCTAAACTCCTCTTAGCCATAACATTATGTATTGGATTCAAATTTATTGATGTTATTTATTTTAATTGTGAAATTTTAATGTGAGTTTATTCAAAACCACTTTATAGATGGGTTTTTGATATTTTATAAATCAGATTGTTTTATGGAAAGTGCATTGATACACAATATTAAAATGGAAATTCTAAAATATGAATTTTTTTGTCTCCTGGAAAATTTTGGAATAATCATATTCAATAAACTAATTATTTTATTAAGATTTCAAGGCATGGGGTTTATCATATTTGGTTGTCATGATTTAATTTTCATTAATGTGACCTTGCATAAGGTGTTTGTATCATTGTAATACAATTACATAACCCTGTAGAAGGGTAGTGTTCTATTAGGACACCTCTTTTTAATGTATTGGTATGACTTACAAATAGATGATGTTATTAGTTAATTTCCCTCTTAATAAAATAATAAGAAAAATGTTTTTAATGTGGTTATTTGGTCACAGGAATTAAGATTTTATAAAATAACCTATTGCATGTAACAATTGAAACCACGTTGAACATACTCAACACTATTATTTTATTTCTCTATGTTTGGGTTCTAGGGACACATCTGATGTTTCACAAATTTCATATGATTTGATGGGATGAGGGAATCATAATAATTCTCATCAAACAAATCAGAAATTCAATGTGATTCTAGGAATACTGTAACTCATCAACAAATACAATTTCAATGTGGTAATAAAGAGAAAACGTAGTGAGTATGTAATTTTATAGAGATGATTAAGTGATCGTATATGATCAGTCAATAACATAAATGAAGAAAAGTGTGATTCTTTTGAATTCTACACTTTTTTAATATTTCTTTGTTACGAGTTGATAAAATTCATTTATCGCTTCCCATGATGTTAATATTCTATGTTTACATGTTGATATATTGACATCTATTTTGAAACATCCAAATCTTATTAGTCAAATGGAATGTATAACCATTAAGTGAAAAAACGGTTCTAAAACTTTTGATGGTTCTAAATTGATTTTTTAATTTTTTTACTTTAGATGTATGTATAAGAGATGATCTTGGGTATGGATTGGTTCACAATGTTCAAATCCTACATTGACAATCATAATTGAAGTTTTATTATTACAACATATGGTGATTTCATACATCACATTATAGGATATAATAATTTAATGGTATGGGGAATATTTTTTTTGTAACTATAACATTCTAGTAGGATTTTTTGACCTTGAAATTTGTAGATGTAATCAAGAATAATGATTTTCCCATAGTAGTATATCATTTTTTGATATTTTTTCATGGTAATTTGATAGGGTTTATACCCGAAAGAGAAGTGGAGTTACTCATTGATCTATTACCTGGGACCATTACTATCTAACTTTTATTTGGTATTATGGAACCAAAATAATTATAGGAATTGGAATTCATCTAGAAGAGTTGAAAAAAAAGGGTTCATTTGACCTAGTACATCTCTGTGGGAAACACCAATGTTTTGTGAAAAATGAGAATGTTACTCTTCTGTTGTGTATAGATTATCTTAATATTAACCTAGTTATGATAATGTATTGGAATAATATTCTATGAATTTATGATCTATTTGATCAATTGAGGGGAGATCAATGGTTTTCATACATTGACATGCCCTTGAGATATCCCCAATTAGGGTTCTAGAAGAAGGATATTATGAAGGCATCTTTCAAGCGTGGAAATGGCCATTATGAGTTTGTGGTTATGTGTTTTTGTATTTTTAATACACTACATTTTTAATTGAATAAAAAAATTAGATATTTAAACTTTATTTTGATTTTTTATGGTTGTTTTTATGAATACAATACTAGTGTATTCTAGGAAAAAGTAGATCATGAGAAACATGTAGAGACAGTGTCAGGTATTATTTGGGACCATCTTCTATATTTCAAATTTTCAATTTTTTTTTTGGATACATGGTGTTTGTTTCCTTGTCTATAATATCTTTGAAAAATGTGCTATTTTATCCAGAAAAGATAGAATTTCTTATCTATTTGAAACCACAAAATAATTTCATTGAGATACCAAAATTCCTTGTCCAAGATCGTTATTATCGATGTTATTTTCATGATATTTCACAACAATCTCCACTAATGATATATTTGAGTAGAAAAATTATTATATTACAATTGAATGATGAATGTCAAAATTATTTTTAGGATCAAATACATCAGAACCTATCTGGATATTTTTTTAATTGTGGAAATTCTAACTGGTGTATTGTGATGATTTGAGATCTGGGTAGGTGTGTGTTCTCATAATGTGAGATCATATTATTTCTTATGGTTCACAACTGTTATAAATTATTCAGAATAACATGAAAATAGTCAATATAAAATTATTTCTATAGTCCATGTTTTGAAGACATCACGTCATTACCTATTTGGCAGGAAATTTATGGGTTTTATAGTTCAAAAGAAATTGAAATACATTTTCCCTCAATGTTATTTTAATCTTAGAAAAATAATGTGGATGATTACCTTCAAATTTTTGACTTTGAATTTATTTATACATCAGTTATAGGAAATTTTGTGTTTTATTCCTTAATTAGAATATCATATTGTCGATCAGTTGAAGAAGCTTTAGAACAATGGAAGTTAATGGCAATGGTTATCGACATGCAAAAAGATTGAGAATATCGAGGTAGAGTTATAGTTTACATTATAGTTTCTTTTTCCTATATTTGGATGAGATGGTTAAATAAGATCAAAAATCTAGTTATGAATTTGTTTCTGTGATATCAAAAATAAACGGTGGGGAGGCCCTTGAGGGATGAAATATTGATAGAAGATTAGTATTGTGGTTTCATGATTGGATGGTTATACATATACCATGTCAAAACGACTTCTTTATTATTACCACCATTTGAGATGGGAAATTCATCCAAGAATAAAAAAATATGTATAAGGTTATAAAATCATATTTTTTTGGGATTTAATAAAAATAAAAGTGGTCGAATTTATTATGATATGCCTCACGTGTCATCAAGTCAAGGTAGAGCACCAGTGACAATTAGGTATGTTATAGTATACTGATTCCCATGTGTAAATGGAAGAAAATAACAATTGAATTTGTAATAGATCTACCATGTAATGTTCAGAAACATTATTACATATGAATAATATTGGACCTGGTAACAAAATTATCTTGTTTCATCCATATTCTCGAATCTACTGTGGTTTAAGACTTGTCAAAAATCAATATCATCAAAGTGATAATAATGCATGGAATACTATTGTGGATATAATATGACAAATATCTATAGTTTACATATCATTTCTAGAAATCCTTTTATAAAATACTTAGGATTATTATGAATACGAGTGTGGCGTATCATCCCCAAATAGGTGGAAAATATGAGATAGAAGTCAAAATGTTAGAGGACATGTGTAGGGATTGGGTAATGGATTTTGGTGTCTTGTGGAATGATCGCATACCATTAGTGGTGATATCATAAAAGAACAATTATCATGTCTCAAAACATTTGAATATTTATCAAAAAATTTATTGGTATCTTTTTTATTCCCCTCATTGATTGGTAAAAACATGTGAGACTTCCCTTTTTGGGCCTAGCCTTGTGGAAGAGACAATATAAGATGTTTAGTCGAGCAGAAAGAGGATGTAGATGGATCAGAGTCATGAGAAATGATATAGGGATCATTGTTTGTGGGAATCATTATTCTAGGTGAGTGGTCATGTCTTCTTAAGGATCTCTGCAAGGCTTGGTAATCTTCATTTTAGGAAAAGGTGAGGTTATCTCTTCTCTATATGGTCCCTTTTGAGACACATGAATGATTTGGTGAGGTGGAAAATTAGTTGGATTTTACCCCATGGTTCAGTATAGTTCACAAACTATTTCATTATTCTCAATTTGAGATGAATCCATCATATCCTGACCATTTGATTTGATGGTATCACGTTAAACTAGATCCGGATGGTATGCTAGTCCATGTACAAGTATAGATTGTGGACAGCCAAGAGAAATTATAGTGTGGGAAAATAATCGGTCCAGTGTGGGTTTTATAGAAAAATGGATGAATTTAGGAAGAAACCAGGGAGTGTGTTAAGGAAATGGCTTATTAATTTCCCAAAAAATTTCCATCCAATGGTAGTTTTCATATTTATTGGGATGTAAAAATCAATGGTGGGAATAATGTATCACTTCTTTTTTTAATACCATGGCCCTTTATTTAGTTTATTTAGTATATATAGTGAAAAATATATTTTATTAGTTGTTCATATGAGTTATGAACTATTTTTAATGGTTTTCTAGAGGTTCATGGGTTCACCATCTTTAGTAGAAACTGTGAAATGCCTCCCAAGAAACCATGAAACTGAACCAGTGGGAACTGGGATGGTGCAAGATTTGATCGAACTATGCATCCACCTAGAATAAACTGTTCAATTTTGTATACAGTGGTTCATTATAGTTGGATAATAGTTTATCTAACCATAAATTCCAACCATTTGAGGTGGTTTTGTAAGAAGTTTATAGTTCTCATTTAGCGCATGGCTAGAGTATCGTTTTCCTAATGATGAACTGTTAACATTTTGATCTGAAATCTATGGATCTAATCTAAATCACCTCTGTAAAAACTTGATTTTACAATAATTATGTCATAACCTGGATTACATTTTATCCCATGGTTATGGATACCACTCATATTGTTCCTTGTGTGATTCTAAGGAGAATATAATTGCTTTGAAGGTAGAATTTGTTGATTACTTGTTGTTATTTAAGGTTTTTCATTGTTTTCTATTTCTTCCCTCTCATGGATTTAGGGTTAAAATAATTTGGGGATATAATGATATATTTTTATTCTAATAATAATCTAATATGGTTGATTTGGTTGATGTGAACAATATATATGGTTGAATTTAGTAGATAAAAATGTATTTTTAGTTTTGTGTCATTATTTGGGTTCCCTAAAGATTGTGATGTAGGTGGATTCAATATCAACCACTCATGGTTAAAACCTAATGTCTTGGATTAAAATTGAATAAATTCTCCTGTATTAAAATTTGAGATTTATTTTTCATTTTATGGAAACCTCTTTAGTGATGGTTTGGTGAAATTTCGGAATGTGCTATGCTTCTTGATTTTAAAATAGAAATTTTAAAATATTGATTTTAATTCATCACATGGAAAATGTTGGAATAATTGTTTTCAATAAAAAAATTATTTTATTTCAATGTCTTAGAATTGGTTTTTTCATACATGGTTGGTGTGGGTTCATTTTTGTTGATGTGACTTTGGATAAAAGGTGGTCACCATTAGGGTATAGTGATGTTTCCCTATAGAATGGGTGTGGGTATTTGGTTATCTTGAATAACAGTTACATTTTGAGGAATGGTTCATTGAAAAGAGAAGGATCATGGGTAAGGAATTGTCACATGAAAATGCATGTGTTGGTGTGTGGATATGTGGAACCATATATTGGGAATGAAAAATGGGATTTTAGAAATATATTTAATGTATTTTTGGTGGCTTTCATCAGATAACTATTGGGTTTGGAAAATTTCATTAGATACGAAAAATTAATTTGTATTTCATTGATAACTCTATAAATTATTTTAAATATTTGTATATAAATATGTTATCATGTCCGATCCTAGTGGTGGGAATTGGTAAGTAATTAGTAAAATCCTACTATGTTTTATACTCACCCCCTTCATGGGTACACTGGTGAATTTTAAGATGTGGCATAATGAGTCACAATTAAATGAAAGGTATCTCACTACTTTAGTGATACATCAAGATACTTTGGGAATATATTTTTAAGTTGGATCATGGAGATTTCTATGATTTTCTACTTGATTTATAGGATTTTTTTGATTTTTTTGTTTTGGTTTCATCTTTTTACTCTAAAATGGTTCGTGATTGTATTTTTTTGTCGTTGGTTTGGTTACATTTTAGTGGAATTAAATAATATCCTAAATCATATAGGGATTCATTGTTTATGGTTATATTGGTTTGGATGTTTTATTTTCAATGGTAAAACCATCCCCTAATTTCTGGTGAATCCCTTCCATTTATTTCCAACCTTCGGTAACTTGGGGTGTCACATAATTCCAGTAACAGTCTCCACCTCTTCCAAATCCAATGGGTGAGTACCAAGATGTTACAATAATGGAAATATTTTAACTGTTATTTTGTCTTCCTATAAATATAATTATATTATAAATATCATATTATCTCTTTAAATACCCATATATATATATCATCCATATGATTTGTCGATGAAAAACGAATCACATCGGTTCGTGGTGGTTGTGGTCCACACCTACACACACAAAACAATACCATTTTTCAATGAATGGAAAAGTAAGAAAGTATATGAAATATTATATAATTTAAATAATCAGTGCATCATGATTATAATATATATATACATTAAAAATCTCATTATATCCATCCATGAGAGGTGGTGATGGAAATTGAATGACATCCATTAGTGTGATGGTAGTCCACCATACAAATGAACGACAATGTCGTTTCCCATTTGATTGAAGAAGGAGACTTATGTACATTATTACATTAACATTATAACATCTAATTATATAATATATATGGTTTTTTTTATTACATCATGGTTGAAGAATATTTGAACGGGGTGGAAGAATAAAAAAACATAAACATTTGGTTGAAAACTATATATCTTCTTCGAACGATCTCATTTTATTTCCACCTTATGCCATATAAGATTGGTATTTTGCCTAAAGAATACCTCTATAATTATGGGAAGTATTATAATAATATATTTGGGTAGTTATTTAATGAAAAAATTAATTTTCTATGTATGAATAAAAGAGGATATGTGGTTCCCTATTTTAAGAGAGGGGAGGGGTGCTCATATAAATTATTAACATATTAAAATAAATATGTTACTTTTTCTATTCATGGGAGTTCAAATTTAAATTATTCAATTAATTAACTATGATGATTATAAATCCTATCATCTAATAAATTGTCTAAAATATTATATTTTTATTTTCCCTTATCAATTTTAACCCATGTTAACCCTTTTTTATGATTACCCTAATAACAAAGTATTTTACAATTTATGGGAAAATAAATTTACAATAAAACGAAAATTGGCTAATAAATGGACCATGTATGATATTATAAAATATATCCCAATAAATTTTACAAATATAATTTTTTAAAAAATTTAACTCGTTTATTCAACTATTATTCATTTTAGAACTATTAATTTACTTTGACATTAATAACATCAAAATAGTACAGAAATTAAAATATAATTAACTCAATCATCCTTATGATTTTATATTTATATGACTTTTTTGTAATTGAATAATCCATTCACATTATATTACATTAAATATTTATAATATCATTTATTTTATGTCTCTATTAATTGATTAAATAATATTCCAGTGTTGGGAAAGTAATTAATATAATTATTTTATCACAAATATATTATATAAAATTTTCAGGATAAAAAACCTCTATCATTTGAATAAATATTTATAACCAAACATACCTTCTTTTTATCTCTATTTCAAAATTCTAATAATAATAAAACAAAAAAATTACATTTTTAACATTTCATAAAATAAAGAATCGTAAAGTTCAAAATCATTTACCAAATGAAAAAGAGAGAAAACATATTAAATTTGTTTAATATTATGTATGAACTATTCACATTCAATAAATATAATTCATCTTTTTGTTTTATTTTTTAGTACTTTTAACATTATTTTTTCCTTCATTAATCTATTTAATATTTATCATGTTAAGAAAATTTAATATGATTACTATTCACAATGACACAAAATTAAAGGGAATTATTATCCAGATTTAGGCCACATTATTAAATATATATAATCCATATTTCAAGATTCAATTCACAATAGATACATAATTTAATTTAAAAATAAACTATTAAATAATAATGAAAAGTGTTCTTTTGGAAAATTATGTTTTTTTGTATAAATAAAATTTTTATACTAAATTTATATATGAAATTATTTTCCCGGCCATAATTGATTAATATTTTCAATAAAAATTAGTATATTTAATATTCATTGAAAAATATAACATTTCAAAAAAAATTAATAAATTCAAGACATAGTAATTTTTCTGTTCTAATAAAAAAATGCATCCATTTATAAAATTAGTTTTTAAAATGTTATATAAATTACTTATAATAATTTCTCACAAAATGAAATAAAAACTACTTTTTAATGAAAATGTATTTTAGAATAACAAAATGGTTTTACTAAAAATAAAATGATTATTTTTTAAAATTATTCTATATATTTGAAATTATTTTTAGATATATATATATATATAATAAATTTATTATTACAATTAATACATGATAATTCGCTGATGAGGTTATAATTGTCAGATTAAAATTATAATATCTTATTATTTCTTTAAAATCAGTCTTTCATATTTGATAAACTATAAAACATAAAATTTATTTTAAAATATTGGGATACTACAAAAAATTAAAGAAAAAAACTTCAAAAGATGGCTTTTAATACTTATGTATTCTTGAATAAATAATCAATAAAATTGAAAATAAATATATAAAAAACATTTAGAGATTAATCAGAAGAAAATATATGGTGTTAATGTTATTAGAATCATATAGTTTTCCTAAATGAAACCTAAAGACAACCAATCATGAAATAAAATGATATTGTTGTATAAATATCATTCCTCAATATCAAATATCATTGGATGTGATTTTAACCTTCTATATAATAAATTTAGTGTTATTATAAATCTATTGTATAATCATATCCATACTTATAATGTCATATATGTTCCAATAATAATTTCTATAAACATTTTAATTAAAAATTACATACTAAAAATGTTGTTTTCGACTATTAGTTGTTTCATTTTTCATATAAGTATTGGATCAGTAGTTTCTTCACTTAAATATTTCTCATTATTCTAAAAAAAATTTAATGTTAATAATTATATAAGGAAAAATTATACTTATTATATATATATTTATAATAATCCATGAATGTTTTAAATAAAAACTGAATTACATCACTTCGTGAAGGTGGGAGTCCCCAGGTACACATGTGCGACATTATTATTTTCAAAATGGTGTTTCAATAAGAAAGTAAATAATTTATTAAAATTATAGAATAATTATTATTTCATAAATATAATATATATACACTATATAAATTATAATAACCATCGATTAATAGTGGTGATTAAAAACAAAATTCATCACTTCTTGTGGTGCTAGTGTACACACACATACAAATGGTTATTTTTTTCCCATTTGATGGAAAAGGTGATGAATAAAGATTGTTAAATAAAAATAATAACATAATAGTCAATTTTATATATGATGTTAAATATATAATCATGCTTATCATATAACTAATTTTGTTATAAAAATAAATAAAATAAAAACACTCTATTAAAAAATTTACCTCTTGTTGGGGAAGCCTCCATTGGCATATTCCATAATCCTTACATGGATGGAATTATGATATAACAAGGACCTATGAGACCTATTTAGGATTATTATGGAATTATTTTGTAATGTATTGGTTTATATTAGTGTATTTTTAATTATTTAGACGATTGTTGATGGGGTGTCCTTTTATAAGCAAGCAAGATGACACACATTTTTTTTAAAAAAATATTAAAAAATATTAATGAATTAATGAATCTAAATAGATTAAAAATAAATAATATTGAGATATTATTTCATATGTGGTATAAATGTAACTATCCAATTGGATTTAAATAATTATTAGTATAATTTTAATACTAAACATTTTATTTTTATCTCTTATAACACATCTTAACTCTTACCATGGAACTGAGTTTTTTTACAAAATATACTATTTATAAGGAAACAAACCAATGTGGAATCATTTGAAAACGTGAAAATTATGATACTAAATTAGGATTCAATTTTATCAATCATATATTATATTATTGGTAGAAATTAATTTAAAAACAAACATGGAAAATGTGAAGATTTTTTTTTAAAAAAAACATTTAATTTTACAATGATTTTATATAAAAATTATAATTATTATTATATTGTAGTTATTTTTAATATTTTAAACAAATAGAGAATATTATTTATTTAAAACCAAACAAAAATGAATATTTACCATGTAAATAATTTGTTAAAAAAAATTATTTAAAGTATCTTTAATTTGTAAAAAAAATTACATAGACTCACAAAATGAAGAATTTATAGTTATATGTCCAAAATTATATTTCATAATAATTTTATTACATATTTTTTATATATAGTGTTTATAAAAAATTATGTTTAAAAATTAATATAATCTTTATATCATTATAATTTCATAAAACTTACAGTTTTTTAAAATTTATTTTTAACTATTCAACTAAAAATAAACTATTCCAAAAACATCTCATAAAGCCATCCCAGTACAATTTAAAAATATTAAATTCAAAAATTAAATTTAATTATTCAAATTTTATTAATTATATTTTTTTATTTTAGGTCCCAATATCATTATTCAATAAGGCTATATGTATTATTCCAAAGTATCTTTAGAATGAAAATCTAGTTTTTTTAATTATATCTCTATTGTTTTAAAAAAGAATATATATTATGTTGATATATTATATGAATGATATATAATTAATATTAATTGTGTATTAATTATTCTCATATTTATTTGAAACACGGTGTTTCTTAAATAATGAAAGTGTGTGATTTTATTTATGATTGACATGTTAGTTCAAAAACCACATCACATACTCAAAACAGAGACACCATTAGTGGATTTCGTTGACGCATTCAAAACAATATCCATAAAAGTTTTTTATGTGTTTGAATCAATATCATGTCTATCATACACATGGTGTTCCTAGTATTTCTCAAAGTGTGTCTTTTCGATTTACAAGTGTAATTTATTTCAAAATATCTTCCACTCATTGAAAATTACAAAAAAAACAATACTCTTTTAAAATTTTATAGAAATGATTAATATATCATTTTTTACATGTAGTAATTGGTTTCACTTAAATTAGATGCAAAGCACGGTTGAATGTCTGAAAGTGAGTGTTTTTATTTAAAATTGATATTTTTATTAAAAAACCTCTTACAAATTAGAAAATATGAAAACATAACATTATTTTCATGATAATTTTCGGAAAAAAATTCATTCATCATTTTTTATGTGTAGGTATCAACCACATGTTTTTGTGACACATCCAATATGAGTCAAAGTACATGATTTTAGTTTTAATATAACATTTTAATTCAAAATGTGAATCATTAACTAAAAACCATGTAAAATATCCCAAAATGTATTTATACATTATTCAAACTATACATATGTTATTTTTTATATTTAGAAATTAACATCGAGTAAATATAATACATATTTTGGTTAATATAAAAAAGTGTGTGTTTTTATTTAAAATTGTCATTTTAGTTCAAAACATGAATCAAATAATCAAAACTAAGTAAAATTGTTTATTTTGTATTGATAATTTATAAAAATGATCCATAACTCAATTATTATGTGTATGAGTCATCCATGCATCAATATAACACATGGAGTGCATGGTAGGAATAAATGTGAGTTTTTTTAATATAAAAAGAAATGTGTTGTTTAAAACATGAATCAATAATTGAAAACATGGAAATAACACAATTATTGTATTGATACTTTTGAAAAATTATAAATAAATAATTTTTTACATGTAGGAATCAATATCAGTTCAATATAACGCAATGTAGAGACCCGAAGCTTAACGTACATGGACATTACATTACTTTTGCGGAATACTTGGTACATAACAAAAACACACACACAAGGATCGTAATAGTTTAGTGTCTTTGGAAACTCGGAACATAATCTTCTAATCGTGGTGAAAGATCTTCAATATCTCCCATAAAGATCTTCCCCCTTTTTTTTACCTAGAACCTTTCTTTATATCCTGGGGAAAAGAAAACATAAAAGGGTGAGATAAAATGCTCAGTAAGGGTAAACAAAAGAAAAATCAATCACATCATATTCATAAGAACGTAACTTTTGGAAATCTTAACCTGCAAAAGAGAGCATAATTTCCTAACATGGGATAAATCATAGTAGTGAAATGAAATCACAACAATCATAACATAAAACATGAAAATTTGTGGCATTCACACATAGTCATAGAGAATCATTTCTTGTTAGTCAAGACTCATTGCCAAGACTATCTTAGTGGACAAAGTCCCTTTCTGAATCGAGTAACCCTCGTTTCAGTCCTGTTTCACTGAACCGGTATAACCTACCATTCCAGCCATGTCTATCTCATGAGATATAAAATCTTTACCCAATGCATTGGAGGGAGATATAGGTCCCACCCATCTTATAATGAATCCTTTCTTATGTGTGCCACATAATCATAAATCATACATCATCGCATAACCCATGTAATAAAAATGGGATTCTTAAACAACATGACATCATAAAACAATTCATATAAGATAAAGGAATTCCTAAAAATGTTTCCATCACAACATAATCAAATCCATGTAATAATAGGGATAAAAACAGAACCCTTTTATTATCTTAGATGGAAAATAATTTTGATAAAATACTTGAACTCCATTCTTGAGGAAAATATCCTTTCTACTTCAAAAACACTTTTCCTTTCTTAACATGTCGTAAAATTATAAACTAAAAGAAGTTGATTAAAAATAAACTTGAAAACTTGTAAAGTAAGCTTCTGTAAATAATGTTTTAGAAATCCATTCATGCCGTATAAGTAAAAAAAACATTCTTCGTACTTTTGTTGGAAAAGTCAAAAAGTACCTTGTACGAAAAAAACGACAAAAGATTCCTTTCATATTCATTACTAAAAACTCACCGAAGGGTAAAATTGGATTTAAACAATTTTAGGTGGGTGTAAATAACATTACATATTGAGGAAACATGGATGTGGATGATAAAATATACCCCAGTAAATTTCAAAGTACAAACAATCTCGGATAAAAATGAGATTGCGATATTTCCCTTACCTTAGGTCCGATTTGCTTCGTATGTGTCCGAACCTCCTGTATAATGATTTAAATAATGTCATTGACTTATTACAGAATCATATTCATATATGGTTCACTTATGACATTATATTACCCGTTCTTTTGTAAATTCCATGTTAAAGAAGCGTTTTGGGTAAAATCGTTTCATTTATCGTAGGTGTTTTGACTTGTTGTTCTTGACATCATTATTACTTATATCATGATTTACTTACTTCCAGAATATAAAATATGATTTATATATCATATATATTCAGTATATATATATATATATAATAGATAGATAAATAAAATGAAAAACACCGTTCATGGGGACGGTAGTCCGTACGTACGCATGAACGCTGTTTTTCTTTCCTTATTGTCTTGAATGGAATTAAGTAGATGACATACATATAAATATACATAAATCCAGTATCATTATTATTTCATATATTTCATTATTACTTATTATATATGCTTTATAATCATTCATGAATGGTTAATGTGGAAAATGAATCTCATCGCGTCGTGGAGACGGTAGTCCGTACGTACGCACGAGCGATGATATCATTTCCATAAATATTGAATCGAATTGGAGTGGATTATACAATATATCAGAATCAATATGATGTTGTAATAACTATGTATAGTTATTCTTTACACCATTATACCCATCCATGTAAGGTGGTGGTGGAAAATAGATTACACCACGGCGTGGAGACGGTATTCCGTACGTACGCACACGCGGTGATTTCTTTTTCCGTAGGATGGATAGATGGTGAAATAGGGTTGTTTCATACTTATGATAAAATATCAGTATATTAGTGATACTGATGTTATTACTTCATAATGAAACAACCTAAGAAGAAGAAGTGGAAGAATAAATAAAGATGAAAGAATTGGTAACGGTAATTACCTCTTCTTTGAAGCGCCTCTTCGAGACCTCCTCTTAGGGCACTAAAATTGGTCTTTGAGGAAGACCAGAACCTCTAGGATGTTTCTAGGGAAGTGGAGAAGAGATTTTGGCAGGGTTTGGCTGAGCTTGAGTGCTCAAATTGGTGTGAGGAGGAGGGGGAGGAGGTGTCCTTTTATAAGGGAGGAGAGGGGCACCTTAGGAATATCTCAAAATATTATTATATATTAAAGTCAAAATCGGTTTATAATGGTTCCAAAGGGTCTTATTTCGAAGATAAAGTGGGGATGGGTCGAAATCCTATCATCCAATAGGATTTAGAGAAGTTTAAGGTATTATTTTAACCTTAACAATTAGATTTAACTCTAAGTTAAATAATTTAACTTTTACCGTGTCTTTTTGTTTTCTTTCACTATATGGTTAATACACTTACTATAACATGCCAAACGAACCCCAAATTGTTTATTATTAATAAATATATCCTTATCTAAGTCATTTGGCCGAACCTTAGATTTTTAGGAATAAATAACAATTAATAATATAATATTTGATTTAAAAACTATTTTGTGTCAATTTTGACACTATTTGATATATGATTTTTTGTGAAAGTCATAACAGAATTATATGTTCGAAACAAGTTTATTAAATCAACACTAATATATCATAGTAACCTAGAAAATTAGTGGAATTCATAAAAAGTCTCAAATTACATTCATTTGAGCATTTATAACATCAATTATGTTGATATTTCATTAAAAGGGTAATTACTGCATCATCGTTGTGTCATAAATAAATTAACATATTTAAAGTCTAAAAATTATAAATAAAATATAATTATGTAGGAAATCTTTTTAGCTTTCTAATGACTATTTATAGTTGAATTTATCTTATGTATAACCCCATATTAAAAATGTTTTAGTTATTAAACTTTGATTTTAACTATTTTAACTATTCATTAAATAAAATAATATTAAATGTCATAATCTAATCCATGTGGACCTAAATGGTCATATTATATTCATAAGTTTGTTTTTGTTCGAATTACACTTATCGAATAGAATTAGGACATGTGTTAGGGTAATAGTAATATCATATTTACCCTTAGTTACCCTATTTACTATTAACCGTGGTAAATAAAAGTAAAAAGTTACTATTCACCAAAAATTGTTTTCATCTCATTGAACCACATTATACTTACTGACATCAACCGTGTCTCTCGGATTTTTGAAATTCCATTCACAGAAGCGGTAAAATTAAGTTTTATGAAAAATTCAGTTTTTTAACTACCACTTAGTGATTTCACTATTCATCGAAAATTGAAAGTTTTCAGAAAAATACCAAAAATTAGGCCTAAGATATATTTGATATTATGAACTCAAAAATGATATCTATTTTACCAAATTCAAAACATATCAGTTGCATTAACTAATTTAAAAATTAATTCTCGTCGTCAAAACAAATAGCGTGTTTTTAAGAGATAATAACTATCAAAAGTTTGACACTAGTTTATAACTGGTTTAAATGTGAAATTACATCCAATGACCAACATTGTATTAAATTGTAAAAATATATTCTAAATATACTTTAAAACCACTCAAATTAATAATTTATCACTATTAATTATTTCGATTAAAAAAGTTGTTTTTAATTAAAATTTAGTAATTTTCACTATTCATCAGAATATGAAAGTTATCCGAAAAGTACCAAAATTTCACCCTAAGCTAATTTCGATATTACAAATCCAAAAATGAATTCCATTTTGAAAAATAAAATTTACAAAATTTCAAAAAGTGGTTATTACTATTCATAACAGCTAGTTTTAATAATATCTTAATAGCATATCGTTGTTTAGCGAAACTCGGTGTTGCGTACAACACACGCTATCGTGGAAGGTCGCGATTGCGTATAATTCAAGCCAGGTCAAAGATGTGTATTGTAAAAGCTCCTTTTGGTGTAGCGTATAACACAAGACATTAATAAAATTAAAAAGAATATTTTTCATAAAATCTCGGGCTGTTACACGCAAGGAGTTCTCAGTAAGACTCAATGTACGTGTTTTAAAATTAAAATTGAAATTTTAGTTTAAAATGTACATCTCCCACATGAAATTGTGAAAAAACACATGGATTATGTTGATACTTCAGAAAAATTGACAATAATTAATTTTTACTATGTTTTAATTAACCAAGTCTCAATTTAATATATACCTTTTCCGATATGAATAAAAGTGTGTGTTCTTTTAAAAAATGACATTTTATACCAAAACATGCCTCACGTACTCAATACCAAGAATACAAACACATATTATATTTTTTTTACTTTTTTTAGAATGATCCATAAATCATTTTTGATGTATAAAAATAAACCACATGTCAATATGACACATTGTGTGATCAGTATGACTCATGGTGGGTGTTTTTTGTTTAAAAGTGGAATTTTAGTTCAAAATTTAATCCACTCACTAAAAACCATGAAAATACACTCATATTTTTTTATACATCATCAAAATAATCTAAGAGTAATTTGTGATGTGTAGGAATAAACCACCTATCAATCGAATGCATGGTGTGTCTGCAATGAAAAATAGTGCATGCTTTTATTTTATAATTTAATTCGGAACATGAATCAATCATTAAAACCATGAAAATGGAATCAAATTGTGTTTAAATTTTTTTAAAAAATTGAATAAGTAGTTTTTTATGTGTGTTAATTAGCCTCAAATTAATCAAATATAGAGTATGGCATGTATGACTTAAAGTGCGAGTTTTATTTTAATGTTTGCATTCTAGTTCAAAACGTACACCACTTACGCAAAATCGAGTAAACAAACTCAGTATGTCTTGATATTTTATTAAAATAATCTATAACTCATTTGTGATCTGTATGAATCAAATTCATGTTAATCTAACACACAGTTTTTCAACTATGTTAGAATGTGCATGTTTCTATTTTAAAAATTAAATTTTAATTAAAAATACAGTTGGGTCACTAAAAACGAAGAAAACACAGTTTATTTTATTGATATTAATTTATAATATCTTTTATTTTTTTATTTTTTTTATCGTTTTTATTTATTTTATCATTGATCATTATTTTTTATTTTTTTATTTAATTTCATCGATGTATTATTGGATAATTTTTACGTTTCATTTTATTATTTATAGTATTATTAAAATAAGAATTGTTTCTTATTGGAAGAATATCATTTTATTTGATATGGTACGGTGTGTTCAGTATCTTATTGCATGGATAGGTTTCTTTGGATATGGGTGCAACAAAAAATAGAATATGGTGTTTGAATTTTTTTGGAAAAATGATTTTTAGAAAATGTACATATCAGTGTAATTGTAATTTATTGTAATGGTGGTAATTTCTATTCATTTATAACATTTATTTATTATGTCATAAATTAATTTGACATTATAATTTTTAGTTAATGTTGTAGTGCATGGTGAATTATAACCACATAATGTAGCAACTGGTCTTTTATTAGAATCATTCCCAGAATTGATAAAATTAGAATTAATCGGCATTAAAAACAGTAATCACGGCCACATTTATGAAAAATAAAAGACTCACTATAAAATGTTATCCTTTATTAGTGATTTTTAGTGATGATAATTTTTCATTTTAACAATACTAGTTTAGGAATGATAAAAGATAAAAGAATTTAAATATGCTTACACTATAAATTCTTTTTAGTGTAGAAAATAATCTATTTTTAACATTGATAATATCCTGATATATAGTATTTAAATAATATCAAGAGAAATTTTATGAGTACCCCTAATCACACACATAGTATGGTAAATAGAAATAAAAAAATATCACATAACTATGAAAAGGAAGAAGAGCACTCTTACAAACCAAGACCTACACCAAAAACCCAGTAGTTCAACTAAAACTGAATAATTATTATTTTTCAGTTTTTCTACTGCTCCAATCTCACAATAATTGATCTTATCCACTAAAATATGCATGTTGAATCAATTATTTTTTTCTTTCAATATCCTATTCATTTTCTCTCATATTTTCTCTCAACAGGAATTCAAAATCTCTATCAATGAAAGCTGAAATCTGGAACTGATGATGAAATAGAAATGGTCATCACCCAACAAAGAGGTACATGTGTGTGGTAGATCATGAATTGTCATATTTTAAGATTAAAAAAATCTAAATATATGAAATTACATACAGTGTAATATCAAATGTTGAGATATTGTATCATGAGTGGTCTCCTCACAATGTGAGGTTTGTTATAAGTGACTCGTGAGGATTATATCCAAGATCCCCATTGAGGATAGGTGATGATCAGCACACCACATCAGATGAATTCCCCAATATGGATTAATAATCCCCAAAAATCACCCCCTCTGGAAGATTAAACACCCATGCTTCCCAACTACATAGGAATAGCTCACTCAGGTACTATAAAAGGTGAACCATCTTACTACTAGGATTTTTTAGAATAAATAACCCTCATGTAAAGATAACATAACATAATCTGAAGGGTATTGATAATTGTCATTCCAGATATAATCATCCAAAACACACTTTATATAATGTTCTTTTTCTCAATACATAGTCCACATGGGTTGAACCTATATGATGTATGTGGTAAAAAAGATGAATCAATAATCAATTTTGACTAAAATATTGAATTTATCATATCAGTTGACCGTATAAAATATTTTTTATGGTTCCATTAGCCATGGTGTTTGGCGTCTACCCTCATACGAGTTTTAATGAATTTATAAGGATGGTAAATATTAATGTATTTTAATTATTTATTAATTAAATATTAATTTAACTCATTAGATTGTATTATTAGATATTCTAAATGAAAGCTCATATGGAGATTCTAGAAATGTTAATATACTGATATTAGGGGATTTACCTTATCAATGATACAACTTTGACTCTTATTATAGTCCTTGATACATCCTCCCATTGATGTTTGGATTTAATGAGATTAATTAATATCAAATTAATTAATTTACAGATATGGAACACCTAGAAACACATTTAGAAAACCTTCTTTTTAATTTATCCCTAGGTTTAGGAATTTCATCATCAACATAAACATGAAATAGGGGAGAGTTTGGATCATTATAGAATTGACATTGCCTCATGAGAATTGTACCAAAACTGTGAGGAATTCAACTATCATATTTCACAATGATAATGAATAGAACCATGGAGAAAATTATTTATTAAATAGAAATCCATTTTCTCAGGATGTATATAGTCTTCCTTGTGAGTTATTTCTCATTATTTATGGTAATAAATTCTTGGAAAACTCATACTGTAATTTTTCACAACACTATTTGTAATTATTGTTTTATTCTAACATCATCATCACTATGATCATTCCCAAGATGTCTTCCCTCCAACATTATACTATATCCAGAGTGATGATCCTTCATTAAACTATCCTTTAATTCTTGATGCATTCATTACTATGGAACATCTCATTTCCCTTTATTTTTTCACGATTCACATTGAAGACAGATGTTTAATGGGTTGATATTCACAGAAACAATGATTCATCCTCGTCGTTTTTTTACTCATAATACTGTATTAATTCATCCATCATCTTTGTTTAGGGATTTAGTTATTGATATAGATTCAATTTAACTATTATAATATATATTAAATATCAATAAAATTGAATAATAGTTGGATCCCATGGGACATTAAAACAACTATACATTAGAGATGTGATCGATGGAGGATGTAACAACTTTGAGATGATACGGAATGGATGATTGGTTCACTAGTAAGGACCTATAGTTGTCCCAGATACTGATGAATGGACCAAAAATTAGATTATTTGTTATTTTAGATGGTGGTAGCATATAAATTAAATGAAATTTATATATTGGTGAATAACATTACTACACAACATATATTTAATAAGAATGAGCTTCATGTATATCCATGTAAATGGTACTAGGGATATAATGGTTTTCAATATCACCAATGTGTGTACATTTTATTCACACTCCATGTATATTAATTTGGTAGGCTTGGTAAACACTTGACAACTCGACATATAGTTTGGATACATTCCATGCATAGACTTCTTGACACAACTCACATATAATTACCAGCCTAGAGGACATTGCATACCACACAACATGTGTCTGATGAGATGTATTGTCTAGTAAGGGACTGAATTACTCGACTAATGGAGGTTTATTTTGATTAATCCACATTATTCCCACGAACCATGAAATTTTTATTATACATCATGTAGTTTCACTCCACATTCCATGTTATGATTAATATATCACCATATGAAAACTTAGGTTCCACAAAATATATACCTATAATGTTCATGAAATGTACTTTTCTACCTTAGTGGTTCTTCATATCTCATTTCATGGGATTTATAATTGGGAACTCATGTATTAAATCATGAGTGAATTTCTACATATGGTTTTATGATTCACTTCTCTTCAAAAACATATATGATACCGAAGATGATACAAGTAGTTTAGTCATCATAGCTCTGATGTTCTGATAATGGGGATCATTCATGGTGGTTTAATCATTCATGGGGTTAGTAAATTAGTATATGGGTGTTTATGAATGGTTAAATATACTCATTATTTTTCATGAATTTTTTTAATCCCCAAAAACCTAGGGTATGGGGCCTTTTTATTAAAAATGTGGTCAGAACTCCCTTTATTCCAACATACCCCCCCCCACACGAGATAGAGTTTTGTAATCCCTTATATATATGGTTTGTGGGTCCACATTAATGGGATATATGCACTTCGTTATCTATTATGTGCTACTTGATAATGTTCAAGTCCTATAATATAATTTTAAATGGTGATTTTGGTGTGCAAATAAATGTTTAGTTTTGATTGTATGGTCAAATAATTAATTGGACAAAACATATACTTAGTCTAGTTAAAGGTTTCCCAATTCGTTTCTATAAAAAAAAATTGGTGATGATGGATTTTTATGTGTTTAAATCCCTCAATTATCATTTATTATTCATTGACGATCAATCCACCCTTTATGGTTTCACGTGGTAATATGGATGTTGGTGAAACATAGTAGTAATGATGCTTCAAGACATAGGACTCCATAGGAACCCCTTGGTTTCCTTGTTGATATGGATTACAACTGGGATATTGAATATAGGTTTTTTTGTATTTGTTTCTCTGATCATATTTAATTTATCATGAGATATTCCATTAGTGTATTAGAGTTTTGATGAATGAGATTTTTCTCTCTCCTAATACTTATAGTGGTAGAGAATATATATATCCATGTCTTTATCCTAATTAATTTTATATACCAATGTACAATTGTACATTTTTATTATTTATCCTTTTTGGTTTAATTGTGTCCAATAATGTGTTTTTAGACTAATCCACATATAGGATTTGTGCCCATATTTTTTGGGAATGTAAAACAAACATGTGGTTTAATGATGTTCTTGGAAGATATGGAGATGGTGTGGCTTATTTGAAGGCGATAATTGGTGATTCTATGTGATTTATGTTCATTAATTATGCTGGTTGTGACAACTATGGTTAGAGATTGATCTTTTACTACTTTTAGTGATGAGTGTTACCAATGCAATCAACTGTTTGGTATGTCTTCTTCATTTAGTAGACTTGTGGGTATTTGTTTGGGAATTAGGTAAACAATGTTAAAAATATATTGTGTATGGTTATTATACTATCAATAATATTATGGATTTAATGGTTGAATCATATTTCTAATGATTTTAATAATCTATTAGTCAACTTATAGCTCAAGGGAGTCATTATAGGGTTTAAGAATGATAATTATTACATCATATAGTGGCCCGTTATGATCATTCATGGGCCTCTTATACCAGATCATTCAGATATTTATTATTCATTATGGGTTTATCTTACTATACATTTATTGATACCCATTTATAGATATCATGGGCATAGATGCATGTTTTTTTATGAGACATTCCACCAATTATTATGCAATGAGATGTTATATAATGAGAATTAGTATAATGATATACATTCCCCATGATCTAAGTCAGTTCCTCTATATATTTATTTTATAAAGAAGAAGTTATTTCTTAGTGATTTGAACATGGATATCCATAGGATGGATATATTGTGTGCATCCTGATGATAGATAACTCCTTTTTTTAGGATATTTAAATCCTCATTTGATAGGGTTCGTCTTGAGTTGATAATTTAAATATAATTTGGTTTAGATTCTACTTAACTATATTGTGATTCTTATGTTGAGATAGCTATGTGTCTTAGTGATCAAATTGTGGATTATGTGTCTTAGAAACCATGATGTAATCACTCTAATTTGGTCTGATTTTTAGCCATTGAAAAGGCATGAGTATTATATGATGATGTTGTTTCCATTATAGGTATGTTTGTTTATATTCAAGTATGAATCAAGGCTTATAGACCTATCACAATGTTAACTAGATATGTTTTTTGTTGTAATTATTAGTTATCAACAGTTTGGGTGGAGTCTCTGGATGAAGAGTTATTGAGTTATTATAATGTTTTCATAAAACCCCACCTATGTTGATAAACCATGTGATAATTATAAGAAAGAGGATTCAAGGAAGGGAAGAAAATTATTATTGGGAGCATGATAGAGTTTCACCTGAAGAAATCTAGAGTGGTTTCATATATGGTCGATCACATATGTTAACTTCCTAAGGCCCTAAATTTCTCTATTGAATAAATCATCAAATTTGGGAGCCATTTTGACTAAAACGTGTTTGGTGAAATAGAAGATAAAGATATAATATTATTAGATCCTACCCTAGAATAACCACATTTTATTATTTCTTATCACATATGAAGTTTTATAGTAAAAGTCTTATGAATATTCAGATAATGGATGATTATGGTTAGATGTGAAGCCCTGAAATTCTAATATTGGAACATTGTATTGGATAGCATGTATGAAATGCAACAACAAATGCATCATGGAATATAACATCATGATAATTTAAAATATATTTAATATTGAAAATAAATTAGATATATGTTATAGATTTCAAGTCATGCAACATAGATTTGGTATATGTCACATGCAACAAGGATTTTCATTAATGGCTCGTGTTACATGAAAGATAGTGTTTTAAAAAACAATAATATATTAAATTTTTTTTATTATAATAAGATAAAACCTAGATATTAAATTTTTGGATATGAAAATTATTAACTTACTTATGAAAATATATGTTTTACTTGAAATATTAAATGAATTCATATTTTACAAATTAATTACAAATTATTATAAGAACCAATTGAATACAAATGGAATGTTTAAAAGAACTATTTGAATTCCCAAAAAAATGTTTTATCCAAATAATTTAAATTAATTGCTATTATTGGGAGATATTAATGTAATATATACATATATGATACATTAGATCAAATATTTTTCATATTAATGAAATAGATTTCATAGACGTAAGATTAGATGAAACCGAAAACTACACATAAAATACTATATTTTTATAATCTCAATTTTACCACCTTTTATGGGGGAACACATTTCAAATAAATTTTTAGATCGGTTATATATTTTATAGATCAAAATAAAATTCATTTTTGAAATAGAAACAAAAAAAACAATTTAAGTGTGAGTTTTTGGTAATTTGTTGGGATGTTTTCTTTTTAATGAATAGTTTAAAATACATAATTTTAATTCAAAACTTATTTTTTGTCTAATTTATTAATTTTTTAAAATAATATGTTTAATAGGGTTTATATTTATTTTATATCAATTATGTATCAACTTATTCAATATAAGTCATTAGAATCAATTTCAATTTGACATTGGGTATGAACACTTAGAAAACATTTCAGTGTTTAACTTTAAAAACATGCATTGTCCTCCCTTCTATGGGATTATATTTAAAATAATTTCTACCAATTTCTTATCATAATTTTAAAAAATATATTACATATTATGAATAATCATAAATTTTAATTTCTGATAATTTCATCTTAGTTTTTGAAAAAAAAAATCTTAGTGAATGTAATTAAAATTTACTACAATGATTAAGGTGAAATTAAGCTTAATAAAATACAAATCCATAAAATTAAGCGGAAAATGACCAATAAACTTGTCCAAAATCCATTTTATTTTCATATTTCAATCTTATCCTCCCTTTCATTAAATTTGGACTATTATTGGAGACCATTTTATTAGATGAAATGTGGAAGGAATTCTATTTTAGAATATTTTAAAGAGTATCACTCTTCCTCCATTATAAAAAGGCCTCCTCTCCTCCAACTTCCATAAATATGTCATGCCACATTGGATCGACCATTATATTCTTAAATAGGTCCTAAAAATCACTCCTGTTATCATAGGAGAATTTTTTTGACCAAATGATTCAAAGAAATCCATTTTTTATAAACCAAAAGGATTTACCTGAAAAAGTTGTAACACCATTCCTCAAGCTCTATAGTTGTATTACTTTATAATCCCCTTCAATTATCCTTATTCAATGATTATGTAAAAAACTAGTATCATAAATATACAGATATTTAATTATGTTATTTTTTGTACCTACAATTACACACACCTATATCTAATGTGTAACAAATTTTTTTTGTGTACGATGAATTACCACCTCACAAAATGATGATTATTCATTTTTTTCCTTTAACACATTTCATGTTTGATAATTATAATAAAAACCTCTATTTATATTTATTATATGTGACATTTAATATGAATTCATTCTTTAATAATTATTTTATAAAACATTCCCTTATAATTTCAAATTTGTGTAAATATGATAACATGGTTTGTGGATGTGTAGACTACCACACTCTCAATGTTATGTGATTAATTCACATGATTCATGGAATGTATAAAGGATGGGTTTAATTAAAAATATGGTACATAAAAATATCTATATTGTATACACGACATAATTAATTTTCAGGAAATATAATATAAATCATTTTCTTTATAACCCTTTAACACAAACTTAAAAACTAATAACGTGTTTCATGGATGTGTGGACTACCACCTATTTGAGATGATGTGATAAAAATTACATTAAAAATATTATATTTATATTTATATATGATAAAATAATATGTTAGTTATGATATAATTCTCATACTTTTACAATATATTTTGACACTCATTAGTAAGAAAAAAATACTATGAAGGTGACCATAGAATATTTCAAAATCTCAAGATGATGTTAGAAGAATTAAAAGGCAGTACAAAATTTAAAGGACCTGCAAGGAAGACCTACACATAGGTTGACTTTATGTACATATATGCGGTGAATCTGTGATGAGTTTCTTTACAGTGGTCCTCGGATGCCAAATTGCTTTCGAAGATCCACCTCAATTCTTTTAAATAAGACTATTGACACTGAAATTCGGAGAAGGGACACATCAGGTAGATAAAAGAGAAATGAATGAATCCAGGATGGGAAGAGGAGATTTTGGAGCTCGGGAGGTGCGTGCGCCCATGATTAGGGGGATGCGTGCAAGTTTCCTTCTTGCACGCAAAATTTTTTGCGTCGACCCCCTTTCCACGCCTAAGGAAACATCCACCACTTCTTTCCTTCCCTGACCCCGTTTCCACCCACAAGGTAACTTCAAACAGGTATTTGTGTGCCTGACCATGTTTCCATACACAAGGCGATGTCAAATAGGTGTTTTCCCACCCATTACCCTTTGATTGCCCACGCTGATGTTAGACAGTAGTTTGCACATCCGTCCCTTGTGTGATGCCCCGAGGACTCTTACTATAAAAAAATCGTATCCCCACCCTTCAGAAATGGTAACGGAAAACGAAGAGACACTCTGATGCATGAAAAACATATCTGCCACGACCGTGTCAAAAACCCCATGGCCTTCAATTATTGTATTTTCCATGAAAGGTACCCCAAGGGGTCTCCTTTGGGTGGGCTCTCTTTGGCTTGATCTTCAGGACTTTCTTTTCTCCCCATGTCATTTGTGCGCAAGGGATCCACTTTTGCGAGATAGTTCCCTATGTGTTAGGCGCTCTTTCTCACCACCAGTTCTTCTTGCATGCAACCAGTCCTTCTTTCATTAAACCCTTCCTTCACACATGAAAACCTTCCATATTGTGCAAAACCTGTCCATATTGCATGAAATGTTTCACTCCTGCACGTAACCCCTTCATCTTGTGTGTAATCCTTGTATCTTGCATGCATACCTTCTATCTTTCCCCATATCATTCTCTTATGCACACTCCATGTGTTGCCCACGCCTTATGGCGCCCTGTCCGAGCCCCTCTTATACACAACACACCCGCATCATTTTCTCTCTTCCCGTGCGGCCCTTCAGGTTTTCACGGAGAAATTTCAATGTCCCTTCGGAGGAACTTTTTATTGTGTTGCATCGCCCCATGCTTCTTCGCATAAGCACACTAACGACTATTGTTTCTTCTCAAAGCCATGCTGACATGGACGCCCAATGAATCGCTCTATAACACCCCACAACCGTGGAATTTCTGATGCCTTTCTTCCCTCATGTTTGGGCCATTATCGGTTATGTAAGTCCTAGGGGTGTGGATAAATCCCACCTCCTCCGAGATGCATGACATTAAACTGCCAAGAACCATCGTCCTCAGCACTTGACATTAAACTGTGTCCTCGCCCTGTGAATCATACGCGGGGTACCCCACCTCGGACTTTCTGCACGCCCACTGGTCTCCACAATAGTAGGATCATTCCTCAAATGGAATGAGATCCTCTCCACCAGAGTTGCATCTATCCATGGGGAAAGGGAAACCACCCCAATGTAAGCCCCTATATTTTCTCGCATGAGGTTGCATCCCTGCACCTCCTCTCTTCCTGGGTGCCAAATACCTCTTTCGTTGGGATTTGACACCACTTGGGACTTCGTCCTAGAGTAAGTCAAAATATCTATCACCATTAGGCTGATAACCTCGTGTAAGCCCCTGTTTCTTCTTTGGGATGCCAAATATGAGTAAGCCCCATTCTATTTCCCACGGATGCACCTTCCACAACGTGATTGTTGGTTTGTTACTGCCACTTGTTTCTCAAACCAAGCACGAATCAAGTGAGATTAGAGCAATCATCAACCATGAAATCCTCATTGGGTAGCCTAGAGTGTATGCCCCACACACCCTTCCTTAACTATGAGTACATTGATCCCTACCAAGGCAAGGTACGTAAGAAGTCTCCCCGAGGATCAAACCCAAAAACCATTGGTCCTGATCATCTTCACGTCGGTTCACCAAACTCCTTCCGAACTATATGGACTTTGATCCTTGCCAAGGAAAGGTACATAGGAAGCATCCCTGAGGTTCAATCCCTACAACCATTGGTTCAGACCCCATTCACATTGGACCGCAAATGTCCTGCATGAAATTAAACTGCATGCACTCTTTTTTATCCTGTAAGATGTTAAACTGAATCCATCTTACAAAATACATGGGATTTGATCCTTGTATCCTTGATAATGTACAAAGGAAGCCTCCCAGATTTTCAACCCCACCTAGCGGTAAGACATTGTGACCCCATCCAATTGTAAGCTGTTGTGACCCCATCCAATGGTAAGCCATTGTGACCCCATCCAGCGGTAAGTTGTTTTGACCTCATCCAATGGTAAGACGATGTGACCCCATCTAGAAGTAAGGAGTTGTTACCCCATCCTATGGTAAGCTGTTTTGACCCCATCCACCTGTATGCAATTGTGACCCCATCCAGTGGTAAGCTGTTCTGACCCCATCCGGCGGTAAGCTGTTGTGACGCCATCCATCGGTAAGTTGTTGTGACCCTATCTGGTGGTAAGCCATTGTGACCCCATCTAGCAGTATGTCATTGTGACTCCATCCAGCAGTAATCCATTGTGACCCCCATTCAATGGCGAGTTATTGTCAACCCCATTCGGCGGCATGCCTTTGACATCCTAAACTGACGGTAAGATGTTGCGTGGTTATCTACAAGGACATTGACTCACTGGCACTATGATGCATAGGAAATATCTTTGAGACTCAATCCCAACATCACCATCATCCTCGAGTTGACTCCATCTCCACCCACTTCACATAACCATCCATCATCCATTTTGACTCTTACATGGGCCGCCACATCCTGGTGGGATCATGAAACCTCATTCCCCATTCCCTTTTAACAACAATCAGGTAGCTAACCACATGTTAGCCCCGACATTAGTATTCCCTCTAGGGGTCGCACTCACCTTATTTTCCCTAGTCTATGTTCCGATCAGTCTGATCCATCTCCACTAGAGGTTAAAGTTATGTCGTACCCTATGTTAAACATAGGAATCTGAGGAAAACCTCATATAAATGTCTACGACATATAATTCTTTGCATTCAATGTGGGATACCTAAGGCTTCCATGCCCTTGAAAAGAACTATAATAAGGTGAATAAACCTAGACGCTTCAGTGTTCCAGTGTCCAGCCACACCAGTGATGTCCAACGTTGCTACTCCCCCAGCCGAAGGTTACTACCCGGAATGGAACCCTTGGAATGTTCCGGGAGAAGAAGTGTAATTAATTGGTGTCCATGAAGATATGGCACTTGGAGGAGTTTCATGAACAATGTCTTAAGTCTATAATGGAGACCCGGACAATGTGACGATATTTTAGGATGAATCCACGAAAGGAAGAACCGACATACCATCATCCTGTTTCGTTCAAGGAGAAAACCTCCCTGAATAAGTGACGAATGTCACCTACCATTGGGAAGTTGGAATGTGGGTAAAAAATCATCACACCTTCTTCATCATCTAATAGACAGACGCACATGCCCCAGCGAAATCATTGAAAACAAAAATGGTGAACCTGATGTGAATATATTCTCCTAAATATGGAGATTAGTAACATTCAAGACATTAGTGGACTAGCATGTCACCGGATCCAGCTATCTGGGGTCGGGTCCCTCCATGAAAGTAGTGGGCCTGGCATGAAACTCACAAGAAGTTGGGGTATTCAATAAGGTGGACATCCCGATCAATGACATTGTCAATGTGCATCCATCTTACCAGCCATGGAAGATGAAATGGCATTGGGTCACTAGTCTTATATTTCTTTTTCTTTCAGCACTAATTGGTTAATCTCCCAGATTTCGAGGAACCATGCTGCTATAGGAATTCGATCACCACCCACCCACTGTTTTAGGGGTAGGAGGAATTCCAATGTTGTAGTCCCACATGACTCCACCACTTTGGTGACAATTTCCACTCCTACAAACGTCGGGCACTCACGCCTAATCTCACTATCTTATGTCATTCAGCAGAGAGTGAACAACGACCTCATATGCCAGTTTGAGGAGGAGGGGATTATCCCCACCTTAGATATTGTATGCTGGGATCTAGAGGTATCTGCACCTCATCACCAATGCTGCCCCCAAGGGCCGCGCAGGGAGCCACTTCTCCCCTCTCCATTTTACAATCATTTTAGGAGCCTCTCCCTGGAACACCTCGACCACTCTCTCCCCTACGTTGACGAGGTAGGGGATGTTTGGGATAGCCTGATCGGGATCCCGTTTCAGGGGCCCCCAAGGATGGCTCCCACTGGGTCACGCCCCCGCCGCCACCTGGTCCCACAAGTCGAGGAGCAGGTTATCCATATTCCTGCACTGTTGGCCCCAGTCCGGTTGACCCGATGAAAGCATCAGGCCCAAGCCAAAGAAGACGCCCACCATGGGGCATAAACGTCAGCAACTGCTGTGGTTCAGCCACCACCGACTTATATTGTAAACCCCTCATGTATTCTGATCAAGGGAACATGTATACTCGGCCTGCATCGAGTCCCCAAATACCCCACAAGCAGGATGGGTCAACTCTCTCAGCCGCCAGTGTAGGTAGTAGTTTCCACCAGTATGAAAGCCCTCCTCGTACCACCATCATGGAAAACGCAAGACTTTCCCACTTTCAAGCTTAGCATGGAGGTCCGACTCATGCTACCCTCAATAAGAATGAGGGACCTCCCCACTATGGTGACACACTACAGAGAAGCCTCTCCGGTGCTCATTACATTGTGTATGGAGTCATCCCTCCTACCATAGACTATCGATGTGGGGAAATTGCGCATCTGGTCAATCTACAACATGGGGTCCCTCCCCATGTTATTATAGTATCCAGTGAAGGTTGTCCTCACCTCAGAAAATAGAGGGGTGAAGGCCATCCTCGCTTCACCAGCACCCATCATGGAGGCCCAACCCATGTTCGGTTCGACCAGTACGAGGACCTTCCTCACACTAATATCACTAAGGGAATAAAGCATGGGGGTTCCAACCATGAACTAATGGGCTTGATTGGAGGTCCTACCCACTTAAGATCTTCCCACATGGGTCCAAGCCATATCCCCTTTGATATATGTCCTGGTGCTCCTCGCACCCTGGCTTACTCAGGCGGAAGCCCTCTCTACCCTAGCACCAGTACGGCCGAAGGTCCTCCTCATGCCAGAAATCATCCATGTCCTGAAGAACCATTCCAAGGTTGGAGGGAAGGTTATTTACACCATAAAAGGAACATTGAAAAGATTCAGACTAAGATCAACCTGATTTTATTCTTAGATTTTGAAGCCAAATACAACTCTATGATGGAACCCTCGCCCAAATCCTCTGTGTCAAGGGTAAGGGCAGGAACAAGGTGCATTAGCCTAGTAATCCCAGAATGTGAGGTCCATTTGATTCATGCCTCCCTCCACAGGTATATATAGTAAAACTAAAATTCGGTGACTCCACATTTTACGACCATGAAATCGCCACCATCATCGCCATAAGCAATCTCTACCTCAACTAGAGATCATAGAGAGCTATTTTGGGGACCAATGGAAAACTAGCAGCATCACGGTCCACCACTAGTAGTCATGGTCCCCAAACCGGATATTGCAGTCATCAACCCATCTTACAATGACATTGTGGCTATGTCACTACACTCTTTAGAGGATATCACAAGATGTTGCAGTTTACCAGCTCGCTCTCTGTATTCTCCACCAGCCAGCCTATCATCCCAATGGTCTTCTTCGGTACCGCTACCCATTCCCCAGCCGCCTCCAATTGATGAGTGGGGAAATGAAAGGCTCGAACCAGAATCCAAGCCTAAGAGCTTATGGTATATCCTCATGAAAGAACACTTCCTTGAGATGTTTTGGCCAGTTGCAACACCGAATTTTTTGTGTACCAGAATCCCTCACCCAAGATAAATTTTAGTGTTTCCACCAAACCCTATGGGTGAATCATTTCCATCTTCACTATCAGTGTTTGGATTATCCTAAGAGCCAAGTGCATTTTGAAGACAATGGAGTACAATGTTGTCTGGTTGATTTGGCCGCACTCCCTATGGCCCAGGTCCCTGAGTAACCAAGTCTCCATAGTGACCTCCAGCAATGGTGCATTCATAGATTCAGGGTACTCCACAAGATTATCAAAGAGGCTTCTCCCCACATACAGATCTATAGATGGGGATAGAATGCCACCCTCCACTTTAGTCCTATTCAGAAACATCCTGATTTTCTAGGAAACATAGAAGATATGCCTCCATGCTGATTTTTGGTCAACATGGCGTACCTACTAGAGGATGAGAATGAGGTAGAGCTTCTTGGAGAGGACCTTACCCCAGATGGAGCTTCACATTTCATGGATAAATGAGGAAGAATTACTCGTAAACATAAGATACTACTAGGTCTTATTGTGTACACTGAGGCACTTGTCTTCTACCAGAATCCCAACAAGGGAAATGAACTCTTTGGGGATGTTAAGACTTCCGACTAGTCTGGCTTGGTGCTAAAGGCAGATGGAAACCCCAAGAAATCTGCATTGCATCATCAACAAGACAAACGGAAGAAGTTGGTCACCAATCTCTTTACAGAACGTACTGGAAAGCGACGGCCAGACGATGATGATCCTAGGCCAGGGAAGTAGGGGTAGGCACAACTTCACCTCGGTGAATTGCCTCTAGTTGACCCTAACAATCATGGCCACGTAGATAGAGTTGTGGCTGGAACCTACAACAAGAGGGCACAGTATGTTTCTCCCAATCCTCTTGAATGACGGGAAAATCCTCAAGACCCATCTAAGATTCCCCCAACTGCCTCACAGGTCATTCCACCAGCCGCTCCATGAGCCACTCGAGTGCCTTAACAGGTTGAAGAACCTACCAACGCACTGGTAGTCAGGGATCCCCATCAAGACAGGAACCCTTGTTTAGATGATACCATAGAGGAACTCATTTCTTTTCTCGAGACATTAGAGATGCGAAAGGTGGCACTCCCGTCGGATTGAAAAACCTTATCCGGTGTGGTTAGAAGATATAACAGAACCCCCGGGTTTCAGGAATCCCATATTTTTCCCTTTAAATGGGACAAGGGACCCACTTCATCACATGGCCCACTTTACCTCAAGGTGTGGCCCCATGTTGGGAACTCCAGCACAGCAGGAGGCTGCCAAGATCTAATTTATGTGCACTCATTAGAAGGGACAATGTTTGTCAGGTATACCCAGTTCCCCATTAGATCATTAGTTAGCTGGGAGGACCTCTGTAGGCAAATCCTCTACCAGTTCAGTTCCACTACATGGAAGATGAGTATCGCAGACCAATTCAAGATCAAGTAGAGGCCTGATGAGTGGGTCGCTGACTTTGTCGCCTTATAGAAAGGACTAACGTATTCCCGTGACATACTGCTAACTTATGAGAAATTAATAACGATGAGAATAAGGAATTTCACTATGGAGCTAGACCCCAATATGATCACCCAAATCAATCCTAGGGGATTCCGAGACTTCTATAATAAGGAACATCACCTAGAGGAAGCCTTACAGCAGACCAAGAAGGCACGTCTTTTGCATCATTCGATGGTCCAAAGAAGGGACATCAGGGCTGAGCCTACCGAAGTGGCCTAAATAGACGCCCCCAAGAGACTAGAGTTGTTTCCTGTAGAGCTGCATCCATACACTCACAGAGTCCCTCTACCTCAGGCGTAGTCATCGGCCCCCCGATGCCCACCTCATAATCAGCAGGTGCCCCCGCACAATGTGCCACCACCGCCCTACCGAGATAACCAAGATCCACATCCTCGCCAGGCTCCTCCAGCCCCTAGTTAGGTTCAAGCTCTAAAGGCCGCCTTTCTGGACAGAATAAATTGGACCTACTCATTCAATGAGGCACATGTCCCTAGTTACATCCGTAGTTCCTTGGAGTAGGGGATTCTATGTTTTCATGAGTGTAGAAGGCCGGATGAGGAAAACCTCACTTATCACCCAAATTACTACCCCTACCACTGAATCCTAGGGAACACTCTCAATAAGTTATATGTGTTCAGAGACTAAATTAAACACTAGTTATATAAAAACATAGTCTGTGTAGTCCTGGAATTGGCACAAGTGGCATATGTCTTTGTGAGTCTAAACAAAAGTAGTGATAGCAAGGGCCAGTGGCATCATGTTTCCAATCACAGATCCCATAAGTATGACAACTAGATGGCTTGAAAAATAGTCTCCCATGTCCATGGTGTCATTTGGTTGTTCCTAAATCCTCCAAATCTTTTAGAAGATATAGCCACCACTTCTGTATCGTCGTCACAACCAGCCTCTTCCCAGAAAAGCAAACACCAGTTCTGTAAGGGAAAACAATCTCCCCCACCGATTCCATCATCATATCGTACACATAGCGACTTCCTGACCCGGGAGATTGAAATATCTCCCATAATAGGTTCATTAGTGGATGAATCTTCAATTTACAGTCACGTTTATGCCTCAGGTAACACCATTGAGCTGGTAAATCCTTATAAGATTCTTGACGATGAGGAGTGTCAGGAAGATCCTCCCAACGTCCCCAGTCTTCACCAGCGTCAACGGAGCCATGGATATAAGGGTCGTAAGAGTGCCTTGGTCAGCACTTCCATTCGGGCTCAACATGATACTGAAACCAGGCAACATTCTCAGCATATATATCCGCATGTGCAAAAATCTCATCCAGGGGAGTTAGGCCCGCCTCCACTGTCGTTCATGTTGCTGGATCCGGCAGAGCAACCCCAACCATTCCGAAACCAGCCATGCTCTACTATAGTCTGGTCTCAGTTTCCTGGCCCTCATTATGTAGCCACTCTGCAGGCCTTGACTAGTGGGTAGCGGGGTGTCCCCAGTACAATATATACACTGGTCCAGTTTGTAGGGCCCACCATACCTCCTATCAAAGAGCGACCTCTTGAAAGTATTATTTCATGCCAGGAATGGAATTAAGATGTTCTTTCCTATATTAAAATAAGGATCCCCAGCCTTGATTCCCTTATCCTATCATCAGATATGCATGAGGCCCTCACCGAGGATTTAAGAAGCCCCCTCCTGTTTGACACATAAGTAGTAGCCGGAGACGCCCTTCATGCTGAAGCCGTCGACAATGCTGAATGTTGGACAATTATATCATTATCCAGATAATATGAAGGCTCTCCAATATAGAGGCACTTTATCGCACCATACCAGTTCAATTGCATGGAGGTTCGTTCTTGTCTTGTCAACAAAGGCTATGAAATTAACATAATCCTGACTCAGACACTATGTAAGGTGGGATTTTCTGAAGATGATATGAGTCCCTCTAACCTAAGAATCCATGTTTATAACAAGATGGAATAGAAAACAGTTAGTAAGATCCGCTTGAAGACCCAGTTTGGTGGCCTAGTTGCCAGTACCAAATTTATGGTAGTCTCCTAGGACACCTCCTACAATGTGTTGCTGGGAAGGCCATAGCCCCACCTGCTTGTGGCGGTTCCCTTATCATATCACTATTGTCTCAAGTACTCCCTTAATGGTTTAGTGGTTGTGCTTCAAGGAGATATTCCTCCCTTTTCCACTTGTGAAGCTAGCTACCTGGATGCCAACTACTACAAGAGCAAGGGAAAGCAGATTCAGAATAATGAGGTCGAGCATGCCACGTCTGCAACCGACACATGGAAATATCTAGATGACACCAACGTCTTTCCAATCCACCGATTGGAGTCTATGAACTCAGACATGTGATAAGGATTCATTGTTTTTGGAATGAGGGGGAACACATTCTATGTCCTAAGAGACTCTAGAATATCACCTCGTACTCCTATAAAAATAATAATTATGTAGTCTCGGAGACTCCTACCCCCATAAGGTATCGGGATATCCACCCCAAGGCAACAGAAATATGTCATACTTTCTTGTTTCACTGGGCCGGAATTAACAGGATCATTTCAACATGCCACTATTACTTAGACACCATCAAGTGAGGCCCCTGGGGTTGAAGGCCAAATGGGATAGGATCAATAGCATTCATCGCTATGGTTACAGCAGCACATGAGTCCTCTGTTGCAGTGACCACTGCCGCTCAGGCTGATACTAGCCTCCCGTCAGGATCTGCTGACTCAGAAAAAATTCCCCCAACCGAGGTTCCGTCCTTTATATGTGGATAAGTAGATTTATTAGATTCTCCCTCCTCCTTTGAAGAGGTCATCTCTACCACAGTCGATGAGTTGGTATAGTTGAACCTCGGTAGCGAGGCAGACCCTAAACCAAAATTGATCAGTGTTGCCATTCCCCTCAAAGAACAACAGCAGAACATAGACTTCCTAAAACGACTCCATGATATATTCTCCTAGAGTTGTGATTATATTCCAAGACTAGATCCTCAAGTATTCGTCCACCACCTTGGTCTCCCAGCAAATCATTATGGGTTCAAGCAGCCTCCCTGAAAGATGCATCCTTCTCATGGTGTCATGGTTGAGGTAGAATTTGACAAACTCATCTTAGCCAATTCTGTTAAGTAGATCTAGTACCCCAAATGGATGGAAAATATTGTGCCACTATGATAGAAGAATGGATAGAACAAGGTCTGCATCGACTTCCAGTATCTCAATCTTCACTATCCGAAGGTAGATTTTCCCCTTCCTGTGACGGAGTTGTTTATTGATGCTACAGTTGGATTCCAAGCCCTATTCTTCATGGTTGGGTACTTCGGGTACAACCATATCATAATGGCCCCTGAGGAAGAGAATTTCACAACCTTCAAGGAACCACAAGCTACATTATGTTACCAAGTCATTCTATTCAGTTTATAGAATGCATGTGCCGCCCACCAACGGGCTATACATCGCATATTTAAGGTGATCCTCAGAAAGATGGTGGAATCCTATGTAGACGATCTGGTGGTCTAATATCTCAAGCATCAGGCCCATATCAAATTATTTGAGAAATTGTTAGAATTCCTTGATTCTTATCACCTGAAGATGAATCCATTAAAGTGTGCCTTTGGTGTCACCTATGGAATGTTTCTCGTCATCATTTTTAGATATAGGGGCATTGAGATTGACCCAGAGAAGATCAAGGCCATTAGCCAGATGCCTCCTCCTAGAAAAAACCACAATCTTCGATGATTCCAAGTCCACATATCCTACATACGCTGAATCATTGTAAACCTGGCTAGAAAGTGTATATCCATCTATCTTTACCTAGCTCATTCTCTTACATGCACTCCATGTGTTGCCCTCACTTTGAGGCACCCTGTCTGAGCCCCTCTTATACGCAACACACCTGCGTCACATGATTTCTTCCCATATGGCCCTTCAGGTTTGCATGGAGCAACTTCAATGTCACTTGGGTGGCTCCTTCCATTGTGTTGCTTCACCCCATGATTCTTCGCATAGGCATGCTTACAGCTATTGCTTCTCTAAATAGAAACGCTAATGTAGACCCTTCAATGGATCGCTCCATAACACCCCCAACCACAGCACTGTTGATGCCTCCCATACTTCATGGGAGGGTGTGTATTAGTTATGAATGTCATAGGGGTGCAGAGAAAACCCACCTCATCCGAGCTACAAGACATTAAACTGCCAATCACCCTCGTCCTCAGTACATGATGTTAAATTGTGGCATTTCCCCATGCATCATACACGGGGTACCCCACCTTGGACATTCTTCACACCCATTGGTCTCCACGAGAGTGATATCATTTTTCACATGGAATGAGATCCTATTCATCAGAGTGGTGTCTATCTGTGGGGACAGGGAAACGACCTTGGTGTAAGTCCCTATCTTTTCTCGCAAGAGGTAGCATCCCTGCTCCTCCTCTCTACCTATGTGAAAAATCCCTCGCCCATTAGGCTTTGTCACCAGTCGGACCTCCATTATAGATTAAGTCCCATTCTCCATCACCCTCAGGATACTAACCCTGCATACTCCCCAGTTTCCTCTTGGGGCCGCCAACTACGTGAAATCCCCATTCCACTTCGCGTGGATGCACCTTCCGCGACGTGATCATATGGTCTTTGTTGCCTCTTGTTTCTCACACTGATCTTGACAAACATGGGATTAGGGAAATAATCGACCATGAAATCATCTCCAGGAATCCTAGAGTGTTTGGGCCACACACTCAATATGAACTACAAGGAATTTGATCTCTGCCATGGCAAGGTACGTAGAAATCCTCCCAGAGGTTCAAGTCCAAAAACCATTGGTCTCGGCCATCTTCACATCGGTTCAACAAACTCCTTCCAAACTACATGGAAATTGATCCTAGACAAGGAATCGTACGTTGGAAGCCTCCCTGAGGTTCAATCCATTAAACCATTGGTTCTAGCCCCATTCACGTCTGACCACCATTGCTTGCATGACGTTAAATTGCATGCCCTTTTTTTCATCCTGCATGACATTAAACAACATCCATCTTCTGAACTACATGGGATTTGATCCTTATCTCCTGGATAAGGTATGTAGGAAGCCTCCTAGAGGTTCAACCCCATCCAGCAGTAAACTGTTGTAACCCCATCTAGCGGTAAGTCGTTGTGACCCCATCTAGCGGTAATCCGTTGTGACCCCATCGAGCGGTAATCCATTGTGACCCCATCCAGCAGTAAGCTATTGTGACCCCATCTAGCTGCAAGCCGTTGTAACCCCATCTAGCAGTAATTTGTTGTGACCCCCGTTCAATGGTAAGATGTTGTCAAACCTATTCGATGGTAAGCCTTTGAAGTTTCCAATTGATGGTAAGTCGTTGTAAGGTGAAATACGAGGACTTTGATTCCCAGATACAAGGATACGTAGGAGGTCTCTTAGAGACATAAGCCAAACATCACCATCATCCTCAAGTCAACTCCATCTCATTCTCCACCCTATTCAATTAACCAACCATCATTCATTTTGATTCTTACCTTGGTTTCCACATTCCGGTGGTATCATTCCACCTCATTCCACATTACATTTAACATAAATCGGGTAGCTAACCAAACGTTATCCCCAACATCGATGTTCTTTCCCCGGTTTGCACTCACATAATCTGCTCTAGTCAGTGTTCTGATCTCTCTAATCCATCTTTTCTATAAGTTTAACCTATGGCACACCTTATGTTAACCACAAGAAGATGAGGAAAATATCTGATACATTCCTATGGAATATAATTCCCCGTATTCGACGTGGGATGCCTCAGGCTTACATGCCCTCGGTAATCCCTATAATAAGGGAAGGAAACCAAGACGTGCTAGTGTTCAAGTGTCCAGACATGACAGTGATTTCCAACGTTACTACTCCCCCGACCAATGGTTGTTTCCCAGTCTGAACCCCTTGGAATATCCCAAAAAAATAATAGAAATTAACTAGTTTCCATGATGATATGGCACTAGGAAGAGTTTCACGAACAACATCATAAGTCAATAAGGGGGACCTGGAGTAGGTGACGACCTCCGAGGGGGAATCCACAGAAGGAAGAACTGACATCTCATCATCCCATTTTGATCAAGGAGAAAACATCCCTGAATAAGTGATGGATGTCGCGTACCTTTGGAAAGCGTGAATGTGGGGCAATAGTCAGCACCACTTCGACATCCTCCAACAGACATATGCACATGCCCCGATGAATGTGTCGAAAACAAGACCATTGGGCTCCTCATTTGAGAACTGCAAATTTCGAAAGACTTTTTGAAGCTCCCATGTCATGTCACTTTTTCATATATCCCTCAAATTCTCTCAGGTAGCACTCTAAAAAATTGAGAGAAGTTATAATTATATGGTATAAGTATGTTTTGACTTGGTTTCACAATTTTAATCCATCATAGTCTTGGATTCCGTATGTTAAATCATTTTATTCAGTCATCACTATGGCCTATGAAGTACACCTATGTGGAATACCTAGGTGAGGTGCCAACGAAATAAACCTACGCGGGGTACCTATGCTACATAGTAGTCCACAGGACCAACATATCATCATGTATACGCTCTTTAAAGACACTCATGGCAAGGAATTTCTTTCATTAGTTACCTTATCTAAAAGGTGATAAGTTGAAGCCTCCACTAAAACCTCTTCACTTTTCAAACCTTTGGGAAAGGCACATCAGTCTATCTCCTATTTGGTTTTCTATATTTGTAGTCATAGGTTTCTCACATTTTTTTGTAATGGGTTTATGATTCATGGAGTTTCTGTTGGTTTGTATATCTGTAGTCACATGGACCATACTCTTAGGACCAATGTTGGGAAGTTCTGGGTTTTGAGGATTATTGTTTGGGTTATGTCCCCCTTTTCATCTCTAAAACATTGATCCTAGGGTCTCAAGTAGGGAAGGCACGATTCACACATTCTTTTCAATTCATGCAAATGAGAATTCCCACTCCTCTCATGAGATCTACTAGGGATGTAATCCTAGTGTAAGCCTCAAAATTTTTAAAGTAGAAGGTTTCAATATTTCTTCTCTCTACATCCATCACCTTCACTCATTCCATACATTGGAACCATGTCCAATGTAAAGAAAATAGAGGGAATTATATTCGCCTCTCCCTCTTCCCGTGTCGCCTCACTGTCGTCCACCCTTGTCATCGTTGGCATGTCATTTTCAACTTGCGGAGCATGAAAAGTGTGGGTGCCTTTGTTGAGTATTTCCCATTCTGTTGTTTTTTTCACACCGAGAATGACTCACGTGGGATTAGAGAATTATGATTCCCACAACATCCACATAATCACTCAAATATTGAACTATAAAAACATTTATTCCCACCATAATTGTAATATGTAGTAAGCCTTCATTAGGCCCTGAGCTCACTAAATATCCTATTTTGGAATCCAACCCTAATTCCTTTAATCCAAAGATCTTCTTTACGAGTAAACCCCAAATTTAGCACCCCAATACTTGACTAAACCACATGGGCACTGTTTCCCATCCAAATAGGATAGGTAGGAATCCTCCTAGAGGTAGGCATTGTTTTTAAGAAGTATGCCCAAATTCATTTTTCTCAAAGGACTACACTCTCATGTGAGACACATCAAACTACATGGTCTTTGATTCACATCAAAATGGAATATATAGGAAGCCTTCTATAGGTTCAAACCCAACACATCAAATATACGATATTATTCTTTGTTCATATACCCCCAACAAGGTATAATCATACTTTTATACTCATATTCATTCCATGTTACTTAGGATTCTTAGGTATAAGTCCCACACCAAACCTTGAATAATCACCTTTCGCTTTGATGTCTTTACCATGTGACATTGACCTATATAGTTATGTCTATATCACATTCCCATAAAAGGAATGTTTTGTCCCACTAAGCAACACTAAATTATGAGGGTTCTAATTCCATTCACAAGGATATGTAGGTTTCCCATTTATGGGTACGATCCAAACATCAAAACAAACATTTGTCCCCCTAAGTGACAATAAATTCTAGACTGACCACTGAGTGGATTAAAAACCAGTCTCATCATAATGATTGTTAAATGAATCCATTATTGTATATGAGAGGATTTAATTGATGGAGAACCTTCAATACATACAGATGTCTCTATTAATGATGAACCTAAAATACATACAAATGATTCTAAATTTCAAAGATGATAATAATTGATTGAAAATTCCAAGGGAAACCAATGCCAAACATTGAAAATTAATAAGGATTCATGAAAATATTTCAAAAATATAATTATATTCCTGTAGTATATAATAATTCCCCAAAAGGGGTTTGAAGTGTCCGACCTCCCATCTTATCGACCAATGCATATTCTTATGTATGGTAAGTTCAAACTCAACGAACACCTGACTTTTGAATGCAGGTCCTTTTTTGGATAATAAAATGTTGAATGTTTTCGGTTCTATAAATAATTCCAAAGGGGACCTCTAGGAAGCTATTGTTCTTAACCATGTCACACATTCCAAATAATTGTGAAATTAAAATGGTTAACCCGACATGAATCCTTAACCATGTTAATGGTTTTACCCATCTGGAAGGCCCCTTTCAATTAATAATGGTAGTCCAAATAAAGGAATCAATCACCCATGTTTCCATCTAAAAAGATATTTTTGTAATGGAGTTAACTGTGTTCCTTAGTTTTCTCATTACTCCCTTCACTCCAAATGGAATCCTTCAGGTTTGCACCGTTAAATTCCCCATCCGCTGCTCAAGTTGGATCCAAATCCGTTGAAAGGACATCATCACCAACTTTGTTTCTTCAACGTTGGTTATTCCATGTACAAGAAATAGAATACCAACAACATAGTACTATCTAGTCTTTAGAGGCTTCCCATCTTGATCTCTAGGTTAACAACAACCCTCGATCGTCCGATCAACAACGACTGATAGTCAAGTAACAGACTGTACCAACCATAGTATTCAATGGTTTTGGGTCCTTATCCCAGAAATATAACAGCCAATCCCTACAATACTAGAGGTTGGTGAATCAATAGGTCACTCATGGACTCAACTCTATGATTCAAGGTTCTTTCCTGAGGACTCCCACTAACAATCACTCCAAGAAGAATCATGCGGTAGTGAACCCCCAACATGATGGGGGTGTTGCCTTTGTTTGTTTGACCTAGTTCCCTCAGACCTAGGCATGCAAGAAAAACCTTTGGACCCAAATTCTGGCCAACAAGGAGCAATTTCTTACCATTCCCTCCTCTGGAGAATTCCATCAACCAAACTTGATGAATATTAAAAATCTAAAACGTACACTCGTCCATCCTAATTCCTTTGGCCAGTAGACTTGTTTGGAAGCAACCCACCAATCCCACCAGATAAATCTGGTGGGGTACCTTGAATAGGAATATAAACCTATTTACAAACTATCAACAAGTCAGTGGGCTCATATGAATTCATTCAAGGAAGTCGAAAGTCAAATGTGTGGAAACAAGTTAACTTGAACACAAACCTGCTTACACTCACCAATTCTGCCAGTAGTCTCATTTTTCAGGATTGAAATAAGTCTTTAAACTATGTTTGGAGAAAAATATATACCATTCTAATTCACCTTCCAATATTAATTAGGCCTTCCAATAGTCTCGTTTGGCAGTACACAAATAAGTCAGTCAGAAAGATTTGATAAAAAATTTGGGGCAAACTCAATTTCTTCACCCATACATGAGTACTGCCAATGCCCAATGATAGAAAATGGAGGAGATGAGCAGGAAGACAAACCTACTCCATATATGAAATCTATTTTTATTATCATTCCAGCCACTTAAGCCACCAAACATATTTTAGCAATAGTAAAATGCAGACACAAAGTTTTACCCATATTCTAGAGGCATGCCAGAATATCAAAACAGCAACTTTAGCAGTAACAGGGGAACAGACACATAGCTTTGTCCCCACACCTGGGATGGCTGATCATTATGTCATACATGAGCATATAAATACCTCTTTTTCAGTCAAGGAGTGTTTTTGGGGAATTCTCCCCCATATCATATAGACAACCAGATCAGAAACATACACCCTTTCCAAATGGAGGTAATCATCCCATTCTAATGACCATTCTAAGGTAGTCACATAAACCTTCCAATGATAACCACTTCTCCCCACATGTGGCCCCAACTATGTGTAAGAGATAATCTGAGAAGATGTATCACCAAACATAGTTGGAAAATTCAGATCCAACCTGCGATCTGGCTCATCTTAATGCTGGAGTTCTTTAATCCCTCTAAAATTTACCTATTTCAGTGCAAGATCCTACCCTCTCATTAACAAATAATGGGATTTTTAGGGTTAATTAAAAATTTACCTATTAAAAACTTCTTCATGAATGCTTGCTTCTGGAAAATTCATTTAATCCCGAGAGACTATATTCAGTTGAGAGCCACGGAAACCCTCTGTCTGTCCAGAAGACCACAGAGAAAAAGGATTTATTCCTTGCTACAATCCACCATGGTGGACCTCTCCATGATGTAATTTTCTATGAAAGATATCTTTGTAGTACTATTTCACATTATTAATATAATTCTCTAATCGATAATGAAGTAATGAGAAATCCCTCTTCTCTAAAGGAAAATTCCAACACAATTATAGTCATTTCTGTTGACTTTTAATTAACAGGTAAAAATATTTCTCAACCAAAAGATATCTTAAAGGGATGGTCATTCTCCGAACCACCCTTGGGTCATTTTTTTAATGTATCATAGTAAGAATGAACTAATTCATTTATTTTTTAATAAAAAAAATGTCAGGGATCTACATTGTTCCGACCTATTGGAGAAACCTCTAGTAAATGATGATGAATATATGTTGAACATGAGAAAAAAATTGGCTAAAGGAGATGTGCCAGTATTTTTCTGATCGTTGGAAGACATTCAATACAACATTCCCAAATTTATGGCAGAAGATTTAATTCATGATGTCCACCTCTACATATGAAAAAATCTTTGTCATTTGAAATCCTAAGTATTTCCAAATTATGAATATAAAAATCATTTAATGATAATACAAGGTTGAAAAACCAAATCGACATGGCATCTCTCTCACTTTCTTGATATCCAAAGGTTGAAAAGAAGAAAAGAACCCTTCAGCATGCATTCCTCGATACACTAAAGAGGTTGTGCCAATTAATTTTTGATACCCCATCTGGTGTTCTTTTTAGAGGATGGGGTGCATACTGGGCATTTCATTTCAGTGCACTCCAAAATCAGAAAATCCCACTAAAATAGGTCTCATGAAATTTTATTTCCCACAGAATCTATAATCAATATATTTTGTGTGTAATCATGTATACACTCATGAATAGACCTCAACTAGCTCTCAACATAGTTAGGCCAATATAATAATAAGATGTTGAGATACTGTTGCATCAAGAATATAAGTATAACTCCCGCTTAGAGGATGTCAGCCATCGGATGATTAAAATGTCTAAAATAGCATAGTGGTCATCTAAAACAGATGATTTTAGTTGTTTTCAGATAATGAACTCAGCCAATGTCTAAACCAAAATTCAAAAAATCCGAAGAGTAGATGTGAAAATCTCAGCTATATCAGTTCAGGAGCCACCCCATCTAGCATGGCTAGGGGATTTTTTATTTTAACCATTGAATTAGGTAATCAAAGTTTGAATTATGGATTAACGAGAATAAGAACAACCATAGCCTATAGGGCTAGGGGAATTTTCACATCTACAATCCCATCCTCAATGGAAGCAAGTTTTTTCTCGATTGGGGAATAAGTCAAAAAGTGAATGTAAAGACCCGCAAATTTCAAGGAAATTTTTTTCTTAATTTTCTTTGGAATTTTACAAGAGCGCAGCTTCAGACGGCACCTGATTCCGAGGCCCGGTGTGCCCGGAATCAATTTCCAAAGTTTGGCTCGGGTACGTTCAGTGAACGGACGAGCGGGTTTTTCTATCTTTTGAACCGGTGCCCGGAATCGAATTCTGAGGGCACCGATGAAATCGCAGCGCCGATATTTTCTTAGAAACGCCTCTTCCGGAGTTGCGTTTGCTCAACCGGGGTTTTTAAAATTTTGGGCTTTAAGTCGGAAATAAAATAAAGGTTGTGCGACAACTTTATTTTATTTCACTTAAGCCGCTTGGAAGTCACTTGAAAGACACTTGAGCTGAGTTAAAGCGGATAGGGTGCTATCCGGAAATATCCTACCCTCTTGGTAGGATATTTTTGCGGTGGGGCCCGCACGAGCTCCACCGTTTCTTTCGCTAAGTAACGCGCCCGCGAAAACCCGTCAAAGTAACTGAAAAGTCAACCGACGCGTTTTCTTAAATTCTTAACAGACCATTTAATTGGGCGGTTTATTTCGTGAATTAAATGGGCTGTTTCATTCGTTGAATTAATTCAACGAATTTAATGGGTCGTTACTTACGCGTTTGCGTTCGTTGGCAAATTAATAAAATAGACAAACTTGTCTATTTTGGAGGATTGCTATCGTTGTGCGAATTCTCTGAGCCTCCACCCTCCCCGCGAAGAACGCGAAGAACGTGAAGAACGCGAAGAACGCGAAGAACGCCGGCGACCGGAATTCGACGATGCACACCGTGATCTGCGACGTCGACGAGCTCTACCCGCGACGTTCTTCAGCGACGCCTCTTCTTCCGCGACCGATCCTCGTTCGGCAACTAAGGTGAGAAACGGATCGTTTAATTCTCCATTTTTAATTTCAATGACAACGGATTTAATTAATTAAATCCGTTTGTTCTAGATCAGGAGATCGTCGGCGCGACGTTTTTCCCGCGGTGCGACGAACGTCTCTTCCGCGACGACGCGACGATCCCCTCCTTCCGCGACGAGCGATTCCGCGACGACCTCACGTCCGACGGCGACAGCTGCGAGGTAGGGAATGTTTGGAATATTTTATTTCCCGTGTTTATTCTTTTTAATTAAAGAACCAAACTTGAACAATTTTATTTTTGGATAAAATTGTGGCTGCCTTAATCCCTCCCGATGATTTTATGACTAACGCGGAGGGTGCGGATCTAACGAACAAGACCCGGCAACCCTCCGCCGATCTTTTTGTTGTGCAGATTTGGCGGACGACGACGAACCGTGCGGCAGGGGCGATCCGTTGATCCCGCAGTGAAGATCGGCCCCCGGGAGGAGCAACGGCGCAGACGGGAGAGGAATCGGGCCACCAGAGCAACTCCGGCGGCCCGCGGAAGGCGGCGGCGGCGCGGGTCGCCGGCGCGGCGGCGCCAGCGACCGGAGGCGGCGGCGGCGAACCGCCGGACCGCGTCCGCGGTCCGGCCACCCAACACGCGGCCCGCGCGGGCCGCGTTCCTCCAAGCCGCGGGTCAAACCCGCGGTGGTTTTCTTCGGCCGCTCGGCCGAAGCCGAGCCGGCCGGTCCGGTCGGCCGGGCCGGACCCGGCCTAGCCGGGTCGGGCCGGGGCGGGTCGACCCGGTTCGGGTCGACCCGGTTCGGCCGACCCAGGGGTGGTTCGGGTCGGGTCGCCCCGGGCCCAGAACCCCCGTTTCGGGCACTCTTCGGCCTTTTGCCCGTATCATGGCCCTGGGACCTCCGATTGACGAACCGTTAGCGGCTACGCGATCCTTGGATCGATACGGTCATTTCGGTATATTACACTCAAGGTTTCGGAAGACTTTGGGTTCGGCCGGGTTGGTTCGTACACGAAACCAACCGGGCCCTCGGAGCGGAAACGCTCATAACTTGAGCTACGGACGTCCGATCGACGTACCGTCAGCTGTGGTAGTTTCCTCTAAGTGAGACAGAACCTTTGGCATACTCCAACCGAGGATCGGACACAGGCGGAGTACGGTCGGGTTGGTTTTTCCCTAAAAACCAACCGGGCCCCTGGGACGAAAATGCCAATAACTCTCAGACCGGGCGTCTGATTGACGCGCCGTCTGTTGCGTTGAGATCATGTTGTCGATACGGAACTTTTGGATACATCAACTTTGGACTACGTGTCAGTTGATGTATCAGCCTCTCGGCTCGTGGAGCGGACCCTCCTAAACGAGCTCGCTGTGTGCGGGAACCCTAGCGCTGGCTGTGACTTCGACGACAGAGCAGAGATCCTCTGTGGACTGCGACGACGACAGAGCAGAGATCCTTCGTGGACTGCGGCGACGACTGTGCAAAGATCCTCAGTGGACTGCGTCGACTACTGCACTCAGCGATCCTACGTGGATCAGTGCTACAGGTTCTGTGTGGGCCCGATCCTGTGTGGGTCCTTACTACCGGTTCTGTGTGAGCCACTGCCTACAGGTTCTGTGTGAGCCCGATCCTGTGTGGGTCTTTTGCGGGGGTTAGTACCTATCGATCATTCGTGGGTCTGACGACTTAGATGGATCAGTGATCATCTTTGACGTCATCTGAAAAAGTATACCTGGTTGAGATGAATCTTATGTTACTCTCCTTTGTGGATTCTGTTGAACTATCCTATGTGGATTTACTATTTACTGTTTACTCTCCTTTGTGGATTTGAGTCTTGCTTTCCTGTGTGGATTGAGTTGTTCTTGAGCTCGTGAGCAGAGCTAGAATTGGGGACTTAGGTATATGTATGGGCATATACCTAAGTCAAGTCAGATGTTACTTCGTGATTGCACCTTCCTTTTGTGCTATATCCTTTGTGGATTTCGGGAGACCTTCGGGGGTCTCGGGGTCCTTACTGAGTAGCTTATACTCACCCCTGCACGGGCTATGCCCGCACCTTGTTGTGTTGGATGCAGACGACGGACAGCGCTGATCACGGTTGGGGCGTGGAGCAGGATGGTACCTGGAGGTGGACCACTGGGCGGGACGTGCTCGGAGCGGACGTGGGACCCGAAGATCCTGGAGGCTATCTGTACCCACCCTTCAGGTGGGATTTCCAGTGGACGACACGAGGCCGCCGTCTTTTCTTCAGTTGCTGTTATTTACCTTTCAGTTGTACTTTCAGTTGGGCTTGTATTCCAGCCCCCTTTACTTTTCTGCACTTGGTAGTTACTTTCCGCTTGCTGACTCTGTGGTGGTTGTTACTTATAAAGGCCATGCCTTCCCTGTTTACCGGGATTTTACGCCTTGGTGCTAGTCGCCAGCCCCTGGCCTATGGAAGGCGGGCTTGGGGTAGTCACGGAACGGGCCCCGAGGTCAGGTCGTGACAAATTGGTATCAGAGGTGGTCGGTTCTACCGCAGACTCTGATCGTCTTTTCTTTCTATATGAAGCAATAGTGTTTAGTGTATTGAGTGTGGTTATCATTTCAGGGAGCCCAGTGTTGGTGCGGCGGCCGACGTATCCGTACACCAGGACCCTGACTCCTGATTTCCGACTTAATGCATGAAAACATTGATTGCGTGTGTGTTTCAAGTTTTCTTTGTGATTACTTGTGTCAGCTCACCGGGTATACTGATCTGCTTCATGAAAGTCTCAAGTTTTCCTTGTGATTACTTGTGCCAGCTCACCAGGTATACTGTTCTTACTGTGGTGCTCTTGTTCTCCTTTTCAGGATGGCCCCGCGACGACAGCCAGCTAGGGTTCCGAGTGTAGGGCGCGACGGCAGCCCACCGAGCGACGAGGCCTCGGTGCAGGGCCCTTTGCCAGCAGTGGCACCGGCGGTAGCTTTACCCGCCGAGCCACCGATGCTACCAGTACCAGACGCTGACGATGCACGTCGCCTCAGGGCACTGCATGAGTTTCAGAGACAGCGACCGCCCAGGTTTCGCGGTGAGGCGGACCCCCAGGCCGCTGAGGACTGGCTAGAGGCGGTGGTACGGAATTTTAGGCTAGTTAGGACACCAGCGGATCTCATGGTGATTCTCGCGGCGAGCCTCCTGCAGGCGGCGGCAGGACGGCGGTGGAGCTTGATGCTCCAGGTTCACGATGAGGCATCCTTGCTCTGGACGGACTTCGAGAGCCTCTTCCGCTCTGAGTTCGTCCCGGCCACCCTCCGAGCGGTACACATCTAGGAGCTTCTCCAGCTGCGCCAGGGAAGCATGACGGTCGCTCAGTACGCGGCGAGGTTCACTGACCTATCTCGCTACTCGACCGACATGGTACGGGACCCCTTCTTCCGGGCCCGGACCTTCGAGCAGGGCTTGCGGCAGGAGATTCGGGCGTCGCTGATCTCCCTCAGCATTCCGACCCAGGCGGGAGTGCTGGAGCGAGCCCTCCTGATCGAGAGCTTCCTAGAAGAGCCTTCTTGTGCGGCGAGACCTAGCGCAGGGCGGCAGGTAGCTGAGTCTTCGGCAGCAGGTAGCCGACGGATGACTCTCAGGTCCAGGCAGACCAGACCCCCATGCAGACGGCCTCAGGACACCGGCTCAGCAGTGCGGGGCACACAGCGGAGTGCCAACCTTCCGAGAGGCAGGCAGTGCTACTCCTGCAGCGGTCAGGGTCACATGGCTCGTGACTGCCCGACTCGCCGATCAGAGGAGCAGCAGACGGTGGAGGGGCCACCCAGGCAGAGGCAGAGGGTCGACCGTGGCGGTCCGCAGGGAGGAGGCGGACGAGGCAGAGGAGCTGGCCGAGCAGCGGGTGGTGGGCGACGCTTCCAGGCTCTACCCCCACCACCACCAGGAGTGCCACCTCGACCACAGGGAGCTGGCGGGCAGGGACAGGCCCAGCTCCAGGCAGTGGAGGCCTACAACCCCGACATGCCAGAGATGATTCGAGGTACGATCTGTGTCTATTCCACCCTTGCTGCAGTACTTATAGACACAGGAGCGAGTCACTCATTCATAGCCTCTGCCCTTGTTCGGAGCTCGGAGATTCCGACTAAGCCGTTGGCTCGATCCTTACAGCTAGAGACTCCTACGGGAGCAGACTCGACGATTACGCACTGGTGCCGGCAGTGTGAGCTTACTCTAGGAGGCGAGAGCTTCGGCTGGGATCTCCTTGTAGCGGCGTCGAGGCCTTACGACGTCATCTTGGGCATGGATTGACTATCCACGGTTCATGCCCAGATCGACTGTTTTAGGCGCAAGGTGCGATGTGTTCGTACCGACGGGAGCGGTTTTATCTTCACCGGCGAGAAGGGAACCTTTAGAGCACAGGATGGACTTCCGCGGAGGAGAGTGCAGCCCATCTCTCATCAGTTGGCTAGCCTCATCCTAGGAGCAGTGGACGTGCGGAGTCCAGTTTTTCCTGCAGTGGTGGACCAGTACGTGGACGTCTTTCCCGACGACGTTCCAGGGCTACCTCCTCGTAGAGAGGTAGACTTTTACATCGACTTGTACCCCGGGAAAACCCTGATATCTACTCCAGCATATCGGTTGGCCCCCGCCGAGCTTCGAGAGCTGCGGGTACAGTTGGAGGACTTGCAGAGCAAGGGGTTTATCCGACCCAGTGTTTCACCCTAGGCTTCCCCGATATTGTTCGCCAAGAAGGCGGACGGGAGCTTGCGACTGTGTGTCGACTATCGTCGCCTGAACCAGGTGATAGTGAGGAACAAGTATCCGCTGCCACGGATTGATGACCTCTTCGATCAGCTCAAGGGAGCGCGGTGGTTCTCGAAGATAGACCTCCGGTCAGGCTATCATCAGCTCAGAGTTCGAGACGAGGACGTGCAGAAGACGGCCTTCAGGTGTCGGTATGGCCATTATGAGTTCTTGGTTATGCCGTTCGGCGTAACCAATGCTCCAGCAGTGTTCATGAGCCTCATGAACAGGATCTTCCAGCCATACCTCGACCGATTTTTCGTGGACTTCATTGACGACATTTTGGTATACTCGACGACTGAGGAGGAGCATGCCTACCACCTGCGAGTTGTGCTAGACACACTCCGAGAGCACCAGCTTTATGGAAAGCTCTCAAAGTTCCAGTTTTGGTTACGTGAGGTCCACTTCTTGGGGCACGTCATCTCTGAGGCGGGAGTTGTAGTGGATCCCGCGAAGATCGAGGCAGTTCTAGCTTGGGAGCCACCTAGGAGCGTGACGGAGGTGCGGAGCTTCTTGGGCCTAGCCGGATACTATCAGAGATTTGTTCCAGACTTCTCCAGAGTTGCGGCACCACTTTCAGCCTTGACAAAGAAGGGGAAACCCTTTGTGTGGTCAGACAGATGTCAGCAGAGCTTCCAGGAGCTGAGACAGAGATTGACCAGCGCACCTATCTTGAGGTTGCCTGAGGAGGGAGTTGGATACGTAGTTTATTGCGATGCATCAGGGACTGGACTCGGGTGCGTCCTGATGCAGGAGCGGGCCGTGATCGCCTACGGATCACGTCAGTTGAGGCCGCATGAGCAGAACTACGCCACTCATGACCTGGAGTTAGCAGCAGTGGTCTTCGCTTTGAAGACTTGGCGGCACTATCTGATGGGCGAGCGCTTCACAGTCTTTTCTGACCACCAGAGTCTCAGGTATATCTTCTCTCAGAAGGACCTGAACCTGAGACAGCGGAGATGGCTTGAGTTCCTCCAGGACTATGACTTTGAGATAGTCTATACTCCTGTGAAGGGGAACGTGGTAGCCGATGCCCTCAGTAGGAGGACGGGCATTCAGCTACTTGAGGAGGCGACGGAGCAGCTAGCCTCCTTACAGATATCCTTCATGGATAGAGACGGAGCAGCCTTTCTTCAGTCTCTCACAGTCTCTCCTCCACTTCTACAGCGGGTCAGAGAGGCTCAGCGTGGGGACGCTGACTGTGAGACCCGGCGTGCACTGATATCCTCAGGTCAGGCGCCTGATGGTTTCTCCCTTGGAGCAGAGCACGACATCCTTTTCAGAGGACGTACCTTCGTACCAGTCGCTTTACGAGAGGAGGTGCTGAAAGAGTTTCACACTTCTCCCTTGGCGGTGCATCCCGGAGTGGCGAAGATGTACCAGGATCTCAGACGACAGTACTGGTGGCCGGGCATGAAGAAAGCTGTGGCAGAGTTCGTTTCACGATGCCTCACCTGCCAGCAGGTGAAGGCAGAGCATCAGGTACCAGCAGGCTTGGTACAGCCCTTGGAGGTCCCAGAGTGGAAGTGGGACGGTATATCTATGGACTTCGTGACTGGACTTCCACGCACTTCCAGAGGTCACGACTCCATTTGGGTGATTGTCGACCGACTCACCAAGTCGGCACACTTCTTACCCATCAGCGAGCAGGGCTCAGTGGAGAGCTTGGGACGTCTTTACATCCAGGAGATCGTACGGCTTCACGGTGTGCCATCGTCTATCGTCTCCGATCGAGATGCTCGTTTCACTTCCCGGCCTTGGAAGGGGTTGCAGGAGGCGTTCGGGACGCGGCTCCATCTGAGCACAGCCTTCCACCCTCAGACGGATGGTCAGACGGAGAGGACCATACAGACACTCGAGGACATGCTCCGTGCATGTGTTCTCGACTTTGGTCGCAGCTGGGAGGACCACCTACCCTTGGTGGAGTTCGCGTACAACAACAGCTACCACTCCACCATCAGGATGGCACCATACGAGGCGTTGTACGACAGACCCTGCAGATCACCGTTGTGCTGGACAGACCCTGGGGAGTCAGCACTCGAGGGACCAGAGATGGTCCGAGCCACGACAGAGAAGGTCCAGATCATCCAGGAGAGGATGAGGACAGCTCAGAGCCGGCAGAAGTCATATGCTGACAGGAGGCGGAGGCCACTAGAGTTCGAGGATGGCGACCACGTCTTTTTGCGTGTCTCACCTCGACGTGGTTTACGGAGATTTGGCCGAGGCGGCAAGTTGTCTCCACGCTTCATCGGGCCTTTCCAGGTCCTCAGCAGGATAGGAGAGGTGGCTTATCGCCTGGCTCTACCACCTCAGTTGCACCGGGTGCGCGACGTCTTCCACGTGTCTCAGCTGAGGAGATACGTGCACGACCCGACGCACATCATCGACTTTGGGGAGCTTGATGTGGACGATGGGGCGACTTTTGCGGAGGTCCCAGTGGAGATCGAGGATCGACAGGAGTAGTTCCTACGTGGGCGATCGATTCCTCTTGTGCGCGTCAGATGGCAGCACGGGAACCTCCAGATGAGCACTTGGAAGCGGGAGGCTCAGATGCGTGCTCAGTACCCCCATTTTTTCCCCTATTTTTTGATGTATCTTTACGGGGACGTAAAGCCCTGAGGTGGGAGTAATGTAAAGACCCGCAAATTTCAAGGAAATTTTTTTCTTAATTTTCATTGGAATTTTACAAGAGCGCAGCTTCAGACGACACCTGATTCTGAGGCCCGGTGTGCCCGGAATCAATTTCCAAAGTTTGGCTCGGGTACGTTCAGTGAACGGACGAGCGGGTTTTTCTATCATTTGAACCGGTGCCCGGAATCGAATTCTGAGGGCACCGATGAAATCGCAGCGCCGGTATTTTCTTAGAAACGCCTCTTCCGGAGTTGCGTTTGCTCAACCGTGGTTTTTAAAATTTTGGGCTTTAAGTCGGAAATAAAATAAAGGTTGTGCGACAACTTTATTTTATTTCACTTAAGCCGCTTGGAAGTCACTTGAAAGCCACTTGAGCTGAGTTAAAGCGGATAGGGTGCTATCCGGAAATATCCTACCCTCTTGGTAGGATATTTGTGCGGTGGGGCCAGCACGAGCTCCGCCGTTTCTTTCGCTAAGTAACATGCCCGCGAAAACCCGTCAAAGTAACTGAAAAGTCAACCGACGCGTTTTCTTAAATTCTTAACAGACCATTTAATTGGGCGGTTTATTTCGTGAATTGAATGGGCTGTTTCATTCGTTGAATTAATTCAACGAATTTAATGGGTCGTTACTTACGCGTTTGCGTTCGTTGGCAAATTAATAAAATAGACAAACTTGTCTATTTTGGAGGATTGCTATCGTTGTGCGAATTCTCTGAGCCTCCACCCTCCCCGCGAAGAACGCGGAGAACGCGAAGAACGCGAAGAACGCGAAGAACGCCGGCGACCGGAATTCGACGACGCACACCGTGATCTGCGACGTCGACGAGCTCTACCCGCGACGTTTTTCGGCGACGCCTCTTCTTCCGCGGCCGATCCTCGTTCGGCAACTAAGGTGAGAAACGGATCGTTTAATTCTCCATTTTTAATTTCAATGACAACGGATTTAATTAATTAAATCCGTTTGTTCTAGATCCGGAGATCGTCGGCGCGACGTTTTTCCCGCGGTGCGACGAACGTCTCTTCCGCGACGACGCGACGATCCCCTCCTTCCGCGACGAGCGATTCCGCGACGACCTCACGTCCGACGGCGACAGCTGCGAGGTAGGGAATGTTTGGAATATTTTATTTCCCGTGTTTATTCTTTTTAATTAAAGAACCAAACTTGAACAATTTTATTTTTGGATAAAATTGTGGCTGCCTTAATCCCTCCCGATGATTTTATGACTAACGCGGAGGGTGCGGATCTAACGAACAAGACCCGGCAACCCTCCGCCGATCTTTTTGTTGTGCGGATTTGGTGGACGACGACGAACCGTGCGGCAGGGGTGATCCGTTGATCCCGCAGTGAAGATCGGCCCCCGGGAGGAGCAACGGCGCAGACGGGAGAGGAATCGGGCCACCGGAGCAACTCCGGCGACCGGAGGCGGCGGCGGCGAACCGCCGGACCGCGTCCGTGGTCCGGCCACCCAACACGCGGCCCGCGCGGGCCGCGTTCCTCCAAGCCGCGGGTCAAACCCGCGGTGGTTTTCTTCGGCCGCTCGGCCGAAGCCGAGCCGGCCGGTCCGGTCGGCCGGGCCGCGCCAAGGCCGGACCGGACCCGGCCCAGCCGGGTCGGGCCGGGTCGGGTCGACCCGGTTCAGCCGACCCAGGGGTGGTTCGGGTCGGGTCGCCCCGGGCCCAGAACCCCCGTTTCGGGCCCTCTTTGGTCTTTTGCCCGTATCTTGGCCCTGGGACCTCCGATTGACGAACCGTCAGCGGCTACGCGATCCTTGGATCGATACGGTCGTTTCGGTATATTACACTCAAGGTTTTGGAAGACTTTGGGTTCGGCCGGGTTGGTTCGTACACGAAACCAACCGGGCCCTCGGAGCGGAAACGCTCATAACTTGAGCTACGGACGTCCGATCGACGTACCGTCAGCTGTGGTAGTTTCCTATAAGTGAGACGGAACCATTGGAATACTCCGCCCGAGGATCGGACACAGGCGGAGTACGGTCGGGTTGGTTTTTTCCTAAAAACCAACCGGGTCCCTGGGACGAAAATGCCAATAACTCTCAGACCGGGCGTCTGATTGACGCGCCGTCTGTTGCGTTGAGATCATGTTGTCGATACGGAACTTTTGGATACATCAACTTCGGACTACGTGTCAGTTGATGTATCAGCCTCTCGGCTCGTGGAGCGGACCCTCCTAAATGAGCTCGCTGTGTGCGGGAACCCTAGCGCTGGTTGTGACTTCGACGACAGAGCAGAGATCCTCCGTGGACTGCGACGACGACAGAGCAGAGATCCTTCGTGGACTGCGGCGACGACTGTGCAAAGATCCTCAGTGGACTGCGTCGACTACTGCACTCAGCGATCCTACGTGGATCAGTGCTACAGGTCCTGTGTGGGCCCGATCCTGTGTGGGTCCTTACTACCGGTTCTGTGTGAGCCACTGCCTACAGGTTCTGTGTGAGCCCGATCCTATGTGGGTCTTTTGCGGGGGTTAGTACCTATCGATCCTTCGTGGGTCCGACGACTTAGATGGATCAGTGATCATCTTTGACGTCATCTGAAAAAGTATACCTGGTTGAGCTGAATCTTATGTTACTCTCCTTTGTGGATTGTGTTGAACTATCCTATGTGGATTTACTATTTACTGTTTACTCCCCTTTGTGGATTTGAGTCTTGCTTTCCTGTGTGGATTGAGTTGTTCTTGAGCTCGTGAGCAGAGCTAGAATTGGGGACTTAGGTATATGTATGGGCATATACCTAAGTCTAGTCAGATGTTACTTCGTGATTGCACCTTCCTTTTGTGCTATATCCTTTGTGGATTTCGGGAGACCTTCGGGGGTCTCGGGGTCCTTACTGAGTAGCTTATACTCACCCCTGCACGGGCTATGCCCGCACCTTGTTGTGTTGGATGCAGACGACGGACAGCGCTGATCACGGTTGGGGCGTGGAGCAGGACGGTACCTGGAGGTGGACCACTGGGCGGGACGTGCTCGGAGCGGACGTGGGACCCGAAGATCCTGGAGGCTATCTGTACCCACCCTTCAGGTGGGATTGCCAGTGGACGACACGAGGCCGCCGTCTTTTCTTCAGTTGCTGTTCTTTACCATTCAGTTGTACTTTCAGTTGGGCTTGTATTCCGGCCCCCTTTACTTTTCTGCACTTGGTAGTTACTTTCCGCTTGCTGACTCTGTGGTGGTTGTTACTTATAAAGGCAATGCCTTCCCTGTTTACCGGGATTTTACGCCTTGGTGCTAGTCGCCAGCCCCTGGCCTATGGAAGGCGGGCTTGGGGTAGTCACGGCACGGGCCCCGAGGTCGGGTCGTGACAGTGAACTCACAAATGAACTATCCAATGATTTTCTTTGGTTTACTTTCTTTCAAAAAGATCCTGGGAATTTTGTATATAAGGGAACATTGTCTTATTAAATATACATATTAATATGATCTTACAAAGATACTGAGAAAATGTTATTAATGAATTATATTTTAATAAATGTCATTAATATCCTTGCAGAATATCCACTAGATAATTATTCTATTTAAGGGGAATTAAAAGATGATTTTATTATCCATAATATGGCATACACTAATGAAAATGAAGGAGGTGTGCATACCCAAAATTAAAGGCATACCCATAATCTCGGTATACCCTCAAGTTACCAAACCCACCACTCTGAAAGCCATCTAACAAAGGGAACGTTAAAAGTCAGATCACATCTTATTTTTCCACTAGAGATGGTAAATATATTTCATGCGAAGAAAGATTTTCAGATAAATAAAAGGAGATGAAAGTGTTTAAAATACTCATTATAGAGTTACTTTGATGAAAACCTTCTGGTGGTCATACTCCCCTGGATGATCCTCAACATACACATCCTTTCAAAAATACCTATCAGTGTGTATTTTTCGTAACTACATATGATAATAATGGATTAACTCCATTTGGTACATAGGCAAGGAAGGATAAAACATCTTTTTATAGGCTTTTACCAATGGTTTATCTAGTAAAAACACCAGCACCACCACCACAATAGGTTTTTCAGGTCGTTCCACTAGTTCATGCAACAACTATTGTACCTGTATAGGTACCAGGTCATCCGTATATTACACAAATTCATATGAAAACAATTGAGGTATTAACAAATTTTTGGAAGCTATGGAAGGAAGGTGTGTACCAGTAAAGGTGGAAAAGATATCTTACCTTGAATGGGTGGATCCAATCCCTCCCCCATAAAACATTTTTAATACACATTCCCAATCATTAATGGTTTGGGAGGTCCGTACCAACACATAATGAATTTTTCTTCTCATTGTGATACCATGATGGGGAATTCACAATAACAAGAAGTTGTAAAGCTCATTTTCTATGTGAAATCATTACAGGGAACAGTTTTTGTCTAGTATACATGTTTGAAATCTCGATCAATTACTAGATGGGAAGATCTTCGTCAAAAATTCCTTCTTCAATTCAGCTCAACATTGCTGAAGATAATAGATTTTTATCATAAAAATTGAAAAAAGGAAAATGAAATAGTATCAAATTTCAATTAAAAGTGGAAAGGATTAACATATTCTATAAATCTAGGAATCCCTAATAAATTTTTTCTTCTAATTTGTGTGGAAAATATCTATGATGAGTTACGCACACCTCTAATCAATGTGAAATAAACATGAGGATTTTGAGAACATTATTCAATCACCCAATAGGTGGAGGATTCCATTATGGAAACTAAAGACAAATCTTAGGAAATTTCATCATATCTTGGAGCATAACATGGAAAGAAAGGGCTAATTTATTCACACTCAGACAAGAACATGTACCTGATCCCACTTCAAAAACCTTCATTATATCGAAGGGATAAACATCCTCAGTGTCAGCAGAAATGACCACCTGATCAAGTTGATAAAAAATATCAAAGGAAAACATAGTTTCAAAACTTGAAGAACAATGTTTATTCTTTAAATAATGAAAAGGCTATGGGTTCCTTCATCTCAACTTTGGAATACACTATGGTTCAGTTGCTAAGGCCAAATAATCCGAACAAATAAGGAAATAAATATCTCATGAACTATTTCCTCTCTCACCAAATATTGGGACATACCATTCAAGAGTGTTTTGTTTTTAAAGACATCATTCAAAAAATGGTATACTATGGACAAGTGAAACTAAAAAATTCATCATCCCATGTAGCACATGTTAATGCTACTGACCCAGAGAAAAAATGAGAGTTGTAGGAAGTCAAAAACCAAAATGTGCAGAAGTATAATGACTAGATGATTAGGAAAAATATAAATCAAACTCATGCCACTATATGAACACAGTTGAAACAATCAATTGTGTCTTCTTCCACTTATACCATAAAAAACCACTTTCATCAAAAGATTAGTCCTCAAATGGTCATTCCTCAATGAAGTAATGTGATCATAAGAACAATTACAATTCAAAAGAAGACAAGCTCTTGACAAGGATAGAGTTGTCCTTGACTCTGAAAGATTTCATGATATATGTTTCAAAATCATGGGAACTACCTCGCCAGATGGAACAACCAGAACTGACCCGTCATGTAGAATGTTAATAAGATGAAGATTTGATCTTCGGTTCCATCAATGTTATCCACTTAATAAATCCCAGTGAAAATGAAGATTTTTGTTTTTATGATTCTAAATTACCTACACCTAACTAGGTATCTAGAGAAAGAATTTTAGTTCGAGGATATAGGGGAAGATGTTGGTATGCTAGAAGTCACTATTTTAACTCTACCCCTTCTTGATCATTATAAGAAGTAAAAACTCATGGGGAGATACCTTTAGCTGGCTCAAGAAGAACAAGGACATTATCCTGCAATGACCAGATAGGTCTTGATAAGATTATTTTGGGGGAACGATTAGAGGTTACACCATCATTCTCCCAACAAGTTTATATACCTAGTTAGCATAATCTACCAAAATCAAAAGTATTTCCACCTCCTGCTCTATACAAGGTATATCTACATTAGTAGCATCAACAACCAAGAAACCTGCAAAACTGCATCTCAATGCTGTGAAACCGAAACCATTAGACCAAATGTATGATTTTGTGAAGTATATATCCCAAGTACCATCCATTTTTTCATTCTTGGATTCCTTGAATCGATGAAAAGATATTAAAGAATCACTTATTGAGGGTTTTTGAAGTCCTAATGTGTTTGAAACTACAATTTCTATTTCTAATGTTTAATGTATAGCTATTTATCTGGCAGAATTTCATGTAGTTATATCTTTTATAGATGAAAATGAAGATGATATTGTACATGGACATATTAGACCCTTTACTCTATCTGGTAGGGTTAATGAGATAAGCATCCGATGAGCCTTCATAAATTATGGCTCAGAAGTCAACCTCATTCCTATCCATACACTTAATCTATTGGTCCTAACTAAATATAACACATCTCCTTCCACTTTAATGTTGTCAGGTTATGAAAAGAATGATATAGTACCTCTAGGCAAGATTACACTCAGAACTCTATTTAGAGATCTTGTGACTAAAACAGATTTTATGGTTGTATTTCAGGATACAACCTTTAACATTCTACTTGGAAGGCCTTCACTAAATCAACATGAGGCCATTCCTTCATCTTACCACCAATGACTCACGTACTATTTTGATGGTATAATCAGAACATTTTATGGTGACAAGGCTCCAATAAAAACATATCAATATCAATATATTGAGGTAGAATTATACCACAGAAAGAGAACAAGTTACGTGGAAAATAGGTAACAAGAATCAATGATCTTGATGGAATCTAAAAGATCCCAGCAAACCCATTAAATTTTTTTAGTCTAGAGTATGAGTTTCGTTTCAATAAAATTGAAAGGATAAACCCAAATTCAAGAACTCATCTAGTTACTTCTATAATGTCAATTTCAGTAATCGATCCTAATAGCATGGAAGAAATTTTTTATTTTCCAAGAAGTGGTGAGTGTCTAAATGGAGATGTCCTTATTTCATTCAATAAACTACAGAAAGCCTTTTCTTCCTCAATCAGGATAGAAGAAGTTTTCACTGTAACGAAGGAAGAAAAATATGTGGATTCCCAACCCATCATCTCATATTTAATAATATATGAAGACCCTTAATCATCAGTAGGGTAAAATGGGTTCCACTTCTTTATTATGTTCAAATATTGACTCCTCCCCTAGCTTTGAATTATTCTCTTCATCACCTACTATGATAGAAGAAATAGAAGAAGTGAAATATAAAGAAGATGAAGAAGAGGATCTTAGGGATGCTCCTCCATCATTTGAGGAATGTGTCTCCACCACCATGGATGATCTTGTAGAAATAAGTTTTATTACAAATGAAGATCCATTCCTCACTCTAATTAGTGTGTTCATGACTTTTATAGAGCTAGATATGTAAACGTCACTTTTAATGACACATTGAAATATGTTTTATTGTAAATATATGAAAATTATAGGCCTTAATATTGATTTACCCACACATCACTTGAGTTTTCTTGAAGAGCATTGAGGATTCAAGTAGTCAGCAAGAAGAACACACCCTATTCATGCCTCTAAAATTGAAGATGATGTTGAAAAAATTATTATTGATAATGTTGATAGGGATGTTCAATATCCCAAATCGTTGGTCAAAATTATCAAAATGAAAAAGTAGAATGGAAAAATCAGAGTGTTCATTGATTTCAGAGATATTAATCGGTATTTTACCAAATATGAATTTCTAGTTCCATTCATAGAGCTTTTAATTTATGAAACTTCTAGATATGAAGCTATTTCTTTCATGGATGGTTACTCTGGGTATAGTCAAATCCGAATGGTCATGGAGGATAAAGAATCTATAGCCTTTCGAGCCCCTCAAGGTGTGTTTTTTATTAGTTTACTCCCTTTCTCTTAAAGAATGTAGGTGCAACGTATCAATATACCATGCGCCATATCATCAAACCCTTATTTGAAAAAATTTTAGAATGTTATGTGGCTGATCTGGTAGTCAAATCCAGTCAAATTTACGATCACCCGTCAAATTTATAGATCATATTCAATAAAATCCGGCAACATAGTTTGAAGATGAATCCCTTGAAATGTGCATTTGGGGTAACCTTAGGAAAATTCTTCATCTACGGTGTATTCCATCATGGGATCAAAGTTGATCCTGAAAAGTGAAAATAAATCCTTGGAATGTCAAATCCTCTAAATTTGAAAGAATTAAGAGGACATCAAGGAAACTTAGCCTATATTTGGTGATTTATCACCATTTTGGTTGGATAGTGTTCACCCTTCACCAGATTAATGATGATGGCAGTCAACTATCAATAGAATGATGATTGGAAAGAGGCATTTGATTCCCTCAAGGAATATCTTTTCAGTATACTGGTATTAATGCCACATTTTGAAGGAAATCCACGAATTCTCTATGTGACATCATTGGAGTGATTAGTGGGTGCCTTCCATTCCCAAATGAATGATGGTGGGAATTAAAATAGCCTTTACTATCTCAGTTGAACTATGAATGCAATAGAGACACACTATTCAAGAATCAAAAAGTGCTTCCTGGAATTAAAATTTTCTGTAAAGAAATTGAGGCACTACCTGCAACATCATTAGGTCCAACCGGTATCTCGCAATAACCCACTCAAATTTATCCTAAGTCATCCTATGCTTACAAGGATTTTTTCACAATGCACAGATATTTTTTAATAATTTTATATCCAGTTTTTTCCTCAGAAATAAATAAAAGGCCAAGCATTGGAATAATTTCTTACTCAACATCCATCTACAGAAAATACATCATTTAATAATGAACTTCCAAATGAAGAAGTATTCTCTATTAAATATAATCCCCAAATGTGGGAAATATACATTGATGGTGCCTCTAGAAGTTTAAAGTGTATGATAAATGAAAGCACTAAACTCAACAATGTTGATTTAGGAATTGTAATTTTCTCCCCAGAAAAAGGAGTGTTTCCATATTACTTCATATTGTCAGAAGGTGGTACTAGTAATGTGGTTGAATATCAAGCTTCATCATAGGCCTGTAATTAGTTCTCTAGGTACAAGTTAACCACCAGAAATTGAAAAGTTATTCAGAGTTAGTAATCAAAAAAATCATAAGTGAATATTATATTAGAAAAGAAAGGTTAATCCCTTTGTGTGATTACGTTGGAGTGTTAATGGATGAATTTACCTCTGATCCAACATTTTCCTGTGTCCCACGATCAAAAAATGCCCAAGTTGATGCATTGGATAATGAATACATAGCCCTAGCATATCTAATTTGGGAAAAAACAATCATTAGTATTTCCCATCATTCTATGGTTTCACCTTTTGTTCAAACTAGATTATAGAAAATTAATTAAACTATCCTGATTTCTAAGCCATAAGTTCAAACCTCGGGAAGGATGAAACCCATCATGGAGTACCTTCAAAATGTAGTACTTTGACTAGATAGGGATGAAAAGTAACATATTCAATGATGATTTGACAATTTTACACTTTATTATAGTCTAGTTCACTAGAAGATCCTCTACAAACGAGGCATTGATGGAATACTCTTCATGAGTATTGACCAAGAAGAAACTGCAGCAGTCATGGAAGAAGTACATGTAGAAGCTTGTGGTGATCAGTAGTCTGGGAATAGGCTTTCAGATCAAGTCTGATATCTTTGATACTTTTCACCTTCAATGAGGCCTGATTACATAGATTTTACCAATAAATATCATTCTTTACAAGTGCATGCCAACATCATTCATCCACCCCAAGAGTTTTTTACATACATCTAAATACTCATGGAGATTTTCCACATGGGGAGTATATATAGTAGGACCTTATCATCCAGCTATGGCTAAGAAGTTCAATTATATTCTTACTACTACTGATTTATTCTCCAAATGGGATGAGGAAATACCTCTCAAATAACTCGGAGCTAAAAGAATTGTTAGATTTTTCAAAACTACCATTATCACTATATTTGGTGTCCCTCAAACTATATGGATGGATAACAGAAACAAATTATATTCTATTGATGTAATGAAGTTATATCAGGACCACAATATCAAATCCAACCATTCATCTCACTATCATGTAGTGGCCAATGGACAGATAGATTATTTGTAAAATAACAAATAATATATACTCCCGATGATGGTGGATAAAGGTAAGAAATATTCGAATGATAAAATTTTGGATGTTTATGGTCTTATCATACTATTACCCGTACATTCACATAGGAAACCCCATATTCATTGGTGTATAGAAAAAAGTAGTTTTTTTCATTGAAATACAATTTCCATTACTTCATGTTATAATATATGATCAGTTATATATAGATGACAATCTTAGAAATGATTTTATGAGCTATAACAATTAGATGAAAATAGATTTCATATTTACATCATTTAAATGTCTATCAGAAATGAATATCACTATATTTTAACGTGAAATTATTTCTCCACTCATTTCTTTAATGTGAATTGGTATTTCTCCTTATGAATCAAATGATACCATGAATGAAACCTCCAAAAATTAGCCAATGTAGGAGGGACATTATTCAATACATAAGGTCTAATAAAGTTGTTCTTATTCACTAATCTCAATAGATGGAGAGCTTTTTACAACTCCAACCAATGTGAGATTCATGATGAAGTACATTGTGTAACTGCACGTCACATAATGTCCTTACGGCTTGACCCTAAACTGCACAACACAAAGTCATAGTTTCAAGACATTAAACTGTAAAACAATGATAATAATCCATACTACACGATGATAAAATGAAAAGTATCTTTGTCCTACTCACACGACATTAAACTATATGACATCATTTTAACTCATTACATAAAATTAAATTATACAATTAACATGTTATATATTTAACATTATGAGCTTCTATATGATATCATCATTGACATCATTGCAACTCTTTAGTAGCACATGAGTTCAATTTCTCCCTATGTCTAAATCAAATCTTTATAGGGTCCTCAATTCAAGAACTATGTGAGTCTTGATTCAAATTTTCAATAAGTTATGTAGAGACTTCTGGATCTGCAATATTCGGCCAAGATGCAACCAAAAATATATTATTTCTATTTTCTCCACCTGTATATAAACCATATCTATACATTGTTATCTTTAATGATATATAGTTTGATCTTCATATCATTTTTTGTTCTATGTTTAAACTGTTTGTCTAGATTGTGTTAAAAACATTCATCTCCTACATCACACTAAATTGATGTGGGAAATGATTGTTTCATGAAATATGTGTGGCTTGATTATCATTTAAATGGGATACATAGATATTCCTAGATCTCCAATCGTGGGCCCATCCAAAATATAAAAAATCACTATATTCCCTTGAATGAATAAAACTTGCATATGTAATGATCAAATAACTATATATGGATTGATTCTTATTCTAGTGAGATATGTAGAGAAAAATTGGCCTTATCTCTTAGTCTTAGTCACTGGATACGTTTTTACCTCTCTTCCACATATAATTAAAAATTTATGTGGGAGTCTTCATTTTTGGGTTCTCTCCTTAGAGAGCCCACCAAGGAAACATGAAATGTTCCCCTCATACATATGAGTCAGATCAATGTAAGTGACTTCAAACTCACGGTAAATATTGATTCAAATATTTCTCATGTGCATTGAGAATTTCCCTCTTTCTTATTTCACACTCTTAATACTTAATATTTTCATATTTTAATAATCTTTCTTATGGTTTTTAGTGGTAGAATGTTTGATATCTGAGAACAATTTCTTCATTACTATGTAGTATGTTCCCCTCAGTGGCTTGAAATAAGTTACCTACATAAAATTACATTCAGTCAAATGATTCCACTATTTGTCTAGGCCACACATTCCCCAGTTGGCCCTGCATAATACAACCCCCATAAGGGGTTTTTCAAATAATGGTAACTTCTTTCATGGATAAAGTGTCTTCTTTCCCATCAAAAATTTATGATAATATAAAAGAATATTTATTTCTAAAGCATTCATCCATGTATATTTGTCCCACATCCTTTCTCTCAATCTAAAAGTCTTCAAGACCATGGTTTACACATTTTCTTATCCATGTGTTCAATGAAATATCAAATAACCTTGGATCATTTGACCAACTATCATCTACTATTTCCATTTTTTTCCTATACATATGACCTATAACTACATAAACCATACTTCCTACATTTGGGATAAACCATTTTAAAAATCCTATTTTTCCGATTCATTGGAAATCTTTATTGAAAATTCTCTCTCAGAGTTCTTGTACATTTATCCATAAAAAACTCTATGATATGAAATATCTAAATCTCTATAAAAATTCTTCAGCTTTTATAAATAGATTGTAAAACATTTGAGAGATATTTTTTCTAACTATGCAGTATGTTCCCTTAGGAGGCCTTAAATATGTTTCCTACATGAAAAGCCTTTCATTCAAAATATGACACTATTTGGCTATGCAGCATATTCCCGAGTCAGCCCTGCATAATACATTCCCCATAATGGGTTAGTAAATAAATGGAAACATCATTATTATGAAGGACTTAATCTAATTCCTTTTATCCTTGTTCACATACCATTCTTTGGATTCGAAAATTCCCAAATCACAGTTTACAATTGTTCACTTATATGCTTGAACATGGTAGTATGATTTCAAACAAATTATCAAGAAATATATGAGTATCAAAACTTTTTTCGAAGATAAATACGTTAAATTAAATCCACCAAATTTATTCACCGTATGACTTAAAACTATACAGTACAATGCCCTCATTGCATGACTTAAAACTGCACAATATGATATCATAAATCCCCCTTTTTGAAAAATTTTAACCTTTCTACATACACAAAAAAAATTAAGAGTGGTGTTAAAATTTATGACACATGTTGGCACAGATAAAGATTTATTATTTTATTCCCTTCCCTTGAAAAAACCTCCCACTGTGGTCTTGAATCACTCAAATATTATTTTCCCTTTTTTATCAACAGTAAAAATGATAAATCCCAAAGATCCCTTTTTCCTGACAATGTAGTCTGTGCCCTAAGGTGGACATGCAAAAATTTCTTACATAACAGGTCATTTAGTCATGAGATTCCATGGTTTCACTATGTCGCAGATTCATTATTTGGCCCTGAATAATACAACCCCCATAATGGGTTTGTCAAATAATGTTATCTTTATTCTTGGGAGAGACTGCATCTATGACTATAACTGTTTTAGATTTTGCGAGCATAAAAATGATGACTCAAGATTACCCTTGGATGTATTTAAATAATATTTTTACAAATCCATGCCACTTGTCCATGTTTAGGATCTAATTTCAAAATATATGTTCAAATCTATTTGACCTAAACACTAGCCTTTTTAGTCTGGCATTCACGACTCTAAACTGCCAACAACAAGAGATGTGGCACTTGCTAGATTAGAACCCCAAAAAGGGTTCTCTACATAGAAGTCAAGTCTTATCTCTTTAAATGTACATTTTTTATGGTTTTGGTAATATTGATAAAAAAAGTCAAAACATTCAAATTTTGTGGGATTTTTCAATATAAACCATGTAAAAATCATACTATTATCATTAGTCCCATCAGCATAATAAGTAAATTCTAATCACCCTCATTCATATTATTATAATTATGATTATCTGAAATAATGTTGTGATGGTAAAAATCATCATCATCACCTTTTATATTGCAATTACAGAAATAAATAATGATGATATATATTATTGGAGTCAAAATTCACTTCATTTATATGTAAAATTAGAGGTAAATCAAATGAATGGAGCCTTTTTGTTCGGTGTTAAAAGAAACATTCAAATTTATTTCTAATTTCTGGAACATCTTCATGAGCCTTATCGATCGCCTGATGATGTTGTGACAGTTGAGCGACTCCAGCCTCCATGGATTGATGAAGTTCTTTTTTTGTTTGTTGAAATTGAGGTTTTCCCTTCGAACCGGGTTTCTGTAAATAATTGGTTCAATTACTCAAGTTTTTTAGGAATTGCATCTATTTAATGTTGAAGATACATCAACTCCTTCATCGCTTCTTTAATTTGTGGGCCAACATCAATCATCATATTTTTATAATCGTACTCTACCTCAACTACTGTAGTTTGAAAGCTCTCAATATTAATATGATGTTTATCCACTTCAAGTTCATTATATAGCTTCTGTTTCTATTCACATTAGTGAATGTTCTCTTTTATTACATCATAGACTGGTTAATAATTAAATCCACTAATTCCCAATACATAGAATTGTTCTGGGAGATTTCAAAAATGGGACATCAACTGATCCAATGTTTTCTCAATAATTATGTTACATATGTATCCCCATGTATTATTATAATCCATGCATTGATCATATTGAATTTCTATGTCTGAATCTGATTCAGAAACATGGGGTTGAATATACTATGGAAACATATCTTTTAATGATTTTCCTTGTTCTGATTCTCTCAAAATAGTGCATGCATCACCTTCTACTGATTCCTAAGCCAACGCAGATGTTTCACCTTCTGATAAAGTTGTAGGAGTTGATAAGCATAACTGGTGAATCAAGATCATTGTCAGTTTCAAAAAAATGGGAAAAACACACCATGATCTAGATAACTGATAAAATTTAACAAATTATAAGTCAACCTCTTGATTGGAATCTTCCCTAGTGTTCTCAATTTCAACAATTTGAAGAGATGTTTTTTGAGGAGTGGAATTCTCTTGAGTTTTCCCAATTTTCATAATTAAAGGCTTGTCAGTGTCTCTCAATGTGGGGTCCTTACTAAGTATTCTCCAACTTCATTACAATAAAGATAGATTAGAATGCCCCATTCTTTAAGAGACTTTTCAAAATTTTCTGCATTCAAGGCATCATATGTTGAACATTTATGTAAATTATCAAGTAAAAGAAGAACATTTATGTATATAAAATGCAAGAATGTTAACATACATACTATCATTTTTTATGAAAACCCACAAAATCCTTAATGGATCCTGGAATATTAATGATTGGATTAATTTCATCCATCATTTTAGTGTACGCAGCCTAGAATGTTAGAGCATTCTAACCATTTATGGTATCCAGAAAACGTTGGTTTATTCCCAAATTGGCTCTGCTAACATTCATTTCCATCATTTATTCAACTGGTACATCATCATCATATCTTTCCATGTTTGTATCAATACTAGTATCTATTTCAAACTACTTTGGATATTAATTTCATCCTTCAAAAGTAATAGGAATATTTGCATTGATTATTTTGGGGTCCATTGGCAAGGTCAAATTATATGAGATATTTTTAAAATAAAAAAATTTGAAAATAATTTATTATTCAAGAGAAATGTATTTGATATTAATATTGACATTATCTCTCTAAACTGAATCAGGAGTAGATACAAATAAAACTTTTGATTTTTTATCTAGCAAGGTTGTAGATTCATTAATATGAATGAGTGTTTATCCGGAGGATTCCTTCTCTGATCATGAGGGATCACCTCTTAATCCATTGAGAGAGGAGAGAGATGTAGATCCTCATAGAGGAAGAATGTGATTACCAATATTTATCAAGAAATTCATAATGCCGGAGGTTAGTATAAATACTCACTTCTTTGACAAACACTTCAGACTAATCTCATTGATCTCTTTCATTTATCTTCAAAAGATTGAGGAGAAATGGAAATACATCTCTTGGTAGGAGAAACCTGAGTTAATTTCTTAGGATTATATGTCTCCATTACCTATGTCACGATTATTCATCTGGGAGATTGTTCTGGGGAATTATGAGGATCATTTTATGTGTAGATGGGAGAACATGTAGGTATATACCTTGGTGAACCAAAAAACCAATCTGGCGATTTCTTATATGAATTGAAGCTGTAAAATGAAATTTAATCAATATTAATGATATTGAATGGTAAAATCAGAATTGAGTCAAACGAAAAGGAAACTATGTTCTCAGTATTAACATAAATGTCCCATTCCTCCCCAAGGTTAATAATTACCCCTAACTCTATCATTATTTATATCATATGGGATACTCATTTAGAGGATAGGATTTGTTCATAAGTTAAATATATAAAGGTTTATAGCAATGTAATATACTCCCATACTTCATCACTGTTATTATCCAGATGTAAATTAGATGGTTCCTTAATATCACCAACATCCAGTATCTGGAAACCATTTTAGAGGAATTCTCATGCATCAATATGTTCACAGGGCAAGCTCTCCAAAATTTTTTTGGATAAAGGCTGCACATAATTTGATCCTAGTATGATTGGTTGTGGAGAAAATTCAACACCTTATGAATGGTAACCCTCTTCAGGCCTCCTTTTTTCTTCACAAAGGTCAACAGATGGTACAGTAATCTCCTGCTCATGGAGGCAGCTGGATCACTTTGGTGACAAAGGTATTTTCTTCTATCTCCCTAGTTTTCATGGTATACCATCTACTAAGATGTTTTAAAGGATCTTAATATTCGGAAACTATAGAATCGTCTTTGGATTTGGACTTCTTATTATGATTTCCACGCACAATAGTAATTGTGGTCGCCACTTGATATATTCCTTTTGTTGAAGCCCACTGAGGGTTTTAATAATCCCAGGAATTGTTATATAGAGCTTCCAATCCAATTGATACATCTTATAGAGGTAATGTAATTGTTAATTTGGATTTCCCTAAAGCCATTAAAATCCACAATTTTCACAATACCATCGAGTTTTTCTCATTTCGTACATTCATGGGAGGGAAGGTGTTTGATTTTTGAAGACATATAAACATGATAGAAAACCTATAGGGGGACTTAATCCTCACAAAAAAATTCACCATCAATCATAGTCAGTAATACACTATCCCTAAATTCCATAATGTAGTACCTCAGCTCATAAATTTATTGCTTACCATTATCAATAAATGTTCGAGTTGGTGGGTTATCAAAAAGAAATATGTTGAATTCTCTTGATGCATTCAATTCCCTTAACACTATATTAGGTCTCAAGTTATGAGGTAGTGTACCATATAATTTATAAAAAAATGTGGTGAATCGACCATCTAAGACACTAACTAAATTCAATACTGAGTATAGAGAAAGGTGTTCCGCAATCCATCCCCAAAACACTTAAAATGGCTCTGCAAGTCTAAATGGATCCTTCAATTTTTATAAATTGAGTACCAAATAATAAATTCTTTCCAACACATCATTTTTTAATCCAATATTATTCCTATCTACCAATTATGTTGTAATAACAAAAGTCCCTGGCCTTACACCGCCTCCAGACTCAGGGACTAGAAGAAAGTAAATGCTTAGCCACATGGCAAGGAAGCCGGGTAAGAGTATCTTTACATCAATATCATATTTGAATTTATATCCCCTGTTATTATAGTAAACTCCCTCTTATGTAGGCCAATATGTTCCTGAACTGACACGGTTATCTACATAAGGACAAATAGTAGGGAATCTGCATGTGGGACCTTCCTATGTTGTTTATTCTAAAAATGCTTCCATCCTCACTCTAGAATTAATATCTTTCTTCTCATTGAAAATTTATTCATTATTTTGAATAGTTAATGACCCAACAGTGGTGTTCTGGTAACATCACCCCATGTTGTAACCATAGAAATAAACTCTTTATATATTTTCCCAATAATGGGAACCCCACCTATTTGGTATATATTCTATATAAAAATTCCAACCTCACCATGCATCAAGTAGAATATATTCCTCTACGGACTCCACTGAATCAATAATTCAAGAATGATATCATTTTTGTAAACATTGTTTTGTCCCATCCAAATATCATCATAAATATAAACATATAAAATCTATTTCTTGAATTCTACAGAAGTCTGGCGCACCCAAAACACCCACATCCATTCAGTTTTAACACCTCCTCCAAAAAAAAATTAATGTATTCTTTCCAACCATTAGACTGATCTGTTTGAGAAACACCAATGTTTGAGTCATATAAATGTATCATTTCCTCTACAATATGATCTTTCATATCATGAGTATAATCACTATGATGTAGGATGCATCTAATAGGGACTTTCCACTCATGAACTATCATACAATTCATTGTAATATTCATGCAATTAATATTATAGTAGTAAATGAAAAAATTATTTGTAAAATCTATCTTAATGTATATAATTTGGGAATCTTGTAAAACCCCTTTTCCGTACAAGGGAAAATAATTAATTTTTGGGTATTTGTGTGGGTATGGAAATAAATATTTCTATAGTCTGGGAAGAGTACTCTCAATAATGCTAGAATAGTCTGCTCTAATGATCCTCATTGTCTTGTTTTAACATGCTTTGGATTCCTTAGTAGAGGTTATCAAGTGATTCATCGGCTAAAAATGAATTACAAAATTTCCCCTATTAGGTTGGAATTTTGACTTCTAAAAATTCAAATATCATGTTCATCTAATCTAAAAATTTAGCAAAGGAAATTTTTCATAGAGTTCCTTTGATGTGTTCATTCATGTAGGTCCTTCGACAATGGTCCTAGAGTAATTCAATTGACTATGTCCTTCTATGTAGATCCATCACTCAAATGGTTTATCCTTTAAAAAGTTTCAAGGAACCTATGAGAGAGCACAACACAGAAAGGCTGGACGAACAAGCTATGCAATGAGAGTGGAAAATAGGAAAGCCCAGGTAAAGAAAATATCAATGTAACGAACAAATATATAGACATAAAAAACCTATGAAATATGCCTATGTGAAATATCTATGCATCATACCCACACGAACTAGCTATATGGAAATCCTTCACGGCTCAACAATTGATCCATAGGTTTTCGCCCTCAATTTTACCTCAAGACTCTGCCCTCTTCCAAATCGGATCCAATCCGGATGGGGAGGGGGTTGTTTAAACTCTTTTGTAAGACAAAAAATGTCTATGAAGGATGCCCCAGGATATATCAAAATCTCTATATGGTGTTCTACGAAATAAATTTTTTTACAAAATTTCAAGGACCAGTGTGGCAGACCTACATGGCGGAGCTATGCGGCGATCAACTTTCTGTACACATGCGCAGCGTAACTTCATGAAGGTGTTGCATTGTGGACCTCCACCGCCAAATTACTTTTGAACACCCCCCTCCTTTCCTAAAAATAGTACCCTTGGGATCCTCATTTGAGAACTGAAAAAGTTGGAAGACTTCCTGAATGTCCCATTGCATATATTTTTCACCCATATCCCTCAAATTGTCTCAGGTAGCTCTTTAAAACATAAGAGAATAGATAATTAGATAGGGTTAAAAAAAATTAAAATTATTTCACAATTCGAATCTTCCATATACTTGTTTTCCCTATATTAAATCATATTCTTCAGTCATTGCTAAGGCCTACGTAGTACACCTATGCGACACACCTACGTGAGGTACCTATGCAGTACACTTATGTGGGGTACCTATGCTACATAGTTGCATAGAGGGACAACACATATCCTATGATCCCTCTTCAAAGCTGCTCATGGAAGGTTTTTCCTTCCCTGGATCCTTTATCTAAAAGGGACTAATTTGAAGCCTCCACCAAAACCTCAAATCACCCGATGTAAACCTAACTGTTTAAGTGGTTTTATCAAACAAAGAATTAAGTGAAATTAAATTCATGATAATCATGAAAATGGTTATGGAAAAATTAAATAATTGGCATTAGTTTATTATTCGGGAATATAAAAACACATGATACAAGTCGGACTCAAGGTAATGGATTTTCATCCCAATTTTTACATCAGTGGGATAAACGTCATATTCACTAACTAATTATCTTATGTAGTGTATCTATTATACATTTTTATATATTATATAATTATTAATTTTATAATCATTGTATATAAAATATTAATTTAAATTTATTACTTCATTATGATTTTGATTTAAAATGCTTCAAATTTGTATGGGAAACCTTGGATTGTTTAAATATTATTTTATTTAACAGTAATTTTAATGATATATCATTTTCATTCACGGAATTATATGACCATTTTTCAATAAATCCGTTAATTTTACACTATTATGGTTATTCATTAATTTTTTAATGTATTAGTACCATTTTCGTACTATTTGGTACTCAAAATGATTTACAAAATGTTTTTAAGAAAACCATACATCATTTCTCTCTTTAGACTTACAATATATTTTCATTTAAAAATATTTTTTTATTTAAATGGTAAAAAAATGTTTTTAACCTTTTCAAAATTATTTCGTAATGAAATTTATACCCTTATTAAATTTTACAAATGTTTTTAGATGAAAATTCTTGTTTCTTTCTGAACAACGCATTTTTTTATCATTCATACCATGCTAAAAGAATCTTCTTTTTACCTAGTATGACATGTATTGATTTACCCCCATAATTTTATTTAATAATAGTTTTAATATTTTAATGGTTAAATTTTAATTAATTTTTTTAACGGTGTTATTATTGGAAAAAAATCCAATGATTTTTCAAAATTAAAGGTTATTTTACTTGAGAATTTTTAAAATGATATTCTTTTATTTAATAAACGACAAAAACCCTTTATTTTACTGGACATAATAAATGATGTATTAAAACTATCCAGAATGTTCCTCTGTATGGTTTATAATTTTTTTACAAGGGTAGTATTCACATTTACATCCTTGATTCCTTTTAGTTCCCTTGTAATATTCATTCTTCTATGATCATTTGACATTAAATTTCCCTTAAATATCCATATCATTTTTCATGGATATGATTATAGCCTAAGACATGAAAAATTTTTCATATGACTTTTTATTTTATTTTTTTATTTTGGAAATTATTGATAAATATATATCTTACATTAAATAAAAATATTTGATAAGGAATATTTTTTATTTGATATCAGTAATTCGGTTGACATTAAAGACACATGTTCGGGACCATTTATGGAATTAACTATGGGTTGGGGACCAGTTAATGTAATCCCCTAGATGCATCACTATTTTATTGAGGTGAAATTAGTTGGTGTAAAACTATTCTAGTTTTTTTCCAAGAAGGATAGATGGGGTTCTACACATATTCTGAAACTCTCTTTTGAAAGGACTTGACGATATAGGTTTTCATGTTCCTTTTACAAGTTATATAATGATTAAACTTTTTCTATATTTAGTTTTAGTTATTATTCATCCATGATATTTTATTATCGGCATATCTATGGATAGATATCATTTTTAGTTGAATGATTAAATAGAATATATTTCAGTTTTCTTAACATTCCATATGGATTTTTTCTTAATCAAGCTATTTGAATAGAATGTGAAATTAGTTATTTATCTAACCATGTGGTTTTATTTCCAATGAATAATTTTAACATATTCTTTAATTACCCTTAATGATCATTTGAGATCATCATTATATTGTTTCCTTCGACCAAGAATCTATGTAGCTTAATATAAATGATATGAAGTTATATACTAGTTGGAATTCTAATATCCTTGAAAGAATAAAAAAATGATATAATTTGTGAATTAATATGTAATATTAGACTTGTGTATGTTTTTGGTTTACCAATAATAATAAAATATTCAATCCATAAAGATTAGATTCCTTATAATCATGCCAAAGTAATAGTAGTAGAAACTGGCTCTGAGATTTATGGGGTCAGGTCTCTTTAGTTGGTATCAAAATAAGTTTATTAAAATCCCTGGTAAATATATTTTAGAAAACAAATATTATAGAACATAACCCTAATATAGACATTGAGGATAAGTGTAGAAGAAAATACTAAAATTTTGGTAAGATTTATATTATATGTGTCTTCATAGAATTATGTATATGTCTAGAAACTGCAATTGGATGTAATTCTAGAATAAGTGTACTTAGCGGTAACAACTCTGACATGGTGTGTTGGGCCTGACTCAACAGAAATTTTTTACATGACAACCAGCCTAACTGTGCCACTAATATGCCACTCCCGCATGATACTCTTAGTATAATTGAAATTATAATTACAAACAATTACGAGTAATTTCAATATATAAAGACAATTAATGAGGTAGGGTAAACCTTAATCCTAGGATGGACCAATGTTGAAATAAAATGGTTAAAGAATTTATGTGTTAATGTTCTATTGATAACATTAGTTAAAATGATATTTAGTGAATAACCTTACTTCATCAATGCCCATTCTATTTAATTTATAAATTATATTAACTTGGGTTTAGAGAAGTCATAATTATATGACAGGTGGAAACTAATCATTTCCGATAAGGCCATGCATCTTGAACCCATGACAGAAGTACTATAAGGTTTTCACACCCACCACTGACTTACGCAATGTCCTAGTTAATATTTCATTGTTTTTAGTTGAAAAATATGATGAATAAATATTAATAATGAAATTGTATTCTAACCGTTTAGGTTTAGAGATTAATGTATTAACCATATTGAATTTGGAAAATAGTTAGTAAAAAATGTGAGACATTTCACTCTTTTGAGATAACTACGATCCATCAATATTTTATTCTATTACATTAAGAATCATTTATATTTTTGTATTTCCCTTTCATGAAGTAAAGGATGAATTAGAATTTTATTACAGAACAAACCAATGATGAAATTGTGTCTATATAAGTATATTATTTAACTAAAATTCCTTATATTTTTATAAAATAAAATAATTAATCAACATTAAAAAAATCAACAAAAAGAATTATCCTAATACCTTATCTTTTTCTACACCAATGGTCTGCTAAATCATCATAGATTTATGGAATTTAGGCCCTCATCTTTACTTTTATCCTTCAATTTTTTTAATTAATGCCCTCAATTATTCCCTATAAATATTTATGTTTTTCCTCCAAGTATGTATTTCCCTCCTTGTATGTATCTCAACATTCCATAAATGCTCTCATAATAATAGTCATAGTTACATGTTAGTCCATGAGACCTTTATAATTATCATTCTCTCTTTTCTAGATGATTTTGTTTATGAGCCCTTCTCACGATATGGGATTTCAATGACTGGAAATATCAACAAATATATTTCAATGGTTGAGTTTAAATTGTGATGATACAATTTAATTAAGATGGGGAGAATGGAATTATTTGAAATTCTGAAGTTGGAACATTATTTTTGATAGCATTTATGGAACGAAACATTGAGAATGTAAGGGAATATAATATCCTTTGAATTTATAATATATTTTATTTTTAAAAAAATAAATATAGTTTATAGCAAGGAATGCACGCAACAATGAGTTGTTGTATGTTACATGCAACGACATGTTTCTTTTATTGGCTTATGTCACACACAAGACCATTTTTTATAGAATAATAATATATTATTAAAATATTATTATTTAATATATTAATATATAACCTAGTTGTTATGTTAGTTTTTATGAATGGTATTATCTAACATATGACAATAATCATTTTTACACAAATATAAAATTATATCATAGGTTAAAATTAGTTAAAAATTAATATAATAACCAATTGATTACAAATGGAATATTTAAAAAAACTATTTTATGCTCAAAAAATTGTTTTATCCAATTAATTTAAAATAAATAAAATTATTTAATGTCATTAATTTAATATATATATATATATATAATTTTAAAAAATATTTTTTATATTCATCCAATATATTTGATAGGGAAAACTAAAGAACAAAACAAATATTACACATAAAATACTATATTTTTATAAAGGCACATTTCCCACCATTTAATGAAAAACCTATTTAAAATTCAATTTTTGGAAAAATTATATTTTTTATATATAAAAATTGGTTTCAATTTTTAAATATAATCATGAAAATCATTTTAGGGATAATTTTTGTTATTTTTTGGGGGTGCTTCATTTTTTAATTAATAGTTAAAAATGTTGAATTTTTTTTCAAAACGTATTTTTCGTCAATTTTATTATTAGTGTTAATATATATTTTAATTCAGTTATAATGTAAAATTATATCAATAATATATCAATTAGAACAATTTATTTCATTATAATAAAATTTAATTATGAAATTGGGTGTAAAAACATAGCAAACATTTGAACATTTTTACTTTAAAACCCAGCATTATCGTCCCCTCTATGGGATTTTTTTAAAATAATTTGTACCAATTATGTGATGATAATTTGAAAAAATGTATTAAATATTATAAATAATTATTATATATTATTTATATTAAGTTAAACTTATATTTTTACCAAAAATATCATTGAATGTAATCAAAATTAATTACAACGATTAAGGTGAAAGTATGCATAAAAAGGGACTAAACGTTCATATCAAGGGCCAAAATAACCGATAAACCTGTCCAAAATTAATTGAATGACCATATTGTAAACATAACCTCCCCTGTATAGATTATTTTATTATTGGAGACACTTTAAATATGGAAAATTTGGTGGAATTCCCTTTGCCAAAATTAACATGTGTGCAACTCCTCCTCTACTATAAAAGGCATCCTCTACTCCCACTTAATTACTCCCCTAAAGATGATTAGTATCAACTAATGTATACCCAAATATATATTAAATATCACTCACATAATACTTGAATCCTCTATTTGTTCAGAAAGCAATGCAAGGAATCATATTGGTATAAACCCAAATGAGTTACCCGAAAACGATGTAAAATATTTCCTTAAGATCGTTAGTTTTATTCAATTATTCACTCCATAAATTATAATTATTATATAATTATGTAATAAATATATATAATAAATATATAGAGTTTTTTATTCTATTTTTTCTACTTACAGATACACACACCTCTATTTAATGGGTTACAAACATATTGTTTGTGTGTATAGAGAACTACCACCTCACAAACCAATGAATGCTCGTTTTTCCCTTATCAGAATTAAATGTTGGTCATTATGATTGAATGTAAATTGATATATGTTTTAACTTATATTTATAATTTATTTATAATTCTATAATTATTTTATAAAACAAACCCTTATACTTTATATTTTCTGTGAATATGATAACATGGTTTGTGGAAGTGTGGACTACTTCCCCTCAAAGTGATGTGATTAATTCAAACTATACAAGGAATGTATGAAATATGTGTTTAATTAAACAAATGTGACATAAATAACCTTTATATTATATTAATTACATAATTACTATTATATAAATATAATATAAATCATTTTTTTATTACCCATTAACACACACTTAAAAAGTAATAGCGTCATTTGTGGATATTTGGAATGCCGCCTCCATGACATGATGTGATTCCTACTACATCAAAAGAAATACATATAATAATCTGTGATTAAATAATATTTCATATATGATATAACTATCATTCTATTTGGTTATAATATTTGTTACCTTTTTTCCATAATGATAATTGAAAAAATATGAACGTTAGTCATCCGTACATACGACCAACAATATCTATGATTGAAATGTTGGTTCATTTTTAATAACCATATTTAATAATTGGTTTTTAAAATATAAATGATTTATATATAAATAATTAGTTCATTATTATAATTATTTAGATGTTATATAATGACACATTTGATCAGAGTTTTCGTACCAATGTTATTTTTTGACACATAAACATAATATGTTCAAAATATCCAACATAAACATAATTGTTTAAGTAGTTGTATACAACATGGTAATAAGTGAAATAAAATAGATTATAATAATGAAAATGTTTATAAATAAATTAAACTATTGTTATAAGTTAATTATTCAAGAATATAAAGTCACACGAGACAAGTTGGTCTGAAGGTAACAGATTTTTATCTAACTTTTTACATCTCTGAGATAAATGAACTATTCACCACTTAATCCTCTTATGTGTTGTATATACTATCCATATTGATATATTTTATAATAAATTATTTTTTCAAACTTATATTTAATACTATCATTTATTGTTATTATTTCATGAGTATTGTGATATAAAATTATTCGATGTGGTATCAGACACATTGGAATGTTTATAGTTTATTTTTCTCAAGAATAATTTTAATGATATTTCATTTCTATTCGTGAAAATTATATCAAAATTTTTATATATAACCTTTCATTTTCCACATTATTTTTATTCATGACCATTATCAAGTTTTTGTATTATTTTTATACTATTTGGTACTAAGAATATTTTATAATTATTTAATGAAAAACTGACTCCATTATTCTCCTTAGTCAGAGAATCTGTTTTCTTCTCAAAATAATATATTATTTAAATGTTCTGAAAAATGTTTTTATCCTTCTAAAAATTATTTAGTACATAAATTTTCACCCTTTATTCTTTCACCAATGTTTTCATATGAATCAATTTTTCACTTCCAAACAAGGACTTCTCTGAACCTGTTTATCGTGAAATTAGAACATTATTTTTAACTTTTATGACGTGTATAGATTTACCCCCCCATATTTTTTTTCGAATATCCAATTAATATTTTGAAGGTATACTTTTTACATATTTTTTTAAATGTGATTTTGAATGAAATTGTTTTTCAAAAGGTTTTTCATAATAAAAGGATGTTTTAATCATGAATGTTTAATTGTTCTTTTTTTCCATCAACGATAAAAACCCTTTATTTTTATCCTCATTATAATTCTTTTATTTATACCATACATAATATTATATTATATGGTTTACATTTGATTTGGAAAAGGGTAGTTTTCACATTCAATTCCTTGATTCCTTTTAGTCCCCTTGAAGTATTCAGTCTCCTCAGATCATTTGACATTAAATTTCCCCTAAATAACAATATCATTTTTAATGGATAGCATTATTCCCTGAAAATTATAGCATTTTCATGTAGTGTTTACTTTGATAGATATTTCCTTATTTTTTGAATTATTGATAAATATGTATCTTCTATTCAGTATGGATATTTGATAAGGCATATTTTTTATTCGATAGGAATAATACTTATGTCATGAAAAATTAGTGTTGGGGACCATTTAAGGAGCTCAATTTAGGTTGGGGACTAGTTAATGTAAGCCCCTCATGGTTTTTGTAGTCTCATAAGTCTAAATAAATTTGTGAAACACCCTTCATGTTTTTTTCTAGGAATATTACATAGGTTTCTACCCGCATTTTGAATCCATTTTTTAAATGGTCTTAACGATATTGGTTTTCATGTACCATAAATTTTAGTTTCAATAATTAAGAATTTACCTATTTTAGTTTTAGTTATTATTCAACTAGGAGAAATTTCATTGGCATAACTATAGATACATTTCATTTTTTGTTCATTTATTAAATAGTATGTGTTTAAATTTTATTACCTTACCATATTAATTTTTCATTTTCTATTTATTTGAATGGAATGTGTTATCCATTATTTATATTTCTATATTGTTTTATTTGCATTGATTTATTATTTATTTTACTTTACAATCCCTTACTAAGAATATGAGATCACCCATATTTGATTCATTTTCTGAAGATTCCAAGAAACACACTATTTATTATATGAAATTATATAATAGAATGAATTTTATTATCCTCTAAAGAAAATGAATATGCTATAATTAGTTAATTCATTTTTAATAATAGAATCATATATATATATCTTGTTTAAAAATAATACTAAACATTTAATTATTTTAGGATTTGATTCCTTTTAATTATGCCAATGCAATAGTAGTATAGACCTGCTTTGTCCTTTATGTGGTCGAGTCGCTACATCAGATTCCAATATATGCAGTTCTGATTATAATTTATGTTTTCTTTTAAAGACCAACATATTGAATGTCATATGTGCATGTAGTTTCATCTAAATTACATGTTGAATAGTTATAGATTCTATCGAAAACCATTGATGAACCCTTATCAACTATGAATTTTTCATTGAAGATGATCCTCTTTCACTCAACAATTTTATAAAATAGAGTCTTTCCTTAGTATAGAAAAAATGTTTTTCAGAAATTTATTCTTGATAGACATAGGTTCTAGTGTCTCCAACCTCAAAATTAATTTTCTACCCACTACATGTTTCATTAGTTGTGGTGGAAATATTCCACCCAATATAAGTTATTGTATACAACCCATCATAAAATAACAGTGACTTTAATTTTTTAGATTATAAATTTGAATTCCCTTCCCATAAATGTGAAGGATCGTGAAAACTATTATAAATGGTGACCCATGGTTGTAAGATGGTAAGATACTGTCATATTCATTACCATTCATTTAGTAGATATAAATAATGTTTTTTTTGGGAGGAGTGATGAACACTCTGTTTTTGTTCATGGAAAACATGGTAAAATCATTCCCTGTGTCGATTTAAGTAGGTTTCATTTTTATATTTCAAAAATTCCAATGTGCTTCCACATATATAGTAAACTATTATATCATGAGATCTAGATTCATGGGAGGAAGATTTATTCTTTGAGAAGCTAATTCAATGGTTGTTTATGAGACTAGTATAGCATGATTGTGGTGAGGTAGTATACATTTTTTTAGTGTAATTAGAATTGGATGATTGAGAAGCAGATGATAAGGTGTATTTTGGGAAATGCATCAATTTTTTTAGAGGGATATTTTTCTCTCATATTATCAGTGGTGGTCTACCGAAAAAATTTAGTTGAGTGAGAGAGACCCACTATAGTGGGATTAATTAGTGGTCATGTGTGAATATATTCCATCAACTGAATCACTTATAGGGTTTTCATAAAAGGGGAAGGATTTAATCCACCCCTAATTAGATAGTGGTATTCATAAGATGATTGTATTTAATGTAAAAGTGGACATACTTGATGTGGGAAACCATAATGAAATGTCAACCATCATGGTGAATGTCTGATATATCTTTTATAGATGTTCAAATCCTATGAAAACTATTACTATTATGTAGAGTATGAGGCTATAACAGGAGGTTGTGATTTATAATTGATATTGTTTTTAATGTGTTATCCTATGATCTAGAAGAATCCAAATACGGTAATTTTAATGTCTCGAACCACTTACATAGAATATTGGTGGATTGGGCCACCAAATAAGTAGTTATATAATATTTTATAGTTTGATGGTGTTGGTGTTTCTCATAATGAACTCATCTGTAGCTTTCAAGAAAGTGTGATGAAAACACATCTTGGTTATCTCCATGGTAGGTAAAAACTTATTAGAGATAGAGATGTGGATGCGGGATTCTAAAAAATGATGAGTTTGAAAATGAATTAAGATTATTCATTCATGTCACAAGCTAAAAAGATTTTATCATGTTCATTATGGCCAAATGATGATATGGAAACTAAAATAGCACTAAATATCATACATACGTTCAAGTATTTTGGTGGGAGTTCATAATTATGATTAATTGAAAAGTGGTTTAACGTGGTGAATATGAGTTATACCCATATTAAAACCATCAAGGATGATCTCTAGAAATAGAGAGTGAGGTAATCCAACCTGATGTTTCATTATAAATCAACCATTCCCAATAGTATGTCGCTAGTTTTTTTATTAACTTTTTCTGATAAGTTAAAATTACCATTATATAAGAAATGTGTTTTGGGTAGAGAGGTGTGGAAAGACTCACCATGAAAGTACATGTTTTTACATTAAGTTCATGCATCCGAATGATATGGATCTAATAATATTTTTTTAAAATATAATGTTCCCATTTTAGGTAGTTGTGTAGTAGGTTCGTTTAGAGCTTCTACCTCTGAAGAAAAATTAATTTCACATGATAGTGGAGTTTTTGTTTGGACTTCCTTGATTGATATCTCTAGTTTTTTTTATTTTTCTGAATTAATGTTTTTCAATGTGGTTTTGATTTAGTGATATAGATTTTTACTAATTGAAGCATTACTTATATTTTTATTGTTTGAGTCCCGCAACATCATTAGTGGTACAAAATTAAACATATCTTGTCAAAATACCAGGGAAAAAATTGATTGTTTTTTATGTAGGTGTGTTGTTTAACCATTGGCTGATTTTTTTGTATTTCCTTAGATGGTAGTGTTTAAGGTAATTTTAATATTTATTAATTAAATACTTATTGGTAATGACGGAATTGAGGATAATATATTTAAAAATATAACATAGATGGAAATTCCAACACCATTGATGTGTTTGTAATATAGGATTTACCATAGTGGTGATGTAACCTAAACTCGTATTATCGGCCCCAAGACAACCCATCATGGGTTTATCCAATTAATTTGATTAATTAGTCTTAAATTAACTTATTTATTGGTGTTTGAACCCTTGAATCCTTTTTATAATAAACAATTTATAATTTATACCTTGTTTTAGACATTTTAACATTGACTTAGACCCATGATATTGGACGATGATAGGTAGAATAATGTAGAAATCAACATCAGATCAATGAAATGATACTAGATCCATGATGTCATAAATAATTGGATCCGGTGGGGATGATAAATGAATCATGGAAAACAATGGATTAATTCAATGCTTATTGTTTTATCATGTGTGAATTATTCCTTTAGATTAATGCCATGTTCTTCATGATAATTAATGTTTGGAAGACCCTTTATACAATTGATCACATTGATTTTGATTATTATATTTTTTTTCTAAATTTTTCATTACCCTGATAATTCAATTGATGTATTACCTCTCAATATAGAATATCTGTATAAAAATAATCCATCATGACATTATCCTTTGATTATCCTGATGTTATTTCTAAATGAACATATTGTTGTACCACGTTCTTCATGATTCACATTGCATTCATATATTTCTAGGACTGGTATTTTCATCTACCATGATTCTTCTTCATTTTTGACTTTGATTACTCTTGATGAAGTGAACTATTAGGATTTACCTTGTCCAATAAATTGTTTTTATGTGTATTTGATCAAACTATATGAAAGTTATTTATGATATTAGGTGTAGGGGGAAATAGTATGTGTGTTAGGAGATATTTAAATGTTTTTTGAAGCTAATGTGATAAAGTGATAATGGGATGAATTTTTAATGATATGATAGGGATGATATCATCAATAAAGAGGACCCTAATTCAACTTGGATGGTTGTTTATGGAATTATAGTGTGATTGAAGGTTATTTTAGGTAGTAGTAGCCTGGAAATAAGATGAATTTTAAATTATATTATGAACATGACTATATAATATGCAGTTTTGAAAAACACATACAATGTATCTAAATAGTTGTGAAACTAGGTTTTGTGGATTTTAAATATCACATGGAATGTATATTTTTTTTCAAAATCCATGTATATTAGTTTCTAAGGATATGAATATACCAACTGATGCAATGTGTGTGTGTTATAAAAACCATGAATGGCCTATATGACTATATAAAAAAGCAGTAAACAACTAGTATAATATCATGGGCCACACACCATGTGTCTAATTAGTCATTTCATGTATTTAGGGACTACATAACTTGACATGATAATGGTAAAAATTTATTACAAATGTTGGTCCCAAAAAATAGTGTATAATGTAGTACACACCATGTATCATAACTCGACACACCATGTGATAGGTAATACATTAACAAACTACTACATAGTTGATACATTCCATTTAGACTAAAAATAATTGCATTATACTTTTCTTTCATGAGTTTTTTTATATATCTTTCCCAAGACTCATAATTGAGTGTGTAAGTAGTCTATCCTGAAACATTTCCCACATAGGACATGATTGTAAACATCACTTTGGAAAACATGATGCGACAACAAGTGATATGAGAAATTTAGTAATCTTATCTCCATAATGAAAATTATTAGGATTGGTTGTGGTGATCATGGCACTCATGAGTTCGATACACCCTTGGAATATTGTTTCAATTAGAGTTTGGGTCCTCCATATTATCATGGATTTTAGTTCTCAACAACATACGTAGGGTATAGATCCTCTATATTAGGCCCGAGGTTAGTATAACCTCACAAAAATGAATTGAAGGTCTCCCAAAAACATTTTATTGTGTTTCATACTCTCCCACATTCATGGGTTTTGGGTCTTATATCCTTAGATTTAGGTGTACCTTCCTCTATTTTGTGATTTTCTACAAGGTTTCTATATTTACCTATAGTTTTTGTGTGTAGATATGTTTTTTTAATGGTTTGTTAGTTTTAATTGTAGGGTTTAGTACTCCCATGGATGAATATTTTCCTTGGTAAAGGTGTGAGTTTCCCTGCATGCTTCTAGAGTGGTGAATCGGTAATTATGGATCCTAAGGTGTACGACTCACTGGACTTACATGCATACATCGGTGAGGTGTGGTTCCACATACATGGTTTTCAGTAGTGAAGTTTATGTTGGAGATGTTGAGAATATATGCTTCTTCAAAATGTGTGAACCCTATGGAACCCCTTGGTTTCCTACAATATGTGACGTACTTCAAGGATATAAAATTCAAGAATTGAGATATTTTAATTTATCTAAAGGTATCTTATCTCTCGTGAGGTGATTCCTTTGATTATTATACATGTGATAAATAATATATATTTTTAACCATGATGCATATAGTTTAAGAGTATATCTAAATCTTTTGAAGTATTTATCTCAGTTACATTCCCTTACTAGAATTTAAGAACACTTGTTTCTAATCTACCCATTATATTTTATGTAATTTTAATATGTATGTTTATACTCACCCCTATATGGTATTTGTACACAAATATGTTGTGTCTATGTCGATGATGAATAGTTTAGAAAATATCTTGGTGGATGTGGAGCTTGTGTGGCCTCTTTGGAGATGATTCCTTGTTATTATAGGTGATGCATGTTTTAAAAAGGTGGTTTATGGTGGCAATAGTTTTCAATGGGGAAGAGATTAATCAAAGAGTAAATATAGTTAGGTGGATCTTTCTAGGTTCTTGTTTCTATCATATTTAGAGTCTTTAAATTTTTACCGTTTCTTTTTTATCTTCCATTTTCTTAGTATTCATGTATTTTATATCTCATACATCTTTTGTATAATGTTTTTTAGTTTATATATAAACATTTTTTTGGTGTTTTTGATTGTTTTATGTGATGAAAATATATATTTGTTTTAGGTTGTTATAGATGAACTCCTTCTATATTGTGGAATATGTCTAACTAGTTCGAGTCACCAACCCCTGACCTATTAGTTGTAGACTTCTATTGGAACACTAAACTTACTTCTAACCTTTACAGGCCCTAGATGGGTTGGGTATTGTCACACATGTTAATCTGCACTAGATAATCTATTTTTATTAACTAAAAACAATTCCAAAAAATATTTTAAATTAAGATACAATATTATGAAAATATTACCATCCCAATTAACCAATTATCTACTAAATAAGATCCACAAAAATCAACAAAAGTGATAATGAACACTAGTGACACAATAAAAATAGATATTAGAACCTTCCATTTTATTTAAAATGATTATCTTTAACCTATTAAAGTTAAATAGATATTGAAAATACTATGGTATTAGAAGACACATAGAAATAAACCACAACTATACAATAAGATAAAATCATCAACCTAGAATTAAATTGACTCCACACAATCCAAATTAACACCCTTACTCCAAGTTAGGTCTCACTACAAATCATAGTCATATTCACTCCCAGTATTTTAGACGAAATACAACATGTAGGTACACCTAAATCTACTCTAAGAGATTGTAACAGCCCAAGATTTTATGAAAAATATTCTTTTTAATTTTATTATTGTATTGTGTTGTATGATACACCAAAAGGATCTTTCACAACATGCATCCTTGACTTTCCTTCCATTACACGCAATCGCGACCTTCCACGATAGCGTGTGTTGTACGCAACACCAAGTTTCGCTAAACAACGATATGCTATTAAGATATTGTTAAAACTAGCCGTTAAGAATAGTAATAACCACTTTTTAAATTTTAGAAATTTTAGCTCTCAAAATGGACTTCATTTTTGGATTCGGAGTATCGAATTTAGCCTAAGGTGAAATTTTGGTACATTTCGGATAACTTCCATATTATGATGAATAGTGAAAATTACTAAATTATAATTAAAAACAACTTTTTTAATCGAAATAATTAATAGAGATAAATTATTAATTTGAGTTGTTTTAAAGTATATTTAGAATATATTTTTACAATTTAATACAATGTTGGTCATTGGTTGTAATTTCACATTTAAACCAGACATAATCAATTGTCAATCTTTTGATATATTTTGTTTCCTAAAAACACGCTATTTATTTTAACAGCGGGATTTAATTATAAAATTAATTAATGCAACTTCTATTTTATGAATTTGTTAAAACAGATTTCATTTTTGAATTCGGAATATGAAATATATCTTAGGATGAAATTTTGGCATTTTTCTGAAAACCTTCATTTTTTGATGAATAGTGAAACTACTAAGTGGTAGTTAAAAAACTGAATTTTTCATAAAACTTAACTTTACCGCTTCTGTGAATGGAATTTCAAAAATCCGAGAGACACGGTTGATGTCAGTAAGTAAAATGTGGTTCAATGAGATGAAAATAATTTTTTGGTGAATAGTAACTTTTTACTTTTTTTTACCGCGGTTAATAGTAAATAGGGTAACTAAGGGTAAATATGATATTACTATTACCCTAACACATGTCCTAATTCTATTGGACAAGTGTATCTCGACCAAAAACATCCTTAAGTGTAAAATATTATCATTTAGGCCCACTTGGATTAGATTAGGACATTTATTATTATTTAATTCAAAGAAGAGTTAAAAGAGTTAAAATCAAAGTTCTTTCACTAAAACATTTTTAATATGGGGATATACATAAGATAAATTCGACTATAAATATTCATTAGAAAGCTAAAACGATTTCCTATATAATGATATTTTATTTATAATTTTTAGACTTTAAATAAATTAATGTATTTATGACACAACGATGATGCAGTAATTACCCTTTTATGGAAATATTACATTAATTGATGTTATAAATTATCAAATGAATGTAATTTGAGACTTTTTATGAATTCCACTAATTTTCTAGATTATTATGATATATTAGTGTTGATTTAATCAAATTTTTTCGAACATATAATTCTGTTATGACTTTCAAAAAAATCATATATCAAATAGTGTCAAAATTGACACAAAATAGTTTTTAAATCAAATATTATATTATTAATTGTTATTTTATTCCTAAAAATCTAAGGTTCGGCCAAATGACTTAGATAAGGATATATATATTAATAATAAACAATTTGGGGTTCGTTTGGCATGTTATCGTAAGTGTATTAACCATATAGTGAAAGAAAACAAAAATACACGGTAAAAGTTAAATTATTTAACTTAGAGTTAAATCTAATTGATAAGGTTAAAATAAGAACCTAAACTTGTCTAAATCCTATTGGTTGATAGTATTTCGACCCATCCCCACTTTAGTTCGAAATAAAACCCTTTGGAACCATTATAAACCGATTTTGACTTTAATATAAAATAATATTTTGAGATATTCCTAAGGTGCCCCTCTCCTCCCTTATAAAAGGACACCTCCTCCCCCTCCTCCTCACACCAATTTGAGCACTCAAGCTCGGCCAAACCCTGACAAAATCTCTTCTCCCCTTCCCTAGCAACATCCTAGAGGTTCTGGTCTTCCTCAAAGACCAATTTTAGTTCCCTAAGAGGAGGTCTCCAAAAGGCGCTTCAAAGAAGAGGAGCTTCGGACACGTACAAAGCAAATCGGACCTAAGGTAAGGGAAATATCAAATCTCATTTTTATCCGAGATTGTTTATTCGTAAGTATTTACTGGGGTTTATTTTATCATCCACATCCTTGTTTCATAAATATGTAATATTATTTCCATCCAACTACAATTGTTTAAATCCAATTTTACCCTTTGTTGAGTTTTTAGTAAAAGAAATGAAAGGAATCTTTTGTCGTTTTCGGTACGAGGTACTTTTTGACTTTTCTGAAAAAAGAACGAGAAGAATGTTTTTTTTAACATATACGGCATGAATGGATTTTTAAAACATTATTTCCAAGACGCTTCCTTTACAAGTTTTCAAGTTTATTTTTAATCAACATCTTTTATTTTAAAGTTGTATGACATGTTATGAAAGGAACAATGTTTTTGAAGAAGAAAGGATATTTTCCTCAAGAATGGAGTTCAAGTGATTTTCAAAATTATTTTCCATCTAAGATAATAAAAGGGTTCTGTTTTTATCCCTATTGTTACATGGATATTGATTATGTTGTGATGGAAATATTTTTATGAATTCCTTTATCTTATATGAATTGTTTTATGATGTCATGTTGTTTAAGAATCCCATTTTTATTACATGGGTTATGCGATGAATTATGATTTATGATTATGTGGCACACATAAGAAAGGATTCATTATAAGATGGGTGGGACCTATATCTCCCTCCAATGCATTGGGTAAAGATTTTATATCTCATGAGATAGACAGGGCTGGAACGGTAGGTTATACCGGTTCAGTGCAACAGGACTGAAACGAGGGTTACTCGATTCAGAAAGGGACTTTGTCCACTAAGATAGTCTTGGCAATTAGTCTTGACTAACAAGAAATGATTCTCTATGATTATGTGTGTATGCCAAAAAGTTTCATGTTTTAAGTTATGATTATTGGGATTACTTTTTCACTGCCATGATTTATCCCATGATTATGAAATTATGCTCTCTTTTGCAGGTTATGATTTCCAAAATGTTATGTTCTTATGAATATGATGTGATTGATATTTATTTTGTTTACCCTTACTGAGAATTTGAGCTCACCCTTTTATGTTTTCTTTTCCCCAGGATATAAAGAAAGGTTTTAGGTATAAAAAAAAGAAGATCTTTATGGGAGATTTTGAAGATCTTTCACCACGATTAGAAGATTATAGTCCGAGTTTCCAAAGACACTAAACTATTACGGTCCTTGTGTGTGTGTTTTTGTAATGTACTAAGTATTCCGCAAAAGTAATGTAATGTCAATGTACGTCAAGATACGGGTCTCTACAGTTGGTATCAGAGGCAAAGGAGGTAGGAATGTATCCGATCCTTGGGAACTCTCACATGTGAGCGTTGGACGAAGCATGGCTCTCCGCCCAAGGGCTTCATGAGGAAATGGCTGCCACTGGGGATGGTGGTGTGTCCCGCCCAGGGGGTGTAGCCGCCCATGGAGTGCCCTGATAGGTATCAATTATAGTCCACTGGAAGTAATTCCAGACCGTTACAGTTGGTATCAGAGGAAAGGTTTAGTCAACCTTTGGAAACTAGGATGCGAAAACGTTAGTGAGATCCCTAGAGATATTTCTAAGGTATGTCTAGGGATGTCTCTAAGGTTAAGTATACGTATAGGTTATAGTCCTAGAATTTCTCTAACGATCTTAGAATTTAACCTAAGATGTTAGATATTGAGGGTACTACCCCTTTATTATGTTGTTTTCCCTAGCATGATTTTTTCCTCTCACACTATTCTTTTGGGGTTTTAGACGATGGCTGGAACCCGAAGGAACCGTGTTGATCAATGCAATGGACAATGCAATGATTGTCCCCATGAGCAACCAAACGATATGGGAGCTGGAATGAAAAATCTTGTAGCTATGCTCACACAACTTTCTCAAGCTATGAATCATGCAGGACTTCCAAACGAGAAAAGGAAGGAGCAACATTCTGTTGAATCCTTCATGAGGCAGCGTCCGCCTTCTTTCAGTGGGTCTACTGATCCATTAGTTGCTGAACAATGGATTAGTACTACTGAAAAGATATTTTCAGTTCTTCAATGTTCTGAACATGATAAAGTCATCTTAGCAGTATATCTTTTGGAAGGTGAAGCTGATCAATGGTGGAATCTTATCAAGAATACGAGGCAAAGAGATGAAATTGATTCCATGGAATGGGACGAGTTCAAGAACTTGTTTTTCAGTAAGTACTTCCCTCATATTCTTCGAACGAAGAGGGAGAAGGAGTTTCTTGAACTAAAGCAAAAGGATGATGAATCTGTTGGTATATACGAAGCGAATTTTACAAGACTTGCAAGGTATGCATCTGGCATTATCATCCAACCTGAAAGTAAAGTTGATCGATTTTTCAGTGGCTTAAAACCAAGTCTTCGAAGGGCATTAGCTATAAGAGACTTTAGTAGCTATGAAGAAATTGTGCGTTGTGCTATCAAGGTAGAAATGGAAGTTGGTGTTACATATCCATCTCATGGTTTTGTCAAGAAACGAAAGATGGAGTTCAAGGAGAAATCTCAGAATAATGGTGAAAAGAAGATGAATGTTTCCTTATGAACAAAGTGTGGAAAGAAGCATGGTGGAGATTGTCTTAAAGGGACTAGAAAATGTTTTAAGTGTGGAAAAGAAGGTCATCGAGCAGTTGAGTGTCGAAGTAATGGAAAAATGGATTCTAATGAAGTGAATAAAGCAAACACTGCAGAGAACGCACAACCAACACTTCAATGCTTCAAGTGCAAGGAGATGGGACATTATGCCAATAAATGCCCTAATCCTAGGGTTAGTGATGATCGACATGAGCAACCGCTTAAGGAAAAGGACAAAGGGAAGTCACATGCGATCACTATTGGCAATGTTGAATATGACAACGATGTGGTGGAATGATTATGTTTTTATGTAATGGGATTCCAAAATAATGTTGTATCATGGAATATTGGAATATTTATGTATTGGTCTAAGGTGGTATTCAAAGTGATTGAGATATTATGAGCATAATGAAGGGAAAACGAGAAAACGAAATGTTTAACAGTATTCATGAGCTCATGATTGATATAAGGACTAAGTGATATCATGGTTTGAGTATATAGAATTTTGAGGATTTTGGTATGTGGAAAGTGTTAACTTTTAACTGCATTCAAGTTTTCACTAAGGTTCAATGGGTATTAAAGAGAGTACAAGATTAAGGCCTTTGAATGTTTGGAATATGTCCAACAAGATATATCTTATGATATTTGGGGATCAATGATGGTATTAAATCTCTGGTAATCATTTTCACTATGTTATGAAAGTGGACTGCAGTATTATGGATAAGCCTAAAGAAGTTCTTCTTTTGATATTATTGATAGGATGTTATAGTAATGTAGTTTTAGAAAAAGGACAACTTGCAGGATGGGCGACAGCCCATCGCTTCGGACAAGGCTGTGGGAATCGAACCCACAACTGAAGTGCGACTGGCCTTTATCGCCTACCACTGGCCTACAGGAAGTCCCTGTTTAGTAGAAACTAGTTTTATTATATTAATAAGTATTATATATGAAGTATAAGTCCATTTTAGGAACCATATGTGATTAATCTCACTATAGATCGACTTATGTATATAATTTTTGCTAACCTTTTGTTTGAGACAGATGGAATGACCCGTCATTCTATCACATGATCTGCTAACACTTCACGAATAACAAATTCAACTTCATTTATTTAAGGGATGAAGTGGAAATTGTTCTAGGCACGAACAATAGTGAGATTGTACCAAAATAAAGAAAGTATTTATTCCAATTCAAATTTTCAACTTTAGGGAAATGATCTTGAAAACCAAAAATGTTGTCCTAGTGATCTTATACCTGATGAATCGGATGGTACCTTAGATTGTCACAAATTTATGGATTTGTGATTATTGGCATTTCCATAGCCATGTTCTCTACCACTCTCCATCAGAACATGATGGTTAGATTTCTCTTCCATATCCATATTTTCACCTATGTGGAAACCCGGTGATTAGTTTTTTTGGGTAATCGTTACATTTCATACTTTAGTTTTTAAATCCATGTTTTGGTATTTCTTTTTACGATGCGGGTTTCTATTAAAGAAACTTTTGAATAGTAAACCATTTATAACCACGACGAATTTCGAGGGCGAAATTCATTTTAAGGGGGGTAGAATGTAACAGCCCAAGATTTTATGAAAAATATTCTTTTTAATTTTATTATTGTATTGTGTTGTATGATACACCAAAAGGATCTTTCACAACACGCATCCTTGACTTTCCTTCCATTACACGCAATCGCGACCTTCCAAGATAGCGTGTGTTGTACGCAACACCAAGTTTCGCTAAACAACGATATGCTATTAAGATATTATTAAAACTAGCCGTTAAGAATAGTAATAACCACTTTTTAAATTTTAGAAATTTTAGCTCTCAAAATGGACTTCATTTTTGGATTCGGAGTATCGAATTTAGCCTAAGGTGAAATTTTGGTACATTTCGGATAACTTCCATATTATGATGAATAGTGAAAATTACTAAATTATAATTAAAAACAACTTTTTTAATCGAAATAATTAATAGAGATAAATTATTAATTTGAGTGGTTTTAAAGTATATTTAGAATATATTTTTACAATTTAATACAATGTTGTTCATTGGTTGTAATTTCACATTTAAACCAGACATAATCAATTGTCAATCTTTTGATATATTTTGTTTCCTAAAAACACGCTATTTATTTTAACAGCGAGATTTAATTATAAAATTAATTAATGCAACTTATATTTTATGAATTTGTTAAAACAGATTTCATTTTTGAATTCGGAATATGAAATATAGCTTAGGATGAAATTTTGGCATTTTTCTGAAAACCTTCATTTTTTGATGAATAGTGAAACTACTAAGTGGTAGTTAAAAAACTGAATTTTTCATAAAACTAAATTTTACCGCTTCTGTGAAGGGAATTTCAAAAATCCGAGAGACACGGTTGATGTCAGTAAGTAAAATGTGGTTCAATGAGATGAAAATAATTTTTGGTGAATAGTTACTTTTTACTTTTATTTACCACGGTTAAAAGTAAATAGGGTAATTTAGGGTAAGAATGATATTAATATTACCCTAACACATGTCCTAATTCTACTGGACAAGTGTATCTCGACCAAAAACAACCTTAAGTGTAAAATATTATCATTTAGGCCCACTTGGATTAGATTAGGACATTTATTATTATTTAATTCAAAGAAGAGTTAAAAGAGTTAAAATCAAAGTTTATTCACTAAAACATTTTTAATATGGGGTTATACATAAGATAAATTCGACTATAAATATTCATTAGAAAGCTAAAAATATTTCCTATATAATGATATTTTATTTATAATTTGTAGACTTTATATAAATTAATGTATGTATGACACAACGATGATGCAGTAATTACCCTTTTAAGGAAATATTACATTAATTGATGTTATAAATTCTCAAATGAATGTAATTTGAGACTTTTTATGAATTCCACTAATTTTATAGGTTAATATGATATATTAGTGTTGATTTAATCAACTTTTTGCGAACATATAATTCTGTTATGACTTTCACAAAAATCATATATGAAATAGTGTCAAAATTGACACAAAATAGTTTTTAAATCAAATATTATATTAATAATTGTTATTTTATTCCTAAAAATCTAAGGTTCGGCCAAATGACTTAGATAAGGATATATATATTAATAATAAACAATTTGGGGTTCTTTTGGCATGTTATAGTAAGTGTATTAACCATATAGTGAAAGAAAACAAAAAGACACGGTAAAAGTTAAATTATTTAACTTAGAGTTAAATCTAATTGATAAGGTTAAAATAAGAATCTAAACTTGTCTAAATCCTATTGGTTGATAGGATTTCGACCCATCCCCACTTTATCTTCGAAATAAAACCCTTTGGAACCATTATAAACCGATTTTGACTTTACTATAAAATAATATTTTGAGATATTCCTAAGGTGCCCCTCTCCTCCCTTATAAAAGGACACCTCCTCCCCCTCCTCCTCACACCAATTTGAGCACTCAAGCTCGGCCAACCCCTGACAAAATCTCTTCTCCACTTCCCTAGAAACATCCTAGAGGTTCTGGTCTTCCTCAAAGACCAATTTTAGTTCCCTAAGAGGAGGTCTCCAGAAGGCGCTTCAAAGAAGAGGAGCTTCGAACACGTACAAAGAAAATCGGACCTAAGGTAAGGGAAATATCACAATCTCATTTTTATCCGAGATTGTTTATTCGTAAGTATTTACTGGGGTGTATTTTATCATACACATCCTTGTTTCATAAATATGTAATATTATTTCCATCCAACTACAATTGTTTAAATCCAATTTTACCCTTTGTTGAGTTTTTAGTAAAAGAAATGAAAGGAATCTTTTGTCGTTTTCCGTACGAGGTACTTTTTGACTTTTCTGACAAAAGAATGAGAAGAATGTTTTTTTTAACTTATACGGCATGAATGGATTTTTAAAACATTATTTCCAAGACGCTTCCTTTACAAGTTTACAAGTTTATTTTTAATCAACTTCTTTTATTTTAAAGTTGTATGACATTTTATGAAAGGAACAATGTTTTTGAAGAAGAAAGGATATTTTCCTCAAGAATGGAGTTCAAGTGATTTTCAAAATTATTTTCCATCTAAGATAATAAAAGGGTTCTGTTTTTATCCCTATTGTTACATCGATATTGATTATGTTGTGATGGAAACATTTTTATGAATTCCTTTATCTTATATGAATTGTTTTATGATGTCATGTTGTTTAAGAATCCCATTTTTATTACATGGGTTATGCGATGAATTATGATTTATGATTATGTGGCACAAATAAGAAAGGATTCATTATAAGATGGGTGGGACCTATATCTCCCTCCAATGCATTGGGTAAAGATTTTATATCTCATGAGATAGACAGGGCTGGAACGGTAGGTTATACCGGTTCAGTGAAACAGGACTGAAACGAGGGTTACTCGATTCAGAAAGGGACTTTGTCCACTAAGATAGTCTTGGAAATTAGTCTTGACTAACAAGAAATGATTCTCTATGATTATCTGTGTATGCCACAATGTTTCATGTTTTATGTTATGATTATTGGGATTACTTTTTCACTGCCATGATTTATCCCATGATTATGAAATTATGCTCTCTTTTGCAGGTTATGATTTCCAAAATGTTATGTTCATATGAATATGATGTGATTGATATTTATTTTGTTTACCCTTACTGAGCATTTGAGCTCACCCTTTTATGTTTTCTTTTCCCCAGGATATAAAGAAAGGTTTTAGGTAAAAAAAGAAGATCTTTATGGGAGATTTTGAAGATCTTTCACCACGATTAGAAGATTATAGTCCGAGTTTCCAAAGACACTAAACTATTACGGTCCTTGTGTGTGTGTTTTTGTAATGTACTAAGTATTCCGCAAAAGTAATGTAATGTCAATGTACGTCAAGATACGGGTCTCTACAGTTGGTATCAGAGGCAAAGGAGGTAGGAATGTATCCGATCCTTGGCAACTCTCACATGTGAGCGTTGGACGAAGCATGGCTCTCCGCCCAAGGGCTTCATGAGGAAATGGCTGCCACTGGGGATGGTGGTGTGTCCCGCCCAGGGGGTGTAGCCGCCCATGGAGTGCCCTGATAGGTATCAATTATAGTCCACTGGAAGTAATTCCAGACCGTTACAGAGATCATAAAATACTATAATACCACTAGTATTATCTAAAATTAGGTATAACATATTTTTCTAAGCCATATTATGACTAATATTATTCTTAGGGTGGACTACTAATATGGATTGTTTTGGAACACTGAAATAATTAATAATTCATAAACCAATTTATATTCTTATTTTTATTTACTATAATTATCCAATTAGACCTTTCATACAAAAAACACATTCCTAGCCTCCACCCACTACCATCCACCTTCAGAACATTCAAATTATGATGAATATCTATAATTATAGACTTAACCTCCTTTATGTTAATAAAATACCTACCATGCATCATTCAATACTTAATTGGATTAAATTAATTATCCATGGAATTCAATAACATAGAAGATCGATCTTCATCTATCATTTGTACATCAATATTGGTTACATCTAAAACTTCTTTAATAAATTAATCCAAATGGACCCAAATATGGGTATCATGGAATAAATTAAAATTTTATGATTATGTTTCTTTTTAATCGTACAAATAATATACATAACCACATAAATTTGTTATATTTTTGAACTAATATTACAAATGAATCTTTTGTATACCACTTCAGGAAATAAATTTTCACCGTGGATTTAAAAAACAACGATTGGGAATACATTATTTTATGGGGGTAAAAATAAATATAAGATAATAATGTTTTCTCAACAACGTATATGGTGGTGATATATTTCCATGATCCACAAAGATCTTCTTCAATACCATTATGAAAAAAATGACTCACAACTTAGCTCCCCAAAAATTAAAATCATTTTTCCACCAAATTTATCAATATAAATCATAAAAAAAGATATTATAAAACATGATATCAAATCAATGATATAAATATTTATAAGGATATATATATGTGGAACACAAATAACCACACAATATAAGTGAATTGAGATCAAGTTTATTCATGTTTGTAAAAAAAGAAAAACATAAGTAAAACATAGTAATGAAAATATTATAAAGTAAAAAATATTGGGCATGTGTTGATCCATAAATTTTTTATAAATTATTTTTAATTTTAATGATCAAAAACCCCCCATCTATTTCTATAATGAAGATTCATTATGTGAATTTGGGGATAATAATAATTTTAATAATTGTTTTATTTTGGAACAATTTTTAAAAATTAAAATTGTTGAAGGGTGTTTGATTTACCAATGTGTTATGTATTTAGATGTTCTTATAATATGTCTAGAAATAGTTTTTATACTCTAAATTTAAAGAAGAATGTATGTTTTTTGTTCCTTATATTTAGAAAAAAATATATGAATCCATAACATTATTTTTTAGAAGCAACCCTAGGATTAAGGATCAAATATGTGGTTCATCATCCCTACCATTGTAATTAATGGAAAATAGTATATTATACATTTTAATTTTATCAAAATGTAGAAAGACCCTAAGAATGACTTGGTCAAATATTGGGTTTTGAATTATTGATTATTTCAACATTTTATACAATGATCATTCCCAAATTAAATGTCTCTTTAAAGATAATTAATGATGGATTTAAAGTCTTGTATTTGAAAGATTAAATCATTGCTATTTATAATGGATGTTATGAATATTTTTGAGAATTTTAAATTCAAATACTCATGATATTTCATTTGAAATTTCTGGATCTATTTGACCTAAATAAATTTTACCATCATTTTAAAAACAGTTATTTTATTCTTCTATATATATATATGTTTGTTCAAAAATAATAATTTTTCATCTCCTCTATAAGTAAACATTAGAGAGAATATTCTTTTGATTATTACATATTTTATCAACTTCAATGTTGTTGTTTTTAAATTTTTCTATTAATATTCTACTATGGTTTGAGAAAGAACTTATCAAAGCTACACTTTTTAGATATAAAAGTTCCATCATCTGTTTTCTCTTTTCTCTACGACTATTTAAATAAATATTGATTTACATTGAAGACCATTTTTTAGTGATATTTATTGACAATAATTTATATCATTCAGTTGCTTCTATAACTGTTATATGAATTAGTATTCAACCACTTTATCTAAATCTACTTACAATTTAAGTGTCAATTGCTTATACATATTCATGGTGGAGTGTTATATTCTTGTGTCATGTTGTGGTTATTTAATTTCCCTATAAAAGAACCAGAAGGCCCTATCAAATCGTTTTCATAATGGTTTAAAATATGTTCACTCATTATTAGAGGATCTTGAATAAGAATAATTTTGGTGAAAATAAACAAGAACAAAAACAGAGCATTGGTGGAGTGGAATAGAGGATTCCTATGCCTTGAATGACAATAAATTGATGTTTGTTATTCTATTATCTATTTTATAATAATAAATTATATTTATGATCGGGAAAAAGAATCTATTTAATCTAAAAAAGGAATTATTTATTCTATCATGTTTTTAATGGAGAAAAATACCCCCCACCTTTGTGTCTCAATATTTTCTGTCTGAAAGAAACTATATGCATGAGAGGAACAGATATATTACATTATTTCTCATTCTAAAAATTATTTTTATATTTTATTGATAAAAATAATTGTAATCATAGGAACGAAACTATTGATATATTTCACATATGGAAATATTTTAATTTTTTAATTTTTATCCGATACCAACAAGAAACATAAAAATCTGGGATCGAGTTTTTATATTTATTTGGAATTCAACAAGTTATATTTCAATATGTAGATGAAGATAAATATAAATGTATAACCTTAGATAAGGCATTTTGATGATCAGTACAACTTATTTCAATGATGATAATTATGGATGTTGTAAAGAACACATGATTATTTATATGAAAATTATTATAATAATAGATTATTTAAAGGTATTCTGGCCCTATGAAATTCTTAAAAAAGATTTATAAATATGTAATTATCATCAAGAGAAATAATATGATCCTGTTTCATGAGTTATAAATGTAATATTCTATGTATTATGAAATAATTAATTTAATTGTGTCCTAAATTGTTATTCAACTTATAAGATGTGTAAGAAAATTTCATTTTTATATGATGGGATTGATAATTTTTGACAACTAAGGTAAGGAATTGAAAAATTAAACATTGATATATTTAAGATACATGAATATGAATGAATCACATAGATGAATGGATGATTGATAAAAGTTCACAATAATATTCTTGTCTTGGAAGATCTAATTAAACAACCATATTAATATTTAAAGGTTTTCATAGTTTTACACTATATAGAATGGAATATATGTAGTTATTTTTAATTCAACACCATTTAAAAAATTGGTAATAAAAGAAATTATTGTCGTCGTTATGATATGAGGTGATCAGAAGCAAGAAAGAGTGGAAAATAATATTTCTCGAAAAAAGGAAGATGTTTCACATAAAACCACTATAGAAAAATAATTTTATTAAAGTTATCCCAATCAAGTGAAGAGTTATCATATCTTCTAAAAAATTTGAAATTTGTTCAACAAGATGAAAAATGTGAATAAAGAAGATATATGTTATTAATGAAAGGATAATGGTCACAAAAATTCAAACTATCTAATTATTAAAGTTCAAAAGAATGATAATTATAAAATAAAAGGTAAGAAATTCATGAAGGATAATTAGGGTGATACATTTGATTTAATTAATGAATGAAATATAAACTCTAAATCTAAGTATAAAATTAAAATTGAAAATAGATATATTATGAAAAAATACATATGAGGTACAATCTATTTACTCCTAAAATTCTTATTCATGAAATTTTTTTATGATGATAATTATAAATATTATACTGAGCTTTAGAAAAAATGTGAATCTTAGAAAATTATTATAGAAAATATCGAAAGTCATGTGATTATTTTTCTACTAATAAACAATTCATATAAAAATTGATTACATATTTAATATGTGAACATTATAAATTCTCAAATATTTTTCATGAAAATAATATTTAGTAACTATTACAAGAGTTTAATACTTAAAAACAAGTCTCTACATTTTTTATTAATGTTGAAAACTATTAGAATCATATTTAGGGAAAAAATAAAGCTAATAATAATGTTATAATTTTTATTAGATGTATTGGAGAACAAACCAAATTAAATATAAATTATTTTTTTATGGGTTGAAAAACTGAAAGCATTTCTAATATTAAATGTTTCAAATATGGTATAAAATAAAATTATATTAAAGAATCATATTTTTCAAAATATCAATTTTTTTATCAAGAAAGTTTTTCATTATAATTAATTATCTTGACTTTATTATAGATCCTCTACTCAAATAAAATATATTTGGTTTCCAAAGTCTTTAGTTACTTACACATCCAGACCCAAAGCATATGGGTGTCAAACAACACTTTTTTTTTGGAATCATGAAATTGGGTACCACTATAATTCATGATTATATACTTAAGTGGCTTCTTAAAAATTATAGAAATTCATTGAATTTATATTCCTTATTCGTATAAATGGAAACATTATTAGATATAGAACTTTTAATCTAGGAATAATTTCATTTATATTTTAACAATTGATTTAAATAAACTTAATGATTTATACATGAGAGAAAAACGTTCATTGTTTTATTATTTCTGTTACATTTAATTATTCATATATTAAAATAGTTAAATGTTTTCTCAATTTGTTATTTTATTTTCTGAATAGATCATTAAAATTATTTTGATTATATCATTCATACTCTTTTATAAATATTTAATTTTATATTAAGATATGTAATAAAATTTCCAAATCATTCTAATATATGTGAACTTTTTTATATATTTTATTTTGATAATCTTTGTTTTATATTTACTTTAAAGATTAGTTTACTGGGTTAAGTTATAATTTAGGTGGATCATGTAGTATTTTATTATATTAATTTATATTACATGAAAACATATATGTTTATTTAATGAAAAATTATATTTTAAATTAATATTTTATTTCGTAATTTATTTTGAAAATTTATTTTTCACTTAAATGTTATTCAAATACATAAATTTATTATTTCTTAATTGTTTTACTATATAATTTTTTTTATTAAACTTATTTAAATTATACATGTTTGCATAGAAGATTGATGTGGAATATTCATCTTGTAGAATAGAACTCATTTCATCTTCCTTTAATCATGGATTGAATCATGATCCTCAAAGATGATCATGACAGTAATATAGAAAATTTGTAGCAGTACAATTGATAGAATATTCTTTTTTAGAACATATAATTCATTAAATTATCATCATTTTCAAAGGAAAAAATGAAAATTGTAGATATCTTACAATATCAATATCTTATGTGGGAAACCTTGCTATGCATGGAATATTTTATTATGTGTATAAAAAATATTCCATATGTAGAATAATTTTATTATGAGAAAAAATATCTTATTTGAAACAAAATTATCCTAAAGGTAGAAAAAATAACTTATGTATGAAAGAATTCTCTTACATTTCTATAAAAAAATTTTAGTATCACACAATTCTCTTAACTGTAGGATAATTCTCTTCGGTAGCTCAAAAGTATCTTTATGATGGTATCATAAGAATTTTTCCATCTCTATTTATGAATCTACTATAGTACTTCTGTTATTTTTTTACATAAGTTTCAAACATCTTGAAATCATTTTTGGGCCTTCTAATTCAACTAAAATCACATTATAACAATTCAAAATGATTCCATAAAATATAAAAAAAAATAACAAAAACAATATAGCATATTCCAATGGGAATGGAATAAAATAAAATAATCATGATATAATATTTTAACATCTCATCTTACATATAAAATATAGATTTATATTCACCATAATAAATTTTATAGTTTTTTCTCACTAATTCCATCATATATATAAATATGTAACACATGGATATATTCTTTGACATTTAAATTTCTCCTTCTTTTAAACTAGTTAACTTAGTCTCCTCATTCATACATCTATTTGAGAACCATTAAAACATGTTTTTAAAAAGTACTATTATTAAAATAACATGTCATTGAATATTAGAAAAACATAAATAATCCTCACAAAAAATATTTTTCTTTATGATGAAGAATATTTTCAATTTATCTTTCTATTTTTATAAATATATAACCTCATAAACAATTATAGATAAAATGGATGAAATATGTCCTTATACAAACAATATTTAATCAATTTCATAAAAACTACAGTGATAAAAAATAAAACAACAATCCATCCAAGATCAACCATATCCCCCTTTGGATTTTTTGTAAATAAACTTTATAAATTATTAAATGAAATTCACTCCTCTCTAATTTTTTATAAACACCCTTATTTAAGATGAACAAAAAGGTAATATAAGACACTCATCAATCATTCTTACCAATTTTGAAAAAACATATTCACCCTCTTAAAATATGAATAATCAGCATTTATACACATGTTTATAGAAGGATAATAACACATATTCACTAAGACAAGATTACATAGATAGTCTACTCTTAATATATGTATGAAAATCTTTTTTAGAAACAAGATAGATTTCAATAATACACCATGGTTGTCAATATAATTTTTACTATGATATAATCAACTTAGTTTTTCTAAAATATCACATTTTATATACAGGATAAGGAAATATTTATTATAAAAAGAATATAACATTTCAACATATGATTAAACATATAAAAACAATTAATGTTTAGTTATAAAACTACTCCTTGTCTCATATTATCATTATGACACACTCCCTCTTTATAAATATGTATAATAAAAAAATAAGGGTTGTGAGTGTGATTGGAAAAAAAATTTATCTAGTTTTATAATGATATAAAAAATTTATAAAATCCCAGGAGGATAGATTTATCGTTTCTATTCAACCCCCCTAAGAAATTCACTCAATAACGTCTCTTAACGGTAACTAGAATTCTTAACAAAGACAATGTATTTGGTTTTCCATTGGATAAAATAGTCAATTTTCTTCTTTAATTCCATAAATTTTAGTATAAATCAAAAAATAATAATATATAATAAGTATGGACCTATTTTCTTTATATAATTAAAACTATGTATAATATTTCTCTCTTAAACTATGCTTCTATTTTATTCTAATCTCAACATCACATCTATTGTCTAAAACCTTATTATTTTACTTGCTTAACTTTTTAACATTATTTTTCTTGATATTTTAGATAGTATTCTTTGACTCGTTTATTTTGAAAACATCATTTTCTTTTGTCTTAAAAAATATTTATCACAACATCTCCATAGACTAGTAGGATTATAATACATTTTTTTATTACCATGCCCATTATATCTACATATTTCAAACATAATTTCATGAATTTTATGAATATAACTTGTAGACAACTTTTCAGGAAATTTCTTATCATCATAAAAAATAGTTATTTTATTTTAAAATTTTCATTTTTTATTCCCTATTTTTTCTATTTGAAGATAATTTACTCATTATAATAGATAATATATCTTAAATAGCTCAACATTAATGGGTTTCTCACATTCCTTCTTGGAATCCCCAATAGTACATGACTATTCTGGTGTTAACTTATGAATATTATTTATTTTTACAACATAGGGAACCTCTCTCTAAATTCTAGTCATGCATACCTCATCTTTTTTTTCTTATTTCCCACATCTTCAATATGTTTATTCTAGAAACTGAAATCCATTTTGGGTTGATATTTTTAATAGATTCCTTAAACTATCTTATTTATACTATAAATATATCCTTAAATTCTCACCAAATCTCTCCATTAGTTATTACATCATTTTAGTAAATTAAATATTAAAAAATCAAGATAGGATCTGGATTTATACCTTACAAAAAAAATGAAAACATTACAATTTATTTATTATAAATTTATTCTAAAAAATTTTATATTGATGTTCATATTTTACTTGTAACAATAGTGCCTTATATTGTCTAGGGGGTACTAGTCTTATTTGGACACTTATCTCTTACATTGGTGTGAAGGAATAAATCTTATATTACCTTGTTATAAATGGTTTATTTATTGAATTTAGCACATAAAATATTTAAAAAAATTATATGAGATGGATAAATTTTAGAGCATTCTCTATTGGAACTCCTCATTTTACATTCTTGAGAAGATTTTCATTTAACCTCAACAGACTTTGTGAAGTCTTATCTGATATTTATCAACTCATTTTGGGAATTAATATATATAGATTATGTATTAGCCATTTTTATTCTTTCAAAAATATATTTTCTCTAATATCACTTCCTAATTCTTATGCCCAATGTCCTTAAAGATGTTATTATTTATTTTGAAAAATAAATAAATTTGTTTTTTCTTGTACTTACATTTTTAGAAGATATCCTTTTATTTATTTAAAATATTTCTCTTTTCATTATTATAATTTTTATTTCTCTCAATATTATATTTTACTTCTCCATTCAGTTTCTACTCATGTTACATCATTTATTCAACATCATCACCACTATTTTTGGAATTAAAACCCTTCTTAATGTGAGAAAAACAATTTAATACATAAATTTATTAACCTATTGTTGAGTTACAATTTTTTATTATAAAATTTATTTTCATAATTTTAATTTTTTCTCTGTTGTCACCCCTTTATATATTTTGAGACTTCTCATCCACATGATCAGATTCAAACTCTTTATCCTTCTTCCATTTATGGTCGTTGTAAAAATGATCAATTTGATTATAATTTTAGAACCCAAGTAGTTTATTTCCCTTTTCAATCCAGATGTATCTCTTGAAACATTTTGAGATAATAGAAACAATTTTTTTAAGACTTCATCGTCACCATCCAAATCACTTGATTATACAGTTTCTTCTTCCTTAACTCTTCCTTTTATTATAGCCTCAAAATCCATCTCATAATTTTTTATTCCTGATTGTTAGAGCCAATATCATATTAATTAAAATATGTTTAGAATGTAATTACTCTACCATTCAGTCTCCATTATATTATAATGCTTATAGTAATGGAGTGAAACAATCTATAAAATTATCCAATTTTATTTCAATAATAAAGAAGTAATCTGTCATTTTACAAAATACAAAAATATTACATAAGATCACATTAAACCTTGTAAATTATTCTTCCATATTCCGATCACCAATAATCATTATATATTCAAATATACTCTACAATACTTGAAATTTTGATTCATTAAAATTTATGGTTCCTTCATAACATCTCGTTAATTTACCGAAGTTCTCTTTGGAAGCTTGAATTCTTGTAACTTTTATATACACCTTCTCTATTGGTGACAAAAAGATGACATTTTGTTCTTTTAAATCATTATATGGATTTATATTATCATAAATATTCATATCATATCACATTTTAAAAGGTGGAAATCCCACTATTAAAGAATATAAAACTTGTAGGTCATGTGATACTAGGTATGGTATAATCATATTACTCCAAATGAAATAGTTCTTTCCATAATAAATTATAACACCCCTGGTATTCATATATCTTTTATTCCCTACCAATATAACTCTATGGATCTTTTTGTGGTTATATGTTCTTTGATTTAAATATATGTTATGAGGTCAAGTAAGATCGATAATAGGGTGAGGGAATAAATTTTTATATTCTTTTACATTTTGAGTTACTTCTTTATAATCTAGATCATAAAAATTGTTAAATCTTTTATCCATACTAAAATTATTATCTATTACTTACTTTATTACAGTAGTATAAAAGTATAATAATATCACATAATTATTTAAAAGGATAAACTATAATGGAAAAATCACTTTCATGATTGGTCATATTCTGAAATCACAAATTATCTACAATACCCACAAGTGGATATATCTCTAAGGACCAACATTTTACTACTAACATATAGTAAAAAAATGTTCTGACTCCTAATTCACATGGGATAGTCTGCTACTTTACACTGCTCCATTACAACATTTTATCCAAATAAGAAGTTATCTTTTCCTTTTACATGAGGTTTCATTTATACCACATTTAAAAATTATCTTCTTCATTGAATATGATGGATCAATAGGTTTTATCATATACTCCATTAATCTTGTATGTGTAGGACATCATTATAAAATGAATTTATACTATTCACATCATTCTAGTCATTCACATGAACTGGTACTACTCGGTACTTCCAATAATCCAACATAGTGAAGTCCCTTATCCTAATAGATTCCTTCTTACTTTGATGTTCTTATCTATATTTAATATATTTATTTATATATGGATTCTGAGTTCTTTATAATTTTCAATCATTGAATTCCGGAGTTCCCTAACATTACCATTTTTCCTTATTGACTTATTTTATATTTATATTCTCAATATAATATCATGAATATTATTTTTCATATTAAAAATATATAATACTATAAAATATTAGTTTTTAATATTTATATGAAATTCAATTAATTCATCCAACACAAAATCCTAGTTTCATTATCTTATTCAAAATAATTTAAATTTATGGTCCTTTATTTTTTTATTGAATTTCTTAAAGAATCACTTAATTTCATTCATCTAAATTAGACAGAAAGTGTCATGTATTTTAATTACCATGAAATTCAGAACATTAAACTCATTTTAATTTTCTATAAGTATATACAAATATGAAATTGAATCTTCCTCCCTTAACACGGAACTCATCTCAGACTCCTTTTATATTGTGTTGAATCATGATCTTAATATCTAATAATGAAATTTAATCCATGAAGTGTGTAATAGAAGAATCATTGGATTTATTCATCTATAGAATATGTAATTTATAATGTTTTTAGGGATTCTCAAAGTAAAATGTCTTATTATAAAAAATTCTCGTAAACATAGGAAAAATATCTTATATGCGGCATAATTCTCTTACATGTAGATAAAATATAATATGTGTGAATGAAAATATTATATATAGATAAAATATAATATAAATGGAAGAACTATCAAAGAAATTGTAAAAAAATATTACTCAACAAAAAATTTATTTTTGGATTGAATAATTCTCTATTATGGGTCCCAAATTGTCTTATGACAGCACTACATGGCTTTTTTCTTTATGAAATTTTCAGCTCGAGTGCAGTAATTCCAAAAAATATATTATTTTATGAAATTAATAAATAAATTCTAGGATGTATTTATCATTACAACATCCACACAATGATATCTCAGTGAGGGTAAATAGATAATGACTTCCCGAGTCCCACCTCCAGTAGGCCATGTGTTTGGGACTAGCACTGAGGGTATAATAAATTTGCATATAAGAGGCATTACCCTATAAAAAAACATGTGAAAGAGAGAGATAAGAATGATTCAACAACCAAAACACTAATTATAAATAGATATAAAAATAAAAATAATGTGAAAAAATTAAATTTCAGGTATTATTAAATAACTAAAATTAAAGATTCAATTACGAAAGACGTAAAGACGGTAGTGACCACAAAGAAAAAATAGATCCTGCAAAATAAAAATCTATAAATAACTGTCCTGATCTCCAACATGCACCAACCAACCTAAAAAATAGTTTATGTAAACTTAATATTATCATAATAGTATACTTAGTAGGATCCATCTTAGATCCTATCATCCAAAATATAAATAAATAATTTTAAATTATAGTGACCAAAAGTGAACATAACTCATCACTTAAATAGGTATAAAATGTTTCCAGCCTCATCAAGGCTAACTCTTACTAACTAACACATAAAATAGAGTATATAATATTGTAATAAATCAATAAAGGTATCCCAATCCCACTTCCCCAATGGTTTTCCACTATTCCCCAAAGACACACACCCTAAAAATCTCTCCCCAAAAGCAAGGTGGTCTGAAAAAACCTGGTAGAAGTGCCCCAACATGCACCTCATGTATCACATAACCATACCATTCCATCCACATTACCAAATATAGTACCCAAGTAGTTTCTAAGATCCACCATAGCTCATATGACACACATAAATCACCGATTATTATACAGAAACCCATTACATCACATATGATGATTAAGTACCTCAATCCATCACTTCCTATAATGTTCATACCTATAGTAATACGATATTTACTATATCTAGTAATACATGTGTGTAATGTTACCACAAGATGTCACATCCCACTACACACATATATGAGAAAAACTAACTGTTGTTTATAAAGTAATAAGTAACTAAAAAGTGATGATAGTGGGCCCGTAGAAGGTAGTCATCCATCCATCATTCTAGAGAGATATTTAGAAAAACATCCTCCAATAGTGAAATGGGTTTCCTTTTCCCAAACCAAAATGGATTGGTAAAAATATTATATCATATAATATACATGATATAATATATCTCAAAACCAAAATATGGGCATAACCTTGCCTCATACTCTACTAAAGATAATGTTTCTCAAACAATCAGATTCCACTACTATGATTTTGTGTCCTATAAGCACATAAGCATATAAAAGAGCTATATTTAATCAATTAATTACTTTTAAGAATTTTCTTTAATTAGTTAATTCATTATCCATTAATTAACATTTAGCATTATTCTACATTACACATCATTTCATCACATTACATTACATTAATAATCAATATAAATTTTATACACTCCATAGATAATCAAAATAAATTCCATAGTTAATCAATATTAACATCTTTTTATCTTATGCATTCCATCATCAACCAGCCCCATGGGATAAACATTTATTTATTATTTTACCTCATTCCATATCCCGGTACTCTAAGAAAACCTTCCCAACCTACTACCAAGAGGACACATGTGACTACACACATCAAACATCCTCATGATGTGGGGAAAGGAATATATGTAAAAAAGAATACCTACCATTATCCATTAAATATATTCTCAAGCGAACATACCATCTCTCAGCATATTATCAATGATTATGCACAAACTTATCATGTTCCATAAACATTGGTTACATCACCGACACCCACATGCATATACTGATGCATCATGTAACCACATCACAATTGAAAAATGCATTATTTTCAATGGGGTCCCATCACAAATGAAGTGTTGCTGAGATTGGTGTCACAAAAACATTTTTTTTTTCTGATTTACCATTGAAAAAAATATATTTTTGAATGGTAGGTATCCTGTTACAAATAAAATTTCTCATTATATAAAGAAATAGTTTTTTTATATGATGATTCATCAATTACAAATATTCATTGGTGACAGCTGAATCATACCATCCTAAATAAGTAAAAAAAATAAATATAAAAAATTCTTAAAAATTTTAAATAAAAAATTAAGAAAATATATATATAATATTTTCGAAAATATAAAAAAGTGCGATATATAACTATAAATTTATGAATTAATAAAAATGTTACTAAAAATCATTAAAATTATTATCAAAATATATGATACAAAAAAATAAACAAATCACTAAAGGGGGTCATCTAGAGTAGGTGGAGGAAAGAAATCCATTCCTAAACCCTAATTCCATCAATGCATGTAATTCATCATCTGATAATGTTGTTTCTCCTATTATAAATGGCTCTATTCTAGCTATATTTGTTGTTATTTATGGATCTCTTTCGGCTCCCTACACAAGGTCATTATAAGCTCACATTGAGCTCATAGATGCACCTCATACTTGGTAAAAAATGATGTTGAAACTCTGTGATCTCACCTCCAGCTAGATGATGAAATCACAGTGGTACCCTAAACCTTTCCAGTCATCAGTCATGAGATGATACAAATAACTCGGCCTTTCTCGATGTCATACTCAGTCACCAGCATCCATGTTTTTTCATCAAATCTAATGCACTCATGCTTGGATCCTCAGTCTCGATCTGGCCCTCATCTTTAGTCTAATAATTCATTTCCTCATATTACTCCATCAATTTCAATTTGAAACTAAAATATTTAAAATTATATTTTTCAATTAATTTTAAAAAATAAATAAATTATATTGACCAAAATCTAACATTTTCGACTACCTATAATCTCTCAAATGACAGGATCATTTTTATCCTCTTATAAACATTGACATCTATTATATGATAATGTTCTACTACCTATATTAGTATAAAATTAATAGTTAACTTTTAATTTTATATTATTTATTAAAAAAATTACATACCATATGTCATTGATGTGTACTGAAATTAAGACTACCAGTTCGATGTGTCACCTCATACCTCTAATGGTTCTTCCAACCAAATGATGTCCTCCTATGAAAAATTTCTAACATCGAGTATCAAAATAATTCATACCAACCCTAAGATGAGACGTAATCTTGTCGGTGGGAATTGGAAGACTTGTAAAAATATATGACTCCTACTTTCTACATGGTTATCCTCGATATATTGGGAAACCCCCATTGGAAATAATTTTGTATACCGACCTCTCAATCATCCCATATAGAGATATAAATATATCATTGATTGGATACCAAATACCCTACATATAAATAATAATAGAAAGCTAATAATTAAATAAATTTCAAAATAACTATTATTTATTTACATGTCATATAATGATCAAACTTGCAAAAATGAATGTCCTAATAAATCTGATCTCATGTCATTCATGATACAGAAAAATAATTCAAAAAATGATGTACTCTCTTGTCCAATAGCAATATGTGGAAAAAATGTGAAAATAGAAAAAAAAATTAAACAATTAGTATGTAAATAAATTAACTAAAATTAATGAAAACAAGGTAAAAAACACAACAGAACATACTTCTGTAAGTGTATATAGAACTCAAGACATTGATGTCACTCATAGATAGGGTATGGAAACAAAAATATCTCAATACAATAACCCCTCCACAATGACATTTAACCATAGACAGCCTAAGGGCCAGATGATGAAGCACTTGGATCTTCACTAGGTAGTGTAGCCTCATCTAACTCATAAAAAATCAAATAAAAATTTCTGGACATCAGAAACAAAAAATGATTGTGTTCAGTAAATAATTGAAAAAAAAAATACTCTATAAATATATATATTTTATATGATTATAATTAACATTTAATTGCACCAATCTTCATTTTCATCCTTATATTCATATATCACGGTTCCAATAACATCATATTACACCTTAGTATCATCAATTTATATAGGGTTTTGGCTTTATCATCTCTTGTTAATTCAATTTCATTTGCTACATCAACAACATCACTATCACCATCGACCCATAATTGTGGGTTGTCATCATAAATATTTGTTTCTCATCATGGAAATGATTGATGTAGAGTTGTCTCTTGAAAAATTTCAATTCCTTATAATTCTACTAGACAACATTTACATTGGATACATTGATTTTCATGATATAATATTTTTATTATGCTCTACCAATAACATAACAGTCCTGATGAAGAAAAATAATTTTCATAAAAAAATATTAGGGTTCCTGATAAGACATTAAAATGGTTCATTGACAACAAGTAGGATTTTATATTTAATATAAATGATTCCATGACATAGATGAACATGAAAGCCTCTATTACTAACCAACCGACAACATTTTTGCTTCATTTCATAATTATGTCCCATATGACACAATTCAATTATTTCTTCCATCATTCCATAAAAAAAGACATCACTTTCTATATGATAAAATCCACTCAAGAAAATGTCACTATTCATTTTTGTATTCCCTATATGAACATGTATGAAATCAAAAACCATTCACTGCAGTTGAATTATAAGATTTAACCATTTTGGATGTAGGGTTTCTCAATAAACATAATAAAATATTTATTTTATCAAAATTTTGAGACACCTAATTTTTTTAAAACAATTATCAACATAATAAGTAATACATTGATTTTATATGTTAATCCATAAATAGTTTACTATCCTAGTTTTTGAAACCAGCAGAAAAAATTATTTTTTCAATGTTCTTCTAGAGCTACTGCTATATTTTTTCAAAAACATTCATTCATATGATTATCATATAATAAAAAAATAAAAAATATCAATTTATTTTTTAAAAAATAGAATAAGTTATAGTGTCACTAACATTACAAATGGTTTCATTTATTCACATTTTAGTAGAAAATATGAATGATCTATGTGATGTTCATCATCTGAAATCCAACATTGATGAACTCCACAAAATTGATGTTTTAATTGATTAAAATGCAATAATTTATTGTTCATTTCATCATTAACATTTCCCTCCATATAGCCCCTAGAGTTATGTTTTGAGTGATATTAAGATTTAAAATAATATGACTAGAAAAAAAGATATTTATCCCTATAAATAAGATTATGCAATTGATCCTACAGCTAATGATTTGACACATACTATTATCTTCAATTTACCCATCCATCTCTTATATTGTTACTTCAATCAAAACTATACCAACCCTCCACATTTTCCATCATATGAAAAATGTAATATCAAATATTCCATGGAGTCAAAAAAATTTAGCGGAATTTTGTTTCCAATTTACATACAATTAACATAAAATCTTCATAGAGTCTACTAAGTTTATCATAATTTAATTTTTATGAAATTTTTTTTCATAAAATAGTGATCTTTTTGCTAGATAATACAAAATAATATAATTACAAAAAAACTCTAAATCCAATCACCAAAAATCTGTCCATTATAACATTAAATTCATGATATTTTTAATCCAAAAATATGTTCAATTATAACATACCTATCCAAATAAGAAAAATAAAAACATAAAAACATCAACTATGCAACCCACTAACTAAATAATAAACAATTTTTATTTTAAAGAGTATAAGATTCTTTTGGCTTCATTAACTTCTACGATCTATAATTTTCAAACAGTTAATATTTTTGTGACCTATAAATTTGGGCACGATCTGATCATTGATTTAAATTAACATTTTTAAGTGATGTGTGTCTAAAACTATATAAAATCTATTATCAAAATAGGTATTATAAATATGCATGACATCTAACATGTGGAGGATTAAATAATGATGCCAATATAGAAAATCTAAAATTTTTTATTTTTTATCCAAATGAGCTCCTTCCCAAATCCATCTATTTTTTGTTTATAGTCATCATAAAGATGATGGGAGGTAATGAGGTGGTAATAAATTTTAGTTCAATACCTAAGATCATTGTTTAATGGAAAGAAATTTTAATTTTACCTTTTAGTAACTGTTATTTGTCCCTCCAAAAAGGTTGATCAACAGTAATAAAAAATTGATGATAGTCAAAAAAATGTTCTCTTTCAATGTTAAGAATAAATTATTGGATTTTATTAATATAATATGGATATTATTTTAGGCCATTTTTACTCCATATAGATAACATTCCATATGATGGTAAGTCACTAACTTTCTACATTAATGTTAATTTGCTTATGAAATTATATTTTGCAACAGTATCATATGTACTAAAAACATTACCCCATAAAAATTCAAATCATCAATAAATGGATTCAAATAAATGTCAATATTTTTTTGGATGTCCTCGAATTAATAATGTTAAAATTATATATAGATCATTCATCAATATTTAAGAAGGTAAGTTGTATTGAGTTATAAAAATTGGACAACACAAATATTTTTTGCCATAAGAACCAAATGGATATATACCTGTGTAGAAATTCCCACTCATATGTTATAGGTTTATGATGACAAACATGGATGTACCTGAATTTTTTTTCTTGAATCACCATGACAAGGATAGTTTTTTTGATAAATTAAAATATTGGTTTTATGTCATGACATCAATTAAGTTATGTTCTGAGACAAAAATAAACTCTGCAATCTAAGTGTAATTGGGAAATAAATAAACAGTTTAATAGAAAGTAGTCCATCCTACCCTTTTGAGCCACATTTTACCATTATTGTCCACAATCAGGATAACTAACCAACTAATCATTTCCAACATAAAATAATATGAAATAATTTTATCATGCATGAATATTTTGATAACCAAGACCCAAATTATTATTATTTTCATTATATTTATCTAAATAACAATTTATAGGAAACATCATCCCTTATGGAAACAATTACTTAACCGAAGATAATTTCTTATCATTAAAAAATTTAAATTCCATCATTTGATTTCATATAATAAAATTTAAAATGACATCATATATCCTTATCTTAGAGCCAGGATATAAGGAATCGTCAGTAGACTACAACAGCTCATAAAATTTTGATGTTCCTAAATAATGAGTTAAATCAATATCATTTAGAGTTTTTGTTTGATGAAAAGACAGAACAACTACATCACGTAATAAATTTGGAAACCATGACGGATCTGGAACCAACATACTAGTATCTTGTCTATAAATGCATTCCCAATGTTTATACCAAAAAAACATAATATTTTTTAAAATGAAAACACAATAGATGACCCCCAATGTTCTCAAATGCATATAACCTCTTATGATCACATTACATACATGAACACTTACTTTTCCATTCTAAAACAGATTCTATTTTTGGTTATGAAAATGATAGAAAAGCTTCAACAACCTCAATAAATATATTATTTATACTAGAACCGTTTGGATTCCCATTACAATTTATCCAATCACGATCCTTTAATAATACAATTGTTGACATTCTTATTCCATATTTATCTAAAAAATATAAAATAAGTAATTTTTTCAGAGCATTTTGATATAACAAAAAGGAAAACCAAAAAACAGTTTGAAATTCTAAAAATATAATTTACTTATAAATATTTTCAATGTAATTTATTTATCTATAGTTTTTTTTAATTTTATCTAATAATTATCATTATTTACAGCTAATAATGTTAATTTTACTAATAAAAATAATTTTTTCCTAAAATAGTTATTTAATAGTATTCACAGCTTATTATCATAAATCGGTACTATTTACCATAAATTATTACTAATTACCACTATTTTTGGTAAATTACCTATAATTTTTAGTAATTTCATTTATTATTTATTAATTATAAATAATTCTTAGTTTAATTTAATATAAATTAATTTACTATATTTTTAATTACTAATAATGTGTAAATCATAGAATTTTCAATCATCAAGTAATAAAAAATTACAAATTTGTTTCAACCATGTCCTAATTTATCATTATTCAGGACCTGAAAATTAACGACCTATTCAATTTTCACTTTTCAAGTAATATATAATATTTTTTATATGTTCATACTAATTTATACTGAATTATAAAAATGTAAATATTTTTACAAGTGTATAGAAATTGTATATTTTAATTTTTTTAAATTATAATAATAATTATTAATTTAAAATATTTTATATCTTCTTATTTTTACTTATATCAATTTACTAATTTTCAATAGTTTATAACAATTTATTACTATTTTTTACTAATTTTTAATAATTTTTACTAATTATTACTACTAATTACTAGTTTTTATTAGTTTATAACAATTTTTACATTTTTTAATAACATTTACTAAATATCATTATTTATTTCTAATTAGTGGTAATTTTAACTAATTAAAAATATTTTTTACTCATAGTAATTATTTTTTAGTAATAACTGCCAATAAACATAAATTATTACTTTTACAATAAATAATTTTTAATTAAAACTATTTTTTTGTAAATTACAGCTATTTTTTGTAATTACTTTTTTTAGTAATTAACGCTTATTTTTAATATAATGTAATATAAAAAGCCATAAATTAAAAATTTATAATTATAAGTAATATCAATCTTTATGTTAGGATTAATGATCAATTTATGCCAACTTGGTCAAAATTTGTCATTGATTGTGATCTAATAATTAACGAACCATTTAGTTTTCATTTTCCAGTAATTTATACCAATTTATATTATTTCAAAGTAATTCATAATAAATTATACTAATTAAAAATAATTATATATTTATTTATATTTTATATGTTTAATCATTTTTAAAAATAATTAAAAAAAATTATGAATTTATAATAATTTTTAATGATTACTTCAATTTCATATTAATTTTTTTCAACAATATCAATTTACTATTTTTTATTTATATATAAATATTTATTATTATTATTTTATAATTTATTTTATAATTTTTTATAATTTTTATTAATTTATTACTTATTTTAAAAATTTTATTACTAATTTTTTACTGATATTTATTATTTTAAAAAAAATTAATATTTTTTACAAATTATTACTAATTATTACTAATTTATTACATAGTTTTTCTAATTTCTACTATTTCATAATATTTCATACTAATTATAAATAATTATTACTAATTGCGACTAGTTTATAACAATTTTTTACTACTTGTTTATAAATTCTACTAATTATCATTAATTGCTGCTAATTATAATAAATATTACTAATTATAAGTAATTTTTATTGAAACCATTTATTTTTTAGTAATCGCAACTAATTAACATAACATAGTACGATTTATTGTAAATTATTACTAATTGAAATTATTTTTTGTAAATTATCACTCTTTTTGTAATTGTAGATAATTTATTTCAATTGAATCTAATTTTTAGTTTTTACCACTAATTATTTCTAATTACCACTAATTATAAACAGTTGCCTATAATTATTATTAATTATCACAAGATATTACAAATTACAACTAATTGCCACTAATTATCTCTAATTACTATTGGGTAAGACAAATTATTACTATTTGTTACTAATTAGCACAAATTATTACTAATTATTGCTAATTACAAGTAATTTTCACTAATTACTGCTAAGTATTCTAAATTATCGCTAATTAATACTAATTTCTTTTAATTATTACTATGTAATACTAATTATTAACAATTACTAGACCATATTACTAATTACACCTAATTATTACTATTTACAACTAATTATTTCTAATTACCAATAATTACAAATAATTATTACTAATTACCACTAATTATTAGTAATTATTACTAATTGTTACTTAATTTTTTACTAAATTTAACTAATTAATATAAATACTGTCAATTAATACTATATGATACTAATTATTACTAAGTACATCTAATTATCACTAAGTATGACTAATTATTACTAATTACATCTAATTATTACTTAGTAATAATAATTAAAACTAATTACTAAATATTACTTCTAATTTAATATAAATATCAATAATTAAAACTAAATACTTGTAATTAAAAATAATAACTGTTATATAAAACTAATTAATACAATTTTAGTCTAAATAATTCAAATTAAATTTAATTATTTCTAATTAATAATAATTATTATTAATATAAAATAAAGTATATTAATAAAAAACAAAAAAATTAAATAAATACCAATGAAATAATCATTTATAGGATGCAAAGATGAAATGGTGCTTCCCTGTAAATTTTTAAACAGTTAAAATTTAATGTTAAAGAATATTAGAGTAGGGGAAGAGAGACAAGTTATAAGTAGAAGGGAATAAAAAATTATAGGGTGGTGTATATATACGTAAGATAATTTCTGATGGGAAACTCGTAGAAAATAGTATTAGTTCCTATGGGTCCCATAAAAAATAATACCCATTGTTATTAATTACGCCGGTGGTAAAAATATATTTGCAATGGCACCTGTTGGAACTACCCTTTACAGAAACATTATTTTTGGTGAGAGATAAGTCTTATCAGAAATAAAATTAATGATGGAATATATTTATGACTGGTCCTATCACAAATACTCTATTGTCGATTGTTTATTTTGTGAAGGGAGTTAACTCCCGTCACAAATAAAAATAATGGCATAATGTATTTCCGACCGAGTTATTTTCCTATCGCAAATACCTTTCCTGATGTTTAGCACATAGTGCATGCCAAGGTTATTTACGATGGGAAAACATTCTCATCGCAAATAATTTTTTTTAAAGACTATTTGTGAAAAAATGAATCTTGATTCAAATATTCATTAGTGATGAAATATTTACAACCGATGAGTGTCCTGTCGCAAATAGCCTATCGCAAAAATAATTTTTTCTCATAGTACATTTTTCCTATTCTACCACATCATCCAAACCTTCCCACCCATATAACACAACATCTATCTAGGATATTCCATTCCATGATCATATCACAAGGATTATATCCAGAGAAAAACACAAAGTAGCATGAACAAACAAGTCAATTATAGGGGAACTGGGCCCTAAAAATAAGGCATTCTGCCTTCTCATGTAAAATACCTCTCACATCCCTAAAACATGCACTCAAACATCTCAAGCGAATAGGAACTCAAGCTATGAAAAATTATGTTTATCACATAATTGGTTGTTCTTCCATTTTTGAGTTAATCAATTTATTTATTAATATGTTCCAACTACGGGAAACTGAACACATCATGTTATAGCATGTTATCAAAGGTAAAATGTTATCTAATAATTTAATTAGGTTCAAAAACTATGTGAAGTTTAATTTTCAAAAAACATTCCTTTTCAATTAATAGCATCAACCATAAAAATGTTTAACACTGTTGATCAATTCCATTAATCACATGGAAGATCAATTTAATTAAACATAAAAACTTTCCCCAATCAGATTATCATCAAATTTCAACAACAACCAGAAACAATAAACATGACCCTTTAATCATTATCCAATTAATTATAGATTAATTGAATATTTAAACTCATTAACAATTTCCACAAAGAACAACATGCTAAAAATTCATTCAACATGAATATCACATTATATAACAAAACATGAATCAAACTGATTTCATGGTAAAAAGAAACTATATCATTGACCTGCGATAACCATCCAAAATCATTAATCAAGTTAAATATTAATTTGATTAATGTCATTGTCATCCCAAGTGATAATCCATGGTCAATTTATGATTTCGCATAACTAAGTTAGATACGCAATGAATCTATTGCCTTAAATGCATCAACTATCTTCGCACGAGAACATACAATGTCATGAATCTTCGATTACCACACCGTAAATAACTAAATCAATATGAAGATGTATGACCACCTCCATAAAAAAACCACCAATAAAGTCCCATTAGAATCATAGGATATCATCTTCCATTGCATGATAAGAGGAAATAGGATGAAAATGTGATCAAAATTTGAGAACCAACTAGAAAAAAATGGACGAACACACTGTGGATCGCCAAAAATTTCTGTGGATTTAAGAGAGAATAAAAATGATCAGTTTCTATTGATGGCTTATCAAAACTCCAAAGGAGGGAGGCACTGATTTACTGGAATGAGAGAGGAAGGCACTATATTCATACGAGTGGCTACACCCTTTAAAGATACACAACGTCATGTATTTAAATAATACCTAATCCTCTTTCACATTTTATAATCTTTATAGTTAAGTTGAAATTGAAAAATTCCTCAAATTTTTATTATTTAACCCCAAAAACATACACATCAAAAACCTTCACTGCACATGGCATGAACTACACTTACAAATTTTAAGGATTAATTTATGTGTATTCTCCCTGTTTCCATAATTTTTTACCCAATCCCCTCCAGACAACTTTCAATCCCCCACTGATCACCATGAGCCTTGAAAAAACATGAATGATGAGAGCACATGGATTCAAGACTCTACATTAAATACCTGTCAAATCATTATCTTCCTCAAGATACCAAAACCAAACTATATAAGAAAAAAATGAGGTATCTAAATGGCCACCTCAGAATATAACTCTGAAAGGTCTCACCACTAGAAGATCACAACCACCACTCTCAGAGAAAAAAGGTAATAAAAGCACACAACAACCGCATTTAGCTCCTAAAATCTACCCTGAGGTAGAAACCTCTCAAGAAGGTGTAAATCCAGAATAAGAAATAAGAGTGAAATGACATATAAACCAAAATATAAAAATACAAAACAAAATATTGTTACAATATAATATCTAAACAATATTCACCATGAGGTTCTAAGATCACATTAGAAACTCATAATCCTAGGTATTCTCCTATGTTCCACCATTCCACCACTATACATAAACAAGGGAATAGCATGCCCAAAAAATCACCTTATCAGGTCGATCCAAGATCTCCACATGTCACTTCTCAAATGTTTCATCATTATCAACATCTATCACACCAAAATTAATGACCTGAAAATCGTCATGAAAATATTTAAGGAGCCATGACATTAGAAAAACATCATGTATCCTGCTTATATTCAAGGGAATTTCTATGTGATACACCATAGTTCCAACAAGATCTAACACCTTTAAAGGCCCCATAATCTTGGTTGAATTATTTCTCCCACATCCAAACATTCACATCCCATAATGAGGAGTCATATTCAGAAACACATGGTCTACAAATTCAAACTCCAAAGGTTTCCTCCTACGGTCATCATAGGATTTTGGATTATCATGTGCTGCTTTCAACCACTCATGAATTACTTGAACCATATCTATCGTATTTTTTACTAGTTATAGATGAATAATTTCATCCTCATGAACCCCACTCTAGAACATTGGGGAACAATGATTTCATCCATACCAAGCTTCAAAAAGTGCCATATCATTGGTGGAGTGGGAACTGTTATCGTACGAAAACTCGACCAAGGGATGGTTTCTCACCCACAAACCTTAAAAATACAATACACAAGAGTGAAACATGTATTCAATATATTGGATGATCTGATTTATCTTTATATCCATCTATTTATTAAAAATATATCTAGTGCATAACACAGAACAAAAATTACACTAGATACCTCTCCCCACCCTGGAGGTTAAATGAGGATTTTTTTTAGAAATGTTCATCCTAGGGACCCCATGGAGTCTCCCCACCTCCTTTAGAAACTGACATGATACACACTCTACATATCTTGACTCCCATATAACTAGAAATTTAAATATTTCATAAAACGATCCACTATCGCCCATATGGAATCATAGATTTCTTAGATCGAGCTATTCATGTAACATAGTCCATCGAGTTATCCTCCCCTTTCTATTAGGGAATATCTAACACCTAGAGCTACCCAACAGGAACTTGGTTCTTAGCCTTCACCTTCATAATTACCAAAAATTTTGAAAGACACTCTACAACCTAATGCTTTAACCCATGACACAGAAACAAGACTCACAAATCTTGGTTCATCATTATCAAGTCAAGATGTGCCACCAATGGAAAACAATGGAACTCTCAAAGAACCATCGCACACATCTCAAAATGAATGAAAATTCTTCCCTTAAACAACACCAGATGTTATCCATCATCAAAACAACCAATCGTGTTATCACAAAAAACAACTCGGACTCTTTGGACCTCCACCTCAAAATACCCCAACTGGGACTGCTACACCATCTCCACCATATAAATTTACACATTCATCTAAAAAATACAAAATTTGTCTCATACCTATCCTATTTAAATATTAATCACGTTTATTTCATCCATCACTCTCCAGTAATCCATAGATTTATGAACTACATAACTACATGACTTTTAAATCAGCAAATCTGTTACAACATTTCCCTTTATTGGTATATATGTTATTTGAATGTTGTAATACTATAATAATTTCATCCATAGTCATTTTTTCTACACTACTAAAATACGGGCATTAACATTTCTAAAAACGGGCATTAACAGCGCTAAAAAAGCGTTGTAAATCTCAGTGCTGATAAAGGGGGTACCCCTTTATCACCGCTTCGTAAGCGCTAAAAAAACAACCATTTATTAGTGCTAAACAATCACTGAAAACGGTAGACATTATCAGTGCTAAGAGAGCGCTGATAAAACTAACATTTATCATCGCTAATAGAGTGCTAATAAAAGGTTGTTTTATCAGCACTGCTTTAGCGCTGATAAACATAACTTTTTTTAGCACTGATAAAGGTGTAGTTTATCAGCGCTTTTTTAACACTGATAAAAGCACGATTTATCAGAGCTAAAAGAGCGATGATAAATGCCCTATCTACTGATACAATATATCTTCAGAAGAACACCTGAACACCTGAAAAACAAAAATAGCATCTCAATAAGCCAATTAAAGCAATTATACCCATACAAAATTAAGTCATAAATCATAAGAAAATTATACAAAGTATACCCATAAAACAATTATACTCGTACACCATTAACACATAATTATAAGTTAATAAAGTACTTAATGAAATCAATTCAGAATTCAGGTGGTTTGGGGGCTGTTCAAGGGTTTGGGGTGGCTGTCCAAGGGGGGTAGGGGGTGTTCAGGGGGCTTTCCAGTTCAATCCTAAGGCTCCACATGGGTGTGTTTTATCAATACATAAATCATTGGACTTTTCTCTATCCACTATACATAATGTTCTCAACCTCAAAGAAGTTATAAGGTTTGTACACACACTGAGGTGCACATACTTGGGGGGGGGGATGAATCTCATTAATAAACCCCCAATATTATATCCCCAATAGGATATTGTAAGTTCATGACTTGGAAATATGCACAACCTAGTTGATAAAAAACAAGAATAAAACTAATAAAAAATCATCATTGATCCTTAAATCCATGACCATGAATAAACCCAAATTAATTTTCCAAGTGCTGAACTATTACCAAGCATTTCACAAGGATCATGTTAACATTATAAAAATATAGTTCGACCAAGTCTTACCCCATCTACATCAAGACACATTGATTCTCAAGTATTAAATCTTGATCAACCATACCTACTTCTTCCAATGTTAGGGTTTCTCTGAGTATATCATAGGAACCACACAAAACATATAATATACCATGGTCTACCCACTATATACATAATTATAATTGACCTCCAATATGTGAGTTTTATTTATACTCCATCATGGAAATCTACTTATGGGAGTTTTCTCATCCAGGGAATACCCTCAACAGTTTCTCAGACCACCCATATGTGTTCTTCCAATTCTGAGGCATAAGACATACAAGGATCTCATCCCTATACAACGGGAGTACCCTTATTTAGGTAATAATACTAAGAATCATATATTATTTACCATATGGGAGTATTATCATCCAATTAATAATCCCTAGAATCATATCAACCCTCCAATATGGGTGTATTATCATTTGAGGCATAATCTATATAATCATCTCAGCCCTCCCCTATGGGATTATTTTTATTTATTGAATATTCCCGATAAGAATATCATCCTACTCTTATGGTTGTATTCTTATTTGGGGAATAATACCTATATACATCTCATCCCTCCTCTATGAGAGTATACTCATTTAAGGAATAAGACCCATAAGCATATCCATCCTCCCAAATGGGAGTATTTTCATCCAGATATAAGCCCATAAGTATCATAGACCCAAACACATGATCACCATAGTATACCAGGCCAACCATGACTTGATATATATGAGGCGCCTGATAGATCACATGCCATGACCCCCCATTTAAAAGATCAATGCAATACGAATGCATTTGGTCAGATTTCCGTAGGTCAGTTGTTGTTTTCACTTAAAATCGTGTCCATTTTAAACTAAATAGAGACCTTTTGAGTGCTAGCGGCTACACCGTGCCTCAGATTGAGGCGGGGTTTACTCGTACACATCACCAAGGACCCTTGGATCATTCTTATAAAATATCAATTCAATCCTAATGCGTTTGTTCAGAGTTTCATAGGTCCTTCGTTGTTTTCACTTAAAATCAAGTCCATTTTAAACAAAATAGAGACCCTTTGAGTGATAGCGGCCACACCGTGCTTTGGATAGAGGCGATGTTGACTCTTACACGTCACCAAGGACCCTTGGATCGTTCTTATAAAAGGACAATGCAATCCGAATGCGTTTGGTCAGATTTTTGTTAGTTAGTTGTTGTTTTCACTTAAAATCTTGTCAATTTTAAACAAAATAGAGACCCTTTGAGTGATTGCGGCCACCCCGTGCCTTAGATTGAAGTGGGGTTGACTCTTACATGTCACCAAGGACCATTGGATCATTATTATAAAGGATTAATACAATCCGAATGCGTTTGGTTGTATTTTCATAGGTCAGTTTTTGATTTCAATTAAAATCGTGTCCATTTTTAACAAGAGAGACCCTTAGAGTGCTAGCGGCCACAACGTGCCTCGGATTGAGGCGGGGTTGACTATTACATGTCACAAATGTCCCTTGTATCTTTATTATAAATGATAAATGCAATCTGAATGTGTTTGGTGGGATTTCCGTAGGTCAGTTGTTGTTTTCAATTAAAATCGTGTCCATTTTAAACAAAATAGAGACTCTTTGAGTGCTAGAGGCCACACCGTGCCTCAGATTGAGGCGGTGTTGACTCTTACATGTCACCAAGGACCCTTGGATCATTCATATAAAATATCAATGCAATATGAATATGTTTGGTCATATTTCCATAGGTCAGTTGTTGTTTTCACTTAAAATCGTGTCCATTTTAAACAAAATTGGGACCCTTTGAGTGCTAGCGGCCACACTGTGCCTCGGATTGAGGCAGGGTTGACTCTTACATGTCACCAAGGACCCTTGGATCGTTCTTATAAAATATAAATTCAATCCATATGTGTTTGTTCATATTTCAGAAGGTCATTTGTTGTTTTCAATTAAAATCGTGTCAATTTTAAATAAGAGAGACCCTTTGAGATCTAGCGGCCACACTGTGCCTCAGATTGAGGTGGGGTTGACTCGTACACGTCACCAAGGACCCTTGGATCGTTCTTATAAACGATAAATGCAATCCTAATGCGTTTGGTCGGATTTATGTAGGTCATTTGTTCTTTTCAATTAAAATTGTGTCCATTTTAAACAAAAGAGACCCTTTGAGTGATAGTGGCCACACCGTGCCTCATATTGAAGTGGGGTTGACTCTTACACGTCACCAAGGACCCTTGGATCGTTATTATAAAAGATCAATTCAATCTGAATGCTTTTTATTGGATTTCCATAGGTCAGTTGTTGTTTTCAATTAAAATCGTTTCCATTTTAAACAAGAGAGACCCTTTGAGTGCTAGCGGCCACATCATGCCTCGTATTAAGGTGAGGTTGACTCGTACACATCACCAAGGACCCTTGGATTGTAATTATAAAAGATAAATTCAATCTGAATGCGTTTTGTGTGATTTATGTAGGTCAGTTGTTGTTTTCATTAAAATCGTGTCCATTTTAAACAAAATATAGACCCTTTGAGTGCTAGCGGCCACACCATGCCTCGGATTGAGGCGGGGATGAGTCTTACACGTCACCAAGGACCCTTGGATCGTTATTATAAATGATCAATGTAATCCAAATGTGTTTGGTTGTATTTATGTAGGTTAGATGTTTTTTCCACTAAAAATCTTGTACATTTTAAACAAAATAGAGACCCTTTGAGTGCTAACGGCCACACCGTGCCTCAGATTGATGAGGGGTTGACTCTTACATGTCACCAAGGACCCTAGGATCATTGTTATAAAATATCATTGCAATATGAATGCGTTTGGTCAGATTTCCATAGGTTAGTTGTTGTTTTCACTTAAAATCATGTCCATTTTAAACAAAATAGACACTCTTTGAGTGCTAGCGGCCACACCGTGCCTCAGATTAAGGCGGGGTCGACTCGTACACATCACCAAGGACCCTTGGATCGTTATTTTAAAAGATCAATGCAATCCGAATGCGTTTGGTCAGATTTCCGAAGGTCAATTATTGTTTTCACTTAAAATTATGTCCATTTTAAACAAAATAGAGACCCTTTGAGTGGTTCAACATTCGTGCATGTTGTTGGTGCATATCATCTGTTAAAATGGAAAAATGACTCATTGGAGAAAGTCTATTTTATTTAATAACAATTACAATTTTCCTACGAACATTTACAAACAACAATGTTTCATCTTTTCATCTCCTTAACCCCTCTCAAAAATGACCAAAAATTGTACATGTCCCCAAGTCAGATCTTTATTGTATTTTTGTACAATATTCCATCAGGTATGCGGCCTACTTGTTTCTGAACACATCTATATCTTCTTGTGAGTATGATGCTTTTCTGAAGTCAGAGTAGTATGGAAAAATAAAAAAAAATAAAGAATTAATAAATAACTTAAACGAACTAGTAGTTGTTTTTAAAAATATCTCTTTAGGGATGCTAGTTTGCTGATGAAAAATGATCTCTTTCAAAAATTTACAAACATAATAACAATAATCATTATCGTTTGTTTGTTTTGGACACTGCAAAAAAATTGATCATTAGGAGAATAAGTATCTTGTTTTGAGATGTGTTTGGATAGTGAAATTTTTTTATATGTACCCTGATATTTGTCCACACGTAGTACTTGCTCACCTCCTTATGCATAGACCCTATCCTCATTCCTTTTTTTAGACGATAATGATACACCACCCTATCATAACATAATCCTCTTTAAAAGATAATAAAAATTATATTACTTGATGTTTAGACCTAAAACGTAAGATGTAGTGTCTTACAGACTCACAAACTCCATCACGTGTGGTTGGTTTGATGAATATCCTTGCTCTGAATCTAGAAAATAAATATTCAGTGTATCCATGTTCACTGAAATTAGAAACCAATGTTTCCTAAAAACACAAAAAGGAATAAGTAATAAAATAAGTGAAAATATAATTGATATTCTTTAATCGTAGAGTATTACCCATGCATGGTTGGTATTAGGAAAAGTCTGTCATCTATAATCTTTCATTAAAATGTTTTCAGCAAGCCATTCACTATTGCATCCCTTTATGATGGCTCTATTTTTGTTAGGTGTGTTGATGTGATATGAGGACTAACTAGTCCAAATCTTGGCTCATTGGAAAATTCCTTCAATTTTTTTTCATAAATCCATTTGTCAACAATATAAAATTCATTTAGTCATAATTTTAACATTTGATCAACATTTGGAAAATCAATTCATGGAAACATACCTCATATATACATTTACAACTGTGACGCCTAGCCAACCGTTTTCAAGGATTTCATTTACATTTTTAGCAACAATGAAATCGTTAGTTTCCTCTCTGTATATATTCTCTTTGAAAACCACTCTATGACTATTACCATATTTTAGAATTGTATCCACATGAGTCTTCAATGCTAGTAAATGTGGATAGAGAACAGGTGGTGTTATTGTGCTTTCAGTAGATCCTTGGGATCGGTTGGTCGATCCATTAGATTTTTTTGTGCTGACGTTTGTCACCCCCTTCCCTTTCTCCGTCTATAACAACAATCATTGGTTCAGACCATTTTTTCATTAATTGTTAAGGGTTTAGCTTCAAAAGAAAAGGAAATAAATACCTCTTTGTCTGCATGTACTCTTACGAGTTGTGACGGCCATGCAATGAATGCCCCAATTGCCTTTTCAACCATATGAATATCATAGTCATCAAGTGGAATAGGTAGCTCTGCCTTTGGCTCATGAACTATAGTAATCGTCACTTTCAGTTGATCTTTCTGAAGTGGTCTATTATGCAGTGTGGAATCTGGGATATTAAACACTTGAGCCCTCGCTACAAGGTGATAGGTGGTTGTTGACAGGTATAAATCACAATCATTATCACCCTGTAGAAGATGAGTAGAGAAAAATTATCAGGGTTTGTCTGATTCATATTTCATGGGAACAAATATTAGAATATTGATTACCACGACTAAGACAGTTCTTTGAGGCGAATGGCTCACCTCAAAGCTAGTGGGGGGGGGGGGGATGTTTATGCGGAGGTTGTTCTTGAGTTGTGGATTCCCTTTTCTTCCCACCCATAAAAGTTTCTAGAAACTCTCCCTGCCATGGCAATTTTTCTTCAAGGGTTTCTATTTTTTCGCTCATTTGTTTGAATTTTTCTTCTATATCATCCATTTTTTTCTTCTTCTAAATATATACTCGGGTGTCACCCCAAAACCTGCACCTCTGACACGACCGTATTTTTCTATTTGCATCAGTGTCGTCGATAATAGGTCTGTATCAGATTCATGAGTATCTGATTCCTGTGACTGTCAGATATAGGAAAATAACTAATTATTTTTATGTAATAGAAATTTTAAACATATTATTTGATCATCGTGTCATACATAAACATATTTCCCACACTTTTTGTGTGTTCTCATCTACTAACATCCCTTCATTGTTCAAACGTGCCTCCTTTCATAGCACATGACGTGGGGTGGAAGTGCATTTGGTTTTAGAATCAACAATCTACATATAAACATAGAAAAATAATTATGATGTAGTTTATTAGTACCTAACAATATTATTGTAAATTTAAAATACGTATCATTTTCGTTTCTAATGAAGCGTACCCCATCCTTGCTTTACGATAGGGGTATGTTGGTTTTAAAGCATGTTCCTTATTTTCAGTACACAGTTTCTGTTTCATAAATGAAATATTGACAATCAAAGTGATGAATACAGGTATCCTCAAACAACGTATTATGACTCACAATGTACCTGAAACATCTCATCCCCACGATGGCCAATAAATGCATCCCATGCTTCTTGGGATATCAGGTGAGCGTAGACAATGGGTGGGTGCGAGTTTATTTTACCTTTAGAATCATTGAGGTGACATCTTGTTAAAATAGTGTGAAAACCTCGATGAATCTTTCCTGCAAGCCTTAGTACATAATCCTTGTGTGAATCGTCTACTATAAATGTTCTTTGCAAGAAATTGAGAAGAGTAAGACATTGTTTCATTATTTTATTTGCTAATAAATTAAAGAAATAAATTCATAATGTTACCGTAATTTCATCCCAGATCACAGCCTTCATCCCAGACACAACATGGTGCCATGAATCTATGTCAATTGGCACGCGTTGCTGAGTGACAACTCCAATGTAGCTTCTAAACATAGCCTTGTTGGGATTCACATGTTGGCCTCATGCATTCCATCTGACTATAAATTTGATGCCTTTTCTTTTCGCTTTAAGAATTTTGGCTAACACCGTCAAACTACAATGCACCTGTGATTTATGTGACGTTGGTCCTTCATTCCTGACCATTTCATTGATATCAACACAATCTATATGTTCATATAGAATGGTATCAACGACATGTGTTAATGGTTGTTGGACCTCAACATTAAGAGCAGCAGGAGCCTCAATAGCAGGAGCAGCATGAGGAGCAGGAGGAGCAGCAGGAGGAGCAGTAGCAGCAGGAGCCGCAGCAGGAGCAGCAGGAGCAACCAGAGCCATAGCAGGAGCAGCAGGAACAACAACAGCAGCATCATGAGCTGCCGGAGCAGCAGGAGCAGCAACAGCCGCATCAACAGCTTTTTGAGAGACTTGTTCAGCCTCAAAGTTAGAAGCATCAGAATTTGTATAAGTCATTATCTGCAAAATTCATTGAACATTTAATTCAGATTACATAAATTAAATAATGATAAGATAATAACATGAGATAACAAGATCTATATTACAAAAAAAAATATAACCTGTTTACTTAACTCTCTTTATTTTTTTCAAAGGTTGAAGAGATTTTACACCTCTATCGACTATCAAAATCCCTTCATTGTGATCTCCTCTATCATAAGAAAAATCATCTGCATTGGGACCGCTCCAAAATGATTGCGATGTACCACTAAAAGGATCATCCTCAACTGAATTTTAATCAGAACCTTCAGTAGTTTTGGAGGATAACAGAACAATCTACCACTTTCGGTTTGCAGGATCTGGAACATAAAAATGTTGTACCTCTTGTGATGCCATTATAAACTGTTCGTCTTTGTACACTTCTTTACTAAAATCACCTTCACAAATCCTCATTCATCTATTTTAACACCGCTGTTGTTTTCAATCCATTTACATTGAAAAATAAGCAATTGGAATGTCGTATAATCCAACTCCCATATTAGTTTGATAATGCCAAAGTATGACATATTTGAACAAATTGGATTTCGGTCCTTACTACCAGAAACATGCATCGCTTTAGCCACTAGTGTAACTCCACTATTTTGCATGGTACTATCTTCATCATGTTAATCTGTATATAATATATAACAATTAATTACATAACCACTGTAAGATAATAAATACACACTTGGTCCAGCGACTAGCCATCGAAGACGTTCTGAAATTATATTAGGATTTTCATCCAACTTCTTAAAAATATGGGCCTAAAACCATCCTATAAACAGGTGATTATGTGTATATGATAACCATTTTTCATCCCTCGATGGAATCAACTACCTAAGAATTTTTTTGTGAGTTTCAATATATTAAGAAACCTCCCAACTGTTATACAAAACATAAAGATTAGCCTACTCCCAATCTGTAATACTGATTGTCACAACTTCTCTTCCAGAAATTTCCCTACCCTCAATGCGTCCAGTGTGATGAGATTTTGGGAGACCAATGCTTTCAAAATCAGATAGGTATTCAGTAAAAAATTCAATGGCTTCCTCAACAATATATCGCTCCACTATACAACCCTCTAGCCAACTTAGATTTTTGACATACCCTTTGAAAATCTTCATATTCCATTTTATAGGATACATCCATCTATAGTGAACATGACCACAAAGTCGAATCTCTCTCACCAAGTGAATCATCAAATGAACCATCATATCAAAGAATGTTGGTGGGAAAAACATTTCTAATTCACATAATATGATGACAATTTCTTTTTTCCATAGCTGAAAATTTCCCCGGGTCTAAAACATTGCTACATATAGCTTTGAAAAAGAAACAATGTTTGGTTAACGTATGATTAACATTCATGGAAAAAATGCAATGTAAATCTATAAGAATTATATCTTTCATCAAAACATGGAAATAATGTGATTTCAAACATTTTAACTTCAAATCATTCATTGACACAATGTTCTTGATATTTCATGAGTACCTCTATGGAACATTTACATCATTGATGATGTTGCAAAACTGATATCTCTCATCCCTAGAAAGAGTATAAGCATCTGGAGGAAGAAACATTTTATTTTCACCCTTCACGGGAGCCAACACTTCTCGTATTCCCATGTCAACCATGTCTAACCTTGCATTAATTCCATCTTTTGTTTTACCAGGGGCATTTAGCAACGTTCTGATAACACTGTCACATATATTTTTTTCCACATGCATCACATCAAGAAAATTTCTGACGTACAAACAATTTCAGTATGGTAATTCAAAAAAAACTAATCTCTTTTTCCAACCGAATTTCGTATGGTTTTTCGAAAATGGTTTACCAAAAATAGTGTTCAGATCTTTTAATTTCTCAAACAGCTGATCACCTGTTATTGGAGACAGTGTTGCGCGTTCTAATAATTTCTCATTTATTATCCCATACAACATCTCTCTCAACGTGATGTATTCACTTTTATAAGCATCATACAACATTACACCTGAGTCCCACAATAAATTCAAATCCTCGATCAAAGGAGCCAGATAAACATCAATATCGTTACCTGGTTGTTTTGGTCATCATATAAGAATAGATATCATGATGAATTTCCGCTTCATGCATAACTAGGGTGGAAAGTTATAATTTACCAACATAACATGCCATGTACTATGAGTGCTGTTATGAAAACCAGAAGGATTCACTCCATCTATAGATAATGCAAGATGAAGGATTCTCTACTCTTTTCAAAATTCAGGATACTCATGATCAATTTTCTTCCATTGAGGAGAGTCGGTGGGAGGACATAATAACCCATCTTTATTTCTTTTATATGCATGCCACGATAATTGTCTTGGAGTTTCTTCACTTCCATATAGACGCCTAAACCTTTTAATGATTGGAAAGTACCATACAACTTTTGTAGGATTGGATTTATCTTTCTTGTATAGAGAATCACCACACATTGGGTATTCTGTAAGTGATTTATTCTCTTTGAGAAACAATATATAGTCTTCCGGGTAGGCATGTATTCTTTCAGAAATCATTCCCATCGAGCGTAGCATTTGTCTAGCTTCATAGGTCCAGCTTGGGATCTCATTGTCTTCCCAGAGCATGTCATTCATGAGAGAAAGTAGTTCCGTAAAACTAACATCACTCCATATGTTGCCTGCTTTCAGTTTATACAACTTCAGTACATATGAAAATGTTGTATACTTAGTGCAAGCATCATACAATGGCGTCTTTGTACAACTCTTTAACTTCTCAAACAATTTTGGGCAATCACGGAGTTCATCTTGAATTGTCTTTGTCATTTCCTCAATACGATCTTCATCATCATTAACATCTATAATCACATCCTCCATACGGTCTTCTTCATTATCCATATTTGTATTCATATCTGACGATCCATAAAACGCATTTTTATCCCAGCCAAAAGCTACATTCTCTTTTTCTCCATGTTTATTCCAAAATTTATAACACTGATCTATTCCGTGACATATCAAATGTTCTTCCAAATCCTCTGGAGTAAGTTGTCTAGAATAACAACAACTTAAACACGGACAAAAGATTTGAGAAGGATCCTTTGCGTTATCCTTTGCAAACTGGATGAAATCTTTCACTCTGTTCTCATACTCTATTGTTCAACGATTAGAATCCATCCAATATTTATTCATCTCCATCCTATTTGAATCTCAAATATTAGAATTTATGGTTCAAGTACACAAAACAAAAATTCCAAATATAGTAGAAGAGAACCACTTCCTTATAAAAATGGAGATTAATAGAGCCTAACCATTAGTATTTATTCATATTCATTAAATATAATTACTTTAGATTCATTATAGTTTCCTCACACCACCCCAGACCAAAAATAAGAATAATCAAGAATAATACATCTACCACTCCTAGGTCTCTTCCCTACATTCAATATCATCTTTCCTAAATACTCACTACTAGTGGAAGTGAAACTGTTCCTGATGATCATGCCATGAATAAATGGAAACAAAAAGGGGGATTGAATCAAAATACCCGAAACAAGATGGAAAAACATGGTATTTGAGAATAGGTTTGTTGATTTCATGTTGGCTAGACTCCTATCCAATAGACTCCACAAGTGGTGATGGCCCCTACAGTTGTTGCACCCGGTGAAACTGTCACCTGAGAAGTTGAGATCAATGAGGCCCTTCCCAGCCATGAACTGAACCAACTCCATGATGGCCTTCCTCTGGAATGGGCTTCTACCTTTCCTTTCCTTTGGGTTGGAAATGACATTAATGTCACCCCAACAAACAATGGATGGTGTTCGGGATCGAAGGTATTTTGTTCAAAATGAAAATCAATCCCCCTCAATTTTTTAAAATACCAATACCATAAACCATTTAAAAACAAGACATTTTAATTTATTTTGGAAATCATTCCCAAATAAATTCAATAAAAAAACACATTCCAAACCATTTGGAATTTTATTTAAAGAATCAACTTATCATTATTTTAAACCATTATTTTCATTTATAATATCAAATCCACCAACGGTAGAAGGAAAGCTACTTTATTTCAATGAAAAAGGTAAATTAATAAGAAGATACCATCCATTCAATATATTATTTTCATTAATAGGGTTATTTTGTGCTTCAAAATGATCAAAACATGTCTAAACAACTTCAAATAGATAAAATATGAATTCATGAAACAAATGAATCCCAAAAAAAGATATAGTATAGAAATACCTACTTGGAATCTGAATGAGTCTACTCAAATGAAGAACATCATACATCTCCAACTACAACGATGATTTCTCATATACAACGACACCACTAGCTAGATAGTGGCCCTCACCATGAACATCATACATCTTCGAATAAGAGACTACAACCACTAACCATGAAGAACATCATAAGATGGAAATATAATGAGAACACATCCCTTCACCCAAATAAGAGACTACAACCACTAACCATGAAGAACCACAAAGATCATAATTTGAAAACTAAGGAAAGGTACACAAAAAGCATACGAATGAATTCAAATGAAATACTTTCTAAACCAAACCATTGAAATCCTCAACTGTTCCTAACATCAAACCCATTCATATATCCTAATAAATTTATATGATAACACTATTTCATGGACTATAACCATTTAGACCCCTCTATTTGTTAGTAGATTATAGTGTAGTGACCCCCTAACACCATCCTCTAACATTTCATGGGTTAGTGAATGCACCGAGGGTATTTATCACAACCATGTGAAATGTACTTATAATAATAAATAATTGATATAGTTTAAAATCAAGTTGTATAGATGATTTTTAAAATGATACCAAGTGAAATTTAGTATGGTAAATATGTTTGATAAGACATTTTTGGTCTAACTAAAAGTGGATATAGCCTAATGAGTGTATTTTGGATTCAGAAAAAATATGACTCTATGTGGTATAGGGTTTTTTAAACTAGTAGGAGTATGGACCACTTAGTGAATCCATAATTCTCACCCATAGAATAAAAATGCATGTGAATCATCCCCTTTACATCATTTTCCATCAAGTATGGTTCATTTTCTTCAATCAGTAAATCCATAATACTCACCCATAGAATAAAAAAGCATGTTAAAAAAATGATATACAAATATGAGAGGAGAACAATATTGAAAAAAGATTTGGAAAACATGCCTTAAAGGAGGTCCGGCAAACCGAAGCTTGAAAGCGTTGTGGGCGTCCGAGGTCTGAAAAACTGATGCTCGAGGACGCCGGAGGTCTGGCAATGCGAACTCAGCGGGCGGCGGAGGTCCGACAATGAGAAGCGAGGGTGGCGGAGGTACGTCAACATGATCTCACCGGGCGGCAGAGGGGATTCTCAGGGTTCCAGTACTGCGAGAGCTTTAGGTCACAATAAAAGGGGGGCACTGTGCGATCGACGTTATAAAAAATGCACTAAGGATTTATCAGTGCAAAAAAAGCACTGATAAAGAGAACCTTTATCAGCGCTAGCATTTTAGCGCTGATAAAGGTGTCCTCTATCACTTCTTTTTTAACACTGATAATAGTATCCTTTATCAAGGCTATAAAAGCACTGATACAGGGAGTCTTTATCAGTGCTTTTCTAGCGCTGATAAAGGGTCTTTTAATCATCGCTATTTTCAGCGCTGATAAAGGTTACCCTATATCAGCGCTAAAATTTTAGCGCGAATAAAGGAGTTCTTTATCAGTACTTTTCTGGAGCTGATAAAAATTTCCTTTATAAGCGTTAGAAAAGCGCTGATAAAGACTCCCTATAATCAACGCTATAATATTAGCGCTATTACGAGGATTCTTTATCAGTGCTTTTCTAGCACTGATAAAGAGGCCCTCTATCAGCGCTAGAAAAGCGCTGATAAATAACTCATTTATCAGCACTAAAATTATAGCGCTAATATAGGGAAACTTTTATCAGCGGTTTTACTTAGCACTGATATAAGGGGGCACTTCCCTTCCCCGTATTTGTAGTAGTGTTAATTCAAGTCATTCTAGGAGAGTAAGTTTCGTAGGCTCTTAGGGTTAGTAGAAATAAAAAACACATGTTGCAGATTTAATTTCTCCATGACATAAACACCACTATGGCCAACTAAATATCATGGGTGAAATAATTACACTCATTGGAATGTAATCATTAATACCCATAAGAAACAACTGATCTCTTCTATATCAAATATATCTCAATCTATTATGTGAATCATCACATAAAACCTCCAACAAAAATCCCTCAGTTAGAAAACAAATAACATGAGTGCTCACTACCTTTTTCTTCAGGTACTAAAAGCTTCCTTCCACTTGTCAATCCACAAAAATTACTATTCATTTATATTCATATCTATCAATGGAGTCACAACATGGGAGAAATTTCTATGAAACTCTTATAATAGAATAAAATACCAAGGAAACTATTCACATTTGACACTACATTGGGGCTACCCAATACACATCTACCTCTATAATTGAAGGATCCACAACTATTTCTTACCATAATAACACATTTCCTAAAAAAAGACTTCATGATCCCAGAAGTCACACTTCGTAGAAATACCAAAAAAAATTTAACGATGAATAACTCATAAAAATACAAGAAGATGAACCACATTCTATTCATTAGATGTGCAATATACAATGATTTCATCAATGAATACCATTATAATCTTATACAAGAAATCTATAAGCATTTAGTTTATCAACCCCATTAACAAAGAAAGAGAATTTGTCTCACTGAATGACATCGCAATAAACTCATAATGAATGTTTTGACATTGGAATGTAGTCCTTTGAATATCATTATCTTTGAATGCAATTTTATAATATCAAGACCAAAAGTAAATTTTCATGAACTGACATGGTCTTCAAACTACTTGAGTGAATCATCAATCCATGGATTATTATACGTTTCTTCAATTTAACTTGGAACAAGTGATTGTAATCGATATAAATTCACAAACTCACGTAGAAGATCTTCATAAAAACACTAGTATACCCCAAGGTGACATAGGAGTTCAAATAAAACCTTAATGAAATTGATCATCAAGCTATAATACCATATCTCACAACTTATAGAGATTCATCCTATATGGAAACATCAGGATAAGAGATGCACCCCTTTTTATCTTGATCACAAAATCATTCTCCCATCGAGGGGGTCACACTACAACCTCATCTAAAATAAAACATGAGTAATCTTCTAAAACCCTGGAAAAAACGAACTTTTGAACCTAAGAAAACCTACCCATCAACTTGGAAATCAAATATGACAAGGACAGAACACGCCTCTGACCCATATGAGGGACTCTCTCCAAAAAAAACACAATTTATCCCCATCATCATCATGGAATAGAACAAGGCTCCCGAATAAATCAATGAGGGTCTACACTATGTACATACAATCCATAATGAGGATGATTATATATGGTTGTGTCTGCAAATATAAGAAATCTATCCAGTAGAGTTTTTACCCATCACTTTCTCACAATCTCTACATACATCATAAAATTCAACTCGATGACAAACAGGCATAGTCAATGACAACGTAACTAGAATCCATTAAAACTCTAGTAAAAAAAATAATGCACTACGGTTGGTTATATAAAATAGTGTGTCACCCCTGAATTAAACCAATCATGTAACCATGTAAAAAATAAGAAAATGGTACCTTGGATGATGTTTGGATCATCAAACATTGTTAGCATTAAAGCATGAAACTTATCGCGACTTAATCGACAACCTCTCTGAATATTATGATGACCACCTTCATGGAAATTATCTTCTATCTAAGGACAAGGAGAATCTAGGGGATTTCCTCTACCTACCCCATATTATTTCTACAAATCCCAAACATGACAACCATTTTGTTGTTTCCTTGGTTGAAACTGCCTCAACGGAGGAATCTAGAGAAGAAAACATAGAACACACATTCATCTAAGAAAGGGTTAGAACTATCATCGTTGACGACCATAGGCTCCAAAATAAAAAACCACTTTTCATCCCATGGAATATATTTTTGATCATCTTCCCCTATATAAATGAGATGATGGGGGAGGTGACTTAGCCCCAGTAGAATGAAAACCCTTAAATACTCACAAATAGATCCCCAAACCATATATTTTTTCATGGGGGATATTGATGAATCCCCACTTGTGATTATCCGATTATGGAAAACATCTTTTCTAAAACCCCTACTCTCAAAAAAATCAGGTAATAATTCTTAAACATAAATGGGGTGAGGGGAACTAGATCATGAGATGTAAAGGCTCCTAAAAATTCCTCACCCAAGACAACTAATCTAGAAATTGGTCAGAAGCATATCGTTGAAGGGTCCTAAAATATATCTCAAACTCTCTCACACTATAGATCCCCTAACATAGGATAAGAAAAACCTAGAGATTGTCCCCCTTTTTAGTCTATGAATGGAACTCTACTCTGAACTTGTCTTGGAACTTCTCCAATAGGTCTTCTGACTCCTCTAGATCCTCATGTAATGAAGACCACCACTGCCTTTATGCCTCACACGTCATCATTACAATGAACAAAACCCAGTTTTCTAGTTGAGAACAAATTGAACGGAAAGCTATCTCAACCTCCTACAACCAATTATACAAGAATACATAAAAAACGCACTCCTTGCACATCTACAGACTCTAGAACTAAAATTCTAGGAGTTTATTCTTCCATGTGTCATCATAATCGACCTCTTCATTACAGTGATTTGATGGAACATCTTACTAAACAACTTTAGATTGGAGCTAATGAGGACGTCAACCGAGATCCATAACTGTAATAAAAAAAAGTTAGATCTCCTAAACATAGAATATAGAATCCTATACATTAATTAATTTATTAATTTTGTTATGTCATTAAGGTTTTAACCTATCCCAGGGTCTATCCATCTCAAAAACATTCCCAAAGAAGAATAATGCCTAATAATTTCTTAGATCTCCACCCTACAATCAATAACACATTATTTAACTCTCATAGAAAACTAAAAGGACTATGAATCATATAATAGGGGCCCTAAATACCCATTTCTCAGATAATATTGCGTGTTTATATTACCTTCTAAACTTATCTTACATCCTTTCCTGAAAAACCTATGAAACCTCACCTCTTCCAAACTCTAAACTTCATCCGGTTACTCAAACTTAACCCATGATATCACACTATCATTACCCTTCCCTCAAAAGATGCTAGAATGTGTGGAGAGAGATTGAGACTGCATGATTACACCTCTAGTAGGTTTCGAGATGGGGATTAGCATTGAGGGTATTGTAATGTATCATAGGGGTGAATTATACTCTTTGATAAACATTATAAAGGCAGAGAAAATAATGGTAAAATATCCAAAACCCTTTCATACATATGTATAAAATATACCAACTGAAAAAATGAAATTTCATATAGTAAGAATCTACTAAAATAAAAACTACATGTACAAAAATGGTAAATACAATAGTGACCATGAAGACCATATAGATCCTTCTAAACTTCATGCTAGTAATATCCAAAAAAAATCTCCAACCTTCTAAAACTAATCTAATAAATTTTATATAAATGTAGGGTGAGAATAATAATATAATAATTAGGATCATCCCCATAGTGTCTCATGAATAATATAACTAAATCTTGTTAAATCACAGTAAAAATAGTGATTCTAACTCATCACCTAAACAGAAATACAATGTTTATAAACTCAACATGGATAAATTTCACCATTTAATGCATATAATAGATCATCTAATACACTTATAAAACATCAAGGTTCCCCTCTCCTGTTTTCCAACTACTTTGTTTTTCTACCCTGACGTCGTAAGTCCTTATCATCTCTCTCTAAAAGTAATTCAGCTCAAAATCACCTAGGAAAGGAATCACAACATGTTCCAAAGACATCACATAAACACACTATCCCATACACATAACCAAATATATTAACAAAGTAGTTTTATGGATAAAAAAAAAGTCCATATGAAACCTATCAGACATTGGTTATTATACCTAAATCCTTTAAAACCCATATACCAAGTAAGTATCTCAATCTGTCACAGCCTATACCCATCATACCTGTAATAATATTTTGGAAATAATAACCTATAATACATGTGTGTGATGTAACCACAATAAATCACAACTCTCTACAAACAGAAATATGAAAAACTAACCTCTATGCATACAGGAACAAGTAACTACCAAGAAATGAGAGTTGGCCAGAGGGGGTAGTCAGCCATCCAACCTCTCACATGTATGTTAAATAAAAAACTATCCCAGAGTCCAATGGGTATATTTTTTTCTAATTGTTAGGGTTGGGGAAGTATATTAAAAAATAAAATATATATGTTAAAATAGATCTCAGACCTACACTATGGGAATAACCATGTATTAGAATAAACATCAGGTAACATCACTCGGACTTTTAAAATCCAATCCTAAGACTAGATATCTTTTAAGAACAAAATCATGTAAAATATATACATTAAATTTATTATTTAATTTTAGTTATCTATTTTATTTACTAAATTTATCATCCATTAATTACCCATGGAAATCATTCTACATTACACATCAATTCTTCACATTAATTTATGTTAATCATCATAATAAATTACATGCCCTAGATGAATAATCAAACCCATATCCATGGTTTATCAATATTTACATATCACTTTTATATGAATTCTATAATCATTCACACCCAAGGGTTAAACATTTATTTATTAATTTACATCACTATATATACATGTACTCAAGGAAAACCATCCTATGCAACTTCTTATAGGAAACATGAAACAAATAACATTATAATGCCTCATGTAGTGGGAAAAGGAATGTAGATAAATAAGCAATTCGAGCACCATCCATTAAATATTTTCACAAGAGATCTTACCAGATCTCTACTTCCCGTCAATGGGTAATACCAGTTTTAACCCATTCCATCACCTCTAATTCCATCTATGACACCAACTTGAATATGCCGATGCATTTATCTATAACATTCATCAACTGCAGCAACATCATCTAGGCCTCTCCATCCACGTATCAAAATATCCATCCTAGGCATAGCCATCCCAGGATCACATCATATCTAGTCCCCCCTTCCCTTATATCACAATAGCCATCTAGTATTAACCATAATAGGCTCATATCACAAGGCTCATATCAATATCACCACACAAAATAGTAAGAATAGACATGTAAACTATAGGGTAATTGGGACCTCAAAACAAGTCATTCATCCTTCTAATGAAAACGAGCTCTCAAAACTCCAAAACAAAGAACACAGATATATCATGAGAATGAAAGCTCCATAAAAAGTAAATTTTCTTTATGAAAAATCTAGTTGTTATTCCATCTTGAATTAACTAATTAAATTACTAACAACTTCCAATTATGGGAAACCAGATGCTTAATGTTTAAATAAGCTATCAAAGTCAAAACATGCTCTGAGAACTTAATTTTGTTGAAAAAAAGATAAGTACCATTTTTAATTAGCAATACATTTAAATTTTTATCATCATGAATAAAAATGATTCATTTTATTTATCAATTTCATTAATCACATGTAAGATCAATTCAATTAAACATGCCTAGGTTCCACAATTTCGTTATTATAAAATTACAACCACAACTAGATTCATTAAACATACTTCATTATTTTTTATACAAATAATTATAAATTAATTTTTCTTTATGTTCATTACCAATTTCCACTAAGAATGACATGATAAAAACTAATACAAAGTAGATATCATAATATTTAGAAAAAACATTAGGAAAACCACTATCATGGAACAAAAAAACTACATCGCCAACCTACAATAACTATTCAATTTCATTAATTTTGTTCAATATGTATTATAAAAATTTCACATATATCCAAAGGGCTAAACCATGATATTTTATTGATTTCACATAAATAGACAAGAAAAACATTGAATCCCACAGCTCAAAAGAATCATTTTTCTTCAAATGAGAACAATCTATGTTGTGGATCTCTGATCACCTCTCCTGTAAGAACAACATCCATATAAGGATATCACACCATAAATAAGTCAAGCAATAACTATGAAAACCATATTAGAAACATTGTAGATAATAATCCATAACATGGAATTATGAAATAGGAGGAATGCAAGGACAAACTGGGTGAACCCGTAATAAAATGATGGAAGAACAAACCATTGATCTCAATGAATTACCACATATTAAAGTTCGAAGCCCATGGATTTGTTATCATAAATGTGATTTCAAAATACCAAAGGGGGGGACCCTGGTCACATAGAATGAGAGAGATAGAGAGAGATAGTGATAGGTGTCACAACTATAAGATTTGGAGAAAACCCAAGAGGCTACACTCAATAAATATACACATAATCATTGAATTAAATGACATGTAATCCCATTTCAAGTCATGTAATTATTAGGCTTTAGTTGCCACTAAAAAATATTTTTAATTATTATTATTTTACCTTGAAAAAATATAGGTCATGAACCTTCACTGTACATGTTTTTAACCACATATACCTGACATGTAAGGGTTACACGAAATGTAATCTCCCAGTTTACAACTTTTTTCCATCTGATCCCTTCTAGCATAATTTCAACCCTCTTACGAGCACCTTGATATGCAAAAAACTCCATGGATAGGGCCACATGGATCTAAGAACTTATATTATTAATCAACCCAATTCACTTAAAACCACAAAATAATTCTGATAATAATTAGAACAATTAAAAACTAAAGATATCTTACTCTAAATGATTTGGTAGCAAGTAAAATATTCAAGACAAAATAATTCAAGAACACTTAATCCTCAAAAAATTTAATCATATTACAATATTTATAAATCTTTATGCAATATTTGTTTCTTAAAAGTTTTTAAGGAATATTATATATTCAATTTAGTGATTTAATACCCCTTCTAGATAAGAATTATAGGGTAGTGATTGAAAATAATACACATTGTGTTATGAAGGGTGTATTTTTCAAAATCCCGGATTGATGGTTTCATTTTTCTTAATAAAAAATAGAAAAGATGAATAAATTTTATTTAATAGTATAATTATATTAATTATATAATGAGTAATGATTTTTTTACACTGGTATTTACATATTATAATTTTAAAATTAAAATTTTAAAAAATAAATTAATTAAAAATGATTACTCTTGTTGTGAAAATTTGGATTACCTTAGATGGTCATGTGGAGATGGATGGAATACGGTAATATATTATCATTAATATATCAAAAGAGAGAAATTTGATTCTAGGGGGATAAGAAATTTAGAGTTTTATGAGGAAAACATCGTTTTAGAGTGGTATTGAAGGGGTGGAGAGGCCCCTTTTGTAATTGGTGAGAAACTATTTTTAGTAAATATATCAACATAACATAAAAAAGAACCATTTTTAACATGTAAAGTTGATATAAAGTAGAAAATAATTTATTTTAGGGGGATATAAGGCCAAGATTCCATTAACCACTCAATTGAATACAATTTTTAACATGTTGCATGCCCTTTACCACATGAAATATTACACTCTCTATTTATGTTTTTACGGATGTAACTAGTTTTACAATAACATATCATATTTCTTATGCCTAAAAATTAAGTCAAACTATGTAAATAAATTTTACTTAGTGATTCCAAATTTAAAACACATTTTTTTCAAATAGTGAAAAAAACAATGTTAAAATACCAAATGTGTAATGTTCTAATTTTTCATTCGAATAATATATCATTAATCCTAAAATTTGAAATATAAGTTTATAAATTGAATGAAAAATTAGAAATATTATAATGAAATTTTAAAATAAATAAATGGTCTCATAAAAATTCTTCACGAATTTACTATATATTCATATATAATAATAATTTCACAAAATTCAAATTTTTTTTTAAAACCTTATTTTTTACCATTTACCTAAAAAATAATTCTTTTTAGAAAAATATTAAAATTTCATCTTATGACAATATTAAACTAAAGAAATTATAAATTAATTAATTTCTCTCAATGCCGTGTTCCAAATTTTATAAATTAAAAGGTGATATATAATGAATAAAACTATTGGTGAAAATATATTTCTAAAAATATTAACCCTTCATTTTAAATTTTTTTATTATTTAATAATTAAATTATAATTGAATAATTATTCATATCAAATATATTTTATCATCCTTAAAAATAATTTTATTATAATATATATTCATATTTTATTAAAATGTGTTGTTTATAAAACTTTATTTTCTATGCCTAAAATTATCATATTTTCCCTTTTATCATTACCAATTGATTTCAATCCAAATTAGATGTTTTATTTTTTTATTCAAAAAAATATATCATAAATAAATTACTCATTAATATTACTGGTAGTTAAATAATTAATTTATTATGGACATACATAAAAATTAATATTTTATGAAAATATACAGTGGTTTTATTTATATTTAGTGTTATATGTTGAGAAAAATATTAAACATATTAAATTATTTAAATCTAATCATATAATAAAATTTTGGGGTGTTAGATTCCCCCCACCCCCAAAAAAATTATATCCTCACAATTTGAATCATTAGATCATATTAATTTATATAGTAATCTCACAATTAACCATACACTACTAAATGATCTTGGGTTTATTTTTGATGTGGCATTAGATTAAACTATATGAGTTTTTTGATAAGTTATTCATAAATAAATATAACTCTTTAATAATTTAATGTAGATTTATACTGAGAGATGAACAACTAGATCAAGGAAGAATAAAATTTTAAAACCCATGGAAATAATTTAAATAATAATCATACCACTAGGGGGTTCTATTTATAAGTCAATATCAAGTAGTCAGTGAATACCAACAAGACATAGGATTGTAGAAAATCATGACTAAAAAGTAACTATCTACCAAATTATCAATAGTTTAATTATATTTCCCTTCTTTTAATGGTTGTTGGTTAATATTTATCTCATTGTACATAGGATTAATACATTGAGTTTTAAAATTACCAAATCTCTTACTATTGAAGATTTTTTTTACAGATTCCCTCATTCAATCACATGATGTCATTCATATATTGACTTATAACATGTACCTATCACATAAATGAAATTTACCAATTCTTATTCCCACATATATTATATAAATATGATATTGAATGTTCTTTAATTCATAATATTGGTCACTCTAATTTCTATATGATATCATCTTTAACATCCTTGATTTGTTTAATATTTCAACTATGTTCACATTGTTAATAAGAATTCATAATATCTAATATATCAAAATCACATTTTTTTCTCTGTCTAGACCATATCCTATTAGGTTTCCACTGGGATTGTTTCTTTATTTTCTATAGAATCCATTTTTAACATGTTTTCTTTCACAGTTCAAGAATTAATAAATCCAAAAGAGTTTACATGATTAAAGATCATTATAAGTGAATTATCATAAATAACAATAGGAAAATGTTACCTCAATATGTATTACATTATATCCCTATCATATTATCCTATATCTATTTTAACACAACTTATATCAGGATCAGTTCAACATATATCACTCATAGTTTAGCCTATATCATTTTGGGTTCGACCTCATTTACTTTGAGTTGTATTCTACCATAATTCTTAACCTTATCCTAAAAATAGGGAACCCCAAATATAATAAACATCATTAATATATTTTTGAAAAAATAATTGAAATCTATAATCTAAAAATTAAAATTATCCTTTATCCAAGATGGAATAATACAATTAATATTCACCTTAATTTACGAATATCTATTTTTCAATATATATTGTCCATGTTGAGAAATAAGTTGTTAATGATTCTACTTTTGATACTTCTTCCTCTGAGAAAAATGATGTGGAACATGAAAACTAATATATTTGATTCACTTCAAATAAAGTAAATAAAACCCATGTCAATTTAGGTGGTTTTATTTAGAATGTTTGGAGGCTGTGAAGATAGAAGGACTACACTTATATACCTAGTCCTCACATTACATGGTCATCCAGTCAAGGTAAAATACCTCAAAGTAGATTGATTGTTGCTTCTAACATCCCAAAGAGAAAATCTGAGGGGCATGATATTCATGTAGATCCATAAGCTCCTCCCTATGATGAGGAAAATTGAATTTTTTTTACTATAACCAACTACCATAATTATAGAGGAAGCAGATAAGGATGGAGTCAAATTTGAAAACTCTCAGAATCACCTCATGAATTCTAAAGATGAAATTATAGATGAGTATTTCCATGTCATGGTCTCAATGGAGGATATGCACCGAATGATTAAAATACTATTTCAAGTTCATTTAAATGAATAATAATTCTATTTTATTGTTAAAAATAACCAAAAACTGATATGGGGCTTCAATGAAGGGATAAAAATCCTAGAAGAACATTTGAAGACTTTGGGCCAAGATGTCATCTCATTTCAAGGATCTTATCATGGAAAATATTAAATTGGAGGTCAAATCTATCGAATTAAATTTATTCAAGGCAAAGAATAATAATTTCATTAAATTAACTTAGAATATCTTGATAATTTCTTATGAGGTCTGTATTTTATTATTTTCAACATTCAAATATTTCTTCTTTTTCAAAAAAATTATTCTTGAAATAAAATAAATTATGATTATGATGGTCTATGTTATCAACAGTTACATTCATTTTCTATTATCTAGCATAACCATATCTAATTCCCTAATAATGGTTTATAAAGATAATTTGAATTAAACTATGTATATACCATGTGATTGTAAAAATATGTGTGTATTTAGGATCCTTTATCATGCACCATGTGACGTTCTAGTTAAAACCAAATAAACCATTTTTAGGTTTATCACCCCTAGGCACATCTTTTATAAGGACTATATGTACTTATAGTATCATGATAGGGATGCATTTTTTTATATATCTAAATAAAAACAACTATAACAAACATTAGGATGTTATCCTACACTTAAAATTATTTCTAATACATATCCCTAATTTTTTTACTATAGTACTCATATCCTAATCCCTATATAAAATATGAACTATTACTTTAATATTTTTTCATATATTATCACAAAGGGAAATCTATACCTTTGAAATTATTATCAACTATAAGATATAAAATATTAAATTATCCTAAAATAATCCTAAAATATAATTTTATGTAAACCTTACTCTGATAACAACCATGACTCTCTAAGATTACACTCTGAATTTTGGTTCCAAATACAAAAATTGTACATACTCACTTTGATTCGAGCAATGGAAACCTATATATATATCCCTCTTTAAGGCACTTCAGATTGGTATTTTAATGAGAAAAATGATCTTATTTGTGGAGGAGTTAATTGGTAATACTATTATGTATACTTTGGAAAATATTCACAGATTTTTATGTGTTAGGGGAAGAGGTGGGGATTGGTGGTATTTATATTGAAGGATATGAGTGTTTTTTTATTATTTTATTAATTTGTTTTTTATTTCTGATCAAGAATAAAAATAGTAATGAATCCCATTACTAAATAAATAAAAAATATAAGGATAGATTTATATTATTGGCTTATGTCAGATATACATAATCCATGACTAAATAATTCATGTTTTTATTAATTACAGTAAAATACTATGTTTCACTAATCACCAAAAATTCAACTATTTTAGAAAAATCCAAAAAATACACCCTAATAAATTTTTATGCCTATAATTATAAATGGACTCCATTTTTTGAAAATTATTATATTAATATTAGAAATTTAATTATTGTACTTAAAATACTTATTTATTTGAAAAATACCAAATTAAAATTAAAAATGATTTTATAACACTTTAAAAAATTAAAAATTGTCTCATAAAATTATCATATAATCATAAGATAAAATAATATTAATTTATGAATATATTTTTTGAAAATAAAATTTCTTTTAAATCATTATAATAATTAAAAATATGTAGATAAACATTTAGATTTCATAAATCATACCAATAATTAATTTAACTTTTTTAAAACATTGACTTGCTTATTACAAGATATAAATATATAATTTTTCCATTTAAAAGATACTTCAATTTTGTTTATAATTTCCAAGGTGAGGTTACTATTCTATAATAATGTCTACTATTCCGAAATGGTATATTAGTATTGCAAATATCATCTTATTATTCAATTGGTTTAGGTTCTGTAATTTATATAAATGCATATTATTTAATTTATTATTTGTTTATAATGTTATTATTGGGTTATATATGTAATTTTATATGATTTATCCTATATAAAATTATTATATGATCGGAATTTCTATTTATAAAATTTGGGGCCATCACATTCTTCCCCCTTATGATATTTCACCTTCAATATTTTGTTTTAAAAATAAGGGAAAAAGGATAGGGTACTTATCATTTATTTCTTCCTCAGGTTCCCATTTTTCATCTTCGTACTTATGGTTCCTCTATAGTAATTTGACCAGGTGAGTTGTCTTGTTGCATGTAATGTTGTATATACAGTCCAAACAATTCATTAGCTTCTCCTCGTATGAGTTATCATTCTCCAATTGTACGACCTATGAATTTGTTAAATGTGAGGGATATAGTAAATTCTTCCTCAATAGTGATATGTGGAATACCTCATGGACTTGATCCATGGTAAGTGGAAGTTATATTATATTGGAAATAACTATAACATAATCTTTAATATCCAATGGGAATTTTTACATTGGACATAGCTTTCCATTCTTCCAAAATCTCAGTATCATCTTCCATGGAGATATATAGAGGAATAACATGTCTCCAATTATAAACATTGGGTCTGTTCGATGATTGTTTTCATAGCTCCTTTATCGACTTTGGGAAGTATGTGTATGATGCTGAATGGTTTTCATGTTTTTAACAATTTCATCAACCAGTTCAAGTCCTAGTAGCTTTTTTTCATCGACATCATCCTAGAATACAAGTGTTTTTCATATTTTTCTATAAAGAGCATCATATTGAGCAATTTATATTCTCGAGTAGAAACTATTATTGTAAAAAAAATCATCCAAATGTAGATGCTAGTATCATCCCCCATTAAATCCCATATAACTTGATCTAAAACTATACTCTAGTTTTTGAATTATCCTATTATATTGGCCATCATTTGGGTGATGATAATTTATACTCAATCTATGATTAGTGTTTAGATAATCTCTAAACCTTTCCAAAACACAAAGTTAAATCTTGGATCTCAGACATATACCATTGATAGTGGTACTCCATGTATCCTCACTACTTCATTGATGTATTCCCTTTCAAGATAATATAGCGGGATGCACACTTTAATCATAATAAACTGTGATTTATTTTTAAGGTGATCTAACACAACCCATATATCATTGTTTCATCTAGATTTATTTGTAATTCTTGTGGAAAATTCCCTGGTTATATTTTTCCAATCCCATGTTGGGATGGGTAATATTTTCATTATTCCTTTATACATTTTTTCACCATTCACATACTATCAAACAAAGAACATTTATGTGTATTCAGTGATATAATTATTTGTATTATCATGCAAATATTTTTCTCAGAGATATCGATGCATCTTGGTTCTCCCTGGGTGAATATAAAAGGTTGATCTTTTTGTGTCATTCAAAATATCTTTCATTATTTCTGGATTGGATGGTACACATATCCATATCCCAAGCCTTATATCCCCTTCTATCTCGATCTTGAGACCTAAATATTCCCCATTTATATTAGTCTCCACCTTTTTCTGTATCTTCACGTCATTTCTTCTAGCATCATAAATTTTCTCCATAAGGGGTGGTTGGCCAATCATTTAAGAAATTATTGATAATGTTCTCTTCATAAATATTATCACCCCTATCCCTTTAAGTGATAAGAATATTGGATCCTTCTCAATTATCATCATTGATATTGATACATAATCCTTTCCCCTTAGAGAATCCACCACCTTGTTTTCATTACCAAGATGGTAGTGGGTTGAGCATTTGTAATCCTTGATGACATCTAAAAATATTTTGTAGTGAATATTAGTATCATTATATGTAAATATATATTTGAGAGACTTATGTTCCTTACATATCTCACACTTCTCCGAATAGTGATAATTTTTCCATATTTTTGACACAAAGATCATAGCCACCAACTCCAGATCATGCATGGGAATTTTTTATCAGAAATTGTCAACTCCCTTATAGAGTATGCTATCACATTATCAGTTTCAACTAGTACAATCCTAATCACTTCTTTAAAGTATCATTTTATACCACAAAGAGTCCCCCCCCAGTGGGAAGTGTCAGTACTTGCACAGCGATAAGCCACTTATTAAAGATTTCCTCACATTATTGTGCTCATACATAATTTACCCATTTCCATGTTAGCATAAAAATTGGTCTATAAATTCATCATAAATTCTTCACTTGATGTCAGTAGTTTCAATATAAGCCATGTAAACTAGGGATATCTATTATAGATGCTGGTGTGGGCCACTCATCAATTACCTTTCTCTTTGATGGGTCTATAGATATCCATATTCTGGTGATTACATTCCATAATAATGATTCCTCTATAGAAAAAAAATCACATTTATTGTAATTTTCATATAGTTTTTCACTTCTTAATGTATTTAAATTATTATTCAAAGGCTCCTAAAGTTCCTCCTTGTTATTTGAACATATCAGAATATCATCAATATAGACTACCAGAAATATTAAAGGTGATATCTAAATACTCTATACATTATGTCCATGAACATTTTTTGAGAATTAGTGAGTCCAAATAGGATCCCTATGAAATCATAGGGTGAATTATTTGTTCAAAAAGTAGTCTTGAAAATATATTCAATATTCACCTTTAATTAGTGATATCTTAGTTGAAGGTATACCTTAGAAAAATACATGGACCCACACAGTTGATCAAATAGTTTACATATCTATGGTAGGGTATACTTGTTATTTATCGTGATTTTTTTGATATCGCGATAATAAATATAGTGTATCATTGATCCATCATTATTATTTATGAATAGGATTGATGCACCCCATGGAAAAACACTCGGGCGTATAAATCCCTTGTCCAGATTCTCCAGTAATAGCTTCTTCTGTTCCACCAACTCCATAATAGACATTCTATAAGTTTTTTTTGATATAGGAAGAGATCTCATAATAAGTTCAATTGATAACTCAACCATTCAGTCCTGAGAAAGATCCTGAAGTTCATTGGGGAACACATCAGTGTAATCCTTTATAATAGGAGTGTCTTTGACCATGATCCTCTCTATTATCTTAATAATTTTAGCTACATATACTTACTCATATGTAATTATTATCCTCACATGATATGATGATTATAAAAAAGATTCATCCTCATCTATAATGTTTTATATAATTGAAGGATTCCTTGGGTCATGCAGAGTGATCTCTAGTTCTCAATAGTTGATATTGGATTTATATAATGATTACCAATCCATTCCCAATATGTCATCAAACTACAAAAAAAGTAAGAGGATATTTTCTAGGATGTTAAATCCAAATACCTTTACATGGGAGTATTTATATGCTATTGCATTAAAAAAATTTCCCTTTTTTCTATTCCCACTTATATCAAAACCTCTATATTTTGAGGTGTTGTTTGAATAGTTCTTATAAAACTACATGATATGAATGAATGAATATATAAAAATAAAATATCATGTTCTCTATTCTTGAAATAATTACAGGTGATCATGTCACCACATCATTTTCATGATCCACCCCAAAATTATAGATATCATATCCACTTTTTTATTTCCATGTAGGTATTTCTGGACTACCTCTCACAATCCTGAGATTGGGGAATTTTGATTATATATTTCTGAGTTCCTTATAGTTGAAACATTTCACTATTGAATAAGTTTTTATCAAATCCTTCTTTTATTCTCCCAAAATAGTGGTATTATTCGTATCTTTTCATTAATTATAATCCATATTCCCCACTCATCCACATTAGCATAATTTCTTGGTTCCATTTAGACACTTCCTAGGATGCTTCTTCCCACAATTTTGAGGAGTGGGATGTTGGGTTATCTTTCTATCATGTTATTTATCTTTTGAAACTCCCATATTATACTCCATTTATTTCATTTTATCTCTAGGTCAATGGGACCATTTAGAGTTTCCAATATCAATATCAACATTATGGGATCCTCAAAAAAATTTCTCATTACAGTCAATGTCTCGAATTGACAATGATTTTCAAAAACATATCTTTAGTAAACTAATGAAGTGATCCAATTTGATTTCTATGTTCATGAAAATTATAGAGGTGTATCATGAATGCCTTTTAATGTTTTCCTCATGTGCTTTCATGGACTCTTATTCCTTCTGCTTCAGTCTGAGGAACTCCCTTTCAATTTGAATGCATAAATTTTGGGGAAATATTTATTGAAAAATATATTCATGAAATGTTCACATTCCATATAATAACATTACACTTTGGAAATCGTTTTCATGAACATTTTCCTCCACTTATCCTCTTCCCCCATCAAAATGATCAACTTCTAGAAAAGCATTCTCTTCTTATGATCATTGGAGGATAGAGAATATATTCTCAATGGAGTAAATACTTTATTATGAGATGAGGGGATTAGAGGATCCACTAATAAGAATCCCTTTTTTATATAAAGTATTTGACCAAAATATATTGGTATCTTAAAAAATATTATGTAGTGTACATGAAAATGGGTATGAAATTGGGAACATCCCTTTAATCTGACATTCTTATTGGGAGAAATCAAGTAGGTATCCTAATAAAACATGTATTTTCCCATTAAATAAAGAATAATTGAGATTATAACATATGAATATAACTTACACGTAAAATTTATAATGAGTTATTAATAATTAGAAATAAAATTGGATAAAAATAGAGAAAGTGTAGCCTGATGGAAAATGGGGGTTTTATGAGAATCCCTTACCTTATGTCCAAAACTATTTTGCAACTATACTTAATTTAATATATAATGAAATAATATTAAATAATAATTTATTTAAGAACCTATTAAATATATATAAAATTTATTATAATTTAATTTCATTCATATATTGATTTTTTTTATTAGCTATAATGTTAAATTTGTTGTTTCAGAGTGTTTATTTCCTTGGTTTTTATGATTGGTTCACTTGTATACATGTACGAACGATCATGTATAATGGGAATAGTTCTCTAGAATTGAATATTTCATTAATAAAATTATATAATATTAGATAATATTATATATCACCTTTTTATATATATAAGTATGAATCATTAGATAAATCATTAATTATAATCATTTATATTATTTTTGAATCTTTTTTATCATCAAAAACCATTTTTGATTATTATTTAATATTAAATATATATATAATTGATCCAAAATAGTAAATAATTTATAAATAATTTTAAAAATATGGTTTAACAACTATAATTATTATATTTCTAGCCTGTAATGTTTTAATTGAAAATGAAAAATCATTCTCTGTGTAGGTGGTGAATCAACACATCACAGATGATGATCGAATTTCTAGAACCAAAGGTGAAGAGAAGAATATTTATGGTTGATATACCATTAAAATAATAACATTATAGGATATAAAATATATTTTATTTATCATGCCACTTTTTTATAGAGATTATATGATATAATATAAAAATAAAAGTAAATGAAAAGAGAATAAATTGAAACAAAAGTGGATTTAACCTCTTGAATTCTTTCTCCATGATAAAATCCATGAGGCACTTGAGTTTGATATTTAATTGATACCAAAAAGATCCTATATGTGGGGTCAAGATATGGGAAATGGATTTTTCCAAATTTGGACAGGCATCAAGGATTTTGATGTGTGAGGAGAAGAGGTGGTGATAGGGGTGTTTATAGTGGAGGAGTGGGGTGTTTTTTTATAATTTTATCAATTTGTTTATTATATTGGCTCAAAAATAAAAATATCGATGATTTTCAAGACTCAATAAATTGTGGAGAGAATTTGAATTTGATATTATAGTCATAGATCAGCCATATGTCGACCATGACTCAATAATTCATGTATTTTTTAAATACCATAAATTATTGTATTTCAGTATTCACAATAATGACAACTATTTTAGAAAAATACAAACAATTCAGCCTAACCATTTATCGATGTGTATATTTAAAAACTATTCTCCATTTTATGAAAATAATATTCAGTATGTGATAATATTAATTTTTAAATAAAATCCATATTTATTTGAAAAATACTAATTTTAAAATTATAATTGATTTTATAACACTTTGTAAAATTAATTAAGGCCTCATAAAATTATCTTATAATCATATGAAAACAGAATATTAATTTTTTGACCTATTTTATGAAAGTAAATTTTCTTTAAATTCATTATATTAATTATAAATTGCTAAATAATCATGTAGGTGTCACTAAAAATACCAACAAATTATTTATCATTTTTTTAACATTTATTTACTTATTCAAAGATATAAATATATCATTTTTATTATAAATATACCAAAAATTTATTTATACTTAAATAGGTTAGGTTGCTATTTTATTGTCTAGATTCATAGTACCAATCTTCACATTTTTATTCCAATGGTATTGTTACTGATCCATAGGTTTAGGTTTCTTAATTTCTATAATTAACTCTTATTTCATTCATTATTCATTTTTAATGTTTTTATTTTGTTATATATGATTTTATATGATTTATACTATATAAAATAAATATAATAATGGAAGTTAAATTGATAAAATTCCGGGTCATTAAAAATAACCCAAGCAGGGAATAATAAATTTGAATATAAAACTATATAACACAAAGGAGGTGATTTAAGTCATGAATACCTTTTACAAGATACATATCCTAATAAGTGAGAAATATTTTTCAAATGATTTATGTCATATGTATATATATCCCTATAAAAAATGATATAATACTAAAACAAATTATAAAAGTGAATAATGTACCCAACATTAATGAAATATGTTCATGAGAATGATCATAACTCAATGATTGAAAATTGAGTTTCCAAATAGCCTTGAAACTAGGGAAATTACAAATTCAAAAGTCCTTTTTTGAAAAGAATTTAGTTTTTATTTATATTTACAATGAATAAAAAATAAATGTGATATAGATACTTAAATGGGTTGTAAATATCCCATTAATAAAAAGATATGATTAATAACATAAAAATGTTTCAATGAATTAATGTTTTCGATAAAAACCCTTATATATTGGGTAACATTATAATCAATACACCTTAAAATGGAGGTATTATAATTGAACGTAAAATATATTTATTAAAAGATAATGCAATATATGATATCTAAAATAGGTAGTATACACACCATATATATTAAATTCCTCGCATAATACCAAACATGTCATGAAGAGAGGGATTTGATATGGAAGCCTCACCTAGGTCCTTAATCAGTCTTTACATGCACCAAACATCATGAGTAACTTAATTCAGTTCATTAAATACTTACCCAACAACCATACTCATAAATATAACCACTGATGTTCATCATTTAGAACCATTATAAATATATATATATATATATATATTAGCTAGTGTTTAACTATTTTTATCACCATGTTTTGGTATTATTTATTTCCTTGAAGTAATTTCACAAAAATTGAATTGTAATGACCTGGTAGCCACTAAGATAGTACCCCAAGCCAGTTCACTACATGGACACAAGATAACCTCATAATACTTTGAGGCCTATGACTATCATAGAGGGTCTAATGGTGGTATGGTAGGGAGACAATATCGTCATGTTCAAAGCATCACATCAGTATATACAATAGAGCAACAATGAAAGAAGTTGAAAAATAGAGTAGAAGAACATAACAATAATGGACTAGAATCATTAATACGTTAATTAATAACCATGGATGGAAATGTTGTTGTATACCATTAGTATACATATATCTTGTAATAAGTAAACAAGCCAATTCTAACAAGTGTAAATAAATAATAGACTTGAAGTCCTAAAGGCATACTGAGCACAATTCCAACTATTACTCCCATTATGTGATGTGCATCCCATACCCAAAATGAAAAATAGTGGGGAAGAATAATCATGATCCAAACCTAGAGTATGGAAGTCTATCATGGTACACAACATTGGCCCAAACAGTGTGTGAGATAAACTCATTAGGTCACCAACAACAGTGTCTAATGAAATCTAGTTCATGAATATAATATAGAACAGTGTGTGGTATAATAAGAAAATTCAATAATGTAAAGTTAAAAATCATAAACCATTTTGATCAGGTGTTCCTCAAAGATGCTTGGATAACCACACCTACTTCAAACAGTGATTAAATATATATAATCATTCCATCAAGAATATATTTAATTGTGACCATATAAATATATATATATATATATAGAGAGAGAGATATATATACATCCACTTATTTGGATATGAGGTGTAATTCCAAGGAATCCATATATAATAATAATAATAATAATAATAATAATAATAAGAGAGACTTGTCATATAAATAAGATTATAATGCCAATCATCTGAATAGGTTATGCGGGGAGCTAGATCTAAGAATCATAATTAATGATGTCAAACGCCATGTTTAACATCCTAATCATTGGGAGTGAAATATTATTTCCAACCACCCAAAGAAATGTGGAATTCCATGCCAAAAATTTCAATCCAATGGGGGGTGTGAGACGTCATGTCCAACCACCCAAACATAGGACTCTCAATAGTAATCATGTATTTATTAATCTAACTCACCCTATGATCCTCTAAACAATGAATATTGTTAATAGGAACCCAATATAACTCAATGAGTGGTGTCTTTTCATTTTACCTATGAGTTCATCCAAGAAATTCCTACATTAAAACCCAAGGTTCTCTTTGAGTGTAATAATTTAGTGTGTACGTAGTTTAAATTTTATTTTTATATGTTGTCCATGAAAATTTCCATTCAATTTATTATAATAATGTATGTAAAGAGTAATAGGGTCTTGGTGAACTATTCATAAATAGTTGGAACCATACATGAAAAAAGTATATGATAATCCACAAGAATAACCCATGTCGATATACACACAATCATTATCATTATACTCAATTTATTTCATAGTATTAAAAAATTACTTGTCCACTAGCTTTCCATATATCTATTTAAATATATCAATTTTCCACTTCATTTATGACATGAAAGATAGTCATGTGACGAATCCATGGCACTATATTCTAATTCCTCACTTAGGCCATTCTGTCTCAAGTTCCATGATTATGGTAAAAAGATTACAGAATATTAGGTTTTATCCACCCATCCTATCAATTCCCTTCATTCAATTTATAAATTTCACATACTATTCAAATGAGTCAATTATAATATTTATTAATCATATTAAAGGAGATGATCCTAAATCATTTAATAACCATTCATTTAATTTCATTATTGAATTCCAATATCATGTGGAATGTACAACTCTCCTAAGTGGTGGTTTAGTATAATATACATGAAATGTTCATTAAGATAGTTTACTCATACTCACATCAAGTGGTGTAATGGGTTGTGGTCTTTGACCTCAAACCACGTAATAGGGTTTTAGGTCATGATTTAAATAATTGATTTAATTAATTTCACATTAAATAAGTGGAGAATGAATGGTATGGTATGTTGAACAACAACCCATATTATAAATGATAGAACATTTATGGGAATGAATAGAAAACACCTTTTTTATTCCATGGAATATTCACTCATCCATTATCAGTCTTTGATTAAACATATAACCATGGAAAATGAAATAAGTGAAAACACCTTAGAAATAGTGAATATGACCCCTCATAGAAAAAACATACAATGATGTTTTTTAAACAATGAAAATAAGGTATTAGAGTCTTTGTCTTAGAGATAGGGATCCAAAATTATAAACGATGATCGATTCTGATGTAGAATAAGAAGATACATCAAATATTATGGTAGAGGTAGAAGAGGGCTTCAAAAATTGGTTTTCTATTTTCCTAGGAAGGAAAAGGGTTGATCCCCCTTTAATAAAAAATCATTAACTAACATGTGATTTTATTGTGTAATGATATGTATAATGCTATATGTTTTATGTTTAGGAATCCTAGCCATGGAATTGTATGTCATAAATCAATGTTTACACTGTAAATTTCTCAGCCAAATCCTTTTTTCTTATTCCATAATTTTCAAAGGCCCACACCATAACCCTTTAATTCCATAAATTCTATTTATGGAATAATTGTCCCCTACATCTAGTTTAAGAAGCCCGTGCTTCCTATTCCTCTTATAATTATTTCATTAAATCCTATTACATCCATTGCCACTCCGAAAACATCCAAAAATGCCATGTTTGGACATTCTAACACCCAAAACATAATTCTAATTTGTGTTTTAGAAAATGACACATCCACCAAGGGAGAAAAGAAATAAATTCTTATTTAATTTCTAACCATCTCAAAACATGATATGTAAAATTCTCCCCAGCTTATTACTTATAATTTATGAGAGTCCTTATGGAATAATAAAAACATCAGTCATCCTATGTGGGTAATAAATTTTATGTCAAATTTTTGTGTTTTATTTCCCACATCCAACACACCTACAATAAATACATTATACATTCGATACTTAAGACACTAAACCTCTATCCAATACTCGTATTCAAAGATAACACATGATGAAATAACTTATTTTTTTCAATATAACTACATAGAAAATCATTTCATCATCCCTTTCTCCATATGGTCTCTGGCACTTTTTATCATATGTTCTAACCTTTTATTGACAATTTTGATTCCAAATACTCCCACTGTAATAATTTCCTGTTGAACCACAACCCAAAGAATACAAACAAATTTTTGGAACTATTATCAACATGTGTAACCCGATAAAACATGAGGAATAAAATCTTGGTCCTTGTTTAGCTCAAATGGTTGAATTTTCCATCAACCAAGTTTAAATAGTTCTGTTATATTTTCTGTGAAAACAATTGACCAACTCTTCTGCAAAACTTGTCTCATCCGACAATATGCAAAATTCTATTCCTCACTAGATACATACCACTATTTAAAAAAGTGAAGTCAAACCAACATTGAATAACTATTTTTATGAAAAATATCATCATCAACACCCAACACAAATGAATCATTATTTCATTTCCTTTTATCCTATATATATTTTATACTTTGGGGTTTACAATTGAAACACTATTACATAGCTAGGAAATTCACCTAGTAGAAGTAATGACTGAATCCAAAGGTGGTATCTCACATGATGTTAATATTGATAAATTTTATGGTGTCTATGAGTTTATAAAAATAATTCCTCCTCAAGAATCCATGTTTCACACAAGATATATATTCTTATACAGAGGATAAGGTCCATGAACAAGTTCAAGAGTAAATAATATAAATATTTCATATAATTTTCTTAGAATTATAGTAGTATTTGGTTCAATTTATTCAATGATAACCAATTCCAAAATGACCATTTAATAACTATCCTTAAGGTTCCATAACTCTTATCATATGAGATTCTATTCATAAAGCTATAATTTTAGTTGATTACATTTTCATATAGATGATGTTTTCATTTTTTACTCAATATAATTTCAATGTATTAGGGATGATCTCTTATAGAGTAGGATTATAGCATGATGGTACACATTACCCATTCCTAATCCAAATATATGAACATCATTGAATTCTATAAAAATTTATAGATATGTTATTATAGATCTCTTGATCCAAACCCCATAAAAAATAGGGTATATATTCCTTGAACACACATTTCATATATAATATGATTCAAAGAAGGCACTATCAAATCACATTCCAAATTAATTACAAAAACATCAGTAAATCCACATGACTGGTCAATTTAAGATATTATTATCTTAAAATATTATAACGAATTTGAAGGCTTGATCACTTCTCATAAAATCCAATGTTACCCATGATCATTGTAAATTAATATTGATTTATTATCCTAACTCTTGAAATTCCACAACATTTAGGTACTCCACTAACTACCCTTTCATCCTACAAACATTCATGCATTGATGTATTACTAACCTATCAATTCCAAGTTAACCATTTCATCCTAATTTTGAATAAATAATTTCAAATCCATCCCAAACCATAACAAGGTTTTATATCAATCATCATCTCTAGAAATATAGAAACATGAACACACATGCCACACAAACTTCTAAAACCTATTCTAACCATTTAAAACTTGTTATTTATTTTCATGCTCCCTCTAATTTGATAAAAAAAATTTATAACTGATGCAATGATACCCACCTTAGGAAAGTCATATTCATCGCATTATTAAAAATATTACTTATTCCACAACACATGATCCATCATCCAATTGTGGTTCATTGATGTGTCAAACATTCTAATTAAAGTAACCAAATGAATAGAATAGAATAAATATTCTCAGAAAATCATGATATATGATATTCAATTTATACTTACTTGTGGTGATCTCATGAGTAGCACTCATTCCCATAATTAGCATCAAGTATAGAAGTTGAACCTATCCTGATCAGTGGTGTTATAACTCATGATGATCTATCCCACATAATAACCTAGTAGTAGGAAACCACAACATTTACAAACATCTAGTTCATTATAATTTGGGCGTGGCACATAAATTTTTCATTGTACCTCAAGGAATAAATGACCTATACAAAAAGTGTATGGTTCATTGTACCATTTCTTAACATAAAACACCACGTGTAACAATCTGTGAAACTATGAATGAAAAATTGTGCAATAGAAGCTACCATCTGTTTTAATTTAAGCAGACTAATGGCACTTTTTATATCAGATTAGTATTAATCAAAACAAAAATTAACCAGGTTGATGAATCATTGCACTATATGTTGTTAAAAAAACGTCTGACATGATCAACTAAGTGCCTGACCATTCTCGAGGCATGTCTAACTAACAAAATTAGATCATTTACATATTGTCACATCCTTCACAATATTATTCTACTGAATAACCCACCATATATATAGGGGTTTTTTAATATCTATTATTCATAATTATTATAACTATAACCGAACTAGTACATAACATCAGAAACATTTCATAAACATTTGAAAAATATATTACATCTGATTGTGCTGCCAGAATGGATTAACCTCTCTTTTAGTATATTGTGTCAACTTTTATACAAGAGTCTTGCATAAATGGTACCTAGGCTCTACCATATATCATTTACGACCAACTTAAATGAATAAACCATTATATATACATAGGAAATTCTCTTCTTACTATTCAAGGAAACTATTAAGGAAACATCAGTATTAACACGTACATGAGGTTTTTTTATTCTCAAACTACCCGAAGGGTTTTGATTTAATCTAGTTTCATCAATTTACTTGTATATAACATTTAATTATGCTCATATATAAGGTATAATATGAACTATTTATAAAGTAAATCTATACTATGAACCTATTTAGCTAACACCATACAACATAATATGAAATTTATCCCATAATTTCCTTTTAAAAATTTATTCATTTCTTATTTAATTAAGAAATTATCCCAATTGGCTTGGATATAAATAAATTATATTCTAATAAATATAGAAAATACCCCATTATGTTTTAAATGAAATTTTAATTAATAGAATCATTGTAATAATAAATTATCTATGAAAATAAAAGGACTTTTATCATATTAAGAGGAATCTGTTTAGTAATATGCCACCATAAATTTATACCTGGCACTATATAAGTAGCTAATGGAATGTTAAATAATCATTGTATACAACATTATTATATTCCCATGGGGTAAAGTACTAAACACTAAAATAAGTAAATATGATCTACAGGGGTCCCGTAAAGCCCTTATGGTTTCAGTTATTTGGGAATCCATTCCTAATTTATGGATTTAGTTCTCTATAAATGAAAATTGGAATCCAATTTAAATGAAAACCATAACAATTATTCCATTCATGATTTATCATAGCCTTAATGGGTTTATCTCATAAGAAGAATTATGAAACAGATATTCTTGGTTGTAGTAGTCTGTTTAGGAATTTATTTATATGGGTCATCGTGACAAAATCATAGAATTAGTGGCGTTTATATACATATATAACATGGTTTTGTTATATGAGTAGGAATTCCCAAATTATAAAGGTACTAGACTTTATAAGATACAATTCTTACTTAACTTAACCGAATCCAGACCTTTAAATCTTATTAGCAGAATGTAACAAGTCGTATATGATGATTTTATTAGATAGACACCCATTACCAATTTATAGAAGTAAATTCTTTAAAAATTAAAATTGGAATCCATGTAATTGAATCCAGCTAACATATCATCTCATGTAACATTAGTTCAAGGGGTTAATCATATTATAATGGGTTATTTAAGGTGATACCACCAAGACAGATTAGAAACCCCCATTTAGTTTGATACATACACATTAAAAGTCAACTATTTATATCATTTTACTTAAATAAATGATATACTAACCTCAAATATAGAATTATAGGCACAAAAAACATGCCATGGGTAATATAGTAAAAAACATAAACATGGCATGGAATATGAATGACTTTTAAATCCTTCAATTCCCATAATGTTTCTTGAAAAATACATCTTATCCATTCAAATCCAAGGGTAAAATAATTTAAATACAATAAATCAATATCCATTAGAAAATTATAATAGATCAATGTAAAATAATAATCAAATGTAATAACAATCCATCATGAACGTCAATCACTTCGGGATAACATGATATTTCCCATTTTTGGGGGTGGTCTGGACCCATACATGAGCTATTTATGAATATTCAACACATTCATATTCTCTTTTATACCATCCAATATATTAATACAAAAGGAAAAATGAATTATCAGATACCACATTGACATGTCCTGACTTGAGAGCCATTATAATGGTTCCCCAAGATTGTTCATCAGATTCCCTCAAGAGAACCTCCTTATATTCAACAATCGTCTAACTATTAGTCAGTGTATTATATTAGTACAACGGAGAGACTATACCCACTTTATTAGAGTCTAAAATTGGTATATATAATAGATGAATAGAAAAAATGGATGAATAATAGAGTAGTGTAAGATAGTAATAATAATAATTGAAAATAAATAATAAGTGAATGAATAGTCATGCATGAATATGATATCGTATACAAGAACCATAGAAATAGAAAGTAATACATAAATATTTATATTGTGAAAAATCACAACTAAATAAACACCTCTCTATCTAAAAGGTAGCCTAATTAAATTCATAGCAGCTACTCCCAAACTCCCATATCCATCTCTAGCCTTGAATGATAACTAAGAAAGAAGAACATTCCAAATCCTAAAATCCAGTCAAAAAGTCTGTCTGGGAACCCAACAGTGGAACAAATAGAGTGTATGAAAAACTCAGTAGGCCACCACAATTAGTTTATAATGAAATAATGTCTATGAATATAAAACAGTGTAGTGTGTATATATAATAATTAAGGGAAGTAATGTAAATTCTGAAATCATAAACAATATTGAGCTCAGGTTTCTAAAGGACACATGGCTGACCATATAAGGACACAGCCTTAAACATTACTTATTATTGAATTAAATGAATAATTCACATTGAGGATCTTTTCAGGTTTAGAGTTTTAGAGAATTATGACATAACTATTACATCTCAAAGATTACAAATTAGACACATCTACTCAGCTTCCATTTTTTCACAAAATTAAAAACTCTTGAACAAAAGAGTCATGTCTACTTCCTTGTTTTAGACATCCTGACATTTCCTTGATCCTATCCTTGACTTATTCAACAATATGCCATGTGAAAAACATTTCAAAAAAACATGGGATGAGCATAAAAATCTCAGTAATGTTTATAACAATACGGAATGAAAACATTAGTCCATGTATACATAAGAATCAACGAAATCATACTTTACTCATTAAACATAATCAATTTAACATACCTCATGAAATCATAAGATTTACGAATAACTCATAGAAATCATAAGACATAAAGGTAGCTTGAGGCATTGATAATATTCTTACGCAGGGAGTAACCCTCATAGTTACGTTTGGAATACCCATTACATTATATTCCCTAAATCTCTTCAGAGAAACATTAATGTTTAACCCCTTCGCATTACCCAATGCATTGGAGAGCTATATCAGGCTCACCTGCACTTAGTTTATCCCAGAACCACCCGTTTTCATAAACAATGCCCACGAAACAAAACATAATCATATCACATAACTTAAGCATAAAGGAAAGATAATGTTCCCACATTACAATAACAATTTAACATTTTAAGATATTTAAATAATGAATCCATTCAAAAAAACCATTTTCAAGACCATTTAAAACCTTTAATAATGAGATTTTTGAATCAAAGTGTCTCATAAAACCTTAAAGATTTAAAATTTGAAACCATTAATATCCGTATAAATAAATCCTCAAACCCATTTTTAAAACATGGATATTAATAAGAACAAATCATTAAAACATTCAAATAGATATTTTAGTTAAAGGGATTTTACCAAAATTAGAGACACTTGAATACAATAATTAAGGAATAACATTTAATCAGAACTTTATAATATAATGAGAATAAATGGATTAATTATATAATATTCCAAAGGACAGTATATACACCATATAAGAGTGAATTGGTACATAACAACAATGAAGTCTCAATAGAAATGTAAAATGAGATGAAATCCCTTATAAAGAAGGTATCCTTAAATTAAAGATAAATCAATCTCAAAATTATGTGTGAAAAATATAAATACACCAAATATAAGTGGATATTAAGTGTAAATTAATCAAAGGTCATTCACACATATTCAAAGTATGACATATTCAATAACTACATGTTGAATCCAAAGAAATCGAAATTGGGTTAAAAAGTTCCCTTGGTAAAATTCGACAGCCTAACTGCGTCACTTTAAAATTCATAAAATTAGTTGATGAGATATAAAATGGTATCTCATCACTTGGACATAAAATTTAAATCAATAAGAAAATATAATAACTTATCCCAACATAAATATATGTAAATTAAAATACATAACAAAATAAGTCTTTTTAAAAGAGGAGTGTGAAAGGTTCCCTTACCGATTTGGGCAACATTCAAAATGTACACCCCATGAAAGAAGGGTCATAAAATGAAGATGTAACTACCCATAAACGAGAGTGTATTATACAAATATTAAAATAATTGGCATTAAATACACCATACAAAAGGAAATAGTGGCCAATGTAGCATGAATCTCACGGGAATAAAAAGTGAGATTAAAATACCCTTATGAAAATTCGGCAGCCTAACGACGCCACATAAAACTTCCAAAAATGGATGGATGAGATAAAACAGGGTCTATGATCATATTAACAAAAAAAAATAGTAATATTACTATAAAATAACATCCCCCAACATAAGAAGGAGGATCCTAAAATAAGTTACATAAAAAGACTACTTAAAAATAAAGAGAGAGGTAGGATCCCTTACCTCAAGTTCAACTTGTATTGTTCGTTTCTTTATATTTGTGAATAATAAACTTTGGTCAATTTATAATTACTTATGGTACACATTTAAAGATTATTATTCAGTTCAAATCACATATTATAATGTTATAATAATTGTCTAATAATGTGAGATCATATCAGACGTTGTTGTCGTTGTTTGGTACATGAGTCAATAATGAACTTGTTTGAAAATGATTGTCCATGTAGTTATAAGTAATCATCTACAGAATATTATTAATGATTTAAATATCATATATATCTAGTACATATTCATTTTATGCTATTCCATAACATTTGGAGATAAAAAGAAATTAAATGCACTGTTCATGGAGGTTGTAGGTCGTACATACGCATGAACGCAACTTTCATTTCTTTGACATATTAATGGAATTAAAAATAATTGATATATATATATATATATATTATAATTAAATTATAATATATATGTTTTATTTGTCACATAAGTTCATTAATTTAATTCTTTATACATTCCATTTATTTCATGAACGAGTCACATCACTTGAGTGGGTGGTAGTCCACACTTCCTCGAGTGAAATTATCAGATTTGCACAACATGAAAAGAATAGACGTATGATTTAAATATAAAATAAAGAAGCATATGGAAAACATAAATACCATATATATCATATATATATAACATTGTGACATCATAATGGCCACCATTAAAGGTGTTAAGAGATGATTGAACAATCATCGTTTCGTGAGGCAATAATTCGCCATCCACAGAAACAGTATGTTCTTTAACAATTAGTCGGAGGTGTGTGTAAGTGTAGCTAGAATAATTCACATACAAACATCCTAGTATATTTAATATATTGGTTTTGTTACAAAATAAATGAATAAAATGAGTTTATGGGTTTGTAAAAGAAAAATAAAACAAAAGAACACAAGTGAAGACATTACCTTTAAATCGGGTAACTCCTCTTGGTTCGAACCAAAATGGTTTCTTGAAGAGAAGTATTCCAAATTTGAGGCTTCAATAATGAAGATATGGATGTGTAAAGATGAAATGGTAAGGGTTTGGCCGAGCCAATGGCTTGAGAGGTGTGGGTAAGGTGGTAGAGGTGGAGGTCTTTTATAAGAGAAGAGGAGGGGCACTCTTGGAAAGTTATAAAATATTAATTTATTATGAAATGATTTCGGATTTTAAAGGTCACAAAAGGATGTATTTAAAGTATAAGGTGATAAGGTTTTGAAATCCACACATCCAAGGTGTTTTTGAAATGTTTAACACTTATATTTTACCATATCTTCTCATTTTATTTAAATCGTTCATTTATGAGGTATTGACTGCATCATCACGGTGTCATAAATAAAATAATTTATATAATGTATAAAAATTATAAAACATATATCATGATTTAGGAAATCATTTTATCTTTCTAATGAATATTTATAGTCAAAAATATGACTTGTATAACCTCATGTAAAAATTGTTTTAGTAAAACAATACATGTTTGTGACATTTTAATTTTAAATTTATATAAATAGTTATTAATGTCATTTTACAACCAAAGTGACTCCATGGGGTTCCCAAGTTAACCCATGGATTTTATTGGTCGGCCATGACTCATCCAATAAGGGTAGGATAAGTTTCAATGTCATTTAATATTAGTATAACATTATCTTTACCTTAAATTACACTAATTATCTCTAATCGCAATTAATAAAACATAAAAGGTACTATTCACCAAAAAATTATTTTAATCTCATTGAACCAAATTTTAATTAATAATGACAACCATGTATGTATGATTTTTGAAAATCAAATCACAGAAGTGGTAAAGTTTCATTTAACCAAAAAATCAGTTTCTTTAACTACCACTTAGTGGTTTCACTATTCATCAAAAATTGAAGTTATTTAGAAAAATACCAAAAATTCACCCTAAGCTAAATTTGATAATCTGAATTCAAAAATGATGTATATTTTAAAGAATTAAAAATATATAAGTTGAATTAATTAATTTAATAGTTCATTCCTGCTGTCAAAACAAATAGCGTGTTTTTAAGAAACAATATCTATTAAAAGATTGACACTAGTATAAGTCCATTTTCAAAGTGAAATTAATTACAATGGCCACCATTGGATTAAACGGTAAAAATTTATTCTAAATAAAATTTAATCTCAATTATAAATATAATCTATCCATATAAATAAATCATATTAAAAGGAGGTTTTGAATTAAAATGCAACATTTTCACTAAAAATGATCTTTATCGGAAAAATAACAAAAATTTACACAAAGTTAATTTTGATATCCAGATTCTAAAGAAGGATTTTATTTTGTCAAATACAACATATAAAATTTTCAAAAGTAAATTTAAAATGTTTTCTCCATCAAAAGACTGTTAATCGACCTTTTAACAAATATTAGAAGATTTATGCTTAAAATTGGATTCATTTTCAATTTAAGCCTCTAAAATTTATTGGATAAATGTAAGAATATTTAACAAACATATGTAATCATTTTGTAGTTATTTCTGTTCATTCCCACCATTACAATGGCTATGCGTTAACTATTATAAAATTATTATATTATTAGTGTGAAACGTAAGATTTCAAAGAAACTCGTTGTTGCGTATTGGGTACGCCGTCGAGCATAGCATTCCCTTTAAAGTAGTATTAAAATTTTATTCACAGATATTGATAAACATTAGACTGTAATATTATTTATTTACCTGGGATGTTACATCCTTCCCCTCTTTTGGGAATTGCGTCCTCTCAATTTCAAAATTAGGCTTGGAAACGTCATTGAAAGTCCAACATCGGAACAAGAGTCAGTAAAACTATCCCTTTAAATGAAAGGGAGAGAAGTACAAAGGTCACCTGAGTTAACCCATACTAGGATTCCAAGTATGAAAATATGGATATGAAGGAGAAAACAAAGGTTCATGCTCTGATGGATAGTAATTGAAAACATGTCTAGGAGAAAGTTAACCACAAGAAAATCACAAACTTGTAATGGGTTAAATGGTATTTGATTCCCCAGTAGGAAAAGATAACAGAAAACATTTTTGTTTTAAGTATCTCTTCATTGAGGAATTTATTTTTGAGCTTCACTAACTCATAATGAAACATACTTACTTGTCACGTAGACTTTCAACTTTTACTAGATTCTTTAATCAAACTCATATTTTCTCCAAAAGATGAGTATTTAGGAAGACTTGTTCGCAATAAGAGTACTATAATCAACTTATTGAGAGTCACCTAATCCATAAAAGTGAACTATATATTTCCCATGTCTTTAGATACAAACCAAATCCAAACCAAAAAGTTTAGTACGTGATTAGATAACACCCAGAAAGGATAATTTTTTTACAAAAAGAAAAACTACTCCAAATCTCCAAAATTTGTCAAAAAAAACCCAAAGTTCAACAAAGTCCATTCAATAAACAATTTGTCCATAAAATTCTTTAAAGTAAACCGAACTAAGATTGAAACCCAAATATTTAAAGGATTTAATCACATAGTATCCAAAGGTACAAATTAACATTTATCTCTAAATAACATCAGTTGCTCTTAAAGTCTCATACTGAAAAGTAATTAACCTAATCACTTATCTTACATGATAGGTTAATAATTTCCATAGATAACCCAAAATCAATTTACTCTTGATTCATAAAATCATCTAATGAAAAATAATTAGTCAAACTAACCAGGGACTTCACGTAGTCCAGTGGAAGGTGATAAATACCAGTCGCACTTTGGTTTTGGGTTCGATTCCCGTAGCTTTGTCTGACGTGATGGGTTGTCACACGGTCTGCGTGTTTTCCTTTTTCCAAAACTATATAATTCTTAAAAAATTCCCCAAAATGAGATGAAATATTCAAAAATAACCCTAACATAATTTAACCTCAATTTTATCTCATGTCATTCATATTCCATCATAACGTATAGTATCCCGTAATTACCTCAAAAGTAAGGATCATATAAACCCTAATGGATACCTTTATAACTATTACCTGAACATCCATGTCGAGTTGGTTCTCTCATACATGATGCAATAGAGAACTCACCAAGGATCAAGTGGTTGATCATGACTCCTGATAGTTGGTTTAGAATAACCACGAGATTTCTCATTGAATACCCCATTTCATCCAGTCTCTTAATCAGAGAACAACCACAGTTTCCTTCAAACCCATTGTCACTTAGGTGCATGCTACGTCCATACATTTACTAAAACAAGAAATTTCAGTGTGAGTATAATAACAAAATCATTATGTACTACAGAGTAAGATAAACACTAATATATATTTATCCATTTTATCTAAAACACATTCCAACCTTCAAAAATAACAATGACTCTATCTAATATAATAACCATTGTGGTTATACACTACTTGTCACTTAACACTCTAACCTCTAAAGTTATCTAAACCGTCCTTTGATACCAACTATAAGGTACCGGCCTTTAGCATTACTTATTATTGAATTAAATGAATAATTCAAATTGATGATATTTTCAAGTTTTTGAGTTTTAGAGAATTAGGACATAACTATTACATCTCAAAGATTACAAAGCAGACACATCTACTCAGCTTCCATTTTTTCACAAAAATAAAAACTCTTGAACAAAATAGTAATGTCTAGTTCCTTGTTTTAGACAGCCTGACATTTCCTTGATCCCATCCTTGACCTATTCAACTTTATGCCCTGTGGAAAACATTTCTAAAATACTTGGGATGAGCATAAAAAACTCAGAAAGGGTTATAATAATACAGAAAGAAAACATTAATCCATGTATACATAAGAATCAATGAAATCATACTTTACTTATAAAACATAAGTAATTTAACATACCTCATGAAATCATAAGATTTACGAATAACTGATAGAAATTATAATACATAAAGGTAACTTTAGGAATTCATAACATTCTTACCTAGGGAGTAACCCTGATGGTTACGTTTGGAATACCCATCACAGTATATTCCCTAAATCTCTTCGGAGAAACCTTAGTGTTTATCCCCTTCGCGTTACCCAATGCATTGGAGAGCTATATTGGGCTCACCCACCCTTAGTTTATCACGGATAAACCCATTTTCATAAACAATTCCCAAGAAACAATACATAATCATAGAACATAACTTAAGAATAAAGGAAATATAACATTCCCATATTGCAATAACAATATAACATTTTAAGATATTGAAATAATGAATCCATTAAAAAAACCATTTTCAAAACCATTTAAAACATTTAATAAAGAGATTTTTGAATCAAAGTGTCCCATACCAGCTTGATGCTTTTAAAATTTTAAAACATTAATATAAATATAAATAAATCTTTAAAACCATTTTGAAAACATGGATATTAATAAGAACAAATCATTGAAACATTTAAAGCAATATTTTAGTTAAAGGGTTTTTTAACAAAATTAGAGACACATGAATATAATAATTGAGGAATAACATTTAATCAGAAATTTATAATATCATGAGAATAAAGGGATTCATGATATAATATTCCAAAGGTCAGTATATACACCATATAAGAGTTAATTGGTGCATAACAACAATGAAGTCTCAATAAAAATGTAAAATGAGATGAAATCCCTTATAAAGAAGGTATCCTTAAATTAAAGATAAATCAATCACAAAATAATGTGTGAAAAATATAAATACACCCAATATAAGTGGATATTAAGTGTAAAAAAATAAAAGGGACATTCACACATATTTATAGGATTACATTTTCAATAACTACATGTTAAACCCAAAGAAATTGAAATTGGGTTAACAAGTTCCCATGGTAAAATTCGATAGCCTAACGACGTCACGTTAAAATTCATAAAATTAGTTGATGAGAGAAAAAATGGTATCTCATCACTTGGCCATAAAATTTAAATAAATAAGGATATATAAGAACATATCCCAACATAAAAATATGAAAATTAAATGACATAACATAATAAGTCTTTTTAAAAGAGGATTGTGAAAGGTTCCCTTACAGATTTGGGGAACTTTCGAAACGTACACCCCATGAAGGAAGGGTCATACAAAGAAGATTTAACTACCCAAAAATGAGAGTATATTATACAAATAGTAAAATAATGGGCAGTACATACACCACACAAAAGGATACAGTGGCCAATGTAGCATGAATCTCACGGGAATAAAAAGTGAGATGAAAATCCCCTTATGAAAATTCGGCAGCCTAACGGCGCCACATAAAACATCCAAAAATGGATTTATGAGATAAAATATGGTCTATCATCATATTAACATAAAATTTAAAGCAAGAGGAATATAAAATAACGTCCCCCAACATAATAAATAGGATCTTAAAGTAAGTTACATAAAAAGAGTACTTAAAAATAAACAGAGGTATGATCTCTTACCTCAAGTCCGACTTGTCTTGTTCGTTTCATTTTACTCATTAAAAATAAACTTTGGTCAATTTATAATTTCTTAAGGTCCTCCTTTAAATATTATTGTTCAGTTCATATCACATATTACAAATTTATAATAATTGGTTAATAATGTGAGTTCATATCTGACGTTTTTGTTGATGTTTGGTACATGAGTACAAAATGAAATTCTTTGAAAATGATTGTCCATGTAGTTATAATTAAATCATCTCCAGAATATTATTAATGATTTAAATATCATATATATCCAGTACATATTCATTTTATACTATTCCACAATATTTTCGGATAAAAATAAATGAAATGCACCATTCATGGATACGGTAGGCCATACGTACGCGTGATCGCTACTATCATTTCATTGACATTTTAATGGAATTAAAAACAATTGAGAGAGATATATATATATATATATTAAAATTAAAGTATAATATATATGTTTTATAGGTCACATAAGTCATTAATTTCATTCTTTATACATTCCATGTATTGAATGAACGAGTCACATCACTTGAGGGGGCGTAGTCCACACTTCCTCGTATGAAATTATCGCATTTTCACAACATGAAAAGCATAAAGTTATGTCTTAAATATAAAATAAAGAATAATATGGAAAACATAAATTCCATATATATCATATATAAAATACAGTTATATCATAATGGCCACCATGAAATGTGTTAAGAAAAGATTGAACAATCATCATTTCGTGAGGCAGAAATTTGTCGTCCACAGAAACAGTATGTTCTTTAACCATTACATGGAGATGTGTGTAAGTGTAGCTAGAATAATTCACATAAAAACATAATAGTATATTATAGATACTGGTTTTGTTACAAAATAAAGTAATAAAAATATTTTAGGGGTTTGGAGAAGCAAAATAATACAAAATAACACAAGTGAAGACATTACCTTTAAATCGGGTAACTCCTCTTGGTTTGAACCAAAAGGATTTCTTGAAGAGAATTCTGCCAAAGATGAGGCTGAAATGATGAAGATAGGGATGTGGAGAGATGAAATGGGCATGGGTTGTCTGAGCCAAAGGCTTGAGAGGTGTGGGTAAGGTTGTAGTGGTTGGGGCCTTTTACAAGAGAAGAGGAGGGGCACTCATGGAAAGTTATAAAATATTACTTTATTATAAAATTATTTTCGTATTTGAAAGGTCCCAAAAGGATATATTTTTAGGATAAGGTGATAAGGTTTATAAATCCACCCATCCAATAGGTTTTTGACAAGTGTAAGACTTAGATTTTACCATATCTTCTCATTTTATTGAAATCGTTCATTTATGAGATAATCACTGCATCATCACGATGTCATAAATAAAATAATTTATTTAATGTCTAAAAATTATTAAAAAAAATATCATGATGTATGTAATATTTTTAGATTTATAATGAATATTTATACTCAAAAATATGAATTGTATAACCCCATGTAAATTTTTTTTTGGTAAAACAATACATGTTTTTGACATTTTAATTTTAACTTTAAATAAAAAGTTATTAATGTCATTTTCCAACCAATGTGGCTCCATGGGGTCCCCAAGTTAACCCATGGATTTTATTGGTCTTCCATGACTCATCCAATAAGGTTAGTACAAGTGTCAAGGTCATTTAATATTATTATAGCATTATCTTTACCTTTTATTACACTAATTACCTCTAATCGTGATTAATAAAACTTAATAGTTAATATTCACCAAAATATTATTTTAATCTCATTGAACCACATTTTACTTCCTAATGACAACCATGTATGTCGGATTTTTGGAAATCAAATCACAGAAGTGGTAAAGTTCCATTTATATGAAAAATCAGTTTCTTTAACTACCACTTAGTGGTTTCACTATTCATCAAAAATTGAAGTTTTTCATAAACATACCAAAAATTCTCCCTAAGCTATATTTGATATTCCAAATTCAAAAATGATGTCTATTTTAAAAAATTTAAAATATATAAGTTGCATTAATTAATTTAATAATTCATTCCCACTGTCAAAACAAATAGAATGTTAAGAAATAATATCTACTAAAAGATTGACACTAGTTTAAGTCCAATTTCAAAGTGAAATTAATTCCAATGAATACCATTAGATTAAATGGTAAAAATATATTCTAAATAAACTTTAATATTAATTAAAAAGATAATCTATCCATATGAATAAATCATATTAAAAGGCGGTTTTGAATAAAAATGCAACATTTTCACTAAAAATGATCTTTACCGGAAAAATAAAAAAAAAATTACACAGAGTAAATTTTGATGTCCAGATTCTAAAGAAGGATTTTATTTTGTCAAATAAAACATATAAAATTGTAAAAAGTATATTTAAAAAGGGTTGTCCATCAAAAGGCGGTTATTCGACCTTTTAAATAATATTAGAAGATTTATGCTTAAAATTGGATTCATTTTCATTTTAAGCCTCTAACATTTATTGGATAAATGTAAAAATATTTAACAAACATATGTAATAATTTTGTTGTTATTTCTGTTCATTACCACAATTACAAAGGCTAGGCATTATCTATTATAAAATTATTATATTATTAGTGTGAAACATAAGATTTCAAAGAAACTCGTTGTTGCGTATTGGGTACGCCATCGAGCATAGAATTACCTTTAAAGTAAGTAGTATTAAAATTTTATTCACAAATATTGATAAACATTAGAATGTAATATTATTTATTTACCTGAGATGTTACAGACCATACCTACTTCATCTTAATCATGAATATCCCTAAACATGACATCATATATATATGTGTGTGTGTGTGTGTGTGTCTGTGTACAGAGAAATACAAGCATTGGTGAGGATAAGAGGTGTAAAAAAAAGATTCCATATAATAATAATAATAATAATAATAGAGTCACATAAAATAAATATGGTCATAAGCCTAAGAATCTGAATAGCCGATGTAGACTGCAATGCCCAATAATCTCATGAAATTATGTTAAAAATCATGTCTAATATCCTAATCACAGACTGTGAAAGAGAATATACAACCAAAAAAATGGATGTTTTACAACATGTCCAACATCCTAGGCCATGATGGTGTGAAACGACTTGTACAAGAACCATAAATGAGGTCTCTCAATAGTAATCATGTATAGATTAATCTCACTCTTCCTATGATCACTCAATCAAGGCATTCTTTATAGAGTAACTCGGTATCACTTCGGGTTTGGTGTAATTCCATTTTACCCATGAACTCATTTGAGACATTCCTACTTACGAACCTAAGGATTCATTAGAGTGTAATAATTTATTGTGTAGTCGGTTTACATGTGACATTTAGATGTAGTGAAATAAATAATTCAAACTAATTTAAAATTCATGTGTAAGTAAAGAGTAATCGGGTACAGGTGAACTATTCATAAATAGTTAGAACCATATATATATAAACTATATTATATTCCATGAGAATAATCCTTTTATAGATACAAACTATTATTCCATGTCTATTAAATTTAACAATATATATTAAATAAGTCCATATTGATAATAATGACATATCACAATTAAAATATTTCATTTGGACCAATTGATTTATAATAATAATGGTGTTCATTAAAAGAATCCATTCAACTATGTTATAAATCCTCACTTAGGTAGATCCATCCAAATCTTCATGATTATCGTAAAATGATCAACAAAAATGTGTTTTATGAAACCATCATTAAATTCACTTCTTTCAATTTATTTATTTTTCTTTAAATTGAAATGTGTGATGATTTGATTTTATTAATCAAATTATAGGCCATATTCATAACTATATCACTATGAATTCATTTTATTTTTTTAAGAGATTATACTAGCATGAGGCACATACAACTCACCCAATGGGTGGTTTAGATGAATTTAATATAAAAAATCATTAAGATAATTTTTTCAAACAGATCATATGTTGTGGTTCCAATTGATTTAATTGACCTATAACCATGTTATTGTGTCATAAATCACTATTTAGGAATTTAATTTAATTTAATTTCATGTTTACTAATCAGCATACAGAACGTTTAGCATCCCGAATAACAAAATATGTTATAAATGACAAATTTTTTAGGCGAAAGATTATAGGACACCTACCATATTCCAAGGACGTTTCAATCATCAATTATCAAGCTATGATTCATCCTAGAATGATAGAAAATATAATAATAAAAAAATACTCAGATAAAATAGGGCATATGAGATCCCATAAAAATATTATATAATACAGATATAGAAACTGAAAAAATAAGATACTTTAGTCTATGGATTACTATTAAGGATGAAAATTAATGAAAAAAATAGAGTATAAAGCCATATTAAGGAGATACATCAAAACCCAGGGTAGATGGAGAAGAGTAATTCCATAGAAATGTTAAACTGACTAAGGAAGGAATCCGTTTTAACCCCTTTAAAAACAAATCAAAACATAATTGGGGATTTTACGATGTGAGGATAAGATTTATGTTATATATTTCACGAGCATGTAGCATATCTAGGGGATTTTATGGCATAAATATTGGGTTTAGGCCAAACATTTCTTGTCCATATCCCCCTTTTCATGTTCCATAAATTTTCAAGGTACATCTAATATACCCCTTTTACACTATAAATTTAATTTATGGTGTAAATTTCCTCTATATGCAGTTTTAGAATCCCATTTTTCCTATTCATCATCTAGTATTTTCTAGGACCCTAAGAAATCCATTGTTACTCAGAGCATGTCCAAAAACACCATTTTGGATTTTGAAACACCTATAACATTGTTCTTATTTTTTGATCACAAAACATCCCATACACTAATAGAAAAAAGATTCAAATTCCTATAGAATTTCCAAACAACTCTAAACACTAGATCTTATTAAAATTTTGTTAGTATTAATTATTTTTGAAAGGTCCATTATTATGAATTAATTTAAGCTACTATGATATATTTTAAATTATATTTACAAATGTAAAATATCATTACATGTTAGTTTTGGATGCACATCGTGATGATGAAATCTACAAAGATCTTGTTTTAGTTATTTTTAATGAACAAAAGGCGTTTTCATAATTATTGTTTTAAATTGTGATAAAAACATACCATAGACATACATAAAACATTATTTATATACTTATATCATGTTACACCAATATATATGTTCTCATATTCATCCATGACAAAAATGCATAGTATATGTCAAGTAGGTGGTTAAACCAACCGTAACATGAACATATAATGATTAATTATTTCATATTTGGTGGTTTAGTTGTAATATTACTAAAAATGATTAATTATCATATATAGTGTATATTACTATGATATATTATATTTATAGAAAATTATAAGTATAAATAAATTTATATAAAGTCATTACTTAGTAAGAATCGATCATTTTCTTCTTGGTTTTCACATTTTAAAATATAGAATGAACGGTAATAATTTATTGATCATACTATTAATATATTATCAATTTTTTTGTACTAAAATATTAATTATATGATTAAAAAAATATTTATCTTTCAATATCATCCTCACCGCGATCCATATTAGGCGGTGATGAAAATAAAAACTGATATAAATTATTACATGGAGGTCGTAGTCTGTATGTATGCATGGATGGTTATTATGTTTTCATAGAATAGGGGGAAGGATTAAAATGGATTATTGATTAATTATGATAAATAAGAAATAAACATGATATTTATTTTTTAAAATCCCCTTTAATATAATCCCAGTAAGATGGGAATTGAAAATGAACCATTGTGTCGTAGAGTCTGTAGTCCGGTGAATGCCTCAATGATGGATTCATTTTTATTTATCAAAAAGTTGAAAGTGATCAATGATTATTACCCAATAATAAAAAATAAATTATCTAAACAAAACTTATTTAAAAAATTAGATAATTAAAAATTGTATTTGTAAAAGACAAATGGAAAATAGTTAGGTAAAAATGATTACTCATATTGAGCAATTTGGGATTTCCTTAAAAGATCCCTTGGAAATTTGATATAATATGTTATTATATTTTGAATATGAAATAAAATTACAGAAATATTATTCTAAGATAAAAAGGTTTTTTTCAGGAGGAACACTATTTTTTAGGGTGGTCTTGCAGCAGTGGTGAGAGGCCCTTTTTTAAGTGGTGAGAATGATATTTTTGTAAATATTTCAACTTTATATAACCGGATAACATATTTAAAAATGTCGCATGGATCCAAAAATATATAATAATTGAGTGTATGGATATATAATGTCAATAACATTTCATATAATCAATTATAAGCACATTTTTAAAATGTGTTAGTCCCTTTACACCTTGAATTACTACTTTTTCCATTTATGTTTTTTAGGGGTAAAAATATCTTACCAAAGCTAACATAATCCTTGTAGATAAAAATAAAGTGGTCATTATTAAATAATTTGGACCTAATAATTCCGAATTTTAAATCTATTTTATTTTATTCAATTTTTTAATTGTGATAAAAATTAATTTTAAATTAATATACGTATTATTTAAAGAAAAACAATTTTGGAAAAAATATTTCATAAGTTCTAAAATGTAAAATATGGGTTTATAAAATAAAAAAATTATAAAATTATAAAATTGCATATAAAATACAAATATTTTATTATAAAATGGTTTCATGAATTTCAAGTTCATACATATATACTAATAATTTCGTAAAATTCATGTTATTTGTAAAAACAATATATTCATTATTCACCTAAAAATCATTCTTTTTAGAAAATTAGAAAACATTAATAAAAAATATTACTCTATTGTATTTAAAATAAATTTTCATTTTATAAAATTCAAATTCTAAATTTAATAAAAATTAATTTTAAATTAACGTGTTAGGTATAATCAAAAATAGTTTCGATTTGAAACTAGATTTTTTCAAATATTAACAATTATCATTCATATTTCCTATTATTTAATAAATAAATTAGTATTAAAAATTTAATCATATATAATATACATTATCACAATTACTCAAAAATTTGAATTGAAATCCATATCAAAGAAAAAATGAATTATTCAATAAAAAATAAGTTTCTAAGAATCAAATTATTTTATTTGTAATTTTAGCTATTACAATTGAATTTCATTAATATTAAATGCATAATTTGTTTTATATACACATATATTTTACAATTTTTTACTCTTATTCTTCATGGATAATCTAATAACTAATTTTTGTTTTTTATTCATTAATATTTATATTTTACCTAAATATAACGATACTTCATTTAAGTTTAGGGTCACATGTAGAGCAATCTATCGAACACATTTATTTATTTAAAGGTATTCATATATTTATTTTTTGGGGTGTTACACCTTCAACCCAAGTATAGACGGTACTCCCACTATATGTAATTTTCATTGAATTTTAGGAAAACAAAAATAATTAAAGAATTCAATATTTTTAAGCTCTTGAATATATTAGTAAATATTTATGGCAGTTTCCCTCAAATTGAATCCTCAATAACCATTCCAAATAAAATGAAAATATATACTCCTATGGAATATAATTTAACTGAAATTAGTTAAAACTTTATTCCCAATAAGTATGACATCAAAAAATGTTTGTGTAACATTCCGTAACATAACTCACCATGATGAATTATTCTCTCCATTTTTTGACTCTAAAATCAATAAAAAGTTTTACTATATCACTCCTCGAATACTCCCCATATTCAATAAAAAATTACCAAAACTAAAATAAGTCTAAAAATATAATTTCAATCATAGTATTATCAATAATTAATTCAATATAATAATACAGTATGATCATTTACATTTCCTCTTTAATTTAGACAAAAAATCATCAATCGGGATCTTAGAATATGCTCAACCTTATACTAACAACTTTTCTTTTGTAAAATTGTACTTCTACATTTCATTTCTTCCTTATAAATAAAAAAATAAATAAGAATATTCATGAAAACTCCATCATATCCATTTTTTATAAAATAATTTACAAATAATAACTTTAAGTATTTCATTAATTATAATATTCTTCATCTTAGGGAAATAACTCAAAATCATAATCTTCCTTATGTAACAGACATCATAAATTCATTGGTAAACACAATTGTTTGAAAATCATGCTTAAAGAGGTTGCATTAATCACTATATCAACATATGAATGTTATTATTATAACTTGAAAACAATAAAGCATTATGACATTAAAATACCAAAATTATTTTTTGGTGTTCCATATTTAGTAGACCATGATTTTAACTGCAAATATATTTTTCAGATAAACATACATGAAATATTCCAATGATATATACATATATAATACTTTTTTTGAATATACACAAGAATCATCTTGTGTCACATTTTAAATTTAATATTTTAATATTTTAATATCACCTTTATCATCATCATATTTTGATTCTTCAGAAATCATGAATTTTTGAAGCTCAAAATAATCACTATACAGTATATGAATTTAAATTCATATAATATCCCATTAAAATTTATATGATTAATAAAAGTCATACCCAACTCCTCTATTTTTTATGATATTTAATTCTCAAAAATTATAAATTCATATGATATAGTCAGAGTCATGCATGTGATTCTATCAAAGTCATATAAAGTACTGAAATTCATATGATCCATACACACAAAGTCATAAATTGAATTATAACATTGGAAAATTTCATACAATATCCTATAAACCTTTACGAGGCGCTGATGTCATATGGTCTCCTTAAAGTCATATGATATGATACCAAACCCCTATTATTTATCATATAATTCTGTATTATATTCTCATTCTTACAAAAACATCTTAATAACCTTTCAAAAAACCTCAAACCATATAAAAAACTCCATATATATTTAAAAATATCTCATAAACCTTAAATTATTTTCAATCATGATTTTAAATAAATAAAAAACATGAATTATTCTAATGGGGTATTTCAATATCCCCCTTTCATTTTTTCTGGAATCTCTAGGAAACTCTTTCGGCTTCTTGATTCAAAAACCTATAGGGAATCCTAAATTCATAAAATATCTCTTATAAAACCTTTATGTCACCACATTATTTGATAAGATAATTATTTTGATAGTGTTACATCCCTAAATAATTTTTAATTATTTCCATTTGATAAGAAGATATCCCCCACACTTCATACACCCATTTTCACTTTTATGAAGATTCTCAATTCTGTGTTAGATACATCTTTATATTCAAACATACATTGACCACTCCCCCTATAAAAAATGAGTATTTAGCCCTTTGAAAAAGAGTGGTTACCTTATCCCCCCACACCATTTAAAATAAAATTGAAATATTTTATTCGGTTTATTCCACACATTTTCAAGTGATAATACAGGGTTTAACATAGAGTTTCATCCTCCACTACACAAATAATTCTCATGGATTTATTTTTTAAGATATTTATAAGATTAAACACTTTGAAACATGTTCAACAATATATCTACATTTTACACACTTTATATAATGAAATTATATCCAATTTATAGGTTCTTTGATCTTGAATGTTTCATTGGGTTCATGGATAGATCAATTGCACATTTGTTTTATGCAATTTATCCTCAATAACCTATCAATTTTCACTTCTAGATTTATTAAATGCACATTAATATATGAAACGTATGCATGATCTTGATTATATTCAACATATTTCCCCTCATTTGTTATATGATTTACTAAGTTCCATTTTTTATTATACCAGCTCACACATACCTCTCCAGATGGATGGTTCCACCTAATGTGGATATTTTATCCCTGAAATAACATACCCAATATTAATTTTTTTTAAAATTAATATTAGATCGACATACTATCTCAATAATATATTATTATTCATTGTACCCTTCATATATCTCAGAATTATTTTTTATGCAATCTTGTGTAACTCCCTTGGATTACTCCAAAATAAATAAAAAATTATCACTATATAAGTTATGCTAGTTCTTGAATTTTTCAACTTACCAAATATTTTAGTGAATATTTTAAACTATTTTTTATAAACATTTATGGTATTTATAAAATTAAAAATAATCAACAGAAATTAGAGTTTAAAATTTTTTTGAGTTACCCACGCTAAACAATTTTAAAATTTCATAGGCATATTTTTCTTAGGAAAACAATGTGTATTATGATTTTTGATCAAGATATAATCTCATAAATTATGTCATTTAACCAAATATTGATATTTCAAAACACAACATCTTCTTATTCCAAAAACATTTGTCATAGTGGTACTCATTTTCTCTAGCAAAAATTATATCATCAACAAAAACAATGAAAATCGATGTAACCAGTGACATTTCCATTACATATTTATTTTTTCATCTTTTACTTTTACAAACCCCAACTATCATAGATAGCCAAAAAGTTTTTTATTCAATGATATAATATCCAATTTTTATCTATATAATTCATTATCAGTATTAAAATCATGATTCATTAACATCTATGAAGTAACCCTCTAAGTGATAAAAAATAAATCTATTTGGGTTCATATTTGAAATAGGAATGTTTCACATAAATTTGGTAAATTAAATAGTGTATTTTTATCCACAATCCAAAAACTTCATATAGTTTCAAACCTTTCAAATAATGGAATGTCATCTTAAAAATCTATGTCTTCAAATTGAGACTATCCATTGCACACCAACCTAGCTTTGTTCATTATCACCTCACCTTTATATTTCATTTTTTATAGTCCCCCACTTCGTTCCAATGAAATTTTTACCTCTTGACATTAATAAACTATCACATGAGAATATTTTCTCAATTTTATTTAGCTCATCATTCATTTCTTGTATCCACTCTTCTTTATTGATACCTTTTACCTCATTTATTTGTTCAACATAAAATATAATATCCATTTGATTGTTTATTCATTGTCTTTTTTTAAATTGGGTTACTCTTGATTACTTAATATATTATATATATTGAAATAATTTTTCATAATTTCATTACTAAACACATTATGCAGTGTATCCTCATCATCAGAAGTCTAATTGAAGTCAATATCAACTACATCTACCTCAAATTCTTCATGTTCAATAATTTATTTCTCAAATATATTCTTACTTATAGTATGTGTTAACACAATTTTAACTATAAAAAGCACCCTATTTATGATAATTTGAAATGATTATAATATCAAAAAATTCAATAATTTGTGTTTCATTTTATTCCCACACATTTACTCACTACTACTAGATATGTATCTGATAAAAATTCCTACATTTTATTTATATTCAAATTTTCCCAATATGATATCTTCGAAAATTGTGATACATGGACTGTAAAAAAACTAATTTATGAGATTATTTGATTCATGTTGAACAATATTTAATAAATAAAAGAAATTCAGGTATAAAATTTCATTTGTTCTAAATTTTTAGAGTTGTACACACACCTTCTATGCAAATATATTTTGATATTTTATTTTCAACTAGATTTTACATACCATTATAAACTATACTTATATTCTTCCTCTATACTACACCATTTTATTAAGGAGTATATTTTCAAAAAAAAATGATGCAGGATTCTATTCATTGAAATATTGATTTCAAATGAATCTCATTTATATTACATGAATTTATAAAATCTTGATTTCATAATGTAGATTTGTATATATTTTTCAATTTCTCAACAATTTTATTTTAAATTCTCAATAGCTTCTAAATTGTGATTTATGAACATGAAATTTCACATTTCTGGGTAATCATCCATGAAGGTAAGGAAATATAAGTCAAATATGGAATATTATTACTACATTGGAACATATAAAATAATGTGAATGATTTCCATTGGTATGATATAAATAAAATCTAGCATTTTTTTATATTTATTAGTCATATTCATTTCATTATATTCTACAATCAACATAACATGGTATTTTGGGAATATGGAAATATATCATAACATCATGATTCTAAATTTTTGTTAGGATTATTTTTCCATGATGAAAAATCTAACAATTTTATAGATTACTCTAATTTTTTCACCAAAATAACACGTATTGGTTACATCATCAATGAAAAATATATTATAATTTATTATTTTTCATTATGCTAAAATAATTATATCAATTAATATTATAATGGTACTTATTTCATTAAAAATAACCTCATTACTATCATCACAAAACTAACTAACTCTCTATAGATTATATTTCAAATCTTTAACATATAATACATTAATATATCAGATATTGAGTTCCAATTTAAATCGATCCATCACCGCTGATCTTTAAAGGAAAGTTAATTCCAATTGTAATTTATCTTCCTTCATGATTCTATATGATTTTTAAAATCATTGTCTCACTTGTCATGTAGAAAGTGAATTGACCCATCTCCTGTAGCCCATAGTTGGTTTTCTCTTCATTACATTAGTATAGATACAAAGGGAGAAATCCAAGTGGAATGGTCATTATATAAGTTTTTGAACTATATACAAATATGATGCCCATTTTACACAGGGATATAAAATAAAAATAAAAAGTGGAAAAATTGGAATCCTTAAACGTATACGAAGAATTATTCTTTATACAATAGGTAAAGGAAACAAAATAAGGGTGATTCTTAGTAAGGATTTTGTACAAAGGGAGATACCATGAATCAGTAATCCTAATAAAAATGGAAATTACAATAACTGAACACACAATATATTTAAATAACATTATTATCATGAAATGATATTTATTAATTAACATAGAATGTTGAATAACAGAAAAAAAATTCCAATAAATTAATAAATGAGAATAAAATGAATCTAAAAAATATATTTTTGCGAAATATGTGGGATAAAAATAGTAATTGAATTATAAATGAATGTCATTATTAATTATTCGATTCCTTGTTCTAAAGTATCATGATACCTATTTATCATGACCTTTAACATTAATGGTAAAAAGATTAGGTAGTAACCTATTTCTTATGGTTATTGTATTTGTCTTAGGAGACTTATCAATGCATCAAGGGTGCATATTATGCAAGGCTCTTCCCTCCACTATAGATCTAAATCACTCATCATATATCAAATTATTGGTTTAATTCAAGAATTGATATTCCTTATCATAAAATATCTTTATCAAGTAATGGATATGGATTCATCAATATTTCCCCAATATATAAAATAACATTAAAATTTAACACCATTGGTAATAATATTAGACATTTTAGGAAAAATCATATTCTTATGGAAATAATATGTATATATTAATATAAGATTAATTTCTAATTAAAAATAATTACAAGAAATTTATTATTTTAAGAGAAAGATAACAATCACAAAAGAATGTGATATTTAACAATAACTTTTACCACATAGTAATTTTCAATTCATATACCCTTGCATGAAATGATTAAATGTGAAATATAAAGTAATAATAATTAGAATTAATAAATCATGATATTATACGTCGAAGAGGTATTATATACACCATATAAAAGTGAATCTGTGCATAATATCAAATAAGTCTTAATAATAAGTAAATTTATAAAAAAAAACCCGACCTCACTTTTCTTTTTCATTGAATGTTATTTAAATAATTGTATAGTGGTTTTAAAATTTTAATTAACTTATTTGAGAACTATATTAATATTTATAATATCATATACGATCCTTTTACAAAATCATATCACCCGTTCACTCAAAATCTTTCACTAATTTAATTATATTGAGTTTAAATTTCCCTGTTTTCCCATTGGTTCTTTGTTATAAAATTTCAATTTTTTCCCATTATATAGTTTCGTCATCAAAAGAATAATTATATTGAAATAATTATTTTATTCATTATAGAACCTCTGATTTCAGTTAATTAATACTTTATTCATTTACTTTATGTATATAAAGATATTAGGTTATGTTTGGAAAAGATTAGAAAAGTATTAAAAAGTGTTGGGGATTTTATACTAGTTAATTGTTTGATCATGGTTAGTAAAAACCATTCATAATCTCCTGAGAAACCATTCAACTAAAATTGTGGGTACTGGGTAGGAGTATTGTTAGTTTGTTGTTTGGAAGTATGGTGTGGAAAATTAAGGGAAACAATATGATGTTTAAAATATGTGTTTAGCATGGTTAGTTCATGGTTTTTCTAACCGTGAAAGGAAACCATGTGAGAAGTGTTTAGAGGTAGTGGATGTCACATGGTTTGTTCATGGTATTCCCAACCGTGTGCCTAAAATGAAACACTAAAAATTGTATCTGAATATTGTGGATATATTATGAATCACCTCTAAAACCACTATTTTCTCTTAATATCAGCTTAAATAGATTTTCTATCCCCCAAGGATATCTAGTCTTTTCCCCGTGATCATAGAGTGATATGTTGGTGAATCATGGTGCATTGGAAAATAGATTCCTTGGTATGTGGTGGCACAATATAGTTTTCCTTATATTTCTTCTTCTTCCCTCTCTTGTATTCATGAATCTAATATGTTGGGGATAGATGAATCATGTGTGATTGAAATCATGATGTGATATGTTTTTTTGTATAAAGGTAACATGATTTAATGTGGTTTTTGGATGATCTGTGCCAGTTTTGTTGATTTTTGGTGTCATTCTTTATTTTGGCATAATTTTTTGAGGTAGGTGGCTTTACTCTCGAATCCTCTTGATAGAACATGGAGGATTGATTTCATATTGATTTAATTATAAAATTTATTTTAAAATCATGATGGAAACCCTCTTAATTTATGGTTTGTGTAATTATAGAATTTGGTTATTTATGGAATGTATAATTGGTTTCATAATTTTAAAATGATGATTTTATTATTGTGGTTGGTTTTGACACATGGAAAATTAGACAAGAATGTTTTCAATAAAATGTTTTTTAGTTAAATGTATTGGAATATTTGGGACCTCATGATATTTATTATACATGGTTGGTGTGAGTTCATTTCGTTTATGTGATAATGGATAAGTGGTGTATACCATTAGGGTATAATGATGTGACCCTATTGAAGGGGAATCTGTTATTGGTGAACTTCACACGTGGTTACCTTTTGATGAATTTTTTGATTGATGAGTGACTTCTCATGAGTATAGAGCTGTCACTCTATCATGCATGTGTTGGTTTGTGTAGATCATGTATTTGGTGTCCCAAATGGATCTGTCTAGTGGTTTAAATATTTGTATGGTTTATTTCCATATAAATGCTTCTGGTTTGGAATTTTTTATACATCGATACGAACTAGAATAAATTTGTATTTTTACAATTTTATATAAAATTTCTAACATGTAATAACCTAATTGAATGAGTTTAGAATCCATTGGTGAAATAATACAGATTTTTATACTCACCCCTACAAGAGAACTTTAGTGCATTTTCTGATGTTTCATATCGAGACACGGGTAAAGGAAAATAATCTACATTCATGGGTGATGAATCATGATACATTGGTCATGGATTATTAATTTGGTGTTTTTATATTTCTTGGGATTTTCAATTTTATGTCTTAGTTATCTTTGATTTCTTTGGTTTTAGTTTCATCTTTGTACTCTAGTATGGTTTGTGGTTGTAGTTGTAGTCTGTTGATAGTGGGTTATACATTATGTTTTATTACACGATTATCATGGATCATATAGTGTTACATTGTTTATTCATTCTTGATTTGGATTATTTATTTTAATAAGGAAAAATAATCCTCCAACTATTTAAGAATCCCAAGCCATGTATTTACATCCTTCGGTGTCTTGTGGATATCATATAAGGCCTTGTATCACCTCTTCATTTTTCTAATCTAATGGGTGAGGAATGAGATGTTATAAATGGTATCAGTCTAGGTCAAGCTGAATATCTTTTTTGGGGAAAATGGTATCAATTTTATTCAGTCTCGGAGTTGATAAATCAATCTAGTTTTTTCCATGAGTGGGATGTGTAGAAATAATATAGGATCATCAGAACATTAAATATAGATCATAAATAGGAATATCCGACCTATTTATTGTGATTATTATGTAACTAGGGATATGGGTACGTATGTTTTTTTACACACTTCTATGAGTTGTTACCTTATTTTCATGGGGTTATCCAATAATAATAACATTACATGAATTTATAGAAATGAATCCCCCTAGGTGTGCATATATCATTTGGAGTAATGATTTATTATTTTGTTAAAAAGTGTTGATTCTTGAAAATAGTGGAAAATTGATTAATTTACAAAAACGTGGTGTTATTTTCAATAATTTTTTGAAAAAATAATATATTGAAATTTGAAAAGCCTTGTTGTGATATGTGTGATGTGGTAAATTTAAAATATATATGCCTTTAGTTTCTACGGAGTTTATATAAATGGTGTTTTCATTTTTGTTATAGAAAATGGAATTGGTTAGCGATAAAATAACACAACTAAAAGAGGTTGCTAAAAATATGCTTAGACCATAGCCACAGGTGAACCAAAAATGTTGGGTGTTATAAGGGATCATCATTGGTATGAAAAACTTTCAATGTGTGATTTTTGGATACAAGAGGTGTGTTTCCTTAGAAATAGTATCTCTCAAATTTTTTATTTTAGATCCATAAAATATATAGGTTGTGATATTATAGAAATTTTAAAATAATGTATTTGAGAGATGTCGTTTCCCTGTCTTGGCTGGTTATTACAGATGTGTTGTTCTGTACTTTTCAGGAATATATTAACCAACAAGATCATTGAAAAGGAAAATTGTTCAATGGAAAATGGAAAATGGAATGTCATAATTATTTTTAGAATCTTGAAGTTCCCCTTACATCATCATTTATATTGATATTCCTAGAATTAAATTTTTTTTATGTGGTGTATTATGAAGCTTTGGGATATAGGTTGGGATACGCTCTCATACAAAGAGATCATGTTGTTGGTTATGTCTCACAATAGTTACTGTTTCAAGTAAAGAAATACCCAAGACATGGTTTGAAATTATCTTTTGTAGTATATTTATTGAAGATTTGGAATCATTACCCATTTGGTGAAAATTAAATAGTCTTTATCGAATCTAAGAGATTGAAACAAAAATTCTCAAAGAGAAATTTGAATCTGAGAAAAAAGAAGATAGATAAAGCATCCCCAAATGTTTGACTATGACATGATTTATAAACCAGACAAAGGAAATATAGTGGTGGATTCATTAAGATGAAATTTTTATATTCAATTAGAGAAATAGGCTTCAAATCAATGGAAACTGATTTTAATGATTGCTGACATGAACATGGATAGTGAAAAATAAGGAATTATTGATTTTCCATCTAGTTTCTTCTATTCATTATTTGCTTGATATACTTAAAAAGTTATAGAAATCCAATTATATATGTGTTTCTATGAGTTCATAACTCAATGGGGGTATAATATTGATAGATATAACCTTAAAATATGATTAATGTTGTGTTTTTTAGATCATATAGTCATACCTATGAATTTTCTGGAACAACATGTTCATGCTTATTACCTTTCAAGATGGGTTGTTCGTAAAAGAAAATAAAAGTTGTATAAGACACAAAAAGTACAGTTTCTATTAATTTCTATGAAATTAAAGGTATTAAAGTTTGTTATGAGATGTATCACATGTCAGAATGTTAAGGATGTCCATTAGTATCCAGTTAGTATGTTGCAATCTTTACCAATTCATATTTAAAAATTGGAATAGATGCCGATGGATTTTTTATCATTATCCCAATGATGGTTTAGTAACATGATTCCATATGGGTGATAATGGATCATCTTAAAAAGCTAAACCATTTCTCCCATATTTGTGAATCTCATACAGTGGATGACTTTTCTTAAATTTCTTTCCAATAAATCACGAAGAGGCAAGACATACCAATTTCAATAGTGTTAAATAAAAATACGATTTTTATGTCTCGTTTCTAAAAATTCATACAACAATCACTTGGGTATTAGTTTACAATGATCATGAAATATCATCCTAATATGGAGAGATAGTCAAAACAAAGATACAAACATCAGAAGACATGCATTAGGCATGTGAAATCAATTTTAGTGTCTCATAAGAAGAGCACATACAATTACTAGACATCCCATATAAAAATATTTATTATGAATCGATACAAATAGATCATTTTTATGCATTGGGTGGGAATCCTTGTCAATCCCCTTTTTTGGGGTTGAAACGAGAGTTTTTTCTAGTTGGATAAATCATTATGAATGAGACAATTGATACGATTTAGTTAATCAAGAAGAGAATTGAGATGAATCATAGTCATCGTAAATCATATACATATCATCATCAATAGGTTATGTCATTAAAGGAAAGTTATCATGTGTTATTTATAATTTCTCTAATGCATGAACATCATCATTTTTGAATGCAGGGAAATTTGTCTCTTTGATACATATAACCTTTTTAAATACTTGAATGGGTTGGTGAGGTTGAATTTTGGTTCGATTCTCCACAATGGTTTATTTCAATACATAATGTGTTACATGTATTGTAGCTGAAAAAGAATCTTCCTAATCATGGTTATGTGATGTGATGGGGTCACGTTGGCTTAGATCCACATGTTGCATTGTTTCTTATACCAGTGAAGATTGTTGATAAGAATGAAAATGTTTTTTACAGGGAAATCATTTCTCTAGTATGGTTTGTATGGAAACATGTTTGGGTTCATGAATAAATGAGATAACCATAGAAGAAATGATCAAGAAATGGCATGAAAACTTTTAGGAAAATTGTGGTTTTCAAATTTTAGAGCATGGAAAGACCAATTTTGGGGTGAATATTTCAACCCTAGTTTTAAGTAATTATCTCTTAATTTTTAGATAATATGTATATTAATATATTTGGTTATTATTTCGATGGTTTTATGGAGTATTTATATTTTTTCTCTATTTCTGGAGGTGCACAATTTGAGCATGGTTACTTGAAACCATGCAACACCTCCAAGGAAACTGTAAAACTAAAATAGTGGGAAATGTGTAGGTGCATAGTTAACCAATAGTTTATAGAAACCATACATCTAACCAGGAAACTCCATTTGATTTTGGGAATATGTATTTAACATAGATTGAGCATAGTTTTTCTAATCATGTAATCCAACCATGTGAGGGTTTTTTTGAAGGGTGTGGCTAGCGTATGGTTTGCGTACGGTTTTCCAAATGGTTTCTCTAACCCATGAAATGTTAAAAATTATATCCATATTTTCTTTATCTAATTAGTCACCTATTAAACCACTTATTTTCTTTTAACCTGACCCTAAATAATTTCCCCCCGCAAGGTTGTAGAGATCATTCCCCTTGATCTGGGAGTGAGCTATTTGTGAATCATTGTGCCATAGAGGACAGATTCTTTTGTAAGTTCTCGATCATGGTTCTTTTCTATATATTTTATATTCTTACCTATCATGAATTCTTTGATATAATCTATTGGGTATAGATCCGTGTTGTGTGATTATAATCATGATTATATATTTTTTTATAAAGGGAACAAGACCCAAGGTGGATTTTGGAAGATCCAAGCCACATTTGTAAAATTTTGGATTTGTTATTTATTTTTGCCTAAGTTTTTTAGGTATGTTACTTCACTCTAGAATACTATTTTAACTTTAAGTCATGATTTCAAATTAATTTAACTCATTTAATTGAATTGTGAAATTAATTTTAAAATGATGACTGAAACCCTATTCAGTTATGGTTTTTGAAATTGTATAAATTGGTTTTATAAATTTAAAATGAATATTTTAAGATTGTGGTTGGTTTTGATTAATTAAAAATTGGCTAGGAAAATTTATCGATAAAATAACTTTTTTAGTGAAATAGAAAGGCATTGCAGGGTTGGCATTGTATTTGAAATACATGGTTTTAATGATTTAATTTGGTTAATATGACCTAGGATAATGGTCGGGTACTATTAGGGTTCAATGATGTAAACATATTGAAGTGTAATGTGACATTGAGGAACCTGAGACCCATTAACCTAATGAGGACCTAGTAGATATAAAATAGACCTATCATGTGTAAGGAACTGTCATATGATCATGCATACATGGGTATGTGTGTATCATATATTGGGTATGCCAAATAGAGTTGTGAAATGATTTAAAAGTTGTCAAGTTTCATTCCATGGAAATGGATATGGTTTGGAAAATTGTTTTATTATTAGATATAAAATGCAATAGTTTTTTCTAAACTATTTTATATAAATTTTTATCATGTTGTATACTAGGGATGTGAGTTGGGAAGTCATTGGTTAAATCCAACTATGATTTATACTCACCCCTTGCTTTGGAATATTTGGGTTTTGAATATGTTTTATATATAAACATAGGTAAATGAATGGTATCTAATTTCTTTAGTGATTCATCACGATACCTTGGTCATGGATTGTGGTGTTGGAGAAAAGGTCTTGGTTTTGAGTTTCCACTGGATGTTTTGGTTTTCATTGCGTTTTGCTGGTTTTAGTTTCCACATTATAAACTGATATGTTTTATGGTTGTATCAATATTTTTATAGTGGGTAATTCATTGATTTGAATTAAAATTTTATAATGCATAATATAGTGGTCATTTGTTTATCGTATCATTGGTTTAGAGGTTTTATTTGTAAAATGAAAAATCTTCACCTAATATTTTATAAATCCCTAGGAATTTATTTTCAGCATTTTGTGTCTTGAGGCCACCACATAAGGGATAGTAGCACCTATGAATCTTCACAATACAATGGGTGATTGGAGGTATGTTATATTTATACATCAATTATAATTTTAAAATCAATGATGAATTTTGGATTTGTTAAATGATGTATGATATGATAATGGAGATGGAAGGTCGTATGTATGAATGAATAACATTTCCATATTTCAATTATCATTATGGAAAGTTTGTATATAATATTTTACCTTACTATTATGATCATAATATAATATTATTTCCTTAAATATAATTTTAAATATCAATAATTCTGTTTGGTGATGAAAAGATAGTCACATCACTTTATCATGGTGGTGGTCAACTTGTAGACAAAAAATGTTTTCATCCTTCAATGAGTTAAATGTTAATAATGAAAATGATATATTATCATTTTGGTGTGAATAATATTTTATAAATATAATAATAATTTCATTTATATCATAAATAATCACTTAATTTAACTTTATAACCATCTATGTAAAGCATTTGTAAAAGGAGAATCACATCACTTTGTGAGGTTATAGTTCACCATTCAAACAAGGGACCTTATCGTATCCCCTATGAAATGGAAATTTAAAAGATAAATATGATTGATTGAATAAATAGGTGAAGATATTTTATAAATATAATATATAATTTATATCTATCGTTATAACAAACTATGTGAATTGGTCAGGGAAAAATGAATTAATTTGATTCTCAGGGCGGTACTTCACCATATACATAAATGATGAATTCGTAACAAATTTGATTAAAAGTGAGATTATTATTGAAAATTAGTTTCATATACTAAATTATTATATTTTTAGTATACTAACATTATTATATCATCATGGTTTAGTAATAATGGAATGATTTGGGGGAATAAATAAAATAAAAACTCTTGTTTAAGAATGGTATCTCTTCTTCATGTAACCTCATTAGGTTATCCCCAAAGCCTTATAAGGTTGGATTTATAGTCAAAGTAAATATGATAGGTTGAGGGAAAGGAATTTTTAATTTTATTTGATCTGGTAATTTATTAACCAAAATAGTGTGAATTTGTGATGTAGGGTTTAGAGGGGGTGGCATTTTATTTGTCGGTTGAGTGGTAAACATGAAATTTTTGGAATGAAAAATGCATACTCACATTTTTCCTAGGGAAAAGTATTAAAAATGGACTATTATCTATATGTAGACATTACAAGTTCAAATTATGTAAATAAAATATATTTTATAAATTTTTAAGGTAATTTTAACCCTTATCTCTATAGTTTGACCCACTGTAAATCAATGTTTACGTTGACCGCAAAAATTAATTTTTACTATTTTCACAATTCATTTAGATGACAAATTCATTTTTTATTATTATATTACATATATAATTCTGATTATACATATTGAATTCATTTTCCCAAATTAAATTCACATATGTGGAAATTTTAAATTTAAATTTAATCAATTAGACATAATTAGAATATGGGGTTTTCAAAAAGAGAATGTCTACAACAAAATAAATCAGAAATCACAGCAACCTAATTGACTTTAACAAGATCTGAAAAACTCTTATAGAAGTAACTTGGTAACCCATCATGCCGAAGAGTTCTCTCTGGGTAAGGGTATTGACTACCTCACAAATTTAATTCTCATCTATAATAGCTTCAGAGGACACATTATCTTTAGAAGAGACTCCTACCAGAATAACATAAAAAACCTCATTCTAATTTCCATTCAGCATGTCTTTGAAAAATAAAAGGTAATGGTATTATTATAATATTTTTATATACTAATAGTATAATACAAGAATTTAACATATAAAATATCTTATACATATTAGTTTTAATGTTTTGGGAGTTATTTTTAGGGGTAAAACAACTGGTTCAGATGATTTATTCAACAAGGTTACAAAGACACATTTTCTAAAACTTTCAAATTTATCAATCTACCTCTTAGAATTATATTATTCTACGAAGATCACTATAAATATTCATTAAATTCATATTATATCTCTGAATTAAACAATGAGCATGAGCTACAATGAATTTATATATCATATACTCAAATGTTATTTTAGTTGTTCGTGTTATTTCTTCATTTTAATTTATCCTACACTAATTTTTCATCAAGAGTTTTGGTTTAATATTTTCTCTTCCAAAAATTGTGTTTGTGTTATTCCTCTCATCTGAATGGAAGGTCGGGTTATTTCTCAAAGACAAAAGCAAGGTAGGTTGTGACTCCTACAACAGTCAGGGGTTATACCACCATGTGTGAAAAGGCACATTTATTTTTTTATGTAATTAGGATATAAATCCTATTAAAATTAGGATTTAATTCTAACCTATATCCTTGAGGAATAGAGCAGATTGATGCGATGACTATGATCATGGTGATCTGAAACTCTAAAAAACATCATGTGTCATATGTTTTATTTTTGATGCTTAGTTTAAATTTTTTATAACATTTATAAATTTGTTTTTTAAACAGTAAATAAAAAATTACAATTCACCTCTTCCTCTAGTCACAAATTTCATACTAATGGATCTATTAATATGTTACGATCATGGATATGGTAGAATATACATATGCATGATTAAATGTTCAATTTTTTAATGAATATTATAGTTAATTGGTAAGTAATATTTTACCATTATAAAATCATAATAATATTATATTATTTAATTAAATACACTAATTAATATGGTCTATATGGTGTGGTGACGATAGGAGAATCAAATCGCCTCATGAAGGTGGTGGTCCACATGTACACGAATGATTATATCATCTTTCAGTAAGAGAAAAGTTAATTAAAAAATGATATATTATATTTTCATAATGATAAATATTTTTGGAATATAATAATTGTGAAATTTATATCACATATATTTTTTGAAAGTATCATTATCACCTTCTATTTAAAGATATGGTGAAAGATGAATCACATTGCTTCATGAGGTGGTAGTTCATTGTACACATAGTTGACATTATCGTATCACTTACGGAATGGAATGTAAAATTTATATATGATATAATGACTAAATATGTATAATTTTTTTTATAAATATCATATATATAATTTTTATCTTTAATAATACCCCAATCGTGAGATGTGGTAATGGAAAAATTAATGACACCCGTTCGTAAGAGAGTAGTCTATTGTACACATGAATGATGATTTTTTGTCCCATTTTATGGATGTAGAGGTTGTTTTAGGTCATGGAATTAAAATAGAAATATTTATTTATTTGGAATAAATTGAATTTTTTATATCGTCAGGGTAAAATATTAATTTAATGATTTAATGGAAGAAATAAAATAAAAACACTCATTGAAGAATGTTACCTCTAACTCGGGTAACCTTCATATGTTTGAACCGAAGTCTTACAAGGTTGTATTTAGGCCTAGAATAAGGCTTATAGGATGAGGTAAGGGAATTTGGAATGTAATTTTTATAATTAACCTCTAAAACAATAGGGTTTGATGTTGTAAAGTAGAGCGTAATGGGGTTCCTTTCATAAGTGGCGTGAGTGGCACACTTGTTATGTTTATGGAGAAAATTTTATACCTATATTTTTTACATGAAACAAGGGTCTAAATGGAGTATTCCCATGAAATATAAATTATATGGTCAGAATAATTCCATCCAATATATTTTTTTGAAGTATTTAGGTCATTTTAACTATTATATTGTTATTTTTACCCCTAAAAAAATCCATTTTTACCTTAACAATAAAAAGCAATTTATACTAATTTTTCTATTTATTATGGTTAGAAATTAAGATGAACTCATTAATTGATATGATTTATTTTTATTTATTTATAATAAATCTATTTTTCAAAATTACATTCACAGAAGTAGAAAATTTTAATTTAACATTAATCTTGTAGACTTGATGAGAAAACATGTTTTCCCAAAAAAAATGTTCAAAATTTTATAATGTTTTTATCGAAAATTAAAATATGAAAATGATTTTGATAAAATAAGGTGGACTAATAGTTATATAATTGAAAAATATTTATTTAAATATAATTAAAAATATAATTTATCCTTTCAAATAATTTAATGAAAAATTAAATTTTAAATTAAAATTCATTATTTTTCATTATTCATCAAAAACAATAATTTAGAAAAAACCAAAACATAAAACTAAGATAGATTTGATATTACGATTTATATAACGGAGTTAATTTTATAAAATAAATTTTCTAAAATTGATATAAATTAATTGTGATTTTTGTGTGCATAGTGTAATTAATATATCTTTTAGAAAAATATAGTTTTCCAGAAAATATTTCTTTTTCTCTTAAAGGATTATTATTTTATTTGCAATTAATTAATAACCATAATTTTCATAATTTATTTAGTAATATTAAAAACCTATATTTTAATTGATAGGCAATAATTATTATATTAAATAATAATATTTTACTAATATTTCACATTTCTATTAAACTCGTGGATGTGTTTAACAACAGGTGAACTCAGTGTTGTATGTAATGAAAAATAAAATTAATATTCTTTGTAATGAAATCTATTGAAGATATTGAATTTAATTCAAAATATAAATTTAAAATATAGTATCAGGTTGTTATATTTTCATTTAATCATGGTGATGTATTTCATATATGCTATAGAATTCAATGTTTTTATTTTATATTTTCTCGGTGTTACCAAAAGAGTATCCATTATCAAGAATTCATAGCCTTGTTCTTCTACTATACATTAATACAACGTTTTCCAGGAATGTTATTTCTTCCATGGGTTTTTTAATTCTCTTCCCATTCATTGTATATGTAATTTTTCTAGGAAATCATGGCATTTACTTCACTACACTATGACCATACTACTCACAAATAAGACCCACTTCCTTAAGACACTCATATTTATTCAGTGTTATATATTTTAAAATATTTATTTTCACAAAAAATATTATTTGGAATTCTAATTTTCTATCATTTTTATAACTCTATCAATACATACCACATCATTCTATGATGGGACATATTATGCCATCATATATAGGATATTTTCCTAAACACTACACATCCCCAGCAATATCCTTTGATTTTTAATATTTTTGAACCACAAATAATCTTTTTGAAATGTTGTCTTGAATTTTGTCATTATTTCATAATTTGGGTTTCAGTTAGATTCTATTTTGGAGTTGAAGAGTTTTCATATTTTAAACGTTGTTTTTCTTGCATGGAAAAATATTTTCAGCCACTTTTTGTACATACTCGTCTATATTTCAAGATTCAACATAAAATATTTGTCGAAATAGAATGACCTGAATATTCATCAGTTACAGATTTAAAAAAAAATCATAAAAGTACCCTTATAAATAGTATTGTAATCATCCATGACATCAGTAGTGTTTTAAATGATTTCATTGAACCTTTTCATCTCATTCCCAAAAACAAGACACCTATATTGAATAAAAAATAATTCATATTGTTTCAAAAAAAGCACTAAATAAAGATGCTTTTCTATCTTTTCATGTTAAACTTATTTGAATTTGAACATATTTTCCTACTCTTACACCCTTGGATTCTTATTTTTAATTTTTTTCCCATTAATTTCTTTAGTTTTCTCCTCATCTTCATGTTCATTACCTTTACCAATTTTATTTTTATATTTTATCAAAAAAATTCTAACTCCATTTTGTTTATAAAATCATGGTGGAAATATTATTTTATTTTTTACATTTCAATTATTTAACTTTATTTAAAAAAAGATATTATTCATTAATAATATTTATACTTATATTCACATGTATTCACATTGAGGTCTTATTTTATTTTCATCTTTCTGACGGCCTCAAAATATATTTCACATTTTCTCTTCTTTTTGAATTGTTAGATTTTTATCTATTAAAAATAAATGATTATATAATTTAACCCATCAAGAGAAAGAACTTATCTATATATATGAGCTGATTTAATTGGGAAAACCTATCTGGATTTTTTTTTGTTTTTTTCTTGAAAATTATTTTGACATCCCACTATTCACTGAACACTTAAATATTTCTATTAATTTCATTCACCCAATTAATGTAATAATTAATGGTTTCTTCCTCAGCCATATGTATATTTTCATATATAATTATTAAAATATATAATATGGCCTCCTAAAATTTAACATTCCCATCAAATATTATTTCTATATTTTCCAAGATTTCATTGGTGTATTGAAGTCTCATCACTTTTGTGTATAATTTCTCAAACAACGAAATAATAAGATCATATTATATCTTAACATAAACCTTTTTATTCATTTTAATAGAGAAATACATTGGATAATTTATTTAAATAGATGAAAACCCCACAATAGTTTCATCCATAACTTCTAGGCCAAGAGAGAATAGATATACACATATTATATTCTTTTAGTTATGATAATTATTTCCCTAAACTGTAAGAACAACCCTACTATTAAAAGAAATCAGATTATCCATTATCGATAGTTGTTTGGATCTAACAGAGGGATATCAATCTAATAAGAGTTTATGTTCCTAGTATCATGTTTCACTACTGATAAGGGGTGAATCTATAGTGACTAGTTTTGATGATTTCATTTCTTTTTCAATGATTCTTATGGCATGTTAAAGTAAGATACAATAAAATATTAAACCTTATTATTAATCAATCATATACTAATTGGAAGTGAAAAAGTAATAATAATTTTAATAATTTTTCATCCCTTCATGGAAGACCTTCTCATTTACATGGTTTTTTTCTCTAAAAATATGAATTCTTCAAAATAAGAACAACTATTAACAAGATTGGATCATGATCATAGATTCTCAATATGTCTTTCAGAAGTCAAAATGGACTGAGCATCATCTCACTACTAAAGTAGAAATATTAAAATTCAAATTAAAATATATATTTGAAGTTTCATTTTCTTTAGAAACAAGTCATCATGATATTCTTGATGAGACTCTTGGAAGTTCATGAATATCTAGCTTATTATACGAAAAATAAGATGTTTATTTTCTTCTTGATTATCCAACCCTAATTTTATTTTTAGAATGTATGAGAAGAAATAAATGTATATGACCACTTGTAAACATTGGGCACCAAAATATCTTCTTATATGTATTATTTTGATTCTCAAATCAAGAAAATGCATACTACATCTCCAATAGAATACTCCCCATATCTATAAAACATAAAAATCCAATAATTAAAATAATTTAAAACCCAAAAAAATATTCCCTATACCATAATCTCAAAATTATAAACCCAAAACCTTAAAACATAAACCCTACCCCTGAAATCATAAACCAAAACCACAAAACCGAACAAAAAATCCTAAATCAAAAAAATTTTCATCTCAACAGTCTTGACACTCCATGTATCCCAATCCTACCACATGATATTCTTTATTTCCTCATCTAGTTATCCTAAAGACCATACACCCCAATATAATAATATTCTCTTCCTTTTTTAGCTGAATTTCTCTAGTAAATTGTAACTTCTACCCTTTATTTCGTCTTTCACAATTAATTGATAAATAAAATGATTTCTGAAATCTCCAACTAATTGATTCAATAGAATGTAATTCTTAAATTATTAATTTTCAAATTCTATAAATATCAATCATTTTATTCTTAGTAAAAATACACAATCTAACCTTTTTCATCTATTGGAATCACATTATAAATCGTCAAATTTAAAATCAATTATTTGAATTTCACACTCAGAACCCCACTATGAATCATTTCACCACATTATCCAAGTGATTATTATAACTTTAAACCAACATTACTTCATCTACCTAAAATATCACAATGATTTTATGTTGAATTTTCAGCATAATGAATAATATTTTAACTACACAAATATTTTTTAGATAAAATACCTAAAAATATCCATCATATATTCGTAATGATTTTATTTTCTAATAAAAACATGAATCTTCTTGAATAAAATTGAAAACATGATATATTTGGTTTTTAATATCATCTTTAGTATCATTAGAGTTTTATTTTTTATAAGACACCAATTATATAATATAAATATATTCACTATATATTTTTAGTCTTTTAAGACATATGAGATCTTATCCAAATTCTTATAATTAGTAAAATCATATGTAGATTCATAAATTCTTATGATCTTTGACCCTCATAAAGAATAAATTCATCAAATATTATCAATGTTTTATGTTCTTTTATCTCCAAGGAATATGAAATGTTCAAAGTCCGACTTTCCTTGATCCCAAGTACAAATGAGGTAGTGTAACACTAGTAAAATCTATAAAATCTCCAACAATGTTTTATGAGGTATTGAAGTCATAATATCTCGTTAAGTTCATGAAATATACACATAGAGTACTATGATTTTACAAAAATAAATTATAGATTCTCTTGCAATGATTACAGAACCTCTAAATATGTTTTAAGAGCACCCCAAACCATCTAAAAAACCATTCCACATATCTTTAGAAACATGTCATAAACCTAAATTTAATCTCAATAGTTATTGATAATAAATACAATCCATAAAAACCCATCTGGAACTCAAGTAATATTATAAAAATCATAAAAAATTATTATGACGATGACAAAATAAAATTCATTCCTATTTTTGAAAATAAGTAGAAAAATTAAATCTTTTTTATAACATTCATTAATTAAATATTCATTCATATTTCTATATCATATACAAGACAACAATTTTAATCTATATAATGATTCATTTTTTTAATGGAATGAACAAATTGATATCTAATAAAATAGATCAATTAGTTTAAATCCATCATGGTTTTCCTTTAAAAGATCATTATCATTGCTACTAATGCGTCATAATTACAATATTGAAACTCAAAATGGATTTTAAGTATTAATAATCCAAACCTGTAGAATAGAAAATACAATAAAACAATAATAAAATAAATATACATTTTTTAAAAGTATGTTATATCTAGATCAAGCTAGAATTATCAAATCCAACCCTCCTTGGGTATCCACAAATAATGATGATAATGAATTACTTAGAAGGATATTATTTCTATCCAATTTATATTTTTTCCTCCAAAGGAAAAAAGTGGAATAATGAATGAGGAAAACACTAGAAATCACATTGATGAGGAAAAATAAAGAACACTAACAAACCCTTTTTATTTATCAAAGAATAATAGATATTATATATCTTAATTTTATTATTTTATTAATAGGAAATAATTTAATAGATCAATGGAATATAAAACCACAAAAAACCATTTTGGATGTAAAAAAGTGTATCCAAAGATAATTTAATTCATGAAAACCACTAAACATATCTATGGTGTTTTACCACATAAGGATATGAATTAATAAGCCTCCAAATATGTTAAATTAACTGATAAGGTACATAAATAATATTAGTATGTGGTCTATATGATTTTACCATGTAATAGGCATTGGAGTCCCATTAATCTAAGGCCTTTAACAAATCTCTTTTGATATTTATCATTTAATCATGTTTATGTATTATTAATATAGAGAACTCATTATTGATTTCACAGCTACAAAATTCATTTGTTAAAAAAAAATATTAAATTAAAAAATGAAAATTTTTAAAACACATATCTTATCCACGGTCAATATAAAACTAAACACTTCATTACAAGGAATAATAAAAATTATTTATAAAAATAAAAATTAGTAGTATATTATATATGACACCCATGGGCCCTATGTAAATTTAAAAATGATTATGAATCTAATTTATAATAAAAAATGAGGATCTATATGTTATAATAAATAATATATTTGAAATGTTAAATCTATTTGGTAATATTTATTCCATCACATTCCCATTAGAAAATTTATTTTGTCTATCACATCTAGATTAATCATGAGGGATAGAGAATTTAAACCCATTATAACTATTCTATTTTCTCATAGACAAAGCTAACTAAATCTTATAAAATTCTTTCACATGTAATTATCTTATCATGTCCATATATTTACACAGTCAAAACTCTACCAAGGTATATAATTTCATAAATCTTTCTTGTCGTTAAAATGTCCTGTCTTCGATAATCAATTCTATGTACTTGATAAGTTTCAGATCCAATTAACTTACGTTAATAGAAACTCTCAAATTACATTAAATAGGTATCCAAACATGAAACCTCACATATATAGGAACTATTTTAGAAGCTCATGTCAAAGGATACATAAACAATGCTCATCTTAGTAACAGTAATGAAATATCAATAAAAATACAGGTGGTTTACTATAATTGGTTTAATCGAGATAAAATTTCACCAACATGCATCCCATTAGTGATAATTTGTATCTATGTTCTTGTGATCCTACATAAACTAATCATAACACTTAATCATACCCATTATATTGAACATAAATCTAGGAATATCTGGTAATACATATATTTCAAAGGGTAGTTATCATATCATATATGATAAACTATGAAAGAAATAAATGAATAATAAAATATTTACATTAATTTATATTAAATAATACAAAATGTCCCTAAGGAAACTACACATGAATTAATTTTGTGAACAAACATATGAAATATCACACATACACTAAATCCATTCACCCATGTATCTCATACCCAATGAGTTTTTTAGAAATCATGCTTTTATATTCCATAAGGTGATTTTTTAGGAGATTTGTATTATTATCCTCCATAAGGTCATAGAACATCATAATGTTATCTATGTCAATAATCTCTTAAATAATATGAAATTATCAATGAATATATTAAGATCTCTGGTGATACATAGGCTCCTTATATGTTAAACCACACTATTTTAATCATGAAATATTTCAATTGGATATATGATATTTGGTACCACCCCTGGTTAAAAGAACTATATTTATCCAAAAAATTGAGATGCACGGAGACAATGTGGGTACACTAAGAGGGGGTGAATCAGAGTATATAAGGTTTTACAAAATTATTCTTATTTTAGTTTTTTAAACATTTATATATAAAAACAATTGAACTTTTTAGGATGCATGGATTTTTCTAGTTTGATAACACTTTCACTCCATATGTACTACAGAAATTAAATCGATCAAAAAACGTGGTATTTTTACATGTTTCACCTCTAAGGTGGGTGACTACATCCTCACTATGTTCAATTCAAGTAGGATACATATATTTTCTATTAAAATATTATTAAAAATAATAAATGGGTTTGTCAGGATATACATCCATATATAATATATTGGTCATATTTCAAAATTTTAGAGTACATTATACAGGATCCCTCTAGAGCGATATTTCTCCCCAAAATATATTTTTTTAACTGGATCCCTCTAGTTTATTGAATTCTCATTTCATAAAACTCATGAAAAAGATATTATGTTATCTTTAAATGTATTCATATCAACTGAATAATCTAGATTATTAACTATATGTCTATGGATACAACATGAACAATTTCAACTACATATAAATAGGCTTAGTACACTTCTGAATATTTGAAAGGTGAAACTTCTATTTTCACTCACTGTTAAATTTGATAACATAATTTATTATTATTTTTTGAAATTATTTTAACCTAACTTTTTTACCAAATGTGATATTATAAAATATTGACGTAGAATTATTCATGAAACTAATAGTTTATTAAACTAAAATATAAAAGTTAAATCTCACTAATTCACTAGGAATTTGGGATCTATTGTGTCCAGTCTTCTCATAATTTCCAAGAACAACTAAATTATGCAGTACTAAACTTATTCATTATCAATATAAAATTTGATATAAGTATAATTTAGTGTGGTATTAACATATAAATACAATACCTTACATGAGGAAACTTCTTACACTACTATTTTCATTGAAAATTTGTTGAATGTTTTCTCTATAAACATTTTCTTTCTATACTAATGATTTACGAACTATTTCTTCACTAATGGTTATTTAAAAAACTAAACATCTCAAAGTCATTATGTGATATCATAGAATACGGTTTAAATTTTGTTAATATCCTCACAAAAATCATTTCAAATATTTAAAAATTTGCTCCAGTTTTATTTATAAGCTATATCAACTAGGTATACCATCATTATTATCCTGAAAATTGTGTCTTTAAATAATCATGTAAGACACTTCATATTGATGAATTTGAATTACTAAACATGACTTTGAAAATCATCTTTTAAATGAGAAAACTACCTTTATACATACTACATGTTCTCTTACCACATGATCATCACATACTACATGTATCATGTACAAAAAATTTGAACGTTCTTTGTTGATGTCATATTGTACCCTTTTCATAGTGAATACTATATTGTATTCGTTGGATACTGCCCCTTCAAAAACTAACCATTTCATAATATTTTCTCCCTACTACATGGATCATGTAATGTGAGCTCATTCAGTATTACCTACATCACATACTACAATCTCATCATAAAAATTATTTGTTCTTTTATTCTTTGAGGTGTCCCCTTTTCAAATAAATTGTTCGAAAATAAACTATGTGAGTATCATGACTTTATCATTTTTTTACTATGTCATGGTTTTTTTGATCCCACAGGGTGAGTTTTTTCTACTTATAAAAACTACATGGTACCAAAATAACTGAATGAGTTTTACCCATGAATATGATCCTATAAGGGGATATTTCAAAAGCCTTACTACTTGCGAAAAAACATTCCAACCATGTAATTTGAGTTATAAAAAATTGTGTATTAAATCAATAATAATGCTCGATGTGGAAGGAATCTCTATATATAATTTCAATTTTGGAAGATTCTTTTTAATTAATCTTGCATCATTTAACAAACAATTGATCTCCCATAGTTCCACCACATTTTAGATCCACTACTCCGGTGTGTCACCCCATACAGTGGAACTACCCTCTACCCACCATGCAATATCGTTGCATACTTTGACCTATGGTGGATCTCATCAACTTGAAGGACACTCTTGGAAGGTTCCACTATTGTGCTTGGCCATTATCTCTGTTAGAAGGATACATAGGTGGTGAGGTCCTTGAGGGATATAAAATTTTTAACAACTCCTATATTATTTTACATTTTGAAAAAGAAAGAGTTTTTTTATTAAACATGGTCACGAGGAATCCTTCCACTTATAATCTAAAGGACATAAAATGATTTTATAATTTATAAAGTAATTTGAAAATAATTCAATGTAATTCTGAATTTTCTTGCATCATTTAATTACTCAATTAAATATACAATAATGTAAATTTAACTTCTTTAATTTATTATGCAGTTATTTAATCTCCAATTCTCAAAACCATTATCCAATTGTATCTCAAATATATTATATATGAATTTATACTCACATAAATAGGGAGGTATTCTCCAACATTCCAACGATGATTTTACTTTTTTAATTATAAATTATTCAATCTCCCATTTAGAAAACTACACAAATTTACATGTATCGTGATGTAGATAGTGTTATTCTAAATTTCCTCAGGTCCTATTTTTTACATTAAGACGGGCTCCAAAAATTTGGGATGTAAATGAGGACTTCAACAGAGTAGAATCAATTCAATTTTAAACATTCTTTTTGAACCTATATTTTATTCTCATGAATATTACAATGGAAGAAGTAGAAATTATCAATCATCTATTTTCCATGATCCTCATTATCAATTATCACTACTGGAAATAGAGTATATACCAACGGTTTACAACCGTTGGTATAGGCTGGAAAACCGTTGGTATTTTCTATACCAACGGTTCTCCAAACCGTAGGGAAGTAAGGCGTGGGGAAAGATATATACCAACGGTTTTAAGTAAACCGTTGGGATAGCCCACTCTATGTATTGGTATAGGTTTACCCAACGGTTTAGAACCGTTGGGAATTCTATAATTCTCAACTTATACCAACGGTTCCCAACCGTTGGTATAGTTTTTTCCCCAACGGTTTCATTGAAACCGTTGGGAATTCTATGATTTTGATGTTATACCAACGGTTTACAACCGTTGGTATATCATTTTCCCAACGGTTTCATTGAAACCAGTTTTTTACCAACGGTTTATTGAACCGTTGGTATAATTCTTTCTCAAAGTTTACCAACGGTTTACAACCGTTGGTATTGTGTATTTCCAGAAATGTTGCACAGATGCCCCTGCAGTAGCCCCTCCAGTGCATAGACCTGCATAAAACACACCACTAAAAACACTAACAGAATTAAAACAACTAAAAAGAACACCACCTATTTGATTAGAGGCATGGTGAATAATTCCCCATTTGAATTTTCATATGACAACAATCATCCAGTATAGTTGAATCAGGGTTTCAATAAATCAAATATTATTTACACCCATTTCAATCTTCACATGACAACCACTTTAATAATATATGGTGAAAAGGTATTTTCATAGGAGTCTCATCACTTGTGACTCCATAAGTGACACACCGGGCCTCGAATTGAGGCTGGGTTGACTGGTACACATCACTTATGATCCATGGATCATTGTCCTAAATTTCAACACAATCATAATCCGTTTGATTTGTTTGGCATATGTACATAAAATATTATCCATTTCGAACAAAAGAGATGAAGTTTGGGTGTTCCCCGCCCCACGGTGAATTGGATTGAGGCAGGGTTGACTCGTACATGTCACATATGACCCATGAATCATTTTCATAAAGTTTCAATAGAATCCGAAGGCATTTGGTCTATTTCCCGTATGTCAGTTGTTGATATCACTTATAATTTAGTCCATTTTAAAGAAAAAAGAGATAGTTTGAGTGGTCCTAGACACACCGTGGCTCGGATTGAGGCGGGAATGACTCTTACATGTCAAATATGACCCATGGATCGTTTTCCTAATGTTTGAATATCATTTGAAGTCGTTTGGTTAGTTTGGCGTATGTCAACTATTGTTTTCACTTAAAATTAAGTTCATTTTAAACAAAAGAGAGACACTTTGAGTGGTGTCGGCCACACTGGGCCTCGGATTGAGGCAAGGTTGACTCGTACACGTCACATATGATCCATTGATCGTTTTCCTAATGTTTCAACACAATCAGAATCCGTTTGATCAGTTTGGTGTATGTATTTAAAATATTGTCCATTTTTAACATAAGAGAGACAGTTTGGGTGGTGTCGGCATCACCACACCTCGGATTGAGGCGGTATTGACTCTTACACATCACATATGACCCATGGATAGTTTTCCTAAAGTTTCAATAGAATATGAAGGCATTTGGTCAGTTTCCCGTATGACAGTCATTGATTTCACTTACAATTTTGTCCATTTTCAACAAAACAGAGACAATTTTAGTGGTCCCAGCCATACCGCGGCTCGGATTGCGGTGGGGATGACTCGTACATGTCACATATGACCCATGGATCATTTTCCTAAAGTGTCAACAGAATCCGAAGGTGTTTGGTCAGTTTCCCGTATGTCAGTTGTTGATTTCACTTACAATTTAGTCCATTTTGAACAAAAGAGAGACAGTTTGAGTGGTCCCGGTCACACCATGGCTTGGATTGAGGTGGGGTTGACTCGTACACATCACATATGACCCATGGATCGTTTTACTAACGTTTCAATAGAATCATAAGTTGTTTGGTTGGATTGGCGTATGTCAGTTGTTGTTTTCACTTAAAATTATGTCCATTTTAAATAAAAGAGAGATAGTTTGAGTGGTTTCGGCCACACCACAGCTCGGATTTATGAGGGATTGACTCGTACATGTCACATATGACCCATGGATCGTTTTCATAATGTTTAAATAGAATCAGAAGGCGTTTGGTTGGTTTGGCGTATGTCAGTTGTTGTTTTCACTTAAAATTAAGTCCATTTTAAACAAAAGATAGCCACTTTGGGTGGTGTCCGCCACTCTGGGCCTCAGATTGAGGCAGGGTTTACTCGTGCACATCACATATCATCCATGGATCGTTTTCATAATGTTTCAGCACAATCAGAATCCGTTTGATCGGTTTGGCTTATGAACGTAAAATATTGTTCATTTTTAACATAAGAGAGATAGTTTTGGTGGTGTAGGCCACACCGCGCCTCGGATTGAGTCAAGTCTGACTCGTACACATCACATATGACCCATGTATCGTTTTCCTAAAGTGTCATTATAATCCTAAGGCGTTTGGTTGGTTTCCCATATGATAGTTGTTGATTTCACTTACAATTTAGTCCATTTTGAACAAAAGGGAGACAGTTTCAATGGTCTCAGTCACATCGTGTCTTGGATTGAGCCAGGGTTGACTCATACACGTCACATATGACCCATGGATCATTTTTCTAAAGTTTCAACAGAATCAGAAGAATTTTGGTTGGTTTGGCATATGTCAGTTGTTTTCACTTAAAATTATGCCCATTTTAAACAAAATATCATTCCATTATGTTCCCGGCATCCATGGTTTCTTATTTATAGGAGAAATACCCATAAACACTTCAATATGGCCGTTGGAGAGCTTCCGGAGCCGTTGGGGGTCAAAAGTACAAGTCTGGTCAAAGCCCAACGGCTAGTTTGACTGGTCACACCGGCTGGCCGGTGGTGGCTCACCAACTGGCCGGTGGTCCACCGGCTGGCCGGTGCTGAGCTCCCGGCTGGCCGGTGGTCCATACAGCAGGCTTTCTGTCTGGGTTCCACCGGCCAGCCGGTGGTCATCCACCGGTTGGCCGGTGGCACCAGGCAGTGGGCAAGCCTACCGCCTGGAACCTCCGGCTGGCCGGTGGGCAAGAACTGGTTGGCCGGTGCCTATACCGGCTGGCCGGTGAGCTAACACCGGCAGACCGGTGGCTCTGGCAGAAAGCAATGCTTCTGCCAGAGACCACCGGCCGGCCGGTGGGAATCCACCGGTTGGCCGGTGGACTCAGAGAGTCCTTTTCAGTTTTCTTGGGCCAACTCCTGGGCAACCTTTTTCCTAGCATCAAAACACTTGAAAACAAGTTAGAACACGATGAGAGTGATTGTGATCATTAAAATCCAAGAGAGAGGGTTACAACAGTTGTCTGGGGTCGAGGGAGGAGGGTGGGGGGCTGTGCGGGGGGCTGTGCGGGGGGTGTTCGGGGGGTTGTCCAGGGTCCAGGGAGGAGGGTGGGGGGTTGTCCAGGGTCTAGGAAGGAGGGGGGTTCCCAAACACACAACCACTAAAAGAAAACATCCATAAAACAGATAATATATAAAAATAACTCAACTCCAATACTATACTACGATTCTAGATAAAACCAAATAGGAACACACCCTCATGTTATCATATTAATAACTCTTCTTGAATCATTTAGAGTCACATCCCAATGATCATAGGATCACTAACCTAATTGATCACTAACCATGAAACACATGTATGTTGGTCATGTCACCACATGCATCATCACTCTTGCCACCATATCAATATATCACAAGGAATTCTCTAGGATAAGACAATATTTGATCACACATCATTCGCATTTAGTTATCATAATACAAATTATATTTACATGCTTATGATATAGAATGAATCCACATTAGTAAGACCCACCCCTCTCATAAGTTACCATCACATCAGTACAACCCATCCTAGAAAGCACCCTACTGCATACAAATTCACCCAATCCAGGGTCCAATACCCAACAGGATCTACATACTAGGATACACATCATGGATCACTATCAAAACCATAAAAACATTGACAGATCTCAAAAAATTAGTGCATTCCATGATTACCTCATAGAATTGAAAAAAGTAAGTAACAATCAATATATCTCACTACTCCATACTCACCCCATAACATAAGGGTCTCACATTACTAGGGAATAATTCTATCCAATACTAAATGATCTTGATCCATTTTTCATATACATATATGATTCACCTCACCAATTACTTAATAGTAATAACATAAAAAATTATGAGTCCATTTAACTAGAATTAAACCATCAGGTTTTACAAGGAAATTCTATATAAGTATTTGTTTACACTTTAAATAATATGACCCCATACCATAAATAAGGTTTTCAACAAAAATAAAGAACATGAATGTCATGTTAACACTCAACATTGATTAATTAATAAATTGTATTCGAATTTTATGGAAATACCAAAATAAATTAGTGAATCAATGTACCTATAGTGGCGCACATGACCACCATGAAACAATCATAAATTTTTACAAAAACCCTAATAATTGGGAATAACGAAATCAAGAATAGAAGTATATGATTTATAAGAGCTGGAACTATATCGTTGATAAAATATAGGAGTCTAACCTGGTAGGTGCTGATATGATGGAAGATGTGGGGATTGGGAGGTCCTTCCGCAAGGAATCGCTCCAGGAGGACACGAACTGAATGCTTCTGGAATGTGGGGAGGCCGCTGGCTCGATTTGGTATTTGGGGCTTTTTTTTCCCAACGGTTATTAAAAACCGTTGGGAATGACCAAACTTCACCACTTTTCCCAACGGTTCTTAGAACCGTTGGGACAAAGCTATCTTTCCCAACGGTTCCATATAAACCGTTGGGAAAACAAGGGTCCTTCACCACTTTTCCCAACGGTTCTTAGGAACCGTTGGGAAAAACCTATCTTTCCCAACGGTTGTATGAAACCATTGGGAAAACTATGCATTGAGGGGTTTTTCCCAACGGTTTATAGCAACCGTTGGGAAAAACAAGATATACCAACGGTTCATTGAACCGTTGGTACACAACTGTTGGGAAAGGTCCCTTTTCCAGTAGTGTATGGTTAACTTTAATATATTATTTTATTTTGCACATCCACATTAAAAAATCTACTACATACAATAATAATAATTTACATGAACATATTTATATGAAATACAACCTTTTATTCTTAAATCTATTAAGATTATTCAATATCACCCTATTTATTTATTGTCGAAATTGAATATAGTTCTAATGCCAATTTTGTTATTGTCCCCATTATTAAAAATAAACTATAAGGTATAAATTATGGGAAATTTCTTCCCATCTCTTTTATTCACAACTACATTAATCGTCCTTTCCATTTTTTATAATCCTTCATTGATTATTTTCCTCCTTTTATAGGATATATCATATAAGACATATAATAATTGGTCTTCTTGAGGGATGGATGGAATTAGATTTCTCTTCATAATGATCTATCAATTAATTAATTTTAATTCTAGGTTAGAAATTATAATTTCAGAAAATAAGAGTGACTAACCATGAAAACAATGTTATCCATTAAGTTTATTGAATTTTATACTAACACTGAAAACATAGTTTAGGTAATATTCAACCATTTTTACAAAAAACCTATATTAATTACGAGCCACAATTGAAGAGAAATTAAATGATTAGAATCACTTTTAATAACCATTACCAAAAAACAAATTTTATTGAGATACTAAGAGGGATTTAAAAATCAAGTTTGCATTTTGATTCACTCCACATTTATAGATAAACCACATCCCCCTTTTTCATCATGGTATGAATTCTTCATGAAATAACTCAAATTATTATTTCATTATACCAATTAATGAGTTAAGAGGAAGTCACATGATACCAGTAGAGCTAAGTTACATCGTTAGAGAAATATTTTTAGATACTATATAATTTTGAAAACATTCATTCCTTATTGTACCTTTTAAATATATGTTTAAATAGTAATTACATATATAAAAAACTAAAAAAATATATTAAAGAGTATAATATTTTTTTCTTTTCCTATCTATTATATTAATAGGTTTTATATTTTCATCTCAACCGAAAAACAGATTCCATTATAGATTTAGTCTTCTCCATTCTTCCACCCTTAATCATCTATGAATGAGAATTCACGGGTAGCATGATCTTAATATTCTCATCTTTTTTATTAGATGGAATAGTATTATACACATTCTATAGCAATACACTTTCATTATTACATTCTTTCTCTAAATTATTATCCAATTCCAACAATGATGCATATATAGTGAAGAATTCTTTAAAACATGCTCAATATTCTTCATATGTGTATAATCCATTAAAATAAAAAAATAGCATAGTTAATAATTAGTGATTATTTTTGTTATTTATTAATTTCTATTATCTAGGAATCCATGAAATTAATTTGATAAATATGTTCTTATATATTTCACACCATCTATACAAATCATCTGCCACATTTTGTTTATCTGTTTTAGAAAAACTCTTATGAAATTTGAGTTCTTAATTTTGGATGTCATTCACCACACAAATCCTCAAATTAATCTCTAATATTGATTATAATATTTCATTAGGGATAAAAAATTATTGAACTATTTTCATCCAACATTGATGATGTAGTGTATTTCATAGCATTATTCTTCACCTATGCCTATCTAGAATTTTATTTTTAACTTATACTAACATATGAACCATCATCAATACAAATAGAAACTTATATTTCAAAGGTTATATTCATCCATGATTTTATAATATACTTATATTTAGATAATATAAATCCCTTAAGTGACATTGTAATGAGTATTTATAGAAGTATTACCATTATAAATCATTAATTAGTGACACTTATCTTCTAAGTAGCACAATATGTCTCAAGTAGTGTCACTACTATATTTCTTAATTCTACATTAATCTCAAGTCACATCAAGTTGAGGGAAAATTTTCATCATCAATAGAGATATATATTTTTTCCTAATTAATCATCACAATATAAATCTAATATTCATGCAACTTACACTTATCTTGTATGGATTTTTAAAAATCATCACACTTATGGATTTTAATTCAATTTACACTTCATGACATCTTTTGTAGTCTTTTATTTTTTTTAATTCATTGACCATTTCATTAAAAAATTAAAAAAAATTACCACATTTTTTTTGTAATTTTTATTTAATTATAGAAAATATTTTATAGATAGGTAACATATAATATCTTTTTATTCCATATATTTTTTGAGTGTATTGCACCTTTTAAACCTTTAAACCAATGCATCATTAATTAAATCATCTTCCAAAATAAGCGATGATTTTTTACATTACCGCTTTTATGTATACAATTATATAGGTCAAAACGTCAATTAGGATAATTTTCAAGTAGTAAATCACTTAAGAATAAAAATCACATAGTGATTCAAAATAATTATTATGTTTACAACTGTTATGAGAGATTTCTAATATAATAAATATCAACAGATATAACAGATACATTTACACATTAACTAATTTCAATTAGTTGGGTACACTATTTCTTTTTTGATATCCAATATAATTTATTTCACTCTATTTTATCTGTTTTCAGTATATTTTTAACATAAACCTCTATGTTGGCATGACATATATGGGGGTAATAATTTTCATCTGAGGTGACATTGAAAAATCTTCTAATATATAAATTATATATTTATAAAAAAAATAAAAAGGGATATTTAATTTGGTCCAATTTTATTAGGATTCTTTTGATCTATTAAAAATTGATATAAACAATTGATTGTGTAGGAACATATAGAAATACAGTACTTAACCCCATGATTATAATTTGACTTTTTTATAATATATTTTAATCTTATATGGAAAACATTTTACATTGGTTTTGAAAGAAACCAAATTTAAAAGTCATGATCATGTTTTGATATCAATTTAAAAAAAACAAAAATTTAATTTCAATTAAAAAATAATTTTAACTTTGGTTTTCTTAATTTTTTTTGTTAAACTCCTTTAAAGACAACCGCAACCTAAAACCCTCATTTCCTTTTTTTGAAATCGGTTTTTTATAAATCTATGATGGAACCAAAGGACCCTCACCTATCTTACAACATTATTATAAATGATTTAACTATATTTTATTAATCTATTCACATAATTGTTCTTTAGTATCTCATCCTCAATCATTATTTCACTATCCACAAATAAAATATTTCTTGAAAACCGTATTGAATCCTACCATGGAACTTACGGCCACCTGATTTGCATTAATGATGATTCAGTTGATTTTAATCATCATTTCACAATTATTAGTTATCAATATTTTCTCTTTTATCATTGTCTCACGATCAATGAAAATATTTAGTTCCCTAAAATACTATTTTGGTTGACCAACAACTGTTGTTGATGGTTTTTGTTTCTTATGTTTTAATATTTTTTTCTTGGAAACATGTTTCTTCATTATTGTATTGTTACCCCTACCACCAACTTTGAGGGAGGACATCTATATTCAGGATCAATTTTTCCTTATTGAACTCCAAAATTTTTAAGTTATTCATTTGAAATTTTTAAATATAAATTCATTATCTATTAGTTATAAATTTGAATTATCCATTCATTTTTTTATTATTAATTATAATTATTTTGTGTTAATGTTTGGTTAGTTTTATTATTTTTTTATGGAATTATCAAAGGATTCTTACAAAAATATATATATATATATATTAGTTAAAACAAGTAACCATGGTTTTTAATATTTGTAATTATTACCAAAATATATATTTTTGGATTAGCATGGAAAACATCATGAAAATATAAAGTCATATATGTCACAATATAATTATTATAATTTAATAAAATATTATGACTTAATACTTATTCATTTCAACCAAAAATATATTGGATTATAGGATAAATAATCTCATTTTTAATCTTCATAACATTATTTTATGCTAATACTTTATAAGAATCACATTACTCTTATTGTATTGTATATAAATAATATGAAATAAAAAAAATATTAAATCAAAAAAATTATATGTCATTTTCGAATTTTAATCACATCATGAAATTTATAAAGACCATATTATAAGATGGTATTATTTTTCTTGATGATTATTATAAAACAAATATGTTTTAAAATAATTGGGTTTAATATATTAGAAGAGTAATTTTTTCAAAATTGATTCATATAATATTATGATAAAAAATAAATTTTTGATTTATTTCCATTCACAATTACCATATTGTGTTTGGTAATATCAATCAATAACTTATTTTTATTTTCATATTACTGTACTCAATGCTTCATTTGACCATTATTTTTTACCCCATTAAAATTTAATTTTTTGTTGAAAATAAAAAATTCAAATTTTGGATTAATGAAATTTATTCTAGGTAACTAAAGAGGAATATTGATGACTATATTGAAGGATATATAAAGAACATAAGTGGTGTTGTGTAATAGTCATTTAAAAATTCTTTATTAACTTCAAAAATTATCCATATCCATTTACTATGATCTTTAAACATAGTTTATAATTTTAGATGTCAATAAAATAAATTCCAAGGGTTATTTTTTTTATTTTAATCCTTATAGTTGTAAATATTTTGCGACTGATCACCAATAATTTTTATTACATTTTTTTATGTTTAAAATTTATCAGTATATTTATTTTTTAAATTTATTATATGTTTTCATAAATTTATATTATATATAGTGATATTAGGTATTTAATGGACGTTAATTTCCTAAATTTCGGAAGAACTATCGATAAATAAAGAATACCAGTTGATGAATTTTGTAAATTTTATAAAAAAAATATTCAAAACATAAATATGATTTTATTTCCAACTGTGAAGTGTTTGAATATGAGAAAGTTAAGTTCTACATAAATATAGGATTATCTTATTTTATAGGCTTCTAGAAATAATTATACATGTTTTATCTAGAATAGTGAATGATTGTAAAATTCAACATTGAATGTTCATGAAAATATTCATAATGAGAAAGTGGATGGTATTTAATAATTAATTCATGGTGTAAGAATTTAAAGTATAAAAAAGAAACTATTGAATGGTTCTATGGAGATTTTGAAAAACCATTATTCTCAGGATTCAGTAAATATATACTGTTGTTGACATTTTTTAGATTAGTTTACTTGAATAAAAGAAATGGGAGGAGTGATAAAATTTTCTCTGAGCTTATTGAACTTTTAAATAATATACATTCATAAGGAAACAATATTCCATATTTCAATTATGTTTCAAATAAAATATTATCCTATATAGAATTGGGGTATAAAAAGGATGAAATATTTACCAATTTTTCTGTGTTGTATAAGAAGGAATATGAATATTTTAAAAAAATTTAAATATGTGGAATCGTGACATATGAGGGTTGAAAAACTCATCGTTGATTCATTCGCATATATTGGAATATGACCTCTTGATAAATCAATTTGGTACATTCCAATAATTCCTTATAATAATTCCAATAATTCAACTCCAATCCATCATTAGGTACTATAATAAATCCTCCCATTAATAAAATTTGATACCTTCCAATAATTCCTTGTTTGAAACTTCTAGTTTAAAATTAAAATAATGAAAAATGTTATTATATCATAAAAACAAGTTCATTTATGATGGTAATGTCCATCCCCTTGCTAATTCACCATAGTGGAAGAGATTTGATAAAAAAATCTTGACTTTAGAAGTGAATTTAGAAAACTAAAAATGGGATGATGCATTGATTGAATGAACCCATATTAGAGCCTAAGTGTACAACATAGTTCATGGAACATTTTTTGGTAGTTTACAACTTATCATGACATATAAGTATGATAAATAAATATATTATGAATATGTTGATGATTTTTGGACTAGAATGGCTGAAAAAATATATTGATTTGTATCCTGCACCATTGATTTTTGATTTGAATATTTTATGGGAGATAGGTGTTACATTTTTTTGATATTCATAATATTTTTTTAGGTTGTGATAACATTATCTATAAACAAATCATCTACATATGGAATATTATATGGAAAAAATTTTAAGGGACTAAAATCATTGATATTTTTTGAAGAATATACTTCATATGATCAATTTATAAAAGGAAAAAAATAGTGTACATGGGATACAGAAGAATTTGTTAGAATTGATTATATTTTTCACATATTAAATTTTTTTAATGGTTTAAATAAATATAATCTTCCCACACAACCGTTTTTAGTTGATGAATATTGTAACATCCCAAGAATTTCTAAATAAAATTCTCATTGTGGTCGAATTAATTTCTCCAGTATGTAACATTGTTATGTAAAACATATTCAATTATTAGTTTTATTATGTAATATAGGATTTAAAATATTGTTATGTATCTTAACCATTCATAATATTTCCATTAAACAGTTGTCATATGATTAGTATAAATATTAGGTTTTAACAAATTCAATTTGCACATAAAAATGAAGTGATTCCCTCAAAAACTAGTTTTAAACCCTATGGGGCCTATTATTTGATATTCCATCGGAGATATAATCATTGAGACACTCTCAAGAAAAATCCCAAGATGAGATACAAAAACTAAATCATGAGAAAAAAAATTTATAGAAGAATTTCATGCTCATTGAGATCATGACCCAAACCATATACATTGAACCACCCCATGAAAGTCTCACCATCATACATCTTACCCTAAGGGATATTTTAAGTGTAATAAATAGATATGTATAAATACAATAATTATATGAATAAGTATATTTAATTTTTAATAGAATACTTTATATATTTACTTCTTATTATTGATACATTATAAATGATTTATTAATTAGATACAATAATACAAAAACTATATTTCTGGTAATAATAAAATAAAATTAAGAAATTTATTTTGATAAATTAATTGATTTTTAAAATAAATATTATTTTAAAAACATATTATTATAATATAATTTTAATTAAATATTAATGATCATTAATTTTTTATAAATTCAAATGTAATTTTTGCAGGGGTTTAAAAACAGTTGTTTTCAAAAAAACATAAAACTTTTAAATAGATGTATAAAATTAATTTAAATGTTAAAATTAATATATTTTTTGAAATTATTTTTATAAAATACATATACTTTTTTGAACTAAAAAATTGAAATTATCAAATGGTGATTTGTTTATAATTTTTTGAGAGAGTCAAAATTTCATGTAATAATTAAATACGATATAAACACATGGTGTCTATTATTACATAATAGTGAACCAAAATGATCTAATAACTACTGTAAATTCTATCCAAAACAAAATATATGTTTCCCCGTAGAAATAATGTAATTGTTTGTTTATTTGACTAATTTTATAATGCCTTTAGGGATCCTCCAAAACTAATAATATATTTTTCAGGTTTATATTCATTTTTTAAATAAATTACTCACTTCCACGTCACCAAGGGTAATATTTTAATCATTGAGACCATTATTTTTGAAAAATAATAATAAAACCATTATTTTGTAGAATCTATTAGGAAACCCCTCAGAATGTTACTGGTTTTGGTTATTTTATTATATATTTTCCAAAACATATGACTAGAAATTAATAAATAGATACCCCTTTCACTCTCGTTAAACCATTTTTATGAATATTTGAGTACATTCATTATTCTACAAAAATTTCATAGCGATTTTCCATGAAAACAATTTTTTATTGAATACACATACCCATTTCTTATCAACGGTTTTCACCTTTATGCCCTTATAACTCGTTGATTGGATACTTACATATTTGAATTCCACAATCCTTGATTGTGGAATGAAATATGATAATATATGATTTTGTCTTGTATGATCTATATGGAACACTTATTCATGTGAATGAAATAAAACTATAAGTGTGATTAGAATTATATAGTGCTCCAATGCATTGGGTAATGTTTTAGTCTTATGAGACGTCGTTCATGGGATTAGGGGGTGAACCTAATGCATCACAAGACTTTTTCCATCATGATTTATTTCATGTTATCCTCGACATATGTTTATAATACCATTTTTAAAGGTTTAACCACATTTCCATGTTTCCTTTTTTTTATTATGCTTTATCATGACTCATTTTCCATGTTTATGTTTCTAACCATTTTTATATACCATGTAATTTCCTATTTCTAAACAAGAAATAATTTCATCATCTTATTCAATGTTTATTCACATATTAGGATTCCTTTCACACCCCTTTCTTATGTTTGTCCCCAGGTCACCCCATGATTTTTTATGAAGAAATGAATATTATGATAATGTTTAGAGAGTTTTCAATAAAAACGATATAGCCCATGTTTTATCTTAATACGTAATGTACTTAATTTCCAAATACATTATACTTCTCAGTCTTCCATGTAGTATTATTTTCAATCTAATGTAATAAATCCAGAATTAATGTGTAAAAAATATTGGTTTTTCATATTTGGTATCAATGGAATGTTTATTTTTTGGATCAGGATTATAAAACTCTAACAAAATCCTTATGGATAAGACTAAACATAAGAGTAAATACCTAATTTTTTAAATTATATAGTATTTTGTTTCCATGAAAATAAATCCTTGTCCATATACTACAATTGGATGTGTCTATGGAAGAAATGTACCTAGCGGTAGAACCAGAAAACATTGTAATAAGATTGACTCGATTTAGAACTGGGGCATGACAATTGGCCTTCCTACACATCTACTTTGAAAATTCCACGAGATATTCATTGGGAAAATCTCTAGTTCATTACAAACTATTATTTAGTGATGAAAAATGATCATAAGTGTATATGTTAGAAAATAGATAAGTGATAGCATTGATTGAAGCCTAAAAATTCATAAGTTAAGGAATAAATGTCATTTAAAAGTTATGATTTTATTTCTATTGTATTCCATTTTATGAATTCATTAGTTTAAAAAAACCATCACTAATTTTTCCATTAATTCTAAATAATGGCGTGAAATAAGAGGAATAATGTAAACAATCAATGTGAATAGTAATGTGAAAACTTCCCAAATAAGATGCCCAATCGGATGGGATCTCATGTATGATATATTCTGTTTATGTCAAAAAATATATATAAGTCACAATTACCAACATGCACATAGTTTAATGTCCAAATATATCAAAAAGATAAGTACAACCCCTTATGTATGTTCATATAATAAAGGTTGTAATAAACATAAGATCTCATTTCCATTGTACAAAAAAATTTGAAAGGTGCACCAAGGGAAATATAACAAAGGAATTAGGATATGTTTTTACTGCATAAAGATACAGAATAAATTATACGATTCTCATGGAAAAATGAATAATGTGATGAGTGGAAACATAGTTCAATCTATAATTCCATATAAAAATTTATGTCATAAATATAATGAATTTGGAAATTATCCAAGACAACACTCTATTCCAAGGGATGAAAAACATGATGAACTTCAACTACCTGAATGAACAAGTGAAGAAGAAAATTTCTCTGATGAGATAGATTATGATGAATTAAGTACATGTAACTACTTTCCAATAATATTTTATGTAATTTTATATTTTAATTAGAATATATTTTATGTTTTCAAAGAACATCGAGTCACCACCAGAAATTGTGGGAAAAACACCTATTATTTTTGTATCACATATTATATTTTTTGGTAATGTTCTTCATGAAAATTTGATAAACATATCATTTCTTGTAATTTTATTCAATTCAAGGTGTTGATTGGATTTCCTTATATAGAGTCAGCATAAGATACAAAAAGATAGAAATCACTCTCTATATCATGAATCATCACCTGATTCTATATAAGTGAAAGGTGATGGATAAATATTTTTTAGAACTATAATCTAAATAATGGTTATTGTTTACATATGATCATGCATATCCCACTCAAATGTTTTAGTCTATGGAAAATATCATCCTCGAATACATGCCCACTTTGAATGAATATTTTGATGTGTTTGCCAACAGTTTTCCTGGTCTTCCTCATATCTAAGATGTCAAATTTTCAATTGATATTATACCTAGGAAATTGCTATTATCCAAAAATCCAAATAGATTTTTTATTGTGAAACTGGAGGAACTGAAGAAACAACTATAGGATACTATGGATAAAATGTTTATATTCCCTAGTGATTCTTTGTGGGATTCACCAGTCTTCTTTGTGAAGAAGAATGATGGGTCAATCCATCTTTTAACTAATTATCGTGAGCTCAACAGTATCATTATAAATAATAATTATATTATAACTTGGATTTATGACTTTTTTAATCATCTAAATGGATCCCAATAGTTCACTAAGGTGGATCTTTGATTGGGGTATTATCAAATAGGGGTGAAGAAGGAGGATATCCCCAAGACTACATTCCAAACAAAGTATATACACAATAAGATCACTATAATTCCATTCAGACTCAATATTCTACATAAATATTCATGCACATGATGAATAGTGTATTTAGATATTATCTCGACAAATTTTTGGTAGTCCTTATAAAAGATATTATAATATATATCAATTACAAAGAGGAGAATGAGGAGAATCTGAGCACTCTACTAAATATATAAAAAAAGAGAATCTTTTTAAGAAATATAGAAAATGTATGTTAGTATCATTATTGGGGAACATTATCATAATAAATGGGATATATATATATATGGTCCCTTTAAATACCAAATCTTTTGAAGGATGTCCAAGGAAAATGTTGGTGATAGAAATCTGTAGTTTCCTTGGACTATCATGTTAATATCGTTTATTTGTAACAAAATTATACAATTTTCATACCCAATAACCAAGATAACATAGATGGGAGTATTGTTTTTTATGAATTATGAATGTTATTATAGATTCAAGGAGTTGAAAAGAGTATTATCATTGAACCTATACTTATCCTACCAAATATTATGGAACATTTCATGGTGTAAAATTATGCTTCAATGGAGGGATTGGGCTATGTGTTAATATAGAATTACAAAGTGATATCCTATGATTCAAGGAAATTAAAAGTTTAGAAACATAACTACCCAATGCTTGATATGGAGTTGAACTCAGTGATATTCTCATTGAAAATCTGGTGGCATTATCTCTCTGTGTAGAATTATTAAATATATACGAATCCTAAGAGAATAAAGTATATATTAACATAAAAAGAGATGAATATGATCTAACAGAGATGGGTTGAGATGATAAATTACTATGAATTCTCAATACACTTCCATCTTGGAAAATAAAACAATTTGTAGAAGATTATCTTAGTAGAAAGGATCTGGTAATTTTATCATAGATGAGAATTAAAACGGATCTGGTCTTCTTCAAAATAAATGGATGGACATGGGAATCATAAATAAAATGACATCTTCAATCTTTCAACAAATCATTTCTCAACTATCACTTTTGGAGAGGATAAAGGATAATCAAGGAGAATATTTGGGAATTCATAAGAATTTTGAAGCTATAAAAATAGTAAATTTTATGAGTTCAATGTTAATGAAGAATCAGTTGTAATATTTATGTCAAGACTATGGGTACCATCAAATGTTGAATTAAAGAATGATATTTTGTATGATGCAAAATTTTAGACATTATCGATCCATATAAGAATTAAAATGACGTATCAAGATCTTTGAGAGTGATATTGGTGGGATAATATTAAAAATAAAATCACAAAATGTGCATCAATGAGTCTTTTATGTCAACAAATGAAGGAAGAAAGGAAACAAATACAAGGGGGTGATGAAAATACTACCCATACATATATGAAAATGAGAAAACATAACAATGGAATTTCTCAAACATATTCAAATAATTTCATGTTTAAATAATGATATATAGTTTTTGGTGGATTTTCATACAAAGACATCTCAATTAAATTTAATTAGAGGGTACTTATCACTCGATCAACATATAAGGATATTGATTATAAAAGGGACAAGGCTATATGGTACACCACTGTCGATTGTATCTGATTGATATCCAATATTTACCTCTATGTTTTGGAAAAGTCTCCAATATTCCTTAAATACATATTTTCACTTCATCACATCTTATCACCCCTCAAAATGATGGAAAATCTAAGAAAACTATCTAAAAATGTGGGGACATGTTGAGAGAATGATAAATTAACTTCAATGGATTATGGGATCAAAGTATTCATATGGTCAAGTTCTCATAAAATAATATTTTCTACTCATGCATCAAAATGGATCCCTATGATGCCCATTTTAGGAAGAACTATAGAATCCCTATACTATAGGATGATGTTGAGGGAAAAAACTACTATGTCCTGATATGGTCTAAGAAATGGTAGAAAATTTCAAAAACATTCATCAATACATCAAAGCTATTCAGAGTTGAAAAAAGATCTATGCTGACAATCTTCAGTGTGACCTAGAAATTGATTTTGGTGATAAGGTATTCTTATACATATCTATAAGGAATAAATTAATGATATTTAACAATAAGGGAAAGCTTGGTCTAAGATACATCAGTCTCTTTTTGATCCATGATCACATTAGAGTGGTGGAATATTGACTAGAATTCCCACCTCTCCTATCTCATGTATGTGATGTGTTCCACAAATCATTATTGAATTATTATACAACCAAGCCCTCACTCTTACTGAATCAGGAGGTGGTGTCGTTGGATAATTATATTTAATATGAGGAGAGTCTAATGAATATATTAAATTTTAGAGATAATGATATGTGAAATAAGACAATGCCCCTTGTAAATGTACAATAGACGAACCAAATGCTTGAAGATATAATGTGTGAACTAGAGGATGTGATGAAATAAAATTACCCTCATTTATTTTAGTGTATGAAATGAATATTTCAATAGATAAATTTATAAAGGTGGAAATATGGTATCATCCTAAATGTTTATAAATAAAATCCCCTTTATGGTCGAATTAAATTATCTATTATGTATTATAATGATAGAAAGAAAATTCACTAATATGTTTTATTATATCCTATCAGATTTAAAAGACTATTAATAATAATAGATATTGATAATATATCCATTTAATAGTGATAATATAATTAGTATAAATATATTGTTTTGAAAAATATAATTAGCGAAGACAAAGTGCTGGCCACAAATAGTAGGGTTGTACACTATGAAGCCCATTTATCTGAGCTTCCCTGGGAGATAACATCACTTGGATTTTACCATGTCCAAGCCCATGCTGGGAACTAATAACTATATCATGAGAAAAATTGTTTATGAGTGAATTTCATGATCAATGAGATCATGACTAGAACAATGTATGCCAAATCACCCTATGAAAGCCTCACCATTATGCACCTTAACCATAGTCCATTTTGTGGTGTAACAAAGGGATACATATAAATACTATAATAATTTTAATATGAATGCTTTATTTTCAATATTATAATAGATATATTTACTTCTTATCATTTTTACTGTTTAAATGATTTTTTATTTTGATATAATAGAACAAAATTTTAATTTTAGGGTAATATTGTATTTCAATTAAGGAACATATTTTGACGACTTAATGGATTATTGTAAAAAATAATATTTCATCAAAATTTTAATATTAAATTATTTTTATTATATATAAATGAACATATAATTATTATGAATTCAAATGTAATTTTTATTAGTGTTTGAAAACTGTTATTATCAAAAAGAGATCATTTTATAATAGAGGAAGATTATTATATTAAAAGTGAAAATTCCCATATTTAGGAAATTATTTGGATAAAGTATATATTATTTTTGGAATCATATCTTTAAAATTATAAATGGTGATATTTTCATAATTTTTTTAGAGAGTATAATTTTATGGTAAAATTTAAACATGTTATAAATATATGGTGTGTATTATGACGTCATAATGAATCAAAAATGATGTAATAAATACTATAAAGAGTATACATGACAAAATATACTTTTAAACATTAAAATAAATTGATTTAAATTTTATTTGATTATTTTTATACATCCTTTATGAATTTTCTTAATCCTAAAATATATTTTATAGATTCCGAATCATTTTATTATAGACATAACTTAATTCTACAACCCCAAGTGTAATATTTTAATATAATAGGCCCTCTAACTTATAAAATAATGAAAAAAATCCCACTTATTTTTATGTCGTGCTAAAAAAGAAGGGAATGTTGGTGGTTTTGGTTGTTTTATTGTATAGAGTCAAAAACCAATGCTGGGAAAATAATAAAGAACTCCCATATCTTTTCCTCTATAAACCCTCCAAAGCTACACATTATCTTCACTAAAAAGCATAGATCACTTAACTAATCTCATATAACCTCTCTATAGTCTTCTTAATGTTCCCTAAATCTCTCAATAATCTCCTCCAAATCTATTTGAATCACCCTCTCAAGGTAAGGGATTATTTCTGTCACCTATTTATTGATGCATTTTCTTCATTTTATATCTATTATTTCTAATTTTGAATGTTTGGTTATGGTTTTCAACATCTATATTACTATCAATTTGATTTAAAAAAAATTATATTACCCATTTTCTATCATTGATCTATTTTTATGAATCATTTTGAACTACTGTTATGCTACCGACATTTCACCATTATTTTTTTCCAAATAATTGTTTACTGAATACCTGTACCCAATTATTCTCAAGGGTGTTCTCCTTTATGAACATATAATTAATTTATTAGGGAAATAAATTTATATATTACACATTACATTATAATGGAAAAAATATCATAATAAATTATTCCTTTTTTATGTTTTATATGGCACACTTATGCATGTGATGAAATGAAAGTGACGGGTACACCAAGAATTATTTATCACTCCAATAAATCTAGTAATTATTTAGTCCCATGAGATTTCATACAAGAGATTTGGGAGTTAAATTAATTCATCATAGGAATTTTTTCGTCACGATTTCTTGGAATTTATATTTAACATGTGATTATGATTTCATTTTTAAATTTGTTGCCACATTTCTATGTTGCCTTTATATTATCATGATTTATAATTACTCATTGTCCATGTTAATGTTTCTCACCGATTTTATGTCCCTTTTAATTGTATAAAATATAAAATTTAATACATTATTCATGTTATTCCATGTCAATTCCATTATAGGGATTTATAGCTCACCCATTTCATATGTACTTTATTAGGTTATCCCGTCCAGTTATAAGAATGAAGGAATATTATGATTATGTTAAGAATGTTATCAGTAATGTCTATGTACACCATATTTTATGTTGTTATATAATGTAAATAATTACAAAATAAACTATAATTATCGATCGTTCAGGTTGTATAATGTGAAATATTTTGTATGAAATTGTGAATTAAAGTGTAATAAAGGCAAGGGTTCTCATAAATATTAAGATAGGGTGAAAAAATATTGATTTATAATTCAGAAAGAAACAATGATATGGTCATCAAAAAATTATCTGTAAAAAAATATCTATCATTTTGGAACTATCATATTGAATATTAATAGAGAAAAAACATGACATTTAAATTATTCATGTTGAAAAGAATATATTTTTAGTTTCATTGGAACATTATTAGGAATAAAAGGAAAAAAGGATACAGATTTCATTCTAGACAGAAATTTATATCAATGGGGACAAATTTGGAGTTATCCCTTACTAGGAAATTAAATAACACATATTTACCTTGGTCTTTCTACACATTAAGAAATGGTGAGAATATAGATTTTGTTACTGTGTTCATGGTATTAATGTTCCTATGGAATATTCGTTCAATGTGAATAATTTGGTGTCATTTAATGATTTTAAATTAATAGGTATGAATTATCATGAATGTCATGTATTGATTAAACAACTGCTACCAGTCAGACTGTGTGGTATAATACCGACACATTCCTAATATATAATCATTAGTTTTTTTAGTTTTTTTTCAAATCCATTTTCATAAAATTCATTGTTCCTATTTTTTTAGATGTGCTGGAGAATAAATCTTATCTTATACATTTTCAGCTAGAAATGTATTACCCACCTACATTTTTTGATATGACATTTAATCTGCTGATTCATCTGGTGAGTGTGATAATAATAGGTGGTACTATTGTTTTACATCAAATTTTTTCTTTTGAATGATTTATTAAAATGAGTAAGGGATATATTTAAAATACTCAATTATGAAAGGCCTATGTTATTCAAAAAATATGTATCTGCATGTGTGATTGAGTTCTATACAAATTATTTGTCTGAAGTAGATAATATTGGTCTTCATATACCTCGACAAAAAATTTTTGCTGGTGAATATAGAGGGATTAAAGTCTTGAAGATAATTTTCATTCCTCATTATGAAGTGATGAATGCAAATTTATACATTTTTAAGAACAAATATGTGGTTTTCATATATATATATATATATATATTATCATATATTTCTAAATTAAATAAATTTTATCTAAAAATTAATGTAAATTATGTTGATGATTGATCATAAAAAGACATTTTTGTGGTTTAAATAGATATTCTTCATAGATATATATGTTTTAGAAACATTGAAATGGTTTGTAGGGGAATATCTTAATTTGATCACATATTCTGGTGTGCATATTAATGGGTACACATTTTACACAAAAAATCATGATGGTCATATTACCATTAAACGGTTGGGTAATAGTCATTTCTGAAGAAATGCAATTTTCATGTGAAAGAAATAAAAACCCAATTTCTGAATCAATTGTATATTTTTTAGTTATTGAGGTTATATGGGGAATTTATTATAATAAATTTCAAGTCACATTTTCTGAGTGTAATTGTATTGATATTAATAGTGGGGTGAAGAATGATCAACATGTTTTTACACTTGTTGATTTGAAAATATTTTGTTTCAATGTAGAACCATTTATGATGGAGACAAATGAATAGAAAATAATTTTTGTTATTGATTGACTGTATAATCAGTGTTCCAACAATTATAAATGGAAAAAAATCATTGGATTGCTGAGGATGAGGAGGGTGTTATGGATTTATAAGAAGCTAATTCGTTTAATACATGATTTCATAATGATAACATTAAGTATAATGGAGACATTTTCTATGATATATGATATAATAATGCTGAAGGGATATGGGAAAACACTAAATTAGTCTACTAGTTATTGAGTTAATTATTTATATTTTATTTATTTCTTGAAATTTATAAGCTTAATGTAACACCCCTAAATTCTAAAATAATAACCTTATATTGAAGAGCGTACATGACATGCGACACCAAGAAAATAAGAGGATATAATACCATTATAATTTATAATATATTAACTATTTTAAAAGGTTTTGATATATTCTATATTATTAATGCATTCGACAATGATTTACCCTGTGTTACTCGCAAGAGATATGTTCTTCAAAAGAAAACATTACACACAAGATCGAGTATTAACAATATATTTCCAAAACATTAGTATTTAATATAATAAGACATATCATAGCTATTAAATTAGTAGTTATGAATATTGTTAACTAACATATGAAATATATTTTTTATCACTATATAAGATTAATTTATAGGATGGAAATTAATTAGAAATGAGTATAGGAACCAATTTAATACAAATAGAATGTTTTCATATAAAACAATTTTATACTCACAATGTTATTGTATCCTATAAAATTAATGTAATAAAAATTAGTGAATTATTTTAGTGAAATGTATATTTTATATATTTAATAAAAATTTTATGTTCATCCCATGTATTTTATAAGAATAATATAACAAGAAACCCAATTCTATACCTAAAATAATATATTTTTAATAAGTCGTTCTTACAAATTTATAATGAATAATTCATTAAAACTCATAATTTTGAAAATTTAATTGATTTAATATTTGAAAATAAAAAAATATTAAAAAATAATAATTACAATTTTAGTGTGAATTTTTTTTGAAACATTACGTTTTTAATGAATTGTTAAAAAATATTGTGTCTTAGATCTAAATTGCTTTTTTCATCTGATTTATATCTATAGTTAAATTTAATTTTTTTCTTTTTTTCAATGTTTAATTGTATAATATTTTTACAAATTAATTTAATATAGTTTATTGTGATCAATATCACTTTCAAAATGTCTATAAAACATTGAAATCTTTTTGACATTTTTACTAAAAAATCATGCATTGTCATCTTTCAGGCGGGATGAATTTTAAACTAATTTCTACCACATATATGATTGGAAATTTGAAAACTTGATTCCATATTTGGAATAAAACAATTTATAATTTCTATTAATACCAACTTTGTTTTTACCAAAAATGTTATTGAATGTAATTAAAATTAATTACAATTATTAAGGTAAAATTTAGCTTAATAAATAACTATTCCTTTAATATAAGGGTACAAATGACCTAGAATCTTTTCTAAAACCCATTTTATTCAATATATTTTCCATAAAAGTCCATATATGGGGTTATTTGTATGAATGTTTTAGGTAATAAGATGTGTAAATCTTACTCGTTTCCAAAAACATCCAAGTGAGTCCTTCTCCTTCCATATAAAAGGCCACCAACTCTCCCACATCTTATAACCTCTCAAACCTGTTACAATCGGCCAAAATATACCCAAATATATTACCCAAATCCCAACACTAAACCTCGAATCCTTTCTTTGGAATAATTCCCATTAAGGAGTCATATTGGTATGAACTAAAATAAGTTACCTGATTAAGAGGTAGCGTCTTCTCTCAAGATTTTTAGTTTCATTTAAATTATACACCCCCACAAATATATTTATTATATGCATGTATAATTGAAAAATTATCCCTAATAGAAGTTTTATTCTTATAATTGTTCGAACTACACATGCAGATACCTCCATATATAGGTTGATGAACATATTCTTTCTCGGTACGGTGAACTATTGCCTCATGAAATGATGATTTTACATCATTCCATTACCACCTCTCATGGTGACCATTATGATGGAAACTATATTAAAATATGTTTTAAATGATATTTATAATGTATTTATGCTTATGTTATATTTATTTATAACAAACCTTTATGCTTTCCATCTTTTGTAAATATGATAATTTCTTCTAAGAAAGTGTGGACTATCGCCCCCTTGAAGCAATATGACTCATTTATGCCATACGTGGAACATATAAAAGAAAGTTTTAATAAATATATGTAACATATATAAGATAAATATGATAAAATATTTATAATATACATATTCATGATTTAGTTTTCATTCTTTTAATACTAAAAATAAATGAAAGTAGCGCTCATGTGTACGTACGACCGACCTTATCGATTAATGGTTCACTTCATTTATAATCTAAAAATATTATGGACTAATATAAATAGATATATATTGATTATGTATAATAATTAATTCATTTTTACATTTTGTATACAATTAATCGATGATCTAATTTATTATAACAACAAATTACAAGTTAAAACTTACTCAAAGAAATAGGCAATTAACACTTGAAATTGTAAAATTAATCAAATTTGTTAACAAACGGGTTGTGAGATATTAAAAGAAGTAAATATATTGTATAATTAACATTATTATGGTCATTATATTATTTAGTAGCATATTTTAAACCACTATGTAGAAGTCTAAATACCACACATCCAAAAATATGGTTATGGTATGGGATTTCGTCTAAATTTACATTCCATTGAGACTTATTTTGTTATGAACCAATTAAATTTTATTTGGTGTATAAAAAATCTTTTGACATGATATATCATGATTATTTATAGTTTTCATTATATTATATGTTTCAATTGATTAATGGGGAATTGTGATATAAATGCTTCATGTAGTATGGGACACTTTGTATTGTTTGAAGTTTATTTTCCCTCAAGAATTTTTTTATGTCAACCAAACTTATTGTTACATATACTAAATTGAGGTATTATAGATAAATAAAAATTCTTTATTAAATATCAATATATGATAAGTAAAATTATTTGTTCTTTATATGAGGAATTCTTTATACATGGAATACATGGGTTGGGGAGCATTTAAGAAAGCCCTACAGGTTAGGGACCAGTTAATGCATGCCCCTCAATGCATCAGTAATCTCATTATGTGAATTATTTAGACAAATTGTTTAAACTATCTCTTGATGGTAAATGCATCATGTTCCAAGGTAACATGACATCCCATAATTAATCATTTTATTTATTAAAAATTTATTTATTAATTATCCATGATATTTTTCATCGACATATTTATAAAAGCATATAATTTTCATTTCATTTATTTAATGGAATGATTTTTCGTTATCATACCATTCCATGTTGATATTGCCTTATCTAGTTATTCTAATGTAATGTTTTATCAGGTAATTACCTTTCCATGAAAATTTATTCCGATTGATTCATTATTTGTTCCTCTTCACTTATCCTTACAAAGCATTTGAGCTCACCCTTATTATACATCATTTCCCAATGTTATTATGAATAACACTTGTAATAAAAATTAAAGGATGCAATTTATTTTCTTTTTATGTTTCATTATTTTATTTCCTACTTCCCAATGTATTATGGGTATCATGTAGGTAATATGGATTTCTATAAATGCTAAACTATTCAGTACTCTAGGATTTATTTCATTTTAAACATGTTAATATAATAATATAATGCAGTGGCTCTAGGATTCTCGGGTCGGGGCATTACAGTTCGTATCAAAGGTTGTTTAGTAGAGACATTTGAAACTAGATTTATAAAACATTGATTATGGAGGAAAATCCTAAGAGATAAATTGAAGATAATTATGCAATAACATCATCAATGTTTTGTAATGTAGTGATAATGTCGGTATTAATTGAAATATATCCCGGTTTAGATACTACAAGTTGATGTGGTTCTAACACATATGTACCTAGGAGTGATAGCATGTAAAAGGTGTTCTGGTCTTAACTCAGGGTAACCTGGTACATGAAAATGGATTATACTGTGCACCTGGTTTGACAGTCTCAGGGTATATTCTTAATATAGTTCATATTTTAGCTACTTTACTTTATGAAGGATTTACAAGTAATGATTCAACCAAAGTAAAAAAGTTTATGATTCCAGGTTTATTGATGGATAAATTTATATTATATGGTACATCATATTTAGTGTTATACAATGTTCACAAAATTATGAGATAATATAGTGTTCTCCATTGTTTAGAAATGGTTCTTGGAAGGAAGACTAGTATCAATACTCATGGAAAATATAGAGATTGACTTATTAAGGAAGCGAATGTATATGTTTTTGGGATAGGAAACTTCATGGATATATTAGGGAAGCATATTCATGTTATAACATATAATATTTCCTAAATGGATAATCCTATTCCATGGAGATAATCTCTCATGCAAGATCATTTTATAATGAAGAATCCCCATCGTTTAGTTGGACTACTGATCCAAATGTAGATAATCAATGGATTAAGTCTCTAGAAATGATATTTACTCCATTTTAATATAATGAAAACTAAAATGTTACACTTTTCGTCTATTGTATCGAAGTTGATTTTGACTAATGGTGGTCTCTAATCAAGAATAATAGGGATGAAGATCAAATATATCTCATGAAATAAAGATCATTTAAGGATAAATTCTTTGAAAAATACATCCCTCTTGATGAAAAAATTTATATGAAGAGGATGCTTATTTGCTTAAAGCACAAGGAAGAAGGGAGTGTTGCATATTATGAATCTACCATTATAAGTTTATCTAGGTATTCTATGAATTTTATGTGAATCATATAGTAAAATATCAACCACCTCTTAGAATGAAATAATAGGCGTCCTTTAAGGACTCTAGAGTCTCAAATTTTTTTTCCAAATAATGAAATTTTTTTACTTTATATCACGAAAAAGATATAATTCTACATGTCCAATGGTTTCAAGGGAAACCATGATAAGAAGAGGTATATTGAACTCCATGAAATGGTTAATGAGTAAAATAAGGTGAGGGGAAAAACTTTTTTTCCAAAATGAGATAACTGTAGAAATAATCACGTAAGTAAATTCTTGAAAAGGTTTGGAGTTTGTTTAAGTGTAGAGAAAAGGGTCACTAGGAAAAAGAATCCAAAGGAAAGAAGAAAAATACTATTATTCAATGTTACAATAGTAAGGATATGGGTCACTACACTAACTAATTCACCAAGCATCAAGAGAATATACCTCATAGGAAGATAAGGAATAAAGGTCAACCATATGATATTGAAGCAACAAAAGTGGAATGATTAATTTACATATGTATTTTGATCTATGAATTATTTTGTAATAGTATTTTGTTCTTATAGGATTTATTAACTACATATGAATTATACTGTAGTACATTTTTAATAAGTCTATGATATTATATTTCGAATAGTACCAAGAAAATTTATTTTATAGAATGTTAATTTTTTTTGAAAAAACGAGATGGAGGGAAATACAACCCTTATTATATTCTTGATGTTCTGATAATGGAAAAGAAATGATTTATTTAGATAAGTACTGACTAATATGGATATTATTAATGATGTTTCAATAGGTTGTCTATGTTATCATTGATGGAGTTTATAACAATTTAGGATTTCAGGAGTATATCAAATTACATGTGTCTAGTATTATAAATAAAGAATAATCCATTTTCTAAATATGTTTTTGTGGTGATTCTAGTTATTACCATACTTCAAGAGGATAAATGATGAAGTTATTCACATGTTTGGAATTGATGAATTTAGAGATGCTTTAAGTTTATTTTTGATGTTTAGTAACTCTCTTTTCGATGTGATTGGATCATAATTTGTTCGAAAATTTAACAGCCTACAAAATTGTTTAGGATGACCATTGGATAATATTTTAGAGATTATTGTATTAATTCACCATATGATGCATCATGTTCTAAGATTTGATGTATAAATAGTACATGTTGTAATAAAATTAAATTATTACATTAATATATACATATATTTAATTATGTTTATATATAGTTAATGAATTCCATAACTAGAAAAAATTGTTTTGAAACAAAAATGATATTTTATTATCCTCATTTTTATGATATGAGGGACCTTTACTCACACATATGGTTTATGGTTTTGTGGTAAACATATTTCATATGATCTAGTTTTCTAGAGCTCTCTATTAGAACTCTATTGTTGGAATTTTCCTTCCATATCCATGTTTCTATTTACCACTTATGTTCACCTAATAGGGAACCTAGTTATATGATAGTTATACATTCCATTATTTCTTCCTAAGAACATGTGATATTATCTATTTTTATGATGTGGGAATTTCAAAAATTATTTATTTTCAATCCACATATTTCTTATATCATGTTTAAATTACATGGACACAATTTAATTTTGGTTGGGGGATTGTAGCACCCCAAAACACTAAAATAAGAACCTTATATTTGATAATGTGTCTTACATTCTACACAAAGTGTGTAAGGGGATATAATACCATAAAAAATTAAAATATATTTTATATTTTAAATATATTTTAAATATTCTATATTTGTTAATGAACTCGGCGTGGAGTTACCTTGCATTACATGAAATAGCTACTTTCTTTGAAAGAATACATTACACGAAAGTCTGAGTTTTTACCATACATTTTTAAAATATTATTATTTAATATAATAGGAAGTAAATTAGTGGTTAAATAATAATTTATTAATATTATTAAAAAAATGAAATATATTTTCTATAACCATATAATATTAATTTATAGGTTAAAAATTAATTAGAAATTAATATATGAACCAAATGAATTTAAACAGAATTTCTTTATATAAACCATTATTATACTCACAAAGCTATTTTATCATAATAAGTTGAAGTAATAAAAATCAACGAAATTTTTTAATGAAATATATATGTCATATATTCAAAAAAAATGTTGTTAATCCCATGTATAATATCAAAAGATCCCAATTTTATACATATAATACTATATTTTTATTAAGAAATTTTAACTGCCATTTAATAGAGAACCCATTTTAAATATTAATTTTGATAAAATAATTGATTTAATATATAAATTGAAACTTATTATTATAAAAAAACAAAATAATTAGGTTAGGATGAATTTTCGATGTTTTTCAGAAACATTTCATTTCTTAATGAATAGTTAAAAATATTATATTTTATTTCAAAACATTTTTTCCATTTGAATTAATTATATGGATAATTTTTCTTTCTATTGGAATTAAAGATTAATTAGATAATAATTTTACAAATTAATTATATATAGGTCATTGGGGTCAATTTTACATTGAAAATTTCTAGAAAAACATAGAAAATGTTTGAACGTTTTTACATGAAAACCTTACATTGTTTTCCCACCTGTGGGATGAATTTTAAACTCATTTCTACAACTTATTATATTAGAATTTGGAATCAGAATAATCTAAATTTTTTAATAAGAAAAACTTCTTTTTTGACCAAAACTATTAGTGAAAGTAATTAAACTTATTTACGATTTTTTATGTAAAATTAAACCTAATAAAGGACTAAACCATTAATTTAAGGGTCCAAATGGCCTATCCACTTGTCTGGCACACATTTTATGGACAAATATAAGCTATAATTGTTCCATTATTTAATTTGTTTTGTTTTTTTTACTTTTTAATGTAAGAAACTGTGTACATCTTAATTGTTTCCAAAAATTCCATGTGAGTCCTTTTCCTTCCCTATAAAAGGCCCCCACATCTGAAACTTCTTCACAACTCTAAAACATCTCATTATAAGTCAAGATATTCCCAAACAGCTTCTCAATATCCTCCATGTTGACCTTTATGCCTCCCTTTTCCATATTTTCTTCCAAGGAATCTTATTTGTATAATCCTAAAAAAGTTTCCAAATTAATAGATAACGTCTTCTCTCATGTTTTTTAGTTTCATTTTCATTATCCACCACCTCAAATATCATTATTATACACTTTTATAACAACAAAAACATCGTTAATATACAATTATTTTTTTATTCTATGTTTTATAACTATATATACAGACACCTCCATCTAATGGTTAACGAACATACTGTTTTTGGGTACGGTGAACTACTGCTACATGAAATGATGGCTGTTTATTTTTTCCATTACCACCTATCATTGTATCCCTTATCATGAGAAATATTTCTATATAAATTATATATTATATTTATAATTTATTTTTAATTCTGAAAATTTTATTTAGAATATACATTTATGATTTCCACCATATTTATATATGATAATTTTGTTTGAGGAAATGTGGACTATCCCCCCTCAAAGCGATATGACCCAATAATGCCATACATAGAACATATAAAGTATTATTTTAATAATACTATGTAACATATAGAAAATATATATGTTACTAGAAATATAGTATAAATAAGTATGGCTGATGCCAAAATGTGGGGAGAAGATGAAGACACATACCCAATTGCTGCCTAGCGAAGCTCCTTCACAGATTCCCCTATGACGTTCACGACATGTCATGGTTCATGGAGGTGGGATGCTCCGCAAACGCATTTGACATTCGTGACCCACCATGGAGCAAGGAGGCGGGATGCTCCATGAATGCACTTGATGTTCGCGATCCTTCACAGAGCAACGAAAAATCGGGCTTCGCACCGAGTGCGCACTGCTTCGGGAAACCTCTCCCCTATAACTACTAGACTCCCCCAAAGTCTAAGGGGGGATCATTTGACCTTTCACCATTCTATCTCTCGAATGTCAAAGCATCTTGTACTCTGCGAAACATGAGATGTGTGAGGTACTTCTGCTCTGCAATGTGCCACCACTTTTCCTTGTTTTGATCCCCTCTTTCGAGAGGGATTACTTTCATGGTGCCTAAGGGCTTCCGCAAAAGAAGGGGATCCCAGAGGGGACCCGAGTCATCACGGAGTGTTTATGCTTTGTGAAACACCCTTCATTTACACATGATTCACATGCCAAGGCAGTGTCACTGTACTCTGTGAATCACATTGCTTCACGATACCTTGCTTCACAAGGCACCTTTTCTCTATAATGTAGTTCTCTGCGAATGCATTTCCACATCGCGAAGCACCTCCCATATGCACCTATTCCCTATTCTTTGGATAAGGATCCCCACTTCGTAAAGCACACCCCTTCATAAGCACCCTCCGCCACGTAGAGTAGTAGAGCTTCACAAGCCCCCTGCCTATGAACCCCTCTGGATTGAAATTTAATTCCCCATGCGACCCTATAGGTTTTCACGATGTGGTTTCAATGTCCCTCAGACAATACTACTCTTTGAGTTGCTTTGCCTCATGCTTCTTCACATAGGCACTCTAATGGATATTTTTTCTTCGCATAGCCATGCTAACATGGACCCCTAGAGGGTTCACTCCATAACTCCCCGTAACCATGGAGTTTCATGTCCCCTCTCTTCACCATCAAGTAGAGGGTACCGGTTATGTAAGTACTAGGGGTGTGGAGTAAACCCACCTAATCTGAGCTGTAGGAAGTTATACTTCCAAGAACCATCATCCTCTGCACATGACGTTAAACTGTGACCTTTTCCCTAGCCTCGCATGTGGGTTACCCCCACCTTGGACATTCTCCATGCCCACTGGTCTCCATGAGGATGAGATCTTTCCTCAGATGGGATGATATCGTCTTTATCAAAGTGGCATTTGTTTGTGGGGAAAGCACGACCTTATCTATGTAAGCCCCTAGTTTTCTTGCTGGAGGAAGCATCACTGCTCTTCCTTTCTTATTCGGTCCTAAGGACCAATGTCAATGAACACCAGACCCCTCCATTCTTCAGTACCATGTCCCTCCCCCGCTGGGCTTTATCTCCATCAGGCCTCCATCCTGGAGTAAGTCCCAACCTCTTCAGGCCTCTAACCACGCATAAGCCCTTGTTTCCTCTTTGGGATATGATCACATGTAATCCCCAATCCACTTCCCATAGATGCACCATTCCTGATGTGATCGTCAGGTCTCTACAATATCTTGTTTCTCACATTGATCATGACTCACATGGGCTTAGAGTGAGAACTGACCATGACATATTCCTTGGGCCACCTCAAAGCATAAGCGCTAAATGCCACCCTACCGAACTAAGAGGTCTATGATCCTTTCCAAGGAAAGGTATGTAGGAATACTCCATGAGGTTCAATCCCAACAACAATCGGGCCCCAGGTCCTCCGTTACGTCAGTTCACTGACGCAATCCGAACTACGAGGTCATTGATCCTTGCCAAGGCATGGTATGTAGAAAGCCTCCACAATGTTCAATCCCAGAAACCATTGGGCCCTAGGTCCTCCATCACGTCGGTTCACCAACGCCACATAAACTACGAGATCTTTGATCCTTGCCAAGGCAGGGTATGTAGGAAGCCTCCACAAGGTTCAATCTCAACACCCAGTTGTTCTTACCCCCTTCACATCGGTTCACCACCTCATCCGAACTATGAGAACATTGATCTATTCCAAGGTAGGCTATGTAGGATGCCTTCCTGAGGTTCAAGATCACCACCATCCATTGGTCCCAACCATCTTCATGTCGGTGCACCAAGACCCACCCATAATCTGAACTATGAGATATTTTGATATTTTCTAAGTTAAGGTATATATGAAGCCTCCCCGAGGGCCATGCTCACCACCCATTGGTCGCTTCGACCCCATTGATGATGGTTCACCAACCCCTTGGGAATCCTAGTGTGTAAGTCCCATGCATCCCACCTGAAATATGTGGTCTTTGATCCTTGCTAATGTAGGGTACGTAGGAAGCCTCCCTGAGGTTCAAGCCCAACAAACAATGGTCTGGGCCACTTCACACCTGTACAACCCCATCCCGCATTATGTTAAACTATATTTTACTTATGATTCCTTATTCAACGGTAAGTCGTTGTCACTCCATTCAGCGGTAAGATGTTGGATCCCCAATCTGTGGTAATCCATCATCATAAAAACTATGCAAACATTTATTCCCTGCCACAAGGATATGTAGGAATCATCTTCAAGGATCAAGCCGAAAACCATTGTCATCCTCATGGCGGTTCCATCCCATTCTCCATCCACTTTATTCAACTTCTTCATCATTCGTCCTGATTCGTACCTGGGCCACCACATCCCAGTGGGATCATTCCACCTCATACCCCATCCCCTCAATAGTAACTGGGAATTAAACTATGTGTTGACCCCATCATTAGTATTCCCTCTGGGGGTTCCACCCATCTGATCCACTCTAGTCAGTGTTCTGATAAGTCTAGTCTGTCTCTGCTGGATGTTAAAATTGTGGCATACCCTGTGTTAAACATGGGAAGCACGGGAAAATATCAGATACATTTCAATGGAATATAAGACCCCTCATTCTATATGGGATTCCTCATGCTTACACGGCCTTGAGAAGCCCCATAATAGGGGATAGAAGACAGATGCGCCAGTGTCCCAGCACCAAGACACTCCAGTGATGCCAAACTTGTTTACTCCCCTGACCGAATGTTGATTCCCTAACTTGACCCCTTGTAATTTCCTGAAAAAGGAAGTGTAATTAACTACTGTCCATGAAGATATGGAACTAGTAACAGTTTCACGAACAACATATTAAATCTGTAAGGGAGACCCGGACTAGGTAACGAGTTCTGAGGAGGAATCCACTAAAGTATGAATCAACATCTCATCATCCCATTTTGATCAAGGAGTATAAATCCATGAATAAGGGGAGAATTCCTCCCACCTTTGGAAAGAGAAAATGTGGGGAAACAAAACAGCACCGCCATCCCCCTAAAAGAGATAGACGTGTGCGCCCTGGCGAAAGCGTCAGAAACAAAAATGATGAACCCAACATGAAATTATTCTCCTCAATATGGAGATTAGTAGTTCTTGAGGAATCAATGGATTGATGTGTCACTGGATCTAGTAATCTAGCCCCAGGTCCTTCCATTCAAATAGAGGTCCCTGTGTCAAACTCACTAGATGTTGGGGAAGTAGGACATTGGACATCCTGTTCTACTACATTGTCAGCGTTGATCCTTTTTACCGACCATAGAAGACAATATAGCGATGGGGCATTGGTCATTGATTCCTTTTACTTTTAGCATTGACGAGTTAATATCCCTACTCTAAGAAATAAAGTTTCCCCTTCAGGGATGTGATCACCGCCTGCTCATCGACGCAGGGGCAGGGGTAGCGCCCACAACATCGTGTCACATGGCTTCACCTCTTCCATGGCGGCCTCTACATCTATGACCATGGGGCGCCCATGCCTACTCTCCTCATCCGAGTTCATTCAACAGAGGGTAATAAACGATTTCGTACGACGTTACGAGGAAGAGGGAATAATCCCGACCTCGGATATGGCCTTACCGGATCTGGAGGTGTCTGTACCTCATCGCCAATGCCACCCATGAAGGCCGCACAAGGGGCCAGTACTCTCCACCCCGACGTACAACCATTTCGGGAGCCTCTCCCTAGAACACTTTGACAACTCCATGCCTTACGTTGATGAGGTAGGTGAGGTCCGAGCCAGCCAAGTCAGAGTCCCATTCCATGGGCTCCCAGCAAGGGTTCCCATCTGGCTGCGTCAGCAACGCCACCTAGTCTTGATGGAAGAGGAGAAGGCAAGCTACATATACGCACCACTGGCCCCAGTTAGTTCAACCTGATGCCAGCGTTGGGAGCAAGGTGAGTAGGAAACCCGCAAAAGGGAGTCAATGTTGAAAGCTACTATGCCCCGCGCCACCGTCGATGCATACCATCAGTTCCATTCATACATTGAGCAGGGGCACATATATGCCCGAACGGGATCGAGGCCCCAACCTCCCCATGGGTAGACTGGGTCAACTCTATTGGTCACAGGTACAGGCAGTGGCTGCCAAAAACTAACCCATAGTGATGCTACCCAGTATGGAGGTCATCCCCGTACCGCTACCACTGAAAGCGTGGGCCTTCCTCGCTTTGAGGCTCATCACGGAAGCCTCTCATGTGCCCATTACATTGGGTATGGTGTCATTTTTCCTTCCCCTGACCACCGGTGTAGGGACATCGCCCATCCGGTCTCTCATAAACGTGAGGATCCTCCCCATGTCCTCTCAGCAGCTGGTGAAAGTCCCCCTCGCCTCAAAAACCAGTGGGGTGAGGGCCAACCTCGCTTCACCCACACCTAGCATAGAGGTCTTACCCGTGATCAGCTAGATATGTACAAGGACTATCTTTATACTGATATTACTCAGGAAAACAATCGTGGAGGTCCTCCCCATGCTTCTTCCAGTTCCATCGGATGTCTTTCCCGCTCTAGCACTACCCATGGTGGTCCTCCCCATGTCCCCTTTGACATTTGTCCTAGTTCTCCGCACACTCCAGATTTCTCTGGTGGAAACCCTCTCTTCCCCAGCACCAGTACGGCTAAAGGAACCCGTGTTAGAAATATGCCCTGTCACAAGGAGCCACCCAGGGGAAGGAAGTCAGGTCGTCACTGCCATAAGAGGAATTCGGGAAAGGTCTGGACAGAGATCCAAATGGTACTCTTCTCAGACTCTAAAGCGGGGTATGAATCTCCATGGGAACCCTCCTCTTGGTCATCTAAGTCAAGGGCCAGGGCATGGATGAGGTGTATCATCCTGGTGCTCCCAGAATTCAAGGTCCATCGGATTCCCACCTTCCGTCATAGGTATATTCAGGTGGATGAAAATCTAGTGACCCCACAGGTTACGGTCGTGCAATAACCACCGGCATCACCAGAAGGGCTCTCTACCTTGACAAGAGATCATAGAGAACTATTCTGGTACTCATGGCAGGTGAGAAACATCACGGACCATCACTGGTATCCCTATCCCTTGATCCAGGAACGATGGTATTCTGCCCGAATTATCGAAACGTAGCGGTAAGGTCGCTACACTCTTTGGAGGACAACACGCGATTCGGCAGCCAGTCGGCCCATTCACTGTACTCTCTACTGGCAGGCTTCCATCCTAGTGGTCTGCCTCGGTACCGTGGCCAGTTCCTTAGCCACCCCTAGTTGACGAGTGGGGAAATAAAGGTCTAGAACCTAAATCTAAGTTGAGGAGTTTATGGAGCATCCTCACAGTGGGCCCCTTCCCTGATATGTTCTGGCCCATGGAAGCACCAAATTTTTTCATACGAGAATCCCTCACCCCGGAAAAATTTGAGTGTTTCCTCCACACCCTCTGGGTGATTCATTTTATACTTCTTCATCGGCAATTGGTTTATACAAGGAGCCGTGTAAATTTCTAAGACATCAACGAACAATGTCATCTAGTTGATCTAGATGCACTCCCTTTGTCCCAGCACCCCGAGTCAACAGGTCGTCATGAGGCCCTCCAGCAGCAAAGCCTTCAGAGTATCAAGGTACTCCAAAAAATTATCAAGGAGGCTATCCCAATGTGAAAATCCACAGTAGGGGGAATACACTGCCCTCCTCTTTAGTTCTATCTGGTGGCAGCCTGACTTGCTGGGCGACATCAAAGATATGACCCCGGTAAGGGTTACAGTCAACATGGCTGACATAGTGGACGGGGAGGATGAGATGATGCCTCTCGATTGATACTAACCCCTCGAGGGCATTCCACCACTATTGGACCCATCGAGATGGATTACTCATCAGTATATAAATCTACTTGGTCTCCATGTGCCCACTGAGGCATTGATACACAGCAAGAATTCTGGTAAGGGAAAAGAGCATGTCAGAGTTATCAAGCACTCTGAACCCTCATCCTCATTGCAGTAGAAGTAGGAGGACCCTGAGAATGATAGGTTGCGCTAGTAACTTGCTGAGCAGAAGAAGTTGGTCGACAAACTCCTGGATGAATGTGCTGCAGAGCGATGGCCCGACTACAGAAATCCTAGTCCAGTACATTAGGGGCATGAACAACATCCCCTCGGTGAGCCACCCACAGGAAACCCTGATCAAGTTGCTCCCATGTACAGGGCTGAGGTTGGAGATCATGGCAATACAGAATGGTATGTCTTTCCAAACCCTCCTGAACGACACAGTAATCCAAGGAATCCAACTCAAGTCCCCCCAGATGCATCGTAAGTTTCTCTAATAGCCGCTCCACGAGACACTGAGCTTGTTTACCGTGTTTAAGAACCTAGCAACACGCTCGTGGTTAGAGATCTGCATCATTATTGGGACCCCTACCTAGATGAATTGATGGCAGTGCTGATATCCCACCTCAGGAAGATGGAAACACGATAGGTGGAAGTCTCATTTGATGGTATTCCATACTCGGTGTGGATGGATGATATGATGGAACCTCCAGGTTTCAGTAATCCTACCTTCTCCCCTTTTAACGGGATGGGATACTAGTTGTAGAACTTGGACAACTTCAACTCAATGAGTGGGCCTATGATAGGGACTCCATCGCAACAGGACACTGCCAAGCTCCTCTATTTTGTTCATACATTGGAGGGGCCGACATTCGTCTAGTACAACCAGCTCCCTGTCGGATACCTAACCAATTGGGAGGAACATCACAGGAAATGCCACTACTAGTTCACCTCTACCACCGGGAAAACAAGCATCACATACCTCTTCAAGTACAAGAAAAGATCTAATGAGCGAGTCGTAGACTTTATCACTCGGTGGAAGGGGATCACATACTCCCTTGACATGCTACTAACTCAAGAGAAATTACTAACTATGTGTTTAGTAAATTTCAAGATTGTGTTGGTTCCCTCTTTGATCACCCAGGACTACCTTGGAGGATTCCGAGACTTCTCTGATAAGGCCCTACACCTGGAGGAAGCTCTACAATATGCCATCAAGGCATGCCTGTTGCCCCAGTAATTCCAGCAAAAGATGGCTGCCAGAGCCGAGACCACTGTGGTGGCCAAAATAAAAGCTCTCAAGAAACTAGAATTGCTACTAGTGGCCCCATACCCATAGCCTTGTAGAGGCCCGCCACCTCAGGTGTAGCCTCCGGCTCAGCAGCGTCTGCCTTAGAATCGGCAAGCACCTCCATGGAATACGCAGCCACTGCCCAGGCGAGACAACCAGGCTCTTCATCCTCAACAGGCCCCTCCAGCTCCTCTCCAGGGCCAGGCTCCAAGTCCCCCCTTTTTGTATAGAACAAACCAGACCTACTCGTTCAATGATAATCAGGTTCCGATTACTTCTGATGTGTCTTGGAACAAGGGGTCATGCGTTTTCATGAGTACAGAAAGACAGAAGAGGCGAACCTCACTGATCGCCCCAACTACAACCCCTACCATCGGATCCTAGGGCACACCCTCAAGAAGTGATATGTGTTTAAAGAATAGATTCAAGACCAGGTCAATAACAACATAGTGAGGCTAGGCCCAGCCCTGACACAAGTGGCGGGTGTCTTTATAAGGCCAAACAGAAGTAGCGACAACGAAAGAGAGTGGCAGCAGCTTTCTAACCGCGAGTCCCAAAAATACGATGACTGGATGGCCCGATAAATGTTCACTCATTCCCATGGTAACATTTGTGCATTTTTGAATTAGTCAGACCCTTCAAAATCCACAACCACCACTTATGCATCATCATCTTAGTCGGCCTCATCACAAAAGAGAAAGCATTGATGACGCAAGGGAATGCAACGCGCTCCGCCAATGCCATCATTTTCCCACAATCTTGGAAGTTTCATGCCCCCTAAGATGGGGATTCCCCCCAAAATCCACCCAGTAGTGGATGAGTCTTCAAGTGATAGTCAAGGGTACGCTTTGGTTAACACCGTGGAGTTAGTGAATCCCTGTATGTGTCCCAATGAGGGGAGTTCCAGGTGAAACTCTCCAGCTGACACCAATATCATCAGAGCTGTGACCATATGGGTTGTTGGGGCACAACAGTTGGAACCTCCATACAGACTGTACATTCCCATGATACCATACAATAGGCCCAGTGTAGAACTCAGCACACGCAACCTTTTCATCTGGTGTCGTCAGGCCCACCTCCACCACCATTTGTGCTACTGGATCAGGAATGGCTATCTCGACCATGTCGTGACTAGCCTCGCACGACTTTAGGCTAATCATAGTCAGCCTGTCCTCATCCAAAAGCTACTCTTGGGGCGTCAACTAGTGAACAGTGGGATATGACCAGCACCAGCCAACCGTCGGTCTAGCTGGTAGGGTCAGCCATGCCTCCTATCATAGAGCGGCCTCCTGTAAGAAGATGTTCATGCCTAGAGTGAAAATATGATGTTTTCAAGAACCTTTTCTGCATCCTAGTGAGGTTTTCCATCCTTGAGGCCCTTCTCCTATCATCATATATGCATGAGGCCCTCGTTGAGGCTTTAAGAAGCCCCCTCCAGTTTGAGTTGGAGGTAGCAGCTGTAGAAGCCTTTCATGCTGAAGCGGTCGAGAACGCGGAATGTCAAGCCATCATTTAGTTCTATGGAGAAGATAAATGTTATCCCAGACAAGGGAAAATCCCTACACTATATATCATTAGCCAATTTAACAGCGTGGAAGTTCATCACTGTCTTGTTGACACCAGCTCCGAGATTAACCTTATCCCGACGCGGACACTGCGGATGCTGGGATTATCTGACGATGACCTGACTCCCTCCGATTTAAGAATCTCGGGATACGAGAGGATAGAAAAAACACCATTCAGTAAGATCTATTTGATGACCCAGTTCGGTGGCCTAGTTTCTAGCACCAAGTTTATGGTTGTCTCTTAGGACACCACATACAATTCATTGTTTGGCAGACCATTTCTCCACCTACACACGGTGGTCCCCTCATCGTATCACCATTGCCTCAAGTACTCACTTCATGGTCAAGTAGGCGTATTCCAAGGTGATTCATCTCCTTTCTCCTGTTTCAAATCTCGCTACCTGGATTCTGACTATTATAAGATCAAGGACAAATAGATTCAGTTGAGTGAGGTTGAGCCTGCCATGGTCGAAACTGGCCCCTGGGCAGGTCTGGATGATGCCTACGTCATCCTGATCCATCGATTGGAGGCCACAACCCCCGACATGGGGCAATGTTTTATTGTCTCTGGTACAAGAGGGAAGCATATTCCCAAGTCCAAGCGACTACATGAAATCACCTCGTACTCCTACATAAGCTAGTATCAGGTGATCCTGGAGCCTCCTACCCACGTACGGTATCAGGATGTCCACCCCCATGGAAACAGTGGTGTATTATATGTGTCTATTTTACCGGTCTAGGATTAACCAGCTCAATTTGACATGCTACTACTGCTTTGATATCATCCAGCATGGCCCCTTGGGCCAAAGACCAGATTGGATCAGATCTACTACCTTCATTGCTATGGTTTCAGTAGCACATGGATCTCTTGATATGATGTCCACTGCCATCCACACTAGTACCAGCCTCCCATCGAGATCTTCTTACCCAGAGGACGATTACACTACTGGGGATCCATCCTCTGTAAGTGAAGAAGTGGATCTGGAAGAAGCTCCCCCCTTCATCGAAGAAGGAATTTCTGCCATGGTCGATGAACTGGTACAGGTGAACCTGGGTAGCGAGGCAGATCCAAAACCCACATTGATCAGTGTTTCCATGTCTCTCAAAGAGCAGCAGATGTACATATACTTCTTTAAATAACACCATTATGTGTTTTCCTAGAGTTACGATGAGATGAGAGGACTAAATCCTCAGGTAGTCATCCACTGCCTCGGCCTCCCAATAAACCATCGTGAGTTCAAGCAGCATCCCAGGAAAATGAACCCTTCTCATGGTACCATGGTTGAGTCCAAAGTTGACAAGATTATCAGATCCAACTTCGTCATGGAGGTCTAGTAACCCAAGTGGCTATCCAACATTGTGCTAGTTAGGATGAATAATGGATAGATCAGGGTCTGCATCGACGTTTGAGATCTCAACCGTCACTATCTGAAGAATGATTTTCCCCTTCCGGTTACAGAATTTTTGATCAACGCTATGGATGGGTTCCAAGCCCTCTCCTTCATGGATGTTTACTCTGGATACAACCATATTCAAATGGCCCCTGAGGATGAAGAGTCCCCAACTTTCAGGGCACCCTAGGGTACTTTCTGTTACCAGGTTATCCCTTCGGCTTAAAGAATGCAGGTACCAACTATCATCGGTCCATGCACCGCATATTCTAGTCAATCCTTGTGACATTGCTGAAATTCTATGTGGAAGATCTGGTGGTCAAATATGGCCAGTTCTAGGACCATCTCAAGGAACATGAGAAAGTGTTCGGCTTCCACTGTTCCCACAACCTGAAGATGAACTTGTTGAAATGTGCCTTCAGTGTCACCTCTGGGAAGTCCCTTGAATTTTTTGTCAGATATAGTGGCATCGAGATTGACCCAGAGAAGAACAAGGCCATCATCTAGATGCCTCCCAGAGCAATATTCGGGACCTTCGAGGTTTCTAAGGCCACATATCTGACATACGCTGATTCAAGGATAATCTGGCAAAGAAGTGTAACCCCTTTTATTGGATCAGGAAGAAAGGCTTTGCCTACGAGTGGGACAAAGTGTAACATACCGTGTTTGAGGAAATCAAGTAGTATTTGATCCAGCCTCCATTCTTGATGCCACTCGTATCTGGAAAACCACTAATCATGTACATAACTTCCCTAGAATGATCTCTTAGCACCATCCTCACCCTAAAGAAAAATGAGGGAACAAAAAATAGCCTCTAATACCTCAGTTGTATGCTCATCGATACAGATACTAGATACTCCCTCATCGAAAGAAGCTGCCTTACACTCGTATTTTCCATGCAGAAGTTGTGACATTACCAAAAAAACGAGGTACAACTGGTGTCTCTAGTAGACCCGCTGAAGTACATTCTGAACCACCCCATGTTGACCACCTATCTAGAATGGTGGGAAGTAATCCTCCAACAGTTTGACATCAGGTTTGTGCCTCAGAAGTCTATCAAGGGACAATCATTGGCAGATTTTATAGCTACCCATCCAACCCCCACAGACCAGTCCCTGGACCTTTATTTTCCCGACGAGGTAATCCTCTCGGTAGATCCTGCCATACCTTGTTGGAAGATGCACTTTGATGGTGCCTCACGGAGCCCCACTGATAGGAGACTCAATGATCCTAGGATCAACAGAGTAGGCCTGAGTATTGTCTTTATTACTCCATCATAAGTTGTTCTTTCTAATTCATTCTTATTGTTAGAAGGCTGCACCAACAACGAGGCAGAGTATCAGGCTCTTATCACTAGCCTCGAGATGGCCCTCAATAAAGATGTTCCCCATTTACATGTGAAATGTGATTCTAAACTATTCATCAAGAAAATCAATGGTGGATATGTCGACAGAAAGCACGAGCTCATTCCATTTTTGGAGCGCACCCTCCAGCTGATGGCCCAGTTTCCATCTCGTCCGGATGTTACTCATGTCCCTCGATCTCAGAACGGTTGAGTCGATGCCCTGGACGGCCTAACTGCATCACTTGCATAACCCGAGCAAGATGAATTAATTATACAAATGGAACATTAAAGCTTCATTTCTCCCATCACCCCAGAGGATGATGACAGCCAACGAGTAAGCCATCTTACCACCAGAGCCTCCACATCAGGACCCCTAGGTTCCTCAGATACAATGGTTGAAGCGAACCCGACTGGAGATCCCCCTTTTTCGAGTATTCCAAAATAGTTACCTCCCGGCTGATTAGGTAAAGCGCGAGCGAATCCGATGTTGCGCGCTGCAGTTTACCCTCTAGAGTGGTCCCAGTCTTGAGTAGTTCCTCTATAAGCGTGGGCTCGATGGTTTTCTCCTCTGTTTCATCCAAGGATTCGAGATTTATCAGGTCAAGCAAGAGGCTCACACTAATTCCTATGGGGATCACCAGAATGGGTTCAAGATGTCCCATCAGATCTGGAGACTATGGTACTTTTGGCCCCCCATGATCCATGATTACATCGAGTTCGCCAAGGGATGTCACGCGTTCCAAATTCATGCTAACTTCTAGCATCCGAAACCAGAACCTATCCACTCCACCAAGTAATCTTGGCATTTCACTGTATGGGGACTCGATGTCATGGGACCATACCCACATGCACCAAGTCACCAGTGCATGTTCATCCTGACCGCCAGATATTTCTTTTCTAAGTTGGATGAAGTTGTTCTGCTCAAGGAGGACAAGGCCCATTCTATCATTGACTTCGTCAGCTCCAAAATCATCCACCGGTTTGGAGTTCCCCACGTTGTCCTCACCGATAACGGCACCAACATCCGAGAAGCCGAGTTGAGAAAATTGTACGCCAAGTACAACATTTGTTCGACCCATACCTCCCTCTATCACGGGCCAAAAAATGGGCAGATTGAGGCGTTCAACAAAACCCTCTCTATCATTTTTCCTAAAATGGTTGGTTAGAATAAGAAGAGTTGGATGGAAAAACTCCCCAATTCCCTTTGGACTTATCAGATGACAACTCATAATTCCACCCAGGTGACCTTGTATTCCCTAGTGAACGGAAATGAGATCATCCTACCCATCGAGATCCATATTATTTCATTATGCACATCGGTCTATAACCATTAGGTTCCAGATAAAGTCACCAAAACTCATCTAGCTGAATTATAATCACTTTATGATAATAGGCTTCATTCCCTTCACAATCTGGAAATGCATCAGAATAAGATAAATAGAGCCTTCAACAAGAATTTTCGCCTCCACTATTTCTTGCAAGGTGACATGGTATTGGCCCTCTGGGCACCAATGATCCCTGGCAGGAAACCACCCAAGTTGGAGCCCAGATGGGAAGGACCTTACATAATTCAAAGGGTTTACCCCAACGGAGCATACTCCATGGTGTCCATGGATGGTGAGTGTATAACTCCTCCCACTAATTCCATGTTTTTTAAGTAATACTTTTCATGAGCCAGCTGGTCCGGCATGACCCTAAACTTTTTTTTCATGCACGACCTTAAACTGTTTGGTCCTATATGAACTTAAAATGTTCGGTCTAGCGTAACCTTAAACTATTCAGTCCTACATGACTTTAAATTGTGCATTGTCCCACAATTCGTTAAACTAGAACCATAGAACTATGTATGGCTTGATTACCATCTGCATGATATATGTAGGAAGGATAAATCGTTTCATCTTGAGCCCAGCCCCTGAACCCTTCTCCTTAACTATCCCACCTTGGTGTAGTTCTATCATTGGATCATTGAATGATATGGTGTTGGCTTACTTAGACCCACTCATTCCAGGATTATAACGGCCACACCATGTTCCCAATCCATGTTCTTCTATCCTCCCATGTCCTCACCGTATAATGATAAAATTCATGGCCTTCAAGACCTATGTACGTTTTAATTCCTATATTTATGGGATACGTAGGAACACTCGGACATTTCGTCTGTTGGTCAGCCCAAAAGTCCGAACCTCCCCTCGGGTCAAGACATATGGTGTGGTGTAAGTTCTTGCCTCAAGAAAAGTCGAGCTCATCTCGATTCTGTCGTACGTCCCACTCCCTAGAGGTGTCCGCCTCTTTCACCGCCCTACTTGATTTTTAAATGTATGGGTACAGCTATGCTTCACCCACTCCTTTGATTGGGACAACATCATCCTTCCCATCTAGAAGGGCCTCATAATAACAAGTATTCTAGGCCCATGGGATCTCCTACCATTTCGGGCCAATTCCCTCGAGGATGTTGAGAAACAAATTGATACAAGTCCAGTGTTGCAGATATGGTCAGCGATCGATGATCATTTTTTATTCCCATTCCAGGTCACTATAAGGAAGCTGTGTTTCGAATGTGGTCAATAGTTATCCATTTTCATTAGAGACACCCCAATATGTTTCAAACATTGAGTGCAATGGTTCATTCTTCCCCATTTTATACCAAAGTGATGAACTCTCGTCCGACGATGCCAGCTACTGGACCCCTATATGGAAGGAAGAGCCAAATCTGGCTCATTGTTTCCCACACCAAGCACTACTCATGTGAGATTAAGAGCTTTTATGAGGTGGTGATCGCACAAGAGGTCATATGGATACCATTGGTCGAGATGCCCGGCCTCAGGCCACTGGGCCTTTTCGGGCCCCTTGGCCCTTTCTAGCCCCTGGCCGAAGTTCTCATTTCTGGTTGTGGGGTGTGAAGCGGACTTATGTCCTCATTAACGTTGGGTTATTTCACCATGCTACATACATCCCCTTAAGGCATCATTCACATCATTTATTTTCCATACAACGAGCATAGGAATTGTTGTGCTTTGCGTGCCCAGTTTCGGGCCCACGGGCTAGGTTCTCTCTTATAGGATTGTACGGTGGGGTATGAGATTATGTCCACATTCACATTGGGTTACTCGCCATGCCGTACACATCCTTGAATGAGATACCTTATCCTCTCTTCATCCTCACTGAAAGACGTTAAACTGCAAACTGGTCGGGCCTTTCTGACCAAGGCCCAGCCTCAAGCCCCTGGTTTTTTCCGGCCCCTTGGCCTTCCCGGGCCCTAGCCCAAGTTCTTACATGGAATTGTATGGTGTGGTCTGAGATTATGTCCTCATTCACTTCGGGTTATTTGTAGTGTCGTACACCCCCCTCGTTAGGGTATCTTACCCTTAAGTGTGATTCCAGAACTCTGTATGGCTTGATTCCCATCCTCATGGGATACGTAGGACTGCCCGTGCAGCTTGTCTTCAGGTCTATCCCCATATTGGATCCTTGGCCCGCATTCCCCTAGATAGATAAATTTATGGTGTGGTATGGGATTATTCTCTCACTTACATTGGGTATTGTAACAACCATACCATTTACCTCCTCCTCCTGAGAGTTTTTAATCTCCTTGTACTGTCCTTGTCTTTTCAAATCGGCCACTCTCGTGATGAACCCCTCGGCCCACTTTGGTGATTAACCAATGTGCCTAAGGGTACTCTGGTTTAGTACCTGGAATGTCAGACTCTACTTGGACATGCTTTCAAACATTTTTCAGGCTTCTTGTCCTCCCCCATTTGGGCTTCCATCACTATTCACATCCAAAGGGACCTTCGAATGGGATGGATGCTCGACCTAAGGGCCCTACTACCATTACGGGCCAATGTCATTCGGGGTTATGGATAACAAATTGATACAAGTCCCACGTTGAGAATTTGGATAGTGGTCGATGCTCATTTTTCTGTCCATGTTTCATGCTAATGCGATATAGATGTTGTGTTTAGAACTTGGTCAACAGTCATCCTCCATCATCACACCAACCCCATTAAGCCCAAAATGTCGGTTACATGATTCACATCCTTCTGCACCTCATCATGTTAAAGTAGAACATCAAAATTCATGGTACTATTTCTCTGTGTGCACCCACACCTTCGGGGGAAAATCCATGATAAGGTAATTATTAACGGATCCACCCATTCCCCTTTTTCATATATTTAAAATGTTTCAAATACCTTATCCTCCCTTGTTTCCTACACCACGTTCGATTCACGTAGGCTTAGGGATTCGGTTAAGGTTCGCCTTTCCTTGGGATAGTCCCTTCTCCATGGTCTGAGTTCTATGACTATATAGTAATAATTTTTTTTATTTTCCCTTCGTAGAACTACATGTGTCTTGATTCCTATCCTCATGGGATATGTAGGACTGCCTGAACATCTAGATTTTGGGTCCAGACCCATCTATCAAAAATCTCCCTTTCACCTTGGCCCCTTGGCCTACCCTCTCCCTCTTCGGAGTTCTCTATCCATTAATTCTATACTCATCCCGTCAAATTGTTTACTTTCAAGTTGAGCACCCTCCTTTACCCTAATCAACAATGCACTAATATGTTTAAGATTACTCTGGTTTAGTACATGGAATGTCATACTTTATGTGGACATGGTTTCACCCATCTTTCAGGCTTCGTGTTCTGATTCATTTGTGTTTCTATAATCCTCCATGCTAGAAGGGACCCCAAAATGGTATGGATTCTAGGCCTATGGTCTCTCCTACCATCACATGCCTACGTCCTCAAGGGTTTCATACAATAAATCGATACAAGTACTGCATTGTGAAAATGGTCAGTGGTCGATGCTCATTTGTTTGTCCTCATTTCAGGCTAACGCGATATAGGTGATGTGTTTTGAACACAATAAACAGTAATCCTCCATCATCACTCCATCCCCTTTAAGCCTTGAATATTGGTTACATGATTCACATCATTTCCCACCCTATCATGAACAGTTGGAATTTTGACACTCTTAATTCTATCCCTCAGTGCGCATTTGAATGTTAGGAGGACACATCCGCAATAAAGGAGTCATTCAAGGATCTGTTCCAACCTCCCTTATCCATGGTCTGAGCTCTAAGACCATAAACTAATATCTCTTCTAGGACTACATGTGGCTTGATTCTCATCCTTGTGGGATACATAGGAACACCCAGACATCTCGTTTTCATGTCCAGCTCATGGTTCGAGTTCTAAGACATTAAACTAATATCTTTTAGTATTTCCCCTTTGTAGAACTACATGTGGCATGATTCCCATCCTCATGGGATATGTAGGACCACCTAAACGTCTAGACTTTGTGTCCAGCCCTATCTCTCAGAAATAACCCTTTCACATTGGCCCCTTAGACTGCGCTCCCCCTCTTGGGAGTTCTCTATCCCTGTATTCTATACTCATCCCTTCAAATTGGTTACTCTCAAGTTGAGAACCATCCTCGACCCTCGTCAGCAATGTAGCAATCTGTTTAAGAGAACTCTGGTTTAGTACCCAGAATGTCGTAATTTACGTGGACATTCTTTCACCCATATTCCAGGATTCTTGATCCCGTTCATTTGGGCTTCCATAGTCATCCACACCCGAAGGGACCCCCAAATGTTATGGATTCTAGGCCTAAGGTCTCTCCTACCATCACGAGCCAACGTCCTAGAGGGTTTGAGACAAAAAATAGATACAGTTCCCACATTGCGAATAAGGGTAAGTAGCTGACTCTCATTCGTTTGTCCTTATTTTAGGCTAATGCGATATGGGTGTTGTGTTTCGCTCACAGTCAACAGTCATCCTCCATCGTCACGCCATCTCCTTTAAGCCTTGAATATTTGTTACATTATTAACATCATTTCCCATCCCATCATAACCAATCAGAATTTTTACACACCTGAAGCTATCCCTCAGTGTGCATTTTCATGTTAGGAGGACAAATGCACAGTAAAGGCATCATTCAGGGATCCGCTCTGACTTCCCTTATCCATGGTCCGAGCTCTAAAACAATAAACTAATATATCTTCTAGAACTATGTGTGTCTTGATTCCCATCCTTGTGGGATACTTAAAACACCCAAATGCCTCGTTTTCGGGTCCAGCTCATGGTCTGAGATCTTAGTCCTTAAAATAAGTTCTTTTTGTATTTCCCATTTGTGAAACTATGTGTGTCTTGATTCCCATCTTCATGGGATACGTAGGACCACCTGAAATTCTAGACTTTGAGAAGAGCCCCATCACATTGAAATCTCCCTTTCACCTTGGCCCCTTGTCCTACCCTCTACCCTTGGGAGTTCTCTATCCCTTTATTCTATACTCATCCCTTAAAATTGGTTACTCTCAGGTAGATCACCATCCTAGAACCTCATCAACGATGAACCAATCTTGTTAAGAGTACTCTGGTTTAGTATCTAGAATGTCAGACTTTACGTGGACATGCTTCTACCCATATTTCAGGCTTCGTGTTCCACTTCATTTGGGCTTCCATAATCTTCCACGCCTGAAGGGACCCCCAAATGGAAAAGATTCTAGGACTGAGGGCTCTCCTAAAATCATGGGCCAATGTTCTCGAGGGTTTTAGACAACAAATCAATACAAGTCCCACATTGAGTATATGGTCAGTGGCTGACGCTCATTTTTTCTCCTTATTTCAGGATAATGTGATATGGGTGATGTGTTTCAAACATGTTCAACAGTCATCCTCCATTATCATGCCATCCCCTTTATGCCATGAATATTGGATACATGATTTACATCATTGCCCACCCCATCATGACCAATTGGAATTTTGACACTCCTGACTCTATCATTCAGTGCACATTTGCACGTTATGAGGACTAAGCCACAGTAAAGGTGTCATTCGGGGATCCATGTTGACTTCCATTCTCCATGGTTAGAGATCTAAGACCATAAACTAATATCTCTTCTAGAACTATGTGTGGCTTGATTTCCATCCTTGTGGGATATGTAGGAACACCCAGACGTCTCATTTTAGGGTCCAACTTAATTGGGACCCATTTTCTCTTACCCCTTACCCTCTTACCTCTATCTTAGCCCCTAGGCCCGAGTTTTCTTTCAGGGAATTTCATATGATGTGGTATGGGATTATGTACTAATTCATGTCGGGTATGTTTTATTTCACCATTCACATTCCCCATTTAGCCTTGTCTCTACTACGCCTATTCCGCATGGTGTTAAAATTCATTATTTGTCCCATCATATGACCCTAAACTATGACATTATCATCCTGTACGCATGACGAAAAACAACACTGCATCGTGATGTCCTCACTCAATAGGACACCATCTTCTATATCAGTGACATGCCATACCATTTTTCAATTCTGGAATACGTCCTGATTCTTGTGACGATGCCAGGACTTTCTATCTTAGGCCTGTCACATAACAAAAAAACCCATTCACCTTAAAGGACAAGCAAGATCCATCGAATACAAATTATTTTAGTGCGAGGTCTACGCCCGCACACCCCTTTTATCCTTGGCATTGGAACCATACCATGTCACCTCTTAGAACTACGTATAACTTGATTCTCATTCTCAGAAGATATGTAGGAATGCCCAAGCGCTTCTCCCACGAGACTATATTAACTCTCGTTTCCGGTCCCTCAACCTAAAACATTTCCGGGGAACGCATCGTAATATGGGACTATGCCCTCATTCATGTCAGGTTTCATAATCACTTTACCATTTGTCCCATACACTTCTTACCAATCCATGATCCGAGCTCTATGACCATAAACTATGACTACTCTTCCACTTTTCCACAAGACGTTAAACTGCACGGCATATTCCAAAACTACGTATGGCTTGATTCCCATCCTCATGGGATACGTAGATACACCCTTGTATTTTTCCTTGGGTCAAGCCTCAGGAATAATAAATCCAATTCCTCCACAGTTCGGTCCCCCTGGCCTGACCCCTTGTTGGGAACCATGTAATTATAACTTTTCCCTGAACATGTTCGGGATGCCCCATGATGACATTTGGAAGCGACGGTTCCCTCACCAGAGACATCCTTTCTAAAATAAGAAATGATCCATGATCAAACCGATGCGCCCATCTAATGTTCTTCCACCAAAATGGTGTAACATCGAGTGTTGGATTCTATTTGAACAAACCATCACTCCACATTCCAAGCTTCGTGTTCCCCTTATACGGACTCTCATCCTCTTTCATGTCTAAGGGAACCCCCAAATAGTATGGATGCTCGGCCTATGGCCCGCCTATTATTCTGGGCCAATGTTCTGGAAGACTATTGGATGAAATTTTGAGTAAGGCCACGTGTTTCGAGCATAGTCAATGGTCATCCCTCATTTGATATCACCATTCCAGGCTAACACAATAAGGATACTATGTTTTGAATGCGGTCAATAGTTATTATTTGTTGTCACACCACCCCCATAGTGTTTTTAATCCAGTTTATCATGATTAACACCTTCTGTTCCCATATGTTCAGATTGATTCTAGCACCCAAGGAGTTACCCCATTTGGTTACAAGATCACACTAGGATAATGGTAATCAAGCTATTCTGAGAGCTTCATCCTCCAGTCAGGTCTCTCCCATTCCCCCCCCCCCCACCAAAATTTGGGCCGGTTGTTCAAAACCCTGATGCCCGAAGCATGGTTTTCACTCTTACATTTAGATGAGGGTGATATGGCGGTCTTCCCTTGTTTCTCACATCGGGACCGACCCATGGGATCTTAGGGAATGATCGTTGGACGCTCCACAAATATCACAATAATTTAATAAACCAATGTAACAATGGAACTCCTGCATGTTATTTCATCAAACAGTAAATGTATGAAAGTATATTTGAGGGTTTACTGATCATTATAGTACCCAAGTGTCATTTCCCCCCATGGACTGGTTAAACTCATCAAAAGAGCGTAGTAGCTCCACCACCCTTTGGCTGGTGGAGTCCAGGAGTTATTGTCGCATGTTCATCTCCTAATCCTCCTTGGTAGCGACAAGGTGTAATTCGTAGGCCATAATCTGGGCTCTCTCTAGGTCGGTAAGAATTAAGTTCATCTCCTTGGAAACACGCATCACTCCCACTTCGGCCTCCGCCAGCTGGGCTTTCAGCTGCGAGACAACCTCTGATTGTGCGCCAAGGGAAGCAGAATGCAAATCCACCCAGACCTGCAGCTATTGAGCCTCATCATCAGACTCATGTAGCCTCCTAATGTTTACCGCTTTCCTCCATTGCCAACCCACACCAAGGCCACAGTCATACTTCCGAATCTTTTCTTCCATAAGATCTCATATGAACATGTGAGAACATTGGGAATCCACTCTCCCAGCACACAGTTCACGCAGTCATAAGCATAGTCTATCCATCTCATCCAAACATTGTTCTTAGGGGGTGTCATTGATGAAGTGCGTGATCAGATTCCAAGATTGGTGATAGACTATATTTATATTCCATTCATCAGAGGTTTTCTTGTCCCAATCAGCATGACTGGCAGGCTCATATGTGAGGAACGTCCCCAGGAACTCTTCATTTGAGTCCACGTCTGGTGTTTGATCAGACATGGAAGGACCTAGACTATCTGATCAATCCTCATCACCAGATCCTACCTCAATGATCTCGGTTTCAGCCTTTCTGATGGTCCCACAAGTGATCAATAATGTTTATGCTTAGTCGGTTTGGTGTTCTGCCTCCACGAACATCAGCATTCCCCTGGGAAGGATGCTATAAAAAGCCCCGACCAACCTCACAATGGTGACCCATACCATTTGAAGAACTGTACGTGACAAAAACAAAAAGATAATGGATGTTAGTAAACATGGTTAGGGGATGATAGTCATAAAATTGGTTGAGGGGAATTACAGATATCGAATCCCTAGTCTTTCTCTTGGGCTGATGTCATTGTGACCCTGAAGCATGGCCCCTAGTATATGGTCGGGAGGTATGAAATCTCCGGAGTGGTCACCTCTGGTGTCCTATACCCGGTGGATGCAGCAATAGATGTGGCGGCCAACATAGATCTTGAAGGTCCCGCATCTACATCCACTGAGGTATGTCAATGAGTTCTGTATTTAAGACTCTCCTACACAGTTAAGATGTTAGCAAGGAGTCCAGAATGACCTCAATGCAAGTCTCAGAGAAGAGGTTTCAGATTTTTACCACAAGGGCCTCTGCGAACTCTTCAAGATCTGTGTCTTGATCTCCAACTTCTCCCTCCTCCAATGGGTTGCCCCTTCCAGCCTCATCTTCCAAGGAAGACACTTCTGATACTTCCGGTAGAGGGAAGCACTCTCTCAAATAAGCGGCAACAACTTCGGGGGATTAGTGCAATCAAACAACACCTTGACTCGATCTGTCATTGGATGTGGAGCACCCTGGGAGGGAATGAAGTCCTCCAGCTCAGTTAGATATTATTCCTATTCAGATTGGGAGACCATAAAGTTGACCCTGATGGGAACTATTACCAAAAAATCCATTGCGAGACGGCTCAGGTGCTGCCACAATTCTATGGGGCCGATGAATTTCTTGTTGACTTCCCAGATGTCCCATGACTCTAGGAAGATAGCGTTATCTGGCATGTTGATATGGCACAACTACTTCCCCAAAGCCTGGGTGGGTATCCTGCGGAATCCTCTCGGCAGCCTCCCCTCCGAATAACTCAGCTCTTCTGGAATCACTAGGTCGGCTGCCACTTCCGTATCCTCTACCATTGCTTCCCCCTCAACCGGTGCGAGCCTCGCTGCCATAGTAGCCCCGCCACGACAGGATTCCCTTACTTCCATCCAGACTTGGCTCTGAGGTTGGGGAAGCTCACCATCACTGACTCAAATGGTTAGATGCTTCAGCATCTCCCCCTGGTAGGCCGCCTCCGAGCTCTGGGCATATTCCTTTACCAGCCCGAGGATGACGGTCGGTGGAGGCAACACATTGTACATTTTCCCATATTCCCACATGAACACAAGCCACATCTACCTCATCTGACATGACTATTCTTCATAGGGAACTTCTAGATAGACCGGTGGGGTTAGTATCTACATACAATGTAATTTCCTTGCAAACCGGTGTGGGGTATACAGCTCGCAGAGGGGATCACGGTACACCCTCATGACTATGACTCCACCTCGAAAGGCCAAGAGATAGGCCCTGTTCTCTTTCATCCCCCAGATTTCATCAGTAAATACCCCCATAAGCAATGGGAATGGGTGAAAATTGAATTCCTCCACCCTTCAATCACGGTTCAAAGCCGACCGTGCAGTCAGCATGGCCAAAAGGCTCCCCGTGACATTCAGTATTGATGGGAGAAAGTTCGAGCCCAATGGAGAGATAGGGTTCGGGTATTCGTAAACCCCCCTAATATGTGCTGCTATCTACCCATACAAGAGGTGTAATGGACCACATACCCTCTGTGGCCTTTTCCCCTCACTGATATTCCATAGAACCTTATACAGATTGGCGAGCATCAGGATTTCTAGAATGACCCACCCTCCCATCGCCAATGTGGATGCTATAAAAAATGTGCTTGGGCATACTCCCATGTTGGTATCCCTCACTAGCAGGTTCCAACCATAGATAAGACTTGTGATGAACGACACCAGCCTGACTATTGGTTGTTTCTCGTTGTTGATGCTAAATCCCAATGTCTTCCACTGCCTGTTCTCTAAAAGCCACCAGTACGAGTGCTCCTTACTCCGAGCCCCCTTAGGGAAGGTTCGAGGCCATTCCAGAAACTACCTGTTTTCTGGGATGTTCAAGAATTGTATGAACCACTTCTTGAAGTGGACATCCCTTACTGCTTCCTTGTCCTCCCCGAGCGCATACTCCATCAACGCCATCACAAGACATGGAATTTTCTCTGGATCCTCCCACTCACTCATGACGAGGAGGCATTTTTCGTACATCACCCCCAATATTGGGACCACCAAGATCTAGTGGACATCCCATAAGCTGATACCAACCTCCCCTGGTGTAAATGAAAGGTATTGGTCCTCAATTAACATCTTATCAATAGCTCTGGAATCAGCTATTTAGGTTGATATATGTGGAATTGAGAGGCCCAGACTACCTCATACAAACCCACTCTCCTCACCTCGGACCCAAACTCCTCACACGAGGCACCTACCCAGTAGGCCGAGGCCCAATCGTCAGTGAAGTTTCCGCCCTGGCACAAGTCCCATTCATCGGATTTCCCCTTCTTCAGGTTCCTCAAAGCTACCTTCAAAATCATCTGGTACATAGGGGGGGATGTCTCTAGAAATAATTCCTTCTCGTCGACATTATTTAGGTGGTTGTATAAGCAATCAGAAATGACGGCTGTGAAATCCTTCCAGGCATGGTCGTCAGCCGCCCTAAACCATCTGTGTTGGCACGACGTGCTCCTGAACCATTAAGCTGGTCCGTCCCGACATCCTTCTAAGACGAAGACTTCATCCCTCAGCCTGAAGCCATATAAAGGCAACCTCTTACACAGCGGGTACTTCTTCTATCTCTCCGACAGCAGCTGCACAAGCGAATCATGGACGGAATGGCTCCGTACCAACTCCCCCAAAACTAGACCGTTCTCAATATCGTTCCTCCGGGCGGCATCCACAAGGAACCCATGGTCATATTCTTGAAGAGCCATTTAGTATGGTAAATTGGGTGGTTTTTGGGTTGGTTTGTGAAGCTAGTTCGTGGAGGACGTTCACAGAAAACGTTTGCGAAGCCTATTCATTGATCCCTACCTCGTCCTTTAAAATCAAAGTCGCAAAGCACTAAGACCCGAAGTCAAAGACTTGCGAAAGCAATGTGAAATAGAAGGCGTGATTCATAGAGAGAAATCATAGATTACACGGAGCTCCATGAATCGAGAGTGATAAAGTCCAAAATCGTGGAGAGGAGAAAAGACAAAAGGGACTTTATGTCCCCTAGTTATAGGCGAGGGACACCTGGAGATTCGCTCCACATCTCAACCGAAGCAAGCTTCACGGCACGTCTGGCCGGAGCATTAATTTCTATCCTGGTGAGTCCCCTTTGCAATATTTATTCACGAATGGCTAAGGGTTTTCGTGATCTACCGTCAGACTTTGACCCTTGATTTCTCTGCAGCTCCATGTTTGAGGGGGGAATTTGTTGACCCCAAAAAATGGAGAGAATAAGAAGACACAGACCCGATGGTTACCTCACGAAGCCCCTTCATGGATTCCAATTTGACATTCATGACATGTCGTGGAGGAAGGAGGTGGGACTCTCCGTGAATGCTTTTGACATTTGCGACCCACCATGGAGAAAGGACGCATGATGCTCCTTGAACAAAATTGATGTTCGTGATCCGTGGTGGAGTAATGAAAAATTGGGCTTCATGCCAAGCAAAAATTACTTTGTGGTGCCTCTCCCCTATAAATACCATCCTTCCCCCAATTCCAACGGGGTTTCATTCGATCTTTCAACTTCTTGGCTCCCGAATCGCGAAACATCTTCTTGCTCTGTGAACCATGAACTGTGCGAGGTACTTCTTCTCTGCGAAGTTCCTCCGATTTTCCTTATTTTGATCCCCTCATTCAAAAGGCATGACTTATGTAGATCCTATGGGATTTTTCAAATGAAGGGGATCCCCAATGGGGACCCGGGTCATCACGAAGCATTTATGCTTCACAAAAGACACTTCATATACACATGATCCACATGTTGAGGCAGGGTTACTATACTTTGTGAAGTATATTGCTTCATGATACCTTGCATCATGAGGCACCTTTTCTCTTCAATGTAGTGATCTGAGAATGACTTTCCACTTCGCAAAGCACCTCCCATATGCACCTCTTCCCTATGTTTAGGCTGAGGCACCACACTTCTCGAAGCACACCCCTTCGCAAGCATCATCTGCCACGCGGAGCAGAAGAGATTCATAAGGCCCATGCCTATGAACCCCTCTGCTTTGCAATTACTTTTCCTGTGTGACCCTCCAGGTTTGAATGATGTGATTTCAAAGTCCCTTTGACAATAATTCCTGATGCGTTTCTTCGCCTCATGCTTCTTAACATAGGCACGCTAATGGCTATTGCTTCTTCGCATAGCCATGCTACCATGGACCCCTCGATGGTTCACTCCATAACTCCTGTTAACCACATCATTGCTTGTCCCTTATCTTCACCAATGAAGCAGAGGGTACCAATTATGTATGTCCTAGGGGTGCAGAGCAAACCCACCTCGTCTAAGCAGCAGGATGTTAAACATCCAAGCACCATCGTCCTCAGCACATGACGTTAAACTGTGACCTCTCCCCGTGCCTCACACCTGGGGTACCCCCACTTTGGACATTCTCTCCACCCACTGGTCTCCACAAAGATGATATATTCCCTCACAGGGGATGATATCCTCCTTATTGGTGTGTCATTTGTCTGTGGAGAAAGGGTGAGCATCTTGGTGTATGCCCCTAGATTTTCTTGTCGGAGGCAGCATCCATGCTCCTCCTTTCTTCTTCATTCCAAAGGAACATGGTGGAATGAACACAAGACCCCTCCTTTCATCGGTAACGAGTCCCTCTCCCACTAGGCATTGTCACCATCAGGCCTAAATCCTAGAGTAAGTCCCAACATTTTCAGGCCACTAACCACGTATAGGCCTATGTTTCCACTTTGGGCTACGATCATGTGTAAGCCCCACTCCACCTCCCACGGACAGACCTTTCATGACGTGATAGTCAGGTCTCTACTATCTCTTGTTTCTCACAGAGAGCATGAATCACGTGATCTTAGAGTGAGCACCGAACATGACATATTACTTGGGCCACCTCAAAGCGTAAGCCCCAAATTCCACTCATCTAAACTATGAGGTCTTTGATCCTTTCCAAGACAGGGTATGTAGGAATCCTCCTTGGGGTCCATGCCCAACAACAATCAGGCCCCAGGTCCTCCTTCACGTCTATTCACCGACACAATCCGAACTATGAGGTCTTTGATCCTTTCCATGGTAGGGTGCGTAGGAAGCCTTTACAAGTTTCATGCCCAACAACTACTGGGCCCCAGGTCCTCCTTCATCTCGGTTCACCAAATCCACCTGAACTATGAGAACTTTGATTCTTTCTAAGGCACGGTACGTAGGAAGCCTCCACAAGGTTCAATCCCAACACCCGGTCATTCTAACCCCCTTCACGTCGGTTCACCACATCATCTGAACTACGAGGACTTTGATCTTTTCCAAGGCAGGGTACATAGAAAGCCTCCTGGTGGTTCAATCCCACCACCATTCATTGGTCCCTCCATCTTCATGTCACTACACCAAGAACCACCCATAATCCAAACTATGAGGTCTTTTTATCCTTGCTAAGGAAAATAACGTAGGAAGCCTCCATGAGGTTCAAGATCACCACCCCTTGGTCGCTCCAACCCCATTTTCGCTAATTCACCAACAACTTTGGCATCCTAGGGTGTATATCCTGCACACCACACCTGAATTACGTGGTCTTTGATCCTTGCTATGGTAGGGAACCTAGGAAGCCTCCCTGAGTTTCAAGACCAACAAACAATGGTCCCTCCCACTTCACATCGGTCGCCCCCCATCCTGCATGATGTTAAACTGTATTCCACTTTTTATTCCCTATTCAGCGGTATGTCATTGTCACTTCATTCAGTGGTAAGTCGTTGGAACCCCAATCGGTGGTACACCGTCATTAGCCGAACTATACAGACTTTGATTCCCTTCCATGGGGATGTGTAGGAAGCCTCTTCAAGGATCAAGCCCAAACCCATTGTCATCCTCATGGAGTTTTCATCCCTTTCTCCATCCACTTCATTAAAATTCTTCATCATTCATCCTAATTATTACCGGGGATGCCACATCCCTATGGGATCATGACACCTCATAACCCATTAACCTCAACAGTAACCGAGAATTCAACCACGTGTTGACCCCATCATCAGTGTTCCCTCTTGGGGTTTCACCCATCTTATCCACTCTAGTCAGTGTTCTGATTAGTCTGGTCCGTCTCTGCAGAACATTAAACTTACGTCATACCCTGTGTGAAACATGGGAAGTTGAGGAAAATATCAGATACATTCCAATGTCATATAATACCCCGCATTCGATGTGGGATTCCTTGTGCTTTCATGCCCTCGAGAAGCACCATAATAAGGGACAGAAGACAGTCGCACCAGTGTCCCAACACCCAGACACGCCAGTGATGCCCAACGTGATTAATCCCCTGACCGAAGGTTGCTGCCCTAACCAGACCCCTTGGAATGTCTCGACAGAATCAGTGTAATTAACTGGTGTCCATGATGATATGGCACAAGGAATAGTTTCACGAAAAACATATTAAATCTATATGGGAGACCCAGACTACGTAACGAGTTCTGGGGACGAATCCAAGGAAGGAAAAACTGACATACCATCATCCCGTTTCGATCAAGGAGCAGACGTTCATGAATAAGGAGTGAATGCCTCCCACCTTTGGAAAGTGGTAATGCAGGGAAACAAAATAGCGCCACCATCCCCCCAAAAGAGACGGATGTGCGCCCCCTGAAAAAATAATCGGAAACAAGTATCATTTATTTTTTTATTATTTTAATTCTACAAAGAAATGAAAGAAGTGTTCATGCATACGTACGACCTGTTTTCTTCATAAATGGCGAACATTATTTCTAATATCCCAATGATTTGAACTATTATAAATGGATATAAACTTATTATGTATTATAAATAAGTCATGGTATAAATTTTTGATATGATGAAATTTTGATATGATTAATGATAACAACAACTAAAAATTTAAAACATACTTGACAAAATTAGGTGATTAACTCCCGAAATAGTAAAATTATTGACAGTTATCAACAAACTAGTAATGAGATATTATAATAAGTTAATATATGTTATTATAAACATAAATATGGTTATTATATTAGTCAGTAACATATTTTAAACTATTATATAGGAGGCTAAATACCACACAACAAAAATAAAGGATAAGGTAAGTGTTTTCTTCTCAATTTTCAATCCATTGAGACTTATTTTCTTCTGCACCAATTTACATTTATATTGTGTATATACTTCCTTTTGATAACATATATCATCAATACCATTTTTCTCATGATATTTTAAGTTTCATTTATTTTCAAGGATAATATTATTTAAAGGTTTTATGTGCTATGGGACAATTTGGAATCATTAATGTTTATTTTTCCTCACAAATTTTTTAATCTAAAAACCCCTTGTTCATATATATACAACACTATGGTTTTATTGATAAGTCAATATTATTTACCGAATATGGATGGTTGATAAGGAAAATTATTTATTTGATACATGAGTAATTCTTTGGAGATGAAATATGTGGGTTGGGTACTGTTTAAGGCAAGCCCTATGGGTTGGGGACTGGTAAATGCAAGCCCTTCGATGTATGGGCAGCCTGATGAGGAGAATTAGTTAGCCATATTGTTTATAATTTCTTTTTATGGTGAATGTATCATGTTCCTAGGAAAATTTATTTTTGATAATTAAGAATTCCCTTTATTGAAAATTTAGTTATAATTTATACATGAGATTTTTCGTCGATAAATCAATGGATGCATTTCATTTTTGGTTCACTAATTTAATATATTTTTTTAAGATTTTTACAAAGGAATATTGATATTTCCTTATCTAGTTATCTTTATGTCATTTGTTATCAGTTATTTAACAATCCATATTAATTTATTACTATTTATTCATTATTTATTCCTCTTTAAATACCCTTATAGACCATATGATCTCACCCTTATTATGTCTCCTTTCACCATGTTATGAAGAAGAACTCTTTGAATAAGTATTCAAGGATGCAGATTATATTCTTTCTAGGTATATTGATTTTTTTTTATTTCCCATTGTATTATGGATATCATGTATGAAATTTGGATTTAAAATAATACTAAACTAATCAGTCCTTTAGGATGTTTTTTATTTTAAACAAGCTAATGTTATAAGTTAATTCACCAGCTCCATGCATCTAGGGTCCGGGCATTACTTGTAAGGACTCTATTTTTTTTAATTATTAGATTTTTATGTCTATATATATGAGTATTTATATTATTTTGTGTTAAATTTTATATTCAAATGTTATGGATAAAATATATTAGATTAGAAAATCTAATGTACATCAGAATATTCGGGTTAAATTTATATCTGAATTTAAAAATATTTCTAGAATTTTAGAATTACTACTTATTTTTAATAGATTAACTTACATATTTTTTGGGTAATAATAATGACATCGTTATTTTTTTTCAAAGTTAACCATATGTGATAATATTATTTTGGTTATATGTTTTTGTTTTTGTTTTTTTTCATTATTCACTTTTCTAATAACATGTAGGTATACTAAATTCTATTAGACATTCCAATTTCAATGATAGGTATGGTGGAAATGGAACATTTACTAATAAATATTCATTTTTTGTATTATTAGATATTTAGTAATATAAATATTTAATGAAATAAAATTTAATTTACAAATAATAATTACTATACTGCTGATGTGTCTAATATGGATGATCCTTATCCTAATTCTATAGATAAATAATTTTATAGATATGGTATTCAAAGGATTACACATTTACAAATATAATCCCTAGAATGTGAATTATAGAGAAAAAATATTAATTTGGAAGATAATAATAACCCAACTGCCCCAAATGTGTCACAATTCACCAGTTATATTACAATGCAGATACATTACAGGATTAGAATTTAATATCTTAATTGGATGTATGTTGACAAGATATTGAAAGAGAAGCTATGAAATTCCATAATTTTAAAATACCCCAATTTTTTTATTTTTTTATTATTTTTTAAATTTTAAATTTTGTAAAAGACTAATATTTAATTTATTTAATTACATATAACATTCAATTTTGACAAGAAAATTAACAAAATATTTTTATCTTTAGATATTTTTTATGGAGAAATGTTAAAAATTATTTAGAAAATTATTTTTTTGGAAGTTACTAAATGGAAACCCATGTTTTATATGTGGTATTTTTGAGGTAGATACATTGAATGAAGTTTTTTCCATCCAAAATGATGAAGCATTTATGGTATTATAATTTTTCATATTAAAAAATTTCTTACATATTTCCAGATTACTTATTAGATCACTTTTATGTAATATGCCTCCAGGATATCTAATGAAGAGGTATAGTTACATAATGTATACACTCATATTATATCACATGGTGGGTATCATTAATTCAAGGATGAAATGATTGCAGAAAAGTTTAATGCATTAAGAGATCAATATATAAGTTGTTCAAAAGTGGTCCAGTTTGGTCCTCCATCTCCCACCACTCAACATGAAATATTGAAGAGGGAAAATAATGGAAAATGAAAAGGTTCTAATAGATAAATCTAATTAAGTATCTGAAAAGTTATAATAAAACAACTTTTATTTTTAATGAATATTTTTTTAAAATTAACAACAATAATATACACTTTTAATTTATCATTTTAGGATGAGATTCAAGAGTAAGTGTTTTAAGGGAATTTTTTCCATGAGGGTAGGATAGACATCCTAGCTACTATGATAGAAAATAAAGAACACCCTATCTACATAAGAGGATATGACGAAGATGTTAGTGTTAGGATATTTTGGGGTCATTAATTTAAGAAATTAGAAGAACAAAAAATAGAATCCTTAATTACTGAGTTGAAAGACCGAAAATAGTCTATGAATGATAAAAATCAAACAACTCTATAGGCTATGTTAGAAAAATTGATGAGACAATCAAATCCTAAATACTTGTATCCTCTACCTCCTCATTCAAAATTGGTCATATACTGTGACATGTATTACGAAGATCCTTATTTACATAATTTAGTGTATAGATTTATACTTATTATTCAAGATTCATTATGAGTTTATTATGTTTTTTTATATTTTTGGAAGATTCTATCAATTGAAAATATTCAAAAAAATATAACATGGGTCTTGTTATAGATCCAAAATTTATTTCAACAACTGTGAAATATACGCAAATTTATACTAGGGTTGCATATATATCTTAAAGATTATCAAATTCATAGATTGAGTGTTGGTTTTTCCATTCCTTTATGGGTAAGAGGACAATGATAATTGTGAATTAATATTCATTATAATTTTATTAATTATGAACTTTTTATATTGTATTGATCATATTATGTATGCATTATTCTTCCCAAATGAATGCATATTATATTAGTGTTTCTCTTTAATTGGTGGTTCTTGTCAAAAAAAAAAGTTAGAAACATATTAATCAAGAAAGTTTTATTATTTTCTATAAGTTTTTTATTTTTAATTCTTATTTTTATGATTCATTTATATGTTCATAAATATATATATATATGAAAATTAAGGTCATGGAATTTTTTTAACAAATAATACTTATCGATAAAGAATCCAATTAAAATTTAATTCATGGAAGTAATGGTAATATATTTTATATTAGATAATATTTGTTTTTTGATATATATATATATATATATATACTTATATGTTGGTTTTTATTTTCAATTTATTTTTTTATAAAAAAAAATTCATTATCAAAAAATAAGGGTGGAATGTGGTTAATTTTTTTAAGATTCATGTATGATATAATCATAATGGGGTTAACAAATGACTTTTAAAAGGTTAGTTATTTTAATTATTTTATTATTTTTATAAAAATATTTTGTTTTCTAAACTTATAATGTTCATTATAATTGTATATATTCAATGATACCATTACGTATATGAATAATAACTTTACCCATCTTTGATGTTTGTTTGAAAATTATTTGTTATGTTTGATTTTGATTTCAATTATCAGGTATATCTATTTTAATTAATGTTACCAAATAATTATTTAGATAATCATTTTTTCATTAACATGGTATATTCTATAAAATTTTTAAGTGTGTTTATCTTCTTTATAAAGGGTTTGGGAATTATAAAAAGCCTATACACTACATAATTATTTAAATTTTTTAGGGATGCATCTTTTATTTAATGTAAAAAAATGAATGATTATACAATAATTTTTTATTAAAATTTTTATATTCTATTTAATTCTAAATGATTCGAATTTTGTTGGTATGTCTCTTTTAATTAATGTTAAAGAAAAAAGTATTTATACATATTTTTTTTTCGATTTTAGATGGTATATTATTTTTGATTTTATAGATTTCTTCTATGCCTTAATTTTTGTGTTAGACATAATATTTAAATCTTTTAGAAAATTGTTAAATCAGTAATTATTATTCTTTTTGATAAGTTTTTTATTCTTAAATATATTTGATACCTATTTTAATAATTGATATATTAAATATAGGTCATAATAAAGGTATAACAATTATAAATGAACAATACAAAATCCAAATAAATTTTACTTTGTAAAATTATTAGTTTATAAATTTTATATTTTATAATATATGTTTTGTCTTATATATATATATATATATTTTCTAGATAATGTTTCATAACTATAGTTTCATCTCTAAAAAGGAAAGACAGAATAGAGTAATTTTGTTTTAAGATTCATGATTGAGATAATCAAAACTATGATGGTTAATAAATTAGAGAAGTTTAGTTATAATAATTATTTTAGGTTCTATATCAAAATATTTTATTTTTTCATCATAATAAATTCATTTTTATTACATATTTTAATGAGTCCGGGTCATTTACAAATGAATAAATTACCAGTATTTTAATTTTGATTACAATATATTTTTTAAGCATGGTTAAAATTTAAATTATGGGGAATGTCTCTTTTGTTTAATGTTTAAAATATTAGTAACTGGAAAAAATCATAGCATTGTAATATAATGTTTGTTTTTAAAGGATTCTTGTTTTTAAACTATTTTTGATGTTTGGTTAAATTCTAAATTTTGACGTATGTATATTTCAATTTATGTTTAAAAATTAGTAATTATACAATAATATTATGCCCAATGTATATATATTATTTTTATAGGTTTTAGATGTTTCTTGTGTGTCTCTTTTAATTATAGATAAAGAACTGAGAATTTATAGAAATTGTGTTTTTATTTTAGATGTAATATTGTGTTTGATTTTGTGGGGTTCTTATTTTATTTAAGTTAGTTTATTAGGAAGAGTGTGTAAATATTTTATAAATTTGTTCAAAAAGTATGTTTTATTCTTTTTTGGGTGGTATTTATTTTTAATTATTATTGTTTATACATATTTAAATAATTGGTATATTAAAATATTAACCATGGAAATGGTTTAAAAATGTTCAAGTTTTTATATAGAAGAGAGATATATTCAACTACATGAAATTATTTGTAAATATATTTTATATTAGATAATATATATTTTAACTTATATATATGAGTGTTGGATTATATTTTGAAGTTAAATTTTTTTATCTGTCATCATCAAAAAGGATGGGAGCAATGCAGTAATTTTGTTTTCAGATTCTTGATTTAGAAAATCACAACTAAGTCGCCGACTAAATTTTATATGATTAATTATATTAATCTTTTCATATAAGATTCTTATTTTTTAATAATATAACATTTTTATTCTGTGAATTTATGGAATGGTTCTAATTTTCAGGATTATAAAAATAGGGTATTTATAAACCATGAGTATATTAGAGGTTTAATGTATTAATTTTTTATTTAATGTTGGTATCTGTAAAATTATATTTATGTTTTTCTTTCAAAAATTTAGGAATTTCATGATGTAATATATAAACATTTCTCATTTATTACATTCTCTTAATAAATTTATCAAATATGTAGTTTCTAGATCCAAATAGGTATGATTTTATAAGAAGATATGAAATATTATTCTCAATATATATTCATGATTGGTTATAGTTAAATTAATGTTATTGTATATATATAGTTTTTTCATTTAATTATTCTAAAACCTGAATGAATGCAATAATTTGGGTAAAAATCATGATGCTTTTTTTACTATTAAATGTTAATAATTTTCTATATGGGTGTTGAGTTATTGTTTAAATATTTATGTTTAATATTAAATCATCTAAATAAAAATTGTTCAAAAATCGATTCTTCTCTTATTTAGAGAATATCATTTTAATTTGAGTTTTTAAATAATGTCTATTTTGACAAATATGTTCTCTTAAATATATGTTGTAGCTTTTTTTTAGTTGTTTTACAGGTTGTCATATTTTATAAAATATAATATAATCTATTTTAAAAAATAATAATGTTTCCCTGTTAGTTTTTTATAAACCAATGTATAATCATAAATAATAATCTTTCAATGTCAGTTTTTATATAAAAATGGTCTTGAAAGACACATTCATATTTGGTCATTACATAAAACTGTTTTTTAATGTCATAATCAATTTTTTACAGAGAATTTCAATATTTGTTTTATATAATAACATATATTGAATGAGTTATTAAATGTTGTTTTTAAATAAATAATTATGTTTCATGTCTTCTTATATTTTTCCTTAATAAAAAACAAAGAATTAATTTTTTTACAAAAAATATATGTTAAAATTTCTATTATATCTTTTCTAAATAGTTTTAACAATAAAATCGATGTTGAAATGTATTTTCAACATCGATTTATAAAATATTAACATTGAAATACCCCATAACTTAACTCTATAGTTAATTATAGAAGTCAGTTTCAATTAAAATTATGTTAAAATTATTATTTATAACATTGTATACATATATTTCGGTTAAAACACGAGATCAAAAAGTAAAAAAATAGTGTGTAAATATATTTTTCCACTATTGAGGTGCACTAAGAGGGTTGGGTGAATCATTATACTCATTTTTTAAAAAATTTATATATTTTTAAATTTTACCCCTTTATAATTTGAGATCTACTAAACTATTATGATGAATGGATATTTTATATTCACAAACACTTTCAAAACATATGAAAAAATATTAAAAAAAATTAAGCAAAACACATTGTATTTTTATAAGTTTTACACCAAGGTAGTTGACTATGTCCTCTTAATATTCAGGCCATGTTTGAGACATAGATTTTCTACATAATTATTATTATCAATTAAGATGTGTTGGGTAGGTTATAAAACCATATCCCATGTGTTATCTATATTACACAGGGTCATTATTCATTATACTTTCTCTCACTTGTGTGATCGGTGTCATGAAAACCCTAATTTTTATTATACAAGATCCAACTAGTTCTTGAAATATCCTTTTCATAAAATTCTTGAAAAAAATATTCTATCAAATATTTATGTATATCTATCAATTGAATAATATTGTCCCATAATTTTTTTCTTTGATTTCCTAGAACTTAAACTACATGAATTTTATCTCAGTAATCTTTTTAATATTTTGAAAGTGTAACCTCTGTTTTATCTCACTATCCAATCGGAATATATAATTTATGATTATTCTAAAAAAATAAATTATATATAAATCCATACCATATATAAGGATTGGAAATATTTAAATTGAGTATTAATTTCATTTATTTAACTTTTAGAGATGTCACATTCTTTATGAACATCAACTCAAGGAATATAACCTCACAAATATAGTATAGTATTCTTGATTACTATTTACCATCTTTAATAACTAATGGTTCATCCTTTATTTTTATTCTAGAAACCTTTAATCTATGAATCCCACACTACATTAAGAAACTGATTGTTCACCCCACTGACTTATATGATTTTCTTCTCACTACTACACCACTACTTCTCGGTTACCTATGTCTAGTATTCCTAGAATTTCTTCATGTAACTAATGTACTAGGAACTCAAATAATTCATTTGAATATAAATTTTTTTCTAAAATTTTATTTTGGTAACATTAACTTATAAAAATAATATTATTCCTGAGAACACATTGGGAAGGTTTTTTCATATAGAAAAAATCATTACAATGTTTTTTTCCTTTTGATTTTACACATAGGGATGCGTTGAAAAAGTTTCCTTTTGAATTAATGATTTTTGAGATGAACTTCTCATAGTAATTATGTGTGATTGAAGAATAATAGTTAACATTTATAGTCTCCCTTAAATTATGTTCCAAAAATATGAAAGTGAGTATAAGGGGTATTTTTCGGAAAGTTTAATTGTGATTAAACCATTTTCAATCCAAAAAACCATAGTTGTTAATATTAAAAAATGGCACATATTAATGACACATTCACATAGCATGAATAGTACATAATATCCTTACTCTACATAAGAAAAAATAATCTGTATATATTTCATGTTCTCATATTGCATGAATAACATATTTCATGTGAAGATAATATGTTTTTTATTAATGTTAAAATTGTTTTCAATAAGTTTTTAAGATGAAAGTAGATGAGGGTTTTAATTGTGAAGACTGTAGATCTACTATTATGTTTAAAAAAATGTTAATTATTATTTAGGGTGACACATTGATCTCAATAATATATACCATGAAAAAATCATTAACCTTTAAAATTTTAATGTTTAAGGAAGTGGAGATTCATTCTGGGCATAATACTTTATGGGAACCTTTCACTATATGAGGAATGGTTACTTTTTTTAAAAGGTTTAAATATTAAAAAATTATCTTTCCAACAAGAAATTAATGGGATACATGTGAATCCACTCCAAAGGAGGGATCTAAGATTGACCATAGCTTGTATGACTATAGCATGGTAGTGACAGAGTGCATGGAATGCCCGAAGGAACATGGAGGCATAACGAATCCACTTTTAATGGGTGGCATGCCATAAGTATATGTTTTGGAAAGAGGTGATGCTATTGGGGAGTGCGAGTGTGCCCCATACTCACAGATATACCCTTTAAGTCATGTTTTTTATAAAATGGAGTGTTCGGATAATTATAGAATTGATGTGGGACTCACTGCCACAAGTCATCGTTCCTCTAAAAGAAAAGATACAAAAATAACAACAGCCTTCCGATGAGATCATATAGAGTTGTCTGATCTTTACCAAGCATAGTCTAATTCCTTCATATTAAAGATTCACAATGAATCAGGTATTTATCATCTCGTCGTGCTTCTGTTCGATCAATATATATCCCCTATACACCATTTTATCTTCCTATTTATTTGGATAGAATTGAATTCACATGAAACTTCTTTTAATTTTTAAATGAATTTCAAACAATAGAGATATAGAGTGGAGAAAAATGTTTTTATTAATATGGTGATTTCTCTTATCATGTTACCTGAGGTATAGAGTGAATAGAAAAATAGAGTCAGTTCAATGAGTGGATGTCTATGGTTTTCGGAAGAATTGAGTTAGTGGTAATATATCTATAAATGTAACTCCCATATGTTTTTATGAAAAATTTTCTTTGAGTGAATTTTATTCTTAAGTATCATTTGTTTAACACAATAATTACTCCAAAAAACTATGATACACCCTTATTATAAAATTATTGTTATATCCTAGTTGTTAGGTTTGCGGGAATAATTGTTACTAACTTATGAAAATGCACTACAAATTCATTGGCTATCAATTATTTATGAAAAATATAAATCAATTAGATATTTTTATATTTTGAGTATATTAAATTTGGTAATTAAATTACTGAGATATATATAGGTTATATACTTAATAAATTGTTTTTATATTTATCCCACTGATATTTTAGTCTTAGGTTAGGAATAAAACCCTATTTTATGTATAAAAACCAATTTTTTAGGTTAATTTTACACCTTTGAATGGAGAACCAATTTTAAATTAATATTTTAAACAAATAATAATATTAATATGATAAAATAATAATTATATCATTAATCAACATATAAAAATTTTCTTTAGATAAATTTCTGTTATTTTTCTGATTACTTTCATGTTTTGATTAAGCGTAAAAATACTGTAAATTTTAACTGAAAATAACATTTTTTATTGAAATAATATGTATAGTTAAATTATATTTTTGAATGTTTTAAAAGTAAAAACATAATATATTTATATCATTTAACATAATTTTGGTCATTAGAAATAATTTTTCGTTAAATTCAGATGTAAAAACATTTAAATATTTTGCAATATTTTGACTTTTAAACCCCGTTATCTCATTTCGACAACGGGTTTAATATTAAAGTAATTACTGGAATATATTTGTTTTGAAGTTTGAAAAATGGATTACTTATTTGGAATCAGTAGGTCCTAATTATTTAAATATATATTTATTTTATTTTTGGTAAATATGAACAGTACCTTTGGTAAAGTTTGTTAACACTGTAAAAGGAAAAATCAGTTAATTAACAGAAAAAATAAGTTTAAAGATTAACTATAAAATTTGTCTCGATATAACTAGATTATTATAATTTTCTCTAAAACATAATTGGGTCGAAATTGTATCATTTAAATCAGCCTGGATAAGATTAAGACTTTTAATTTATTTTATTGAACGAAAAGTGAAATATGCCTCTCTCAAGAATTAATAAATAAATTATTATTAATATATGGTTATAGAGATGATAAATTAGATTATAAATACTCAATTGAAAGGTAATATTTTTATATTTATCATGAAAATTTATTTTTAATTTTTATGAACATAATAATTACCTTAAATACTTATACTTGGATGATTAAAAAATTTATTAATTGATAAGAAATAAAAAAAATTTATTAATATATTAATAACAATACAAAGGCCCAGAAATATGACCCAACCTTATTGGTCGAGTATATATCGAGAATAATAATCTATGGGTAGACCTATTGACAATTTTAAGTCTTGTATAAGAGACTATAGTAAATATATTATTCTCTTTAAATGGAAGATGAATTTGTCACATTCATGTTTTAAATGAGTGTAGCATTTTTAATGTTGTGTTTCTTCCATAGATAAATTTGACTACAAGTATTATTATAAAATAAAATATATTTATATTTATGATATTGTTTTATTTTGAATTTTTATTCCACAAATAATTATATTAAATAATTACACAAAAATGACGTAGTAATTATTTTATTATTGAAGAGATCAAAAAATTGTACATACAAATATTTTAATAAATATAATCATCGATAATTATTTTTTCAAGTGAATTTTGAATATTACCTTAACTACTTATTGATATAAAAAATATCTTTATCGAGGTTCACTTATTATTTTTATATTTTTAGAAATCTAGAAAATAAATATTATCAAATTGGTGTTATTGATATTTTTTCAAAATAAGGTTTTATTAAACTATTTAAAAATCACAAAAAAAAAATTTAAAAATATATAATAACTATGATATGGTTTAAAATTTTAGAAATTTATAATTTTAGTCTAATTGACTTCAAATAAGTAAATATTTTACCCTTTCAATATTGAAATATTTTTCTCCCTAATAAAAAAATTAAATAGAATAACTAAGTGTTAATTAAAATGATATTGCATAAATTGACATAAAAAAGTCTAAAATTTATTTTTTGATGATATTGCAACCCTATATCATCACATATTATTAATTGTGACATTTTGGCAGTTTTTAATCTTGATTTTATTTTATTATTATTTTCTATGTTTCCAAAAGTGCCCACACCTCAATTTTAAAAGGGAACTTCCTCCCTCAACTCTTCGATTAATTTTGAGCCTTCATTTTCGACCATACCCTATCCATTTCCTTTATAAAATTCCTTATAAACATTCTATAGGTCCTTTTATTCTTCAAATACCAACTCTAGTGCTCAATAAGGAGATTTAGAGAAGGCACGTCGAAAAAAGGTAATATCATTTACGGACTCTTTCAAAAACAATTATTCTTATAATTCCACCTCATGAGTTGTTTCAATATAAATTAATAACTCTAGTATAAATTATATACTGTGAGGTAATTATGATTATGAAACAACCATAGTCCACCATCTACCAATCTTATGAAAAATTAAATCACCATGCGTGCGTACGTACAAATTATTGTCTCCACACCGTGGTGTAATCGGTGATTCACCAAAACCTAACATGAATGGGTATAATGATTGAATTAATAAATATATATATGATTAATATATAATTATATTGATATTGAGAATCTATATACCTTTCATTTAAATACCATCCAACAATTATGGGAACGATATTCTCACTCATGTGTACGTATGGCATACAGTCTCCACGGTGCAATGTGATTCGTTATACATAATCATCATTAAATAATAAATATATAAATGAATTTAATGAATAAATATGATCTATATTATAATAATATCATTCTTTATGTGATATAACTATGTTCTAAAAAGAGGAATAATAACATATCTGAAAAAACATGTGTAAGAACATAATGTAGTTAATACCCGAATAACGAGTAAAAATTAAATGTTACTAACAAAGAGATGACTATATGAATATAAATGTTGTCATAAAAAATATTATGATTCTATAATAAATATTAAAACTTATTTAAGTCATTATATAAGAGTTTAGGATATATTTTAATCATATCTCACGCAAGGTAAGGGATAACTTTGCAAATCTTAATTTTATCTGAGATTGTCTATTCGTAAGTATTTACTAGTTTATATTTAACATCCATATCAATATTTCCTAAATATTTATTTCAAAATATTATTTATATCCTTTTATAATTTTTTAAAGTAAATTTTACCCATTGGTGTAATTTTAATAAATGCTATGAATGAAATATTTTTTTTTCATTTTTGGTACGAGGTAATTTTGACTTTTCTGGGAAAAGTATGAGAATAATGTTTTTTAACATGAATGGAATGAACATATATTTACTCTTTAATAGTAACTTATTTTCTTGAATCTTCAACTTCACGATTAATATTTTATATTAACCAAAAGTGATATCTTCTAAAATTGTGTGGCATTTTGAGATTGGAAAACATTTTTAATGAAGAGAGGTTATTTTTCTCAGGGATTAAGCTCAACTATTTTATCAAAATTAGTTTCCATCTTAGATTTCCCTCTATAAATAGGTTTATATTTCAATTCATGTTATTAATATTATTTCAATGTGTTTATGAAGTAATGTTATTTGGGAAGTCCATTTGTTTTATATGAATTATGACGTAATGATGTTTAAGAAACCAATTTTACTTCATGGGTTGTGATATGGTGAATGTTTTTATGTTTCTATAGAACATGTAAAAATGGTTTAAATATAAGATGGGTGGAGACTATATCTCTCTCCAATTCATTGGGTAATGATTTATATCTCATTAGATAGACATGACTGGAATGAAATGTAAATCTGGTTTAGTAATACAATACTAGAACGAGGAGTGAACTCTGTTCAGTAATGGCATTTTTCCACTATGATGGTCCTAAAAATGATCCTTGACTAATATGAAATGCATTTCTACGCTTATGTGTGTATTCAACGGAATTATATGGCGTATCCTATGAATATATGGATTGAATTTAACATTTATGATTTATCCCACGAAATGAGAATATGATCTTTTATATGTAGGATAATATTTTTCAAATGTTATGTTCTTATGATTATGATATGATTGATATTTCCCTTGTATACACATACAGAGCATTTGATCTCACCCTTTCATATTTTTATTTTCCTTAGGTTGTGAATAAAGGTATTAACTAATATATGTCAAAAAAATAGTCTAAGAATGATGAAATTAGTTGGATATGATATATATTTTTTATCAACCAGTTTTTTATGCTTCCCAATTTCTAAAGACACAAAACCTAAGTGGTCATGAAATTGTTTTTCTATGTTATGTAATAGATATTGTTCAATGTTGATGAAAAATAAATATTTAATGTATGGGCCATTATAGTTGGTATCAGAGAAAAGGTATAGTTAACCTTCAAAATTAGGAAGAGATAACCTTAGTAAAAAACATATGTCTATCTCTAAGTATAAGTTACAATCCTATCCTAGTGTTTCAAAGATGTTCGGGAATAACCTAGAATAAAACCTAAATATTTATAAATTTAATTTTTATTCTTCAATTTTGTGGTTTTTCCATTATGATTAGTGTTTCTTACACTATGATTCTTTATTTTTGTTAATGGATGGAACCCGAAGGAACTATGTTAATGTCAAATTTGAAGGATAATGCAATGATTGTCCTCTTGAGAAACAAATATTTATAGGATCTGGAATGAAAAATCTTGTTTCCATGCTCATATAAAATTCTCAATTTATGAATCATGTCAGACTTACAAACACAATAATTAGGGAGAGTCATTCTCTTTAATCCTTCATGAGTCAATGTCCACCTTCATTCCATGGGTCTTCTAATCCTTTAGTGGCTGAATAATGGATCAGTACTGCTGAAAAGATATTTTTAGTTCTATAATGTTCTGATACATGTTAAAGTCATCTTTGCATTATATAGTTTCGAAGATGATGTTGATCAATGGTAGAATCTAATCAAGAATACATGGAAAAGATGTGAAATTGATTCCATGGAATGGGATGAGTTCAAGAAAATATTTTTCAATTTGTAATTTCCACGTATTCACTGAACAAAGATGGAAAAGGATTTCCTCAAACATAACAAAAAGGATGATGAATCTGTTGTTTACTATGAAGAAACTTTTACAACACTTGAAAGGTAAACTTCTGTAATTATTATCCATCATGGGAGTAAAATTGATCGATTCATTAGAGGCTTAAAACCATGTCGATGAAGGAAATTAGTCATAATATACTTCAATAGCTATGAGGAAATTTTTTGATGTGTTCTCAAGGTTTAAATGGATATTGGAGTTACCCATTAGTCATATGGTTTTGATAAGAAAATTAAAATTGAATTTAATGGAAAATATAAAGACCACACAAAAAAGAAGATGTGTTTTCCCTTATGCACAATGTTTGGAAATAAACATGGAGGGAATTATCTTAAATTTAATATTAAATGTTTTATGTATGGAAAAGAAGTTCATCGGGAAATTGAATACCGAATTGATTGAAAAAATATGTCTAATGATGTGAATAAAAAAATGTTACACAAAATGAACCACCTACAATTTAATGCTACAGGTGTAAGGAAATGGGTAATTATGCAAATAAATTCCCTAATATAAGGACAATTGATGATGATTGACTTAAAATAACTCTTAAGTATAGACACCAAGGAATGTTAAAATAAATCACTATCAGTGACATAGAGTACGATAATAAAGTGGGTAAATGTATAATTAGCATCCACACTAAAGTAGAAAATGTTTTATTTCATTATGTATCCACCCAATCTTTTATTTCTGATGAATATTCTATGGGTATCTCTATATTACCTCAACAATTAGATGTTGAGTTTTCTATGACAACTCCTAATGGTAAAACAGTCACATCAAATGTTTATAATTCTTCTTCGGTTTTAGTTTGTGGGGAAGTGACTCCTTCAAATCGTGTGATCCTTCCTATAGTGGAATTTGATATGATTGTTGGCATGTATTGCTTTTCATTATATGGATATCATATAAATTTCTAAGTAAGGGATGTCATGTTTCATATTTCATATCAATCTATTATTATCTATCTATGTAAGGATGAATATGACCTTCCGTTAGAAATTTCATCCATCTAATGGGTCATAATTCCAATAAATTAATGTTATTTATCTCAAGTGGTTGGGGAGAAACTCGTAATTAATAATACACCCATTGTATGGTGGTTTTATGATGTATTTGTGGAGGAATTTTCAGGTCTTCCGCCAAATCATAAAGTTTAGTTATCAATAGAACACATATAAGAAGCTATGTATATTTTAAAGGAATCTTATAGAATTTTCCCAATTGAGTTTCATGAATTGAAGAAGAAACTCTAATAGAATCATGATAAGGGATTCATATTCGCTAGTGCATCACCTCTAAGAGAACGTATTCGATTTGTTAAGAAGAAATATGGATCAATGAGACTCTACATTGATTATCAAGACATTAACAATATCATTATAAAGATAAAATATCCTCTTCCCTGCATTGATGAATTATTTGACCAACTATACAGATCCCAATACATTTCCAAGATTGATCTTCATTCAGTATATCATTAATTGAGGGTGAAAATGAGGATATACCAAAGATGGAATTTTGTACAAGGTTTGGACACTATGAATTAATAGTTATGTCTTTTTCTCTTATTAAATCCCCCGCTATCTTCATAGATCTAATAAATAGAGTTATTAGATACTATCTTGATAAATATTTGGTAGTCATTAAAGATTATATGTTTGTATATTATAAGAGAAAGTAATAACATTATTTCATATTAATAATTATAATAAGGACCCATAGAAAAGTGAATGTTTTTGTAAAATTTAAGAATTGTAAATTTTAGCTTCAAAAATATTTATTTTTGGGTCACATAATCTCACAAGAAGGGATATCTATGGATCCATCCACAATAAAAGATTTTGGAAGTTGGATGAGACAAAAAATTATAGCTGAGATCTAAATTCTTCTTAGTTGTTCGAGATATTATCGACGTTTTTTGAAATATTTTTTACGATTATATAATCCACTCACCAAGTTAATTCGGAAAATAATTTATGTTCATTTTGACTGAGGAATGTGAAGAGAATTTCAATGATCTAAAAAGAAGGTTAGCCAGTGAACATTTCCTCAAACTACCTTATAGTGGTGGATGGTTTTTGAAATTCAGTGATGCATACAAAAATGGTTTGTGATGTGTTCTCATGAAAAATGATATGGTGATCTCTTATGCCTCATGAAAATAGAAAATTCATGAGAAAATTACCCAACTGATGATTTGGATTTAGTTGCGATATTCATTTCATTAATGATATGGTGGTATTATCTTTAGGGTCAAAGGTTTTATATTTATACAGGTCATAATAATTTAATGTATATTTTCAAACAAAAGTATGTAAATATATGAAAATAATATGGTTCGAGTTTATTACTGATTATTAATGATATATAAATTACCACCCTGGGAAAGTGAACAAAGTGGGAGATTCTTTTAGCTAACAAGACAGTGTTACCCTACCATGATGAGGATCACAATAGATCAAATAATTATGGATTTTCAAATTATGGATCTTGAAATTTTTAAGGAAGGTGGGTGGTCTTATCTTTGTAAAAGGAATGCTCAACCATATATACAAGAAGAAGATTATGGTTGTGGAGATGATGGATTTAGATCTACAAAGGAATGTGAGAAATGTTCCTAAATTCAACCTTGATTGTGAAGAAATAATAATGTTTAAGAACATGGTTTTTATTCCTCCCATACAAGAATTAAAGAAGGATCTATTGAAAGAGGCTCATTATTATTCATTCTCAATTCATCCTAGAAGCACAATGTTGTACATGGACCTAAAAGAGTATTTCTGGTGGGATGGAATGAAAAGATATGTCATCGATTATGTCTCTCGTTTCATGGTTTATCAAAAAGTTATGGCTAAGGGAGAGAATTATAAGGTGATGTTACAAACATTACCCATACCAGAATGGATATGAGAAAACATCACTAGGGACATTATTGTCGGAATTCCCAAAACATTTAAAGGCCATAATTCTATATGGGTCATAGTTGATTGCCTTACAAAGTTGGAACACTTCATTGTTATTAGAGAATATTTCACACTTGATCATCTTTCCAGGATATATGTATAGGAAGTGGTAATAATGCTTGGAGTACCACATTACATTATATATTATCAAGATCTGAGGTTTACCTTGAAGTTATGGTGAATTCTTCAGCATGATATGGATTTAGAATTGTGTTTTAGTACTGCTTATCATCCTTAGATAGATGGTCAGTATAAGTGGACAATTCAAAATCTATAAGAAATGTTTTTAGCATAATCTTTGATTTCAAAGGTGATTGGGATCAACACCTACCTTTGGCGGAATTTTCATACAACAATAGCGTTCACATATGTATTCAGATGGCTCCATATGAATCCCTATATGGAAATAAGTTAATAACTCCAACTCATTGAGATGAAGTTGAGGAAAGAAATATATTAGGACCTGAACTTATTGATGAAAGAGTAAAAAAAGTTCAGATCTATTCAACAACACATAAGAGAAACTAAGAGTCAAAAAAAAGTTATGCTAACAGTGGAAGAAAAGAAATAGAATTTTAAGTGGGTGATAAGGTGTTTCTATGAATATATCCTTGGAAGAGAGTAATGAGATTTTGAAAGAAGGGAAATATGAACCCTAGGTATATCGTTCTATTTAAAATTCTAGATCGTGTAGGAATGTTTGCTTACCGATTAGAACTTCCACTAAATCTCATCCAAGTTTATGATGTGTTCTTTGTATCTCTCCTAAGAAAGTACATACCCAATCTTTGACATGTACTAAGCTTAGAAGTCGTACCACTGGAGCATGACCATTTTTATGAAAAACAACCGATAGAGATTCTATATCATAGTGAAATATTTATATGAAATAAGGCCACTTTCTTGGTTAAAGTTTTCTAGAAGAAAACCCAATTTGATGAAGATGAAAGGGATCGTGATGATATAATGAGAGAGAGGTATCCTCATATATTTTTTCTATGTGATGACTTTTAAGGGCATAATTCAGTTTAAATGGGTAAAATGTATCACCCAGATGTTTTTATGAAATATCTTCATTAAATAATTTCCATTCTTCAACATCTTACCTTACATGAAATAATGAGCTTCAATGAACATAAATACGCCCTTATTAAGAAATAACTATTATTTATTATCCATTTCGATAGCGGAATTTTTTATAACTATCTTACGAAAATGCATTGTGAATTCATTGGCTTTTAATTATATATATAAAAATAAAAATCAATTAGATATTTGTAGTTTTGGGTAAATTACTTTTTTGTAATGAAATTAATGAGATATATATGTGTTATATACTTAATAAAATATTTTTTATATTCATCCAATGAATATTTTATTCATAAGGTATGAATAAAACCATATTTGACGTATAAAACCCAATTGTTAAGGTTAATTATAGACATTTGAATAGAGAACAGCATTTAAATTAAGATTTTGACACATTAAAAAAATTTATAGGACAACATAAACATGTTATTTTTATGTGGGATGTAAATATTTTCATTGGATGAATCTCTGATATTTTTCTGATAAGATTCATTTTTGATGAACTGTATAAATACGCTAAATTTTAGTTGAAAATAATATTTTTCATTGAAATAATTTATATGGTTAAATTATATTATTTAATGGTTTAAAAGTAAAAATAGATTATATTTTTACTATTTAATATAATTTATACAATTTGAATAAATTTTACATTAAATTTAGATGTAAAGACATTTCAATATTTTACAATATTATAACTTTTAAAAGAAATTTTATCATTTCAACAACATGATTAATTTTAAATTAATTACTACAAAGTCTATATTTAGAGTTCTGAAAAATCGATTCCATATTTTTAATCAGTAGGCCCAAATTATGTTAAAAGATTTATCTTATTTTTTGGAAAAATGGATTGTAACTTCGTTAAATTTTATTAACATAGTAAAAGGGTAAATAGTGTAATTAAGGGTAAAGAAACAATATAAAATTACCCTAACACTTGTCTTAATAAAATTGGATGATTTTAATTATCCCTAAAGCATACTTGGGTTGAAATTGTATCCATTGGAACCCACATAGATAATATTGTGACATTTAATTTAAATTATTTAAACAAAAGTTAAATATGTATCATTATAATTTTAATTATTAAATTATTTTTAATATATTTTTATATAGAAGATAAATTTTGTTATAAATACTCATTTGAAAGATAAATATTATTATTTATTAAGTAAATTTATTTTTAATTATTTGTAAATAAATAATTACCTTAATGACTTATACTTGGATGATTAAAAAATTTATTCATTGATGTAAAATTTATGAAACAATTTTTATTAAAATATTTATAACAACAAAATGGGACAAAAAATTGACCAAACATTATTGTTCGATTATATCTCGACCATAATCATCCAATGATTTAATTATTGACCATTCTAAGTTTTATAGACGATATTATGATGCATATATTATTTATTTAAATTGAAGATAAATTTGTAACATTCAGGTTTTAAAAGTGTTTATAAATTCGACAAGAAGTATTATTATGAAATATAATGGACTTTTATTCATCATAGTATTTTATTTTAATTTTTTATTTAAAAATAACTATATTAGATAATTAAATAAAATTGATGTATTAATTATTTTTTTAATTAAGAGATCAAATTGAATTTATTAAAATTATTTTAATAAATATAATTTTGAATAATTATTATGTAAAATGAATTTTCTAGATTACCTTGACCCCATAAGGATATTATAAAATAAATTTATTGAGCTTCACTTCTTATTTTTATATTTTAAAAAAATATATGAAATAAATATTTTCAAAATTTACACTATTGATATTTTTTTCAAAATAAGGTTTTATTAAATAATTTAAAGATAATAAAACACTTTTAAATATATATATAAAATATAATATTGTCTATAAAGTTCTAAATAATCCACTCATAGTTTAATTGAATTCATATATGTAAATATTTCACCCTTTTATTATTGAAATATGTTTTAATGAGTTAAAAATTAAATAGAATAAATAAGTGTTAATTAAAATGATAATTATTAAATATACATAAAAAATTGTCTATAATTAATTGGTTAATGAATTAAAAAACTATATCATCTCATATTATCAATTGGTATATTTTGAAGGTTTTTATGTGGGGTTTGATTTTATTAATATTTTTTATTTCCCCAAAAGTGCCCCTCACCTCAATTATAAAAGGTAACTTCCTCCTTCAAATCTTCACTTCATTTTGAGCCTTCAAGATCAAAAAAAACCCTTCCCATTTCCCATATAAAGTTACCTAGAAACATTCTATATGTCTTGGTCCTCTTTGAAGATAATCTCTAGTTCTCTAGGAAGAGATTTAGGGGAGGCACATCAAAAAAATGGAAATATCAATTACTGATTCATTCAAACTTATTTCTTCTTCTACATCCATCACATGATTTGTTTCATGAAAAATTAATAACTATAATAGTAATTATATATTGATAGGTTATTATGAATATGAAAAAACCATATTCCACTTTCTACACATCCTATAAAAATGAAATCACCAGGCATGCGTACGTACTGCTTACTGTCTCCACACTATGGTGTAATCCATCTTTCACCACTAAATTACATGGATGGGTAAAATGATGGAATTAATAAATATATACATGATTAATATAAAATGATATTTATTTTAAGATGTTATAAACAATACACTTCAATACCATTCAACAATTATGGGAATGATATCATCGCTCATGTGTACGTACGACTTACTATCTCCATGGTGTTATGTGATACATTATACATAATATTAATTAAATAATGATTATATATATGAATTAAATGAATAAATATGATCAATATTATAATAATACCATTATTAAATAATATAACTATATCCTAAAAATAGTAATATGAACTTATCTGACAAAACATTCCTAAGAAGATAAAGCAGTTAATACCCGAATAACGAGGGACAATGAAATGTTACTAATAAGTAGATTAAAATATATTCAAAAAACTTATAATAAAAATGATTATGATTCTAGAATAAATCAGTAAAAATATTTAAATCATTTTACTAGAGTTTCAAATACATATGAAGCATATCAGACCTATGTTAAGGGATAGCATTGCAAATCTCATTTTTATCTAAGATTGTTTATTCGTAAGTATTTACTGTGGTATATTTTTCATCCACAACCATTTTCCATAAATATGTTTGTAAAATAATTTTTTATAAACTTATATAAATTTTTAACGTCATTTTTACTCATTGGTGAATTTTTACTAAACGGTGTGAATGGAATCATTAGTCGTTTTCAGTATATGGTACTTTTTGACTTTTCCGGCAACAGTATGAGAAGAATTTTTTTTTAAGTTGTTTGGAATGAACGTATATTTACACTTTTATAATTCCATATTTACTAGAAGCTTACCCTATAATCATAGAAGTTTATTTCTACATACAATAATTTCTTTTAAAATTGTGTGTCATTTTGAGGAAGGAAAATATTTTTTAAGAATAAAAGATATTTTCCTCAGGAATTAAGTTCAAGTGTTTTATAAAAATTATTTTACATAAAAGATGACATTATTTAAATATGGTTATATTTCCATCCCTATTATATTTATTTTTTGAATGTGTTTATGATTTAATTTTATTTATTAATTCCTTTTCTTTTATATGAATTATGATAGAATGATATTTAAGAACCCCATTTAACTTCATGGGTTATGTTGTGGTGAATGTTTTTTTGTTTCTTTGTAACACATAAGAATGGTTTAATTATCAGATTAGTGGGAACTATATCTCCCTCAAATTCATTGGGTAACTATTTATATCTCCAGAGATATACATGAATGTAATGGAATGTAAATCTAGTTTAGTAATATAGGACAAGAACTAGGAGTGACCTCATTTCAGAAAGAGAAATTGTTTACTATGATGGTCTTCGGAATGAGCCTTGAATAATAGGAGGTGAATTTCTATGCTTATGTGATTATCTATGAAATTTCAGGTCTTATGTTATGACTATTGGGATTACATTGCATTTTTATGATTTATCCCATGACAATATATGGTGATCTTTTATATGCAGGATATAGTTTTCAAATTTCATGTTCTAATGATTATTATATGATTATTATTTCCCTTATTTACCCTTATAGAGAATTTGATCTCACCCATTCATATGTTTCTTTTCACCAGATCATTAAAAATGGTATTAGGTTAGATATGTAAAAAAGGTGTCTAGTTATGAATAAATAAGTAGGAGATAATGTAGATGTTTTATGAACCAGTTGTTTTGGTTTCCCAGTTTCTCAAGACACTAAAACTATACAGTCTGGGTGTGGTTTTCTTATGTTATGTAATTAATATTCTTAAATTTTGAACTGAAATATATATGTAATGTAAGGGTCGTTATAATAAATACCTCAGAAGAAGATCATTTTCCATTGATGATCTGCAAAAAAATCTGGGAGCATCGAGAGAACTAAATATAGAAACAAAACATTCTGTATTCATGAAGTGAGTTTCATTATCTCATGATGTGCCTATTTCACTACCATGACAACATGATGTGGTTTTTTTTCCATAAATAGGTTTCTATAGTAATAATGTGTTTCTTTGATCAAGAAATATAACTTGTGTATACAGTTAAATGAAGAAGACAGAGGTGTGGCATATTCTATTGTAAAAAATATCATGACAATAACACATGAAATGATATATATGCATTATGGGAGTTTCAGAGGTTTATATAGAGGTTATGTGAAACCATAAATATTTTGTAGTTCTTATAGTGGAGTGGGTTGTGCATGACATTGTGGTATCACATGATTAATTTGTGTGACGAACACTGAAGGTTCTTATGCTATGTTTTTCATGAATGGAGGGATAATTGAATGTGTTAGACACAGTCACATGATATACTTGTAGGAATGGATTTTCAATGGTATTAAATTGTATATTTTATATTTATGTATAAAACTAACATGGACGTAGAGAATTAAATGATTCTGTACAATTTTACTCCATTATCAAAGGCATCCATTCTCCTGAAGTAAAGCATGAATATAATCTATGATGATCTTCCATGTGTACCAACACACAATGTTCTATGAATTATATGTACAAGAATTGTTTACACACACATAATGAGAGATTAATCCATGAATTTTTTCCATTCGTGAGGGTTTCATAGATGTACATACAATATAAATTTCTTAATTAGTGTGCAATGAGTTCAGATTGAAGTTAGTAAAAAAATTCCATTATTGTTTAATAATGAATTCTAATCTATGTTTTCAATATTCAATGACAATGGTTATTCAACATAATAATTAATTATTTCAAAATAAGTGTTTTATAGAGGATATTGATTATATACTATGATAAAAAATTGTTTGAGAATGAACATCAACAGTAAAAATATACATAAAATTTAACATGAGCTAGTGTGATCCAACATGCTCGTGGATGAAGATCAATAGATCATCCTATCAGTTGATCATATCTTTTAAATAATAATAAGGATATTTTGATTGTTTCTCTAAAATGTTGTTGAAGAGTCTCAAGAGACTAGGGGTCTAACTTATCAAATGGTTGGATTGTCTAACCAACCAAGGATGAAGAGTTGGATCACAGATAGTATAAATAAGATCAACTGGAGGATCGATTACTATGAAATATAACCAATTGTATATAAAACATTGTAATTGATATAAATATTATAGTGGACAACCCATTTTGTGGTGTCTAACTAACATGTAATGAATTATGTCTTAGTACCTAGCATTGTAAAAATATTCTGTGTAGTGCCTCGTTTATTTTCTTCTTTGCATACAGTATCCAATCAACTTAATAAGTCATAGTGGTTTTAATTAAAAGTTTAAAAATAATTCATCAAAAATTCATACCTGATTCACCCTCTGTGATTGTATTATCCATTATAGTCTTCAAAAAGAATCAGGTACTTCATGTTTGAATCTCATTTTTGTATCTCATACTTCTTCCATTATATATCATGAGCTATACAGAATTTCATTTATACTTATTGTTCACAAAATGACCAATTCATAAGGACTTCTATTTAAAATAATAATCATATACTGAAAGATCATTACATGCCACATTTTTCATGTACGATATTCTTATTTCTTACTTTATTATCAAAAACCTACTTTACAGTGTAGCATGTTCGCATATCCAGTTCATAAAGGATGTATTTAACATTAATACATTTTATTTTTGTCATTATTTAAATATTACATTATTACTACATATTTTGTTTTTTATTATTTAAAAAATCATAACAAAACCACAAGAATTATTTATTCTTTTATAACCCATGAAAATCCATAGAGTGAGATAGCACAAACCCCAGTAAATGAGAAAGGCAATTTCAATGACATTGTTTCCCTCTTACATGACTTCATTTAATAAATGGATTAATATATTGTATGAGGAGATCCCCTCAATGAATTTCAACATGGATAGTGGTTTCTTAAGTACTTATTATTTCCTTAATTTAATTATTGAACTCACACGGAGACACCTTGCTCTATGGCCACTACTAAATTACAGAACCCCGTAATATTGATCTACCCCAGTGTCACCCCACATAATCCCTTCATGAATAATCATCCTTTAAATTTTCTATTCACCTTCATAACTAATCTCAATTATTTCCACCTTCAAAATATAATATTTTATCTGATTAATGATTTCTCATGTGGCTATAGCCATGAGAGTTGAAAAAGATTAACAATCTCTCCATTACTTCTCTTTATCAAAAATAAGTTCAAAAATTTTTCCTTTACTTTGGGAACTATGAATACTGACACATATATTAAAAAATACATCATATTATTTTAAAAAAATATAAAAAAAATTTCTAAATCATTCAATTCAATTTCAGTGAAATTTACAACATTTGACCACTCAATTTAGAGTATTTAAATGAAAATTCACTGACACATTAATTCATTCGTTAGTTCTTAAATATAAACTCCTTGAAAATTTAATCCAAGATAATTTAAACAATAGATTAAATAAAATATCATGCTCACATTCAATGGTATAGATTCTAAATAATTCTATCGATCTTTATATTTCATTATTAATCTATTATTATGTATCTCCATTAACTAGCTACTCAACATCACTTGTACCATATTGTAGATAGTGTTATTATCAGAATCACCATGATTTATATTTCACATTAATACTAGTTCAAAAATCATTATATTTAAAGGTTTATTTCATGAAATAAATATCTTTTATGTTATAAACATTATTTTCAGCAAATATATGAATATCAAGTATCATTTAATGGAATTAACTCTAATAATCAGTCCCCCTTTTCCCTACTCCTCCTTATTGACAAATAAGTATTTGAAACTATCCTTATATTGAGTGCACCCACATTACCAAATCATCATCATATATTGAATTTAAATCACATAAATATATCGAAAAAATAAAACCTCAAATTCTTTATTCCATTTATGTTTTTGAAGTTTCAGTAGTCATATTATACATTTTAATATATTCAAATTTGTTTGTAGAATCTGTTACTATGAGTTTCTTAGAAATTTTTTAACATAATTTTCAACTATTTATGAAACATAAAAATGGGTAATATTATATAAATTAATATTTGATAGTTTGGAAACTATAATTACTATAAACCTTTATTAGGGTATCTTCCTCACAACAGAACATTAATAATGCATATTTAGTTCTTCTCATGTATATTATCAAATTCCTTATGGATACCCATTGAATTTAACTTGGATTTAGTTCATATAAACTAATTATAAATAATTAATTAGTTATAGTTGGTTTATTATAAAATAGAACCTACATTATTGATCCATTTTTCAATGAATAATGTATTTTAAATGTTTATTTCTTATAAAAACCAATAAAAATATTGTTATTAATATTAAAAAATATGTTTCACTATGAAAAAATTATAAAGAACCTTCTTTAGAGTTTTTCATGATAAACCTTTTTAACACTTAACCAATATATGTTATTTTATCATGACCTTGAATTAATTTAGTTAAATTATTATATATATTAATAGATAGCATGTTCATTAGTTAACATTGATTTTTTTATTGATAATATATACTCCCAACCATTTTTTTAATATTCGTAACATTGAGAATACATTTTCAATGACATGTATGCAAAAAATATTCAATGTTAAAAATAAATCTATTCTCTCTCATACCCATATATATACACAGGGTTTATATTAATTTTTAATTAAGTAAAAATAATTTAGTAGCTTCATTAAAATGAATATTCTGACATAGAGAATCTTGTTTGAACCAAAAAATGGATCATTATAACTTATAAAAATTATCATCCTTTCTTGGATATTCCAAATCATTAAATTGTTTAATATATACAATCATTTTTAAATTCGAATAAAGGAATTCATATTTAACATCGATTTGATATATTATATAATCATAAATTGTTTTTCATTGATAATAGAATCTAAATGTATTTGATTATTGCCACTAGAGAAAGGGTTTCTTTAAATAAAATAACATAAATTTGTTTAAAAACATTATCTACAAGGAATGTTTTTTAAATATTCAGTCTATTATCCATGATAGTATTCTTATAAAATACCTAATTACAACAAATATATTTCATCACATTAGTTAGATTTACAATGTTACATTCATAGATATCCTTCATGGATTAGATTTTATATTAAATTAATATTATTCATTTTTAGAGTCAAAACATAATATAGACTATTAGTGTGGTATTAAATCATATAATATGATCATTCATTAAATTTTATGAAAAAAACCTATATCTTTATATTATTTAATAAATCTACCATACCTTCATTGTTCATATTTATACTTATTCAATTAATTTTATATATCCCTTTTTATTTCTAAACAGTTTATCATTAGAATAAAATCATATTTCTTGTTTTGATCATTAATAACTTCAAATTTTTTATTATTAATTCTTTTAGAAATATATTCCATTTATATAAAAATATCATTTCTAGAAAAAACACATCATTCACTGATGTATTACATAAATATTAACTAACTATCGATGTGGGATAATCAAAAACTAAAACATTATCTAATTTTGGCTATAACGTACTTATGGTAATACATTTTATATATGCCTCACAAACCAAATCATTATAATATAAAATAAAATAAAAGATTCTTCCTATTAAACATCTCATAAGAAATATTTAAAATTTCTTTTTACAGAACAATATTTAGTGTAAACAATGTAGTCTCTAAATAATAACCATAAAATAAATAAAATGTTTTGAATGAGTATTCATGGATGAAATATTTTATAGCTCAGTCATATTTCTCCCTTCAAATACACCCTACAAATATGATGCATTGGGTGTAGTGAGTTGTGATATTATACCATAGTATTATATATATTCAAAAAATTATTAGCTAAATTATTATTTAACCTAATATGTTAAAAGGGTTTTTATACATTTACCATGATGATTTTACACGTAATTTTTTAACACATTGGAAATTTCAAAGGATTCAAATTTTTATTTCCTTAGATAAATATATCCATAATTATTGAATTCATCAAAAAAATGTAATGAAGTGATACAATTTATCATGATATATTTTATTTATTGGACCACATACATCATTATTTATAAGTTTTCATAGATTATTAACTCCTTTATTTTTACATTTAAATATAATTTTCCCACTTTTCATTGTAAACAGTATTCATATAATTAAAATGTTTCGTAATCCTTTGAATCTTGTAATTAATTACATGGGTTTATTGGTTGGTATTCTTGTCTTTATGTATTATCTTACAAAAACAAAGATAAGTAGACTTAAAATCATTAATTTTGACTTTCATATTATTTATACAATTGATATGATTATCAAAATCCAATAAATATAAATTGTATTGATTATCATCATTTAAGGGAGTTATTTATTTTAATTTTTAATATTTGATTTATTAAATTATATATTTTTTATTTCATATATAACTAAATTTTTTGGTTTATTGAGTTAGATGAGAATGAATAAGGGATAAGGGTCTTAGGTGCAACATGAGCACTAGAGTTTTGGTGGCTAATAACTGGATGTATAATATCCATTTTGAATCCTCCAGAAGTCTAATAGTAACCCAGAAAATTATTTGTTTGTTCATGTTAATTTTTTAAATGGGTATTATAATGATAATTTATATTTTTAATTCTAAAACAATCATACTCTTGATGTGATATTTTGAAAAATAAAATATAACACATTCCTCCTTTCGAGAGACCCTCCCAAATTTCACTTAAATATCCTTTAACCTAAGCCCCATTATTTATTTAAATTGACCAAATAAGGTTTGTGAGAACTTGGATTCATTATGTATTAAGAAATAGGATATTTACTATCATGTTTTATACTAGTTTTATAATAGGTCAAGAAATCTAAAGACACCATCATTTCCTAGGTTTTAGAGTCAAGGGCCTCCTTTAATCATTATTTCTTAATGTTGAAAAATGAGGTTGTTATCGATTTATTGAGGAATGGATGTTATTTCATTAACCAGGTATTTAATATCTACATATGGTTAGGGGATAGACTATTATTAAGTATAACTTAGAATATATTAGTATTTCATGTGAAGGAATATCCTCTCATTCCTTGTATAAGTTTTTGTTTCTTCATAGGCTATAGTGTTTGGCCTATCATTTTCTCCCATACTATCAAAATTTATATATTATCAATGACATGTATAAGAGTAATGAATAGATGAAAATTATTATTTTAAAAAAATTATTATAATAAAATCTATTTTCATAAACTCAATCCTTAAATTGTTCATTCATTCACCATTAATGAAGAATTGTGTATTTTTTACACATCCTTTTGTTATTCCCATACTTTATAGTGATATATATTTTATTATATGAGAAACATTAATTGTAAATGTTGGTATTAACATGAGAGTATCCTACTTTATTTTTTATTCAATTTTAATGATAGAGTATATTATTTTTTTACCTAAATAATGTTCAAATATTTTTCATAAATTGATTCAATGTCTCTTAGTTGTTTAAAAATCATGTTATTGGTTGTTATACATGTTAATGCTCGTTATAAAATGAATATTGGAATCAAAATATGTTCTCAATAATTGGAACATGTTTGCATGTTACTATGAGAAACTATTACCTGTTAATCCATGTTGGGGGCTTCCATATATCAACATTAATTTTATACCAAGTTAATGTTACTCAGCAGGCCTATGTGATATTTTTATCCTATTTTATACTATTATAAAGTGTTTGAACATCCTAATGATTCATGATGAGTCAAATGATAGTATTTTATAATTGTAATACTTGAGTATTTCTCAATTATATATCTTTATTTATTGTTCATTTGGAACCTATGAACTCATAATGTTATGTTATAATATTCACATAATTTGTAATTTTTAATATTTATATCTCAAATGAATATTATTTATATTTTTGATTTATAACATAAGTTATCTTTTTGTAAAATTATTACATTGGAATATTTATTTTTCATATAGTATTACCTTGGTATAATTTTATATATATAGCTCTAATTTTCATTTTATTGCATCTGTAGGTGTTAAAAATTATTTTATATGTTTTAGTTTTATATGTGTATCCTAATACGGGTATGTATATATATATATATGATATTTTCCTCCATATGGAGATTTATTCCCCATATATGATGCGGGTTACTCATATATATATTATTATGATTATTATATATGTATATATGCATGCATGTGTGTATCCTTTCCTATCTATGAGGAAAGTGTGGCCTATTACATGAGGTTGGATGCATGCATATGGATATATGATTTCATTTCCTCTATAAGAGGAGATATTTTCCTTCTTGTAGAGGATGGTTATGAAAAACACATAGATACATCTATGATTCCTTCAATAGAGGATGATATTTGACAAATATTCAAGAAATAAAAATCCCTTATATTTTATGTGTACTATGAATTTTATTCAGAGCATATCTTGAAGCCTTTTTGGCTAATTGTTGTAAATAATATATTAATACGCTATCAGATAATCAATATGTTACGTTTACAACACATTATTGTATTAACTAACTCATTTTTTTGGTTTCATGAAAAATATTTATCACTGCACTATAAAAATTGTTGTATGGTAGATAAGTAGGGGTTTAGTGGTGACCTATACTAGTTATTATTTTCTCCCAACACACACATATTACTATATAATGTATGTAAATATTATATTATGTGGTCCAAGTAAATGAAAATTTTCTATAAATGAGGGATAATTTTGATGGCATCATGAAGACCTAGATTTTTCAACAAAACATCAAACATTTTGATTAAAGACAATGTTATTATGTTTGAGAGATCTCCATTAATATCTTGGTTTTGAACACTGCACCCTTATATCTAATCTAGCGTTATACGCTTTTCAATTATATGTGTATTGTGAATCATCATTTTTTTCTATCACTTTTGTGTATTTAATATGATTTTCCCATATATTTCATCCATATAAAGGATAATATATATATATATATATATATATATATTTCAGAAAACAATTTTATATATAACATATAGGTTTTAGTTTTTCGTCTATCTATAATTTTCATTCTTCGTGAAAATATTTCATCATGTTGGATATATATCATTTAAATAACTAAAGAGGTTAAATAACTTCACATATTTATTGATTATTCCATGATGTTTATTCTAGCCTATAGCAATCAAGAAGTGCATTTGAGTTCTTAAGGAAATTTGGATTGGTATTATTTAGGTATACAGATAAGGTCATTAAAAAATTGTATAATAACACTATGTAAGGATATAATATTGGGAGTAGTCTAGTGATATTACTATTGGATCTCCGGATGAAACCCATAAATATGCCTGGATGACATGATAATGTGGCATATTGATTTTCTAGGGGTGGTTTGGATTTAATTATAACTTTACTCCTTTATTTGATTTTATTATATGAGTCTCACGCATCATGGGTGGCCACATATATTCAAGAATAAATTGGATGATGTGATATATTAAATGGTTTCCCACAACTCTTTAACTTATTGATACAATTGATTAAATATTAGTACTAGTAAAAACCTCACAGGTAAAAATAACTATTTACTAACTACTTATTAGTGAAGAACAGTTTAATACAATTATTTAGTTGATTCCATATAATTAAAAACCAGTTTTTTGTTTTTTTGTAACTTATACATTTCATACATGACTATAATGTTGAGTTTTTTAAAAAATATTTTTAAAAGTATGTCATAAATCATGAAATTAATTTATTTATATAAGATAATGAGATAGTGGTTTGATTTGGATATAACCATTATTTTTCTTACATAAACATTACATTACCCATTCTTAAAAAATAGTAAGATATGATTTCTACTTAAATGTAGAATATTCCTCGATATTGAACCTTACATGATCTATAAGAAATAGATAATGAAAATGTTCCAATAGTTGTATCATTTATTGTCTCCATGACTTAGAGTATATTCATGAAATCTATGCACTATGGGAAGGGGATTACAATAGTGTAATATAGTGGATAATGACTATCCATCAACTTTCTATGGTGATATCACACAATAGATGATTAAAAATTATTTTTAAAGATAAATTTAATTTTTGAACTCATTGATATTATTGATCAAAACTAAGTATGTGTTGTTAAAATTATTCTTTAATGATATTATTAAAAAAAATTCAATCATATTTTAGAGGAAATAAAATAATATTAAATGAAATACAGGTCATTATATAGTGGAAACAAATAATGTTATATAGAGATAGGTAATGTTGTATCCCTTTTGAGAAATTGGATTCTCGATGTTATATTTCATTATTTTTTGAATTTTTTTCCATGTGATGTTACCAGTGTAGAAATATCAGACATATATAGACTCATTATTACTTTGAATAAAAAAATTATATCAATATTGCTATATTAGACACCTATAGAGGTTTTTTTATCTGTTCCAACTGGATCAAGATCCCAACCACAAGGACATCATAATATTATTAGTAGAATTTATATAATGGACCCAACCATTATATATTCTATGGAGGGTTATTTTTATATAAAAATTAATATTTTTCATCGCTTTCAACTCTTATGAATTGAATCAATATTATGGCACCTTAAACTTTCATATATATATATATATATATATTTTCACCCCTATTGGAATTGAAAGTGTTGGCATATTTTATCCTTACGTATGTAATATTTTGTAAAATATTTCCTCATTTATTTATAAGATATTAGTGTCTCATTTAGGGTTCGGGGAACATTTAAAACTGGAACTCATTAGTTTTTATACTCTGGAAGGTAACCTATTACGTAGGAGTAATTAATATGTTTCATTTACTTTTATAGAAATATTATTTATATATCTATGTATTTTTACTTTTAAAATGAATTTTATTTACATCAACACATGTTTTTACTAGATGATTAATTTTAAAGATATTATTTATTATTATAAGTGTCATGTTTCATTAACTTTTTTGGATGTAATCTAGTGTACTGTTGTTAAAGAATTTAAATTCTAAGAATGTTGAGTTTGTATTTGTTATTTAAATATTATATTAATCACAACCCAAGTATTAATTTTGGTTCTCCTGATGATTAAAAATATATATGAGGATATTTTCTCTCATAGTAGGTTTCTTTCGTGATTTAATTTCAAAAAAAATTAGGATTTCTCTCTAATACGTTATGTGAAAATTTCAATTTATCTAGTACCTTGAACGAAGCATATTTCTATTCAACTATATCATGTAGAATGTCTAGAGATAAAATAATCGAACTTTTTATGAGGATCTTAATAAAAATGATTTCATTTAAGATTACATATCTCCCTCGGTTACTTCAATTATTTTCAATAAGAAGGGTGAAAATATATTATGATTAAATATAAGATTACATAAGTTGGATGAGATAATTACTATGAATAAATATTCATTTTCACAAAAAAATTAATTTTTTATCAATTAAAAATTGATCAAATTGGGTTTTAAATATTTATTTGGTTTAATATATCACAACCATTAATTGTGTCTTGAGGTTTTTATAAAAAAAATATTTTTAAAGTGATATGATTAGTTAAAGTGTCTTGTTATGTAATTATATTTGACTAATGCAACTTTTGTTTTCAGAGAATTAATGAGTAATAGTATCCATCATTTTTTTATCCCTTTTTTCATAGACACTATATAGATACACACACGTTACACATATAAAGATTATTTTTCATAAGATGAATATTCAATACATAACATAATGATCTATTATATAATCTTATAGGTTATGTGTCTTTAAAAACATGGATACATAAAAAACATATCCAAAATAGTTATATAGATTCTCTGATTAGGATTTTTTAACTAGAACCCTTCATATAAATTTCATATTTAGATTGTTCTTCATATCCTGGAGTAATGAAACATAATGAAAGGGTGAGATATAATTATCAATAAGGGTACACAAGGGTAATAAAAATGATTACATAATCATAACATGAACATAAATTTAGGGGAAAATTAGTTTATTATTTGAAAACCATTCTTAGGATTTCATATATCACAATATTGAGTCATATCATAAATATTGGTAGTTTATAAGACATTAATCATAAAAGAATCAAAGATCATAAGACATGATACCATATCATTGGCCTAAGACAGATGTTTTTGGAATATAAAAAATCATATAATATCATTTCCTTAGTCAATGATCATTTCTAAACTATTGTATTTTGTTAAGTGAACTCTTTATCCTATAATATATGTAGTCAAGGTTCACTCCAATGAATATCATAGTTGATTGATTCCCTTATTGAAGAGAGTTTTCTCCCCATTCAAGTCCATATTATCTCATGAGATATCCATCTTTTCACAATGCCTTGGATTGGTATAGAATTAAGGTCCCACCCAGCACATAATGACAAACATATATATATGTGTTCTAAAAGATAATAAAACATTAAACACAGTATAACACTTGGACAAGAAATGGGTTTCATAAAAACAATCATCATAAGATCATAAAATAACCCATTGAAAATAAGTTGGATTAAAAAAATAGTCAACATAACATAATAAACTCATGGGATAGAAACAAGTTTCATAAAATCCTATATAAATGATAATCATTATAAAACATCACAACAAAGAAAATGGATTGTATGATTGGTTAATATCTTCAAAAAATAATAATTAATATAAAAGGATGTTATAAAATTGACAAATTTATTTAAAATATTATTAGAAAATTTTGTAATGAAAATACCCATTTCACATTATATTCAGTTATTTAAAATATAATAATTTTATAAATATTAATAAAATAATTTATTCATAAATTACCTTGGAAATATATCGAGGAATAATCAAATCATTGATTTTGAATGGTGGTGGTAAATTATATTCAGGTCATGTTTTTTAAAACATGTATTCCTTTTACATTTTTGATTAAGAGTCAAAAATATTACTTCTTTAGAAAACAGTATGAAGAATAATTTTAAAACATCTCTAAAATTCAGTCAATGGTAAAAAAACCATTAAAACATATTAAAATTTTAGAAACATTATAGAATTTTTTTTAGAAACATGGAGATGAATGAAAAATTATTTTTCTGAAGGGTGAAATAGTGTTGGTTTTTCTTATGATCATTTTCATGATCTTTTAAGTTCTTAAATAGAGTAAAATGAAAGAAAACATGTAGTGTTCAGAAATAAAATGAGGATAAATAATTATTGTTATTATTGAGAGATAATTCCTATAATTTCATTACTGTAAACATAGTCATGAGATATCCTAATAGAAAATGATATTTTAACATAAATACCTCCGCTCATGTTTGAAATGCTTCAAAGGTGTTATAACTTATTGTATAATAAAATTATATTTTTTACAATTATATACTTGAATCATGTACATATTTATAATATCATGTGTGATTCACCTATAATAGTTGAACGTCCATTATTAATAATTCATTGTCGAAATCATTTTTTGTTATGTTTTTCATTTTTCATAAGAATTTCTGTTGAGATGTTTCAGTCGTTGAAATTCTGAAATGGTTTCAAAGTATAATTTTTTAAAAAATTATTTAAATACATTATATATTCATTATATATATCTATCTATCAATAAAAGGTATGTATATAAAAATTAATTACATCATTCATGGAGATGGCGGGTTGTACGTACACATGAACCTTATTTTTAATTTTCGATTCATATAAAAAACCAAAAGTAATTAATAATTCACATATAAAAAATAATTATTATATATTTAATAATATATATATATATATATATATATATACATTTAATCAATAAATATTTCATTCCACGTAAAATAGAAAAGAGAAACATTTCACATCACTTCAGGGAGGTGGTAGTCCTCACGCATGCATGAGTGATGATTTCATCTACCAATGGATGGAAATGTTAGATGTTTGATATGATATAATATTTATAGAATAATAATTATATCATAAATATCATATATAAACATTAAACCCATAATAATAATCAATTAATAATTATGATGGAAAATGAATTTTATCACTACATGGAGGTGGCAATTCATGCATACACATGAGATAAGATTTCGCTTCTAATTTGATGGAATGGAGGGTCGATAAGGGTGGTTAAATAATAATAAAAATTATTATACTCAATATAATTATGCTATTATTTTATAATAAATACCATATATTTTATTTCAGTATAATAAAAATATTATTGAAATAGGCCAGAGAGGATGATTACCTCCTCTTTAGTATGCCTCTTTTGAAACGATTTTTAAGGACCCCTAAAATGGTAATTTAAGAGAAATGATACTTATAATTCATGTATAGGAAATTAAAGAAGACTATTTCATAGTTTTTTTTCAATATATATGGAATCTACTTCATCAAATTCAAAAAACAACTAGGAAAATATAATTTAAATTTTAACCAACAAAAAGCGATGAATTGCAATTTTCTAAAAAATGATATCTTAAGTATAAATTATTTTTTACCCAAATAAAACATTAAATTAATGATAATAACCTTAATTTTATAATTAATACTGATAATTAACTAATGTTTCTATTTAATATATTTTTAAATCTAATGCAAATTTTTAAATATTTTGAAAGAATATTGTTTTCAATAAAAATCTGTATTTTCAACTATTCATGGAAAAATAAATCATTTATGGGAATTATCTAAAATTTACATTCATATAATTTCAACCCATTTATTTCTTAAATAATGTTAGTTTTATCAAATAAACATTCAAATTGTAAAAAAATATTTAAATTTTTATCCCAAAAAGTAAAAAAACCAATTTTTGATGAAAAATGTATATCGGAATCATATAAAGACATTCTTAAAAATTATGTGAATTCATAAAAATGTATTTTATTTATCTAAAAAATTATAAATAATTAATAAATTTTTGTTATTTTTATTCACTCCTCTAATTTAAGACCTATTAGACAATGGTATACTATATTATGATTCATTTAGAATCATGGTTGGGTGTTTCACAAACTATTGAAGAAATTGAATTTATTTAATTGGAAAAATATCATAAAATATCAGGGTGTTTCATTCCACCCACAATAAAATTATTCTTTCCATAGAAAGTCCATCACCATAATACAAAAAATGAGTATATCTTTTCTTCATCATAGCCTCAGGTTCCCAAGTAGCTTCTTCAATTTCTGATTCCCCTATACTACACTAACTAGGTGTGTAGTCCTATTGTGTAGATCTTTATCAATATGGTACAAGATTTATTCATATTATTCATTATAGAAAATATCATTCTATAGATGTATGACCAATGAGTTCATTAAATGGGATGAATCAGGTATGTACATTCTCATGAGTGATACATAGTACACATCTTGAACATGAGAGATATTTTTTGGAAGTATGAATGATTAGATACCATATCTACTCGATCATGAATATTAATGGGTCTAATAAAAATAGAGTTAAACTTTTCCTTCTTTAAAAATATCATAACTTTTTTCATGGAGAAATTTATAGGAATACCTTTTCACTAACTTTTAAATCTAAATTTCATCAATGATTAATAACATAACTTTTCAATCAGCTCTAAGATTCCTTGATGTGATGATGAATGGTTTTAAATTTATATTCCATTTCAAAATCCATATAGCATCCCCATTACTTTTTTTAACAATCATTATATTATCACGTATTCGTTATACACTTTTTTCCATAGAGGTATTCATAATGGGTCATCTAAACTCTCAAGTGAAACATATTTTTGTATGAAAACTAGAATATAAAAAGTTACTGATCCCAAAAACCTTTTGAAATCTATTAAAAAAGATATCAAAATATAATTCCAAGTTTTAATGGACCTCTTATACTAAAAATTTGTTTGAGGATGAGACAATGTTCGAAAACATAAATTATATTCTACATCTTACAAAAATAATAATTAGAACATCAGGGTAATCTATAGACCCTAATGAGATATAATAGAATGTGAAACTATATGAAATTTTCCTATATCATTAATATATATTCAATAATTTTTATCAAGAGTGTAATAATATATAAAGGTAATTATCTGTTCTGAATTCATAAGGAAATTTACTACAACCCATATAAAATTATTAAATTTAGATGTTTTTTGGATTATGAAGACAAAATCCATGTTTCTTTTTTCCCATTTACATTCTAGTATAGGTAATTTTATTTAACATAACCATAAGAGTATACTTATCAAAATTAACATTTTTACATTCCATGAAGCAAGATATATACACTACAACATAAGTATTTATGTTTTCTAACAATAAATACTATTTTTCATCTCTATACATATTCATATAGCCAGAATGAATAGTTAATGACGAACTATGATATTTATCGAAAAAATACATTTTAAAATATTTTATGTATATGAATCTTACTATATTCAAAAAACTTATCATTCCAAAACAATCAATGTTGAACTCAATTACATTTATCGCCATCTTTTATATATCTATATCATCTTTTTTCACCACTTTATTTTTCACTTGGAAAGATGTTTGAACAATCATTTAAGAAAGATAATATTTCTACCCTTCAATTATGATTTTCATATCCATAATTTGCAAATATAAATAATATTGTGTCTATTTTTATTCTCATCAAATGTAATCCATTATAGTCTTTTAAAATCCAAACATATTCTAACTTTTTCACTTTCTTGTTGTTGTAATGTTTTGTGAAATCATAAACATTAATCAACACTAACCATATTCACTACAATATTTTCATCTATTTTTGATTGAATGTATACTTTTAACATTTATGATCTGAATATAAATCACAAATTTCTCCATAAATATAATCTCTTCATATCATTAATGTTAAAATTGCCACATTTGTCTCTAAATCATGAGTCAAATAATTTTCCCATGAATCTTAAATTAGCATGAATAATAAGCTATCATTTCATCATTATCCATGAGGATGGATCTTAATCCCTTATGTGATTAATCTCTATAGATCACAATCCCTTATCCACTATAGTTTAGTGTAACGGTAGATACAATGCCTATCCTTCTCTTTGGTTCCTTGAAATTTTCATGTAATTCATTCGTCTAAAAGATTGTTGATCCCTTATGAGTAAACATGGATAATGGATTACATAACCCTGAGGAATTCTCCATAATAAATCAATAATATCCTACCAAATCAAGAAAAATATGAATATTAGTCACATTGGTTATTCTGGTCCAATGTTCTGTAACTTTTATCCTTAATGGATCCACTGATATACCCCTTCATGAGATTATATGACCTAATAATGAAACATTATGTAGCCAAAATTCTGACATGGTAAAATTAACATATAACATATCCTACCTTAAGGTCTTAAGAAAAATCCTCAAATTATCTTAATTCTCTTCGTTTCTATTTGAATATAAAACAATATCATCTATAAAGAATACCAGAAAATGATAATGGTAATTTATGTTTTATTCATTAAATATAGTAATATAGTTGGGGGGGTTAATAATACCAAATGGAATCATTATAAATTCATAGTGTCCATACCTTTAATATAAGGTTTTATTGGGTATTTCTTCACTTATGGCCCTCAACTAATAGTATCCAGATCGAAAATAAATCTTGTAAAAATATTTACATCCACATAATTGATTGTACAAATCATCAAAATGGGTAAGAGGATTCTTATTCTTTATTGGGATCTTGTTTAGTTTTTGATAATTAGTGGAGAGGCACATTTATTTGTCACCCTTATTAAAAAAACAATGGGTTCACCCAATCATGATTCACATTGCTGAATGAATTCCATATCAAGATTATATCATAGTTTCTATTTTTATTCTTGTAACTCAATTGGTTAAATCATATAAAGACTTTTTGAAATAGGTGTATCACATTGTATGGGTTCTATTGAAAAATAGACATTACAATTCAAATGATGACTAGTAAACTCTTATATAATTACATTATAAAACATCTATACATTGGGTATATATATGATGTTTAGTTTCTACCCAACCATCAAAGATAATCACATATTTTTAATAGTATTAACGACTCATACAATAGATGTTGTTTCCATTAGAAGTTCATATTTATCATTATAGTGATAGACGATCATAGGGTGGTTTGGATTATCAAACATGATTTCCCATCTTGGAAATTGATGTGGGATTTATGCAAACAAATCTAATCCATTTTTAATATATCCTAAAATTTAACTAGAGGAATAATAATATGATTTATGGGAAGAACATTCAAACAAACCTCAGTAAAAGTAGATCCATAAACATGATATGTGATCACCATACCATTATGTGTTTTCACTAATAATTAAGCATATAATTGAATGGTTGGTATTATGATACCCTTAAAAATTAATTAGATATAAAATATTGAGTATATTCAGATTAAAATATCACATTTGTATTTATAGAGAGTATGGTAGGTTTACCATTCTCCAATTCATTATTTCACCCCATATCAGAATTATTGATCACCTAAGATTTCCCTTGGTCTATCAGCATAAGAGGTTACAAACATTGATCACCATTATTAACCTTATTGTTTTAGATCTAGTTAGCGTAATATCTATACTCCTTGGATTTTAGACACTTGAGTGTGGGTGGTTCATTTTTGCAGTTCTTTCTCTATGTTATTAGCTAACTTATTTTTCTCATCACTTCGACATTTGATTTACCAATGACCTTTATTTACACAATTAAAACTTTTACCTACCCCTTAATACAATTTCTTCATTGTTTCCATTAATACTTGAACATAAATGAATGTTAATATTCTTATCTAAATGGTCTAATTTTTAGAATTTTATTTTAATTCCACCGTTATTTTCTTATCAAAACTATGATATTGATTGGTAAATCCAATATACATATCCACTTTGTGTCACATTGAATGATTTCATCATTTCTATTGAAGTCTGTTATGGATAATTCTATTTATAAACATGGTTTTAAGCTGCTAAAGAATAAATCAATCTTACTTTCAGGTTGGATTCTAATACAAGAAGCATACCTCGTAGGTCTTGTAAATATTTCCTCATATGTTCTAATGGATTCATCATCCTTAGGTTTTAGAATAATTAATTCCTTATCCATTTTCATATGAGGAATATGATTAAATTACTTATTGATAAATACAATCTTAAATTCATTCCACTCAATGGAGTCAATTTTTTCTTACTGCCTCACATTATTGATAAGAGTCCATCATTGATCTACTAATCCTTCAAAATGATAAATGGATAAAATAAATTTATCATTTTATAAAAACTAGAGAATGGAAGTTATATTTTTAGTTATACTTATTTATTCCTCAATAACTAATGGATCATAAGACCCACTAAAATATGGTGGTTGTTTACTCATAATGGACTCAATATAACATTCTTCTATTATTTTCTCATTTTTAAGATAATCATTATTTGTATTATGATAAAGTTAAATAATCATAAAAATAAGATTCTTCTCTATAGATCTTATAACATTTGGTTTCTCAAGAGGATAGTCATTGAATTTTACATCACATTAATCTTGATTGCGATTCTTCTGGGTTCATTCCACTGACTAAAACTAATGAACATAGTGTGAGAAACAATGATCATTGTGGGAAACCATATAAAAATTAAAAATAATTTATAGTATGTCGGAATAATAACACATTATTTTCAATATATAACAGTTGAGGTTTGACATAGGTTATCCATGATCATAATCTACTCAAATACATCAAAATGGTTTGTATAGAAAATTTATATTTACCTAAGAATATCCCACAGGAGTGTCAAACCCACTGTAAAATAAGGGAACATTAACTGTACACAAAATTTTTGGAAAATATATACTTGATCACCTCTTTTAGGTATATTACCCCACGATTCGTATAGTCCAAAATTACATCTAAAATTTGTATCTAGAGGGAGATTTATTTCATGGAAAACCAAACTCAGTCATTTCCCAAAACATAGTATATTATCACATATATAGGACTATCCTTGGGGTTCTCACTAATGTTTCCTCATCCCTATTTTCCAAGGTAACTAAACCTATCTCTAATAAAAATAAAGTATCCAGTAATTTTCATACATTAATATTACATATTAATATATGAATATTAAATACCTAAAATAATTATCCATGATATAATTATATAGGTTTAGATGTTTTGGAAACATGGATACATAAAAAACATGTTCATAAAAGTTATAAATCATATCCCACTTTGTTCATCATAATTATTTCCATTCATAAAAATATCATATTAAAAATCTATCTTCACAACCTAAGTAAAGGTAACATAAGAAAGGGTCAACTCAAATTCTCAATAAGGGTAAATAAGTCACATATCAATGATCACATGAAAATTTCATGATCATAATGGTATAAAAATGAGAAATTAATATTATAAAACCATTACCATCATATCATATATCATCTTCTTGGGCTATGATATAATGACTAGTAGTTTATAAGAGATTCATAGGACACCTCATGAATTAGGTGAGATCTCCTCATTAGCTATACAATGATGACCATTACACTAACCCTTTCGCCCTAAATGAGGAAGGCCCTTCATCGACCCTTGATAGAGGTCAGTAACATTTTGTCCTCATCTTTTCTAATACAAACTACATGACTTCATTTGCTCAAATCCCACTAATCCATAAATTCAATAATTTTTTCAAAGTCATTCTATAGCTTTCGATATCATCTAAAAAGTTCATAGATGCCTCATATTTTCTGAATCTGATTCTGATTTCATGTTCAATCGTAATCATCTATCAGTGGATTCATTTTGCCTATTTCTTTTTGGATCTTTTGGTTTTCAAGAATGAGCTACAGTTTGTCTTATTATTAATAGTAACATAATGTTAAAGTTCACATCATATGGTTATTTGATTCTTTCATGGTCCAGAAATCCTTGTACTTACAATGGATTTCAGTTATGCCTTTTCCGGTGTACATGTGAATTCCACATGAAACATGATACACCGATGATGCCTATTTGGGTGATATTTCTAGAAATCCCGCTTTTATTTCAAAATACGTATATTCTGGGAATTTTAGGAAACCTCTTTGGTTGTTATATCATATCTGATAGAACAAATTGATCTCTTTTCCATCCTATTTAATCATGATTTGACATTGAAGTGTGTTTTCAAAATATCTAATTTAGTTTATTTGGGTTATTTTTGGAAAAAAATTTATTAAATTTAGTTAGTTGTGTTCAAGTATTGGTTATACTTATGTTCTTCATCTAAGAAACTAGGTCACTCATTATTAGTGTGTATACTCGGGTGTTGGAACCCTTATCATAATATTATTGTTGGACTAAGAAGTAGTGAAAACGTTTTGGCACCAATTTTTCATGAAATTCAAAATGAAGCGGATCTAATGGGGTGACAAGATATTACTCAGAGGTTGTGCATGCTGGAACTTCATAAGGAAGGGAGAATATGAGAGAATTTATTTCATGACATTCTTGAAATCACATAGTTCTTTGTGGGACAAAAAAGGAGGCCTCCAAATAGATGGAAAATAATATTTTACATCCTAATCTGTAATTTGTTCACATATATGGAAAATTATTTCACAACCTGAAGGGGGTGTGTGCAACAGGTCGCATGGAGATTCAATCCAAATTAGCATTAGAGGATAGTAATGAGGAATTAGTGTAAATCGGTGATGGATTTAATGGAAGTATGGAGATATAGTAATATGTTTAGAATTATTCATCAATGATCCAAAACAATGGAGATAACGAGGACTAGGTTATTATAAAAAGAAATGCGAGGTCGTGAAGGACCTGTCCATCAATTCTTGTTGGAAATATATTTGAAAATATTGTGTCTAATGTTTAGATATAGGATGACGGAGATGAGCCTCAATCTAAGAATATATTTCGAACTCCAAATAATAATAATAATAACTCTGATGATCAAAGAATCCATGGAAAAGATTTATACAATGATATTTCAAGACATGCTTTGGGAAATTGAATCAATAGAGATAATGAAGGAGGACTAAAAATCCATAGGATAAAGAAGGGGTTGATGGTGAAAAAGGATTCAGGGAGTTGTATTATGGTCGTGGGAAACAATTATAAATGTCACAAGGAATATTCTTAGCTTCTTAAGGTAATAGAAATGAGGTCCATCAAATAGAACAAGGTAGTGGATAGTGAATTCACATCATTGGATAAGCAAGGAGATTAAATTACTATGATTGAACATCATAGGAAGAATTTTTGTGTGATGAAGTAATATAAATAGGATAGTGACATGAGGGTTGATTTCATTCAAGAAAAGGTGGCTCCAAATGGTATGGTTGGCCAGCAGATAAGGTGGATGCATAATAATGGTTATATGGGAGATTGTATCATATTACAATAAAATATTGAATATTTTCATATAGAAATCAATTATACCTAATAGGATTTCAACAGTATGGATGTGTGAACGGTTGAAGTGGGAATCAACAAAGAACAGAGTGTATGAATGAACAATAAAACCCTCATTTTGACACTGTAAAGACCTAGAGTTTCTGAGAAATTTTTTTTCTTAAATGCTTAAGAATTTTATGAGTACGTAGTTTTTGAAAGCGCATGATTACACGGCCCGGAGTGCCCAGAATTATCCGTCGATGTTTTGTTAAGATTAAATTAACGCGGGTATGCAGTTTCCCTGAAAAAGTGGAATAACTCTTAAATGGTTACTCGGATCAAAAATCTGAGGCCACCGTTCCGCTCAATATGGCAGGTTTACCCAAGGCGTGAATTAAGATTAGTCATCACGAACCTCCCGTGATAAAACCCGAAAATGGCATAATTGTAAATAAAATAATTAAATAATGTTATTTTATTTTTCAAATGCTTATAACACACAAATGGTAACTCGGACTGAAAATAAAATACCACCAATGAACTCGTGAGGGTATGCTTTATTTATGCAGATACTAACTTGGGTTGGTGAGCGCCACCAGAGAAATTCAGTCATTGGCTGCAAATAAAATAATTAAGTGACAAATATTTTATTATAAAATTCATATTTTATAAATGGTAACTCGGATTGGAAATCCGAGAGTACCGTTGGGTTCGTTGGGGCATGTTTCACCTAGGAAGATCCTAACCTCGAACGTAGTGGGTCGAGGGTGGCTGTTAATAATTTTCCGAACTTTTTTTTCATGTACGTTCAATAAACATACGTGCGGGTTTTTCTATCTTTTGAAACGATGCCTGGAATTGAAATATGAGAACACCGACGAACTCGCAACACTGGTATTCACATAAGAAGACCTCTACCTTAGTTGTGTTTAGTTGACAGTGGATGTTAATTTTGGGTATTCTAAATAAATTAAATAAAATTTATGTGTTACATAATTTTATTTAGTTGGTGGTTATTATCTTCAAAGGGATGTTGTAGGTGGGTCCCACCCCCTGCATAACCTCCCATGGGAGGATATTATGTGGTGGGGCCCACATGAGTTCAAACTCTTCACCATCCCTTTAAGCTCCCTTGAACCCCCTTAAACTCTTGGAATTCCATGGTTTAATTCTTTCCAACACCCCACTATTAATGAAGAGAATTAATTCAATTTTAATTAAAAAATTTTTGAATCCATCCCTCCACATTTAATCTAATGTTTTTTCATATTTAATGAGACAAATATTGAGTTTTTGTGCCATAAAAATAATAGAGAGAAATCTCTATTATTTTGGCTTAACTTTGTGGAGAGCTTAGGAGAATAGGGAGAGCCTTCTTCCGACGAAGAAAACGAAGAAAATCACCTCCACTTCATCAACCAGGGCAATAAAGTGAGGTGACACTCACTAGTAATGCTCGTATTCCTTCCTCTTCCTCCACGTCAAGAGAGAAGATGTTGCCTACAAAGAATGCTGCCAACGACAATGACTTTCTCCCCTGACGTAGACGAAATGACGTCCATCTTCCGCGATGCCCGTATTTTCGCGACTCAACAACTTTCAATGACAAGTTACAAGGTATAGTGTTTTTTATAATTTTTAATGAGTAAAATTATACCCTCATTCTTGATGAATGCTTTGGTTCATCTTTGGCCTTTTTTTATGACCTAACATGGAGGGCGCGAGCTGAATAAACACGACCCAATGACCTCTGTTGATTCTTGATTTTGTTAACAATGGAGGCGGAGCTGGAAAGGCACAGTGTCGTCGCACCATGCCAGAGGTAGAGTCAATGCTGACTGGAGGAGGCGGCGACCAGAGGCATCAGCGGCCGCGTGCCGGTCGCGTGAAGAGACCGGCGGCCGCTCGGGCCGCCCGATCCGTGGAATGACCGGCCGACCGATCCGGTTTGCTCAATGGGATCCGCGGAAGCCGCAGGTGCCCCGCATCAGATGGAATTGCGTCCCGGAAACCGCATGCCTCTTGCTGGACAAACGGGCCGAATACGACCTGTCGGAAAGAGGACCACGGCGCCGCCTCACGCTGCGCTGCGGAGAATACCGTGACCCACAATCTGAGGGCCGCTCGGCGGGCGAACAAGCCGGTCGGCTGACGGCCAGGCTGAAGGAAACAGCTGTACCGTTTGGCGCCACGTGGGAGGAATAGGGGCCCGCTGTGTGGGCCATTCACACCGAATAGAACCGGCCTGCTTCGACCGGCCGGGCAGGGAGAGGCGGCGCCGCTCAGTGCCGCCGGGCAAACCGGACCGGCCTGCTCTGCTGGCAGGGTCCCCAGGTGGGCCACGCCCCACCGGACTGGGCCGACCCCCCAGCTGGGTCGGACCCACCAAACTGGGTCGGGCCGATCCTCCAGCCGGGTCGGACCCGCGGAACTGGGTCGGGCCGACCTGCCAGCCCACTGGGCATGACGGGGCGAGCCCGTTTCACTTAAACGTGAATAAACTCTAGACCGCATGTCTGATCGATGCGCCTTCAGTGGCACTGGCACCCTTGCAATGAGGAGATACATTTGAGACACTCTAAGTGAGTTTTTTTACATATTTGAAAAACGGACGGGTTTGGATCGAGTGTGAATCCACTCGGGCCCCTTGAACGGAAAATCTAGTAACTCTCAGACAAGACGCCTGAATGACGCGCCATCTGTCACGTTGGGTTTCCCTTTATTAGACGTAACTTTGAGATACATCAACTCTAGAATTTGTGATAGTTGATGTATCGACCCATTTTCTCATGGAGCGTACCCTCCCGAGATCATGCATGCTGTGTGCAGGAACCCTAGAGCTGGCTGCGACTACAACGATGACAACCGTATGGGAATCCTCTATGGGTTCGACAACGATGAAAACTATACCAGAATCCTGTGTGGGTTCTGCAGTTCTGACAGAGTAGATGGTTTTGTATTCTATGTGGGTCTGACAGCGTAGATGAATCAGTGACTTCATCTGATCATCTCTATTACTCTAGAATAGATTTCATGAATCATGTGTGGGTCCGACAGCTTAGAAAAGATAGATGGCATGTATCATGTGTGGGTCTGAAATCTTAGACGAGATAGCTGGCATGTATCATGTGTGGGTCCGACAGCTTAGCTTGTCTTATATCCTGTGTGGTTCCGACTTCTTAGATGATCCAATGGCTAAATCTAATCATCCATATCTCTCTGAAATTGTGGCATACCTGTGTGAGTTGAGTCATGTCTTTCAATGATTATCAATGTGGTGATTGACTTTACTTCCTTTCTGGAATTGGTATGTGTTTGGGATTAAGATTTGCAGCCATACTGAGATTGGTAACTTAGGTTTATGTATAAGAATATACCTAAGTAGTGTTGGTTGATACTTCGTGATTGTATCTTTCTACTTTTGTATATTCTTAGTGGGTATTGTGAGACCTTGCTGGTCTCGGGGTCCCTACTGAGTATCGTTATACTCACCCCGGCACGGGCTATGCCCGCACCTCATTGTGTTGGATGTAGATGATGGAAAGTGCTGATGGAGGCCGAGTGCCCCATGACTGGATGGTACCCAGAGGTGGAACTTGTGATGAGTCGACACACGAAGGAGACTAACAGACGTGAGTACTGAGGTGGCCATCTGTACGTACCCATGAAGTAGGAATCCCCGAAGGATGATCCAGAAGCTTCTCTTTACTTTCAGCTGTTTTTCCCTTTTTACTTATACTTTTTGTTCAGTTGGGTTTGTATACTGGACCATTTACTTTCCATCACACTCTTTTGTATTCAGTTTTACTACACATTACTTCCTATTGCGTACTCTATTGTGTTTGTTTACTTTCATAAAGGCAATTCCTTCCCATCATTGGGATTTACGCCTTCGGTGCTAGTCGACAGCCCATGGCCTATGGATGTTGGGCATGGGGTAGTCACTACACGAGCCCCGAGGACGGGTCGTGACAAATTGGTATCAAAGGAGTCGGTTCTACCGCAGAACTTGGGACTCTGATCTGTCTTACTGTGAAGAAATATTGTTAAGAGTATTGAGTGTGGTTTTCAGTCCAGGGATTCCATTGTGGGTGTGGCGGCTGATGTATCCATACGCCAGGACCCTGACTTCTGATTTCGGACTCAGTGCACAAAAACATTGATTGCGAGTGTGTTTTCAATAGTCTTCTTTGTGAACTCTTTGAGTCAGCTCACCAGGTATAACTTATAGATTGTGGAGCATCTCTTCCTTATCATGATGCCACTACGTAGCCAACCAGGTAGGGTTTCCAAGAGAGTACACGATGACGGACCACCGAGCAATGAGGCTCAAGTTTAGGGCCCTCTTACTATGCTGGCACCTTCGGGTGGTGTACCAGCAACACCACCACCCGCTGGGAAGCATATTCCACTAGCCGTATTGGAGGATGGTGCACGCTGACTGAGCACATTGCGAGACAGATTCACAGGTAGTAGAGGACTGGATGGAGGCGATTAATGGAGTTTTCCTTCTAGTTGAGACACTAATAGAGAATATGATGATCTTAGCTACTAATCTTTTTCAGTGAGTTACCATGAGGATGATCTGCATAGTGGTGAGGTTTCGTTACTTGGACCATTTTCTGAGATGGTACGTTCGGGAAGTGTGCCAACTATATCACTGCCTATTGGTCAGCATACACTATAGGCGGTACTGGTAGAGGACAATTGTAGGCTTAGTGCTTACATGTGTTTCAGCAGCAGATATCCCTCCAGTTCTAAGGCGAGCCCGACCCACAGGCGGCTGAGGACTGGCTTGAGGAGTTGGTTGAGAGTTTTCTAGAGCTTATAATGCTTCGGCAGGATGACGTTTTGGTAGCTGAGTATTCATCGAGGCATACAGATATTTCTGGGTACTTGATGAATATGATACGATTAGTGCTTTGGAGCTCAGACCTCTGAGCGAGGTGTGTTTAAGGATATCCAAGCCAACAATTTTTCCTCTATGCATTCCTACTTATGTTATGGTGCTAGAGAGAACCATTGTGGTTGAAAGTTAATTGGATGAGTAGAAATAGCTATTGAATGTTATAAGTTGGAAAGCATGAAACTCGGGCCATTGTCAGAAACATGAGCGTGTAGAATGTATCGAGAAGATGAAGTGTTAATGGCAGATGAATCTACAAGGCAACAGACGAGGAATCAGAGCTAGGAGAACAGAATGAGGTGGTGGACATTTAGACATGTTACAACCACCCACCTTTGTATTCCCTACAAGACTCAGGGAGATGGAGGGTAGAGGAAGAGAATAGTTTCATGTGGTCAAGGAGTGTGACCCAAGGGCTCTAGGAATGATTTGAGTTACGGTATGTGTCTACTATTATCTTCTGTATCAATAGACATAGGTACAAATCATTTCTTCCTTCCACGAATCTTGTCCCAGACCTATAGTTTCCAGTTAAACCGTTGTCTTGACCCTCACGTCTGGAGATACCTTTGGGAGGAGACTCATTAATCACACATATGCTGAAGGTTTGATCTGACCCTTGAGGCAAGAGTTTTGGTTGGAACCTCTTGGTGGCAGCGTCAAGGCCTTACGATGTTAGTTTGGTTATCGACTGGGCAACCACAGTTCATACACAAATTGACTGTATTAGGAAAAAAGGTTGTGATTTATCTACAACTTTGGGATGAGGTTTTCTTTAGTCTGTGAAAAAGGAAACCTAGGTAGCACATGTTAATCTCATACATAAGAGGGTGCAGCTGATCACTCTTGAATTGGCTAGCCTTACCCGCGTGCTAGTAGGAACACTAAGTTTTCAGTTCAAAACAGGAGTGATAATACATGGGGATAACTTTTCAAAATATGTTTCCAGGATTACCCCCCCCCCAAAGGGGGGGGGGCGTCTGCTTTGGATGGATACAACCGAAAGATCATATCAAACTTCTCCATATTTACAGCACCACTATCAGCCTTGACGAAGAAGGGGAAACCCTTCGTGTGGTCAGAGAGATGCCAGCAAATCTTTTAGGAGCCGAGGTAGAGGTTGACTAGTGCGCCCATCTTGAGGCTACCAGAGGAGGGAATTGGGTACGTAGTTTACTGTGACACATCAGGGACTGGACTCGGGTGCGTCTTGATGCAGGAGCGAGCATTGATTGCCTATGGTTCTCAGTAGTTGAGACAGAATGAGAAAAACTATGCTACCCATTACCTGGAGATAGCAGCAGTGGTCTTCTCCTTGAAGAACTGGTGGAACTATCTTATGGGCGAATGATTTATAGTCTACCTTGACCACCATAGACTCAGGTGTATCTTCTCACAGAAGGACATAAACCTAAGACAGCGGAGATGGATTGAGTTCCTCCAGGACTATGACTTTGAGATAGTCTATACTCCTAGGAAGGGGAAATGTTGTAACTTATGCTCTTAGCAGGAGATCAGGCATTTAGCTACTAGGAAAGGTGACGTAGAAGCTGATCGTGTTGCATATTTCCTTTGGGGATAGAGATGGAGCAGCCTTTATATAGTTTCTCACAGTCATTCCTCCACTTCTTCAGTGAGTCAGGGAGGCAGAGCATGGGGACATTGAGTGTGAGATGTGACATGCTCAGATATCCACAGGGAAGGCACCTGATATATTTTCTGAAGGTGGGGAGCATGTCATTCTCTTCAGAAAAGGTACCATGGTACCAGTTAGACTTCAGGAGGAAGTGTTGAGGGAGTTCCACACATCTCCTTTAGCGGTACATCATGGAGTGGCGAAGATGTATCAGAACCTCCGATGATAGCAGTGGTGGCTGGGAATGAAGAAAGTTGTGGCAGAGTTTCTCTCACAATGCCTCACTTGTCAGCAAGTGAAGGAGGAACAAAAGGTACCAGCAGTCTTGGTTCATCCTTTGGAGGTCCAAGAGTGGGAGTAGGATCAGATATCCATGGACATCGTAATGGGTCTTCCACGTATATCTAGGAGATAGAGACCTCTAGAGTTTAAAGATGGCGACCATGTCTTTCTAAAGGTCTCACCTCGACGATGTATATAAAGATTTGTCCAGGGTTGCAAGTTATCTCCATGATTAATCAGACCATTCCATGTCCTCAGCAGGGTAGGTGAGGTGGCGGACTACTTGGCCCTTCAACCTCAGTTGCACCAGGTGCATGACGTCTTCCACGTATCTCAGCTCATCGACCATGGGGAGCTGGATATAGATGATGGGGAGAATTTTACATAGGTTCCAATGGAGATTGAGGATCGATAACAGTGGGTCCTATGTGGATGGTGGATTCCTATGGTTCACATTCGCTGGCAGCACGAGATCCTCCAAGAGAGCACATGGGAGCAGGAGGCTCAGATGCGTGCTCAGTACCCCCATTTGTTCCCTTAGTTCGAGTTGTAGTTTATGGGGACGTAAATCCTCGATGTGGGGAGAATGTAAAGACCTGGGATTTTAAGGGAAATTGTTTTCTCAAAACTTGGGAATTTTATGAGTCCACAGTTTTTGACAGCGTGTGATTCTGAGGCATGGAGTGCCCAGAATGATCCGTCGAAGTTTTGTTAAGATTAAATTAACATGTGTATGCTGTTTTCCAAAAAAAAAGTGGTATATAATCATAAATGGTTAGTTAGATCAGAAATCTGAGGACACCGTTGAGCTCTAGATGGTGGTTTTACCCTAGGCGTGACTTAAGTTTAGTCATCGCGAACCTCCTGTGAGAAAAGCTGAAAATGGCATAACCGAAAATAAAATAATTAAATAAAGTTATTTTATTTTTCAAATGCCTATAACTCACAAACGGTAACTCAGATTAAAAATCTGATACCACCGCTGAATTCTTCATGGTATGCTTTCTTTAAGAAGATACAAACTTGGGTCAGCGAGGGCCACCAGAGAAAGTTAGTTTTTAGCCGCCAATAAAATATTTAAGTGGAAATTATTTTATTGTAAAATTCATAACATTCAAACGGTAACTTGGATTTAAAATTTGAGGGTACCATTAGGTTCATTGGGGCGTTTTTCACCTAGGAAGAGCCTAAGATTGACTATAGTGGGTCGAAGGTGGCTGTAAATAATTTTCCGAACTTTTCATCGGGTATGTTAAGTAAACGTACCTGCGGGTTTTTCTATCTTCTGAACTGATGTCCATAATTGAAATCTGTGGACACCGACGAACTTGCAGTGCCGGTATTCACTAAAGGAGACCTCTACTGCAGTTGAGTTTGGTCGGGAGCAGAAGTTAATTTTGGGGACTCTAAATAAATAAAATAAAATTTATGTGTTACATAATTTTATTTAGTTGGTGGTTATTATCTCCAAAAAGAAGTTGGCAGTGCCCCCCCCCCCCACATAACCTCCCATGGGAGGATAAAATGTGGTGGGGCCCACATGATTTCAAACTCTTCGCCTCACCTTTAAACTCACTTGAACCACCTTTAAATCTTGTAATTCCATGGTTTAATTCTTGCCAACTCCCCACCATTAATGAAGAGAATTAATTCAATTTTAATTCAAATCTTTTTGAATCCATCCCTCCACATTTAATCTAATGTGTTGTCACATTTAATGAGAGACAGATCTTGTGTTTTTGTGCCATAAAAATAATAGAGAGAAATCTCAATTATTTTGGCTTAACTTTGTTGAGAGCTAAGGAGAAGAGGGAGAGCTTTCTACCAATGAAGAACACAAAGAACATCTCATCCACTTATTCAACTGGGGAAAGAAATGGAGTCGACGCCCACGAGGAACGCACATCTTCCTTCTTCATCCTCTACGTCAAGAGAGAAGACGCCGCCTACATAGAACGCCGCCAACGACAACGACTTTCTCCCTCGATGTTGATGGAACGACGTCCGTCTTCGGCGACGCCCGTCTTTTCATGACTCGACAACTTTCAACGACAAGTTACGAGGTAGGGGGTTTTGTATAATTTTAAATGAATAAAATTATACCCTCGTTCTTGATGAATGCTTTGGTTCATCTTTGGAATTTTTTTATCACCTAACACGGAGGGTGCGGGCTGAGAAAACACTGCCTAATGACCCACCGTTGATTATTGATTTTGTTAACAATGGAGGCAGAGATGGAAGGGCGTAGTGTTGTCGCACCGCGCCAGAGGTAGAAACCATGGTGACTAGAGGCGGCGGTGACCGGAGGTAGCAGCGGTCGGGGAATGGCCGCGTGAAGAGACCAGCGGCCGCTTGGGTCGCCCGGTCCGCGGAATGACCGTTCGGCCTGCTGGGAACCGTGGCACCCACAGGTGCCGCGTGGAGGAGGGAATCACAGACCAAAAACCACATGCTTCTTTCTGGATGAACCGCCCGACTACGGTCGGCCAGGAAGAAGACCACGGCATACCCTCACGCCGCGCTACGGAGAAGACCATGGCCAGCAATCCCCGGGCCGCTCGGCGGGCGAACCTTCTGGCCACCTGCCCGCCGGGATAAAGAAATCTTCGGGGCCACTTGCTGCTATGTGGGATGAATAGTGGCCCACATTATGGGCCACTCGCGCTGGAAAGAACCTGCCAGCTTCAGCGGGCCGGGCAGGGAGAGGCGGCGCCACTCGGTGCCGCTGGGCGAACCGGACGGGCTTGCTTCGTGGGCCGGGTATGCGGGTGGGTCGTGCCCCACCAGGTCGAGCCGACCCCCCAGCCAAGTCAGAACCACCAAACCGGGCTGGGCCAATCCTCCTGCCGGGTTAGACCTGCCGAACCGGGTCGGGCCGACCCAGCAGCCCACTGGGATTGGCGGGCCGGGTCTGTTTGACTTAAACGTGAATAACTTCTAGACCGCGAGTCTGATCGACGCACCGTCTACGGAACTGTGACCCTTGCGACGCTGATGTCCTTTTACAATACTGTAAATAAGTTTTGGAAAACATCGAAAATCGGCGGGGTTTGGATCGAGCGTAAATCCAACTTGGCCCCTAGAATGGAAAATCAAATAACTCTCAAACCGGACGTCCGAATGGATCGTCATCTATCGCGTTGGGTTTCTTTTGATGAGACAGAACGTCGGGATACATAAACTAAATACATCGTGATAGTTGATGTATCAACCCCTTTCTTCGAGGATTGTACCCTCACGGGATCGTGCGTGCTGTGTGCGGGAACCCTAGAGCTGGATACGACTGTGATGATGACTACCGTACTAGAATCTTCCGTGAGTTCGGCGACGACTAAAATTGTACCAGAATCCTGTGTGGGTTCGACAGATCTGACAGAGTTGTTGGTCCTGTATCTTTTGTGGGTCCAGCAGCTTAAATGAATCAGCGATTACATTTGATCATCTCTATTACTCTAGAATAGCTGGTATGTTTCCTATGTGGGTCTGACAGCATAGACGAGATAGCTGGCACGTATCATGTGTGGGTATAATAACTTAGCTGGTCTTGTATCCTGTGTGGGTCTGATAGCTTAGATGATCCAGTGGATAAATCTGGTCATCTATATCTCTCTACAATTGTGGCATACCTGTGTGAGCTGATTCATGTCTTTAAACCATTATCAATGTGGTGATTGACTTTACTTCCTTTGTGGAATTGGTTTGTGCTTGGGATTGAGAGTTAGAGCCAGACTGACATTGGTAACTTAGGTATATATATGGGAATATACTTAAGTAGGTTTGGTTGATACTTCATGATTATATATTTATTCATTTTTATATTCTTAGTGGATATTTTGAGACCTTGTGGGTCTCGTGGTCCTTATAGAGTATCGTTATACTCACCATTGCACGGGCTATGCCCGCACCTCATTGTGTTGGATGCAGATGACAGACAGCTCTGACGGAGGCTGAGAGCACCATGACTGGACGGTACCCAGAGGTGGACCTTGCGATGAGTCAGCACATTGAGGAGACTGAAGGACGTGAGTGTTGAGGTGGAGATCTATACCTACCCTTCATGTAGGAATCCCCGGAGGATGATCCAGGAGATGCTCTTTAATTTCAGCTATTTGTCCCTTTTTACTTCTACTTGTTTTTCAATTGGGTTTGTATACTGGCCCATTAAATTCCAGCACACTCTTTTGTATTCAGTTTTACATAGTGTTACTTCTTGTTGCATACTTTGTTCTGTTTTTTTACTTTCACAAAGGCAATGCCTTCCCAGCTTAGGGATATACGCCTTTGGTGCTAGTCACCAGCCCCTGGCCTACAGAAGGAGGTCTTGGGGTAGTCACATCACGGGCCTCGAGGATGAGTTGTGATAGACACGTCGCTTCAATGAATGGAAGATCAGTGTGGAATAATTTATTCTATCCTAGTACAAGATGATATACATATTTTATGAACGCATCATGGATGATTCATAAAAGATGGCTGATGCCCTAAAATGAATTATCTAAATGGGAAATGTTTTTAATATTCTTAATCGTGATTTCAATAAATTAGTTACTTATTATGATGTAGTTGTTAGCCTACCCTGAACTAGTATGGTTTCCCACATTTTCTATTCAATTACTTTTCATAATAAAAAAACAATTTATAATCATGAAATCATAAAGTAAGGAAGTAAAATAAGAAATTATATAATATCAATGGCATAATAGATAAGTTTTTGGAATATACATAAGTATATTAAATCATTTCCTTAGTCAATGCTCTTTTATAAGACCATCATAGTGGATTGGGTTTACTTCCAATCGCATCACACACTTAGTAAAGGGTTACCCTCAATACTATTATAGTGTAAAAAGTCACTTACTAATATAGGTTTACTCCCTATACCAGTCTTTCTTGTCTCAATATATATCCTTATTTACCAAGTTCATTAGAGGGATATATAATTCTTGTCCCAAACATTACGTAATGAAAATAAAAAGATGTGTTCCACAAGACCATAAAATATTCCTCAAATCAGAACTAATGCAATAGAAATATGTGTATTAAAAAACTAATAAATTATTCATAGAAATACCCATATAAAAGAAATGGGTTTCATAATGTTTTCATCATAACATAATAAAGATATATGAAATAAATAGGTTACATAAAATCCCCTTTAATTCATCATCATCATCATAAAGTATCCAAATAATGAAGGTGTATGGTATTATCTGTTTATATCACTATTACAACATAATTAACATCAATGTATGTCATTAAAAATTGGAAATACTTTTAAAATATCACATGAATATTTCTTGAGAAAAGTACCATTTTCATATTCAATTAAATTATTCAAATTCTAAAAAAATCCCAAATAGTATAGAAGACATTATCATTGAATATAAAATTTGAGAATTATAAATTATTATTCAAATAAATGATTATTTATGATGGTGGTAAATTATATTCATTTCATTTGTGTGGAAATAAATATTAACCTAACACTTTTGGTAGGAATTTCAAAGTACCTCATTTAGAAAATGACATGGAGATTCAGTTTTCAAAAAAAATAAAAAATAATTCATGGGTCAAAATTAATTTAAACTATCATTGTATAATATAAATATCCTCAAAATATTTTTAGAAAACATGGATATAGAAGAAAAAAAAATTAAAAGAGAAAAATAAGGTCAGTTTTTCTTGAAAATGTTCTTTTGTTATCCTAAGTTATTAAATATAGTAAAATGAAAGGAAAACATGTAATAAATATAAATAACTAGAGGAGACAAAATAGTGTGATTATTGAGAGATATTCATAATATTTTATCATCTAAAACATAATCATAAATTACTTAATAAACAATGAGACTGTATCATAAATCTTTTACCTCAAGTTCGACTTTCATAGAAGGAACTCTAAAATCAAGTAAAAAAATTAATTTATAATATTTCTAGAAAAATAATTTAAATACTTAATATTTCATATATTATGAACTTATAACATTTCAATAATCGTTTATTAAACATTCCTTATTAAAATCATTGTTTTTAGTTGAATCTTTCATTTTTCATGAGATTTTTAGTTTAGAACATTAATTTCGTACACATTTATTAAGGTACCATAATCTATATAATATAAATAGTGATATAAATATAATATATATTCATTATATAAACAGATTCATCCATGAAAATAATATATAAAAAAATTAATTATATCCTTCATGATGACTGTAGGTCAAATGTACACATGGACATTTTTTCACCATTTGACAGATAGAATGAAATAAATTTAAATAAAAATTCAACTTTATAAAATCATTATTATATCATTAATAATATATATATACACACACCAATATTAAATATATCATTATTAACATTTATGTATAATAAAAATAAAATACAAATTCATCACATCATGTAGGTGGTAGTCCACACATATGCACGAGCGACATTATCCTTTTAAAACAAATGGAATGGAAAGGAGGTAGAAATGTTTTAATAATTATATAATCCTATGTATCTCAAAATTATAATATATAAACATTAATCTCATAATAATATCCATCTATGAGAAATGGTGATGGAAAATAAATTGTATCATTTTATTGAGGTGGTAATCCACATATTTTCACAAGTGATATTTTTACTTTCCATTTGATGGAATACTGGGTGGATAATGGTGGGTCCAAAATAGTAATAGTATTTATGTATAATTATGATACTGATAAAATTATTTTTGAATAATTAAATTATATTTTGAGGAGTTATAAGGATAAATTATTTGAAAGAGGTCGGCTTGGATGTTTACCACTTCTTTGATAGGCCTCCTTTAGATCCTTTATTTATGGCCCATATAATAGAATTTTAATATTAACATCACGTATAATTTATGGAAATAGATGTTTAAAGTAATATTGGGTTTCATTTTTCATTATATATGGATCAATGTAGCATAATGAATATAAAATAGGGGTGTCTTTTTATAATAGGGGAGGACACACTTGGAATTTCATATATGATTAAAATATAATAATATCACACTCTATCCAATGCATCCAAATGACTATAGTTTTGATAGAGAGATATTATGAGGTATAAATATAGAAATAAAATATGATTTATGCAGAATTAATAGTCAAAATTACCATTATCACATGGTTTAGCATCCACCCCCGGTAATATATTTTAACCTAAACAGCAATAACTAATTTTTACTGTTTTTATAATTCATTATGAACAAAAATTAAATTTAATTTACTAAATAACTTTAATTATTGTTCATAAAATATTTTAATCTATTTCATCAAATTCAATTAAAAAACACTAGATATTAATTTAAACATATACTCTCAAAACCAGACGAAAAGAATTTTTCCAAAAAAATTTATTCTTAAATATAAATGGTTTTTATAATAAAATATAATATAAAACACATTATAATGAATTTAATTGAATTATATATAATATAAAATAAATAATTTCATCTTTAAACAAATTTTAAAATAAAATTAATCTTTTTAAATTCTATAAGTGAAAAAAAAATTTTAAATAAAAATCATTAATTTTCACTATTTATCAAAAAAACAATACCATTAGATGAATATCAAAATTTCACACAAAAATAATTTTAAAATAATGGATTGAAAAAATAATATTATTATTTAAAATAAATTTTACAAAATTAGAAAAATATAATTATATTATTTTATCACAAAATAAATCCAAAACTATTTTTTAGAAGAAATGTATTTTTGAATCATATAAATCATCACAAAAAATTGAGTAGTTATTTAGCAACATATTTTCATAATTTTAGAAAATTATAAAAAAAATTAAAATGAAATTATTGCAATTCACTTAAACAATTTTACATCTATGTTATCATTTTATAATATATTATGATTTATTTAGACTTGTGGTTGCATGTATCACATGTTCTCAAAGAAATTAAATATATTGGAAGAGAAAATATCATAAAATTCCATGGTGTTATGCTTTTTGAATGATATATTAGCATATTCAAGTACGTGGTAAGAACACAGTTGGTATGTCTAAGTGTTTTATGGAACATTACTAGTTCAAAGGATTTAGAAAAACATTTTTAAATACACATTATATATTAATGAGGTTAAATGATTTAGGAGCATGATGTTATAATAAAGGATTTATATGGATCTTGGGAAACTCTATCTAGTAACAGCTTCAGATGTTACTAATAACATCTTTTTGAATTGATGTTTATTGGATTTTCGTGATGTTATTTTCACATCATCTAATAATTTCCTGATATAGCCACTCTGATGAACTCTTTAACAATGAAAGGGGATAAGTTTATTTTGTGATAACCATACCAATTAATTTTAAATAACTAAAAATGATTTACTATAACCCCTATAATTATTTTACATGAGTCATAAAAATATTTTAAATTATATCTTGATGCCTCTTTTTTGGGACTTAGATGTGTATTAATGTAGGTCCACCAAAGAGTTTACTATGGTTCCAGGAAACTCTAACCACTCATAAAGAACTATAAAACAATTATATTAGAATAAAACTATAGAGAATACCTAGAAATGTGGTAGAAACTACTTGTATGGTGAGATATTCTTGGTATATACTAACAAAAAAAGAATCATGTATGTATTTTCATAGTAATATTTGAATTTAGGGAATCATTAGTGATTATAATACCTATAATATTTGGATTTTCAGATTTTCTATAAACATGGAAAGGGATATATTATAATATATTCCCTTAGTAGTCATTTTCATTGTAAATTTTTTTATTAATTTAAGGAAGAAAAGAATATTATAATTGTCACAAACCAGCCTGGGTACCCCTATATCCTAATAACCAAGATGGCCCTAACATAGCCCTGAGGGCGTTCTCGATCCCCACAGGTCGGCTACTAGCACCAGTCATCATAAAAACTGAGAGTGAGAATGATTTTTCAACTAACAATGCAGAAATAATTAAATCAAATAGTATTCATAACAAAAGAAACTCCATTGGGAGTAATTTACCTCTATACAACAATGAACAAAAAAAATCCATTTTACTACAACCCATGTACTAAAATGGGAAGAAACAACACCACATTCCCCTATGACAACACTCACAACCTACAAAGTTCAATAAATGGATCAACCTCCAAGACATCCCTCCCCTTCACTTGATCCTGAAAAAATAAAGTCTACAAAAACTCAGAGGGAAAAAATTTGGTGTTAGCCTATGCCTAGTGGGATACCACCAATGAATCCATAAAAGAATCCAAATATAAATTGTCCACAAAAATGCTTTAAATTTTCAAAATAAATATTTTTTTCAATTTATAAGAATATTTAAACTAAATGTGCTATATAGTTTGAAAATGAGGGAAAATGCTTTTAAATCACAAGCTTTACTTTACAAGATATAAAATATTTCTAAAACAATGGCTAAAATAAAATATTTACAAAAAACAATTTATGTAAATCTAGAGAAGGCATGTAAAGCATTTTTACAACATTAAAAACCATTTATATCTCAAATATAAATAAACAAGCAAGCAACATGGTCATCTTCTATGTAGGTGAGATAGTATTAACTAGCTATTGTATTCCATAGTCACTAAGAGATCACATCAAAATGAGATTACTAATAACCCCCTGACAATAGACAGAGGTGACTCATCACCCCCCATTAAGGATGTGACCCAACACAGGTATGTTTTATAATTTTGTAATAAAAAAGATTGTATACAAATAAATCCCTAACTACCTAATGCTTTCATGTGGGTTTACATGATGGGAAAGTTCTTTTTAGACTACGTAAAATACAATAAATCCCATTTTTCCATTCCAAAAATGCCAATTTTTTCCTTCTAAAAGAAAAATAGGTTTTAATATAAAACATGTCCTTTCAAAAAGATAAACCCACTAGGTTTCTATCAAATAATTTTTATTCCATTTTCATAAGATCGAAACCCATTAAAAACCAATTCAATATTTTTCATAATTCATTTCCGCAATTAAATTCTATAATTTAATTGAAAACATTTCAATCAAATAAAAAATTTCAATTATCCAACATTCATAAACATGCCTCAATTCAATGTAATTGGGGGTTTTCCAAATTTTTGTTCCAAAAAATGTTTAAATTTTTCCAGTTCACTAAAATCGTGTTTTATAAATTTAATTGAAAAAATGAGCAATTTATTTTAAAAAAAAATTATATAAATCAATCAATTTAAGGATAATCAATTTGGATACTCGGGATGGAACTACTTACCTCAAGGTCATCAATGTTAGTAGAAATGATAAACCACTATTTGTGGTTCAATACATATAACGACCCATACTTTACATACATGGTTATTACTTTAGAATTGAAGCATACTTATTATAACATATAACAAAACCATGATAGGACTGTATAGGTATTGTAACTCCCCAACCCCAGCTACCCAGAGTCAGTGCATTTTTGCGTAACATTGGCATGATCACAAAAGACCAATTCTCGAAAGACCGATTAGTTTTGTAGCCTTGGAAACAGTAGATACATTCATAAATGTTACATTGCATCATTAAGTGAAAAAATAAAATAAAAAAGTCTCCATATCCCGCACTCATATCCTCTTCTGACTATCCCTACAGGTCATTCATAAAATACTTCTTCACATCCTGGAAAATATTAAAACATTGAAAGCGGTGAGCTCAGATGCTCAGTAATGATAACAATATAGCGGAAGCTTTCATCAATAAACATAAACATTTAAGGTAATGTATAACTAAAACAAAAGCCATTTAAACTTGAAATTAAACATAATATGGAAAAAGTAAAATGAAATAATTCCATTTACTTATTCACATTGATATTATACTGGTTGAATAATCACATGCAATATCAATAACCACTTTCATAATGATGGAATGCATAATGCCAGACTATCATAACCACGTAGCCAAGGCCTCGTGCCAAGACCACAAATAAGATATTGTCAAGGCCTCGTGCCAAGACACTAGTTTGTCTCAAGAGACATGCCGATGCATCTAAGAGCTATAGCGGGCTCCACCCCTCACTTATTAAGTCCAATGCATTTCTCATATGAATAGGTTTAAACATATCATATAACATAATCGTATCACATAAAACATGCATATAAGAAACATAACATTTCCACATTCAATCACAAGATATCAATACAACACATTGATATAATAAAAACTTTATCAAAACCATTTTCAATACCAAAATTAAAGAAAATTAAAACTTGGTAATTATTTTTCATTCTAAAAGAAGTTATGGCTTGTAGAGGTAGTCGAAACTCAAATAATGGTTACGGCGGCAGAGAAGTCATTGTCTCCGCATACTTACGGCAAGAAAAACATTCCTTCTTGTCATTTAGTAAAACGCTTCGTAAAAAAATATTCCTTTTGAATAAACATAAAATTCAAAGGGGTTTATACATGGTATAAAAGAAATTTGTGTATAAAACAAAATATGCCTCAATTAATGGAGATTAAGACAAAGTACCTTAAAAAGATCATTTTTTTAAATAAAGTAGGTCTATTATGTGTATTCACTATAAGTAAACATAAATAAAGTACAAATACAAGATAGGACATAATAATATCTTGACATAATTTGAAAGTAGGATATTAACCCAAAGAATAGAAATTGGGTTAAGAAGTTCCCTTACCTCGTGTCCGAATTCACTCGACCGTTCTTTGATCTCCTGAATAATAAACTAGATTTAATATCTCTCTTCTTGAGAACCTTTTTCAAGTTCATTATTCATTTTATATCACTTATTACCATGTCATGATCATTATGTAATTATTTATGTTTATAACGGTCGTTTTGTCGATCTTAGGTACTTGAGTCAAAAATAAATTTCTTATAATTACACTTTGTTCATGTGGTAAAATATCTATTATATCCATAATTATATTCATGATGTATATATCATATAAATCATATATATCTAGTATATACATTCATTTATAATATTACTTAACATTTAGAGGTAAGAAATGAAATGCACTGTTCATGGAGACGGTAAGCCGTACGTACGCATGAACGCTACTTTCATTTGTATTTCGTATTTAATGAAATCATAATGATATACAGGTATATTATAATTCTAGTATAATATCATATATAATATCATTTACTCCACCCTTTATACATCCCACATATGGGATTAACGATTCAAATCACTTTGAGGGGGCGGTAGTCCGCACTTCCTAAGATGAAAATATCATGTTTACCCATGATGGAAAAAATAAAGGTATTCCATAAATGAAAAATAAAGAACCTTATGTAAAACATAAACATATTATATATCATATATATAAATATAGTGACATATTCATGGCCACCTTTGAAGGTTTTATATGAGTGTTGAACAATCATCGTTTCGTGAGGCAGAAATTTTCCATCCATAGAAACAGTATGTTTTTTAACCATTAGATGTAGGTGTGTGTAAGTTTATCTAGAATACTTCTTGTAAAAACATCCTAGTATATTGAGTATACTGGTGTTGTTACAAATGAAATTAATAAAAAGAGTTTAGGGGGTTGGAGAAGAAAAATAAAATAAAATAACATAAGAGAAGACATTACCTTAAAATCGGGTTACTCTTTTGATTTGAGCCAAAGGCTTCCTTTGAAATAATTCTGCCCAAAGTTAGGCTTCTAGGAGTAAGGGAGGGATGTTTGGAGAGTATTTGGGTAGAGTTTGGCCGAGACAAAAGGCTTTGAAGGTGTTAATAAGGTGGTAGAGGTGGGGGTCTTTTATATGAGGAGAGGAGGGGCACTCTTGGAAAGTAATGAAATGATACTTTTTTATACAATTATTTTCGGATTCTAAAGGTACCACACTTATATAATTCAAGGATAAGGTGATAAGGGTTCTAAATATTCTCATACAAAAGGATTTGGACAAGTTTAATGCTTATATTTTACATTATCCTTCCATTTTATTAAAATCGTTAATTAATGAGGTAATCACTGCATCATCATGGTGTCATAAATAATTTAATTTATTTAATGTCTAAAACTTATAAAAAAATATAATGATGTAGGAAATATTTTTATCTTTCTAATTAATATTTATAGTCAAAAATATGACTTGTATAACCCCATTTATAAATTGTTTTAGAAAAACAACTTATGTTTGTGACATTTTTATTTTAACTTTAAATAAAAAGTTCATTATGTCATTTTCCTACCAAAGTGGCTCCATGGTGTCCCCAAGTTGACCCATGGATTTTCTTGGTCGTCCATGACACATAAAATAGGGTTAGTACAAGTGTAAAGGGCATTTCATATTTTTATAATACCATTTTTACCTTAAATTTCACTAATTACCTTTAATCGTGATTAATTAAACTTAAAAGTTACTATTCACCAAAAAATTATTTTAATCCCATTGAACCAAATTTTACTTCCTAATGAAAACCATGTATGTAGGATTTTTGAAAATCAAATCACAGAAGTGCTAATATTTTATTTGAACGAAAAATCAGTTATTTAACTACCACTTAGTGGTTTCACTATTCATCAAAAATTGAAGTTTTTCAGAACAATGCCGAAATTTCACCCTAAGCTATAATTGATATTCCGAATTAAAAAATTATTTCTATTTTACAAAATTCCAAAAATATATGTTGCATTAATTAATTTTATAATTAATTCCCGTTTTCACAATAAATATCATGTTTTTAAGAAACAATATATATCAAAAGATTGACAATTGTTTATGTCTAATTTCAAAGTGAAATTAATTATAATGAACACCATTGGATAAAATGGTAAAAATATATTATAATTATACTTTAAAACCACTCAATAGTATAATTTATCACTATAAATTATTTTTATTAAAAAAGTTGTTTTATGTATTTTTCACTATTCATAAAAAAATGGAAGTTCTCAGAAAATTACAAAAAATTCAACTTTGGATAATTTGGATATTAAGAATAGATAAATGAAGTCCATTTTGAAATATAAAATTTCTATAATTTTAAAAAGTGGGTATTACTATTCATAATGGCTACTTTTGATTAGTCGCGGTGTGTTAGAACTCGAACCTATGTACAATGCAAGCTATTTCATTATTGAAAGAGAGGCGTATCGTGAATGCTTGGGGTGTTACATTCTCCCCTCCTTCAATAAATTACGTCCTCGCAATTTGAAAATTTTCATTGAAAATAAAAGGTTGAAAATAGAAAATACCTTCGTGGAAAGCCCACATCGGAAATAGGGTTAATAATAATATAACATTAAAAGAAAGGAAGATAAGTACAAAGGTCACATGAGATAGCCCATACTAGGATTATATGAAAATATGGATATGGAAGAAAAACAAACAATCAAGGTCTGATGGAGAGTTGTAGAAAACTCGATTAGGGGAAAGTTAACCATATAAAAATCACAAACTTGTGATTGGTTAAACGGTCATTGAATCCCCAATTGGAAAAGTTAATTGGCAACGTTTTTGTTTTCAGTTACCTTTTATAAAGTTGAGGAATTTATTTAGGAGATTTACTAAAAATGTAAGGGAATATACATACTTGTCTTGTAGAATTTCATTCTTTAATAAATTTTTACCACAAACCCATCTTTCACTCTAAAAGGTAATAGAACTCAAAAATACTATATTTATCCTGATTGTATATGGTTACAAATATATACACATACCATTTAGATTAGTAAAACTATTTTGTAATAACCGGGGACTTCCTGTAGGCTAGTGGTAGGTAATAAAGGCTTGTCTCACTATGGTTGTGGGTTCGATTCCTGCAGCTTTGTCTGACGTGACGGGTTATGCCCCACCCTGCAGGTTGTCCTTTTCCTAAATCTATAGTGTTATAATATTCCAAAAATAATCTTGAGAAATGTTTTAACCTTAAACAATACTATCAAGAGATCAACTTAATCCATTCCAACCTTTATAGTTATCCAAAATACCTCCATCCAGAATTTTTCTAAAAGGTCTCAAAATTCCAAAATCAATTGTAACATCAGATTCCCCAAACAAAGTAAAGTTTCTCTTATTGTCACATAATAAAAATATGATTACCTTAATCATATTAAAACCTTAATGAAATCAAAAATTACTGCAGTGCAATCTTTATATATATTAAATTATTCTGATAACTAGAATATAATCCTTTAGTCAAAAGCACCAATACATTAATTATTCCGCTTCAACTGTAGTCACAGAAAAAGATTGGCCTTGATCCCTTGGCCTTTTCTGAGGTAATTTTCCCTGATGATTAGGACATTCATTTGTATAATGACCCATTTCTCTACAATTGTAGCATTCAACATTGATAGCCTCTTCCTTTCCCTTGAAATCACGCGCCTGGTGACCTTTTTCTCCACATTTATAAAAAACTCCCATTCCTTTTAGGCAAGTACCAGGGTGATTCTTCCCAAAATTATCACATAATGGAAAATCCTTCTTTCCCTTTTTTCCTTTATCTGTCTCTTGTTCCACCGTTCTCTTCTCTTGATTTACTTTATTGTCATAAGATTTAGAGAATTCCTTTTCTTTCATGATAGCACATGTGACAATGTCTTCGTACGACGAGAAGTTTTTTGAGACTAATGCTCGATGGAGAAATGGTTTTAACCCATCAAATAAACTATCAATCTTACTTCTTGGGTTACGTATATAATCTGCAGCACGCCTTGCTAACCTTGTAAAGTTAGCCTCATACTTTGCGACATTCTCATCCTCCTTCTGCCTCAGACTCAGAAATTGCCTTTCCATATCTGCTCGATGGTCATGTGGAAAGTATTTTTCTAAGAAAAGATCTTTGATTTCTCTCCATTCCATACTTGATACTTCTTCATCTTCCTTTGTATTTTGAATCAACGACCACCATTGATCGGCATCTCCATTGAGGCGGTAAACTGTCATGATAACCTTCTCCCTTTCGCTACTCCCCAAGGTGTGGAATATTTTCTCTAAGGAGTTTATCCATTGCTCAGCTACTAATGGATTTGTACCCCCATTAAATGATGGCGGTTGTTTCCTCATGAAGTGGTCTAACATTGATCCTCCACGTTTCGGATCAGGGTGCTCCATACGAGTAAGGTTATTATTCATAACCTGAGTGAGTTGTCCCAGTATGGTAATAAGTTGATCAGAACCAGTTGTATCTCCAGCTCCACAATAATTATCTTGAGAAGGAGGGAAATCCCTACATGGAGTGTGTGCATTGATACGGTTTCCATTCCTTCCACTAGGCTCCATTTCTAAACAATGGAACAAACTAGATTAGTTAATGAATCAAAATACATAATTCCATACTTGTAAAACACTTAACACTAATTGAACTATTTATGGATATAATCCATAATCATAAAAAAAGTTTTCTTTCAGGAAGTATATACTCATAACCCTTCATAGTGGTTTGTAATTAAAATTAGAATTATACTAAGCATATCCCCCGGGAGTGTCGTAACCAAGAGTGCAGCAAGGCCGGTTTTCATGCACCAGTTCCCGTTCGAGTCTAGCTCAAAGCGGTGTTTTTGGGTTTTACCCCTAGGTACATCTGTGCCAGAGCCGCCTCTACCTGCTCGTATCCAGACATGGATGTATTTCTCGGAAAACTCACAAAATCTCTATAATACCAAAATTCTAGGAAGTTCTTCTATACTAATCCTCAAAGTCTATCTTCGGGCTCTGTGCTCTAATTAGATTTTATCTAAATCTAGCTTCCAAGGTTAGTATTAAACTACCTCTGATACCAACTGTAACGCCCCGACCCCAGCTACCCAGAGTTTGTGCATTATTGCGTAACATTGGCATGATCACAAAAGATCTAGTCTCGAAAGACCGATTAGTTTAGTAGCCTTGGAAACACTAGATACATTCATAAATGTTACATTAAATCATAAAGTGAAAAAATACAATAACAAAGTCTCCATAGCCCACACTCATATCCTCTTCTGACTATCCATGCAGGTCATTCATAAAATACTTCTTCGGATCCTGGAAAATATTAAAACTTTGAAAGGGGTGAGCTCAGATGCTCAGTAAGGATAACAATATAGCGGAAGATTTCATCAATAAACATAAACATTTAAGGCAATGTATAACTAAAACAAAAGACTTTTAAACTTGAACTTCAAAATAATATGGAAAAAGTAAAATGAAATAATGCCATTTACTTATTCACATTGATATTCTACTTGTCGAATAATCACATGAAATATCAATAACCACTTTCATAATGATGGAATGCATAATGCCAGACTATCATAACCACGTAGCCAAGGCCTCGTGCCAAGACACTATTTTGTCTCATGAGACCTACCGATGCATCGAGGAGCTATAGCGGGCTCCACCCGTCACTTATTAAGTCCAATGCATTCCTCATATGAATAGGTTTAAACATATCATATAACATAATCGTTTCACATAAAACATTCATATAGGAAACATAAAATTTCCACATTTCAATCACAAGATATCAATACAACACATTAATTTAATAAAAACTTTATCAAAACCATTTTCAATACGAAAATGAAAGAAAATTAAAACGTGGTATTTATTTTTCATTTTAAAAGAAGTTATGGCTTGTAGAGGAAGCCGAAACTCAAATAATGGTTACTGCGGTGGAAAAGTCGTTGTCACCGCATACGTACGACAAGAAAAAGATTCCTTTTTTTCATTTAGTAAAACCCTTCATGTAAAAAGATTCCTTTTGAATAAACATAAAAGTCAAAGGGGTTTATACACCGTATAAAAGAAATTTGTGTATAAAACAAAATACGCCTCAATGAATGGAGATTGAGACAAAGTACCTTACAAAGATCATTTTTTTAAAAAGTAAGTCTATTATGTTTATTCACTATAAGTACACATAAATAAAGTACAAATACAATATAGGACATAATAATATCATGACATAATTTGAAAGTATGAGATTAACCCAAAGAATAGAAATTGGGTTAAGAAGTTCCCTTACCTCGTGTCCGAATTCACTCGACTGTTTTTTGATCTCCTGAATAATAAACTAGAGTTAATATCTACCTTTTGAAGAACCTTTTTCAAGTTAATTATTCCTTTTATATCACTTATTACCATTCCATGACCATTATGTAATTATTTATGTTTATAACGGTCGTTTTGTCGATCTTAGGTACTTGAGTCAAAAATAAATTTCTTATAATTACACTTTGTTCATGTGGAAAAATATCCATTATATCCATAATTATATTCATGATGTATATATCATATACATAATATATATCTAGTATATACATTCATTTATAATATTACATAACATTTAGAGGTAAGAAATGAAATGCACCGTTCATGGAGACGGTAAGCCGTACGTACGCATGAACGCTAATTTAATTTCTATTTCATATTTAATGAAATCATAATGATATAAAGGTATATTATAATTCCAGTATAATATCATATATAATATCATTTACTCCATCCTTTATACATCCCACATATGGGATTAACTATTCAAATCACTTTGAGGGGGCGGTAGTCTGCACTTCATAAAATGAAAATATCGCGTTTACCCATGATGGAAACAATAAAGGTATGCCATAAATGAAAAATAAAAAACCTTAAGTAAAACATAAACATATTATATATGATATATATAAATATATTGACATCTTAATGGCCACCTTTTAAGGTGTTATATGAGTGTTGAACAATCATCGTTTCGTGAGGCAGAAATTCGCCATCCACAGAAACAGTATGTTCTTTAACAATTAGATGTAGGTGTGTGTAGGTGTAGCTCGAATACATCTTATAACAACAACCTAGTATATTTAGGATACTGGTGTTGTTACAAATTAAATGAATAAAAAGATTTTAGGGGGTTGGAGAAGAAAAATAAAACAAAATAACATAAGAGAAGACATTACCTTAAAATCGGGTAACTCTTTTGATTTGAGCCAAAGGCTTCCTTGGGAAGAATTATTCCCAAAGTGAGGCTTCTAAGAGTAAGGGAGGGAAGATGGGAGAGTATTTTGGCAGAGTTTTTCCGAGCCAAAAGGCTTTGAAGGTGTGAATAAGGTGGTAGAGGTGGGGGTCTTTTATAAGAGGAGAGGAGGGGCACTCTTGGAAAGTAATGAAATGTTACTTTATTATACAATGATTTTCGGATTCTAAAGGTCCCACACTTATATAATTCAAGGATAAAGTGATAATGGTTCGAAATATTCTCATCCAATAGGCTTTGGACAAGTGTAATTCTTAGATTTTACATTATCGTTCCATTTTATTAAAATCGTTAATTAATGAGGTAATCGTTGCATCATCATGGTGTCATAAATAATTTAATTTATTTAAAGTCAAAAAATTATTAAAAAAAGTATCATGATATAGGAAATCTTTTTATATTTCTAATAAATATTTATAGTCAAAAATATGACTTCTATAACCCCATTTAAAAATTGTTTTAGTAAAACAACTTATGTTTCTGACATTTTTATTTTAACTTTAAATCAAAAGTTCTTTATGTCATTTTCCTACCAAAGTGGCTCCATGGGGTCCCCAAGTTGACCCATGGATTGTCTTGGTCGGACATGACACATAAAATAGGGTTATGACAAGTGTAAAGGTCATTTCATATTTTTATAATACCATTTTTACCTTAAATTTCACTAATTACCGTTAATCGCGATTAATTAAACTTAAAAGTTACTATTCACCAAAAAAATATTTTAATCCGATTGAACCACATTTTACTTCCTAATGAAAACCATGAATGTCGAATTTTTGAAAATCAAATCACAGAAGTGGTAATATTTCATTTAAACAAAAAATCAGTTATTTAACTACCACTTAGTGGTTTCACTATTCATCAAAAATTGAAGTTTTTCAGAACAATGCCAAAATTTCACCCTAAGCTATAATTGATATTCCGAATTCAAAAATGATGTATATTTTACAAAATTCCAAATATATAAGTTTAATTAATTAATTTTATAATTAATTCCCGCTGTCACAACTAATAGCGTGTTTTTAAGAAACAATATATATCAAAAGATTGACAATTGTTATTGTCTAATTTCAAAGTGAAATTAATTATAATGAACACCATTGGATAAAATAGTAAAAATATATTCTAATTATACTTTAAAACCACTAAATAGTATAATTTATAACTATAAATTATTTTGATTAAAAAAGTTGTTTTAAGTATTTTTCACTATTCATAAAAAAATGGAAGTTCTCAGAAAATTACAAAAAATTCAACTTAGGATAATTTCGATATTACGAATACAAAAATGAATTCCATTTTGAAATATAAAATTTCTATAATTTTAAAAAGTGGGTATTACTATTCATAACGGCTACTTTTGATTAGTCATGGTGTGTTAGAACTCAAACTTGCGTACAATGCAAGCTATTGCATTATTGAAAGAGAGGCGTATTGTAAATGCTTGGGGTGTTACAGGTATAGTGTCTTTAGAAACTGGGAAACATAAACAACTGGTTCATAAATCATCTATATTTTCACCCATTTGTTACATCATATCTAGAGTCTCTTTTGGCATATCCTACTTAATACCCTTCTTCCTGGCCTGAGTAAATGAAAACATACAAAAGGGTGAGCTCAAATGCTCAGTAAGGGTAAACAAAAGAAATATGAATCACATCAAATTAATAATAACATATCATTTTGAAAATCGTAACCTGCAAAAGAGATCATAATATCATAACATGTTATAAATCATAGTAGTGAAATGTAATCCCAATAATCATAACTTAAAACATGAAACTTTGTGGCATACACACATAATCGTAGAAAATAATTTCATATTAGTCAAGGCGCATTGCCAAGACTATCATAGCGGAAAAAGTCCATTACTGAACCGAGTTCACTCCTCGTTCTAGTCCTATATCACTGAACCAGATTAGCTTTTCATTCCATCCATGTCTATCTCATGAGATATAAATCTTTACCCAATGCATCGGAGGGAGATATAGGTATCATCCATCTCATAATGAAACCATTCTTATGTGTTCCACAAAATCAAAAATCATAGCATAACCCATGTAATAAAAATTGGATTCTTAAACATCATGCCATCATAACATAATCCATATAAGATAAAAGTACATCATAAAATTAATTCCATCATAACATAATCAAATCAATGTAAAAATAGGGATAGAAATAGAACCATATATTATCTTAGATGAAAAATAATTTTGATAAAACACTTGAACTCCATTCTTTAGGAAAATATCCTTTCTACTTAAATTTTTTTTTCCTTTCATAACATGTCATACAAAATTAAACTAAAAACGTTTATTAAAAAAACATGAAAACTTGTAAAGTAATCCTCATGGAAATAATGTTCTAGGAAATCAAAAAAACCAATTCATTTCTTATATGTTAAAAAACATTATTCATGTACATTGGTCGGAAAAGTCAAAAAGTACCTCGTACAAAAAATGACAAAATATTCCTTTCATATCTTTTAAAAAAAACTCACCAATGGGTAAAATAGTATTTAAACAATTGTAGGTGGATATAAATAATATTACATATTGAGGAAACATTGATGTGGATGAAAAATATTCCCCAGTAAATTCTGAAGTATAAACAATCTCAGATAAAAATGAGATTGCGAGATTTTCCCTTACCTTAGGTCTGATTTACTTCGTATGTATCTGAACCTCCTTTATAATGATTTAAATAATGTCATTTACTTATTACATAATAATATTTACTATTATAATATCATATATGGTCATATTCTTATCTTCTTATTAGTAATATTTCATTGTTACTTGTTATTCGGGTGTTCATTTCTTTTATGTTTGTATCCTTGTTTTGCCGAATAAATTATTATTATTATTTCTAGGTTTTAGATTCTTCATTTACAGATTGGTATTAGTGTAATATATATCACATTTATTCATTAAATTCATTTATATAATCATTATTCAATGAAGATCATGTAGAACGAGTCGCATCACATCTTGGAGACGGTAGGTCGTGCGTACGCACTAGCGATGATATCGTTCCCATGATCGTGGAATTGTATTGAATTGTATGTATACTGTTTCAGACTCAATATCACTTTACAATAATCATATATAGTTATTCTTTACACCATTATACTCATCCAAGTAAGGTGGTGGTGGAAAACAGAATACACCACGGCGTGGAGACGGTATTACGTACGTACGCACGCACGGTGATTTCATTTTCAGTAGGATGGAAAGAAGGTGAAATAGGTATGTTTCATATTTATAATAACATATTAGTATATGAGTGACACTTATGTTATTACTTCATAATGAAACAACTAATGATGAATAAGTAGAAGAAGAGATAAATTTAAAAGAATCAGTAATGGATATTACCTCTTCTTAGACACGCCTCTTTGAAACCTCCTCTTAAGGCACTATGATTGGTCTTTTAAGAAGGCCAGGACCTCTAGTATGTTTCTAGGGAAGTTGATAAGGGAAATGGGAAGGGTTTCGACGAGCTATATGGCTCAAAATTTTGTGAGGAGGAGAGGGAGGAGGTGCCCTTTTATAAGGGAGGACATGGGCACCTTTGAAATTATAAGAAATATTAATTTTTAATAAATTCCAACCCCACATAAAAACCTCGAAAAATGACTCAAATAAAAAAAAATTAGATGAGATAGGGTTGTAATCTCATAATCCAATAAAATTTAGACATTTTGAAAATTTATTTTAAACATTATCAACTTGATTTATCCTTATTTAATCTATTTAATTGTATTTGTGGTAATAAGGTTATAAATTTTAAATTGATATATATAATTACTTATGTGCTCTGAATTATCCATAATTAGATACTTTATGACATTTTAGACCATATAAATTTAAATTTAAAATTTATAAATATTATTGTTATTTTTAAACAATTTTATAATATGTTATTTTTATAAAATTACAAATAGAGTCAATTTCGACACAATTCATATATTTGAATTTAAATAAAAGAAAAATAGAGGATATATTCGAAATAAAACCTTTAATAGATTCATAAAAAGTCATATTTATCTATAAAAGTAGTGGAGCACATTAAATAGTTCATATAATATTTATTTTAATATTTTTGAAACCATTTATTTGACATTTCAATCAATAAAATAGTTTCAGCATCACTATTGTGTCACCTTTAATGATAATTCTTTAATACCTAAAAATTATAAATAAATTTACATGATGTAGATAATTCTATTTCATTTCTGGATACTATTCATGTTTGAATTTTCATTAATTTTATAACAAAATTAAAATTATTATACCTATAATATTTAAGAGAGTGACATGTTGTCATTTTCTTTGGTTTTAATAACAATGAAATTATTTTAATGGTCAAATGTCAATAAAATTAATTTATTTCTACCCTTAGGTGATAAGTGTCCACATTTATTCATCCAATAGAATTTTTTCATATGTTAGGGTAATTTTAAAATCTTATTATTACCATTAATTACCAGATTTACCTTTAACTACAGTAAATAAAAATTACCGTAGTTATTATTCATAATATCAAAAAAATAAAAGTACCCTATTAACATAATCTAGACCCACTGAATTCAAATATGGAATCAATTTTTTAAAATTATAAACAGATAACATTCAGTAATTAATTTAAAATTAATCCCATTGTTAAGAAAATGGGTTTTAAAAGTTAAAACATTTCCAAAGATTGAAATCCTTTTACCTATGAATTCAATGTAAAATTAATGGTAATGAAAAAAATTATTTTAAATGGTAAAAATATATTCTATTTATACTTTAAACCCATTAAATATTATAATTTAACCATATAAATTATTGCGATGAAAAAAGTTGTTTTTAATTAAAACATAGTGTGTTTTTACTATTCATTAAAATATGAAAGTTATCAGAATAATATGAAAAATTTATCCAAAGATAATTTTTATATCCTGATTCCATATAAGAATTTTATTTTGTCAAATTGAACTTAAAATCTTGTTAAAAACTACATTTAATGTGGGTGCTCCATCAAAAGGCGACAAAACTAATTTTTTTAAAAAATACTTATTTTACCCAAATAATTCATTTTTTCTCATATCATGTTATAGAAAATATGAAAGATGAATAATATTGTTATAAAATTCAAAATTCAATTAATACTATTCATAAAGGATAGTTTATAATATTATAATAATATATCATTGTTTAGCGAAGCTTGGTATTGCGTACAACGCAAGCTATCGAAGAAGGTTTCCCTTGCGTGTAACTCAATCCAAGCTAGTGTTGTGTGCAGTGAAAGAATCCTTTGCGTATAACATAAGATATTAAATAATAATAATAATAATAATAATAATTTTTCTCATAAAATATTAGGTTGTTACAATACACCTCATCATGGACTTATTATCATAATCCTTGACACACCAATGGTTGATGTTCATCAAGGGTTCCTAGAACCAAAACATCTACTTTATTTCCAAAGGAAATAAAATATCACAAGTGATAACATTTTCTATCTCTTGTATAATATCAGGATTATCATTTCATATCAACGCATGTGTTTGAAAATATCCTTTAATACATCATGTAATTACATGTTGATAGTTTTATATTTAATAAAAATATCCTTAACATCTATTGTAATTATCAAAAATGTATATATCTAACTATATATATCTCTCTTTTGATAATAAACATAAAAAATATTAGATAATTTTCATAAATTATTCCTAATGTGATTATCAATATATATATATATTTATAATTCATTATCATTTTATAATCCAAATAATTATCATTGGATAATTTTAAACAATTAACCTTTTAGTAATTTGATAAAATTATCATTTGTTAAATCACCATATTTATTGTTTGAAAAATTCACCTAATTGTTCATTTTTATAAATATTTTTTATTATCCATTCATTTACCAAAATTATATTATAAAAATAAATTTTACGTTGCAATTATCATTGGATAATTATTTATATGTATGCTTTATAATTATCTCATATAATTATTCACATATCTCTCAACAAGTTCACCAAAACTAATTTTGATATTAATTATTAGATACTTCACATAATTATTCATGGATAATTTTTGTTTCATCATATTATTATTCAACCAATATTTTTATAATTATCTTTGTATAATTTTGGTGATTATTGTTTTGAAAATTTGTTTATGAATTAACCTCGATAAATCTAGTTTTTATCATTTATTTTAAATTCCACCATGTTTTCCCTTGATTTTTTGATAGAAGAATATTATAGATATATAAAATAAAATAAATAGAAAAACCACCTTTCATATCTAACCTTGCACTACACATAGGTAAAAGTTTGGAAGACAATTGTGATCTATCACAAGACCATCGATGTTTTATACAATTATGCATAAGGGAGTCTTGATAACACCAGGATCCAACAAGATCATCCGAAAAGGAAAAACAATATCTTCAGTGATTTTAGAAACCAAAAATGCAGCACACAAATTCCCATTTTAAAACACCCATTTTCAACCTTTAATCAATCAAAAATCAATACAAATTCATTAATTTTCACTTATTATGATTTTACCAATTTATCACAGGCAAAACGGTTTTAAATGGAGGTTTTATGATCCTTGGGCATTAAAAATAGAGTTTCTAGTGATGTAGGTAATATGAACTATAAAAGTCATTTCATTTATAATTTCATTTATAATTAAATTATTAAAAAAAATAAGTTATAAGGCTGAAAGACCAAATACCCCTTGCTCGTGGAAGTGATACCCTATATAGGGTAAACACAACACTCCAGACACAATGGTGGTCTCGTATTTATCTAATGATGAACTAATTGAGAGATATTAATTATTTTTCAACTACCAATCAGAATAATAAATTAATTAAAATATAATTTTTTTTTGAGAAAGATGTTCAAACGTCTAATAATACAAATGTTATACCCAATATAGGGTAAACACCACATTTTCAACCTATCCATGGTCTCAAATTTCCCATATGACACAATTCTTGGGATGTGTTTAATTATTTTTAATAAAATAATAAAATAAATATTATTTTATAACTTTATCTGATGAGTGAGGCATCCAAATGTCCAATTCCATCAAATGTTATACCCCTATCAGAGTAAACATATTATTCCAGTGGTCTTAGATTTATCATATGACACACCATTTTGAATTTATTAAATTATTTTAAATAAAAAGTGTGTGATTGACATATTATATTTAATATTTGTATTCAGTCTTCACCGAGATATTACAGGTCTCTTAATATCACACTAAATCCATGTCAAACTCCAAAAAAAATTAATTGAAAATTCCTATATGTTAGCTGGCATTTTAGGTCTTTAAAAAATTTATAAAAATTTAAATGGAAATAATTTTTCCCCACATAAGATATTAGTAATTTAACACAATATGGTTTAGTAATACTTAAAATAGTAATGGTATGTTACAACCTCACTACCATAGGATCTATCTGTCCCTATAAATCCTATGATGAATCCTCTGCATCAAAAAGACAAGGACACTACTCTCTAATCATTGCATCCCTCTCCCGCATCTAATGAGAATCAGAACCATGATGTCATGACACATAGACTAGAGGTATCATCCTCCCATAAATTATATAGGTCTCAAAATCAATAAATAAAAGTAGTTATTTAGTCATAGATAAATCATGTTTAATCTAATGATCAATCCTGCTCAAAAATGTGATATAGATCAGAGAGATACTTTTGCGACGGCAACACATAGAACATGTTTTATATCAACGTCAGTTTCAGTAGCTGTGAAAAATGGTATGAAACATTTCCCACCTGATAAAAACCTTAAAATGTCTCACACAACGAGGAGCAAGCTTCCCATTCCTACCAAGCCATCGATGACCCAACTGGGGTGAGACATTCAAGAATACATAGTAACCAACAGAAAATTCTATTGGTCAATGACAACAAACAACATAAAACATACACCTGATCTATGTTGTAAAAATTCTATGATGAATCAAATGATTCATAGTTGTCATCTCTCAGTCCAAACTCAGTCCAACTAATGAACGTTCACCAATCTTTGACGAACACAATGGAGATTTACATATACATCCATATAAGTCCTCAAAAGGATCTATTCTAATCGCGGACTAGTAATTATTGTTATAAAAAACTCAAACATCCTCAAATGATCATATCAAGTCCCACCATTTCAAGAACACAAGCGTGAAGAATATTCTCAATAAGATCATCTATCTGGCACTGCAGCTCTTTCAATTCAGCTGGTTTCAGGCGGTAAGAGAAAATTGAAACTAGTTGAGTACTGGACATCAATTCAATGGAAAACTCGACCTCTATTACCAACGGTAAACTAGAAAAGTCAAAAGGAAATATATGGGTACTCAATGATAATTTTATGGAGATCATCACCAATTGAAACTCATTCAAGATCAAAAGAAAATAATGGTATGAATTTCCCCTATTATGGATAAGAAGGTCCATCACTACTCGAACATTCAACCCATTCTCTTTGAAAGACAATAGGTAGACCATTGGTCATAGAAAAGTAGACCCTTCAAAGATAATAATCAATTTGAGCATTATTGGAAATGATATAGTCCATCTTGATGTCAACAGATTGAGTGTAGAGTACCAAAAAGAGTCCAAGAAAACTCAACATCTGGTAGAGAGAAGACATAGACTGGGCTACAGAGACCATTACCTGTCTTTGTACTAAAAGGTAAAGTAATATTCATTACACAAGAAGAAATATTCATAAGAATGCTAAGAATGTTAATGATATGGGTTGAAATAAATAAGTGAGAGGCATTGGTATGAAAAAGGGAAGTCACTAAAGATGTTGTTATAGTAATGGTACCTCCCATGGTCACTAGACTCATATCATCTTCCTCTGTAGACTCTTTCATTTCATGAATAAGTGTTGTTCTGGAATAATAAATAGAAAAAAAAATTTATGTGAAGTGTTTGATTGCCCTGTTTTTTTTGGAGGTATTGGTGATCTTGTGCCATAGTGGTTAGTGGAAAAGTTGTGGGAGAACTTCTGTAAGTTCCCTAAACATCTCTAAGAGCCAAAATTCTTGGGTCCTTAGTGCGTAGCCTCTATAAATTACTTGAATGACCACATTAGTTATATATCAAAGGGATTTTTCAGACACTTTAAGTGGAAAAAAACAACCTTGTTGTCTAGAACCAATATGAGAGTCATCACACATTATCTTTCTTTTAAAAGAGCTCACACAGCCATGAAGAGAAAAAGTAAACCATCATAACCCTAACATTCCATCCTCTTTGATCTCAACCATCACTAACCTATCCATCACATTAGTATAACTGGGTATCTTTTACCAGAAAATATGTAAATTAATATCTAATCTATGTCCCAACTCAAACCGTTGAGCCTTCACCCTCTCATTAGATAAAATCTTAGGCAGAAAATGAACAAGATCATAAAAATGATTTGAATACTTTGTTGCGGATTTTTTTTGGCTTGGTCAATATTTAAAAACACCATATCCTTGGCCAACACCATTCAATCTGGATAGAACTGGTCCGTGAAAAAAACTAATACGGTCTTCCAATATAAAACCACATGTTTCTTCCTTATCACCATCATGTACCACCATCTTCTACTTGGACCTTCTTGCATGAAGGTAGCACACTACACCTTGATCTCATCCATTTTCACAATGAACTAAAATAAATTTTTAATCATACCCAACCATTTTTTAGAATATTGAGGATCAATGGATCCTTTGAAAATGGGTGGTTTTTTTAAAGGACCTTTTGCGAATGATTTTGAATAACATACCCCTAAGGATCCATATATAGAATCTGAATGGGGACTAGTGGAGGTGCTTTCCCCAAATTATAGACAATATTCATGATCACCTCAACTATATTCAGATCCAAAACAAGATTAACTCACGGAGGTTTTGTAGAATACTTCTCCAAGATTTGATTTCCATGTCTTATCAGAGGCATGATGTTACACAACATAATTATACAATATTGAATACAATAGGTAGTGCTCAAATAGAGAAACAATGGAAATTAATACCAATATAAAGAAAAAACCATGATTTGGGTTTCACTTAATCAAAATAAAAATTGGGAATGACTAGAACTAATCGATAACACATATTTTTCTAACCACGCTCGGTTAGTTAATGTTTATTGCGGTGAGATCTGGCTTGTCACTCAATCGCAACTATCTCCTATGTCTCGAAAATGATTCACAAATGTATACTAACTTCAAGAAAAAAGTTCTGCCTAGAGCTATGATTTGATTTTTTTATGAACCAACCCATGTACTCGGGTAAACAAATAACAAAGACAGTCCTAACATATCCATAATGGCCTTTCTAATTTCCATGGGTCAAAGACTACCACATGTCATCATAAAAACTTAGAGTGGGATCAATTTTTCTAGTAACAATGTGGAAATAAAGGTAAAAAATAGTATTCATAACAAAAGAAACTCTACTGAGTGTAATGTACTATAATGAAACAAGGAAAAAATTGTAATGTACTACAACCCATGAAATAAATTTCTAAAAACATCCCCAAGGTCTTTAATGACACAACTCATCATGTCCATAACTCAACAGTTGGATCAACCTCCAAGGGATCCCTTCCCTTGGAAAGATCCTAGAAAATGAATGTCTACAAACACCCAAAAGAAAAAAAATATTATGTGAACCTCATCCCAATAGGATACCACCAAATATTTCATAATAGATTCAAAATATAGTTTATCAAAATAAAGTATTTCATTTTTCAAAATAAATAGAACTGGTAATTTAAAAGAATATATATATATATATATAACATTATATAAATTATCAAAATGCTAGAAAATACTTTTAAATCATAGTATTTACTTTTAAATAGATGGGATGTTTCTAAAACAGTGGATTAAAAAATAGGTACATAAAAAAATTTATTTAAATCCATAAAAGGCATCTAAATATGTTTTATAGCATTGACAATCATTTATATCTCAAATATAAATAAACAAGCAAGTAACATGGTCACCTAGATAGTATGTATGATAGTATTAACTAGTTATAGGACCCTATACACTATGAGTGATCATTGAAAAATGAGAATACTTATGTCTCCCAGACACTGGAAAGAGGTGACTCATCACCCTCCCATCAGGGATCTGATCAACTGTAAGTATGTTTTAGAACGTCATAATAGTGTTGAGTGTATCCAAATAACTCACCAACTACATAAATATTTTATGTTCTCCTACATGATGTGAAAATTATTTTAAGACTTATTAAAATACAATAAATCCCATTCTTCCATTGTAGAAATTCTAATTTATTTACATTTAAAACAAAAATGGGTTTTAATGAAAAACATGTCATTTCCACATGATAATACCACTAGATTTATAAAAAATCATTTTTAGTCCCTTTTCACATGTTTAAAATCCATTCAAAACCAATTCCGTCATTTTTCTGAATTAATTTCACGATTAAATTAAACTATTTAATTGAAAGCATTTCCCTAAATTCAATAATTTTATTCAGTCGACTTTCATAAATACACCCTAATTCAATGGAATTGGAGGTTTTCCAAAATGTCATGGAAAAACCATTTCAAATCTCCCAGTTCACTAGAACTGGGTTTTATTTTTTTAATCAAAATAAAATTTGAGAAATTGAATTTAAATAAACAATTGAAATAAATCATTCAATACCACGATAATCAATTTGGCTAATTAGGATGGACCCACATACCTCAAGGTCATAAACATCAATGGAAAAGATAAACCACCATCAGTAGTACAATATACATCCTCACGACCTTATTATTATAAGTGTCAATACACCAATGGTTGACATTAGTCAAGGGTTCTTACAACCAAAAAAATGTATTTTATTCCCATGTAAATAAAATATTACAAGTGATAACATTTTCTCTCTCTTGGATAATATTTGGATGATTGTTTTATGTCAAATAATTTGTTTTAAATTTCCATTCAATAGTTTATGTAATTAAATGTTGATAATTTTATATTTAGTTAAATTATACTTATCATCCAAATTAATTATCAAAATTATATATGTAACTCTATATATATTTCTCTTTTGGTAATCAAAATAAGTAACATTATATAATTTTAATAAATTATCCTTATTGGGTTTATCGATATATATATATATATATATCGATAATTCATTATCTTTTTATAATCTAAATATTCATATTTTGATAATTTTAAGCAATTAACCTTTCAATAAATCGATAAAATTATCATTTGTTAAAAAATCCTTGTTATTTTTTAATAAATTATTCTAATTATTAATTTCTGGATAATTATTTGTGAATATTCATTCTTTTAACAATATTATATTTTCAAAATAAATTATTGATGTAATTATTGTTGGATAATTATTTATAATTATGCCTGGTGATTGTCTAAGATAATTATTCACATATCTCTCAACCATTTGGAAAAACTAAATTTCAATAATAATTATTGGATATTTTACATAATCATTTATTGAAAAATTGAGTTTCATTGTTTTATTATTCAACAAATATTTTTATAATTATCATTGGGCCATTTGGATAATTATCCATTTGAACTTTTCTTATAAATAATCTTCTATAAATCTAGTTTTTACCATTTATTTTAAATTATTCCATTTATTTGTTGATTTTATGATTGTAGAATACAATAAATAAATAAAATAAATTGAGAACTCACCTTTTATATACAAGCATGAGATGCGTACAGGAAAAGGACAGGAAGACAGCCGTTATCGATCACAGGACCACTTAAGTGTCAAATGATTGTGCATAATAGAGTCTCCAATTCATCGAGATCTGATAAGATTTACCAATAGGGAAATCTAATACCTTTGGTGATTTTAGAACCCAAAAACACAACACACCCATTGAAATTTTGAAACACCAATTTTCAACTATTAATCAACCAAAAAATCAATATCTTTTCATTGATTTCCACTTATTATGACATTTCCAAATTAATCGTAGAAAAAATGGTGATAAAATAGATTTTGTCAAATCCTCATGTGTTACAATTGGAATTTATAACATTTTGGGGTAGATTAGTCATAAAACTCATGTCATTTATAATTAATTTAAGAATTAGATTAATTAATCTAAAAATCATACATACCGAATGTCTATTTATGAACGAAGTTATACCCAGTCCAGGGTAAACACTCTATTCTGAACACAATAGTGGTCTCAGATATTCTAAATGATGAACCGTTTGAGATATATTATTTATTTGTTAATTTAAAATTGAATAATTAATTAATTAAAATAAAAAAAATTATTTTTTCAAGGGATATGTTCAAATGCCAAATTCCTATAAATAGTATACATTGTCTATGGTATATGTTGTGTTATGGACCTATCGGTCCTCTTAGATTTCCCATATGATGCACAATTTGAGAGATATTTATTTATAATTAATAAAATATTATATTAAATATTATTTAATAACTTTATGTCCTAAGAGCAGCATCCAAATATATAGGGCCTAAAATATTATAATCATACTATTGAAAACGCCATATTTAGGACATTATAGTGGTCTTAGATTTATCATACTATAAAAAATATAGATTTATTCAATTCTTTTGAATAAAAAATGTGTTCTTAACATATTTTATTTAATATTTTTATTCAATATCCATAGAGACGTTTCAGTCCAGGGAATATCACACTAAATTAGTGTCAAGCATCAAAGATATTTAATTGAACAATCAATGATGTTAACTAAAATATACGTTCTTTATCACATTTATCAAAATTTCATTGATAAATGTTTTCTTCCCACTTAATATATTAATAATCAAACACAAGAGGGTTTAAGATTACATGAAATAGTAAAGGAATTTTACAATATCTATACTAGATTACCATCATCTATAACTCTTCATGAAATAAAAAATATATGTGTGTATCCCATTGACATTTATTTTATAGTTGTGGAGTGGTTAGAGGGTTATTAGATATCTGACTATGATTATATCATCTTTTAATAATAGAATGATGGTTTTATGATCCATGATATATTGTCCCAATATTATAATTCTTTTATCTATTTCATTTAAATACTGCTGGTTTGGACCAATATATAGAAATTGGATATAGGATAACAACACTCATCAGGTTGTGTTAGAACCAATGGTATATGTGCTAATGGATGATTGAATATAAGTGATTCTCTAGAGAATTTTGGAAAGTTGAGTATGATATTTTATTAACAATAAAGTTATAGGAAATTTTGTTTCTTTTATAATAATTATTTATTATCCCACCATTTTGATTAGTGAGTTTAAAGATAAACAAAGATAGTATTCAAGGATCAAAATTTAAAAAGTTAATTAAAGGAATGTATAAGATTATATTTGGAAAAAGGGGTTATATTTAAACTTTTCAATGCATGATTTATACTATTCAAGATTTTTTCAAAAGTCAATTATCCACAAGTCATGTATCATGCTAGTTATATAGTTTTGAGCTAGTCAATTTCACAAATATGTGCAATTGGACTTTAGTATTTTTAAAACAACATGAAGGGTTGAATGAGGGTTTTCAATTTCCTATAAAAAATAATTTCTCTTTATTATAGAACACATAATTATTTTTGATAATGTTATAATAACTTACTATTTGTGTAAGTCTGCTATGTGAAGATAGTTATGTGTACAAGGTTGAGTAGTGGTAGAATAATGGAGTTTTTTCATTAAACAGATCTTGGTGAAGGTAGTAAAATGGGGTTTGTTTTTTCAATGGGGAATATTGAATAAAGTTGAATATATGCAATTTTTCTAACTAAAATTGATTTAAAGATGCTTTATGGAGGATTTTTTTTGAACCATTCTTGGGTGAACCATACCTTATCAATGATAGATACCAACATTAATTTGTTTCTTTGAATTTTGTTTAACTGAATTGATATAGACAAAGAATATTATAAGAACATACTTGTGTACACCCTTCTTAAGTGAAGGTAACTGATATAAAATTACATAATCCCATATAACTTATTGAATACCATGAAGATGTTTTGGGAAATATCCTTTGAATGAAATACTTTATGATGTAAATGTTTCACCATAAATAATTCATTGACTTATATCTAGTGGTTATTATTGATTTTTTATACTTTAATAGAGCATCATAGTTTAAATATCATGATATAAATAAAAAAACATTTTGGATAACATGGATGCAACATATATGATAATAAAATAATATTACATTAATATAATATAGTTCATGATGGTGTCTTTTACATAAGTTTTATAAGGGAGGTAGTGTGATACTCACAACACAAAATTGTAAAGGCTGTAATGTGGTGTGATTTGTCTATTTTATAAAATTATATCAACTAAAATAGTGATTCAGGGTAAATATTGGCTCATCAAAACAAAATAATTTTGTGATCCATGGACATAACACTTAGTAATGGACCAAATAAAATTATTGTTCCATGTTTTAGTTGTATTTTTTTTATTATGGTGGATATGTGATTAAGTAAAAGACATTCGTACCAAATTTGGAACAAAATTAGTAAAATAGTAATAAAAATTTTACATTATGATTCATCCCCAACCCCAACTCATGGAATATCATGTTATAACAAGTTTCATCTATGATAAATCTATAAGAACTGAATTCGTCATTTGATGTTATAGAGAACATAATAAAATAAATTTTTTTCCCCGATTAGACTTGATAAAATTTCAAAATCTTAAAAAATATAATGAAAAAATGTTTATGATCACTTTGACCTGCAATTTTCTCTAATTAAACACATGGGATACATGTTAGTTAAATTTTAGAAATGGTTATATTGGAAGAAGGCATAAAGCTACTTGATATTGATTCTAAAGAAAAAAATTATTTATCAATATCAATATCAATAAATATATACATGAATTATATTATTTTCACTAATTAGAATTCCATATGTGATAAATTGTCTTAAATATTTTTGGCTGATAAAATGGTGAAGGAGGAAACACTTCAAATGATTCATAATTATTTAAATTAATTCATAATGTTCCATGATGATATGGTGGATGGATTATTTAACCATACAATTGAGGTTATTGTAGTAATCTAGAGACTTTTTGATTAGATAATAGATTTTAATATAGTAAACAATATCATGTGAAGTATTGAATCTCTTTATAATCTAAAGGTATTGACTTTTTAAGATAGGAAAATCTTAAAAATATCATCGGATGATATATAAAGTTTCTTGGTAGTATATGAAATGCATATAAATATAAAACAAAAATCAAGTAACTCAATTACAAAAATATATATTAAATAAATAGAAAACATTATGTTTCTAATGGTGTTTGGGAGAAAAAAAATTAATGTGAACTATTTACAAAAATTTTGGAAAAGATATTTAGGATAAGAAAGTGTGTGTTTGAAGGAATCCAACCCTTGAAATTTTGTGGATGTGGTAAATTTGATAAATTATTACATATTTCTAAAGGATATTTGATAATGATTGAGTAAAAGAATAAATTATAAAAATTTTAAGAAGAATTTTCTCTCTTTAATAGACATAAAACCATAAAATTAATTTGAAAATATGTTTTGTAAAAACATATTATTTGGAAATTAATAATATTATGATGGAGATTATTTAGATGAGGTATTAACATAGTTTAAGAAAAATTTAATATATGTTATGATGGTTATAGTTGAAAAGGAATAATCTAAAGGGGATGAAGAAAGTCTACCATAATGATTTATTGATCTCAGGGTAAAACCTGAGGGGACTCTTGAAGAGCTTGATGTTTATATAAAGTATAATTATATTATTTATGGTTTATTGAAAGAGTATTTTAAATATGATTATTATATAAATGTTTTGATTTTTCAAATAGAAAAAGAAATATAATACTATTCATTTAGTCATGTAAACTCAAAATAAGAACATTTCAAGATAAATATTGATGAACAAGATAAGGTGATTAATAAACTTAATTCATAATTAAATTAATAGAAATAGAATGTGTAATAACTAAAATAATATGTTATTATGTTTACAATTAAATATTAATCTAAATTGAGATCAGTTTATCCTAATAAGATGATATATTTTTTAAATGCTATTAGATATATAATTGTTAAAAAAGAATAAATCAGGCTATAAAGGATTGGAGAAATATATAAATAAAAAAGTCTTAGGATCTTATATGAAAGTGGAGTCGACTGCATTTATATTAATATATATATATAAATTGCATAAGACAAGAAAAATGGAAGTACATGTTCATTGTTTTTTTTCAATACTAGGATACTAGAAACATAAAAAATATATCTGAATTAAAAAAGGGAAGATGGAGTATAGAAATAATGCATTATATTTTAGGGATAATCAATAATTAAATAGTTATTTGAAGGAATGGGACATCTGGTTCAGTTATGGTGATAAGATATTTCTTTTGATGAATTATCAATTTTTTCATATCATGGTGACACGATGTATTATTATAATGAGTCAACGGTCTATTTAAATAGGTAAGAACCTATATATCTTCAAATAGTGATTTCATATCCTTCATCCCATATAAGAAATTATTTTTATGGATATTTATTTCATTAGTTTACTTTTCAACATAAATAAGTTGATTGTATAAAGATAATAAATGGAGATAAACACCAGGTTTCTCAAAGGAGGATGAAAATTAGGAAACCCAATTTAATTCTATTAGTAAATAAATACACTCCACTAGAATAAGAAATTTTTATGATTTCACTACCTATGGTGAATAGAAAGGGTAGTGACTATATTATCCCTCAACACATGTGGACATATTATTGAAGGAAAATAAGAAGATAGATATAGTTAATTTGGTAGAAAAATCTACCAAATATATGAATAATAATTCCACATGTATCATTAAATGTAGGTGTTAGTCCCACAAGACTAGAAATAATAAAATCTTCAAAAACATGAATCTAACAATTGGTGGGACCATTAATTTTTTCAATTGAGGGTATTTAAAAATAAAACTAAGTGGAAATTCATGTTTAATATGTGATGATATTAATAAGAAAGAGGTGTTCTATGTGGATATATTATTGTATTACTATTGAGTCTGAGTCAATACTATAACTCTATACGTGATGTTAGATTTAACAAAAATGGTTTCTTAATCGATGGAAATGTCAAAAATAATCTCATGAATGGTTGTGGAAATGGTAATATATAAAACATAGAAATTAAATAAAATACATTTATCCAAACTGTTGATTATTTGAACTACATGTGTCACCAATGTCTAAATCATATTCACCCACAATACATAAACAACATATCTAAGCTATAATATTTAGTGTACATTCAAAATCTAAATAGGGGTAATTAAAATAAATGTGATTCATGTATTTATAGAAATATGATTTGAAATCATTATCAATAAGAAACTAAAAGAGAATGTAATATAATAAATATGGTTCACATAATCATATGTGGTTTGATGAATCGACCTAGAATAGATGGATAGAGGTATTTAATCCTTTTTTTATTACTTCAGTATAATCTCCTCTATTTTTTTCAAGTGAATAATGTGATATAATTCTTGTTTTTTATAAACCTGTATTGAAGGAGAGTAAAAAATTAGACTATAAACAAAAATAAAAATCTTAGGATAAAAAATGGAAAAGAGTAAACATCAATTAAAGTTTAATACTACCTTTAAAAATATGAAATTAATAATTATGTGTCTAAAATAAGATAAACACAATAAAATTGTGTTAATGAATAAGGAAATTAGAAATTGATTAATATAACTAAATCATTGGTCATTGGGATTGGTGCGTGGTGTGTCTTTCCACTAAAAGAAAAAGGTTTCATAATTTGTGGTCTATACTCTAAACTCAATGGCTCAATAACCAATAGAGGAGTTGATACCCAATAAAATATCAAATAGAAGGAAAACCTATTTGAGAAATTTATAGTTCATGAAAAATAAATGTTATTTTCATAATACAGAAGATGGTCAAGGTAAATATGATCATTAAATTGAAGAAGATGTATTTTTATAAAACTCGACAAAAATAAATACCAAAATTTCTATAAAAATGATAAATAAAATTAGGTATAGTATTGATTTCAAGGACATTAAGGTAATATATTAAAGGAATTTTGGAAGTCCATGATTTTATGAAGTATATAACTAAGAATAAAATTTTGGTACATATTATGATGTTATATAGGATTATTGAAATGATTAATATTCAAATGTTAAATTAGATGATGAAACTATATCTAAACAGATTAATTATGAATATTATAGTAGAAATAATAAAATAAAACTTGATATATCCCACATTATTATAAATAGATCAATGAAAACAAAGAAATGTGGAAAAAAAGATAATACTTTTTAATTGTAAATAGTTGAACCAACATAATTTGAATATGTGTAAAATTATTAATCATGGATTAGGTCTATTAATGATTAATTGGATAATATAAATAAAAATTAAACTTGAGAACTAATAAAGAAGATGAAATATAATAATGTTTCCAGAAATTTTTTTGATATTTAAGAACAAATTTAAAAAACATATTAATGTGGTCTAAAATAAGATAATTCTGGTATGTAAAATAAAAGAGAAAACTGAAGGACATTACGTTGAAGAAAAACTTTTACCAGGGGATCAACCTGGTTTTATTAGGATCTTCCGGGAAATGTATATTCAAAGTGGATTCATTAATTATCATATGGATGTAAAGATCCAATTTCTGATTGTCATCTAAAGTAACAAGTTTATATTGAATAACCATTTGTATTCTCAGTAGGAAATGATTAAATTAAAGTGTTTGGGTCAGATAACTACATGTATAGTCTAAAATAGGAACCTCGATTATGGTATTCTTGGCTTGACTCATACTTAAAGAATTTGAAATTAGAAGGGGGATTTGATCATAATATTCATATGAATACATCCAATGAATATAAATTATTGTTACTTGTATATATGGATGATATCATTTTTATTGAAAAATATAGAAATTTATGGAAAAAATTTCAAATATCATGTTGTTAGAATCTTAAATTCTAAGTATTAGTGAATTTAGTTATTTTATTGATGCTACAATTTGTTCAAAATGAGAGATATTATAAGGACCAAGCATTATTGAATTACATAATCATGACTTTTAGTCAAGAACTAACATCTTTTCTTGTGCAGTATCTTTTAATATTTAATGTTTTAGATAATTGGGATATAAAAAATAAATTACATTCAATATTCATATAGAGATGATACCACAAAACAGTATCCATTTCTGACAAAATATTAATCATTTCAAATAAAACATGTATTTTTTTGAAAAATCTTCATGAAATTTAACTTGGATACCATATTTTTATTACACGTCCTTATAACCTATTAAAATCATTTAAAAACCTGGGATGAGAAAAAAAACATATTAAACGATATTAGTAGAAGGAATGAAATGATTTTTCTATGAATACTTATAACATATGAAATCATTTTCAAAAAATACATACTTGTTGCCCATATAAACATACTTTTTGAAACATGAGATTTCCATTAGATTTGAACAAAAGATATATGGAATAAATATAACCATAAATTCATATTTTTTATTTAGAAACATAATCTTGTAACTATCTCAGTTACCTTAAAATTAGTAACCCTCATGGCTACATTACAATTTGTGTTACCATCAGAGTTACACTTGGATTGACCATACGGAGAACCTAAAACTTACACATACTAAATGCATTATAGGGAAATATAGTCCATACCCATTATCATAAAAAATTCCATAGATACTAAAAAATATTCATTCAATATAAATAATTTCATAAAAACATTACATTTGAATTTTTTAAAATAGAACTTTAAAAGAGGATTTTAAAAAAATGCCCTTATAAATATCATATAATTGAAGGGAGAATTAATAGAGTGGATAGAATATGTATATACACTATAAATACACATAAATAATTATAATATAAACATATTTTAAAAAACAGTATTTATACCAAGTAACCAATAAAGTACAATGTTAACCCAAAGAATAGAAATTGGGTTACAAATTCCCTTACCTCGGGTTTGGATTACATCAAAAAAAATTAAAAATCACATATAATGGTTAAAAGAGTGTTATTAATATCCTAAATAAAAATATTCATTCTTATAATACCTTATAGTTTAATTTCATAACATAATTTTACACATTAATTGTTAGTATTTTCTTTCTTCAATAGTTTCAGGTGCATTCTTTACATGATTTCCATGGTCGGTTTGTATTGGATTTTCTTATCATGTGGAAATGGAATTCCATAAGTGGAATGAAATGGTATTAATATGTTTCCATTTTATATAATTATACCATAAATCATTTTTTATCATATATGATGCAGAATCATTATATAATACATTACAGATATTTGTTTAGATCATTTTTAGCATTTCCTCGATAATCATGACCATGTTTAATTAAATAATATAATGTCATGAGTAGAAGTTAATTTGAGAAAAATAAATAGTTTATGACATAAAATTTTCATTCAGATTAAACCATTAAAAGGGTTTTATGATCATTATTTAAGGATGTAATGGAAATTGGAAACACATCATCCACGATTTTGGTATATCAGCACATCACATAGGGGTTTATTTTTAGAAGAAGAGGGAGATGAGAGGATGAAAGATGATGAATCTTATACATTAACATGGTAAAATATATAATATATATGATTCTATATATTTCATTCCTCTTTGACAATTGGAAGTAGATATAGTATAATAAAAGAAAGGAATTGGCAAGAAAACAAGTGAAAAAGGAAGAGGGTTCTTACCTCTTGTTCTCTTCGCCTTGTGATCCTCCTTAAGGCATTTAGTTTTGGACTTTTGGTGAGACCAGTTGGTCATGGACGTCATGGAGAGACGTGGGGAGAGGATTTTGCAGAACATAGACAATTTTCAAGGATTGATATGTGTGAGAGGAAGAGTGGAATGAGGGTGGTATTTTAGTAGTGCCGAGGAGGGATTTTACTTAATTTTAATCATTGGTTTAATATTTTTTCTCAAGAATGTTAATAGTTTTTATTAATGTGACAAAAAATAATAAATATTTAATTTGAGTTCAAACCATGAGGGATTACATTAGCGATGATGTGAAAAATAGTGTATTTAAATTAAAATTTGAATTTACGGTATTTTACCGTATTTCACTATTCCACAAAAGTTCATGAATTTCAAGAAAATCTCAAAAAAAGCACACTAACCATTTTTCAATGTGTAGAAATAAAAAATGAACTTCATTTTAAAAATAATTAAATATTAATAAGATTATTTTTCAAAGAAATCATAATTTATTCAAAAATAAAAAATTTAAATCTATAACTCAATTTTTAACACCATGAAAAATTAATCAAATGGTCATTGTCTTAAAGACTTAAAAAATAAAATAATAATTAAATTTACTATTTATTAGGGTCATATTACTATTTATAAGGGTATGTTACTATTCATCAAAAATCAAGTGGTCTCAATTGGACTCCAAATAACTTACTCATCACAATTGAAGATGACCATTTTTCAAAATTCAAAACATATAAGTCAAAAAATTATGTTCAAAATCTAGTTATAAATATCATCATAAAAGTATGCTTAATTAATTTCAATTTATTTTTAATTCCATGGGGTGTTACATTATCCCCACATTCTAGAAATTGCGCCTTGGCAATTTTATTTACTTATAAAACAAATGAGGGTACTATTCCCTCATAGAATTTTTAGATTCTCATGTTTCTTCTTCAACCATGTGGTTTCTCTGAAAAAACATTACCTAGTTGTTTACTATATTTTGAAAACTTTTTCCCTTAGATCAAGAATTTAAACATGATTCTCTTCTTAAGAAAGGTTATCTACTAGATGAACTGCTTTTGGGTTCAAAACATGAGATGAATCTAGGATATACTTTCTCAACAACTAAACACGATAAACATTATGTACCTAAGATAAACTCGGTGGAAAGGATACTCGGTAGAATACTATTCCAAAATTCTCTAAAATTTCATAAGTTTCAAAGAACCATGGACTTAACATTCATTTTATACCAAAATTCATAACACTATCACCTACCTCAACATAAAATTATTTCCTCCAATTGTCTGCATAACATTTATATCTTCTCTGAGCTATAATCATGTGTTGATGGATTATATATACTCTCTCATCCACTTCCTTTTATAATTTAGTCTCATAAACTTCATTTCCCTGACTCCATCCCAAAAGAAACGAGTACTACACTGCTTCCCATACAATGCCTCAAAATTTTCCATTTGTATACTGGAATTAAAAATATTATTATAAGAAACCTCATCTAAATATATATGGGGATCCAAATTTCCTTATTAGTCAATTTAAAAAGTGAAAAGAATGTCCTCTAATGTCTGAATCATTCATTCTAACTTCCCATCTGATTTAGGATGCAAAGATATACTAAAATTTAACTTTGTGACCAATGACATCTGAAGGCCCTTCCAAAATTTAAAAGTGATCCTAGGATCCTTGTCAGATACAAAAGAAAGTGGAACTCCATGTAACTTAAAAATCTTATTCTGGTAATGTCATGAAAGCTGATACAAAGACAATATATCTCGAATAGAAACAATGTGCATATTTTGTAAGCTGATCGACAAAAACCCAAATCGCATTGTTACCTCAAGAATTCTTTGGTAGTACTACCAAAGAATACATAGATACATTCTCACATTTTCCACTCTGGAATTGGAAAAGGCTGAAACATCCCCTTCAGTAACTGCCACTTTTCTTTAACCTATTTACATGTCAAACATTTCAAGGTAAAATCATAAATATCTCTTTTCATTACATCCCACTAATAATAGTCCTGAAGGTCACTGTAAATCTTAGTACTGCCAGGATGAAATGAAAATAGGGAACTATGAGATTCATACAACAAATATTTCTTCAATTTGGAATCACAAGGCACACACAACCTTTTTCGAAATAATAAAACACAATCTTTGTCAAGGGTAAATTCTAGAAACATACATATTTCAACTAATTATAACTTTTTCTATAGATCACGATCCTCCTTCTGTACTTTCTTAGTTCTTTCTATTAACAATAACTGCATTGAATACTGAAACAAAATATATGAATTTCCTACACCAATAACTTCTATTCCATAATTCATCAAATCATTAATCAATGGATCATGTTCCAAACATAACCTGCTTAATGATGCATGGTGTTTTCTACTCACGACATCTGCCACATTGTATTCTTTTCCGAGATTGTAATTGATCATTAAATCGTAATCCTTTATTAGTTCAATCCCTCTTCTATGCCTCATGTTTAATTCCATCTGAGTGAATATAGAATTCATACCATTATGTTCAGTATATGTTTTACATTCGGCTTTGTATAAATGATGGCTCCAAATTTTCAAAGCTAAAACCACATATGCCAATTCCAAATAAAGTGTGGGATAATTTAACTCATGAGGTTTTAGTTGTCATAATGTATAAAAAATTACCAGATCATTCTACACCAGAACACAACCATGTCCCTTTAATGAAGCATCATATTAGATGAGAAACTCTCCATTTTGGGAAGGTAAGGCCAAAACTAGAGAATTCACCAGTATCCATTTTTTTCTGAAAACAAACATCATAATATTAAATCCAATTAATTTTAGCCATGTTTCTCATTAACTTAGTTTACAGTCTAGATAACCATGAAAATTGTTTAAAAAAATATCGATAATAACCTAATAATCTAATAATACTACGAATCTATGTAACATTTTTAGGTCTTTATCATTAATGAACCACTTTTGTATTGACAGGATCAAATGTTATTCCATGTATATTTACAATGTTCCCAAGAAAAAAAATTAATTTTCCACCAAATAATGCACTTTTTGAATATTCCTTATAGTTGCTTTTCTATTATGGTTTTCATAACAACCCTTAGATGTTTTTCATGCTCCTCTTTACTCTTAATAAATACCATAATTTCATCAATAAACAAAACAAAAAACTTATACAAGAACACATCAAATATTATACTCAAAATATCTATGAATACAACAAGTGAATTAGTTAACCCAAATGCAATAACAACAAATTTATAATTTTTATATCCAATAGAAAAAGATTTTTTCGGAATTTCATCATCCCTCAACATTAGCTGATGGTATATGAATCTCAACTCAATCTTGGAAAATTATAGATTTCTATGGAGCTAAAAAAATAATTCATTCATATGAGGAAATGGATACTTTTTTTAATAGTGATTTTATTCAAGGCTCTATAATCATTGAAATGTCTCATGGAACTATATTTCTTTTTAACAAACAAAATAATAGAACACCATGGTGATGTGCGGAGACAAATAAATCCTTTATCAATAAAATCTTTCAATTGATTTTTCAATTCATGAATTTCCATTTGATCAATTTGATATGGGTATTTTAAAATTGTCTTAGCATCAAGAAATAAGAAAATTTTGAATTCGACCTCCCATTTGGGTATAACACTGGGTAAATCATGAGTGAAACCAAAAAGGTATTCATTTACAACTAGCACATCATTAATCTAAACACTTCCCTTGATTTCAACAATATGAACAATACAAAATTCGTTTCAATATTTTTCCATCTTCTCAGCTTCTTGATATGTTATAAATTTTATGGGTTTGTTATTATATTCAAACTAAAACTCCATCTGAAAAACAACATCTTTAGCTCTACAGTAAATCTTAGCATTATAAATGAAGCCAATCCATTCCCAAAATGACATCAAACTCTACTAAGGAAAAAACAATGATTTTTTCAGGTAAATCATTTTCACAAACCATAATATAATGTTTCTTATAATTCATGTTTCCTGTAATATTCCCATGTGGTTTTACAATAAGTTCTGGTCTCATTTTTTGAGGTGATATTTCCAATTTACCAGAAAAAACCTCAGAAATAAAGGAATGTGTAGACCCAGTGTCAAACAAAACAATAGAAAAATACTAGTAAAAAAACAATGTTCCTGATAAAACTTAATTGGAAGGCTCGACATCTACTAACATAGTTCCAAAGGATATCACTACACCTTTCTACTTAAAGTTTGGATTCATTTCATCACTCAGGTCTCTCTTTGGGAAGGCATTTTCATAATGACCCATCTAACCACATATAAAATACTTTACAGTTTACTTATCAGGATTAGTATTAAGATCATTTTCATTAAAATCTCCGGCCATATTTCAAAATTTATCACATGGAAAATACTTCCTAGTTTTGGTAATGCATTCTCCAGGGTTCTTTTTTCTACCCTTTGCACAAACTGGAAACTAGAATTTCTTACCATCAGATTTCATTGGTTGATTATTACCCATATCTTACTATATGGACCTCATCTTCTCTTTATTTCAAAAGTGCACATTATTATCAACAAACTCTATTTCTACAATCTTAGTACATCAAAAAATTTACTCATAACTTTTGAATTTACAAGAGGCCAATTCTCTTTGATACCATGTCTTTAATCCTGAGTAAAAGCTGTTCATTTTTCTATCAATTTTTAGAATGATATTTAGAACATACATCGCCAGTCAGGTGAATTTTGATTCATAAATGACCACTGAATCTTCCAAATTTATTTAAATTTTAGGAATTTTTTCTCCATAATAAGTCTCAACACCATAGAAAAATATTTTTTATGGACGACTTTTAAATTCATCCCACTCTATGGATTTAATTACTTCTATATCCCTGATATTTTTGACCATGGACCACCACTGGTCAGCTTCACCTTTATAAAGATAAATTCTAATACGTACCATTTCATTATTTGAACATCTCATAACATTGAATATCATTTCAAGGGCCTTAATCTATCCTTCAGCCACTATTGGGTCAGAAGATCCATTGAATGTAGGAGGGTGTTTTCTGATAAAATGTTCCACAATATTAATGTTTATTTTTGGTACCACTGGTTGTTATATTGAATGTATTACATCACCAATTATATCATGCATTATATGATCCATTACTATCAGAAAATACTCGGTTTTAATCCCTACCATTCTGAGCTGCAGATTTGTAAGGATATCGTTCTATCGGTGCCTCTCTTCTTCATCTTCCTTGTTTCTTCTATGAAAATCCAATATGAAAAAAATATATTCATTGAAGAAACATGGAAATCATTAAATTATATATCATTTCAAATTAAGCATAGAGTAAAAATCATTTATGGTATTCTTTTATCATTATCATAACCTCTAAATATATCTAAACCATCATCTGATACAAACTATAAGAACCCAACTTTATTACATTACATACTATTAAATGTTGGTCAATAAATAACTTTCTTTAATATTGAGGATCATTTCAGGTTTTTATTTTTAGAGAATTGGCATATAATACATATATTACATTCCACATTTTTATAGAGGAGATACCAAAAAACCAGTATCTATTTCTTCACAATTACAAACCTTTTCAAAGAAAACATGTTTTTGTTGAAAAAACATCATGAAATTTAACATGGATTACATATTTATCATACCAATCCTTATAAGCTGTGAAAATAATTTTAATACTTGGTATGAGTACAAAAAGGTCAGTAAGAGATATTATAATAAGTAAAGAAAACTAAAGTCCTTGAATACTTGTAGTTTATGAAATCATTTTCAAAAAAGACATAAATATTACCCATACAAACATTCTTTGTGAAACATGAGATTTTAATGATATTTCCAAAAAAACATATAAAACATATATATAACCATAGACATATCTTGTGACATTGCTTACATAATCATGTAACCATCTCACCTACCTTATTATTTGTAACCCTCATGGCTACCTTACAATATGGGAAACCATCACAGTAACACTTGGAGTCACCATACGATTGACCTAAAACATTTACATACCCCATTCATTGGAGGGAAGTATAGGTACCACCCTTTATCATAAAAAATTCCCAAAAACAATAACATAATCACACACAACAAGAATAATTTCATAAAAACCATGCTTTTGAATATTGTAAAACAGAATTTTAAAAGAGGATTTTAAAAGAAAATCCCCTTATGAATATCATATTATTGAAGGGAAACTTAATAGTGTGTATTTAATATATATAGACACTGTAAATACACATAATTAATTATAATATAAACATATTTCATCTAACAAACAATTTTAATACCACGTAAATAATGAAGTAGAAGGTTAACCCAAAGAACGGAAATTGGGTTACCTTTTGCCTTAGCCTGGGTCTTTCATACTTTAGACATGTTTAAACATCCTGTTTAATGGTTAACTATATTGTTATTAATATCTTAAAGAAACATATTTATGTTTAAAATTCCTTATATGATCATTTTATAACATAAATTCACCCTTTAATTGTTAGTATTTTGTTTTTTCCATTACTTCGAGTGCATTCTTTACATGGTTTCTATGGTCGGTTTGTATTTGATTATCATGTTTTATGGAAATAAAATTACATAAGTTGAATTAAATTGTATTAAAATGTTTCTAGAATATAAAATTATTACATAAATATTTTTTTTATCATAAATGGTGATGAATCTTTTGATAAAACACTATAGATATTTATTTAGATCATTTTCAGTTATTCCCCGATAATCTGGAACTAGTTTTTATTAAATAATAAAATGTCATGAATAAAAGATCATTACAAAACATGAAATAGGTTAAAACATACATTTTTAATTTTTATGAAACCATTAAAATGGTTTTATGATCATCTTTGATGGAGGTAATGGAAATTGGAAACACATCGTCCATGATTTTTGTAAATCGGCACATCGTGGGGGTGTTTCTATTTTGACAACAAGATGGAGAGGTGAGGAAGTAAGATTATGAATATTTTACAAGAACGTGGAAACATATGGAATATATATGATTTTATAAATTTCATACCTCTTGGATATGTGGAGTTAAAAATATTATAATAAAAGAAAGTAATTTGAAATAAAACACGTGAAAAAGGAAGATAATTCTTACCTCTTGATCAATTCTCATATAGATCCTCCTTGAGGCCTTTGGGTTTGGACTTTTGGTGGGACCAGTAGGTCTTGGACTTGGGGGAGAGACCTGAGTAGATTATTTTTTATAACTTATACAATTTTAAGGCGTTAGATGTGTGAGATTAATAGAGGAATGAGAGTGGTATTTTAAGTGGAGGAGAGGGGGGTTTTACATTATTTTAATCATTAGTTTGGAATTTTTTCTCAAAACTATGAATAATCTAAATTAATGTGAGCCAAAATAGTAAACCCATGCATGTGAGTTCTATTCATGTTGTCTTACATCTGATATAATGTCAATGATATTGTATTTTACTAATAATTTGAATATATGATATTTTACCATATTTTACTATTCATCAAAAAATTCACGAATTTCAATAAAATACCAAAAAATCACCCTAAACATGAAAACTATTACTAATAATTAGATGTTGATTTTTGATTAAATAAATTATTTTCATGAAAAATATCATGAAATTTAGACTAGTTTGGGAGTTTCATTTCATTCAATAATTGTTCTAGTTAGGCACTTTTCTAGTCTGAAAAGTTCTTTCTAGTCACTTTTGTGAATATTGGATATTAAAATATATCACCATGATATAAAAAGTGAGAATTTTTGAGTGATAGTTTGGGTTTTACTATGATTAAGATATAATCCCATAATTAAAGAACCCATGAATAATTTGAGAATGTGATAATCTATTAGTCATCACGTATGTCTGCTTTAGAAAGCTAGATATATGAAAAAGTTAATAAAACGTTAGAAATACAATGTTTATTTTAATGATATGGCTGAGTATAGGAAACAAAAAAGTGTTAGTTTTGAGGACATTGGGGAGTGAATACAGTGGTATGGAGACCATTATATGAACCATTCATGAATAAAGTAATCTTTTTGAAATAAGTTCTATAAAAATCATTTGGTGAACCATACCTATGTCATGCTAAATACCATCATAAAAATTATTCTGAAAAATGTTTTTGAGTGAAGGTGGCTAGAGGAATAATGTTATATGAAAATTCCTAAGAAAACAATATATGATTGAATGTACCTGAGAAAAAATTACGTAACTGATCATTTGTAATAAAATACTGTAGATTAGTTATATTAAATATTTTATTGACCGATAGTTTTATAAAGTAAACTATGTAGCATATTGAATTTATGTACATATTTTATGTAGTTATTATAAAAAATATGTAATGAATTGAAGTATCATAGTATAGTTGTGATATTGAAAATAAAATAACACATTATTGATAAATTGGAAGAATCCTACATATCAATACATTATAAAGATAGTCATTATAATAAATTTATGAATGGGGAGTTGATATATATATTGTTAGGTATGAAGTTTGTTATAATTTGAACTAAATTGTAAATGAAATTATTGGGAAATAGATTGACCATGTAAAAAATTTATATCCACCAAAATACTAATTCTACTAGATTTTGGTTCAAAAATACATCATTGATGTGTGCTTCATTGTAAAGTTATTTATAAGTTAATAAGTAAAATTGGTTTTTCATGTTTTAATTTCATTATTTATTATTATGGTGAATCAATGATTAACTGTAAATAGTTTAATGTGTTCCTCCCAATATCGGACCATGATCCTTCATAACATAAGATAAATTTCACACACTAATTAACCCCCTCCCCCTATATCAAGGTTCCTTGGCTTTAAAACACATTGGGATCTCCATTCAAGAATCCCTAAGATAAATCATGGCAATATTTGGTCCTTTTTTTGGCCTAGCATGAAATGAGAGGTTTTTTGATTTGTTTCTCTATATTTCAATTATATGTAGGTGAGGTAAAAACATCAAATCCATCTAGTAAATTATAATAACTTCCAATAATTTTATTGAAATGGGATGATATTGTGATAAACGTTACGATGAGACTACCTTGATATCATTGAGGAAGGGATGTGGTTTAGGGGGTTATATATTTCATAATTAATACCACTCATTTTTTTCATATCAGATATTCATCCTTTATTGATAAATTATGTAATATGTATGTTGGTGAGATAATGATACTTCATCATGTTTCCACTAGTATTGTATCTGATTATCACACTAGGGGTAAATCTCAGTTTTGGAAGGGTTTACAATGTGCCCTCAGACTTGAGTAAAATTGTGTTTAATGTATCAGTCTTAGATGATTGGTTACTCATAGAGAACCATTCATATACTAAAGGGTGTGATCAAATCCTATATCATGAACATAAGTGTCTCTTATAGTGAACAATTATTTATAGTAGAGTATTTTATAAAAAATATATTATTCGTCTATATAGATGGACCTATATGATTCTCTTGATATTTAACATTGTTGATTTTATATTATTCTAGATAGATTTTATAAAATCATTGTGGATTGGTCTTTAAAAATATTAGAAGATTTTTGAGTAGGTTAATTGATCCGAAAATGGTTGACAACTGGATGGATTCAATAAAATTATTATACTAATCATAATGGATGAAATTTAAAATATTATGGTAGAAACAATTTATTTCCCATCGTATCACCTCATTTTGGCAATCGATACATGGGGAATCATAGTAGTCTTAGTCATCAATTCATATGACCATTTGAAATTCTAAAAATTATCTGAGATATGACATATAGGTTCTTTCTACTTCCTTGGTTTAGTTGATTGCATATTATATTCTGTGTCTCTTGCATAAATAAGTACATTCCTGACCATATTTATTTAATTTGGTATAATGAAATGAAATTCAATGAGAATTGTTCATTTACGAAGTATCTTATTTCTATCATTTATTGAAGTGAGAAATTTCTTATATTGAAGGTTATATTTTTTTGGGTGAAATGAAAACATAGTTTGAATTCACACAAGACTTGGGAAGATGAGGCTTACATTTGATCTTAATGGTCAACGTTGTTTTCAATTAAATCATGTTTAATCATTATGGGTATGAGATACTAGAGGTTAGAGTTTTTTAATGATTATTTGAGTTCACATGAATTATTTATTTTAATTTACATCATTTTATCTATAAAAAGATGATTTATGTTGATTAGATAGAGACTGAATTTAAGGGGATGTACATTATAGGGGAATATAGAAAGAAGGGAGATAGGGATGTTTTATAGCATGGGTGGGTTAGTTTTGATAGCTCACTACTAAAAATTTAATTTTATATTCAGAATCTAAAAATAATATTATGGTATCCCAATAGATTCATAGTCAATACAAACAATTATTTTTTTAAAACCATTTATTTAAATGTTAATTTTAATTTTAATACTAAAACCTATAAACCCATATCATGAGAATTTGTAGAAATATTCAGTAAATTGATTCCTGTGAGAGATCATCCTCAATATGTCTTCAATATCCTTTTACATACTCTTCATTATTCTTCCAGATTCATTATCAGAGATATTTGGCAGTTATTTTTTTTAAAGTTATTGTTCTAGGAATTTCTATACCTCTTCCACATCTATGTTTTATAATAAATGTTCTTACACTGATCTTTATTTCCTCATGTGGTAGAAGGTAGTTCTTATTGATTATCTTGAGGTGTGACTACTTTATTAGTCACTGAATTTCAAATTTCCACCTAGGGTAGTGGTTCGATCATTGTTTTTATCTAACATATACTTTATTAATTAGTCAAGGGATGGAATATCCTCCTCTATTGGGAATGGGAATATATTTATAGAATGTAAATCATGGGTTACCATTCCTTTTACCTAATGTTATCATAGTGAATGTATGTTTATTTACATGGGGTAAAGTAAGTAAAAACTAAAAAATTAATTAAAAACTCTTATAATAATTTTTTTAATAAATACATACCTAAAATTGGTTGTCACTACAAGATTTATGAATTATTTTTTATTTTAAGCTATTTTAGTTATTATGATTCTTTCTAGTGATATGTAATTTATGACATGAGACTCAATGCATGTTAATGTTTCTATTATCATTATTGTGGCGTTTCGTATATTTTACTTAGTGTTGGTGATATTTTTAATTTATTTAACCTATATTATATTCAATCATCCTTTGTTAATTGTTTTAATGTCTCTTAGTTATATAAAAACTATGATATTAATTAATATTCCAATTAATGGAAATAATACCATGAATACAGGATTCACGATATGTTCATAAAAATTAGATCATTTTTACATGTTTTTATGTGAAGTTGTTTCATATTAGGCGATTTTATGGGGTACCGTGTATGGGAAATAATTTTATGCCATGTAAAAAAATGTCTGTGATATTTATTTTAGGTTTTAAATATATTTAGGTCTATGATAATGTATAAGAACATCATAATTATTCTTGAAGTTTCCAATTATTATCATTCATATATAAAATGGTTTATCATTCCTATTTAATATATGTTGTCTATGTTTTTCATTTGGAACCTATGTGTTCATTATACCATATTGTGTCACCAAAATTTTTATTATTCTTTGAGGATACTTTTGGTTGTGTTGCATATGTATAGCCTTTAAATATGTTGTTTATATTTCTTATTATTAACTAGAGTGTGTATGCTATCATATTAGAATATTTAAATATAAATTTTTATCCAATCAAAATTTGGAAGTATTTCATATATATAGCCTTGTTTTTCTATGTATCACATGTTATGTTGTATAAAACAAGTTTTATAGGTTCTATATTTATATTCTCATCTAACTACATGTAATTATATATGTATAAATTATATATTCCACCCTATGATCATAGATCCCTCATATATGATAATTTTTATGTAAATGTACAAAATGTCATGATTTTTGTGTTAGTTTGTGTATATTTTTGAATTCATCCCTATATGGAGAGAGAATACTTGGATTTGGGGCCATATGATATTTGAAAAATAGTCATGACAAATGGTTCCCTTATTTTGAACAAGTATTATTTCAATGATTTCGAAAAAAGCTCAAAGCTAGTGTATATTATTATAGATACATTTGTATATTGATATATATACATACATGAACACACAAACACACACACACAAAGATATATATATATATTAATCTATATATGTATGAACATATGTATTTATTCTTGTCTGTATTTATATGTACAGTTTCACATTTTGAGAATGAGATTTGAAAGATATTTACGACAGAAATTTCAATTATGTTTAATAGGTGTTATAAATTAGAATACAAGAATAGATAAAGGTTAGTCTGAATTTTTTCTACTAAGAATTTGTTTTTATGATATAAAATAATGAACAGATTATGTTACGAGTACCTAATTTTATAAACTGATTCATGTTTTCTTTGCTTCTTTTCTATTTTTTTCATTTCACTATACACTTGTTTTTATGAAAAATAGGTAGCGATCAGGAGGTGACCACTTGTATACGATGCAGTCATACCATACATGTGTTTGTTATGAATTTTTTTAAGTGTTTTTTGATATTATTTAAGTAAATCCAAATCATATATGAAAGAGGGTGAAGATAATATTTCCTAAAACCATGTGATATCATATAGTAAGATAGAGTGTTTCATTACATATGACATAAAAAATAAAATAGGGTTATATTTCGGTCTTTTTGTATAACATTTTTATTAATATAATGATATCATATAATATTTAATAAATATTATTATTATATTACAAGGAGAAAATTTAGTTCCATGAATAATAATTTATAATTAATTTGAAATTTTAATTATTCACTATAGGAAATTGAGTGTTAAGGATCTAAAACAAATATATTTTATACATAACCTATCATTTATTTACCATTTCATAATATGATAATCATGAGTTTTCTATAGATAAAATTTAAATCTAATATAATTAAATTCATAAACATAAAATATATGATTTAATTCATGATGACCTAAGGGGAATACTTGAGGGATCTATATAAATATGTATCACACATTCAATAGGGTTGAGAGACTATTGTATTTAGTTGTATGAAACTCTCTCATATTATAATTTCTCATTCACTTTACCATTTTCCATCACATATTACTAGAATTTTGTGTCTAATAAGAGGATATATCATTACTAATAAGTGATTCCACAATTCCCTTGGATACCTTTGTATTGGGGATGTCATTTATCTACCTTTCATGTGAACTTCATTAACTATGGATAATTAATATTATTATTTCTATGATACAATGTATTGTACATATACTATTGCTTCATTTTAAATTAGATTGATTCTATTTATCATGCATTATTTCCCAAAATTTTAGTTTCTTTTTTTTCACTCCCTTGTATAAGTGTTATATAAACCTATGAAAAACTATAGTAGTATCAGAGCAATATGAGTCCCTTGATTTATTAAGTCATGTTGAAAATAACGGTTTTTAAAAAATTTAATGACAATAATAGTATCCATAATCAACTATGATAATAAAATTTTTTCTTCCTTATTGAGTCATTGAATATGAAATATTATTTCATATAAAGTGAGTTAAAAAGACACTTGCTTTTTTATAAGACATAGAGTACGCCTTAAGGACATCATAGTAAAAATTACATTGTGTATTGAGATCAGAATAGAGCATTGTATCACCTTATTGATATTCATATGGACAATAAAATATAACTACTTATATAATGGTTACTTTAATTGATACATAATGGTTTTTCCCTAATACTTAAGGTTTTTTCCTTTGCTAAAAAAGTGATAAAACTTACATAATAATCTTATAAAAAATGGTGTTAAGTTTATCAATTTTAAAATATTGAAGATAATACATAAATTGTTTAATCATAATATATAATCAATCTTCTTTTATGATACCCTGTAATGAACCAACTCGGGTCAACCTACTGCATCAATAAGGTGGGTATGATATAAGGACTGAAGAGTGTTCATGTCCACCTCAGGCTAGAGACTAGAACTAGGGTATCACAACTAACTATGTTAGATTTATTTCACTGTCAAAATTTATTAAAAACATTACGGCTTCCTACCGAGAATCTGGTATGATACATCCATATATTTGACATATGAATCATCAAATAAATAGTTACAAAAATATAATGTATTATAAATAAAGTATAACCAAGTGAAATGTAATACCCTTAGATTTTAAACTATATATTTTCCTTTAAAAAAATGTGTTCAATAGTTTCCTAAAAATAAAACACCCAAACAAAACCATAAACAATATATTAGTTGAAATTTATTATAAAATTGTAGTATGAATAAAACCCCTAGTAAATACAATGAAATTAATAAATTAAACATTCTTAAAATTATTGGATATATAATTAATATGTTTTAATATTTAGAAATATTTTTCATTCTCTAATGTCTATTTAAATTATTAATAAATCAAAAGTTACACTTTTAAATGATTTATATATAATCATTATATATTAATATTCTTTAAATTATAAATTAGTATGAAATAATATTGAGAACACATAATGTATCAAACTGTTATTTTTCAATAAAAGGGGTTTTTCTTTATATTTGGAATTTTCATTTAAAATAATCATTTATAAATTTTAAATTTTGATTTTTATAAAATAACCCATGTTGTTTAATTCCACATATCAATATTATCTTAACTATATTTTTGATATTTTTATGAACAAATTAATTTTTATATGAATATTGCAAAATACATCTTTTACTAAAATCAAAACTTTTTTACTATATCAAGAAGTAATTGTAAAAACAAAACATTTAAAAAACTCTGGATTAAATGTTAATTTAATATCTCAAAATAATATAATAAATTTATAAAACCTATATTTATCAAATTAAGTATTTTTTTCCAATGAAAACAATTTTTAACTATTTTTTTAATTAAATATTATTCTGGGAAAATTTGGTTTTAGATTTATTTTAATGACTCATAAAATGTATATATTATTTAAAATACCAATTTTAATCATTAATGTATAATTCCTCGAGAATTTTATTATATATAATTTTTTATTTTAAAAATACACTTTAATAAAATTAGATTTTTATGCGTTATATGTGATAAGGCTAAAATTAATAATTTTTCCATATAGAAATTTTATTTGAAAATTTTATTTTGTATTTTTAATCATAATTTCGAATTCATGTAATAAGTTATATTTTAGTTTTATTATAAAAGATAAATTACTTTGGTAAAAATGAGTTTCTGGGATGAAATTTAAATTGTTAAAAATAATAAATCTATGTGTAATACTCTTGAAACGTGTAAATTACATGTTTAAAATTGATTGTATAGGAAATTATTGACCTTATCTTTTCCCCTATCCATTATTTATCAGTTTTGGAGCCTTTATTATTTATTAATGTGAGAAAATTATTGTAAAGTAAGGGGTATTTACAAAAAAAATGTCATTCTCGCCACTTAAGAAATGGGAGTTCCACCCCCCCCCCATAGAATTCAGAAATTCTATTTCTTATTTAATCCCCAACTTTTTACCTGATACTATAATCACCATTTACATACATAAAGCTTCTGGTCACATGTAATAGTCATAATCCCAACATTTCTGTATAACCCTTTAACAAAAACTCAAAGTTCTCAAAGTGATTGATCATTTTTTCCAAAGATTCTTCATTAATATATTAATTTTAAAATTATATTTTTATCATTAATAAATAATTTCAGAAGTATTTTTTATATTGAATGTTATTATTCTAATGTAATGATCATTAACTACCTTTTTTCTTTTCCCTTAAGTAAGTATGAAAAAATTAATTGTGTGTATGTGTGGACTATTTCCTCCACAAAGAAACATATTTAATTTTCATTACTAACTTTTTTGGACACATATAAGAAGGATTTTAAAGGATAAATATGATTTTTATGAAATGACTAAGATTCAATTAATGGAAAATTGGTTAACCTCTTAATAATAAGAACAATAAGAAAACATTATCATTATAACCATTTAAATTAATAATACTAAGGGGAAAATGATATCCTATTTCTATGTAATATATTTATATAAACTATATTATTATAATAATTACTTCTTATATATATATCACACTAAAAGGAAAAAATAATATCATTTTTTTATATTGTGATATTACTTCTAATGATTTCATTATCATCTATTAAATTATGGTTTGTTCTTTTCTGGGTAGGTTTGACCTCCCACTTGAACAATGATATGAAATAATATCATGGATGAATTTGAAAACATAAATAAGTATAATATATAATATAAATAAAAAATAATATTTTGATTATTATTTTTAAATGGTATCCCCAAAATTAAACTCATTAACTAAGAGACCACATCATTTTTGTTAAAAATAACTATAACATACAGGTCATTGAGTTCATCATCAAGGATCATAAACAAAACTTCAAAAAGGTTAAATTATAGCCATATAAATAATTAATTATAGTACCTTTAATGATCTCAAAATGATGAAATTTTGGGGAATAACGAATACTGATAACGTTATCACCAAACTAGTTAAACTCCATCAAGATTACTCTCACCTAATATTGAATATATATAATAAATAATTAAAAAAATATAAATAATTTTTTTAATTGGAGTATATATGGTAATAGTTATTAATATATAACATATATAATATATTAATATAGTATTGTTTTTTATATAAGATGTTAGAACACATATTAATAAATATTAATGAGGGGTATGGGTTTTTTAATCTCGAAATTGTTTTCATTAGGATATGATTCATATTTACCACATTTTTAACATTTTAATTCATATATTATAGATGTGTTTTATTTTTTATTATATTATTGTAAATTTGGGGTATTTTAGAATCCATTTCATTTTCTACCATTATGGGTTTTCGATTCAAAGGATAACGGCGAAGTAACGGTCATTGCTAACTATATTACATTTATTAAGTTAAAATGTTTTTTTATAAACTTATTTCTTTTGAGATTTGTTACCATAATAAACAATATTATATTTAATTGTGATTTATATTCCTATATGGGGATAATTTAATTTTAATTAAATTATATTACCTTATTGAGTTTCCTTATTAAAAAGTATATCGATGTAGAGTATAACTATAATCGTCTTCGACAATGGTTTCCCCTCCTTGTCCATAATTTATTCTCCTATAAATTTTATTACATTTAATTATAAAACATAATATTTGTTATGTCAAGTGAAAATTATATTTCTTTTTTCCTCTTTTATGTATAATTTCTTTATTATCCATTTTATTATTTGGGATTTCAAGAGAAGAAATTTTACATCGTAAAAAGGGATCCCTTGAAAGCACACTCATTAATTTTAGGTGTATGTGTTCCCTTTTATTCTAATTTTTTTCATAAATATATATTATATAGATATATACCTAGTCTATTATACCTTTCTTTTTTGGGGATTAATATAGGCCTTATGGTCCTTTTAAAATTTTCACTTTTAAGTAAATTGGATATAAGGGAACATTATCATTTTATATTTCAAGATAGGGGTTACCTCTATAAGAAAATTAAACATTGGTAGATTATAAAAAACCTCATTATTCCATTAATACCCTTCTATTTCTATTCTAGTTTAATGTAAAATAAAAATCTGGTAACTTTATTAAATTATCATTTTCTCACTCCAAAAAGAATCACATATGGAGATATTTTTTTGTACTTCTTATTGATCTGTTTAATGGATTTCATAAAATTGATATTATATATTGTAAGACCTTTGATAATTTTGTTAAATATAAACATAAAAAATTATATAATACCTTCTACTAGGAGCCCTTATGATTTATCCTTTTGTTATTCTTTGAGGAAATATTATGAAACCCACTTCATTCTAATGGGTTTTATCATGATTATAATTTTTGTTTTGTTTCTTTTAATTTTTTGGAAGAAGTATAAATTTACATATAATGATTTTCATTATTTGAAGAGTGGTATCATAATTTTATAACCTTAAAATTTATTGGGTATTTTATTCATTTCCTGAGATGCCATGTATTTTTTTATCGAAAATTATCCTAAGAAGACCATGATATGTGATGGGTGGAAAAATAATTATTTGTCTCTCTAATTAATTAGTTAAATATTTATATCTCAAGAGATGGTATGTATGTTATTAGTTAGTAAACCCAATCCAATATGGGTCTATCTCCATAATGTTTATGAAATTGGGGAGTTAACCCAATCCACTCTAAGACACTATCCAATATTGTTATCAAAATGAGGTGTGAAGTCAAACCACTATGAGACTATAAAAACATTGTGTATAGGAATTTTTAGTGAACCCAATCCACCATGGGACTCTATCCACTATGATTGTCATAGAAGTGATCCTTGAATTATGTTTATGATGTCATGTTTTATGTTTTTCCTACATATTTATGATTTATTAAAATTATTATATCATTTTTTTAAATCCATGTTCCAGGCTTATTACATAATATTATATCAAGGTACATGTTTTTATGGACAACTTTTATTGTTCCATGTTCTTTTTAATAGTAAACATTTCCCTTCTCATATCTTCTTATATACTTATAACATATCCCTTGATGACATGTTTATAATTTTTATCTTTATTGGATGTTTGATCTCACCCGTTTCTTATGATTCACATCCCTATGTTATGAAGATATATATTACATTTGGTAATCATAAAAGTATTATAGTGTAGCTTCATTATGGATAAATTATTATATGTATTGTCAAATAAATAATTTTTGTGAAAATTCAATGAAATAGTAAACATAATATTCTTGAAATTGAGATATTTTTTCATGATATATAATTTTTAATAATTAAAATGATTTAAAAAATTGATATCTTTATCTTAGGTTGTCATAGTTTATATAAATGTTGTTTTTATATATATTTTTTGATTATTCATGTAATTTATGGGGATTATGGTTGGAGAATATTAGTAAAATTCATTGAGATAAGTCTATATATAGTATAACACCCATAAATTGTTGATAAAGATGAGTTTTTATTGTTTTCCTAGAAATATAATTCATTTTTGGAAAATAATGTTGAATGTATGATCTACTAAAAAAATTACATATGGGTAGTAACTTTAGAAATGTAATATTAAGTATTAACTCAATTGTCACTTGGTTCATGACAATGAGTCCTAAATTTTCTCCTAGTTTGAAACTCTTGAGATATATTATTTTTAAAAAATATGTATTTTCAATCCATTATATTGTATTTGTTATTTTAAATTGATTACTGAATTTGGTAAAACCTAGCCAAGGAAACCTATATTGAACATATTGTGATTTAGGTTGAGCTAAAATCCAAATTAATGGTCTTTAATAGTATGGTTTTTAAATGTTTTGTTATTAATGAGATATATTATGATAATTCTCTTATGATGTTAATTTATCAAAACTCACATTATCAACTTATTTTAGTAAATTTTGAATCCAAAATGAAACAATTTAACAATTAATGACATGGGAAAAGTAAAGATTTTCATAAAAAATAACCTAATGGGATAAGAGTTTGAATGATAGTTTAAAAACCTATGTAGTCTTAGAAATAAATAAATATTATGAATTATAATTATTTAATTTTTTTATTTAAATTCATCATATTTTTATAAATAATTTTACAAAAGTTTTCAGTTGAAGAAGGAATAGTTTTATTTAACAAAATTGTTCTTAGATAATGCACAGGGTTTTATTTAAAAGTAAAATATACAAATTTTTCAATTAAATTTTATAAAAATTAGTTCATTTTTAATTTAAAATATCAAATATTTATTATGAATAATTGTTCAAATTATTTGGAAAAAAAATTATTTTCTGAATGAAAAATACATATTTTTCAAAACTATCATTTATTTTCATTATATAAATTAATTTAAAAGTCTAATTTTATTGATTATTTTATATTAAATTAATATAATATAAATTTTATTTAACATAATATAAATAATTATATATGAGTTAACAATATACATTATTTTGGAATAAGTTCATTCTTATTCTTAAAAATGAAATTTTTTATAAACTATTTTTCATTTAATTTTAAGCACGTATATTAAAATTAATTTCTACCACTTATAAAAAATGAATTTTGAAAAATGTTTTAAATATTTTGAACTATTTGGTTAATATTTTTTAATGATATTAATTTTATTTTTTTCCATTATCAATCAAAATCATGGTACAAATGTGATGTCATAGTAAAATGATAAAAAATTTTAATTAAGGTAAAAAATAATTGATAAAATAAAAAAATATTATCTTAATTATTATTTTATGAGAGGGTACCAACCATTATAAAATTTTCTTGTACTATTAATTTTTTAAGTTCTGCATGACCAAGAGTGTGGCATAATATTATTTTAAAACATTGAATAATTACAAGTGTGTCACTCCCCTCACTTATAAATAGGGAAAAATATTCCTCCCCTAATAACACTTTTTGTTATCCCATGTTCAGAAATTATCTACCCAAATATCTACCCAATGTACATCCATATATCTTTGAGGTTTTGTTCATTCCAAAATATCAAAACAAGAAGTTTAAGGTGTAATCCAAATAAGGCTTCCGAAATAGGGGTAATAACTCTTAACCGAGTGTTTCATGTTTATTTCTTCTTCTAACTCATTGAAATGTTTTTCAAACATGTTTAAATATAATGATAAATATCTTAAATTTATAAAATTTTATTCTAATTATGTTATAGACCTTTTTCATGTCTTCTTAAATGTTATGGGAAATGAAAACATCACTAGTGTGTACGTGTCGACTATCACCTACATAAAGGTATGTGTTTCGTTCCTCATTACTATATTATATGACTAATTAAAATAATGCACTGAAATAATGTATATAAAATTTATGAAATATTTATTATTCTTTAAATATTATATATTACATTTATTCTTACACTTTACTTTCAATGTAAATTGATAACGTTGCTCGTGCATACATACTGAATACCACCCCACAAAGCGATGTGATTCAGTCTTAATTTTTACCATATAAGAATGGTCATGAGTATATAAATAATGAATAAATATGGCATTTACAACATATTTATGATTCATTAAAAGTAAAATATTATCTAATTTATTTATTTTCCAATCATTATAAAAAATAAAAAATGTTGGTCATGTGTTCGTTTGGACTACCATCAGTATGAAATTATATGGTTCATTTATTAGGACATCCATACATAGTTAGTATTTAATGTGAATCTAATGAATAAGTATTATAATTAAAAAATTAATATTACTTGTAATTCCCCGACCCCAGTTACCCAGAGTCGGTGCATTATTACATAACATTGGCATGATCGCAAGAAAGATCAAGTCTCGAAAGACCGATTAGTTTAGTAGCCTTGGAATAACTAGATACATTAATAAAGTTTACATTACCTCATAAATTGAAAACTACAACAACATAGTCTCCATAGTCTACAGTCTTATCCCCTCATACTATCCCTGCAGGTCATTCATAAAATATTTCTTTACATCTCGGGAAAAATAAAACATAGAAAGGGGTGAGCTCAAATTCCCAGTAAGGATAACAATATAGCGGAAACTTTCATAAATAAGCATAAACATTTAAGGAAATGTATAACTAAAACAAATCCCTTTTAAAACATGAACTTCGGAATAATATGGCAGAAATAAAATGAATTAATTCCTTATACTTATTCACATGGATATTATATTAGTCGAATAATCAAATTCAATATCAATAACCACTTTCATAATGATGGAATGCATAATGCCAGACTATCATAACCACATAGCCAAGGCCTCGTGCCAAGACTAAAAAAAATATTTTGTCAAGTCATTGTGCCAAGACACTAGTTTGTCTCATGAGACCTACCGATGCATCGAGGAGCTATAGCGGGCTACACTCGTCACATATTAAGTCCAATGCATTCCTCGTATAAACAGGTTTAAACATAACATAATCATTCTTATTAAAACTAGCATAAAAAATGTCAATACTTTCTCCATAAACCATTAATGGTAAAAAAATAAAACATCCACATTCAAACAAATCACAAAATATTTAATACAATATGGAAGTTTTGTTTCATAATAAATCAACTTCAAATAAGCTTAAAATCCATCAAAGGATGTTGACCTAGATGAAATCAAAACTCTTTTTAGAGAAATATATCTTCGTATTTTGAAATCATTTAAGAGTCACATAAATATAAAATAAAACATTTACTTTGAAAATTTTATTATAAGCTTGTAATGGAAGCTTCGAAGATTTTATAATGGCAGAAAATAGCCACACCCGCCATATAAGATAAAAAACATTTTTGCCTTAATTCTGTCAAAAAGGTTAAAAAGCACCTTTTTTGGAAAATGACGGAAAGATTACTTTATAAACCTCTTATAAAAATTCAATCAAGGGTATAAAGTATATTAACCCATATTCTTTTAAATATTAAAAATGTTTTGAAATACATTTTTAAAAAGCATGGATGTGTATGATAAAGAAATCCCAGTAGATTATTATGTATAAACAACCTTGGATAATGAAGAGATTGAGAAATAAACCATTACCTTGTACTTTTCCATGGTTGGGGGTAGGTTGACCTCCTGTATAACGGTGAAATAATTGTTATTAAATTATACAAGAATCATATACATTAATATGATATCATATATGATCTTTTAACAGTGCTTTATTAATAATATCTTAATATTATTGTCGTTTCAGGTGTTAACTTACTCATTTTCTTTTATATGTTTTGTTACATAAGCCATGTTTTTTATGCATAGGTTGTATCTTATTCATATCCATAATGATATTAAGTCCTTAAACATTATTATTAATCATCAAATGAGAATTAGACTTGAATGGATACGATGGAGAATGAATCTCATTGCATTCGTGGAGATGGTAGTCTGTACGTACGCACGAGCGACAATATCATTATTCTAATATTAAAATAATATTTAATTGGATGGTATATCATATATACAGAATAAGTATCATGATATATTTATTATTTACATGAATTACACATCATTATTATACCCATCCAAATAATAATGTTTTGAATAACAATTAGACCACGATGTGGAGACGGTAAGTCGTACGTACGCACATATGGTGACATGTCATTCAAAGGAGGGATAGAATACTCAAATACGGTTGTAACATGTTTATAATAACATAAAAGTATATATAATATACTAGAGTTTTTATTTTAGAAAGGTAATAACAAAGAAAGAAGAAGTGGAAGAAGAAAGGGAACTTGAAAAAGGGTGGTGAAATCATTATCTCTTTTTCAGGTTCTTCCTTTTGATTTGATCAAAAGGGCTCCGTAAGTTGGATTTATGACTAAAGGAAGGCCTCTAGGATTAATTGATGGAAGTTTATAGAGTATATTTTCAGGGTTTGGACGAACCAAAAGGCTTTGAATGTGTGAATTAATGAGAAGGGGGAGTGCCCTTTTATAAGAGGGGTGAGGGGCAGCTTTGGAAAAGCTAGAAATATTATTTTATAATAAATTCATATTCGGTTTATAATGGCTCCAAAGTTGATTATTTAAATGTTAAGGTAGGTATAGGTCAAAAAACGCTCAACCTATAGGATTTAGACAGGTTTGGGTTTCTATATTAACATTATCTTTAAGTATTAACTCTTTGTTAATTAGTTTCACTTTTACAATGTCTCTTTGAATTTTTATATTATATGGTTAATAAACATACTATATACATCCATGAGACCCCCAAGTGGTCCATTAATGATATACCTATCATGATATAAGTCGCTTGGACTAACCTTAGATTTTTATGAATTTAATATCAATTAATAATATAATATTTGTTTTAAAAACTCTTTTATGTCAATTTTGACACTATTCAATAATTTATTTTTTTAAAACTCATAAAAGAATGATTACTTCAAAAAAAGTAAATTACATCAATACTAACAAGTCATATTAACATATAAAATTATTTTTATTTATCAAAAGTCTAAAATTACATTTATTTGGGTATTTATAATATTAATTATTCTAATTTTTCATTAATTAGGTAATTACTGCATCACTATTGTGTAATAAATAACATAAATTATTTATTGTTTAAAAATTATAAATAAAATACAATTATGTATGAAATATGTTTAGATTTCTATGGAATATTTATAGTTGAAAATCCAACATATATAACCCTATGTAAAAAATGTTTTCCTAAAACATATATGCTTATGTCATTTTTTATTTATTTTAACTTAATTAAAATAAAGTGCCCCTATCACCTACAAGTGGCACCATGGGGTCCCAAAATCGACCCAAATAGGCCCATGGTCGTACATGTATCCACCAATAAAGTCAGGACACGTTTTATGGTAATTTATTATTATTATAATAATATTTTTTAACCCTTATTTACAGTATTTACCCTTTAACCATGGTAAATAAAATATTTAACGAAATAATTATTCAAAATGTCTAAAAATAAAAGATACCTATTTACACAATTTGGAAATCATGATTCCAAATATGGAATCCATTTTTCCAAATTCAAAAAATAGAAGTGAAATAAATTAATTTATAATTAATCCCCATTGTTAAAACAAAAAAGCGTGTTTTTAAGAGATAATAAATATCAAAAGATTGACACTTGTTCATGTCCGATTTAATTGTGAATTTTTGTCCAATGACCATCATTGCATTAAATGGTAAAAATATATTCTAAATATACCTTAAAACCACTGAAATTCATAATTTATCACTATTAATTATTTTGATTAAAAAATTGTTTTTAATTAAAAATTAGTAATTTTCATTATTCATCAAAATATAAATGTTATCCGAAAAGTTCCAAAATTTTAGCCGAGGAAAATTTTGATATTTCGAATCCAAAAATGAAGTAAATTTTGAGAGTTGAAATTTATAAAATTTCAAAAAGTGGTTATTACTATTCATAACGGCTAGTTTGATTGGTTGTGATGTGTGTTAGAACTCAAAGTTGCGTACAACACATGCTACTGTATTATTCAAAGGGAAGCGTACCGTGGAATCTTGATGTGTTACATTCACCCCTCCTTCAAATAATTTTTTCCTCGAAATTTATAGAATATTACTGCATAAAAATACTTGGATTTTTCTTTATCATAAGTTCCTCAATTTCCCACGTTGCCTCTTCCATTTTATGGTTTCTCCATTAAACTTTTACCAGACGAGTCATCCAGTTTCTCAGCACTTGTTCTCTCATATCAAGAATCCAGATGGGCACTTCGCAATAAGACAGATCAGGTTCCAGTTCTAATTCCTCATAGCTGAGTACATGCATTGGGCCAGGCATGTATTTCCTCAATAGAGATATATAGAACAAATCGTGAACTTTGGAGAGACATGGCAGCATTGCCAAATGGTAAGCTACAACCCCAATTTGTTTTAGAATTTCTAAAGGTCTGATGTACCTAGGACTCAATTTACCTTTATTACTAAAACATATGACTCCCTACCATGGAGATACCTTTAGGAAAACATGTTCATGGACTTGAAATTCCAAATCCTTCCTTCGATTATCAGCATACCTCTTCTGACTACTTTTAGCTTCTTTGATGTGGTATTAGATTACCTTTACTTTTTCCATTGTTTCCTCCACCAGTTTTGGGCCTACATGTTTTCTTTCACCAACGACATCCCAACAGGTTGGTTTGCGACATCTCTTTCCGTATAACGCTTCATATGGTGCCATCTGAATACTCGAATGGAAGATATTGTTATATGAAAATTTTACCAGAGGTAAATATTGATCCCACATACCGTGAAAGTCAAGTGGGTATTATCTCAACATGTCTTCTAAGGTTTGAATAGTCCATTATGATTGTCCATCTGTTTGAGGGTGGTAGGCAGTGCTCAAATGAAGTTCAGTTTCCAAGGAATTCTGAAGACTTTTCCAGAATTGTGAAGTAAAACGGGGATCACGATCATGAACAATCGATAGGGGTACTCCATAAAGTCTCACAACTTCATTAACATATAGTCTTGCCCGCTGTTCAAGTGGTAAATCTTCCATTATAGACAGAAAATGTGCTGACTTGGTAAGGGTATCAAAAATGACCCATATGACATCATTATTTATAGGAGTCTTTGGTAACCCCATGACGAATTACATCATAATATTATCCCATTTCCACTCAGGTATGGGAAGTGGTCGCAATACTCCACCAGGTTGTTGCCTTCCAGCATTCACTTGTTGACAAACCATACATCTCGACACAAAATCAGCAATCTCCCTCTTCATGTTGTCCCACCAAAACTGTTCCTTCATATCTCTATACATTTTGGTGATCCCAGTGTATATAGAGAAATTGGAACTATGAGAATCATCCAACAATTCCTTTTTTAGATCAGGTATATTGGGAACACAAACTCTCTTCCCAAATTTTAATGTTCCTTATTCATACACAAAGTCTCTCAATATCCCATCATTTACAGCTTTAATCTTCTTCGAAAACTCTTCATCATCGGTCTGAGAACTCTTTACCCTTTCTAGTAAAGTTGGTTTGGAAACCATTTGAAAAATCATTTATGTTTCACCTTTCATGGTGATTTCCATATCCATATTTTCTAGATCCATAAAAATAGGATCCCGTTCAATTCTCATCATGTTCAAAAATCCAGGATCATTTCTCATCAAATCATATGCCACCTTATTTTCCTTCCCCATGTGGTAGTTTATCGTGAAATCATAATCCTTGAGTAGTTTAATCCATCGCCTTAGCCTCATATTGAGTTATTTTTGTGAGAAAATATACTTTAAACTCTTGTGATTAGTATAAATCTCACATTTTTCACCATATAGGTAGTCCCTCCATATCATTAAAGCAAAGATCACAGCTTCTAACTCGAGATCATGAGTTGGATAGTTTTTCTCATTAATTTCCAACTATCATGATGCATAGGCAATAACCCTATCATTCTGAATAAGGACACAACCAAGTCCTTTCTTCGATGCATCACTATAAATAATGAACCCATCATTCCCCGATGGTATAGTCAATATAGGAGCATTGACTAATCTTCTCTTCAGTTCTTCGAATCATTCTTCACACTCTTTTTTCCAAACAAATTTAACCCCCTTACATGTGAGCTTTGTTAATTGCTCAGCTAATCAGGCAAAATTCTGGACGAAACATCGATAATAACCTGCTAAACCAAGAAAACTGCGTACCTCAGTTATACTCATCAGTGCTTGACATTCTTGGATTGCCTTGGTCTTAGAAGGATCAATAGAGATTCCATGATTACAGACAATACGGCCAAGAAAAGAAATCTCCTGAAGTCAGAATTCACACTTGCAAAACATCCCATATAATTCTTGTCTTCTCAGAGTCTTCAGGATAATGCGGAGGTGATTTACATGATCTTGGTAGCTTTTTGAGTATACCAAGATATCATCAATAAATACCACAACAAATTCATCTAGAGATTACATGAAAACTCTATTCATTAGATCCATGAATATAGAGGGCGCATTAGTCAGCCCAAAAGGCATTATCGTAAACTTGTAATGCTTGTACCTGGTTCGAAATGTTGTCTTCAGAATGTCTTCCTTCTTCACACACAACTGATGGTATCCAAACCAATGCTCAATATTTGAAAATAATTGAGCTCCATGCAGTTGGTCAAATAAATCATCAATGCGAGGTAGGGTATACTTGTTATTTATTGTTATAGCATTAATAGCCCTATAGTCGATACATAACCTCATAGATCCATCTTTTTTTTACAAAAGAAACATGGGATCCCCAAGGAGAAACACTAGGGAGAATAAATCCTTTATTACTCAATTCCTCTAGTTTTTTTCTTAGTTAAACTAATTCCACAGTGGCCATTCTATAAGGGGTCTCCGATATAGGCCTTGATCCAGGAATTAAATAAATGGAAAACTCAACTTCTCATTCTGGATGATGTCCAGGTAAATCTTCCGGAAGCACATCTACATATTCTTTCACAATAGGTATATCCTCTATTTGAACATTCCTTTCCCCACCCACAGTCATTTCATTCTTATCCTCCCCAATAATTGAATATAGTTGAGCTACTGGGGGTGGATCTAGATAAGAATTAGGTGGTGACGATTCTGCTCCAAAGATAAGGTGTTCCTTATCATCATCATCAAAAAATGTAACCTCCTTCTTCTTACAATAAATCTTCGTATCATAGTCCAAAAGACAATCCATACCGAGGATTATATCAAAGTCAATCATAGGTATGAGGATGAGATCAGCAGATAAAGAACATTTATGTGCTCTGATGGGCACTAATTCACAAAACATCGTTGCAATGATACTTTCCTTAGGAGTTTTAATTGACAACTCCCTTGTTAAATCAAATTGAAAATATCCAATTTTCTTAGCAAAATAGGAAGATAAGAAACAATGCGATGTTCCATAATCAAATAATGCATTTTCTAAACTTGGGGAAACCATTAAATTACCTGCTACCACGTCTTTCAGAGCTTCTACCTCGGCAATAGTGATAGCATATGCTTGTCCTTGATCCCTTGGCCTTTTTTTCAGGTAAGTTCTCCTGACGCTTAGGACATTCATTTTCATAATATCCCATCTCCCTACAACTATAGCATTGGATATCGGTAGCTTCCTTCTTCCCCTTGCAATCACAAGATTGGAGGCCTTTTTCACCACACTTGTAACAGGCTCCCATTCCTTTTAAGCAAGTACCGGGGTGTTTCGTCCCACATTTACTTTAGGATGGATATTCAACTGTTCCCTTCTTCCCTTTATTTCCATTCCCAGATTGATCAGCAGATCTCTTCTTCTCTTTCTTTGCTTTAAAGTCATAAGACTTAGAGAATTCCTTCTCTGTCTTGATAGCACATGAGACAATGTCTTCGTACGATGAGAAGGATTGTGAGACTAATGCTCGACAGAGAAATGGTTTTAACCCATTAAAGAAACGATCAATCTTACTTCTTGGGTTACATATATAATCTTTGAAATACCTCAATACCTAGTAAAGTTAGCCTCAAACTTTGCGACATTCTCATCCTCCTTTTGTCTCAGACTCAGAAATTACCTTTCTGTATCTGCTTGATGGTCACGAGGAAAGTATTTTTCTAAAAACAGATCTTTAAACTCCCTCCATTCCATATTTGAATTTCATAATCTTCATTCATGTTTTGAATCAATTACCACCATTGATCAGCATCTCCAGTGAGGCGGTAAACTAACATGATAATTTTTTCTCTTTCACTACTCCCCAAGGCCTGAAATATTTTCTCTAGAGAAATTATCCATTGCTCAGCTACTAATGGATTTTTACTCCCATTGAAGGTTGGTGGTTGCTGCCTCATGAACCAATCTAACATTGATCCTCCACATTGTGGATCAGGGTGCTCCATACGGGTAAGGTTATTATTCATAACCTGGGTGAGTTTTCCCAGTATAGTGATTAGTTGACCAGCACCGGTTGTATCAAAAGCTCCACTATAATTATCGTGAGTAGGATGGAAATCCATACATGGAGTGCGTGCATTGATACAGCTTACATTTCTTCCACTAGGCACCATTTTTAAACAATGGCATAAACTAGATCAGTTTATGAATCAAAATACATAATTCCATACTTGTAAAATACTCAATATAAATTGAACTATTTATGGATATAATCCATAATCATAAAAAATGTTTTCATTGAGGATGTATATACTCATAAACCCTTCATAATGATTTGTAAAGAAAATGAGAGTTATCCTAAGCATATATTCTGGGAGTTCCGTAACCAAGAGTGCAGCAAGGCCTATTGTCATGCACCAGTTCCCGTTCGAGTCTAGCTGAAAGTGGTGTTTTTGGTTTCTAACCCTAGGTACATATGTGCCAGAGAAGCCTCTACCTGATCGTATCCATCCAGGGATGTATTAATCGGAAAAATCACAAAATCTCTATAATACCAAAATTCTAGGAAGTTCTTCTATACTAATCTTCAAAGTCTATCTTAGTTCTATGTGACCTAATCAGAGATTACCTAAATCTATCTTCCATGGTTTGTACTAAACTTCCTCTAATACCAACTGTAATGCCCCGACCCCATTTACCCAGAGTTGGTGCATCATTACAAAACATTGGCATGATCACAAGAAAGATCAATTCACGAAAGACCGATTAGTTTAGTAGCCTTGGAATAACTAAACACATTAATAAAGTTTACATTACATCATAAAATAAAAACTACAACAACATAGTCTCCATAGTCCACACTCTTATCCCCTTATAATATCCCTTCATGTCATTCATAAAATACTTCTTCACATCCTGGGAAAAATAAATCATATAAAGGGGTGAGCTCAAATTCCCAGTAAGGATGAAAATATAGCGGAAAATTTCATAAATAAGCATAAACATTTAAGGCAATATATAAGTAAAATAAAATCCTTTTAAAACATGAACATCATAATAATGTGGCAAAAATAAAATGAAAAAACTCCATATACTTATTCACATGGATATTCTACTAGTCCAATAATCACATGCAATGTCAATAACCACTTTCATAATGATGGAATGCATAATTCCAGACTATCATAACCACATAGCCAAGGCCTCGTTCCAAGACTACAAATAATATTTTGTCAAGGCCCTGTTCCAAAACACTAGTTTTTATCATGAGACCTACCGATGCATCGAGGAGTTATAGCGGGCTCCACCCGTCACATATTAAGTCCAATGCATTCCCCATATGAACAGGTTTAAACATAACATAAACATTTGTATTAAAACTAGAATACGAAATGTCAATACTTTCTCCATAAACCATTAATGGTATAAAAATAACACATCCATAGTCAAAAAAATCACAAAAACTTAAATACAATATGAACTTTTTGTATCATAATTAATCAACTTCAAATAAGCTTAAAATCTATCAAAGGATGTTGACATAGATGAAATTAAAACATTTTTTAGAGAAATATCTCTTCCTATTTTGAAATCATTTAAGAATAACATAATTATAAAATAAAACATTTACTTTGAAAATTTTCTTATAATCTTGTATGGGAAGCTTCGAAGATTTTATAATGGCATAAAATAGTCACACACTCCGTATAAGTTAAAAAACATTCTTACCTTAATTCTGTCGAAAAGGATTAAAAGCAACTTGATTGGAAAATGATGAAAAGATTACTTGATAAACCTCATATAAAAAGACAAAAAAGGGTATAAATGACTTTAACCCATATTCTTGTAAATAGTAAAAATGTTTTGAAATACATTTTTAAGAAACATGGATGTGGATGATAAAGAAATCCCAGTAGATTATTACGTATAAACAACCTCGGATAATGAAGAGATAGCGAAATAAACCCTTACCTTGTACATTTCCTTAGTTGGGGGTAGGTTAAGCTCCTATATAATGGTGAAATAATTGTTATTAAATTATACAGGAATCATATACATTAATATGATATCATATATGATCTTTTAACATTGCTTTGTTAATAATATCTTAATATTATTGTCCTTTCGGGTGTTAACTTACTCATTTTCTTTTATATGTTTTGATACGTAAGTCATGTTTGTTTTGGATAGGTTGTATCTTATTCATATCCAGAATGATATTAAGTCCTTTAACATTATTATTAATCATCAAATGAGAATTATACTTGAATGGATACGATGGAGAATGAATCTCATCACATTCGTGGAGACGGTAGTCCGTACGTACGCACGAGCGACAATATCAGACTTTTGATATTAAAATAATATTTAATTCAATGGTATATCATATATACAGAATCATTATCATTTTATATTTATTATTTACATGTATTACACATCATTTTTTTACCCATCCAAATAATAATGTCTTGAATAACAATTACACCACGACGTGGAGACAATATGTTGTACGTACGCACGTATGGTGACATGTCATTCAGAGGATGGATAGAATACTGAAATATGGTTGTAAAATTTTTATAATAACATCAAAGTATATATAATATATTGGAGTTATTATTTTTGAATGGTAATAACAAAAAATACGAAGTGGAAGAAGAAAGGATCTTGAAAAAGGGTGGTGAAATCATTACCTGTTCTTCGGGTTCTTCCTTTTGATTTGATAAAAAGGGCTCCTTAGGATGGCTTTCTGACAAATGTAAGGCATCTAGGATAAAGTGAGTGAAGTTTAGAGAGTATTTGGGATGGGTTTGGCCAAACCAAAAGCCTTTGAAGGTGTGAATTAATGAGAAGGTGGAGTTCCCTTTTATAAGATCGGTGAGGGGCACCTTTGGAAAAGGTAGAAATATTAGTTTATAATAAATTCATATTTGGTTTCTAATGCCTCCAAAGTGGATTATTTAAATGTTAAGGTGGGTATAGGTCGAAATAAACTCTACCAATATGATTTTTATAGGTTTTGGTAACTATATTAACTTTATCTTTAAGTATTAACTCTTAGTTAATTGGATTCAATTTTACAATGTCTTTTTGTATTTTTATATTATATGGTTAATAAACTTACTATATACATCCAAGGGACACCCAAGTGGTTCATTAATGATACACCTGTCATGATATAAGTCTCTTTTCCAAACCTTATATTTTTAGGAATTTAATATCATGTAATAATATAATATTTGTTTTAAAAACTCTTTTTTGTCAATTTTGACACTATTCAATAATTGATTTTTGTAAAACTCATAACAGAATGATTACTTCAAAAAAAGTTAATTAAATCAATAATAACATGTCATAATAACCTATAAAAAAATTTTATTTATAAAATGTCTCAAATTACATTTATTTGGGTACTTATAATGTCAATTATTCCAATTTTTCATTAATTAATTAATTACTGCATCACCATTGTGTCATAAATAAACTAAATTATTTAATGTCTAAAAATTATAAATAAAATAAAATTATGTAGGAAATATTTTTATATTTCTAATTAATATTTATAGTTGAAAATACAACATATTTAACCCTATGTAAAAATTGTTTTTCTAAAAGATATATGCTTTTGTCATTTTTGTATGTACTGTAACTTAATTAAAATAAAGTGTCTCTATCACCTACAAGTATCTCTATGGGGTCCCAAAATCGACCCAAAGCTGCCCATGGTCAGAAATGTATCCAAAAATAAGTTTTGGACAGGTTTTTGGGTAATTTATTATAATTATAATATAATTTTTTAATCCTTATTTACCAGATTTACCCTTTAACAATGGTAAATAAAATATTTACCGAAGTAATTATTCAAAATGTCTAAAAATAAAAGTTAACTATTTACACAATTTGGAAATCCTGATTCCAAATATAGAATCCATTTTTCCAAATTCAAAACACAAAATTGTCAGAAATTAATTTAAAATTAATTCTTGTTGTTAAAACAAAAAGGGTGTTTTTAAGAGATAATAACTATCAAAAGATTGACACTTGTTCATGTCCGATTTAATTGTGAAGTTATGTCCAATGACCAAAATAGTATTAAATGGAAAAAATATATTCTAAATATACTTTAAAACCACTCAAATTCATAATTTATCACTATTAATTATTGCGATTAAAAAAGTTGTTTTTAATTAAAATTTAGTATTTTCACTATTCATCAAAATATAAATGTTATCCGAAGAGTTTCAAAATTTTACCCTAGGATAATTTCAATATTTCAAATACAAAAATGAAGTCAATTTTGAGATATGAAATTTATAAAATTTCAAAAAGTTCGTATTACTATTCATAACGGCTAGTTTGATTGGTTGTGGTGTGTATTAGAACTCGAAGTTGCGTACAACACACGCTACTGTATTATTCAATGTGAAGCGTATCATGGAAGCTTGGGGTGTTACATTACTAATTTAATGGAAACATAAATCCTATGACTGTGGTCAATATACCCATGGTTTTTGTTGTTATAAATTGAATATCTTTAATACATCTAAATTGAACTTAACCATTTCAATAACTAAATAAAGAATAATAATAACTAAAATAATGGGGATAATAATAAGTAAATTAACCTAAAATCGTTATTTATAATGTATAAAATTCATATAATTTTATAACACAGGTTTGTAAACAATTAAATGAAACGATTTTGGGATCAAGGTAAGATTAGTATTTAAAACCATATTATAATGTATTCCATTAAACGCTGTTTACTCTACATTCATCTTCTTAAAAAATTTACAAATATATTTTAAATTTTAAATATAATTATTTAAAATTAATTTTTAAATAATTTATAAATTGAGTATAATATTTTAAAAACTAATTTTTCAATTTTTTTTGTATTGGTCACTTCTGACTATTTTTACCAAAGTAGAAAAAATCTATATGGGATATGCAGAGTTTTCTACAACAATTTCATTTATTTTATTATGATTCATCTATAAGTTTTAATTTATTTATAAATTAAATTCAATTTCCCATTATTTTATCAAATTCTACATTTTAAAATGTTTTCAAAGAAAAATGATATTTATCATTACGATTATGAGAAATTGTATTGTGTTTTTATTATGGGTTAAAATAAATATTTTGGTTAAAAAGTTTTATGATTAAATTAGTTTTTATGATATAAGACATTATCATTATAGATAATTTTGGGTGACCCTGATATATATAATGATGATGGGGGATCCCAATATTGATCTTTAATGCCCAGGGTAATGATGAAGTCTTTGAAGGAAATAATTAGGGTTATAACTCGGACGATTTCCCCTAAAGAATTAACTAGGATTAATTTATTATCAAATGGGTTAAACATGAGTAATCATGGGTTATTAATGTGATTCTTTATGTTAGATATTATATGTTTGTAAGAAGGTTTTTTATGGATATTATTTGATTTCATGAGGTAAGGGAAGTTTAATGGGGAATGTTTTGTTATACAATGTAATATTTTTATAAGTTCCCATATTCATTTAAATGCCTTCATGGTTTATCATATCATTTATAATGTATTTTTAGAATATTTTATTGCGAAAAAATTGATTTTAAATTTTGGGGAAAAAATTCAATGGTTAAATATTTATTGTAAAAAATGTAAATGTATTCATGGGTATTCATATTTTTAACTTGAATAATGGATATTATTTTATATTAATATCCATTATTAATATTTATTTTACTTATCCCATTTTTTTAATGTATTTTATATGATCTAAAGAAGTATATAAATTTTAGTGGGGTTAGGATTTCTATGATGGTTATCCATCTTAAATGAAGAAAATGTGTCTCGATTGAAATTGGGGTGAAAGCATAAAGCGTTTTTCTGGAAAAATTATAATATGTGAAAGTATACAATTTATTATGTAATTTTTTACCAAATTCTCTCAAAATTTAAATTCAAATGATCCTAGAAGTGTAATAAGGTATAATCCTTATAAAAAACTTATATTTTTATGGACTATTTATGTTACTCGATGTTATAGGTTTTCCCATAACAAAGGTTTATATAACATTAGGGGTTATTTGAATGGTAAAAGAAACATTAATGTTACTATAATTTATTTTTATATTACCATTGTATATATTTTAAATATTTACAAGCTTCATCGTCTAATCCATGTCTATTCATAATGGTTTTTACTTAGGGGAGACAATTCATCTGAAGTAAGAAGGCATCAAGGGGTTGGTAAAATTTTGAATCAATAACCGGAAAGGGTTATAAAAAATTATTTTAGCAGTGTCGACTCATTTGAACTAGCTTATTAATGTTAAAACCAATAGAATGGAATATCTAGATTCAAGATAAAGGAACATGTCTATAGTAAAGAATTTCATAAAACAACACCATCTGAAATTGAGTAGATCTTCATACCTAGTAAAACCTGAAGTATAGATTAATACTCTGGAAAAGTTAATTCATGTTTTTGGATATACATAACATCAAAATTTATCTCTTTTTATTTATTATTTTAATATTGAATCCAATCCACGGTGGACTGAAATTAATAAAATGAAATAGATAATATTGTTTTCATGGAGTTTTACAAATTTGAAGTTATTTCTCTTGAGATGTATTTTCTTGATGTTATTTATAAAATAATTGAAATAAAAGTTTTTTATTTGAAGATAAAGGATGAAAAATTAGTGGATTATTATGAGAAAATTTTTACCATACTGGCCAAGTAAGGAAAAAAAATTTCTGGACCATGAGAGTAATATTTATAGATTTTACATAGGTCTAAAACATATATTATGAAGATAATTGTAATATTATGAATTTAAAACTTATAACTAAATTAATTATTTTGATGATAAATTTGGGATGGACTTTGATGACACATTTTTACTTCATGATGATAAATGTAAGGAGTGGTCATCATGGAAAGCAATGGAGAAGTAGTCAACCAAGAAATATTGATTCAAAGACCCAAAATGTATTGAATGCAGTAAAATAAATTTTAAAGGATGACTGGTAAGATAACTAATGTTCTACTGATGTGGTAAGATAAATAATTTGTATCTTGGCTATTAGGAAAATACTTATAACAAAACCAATAATGGGAAAACATATAGTCATCCATCAGTGAAATATTTTATTTGCAATGAGTTGGGTAAATATGTTAATGCATGTTTTAAGTTCATTACTAAAGTTTGGAATCATCAAGAACAGAAGTAGAAAAGTGTAGAAAATTATTTGTTACTACTGTAGAAAATTTTGTAGCATTAAATGTATTGGTTCCAGGTAAATTACTTATTTATTCTTATTATTCTAAATCATTATTTGATTTCAAATCTACATAGTATTTTATACATGATAAATTTTCATATAAAATAGAAATACCATCTCCTAAAATGTATTCAGAACTCTTGGTATAATATATTAGGGGTAGTATAATGGTTATTAGAATTTATATAATTCTTTCTGTTATAATATGTGAAATTTTTTTTTCAATGAAACTTTTTATCTTCACTATTATAGAGATTGAATTTATTCTACATACATTCTATAATTCAGTTTATCATTCTATAATAGATTATGGAGTAATAGAATTACTATTATAATTTTAGATTGATTTCCAATTTTTATTTAAGAATTAATTTATACCATTGATATGATATCCAGAAAATATTAAAATGATTAAAGGTGGGAGTGGAATTTATCATGCACATATTGTTAAAAGAATAGAAACTGTTCAAATTAGTGATGATTTTGTTGTGAATTAATATATAAACGTTTTTCATGATGATTTTATTAGTTTTATTCATGATATAGAGGTTTGAATTACTATTGACTTAGTTCTTGATACTAATATAGTTCCAAAACAACCTTATTGAATAGAATCAATTTTGTTGTTAGAATTGAAATATAATTTACTATATTTTATTGATAAGGGTTTAATCTCTACTATTACTTCCCCATTAGGTTATCCTATTATTTATTTAAAAAATTAAATGATTCTAAGTAATATTTTATTGATTATAAAGAAAAAAATGTTAATAATAAGTATATGTTTCCTTATATTAATGATTTTATTTATCAAATATAGCTGTATTATTGTGTTTTAACGGTTGATCTTGGGTTTAATTATCATCAGTTGAAGGTGAATATGGAAGAAATCCAAGGATATTAATCCAAACTAAATATGAGAATTTTGTGTTTTTAGATATATATTTTTGGTTGATGAATAAACCTATTGTATTTATGGATCTTATGAATATATTTTTCTATAAGTAGTTGTAAAATATTGTTGTGGAAATAATTCATGAAATTCTAGTTTATTCTAAATTTTATGTTAAATATGATAAAAAACTATGATTTATTTTTGATAGTTAAAAAGATAATATTTTTTTATGTAAAATTTAGTAAATATGAATTCTGGGATAAATATATATCTTTCCATTTTCATAATGTTTCTAAATATAGCATAAATCTAGATCTTGTTAAAACCAAAGTAGTGGAATAATGGAAAGAAAAAATTCATTTATATTTCAGGTTTTCTTGAATTAGTAGGTTGCTATTGAGGGTTATTTTGAATACTTTTCTCAACTATCTAACCCAAAAACAATATTTTCTATAAAATGAGTAAAATTCATCTAAAAAAATAATGTGATGAATTTTTCTTGAAATTGAAAACAATATTGGTTAATCCTTTAGTTTTATCCTTAGCCATATGCAAATTTGAATTTTTTATCTATATTAATTCTTCTTTGAAAGTGATTAGTTATGTCTTAATAAAAGATGATCAGATAATTTTATATACTTAATATCAATTAAAACTTCATGAACATAATTACCCTTTGAATGATTTTATGTGTTAAATGGTTTCTTTTTATTTAAGAATTTGATGTTATATTTTTTATGGGGTATGTGTAAAATATATATTGACCATAAAACTTTAAATTATATAGTTACTAATAAATTTTTTAACATGATGTAGAGAAAATAGTTAGAACTTATAAAGTATTATGATTTCACTATTCACTACCATTGAGGTAATGTAAACAAGGTAGAAAATGGATTAAGATTAAAATATAATTTTTCATTAACCATGTTATATTTCGAACATGATCCTATGTTTGATTATTTAATGAATATTTTCTTGTAAATTATGTGTGTAAAAACTGCTTCTATTTTAACATAGGTACTAGTTCAACTATCTTTGTCCAAAATAATTAATGAGGCTCAAAAAGTATATAATAGTTTGAAATAATATGTAGAATCAATCAGGAAGGGTATGTTTCTTGAGTTTAATTTTGATAAGTATGGTTATATCATATTTTGAAATAGATTATGTGTTTCAAGTGATTCTTTTTTGAAGAAGTAATAATTAAGTGATGCTCAAAACACTTTTTTCATCCTAGTATTACTAATATGTAAAGAAAAAATTGGGAAAATTATTTGTGGGAATGTATAATGAAATGTATTAATAAATTTTAAAGGAGTTTATTGACTTTTCAACAGGTTAAATATGAGAAACAACTACCAATTTGGATAATTCGACCAATTCTAGTGCATGAGTGGAAATGAGAGAATATATCCTTATATTTATTAGTGTTATTATAAAATAAAACTCAAGGTAATAATTTTATTTGTTTTATTATTGATTAATATTCTAAATATGTTATTTTTATTCCTATTCAAGATAATATAACTTTTCATAAAAAACATTACCTTAAATATATAATCAAATTACATAAATTCCATCTCTCGATTTTAATTGATCGTGATCCCATATTTTCCTCAAATTTTAGGAATGTACTTTAAAATTATTTAGGTATTATGTTTAATTTTATCATAGACTTTCATAAATAATATGATGCACATTTAGAAAAAATCATTCCAAAGTTGGAGGTTATTCTTAGAGATTTCTATTTAAAATATTGTTTATGTTCATATCGACATATTTAAATAATTGAATTTTATTATAATAATATTTTTATTCAAATATATAGATGGAATATTTTGAGACATTATAGCATCCCGTCTTTTTATAACATAACTTTTCATTCCATTACACGGAACTGAGGATCTTTAAGGTTTAGTGTCTTGGAAACAAGGAACATAAAACATGAAACAAAAAAAACATTCTTCTTAAACACTTGAAAGGATTCTCCTCATGTTCACCCTAGGCTCATTACTGCATCTCATAACCTGGGGACATACATCAAAAGGAAGGGTGAGCAGAAGGCCCAGCAAGGGAAACAAGTGAAACATTTTACATATGAACTTGAGATACATCAATAAAGTCATGAAAAGACCTTTAATGCATGAAAATGAAATCATGAGGCATATCATAATAAAAATAAAACTTTTTCATAACTTGAAGATGTGGATACATCATTTAACATAGACAATCATGAACATATCACCAAGGTCCATCCCCAAGGTGTCATTTTAAAATTACCAAGGTTATTCACCAAGGTATCGTGAAAATTGTAATCTCTAGTGGTTACATCATTACCCAATGCATTGGAGCGCTATCAGGGCGCACCCTTAAATTTGCCTTTATTATCATGTGAGCCACATATATCATTATCAAACAATTCATAAATAACCCATATAGCATAAAGGAAATGGGTTTCATTTCATAATCATAACTTTTTAAAAACTGCTTTAAAGACATGATCTTTATATCACTTTAAAACCCACAGAAAAGGAAGGTGGGTCTCATGTATGTAAATAACAGAATTTAAAATAGAACATTTTGGTATATATGTGAATACCCATTTAGAAGAAAGAGCTTTGAGTATTCACTTAATAAAATAAAAGTACTTTAGAAAAAGAGATAGACATTTTGAGACAGAAATTCTGCAGCATAACGACAATGTTCCGAGGTTTTAGAAGACATTAAAAGAGAGGTAAAATGGGTCAAACATTCATAAATGACCCATACAATAGTACATGGACAGAATAAGAAGGATACATGATCATGGTAATGAAATTTCAAGGACATACCATTTGAAATGAAAATATGGAAGGAAGGAAAAAAATTAGATTTCTCTTATGAAAGTTCGGCAGCCTAACGACGTTACTTAAACATCAACAAAAATGATTTGAAAAGATCAAATAGGATCTCTCATCATGTGAACATAAGAGTTCCGTATGATAGATATAGAGATAATTCCCCAACATAACAAAAAGGAACTTGAAAGAATTGACATGAAAGTAGAACTTCAAAACGAGAAGGGTGAAGAACCACTTAAAAATTTGACAGCCTAACGGCGCCACTTAAAACATCAAAATACTGAATTGAAGAGATCAAATGGGGTCTCTCATCATATGAACATAAGATTCTAGTATGATATATATAGAGATCATACCCCAATATAACAAAAAGGAACTTGAAATAATTGACATGAAAGTAGAACTTCAAAATGAGAAGGGTGAAGAACCACTTAAAAATTCGGCAGCCTAACGGCGCCACTTAAAACTTCAAAATACTGAATTGAAGAGATAAAATGGGGTATCTCATCATATGAAAATAAGAGTTTAGTATGATATATATAGATATCATACCCCAATATAACAAAAAGGAACTTGAAATAATTGACATGAAAGTAGAACTTCAAAACGAGAAGGGTGAAGAACCACTTAAAAATTCGGCAGCCTAACGGCGCCACTTAAAACTTCAAAATACTGAATTGAAGCGATCAAATGGGGTCTCTCATCAAATGATCATAAAAGATCAGTATGATAATTTAGAGATCATACCCCAACATAATAAAAAGGAACATGAAATCCTTGAATGAAAATAGAACTTGAAAACGAGGAAGGTTAAAGAATCCCTTAAAAATTCGGCAGCCTAACGGCGCCACTTAAAAATTATTAAAACGAATTGATGAGATCAAGGGGGGGGGGGGTCTCTCATCATATAAACATGAAAGGGCAGTAAGAGGAATATAAAATAACATCCTATCACATAAAAACATGGAGCAAAATAGGAATGACATAAAAGAGATTTCATGAAAAGAAAGAGAGGGGTCGGATCCCTTACCTTAAAACGTGACTCTTGAAACTCAAAGGATTGGACCTTGAGGGCTTGGGGGCACCTTGGGAGGACTCCTTGGGAGGTAAGGAGACCAGAACTTCGTTGGGGGAGAGTTGGGAGTGAAACATAAAGGAGCAAAGGGTGGGTATTTATAGGGAAAGTGAGGGGACAAAGCATTAATGGCCAAGGGACACCTCACTAGTGGTTTTGGCAAAACCATGGGCTTGCCCATGGTATTTGCCAATGGTATTGGCCACTTGGTACACCTCACACCTTATCTTACTATTCATAATTCGAACATATTGAATATATACATAATACATCATTTAATGATGTCATTAAACACCCGTAACTTAAAAACTATACTTTCACTATTCACTGAAAATTCAACTTTCTCAGAATAATCCCAAAATTTCACCTTAACCAAATATCAATGTTATGATTTCAAAAAATGAACTCCATTTTATAAAAATAATTTTCTAAATATTTTTAATTTTATTTTTAAATAAATACACTATTCATCGAAAATTCATTTTTTTCAGAAAAATCCCCAAAAATTACCATAACATAATATCGATGCTCTGAGTTCAAAAATAAAGTCATTTTTATAAAAATAATTTTCTAATTATTTTTAATTAAATTTTTAATTAAAAAAACACTATTCACCTGAAAAAACTAATACTTGAATAATAATTAATGAAACCGTTATTTAACTATTTTATTGAATCACATTACTTAATCAAGGTGCCTAGATTATTTTAAAACTTTCTTTAAGTGAGATTACTAATCCATTTGGTCATATTACTAATACTAAGCGTAAAATCACTATTCATAATTTACTATTCATCAAAAATTAAGTTGATCTTATTAGACTCCAAATTTAGTACTGAACATAATTGCAGAAGACCATTTTTTGAAAATCATTACACATTTTTAATTATTTAGGGTTTACATAAACATATTTAAAATATCTTTTTTCTAAAATTCATCAAAAATATGCATACTATATTTATCCGGTCATTTCAAAATTCATAAACTTCATCATAAGAAGAAATCCCAATTTTTATTTAAAACAAGGATTACACAAGGTAGTTACGGTCTCGTTACATAACCCCTTATAATACCAGCATAGGACCTACGAGTAAGGTGTGCTAGGGTGATAGAAGCTTGGGGCGGCTCAGTCAGCATTGCCCGAGTAGTAATTTCTATCAGTTTGAACTTCTCACGAAGGTGATTCTGTTCCAGCTTCACATGATGAAGTTCGGCTTGGATTTGATCCAGAGCAAAGCCCAGTGGTGCTACCTCCTTCCCAAACTCTGTTAGATGGGCTTCGATCGGTCCAAGACTACTAGGTGAGGCCATCGAATCTTCTTTCTATAATAATTAACCAAGATTACTTATATCAAAACATTTTGTTCACAGCGGTCGTATTGACCGATGGTTATATAATAGTCAAAACCCACTGATCTCATTTTAATTATAATCATGTTTATCAAATAAAACGTTTTTGTTGAGTATAACAATAACACATAAAATTGGGAAACAAAATTTATTTAAAAAAAAATTTCGGGTCGTTACAATCTTCCCCCCTTATGAAATTGCGTCCTCGCAATTTTAAAATTGGGTTTTGAAATTTCATTGAAAGTCCCACATCGGAAAAGGAGTCAGTAAAACTATTACTTTAAAATAAAGAATGGGAAGTACAAAGGTCACCCGAGTTAACCCACACTAGGGTTCCATGTAGGAAAACATGGACATGGAGGAAAAAACAAAGGGTCAAGTTCTGAGGGAGAGTGATAGAGAACATGATTATGAGAAAGTTAACCATGAGAAAATCCCAAACATATGATGTGTGTAAACGGTCTTTGATTACCTAGTAGGAAACGTAAACCAACAACATTTTTGTTTTACGTTTCTTTTCATAATTTTGAGGATTTCATTTACTACATAGAACAAAAACATAAGAAAATATTCCTACCTTCAAGTAGAGTTTCATCCTTTAACAAGTCCCTACCAACACTAATCTTTTCTCCAAATGATGAGAATTCAAAAACACTTGGTCTCATAAAAGCACAAGAATCATCTTCTATAGAATCACATAATCTACAAAAGATTAATTATATATTTATTCTATCTTTAAACATTATCCCAAAAACAGAAAGGTTAAGGTAAAACAACTCTTCAAAAAGAAAGAATCCCATAGGAATGGAAACTACTTTTAAATCATCAAAGTTCCATGGTACTACCCAAAGTTCATCATAGACCATTCCATAAATAACGGTCCTTAAAATTCCTCAAAACAAACCAAACTAAGATTGAAACCCAAATACAATAAGGATTTGATAACATAGTCTTCCAAAACAACTTCATTGTACATCTCCAGACAACATCAACCACTCCTAACATCTTATAAAAAAAGTAGCTAACCTAAACATATTTTACCCAAGATAGGTTAGTCATTCCCATAAGTAACCTAAATTACTATAAGTTCACCTTAAATTCATCGATTCTTCAAAATATAATTCAACCTTACTCCTCAATGAAAATACCGTAGTAATCTATTTACCTCGATCAAATATGGTTCCCAAAATAATGAATGTCTTCCAAAATAATAATCATATTTTAATCCCCTAATCATCCCTGTCATATTAATTCTAAAATTGTCACAGTTCCTATCACATTGGTTGTCGGGACATGTTCTTCCATTTCCCACCATTAACTAAGAAGAGAAAGCATAATTAGGGGTTTAAGTACTTAGCTAATAATCATGAAAAGGAACTGAAAGCATATAAGGATAACTTGTATATGAAAGGTATACCCTAACTTGTGATCTCCTAGGTTCCCATCTAGGTTATGAATGATCATATATTCTTATGTGAACCTTTATTTTATTTTATCTTTGTTCCTTTAACAATGGTTCATACCAAGATTATGAATTTACCAAAGCATATCCCCCGGGAGTGTCGTAACCAAGAGTGCAGCAAGGCCCGTTGTCGTGTACCAGTTCCCGTTCAAGTCTAGCTCAAAGCGGTGTTTTCGGGTTTTACCCCTATGTACATCTGTGCCAGAGCCACCTCTACCTGCTCGTATCCAGATAGGGATGTATTTGCTTGGCAACCCCTTACTCAATACTCACCAAAATACCAGGAAGATTTCCTATATTAAACATTTCTATAGGGTTCCTCCTAGAGTTTTCATATCCTAATTTCCACAAATAACTAAACCAACCTTTGATACCAACTATAGCATCCCGTCTTTTTATAACATAACTTTTCATTCCATTACACAAAACTGAGGATCTTTAAGGTTTAGTGTCTTGGAAACAAGGAACATAAAACATGAAACAAAAAAAACAATCTTCTTAAACACTTGAAAGGCTTCTCCTGATGTTCACCCTAGGCTCATTACTGCATCTCATAACCTGGGGACATACATCAAAAGGAAAGGTGAGCAGAAGGCCCAGCAAGGGAAACAAGTGAAACATTTTACATATGAACTTGAAATACATCAATAAAGTCATGAAAAGACCTTTAATGCATGAAAATGAAATCATGAGGCATATCATAATAAAAATAAAACTTTTTCATAACTTGAAGATGTGGCTACATCATTTAACATAGACAATCATGAACATATCACCAAGGTCCATCCCCAAGGTGTCATTTTAAAATTACCAAGGTTATTCACCAAGGTATCGTGAAAATTGTAATCTCTAGTGGTTACATCATTACCCAATGCATTGGAGCGCTATCAGGGAGCACCCTTAAATTTGCCTTTATTATCATGTGTGCCACATATATCATTATCAAACATTTCATAAATAACCCATATAGCATAAAGGAAATGGGTTTCATTTCATAATCATAACTTTTTAAAAACTGCTTTAAAGACATGATCTTTATATCACTTTAAAACCCACAGAAAAGGAAGGTGGGTCTCATGTATGTAAATAAAAGAATTTAAAATAGAACATTTTGGTATATATGTGAATACCCCTTTAGAAGAAAGAGCTTTGAGTATTCACTTAATAAAATAAAAGGACTTTAGAAAAAGAGATAGACATTTTGAGACAGAAATTCTGCAGCATAACGACAATGTTCTGAGGTTTTAGAAGACATTAAAAGAGAGGTAAAATGGGTCAAACATTCATAAATGACCCATAAAATAGTACATGGACAGAATAAGAAGGATACATGATCATGGTAATGAAATTTCAAGGACATACCATTTGAAATGAAAACATGGAAGGAAGGAAAAAAATTAGATTTCTCTTATGAAAGTTCGGCAGCCTAACGACGTTACTTAAACATCAACAAAAATGATTTGAAAAGATCAAATAGGATCTCTCATCATGTGAACATAAGAGTTCAGTATTATAGATATAGAGATAATTCCCCAACATAACAAAAAGGAACTTGAAAGAATTGACATGAAAGTAGAACTTCAAAACGAGAAGGGTGAAGAACCACTTAAAAATTCGACAGCCTAACGGCGCCACTTAAAACATCAAAATACTGAATTGAAGAGATCAAATGGGGTCTCTCATCATATGAACATAAGATTCTAGTATGATATATATAGAGATCATACCCCAATATAACAAAAAGGAACTTGAAATAATTGACATGAAAGTAGAACTTCAAAACGAGAAGGGTGAAAAACCACTTAAAAATTCGGCAGCCTAACGACGCCACTTAAAACTTCAAAATACTGAATTGAAGAGATAAAATGGGGTCTCTCATCATATGAAAATAATAGTATAGTATGATATATATAGATATCATACCCCAATATAACAAAAAGGAACTTGAAATAATTGACATGAAAGTAGAACTTCAAAACGAGAAGGGTGAAGAACCACTTAAAAATTCGGCAGCCTAACGGCGCCACTTAAAACTTCAAAATACTGAATTGAAGCGATCAAATGGGGTCTCTCATAAAATGATCATAAAAGATCAGTATGATAATTTAGAGATCATACCCCAACATAATAAAAAGGAACATGAAATACTTGAATGAAAATAGAACTTGAAAACGAGGAAGGTTAAAGAATCCCTTAAAAATTCGGCAGCCTAACGGCGCCACTTAAAAATTATTAAAACGAATTGATGAGATCAAGGGGGGGGGGGTCTCTCATCATATAAACATGAAAGGGCAGTAAGAGGAATATAAAATAACATCCTCTCACATAAAAACATGGAGCATAATAGGAATGACATAAAAGAGATTTCATGAAAAGAAAGAGAGGGGTCGGATCCCTTACCTTAAAACGTGACTCTTGAAACTCAAAGGATTGGACCTTGAGGGCTTGGGGGCACCCTGGGAGGACTCCTTGGGAGGTAAGGAGACCAGAACTTCATTGGGGGAGAGTTGGGAGTGAAAACTAAAGGAGGAAAGGGTGGGTATTTATAGGGAAAGTGAGGGGACAAAGCATTAATGGCCAAGGGACACCTCACTAGTGGTTTTGGCAAAACCATGGGCTTGCCCATGGTATTTGCCCATGGTATTGGCCACTTGGTACACCTCACACCTTATCTTACTATTCATAATTCGAACATATTGAATATATACTTAATACATCATTTAATGATGTCATTAAACACCCGTAACTTAAAAACTATACTTTCACTATTCACTGAAAATTCAACTTTCTCAGAATAATCCCAAAATTTCACCTTAACCAAATATCAATGTTATGATTTCAAAAAATGAACTCCATTTTATAAAAATAATTTTCTAAATATTTTTAATTTTATTTTTAAATAAAAACACTATTCATCGAAAATTCATTTTTTTCTGAAAAATCCCCAAAAATTACCATAACATAATATCGATGCTCTGAGTTCAAAAATAAAGTCATTTTTATAAAAATAATTTTCTAATTATTTTTAATTAAATTTTTAATTAAAAAAACACTATTCACCCGAAAAAACTAATACTTGAATAATAATTAATGAAACCGTTATTTAACTATTTTATTGAATCACATTACTTAATCAAGGTGCCTAGATTATTTTAAAACTTTCTTTAAGTGAGATTACTAATCCATTTGGTCATATTACTAATCCTAAGCATAAAATCACTATTCATAATTTACTATTCATCAAAAATTAAGTTGATCTTATTAGACACCAAATTTAGTACTGAACATAATTGCAGAAGACCATTTTTTGAAAATCATTACACATTTTTAATTATTTAGGGTTTACATAAAAATATTTAAAATATCTTTTTTCTAAAATTCATCAAAAATATGCATACTATATTTATCCGGTCATTTCAAAATTCATAAACTTCATCATAAGAAGAAATCCCAATTTTTATTTAAAACAAGGATTACACAAGGTAGTTACGGTCTCGTTACATAACCCCTTATAATACCAGCATAGGACCTAAGAGTAAGGTGTGCTGGGGTGATAGAAGCTTGGGGCGGCTCAGTCAATATTGCCCGAGTAGTAATTTCTATCAGTTTGAACTTCTCACGAAGGCGATTCCGTTCCAGCTTCACATGATGAAGTTCGGCTTGGATTTGATCCAGAGCAAAGCCCAGTGGTGCTACCTCCTTCCCAAGCTCTGTTAGATGGGCTTCGATCGGTCCAAGACTACTAGGTGAGGCCATCGAATCTTCTTTCTATAATAATTAACCAAGATTACTTATATCAAAACATTTTGTTCACAGCGGTCATATTGACCGATGGTTATATAATATTCAAAACCCACTGATCTCATTTTAATTATAATCATGTTTATCAAATAAAACGTTTTTGTTGAGTATAACAATAACACATAAAATTGGGAAACAAAATTTATTTAAAAAAAAAATTTCGGGTCGTTACAGACATTATATATAAATAGGTGTTAGAATCCATCATTTTTTGTTCAAGATGGTTAATGGAAGTTATTGGGACCATAATTGGTAGAATAAATGATATAGAAAGTAAATTTTATTAAATAACACTTGAGGATAGCTCAGTTAAAGAAGAAGGGTCCTATAGATTATAAGAGTAAAGATCTATCATTTTTATTAAGATATCGTGTTTTTTCATAAATAATATTCAAGAAATTTTTTATCATTTTTGGAAGAAATGAAATTTTGAGTTAGTGTTTTTTTATTCGGCATAAAATTCTAGAAAAAGTTTTATTATTTTCATATAGATTATCTTTCCCTTTTATTTTATCTTAGGTACAGTATGTGTTTCATTTTTCTTTTCTATGAAAATATGTACCAAATGAATCTCAAGTTTTGTACTATGAAGTGGTACAGTTATAAGGGAATATCTCTTATGAAGATCATATGATTCAGAATTTAGATATCATAGAGATGTTACATTGAAATAAATTTATTCACTATGTAATGGTTTTATGTAATACTCTCATTATTGAAGAAGCAGTATGTGAATCAAAAAATTCTATGATGGAAAACTACCCTTACTTGATTATCAAATGAATAAAATTATGAGGATGCAATTTCCTAAGGGGTAAGAATTTTAAAACCCATGTAATCCTTGAAATAAATCAATGTTTTGATTTATAAGTATTAATTATGGGAATTTATATTCATCATTGTTTTATAAATAATTTCAAAAAAATAAGTTGAAAATGAATAGTTTTATTTTACTTAATTTCTATTCCATGTATTATAAAGTTTTTTTTTAAAGAACAATTTCTTAATATTTAAAATTTAATTTTTTAAAAAATAATTATTTTTTGGAAACAACATATCAAATTTATATTTGGATTAATATTTGGTATTTTTCTGAAAATACTAATTTTTGAGTGAATTGTGAAAATGTTGATTTTTTGAAAACTGATATTTCTTTTTATTAAATTATGTAATTTAAAATTTCCATTATATATTTTATTGATTAAAAGGGAATATAAGATATATTTTATTAAATATAAGATAAATAATTACATATAAACAATATTATTTTTTATTTTGGTATTAGTAATTATTTATGCTTAAAAACGTAATTTTATAAAAACTATTTTTCGTTTCATTTTTCACGCTTATATTAAAAATACATTTGAATAAATTATTGAAATTTAATTTTAATAAATCGATTCAATATTTTTAATAATGTTTTTTAAATTTTATAATGTGTTCATTTTTTTGGTTATTATTAATAGTAACAATGGTAAAAATGTGTCACCACGACATACTGGTAAAATAAGTTAATTAAGGTAAGAAAAGTGATATGTTCAGAAAATATTATATTATTTATTATTAAATGATATAATTTATATAATAATCACCTTATATTATAATATGAATTTTTATGTGCCACTTGATCATGTGAGTGAATTATTATTATTTTAAATCATTGAATAATGACAGGTGTCAATCTTCCACCACATATTAAAGGGAACCTACTATGCTAACCTCCTCACATATTTTTAGAACAATATTTCATAAAATTAATACAAAAATAATTCTCCAAAATCCATCCACACATCCTATATATTCTCTTCGCACCAAAACCAAAAAACTATATATCATAAGGTGTAATCTAAAAGTGGTTTCCCAAAAAATAGGTATAACTCTTAACCATGTGTTTCACATATTTTTCTTCTTCTACCTCCTGAAAATATTATTCAATCACGCTGATATAATTAAATCATTATAATACATATAATAAAATATTACTATGATTTTGGTAAAACTCATTTTCATCTCATTTTCCTTTCTATTGTAAATGAAAACATTTCTTATGTGTATGTGTGGACTACCACCACTACGAAGTTTGGTGTTTTATTTTTCATCACCGAATTATATGTATAGTTAAAATGATTGAAAAAATATATATATATAGGTGATGTTTATGAAATATTTATTATTCTTTATTGAAAATATATTACTAACCTTATAACACTTTTCATCTATTGAAAATTGATAATGTCGCATGTGTGTACATGTGTTATACCACCTCCATTAAACTGCGTGATTCATTTTTCTTTTCCACCTTTTAAGTATGGTCTTAAATATTGATCTAATTAATATATTCTTCATGTATAAAATAGTTCATATTTTTTAAAATTAAACTATTATCTACTTTATTTATTTTTCACCCATTAGAAAAATTTACAATTATTTCAATTGTACATATGGACTACCTTTTTTTGAAATCACATGCTTTATTTTCCATCACATCCTTACACTATTGATTTTAAAAGAGTATAAAATTATAAATATGATAATTATAATGTTTGTAATATTCTAGAGTTAATTTAACCATCACCACTTTGACCAAATTCAACACACTTATATTTTTTTGAGGTCATAAACTAAACATCCTTAAAACAACCAATGTGAATTTATCAATTTTAGTAACCAAATTATACAATGTAATAAATTAAATAAAAGGAATAATAATAATGAAAATTTAATAGAGGTTTTTATTATCCAATTTGAAAATTAATAATATAATATTACTTGATATGGTAGACATACAAATGAAATTATTTCAAGCTCGTGGAAAGGGTTTTTTTATTAAACCCTTATTTTTAAATTATTCATTTAAAATATCTCTCCTCCATTTATATTTTCATAAAAAATATTCAAATATTTTTTTAATTTTGAAATAAAATATTTTTATATCTCATTTTATAATACATTTATTTGTCTTTAAAAATATTTAAAATTTAATATTTTAATTTTGTTAATAGAGGTCACAAATACAAAAAATTTAAAATATAAAAAATGAATATATTTTGGAAATTACAAAATTAGTGGAATTTACTACAACTCTGTAATTTATTTTTTATTTATTTTCAAATAAAATTTTAATGGTTGTGTAAATTAAATTAAATTTCACATTATTTTTGTGGATATTTCATTTTTGAATAGTTTTCAATGAAAAAAATAAAATTTCTACTTATGATTATGTGAAAATGGAATGACTTTTGATTAGGGTTAAAATGATGTTTTATAATGAAAAGGATAATGATTAAAAAATTCATCATATATAACATTATAATTATAGATGGCCATTCATCATATTGATATACCTCATGATCATAGTTGAGATCAATAAATCTCTGAAATACATTGGGTAATGATTTATTCTTAGAAGGAAAAAAATGAGGGAGAGTGAAAATATAGTTACTCTTATAGAATGAACTAGGATTTTGTAATTCTAATATGGGTTATAATTAATTGAACATGGGTGAGGTATATAATTCTTCAAGATACCTATATAATTCTTATAAGAAGTGATTTGATGGAAATATTTTTATTTTAGGAGTTATAAAAAGTTTAAAGAAAATTATTTATTTTTTAAATAATGATTTTAATGGATTTCCAGATGCCATGGTATGCCTTTATAGTATTTTAGATTATTTCTAATTGATTTAAATTTTTTTATTTAAAGAATTATTTATTTTGATGTGTAAAAGTGTTTTGTTTATGTGCTCAATCGTTTATTATAAAAATAGTAGATGTCTTCATGGTTTTTCAAGTCTTCCACTTGACTAATTGGAATTTTTTTATATCACTTACTAATTCTTATTTCCATTCTCATCCCATGTTTTTAAATGCTTTTCATATAATCTAAGGATGAGTATAAATTTTATAATGTTTAATATTTCCACTATTGTAGCTCATTATAAATGAACCAAAACAGTTCTGAATAAAACAAGGGTATAAACATAAAGGTCTATTTTCTAAAAACATTGTATACAATATGAATTTTTCTATTTATATTTAATTGTTTAAATAATATTTAAAAATATATAATGATAATATTCTATAAATTTAATAAGGTGAAACCCTTCTTATAAATCATGTATTTCTGGGTGGTTTAAATAATGGGGAATCATAGAGATAACTTGTAAAATTCAAACCAGTTTTCAAGATTAATGATTAACAAAATGGGATTAGTTGACATTTCAATCAAACAAAATAAAATAAATATAGAGTCTCATGGATTTCTAGGTGATGAAGATGATAAATTAAATAAGATTCAATCTATTTTATGTAAAAAAATGTTGTAAGATCCACTAAAGGGAATGTCTCAAAGGAGATTGAAGAAGTTCGATTTTTGGTAAAGGAGGGAATCATGCAATAAGACGGAAGGAAAAATTAAGAGTTTAGTTAACACAATGGATAAAATAATTTTATCTCTCAGTATCCACTATAAATTTGATTTTTTAGATTTGATTACTTTGGTCACTATGAAGAAAAATTCACTAATATAAATGATTAAAATGAAAATCAACACCAACAACCACCTCAGCCAAGTGAATAAAGAAGATACTATACAATGACTACTATCTATGTGGATTGTGATAATTAAGTGTTTTTAGGTATGCATATTCATCACTCTAGATTTGGATATATCATGTATCATGTACGTTTTCAAAAACAATTAGATGTTAAAATATAAAAAACTTGTGGTATTTTCATTGTATCAATGATATGTGAATCTTATTCAAGGATTTTGGGATTAAAATTAATTCAATTATTATTATCCTTATTTTTTATAACGTCAATATTATTTTAGAAATGGATTATTTATCTCTATAATGACTCCATATTAATCGAATAGATAGATCATATTTCTTATAATCCTATATCACCTATAATTGTAAGGCTTGTGATGAAATTTATTGGAAAATATATACTAGTGTATATGTCTTAACCCCAATAATGAGTATTATTCAGCATAAATGGATAGGAAGGAACCCTATATTTTGATATATATATATATATATTATGAATGAATAAATGACTTTCCTAAACTTATGAATGATAATATAGTTTATACCTTATAATGTATAAAATATCTATTCATTCCTATATTAAGGAAATATTTATCAATTTTATTATTTAGTGATAATTAAAATTGTTAGGAAGAAATTTATTTAAGGGGTAACAATGTATCACACTGTGATTTGAAACTATATATTTTTGTTTAATGACTAATTTTTCAAATTGATTAATCTAAATGCAGTAAAAAACTATCCATAACAGTTTAGAACAATGTTATTTTGAAATTATGATACCAATAGAAAGGAATTGTAATCTTTTAACCTCCCCCCCTGGTTTCATGGTTTGGTGTATGGTTACTCCAAATAATGTGCACACCATTTGCATTCTCCAATTTTTCTAAAAAATCAATGCTTTTACCATTAACTACAAGAAACTCCAAAACACAAAAAATAAATTAACATTCAAATAAAATACATATCACTATCCCAAAAGGGTTACATAACCTATATGTCAATAGATATAACTTTAATAGAAAAAATTGGTTTTCTTAAATTTCAACTACGATTTAATTATTATATTTGATGAAATATTTATAAGGCATTATTAACGGTATTTTGGGATATTTTTAAATTTATAAAGGTATTTAAATATAAATAAATTAAAAAATATTTAAAATTAATGATGTAATTGATTTTGAAATATTAATTATATAATTATTCATTAATATTGAATTTTAATTTTAAAATTACTTTTTCAACTAATATTGAATGGATTAAAATGTAGTTATTTATTATTTTTATAGGAAATGTAACTGTGATTTATAAAGGACATCTAAATTATAAAAAAATAATGCCAAAAATAATGTGTTTATATTTAAAATTTTCCATTTTTCATAATTTATAATTTGAATTTTTAAAGTAAAAATGGAATATTGTGTAAATAATTTAAAAGATATTAAAATCATTTTTTATGAATTATTTGATCAACATGTAAATAATGATATATTTGTGATATTTATATTATGATAATTGTTTATGAAACATAATATAAGTTTAAAATGATTATATTTAATATAATATAATATATATATTTTAAATTTTATATAATAAATAATATGATGTTGTTTTTACTATTAAATGATTATAATTTTTTTGATATTTAAAATTATAGAATTCCCATTAAAGTTATCTAAAATCATAATGATTTTATAATTTGATTTTTTAGGTTTTGAACGTAATTTTTTATCTCATTTTGAAATATGTGAATAATTTATTTATTTAAAATTTATTCCATACATTGTTATTAGTATTTATAAATTGTTAAAATTTTGAATATGTGTATGGTTTAGTTTAATGGTGTTTAAAATTCATATATGTTATCGTACCTACATTTGAGGAGTTACATGCTTGTTATGATGTTGAGTTTATTTTTATTTTACCTTTAATCTGACTCGTATAGAGTTTTAATAATTAATTAAGTATTTATTAATGATTTTTACATGTTTTGTGTTAGAGTTATGATGAAATTGAGATCTCCTTTTTGTAAATTATCACTGGGTAAAAAGATTTGGTATTGAAATCCCCACTACCCTGGAGGTTTTTTCCTTGTTTTTTAAAATTGGGGGTCGACTATCTATGGATACAATATTACTCATGTGGGTATATTTGATTTAATAAAAGTTTAATCCTTTTTATGAAATGGTTTCACGTGCCTTATGCATATGATGAATTTTGATATGTATGTAAATTGTTTTCTCTTGATTGATTTTGTAAGCATAAAATATGCGTTATGTAAGGGCTTACAAATCAATATGGGTTAAACATATTAGTTTGGTAAAAAGAATATATTTTTAAAATATAAATTATTATAATCACTCATTCATGTTAATATGAATACCTGAGATAATATAGTGAGATTAATTCCACTTATAAATACTAAGTGATAGATTCGTTCCAAAGAAAAAACATTTCAAGAACATAATAATCTAACCGATTATCCCATCAATTATCTTCTTTATGGGATGGTATAAATGAATAACCCTGTGATTAAGGTAACATAATCCCATTGTGATCTTTGAGTTATACTTATATGATAAACCCTTATAGTTATAATACCAATGGAATGTTGTTGATTTTATCATTATGATAGGTTATATAATGATTTGTTTGATAAACCTTCCAAGTTTCATATATGATATAATTATGATAATTCCATACTCAAACAACCTTTTGGTATATTTAATTACCTAGTAGACTAATTTATCTGGTAAATATAGATCGTGGAAACCAATAGGTTTGATGAGATCCAAATTGATAATAATTTTAGTGGGTGTTCATTAAATAAAATTATACATTAAATGTATAAAAAATATGATAGTCGTATTAAAAAGTTCTATTTTTTAAATAGTAGCATCATTATCATAAAAGATAACTTTTAGATTTACCATAGATAACAGACAAGTATGGTATAAATAACAATTTAGATAGATCACTTGAGAAAAGTTCTCAAGGAATCAAATTCTTTATGATATAGAAACTCCTTCCTCAGTGAAAACTATTGGTGTTATTCAACATTTGACTCTATATGATTAAAAAATAGTAAACTAATTCACTTACGGTTTTAAATTAATTGGATAAAAATGACCGGGGAAATTGTATTCTCTACTCATATACTCAATATGATTGGGTTTTTCATTGACTTTGTTAGACTGGAGGTTTTCTTATAGAATATTTTGTTTTATGGACTCTTTCAATTGTCATAAATGGAAATGTTTTAACAATATAAATGAGTTTAATAATTTTTTACTCTTTTATTATCAAAATATTGAGGATAAATGAATTTAGAATATGATGTGAAGGCATTTCTTCTTTTTTGATAGTATAAGTAAATACAATTCCATACTTCAATAACCAAGGTAAGTTGGAAATTCCAATGATATTTCATCAAGTATCTAGTAATAATCATTGATGTAAATATTAATTTGGATGAAATAGTAATTATTATATGGCATATAATTATTTAGGATACCTAAAGTAGTTTATGTAACTCTTTTTAATATTCATTTAATGTATCATTGTTATTGAAATAAATTCTGTGATTTTTAAGTGTATATATGATACCAAATGTATACTTTAAAATTGGTCTTAATATAACGTTGTTTAATATAAATCTATAAATTAAAAAATATTTTATTTTACATTCACATGATAAAGCATTGAATTTATACATCAAATATTTGAATGTAATAGAATATATCACGTTGAAATGGTTCTAAGTAAATAATGTGTACAGTTGTATCATCTCTCTTAAATATTAAGTGGATTTTTTTGTTAAATAATAATGAATATGAACAGTATGTGATAATAGATTCTATAGAAATTATAAGGCCCCAGCCATAAACCTTACTTAATCTTGAGTTATTACAAGATTACACATTCAGGTTCTTTTCGGGTTTAGAGTTTTATAGAATTAGATCATAAAAAATGTATTACATTCCACATATAAAAAAGTGGTTATATAAAGATAATATTATTCTTTTCCATCAATGGAAACATATTTAAAATAAAACATGGATTATTTATTGACTCTTCCTTGAAACTATCATCATATCATGTACTTTTCCCTTGACCTGTGAAAAACATTTCAAAAAAACTTGGGATGAGCATAAAAAGATCAGTAAGGGTTATAAAAATATGGAAAGGAAACATGAGTTCATATATATATAAGAATGAACTCATACTTTACCCATAAAACATAAGCACTTTAACATACCTCATCAAATCATGAATAAATCATAGAAATCATAAGACATAAAGGTAACTTGAGGCATTCATAACATTCTTACGTAGGGAGTACCCCTCTTGGTTACGTTTGGAATACCCATCACAGTATATTCCCTAAATCACTTTAGAGAAACCTTAACGTTTCACTCCTTTGCGTTACCCAATGCATTGGAGAGCTATATCGGGCTCACCCGCCCTTAATTTGTCACGGAGCCACTCATCTTCATAATAATGCCCAAGAACCTCAACATAATCGTATCACATAAAACATGCATAAAGGAAACATAACATTTCCACCTTTCAATCACAAGATATCAATACAACACATTGATATAAAAACATTATGAAAACCATTTTCAATACCAAAATAAAAGAAAATTAAAACATGGTGTTTATTTTTCTTTTAGAAAGAAGGTATGGCTTGTAGAGGAAGCTGAAACTCAAATAACGGTCACGGCGGCGGAAAAGTCGTTGTCGCCGCATACATACGACAAAAACATTCCATTTTGTCGTTTCGTAAAATGCTTCGTATAAAAAATATTCTTTTTGGATAAACATAAAAGTCAAAGGGGTTTATACACCGTATAAAAGAAGGTTGTGTATAAAACAAAATATGCCTCAATGAAAGGAGATTGAGACGAAGTCCCATACCTCGGGTCCGACTTGACTCGATCGTTCTTTAATGTCCTGAATAGTAAACTTGAGTTAATTTATACTTCTTTAAGAACCTTTTCCAAGTTCATTATTCATTTTCTATCACTTATTGCCATGTCATGAACACTATGTAATTATTTAAGTTAATAATGGTCGTTTTAACGATCATTGGTACTTGAATCAAAAATAAACCCTTTATAATTACATGTTGTTTATGTATCCATTATATCCAGAATTATAAGCATTATGTATATATCATATATATCCAGTATATACATTCATTTATAATATTACATATTCATTTAGAGGTAAGAAATGAAATGCACCGTTCATGGAGATAGTAATCCATACGTACGCATGAATGCTACTTTCATTTCTATTTCATATTTTATAGAATGGAATCATAATGATATAAAGGTATATTATAATTAGATTATAATATCATATATAATATCATAGTTATATCCTTTATATGTCCCACATATGGTATTTAACGAATCAAATCACTTTGAGGGGGCGGTAGTCCGCACTTCCTTAAATGAAGATATCACGTTTACCCATAATGGAAACCATAAAGGTATGAAAAAAAAACAGAAGCTTAAGGAAAACATAAACATATTATATATCAAATATAAATATTGTTATATCTTAATGGACACCTTTGAAGGTGTTAAAAGAATGTTGAACAATCATCATTTCGGGAGGCATAAATTCACCATCCACGGAAACAGTATGTTCGTTAACCATTAGATGTAGGTGTGTGTAAGTGTAGCTAGAATCCATATTATAACAACATCCTAGTATATTTAGGATACTGGAGTTGCTAAAAAAGAAAATAATAAAAAGAGTTTAGGGGGTTGGAGAAGCAAAATAAAACAAAAGGACTCAAAAGAAGACACTACCTTAAAATCGGGTAACTCCCTTTGGTTTGAGCTAAAAGGCTACCTTGGGAAGACTTCTGCCCAAAGTGAGGCTTCAAGGAGTAAGAGAGGGAAGTGGAGAGACAAAATGGGCAGGGTTTGTTTGAGCCAAAGGCTTTGGAAGTGTGGGTAAGGAGGTAGAGGTGGGGGCCTTTTATAAGAGGAGAGGAGGGGCACTCTTGGAAAGTAAAGATAAGTTACATTATTTTAAAATGTGTTTCGGATTAAAAAGGCCCCACATTGATATAATTTGAGGATAAGGTGATAAGGGTTTGAAATCCACTCATACAATTGGTTTTGGACATGTGTAGGTTTTAGATTTTACATTAACTTTCCATTTTATTTAAATCATTAAATAATGAGGTCATCGATGCATCATCATGATGTCATAAATAATTTAATTTATTTAATGTATAAAAATTATAAACAAAATACTATAATGTATGAAATATTTTTATCTTTCTAATGAATATTTATAGTCAAATATCTGACTAGTATAACCCCATATAAAAATTGTTTTAGTAACATAACTCATGTTTGTGTCATTTTTACTTTAACATTAATTAAAAAGTTATTTATGTCATTTCCCAACCAAAGTGGCTCCATGGGGTCCCCAAGTTGACCCATGGATTGTCTTTGTCGGCCATGACACATACAATGAGGGTAGTACATGTTTCATTCTCATCTCATACTATTAAAACATTATTTTTACCTTAAATGACACTAATTACCACTAATCGCGATTAAGAACTTAATAAGTTACTATTCACCAAAAAATTATTTTAATCTCATTGAACCACATTTTACTTTTTAATGAAAACCATGTATGTCAGATTTTTGAAATTCAAAACACAATGATGGCAAAATTTCATTTAAATGGAAAAATCAGTTTTTATAAGTACCACTTAGCGGTTTCACTATTCATCAAAAATTGAAGTTTTTCAGAAAATTACCAAAAATTAACCCTAAGCTATATTTGATATTCTGAATTCAAAAATGAATTATATTTTACAAAATTCAAAACATATAAGTCACATTAATTAATTTAATAATTAATTCCCACTGTCATGACAAATAGCGTGTTTTTATGAAACAATAAGTATCAAAAGATTGACACTAGTTTAAGTCCAATTTCAAAGTGAAATTGATTCCAAAGACCACCATTTGATTAAATGGTAAAATTATATTCAGATTAAACTTTAAGACCAATTAAAAATATAATCTAACCATATAATTAAATTACATGAAAAATCAGTTTTGATGTAAAATGCAGTATTTTACACTATTCATTAAAAAAATGAACATTGTCAGAAAAATACCAAAAAATTTATCCAATGTAAAATTCAATGTCCCAATCATAATGAATATGTTTATTTTGACAAATATAGAATATAAAATTGTCAAAAGATTGATTTAAAAAGGGTTTGCCATCAAAAGGAAGTAAAACAATCTTTTAAGAATATTAGTGTATTCCATGCTTAAGATTGGATTTATTTTCATTTTAAGCCACTAAAACACTATAAAATTCATTAATAGACATAGATAAAAATATCTGTTATTAATTACTTACCTGGGATGTTACATCCTTCCCCCCTTTAGAAAATTGCGTCCCCGCAATTTATTTACTTATCAAATAAATGGGGGTACTTATCCATCATTGCATTTTCAGATTCCCATGTTGCCTCTTCCATCATGTGGTTTTTCCACAAAACCTTTACCTACTTAATCACATTATTCCGTAACACTTTCTCCCTGTGGTCAAGAATCTGGACCGGTTGTTCATCATATGATAGGTTCTCTTCCAGCTGAACTACCTCTGGACTCAAAACATGAGATGGATCTGGCATATAATTTCTCAACATCGAAACGTGAAAAACATTGTGTACCTGAGATAAAATCGGAGGTAAAGCCACCCGGTATGCAACTGATCCAACTCGATCCAGAATTTCATATGGTCCAATAAACCTTGGACTCATCTTTCTTTTCTTACCAAATCTAATCACACTTTTCCAAGGAGAAACCTTGAGAAAAACATGATCACCTACCTCGAAAGATAGATCCTTCTTCCAGTTATCCGCATAACTCTTCTGCCTGCTCTGAGTTGTTCTCATGTGCTTATGAATCAGCTGAACTTTTTCTGCCATCTCTTCTACCAATTCTGGTCCCATCAACATCCTTTCACCCACTTCATCCCAGAAAGCTGAAGTTCGACACCGCTTCCCATATAATGCCTCAAATGGTTTCATCTGTATACTGGAATGAAAACTGTTATTATATGAAAATTCAACCAAAGAAATATGTTGGTCCCAACTTCCCTGATAATCCATAGAGCAAGAACGTAGCATATCCTCCAATGTATGAATTGTTCGTTCTGACTTCCCATCTTATTGAGGATGAAAAGTTGTAGTAAAATTTAATTCAGTACCCAACGACATCTGAAGGCCTTTCCAAAAGTTAGAAGTGAACCGGGGATCACGATCAGATACAATGGAGAGATGAACTCCATGTAACCTGACTATCTCTTTAAGATACAAACGGGAAAGTTGATATAGGGAAAAAGTATCTCGTATAGCAAGGAAATGAGCAGATTTAGTCAAGCGATCAACAATAACCCAGATTGCATTATTACCTCGAGATGTCTTCGGTATTCCCACAACAAAGTCCATGGATATATTCTCCCATTTCCACTCTATCACTGGTAAAGGCTAAAGCATCCCTTTTGGTAACTGCCGCTCTTCTTTAACCTACTGACAAGTCAAACACTTCACAGTAAAATCAGCAATATCTCTTTGCATTCCACCCCACCAGTAATACTCCCGCAGATCTCTATACATCTTAGTACTGCCAGGATGAACTGAAAATGGAGAACTATGAGCTTCACATAACAACTCTCTCTTCAACTGTGAGTCACAAGGCACACACAATCTCTTCCCAAATCTCAGAATGCAATCATTATCAATGTTGAATTCAGGCAACTTACCTTTCTGAACCAGCTCTACCTTTTTCTGCAACTCATTGTCTTGCTTCTGTGCTTGCTTGATTCTATCTGATAGAGATGATCTCACTGATACCTAAAACAAAACAGAAGAACTTCATGCACCCACAACTTCTATGCCAAAGTTCATCAAATCCTTAACCAAAGGATCATGTTCCAAACACAACATTTCTAATGAAGTATTACTTTTTCGACTCAAAGCATCATCCACTTTATTTTCTTTTCCCGGATGGTAATGAATTGTACAATCATAATCCTTGATTAATTCTAGCCATCTACTTTGTCTCATGTTCAATTCATTCTGAGTGAATATATACTTTAAACTTTTGGGATCGTTATATATTTCACACTTTACTCCATACGAATGATGCCTCCAAATTTTTAAAGCAAAAACAACAGCAGCTAATTCCAAATCTTGTGTAGGGTAATTTACCTCATGAGTTTTCAACTGTCGTGAAGCATAAGCAATTAACTGATCATTCTGCATTAGGATGCAACCAAGTCCTTTCAATGAATCATCACTGTATATAACAAACTCACCATTCCTGGAAGGTAGTTCCAAAACTGGAGCATTCACCAATCTTCTTTTCAATTCCAGAAAACAATCATCACATTCTTTTGTCCAGATAAACTTAACACCCTTCCGAGTTAGCTTAGTCATTGGACTAGATAACCGTGAAAAATTTCTAACAAACCTTCGGTAATAGCCTTCCAAACCAAGGATGCTACGAATCTCAGTTACATTTGTGGGTCTTGGCCAGTCTTCCACAACTTTTGTTTTTGCAGGATCAATAGTTATCTCATCTTTAGAAACAATGTGACCAAGGAAAGAAATTTTTTGCATCCAAAACTCACACTTGCTGAATTTCCCATACAATTTATTTTCTATTAAGGTTTGCAAGATAACCCTTAAACGTCTTTCATTCTCTTTTTTACTTTTAGAAAACACCAAAATATCATCAATAAAAACCACCATAAACTTATCCAAGAACTCATGGAAAATTCTATTCATTAAGTCCATGAATACAGCAGGTGAATTGGTTAGCCCAGAAGGAATTACTACAAATTCATAGTGGTCATATCTTGTACGGAATGCGGTCTTCAGAACATCTTCTTCTTTTACCTTCAGCTGATGGTATCCCGATCTCAAGTCAATCTTTGAAAAATACTGAGCTCCCTTGAGCTGATCAAAAAAATCATCGATATGAGGCAAAGGATATTTGTTCTTAATAGTGATATTATTCAAGGCTCTATAATCAATGAAAAGTCTCATTGAACCGTCTTTCTTTTTAACAAACAAGACAGGAGCACCCCATGGTGATGTGCTCGGTCGAATGAAACCTTTCTCTAATAAATCTTGCAATTCCTCCTTCAACTCTAAATGTTCAATTTGAGCCATTCGATAAGGGGGTTTTGAAATTGGTTTAGCATCAGGAACTAAGTCAATAGTAAATTCAACTTCCTGATCTGGTATTATTCCAGGAAACTCATCAGGAAAAACATTAGGATACTCATTTACCACTGACACATCATTAATCTGAACAGTTCCTTTATTTTCAATGATGTGTACAAGGTAACATTCATTTCCATATTTTACAAGTTTCTTGGCCTCTCTATAAGTTATCAACATTAAGGGTTAATTCTTGTACACAAAATGAAAGTCTTTCTGAAAAGAAACTTCTTTAGCTCTACAGTCAATCTTAGCATGGTAAATAGAGATCCAATCCATACCCAGGATAACATCAAACTCTACTAGAGGTAGAACAATAAGGTTTGCAAGTAGGTTCTTTCCACAGATAAGGATAGGAAGATTCTTATAAATTCTTTTTGCCTCAACATTCTCCCCAGGTGTTTTTACCAAAAGACCAGGAGTCATTTCTTGAGATGGTATTCCTATTTTACTGGAAAAGGTTTCAGAGATGAAAGAATGTGTAGACCCCGAATCAAACAACACACTGGCATAAAATCTGAAAAAACAAACAAAGTACCTGATACAACCTCATTTGATGGCCCGACATCTGCTGAAGTAGTTGCAAAGGATTTCACCACCCCTTTCTGCATGTAGTCTAACTACTTCCCATCACTCAAGCTCTTTGTCGGACACTCGTTTTCATAGTGACCCATCTAATTGCACTTATAAAATTTCACTAACTGTAAATCAAATTTGGTCTTACCTTCACCTTGATCCTTTTCAGTGCAATCACGAGCCTTATGTCCCATCTTACCACATCGGTAGCACTTTCCAGAATTCAGAAGACATTCCCCAGCATGCCTTTTGCCACATTTATCACAAACTGGAAACTTAGTTTTCTTACCATCAGACTTTTTTGAAGAATTCTTACCTTTCTCCTGCCACCTCGGTCTCTTCTTCTGTTGGTTGTTATAGAACACTTTATCATCGGCAAACTCCATTTCCACCTTCTTAGCACATCGAACAAGCTTTTCATAACTTTTAAACTCACGAGAAGCTAATGCCCTTCCATATTTTGGCTTTAATCCTGAGTAAAAACAATTGATTTTACTATCAAGGTCTTGGATAAAATTTGGAGCATACCTTGCCAATCGAGTGAACCTTTCTTCATAGGTAGCCACTGAGTCTTCCTCTTGCCTCAATTCCAAGAATTTCTTTTCCATCCTAAGTCGAACATCCTTAGGAAAATACTTCTCAAGAAACATACCTTTGAATTCATCCCAGTCAAGAGCATCAATCTCATCGGCGTCCCTGATATTTTTAACCATAGACCACCACTGATCTGCCTCACCCTCCGAATGGTAAATAGCAAGACTAACCTTTTGATTTTATGAACACCCCATGGCATCAAAAATCATCTCCAGTGCTTTAATCCACCCTTCAGCTAGCACAGGGTCAGATGATCCTCTAAATGATGGGGGATGTTGCCTCATGAAATGTTCCACCACTGACATGTTCCTCTGCGGTTGATCTGGCTGATCTCATGTATGGATACCACTGCCATTTATCGCTTGAGTCAACTGTGCCATTACTGCAACAAACTGTTCAGTTCCAATTCCGACCATCTCAGGATGCTGATTCGGAAGGTTATTTCCTTCTTTATGCCTTCCTAGCACTACTTCCCTGTTTCCTCTGTGGAAAACCATTCTGAACAAACATGTCTTAGATGAAGCAACATGGTAATCTTCAAATGCATTATCATTTCAAAAATTTTTATTTTTGGATAATCATTTAATAGAATTCTAACTCCTAAAGTTATCTAAACCGACCATTGATACCAACTATAAGGCCCCAGCCTTAAACCTTACTTAATCTTGAGTTATTACAAGATTACACATTGAGGATCTTTTCGGGTTTAGATTTTTACAGAATTAGATCATAAAACTTGCATTACATTCCACATATAAACAAAGTGGTTACATAAAGATAGTATTATTCTTTCCCATCAATGGAAACATATTTAAAATAAAACATGGATTATTTCATGACACTTCCTTGAAACTATCATCATATCATGTACCTTTCCCTTGAACTGTGAAAAACATTTCAAAAAAACTTGGGATGAGCATAAAAAGCTCAGTAAGGGTTATAAAAATATGGAAAGGAAACATGAGTTCATATATACATAAGAATGAAATCATACTTTACCCATAAAACATAAGCACTTTAACATACCTCATCAAATCATGAATAATCATAGAAATCATAAGACATAAAGGTAACTTGAGGCATTCATAACATTATTACGTAGGGAGTAACCCTCTTGGTTACGTTTGGAATACCCATCACAGTATATTCTCTAAATATCTTCGGAGAAACCTTAACGTTTCACTCCTTCATGTTACCCAATGCATTGGAGAGCTATATCGGGCTCAACCTCCCTTAGTTTATCACGGAACCACTCGTCTTCATAATAATGCCCAAGAACCTCAACATAATCGTATCACAGAAAACATGCATAAAGGAAACATAACATTTCCACCTTTCAATCACAAGATATCAATACAACCCATTGATATAAAAACATTATGAAAACCATTTTCAATACCAAAATAAAAGAAAATTAAAACATGGTATTTATTTTTCTTTTAAAAAAACGTATGGATTGTAGAGGAATCCGAAACTCAAATAACGGTCACAGCGGCGGAGAAGTCGTTGTCGCCGCATACGTATGACAAAAACATTCCCTTTTGTCATTTAGTAAAATGCTTCGTATAAAAAAGATTCCTTTTGGATAAACGTAAAATTCAAAGGGGTTTATACACCGTATAAAAGAAGGTTGTGTATAAAACAAAATATGCCTCAATGAAAGGAGATCGAGACGAAGTCCCATACCTCGGGTCCGACTTGACTCGATCATTCTTTAATTTCCTGAATAATAAACTTGAGTTAATTTATACTTCTTTAAGAACCTTTTTCAAGTTCATTATTCCTTTTATATAACTTATTTCCATGTCATGAACACTATGTAATTATTTAAGTTAATAACGGTCGTTTTAACGATCATTTGTAATTGAGTAAAAAATAAACACTTTATAATTACATGTTGTTCATGTATCCATTATATCCAGAATTATAATCATTATGTATATATCATATATATCCAGTATATACATTCATTTATAAAATTACATAATCATTTAGAGGTAAGAAAGGAAATGCACCGTTCATGGAGACGGTAAGCCGTACGTATGCATGAACGCTACTTTCATTTCTATTTCGTATTTTATAGAATGGAATCATAATGATATAAAGGTTTATTATAATTCCAGTATAATATCATATATAATATCATAGTTCCATCCTTTATACGTCCCACATATGGTATTTAACGAATCAAATCACTTTGAGGGGGTGGTAGTCCGCACTTCCTTAAATGAAGATATCACGTTTACCCATAATGGAACCCATAAAGGTATGACCAAAAAGAAAAAAACAGAAGCTTAAGGAAATAATAAAAATATTATATATCATATATAAATATAGTGACATCTTAATGTCCACCTTTTAAGGTGTTTAAAGAATGTTGAACAATCATCGTTTCGGGAGGAATAAATTCACCATCCACGGAAATAGAATGTTCGTTAACCATTAGATGTTGGTGTGTGTAAGTGTAGCTCGAATCCATATTATAACAACATACTAGTATATTTAGGATACTTGATTTGTTTAAAAGAAAAGAATAAAAAGAGTTTAGGGGGTTGGAGAAGAAAAATAAAACAAAAGTACTCAAAAGAAGACATTACCTTAAAATCGGGTAACTCCCTTTGGTTTGAGCTCAAAGGCTTCCTTGGGAAGACTTCTGCCCAACGTGGGGCTTCAAGGAGTAAGAGAGGGAAGTGGAGAGAAAAAATGGGCAGAGTGTTGGCCGATCCAAAGGCTTTGGAAGTGTGGGTAAGGAGGTAGAGGTGGGGGCCTTTTATAAGAGGAGAGGAGGGGCACTCTTGGAAAGTAAAGATAAGTTACTTTATTTTAAAATGAGTTTCAGATTAAAAAGGTCTCACATTGATATAATTCGAGGATAAGGTGATAAGGGTTCTAAATGCACTCATCCAATTGGTTTTGGCCATGTGTAGGTTTTATATTTTACATTAACATTCCATTTTATTTAAATCGTTAAATAATGAGGTCATCGCTGCATCATCTTGATGTCATAAATAATTTAATTTATTTAATGTCTAAAAATTATAAAAAAAATACTATGATGTAGGAAATCTTTTTATCTTTCTAATTAATATTTATAGTCAAATATATGACTAGTATAACACCATATAAAAATTGTTTTAGTAACATAACTCATGTTTGTGTCATTTTAACTTTAACATTAAATAAAAAGTTATTTATGTCATTTCCCAACCAAAGTGGCTCCATGGGGTCCCCAAGTTGACCCATGGCTTGTCTTGGTCGGCCATGACACATCCAATGAGGGTAGTACATGTGTCAATCTCATCTCATACTATTAAAAAATTATTTTTACCTTAAACTACACTAATTACCACTAATCGCGATTAAGAACTTAATAAGTTACTATTCACCAAAAAATTATTTTAATCCCATTGAACCACATTTTACTTCTTAATGACAACCATGTATGTCGGATTTTTGAAATTCAAAACACAATGATGGCAAAATTTCATTTAAACGGAAAAATAAGTTTTTATAAGTACCACTTAGTGGTTTCACTATTCATCAAAAATTGAAGTTTTTCAGAAAATTACCAAAAATTCACCCTAAGCTATATTTGATATTCCGAATTCAAAAATGAAGTATATTTTACAAAATTAAAAATATATAAGTCACATTAATTAATTTAATAATTAATTCCCATTGTCATGACAAATAGCGTGTTTTTATGAAACAATAAGTATCAAAAGATTGACACTAGTTTAAGTCCAATTTCAAAGTGAATTTGATTCCAACGACCACCATTGGATTAAATGGTAAAATTATATTCAGATTAAACTTTAAGACCAATTAAAAATATAATCTAACCATATAATTAAATTAAATGAAAAAGTAGTTTTGATGTAAAATGCAGTATTTTTCACTATTTATTAAAAAATGAACATTGTTAGAAAAATACCAAAAATTTATCCAATGTAAAATTCAATGTCCCAATCATAATGAATATGTTTATTTTGACAAATATAGATTATAAAATTGTCATATGTTTGATTTAAAAAGGGTTTGCCATCAAAAGGCAGTAAAACAATCTTTTAAGAATATTAGTGTATTTCATGCTTAAGATTGGATTAATTTTCATTTTAAGCCTCTAAAACACAATCTAATTCATTAATAGACATAGATAACAATATATATTATTCATTACTTACTTGGGATGTTACAGAAATGCTTTATGATTCATAAAATTCTATAACATGCTTTGAGAAGAAGATAAAGATGAAATTTTTTATCTAGGGTAAAAAAGTTTATATATATATATATGTGTGTGTGACAAAATATATGGTATATGATCTCACCACCCATCATTTGAATATCTTAAGGAGTGTTAATTTTTATTAAAATTAACCAAAAACATATAGTAGATATATGATATTAAAACAATAAATTATTTTTTTCAAAAAATCTTACTAAAATTTTATAATTTATGTTTCATAACATAAAGGAGTACTTTTTTACCATGAAATTTGGAGTATAATATAGTGCCTGAGAGGCTAATGGGTTTATAAATAGACATAGAGAAGTTAAAATATAACAATTATAATATTATTCATGTTAAAATTTGATTTAAATGTCACTAATTATTCAAAAATAGTTTAGAGTGTCATAGTGATGAAAAATGTTAAGAGTTACATGTATTTTACGTTACAATGTGAAGGTCACATTATCTTAAATGATTTTAGTATGTTTTGGAAAAGATTTTATAAAATAATAAAGGAAAAATTTTAATGTAATAGGCTGCAATAATAATTATGAAATATTTATACTGAGTTCTAATTAGACAATCTATGTTATCATCATAACATAGGATGTTTTGGAGTTAATAAGCTTGAATATGTTCAAGGATTTGAACATTGGGAATATGATTCCTAAGTCTAACCATTATTTAAACCAGATTAATTCATAGATTTTACTATGTAAATATTATAATGGGAGTTTATATCAAAAAAATTCATATAATGATATGGAGGGAATTCGATATAAATTTAATGAGTTAACTAAGAATAAAAATTGTAACAAAGATTAGGTGGATTTGGTAATATATCATATATGATATGTTATACATACAATTATTTTTAGAATAAAAGTATTATTAAAGAATTTTAAGAATATAAAACCTATTATTTTATCATCAAAGGAAATATCCACTTTATAATTATTTTATATTGGTTACATATGTTTATTGATATACATATCATGAAGTTAATTGACAATTGACCTCTCAGAGTTTGAATTTGAGTAATCCCCAATCGATGTTTTAATATAGTATTATAGATTTTAATTATATTTAATGGTTATTATGAGTAATATTCTTATTTCTAGATATATAATATACTCAAGTGGAGAAATATGGGTTTTTATAATAGACAACTCACAAAGTGTATATCTTTGAGTATCATACACAAGGTAATTGGTATAAATGGGCCTCATTGTTTATATTTGGAGTCCCCACTATAAGATTTTATCAAGATTATTAGGTGGGTAATCTTGATACATTGAATGATCTTTTATGAAAACATTGAGGTTTAGAAAATTTGGGGTAGTTGGGTAAGTTTCAGATCATGTTGTTTGTTGGAGGTTAACTAATAGAGAAATGTTTCATCTCATATGATGGTTATGACATCTCGGTTCCTAATTGGGAGAGATTTAATTTTTATACAAATACATCTAGAGAGAACATTTGATGCTCTTATTTCATAAAGTTATGGATATTTTATATACTCATTTATAATAATGATTGGTATAGTGACATTTTCATCGACCTATGAACATATACTCAATGAATCGAGAATGTATGGGTGTGATATATGTGATTGACATAAATTTTTTCCCATGTTCACTTAAAGTATTTAGAAATGGTATGATATGGAAATTAATTCTTTCATATGATGTTTCTCATGGATATATGTATAGAGATACATGTGTTTGTTCTTGTCATGATGCATCCCTTTATATTTTAGTTGTATTTATTATTTTTTAGGTGTATACCAATACATACATTTATTTATCCTATTATTCATATTTTTTAAGTGATATAAAGGAATAATGGGTCAAAAATTTACGTTTTGTAAATAGGTATTGAATTTGACTTAGATTGATGCTAAAAAATAGCTTTAAATTTATTTTCAAAAAAGTGTTTTGAGGGATATTAAAAATTTATTTCATCTATTGTGATTCATGGTGAAGTTGATGATATCATTACAACAATGTTTTGAGAGATATCTAAAATGATTTTTTGATGTGGATTCACAATACATCATCTATTATATAATATATGGTGAAATGGTGAAAAAGTATATTATGCTTTAATGAAAGTCATATATTGAATAGAACATGCTCTAAAGTCATATTATATCATACAATTTAATATGGTGTGTCATAGAGTTTGTCATACACATGGATATAAGAATATATTTGAGACTTTGGGTATATCATATTTAATGATATTGATATATGGTATACTCTACCCTGTACAAATGTATTAGATGATATAGAGGGATTGTAGTTCCATGAATCATAAGGTATGATTCATTTGGATCTGTTGTGATTATATAAAGGGTGTGGAGTGATAAAGAGTTAACACTTTATTCTCAATCACGTAATATCTCAATATGTTATTAATTTATATGATTAAATACATGGGGTTGTCAGGGAAGACTGTTTAGTCTGGTGAAACTAAATGCATTGAATCATAACATATGAGTTAATTCATTTTCACTCAAGAAGTATCATTGAGGGATCCATATAAATAATAAGTAACCATTCTATATGGATGTGAGACTCTTTTATATATTTAATTGAAGCTCCACCATCCAGTAACATCCCTCCATGTTCACCCTTTTACGTTATAAGGAACTATTATAATGTATATGATGAGAGGATCCCACTTGAGAGTATAGAAATTAATTTCCACCTATATATACATCTAGAGGAGGGATTCTATTCATCTTCCTCTCATGTGATCACTGTCAACCACTTACAATGAAGGGGGATATTTTCCCAATATGATTTGCGGTCCATGTACTATTTTATCATTTTACAATATCATGATTTTGTTTATCAATAATGGTGATATTTTATTTGGGTTTCTAATATTTCAATACCTTGTATATGTTTTATAATATCTTATTAAACCTGGTAGATATTTAAAAGTGACTTGATATTGGAGTCAAAATCTTTATAACCAAGCACTGATAAATTTTTTGAGATGATATCAGACTTTTTTGGTATCTCTTTTGACAACATGGTTTTGGAAACATCACTCTTATTTATAGTTTGATGTTTTCCCCTTTCAGAATATATATGTATATTGAAAAATATTTTTGACTATCTTGCTGTATAAATTCTAGATTATATCCTAGTGATGTTTCATAAAATTATAAGTTGATATATATAAAAATCTTATAAAATAGGTACATCTATCATATGGGATTTTTATTTTTGCATATTCCATTCATAATATTATATCATGATTAATTTTTTATAGGTTGGATACATATAATTTTTATAAAAAAATAATTAAATTTATTCACAAATTTATTGAATATCTATTGTGATTTCCAGTAGCCTTTTGAAATCAAGAAGTGTACCTAGGGTAATGTAGTTTATTTTTTTGTACTATTTTTGATCTTGACTAGCATTATTACCATATTGTATCATAACACTATAAAGGGTACTGTGATTGAGACTAGTAATTATATATGAATATTGAGACTTAGAATACAACCTATAAATATTCTTTTCTATTATAATTTTTTTTGTAAAATATGAAGCAACTTATGGAGTTTTAAATTAATATTTTACTTTACTCCTTAAGTTGGTCATATTATTTGAGTCTCATGCATCATGAGATTGCATTGATAGTTCGGTATAGGTAAGATAACATAACTTGTTTTTGTGATTTTCTATGGATTCCTATATTTTTTACCAATTAATTGAAATTTAATATTAACAAACCCCTTAATAATAAATTAATATGCCTTTCTTATATATTCATTTGTGAAATGTAAGTTAATATTATTATTAAAATAATTTAGTAAAATTAGAAACCCTATGTTTATAGTTATTATTATTTACACTTATCATGTTTACATTTAAATTTTATATTCAAGACTTTTATTTTTAAAAGCATGTTATAATGAATGAAATGAATTAATATAAAGAAGGGAAGGAGAGATAGGATATGATATTTCATGAACAATATTATATTGACCAAAAAATATATATTTACCATTATTATAAAATGATATAATTAGAGATATTCTTTTTTATAATATGTTGATATACTTAATATTTTCTTATCTATAAGAAGGACTTGATGAAAAAGATCCACTTATTAGATCCTTTTTTCCTTACTATGGCTTAAGGGATCATTCTCATCTACTAAAAACTATTCTGTGGGGATAAGTAAGGTGATATACAATTGATAATGAGTAAGCACCACCTTTTTTGGGTGATATTGCATAATAGGAGGTTGAAAATAAGATTTAAATGATCCATTTAATTTTGAAAATATTTGGGATTCTAGTGAGACAACATGAATGGGTATCTATATCAATTGTTGAAATATATTCCCCACGATTTTGGAATCCTAGTGTGTTAGAATTGAAGGATCTGGTGATGGATGATGAGGGAACTAAAAGTGGTCATAAATGATGTCAGGTGGAGACAAGTAAATATGTGATCCTTTCCAAAAAATCATAGTTGAGGTGTTTCATTTCCTTTTAACATAATAATAACTCTTGTGTGATATCACCAATGCTAACATCTCATAGACATTAAGATTAATTGACAATTTTAATGTAAACGATGTTATAAATATGGTTGTTTTGGACACCTACGGTAGTTGAATTAAGATATTATGCTTGTAATAGGTTCTTAACCTTGGGGACATCATGAAATCTCTAACTGGATTGATAAAATTCAACAAACCACTATGAAGTATAGTTATTTGTAAATATATATTAACATATTTGTTTTGATACCCTATCTACTTTTATGAATTTAATTTATGTAAGAGCCTATCATATATTCATATTAAAATATCTAAAAAAACATCATTGAATTCATAGTGGTATTATCATCTATCCCTCACTGTGAAATCATTGAAACAAGTATACCTCCTTAATTTTCAATAATTTTTTCCCTAATTTATGTTTATTGATAAATATGTCTATGAAACTCAAGAGTGTTGAGACTATATGTAGAGACCCAAAGCTTGACATACATAGAATATACATTAATTTTGCAGAATACTTAATACATAATAAAAACAAACACACAAGTACTGTAATATTTTCATGACTTTGGAAACTTGGAAAAATAATCTTCTAATCTTGGTGAAAGATCTTCCACATCTCCCATAAAGATCTTCCTTTTTTTCATACCTAAAACCTTTCTTTATTTCCTGTGGAAAAGAAAACATATAAAGGGTGATCTCAAATTTTCAGTAAGGGTATGCATGGAGAAAATAAAACAAACCATATAAATTTGAACTTCAAAACATGAACCTAATATTTAAACATAAAAATCATGAGCAATGATATAAAACATGACAGTATGTAAGGCATAGATCATAATGGATCATAAATCATGATAAAATTGCAAGGGAATATAGCATGTAATTGTGGAAACCATTAAGCACATGTTATGACTTCCATAGTAGCCAAGGCATTGCTTCCAAGACCATCTTAGTGGACAATGTCTCTTTTTTAATCGAGTTCACTCCTCGTTCCAGTCCTGTATCACTGAACTAGATTAACTTACCATTCCAGCCATGTCTATCTCATGAGATATAAATATTTACCCAATGTATTGGAGGGAGATATAGGTCCCACCCATCTCATAATGAAATCATTATTACTTGTGCCACAACATAAAAATAAATCATTCATCAAAACCCAAAGAATAAAATAGGTTTCATAAACATCATCTCATCATAACATAATCCATATAAACCAAATGGATATCATTTCATCATAAGAAAATTGAAACCATGTAAATAATAGAGACATTATACATGAAACATACACATATTAAATAATTTCATCTTAGATGGGAAATGGTGTTGATAAAACGCTTGAAATGAATTCTTTCGGAAAATATCATTTCTTCTTCAAAATCATTTTCTTTTCACAAAATACCATGAATTTTTAAAAGAAAATTATTCTGTTGAAAATATTGATAAAATCATGTATAGTTAGCTTTATGAAAATGAAGTGTTATGAAACTGTAAAAATCCATTCATGCCATATAAGTTAAAAATAACATTCTTCCCGTACTTTTGTCAGAAAAGTAAAAAAGTTCCTCATGTTGTAAAAAAAGTAAGATTCCTTTCATAACATGTTGAAATTTTAAAAATTGTGTAAAAATGAATTTAAAAATACATGAAAACATTTTTATAAATCATGGGCATGGATGATAACAATAACCCCAGTAAATACTTACAAATAACAATCTCGAATAAGAATGAGATTGGAATAGTTATCCATTACCTTAGGTCCGATATGCTTCGTACGTATCCAAACCTCTGTATAATGATATAAATAATGACATTTACATATTACAGAGTCATAATCATTGTTATGATATCATATATGGTTCACTTATGACTTTATATTAGTCGTTCTTTTGTAAATTCCATGTTAAAGAAGAGTTTTGGGTTAAATCGTTTTATTTATCATATGTGTTTGGACATTTTGATCTTGATATTATTATTAATTATATCATGATTTAATTACTTACATAATTTAAATCATGATTTATATATCATATATATTCAGTATATATATATATAATAGATAGATAAATGAAATGAAATACACCGTTCATGGAGACAGTAGCTCGTACGTACGCATGAACACTATTTTCGTTTCCTAGTTGAAATGAATGAAATTAAGTAGATGACATACATATATATATACATTAATCCAGTATCATTATTATGTCATATATTTCATGATTACTTATAATATATACATTATAATCATTCTTGAATTGTTAACATGGAAAATGAATCTCATCACGTCGTGGAGACGGTAATCCGTACGTACGCACGAGCGATGATATCATTCCCATATTTATTGAATGGAATTAGAGAGGATGATATAATATCTTATAATTGGTATGATGTTATAATAATCATATATATTTATTATTTACACCATTATACCCATCCAAGTATGGTGGTGGTGGAAAAACTGATTACACCACGGCGTGGAGACGGTATTCCGTACGTACGCACGCGCGGTGATTTTGTTTTCCGTAGGATGGATGGAAGGAGAAATATTTTTGTATAAAATTTATAATAACATATCAGTATATAAGTAATACTTGTGTTATAACTTTATAATTAAACAGCTAAAGAAGAGGAAGTAGAAGAAGAATGAAACTTGAAAGAGTCGGTAGAAGAGATTACCTCTTCCTCGACACATATCTTTTAAACTTCTTCTTAGGGCACTAGATTTGGTCTTTTGAGAATACCAGAACCTATATGATATAACTAGAGAGGTGAAGAAGAATAATTTTTAGGGGTTGGCCAAGCATCAAGGCTCAAAAGGGTGTGAAGAGAAGAGGGAGGTGGTGCCCTCTTTTAAGGGAGGAGAGGGGCACCTTTGAAAAAACATAAAATATTATTTTATAATAAAGACATATTCGGATTATAATATCTCCAAATTGATTTATTTAGAAGATAAAGTGAGTATGTTTCTAAATCCTCTCAACCAATATAATTTAGAAAGGTTTAGGTTACTATTTTAACCTTATCATTTAGATTTAACATTAAGTAAAATAATTTTACTTTTACCGTGTCTTCTTGTTTTCTTACACTATATGGTTAATAAACATACTATAAGAAGCCAAACGAACCCTAAGTTATTAATTATTAATATATATAACCTTATCTAAGTCATTTGGCCGATCCTTAGATTTTTAGAAATAAAATAACAATTAATAATATAGTATTTGTTTTAAAAACTATTTTTTGTCAATTTTGACACTATTTGGTAATAGATTTTTGTGAAAATCATAACAAAATGATTAGTTCTAAAAATATTTAATTAAATCAATACTAATATGTCATATTATCCTATAAAATTAGTTTAATTCATGAAAAGTCTCAAATTACATTTATTTGTGTATTTATAATATCAATTATGTTAATATTTCATTAATAAGGTAATTACTGCATCATCATTGTGTTAAAAATAAATTAAATTATTTAATGTTTAAACATTATAAATAAAATATAATTATTTACGAAATCATTTTATCTTTCTAATTAATATTTATAGTTGAATGTATCTTATTTATTACCCTATATTAAAAGTGTTTTTGTTATTAAACTTTGATTTTAACTATTTTAACAATTATTTAAATAAAATAATAATAAATTTCCTAATATAATCCAAGTAAACCGAAATGGTCATATTTTATTCCTAAGGTTTTTTCTGGTCGAATTAAACTTATCCAATAAAATTAGGACATGTGTTAGGGTAATAATAATATCATTTTTACCCTTAATTACCCTATTTACTTTTAACCGTGGTAACAAAAAGTAAAAAGTTACTATTCACCAAAAATTATTTTTTTCATATTGAACCACATTTTACACCTTTATATTAACCATGTCTCTTGGATTTTCAAAATTCCACTCACAGAAGCAGTAAAATTATGTTTTATGTAAATTTTCAAATTCTCCTAGGAGGTGGGTAAAAGACGGTGAAAAGTTCAATAAAATTTTTATATATCTAAAATTATTATAAAATGACTCCAACGAATTACATTGAACTTATATAGGTATTATGTATCAATTTTGACTTAAAAAAATTTAAATAAAATAAATAATTATTTAAATAAAAATTCGGTTTTTAGATAGTAACCTAGTGTTTTCACTATTCATCAAAAATTGAAAGTTTTCAGAAAAATACCATAATTTTACCCTAAGCTAATTACAATATTCCGAATCCAAAAATAAAGTCCATTTTGAAAAATAAAATTTCAAAAAGTGGGTATTACTATTCATAATGGCTAGTTCATAATAATATTTCATTTAGTGAAACTTGGTATTGCGTACTACACACGCTATTGAAGAAGGTCTTGATTGCATATAATGAAAGCCAAGTTAGGGTTTTGTGTAGTGAAAGCTACATTTGGTGTTGCATATAATATAATCAAAACTTATTTCATTTATACATTAAACAAAATCTATACTTAATGTTGCGTAGAATAATTTCCACAAAACGAACATGAATTTGTGGGTAACACGGGCCAAGAACAGTGTTGTGTATACTACAAGAAAATACGGTGTTGCATATAGAATAAGCCAAACATGGTGTAGTGTATAATAGAAGACATAAAAGAAATTTAAAAATATATATCTCATAAAATCTCAGTGTGTTACACTATATTAGTTAAACAGATTTAGAAGAGTAAGTGATTCCTTTCATGTAATATTATTGTATGATCATTTATACATTTATATGATCTTTTTATACACAATGTGAATATTTATTATATCATCAAAGACATGGATTTTCTAATTCAGTTCCAAGAACTAATTGATAGTTGTAAGAGTGGAGTTACTTTCTATTCTCCAAGTGAAATTGTGTATATATTTATCGAAAAATGTGAATTACAAATGAACTGTGTTAGATTAGATTTAAATATTATTATAATGATCTCCTCTCATTTAGATAGTTTGGTTCTCATATTGTTGAAGTGGGGAGCTAAGTATATCGCCTCCGGTGGAAGGATTGTTTTTTGACACATTTCCTAATGATTTCTCAAGATTTCCTACAAAAAATGAGGTCAAATTTTTATTCGGTCTAGTACCAAGAACATAGACGATTTTAATTGCACTAAATTTGAGGTGATCCAAAATTTATGTACATAAATTATACATATTTTTAGAAGAATATTTGTTACATATATTTATGATCCATGCTAGAAGTAGTAAGGTTTATTTTCATTGTATAATTGGATATGTAAACAACATGCACATAAAATATTTAAAACATCTACCATAATGTTCTTCACAAGTAGAGCCGTACTAAGAAATAGCACACATAAAATATTTATTTGTATCTTAGGGAAAATAAATCATATTAAATGGTGACACTAGATTATTAGAAAGGGTACGTAAAGAACATACCATTCAATATTCATTTTTAATCATTACATGAGAATACGAGTATGATAAATTGTGATAAATATTTGGAAATCAGACCTTGAAATTCATAGACCATAGTCACAAATCTTGGAATAAATCTTGGTAATTTATAAGAAAAGAATCATATATTAATCAAAGAATATAATCCATGAGAGAATATCATTGGCATAATATCTTTTTATAATAGATTCAAATAAAGTATGTAATTATCATAATCAAAAAAATATATTATGTTAAGGATACCCACTAATACATTAATCTCATGTTAGGCTTGGGAAAACAACCAATGTACCAACATTTTACTTAAGATAACATCACATGTACCCTTACTAGGCTTGGGATAACCACCTATGTGCCATCTTTAGAGCATGGGATAACTTCCCATATACCCTTTGAGATTAGAAAATAGTAATATTATCCCATTTAATTGGAGGGGTATATTGAACTCAACCATCACATAATCATTATCCATTAATATATATTCTATAAGATCATTAAAAAATTAATCGTTTCATCATAACTAAAACTATGGAAAAGAAAAATGGTATCATCAATATTTATTTATCATAGTCATAAGCTGTCTATAGAAAACATCAATATAGAGACATTTGATCATATCCATATTAAATTATATGAAGCATCAATGTATATTGTTATATATTTAAATACCTATATTAAATTTCAGTATGATTTTTCATAAGGAAAATAACTATTTATTTTGAAATAACTTATCTAAAACTAGAAATTAACTGAATATTTGGAAAAAAAATTGTTTGAAAAAAATGTGGAATTTTAAATTAAACATAAAATAATTAAGAGGTGATGATTATGGAAAATTCTATTTATTTTAAAAAAGTCAAAAAAAATTCGTCACACCACTAATAAAAAGTACGTTATTTAGAAAATGAAAATAATATTACTTTTAAACATTTTAATATTAAAGTAAAACATGAGTAAAAATGTGTTTAATAAATAATTTTAGATTAATAAAAACATTTTTGAAAACCATTTAAAAAAATATGTTAATGTTAGAAAAGGATTACTAACTAAAGAAGAAAAAACATTTACTTCATATTAAAATGCTCTTTTGGAATTTTGAACACTTAAAGAGATTAAATTGAAAGGAAAACATGTAGTTTGTAGAAATAACTATATGATAAGAAAAAAAATAGATTTATTAGTGATATAAAATATATTTTATCATAATAAATCTATGCATAAAAAATCCCGATAAAAACTAAGATTGTTACATAAAACTCATATTGCTTTGGTAACTTTTGAGTCGTAAGTCCCATCAAAAGAATAACATAAAATGAAACTTTAGACACCATAAACATAATAATATTCATATTCAACATATAAAATGGGAAGTGTATATAAATCCTAAAAAATATCAGTATAAAATAACATATATCCAAAAAATATAATTTGAGATGGTAAACCCTTTCTATTTTGGAAACATTTGAATAAAATTCCCTTGGATGAAAAATTTGAATTGTAAATTTAAATACCATTTATAAAGTTTTATAAATTATATAATATGTCAAGGTTTATGTATATATAGCTCATAAACATAAATAGGTTCTTTACATAAAATATATATCAATGAATAAATATTGAGAGGAAGAACTTAATCCTTATGTATAACATGATTCATAATCCCTCCAAAATCATATATAATAAATTTATATTCATTATAATTCTATAAAATCCATATAAATCCATATAATATCATATATTATCAACTTATAAAATTTTAAAACCCATTTATTAATAATTATTTATTAAAATTGTCCTATTATAATTAACAGTTTCATATTTTATATATGTTTCAATTTGTTATTTATGGACCTTGTACTTTGAACATGGTTCCATAGTATCTAGAATAATAATAATATCATATTTAATAGATTTATTCTTTATATACACATTTATAATGCCACAAACCGTTACTTAGGGACTTGTTCCATGTCTACCCCAAGCTCGCCTCTAAAAGGCCAGGGGCCGGTGACTAGTACTGAGTAGGCATATCCCGCAAATAAAAGGTATTAGCCTAAAGTAATTGTAAAATTACACACATCACCGGACCACAAATTAAATGTAAAATCAAATATGTAAACAATACATTCATACCACTAAGATCCTATAAGAGAGTGTTCAATTAAAATTACTACAGAGTAAACAGGTTCAAATACAATCCAAACACAATGAGTATGTATAAAAAGTAAAACCTAACACAAAAGTTACTAAGACTACTAGCTGAAAGACATTGGAAAACACCTCATTTTGTTTGGGTCTCACTAAGAACCATCTTGTCTTGGTCCTCCTAAGACTACTTCAAATGGTTGATCGTTTATCAAATACACGACACGTGGAGGGAAATCCCATGCAAGGGTGAGTATAACAATACTCAGTTGGAAACCCCAAAACCACAAAGAAATACAACAACAAAAATTACAATAACCTCTACACCGGTATATGTATACAACATATATATCAAGAATATCCAGATATACTCAATAGAGACACTATGTATTTGGAGGTCATTATAAATTGCCATCTATAGGATTATTTTCGATGAACGCTCATTCTGCGAGAACTCACTCCTCAAGCCATCATATCATTAGAGTCACTACACAAAGAGGTAAATATCATTTAGTCCCCACCCTAATATAATTCATTGTTCAAGAAAAAATATGGTTCAAAAAGAGAGGGTCACTCTTGGAACTAGCTGTGGGAAACCACGGATCATGGCCATAACTAACTGGGGGATACTATGTACTCAATCTGGATAAACTTTTTACATAAGGGGTCATGAGACTGGGGGATACCACAAACCCTAATAATATTGCCTACTAGAAGGAGGATCACCGCACTTCTCTTGAAGATTATGTGATTCCACAGACTCAAATAGGGGTGATATAGGATGTCACACTAATCTTCTAGAGGGATAGATTACTCTCTCTAAGAATTGACCTCTAGAGTGGATTAAAATATAATGATGTGAATATAATGTCGTACTAAACCATCGAGGAGAGGAACAAGGGAATGCTCTCAACATATACCGGTCTAAACTAAAAACACACCACTAGTCCCAAAATGAACTTTTAAATGTTAGGGTCCCAATTCCTTAGATAGATCATCAATTATATACTTTGTCTTGGAGTTATTTTTATCATAAAACTATAGGGATCATTGCACCAATGGATCGACCTTTGCAGTCGGTCCCCCTACTGCATCGACAAACTGCTGTTGTTGACCGCCCACAGTCCAGACATGCAGTCATTGGAACTATTGGTAGATCATGCTACCACAAATCATGGTCGATTTTTTTGGATCATGTCATGAAATCAATGTTTTTGTGGTATCTTGATGTATTGCGACACCATGGTCGACTATTGTAGTCGATTGTCGCAGTCAATAACAATCGGCTCCAACTGGTTTCCCAAAATCTGACTTGAATCTAGCCCGACCCACATGCTTGACCCGACCTGGCCCACCTATCCTAGCCCATCCCACTAGGCCCAACCCTGACCACTAGACCAACCTGGCACACTAGTCTTGCCTATGTCTAACTCTATCACCCCACATCCATCGTCGCATGTTGTTCCACCACCCACGACCTTGACTACCTCTACCGGCCACCACCACCTCCACTTATTTTATCTACCATGTCCCCACCTATGCCCAAGTCCTTGAATAATTGTATAAATGGACTCTTACAAGCCTTTTCCTCCAATAAAAACTCTTCCCATCATCAGATCTACTCGCAAAAATGAATTAAATATTCTTTCATCATTTTGCGCCGACAAACGTGAATACATGAATCATTCGTCTTCCAAATTACTACATATATATTAGCCCAACTCTTTCATTCTATATCAATCCTAGATCTATGATACAAAATCTTTGTGCTAAGAATCTGGTGTGCAACGAACGATTATTTAAAAGTGTCAAACAATAGGGCAACGAAGAACGCTCCTGGTGAAACATAGAATTATGGGATAAAGGCACCATCAATCAAGAGGAATGAACCTCGATCATTGTCTGTGTTGATCAATGTTCATTTCCATTAGAAAAAAATCTCAAACCATCAATATATTAACCAAAAAATATTCTCCCACTAAATTCAACAAAAATTAAATATATTCCTGCAATACACACGATACGTGAATCTATCCATTCGTTGATTGATTAACGTCCATTATATAAATTTATAATAGGGAATTAAATAATTGAAACAAATTACCTACCTCAATTTGGATCATTCATTGATGATTAATGATGCATCGTTATCACCATTTTCATGAACAATCCCAGAGGGGCCCATTCCATGACTACCCTAAGCCCAACTCCAATGGGCTAGGGGCTTGTAACTACCACAAAGTAGGAATTTCCCATTAATGGGAGGAATTTTCCTAAGTACCTATATACACATACATACATCTACAATCCCAAAATAATTAAATGCCAAAATATTATTTAAACATGCATGCATAACACCATGATACCAAAAAAAGAGTATAAAATTAGGAAAACTAGAAATTAAACATGTCCAGAATAGAAGACCACTAAAAGTAAAATCTACCAAAGTGAAAGCACAAGTTCCTGAAACTCATCTGCAGAAATCCCTTCTTAAAGGGTAGGTACAAGAAAATCAATTTTAAGTCTCTAATGTACACCTCATCTATCAGATATCTCTTTATGGAACTCCTTGATTCAGTCCACCAAGGACTTCATCAAAGCATCAATCACCTGCACAAGACACAACATGTGCTAGAATAGCCCGTGCAGGGGTGACTAAGAAAATACACTGTATGGACCCCAAAAACAACACGGTAACACCTCTATGAAATACATGAAATAAAATAAAAAGTAAACACATGATGTAAACCATAAATGGAAACTACTAAATTACAGTCTATTTGGTAATTTCACACAAGTGTAAGTCTAAAGCATGATGTGGAGTATTTCATGTTGTAGTCTATAGATCTCTCAATCCATATAACACTAAAAGTGTTGTAAGTGCAACGATCAGTGATAGTGCATGAATAATCAATGGAACATAGAGTTTATGTGGTGAACAGAGAATCGTTGGCACATGAAGCATTAGTAATGCACCGAATATCGATGGTTCCTAGAGGGGCGATGGTGCCTGAGCCGTCGATGACGCATGGAGTGATGATAGAAAAAATAGTGTTGATGGAACACGAAGCATAGATGGTGCACATAGAATCAATGTTTCATGGATTTTTGATGCCATTAGAGCGTAAATGGGTAACAAATCCCCCTAAGTCATATAGTCACCAAGATCACATAGTCAAAAATAGCACTATGATTGTGGTTGTAGTGATCTTATTCTTGGAGAACCTACACCTCATGACATTAGGTAGTAAACCAACTACCACAAAAGCTCACATAGTGTATCAAAAATACACATTCTCATCATAAGGGTCCCAATTAAACAAATGGCTTGTCAAACAGACACACAGTTTGAAAAATATAACCAATTTGGTAAAAAGGTCTGGTCGGCTCTAGGTCTGACCTGATCCCTCAGGTAGTGACGCCACATCATCAATGTGAGGACTACTGTTGCTAGCTCAAGATCATGGGTTTCATAGTTCTTCTCATGTGGTATAAAATGGAACAAACCATATGCAATCATTGAATACCCATGCATCAAGACACTACCATGCATGGTCCATGATGCATCACAAAACACTACATACTCAACTCCCTCATCCAGTGATCTCAAGATGGTAGCACTCGTCAACCTCTTCCTCGGATACTAAAATCTAACCTAGAACATCTCTATCCATGTGAAAGTCATCACATTCCATTTCATGGACATCAAGGGTGATTTCACCATATAAATGATGGTTACAGACCTCTAATAGTACCCATCCAATCCCAAGAATCATTACACTTCAGTAACACTCCTAGGTGGCTCCCAAGAAAGCATAAACTCATTCTTTTATGGATCTACTACAAGTCTAGCCTCTGAAAATTTGTGTCCTAGAAATCATACCACCCGAATCTAGAACTAACACGTTGATAGATTCCCAAAATCTGGTGCCCTTGGATTGTGTCTTGTACCATCCTTATGTGTGTTGTGTGATCCTCTTCAGATTCAGAGTACAACAGGACGTCTTCAATGAATACCATGATGAACCGATCTATGTAAGGCTGTAATATCATGTTCTTGAGTCCCATGAACACTTTTGGGTAATTCCTCAATCTAAATAGTATTACTAAGTAGTGATAGTGTTCATACCAATATATGAAGGTTATATTTTGGATTTCCTTATCCCGAACACATAACTGGTGAAATCCAAATCTGAGGCATATCCTCAAGAACCACCTTACTCCCTTCATCTTATTGAAGAGGTCATCAATCCTCGGTAGTGGATACCTATTATTTAGGGTTACCTAATTAAGGTATTTTAAGTCCACACATAACCTCAGAATCACATCTGACATCTTAGAAAACAACACTAGTGTTTCCCAGTGTGAAACACTAGGCCTCACAAAGCCCTTATTCTACACGTATTCCAACAGTACCCATAGATCACCAGGATCTATAAGAAAAATCCGATATTAAGGTGAAGATATTAGTGTTATCTCGGGGTATAGATCAATGAAAAAATCCACATTTTATGAGGATGTAATCCTGTGACATCATTCGTAAATACATCCTCACACTCATCCACCATTGTAGGAAACTTAGGACTCATCTCTTCAACTACACTAAGGGTCATGCTATCCAACCTATGTTTGATTGGATGGAACCTCATACAAGTGATTACATCTTATTCTGCCTGTGTTTTTTGTTCTCCAACAAAGTAAAACCTAATCCTATCTCCATGGACACACAACATTGTGATCCTAAAACAGTCAATCTGAACATGAACTGTAGATAACAAGTCTATACCGAGAATGGTAGTATAAGTCGTCAACACTACCAACAAGAGATTCCAACTGAAAAAATCTCCCCTAGAGATAGGGAACACAGTTAGACCCATTGTGTGATCATAAAATCTCTTCTCATAGAAGTCTCTACGCATAGGGATCGAGTGAGTGGTTCCACTGGAATATCTATCTCTTAAACAAGGGTTGTGGCAAGAAAAGAATGACTACCACCCATTTCAATCAAAAATATATCACGGGAGGAAAAGATATAGATAATACCTCTAATAATATCTAAATAAATGGGGTAATAATACTACACCAGAATAATATGTCCTTGTTCATATCCACATGCTCCCTGAGCCCATGGTGTAGCACCTGGTGGTGGTTTTGGTAGTACTTCATACATCTGCCTACCACTTTCTACCCATCTATCTCAACTACCACATCCACTACCTAGTAGACCAAACTATTCCAACCTTCACCTCTACCTCATAAGTCCCTCAACCATCTCCATATTGATTGTAAAATGGGTAGGAAAACCTCTACCCAGATGTCCCTGACCACCACATGAGAAACACATCATATCCTTCAGCTTACTCGATCTGTCCTGGGAGCCTCAAACCACTGACCCCATTTTGTGGGGTCATCCACTGAACTATCTGATATAAATGGATTCCTAGTTCAGTTGTTGGATACCTGACACTAAATATTCAGCTACTTGTCTCCCAATGGTAGCTCCTATTGTTGTCATATACTTCATCAGAAATGTCTCTACTAGCATAGCTCACTACAGTACTTTAGAATATGTAAGACTGCTCAAGGATATCATGGATGCTCTGATCTCAAGTAATATCCCCTACATGAAGGTTTGTGCCCTAAATAACAGGTCTCATACCATATCTCTGGATTAGCAAGAAATATTATTATATCTCGCTATGTACTCCTCTATTGTCTAACTGCCTTGTTGTAGATGTAGTAGCTCCAATATATGCATGGATCCTAACATTGCTAGAAATAACTCTTCTTGGAAGGGGTGAAAATTTTCTATCGAATTGAGGCTTATATCCTCATTAATCTGTACTACTCAGCTCCACTATCTTTATTTTGAGAACTGAAGTAGATTCGTGTCTAGAACTACCAAATGGTCGAGAGGCATCCTCACTAGGTAGAAGACATGCCTTTCTACCTTCATCCAATCCTCAGCTGCCTGGGGAAAAAGCTCACCTCTGAACCTCAAAGTTCACTGCCTCCAAAATCCATGAAATGCACTCAACCTGTTTTCATTCTGTACTGGTAACACTAGTAGTAACTACTACTCTCTGGGTGGTGGTATCACTAGTACACCTCCTGGGGGTGTTATCTCTGCTATTTATCCCTATAAAAATGCCTCATTTCTAGGTGGATCATCCTCATGATCATGGATCATAATCATGGTCAAATAACTATGTAGAGACATCCTAAAAAATATAATGATGTACCACTGCCAATAGAGTAAACTTGGTGAGATGACACTGACTCAAGAATGAAATTATAACACAATAAATACAATATGATTCATGTACTGTTTTTCCCTACAAAAAGTATTTTGATGTACCATATCCGAAAACAGAATTCAGATTCCTAGTTTATGGATACCTCAGTCGTTGCACCAACACATGATTCCCTAGATTGAATGACAAACTAGAAACACTCGACAGTGTTTCCCCAAACTAATCTCATAGACTCTTGTTTCGTTAGATAGAACCGACCAACTCTTATACAACTCTGTGAAGACCCATACCCGAGGGCCCCATGCTAGGCTACCCCAAGATAGCCTCTAATAGGTCAGAGGATAAAGACTAGAACTAAGTAGGTATATCCCACAAATGGATGGAATTTTCATAAGTACATGTACACACGTAAACATCTCCAAGCCCAAAATGATGAAATGTAAAAACACTAAGTAAACAGGCATTAATACCACTAAGATACCAACAAAAGAGTATAAAAGTATCATAACTGTAAAGTAAACAGGGAAAGAATATAATCCAAATGAAATTAATGTCTACCAAAGTGAAAGAATAATTTCCTGAAACTCATCCATCGTAAACCCTAACTGAAGTGTAGGTACTCAAAAATCAGTCTTATGTCTCTGAAGAACAACTCATCTATCAGACCACTCTCTAAGAACCACCTGGGTCTAGTCCACTAATTGATTTTCCAAAGCAAGGATCATCTCCATAAGACATGACACATCCGAGCATAGCCCATACAAGGGTGAGTAAAATAATATTGGGTAGGGACCCTGAATCCAAAAAGGTAACACCACTTAAAAATACATAAAGTACACCACAAAAGAAACTAACGAAGCATAAAATAAAGGAAACAAATGAAGTACATTCAATATGGTCATCCAACACAGTTTAAAGTATAAAGAACAAAGATAAGGATTTATGGTTTTATTTTATAGATCACCCAATCTATATAACACTAGAAGTGTAGACAGCGCACGAAGTGTTGATGGCACACTGAGCATCGATGGAATCCAGAGTGGTGATGGTGCCCATGACATTGATGGAGCACATTGCATCAATAGAGAACATATAATTAATGGCTCATGGAGTTTTTATGTCACACATAGCATCAATGGGTCATGAAACCCCCAAGTCTCACAGTCACCTTGATCACATAGTCACATCCAGCCACAGGATTCCACTCCTTGGGGGATAGTTTAGGGAGAACCGAATGCTCGAGCCATTAGGTCATAAACCAAAATCCATAAAAACTCATTTAGAGTACCTAAAATGTACCATCTCATTGTAAGAGTCCGAACACCATGCATGGATCACCAAACAAACACATGTGTTGAAAGATATCGATAATTTTGTAAAAAACATTGTTTTTCTGGTCTGACCTGACCCTGTCGGTCTGGAGGGACCCGAACTGGCCCAGTTCCCCATCCCGACCCATGAATCATGAGCCATCCTTGTTCCAAAAAACTTGACCTACCCAAGTTATGTCCCTCCAGATCGACGTAGTCGCCCAACTACATGGCCATCTGACTCCCCCAGTCAACGCGGTGCCGGAACACATTTCACGTGGCTATCCCACCTTCCCAGAAGGTATCGTGGCCTCACTGCCACTGTAGAATCCCACTGATGTGGCCTCCTAGCCACATCTATCTGTAGTTGTGTGCTACCATCTACATCATCCATCTATATTTCAGCCCTCTATTCAGCAATCCCTCCACCATAATCTACCACCTACCAGCTACGCTTCTATCGCACAACCTCAATTCCATTGTGGGGTAAAACATTTTGTCTCGGATCGTTGTTCCATGGATCATGGGTGCAACGATTGAGGATTCGTATAAGGTTTAAATGGGTAAATGACACACATATATTGTGATAGATTTTTGGGGGATATTAAGCATGTATCCACCTAATGATTTGATCTTGTCCTTTTTCTTTTCGGTCGTCATCTGTTCATGTTAGCGGGATTAAGAATAAATACCTACAGGTAAATCACCAAGATTTAATCCCCTTTTTAATCTCTCAATAAGCATCACTCCCGTAAGAATTATTGAAGCATAGATCAACCTATGTGTGGGTTAGTATGTGATCATCATTGAATCTAATAAGTGAAAAGAAATCACAATGATATTTACACCATACATCAATGATTTGATCAGTCACTGAAGATGTGTGGAGGTCCATGGATTCATCTATCCTTTATCTTCCTCTGTTCGTCCTTAAGATAGAGCTTCCTTCTTCTTTCCTCAGGGGAATTCCAGTGTTATGGAGATATCCATGAATTATTATAACATGGATTATTAAAAAGTGAATCCACAGTTTCATCAACTCATAATGTTCAATAAAGTATTTTTATAAAAATATTTTAATGATATCTATGTTCAAAATATAACTTTCATGCTCGAATTTCTCAAGTCAAGGATAGGGCCTACCTATGGTAAAGTTTTTATTCTGAGCATACCAATCCCCTCATATTTCTGATCTGGGGACCCGTTTATATGTTATTCTTGTTTAAAGAAGAAACCTCCCGCACGATTTATTAAAACCATAACATATTTTTATGAATTGTTATAGGAATTTCAGGCCTCATAAAATCATGTCATATCAGGACCTAGTCTCTAAATTTTCACAATTATTTAAAAAACCATAGAAAATCCAATTCATTACATCAAATGGAATGATCTATCGAATTAGTGGTATGTTGAACATTGATCCACACTCTGTCACCGTTCACCTAAACTGATTCTCTAGATCTTTTTCTCTCTCAAAAAGTCATCTATTGTCTACAGGGTTACACAGATAACCCCGACACTCCCCCATTTTTATCAATTTAATGAATATTCAATCTCATTGTTGAAAAGAATATTTTATTTATTTTTTATTTTTTTTATCCACCCGTGATGGATTTTAAACAAACATCTCATGCTGATAAATGTTATGTCATGCCTATGGAAAACATCTCAATAAAAACTCCATGGGGGTCTCATATTTTCAATATAATCCCGTTTTCATGTGTTATTAGTATTTGGAAAAAATAATTTTATTTAATAATTCAATTTTCCATTACATACTTTCTTAGTTTTTCTACAGATGACCCATGATAAAAAAAGATAGGTTGTTCCTAGTGTAAATATTTTTTTTGGAATTCAACAGTGACCTTGGATTTTTGATTTGGGAACCCATTTGTATGTTAATTTTCTTTTTTAGGAACATCATGTGTGCATGATATTAAATATTTTAATATTTTTCAAAAAAAAATTCCAGGAACACTGGGCCACGGAATCGCTCACCATGCCAGTTCCTGGTCTCTAAATAAATCCATATAATCTCCAAAAATAATAAAAATAAAATCTATGATGTCAAATTCTCCCCACCCTATGGATTTACATCTCAATAAAGGTAAAACAGGGGTTACTCCAATAGATCCGGGTACTGAGCACAAATTTGAGTCTCCTGCTCCCATGTGCCCTCCTAGAGATTTCAGTGATTCCACCAAACACAAAAAAATGGAATCAATCACCCAAAAGGGTTATATCATTATGATACACTATATCCACTAGGTACTCAACAAAAGTTTCTCCATCCTAGATGTCCATCTCCACCATGTCAATGATGTGCGATGGTTCATGCATGTACCTCCCCATATATGACATGTGGAAGACATCATGTACTATATCTAACTGAATAGGTAGAGCTAATTCATTAGCCATCTCACCAACTATACACAGTATCTAAAAAGGGATGATGAAAATTGGATATAGCTTGCCTCCCAAACCAAATCACTATTATCCACATCGATGTGAAAAGAGAAGTAACACATGGTCTCCTTCCTGAAAATCCAAATACCCTTGTTGCCTATTAGCATAGTACTTATAATGGATATGGGTAGTCTTCCTTAATTCCTAGATGAACTGCACCTTCTCTATAGTATCTCGCACCAACTCCAGGACCATGAGTACTGACTCTCAAATGTCATTTCAGAAAAGTGATGACCAACAGGGTTACCCATACAAATCCTCTAATTGTATCATACCAATGGTGGAATGGAAGATATTTTTGTATGGAAACACCATCAGTGGTTATTGATCCTCCCAAATATGGAAAAAGTATACCATGCAAGACCACAACATTTCTTCTAGAACAAAAATTTTCTTCTCAATCAAGTTGTCCTTCTATGGGTAAAATGCTATCCTCAAATGTAGATGGGTCCTAGACGCCACATGTAATCTCTTCCACAACTGATATTTCATGAGAAAATCAGGATTAGAAACTATCATCGATGGTACTTCATCAAGTAAATCTATCTTATGTATGTAGAGGCATCTCAACAAATCTATAGAACTCTACTTTATGATAGCTAGGAAGTGGGCCGAATTGGTGAGTCGGTCAATGATTACCCCAATAGAATCATTTCCCATAAACGTATGTGGTAAAACCATCATGAATTCCATAGATATACCATCCCAATTCCATTTTGGTTCCTCAACTAGTTGATATAAATCTACTAGAACCCGGTGCTCATCCTTTACTTTTTGACTAGAGAGGCATTGAGAAACAAACCCTTCAACTGAATTCTTCATCTATATACTCCAAAAATGGTGTCGGTGGTACCGGTACACCTTCATCACACCTATATGAACCGCCAAAGAGGATGTATGAAAATCCTTCGGGACCACACCCTACAATGCCACAGGAACTATTGTACAACCTTTGAAATAAATGACATGCTCCATAACTTTTGAATATCCATAAAAAGTATTCCATGAAATTTTTTTAGCATGTACAGTCTCAGAGTCAGTATCCCAAAGATTTTCTTCGGTGACTCGTTATATGAGTGGATGGGTGACAACAATCGACTATAGGTAATCTGGTCCATCTGCATCCATAATGGATAACTATAATGAGGCCAATTGATCAGATTTCTCATTTATAAACTACAAATTATATCACTTACTGAGAGAATATTAAAGCACATTCCCCTTCCCATGAGTATAAACATTCTCAAAGTCATAGTCCAGGAGAAAATATATCCAACACCTATGTCTCAAGTTCATAACCTTTTGAGAGATGATATAATTGAGACTTCTATTGTCATAGTATATGGTAAACCACATTACCATTAGTTAGTCTCTCCCCATCTTCAATGTGAAGACTATTGCTGATAACTCAAGACCAAAAGTCACATAGTTCTACTCATGTGGTCTCAACCGGCATAAACCATAGTAAATCACTACATTCCTCAACATCATGACACAACCAAGCCCGATTCCTAATGCATTGTAGAATATAACATACTCGACACCCTCCTTTGTCAATATCAAGAATAGAGAAACTATCAAACTCTACCTCAGCTCCTGAAATCATTAACATGGGGTCAACCTTTATTAACCATTATTCACATCTAGACTAATCAGTGGTGGTTCATCAATCCTCGGTAGTGGATATTGTTTTCAGGGTAACCTAGTCTAAGGGCTATAAATCTACCCATAATCTCATGATCTCATCAACATTCTTGGAAGGAAGTTGGGTATGCCCAGGGTGAAACACTAGGTCTCTTGAATCCCTTCCCATAAAAGTCCTCCAACTATACCCTTAGATCACAATTCTTTAGGGGAGGCATCTGATTTGCAGGTGTAGATATTGGTTTCTTCCTTGGTTGTGGACTAATGAAGAAGTACATATCCCTGTAGGGAGGTAAACCTTGAAAAGCATTATGAAATATGTCCTCATACTCTGCCACCACTTCTTGAAAATGAGGAACAAATATTATCCACCACACTAAGGGTGAGGCTAGCCAACTGATGAGTAATTGGATTCACCCTCCTATGTGTAGGTCCATTGTACACTGCCTGTTTTCCCATTTCATGAAAAAATAAAAACTTGGTTCCAGAACTATGGACACACAACACTCTCTTCCTAATACATTCAATATGATAATGAAATGTGGATAACCAATCAATACCAATAATGATGTTGTAAAACCTCAAGGATTCTACTAAGAGATACCAACTGATTCTCCAACCACTAAGAGTCATGTTACACTATTAGTACTGGTTCATGATCATTGTTTATCTTCCATTAGGAGTCTCCAATCATAATGGTGGGGTCAATGGTTCAAATCGAAACTATGAGTCCTAAATAAGACTATTTGAAAAGATATAATGAATAGAACCTATTTCTATCAAAACAATAGTTGTGGTATAAAAGACATGTATTATACCTCATATCATTCTTGGATCCTCTTGTTTATATGCCTCAACCGCGTACATATGTCCCCTCCCTGGTCTTCTAGCTCTATGAGCCTAGCATGGACCACCTGGGGGGTGGTGGTGGTAACATATATAAATGTCAACCACCTCCATCTTCTCTCTCAACTCCTCTATCACATCTACCACCTCATGGATCTGAATTCTCCTATCATTGTCTTTGGACTGATTTTCCATCCATAATCATCCTATCAGAATTACATTGGGTTGGATAATATCATGTGAGATTTCCCCTACCGTCACATGAATAGAACCTCCTCCCTCTAGGATGATTGTGTGATATGTAATACAAATCATATGTCCTAGAACAGCCTCTTGAAACATCTCCCACATCTATGTCCCTGAGACAAATGTTGGCTCCCTAATTTTAAAGTTTATGCTCTTTATTTACCACTACTAACAATCTCAGTATGTATCTACTTAACCAAGAAACCTTTGGCCACCAAATCATGTTGAAGTACCCTAGCATAAGTAGAAATGCTCATTGGGATAACACAGGCTCGAATGTCCCTACACTAATCTCAATCGAAGGTCCAATGCCTAAAGTATTGTCATGTATTATATCTATTGAGTACATGGAGAAGTTGGTATGACTCGATAAATACTCAGTTACAAATAGTTCATCTTTCCAGAGAAATATAATCCTTTTGGTACGCATATCCCTTAGATTTTAATGTGAGAAATATTCTTTAAAATGGTTTTAAGGTCCTATCCATGAAAGACTCCTCTCGTTATAAGATCATGTAACCAAACCCTACCATCATCGTGATGAGTCATGTAGATGGATCACATCCAGAATCACAATCTAGTTGGATGGTGTCCTATCTATGTAGAAAAATTGGGTCACCTCCTCCATATTTTCATTATCCACTTGTGTGTTGGGATTTAATTGGAACCTAAGGGGTGTCTACTGTTGAAACTCCTAAAATGAACTCATCCTATGCACCTCATACACTGGTACTTCTGGTACCATGTGATTCTCTATACGTGGTTGTATGGTTGGTGCATTTCCAAGAGGTGTTATCTCTGGTATAGATCCCTATATCTCTGCATCATCATCTAGAGGATCATCCTCATGATCACACAGTGGGATCCTAACTATCTGTCTTTATGGAAACAACCTCAAATGAAGAAAGATGTACCCCGATTAACTTAGTATATATGGAGATCTGACTCAATAATGACTTGAAAGAGACAAAAATTATTATAGAATTCATATACCATTTTTCCCCTGAAACCAGTTTTCTCAAGTATCGAGTCAAACAAATGTCATCAGAGTCTTGGTGCATTGATAAGTTGGCCACCATACCAACACTAGAATCCCTAGCTTGAAATCCTATCTTAATGCACTTGACACTATTTCCCCAAACAAACTTTATAGACTCCTGGTCCTAAAGTAGAACCTCCCTATGATACCACTATGTTGTGACCCATCACAAAGGGGACCATGCCATGACTACACTAAACCTGCCACTAGTAGTCCATGGGATGGTGACTAGAACTGAGTAGGAATATCCCACAAATGAGAGGAATTATCTTAAAGTACATATAAACATGGGACCATCTCCATGATAAAAAAATGATGAAATTTAAAAACCACTAAATAATAAATGCATGCATACCACTAAGAACTCAAAACAGAGTGTGATTGTAGTCGTTCTGGAATGTAAACAGGTAAAAATAAAAAACCCACCACGAATAGATTATAGTACAAGTCTGGCTTGAAAGAAAATGCACTTGGTCTGCTATCTAAAAGTTGTAGGAACACAACTTTTTCTATATAGCCCCACTAAGAAATGGTTAATCCTTGTTTTCATAGGACTCCACCAAAAGTTCTATCATCTGCACAAGACACGACATGTGGGAAAAAATCATGTGCAAGTGTGAGTTTTAAAAAACTCAATAGGACACCCCAAAACCACAAAAAAAATCAATAAAGGAAAGTATAGTCAGCTCTAAATAGGTATCTTTCTACAACACTTATAACACAAATATCTAGATATAATCAAGAGAGACACCTTGCCATTTGGTGTTCATAACCAACTCTCTTTTATATGATTCTCCATGAATCATTCTCATTCTGGGATAACTCACTTCTCAATCCATCATATCATTTGAGACACTCCATGATTAGGTCTAGTTCATTTGGGAAACCCCTAAATAGAATGCATTAGTCCAGGAATACTATGATACAATGAGAGGGGATCATGCATTTAATTGAATGGGGTACACGACGAATCATTCCCAGAACTAACTGGAAGATACCACATTCCCATTATAAATCAACTCTCTATGTAGGGGATCACTCCCAAACAAATTAGGGGATACCACAGACCCTGGAGATATAGCCCACTAGATGGAGGATCATTATCCTCCTCTTGGAGGTTATGTGCTTCCACAGACTCCACTAAGGGTGATAGAGGATCACAGTATAGTCTCGGGGAGGGATACCAAACTCTATCTAAGACACGACCTCTATAGAGGATTACAATAAAGTGATATTGATGTAATGTCATACTAAAACCGTGAGGAATGTACCAAGGGAACACACTCAATCGAGACGGGTCCAAAATAAAAACACACCACAGTTCTCAAAAACACTTTCTCAACGTTAGGGTCTCAACTCCATGGATGACTAATCAATTGGATGATCCTTCTAGGATTTATGCTTGTTTGAAAACAGCAGGGGACACTACGCCCTTGGACTGACTCCCATAGTCTGTCCACCTACCGCACTGACTACCTGTGATTTAGCTACATAGTAGCGACTCCCCATAGTAGCTCGAGGAATTGTTGCTCATGGTTGACCGATGTTATCGATCTTGTCATCCGATCTCTTTTCCTACCGAGGCTAGAGTTGTCACAACCCAATGGTTGACCACCATAGTAAATTTTCATGGTCGACTACAACAAACTCTACCTGATTGCCTGGATCCAACCCAGGTGAAGCTTGACACACTGGCCTGACTTGACTCAATCTATCTAGCATTTACCGTCCTACCTAGCTCGACACATCCCACTATACAAACCTAGACCACTGTCAAAGCCTCGCCGGCCTAGCCCACTCTACATCTACCACCACCACCACAGATGTGCATCACTACTTTCCTCATCCACCACCACCTCTACTTTTATATGCCTCGGTATCTCTTCCAATGAAAAAAACATTAAATTATTGAAGATCCAGGATCATCCAAGACCTATTTTCATTGAAGAATACATCTCATCATGATATCATCTCGTAAACTAGGATAAATCTTCATTCATAGTTGTTAACCAAAGATCATAGAAGAACGTGACTTTGGGAATCATCCATCATCTATATTTCTTTATCTCCATAATCTCATCTCGATCATGCTGTGCTTATCCCGGATCTATGAATTCATATCGGTGTGCCATGAATCGAGTGTGAAATGATCGATTGATCAAGAATTGTTGAACCATGTGCCAATGAATAATTCCCTTAATGAAATATGAAATTACGGGATAAATGCACCATCAATCAAGAGGAACAAACCCTAGTCTTTATTCATGACTATTGTGGTTCATTTCCATTATGAATACAAGATGAAACCATCAAAAGATTTACAGAAAGAAATTATCCTACTAAAATCCCAGAAAAATAAATCCCTTCTTGAAATGAACATAAACTATGAATCAATATGTTTGTTGATTGATTCACATTCATTATAACACCCCAGGATTTCATAGTACATTTTCTCTTTGGAGTAATTCAATAGATTGTGTTATACGCAACACCATGTTCGAGCACACCACATCTTAACAAACTAGCCATCCAAAAAGTGGTTATGAATAGTGTTAAATAAATTTTGAATTTTAATATACTCCACATAATTTTAACATCTATATTATTTGTTTCTTAGTCATTTTATAAGAATAAATTCAAGTTTTTAGATAAAGGAATTATTTTTCAATAAATAAAATTTTATCGCCTTTTAATTGAGAACCCTTTTTAAATTCAATATTTGACACTTTTATATATTCCATTTGAAAAAATAAACTTCTTCTTTAGAATATGGACATAAAAATTTAGTTTTGATAAATTTTTGGTGTTTTCTAATAACGTTCATATTTTAATGAATTGTGAAAAATTATGAATTTTAATTGAAAACAACTTTTTAAATAAAAATAATTTATAGTGTTAAATTATAAATTTGAATGGTTTTTTATTATAATTATATTATATTTTTATCATTTAATCCAATTTCGGTCATTGGAAGTAATTTTTCATTTAAATTGGACACAAACACACATCAATCTTTTGATAGTTTTTACTTCTCAAAAATACGATTTTTTGTTTTGACAATGAGATTTAGTTTTAAATCAATTCATACAAATTTTATGTTTATAATTTTGTAAAATAATTATCAATTTTTAATTTGTAATATAAAAATTAGATATAGGTGAATTTTTGGTATTTTTCTGAAAACATTTAATTTTTGATTAATAGTGAAAAACACTACATTGTAGATAAAAACCGACTTTTTCATTTAAATAATTATTTTTAATTTATATTAAAGTTAAAATATGTACATAATACTTATATTAGTCCAATTTAATTCATTAGAGTCATTTTATAAAAATATTAGGTATATTAAATTTTATTGAAGTTTTTATCGTCTTTTACCCACCTACTAAGCACATTTGCAAATTTTCATAAAACATAATTTTACCACTTATGTGAATTTAATTTTAAAAAATAAAAGAGACATGGTTGACCTCATTATATTAAATTTGGTTCAAAATGATGAAAATTTTTTTTGGTGAATATTATCTTTTCAATATTTTTACCGTGGTTGACAGTAAATAGGGTAATTAAAGGTAAAAATGATATTATAAGTTCCAAAAAACATGTCCTTATTATATAGGATAAGTGTATTTCTACCAAAATAAACCTTAGGAAAAAATATGATCCTTTTTTTATCCACATGGATTAGATTAGGATATTTATTATATTTTATTTAAAGAAGAGTTAAAAGTGTTAAATTCAAATTTTAATAACTAAACCATTTTTACTATAGGGATATAAATAAGATAAATTCAACTATAAATATTCATTAATAAGATTAAAATATTTCCGATTTAATTATATTTTATTTATAATTTTTATACATAAAATAGATATATTTATTTATGACACAATAATGATGCAGTATTTTCCTAATTAATGAAAGAACCAAATAAATGATAATGTAAATATTAAAATAAATATAATTTGAATGTTTTGATCCCATACAAAAATTTTATATGTTAATATAAAATGTTAGCGTTGAATAAATAAATTTTTTTGAATTAATAAATTTTTTATGAATTTTAAAAAAAACCAATACTAAATAGTGTCAAAATTGACATTATTGAGTTTTTAAATCAAATAATTTTTCATTATATGATATAATACTCCTAAAAATTTAATATTCGACCAAAAGTATTATATAAGGTTATATAAGTAATTAATGAACCACTTGAGTGTTTCTTTTCATTATATAGTATGTCTATTAACCATATTATTTAAAAATACAAGAAGACATGGTAAAAGATAAACTATTTGACTAAGAGTTAAATCTAAAATATAAGGTTTATATGGTAACATAAACATATCTAAAACTTATTTGTTGATAATTTTTCTACCCATAACCACCTTATAATCAAAATAAATTCATTTTGAGCCATTATAAACCAAAATTGAGTTTATAATAAAATAATATTACATGATTTTCCTAAAGTGACTCTAACCTCTCTTATAAAAGAGTACTTACCCTTATCTTACTTTTACACCTCAAATGACTTTATTATTGGACAAAAACATCCCCAATATCCTCATAACTACCCTTAAACTAACCTAGAGTCCTTAATTTTATCATAAATACAACCTACATAGACCTTTTGTTCAAATCAAAAGGAAGAACCCAAAGAAGAGATAATTACTTCATCACCTCTTTCAATGTTCTTTTCTTCTTCCACTTCCTCCTTTTTAGTTTATTCCATACCAAAATGATAAATCTATTATCTATACATATTGAGATGTTATTATAAATATATTATAACCATATTCATTACTATATCCATCCTATGAATGACAAAGTCACCATATGTGCATAGGTACGACTTACCATCTCCGCATCGTGGTGTAGTTTGTTATTCAACGCTTCATTTTTTGGATGGGTATAATAATGAGTATAAGTGATTTAAATAAAAAATATATCATGTTAATGATTTTTTATATATATATATATAACATCCAACTTAATATTATTTTACAATCAATAGACTGGTATTTTTTCTCATGCGTACGTACTGCTTACCGTCTCCACAACGCGATAAGATTTCATTCCCCATTGTAACCATTCAAGAATAATTTACATTTTATGATTCAAATTAATGTTAAATAACATAATATCATTCTATATATTAATAAAATACATCTTATACATAACAAACATGTTTTATGTAATAAAATATATAAAGTAAAACAAATCAATTAACACCCGAAACAATGATACTACCAAAATATCATTAACAAAGCGATATTAGAATATCATATATGATATCATATTTATGTATGTAGTTATTGTATAATTTAATTAAAATTATTTCACCATTTTATGATAGGTTAAAGTACCCTTGACTAAGGAAAATTTCATGGTAAATGTAAATTTTTCAATCTCTTTATTATCTGAGGTTGTTTATACGTGAGTATCTACTGGGACCACTTTATCATCTAAATCCGTGTTTCTTAAAAAAAATTATCAAAACATTTTTAATACTTAATAGACTATGGGTTAAAGTCATTTATACACCTATTTTAATTTTTTAAATTTTTTAGAAAGCAATCTTTTCGTCATTTTCAAAAGAAGGTTCTTTATGACATTTTCAAAAAATTATGGGAGGGGTGTTTTTTAACTTATATAGAGGGTGAAACCATTTTTTCCATTATAACACCTTTGAAGCTTCCCTTACAAGCTTATAATAATATTTTCAAAATAAATTTTTTCTTTTATAATTACATTAAATTTAAATAACTCAACATAGAAATACATATTTCTCTCAAATAGTTTTTATTTCATCTATGTCAACATCCTTTGATGGATTTTACACTTGTTTAAAGTTGACTCATTATGATAAAATCTTCCATATTGTATTGAAGGTTTTGAGATATGTATGACTATGGATGTTATATTTTTATACCATTCATGTTTTATGGATAATGTATTGACATTTTTTATGCTAGTTTTAATACAAATTTTTATGTTATGTTTCATCATTTTCATATGAGAATGAATTGGACTTATTAAGTGATGGGTGGAACCCTCTATAGCTCCTCGAAGCATCGATAAGTCTAATGAGACAAATTAGTGTCTTGTCACAAGGCCTTGACTGAAGTTTTATTTGTGGTCATGGAACGTGGCCTTTACTATGTGGTTATGATGTCTGGCATTTTTACTTTCATCATTATGAAATTAGTTGTTGATATTACAAGTTATTATTAGATTACTATAATATCTATGCAAATAAGTAACTAGAATTATGTGATTTATCTTTTCCATATTATGCAAAAGTTTATGTTTAAAAGGCTCGTGTTTTGTTCTGATATATTGCATTAAATGGTAATGATTATTTATGATAGTTTCTGCTATATTGTTATCCTTACTGAGTATCTGAGATCACCCATTTCTAATATTTTGTTTTTTATTGGATGTGAAGAAGTATCTTTACATTAACCAACATGAATAGGTTAACGAATATAAGTGTGTTCATAGGGGACACAATGTTATTGTTTTTTCGTTAAATAATGTAATGCAAAACTAATGTATATATATAGCACTTACAATGCTACTAAACTAATAGGCCTTTCTGGAATTGATATCTTGTGATCATGCCAATTTTATGTAATAATGCACAGACTATGGCTAACTGGGTTCAGGATATTATAGTTGGTATCTAAATAAGTTTATTACAATCCTCAGAAACTAGATTTTGACCAACTCTGATTTGTTATCATTACCCTCAGATACACTTTGAGTATTATTATAGAATAACATAATTTTGGTAATGTAGAGATCTTTTGATTTTTCCAGGAAATGCATCCATGTCTAGATACGAGAAGGTAGAGTCATCTCTAGCACAAATTTATCTAGGGGTAAAACCCAAAACACCACTTTGATCTAGACTCGAATGGGAACTGGTGCACAAAAATGGGCATTGCTGCACTCTTGGTTATGACACTCCTAGGGGATATGATTAAGATAATACACATATTATTTACAAATAATTAAGAAGGATTTATGAGTAAATATTTTTGTGAAGAAACCATTTTTATGATTATGAGACTGGATGTGTGAAAAATTAATTAATTAATTTTAATAATTTTTCTAATTTTTTTATTATACATTATTATATGATCTAACCAAGGGTATTTCATTTTTTATAAATGGCACCCAGTAGAAATAATGAGAGATCTAGCAATACGCAGGATCCATAGAGTAATAAGGGACATATTTTTCATGGTCTTAAGAGAACATTTAGAGGGAATTTAGTCTCCCATGTATTCTCAATATATGATGAAATATTATCATGTGTTAATAAGATAAGTAGTGAATTGTCAAATTCATGTGGATTTCAAGGGAAACCAAATAAGAGGAGGATGGTAGAGAGAAATATGGATAAAGGGAAGAAGGGAAAGAAGGATTTTCTCATATGTTATAATTGTGGAAAGAATCACCTTGGGGAGTTCTTGAAAAGAATGGGAGTTTGTTATAAGTGTGCAGAAAAGACACAAAGTTCATGATTGTAAGGGCAATAAAAAGTATTAAAATGTATAATGTTCATCTATACTGAGTTAGGACACTACGAAAATCAATGTCCCAATCATCAGAGTATACCCCAAATGATTTTTTTGGATAATAATCAAGTTAAGATACTACTGCAGATGAAGTGGAATTAGTAGTGATCTTATGATTTTATTAATAAATTGTGTCATTTGAGTATTGTATTAATATAATAATTTTATATTATATAAGTATTTTACTGTAGTAATATTTCATTAAATATTTGAGATTGTATTGTACCAAGTAATGTGACACAGTTTCAAGTTAAACATTTTGGAAAATATATGTTTGGGGGAAATATAACCCTTTTTATGTTTCTGAAAATGAGATAATGATTTCAAAAATATGTATAATTTATTTGGATAAATTATATTGGATATTCTTTACTACCATGAAAGTAATTAATTGTTTGTTCATTCCATCATTATTGGAGTTTAAAACATTTTCATATATAAAAAGTATGTTGAGTATTCTATAATAAATAATGGAACATGAAGGTAATCAATGTGGTCTTATGGTAATTCATGGTGTTACCATGTTTGACGAGAATACATGATAAAGGTATTCACATTTTATTACGTGTAAAAAGATATCTTAATTATGTTTACCTTCCTTATAAATTTTGGACTGTGAGTTTGGACAAAAGTATGTTGGATATGTCTAAAGGATTGAATGAATTAGTTTTTTCATTGGATACTCGTGTTTAAGGTTAAAAAATTTCATAATATTATTTTTGGATTTTTATAAAAAGAACATCCATGAGGTCAGGTGACAACCCGTCGCATCTGGTAAGTCCAGGAGACATGAACCCGCCACCGATGTGTGATAAGAGTGCATCACCTACCACTAGACTATGTGATGTCCTTGTTTGTATAATTTGGTTTTTTAATGTCCTGATATATGAATTATAAATTCTTTTTTTGGAACCCTATATGACTAGAATAAAGAGAATATTTTTTAGTTCTATTATCTTTAAGAGTGAAATATGATTTTCTGGTAGAAATTAGTTGAAGGATAGAACTCTAATTGTCATGTATTATTTTTTTCCTCTTATTCTATGAAAAAATAATTCATAAACTTTAAGTAAGGGATCTTAAAATCAAAAATGGGTTTTCAAAAATCCTTATGTTATTTTGAACTAATTATATTTTTAATCATCATAGTTGTATGGAATTAAGGCCCTCAATATTCGATTTATTGCTCACTTGTTTGTGATTTATGACCTCAATCACTCCTTATAAATATTTATGTTTTTTTCTTCCAATTATGTGTCTCTAATTTCCACCAATTTTCTCCTATTAGAGATAATAATTTGGTGGTGACTTTTTTATTTTACTTTCCCGCTTATTAAGACTCAATTCTTTTAACCCTCTTTCTGATGTGGGTTTTTCACAAAGGAATTTTCTATTTTTAACGTTTTATTTTCGTAGAAGAACATTAAGTTACGAGGACGCAATTTATTGAAGGAGGGGAGAATGTAACACCCCAGGATTTCATAATAAGTTATCTCTTTAAAGTAATTCAATAACTTGCGCTAAATACAACATAGAGTTTGAGCGCACCACATATTTCCAAACTAGTTGTTAAAAATGAGTTTATGAATAGTATTAACCTCATTTTAAATTTTATATACTCAATATAATTTTAAAATCCATATTATTTTTTTCTTAGACATAAAATAAAAACGAATTCAATTTTTCAGATAAAGGAAGTATTTTTCAAAATATACAATTTTACCATCTTTTAATAGAGAACTGTTTTAAATCCAATATTTGACACTTTTATATATTAAATTTAACAAAATAAACTTATTTATAAGATGGACATAAAAATTTAGTTTCGATAAATGTTTTGTGTTTTTCTGATAATTTTCATATTTTGATAAATAGTGAAAATATAAAATTTTAATTGAAAACAAATTTTTTAATAAAAATAATTTATTGTGTTAAATAATAAATTTGAATGGTTATGAAGTATAATTAGATTATATTTTTATAATTTAATCCAGTTTTGGTCATTGGAGGTAATTTTACATTTAAATTGGACATAAACACAAATCAATCTTTTGATAATTTTTACTTCTCAAAAATCTTATTTATGATATTTACAACGAGAAATAATTTTAATTTAATTAATGAAACATAAATCTTGTAAATTTAGTAAAATAGAAATCATTTTATATTTTTCTTAATATCAAAATTTGATATGGGTGAATATTTGTTATTTTTCTGAAAACATTTAATTTTTGATGAATAGTGAAAACATAGCATTATAGATAAAAACTGATGTTTCATTTAAATAATTATTTTAATTTATATTAAAGTAAAAATAGATACATAATACCTACATTAGTCCAATTTAATTCGTTGGAGTCATTTTATAAAAATATTAGATATATAAAATTTTATTGAACTTTTTAACATCTTTTACCCAACTTCTAGACAGATTTACAAATTTGAATAAAAAATAATTTTACCACTTAGGTGAATTGAATTTCAAAAATATTAGAGACAAAATTTGCATCAATAAGTGAATTTTTTTCAATATGATGAAAATAATATTTGGTGAGTAGTGACTTTTGAATTTTATTTACCACGGTTAAATGTAAATAGGGTAATTAATGGTAAAAAAAGATTTCATAATTACCCTATAACAGGTCCAAATTCTTTTAGATAAGTTTATTTCAACAAAAAAAATTGAGAAAAAAATATTATCCTTTTTGATCCACATGTATTATATTAGTACATTTATTATATTTTATTTAAAGAAGAGTTAAAACTGTTAAATGCATATTTTAATAACTAGAAAATTTTTAATATAAGATTATACATAAGATAAATTCGACTATAAATAATAATTAGAAAGATAAAATTATTTCCTACATCAATATATTTTATTTATTAATTTTAAAGATAATATAAATATATTTACTAATGACACAATAATGATGCGGTATTTTCATTATTAATGAAAGAATCAAATAAATTATATTATATATATATTAAAATTAATATAATTTGAAAGTTTTGATGTCGTCAAATAATTTTTTAGGTGAATATATATTTTTAGGGTTGATTAAATTAATTTTTTTTTCAATTAATACAGTTTTTATGACTTTCACAAAAGCAAAATACTAAATAGTGTCAAAATTGACAAAAATGAGTTTTTAAAACCAATACATTTTTATTAAATGATATAATACTCCTAAATTTATAATATTCGTCCAAATAACATATATAGGGTTATATATGTCATTAATGAACGACTTTAGGTTCACTTTGCATTTTATAGTTTGTTTATTAACCATATAATATAAAAATACAAGAAGACATGGTAAAAGTTAAACTATTTAACTAAGAGTTAGATCTAAAATATTTGGTTAATATGGTGACATAAACATGTCTAAAACCTATTGGTTGAAAATATTTTGACCCATACCCACCTTATACTTGATATAAATCCATTTTCTACCATTATAAACTGCAAATGTGTTTATAATAAAATAATATTTTAAGCTTTTCCTAAAGTGAATCTAACCTCTCTTATAAAAGGGTACTTCCCATTCTCTTAATTTCACACCTCCAAAGCCATTTGGAATAGCCAAACCCTTCTCAAATATTATCCCAACTGCCATATCTTAATACTAGAAGAATTAAATTGATCTTAAATCCAACATAATGGGCCCTTTTGTTCAAATAAAAAGGAAGAACCCGAAGAAGAGGTAATTACTTCAACACATTTTTCAATGTTCTTTTCTTCATCCACTTAATCCTTTTTTGTTGATTCCATAAAAAAATAATGACATAATTAACTTCTAAATAAACAGATGTTATTATAAATAGGGTGAAACCATATTCATTATTCTATCCATCCTATGAATGACAAAGTCACTATACGTGCATACGTATGGCTTACCGTCTCCACGTCGTGGTGTAGTTTGTTATTCAGCACTTCATTATTTGGATAGGTATAATAATGAATATAATTGATGTAAATAATAAACATAACATGTTAATGATTATATATATATAATATACCATCTAACTACATATTATTCTAAGATTAATATAATGATGTTTTCACTCATTCATACGTATGTATTACCGTCTCCACGACGTGATACAATTTCATTCTATATCATAACCATTCAAGAACAATTTTCATTTTATGATTAAAAATAATTTTTAAGAACATAATATAATTATGGATATTAATAAAATACATTCTATAAATAAAAAACATGGCTTATGTAACAAAACATATAGAAGAAAACAAATCAGTTAACTCCCGAAACAATGATAATACTGAAATATCATTAACAAAGTGATATTAGAATATCGTATATGGTATAATATTTATTAATGTAGTTCTTTTTTAATTTATTAACAATTATTTCACCATTATAAAGGATATTAATGTACCCTAGACTAAGTTAAAATACAAGGTAACTTCTAATTTGACAATCTCTTTATTATCTGAGGTTTTTTATATGTGAGTATCTACAAGGACCTCTTTATCATCCACATCAGTGTTTCTTAAAAATTTATTTCGAAAAATTTATACTATTTCCCAAACTATGGGTTAAATTAATTTATACCCTTATATTACTTTTTATAAAATGTTTTTAAATGAATCATTCTATCATTTTCCAAACAAGGTTCTTTATGACCATTTCAACAAATTAAGGAAAGAATGTTTTTTTAACTTATACGGCAAGTGCGGCCATTTTTAGCCATTATAAAACCTTTTAAGATTCCATTAAAATATTATAAGAATATTTTCTAAATAAATGTTTTCTTTTATAATTACATGAATTTGAAATTATTTCAAAATAAAATATATATTTCTCTCAAATAGTTTTGATTTCATCTATGTCAGCATCCATTGTTTGATACTATGATTGTTTGATGTTTACTCACTATAATACAATATTCCATATTGTATTGAAGGTTTTGTGATATGTTTGACTATGGATATGCTATTTTTATACTATTCATTGTTTATGGGTAAAGTATTGACATTTTTTATGTTAGTTTTAATCTGAATGTTTTTGTCATGTTTGATCCTTTTCAAATAAGGAATGCATTCGACTTAGAAACTCACGGGTGGATCCTGCTATAGCTCCTCGATGCATCTATAGGTGTCATGAGACAAATTAGTGTCTTGTTATAAGGCCTTGTAAAAATTTTTGTTTTTAGTCTTGGCATGAGGCCTTTACTATGTAGTTATGATGTCCGACATTATTCATTCCTTCATTATGAAATTAGCTATTGACATTACATGTGACTATTCTACTAGTATAATATCTATTTAAATAAATAAATGGAATTATTTGATTTATATTTTCCATATTAGGCTGAAATTTATGTTTAAAAGGATTTTATAATCTTATACATTGCCTTAAATGATTATGCTAATTTATGATAGTTTCTGCTATATTGTTCTCCGTACTGAAAATCTGATCTCACCCATTTCTTATGTTTTTTTTTCAGGATGTGAAGAAGTATATTATGATTAACCTGCATAAATAGGCTAAAGGATATGATTTTTTTCATATTGGACACAATCTTGTTGTTTTTTCATTTCATAATGTAATGTAAAACTTATTTATGTATATAGTACTTCCAAGGATACTAAAGTAATCAGTCTTTCAGGGCATGATATCTTGTGATCATGATAATGTAATTTAATAATTCACCATCTCTGGATATGTGGGGTTGAGAAGTTATTGTTGGTATCAGAGGGAGTTTAGTGCAAAACTTGGAAACTACATTTAGAAAAACTTTTATTAGAAAACATTACCCTATGATAAAATTTGAGGATTGGTATAGAAGATCTTCCAAGAATTTTGGTAATGTAGAGATTTTGGGAATTTTCCATGAAATACATCTCTGCCCAGATATGAGTATGTAGAGGAGACTCTGGCAAAAATCTACCTAAGGATAAAACTTGAAATCACCACTTTGAGCTTGACTCGAATGGGAACGGGTGAACGACAACGGGCCTTGATGCACTCTTGGTTACAGTAGTCTCGATGGATATGCATATGACAATTCACATTTTATTAATATACCATTATAAAGGGGTTATGATTAAATATGTTAGAGAAGAAACAATTTTTATTATTATGAGACTGAATGTGTGAAAATATTTAATAAATGTTGAGAATTTTTTTAGTATTTGCGTTATACATTATAATATTATATTACCTCGTGTATTTTGTCATTTAGAAATGGATTCCAATAGAAGGAATGATACCTCCAGCAATACACATGATCCAAAGAGTAAGAAGGTTCATATCATTCATGGTCTTAAGGGAACATTCAGAAAGGAATTAGTCTCCCATGAATTCTCATCATATGAAGATATAATATCATGTGCTAATAAGATATGTTAATTATTCTCGTAGTTATATGGATTTGAAGGGAATCTAGATAAGAGCAGGATGATAGAGAGAAATATGGATGGAGAGAAGAAGGGAATGATGGATTTTCCCATATTTTATAACTATGGAAAGAATCACCATGGGAAGTGATTGAAAGGAATAAGAATTTGTTATAAGTGTAGAGAAAAAGGACACCAATATTTTTATTTCCAGGGTACGAAAAAGGATTCAAATGTACTACGCTTAATCTACAAGGATTTGGGACACTATGTGAATCAATTTCCCAATCCACAGAGTATACCCCAAATGATGCTATTGGATAATAATCAAGTTATGATACTATCGCAGATGAATAATAATGATTAGTGATCTTATGTTGTTATTAAAGAATTGTGTCATTTGAGTATTTTATTAATATAATAATTATAGAGTATATAATGATTATACTGCAGTACTATTTCATTAAGGATTTGATATCGTATGGTACCAAGTAAAGTGACATAGTTTCATGTTAAAAATTTTAGGAAATATATTGTTTTGGGAAATATAAACCTTTTTTTTGTTTCTGAAATTGAGATAATGATTTCAAAATAACATATGATTTATTTGGATAAATTCTATTGGATATTCTTGACTACATTGAAACTAATTAATTGATTTTTTATTCCATCATTATTAGAGTTTACAACATTTTTGGATATAATAAGTATATTAAGTATTCTATAATAAATAAGGGAACATGAATGTATTCAATATGGTTTTATAGTAATTCAGGGTGTTACTATGTTTTAAGAGAATAAATGATGAAAATATTTACATGTTATTACGTGGAATAAGAGATATCCATTATGTTTACCTTCTTTATAAATTTTGGACTGTGAGTTTGGACAGAAGTATTTTGGATAAGTCTAATGGTTAGAATGAATTATGTTGGACATTTGATACTAGTATTTAAGGTTAAAAATTCTCTTAGTATTATTTTCTGGATTCTTATAAAAAGAATATGTCGGGGGTCAGGTGAAAACTCGTCGCGTTCGAAAATTATGTGAGACATGAACCCACAACCGAAGGGTGACAAGGGTGCATCTTCTACCACTGGAATATGTGATATCCTGGTTTTTATAATGAAGTTTTTTTAAATGGCCTGACAGATAAATTATAAATTCATTTTTTGATCCATATATTATTAGGATAAATAGAATATTTTTGAGTTCTATTATCTTTTGGAGTGAAATATGAGTTTGTGGAAGATATTTGTAGAAGGATTGAACTCTACTTTTCACATATAATTTTTTTTCTTTTTATTCTATTAATAAATTAATTCCTAAACTTTATGGAAGTGATCTTAAAACCAAAACTGATTCATCATAATACCTTATCATTTATTGAACCAATGATATTTTAAATCATCATAGATTTATGGCTTTAGGGCCCTCAATATTCCATTTATAGTTCACTTGTTTGCGATTGATGATCTAAATCACTCTTTATAAATATTTATGTTTTTACTCTAATTATGTGTCTCTAATTTCCACCAATTTTCTCTTATTATAGATCATTATTTTTTTGTGGCCTTTTCATTTTCATTTCCATCTTATTAGGACTAAATTCTACTAACCCTTTTTCTAATGTGGATTTTCCACAAAGTTATTTTATATTGTTAACCTTTTATTTTTGAAGAGGAATTTCAAATTGAGAAGACTCCATTTATTGAAGGTGGTGACAATGTAACAACCTGTGATTTCAAAATTCATTACCTCTTTAAAATAATTCAACAGCTTGTGCTACACACAACACAGATTTGGAGTACACCACGACATACCAAACTAGTAGTTCAAAAATCAACTATGAAAAGTATTTACTATATTTTGAATTTTATATACTTAATATAATTTTGACATATATATTATTGGTTTATTATATATAATATAGGAAAAAATTCAAATTGTCAGATAAAAGAATTATTTTTCAAAAAATACAATTTTACCGCCTTTTAATGGTGAACAATTTTTAAATTCATTATTTGACACTTTTATATTTTTAATTTGAGAAAATAAAATTCTTCTTTAGAATATGGATATAAAAAGTTAGCCTCAAATTTTTTTGGTGTTTTTCTACTAACATTTATATTTTTATGAATAGTGAAAAACATAAAATTTTAATTGAAAATACCTTTTTAATAAAAAAAATTATAATTTTTATATTTAAATTGGTTTGAACTATAATTAGAATATATTTTTATCATTTAATTCAATTTTGGTCATTATAAGTAATTATACATTTAAATTGACATAAACACATATCAATCTTCTGATAGTTTTTACTTCTCCAAAATCTGGTTTCTAGTTTTGATAGTGGAAATTAATTTTAAATTAATTAATGCAACTAATATGTTTTTAAATTTGTAAAATAGACATCATTTTTGAATTTGGGATATCAAAATTAGATATGGGTGATTTTTTGGTATTTTTCTGAAAGCATAAATTTTTTATGAATAGTGAAAAACACTACATTGTAGATAAAAGCCAAATTTTTCATTTAAATAATTGTTTTTAATTTAACATAATGTTAAAATAGATACATAATACCTATATTATTCTAAATTAATTCATTGGAGTCATTTTATAAAAATTTTATATATATAAAATTTTATTGATCTTTTTAACGTCTTTTACCCACCTTCTAGGCATATTTAAAATGTTTCATAAAACGTAATTTTAACACTTCTGTAAATTGAATTTAAGAAATCTAAGAAACACATTTAACATTTGTGAGTAAAATTAGGTTTAATAGAATGAAAATAATTTTTTCTGAATAGTAACTTTTAAATTTTATTTACGCTGATTATAAGTAAATAGGGTACTTGAAGGAACAAATTATCTTATAATTACACTAACGCATTTTATAATTCTATTGGATATGTGTATTTAAACCAAAATCAGCCATATTACAACCAAATGATTCTTTTTTATCCACTTGGATTAGATTAGGACATTTATTATATTTTATTTAAAGAAGAATCAAAAGTGTTAAATTAAAATTTTAATAACTAAACCATTTTTTATATAGTGTTATACATAAGATAAATTCGACTATAAACATTTCATAGAAATCTAAAAAAATTTCTTACATCATTGTATTTTTTTTTATTATTTTTATAAATAAACTAAATGTATTTATTTATGAAACAATGATGATGAATTAATATTTTTATTAATGAAAGAATCAAATATATGATATTATAAATATTAAAATAAATAAAATTTGAATGTTTTTTTCCATAAAAGTATTATCTAGGTAAATATAAGATTATATAGTTGATTCCATTAATTTTTTAAGTATTAATAATGTTTTATTAATTTTAAAAAAACCAAATATTAATGGTATCAAAATTGACAAAAATGAGTTTTAAAAAAAATTATTTTTTATTAAACGATATAATACTACTAAAAATATAATATTAGGAAAAAGGACTTAGATAAGGATATATAAGTCATTAATGAACCAATTTTGGTTGTATTGGAATTTTATAGTATGTTTATTAATGATATAATATAAAAATACAAGAAGACATGGTAATAGCTTAACTATTTAACTGATAGTTAAATATAAAATAAAAGGTTAATATGTTGACCTAACCTTGTATAAAACCTACTGGTTTAGAATATTTATACCCAAACCCACCTTATCCATTAAATAAATCCATGTTTATCTATTATAAATTTAAATTGAGTCTATAAAAAAATATTTCAAGCATTTCATAAAGTGACCCTCACCTCTCTTATAAAAGGGTGGATCCCATTCACTTAATTTCACACCACCAAATCCATTTGTATCGGCCAAACCCTGATAAAATACCCTCCCAAGTACCCTCAATTCATCCTAGAGGACTTACTTTGATCATAAATCCATCCTAAGGATCCATTTTTTCAAATCAAAAGGAATAACCCGAATAATAGGTAATTACTTCATCACCTTTATCACTGTTCTTTTCTTCTTCCACTTCCTCCTTTTTTGTTGATTCCATACCAAAAAATAATAATTTCAGTATCTTATACATACTGAGATATGATTATAAATATTTTACCACCATATTCATTATTCAATCCATCCTATTAATGACAAAGTCACCATATGTGCATGTGTACGGCTTACAATCTCCAAGTCTTGGTGTAGTTTGTTTTTCAATGCTTCATTATTTGGATGGGTACAATAAAGAGTATAATTATTTTAAATAATAAATATAACATGTTAATTATTCTGTATATATAATATACCATCCAACTACATATGATTTTACAATTAATAGAATGATATTGTCACTCATACGTACGTACGGATTACCGTCTGCACGACGCGATAATATTTCAATCCCCATCATTACCATTCCAGAATAATTTTAATTTAATGATTGACAACAATGTTTAAAAAATTAATATAATTCTGTATATGAAAACAATACATCTTATCCATAAAAATCAAGACATCCTTAACAAAAATATAAAGGAAAACGAATCAGTTAACACCAGAAACAATGATAATATTGAAATATCATTAACATAGCCATATTAGAAGATCATATATGATATAATATTTATGTATGTAGTTATTTTATAATTTCATAACTATGATTTCCCCATTATATAGGAGGTTAAAGTACCCTCGACTAAGGAAAAGTACAAGGTGAGGTTTAATTTTACAATCTCTTTATTATCTAAGATTGTTTATAAGTGAGTATCTACGGGAACCTCTTTATCATCCAAGTCCTTGTTTCTTATACATGCACATCAAAAAAATTACTATTTCCTAGAATATGTGATAAATTCATTTATACCCTTGTTTTACTTTTTATAAATTTGTTTTAAAGAAATTCTTCTATCATTTTCCAAAAAAGGTACTTTATGACCTTTTCCAAAAAATACAGAAAGAATGTTTTTTAACTTATAAGGGGGGTGTGGCCATTTTCCTCTATTATAACACCTTCAAATATTTACTTAAAATATTATAAGAATATTTTCCCAATAAATTTTTTATTTTATTATTACATGAATTTTTAATTACATCAAAATATATATAGATATTTCTCCCAAATATTTTTGTTTTAATCTCTGTCTACAACCTTTGTTGGATTTTACATCTGTTGGAATTTGACTCCTTAAGATAAAATCTTCCATATTGTATTTAATGTTTTGTGAGATGTTTGACTATGGATGTGCTATTTTTATACCATTCATGGATTATGGAAAAAGTATTATCATTTCATATACTAGTTTTAATACGAATGTTTCTGTTATGTTTCAACCTTCTCATATGAATAATGCATTAGACTACTATGTGACAGGTGGAGCCCGTTATAGCTTCTCAATGCATTGGTAGATCTCATGAGACAAATTAGTTTTTTAGAACAAGGCCTTGAAAAAAGTTTTATTTGTAGTCTTGGAACAAGGCCTTGACTATGTGGTTATGATGCGCGACATTATACATTCCATCATTATGAAATTAGTTATTGATATTAAATGTAATTATTCAACTAGTATAATATCCATCTAAATAAGTAAATAGAAATATTTGGTTTTCCTTTGACTTTTTATAATGATTTTTATGTTAAAAAGGATTTTTTTAGTCTTATATATTACCTAAATTTTTTTTACTTATTTATTATAGTTTTAGCAATATTTTTATCCTTACTAAGAATTTTAACTCACCCCTTTCTTATGTTTTATTTTTCCTAGGATGTGAAAAAGTATATTACTATTAACCTGCAAGAGTATGCTAAGGGATGTGAGTGTGATCCGAGGGTACACTACATTGTAGTTTTTCCATTTCACAATATAATGTAAAACTTTTGTATATATCTAGTACATAAAAGGCTATTAAACAAATTGGTATTTCGAGACATCATCTCTTGTGATCCTGCCAATGTTATGTAATAATGCACCAACTATGGGTAACTAGGGTTGGGATGTTACATTAATAGTAGAAATTTATAATAGGGAATTAAACAAGTAAAACACATCCCCTAATATGATTTGGGACATTTTTTGATGAAGAACAATGTGTCATTTTCATCATTACGAAGATCTGTCAAATCTGAGATACATCGATCATCGATCTATGATTCGTCATCATTCTCCTGAGAGGATTATCTCTATATTTTCCTCCTTTCAATGTCCTCTAATGACTTTAGGGTTATGTGGATAACCCTGATATTTCCCCATAATCTTCCATTAAATTATGATTCAATCATAGTGTTTTAGAAACTAATCAAAACAATTTATTTTAATTATTTTATTTGTTTTTAGTCCTGCGATGGATTTTCCACAAACCAAACATGTCAAAAAAGGATATTTTGGGCTGATAAAAAAATGAATTATGAACTCAAAAATGGTCTCATGTTTCCAATATGAGTCCCCATTCATGATTTATTATAATTCTAAAACAAAATAATTTTATTTAATTATTTTACTTATGGTTATGTCCTTGGTAAATTCTTTTACAAACGACCCATGCTGAAAAAAGTTAGGTCACACCTAGGGTAATGTCATCATTATGAATTCAACAGTGCCATCATAATTTTGATCTAAGAAACTATTTTGGATTTATTCTACATTTTCAATAACACCTCATGCACGTGCTATTAAATATTTCGATATTTTTCAATCATTTTTTCTAGGATCACTGGGCCTCAGAATCGCACGCCATCTCAGTACTGGGTCCATAAATCAATACATATAACATCTAAAAATAGTATACACAAAATAATATATGTTTCATGTAGTCATCCATATATAGTGGTTATGAAAATTTAATTACATCACTTTGTGGATAAGGTTGTCCATACGTATGCACGAGTGATGTTTCAGATTTTCGATAGATAGAATGAAAGAAAAGTGAATTATATTTCTCATTTAAAAAATAATTATTATATAATAAATTAAATGTATAATTATAAAATCTATCTTTCTTACACTCCATTTAAATAATAAATAAATAAATAAATCGTGTCACTTTGTAGAGGTGGTAGTCCAAATGTATGCATGAGTGACGTTATCATTTTCAAACTGATAGGATGGTAAGATGCTTCAAAAGATATTACAATTTTAAAAAAGATGATTTAATAAATGTATAATATATTTCTATATCCATTATTATAATAAACCATGAATTATGTTGATATAAAATCAATCATGTCACTACATGGAGCCTGTAGTCCATGTATACGCACGAGCGATACTTCCATTTTTCATTAGAAGGAAATGAGGAGGGAAATGTTGTTCCATTATCATAATAACATATCATTATATTTATGATACTGTAATAATCAAGATATTATAGACACAATAGTTATATATGATATATAATAAGAAGTAAAATTGAAATAGTTCTGTTAAAATTTATACGTCTTTTTGAGACACCTTCTTTGGATTACACCTTAAGATTTATTTACATGGAATTTGGGAAATAACATAAGATATTGGATAAAGGAAAGGATTATATAAAGGTTTTGGATTTATTATTGGTTGATATAGAAGGTTGAAATTGGGTGAATAATGAGTTATAATAGGTGCAATTTTATAATTGAGGAGGGACATACATAAAATTGGTAAAAAGCATTAAATAATATAAGGTCAATTTTGTGATAAAGTGTAATAAAATAGAAACTAAAAATGAATAAAAGATAATTTAAGGTTGAAATATCATCAAAAAATAAGTAATATAAAATTTTATGTTCCATTATTACCCTTACCTCTTAGCTAAACCCCCATCCCATAATCTCATTTCAACTTTATCCGTCGTAACTAAATGTCACACTTTTTAGTTTTCATTATGAAAAAAAAAATTAAGTTCAGAATATTAATATATATTAATAATTATGATTAATAAAATTTTACCCATTTTTTCAAGATTCAATTTCTATTATTGGACTAAATTTATAATAAAATAAGTGTGCAAAACACAACGAAAACATATTTTTAGATAAATGTATTTTTAAGCATAAACCTAAATTTACCTCAAATTCTTTCCTTGTAAAATCTATTTTATAAATATCAAAATATTTCATTGAATATATAATCTAAATATTTTATTAAATATGTTATTAAATAGATAATTGTTTTATTTATTAATGTAAAAGCACATTACGTACATAAAAACAATTTTTAGAAAAAATGAATTTTTAACCCCCAAAATGAACATACACCCAAAAAGTATAATGATGATAAAAATATAATTAGTTAAATTATTTATAATTAAATGTAATTATTTTAAAATAATATTGATTTAAAAAAATAATTACTTTTAAATTTTGTTATTAAATGAAAATAAATGACATTTTATAAAAATGTTTTTTTACTATGCAATAATAGTAAATTTATAAAAAAGTCACACTAAGATAACATTGAAATTATTGTTTAAAAAATAATATTCATTTTTTTAATATAAACTCTGAAAATGGAATTTATTAATTATAATATATGAATAAAAAATTCAATAAAACCCATTTTTTAAGAAAACAATATTTTGAAGCATATAATAAATTTTCTATAATTTGATAAACTTTCTTATGCATAAATAAATAATTTTTCATTATATAAAAACATTATAAATACATTCGATTTTTTTCCTATTCATACTTAAATTTAATTGCTAGGTTATAATGGTAACTTTTAAATAATATTTTTTTTCTATATCACAGTTCCCTTAAAGCTTTGTGTTGCATGTTAAAACTTTTTTCGACTATAGAATATTTTAATAAAAAATTTTATGGTTTAAAATATCAAATTTCACAAATATATCTTAGATAATTAAAAATATGTCTTATGAATTTTAAATCTATAGGATTTATTCGTCTTAGTGCATCTCATTGGGGTGCTCATGTTGTTTTTATCAAGAAAGTTCGAAAAAGATCATGATTTTATAAAAAATATGAAAAATTAAATCATCTAAATATTAAATAATAATATCCAATACCTTATATAAATTATTATTTTCATTAATTAAAAATGGGATAAATGGTTTTAGAAGAATGATTTCTGAATGGGGTATCACTAATTCTGAGTGAGATAAAAGGATGTTCCAAGGACTACATTTTGTAGATGATAAATTCATTTTGAGTATCATGTTATGAAATTTAGGTTTTCATATGCACCTTTTGGTTTCGTGGAATTGATTGATAGAGTTTTTATCCATTTTGACTCCTTTTTTGTATTATTTATAGTTGATATCCTAGTGTGTTTGTGTACTTAAAAAGATCACGTTAAGGAACTTTGAGTGGTATTGGGTACTTTATGATAATAGAGGTTTTGTTAAAAAAAATCTAAATAATTTTTACGGTTTTTATGTTATATTTCATATCCATGTTGTGTCAGAAGTGTACTATGAATCATGAGAATGTTGTTACAATTATGTCTTTTAATGTTCCTAAGAATATCTTGGATATTGTGTGTTACTTAGGATTTTCAGAAATTATGTCCACTTTACCTTGGATTTTTCTTCTTTGGTCCCTCATATGACTAATCTAACAAAGATATGGGAATATCATTTGGTCAGAACCATATAAGTTATCTTTTCTAGAATCATAAATGGTGTTTACTATAAATCATATTCATATAATATAATAGTTTGGATAAGGGTTTAAAGTATGTCATTATGACTCTTCTATAGGTGTCATATGTGTGATTATGTGTGATTAATTTGTAATAACTTGTAGTTCTAGGAAACTTTGAGCATATGAAATGAATTTTTATCCAAGGATTTAGAACTATCTATTGTAATTCATGAATTCAAAAATGGAATACACTACTTATTCAATGATATATTTTTCATTCAAAAAAACAATAAAATCCTCAAGTAAATACCGTATGTGATATTTTAATTTTAAGTTGTTTAAATTAGTGGGAAATATATAATGTTTTGATTTAGAGGCTCTCTATGTACCAAGAAAGGTCAATGATGTATCTAACTTCATTATTAGGAAGTATCAACCTACAAAATTATAGGAATCTAAGGATGAATTGAATCTTATGAATTGATTATTGTGGCGCTCTCCACAATCAAAATTTGATCCTAGTTAAATATAATGAAGTAGTACATGGGCTTTCTCAATAAAAGAGGGTGTTTCTAGTGTAATTTCAGTTGAATTTTGTGTGTTCATAATGGTCAGATAATTTGAATGTGTAGTGTTATCAAATATAAAAAATAATAATTTTAAATTATTTTTTGAAAACTAGTGGTTTAACCTTTGAGATCCTCTCACATACCTATAAAATCACAATTCAATTTAACTATAATTAATTCTCCCTAATCACCTAAACTCTATACGAATCACTATAACCATTTAATTTCAAAATTAATTAAAAATTAAAGTAATCATTGTCTCCCATATTCATTCCTATTATATGGATCAAATATCTTTTATCACTTTATAATCATCACACTTCCCATCCTAGCATGGAGTGTAGAAGAGATCTTGGATTATTATGTGTGAAATCTAATAATGATAGAATAATAATGTATATGAATGAAATAAATGAAATCTATATCTAATTATCATAATATAAATCATTTATGGAGATAAATAGAATATAATTACTAATTAAAATCGTAATTATTAAATATGGATGAGGGAATCCTCCTACACTCAAAAAAATGTCTTACTATTCCATAATTGGAGAGGAATTGTAAAAATAATAATAAAATTAAATTAATCTCTTGTATCCTCTACTATGTTGATGAAAAATAGTATTCTAAAAAGAATCACAAAATTTATGGGGTTTCATCCACACTTTAGAATATTCTCCTCTCATAGGAGAAACATAACCCTATTATCATTCTTAATACATCTTAAAACATTCAAAATCGCTTTATTTTGTATTATTAATCTTTCATTTCATCAATGGTTTCCACATGTACAACTCAAGGGTTCAAACTAATCAGTTGGCTATCTCAAAAATTCATAGAATATATATGATCCATGATCTTCTCCCTATATTGAATGATCTTATATAGACTCTAGTGTTGTTTGATCTCGGTTCTTACTATTACGTATGGATCATTTGACTTTCAATTAAATCATTTTTATAGTTCTTTATATGTCTTACACCATACTCTAGGTCAGGGGCTAGTTGGGTTTTTCTTAGAAAAAAAGGAAGCAAGGTGATTTCGGAAGTCTATAGGACAACTATACAATGTGTAATTGGATTACACGATGTGTAATAATAACATGATGTTTAATGGTTGTCCATCCCCCTTTCAATGAATGTTATAGAATTTACCCAGATGAGGAATCCCAATATTTAAATGATGTTTAAATCATTTACATAGTGTATAAATGGTCAGGGGTTTTATTAAAGTGGGAAGATCCTTTTCATTTTTTATCACCTCCCTTCTCTCTCGCATAGGAGGTCCCCTGTAGGAAGGACCCAAAATCCCTAAATATAGGCTCTTTCACCATTCCTTTATGCAAAAACTACTTCCAAATATGTCTACCATGTTGGAAGTATTATGGTAAGTCCTTTAATCCTTAGTCTTGTTTCTACATTCTTCATCCTATTTGTTGTTCTATTTATGTTTGAGCTCATATTCCTTATTTATAAGGTAGTGATCTATTTTTTAATTTTATTATAACCTATGAAAATATAAATGTTGATAATAGATAAGGATTGTTCTATAAGAAAAAGGTGTGTTCATTATAAATTATCCCTCAATTATCTTTTTTTTATAAACTTTTTCATTATTCACATGCTAATTTCATTAGTAATTACCTATTTAACTCATTTTACATGCTTATAATCATCATTATTTTATTCTACATCCTATTATATAAGATATTATCATTTTCAGATGTAATAAACTCAACTCTTTCTAACCAATGGAGCGTTCTCCCTTATTTGTGCCTTTAATTTATTTATTTCAACTATCTACAGCACCGTTCTAATATTCTTTACTTGTAATTTATAAAGTTTATGGTTATAATTAAATGAATTAAATGATAATTTTTTGCACATGTATAGTATCAATTTACCCTTCTAAGGTAAGTTTCTTAATTAATTAAAGAACCTTTTAAATGTAATTGAAAATTATATTATCTATTTAACTTAGAAAATTTGATTTTAATTAAACGAAATTGATTGCATGTCATTAGTCTGCCTTTTCATGTTTATGAATTGTGAAGGAATGAAACTAATAAATGATTATATAACCAAACTAATAAATGGTTGTGTGTCCTTTTAGTTTTGTTTCCTAGTATGAAAGGATATGGAATAAACCTAGTGATTTATTAAATGTAATGTGTTTTAAATGGAATAAATTAAACAATTAAATATTTATAAAGTGTCCATTGAATATGGAAATTTTTTTCTTTATATGAGTGGTTATACATGATCCATTCTTGGATTCCTAAGGGAATTCCTTGAGCACTCAAAATATTCCATTCTGACTCAAGGATCTGGTTTTTACGGGAGATACCTACCTTTGAAAATGGTCTATTTCTATCAGTGGATGCCCAGTAAGGCATTGTAGGATTCCTTCACTGGATTCTAGATAATATAATTCAATGGATACACTCCATGGATCCAGATTGATGTTTTTTGGACATGTGGAACCATGGATTCACCCCACTGGACCCAGTCATGCTTATCCTGTTTTACCTTGGACATGATCCTAGGACTCTGTTAGAACCATTTACAGTGTAATTCTTTGGGAGAAGTCCCTTGTATTACACTCACACACCTTATACCCTGGATGCAAGTAATTATTTATTTCTCTCAACATCTAAGGTAAAGTTTTTCTTGGTTATTACCTTATATCCTCTTTCATTATAGTCATTATTCCATGATTCTTTGTGATTACATATATCCTTAATTATTATTACTAACATGATATAAAATTAGTGTCATTATAAATCACGTAACTTATCTATATAAACCTAACTCAAATGAAATAATTAAATGATTACACGTTAAGACTATAGTTTGTGGATAAAAAAATTACAAATGTATTTATATTAATGTACTATTATTACTTTAATATATACATTAGCACAATTTCATTTCATATTCACATATTGGATAGTATAGACACAGTTTGTGGTGGCCTACTGAGATTTATCTCACAACCTATCTGGGGAACTAATGGTACCTGGGAAGATTATATATATGAAGGAATTGATAAGGGGAAGTTTTCGATTTGAAAACCTGATCTAGATTTCTTTCATTTGGATGGAGTTTCTTAGCATATGAATGGTATGGACCTCGGGATCCATGAAATGTTTTGGGATTTTTTTATTAATTTGTATAGCATGTACTACCAACATAAATGTATAAATTGATTCTATTTTTGTGGATACATGACATATATTATCATTATATTTTTTATATGATTCAATATCTATATTTTGAGTATTTTTATCTATTTTTTAGATGCTTGTATCATTCTTCGGCTGTACTGGACTACTAGTCCTATTAATATAGATTCTTATTTCATTGTTCCATATGTTTTCATATGCATAAACTATTTATCTATTAATTTATATATATTATGCTCCACTCTGGTATGGTGGAATATTCTCCCCACATACACACCCTAGGACCTGAGTACTATTCAACAGCCTCTGGTTCATGGCGAGGCGCCCTAGAGGCAAAGTAGCCAACTAGGATTGGGGTACCTTTGATTGGAACCTAGTTATAGAGGTAACAAAGTGGTATAAAATGGTTCTTTTCTCGACTTACTATTTTTATAATATACGTAGGATATTTGTAAACTTTTTAAATTGGTTATAATACATGATTGGGTGTAGCTACCTCAATTTCAGGGTAAGTACATGGTTGTCTAAAATAAGACTGGTTGTTCAATTTCACACTTATTACTATTCGTATACCTTCATCATTTTATAATGCACATGAGTTATGTTATTTGATATTATTTAATTATATTTACCGTGGACCAATGAGATGAGGGAAATGAGCATCATTACATGAATCATTATAGGTAGATAGAATTCACATGTCAAGCATATGCCATGCCATATAGGTGCATTTCACTACATTAATTTCTTATATTTCATGTGATTGATGTGTGATTCGTGGTTGTTTTAAATATTCATGTGCTAGTTACATATTAATCTGGGTAGTGATTTTATTATTTAAAGTGTTATCATCAATCTAAATAGTTTTTTCCACATTTTTTTATGGTTCAATATTAAACAGCTAGTGTTTACCCATGTCATCTATGTATATCAGGTTACATGAGCTTCTATTTTACTATGATTAAGCGATTTCTAGTTTCAGTTAATTAGGAGTATGATCCCTCAAGGGTTGGAATGTTTTATTTATTAAGTCGATCCCTATAATATTACATTTTTCCATTATGATTCCAAAAGTAGATGGGGTTTAATTGGAATTAAATGGGTGTCGATTATAGTTATAAGGTGCATGGGACCTTGTTCACGGGGAATGAAAATAAAGTTTAATCAAACCTTGACAGATATATATATATATATATGAAAAAATAAAATTTAAATATTTAAAATTAAATTAAATTTTTTCCATTAAACTACGAGGAATGGTATAGATGACCCTTAACCTAATAGAACCCCTTTAAAATAAACATGAAAATATACCATTACCTCACCACAAAAGTGGGTATATGGGGTAGTATACCATGGTTAGTGAGCCATGGTTCTTATATTTATCTTCCTATACTTCTTCTATCAACAAAGATTTTTAATCCTTGTCATTTTAATGTAATATTTTGAGATATTCCACCACTAAATCCTCAAGTCAGGATCTTGGAATGTGGAAATGACCACGCTCTGATTGTAGTGGGCCTTGAGCCACCAGAGATCCCTCTAGTAGTGCCACCCGATTCACCACCTATTATACCCAAACTGGGCCCTGAAGCTTAGTTTATTGATAGTTTCCAATATGTGATACAGTTCATGTGGAGTTCCCCATGAAGAAGAACCTACTACGGCTAATCTAACTTGTGAATTCTTATAGAAGCATCCTCTCGTCTTATTCGGGTATAGAAGTCCTCAGGATGTTGAGTCTATGGTACATTCCACCTTTTATATATTTAATCAATTGGATATTCCTCTAAATATGAGGGTCAATATTTCCAAATAAAAAAATTTTGATTTATCCAAGATATAGTGGGATGTGATTACCTTGGCTGGTCATTATAAGGGCATGGTATTGGATGACATAGAGACTATCTTACATGAGTGATTCTTTCCACACATGTAGAGAGTTGACCAAGACAGTGAGTTTGTGAAATTTGGAAATAGTTATATATTATTCATGGATTAATTAGTGATTTTTATTAAGTTATAGCTCCTTTCACGGCTTCTAGCCATTGCTGAGCTACTGTGTGCTAGACGCTTTGAGGATGGGATTTGGGATCCCATCATTACTCTGGTGAATGTCTTTATCCTTCTTAATTTTCTAGAGATAATCAATTAGGCACATATCAATGAGTATAAAATGAGGGAATGAGATAGTTTTTGGGAAATTTTTTTATTGTTGAGTTAAGGCAGTAGTTCTTTATGTAGCAGGAAGCATTCCCTTGAGCTTTCTCTTTAGAGTAGTGGTGGCTAGAGTATCTTCACATGGAACTCTGTTATATGCAATTAGTGTAGAAGGAAAGAGAATATGAAGAAGAATTTTGATAGAGACTCCATGGAGTTCTCATATTTCAGTTGTATGGATAATATTTAGTGATTATTTTAGACCTTTCCACATGGTTTTAGTGGAATTGGATTTGCACCATCTCCACCTTCTGGAGGGGGATCAGTTGTGTCCCGTCAGGAAGGAAGATGAAGTATCAGATGAAGGACTGGTTGAGGAATAGGATGTGTTAAAGGAATATAGTCTATTAATTATCAGTTCCAACAGAGATTACCTACTCTGGGTAGTCTATCTATAGCATAGGGGTGATTATTTTGGTAGTTTCAAACCATGAAGCTAATACCCAAGGATTAGAGTGCATGACTGTCTACAATACGAGTTACTATTCTAGTATCCATTGCTATTGTATCTTCCATTTTTTATATAGTTTATTCACACTCCTTTATCTCTTTATCTACCCTAGAAATCCTCAAGCTAGAAATTCAGTACCTTTGTGGGGTGATGAACCTATATACACCGTTGAGAGTGTGGTCAAGAGGGAATATGGAAATTTAAGGACCTCCCCCTTGATGTAGGAAATTACCCCTTCTTATGGTATATCTTCATCCTTGAGATAATTGGATTTGATTTCATTCTCCTAATAGATTGGTTGGTTTCCTATAACTTTTTTATAGTCTACTATCACTACATATTGATGTTTACATCAACATAGGGAAGTAGTTATCTTCACAATGTTGAGTATAATTTACAAGAGGGTAGAGCTTTACTAAAGCATAATGAGATCGGTAGAGTGACAGCAAAAAATTCTATTCTTTTCATGGAGGACCAGGGAATTAATTTTAATGATTTCACTCCCATGATAGATTGTTTCAGTGATGTCTTTCCTGGCTATTTTCCAAGATTACCTCTTGGGAGGGGGTAGAGTTTATGATTATTCTTGTACTAATAGAAAGACCAGTTTCTATTCATCTATATAGGATTTCACATACTAAGGTCCGAGAGATCAAGATACTACAAAAGGATCTAAAGCATAAAGGATTTATGAGGCCCAGTACTTCATCTTGGGGGTACACCTGTGCCTTTCTCTAAGAAGGTTGATGGAACCCTTAGGCTATTTGTGGATAAAAATTAGTTGAATCAGCTTATGGTTAATAACTGGTATGCAACTCCTAGAATAGATGATATCTTTGAATAGCTATGAGGTTCTATGGTACTCTCAAAGTACTACTTGATATTGATATATCATTATGTGGGAGTCATGCCTTCAAAAAAACCTTTGACACAGTTTCATAGAATTTATGATAATTATGAGTATCCTATTATGTCATTTATTATTAAAAATATGCACATCATTTTCTAGGATGTGTTGAACAGGGATTTCATTCCCTCTCTGGATTCATTGGTAGTGATATTTGTGGATGGAATCTTTGTGTATTCTCAATCTCAATATGATCGTGATAGACATCTTGAGATTGTTCCGAATATACTAAGAGTGGTTTATATATATTCCAATCTTTCTATGTTCCACATAGACAATGAAAAAGGTCAATTGTTTGGTCATATTTTCTCATAATCAGGAGTATCTATTGAACCAGAGAAGGTGAATTTTTTGGTTTCATGGGTGAATCCCTAGAATGTCTTTCATATATCGATTTAATTAGGACTGGATAGATATTATATATTCTTTTTAAAAGGATTCTCACAGCCTTCATCAACTATTAATCGTCTTATAAATAAGGTTATTACATTATTAGGGTCAGAAGTGTCTGAGAAATCCATTTAGGAGATGAAAGGAAGGCTTACTTTCTTTCATATTTTGATTCATAAAGATCTTAAAAAATGATATATATTATTATATGATAGATCGATAATTTTATTGGGAGTAGATATAATGGAGAAGGAGAGAGTTTTTACTTACAGATCATGATAGTTAGGTCCACATTAGAGAAATTATTAGATGCATGACCTCAATCTAGTTGTATTTGTGCATTCATTATGCTGCTGGAGACACTATCTAATGGGTGAGTGAATTGTGTTGTTTATAGAACACAATAACATCAAATATATCTTTAAAATATGTGACTTAAATCTCAGACAGTGAATATAGGTTGAATATTTTTAGTCCTTCAATGTTGATCTTGCCTATAATCCTAAAAATGTAAATGTAGTATAAGATGCAGTAATTCAAAAAACTCATCCACATTCCATTTAGGAATCCAGTGGTGAATAGGAATTGATGGCCATATTCTATAATCAAAATCTAGAGTTTCATGAGAGTAATGAGAAGTCTTTCTTTAGATCCTTGAATGTTACCTCCTCACTCCTTTGGATGGTAAAAAGTATGAAGTTATAATATCCTGAAGTCTTGGTTCTCCTGAAGATTATTTCTAGTGAGGACCCACCTTTGGATTCTTCTATTGATGCATACGATATCCTCTATATACATGGACATGTCTGGGTTCATATAGATATGAAAGAGGAAAAGATGCAAGAGTTCCATGATTCTTAGTGGGCATTTAATCCATAATTCTCCAAGATGTATCGAGATATGAGATTCTAGTATTTATTGACTTGGATGAAACTTCAGATATAATTTTTTATCAATAGTTGTTTCACCTGTCTGTAGGTGAAGGCAGAGCACCAACAACCTGTTGGCTTGTTACAGCCATTTCTAATTCTATAATAGAAGTGGAAGGATGTTTTTATGGATTTTTTTTTGGTTACTAAGGTCACCAAGATGTTGAGATAATGTTTTCATAGTCATTAACAAATTGAAAAAGGTATCCCACTTCATTTTTTATCCTAAATAAATTCACAATTGATGGGAAGATAATACTATATGTTTGTAAGATCATACATATACATGTGATCCCTTGTACTATCATGCTATATTGGGATTCCCTTTTCATATATATTTGTTTGAAATGGGATACATAGATATATGGATACACAGGTGCTCCTGATCACATATTTTTACCCTCAGACTGATGACAAATCAGAACAGATGCTTTAGGTTTTGGAGGACATGCTCCAAGCATGCGGCCTTGATTTGTCTAGTTATTGGGAGAAGCATATCCCTCTCATACTGTCTTCCTATAATAATATATTTCAAGTGATGATTTAGATGGATCATATGATTCCATGTACGGTAGGTCATTACATTTACCAAAATGATTTTTAGAAGTGGGAGAGGCTACACTACTTGGTCCTCTTCACGTATAAGAGAACGAGGGGAAGGTTCAGCTAATTAGAAATCATATGTTTACTACTCAGTCTATCCAAAAATCTTATGTTGAAATATATAGAATACCTGTGGATTTTGAGGTCAGTGATTATGTTTTCTTATGGGTATCATCTAGGCTTGAGAATAAATAGATACAAAGGAAAGGAATTTGTCTCCTCACTATATTGGGTTGTTTAATATTATGGATAGATTCAAACTAGTTTCTTATTGGTTGTTATTACCTAAAATGTACCACATCATGCATGATGTCTTCCATTCTTCAAATATTCAACGTTATCATGCCAACTCATATTTTACTTTTGATCCTAATGAGGTTCAGTTACATGTTGATGCTTCTTCCAAGGAGTATCTCATGCACATCATTCACTTGATCATGAACGGTATTTGAGGTCATTATATCCCATTAGTGTAGATTATATAGAAACATTGTTTTGTACCCAATGATTCATAGGAGTGGGAGGCCAGCAGATGTTCCCAATGGTTAGATTTTTTTCTCAGAGAGTGTTCTTCCACCCTTAGAATGGAAACTCAGGGATGAGTTACTTTAAAGGGGAAGAATATAAGAACCTATTTTTCAATCAGGTATAGATCCTTTTCATTTTGGTTAAATCATCATTATAGGGATATTTATAGCTTATAACCAAAGCCTATTTGTGGTCAATTAGGGTTTTTTTGGAAATAATTAATCAAAGGTCTAGAGGTAGGATACATGATAAGTATATGGAATTTAATTTTATTTCACATCATGTAATAATTACAAGATGAGTAACTACTATTTATCCCCATTTCACCATGTCTAATGGATTTCCCCATCAGTAAAATCCTGAGATTTACATGATGTGTAAATCATTTACACGTCGTGTAAATATTCAAAGGTATTTTAATGGGAAATACCTTTTTTCTCACCTCACATTTCTATCACATAGGAGGTCCCCCATAGGAACATCATCAAATCCCTTAAGCTATGTTCTTCAGGCATTCCTCTATCTGGATTTTTATTCCAGATCTTCATATCATGTCAGAAGCATGTCGGTATGCCCTTAAATCCATAAGATCATTTTTTCAATTATTATTCTTATTAGATTAGTTATTTAGGTGTGAGATCATATGCCCTATTTTTAGGGTGTTGATCTATTATTTTGTTTTCTAATGATCTAGGCCAAACTAAGGCATGATACTTGATGAGGATAGTTTTATATTAATATGTTTGCTAGCATATGACTTACACCTCATGTCTCATCTTTTTATAAACTACATCTGTTGTGCAAACAATTATTTCATAGAGAGTTCTGTGTTTAATTCATGTCCCATGAATATAATCATCATGATCATATTCTAGAGACTATTCTATATGACCATTACATCATTGGAGGTTATTACCTAAATTCTATCCACCCCAAGTAGGGTTCTCTCTTATTTTATGCCATTAATGGATTTTTTACAACGACCTGTTACGCTCTTCTGGTGTTCTTGACTTGTACTTTATAAAGGTAAGTGTTATAATTAAATGAATGAATTTATAATGGTTAGCACATGTATAGTATCGCTTGATCCTTTTATGGTAAGTGTCTCAATTAATTAATGAACCTTGTAACGCCCCGACCCCAGCTACCCAGAGTCGGTGCATTACTTCGTAACATTGGCATGATCACAAAAGATCACGTCTCGAAAGACCGATTAGTTTAGTAGCCTTGGAAACACTAGATACATTCATAAGTCTTTCATTACATCAAAAAGTAAACAAACAACAATAACATGGTATTCATTGTCCACACTCATATCCTCACTGACTATTCTTACAAGTCAGTCATAATACACTTCTTCACATCCTAGAAAATATTAAAACATTGAAAGGGGTGAGCTCAGATGCTCAGTAAGGATAACAATATTACGGAAGCTTTTATAAGAAAACATAAGAATTTAAGGAAATGTATAACTAAAACAAAAGCCTTATTGAACTTGAACTTCAGCATAATATGGAAAAAGTAAAATAAAACAATGCCATTACTTACTCACATGGATATTCTACTAGACGAATAATCACATGAAATATCAATAACCACTTTCATAATGAGGGAATGTATAATTCCAGTAATTCTGAAACACTTTGTCAAGGCCTCGGCCAAGACGTCTAAAATGATTAAGGCCTCGACCAAAACTATAAATCAAATTGGGAAAGGGCCTCGGCCAATTCCATGTCTAGTTGTCTCATGAGACCTACCGATGCATCGAGGAGCTATAGCGGGCTCCACCCGTCACATATTAAGTCCAATACATTCCTCATATGAATAGGTTTAAACATAACATAAATATTCGTATTAAAACTAGCATACGAAAAGTCAACAATTTCTCCATAAGCTATGGATGGTATAAAAATAACACATCCACAGTCAAATATTTCACAAAATCTTCAATGGAAGTTTTGTATCATAAATCAATTTCAATTAAACTTAAAACCCATCAAAGGATGTTGACATGGATGAAATCAAAGCTATTTGAGAGTAATATCTCTCCTTTTTGAAATAATTTAAAAGTACCATAATTATAAAATAATACATTTACTTTGAAGATATTCTTATAATCTTGTTAGGGAAGCTTCAACGAAGTTATAATGGCGGAAAATAGCCGCACCCGCCGTATAAGTTAAAAAAAACATTCTTACCTTAAATTTGTCAAAGAGGTCAAAAAGTACATTGTTTGGAAAATGATGGTAAGATTCCTTTAAAAAATTTATAAGGGTGTAAATGAATTTAACACATTTTCCATTTAATAGTAAAAATGTTTTGAAAGACATTTTTAAGAAACATGGATGTGGATGATAACGAGGTCCCAGTAGATAATTATGTATAAACAACCTTGGATAATGAAGAGGTTGTGAAGTAAACCCTTACCTTGTACTTTCCCTTGGTTGGGGTAGGTTAACCTCCTGTATAATGGTGAAATAATTGTTATTAAATTATACAAGAATAATATACATTCATATGATATCATATATGATCTTTTAACATTGCTTTGTTAACAATATCTTAGATTTATCGTTGTTTCGGGTGTTAACTTACTCGTTTTCTTTTATATGTTTTGTTACGTAAGTCGTGTTTTTCATGGACAGGTTGTATCTTATTCATATACAGAATGATATCATGTCCTTAAACATTATTTTTAAATCATCAAATGATAATTATACTTGAATGGATACGACGGAGAATGAATCTCATCGCGTTCGTGGAGACGGTAGTCCGTACGTACGCACGAGCGACAATATCATTATTTTGATATTAAAATAATATATAATTGTATAGTATATCATATATACAGAATCATTATCATTTTATATTTATTATTTACATGAATTACATATCATTATTATACCCATCTAAATAATAATATATTGAATAACAATTACACCACGACGTGGAGACGGTAAGCCGTACGTACGCACGTATGGTGACATGTCACTCAAATGATGGGTAGAATACTGAATATGGTTGTTCCATATTTATAATAACATCACAGTATATAGAAGACACTGGAGTTATAATTTTAGAATTGAAATAATAAACAAAGAGGGAGTGGAAGAAGAAAGAAACTTGAAAGAGGGTGATGAAAATGTTACCTCTTCTTCGGGTTCTTCCTTTTGATTTGATCAAAAGGACTCCTTATGATGGCTTTCTGACTAAAGTAAATCTTCTAGGATGAAGGGAGAGAAGTTGGGAGAGTATTTGGGCAGAGGTTGGACGAACCAAAAGGCTTGGAAGTGTGAATAAGGTGGTAGAGGTGGGGGCCTTTTATAAGAGGAGAGGAGGGGCTTTTTTGGAAAGATTGAAATGTTACATTATTATACAATGATTTTCGGATTCTAAAGGTCCCACACTTATATAATTCGTTGCTAAGGTGATAACGGTTCGAAATCTCCTCATCCAATAGGCTTTGGACAAGTTTAAGCCTTCGATTTTTCATTATCTTCTCGTTTTAATTAAATCGTTAAATAATGAGGTCATCGCTGCATCATAATGATGTCATAAATAATTTAATTTATTTAATGTCTAAAAATTATAAAAAAAATACTATGATGTAGTAAATCTTTTTATCTTTCTAATGAATTTTTATAGTCAATATTTGGATCTGTGTAACCCCACTTAAAAACTGTTTTAGTAAAACAACTCATGTTTGTGTCAATTTAATTTTAACATTAAATAAATATATATTAATGTCATTTTCCAACTAATGTGGCTCCATGGGGTCCCCAAGTTGACCCATGGGTTGTCTTGGTCGGCCATGACTCATAAAATATGAGTAGGACAAGTGTCAAGCTCATCTCATATTATTAAAACATTATTTTTACCTTAAACTACACTAATCACTTCTAATCGCGATTAAGAACTTAAAAGTTACTATTCACCAAAAAATTATTTTAATCTCATTGAACCACATTTTACTTCTTAATGACAACCATGTATGTCGGATTTTTGAAAATCAAATCACAGAAGTGGTAATATTTCATTTTAATGAAAAATCAGTTTTTAACAACCACTTAGTGGTATCACTATTCATCAAAAATTGAAGTTTTTCAGAATAAGGCCAAAATCTCACCCTAAGCTATAATTGATATTCTGAATTCAAAAATGATGTCTATTTTACAAAATTCCAAAAATATAAGTTGCATTAATTAATTTTATTATTAATTCCCACTGTTACAACAAATAGCGTGTTTTTAAGAAACAATTTATATCAAAATATTGGCAATTGTTTATGTCCAATTTCAATGTTAAATTAATTCTAATGACCACCATTGGATAAAATGGTAAAAATATATTCTAATTATACTTTAAAACCACTAAATATTATAATTTATCACTATAAATTATTTTGATTAAAAAAGTTGTTTTTAAGTATTTTTCACTATTCATAAAAATTTAGAAGTTCTCAGAAAAATACCAAAAATTCTACATAGGCTAATTTCGATATTACGAATACAAAAATGAAGTCCATTTTGAAATATAAAATTTCTATAATTTTAAAAAGTGGTTATTACTATTCATAACGGCTACTTTGATTAGTCACGGTGTTTTAGAACTCGAACTTGCGTACAATGCAAGCTATTGCATTATTGAAAGAGAGGTGTATCGTGGAATCTCGGGGTGTTACATTCTCCCCTCCTTCAATAAATTGCGTCCTCGCAATTTGAAATTTTTCTTTGAAAATAAAAGGTTAAAAATAGAAAATACCTTTGTGGAAAACCCACATCGGAAATAAGGTTAATAAAATTTAGCCTTAATAAGAGGGAAAGGGAAATGAAAAAGTCACCACCCAATTATGATCTTGATTAGGAGAACATTGGTGGCAATTAGAGACATATAATTGGAGTAAAAACATAAATATTCGTAGGGAGTGATTGAGGTCATCAATCATAATCAACTGTCAAATTGAGGGCCTCAAAGCCTTCAATCTATGTTGATTTAAAATATCATCAGTTCAACAAGACATAAGGTATTAGGATAACACATTTTTTTGTTTTAATATCCCTTTACTAAAGTTTAAGAATTAATTTATTCATTGAATAACAGATAGGTATATATATATTTATGCCTGACAATTAGAGTTTCAACCTTCAACTCACCTTTCACTCAAAAAGATAATAGAACCCAAAAATATTATACTTTTCCTAATTGTATAAGGTCCCAAATGTTAACACATACAATTTAGATTAGTAAAATTATTTTGTAATAACCAGGGACTTCCTGTAGGCTAGTGGTAGGAAATAAAGGCCTGTCGCACTATGGTTGTGGGTTCGATTCCTGCAGCTTTGTCCGACGCGACGGGTTATGCCCCACCCTGTAGGTTGTCCTTTTCCTAAAAATATAGTACTATAATATTCAAAAAATTACCTTCATAAATGTTTTAACCTTAAACAATACTATCCAAATATCAACTTAATCCATTCTAACCTTTATAGTTATCCAAAATACCTCCGTCCATACTTTATCTAAAGGGTCGTTAAATTCCAAAATCAATTGTAACATCAGATTCCCCAAACAAAGAAAAGATTCTCTTATTGTCACATACTAAAAATATGATTACCTTAATCATATTAAAACCTTACTGAAATCAAAAAGTACTGCAGTACAATCCTTATATATATATATCACATTATTCTAATCACCAAAATATAATCCATGAGTCCAAAAGCACCAATACATTAGTTATTCTGCTTCAACTGTAGTAACAGCATAATATTGTCCTTGAACCCTTGGCATTTTCTGAGGTAAGTTTCCCTGACTCTTAGGACATTCATTTGCATAATGCCCCATTTCCCTACAATTGTAGCATTCAACTTTGACAGCCTCTTTCTTTCCCTTGCAATCACGAGCCTGGTGACCCTTTTCTCCACATTTATAACAAACTCCCATTCCTTTTAGGCAAGTACCAGGGTGATTCTTCCCACAATTATCACATAATGGAAAATCCTTCTTTCCCTTTTTCCCTTTATCTGCCTCTTGTTCCACCGTTCTCTTCTTCTCTTGCTTTACTTTGTTGTCATAAGACTTAGAGAATTCCTTTTCCGTCTTGATAGCACATGAGACAATATCTTCGTATGATGAGAAGGATTGTGATACTAAAGCTCGACGGAGAAATGGTTTTAACCCATCAAAGAAACGATCAATCTTACTCCTTGGGTTACGTATATAATCGGAAGCATGCCTCGCTAACCTTGTAAAGTTAGCCTCATACTTTGCGACATTCTCATCCTCCTTCTGCCTCAGACTCAGAAATTGCCTTTCCATATCCGCTCGATGGTCTCGAGGAAAGTATTTTTCTAAGAACAACTATTTGAACTCCTGTCATTCCATGTTTGTTAATTCATCATCTTCCTTTGTGTTTTGAATTAGTGACCACCATTGATCGGCATCTCCAGTGAGGTGGTAAACTGCCATGACAACATTCTCCCTTTCACTACTCCCCAAGGCATGGAATATTTTCTCTAAGGAATTTATCCATTGCTCAGCTACTATAGGATTTGTACTCCCATTGAAGGTTGGTGGTTGTTGCCTCATGAAACGGTCTAGCATTGATCCTCCACGTTGCGGATCAGGTTTCTCCATACGATTAAGGTTGTTATTCATAACCTGCGTGAGTTGTCCCAGTACGGTGAGAAGCTGATCGACACCAGTTGTATCACTAGCTCCACCATAATTATCCTGAGCAGGAGGTCAATCCCTACACGAAGTTCGTGTATTGATACGGTTTCCATTCCTTCCACTAGGCGCTATTTCTATACAATGGTATAAACTAGATTAGTTTATGAATCAAAATACATAATTCTATACTTATAAAATACTTAACATAAATTGAACTATTTATGGATATAATCCATAATCATAAAAAGGTTTTCTTTGAGGAAGTATATACTCATAACCGTTCATAGTGGTTTGTAAAGAAAACGAGAATTATCCTAAGCATATCCCCCGGGAGTGTCGTAACCAAGAGTGCAGCAAGGCCCGTTGTCGTGCACCAGTTCCCGTTCGAGTCTAGATCAAAGCGGTGTTTTTGTGTTTTACCCCTAGGTACATCTGTGCCAGAGCCGCCTCTACCTTCTCGTATCCAGACAGGGATGTATTGCTCGGAAAACTCACAACATCTCTACAATACCACATTTCTAGGAATTTCTTCTATACTAATCCTCAAAGTCTATCTTCGGGCTATGTGCTCTAATCAGAGTTTATCTAAATCTAGCTTCCAAGGTTAGTACTAAACTACCTCTGATACCAACTGTAACGCCCCGAACCCAGCTACCCAGAGTCGGTGCATTACTTCATAACATTGGCATGATCACAAAAGATCAAGTTTCAAAAGACCGATTAGTTTAGTAGCCCTGGAAACACTAGATACATTCATAAGTCTTTCATTACATCAAAAAGTAAACAAAATACAATAACATGGTCTTCATAGTCCACACTCATATCCTCACTGACTATTCTTGCAAGTCAGTCATAATACACTACTTCACATCCTGGAAAATATTAAAACATTGAAAGGGGTGAGCTCAGATGCTCAGTAAGGATAACAATATTGTGGAAGCTTTTATAAGAAAACATTAGCATTTAAGGCAATGTATAACTAAAACAAAAGCCTTATTGAACTTGAACTTCAGCATAATATGGCAAAAGTAAAATAAAACAATGCCATTACTTACTCACATGGATATTCTACTAGACGAATAATCACATGAAATATCAATAACCACTTTCATAATGAGGGAATATATAATGCCAGACATTCTGAAACACTTTGTCAAGGCCTCGGCCAAGACGTCTAAAATGATTAAGGCCTCGGCTAAAACCATAAATCAAATTGGGAAAGGGCCTCGGCCAATTCCACGTCTAGTTGTCTCATGAGACCTACCGATGCATCAGGGAGATATAGCGGGCTCCACCCGTCACATATTAAGTCCAATACATTCCTCATATGAATAGGTTTAAACATAACATAAATATTCGTATTAAAACTAGCATACGAAAAGTCAACAATTTCTCCGTAAGCTATGGATGGTATAAAAATAACACATCCACAGTCAAATATTTCACAAAATGTTCAATGGAAGTTTTGTATCATAAATCAATTTCAATTAAACTTAAAACCCATCAAAGGATGTTGACATGGATGAAATCAAAGCTATTTGAGAGTAATATCTCTCCTTTTTGAAATCATTTAAAAGTACCATAATTATAAAATAATAAATTTACTTTGAAGATATTCTTATAATCTTGTTAGGGAAGCTTCGACGAAGTTATAATGGCGGAAAATAGCCGCACCCGCCGTATAAGTTAAAAAAACATTCTTACCTTAAATTTGTCAAAGAGGTCAAAAAGAACATTGTTTGGAAAACGACGGTAATATTACTTTAAAAATGTATAAGGGTGTAAATGACTTTAACACATTTTCCATTTAATAGTAAAAATGTTTTGAAAGACATTTTTAAGAAACATGGATGTGGATGATAACGAGGTCCCAGTAGATAATTATGTATAAACAACCTTGGATAATGAAGAGGTTGTGAAGTAAACCCTTACCTTGTACTTTTCCTTGGTTGGGGTAGGTTAAACTCCTGTATAATGGTGAAATAATTGTTATTAAATTATACAATAATCATATACATTCATATGATATCATATATGATCTTTTAACATTGCTTTGTTAACAATATCTTAGATTTATCGTTGTTTCGGGTGTTAACTTACTCGTTTTCTTTTATATGTTTTGTTACATAAGTCGTGTTTTTAATGGATAGGTTGTATCTTATTCATATCCAGAATGATATCATGTCCTTAAACATTATTTTTAAATCATAAAATGATAATTATACTTGAATGGATACGACGGAGAATGAATCTCATCGCGTTCGTGGAGACGGTAGTCCGTACGTACGCACGAGCGACAATATCATTATTTTGATATTAAAATAATATATAATTGGATATTATATCATATATACAGAATCATTATCATGTTATATTTATTATTTACATGAATTAAATATCATTATTATACCCATCTAAATAATAATATATTGAATAACAATTACACCACGACGTGGAGACGGTAAGCCGTACGTACGCACGTATGGTGACATGTCACTCAAATGATGGGTAGAATACTGAATATGGTTGTTCCATATTTATAATAAAATCACAGTATATATAAGATACTGGAGTTATAATTTTATAATTGAAATAATAAACAAATAGGGAGTGGAAGAAGAAAGAAACTTGAAAGAGGGTGATGAAAATGTTACCTCTTCTTCGGGTTCTTCCTTTTGATTTGATCAAAAGGACTCCTTAGGATGGCTTTCTGACTAAAGTAAATCTTCTAGGATGAAGGGAGAGAAGTTGGGAGAGTATTTGGGAAGAGGTTGGCCGAACCAAAAGGCTTGGAAGTGTGAATAAGGTGGTAGAGGTGGGGGCCTTTTATAAGAGGAGAGGAGGGGATTTTTTGGAAAGATTGAAATGTTACATTATTATACAATGCTTTCGGATTCTAAAGGTCCCACACTTATATAATTTGTGGCTAAGGTGATAAGGGTTCGACATCTCCTCATCCAATAGGCTTTGGACAAGTGTATTCCTTGGATTTTGCATTATCTTCTCATTTTATTTAAATCGTTAAATAATGAGGTCATCACTGCATCATAATGATGTCATAAATAATTTAATTTATTTATTGTATAAAAATTATAAAAAAATACTATGATGTAGGAAATCTTTTTATATTTCTAATGAATATTTATAGTCAATATTTGGATCTGTGTAACCCCACTTAAAAACTATTTTAGTAAAACAACTCATGTTTGTGTCAATTTAATTTTAACATTAAATAAATATATATTAATGTCATTTTCCAACTAAAGTGGCTCCATGGGGTCCCCAAGTTGACCCATGGGTTGTCTTGGTCGGCCATGACTCATCCAATAGGAGTAGGACAAGTTTCAAGCTCATATCATATTATTAAAACATTATTTTTACCTTAAACTACACTAATCACCTCTAATCGCGATTAAGAACTTAAATGTTACTATTCACCAAAAAAATATTTTAATCTCATTGAACCACATTTTATTTCTTAATGACAACCATGTATGTCAGATTTTTGAAAATCAAATCACAGAAGTGGTAATATTTCATTTTAACGAAAAATCAGTTTTTAACAACCACTTAGTTGTTTCACTATTCATCAAAAATTGAAGTTTTTCAGAATAAGGCCAAAATTTCACCCTAAGATATAATTGATATTCTGAATTAAAAAATGATGTCTATTTTACAAAATTCCAAAAATATAAGTTGCTTTATTTAATTTTATTATTATTTCCCGCTGTTACAACAAATAGCGTGTTTTTAAGAAACAATTTATATCAAAAGATTGTCAATTGTTTATGTCCAATTTCAATGTTAAATTAATTCTAATGACCACCATTGGATAAAATGGTAAAAATATATTCTAATTATAATTTAAAACCACTAAATATTATAATTTATCACTATAAATTATTTTTATTAAAAAAGTTGTTTTTAAGTATTTTTCACTATTCATAAAAATTTAGAAGTTCTCAGAAAAATACCAAAAATTCAACATAGGCTAATTTCGATATTACGAATACAAAAATGAAGTCCATTTTGAAATATAAAATTTCTATAATTTTAAAAAGTGGTTATTACTATTCATAACGGCTACTTTGATTAGTCACGGTGTTTTAGAACTCGAACTTGCGTACAATGCAAGCTATTGCATTATTGAAAGAGAGGCGTATCGTGGAAGATCGGGGTGTTACAAACCTTCAAAATGTAATTAGGATGTATATTATCTATATCACTTGTCCTAGTGGATTATAATTAAATAACATTGATTCCATGTCCATAGCCTAACTTTTCATGTTTATGAAAGGTAAATGAATGAACATAATAAGCGATTAAGTAATAAAACTGATAAATGGTTTCATGTAATTTTATCTTTGTTTCCTAGTATGGTTGTCTAGGTAATGACCCTAATGATTTATTAAATAGAATGAGAATTACATGGCCTAAATTAAATAATAAATTATGTGTGAGGATACTATTGTATATTTTACTTTTTATATTTCTAGTATGGATAATACTTGACTTATCCATGGATTTATAATTGAATTACATGAGCACTCATAAGATTTCATTTCGGCATAAGGTGTCAGTTTCCAATGGAGATACCCACCTTGAAACATGGTCCTTTTTTATTACTAGATTCCCAACATTACCCCATATGATCCCTTCACAACCTTATGGATATTATGATGCATTGGATACACTCCTTAGATCTAGTTTGATGTCTTTAAACATTTGATTTTTTGGATTTAACCCATTGTGACCACTAATTATTATCCCATTTTACCTTGGATAAGATCCTTGGACGCTATTATAAAAATTTACATAATAATTCCTCATGTGAGGCCCCATGGATTATAATCAGACACATTATAGCCAGGTTGTATGTTATTATTATGTTTTCTCAACCACTGAGGTCATGGATTCCTTGGTTATTACATTGGATCCTCAATCATTATTATCATTATTAAAGTTTTCATTGTTATGACTTGTATCCTTTATTATTATTACTATCATGATATAATTTTAGTGTTGCTATAACTCATGTGACATATCTATATAAACTAAACTCAAATGAATTAACTAAATGATTGTATGATCAGAAACTATCTAAGTCTGAAGAAGTTACCTGGGTATTTACATTACTATATTTTACTTACTTTCATATATACCTACACAAGTTTTATCTTTATATTCATTGACTGAATTGTATATACATCATTGGTGGTGGCCTACTAATATTTACCTCACACCCTATTCGGGATGCCGATGATACCCTTGAATATTTTATATATGTAGGTGTTCATAAAGGGAAGTTAAATTTTTTTGGAAACATAATATTTTTTTCTTACATTAGGATAGAGCTTTGTAGAAGCTGACTGAGATGGAGCCCAGGATTCTTCAATTGATTTTGAGTTCTTTGTTTCCATTTTTATGGCATGTATTTAATGCTACCCTGTATACCAGTTTTCCACTTTTGTTGATACATGAGACATGTTATCATCATATTTTTATATGATTCAGTTTCCATATTTTATGTATTATTATATGTTTCTTGGATGTTTATAAAATTTCTTTTCTAGGTCGGGTTACTGGTCCTCTCATTCTAGTGCCTTTTTCTACTATGACATCTGTTTACATATTCTTATTCTATTTATCTATTTATTTATATATGATGTTCACCACTATGGTAAGGACACAATAGGAATCCCATAGACTCACCGTAGGTCCTCACTACTGGTTGACAGCCTATGGTGTATGGGGTGGCACGCTTGAGTCCATAAGGCCAACGGAGCTTGGGGTGCCCTTGAGAGGAACCTCTATGGAGATGTCACAACAGTGGAGTTCATTCTTGAGTATGCTAAACTAGGGAAACAATTTTTTACTTTAGTTTGAAACCATTTTGTTCTTGGTATTTTATATTTTATTCCCTTTTTCATATTTTAGAAAAGGAATGGATTACTCGTGATTAGTTTTGGTTGATCTATGATTACTGGTATGCAATTTTCCCCAACTCATATATAGATTAATCACATAAACATGACTCATGCACGGATTTCATATGATTCATACACTGGCTTCTTAAATCATACATATACTACTGAATAACTAATACATTTCCAAAAATGGCACATATATTTCATATGGATAACTTATATATAGATAAGATGTCATATAATATGGAATCCCAATGACTTATATAATGGTGGTACTTTTCCATTTCTCAGCCTCAACCTCTACTCATAAAAATAGTAGACTTTCTGTATGATTTTTTCATTAAATCAAAAATTAATTTAAGAAATAATAATTCTGAATAAAATATCTTGAAATAATAAAATCTCAGGACCCAAAAACGAAATATATTGATCCAAATTAAATCCAAAAATTATGTATAAATCCATTCAACTAATTTATTTTAGATTTCACAAAACTCTCAAAATTTTGTTGATTTCAAAGGTTCTATATTAATTTTATGGGTTAATTATCTTTTAAATTTTTTTATAATTACTAAAATAATCGATATCATTACTACCCCACAATAACACTATTGAACTCCACGAAAATACTATGAATTATTCCTATTAAAATATAGTTATCCTACATAGGTTCAAACACCATGTTAAATATAATTAAAATTAAATATTCTTCCATAATAAAAATTATAATGATTATTTAATAAATTGTATTCATTTACCTCACAACCATTAAATCTCTTATTCCAATTCTAGGAGAGAAAATATTTGATAAATTAGTGGAATTAAGACTCTAATAAGTGGAATATTCATTTAGTCTTGTTTCCTAGATTCCATGTATCAATGTTCTATTTCCTACTACATTAAACTCAAATAAAATTCTTATAATTCAATTTCTCATTCTTCATATGGGTTCATCATTTCCCCCAATTAAATACATTTTTTTATAATTAGGAACTTATTAATTTTTTCCATATATATATATGAAAATCACTTGTTGAATATACATATGGATTTCATAAATCAATAAAATAATGAAAAACTATTTTATAAATTCATGTGGGATCTAAATTTCTAATTTTAATCCAATTTAAAAGGACTTATATGAATGTTATTTGAGTAAAATATCTTTAGTATTTTTCCCACACACAAAAAAATTGTTACACATGTTCGTGTTTAAGAAAATAGTTTCCACATGTTGATGTTCAAATTTCACTACAATAATTTTTATAATTCACCTTAACCTAGTTCCCAATATAATAAATTCCTTTAAAATAATGGAAAATTTCACCCATAAATCATCTAATTATAACAATTTAAAGACATTTGAGTCCCTTAGAACAATCAGTGTGTTTTCACTAGGTAGGACATATTTAAATATCAACATTCTTAGACAAAACACTCTCTGTAAATATTAAATAAAATTAAGATCATCTTTTGAGAAGATATAAAATATATAATTCATAGTATCAAATTTTTATTTATTTCAATACATACACATAAACATAATGAATAGAATTAAACTGAAGAATATATTAATATTAAACTACTTTGTTATCTCCCCCACATGTATCTTAGGAATCACTTCAAATAATTTCTTTGATTTATTTAATAAGGAATACTAGTCTTAAAGTGTGAATATCTATACTATTTTGATATAAATAGGAAAATTTATTATTCACATTCATATTCAATAGACATGAGTTCAGAATAATTAATTGATTATATCCAAAAAACATCTTGAAATTACATTAACTATTATCTATACACTATAAAAGGTTGTTTTGATTAAGTTTCCTTAATATTAAATACAAAAAATTTGAATTTATTAGTAACTATAAATGGTCAAGTACATTTCGAACAAAAATTACCATGCATGGTCTTCATTATATAATATAACACCATCATTTATTTCTAACATAATAGTCTCTTCAAAAAATAAATCTATCATAGAAAGATCTATATTTTTTCATATAAATAAGGGATTACTCGTAAGATTCCCTATAAGAACCACTAGGTCTATCATTTAAAGATTCGTTTTCTTTCCGACATTTTAAAATTCTTTGTTATCTTTATTTATATCCTATTAAGAATTGTGTTGAAACGTAACATATATGTGGAAACTATTTCCATACACAATTTATAATGGGGAAATACCTGGGGGTATTTTTTACATAGTTTTATATTCCAACAGAGCATATACCATTTTCATAGTGAAATAATTCCAGTTGGGATGCATTTTTTCTTCCAGAATACTCTTTATTTCTCTATTTTAAACCCCAACATACTGATTGTTTTGGGTGTCAGATAGTTGAGGTGTTGTTTTGAACTCAATATTCTATCATGAAGGCTACCATAATCTTATTATATAATTTTGTTCCTCAATTATTAATTATTGTTAGTGAAAATAAAATCTATAAAAAATATTTTATCTTAGATATTAAAGGTAAACTTTCGTATCATTAGTTCAGGTTTCTTGCTCTTTAATCCATTTAGGTATATATTCTTTTTCTAGAAGAATAAATAAATTTATTAAATAAATAGAAAATGTGACCAAGAAATATAATCCCTAAACATAAAATATTGCATAAAAAATAAATTATTATTTTTTAATATCTTATATTTTAGAAATACCTCATGTAAATCGATAATTTTTACATTTTTTAAAAAAATTATATGATTTATTAAAAATTAACAACCAAAAAAATAAATATCTAATACATTCTTAGTTATCCTCTGAGGTTCAAAATAGAAAGTACATGAAAATGATAGACCAAATAACATTATATAATTAACCTCTTCCTTACATAGACATCTCTAAATAACATGGTCGCTACAAAATCTTTTCTGATAGGGGTCATATTATATATAATATTTAGATTCATATTTTTGTTTGAGAGTTTTATTCATAAAAAATAATAAGTTATATTTTATGTGAACATTAATTTCACCATACCATCATACCAAGGTATTTTATTGGAATTATATATCTTCCCCTAATTTAGATAATCACTTAGTACTATTTCTGTTAGGGTTTTAGCTTCAAAAATTTTTGAACACATGCTAATTTAGTCTATAACTAAGTTCTGACAAACTTTCTTCCCTTTGATATTAAATTTGAGTTATTAAAAAAGAATAATCCATATCACAAATGTTGTATTTTAATCTTCCATATTTATTAAATTCTTAATAGATATATGACAAGAAAAAATGGTTACGTTTTTTCCTAAAAAATAAAATTTATTTTTTTCAAAAGTGATAAATATTGATAAAAAGTCATTATAAATTATTTTATGGTTGATTTTTGGATATGTATATAGTTCATTAAAGGAAGGATATGACATTTGAATTCTAAATGGATTTAAGGGAAATTATTGTTACCTCTACCATATCATAGGCATCACATAACACTAAAAAAATGTTTTTATGAAGCCATTGGGAAAATTATTAGCGTTGTGGTTTGATTTTTCTTCATCTTATAAAAAAATTTAATGATTAGTTAATTAAAAACAAATTTAGTTCTTTTTTTTACTAGATTAGTTGAGGGAATAAAACTTTACTAAAATCCCTAAAAATATTCTATAAAAACTAATATGGAAAAAAACAAATATTCTTCTTTATAGTGGTGTGGTAAGGTAGTGTGGAAATGATATCAACTTTGGCCTTATTCAGTTCAATAACATAATTATAAAATATTTTCCACAATAAATTTCATTTATCTACTCTAAAATAGTTCTTTTCGAATTTTAAGACATATTTAATTTTTTATTAATTTATTTTTAAAAATCTATATTTTTAATAAAAAATTCAAAAATTATTCCATGAATACTAAATTCATAAAAAAATACCTCCAAGAATCTCTAAGTAATATTTAAAATGAAACTTACAATACAACATTAAAAAGTACATGAGGAATTGCATAAGCAAAATGGAACCCTTTGGTATGAAAATATAGCAAAGGGACAGGTGATTATGGTTTCATTTTGGTATTCCAAAGTTATGGGAACATAAAAGTAGATAGAAATCCATCTTAAAAAAATTATGACCATTCCCATATTGTGTCTCTAACATCTATTCTACAAAAGAGATATGGAATTCATCTTTTTAGATAATTTTATTCATCATTCTAAGTTCAATATTGACTATCCAGTTATTCTAAATCCTAGTAGGTATTATCTCATTATATATATTTTTCACAATGGTGAATCTGGGGTTTTTTCATAATTTTAATGGGGCCCATCCATTGGGAATATTAATTGTGGTAAATAATACCATATCCTAATTATTTCTCAATTTACACTCTGAAAACTTCTATCAATGTGAGGTCGAGTCTTATTTGGGGTTTTCTTGTAGTTTTAGACTCAATTTCTAGGATGAAATAGTATTAAAATTTTTTGGTACCAATCCCACAGATTCTTACTAATAACTAATTTGTGGATCAAAAATTATGTTTTAGAAAATCAAGAAATTATTTTTCCTAGTTATTTTATAAACTATATGAATTTAAAATAATCAAACATTCATTTTCACTAAGAAAATAATATTTTAAGTTAGAGGTAAGCAGCATTTCTAAAAATACCCAGGGTGTTCTAAAGATGTTTTCAAATAATAATTTTCCCTTCAAGAAACCTATACATATGTAGCACAAATTTCAATATCTGATTTAAGAATTTAATCAAAATAAAACTCATCAAGATCCTAAAATATTTATCATACGGGTTAGAATTTATATTAAATTCACTCTCAAAATTATATAGGGTAAAAATATATTTTTCGTTATACCGGAATTTCATAGAATCCAAAATGAAAAATATCACATTACCTTCCTCAAAATCCATGTTAAATTGTTCCCTCTTGAACATGTATTAATGTTTTAGTTGTATTAAGGAAAGAAAAACCTCAAAATTAGTGTATAATTGGTTGTACCTATTTCATCTTCTACATTTTAGATGTAAAAAATTAGTATGAAAAAAATAATAATTCACTATTATAAGAATTTATTCTAAAAATTTTGTTTGCTGAGAATTGGTTTAGTTTATAGGATAAACAACCACTCATGTTCTCCTGAGTTCTCCAATCTTCATGGATGTGTAAACTGAGTAAGTCATAACTTTAATAAAATCTATGATGTCACATAATGAATTAAAAAACAATAACTCACCTATATTTTAATAGGTAGTAAATGTACTTGGGTATTAATATTTCATATGTAGTTGGGGGTTATCATTTTTATATCCATTAAATTTATTTTTCATGGTACACATTGTAAATCCTATAATGTGTATTAGTTTTATTTTTTTTTCAATAGATTTTATTAGATATCAATATATTGATGATATTTTTATGCACATATTGATGGAAATTTTGGATGAAGTTTCCAAGCATGATAACAATGTTGATGAAGGATGGATGAATAATTAAAGAAATTTTTTAGGTTTTATTATCTTGAAGAAGTTAAGTTGAATACTTTGAGTTTCACTTATGATGATTGATGATATGTTTGTAATGACTACAAAATATTATTTATGTTTAAAGAAGCATGTTTTTCAACAAAATAATTATTATTCCTTGAGAAGTTTTTCCTAAATAATTTTTATAATTTGACTATAAATAAGTTATGTTCAAGATAATCAGTTGAATCCCAATTTATAGAGTCTAGAAGATGAAGCCTAATTGTTGGATCTAAGCAAATGAAGTCCAATAGATGGAGGCTACTAGACTAATGTAATCAGAAATATTCAATCAAATGATGTTTAGTAGATGAAGGATAGAAGGCAGAATCAATATATTACAATTAAATACATTTTTCAATGATATATATAATTTGAAAATGAAAAAAAATGTTTATTAGATGAAATTAAGAAATATATGTTTGACCAATTTCATTCCTAGTTACATAAGAGATATAATAATAAGAAAAAAATTAGTTTATTTTAAATGAAGTGTTATTCATTGTTAAAATATCATCATTGTATCAACTCGGGTATTGGCCCTGTCATACTTTGAAATATTTCTATGAATAATTCTAGTGCTAGGTGCGAAGACGGCATGCTATTATGAGACCCGGTGTGCCCAAAATTAATTTTATAAAAATATTAAGTATTTTCATACTATGCACGGGGAGGGGGTGTGATATCTCCCAAAATGTAGCTCAGAACGGGAATCTGAGGGGACAGTTGTGTCTATAACATGTAGTTTACCCTAGGTGAGGTGTAAAATTTTCGGGTGCAAGTATGCTGGGAAGAATACCATCAGGGGAATTTTCATAAATAAATTGAAAAGTTTCTTTACGAGCGTCGGCTCAAATAACTCTTGAACAGACTCTCGGATCCCAATTTCGAGTTTTCAGTTGCATTCAGAATGACGCGTTTACCCTAAGGGCGACCTTACCTTTGTATGCATCGGGCGTCGGGCGGAGGCGAGTCGGAAGCCGGAGGTGGGAGAGTTTATTTTAAATATAAATAAATATCTCCCCACTGTTGGAAATGGGTTGCACAGAGAAGAAACTCCTCCTCCTTCCTCCACCTCCTCCTCCCCTCCCAACAGTGAATCGGCAACTGAATCGCCCGATCAAGGTGCCGTCGAGCTCAGATTTCGACAGCGGACTCTTTAGGATCACGCATCAGAATCTTTGAAGCGTGGATCCAAGTCATAACGTAGACATTTCACCCACGAGGTAAGTGTTTTGAGTTTTAATCCCCCAGATCCCATTTTTTCTGTGCATTGCTTCTTTTTTATGTCGTAGTAGGGAAGATCGCATCTCGAGGGTCACATCGGTACATTTAAATCGTAAAACGGACCCACCATGGTGCCCCCGGTGCCGGTGGAACCACGGTGGCCCGTGGCAGTCCGCGCGCCCAGGGAGGCAGCGCGCCGGCCCAGCCGGCGGAGCGCGGGGGTGCTGGGTGCCGCGCGGCGGAGGGACGTCGGCCAGGTCGGGCCGGTCCGGTCACTTTTTCATACACAGGGGATTTTAAACCCTTGTTTCTTGCATTTTGGGAGTCAGATTCGTGTGGTGTTTGCGGTGACACGACCCTGGTGATGAGGTGCACCTTTGGGTGTGGGTTCAGGAATTTTAAAGTTCATGATTGTGTCTCAGGAGCTTGAAATGTCGAATAAAATAATGATATTTATTATTATTCGACTTTAGGTCGTTGTATCTTCTACCCAGAGTGTCTAATTGATGTGTCGTTAGGGGAATTGAGACCCTAATGGTACGGAGGACTTTTCTTGTTGGTTTTTGTGTGTTGGGATTGAGTTTGGGGTATAGGCCCCATGATGCCGGGTTTGGGCATTTTCGGAGAAACACAAAAATCTCACAAGAAGTCCAATTTTGGCATATGAATAGTCGATCCTGAGTGTTTTTTCGATAGTATCACATTGGTACAATACATTCAATGAGTATCGGGATCAAGGAATGGGCCCCACCCATGCTGCCTTTGGTGAATAGAGCCTTTTTCACCGGGGGTCTGTTTCAAACGAATGAGCAGTCAGTATCGTGTGTTTTTTTGAGGGGCTCGATGTGGTATGATCTGCTTGATTAGTTTCATGATCGTTGTGTGGGACCCACATGGACTAGCTACAGTGAATAGTTCATTTTTCACCGGTTGTCCATTTCGGGTGACTAAACAGCCTATCCTGCGTGTTTTTCTGTGTGGATTACGATGGTGGCATTGGTATCGGCCATGGAGTTATGCGGGGTGGGGTTGTGGCAGATTGCTTGGGTTAGCGATGTTTGGACCAGCAGGGGTTGAGGGTACTCCCTTGGTTCATTCCTATGAGGTTTCTCATGGCATCACAACCCTAGTATAGGCTTGTGATCTTTTTGATGGTATGTTTAATCTGTTAGAGTTGTGGCATCCCTCCGGTGGGCCCGAAGCGGGATCCTCTAGCATCGTTACCCTAGTTCGGGTTCTTGGTATCGCTGTGACCGCTTATCCACATGCGGAGATCCCTTATTTAGCAGGTTAACCCCATAGGGTTTCTAGAATCATCTGGAATATGATCCCCTATGCAGCGGACCGTGCTCAGTAGCGTTGTGGCATCGTCAGGTATATGATCTCCTTCTCAGCATGATGTTTTTAGTAGGGTTGCGGTATCGTTTGTTATATGATCCCCTACTCAGCATGCGGTTTCATTAGGTTTTATGCATCGTCGGTTCGGTGCCCTATATTGCTAGTTATACCAGATATGGTTCTGGTATCGTCATGACCACCCTTACATGGGTGACGATCCTCTATCTGAGTGACGTGTTTCTGTATGAATTCTAGACCGGGTTGTAGTATCCCCCATCAAATCCTGGGAGTGATCCCCTATTTGTGAGATCTACGAATGCCAGATTGGGTTGCGGTATCCCCTAGCGAACCCTAGGAGTGATCCCATATCTGTGAGATCTTCATGTACCAGTGTGGGTTCTGGTATCCCCTAGAAGACTCTAGGAGCAATCTCCTATCTGAGGAGTTTGGTGTTTATGTTGTTTTAGCGAGGTTTCCTCAGTGAGGACATCTGAAGAGAGTGATCTCTCAGGTGAGTGTCTGAGATGTTTGTGTGAAACCTGTTGGAGTGTATATCTCGTACGAGTATCATCTGGATGGCAGTGCTCGTGGATTGTGCTCTCCTGGTTGTGAACTATTTCTGGTGATGAGGTCGGCACCTCATGTGGCTTGGTGTGTGATCTGATTATATCTGGATAGTTCAAGGAATATGTATGGGCACACACATGATTTTAGCTGAGTAGTTTTGTTTAGCCGAGGATGGTCATGAGATGGAGTTTCTCTCTCATTTGTGTTCCCTATGGCTGGGATGAGCGGACTATTTCCTATCAGTTGCTCTGCTTTGTTTTGGGGTTTTGGGGGTGCCTACTGATTATTTTTATACTCACCCATGCACGGGCTTTGCTCGCACATGTTTGTGTCTTGTGTAGACCACATGCCATTCGACGGAGTCCCAGGAGAACCCGGAGCAGGTGGATCTTAGTGAGCGGGTTTGACCAGGGTGTTTAACGGACTTGTGCCGTGGAGCTTACCAGCAGGGGTTTATGCAGTGTTTTTTCCTCCTTTTGAGCAGGTTAGACACTTTGCAGTTTTCTTTTAGTGGGCCCTTTTTTCCCTTTTGTACTCTAGTTGTGGGATAGTTGTATGCATGCATTTACATTTCAGTTTTATATATATCTATGCACTGTTTCATGGAGGTGTATGTGGGTATGTGTGTACAGGTACCTTGGGTTAATGCCTCCCATGTGTTTCATTTCCTACTAGGAGCTAGTCGCCATCCCCTAGCCTATTGGAGGAGGTCTTGGGGTGTCGTGGCTCGAGCCCCGTTGGGTTGGGTTGTAACAGAGTGGTATTAGAGGAGGTTCTAGCTTTGGGATCTCAGAGCATAGTTGGTCTAGCCGTGATTTTGGTTTGGGTTGCATAATGAAAGTGTTAGGATGTTTTGAGTTTGTATTTCAAGCCATGGACTCCAGTGTTGGTACGACAGCCGAAGTATCCATACACCAGGACTCTGATAACCTGCCTTTCGACTCGGGACATTCGTACACTGGTCGCAGAGGAAAAATATTACCTGCATCATATAGGACTGGGTTTTGGGTTTTTCTTTGTCCTTATTGAGTCAACTCTTTAGATATACTCTTTGACTATGGTGAGTCTTAAATATAATTCAGGATTCCTCTACGATGATAGCTAACATGTGTTCCACAGTAGGATTGTGCTGATGATCCACCCAATGTAGAGGCTATAGACTAGGCCACAGGTTTTGAGGCTGGACCTCCAGATGGTCCGCCAGTTGAGCCATCACCTGTCGAGAAGCTGGTTGTGCCAGTAGTGCTACATGAGGTTGTGCATAGGCTGAGTGCAATGCACGAGTTCTAGAAGTAGCGACCTCTGAGTTTTTGTTGTGATCCAGACCCCCAAGAAGCTGGTGACTGGCTCGAGGCAGGCACCTGAGTTTTCCACCTGGTGAAGACACACCTAGATCAGATGGTGGTCCTAGTGGTGAGCCTTCTACATGGTTCATCCTGGAGATGGTGGATCTTGGTGATGCAGTCCCATGACGAGGAGATGCTCATGTGGGAAGATATTGAGCAGCTCTTTAGGGAGGAGTTATATCCTGTGATGCTGAGGTTAGTGCGGATCCAGGAGCTTCTACAGCTTCGGCAAGAGAACATGACTATGTCGGAGTACTCAGCAAGGTTTACGAACCTATCATGCTACTCTCTAGATATGGTTCAAGATCCGTTCTTTATGTCTAGGACCTTCAAGAAGGGCCTACATAGGGATATCCAGGCAGGTGTGGTTTCCTTGTGTTTTCCCACCTACACTTGAGTGTTGGAAAGAGCGTTGGTGGTGGATAAATTTTTGGCTGAGCAGACCCCCTTGTTAGTGCTAGGCACGCGAGAGCGGAGACATCAACATCTGTTAGCCGACGACAAACTCATGGGTTCGGATGTGGCCAACATTTCAGGACGCGACCCCAGGATAGACGATATGAGTCTTAGGGATCGCAGGCCAGTTTTGGGTAGCCACAGGAGCGGTGTTTTTACGCTTGCGATGGTCAAGGACAACTTGCTAGAGATTTTCTGACCCGTTATGATTCTGAGAGGGTGTCGGTCGAAATACTACCTTGGTAGAGGCAGTGACTCGAGCACGGAGGTCCACAGGGTGGCAGACGTGGTCAGGGAGCTAGTACAGCAGTAAGAGGTGGTAGGCAGTATCAGTTACCACCACCCCCAAACTCAGGTGGTCCACACCAAGCTCATGGAGCTGGTGGCCGAGGGTGAGGACAGCTACATGCCCTAGAGGCTATTGACTCAGAGGATCCGTGGATGGATAGAGGTACACCTTATATCATTTATACTTTATGTAGTAGTTTTTTAGACACAGTTTAGTAGTACCTTTCCTCTCTGTTTCTTTCTCGTGTTTTGTTCAGGGTGTTGGTAAGACCCTCTGTGAGTTTTGTACGGTGTGCTTCGAATTAATGAGTAAGAGGGAGTCTTCTCCCACCAAGACACATTTTTGTGAAGGGATTAAAACGGAGCGGGTGAGTCAGTGCCTCCCAAACCGGATAGTGTTGTGGTGTGGTGGATGAGTCCCTATGACTTATGTGTTCAGGAAAGGGTGTTTTTTCGCAAACTCACTGGTGTGGGAGAACCAGTGGACTGTCCAGTCACTTTCCTTAAGCTTAGGCCTTTTCGGGGATTAAAATTTATAAGGGCGAATGATGTAGAGACTCAGGTTTTGGCCCATTCAGACTTTGGAATATTTCTATGAATAATTCCAGAGGTAGGAGCGAAGACGGCGTGCGATTCTAAGGCCATGTGTGCCCGAAATTAAATTTATAAAAATATTAAATATTTTTATAATATGCACATGTAAAAGGTGTGATATATCCTAATAAGTAGCTCAGAATTGGAATCTGAGGGCACAGTTACGTCCAAAATGTGATGTTTACCCTAGGCGAGGTGTAAACATTGTGGGTGCGGGTCTGCTGTGGAAAACGCCATCAGGGTCATTTTTGTAAATAAATGGAAATGTTTTACGATCGTCAGCTCAAATAAATCTTGAATGGAGTCTCTAGTCACAATTCCAAATCTTCCTTTTCATTCAGAATGGCGCATTTACCATACGGGCGACCATACATTTGTCTGCATCGGGCGTCGGGCGGAGGCGAGTCGGGAGCCGGAGGTGGGAGAGTTTATTTTTAAAAAAAATATATCTCCCCCCACCCCATTATTGGATGTGGGTTTCACCTAGTAGGAACTCATCATCCTTACTCTTCCCCCTCCTCCCCTCCTGACGGCAAATCAACGACCGAATCGCGTGATCAAGGTGTCGTCGAGCTCGGATTTCAACGGCGGATGCTTCAAGATCATGAAGCGGATGCTTTGGAGCACCCATCCAAGTCAGAACGTCGGCATTTCCCCTGTTTGGTAGTCGGTTTGAGTTTTAATCCCCCAATCCCATTTTTTCTGCAAATTTCTTCATTTTGATGTCGTAGTGGGGAAGAACATGTCCTGAGGGTCGTGATGGTACCTTCAAATCGCAAAACGGACCCCCGAGGGTGCACCCGACGGTCCGCGGAAGCTCTGCTGGTGAGGCACCAGCCGCCCGGGGTAGAGGTGCGCCGGCCAAACCGGTAGAACATGGCGTCACGGGGCTCCACGTGGTGGAGGGCCACCGGCCATGGCGGGCCGGTCCCGGCCGGTTCCGGCCGGTCCGACCCCTTTTTCATCCACATTGGGTTTTAAACCACTGTTTCATACAATCTAGGAGTCGGATTCACATGTCGTTTATAGTGACGTGACCCTGGCATTGATTCGAACCTTTTTGTGGGCTTCTGGAATCATAAGGTTCAGGAACGTGGCCCGGGAGGTTGAAATGTCAAAAAAAATAATGATATTTTATTATTATTGGACTTCAGGGCGTTGTATCTTCTACCCAGAGTGTCTGATTGACGTGTCGTCAGTGGCGTTGAGACCCTAAGGTTATACCAGACTTTTCTTGTTGGTTTTCGGGTGTTGGGACATAGTTTGGGGTGTGGGCCCCATGAGGCTGGGTTTTGGCATTTTCGGAGAAATGCAACTTTTTTACGAGAAGTCTGATTTTGGCAGATTAATAGTTGATCTTGAGTGATTTTATGAGAGGATCGCATTGGTGTAATCCATTTGATGAGTTTACGGATCAAGGCGTGGGCCCCACCAAGGATGCCTTTCGTGAATATAGCCTTTTTTACCGGGGGTCCGTTTCAAATGAATGAGTAGTCGATCCTGCATGTTTTTTCAAGGGGATTGTTGTGGTATGATCCTCTAGATATGTTTCGGGATCGTTGAGTGGGCCCCACATGGACTGGCTACGATGAATAGTGCTTTTTTTACTAGTTATCTGTTTCAGGTGAGTAAACATCTTATCCTACATGTTTTTTGCGTGGATCGAGATGGTGGCCTCGGTATCGGCATTGGAGGTACGCGGGGTGGCGTTGTGGTAGGTTTCCTAGGTTAGAAACGTTTGGACCTGTAGGGGTTGAGGGTACTCCCTTGGTTTGTTCCTATGAGGGTTTGTATGGCATCACAACCCAAGTATAGTCTTCTGATCCTCTCGATTGGATGTTTAATCAGTTAGAGTAATGGCATCCCTCCGGTGGGCCTAGAGCAGGATCCTCTAGCATCAATACCCTAGATCAGGATCTTGGTATCGTTGTGACCGCTTATCCATGGGCAGCGATCCCCTATCTAAAAGGTTAACGCCATAGGTTTTGTGGCATTATCGGGAATATAATCCCCTACAAAGCGGGTCGTGCTCAGTAGGGTTGTGGCATCATCGGGAATATGATCCCTTACTTATCATGAGTTTTTTAGTAGGGATGCAGGATCATTGGTTATACGATATCCTACTCAGCACGTGGTTTCGGTAGGGTTGCAACATCGTCGGTTTGATCCCCTACATTGTGAGTTATTCCAGATAGGGTTCTACCATCGTCATGACCAACCTTATACGGGCGATGATCCTCTATCTGAGTGACCTGTTTCTGTATGAATTCCATATTTGGGTGTGGTATCCCCTAGCAGATCCTGGGAGTGATCCGTTATATGTGATATCTATGAAATCCAGATCGGGATGCGTATCCCCCAGCGGACCCGGGGAGTGATCCCCTATCTCTAAGATCTTCGTGTACTGGTGTGGGTTCTGGTATCCCCTAGAAGACTTTAGGAGAAATCCCCTATTCAAGGACTCTGGTGTTTATGTTGTTTCAGCAAGGTTTCCTCAGTGATGACATCTGATGACCGTGATCTCTTAGGTGAGCATCTGAGATGTTTGTGTGAAACTCGATGGAGTGTATCTCTTGGACGAGTGTCATATAAATGGAAATGCTCATGGAGTGTGCTCTCCGAGTTGTGAACCATTACTGGCGATGAGTTCGCTACCTCATATGGCTTGGTGCGTGAGCTGAGTATATCTGGATAGTTCATGGTATATGTATGGAAATACACATTACTTGATATGACTAGTTGTGTTTAGCTGAGGATGGTCACGAGATGGAGTTTCTCTCTCATATGGGTTCTCTCTGGCTGGGATGAGCAGAGTGTTGTCTATCAGTTTCTCTCATTTGTTTTTGGGTTTTTGGGGTTCCTACTAAGTATTGTTATACTCACTACTTCACGGGCTTTTCCCGCACATGTTTGTGTCTTGTGTAGACCACAATCCTTTTGATGGAGTCCTAGGAGGACTCAGACTAGGAGGAGCTTAATTAGTGGGTTTGATCGGTGTATTTACTAGAGTTGTGCCAAGGAGATTACCGGCAGGTGTTTTGGTAGTGTTTTTTCCTCCTTCTGAGCAGGTTGGACACTTTGCAGTTTTCTTTTGGTGGGCCATATTTTTCCCTTTTGTACTCTGGTTGTGGGATATTTGTATGCATTCATTTACTTTTCAGTTTTATATATATCTCTGCACTTTTTCATAGATGTGTATGTGGGTGCGTGTGTACAGGTAACTTGGGCTAATACCTCTCATGTGTGTGATTTCCTACTTGGTGCTATTCGCTAGCCCCTGGCCTATTGGAGGCGGGCTTGGGCTGTTGCGGCTCGAGCCCCGTTGGGTTGTGTCATGACAAAGTGGTATCAAAGGAGCTTCCAACTTTGGGATCTCAGAGCATAGCTGGTCTAGCAGTGATTTTAGTTTGGGTTGCATAGCGACAGTGTTAGGATGTTTTGAGTTTTCCCTTCAGGCCAGGGACTCCAGTGTTGGTATGACGGTCGACGTATCCATATACCATGACTCTGATAACCTTCCTTTCGACTCGGTACATTCATACACTGGTTTCAGGGTAAAAACAGTACACGCATCATATAGGACAGGGTTTTGGGTTTTTCCTTGACCTTATTGAGTCAACTCTCCAGATATACTCTTTGACTATGGTGTGTTTTTAATATATTTCAGGATTCCTCCACGATGACAGCCAACAAGTGTTTCGCAGTAGGATTATGATGAAAATCCGCCCAGTGTAGAGGTTGTGGACCAGGGCATTGTTTCTGGGGCTGGACCTCCAGATGGTTCGCCAGTTGAGCCACCACCTGTCGAGCAGATGGTTATTCCAGCAGTGCAAGATGAGGTTGCACATAGGCTGAGTGAATTTCACGAGTTATAGAGGCAGCGACCTCTGAGGTTCTAGGGTGATCCAGACCCCCAGACAGCTGGTGACTGGATCAAGGCAGGCACCCGAGTTTTTCGCCTGGTGGGGACACCCCCAGATCAGATGGTGGTCCTAGCAATGAGCCTTCTGCATGGTTCAGCCGGGCGATGGTGGAGTTTATTGATGCAGTCCCATGACAAGGATACACTCACGTGGGCAGTGTGTGAGTAGCTCTTCAAGGTGGAGTTCTATCTAGTGATGCTGAGGTCAGTGAAGATCCAGGAGCTTCTGCAGCTTCGGCAGGAGAGCATGACTGTGTCAGAGTACTCAGCAAGGTTTACAGACCTGTCGCACTACTCCTAGGATATGGTTTAAGACCCGGTATTTATGGATTAGACCTTCAAGTAGGGCCTGTGCAGGGATATCCGGGTAGGTGTGGTTTCCTTGTGTCTTCCCACCTATGCAAGAGTGTTGAAACGAGGGTTGGTGTTGGAGATATTTTTGGCTGAACAGACCCCCTGTTACTACTAGTCACACGAGAGCAGAGACATCAGCATCTGGTAGCCGACTAAAAACTCAGGGGTTTGGAAGTGGTCGACGTTTTAGGAGGTGGCCCCAGGATAGACGATCTGAGGCTCAGGGCTCACAGGCCAGTTTTGGGCAGCTGCATGAGCAGTGCTGTTATGCTTGAGATCGTCGAGGACATCTCGCTAGATATTGTCTGAACCGCCATGCTGCTGAGAGGGATTCGGCTGACAGACCTCCTTGGCAGAGGAAGCAACTCAAGCAAGGAGGTCCGTAGGGCGGCGGACTTGGTGATAGAGCTGGTACAATGACAGGAGGTGGTAGGCGGTATCAGTTACCACCACCCCCACCCCCAGGTGGTCCACACCAATCTCATGGAGCTGGTGGCCGAGGGTGAGGAAAAATGCATGCCCTAGAGGCTATTGACCTAGAGGCTCCATGGATGGATAAATGAACACATTGTGACCTTTCTACTTTCTGCAGTAGTTTGTTAGACACTGTTTGGTGGTACCCTTCCTCTATGTTTCTAGATCATGTTTTTTTCAGGGTGTTGGTAAGACTCTGTGTGAGTTTCGTTCGGTGTTCTTCGAATGCGTGAGCAAGAGGGGTCCTTCCCCTTCCAAGATGCATTTTAGTGACGGGATTAAAACCGTGCGGGTGAGTTAGTTCTACCCAAAGAGGACAGTGTTGAGGTGTGATGGATGAGTCCCTCTGACTTATGTGTTCGGGAATGGGTGTTTATTAGCGAACTCACTAGTGTGGGAGACCCAGTGGAGAGTCCATTCGCTTTCCTTGAGCTTAGGGCTTTTAGGGGATGAAATTATTTAAGCGGGGAGAATGTAGAGACTCAGTTTTTGGCCCTGTCAGAATTTGTAATATTTCTATAAATAACTCCATATCTAGGGGTGAAGACGGCGTGCGATTCTGAGGCCCGGTGTGCCCAGAATTAATTTTATAAAAATATTAAGTATTTTTATACTATACACATTGTGAAGGTGTGATATCTCCTAAATGGTAGCTCAGAACAATAATCTAAGGGCACAATTGCATCTGAACCATGTTGTTTACCCTAGGTGAGGTGTAAACATTGCGGGCGCGGGTCTGCTGTGGAAAACACCATCAGCGGAATTTTAGTAAATAAATGGAAAAGTTTATTTATGAGAATTGGATCATATAACACTTGAAAATACTCTCAGATCACAATTCTAAGTCTGTCGTTGCATTCAGAACGACGCGTTTACCCTAAGGGTGACCATACCTTTGTCTGTGTCAGGCGTCGGGTGGAGGCGAATCTGGAGCAGGAGCTGGGAGAGTTTATTTTTTTTAAATATCTCCCCCCCCCTTGTGGACATGGGTTTCACATAGGAGGAACTCCTTCTCCTCCACCCCTCCCGATGGAGAATCGGTGATCGAATCGCACGATCAAGGTGTCGTCGAGCTCGAATTTCAACGGCTGAATCTTCAAGATCGTGCATCGGAAGATTTGGAGTGCGGACCCAAGTCAGAAGGTCAGTGTTTTGCTCGTAAGGTAGGGGGTTTGAGTTTTAATCCCTCTATACTGTTTTTTATGCGAATTTCTTCATTTTGGTTTCGTAGTAGGGAAGATCACATCCCGAGGGTCGCGTCAGTACCTTCGGATTGCAAAACGGACACCCAGGGTGCCCCGGCGGTCCGTGGAAGCTCCATTGGCACGACACCGGTGCCGACGGAGCCGCAACGGCTTGCAGCGGCCGACCGCCCGTGGCAGTGGCACGGGGTGCCCCGCGACGGAGGGTTGTCAGCTAGGGGGGCAGGTCTAGGCTGGCCGGACCTGCCGGTTCAGGTCGCCCCGACCCCTTTTTTATCCACGGGGGTTTTTAAACCCCCACTTCATACAATCCAGGAGTCAAATTCATGTTCCATTTACGGAGACGTGACCCTGGCAATGATTCTGACCTTTAGGTCTGAATTCGTGAATTTTATGGCCCGATATTATGGCCCAAGAGCTTGAAACGTCGAATAACATAATGATATTTTGTTATTATTAGACTTCGGGCCGTTGTATCTTCTACCCGGAGCGTCTAATTGACATGTCATCAGTGGCATTGAGACACTGATGTTATGGAGGAATTTTCTTGTTGGTTTATTGGTTTTGGGACCAAGTTTGGGGTGCGGCCCCCACGAGGTCGGGTTTCGGCGATTTCAGAGAAACACAACTTTCTCACCAGGAGTCCAATTTTGGCAGATTCATAGTCGATCTTGAGTGTTTTTCTGAGAGGATCACATTGTTGCAATATGTTCGATGAGTTTCAGGATCAAGGTGTGGGAACCACCCCGTGCTGCCTTCGGTGAATAGAGCCTTTTCACTGGGGTTTAGTTTCAAATGAGCATGTAGTCGATCCCGCGTGTTTTTTCTAGGGTATCGATGTGGTATGATCCTCTTGATGTGTTTTGGGATTTTTTTGTGGGCCCCACCCAGACTTTCTACGATTAATAGTGCCTTTTTTTTATCTGTTGTCTGTTCTGGGCGAGTAAACAACATATCCAGCATGTTTTTCCATGTGCATCGCGTTTTTGGCCTAAGTATCAGCCTTGAAGGTACGTGGGGTGGTGTTGTGGCAGGTTTCTCGGGTTAGCGACGTTTGGACCAGTAGGGGTTGAGGGTACTCCCATGGTTTGTTCCTTCGAGGGTTCGTACGACATCACCACCCTAGTATAGTCTTGTGATCCTCTCGATGGTATGTTTAATATGTTAGAGTTGTGGCATCCCAATGGTGGGCCCAGAGCGGGATCCTCTAGCATCGCTACCCTAGATCGGGTTCTTGATATCGTTGTGACCGCTTATCCATGGTCGGTGATCCCCTATCTAGCAGGTCAACCCTGTAGGGTTTTTGGAATCATCAGGAATATGATCCCCTACACAGCGGGTCGTGCTCAGTAGGGTTTTGGCATCATTGGGTATACGATCCCCTGTTCAGTATGAGGTTTTTCGTAGGGTTGTGGTATCGTTGGTTATACGATCCCCTACTCAGCATGTGGTTTCGATAGGGTTGCGGCATCATTGGTTCAATCCCTTACATTGCGAGTTCCACCAGATAGGGTTCTGGTATCGTCATGACCACCCTTAAGCGGGAGACGATCCTATATCTGAGTGGCGTGTTTCTGTACAAATTCCAGATCGGGTTGTGGTATCCCCTAGTGGATCCTGGGAGTTATCCTCTATCTGTGAGATCTATGAATGCCAGATCGGGTTGCGGTATCGCCCAGCGGACCCAAGGAGTGATCCCGTATCTGTGAGATCTTCGTATACCAGTGTGGGTTCTGTTATCCCATAGTAGACTCTAGGAGATATCCTCTATGAGAAGATTTTGGTGTTTATGTTGTTTCAGTGAGGTTTCCTCGGTGACAACATCCGAGGAACGTGATATCTCAGGTCAGCGTCTGATATTTTTGCGTGAAACTTGATGGAGTGTATCTCTCAGACAAGTGTCATCGGGATGGCAGTGCTCGTGGAGTGTGGTCTCTGGGTTGAGATCCATTCCTGATGATGATGTCAGTACCTCATGTGGCTTGGTGCGTGAGCTTAGTATATCTGGATAGTTCATGGTATATGTATGGCCATACACCTGACTTGAGATGACTAGTTGTGTTTAGTAGAGGATGGTCATGATATGGAGTTTCTCTCTCATCTTGGTTCCCTTTGGCTAGGATGAGTATATTGTTTCCTTTTAGTTGCTCTCTTTTGTTTTGGGGTTTTTGGGGTGCCTACTGAGTATTGTTATACTCAACCCTGCACAGGATTTTCCCGCACATGTTTGTGTCTTGTGGAGACCACATGCCTTTCGACGGAGTCCTAGGAGGACCCGGAGTAGGTGGAGCTTAGTGAGTGGGTTTGACCAGGTTGTTTACGGGAGTAGTGTCCAGGAGCTCACCGACAGGTGTTTTGGAAGTATTTTTTCCTCCTTCTGAGCAGGTTGGACACTTTGCTGTTTTCTTTTGGTGGGACCTGTTTTTCCCTATTGTACTCTGGTTGTGGGATAGTTGTATGCATGCATTTACTTTTTTGTTTTTTATATATCTTTGCACTGTTTCATGGAGGTGTATGTGGGTGCATGTGTACAGTTACCTTGTTCTAATGCCTCCCATGTGTGTGATTTCCTACTCAGCGCTAGTCGCCATCCCCTGACCTATTGGAGGTGGGTTAGGGTGTCACGGCTCGAGACCCATTGGGTTGGGTCGTGATAATAATTTTCTATTTTTATGATTAAATATATAATTTTGAAGAATAAATTATTCTCTAAAAGTTATTTCAGTCATCTTTATTTCAATAGAATATTGTATAGTTATTGTGACATGTTTTATTAATGAATATATAATGTTGTGACAAAAATTCAGTGGAACTCTACTTCCAAAAATATTTTGAAGAATGTATTAAAGATGAAAAGAGGATATCAAAAAGTACTTAAGATATAATTTTAAAAAATTGAAAATGGTATATGAAGGAGTTGATGTGAATGAATAAATAATGCTTGAAATTTGTCATAAAAACATAGTGAGTCAATATGTGGACTATATTTATAGAAGAATAGTTGAAAAGGGATAAGATAGCATTTTCTAAAAGAGCATACAAATAATTCTTAAATATATATAATTAAAATATCAATTATAACATAATAGAGTAAACTGAAGGTTTTTATACGATGTTATCAGTTATAAGATTATTTGTAGAAAAATTAGATATTGGTTTCCATGTGATGTCCATCAGATAGAAGTTTCCATATAATATGATTGAATAGAGGATGATTAATTTCCGAAAAAAACATTACATCAGACTAATGATGTTAAGAAATATCCTCGGATTGAAAGAATTAAAAATACCAATGGCTGAGTATTCAAAATTCATCTAATATAATTTTAAGAATTCTTTAGAAAAAATAAGTAGAGAAGATCTCTGAGGGTTTAATAGATGGAAGAAAACTGACGAACAGTTGTAAACCTAATCAATGAAATAACACCCTCATAAAAGAATGCTAAATAACCTTTTGAAGATAATATCAAATCAAAGTTGAAATATGATTTTTTTAAATAATTTTAATAGTTAGAGTATGTTCATTATGAAAGATATTTATATGTTCTTAATATGTTATAAAAAATTATCAGTTAACATTTTATCTAGTATAATTAGTATTATTAATCTATTCTACATAGAATAATGAAAGAGGATTATAATTTTTTTAATGTTATAATTGAAGTGGCGGATTACTGATCAATCAAGGATTCCATAATAAAGAAAGGAGTTTGTTATTCTATAAAATTTAAATAAGTTTATGGAATTTTGATAACATATCGAATGTTCCCTATGAATTGTTAAGCCTTCCAGTGAAATATAAATATGCAATAAGATCAATATTCAATTTTGATTTAGGCTGTAAAATATATTTCAGTACATGTGCTTACCCATAAAATTGTACCTATATAATAGACAGAAAATGTGCGCATAATAAAAGGGATGAAAAATTGTGGTTGTGAATTATTTTGAATATTTTAAATATAATAATGAATTTGCAAACCACAAATCATGATAGATAGACTCATATTTTTCGATTTCTATAGAAAATAAGTACCATGAAAAATAGGGTTACCTGATGAAGATTAAGAATCAGATGGAGCAATCGCTACACTTCCAAAAATAAAGAGTAAATAAGATCGAGTGTATAGGTACTATAATGTGTAGATAGTATCAGAAGGATTTGAAACATCGAATGAACAAGTATTGAATAATAAAGGAATAAAGAAGTGTGATAGAATTTACTATTAGAAAATGTACTATCACCAAAAATAATAATCACATAGACAAATAAGATAGATAGACTCGGAAGAGGAATGAAATTATTATTTCCATATGAATCATCATTGGGTAGAGTAAATAATATTTTCCTATTAAAGTCTCATAGACCAAAAACAACACTGTATAAACATTTTGAACTGGATATAATTAGAATAACAGGATCAAATATATAAGTTCCAAAAAAAATATAAGAGGAAGATGAGGAGGAACAAAAAAGGAAATTTGATTACCTTATATTTCACAAGTAACAAGTAATAAAGAAGGAGTACTATGAAATCCAAGAGATGTAAATTTTTTTGTAATAAATTCTTTTTTATGAAGTACCTTAGGTGAAAACATTTTTCAGAGGTAGTATAAAGAACCAATGAGGAGTTGTAATTTGAACAAGTTCATCACTAATATAACGATTCAATATTATTTTTATCCAACTTTTTAATGTTTTGAGACTCACACTTATCATAAAGACTATTTTATAACCAATCCATTGTAACATTATATCATATTATAGTGGGTAATTCATGTGCTGGTCACCACTGTACACAAAAAGAAATATCTACTAATATTGAATAGTGAACCTTGTAAAAATATTGTGTTCCATTTTTAACATATCTTAATATACATTCATAAAAAAAATATAATAGGAGAATCCAGAGCATAACATGTTGAAGAGGAAAATTTCTAAAAATGACTAATTAAAGAGAAGGTTCCCAATAATGATTTACCTGCCCCCTTAGTTTTGATTATATCCAAAAGTGGTCTAATAAATTGGTATTAGAGGTTAGGTTCCCCAATATTGGTTTCTCTACTTTACATCTAGTATTTCTTAAAGAATTATATTTCTTTCTTATGTTAATTATGAAGTAAATTTTTGGTAAAGATTCATCTCTCCACAAGAATAATTATATTTATAATAATGTTTTGATGAACGGGAAAAATAAATATAAAATAATTTTGAAGAAGTTATCTATCTAATCATATAAAAAGGATAGTTTATTATCTCCATGAATTTATAACAATGAATATATTCATGGATTATAATGTAAATAATTGTTGGTTTAAGTTTCCGACATGGATACGTATATATTTTCTACCTCAATAATGTTTAGTGATCATGAGGTATGTGAAAAAGTGTGTAAAAACAATAATCATGTATAAAATCATATCATAAATATTTATTATTATCACTCTACTAATTCTAAAGATATATTAGATGATGTATTAAGATATTTTTTTTATGGTCCCATAAAAAAATTGTCTTATTTTGGATTCGTTAAAATTATTTAGGAAGATACCACCTATCTGGAAGATGAAGTTGATAATATGTATATGGTTTTGTAATAAATATTTCTAAAATGTATAAATATCTCTAGAAAGGTTTGAGTCTTTGAAGAAACAAAATAGGAAACATCAAAGAAGTTTCTCAATATTAGAATTTAAATATCTCATGTCAGTTAAATAGAAAGAAGGAATCAATATAACTTGAAAATAAAATATTCTTTCACTTGAATAAAAGTATAAAATATAATTGATTTCAAGGATTTAAAATATTTACGTAAAAGATAAGAAAAAAATGAACTTATCTCTTTGATATAAAGTTAATCTGTAAGAAGAGTAATTTTTAATAATTAAGAATGTTTGTTAATATAAAGAGATTATTATTGAAGATCAGAAAAAACACCCTCTATAAAAAATTCTAGAATTGGATGTTTAATTGGAAAATCATTAGAATACAAATAGTGAGACTTCAATAAACAAAGAGAAATTTTATGTTCCTACTCAATGATCACTAGAGTATTATATTATTGAATTACCTCTAACATGTAATAAGGTAATTATAAAATCTTTTGATTATCTATCTAAAGAAACTATCAAGAAAGGTGTACAATCAATACCATCTACTAAAAATGTTTCTAAATCTATTAGTTCTAATAGTGAATGTTGGAAAACATGTAAAAATATGGATGAATAGATTTGAATAAATCCATACCACCATGAGTATTGTGGACTAGAAAAAAGATATCAAGAGATGGTTCTCTATAAATATCCCAACAGGTACTGAATATGACCAAAAAAATTCATACAAAAAATATAAAAGGATCATGATTTGTTAGAAAATTTTGGTGTTGCAACAAATTTATGTACACTACATTTTATTTTTGGTAAAATCCTCAAAATTAAAAAGAGAAAAAAACTCCTTTCAAGGGGAATTAATTCAGCTATAAATAATAAATATATACAGTGTAATAAAAATATGAACATTTCTAATGTTTTTGGAAATTTTAAAATATCTATGATGTTGATAAAGATTATGGTCTCAAGTTTGGTACAATATCATCACAATATATATCCAAAGATGATAAGAAAAAATGGAAACATATTTTAGTATTGATAGAAGAGGTATCCTTGGGAATAAAAATATTAATATTTTAATGATTGTTATCCCAATGAGAAAACATAAAAAATATAAGATCCTACATCCATTAAGATGATGAAAATTGTTGTATCCATAATAATCTATAAAAATAATGGAACTAAAAATATAACATGTGTAGAAATCAAAAATTAACTCCAATTTTCTTAATGATATCTTAGTAATCTTTTTAGATGATTTTTAAATAATTATAAAAATATAACAATCCAAAGATAGGGATAGTTCAAAAGGAAAATTAAATATTCCACATGATGAAGAATAAATACATGAGAAATTGTTAATAAAGGAAATCAATTGTTTTAAATAATTATTTTGTGAGATATTTATGAAATGTGGTCATATTAAAAACGATTTTCATACCATTCTAATGGAATAAGAAGTGGTTTAATGAGGATAAATATTGAATAAAATATAAATGTGGTTAATAGGAAATTTTTTCCATATAAAGAATAAGAGAATTTTAAAATATCCATGCTACCAAAATCAAAATTAATTTTTAAATAATAATGTAGAAGAATTAAGACTAGAGGAGATGGAGAAACTTGGTCGAGGAAAATATCACATCCTTGATGTTTATATGAACAAGAAAGAATTATCTAACTTAATCCCTATACCTTTGTGTGTTACAGTTTCCCTATTAATAACATTTAAATTATGGTGAGGTATATACTCAAGGCGAAGAATCTAATTTAGAGGAACAACTACTAATTATGGTTAACGATACTAAGAAAGTTTCCATCATTGAATATTTCACATGTTGTCTCACATAAGATAATATGAAATGAACATCCTAGATTGATATGTGGAAACTTTAAAGTCTACAAATATATATAAGAAAATATACACTTTGGTTATTTCTCAACATGAGAACCAAAATAATATATTTGGAATATATTTATCATTATAAAGATCATAAGAAAAGTTTCTTCGAGTGGGATATATTTTTAGAAGGTTTGTGTTGATATCTAAATTGTTATATCATGAAAATTTACCATTGTGGAATGTGAATGAATATTATGTCATTAGAAAAGGTATGGTTCTCTTAAATAAATAATACATGATTAAAAAATAAAAAACGTGGAACAAATATAAAAGAATTTAATTAATTGATGATATAATAAAATTGGAAATATGAAGGTGTTTCAAGGATAGTTACCCCGCTTGTTGAACTTGAATGTTTTTTATTTGTTTACAGAAGTGTGTATAGGAGTTTCATGTTGATATTACTTAAAAAGGTTTCATATATCATTTGAGTGTCTTAAACATTGAATAAAGTGGAATGACCTTGAATACCAGATTATGATTTCTGGTTTCACGTGGTATCATGATTAGTTTTTAAGGGATCTCATTGTTTCCAAAAACAAGTCCGCTTATTTTCTACACTGATCGAGGCCCATGTACACATAGAGTGAAATGATGGACAAATAATTCCTTATGAATAAATTGATACCCATTTACCATGATCATTATATTTATATTCAATTAGTAGGTGATAATGTTAATTTAATGTTTTAAACCCCAATGGGGGACAAAACTTTTGAAGAAAAAAAATTTACAGATAGATTCACATATTGACACGTACTTTCTAAAGGGGTTTTTAGAGGTATTTCTGTAAAATAAAAAGGGGAGACTATTGATAACAATATTTTTAATAGTTATATATTTTTAATGGATTTTATTGGATGCTAATATGTTGATGAAGTTATAATGAATAATGTATTGAAAAGTTTGGATGAATTTCTCAAGCACGAAAAGAAATTTTATATAGCTTGGATAATGAAGTATGGAATTTTCTCAAGTTTTATTATCTTGAGGAAGATATTTTCCAATAATTTATGTTTTAGTTTTAATGATTAATGAGATATTCTTAATGATTAAAAATATTCATGATGTTTAGATAAGCATGTGTGTTAAAAAAATTATGATGTTTACTTAATGAATTTTTTGTAAAACGATTTTCAAAGTAGAATGGATGGAGGAGATAATGATGTTAATTGGATGAATTATATTAGATGGAGCCCAGCCACTAGATTACAACAGATGAAGGCCACTAGATAGAGGCTAATAGATCAAGGTAATCGATTGAATTTAATCATATTGAGGTTATTGGATGTAGGATAGCAGATAGTGTAAAAATTGTTATATTAGATAGAGTGTCGAACATGATAGGGAATAAAAATCTAAATTGAAAATTTTTACTCGAATAAATTAGTAAATAAATGTTTCACTAATTTCAGTCATGGTTACATTTAATAGATAGTAATCAGACAAACAATTTTAGTTGAAACTTATTGAAGTGTTATTCATTGGTTAAATATCAAAATCCATTATATTTTGATTCATACAAAAATTTAGAATAATAGAATTATACCTAAAAGAGAATTAAATTTTCTTTATCTAGAAGGGAGATTATGTAGTTACTATGAAATTTTTTATTAATGAAGATATAATGTTATGAAAATAATTTATTTTATCTATAGTTCTTTAAATATTATGAATCACTGATTCGATCTAACAGAAAACTATATAAAGTCCATAAAATTGAGTTTTTCAAAGATATTTGATAATAAATAAAGTGGGTGTAGTGAATTAGTGAATAATTTTTGATTTATATATCACAAACTTATTGAGTCCCTAGATAGAATCTAGTGATAGAAGAATGGTTTAGAAGGGATTAGATAAATGATTTTGAATGATCGTAAAGATCTTTCTTAAAAGGTTATCAGGAATAATACAAAAACCATTAGAAAGAGGTTCCAGAAACATTCTTAGCTAAGGTATCATATATAATCTTTCATATCGAATCATCAAACATTGGTTCTAGTGTAATGATCATTAGAAAAAAAATTTACATATACTCTGATCGAATAGAGGTTGCAAAATTTCCAAAAATATTACATTAGATAAATTTTTCTGGATGAATTTATCAAACAAAAACTACGAAAATGAAATCATATTTGAGTATTACAATGTAATATAATATAGCTCTATAAATTCACAAAAAATAAAAAATAGATAATATATATGAGGGTTCAATGTATTTGGGAAAAATAACAAACATATGTGAACCCAAAAGACAAAAGAAGAACCTCATAAATGTATTATAAATAAATTTCTGAAATAAAAATAAATGAAAAGTTGTTATATAATTTTATTAAATAATTTTAATTGATAGAGGAATTAAATTATGATGTTTTTAAATATATTCTTATAATGTTGCAATGGAATATGAGAAAAATTTTCTATCGAAATAAGGCATGATATGATCATGTTTGAAACCAAATTTTTGAATAACTTTATAATGTTTATAATGTTATAATTTTGGTGATGTTGAGTTGATCAATAAATATTTCAATAAACATAAAGGGAGTTTCGTATCATATAAAACATAAAAAAAATATGATGATAATTGTTAACATATATAATTTTCTAAATGAATTTGGAATCATTCCAATGAAATCTAAATAAGAATGAATTTTGAGATTCACGTTTGAGGTAAGTATGGAAACATATTTGAGTTACCTCACTATTCTAAGAGAGTACACCTATATAAAGGGTTATAAAATGTATGGACAATGTCCAGGTAAAATTAAGGTTGTTTATTATTCTATTTAATTGAAGTGGTGTAATAAATTACTTATAATAAATATTGAGATCCATTCTCATTTGGGTGAAATATTCAAGAGATGACATACCATTAAAAGAAGGTGGTACCTAATGAATTGTAAGCATTTGAAGGAGAAATAATTGAAAAAATCCAAGGAAAGAAGTAGAAATATCATATATACATGTATAATATAGATTATATAGAATCAGATAGATCTAAAGAATCAAAAAAATTGGTATCAAATGACTAATAAGGAAAGACGAAGAGGTGAGACTGAAATAATTTTCAGTAGCTGTATTATCCCCAGAAAACACTATCAGATAGAAATATCAAAAAATAGACTTTATGATGGATTGGAAAAACTATTTCACATAATATCAACATTGTACAGATAGATTCAGACATAACAAAAGATAGAGACCTCATCAAATATCAGGCACTAAAAACATCACATGATAAACAATGTTGGATGAAAGGAGTCAGATGAAAAGAATCAGACTGAGGATCAGAAAGAAATTTTCTTGATGAAAAAGAATAATAGTTGGAAGTGGTAGAGAAGATAAATGTTTCTTTCGCACTGCTATATAATTAACAAGTAAAGAATAAGTAAGAGAATAATACAGAATCGTTGTGACATTCAACAGAAGTCTCATCTGGTGGAAGGATTTCATAGAGATACAAGATACCGTAATAATATGTTAAAACTATATTTATAGATATTATAATGAACAAAAAAGGATATAAATGTTGGATAAGTTCATCACCAATCAAGGGATTAAATATTTTTTATATCCATCTCTTAAATTATATTGACTCACACATAGGATAAAATGTTATTTTCTAGCCACACCATTGTAACTTGGTATCATATTATAGTGTATGATTCAGGAACGAGTCACCAACATATTTGACATAGAATAAATAATCATATTTATTAGTGACCCTTGTAAAAATATCATGTGTGGTATATTATTTGTTTCATTTGAAAAGAAAAAAATAATATGAAAATCTAGATCCTAACCGGAAAAATAGGTCACGAATAAAAAAAATTAAATAAAAAGATTCCAGCACTCATTAACCCCTTCCCCAATGTTGAGTATATACAATAGTGGTCATATATATTATTATAATAGGGTAGGATGACCTCTACGTGATCTTATATGTTGTTGTTATTAGCTTTTTATGATTCTAGTTTCTTTCATCCGTTAAAAATAAAGTGATTTTTTGGTGAATATTTGGATGTCTCATAGAAATATTAGATTTCAAAAAAGTCCATGATGAATATGAGAAAGAAATAGAAAATAATGTTTAATAATTTATGCCTCTTTTATAATTATGATGAAGAATTCGTTTCTCAAAGCCTTTATAAAAATTATACTTGGTATTAAAACTGAAGAAGAGGTGGTTCAAGTTTTAACTAAGTAGAAGAATAACATTACTACCTCAAGAATGTTAGGTGATCGAGAGGTATGTGAGAAATTATTTAAAACTATATTCAAGAACAAAATAATAGAATAAGTGGTGATGATGATCAATCCACAACTTCTCAAGATATATCAGTTGATAGAATAAGAGATATGGTGTATTTCTTCCCATAGAAATAGAATTTCTTCATTGTAGATTATTTGAAAGTACCCATAAATATATCACCCAATAGAAAGAAGGAGTGGATAGTTTGAAGAAGTATTTTTAAGAAACCTTTCTTGAATATAAAATGCCCTCATGATAGGGTAAAGGTTTTGGAGCGTGAAATAAAAATCTTGAAATAAGTTCCTTAAAAGTTCAAATTGAATAGCACAAGGAAGTTATAGAGAAAGAATGAGTCCAAAATAATCTAGAATAAAATATCTTTGAACATTAAGAAAATTTTAAAATATCATTGATTTCAATGATTTACAATAAGACGTAAAAGATAAGAAAATCAAGGAACATGACTATTTATTATAAAATTAATTTTGTCTCTTGAAGAGGAAGTTAAAATAATGAAGAAGGTTTATGAAAATAATTTGGTTATGATTTAATATTATAAAATACCCTTAATATATATTTTCTCATATTAGATGTTAAGTTAGCCAATATTGAAAAGATGCATATTGAGACTACACTAAAGAAATATATATATTTTTGGATTCTATTCAATTATATATGGATTATTATGATGTTAAAAGACCTCTAACCAGTGATAAGAAAATTATAACATATTTTTATTATAAACCTCAAGTGTTTCAGAAGAAATATAATCTATCCATGTTATCATTTAATATTATTTCAAAATATTTTCTTATGAATAGTGTATGTGGAAATAAATTTATACTAATTTGGATGAATTAAAGTGATAAAAATCCTACCTCTATGACTATGATGGATAATATAAAAAGAGTGGAATATGTCTCCTCATGAATATCCCAAAAAGTAGTGAAGAATCCACAAAAACATAAATAAATATAAAATGGTCATGATTTGTGGGTCAATGTTGGTGCCACAAAATATTTTGCAATAGAGATTGAGATTTTTTGTATAATCCTAAAAAATAAAAATTACAAATATTTCCCATTTCTAGAAACATAAAGTTTGAGATAATGAATAAACAACCATAATGAAAGAAAAATATGAAAACATCCAATGGTTCTAGAAATTTAAAAAATACCAATTATTTTGAAAACGATAATGTTCATAAAGTTAGTACATAATAATATCAATATGTATATTTGTTTGATAAAATATAAGGTCATAGTATTTCGTTAAAAATGGGAAGCATCATAGGGAAGAAAGAATAAGAATATTTTAAAAAAAATCATCCTAAGAAGAAAAGTGAATCTGTCATGGATCATAAATCCAATATTTTGAATATTACTTCTACATATTAAAGATCAATCCAGACAACCTAAGTATAGTGAAAAATGAATAGTAAAGATTCCACATCATAAGGGTTAAATATCTGAGAAATTTTTCACAAAAGAAAAATATTGTTTTAATTATGCTCTATGTGAGGGATTAATAAATTTTGGTCATATTACAAATGGTTGTCTAATTATTCTACCATAATAAGAATTAATCCTAAATAAAATGATGAATTCATCAAAAATAATTTTTTAATAAGAGAATTTCTCCATAAAAGTCAAATTAAAAGTGCAAATATCCAGTCTACCAAAAGAAAAATCAATATTGAAAAATTAACGTGGAATCATGAATACTAGGGCAGATTGAGAAACTTGGTTACGGAAACTATCTCATCCTTGTTATTTATGTTGAAAATAAAGTAAGATCCACCTTATTACCTACACCATTATGTATTGTAATTTATCTCCTAGAATTTACGAATTGAATGTGAGTTTTGGACCCGGGTGGAGAACCTGAGTAAGAGAAATGGCCACCAACATTGGTTATCCAAGCTGAGAAAGTTTCTATCTGGTAATGTTTCCCATCCTGTCTAACAAAGGATTATCAGAAAGGAACATACTAGATGAGAATGTAAAAATTGAAATAATTTCGAAATCCATAAAAGAATATATCAATTTTGGTGCTTTCCCAATATGAGTACCAAATGAAAATATTTGGAATAGATTCATCATTATAAAGATCTTAATAAAAGTTTCCCTGAGGGGGTACAGTGGGATAAAATTAATGTTTCTTCCAAAAAATATATATCATGAAAATAATATCCTTATAGAATGTTCTTAAATATTATATCATTTGAAAATGTATTGTTATCATAAATTTCTTATCCTTGGATAAAAAACTTTTAACAAAGGTATATTAATTTAATTAATCAACGTTATACGAAAACTGTAATTATGGAAGTTAACTAAGGATACTTATTTTGTTTTTTTCACTTGGATGATTTTTTATATATTTATAGAAGTGAGTACCCCAATTTCAGGATGATATTACTTAAAATAGTTTCATATCTCGTTCATGAATCATTATCCTTGAATAAATTTGATGGCCCCTGAAGAAAAGTGTATGAGCTCTCATTCCATGTGGTATAATGGTTATCTGGTAAGTGATAAATTTTATTACCTGAATCAAATCCTTTTATTTTCTACACTGATCCTGGATCATTTTGACTTAGAGAGAAATAATGGATCAAATATTTCTTAAGTAGGACCTAATACCTGTTTCCATTGAACATCTTATTTCTTTTTAATAAGGTGGATTGAAAGTGATATTAAATTTTAGAATAATTATGGGGTTATATATTGAAGAAAAAATGTAGAGATAGATTCAAATATTGGAACATTTATTCTAGTTGACTTTTTAGCAGTTTTTAATACCAATATAATGGGGTAGATTATTGAAACCACTTTCTGAATGAGTTTTATTTTTTCAATGGATTTTATTCGATGAAAAAATGTTGATGAATTTATAAAGGGGAATCTACTTGAAATTTTAGTTAATGTTACCAAGATTGATACAAAAAATTTATGTATCTTGGATTATTAGGTAAGGAACTTTATCAAGTATTATTAACGTGAGGGAGTTATTTTGAAGACATTGAGTTTTGGTTATTATTAAAGGATGATTAGTTCTTAATGACTATAATATTTTCTTGTTGTTTTTTGAAAAATGTGTGTTAACAACATTATAAAGTTTCATTAAAGATTTCTTATTAAGTAGTTTTTAAATGATGAATGGATGAAGGGGATCATCAAGATAATTTAAAAAATTCTATTTGAAAAATTCCAATAGACAATGTCAGGTAGATAGATCCTAGAGGTTGAGGTTTCTTATGAAGATGCCACCAAATATATTCCAGTAAACTGAGGTAATCAACTGAACTAAATTTTACTGAGATTAATTGATGTATTTTTGTAGATGGAGTCAAAATATTTCTATTATAATGAGTGTCTAATTGGATAGAGAAAGTAAATTTGAATGGAAAAAAGATAATCAGATGAAATGATTAAGTAAATGTTTGAAAAATTTTATTTATGGTTACATCGAACATATAATAATCATAAAAATAATTTCAGTTGATGTAAAGTTATTTATAGTTAATTAATCAAATATCACAATAATTTATTACTCTGATTCATGATGAAATGTAGAAGAAGATATGTGTATCTTAATTTGAGTTTAAATTGTTTTATTTAAAATGGATATTTTAGAGTTACCCTGAAATGTTTAATTAATTAAGATATAATTTTTTGACCAAAAATTAGTGGAATTCTAGTTCCTAAATGATTGTGAAGAACCGATGGAAGATGAAAGAATAAAAATAATAATTTAATTTGAAGGACTTTTATATAGTTAAAATATGAGAAATAGATTTATGATGAATGAATGGAATTTTTTTGAATTTTATCATAAAAACATCCAGATTCAACAAATACAATATAATGAAAAAATATTGATTCACAAGGGAGTTGATAAAGGTTTATTAATGATATGAAAAATTATTCTTAACAATGTTATAAGGAAACATATAAAGATCATTAAATAAAGGGTTATAAAGGTTTTTAATTTATGTTATCATACAGATGTTTTTTATGGAGTTAACATATAAAAGTATCTAAGTGATGTTCATTAGATATAAGTTTCCCTATATGATAATTGGGTAGAGAATGCTCGATTTCTAGATAGAAGAAATCAGACAGATGTTCATAGAGGATTTAATTGTAATCAATATTTTATAAAGACATCATATTGAGTATTAAAAAGTAATATGATGGAGTTCTATAATGTCACTAGATATAATAAGAAGAGTAGATCATTGAGGGTTCAAACTCATAGTAAAACTAACCAACATCTATAAACCTAATGAATAGAATAAGACCATAATTAAAGTACACTAAATAAAAAATATATGGGAAGATGAAAAAAGATTTTTCATAATAATTTTTTTTAATCATGTCAATGGTCAAATGAAGTTCCTTGCAGATTATTTTGATATGTTCCTTCGATGTTTTAAAGTAATATTAAGAAAATTTTCACTATAAAATATACATTTTATTAATATGTTTTACTCATAATGATTTAATAACTATGAAAATATTATAATGTTACAACTATGATAATGTGGTGATGCTCGATTATTGTTTCAACAATAAAAATGGGATTTTTTATTAATGAAATCAAAAATAATTTCAAAAAAGTTTTTTAATATATAAAATTTTCTAGAGGAATTTGGAATCATTACGGTGAAATAAAAATAAGTGGGAAGTTTGAAATTCTTGTTTGAGATGGGTTGAAAACATATTTGTGTTCTTATTCTTACCTAAGAAAGATCACTAATATTAAGAGTTGAAAATGTATGGGGAATATAAGGGAGGAAACAATATTGATGTGTGTTATTATAAAAAATTTAAATGTTGTAAGAATGTTTAAACCAAAAATATTGAGATCCATTCTCATTTGAGTTAAAGTTTCAAGAAAAAAAGTACCTAGAAATGTAGCAGTGCAAGATGTTTAAAAATAAGATAGAGAAATCAGTGCACTAATTGAAGGAATGATGAAGGATAATCATCTGTACATATACTGAACTGAGAAGATGGTATTTTCAAGATCAGAAACACAGGAAAAAATTTATCAAATGATCATGAAATAGTTAATAATAATTGGGATTGGATGAAATTTCAATAGTGAAATTGTCACGAAAAAACATTATTGAATAGACATATTAGAATAATAAATTGTCATAGAAACAAATGAAATATTTCTAAATGAATCATCATTGGATAGATAGAGTTGTACATAGGAAAGAAAACAGACATTCTAAACTATCATGGATTGAAAACATCACAGGATAAAGAAATTTAGACAGACAAAATTAGACAAATAGTATTAGATATTGTAATAGAAAGATAGTTTCAAGATAAAGGATAAGATTAATGGGAAGAGGAAAATAATAAGAATTGTTATTTCCCTATTTTATGAAAGTATGAAGTAATTGAAAATAAAGAGAAGATAAAAATAAGCATTTTGACATCCATAAAAAGTCTGATCTGGTGGATGTCAATCTTGTTATTACAATGTACCCTAAGAAGAAGTTGAAATATGTTTTTAGAGGTAATATAAAGAACGAGTATGGAGATATAAATTAGACATTATAATCACCAATTTCAGGATTCAGGATTTTTTATATCCCCCTCCAAAATTAAAGGGGCTCACACTTAGTCTGAGAATTATTTTTTAGAAAAAACATTGTTACATGGTATCATATTATAATGAGGATTCCATGTACTAGTCACCACCATATATAGAAAAGACTAGCTACTCGTATTGGATAGTTAATCTAATAAAAAAAAATTCTCCATCTTTTAATTTTTTTGCATATACTTTCACGTGATAAAAAAAATATAATAGTTGAATTTGTATCCAAATAGATCAATAAGGTAAATAGATTTAATATTTTAATAGATAAAAATTTCTAGAAACTGATGCACCCCCTAGTGTGGTGTATATCCCCAGTTATCATCTCAAACATATCCTTTAGAAACATTTCATGCATTGGTATTTTCACATTTTTATCCAAAAAAGGGACGATGATGTCCACTTTATTGAATTTTTCCATCATTTCTTATTATAGGGTATCTTCATTGTTCTTTATTGGTGGGTCTATTCCCAAATGTAAGGAAGGTCGGGGTTGAAAATTGTCTTCCATTGAAGGTTTTCCTATTTCTTAATTCCATAGTTTTACCTTCATAATATGGTATTATTACACAAATGTTTGTTCTTCATATTCTCTAGGATTTCCTCTTCTATATTATAATTCCATGAGTACTTTTTCAAAGATTTTCACACTATTACACTATATAAGTAAATAGAAATTAAATTTTATTTTAGGTTTTAAATTGATTGGGTATGGAGCTTACCTGGTATTGATTCACAATGTTGTTTAGGGTTGAAATAATTTTTCTGATATATATTAATCCAAGCCCTTTAAATATAAAATGGATGTATTTTTAACATAAATTTCCAATATGTACAACTCGAATATCCTGAGGTCAGGTGTCATTTGAATACATTGTTCAAAATACTTATATTTCAAACTAAAAAAATTATATCCTTAATTTATTCTCCATACTGATCTCAGAATTCCATTTGAGATTCTAAAAAATAATTTGATAAATTGGGGAATAAAATAAGGAAAGGGGTGATCTATAAATCCTAGTAAAAGAATGAAAATGGAAATGAGGAAAAACATGTGAGTCAAATAATATAATATGATATCATAAAAGATAAGATTCATGAATAATATCTCCTGAGCATAATATAAATTACATGGATTCATAGGATCATGGGAACGTAGGAAAGTAAAATTAACAAAAAAAATCATAAACATGAGTTAGGGATAACTTCCAAGAAAACATTTCATGGTTAACAAGTCCCATCATGCATTGGGTTTTCTCTCTAATCACATACATAACATCTCATGAGACAAAAACATTATCCAATGAATTATATAGTCATCTTACTGCACCCATAATTACATGTATATGATTCTCTATTCCACAAAATGAAACCAATCATAAGGAATAAAAATAATAATTATCACTAAAATATATGGGGTTCATTATCTTTCTTCATATCTATATCAAAAGATATTTCATAAATAATGAATTTGAGAAAAAAACCTAAGGTATGTGTTAAACCATCAAAGGGAATGATAATTTGGTAGGTATATATGTGAGAATCATATATAAAAAAATTATAATCATTATATAACATTAACTATAGAGATAAAGTGAGATAAATAGAGAAAATTTACAACCCAAATTAAAAGGGTGGTTTATAGAGATCCCTTAACTTAGGTATAGATTTTTTCTACACTTGCACTGAATGTCCTAGATAATAAAATAATATTCATTAATTATTAATTAAGAATCATTTTCCAATATATCTCATTTATAAATATTTAATTATCTTCATTTATAATCATTCCAGTGGGATATAATGTTTAATTTTGTAGTCCTGAATAAGTTCATTTAATGTCTCTAAGGTCGGATCACTTGTTGATAATTATTGATATTCTTTTAAAATTGTCCAAGTAATGTATATGTTAAATTATATGGTATTAATATACTTATATAAATTTAAATGGTCCCAAATATTCATATATGTTATGATATAGGGATTATTATTTTAGTAAAAATGTTAGTGTTATACACATGGTTCCTTTAAGTGGTTTTATGGAAATTCCAGAAAATGTTTCAGTTTTTAAAATATTATGGCCATATATTCATTTTATAATGTCAAATAAATATATATTATGAATAATTATTTAATTAAAAACATTATAATTTAATTAAAACTTCCATGTAGGTGGTAGTGGGAAACAAAATCCATCATCCATGAAGGAGGGGAACCATCCTGATATGAATAATGGTTTGATTTTTCATTGAATAAGAGGAGATGGGAAAGATTTGTATGGTATATATTACATTATAAACACAAAATGATAGTATATATATGATACTTGAGTTATTATTCAATTTTTAATGATTTGGTATAAGATATTTTAGAATAAGAGATGAATTTATAAGAGGCAAGTTGAGAATATTACCTCTTAAATGTTGTCTCCTTGAAATACTCATTATTGAACATGGAATTTGTATTTTTGGGAGAAAATAGTACTAAAAATTGGTGTAGAGTTTTGGAATTTTAATTAGGTGTAAATATTTCAATATTCAATACTTATAGGTTTTTAAGATAAGGGGTAGTGAGGGGTGTTATTTATAATGGGATGAGAGGTGTGATTTTTCAATATTATATTCATTAGTTTATTATTTTGGATCAATACTATCAATAGTATTTATTCTGGTGAATATATATAGTAAATGGTGTATCTGAGTTAAAATTAATTTTTGGTTGCATCAACCATGAATGATTTTTTTTATTTTTCTTTTAATGTTAAATACTTTACATTAACGTATTTAACTACTCACCAAAAAATCAACTATTTTAGAAAAAAACCAAAAGTCCAACTAAACCATTTTTTTTACTTTTTGATTAAATAAAATAAAATCCATTTTATTAAATAATTTTCTAAATATTAGAAATTTTATTTTTAAATTAAATCCCCATTTATTTGAAAAATACCAATTTTAATATTACGATCAGTTTTCTAACCCGATGAAAATTTACATAGGGTCTTATAAAATTATCTTATCCTTATAATAAAATTTAATATTAATTTATAAATACATTTTAGGGATATAATTTTTTTTCAATCATTATATTTATTATAAAAGTGATATTAAAACATACATTTTTATAAAAATAAAAAAAATTATTTTTTTATACTTTTATTTACATTTATCATGATAGAAATATGATACATTTTAATATTATAAGAAAAAAATATTATATTACACATCCATGGTTCATGTGATTATTCTAATGGTCCTATTATTATTCCTAATGATTATATTACTATTTTAATTTGTAGGTTACTATTATAATGGTCATATTACTCTTCCAACGGTTAGATTTGTAAAAGTTTTATAGCTTCCATAATTTATATAAATATCTCATATTTTTTCAGTTCCACATTAACTCCCATTTTCTCTCAAGGTTATATCTATTTTCAATTCCAAAATTCATAATTTATTATAAACATTCTACTTTATTTCAGCAGTGTTGTTCATGAGTGAAATTATTCTGGGGGATTGATCAGATCCCAATTTGACTGTTCTAATTGTATTGTTTTCTATTTATTGTCCCTATGTAATACTTCCAATTATTATGGCCATATCTTTTCTCTAAATTTAATGTCCAAATTATTATTATAAATTGTATTTGGTTTTATCATGTGGTACATGTGCTTTACTAAATATGACACATTTATATAATCATAAGAGAAATTCCATTGATAAAATTATGGGTTGTTCATTCTCCCCCCCATAAAAATTTTCACACTCAAATTTTTTTTACATACTATGGTGAAAAAATCTAGGTTAGTTTTTCTTCAGGAATCCCTATGGTTCCTATATCACCTCTTCATTCTTATGGTTTCACTATAGTACATTGACTATGTATGTGATCTTGTTGTGTAGAACCTTATCTCTATGGTATAAATTATTCACCATCTACTACTGATAAGATATATCATTTCCTAGTTGTACCACCTATAAATTTAGTACATGTAATGGATCTAGTATGTACTTCCCCAATATAGATATATTCAATATTTCATGTAATTGATAAATGGTTGGTGGTAGTGTTAGTAGATAGGCCACAACATTGATGGGATCCAGAATATAAAAGGGGTCGATGTACTAGTGACTTATATTACCCATCTTCATAAATCTCATGACTCTATTACAGGAATTTATAATTAGGAACACTTTGTCTGTAACCTCAAACTATAGTCATCATTGATGATTTTCATCAATGCTCTCTTATATACATTGAACATCCATGATGTGTGGTTGAATGGTCGTGAAATTTTTTACAATTTCCTTGACTATTTCAGATCCCAACTATTGGTGTTCACCAACTTCTTCCCAACATGAACATGTTCTACATCACTTCACATAAATGGATTCATATATATTCATTTGAATACATGATTCCAAACTATTATTTTATGATAAATCAACCATAGGTGGATGTTGATCCCATACCCCTTTGAAGTCCATAGATTGTTCTCACTACATTCTTCTAGTTCCAAGATATTCTACTCAGATTGGTAATTATTTTCTGGGTGATAAGTTATAATTAAGTTCAAATCCATGTTTAGAGACTATTTGGGACACTTCTAAAACTTGCTAAAAATCTTGGATATCAATTGGATAAAATTTATAATGGTGTTACATGAATCCTTAACACTTCTATAATGTATATCATTTCAATTTGATCATCTTAGAAATCTTCTATAGTTATAATGAAGTGAGTAATATATGTAAGAGTATCTATAACAAACCATATAGAATTATTATCTATTAATGTATTTGTATGACCAGTAATAAATTATATGGTTATATTTTTTCATTTACATTTATGTATTTGGTAATATTATCATCATCCCCTCATGATTTCTTCTCTCATCCTTCACTTGAAAACATACTAAAAATTTTGATGTACATTATGTGATCACATTCTTCATATTTTTCAACTTATAGTTCTCTAGGTGATCATGATATATTTTCAAGATCACTGGGTAGATGGAGAAGGTCAAAAAATGTGCATAATTCAAAATAAACATTTTTTTCCAGGGATTTTATGGTTCCATTGTTGTGACCCAAATCTAAAAACTCATTCTTCATTATTTTTAATCTCTAAGGATTTCCCTTTCTTATAACTTCCATCTTCTTCTGTATTTACACATCATCTCTCTGGGAATATTTGATCTTCATTAGAAGGTTTTTTTGAGTAATAATTTGAGAAATGAATTATAATTTTCCTTACTTTATGATCTCCATGTCTATCCTTTTCATGTCTATGAAGAAATGATCCTTCTCAATTCTCATCATTGATAATTTTGTCAGATCCTTTCCACATAGATCATCTTCGAATTTATTTTCATTATCGGTATAGTAGTGTTTTGAGAATTCATAATCCATGATCAATTATAACTATATTCATTAGAGAATACTAATCTATATATTTGTGAATATATATATGTATTATTATCTTATGATTTATATATATTTCACATTTATCCCCACAAAGATAATACTTCCATGTTTTTAGCAAGAATATCACTATTGATAACTTCATATCAAGCATAGGACTATTATTTTCATGATATTTACAATAGATTTTGGTTTATTCTGTCACATTTATATTTTTCATTAGTACATATCCCAATCCCTTCTTTAAAGAGTCATTGTATACCATGAAATGTTCTACAATTGAGGGTAGTGTGATTATTGGTGTTGTGATAAGATGTTTTTCAATTCATTAAATGAATCTTCAAATTCATCACTCTAGACATGATTTACTCCCATTTGAGTTATCTTGGTTAGATGTTTTGATAATATGAGAAGTTTCTTTCAAATCATTGGTAATACCATGTCAGTCAAGGAAAACAACGGATATCTATTACAGATGCTTGTCTGGATCACTCTATAGTTACCTTTGACTTAAAAGGGTCCACAAAAATCTTTTACTAGTAGAAACATTCCAAATGAATGATATTTCATCCATATAGATTTCACATTAATTGTACATTTTCATGTAGATTCCCCTTTTTATAAATTTTTAATATCGTATTCAAATTCTCCTCATACTTATCTTTTATTTTGTAATATATCACAATATATTCAAAAAATAATATCACAAATATTTCTATATAATTTCAAAATACGAAATTCATTAAGTCCAAAATTTTTATAGAGATTTAGTTAGTGTGAAGAGTATTATTATGAAATTTATCTTTTTTACCTTGTTTGAAAGTAAATCTTGGGAAAATCATCATTATTTTCCTTTAATAAGTGATATTCCAACTGAAGGCCAACCTTAGAGAAATACTAGGCTCCAAATAGTTTATTTAACAATTCATATATCTATGGTAGTGGATACTTGTTCTTTGTCATTATTTTTTTTAGTTCAAAATAATCGATGTAGAGGCATATTGACTAATCCTTCTTCTTGGAGAAGAGTAATTGTGCGCCCTATGGTGATGTAATTGTTAATATAAAAACCTTGTATAAATTATCTTCTAAATCATTCTTTAGTTTTTATAACTCAATTTTGGTCATTATTTAGGGTGTCTTTGATATGGTCATAGATCCAAGTATATATTTGATCTGGAAATCAACCTCTCGATCAAGAGGAATATCAGGAAATTATTCAGGGAGTACATTATTATCATACCTTAGAAAAAGAATTTGTTCAAACGTGATTCTTTTCATTATCTCAATAATTTTATATTGATATGTTTTCTAATGAGGTAATAATATCCACCCTTAAGATGAATACTCCAAAGAAGACGGATCCTCTTGCGTACACTTCTATAGAATCATAGGATGACTCAGGAAGTGAAGAGTGATATCCCTATCCTAATAATTTATATTGGATTTATATAAGGATATCAATTCCATGTCTAATATATAATCATACTCAACTAAATGAAGTATCATAATATTTTCTATGAGGTTTTTTCCATGAACATTGAAAAGAGAGGAGTTATAAACATGGGATGTAATAATTCATCCATTTTATGTTCTCAAAGATAACTCCACCCCCAAGTTTTGAGCTGGTGTATGAATAGTTATATTAAACTCACAAGATATGAAAGAATGCATAGAAATAAAATAAAATAATATTATTTATTCAGGAATGACTAATTAGAAAACATTTCACTGCATATTTTATAAGATCCACCTTAGTAGTACTGATTTCATATGACCTTCCTTTATCTATAGGCCTTGAAGGTTGTTTTCATTGATTTTCTATGAAAAACATTGTCTTAGGGAATTGGATTTCATAACACCTATGTTACTTGAAGCATAATAATTATATCGTTGGCTGATTTTTGGTATTAACCAATTTTATTATTCTCTATTATTAGTTTAATTCATTTCCATTCAATGTTTATTATCTTGATGACCCTTTTTCACATGTGAAATGTATCTGAGTTTCCTTTATACAGTTTTTGGGATACTACATCCCACACTTTTGAAACATAGTATATAGGGTATTCTTTTGTAAGGGACCAGATCTACACGGATCAACCCTTTGGGTGTTCCAAAGGCTTTTTGATCTTTGAGGAGACTCGGATGAAGTATTAAAGGACTCTAGTGTTGAGAACTGGGAGTAGGGAACATTCACAGCGTAAAAATTAGTTCCACTCCCTGTAGAAAAATTTCATAAAGATAAAGTGAGATTCACGTTCTTTAATATTTAAGGGCTTGAGAAATAAAATAAAATTTAAAGGCTATTTCTTTATCAGAAATATACGTTGAGTAATTATAGTATGTGAAAGGGGATTTCAAATTGTATATTACCCTAATGTTGTAGTGTTTTAAGTGTTTTTATGGCCACATAGGTTGTCAAACCCTATGGTTTTTTCTTCCCTCCCTCTCATCGTAGTGGACCCAACCATCCCCTCTTCTTTGTTTTAGAGTTACCTTTGACTTGAATTGATATAAGGCTTCTATATTGGATCTGTGGTGACCCACCTTTATCCATGGTGTGTTTTCCTCCATTTTCTAATATTTTCTCCTATTTTTTTATCTTATTCCCTCTTGTATATTCTCATCATGCTATTTTAGTTTCTTACCCATGGTTATAATGGTATTTCGGTCAGTTTTTTTGGGTGTGGTGGTTTCGCGACATCCGCATTTGGATGCAATTCTTATAGGAGAGGTGATCAGAGATTTGTTGTGTTGATATATTCTCATGTGAAGATCATCATCGACCTTTTAAGGTATGTAATTAACTGCTTATCTATTTATTTTTGTGTGATTGTATAGCCATCCTGATTTATTCCCATGGATCATAATGATGTTGACCTACATAAATATTGGATATAGAATTAAGGAATTGGTATTGATCACATAGTGATGTTGTTTCTTTATACTATGATAATGGTTTTCCTATTTTTTTCTAAATGGTGTGATATCTATTATTTTCAAAGTTTTGCGTGTTTTTATTGATGAAAATTGGTAATGAACTTAAATCCAAAATTAATTGATAAATAATTGGATAAATGGTTAAAGAGTCGTGTTTAATTAATTATGTTTTTGTTGTTATAATTTGATATCAATAAAATTGATGCAATCATGCATGTTTAATTTAATTCTTTAATGAACCCGATGAATGAGGATTCTTGTTGATAATGTAATCAAAGTCATGGGAAATTAAATTTCTAATTAATTTGGGATAGCTTGTTATATCTTGTTTCTTAGGCTTCCCATAGTTAGAACATGTGGATAATCAATCGGTTAATTAAATATGTAATAAGAACGTGTTTTGTTTTAAAGATAATAAATTTTAGGGGCTGATTATCCAAATATATTTTAAATCTTGAGTGGACTGTGATTTTTATTCACGAGAGCTCATTGTGTGTGATGTATGAAAGCCTTGTTCTACGGCCAGGAGCCTGGTTTCTTATATGTTTCCCTCTTCTTTTGACATGATTTTTGAATGGTGTTGCTTTGAGGGATATTGTTATTGTAGTGATAGGGAGGCCTAGATTTGGTGTGATCCAGAGATTCCTGACCCTAGAAGACTATTATGGTGCATGGGGTTGGGTGGCCCAGTTTTTGTGGTAGTAATTAACTCCTGGGGTGGTGAGATTCATCGATTTATGTATGTTGTGTCGGGGAGGACACCAAAGCAGATGGAACAGGTTAAAGATGAGCTTACCCATTGAAATGAAAGTTGGATTCTTGTTTGAATATATTATTGGTTTATCAATATTCATTACATGCATTTTTGAGGCAAATAGATATGTTTGGTTACTCTTTTTCCAGGGGTGGCGAAGAAACGTGGGGTATCCCACATGCTTTCAATGTTTATCTCATCACAGTTGGAAGAATTTACTCTCTTGTTATAGGTAAAAAAGACTCAGGGGTAGTTAACCAACTCACCGTGTTGAGCCCCTTGTGTTTGGGGAGCTTATAATGTTATCCTAGATCAACTAGTTATATAGAAAGTTATTTTTTTAAATAAATGAATAAATATTTAACCCATGGGGTTTGATCTTTCATGGATATACAGATGAGGTTGAAATTATGAGAAGTTTTGGTCTTAGTTTTCTTTTTCCTGGAGGGAATTTATCTTTTTTGAAATTGTAATGAAATTTATTTTGGAAATGATGATGGTTAATTAGTTGTTAAATAATTAATTTACATAAACATTAACATATAAAAATGGATAAAGTAATTTAATGCATTTCTTTAAATAGTTTTTTTCATATAGGATATCTATTTTTAACAGTGGTAGTCGGGAGTCCGAGTGACATTAGCTACAGTTGAGTTTGAGATTAGTTTATGCTTATAGTGTGGTTGTGAGAAATATTATATCATGTACATTTTCTGTTTTTATAAGCCAATACACCATGTCGTTTAGGGAAACTGACACACCAAGGAATCTATTCCCATGGGGTGTTTTCCCCAAAATCTCACTGGTAGGATGGATGGATAACTACCCCCTTTTTCCCTATTCTCTTCACATGGTTGATACTCGTGCTACTATGCACAGTGGATAGTTTTCCCCATATATGTGTGTAGAGGGATGTAATGTATTTTAGTTATTTCACACACATATATTATGGATATAGTTTCCTATGAACTACTATATGTATTATCTGTATAGGCTACGATTGATTGTGGATACATACTTTGTGTATATACTATGATGGCTTGAGAAATAATACTCACTTCATGATACACATTATGTGAGATGTGGTGGCTATCGAAAACTACCTATTTACATTTGGTTATGTGGATGTGGTGGTGTGTTTCACGAGGTTCATGTTGTGGTCCTTCTCCCAGGTAACTGTGGGCTAGCCATTTTAGAGAGAGATTCTCAGGAAGTGAGATGTTCATGTAGAGAGAAAATCTAGTGGGGAAGCAGTAGCAGAGTACCCTTGATATTCATTATTATATTATATTCTATTGTATTTGATACATGGTGATAGTAACCATGGTGGGGCTGGGAAAAAGTCTAAATTTTAATGTTGGGGGTTAGTTTCACTTGTTTTCATGGTTCTTTAACATTCTTTCTATAATTTTTCCTAAGAGGCTCCAGAGAGTATCCTACTGAGTATACTGTTATAATCACTCTACGTATATATAAACTGTTTTTCAGGTTAGTTTGAGCTAGTTGTAGATAGGGGTGGTTACTACTAGTTTGGGTTTTTTGGGAGTTGTTTGGGATTTTATGTTGCTATCATCATTTCAATTTTATTGGTACTTGATGTTTTTACATTCAATTGTAGTAGTTCTTTCATTACATTTCATTTGTGTGCCTCTTTTTTCTTTTATATTATAGTATGAGAAGGAGTTAGTTGGTTTCTATCATATCTTTCTCTCTCTCATATTTGTTTCCCCTAGAGGGTAATGCCTCCCATCTTCATGTTTATTATACCCTCATTTCTAGTCTCCAACTAGGGGTTTACTAGAGGCTAGACTCGGGGTCACTATCTCTCTTATCCCATTTCTATCCTAATAGGGGTACAATTTTTGAGGATAGGTTCATCACATATTAGTATTAGAGGTCATGTTGAGGGATAGGATAGAGTTTGGAGTTAGTCATAGGTGAGGTTGCATGGGTTTGTTGGTAAACAATGTCATATATTTTGGAGAGTGTTGTAAACATGGGAGACTGGATAAGATATAGGTATTTTGGGCCCCCTGTGATTTGATGCACGAACCATTATGCTTATATTTTCTAATAAATAAATTGATTCTGGTTGCAGGGTAGATACATATGAATAGATCATGCATTATTATTCTTTGATAATGCATTTTTATGGGTATACCTTTTGATAGGTTTACCTAAAAATAATAAAATAAAATAATTAATTAATGTTAAAGTCTTCTATATTTCAGGTTTAGGATCTCTAACAATTTATTATTTTGTAGGTATGGCTCCATGTTGACGTCCTCATTAGGTTCATGAAAATTTTGTTCAACAGGTTGCACTAGAATATAACCATAGAGTACAGTTTGACGATGAAGACACTTATAGGAGGACACTTTGAGAGTTACAGCGCCAAAGTCTTCAAAGGTATGAGGGCTTTGTTTTAGATATAGTCATAAAAGACTGGTTGGATGAGGTTGAGAGAGCTTTTAGTTTAGTTTTTACTCAGAAGGAGTGTTGGGTTTTGTCGGCTATGATGATCCAGTGTGGGGCAGTGAGATAGTGGTGGTTATTGTTCCTCAGAGATCGCAAGGATTCAACTGTCTCATTGTAGGAGTTCTGAGACCAGAATAAAGCCAAGTTTTTTTCTTCAACCAAGAAGGTAGCTAGTTTCCAAGAGCTTCTTAACCTTCCGCAGGGGGGCTCCAGTGTGTTGTATTTTGGAACCCATTTTATGAACCTTTTGTGATATGCTATGGACCATTTTCTAGATGAGGAGGCCAGGTTGAGGACTTTCAATGAGGCTTTTGATGCAGAGATTCAGTGCTTGTTCACCCTATTTATTCTGACGATTTAACTAGAGGTGTTGGAAAGAAAAATTGTCTTTGAGGGGATGTTATCCAAAACAAGATCATCACAACAGTGGAGTCATCAATATTTCTCATGAAGAAGATCTATAGACCTGGTTTCCCAATTGTGAGGACAAAAGAAATTCTGATCAGCTAGTGGTTGTTTTAATCACTCAATGTATCATTTCTCTATGGTAAGAGGCTCTAAATATTATTCTAAGGGATCAGATGCGTGATTTTATTTTTGTATGACATGGTCATCCAGGGAGAGAGTGTCTGACCTTTCTGAGTAGTCAGTGTGTGCCAGTTGTTCCACTTCAAGTTCCTCCATTAAGGGGGTTGTATCCATTACAACTACAACATGTTACTCCAGTTTGGAATCATTAGAGACCAGATGGGGTAAGAAGAGGACAACCTATTGATTCTCCCCATCCTTAGAGGGAAAATATCAGTAGTAGAGGTGGTTATCAATAAGTTTATAGATGATATGGAGTAGTCCATGGTCAGCTTCATGATTTATAATTTCCATCGCCAAGTGATCCAGATGTCATTCAGTGTACACTTTTTTTGTTTTCTACCTAAGTGAATTCTTTGTTTGATTAATGAGTGACACAATCCTTCATATCACCTTCCATTTTACATTATTTGATACTTGAGGTGGAGATACTTCTGGTGCCCATAGTGTTGACTACACCATTTGGAATTCGATCTGACATGTTTGAAGTATGTATAAACTATGAGTTGCTATTGGGGTAGCACCACTGTTGGGGATATTTCCTAAGTTTGCATATAAAATAATATTAAATAATCCTAGGCATGTATTTTATGTATCTGGTAAAGTCTATAATCAATTTCTTTTATAGCTAGGTGGTGTTCTTCAATGCTGATGGAGATCCATATCTGTTTTTTTTGGTGAGAAAGACCCTCAAATGGGTCAGAGGCGTGTTTTTTATGGTCATTCTTGATGGGTGATATGATGATTAGTTATTTGGAAGTTCAATATTTGGTGTTTCCCATGGTCGTAGAAGAGTACCCTGATGACTTTCCAGAAGAGGTTGTATCATTACCCCCTCTACGAGAGATCAATTTTAAGATCGAGCTACATCCAAACGTTTCAGCAATCACGGTTTATTTGTATAATATGGAACCTTATGAGTTCTAATAGATGAATATACATCTTGATGGTCTTTTGAAGTCCACTTTTGTCCACCCAAGTGTCTCACAGTGGGCACACTAGTTTTGTTCACGGTAAAGGGTAATTACAATTTGCATTTTTATATCAATTATTGTCTCTTGAACAAAGTAAAAGTGAATAATGGTGTACCTATTCCATGGATTAATGATTTATTTGATCAATTGAAGGGTGGAAGTTTGTTCTTGAAGATCTATTTTTGGTCAAGATATCATCAAATGGAAGTGAAGGATGAGGATATTCGGAATACTTCTTTTCGTTGTCATCATTAACAGTACGAGTTTTTTTATTTTGTTAGGTGTGACAAATGCTTCAGTTGCGTTCATGAGGTCAATGAATGATATGTTCTATGAGTTCATGGATATGTTCTTGGTGTATTTCATCGATGAAATCCTTGTGTACTCCACATATGAAGAGTAGAATATATAGCATCTGCATTCCATCATGGGAGTTATTCATCATGAGAAGTTGTTAGGGATGTTTCTGGGGTTAGAGTTTTAGGCTCAAGAAGTCTGTTTCATGGGGGATTATATATCCCAGTAGGGAGTAGTTGTGCATCCATTGAAGATAGATTCATTTGTTTCATGGGAATCCCACAAGACTATAACATAGGTGCAAAGTTTCCTTGGTCTTGTAAGCTATTACAGGAGGCTCGTAGCTGATTTTTCTCATGTTGTGACTGCTCTGAAAGCATTGACTAGAATGGATCAGGAATTCATATGGACTTATTTTTGTCATGCATCTTTTGATTATCTAAAGGAGAAGTTGGTTAGGGCTTCAATTATTATTTATCCTATAGATGGAGTTAATTTTAATGGTCTTTTGTGATGCTTCACAGCATAGGTTTGATTGTGTTCTAATGTTGTATATATCGGTCATTTCTTATAGGTCTTGGTAGTTACTTACCCATGAATATATTTATACTACCCATAATATCAAGTTAACAGTAATGGTTATTTCCTAATGATGTGGAGATATTGCCTTATAGGTGATCATTTTTTGTTCTTCAATGAGGATAAGTGCGTGAGGTTTTTTTTCAACATGACATGAACTAATGATAGAGTCGTTGGATGAAGTTCTTACTAGCCTGTGACATTGAAATTTCATATACACTTGGAAAGGGTAATTTTTGATTGATTCACCGAGTAGGAGGTCACATAGTGATGCAGTTTGGGAATCTGGCGATTCATGGACAGTGATGGAAGAACATTCATCTTCTCACCTAGATAAGGGAGAAGTCGGGGGGGAAGATGTTTCTTTTAAAATAAATGATCAATCATATCTAGCTCTACATATAGAAGAGTACATGTTTGTAGATCATGAGGTGGGGGTATGGAGAGGCTGAGTTGTTTGTGGAAAGGCCACTGATGGTTGGTTTGAGGATGAAAAACATCGTCTGTCATTTTAGGGTAGGATTTTTGTTCCCTTGTGGATGCATGATATGTTTCTCAAGTAGTTCCATATATAACCCATAGCAATACATCATAGCATAAACATGATTTACTGATCTTTGAGGATTCAGTTTTGGTGGCATGGGATGAAGCATGTAGTTGTAGAGTTTGTGTCTCGATGTTTGGTTTTCTAGAAGGTGAAGGAAGATCACTTTGTTCCTAATGGTTTTCTCTAGTCATTAGATGTTCTTCATTTAATGTGTTAGGACATATCAATGGTCATTGTTACTAGTTTACCTCAAGATTAGGGAGACTATGACACTATATTGGTGGTATTAGATCATATGATGAATTCACCCCACTTTATAGCTATCAAGGAGTTGAACTCATTGGACTTTTTATCAAGTATCTGAATGAGGTGATAAAACTCCATAGATTGTTGAAGATGATCATTTCTAATCGAGATCCTCATTTTATCTCTAGGGTGTGGAGAGGTCTCCATCGTGATTTTGGTTCTCACTTATTCTTTAGCACTACATTTCATATGTAGAAGGATATTCACACAAAGTAGACTATCTATACTCTTGAGGACATGTTATGCTCTTGTGTCCTAGATTTTAGAGGTTCATGGATGAGGAATTTTACCTTGATAGTATGTTATTAAAACAATAGTTTTCATTCCACCATCGGTATGGTTCTATTTTAAGACTTGTATGTCCGACTTTTCAAATCTTTATTATGTTGGACTGGGGTCAGGGAGTTAACAATTATCTTACTAGAATTGGTAAAGAATAAACTAGAGATGGATCAGGTAATTCATGAGATAATGAAGGCAGTGCAATATTATAAGAAATCTTTTGTTGATCATTGGAGGTGACCTATGGAGATCGACTTTCGGGATCACGTGTTCTAAGAAGGTGACTCCAAGTTGTGGGCAGTGATAATTTGGTTAGGGGAGTAATAATTATCCCATGTTTGTTGAGACTTTTGAGGTATTGGCTCATGTTAGAGCCGTGTCATATCAAGTAGTGCATCCCCAATAGTTGATACGAATACATGATGTTTTCACATGTCGAATCTCCATTGTTATTTTCATGATGACTCACACAACATCGATTAGGGAGAGTTCGATGTTGATGGTGATACATCCTTCAAGGAGCGGCCTAAAGATATTCAAAACCACTAGAAGAAGATGTTTAGTGGGTGTTTTGTCCCATTGTTTTGTATCTTGTGGTATCACAGTGGTGTGGAAGAGATTACCGAGGAACGTGATTCACATGTACGCACTCAGTACCCCAATATGTTTGATGTTTATCCCTTGTCATGTGACACTATTCGTTTTAGGGTTGTATACCTTCTTGGTTTTGAGATGACATTCTCTTTCTCTTGTTTTGGATTTCTCTATTTTGTGAGGTATCACCCCTAGAGAGTTCTTAAAAGATGGATGTGTTTGTTGGATGGTTTTTTATTGTTCCTCTAGTGAGGTGGTGATCTCTTATGATGATGAGAACCATGATAGGTATCTCATAGGGTGAATGTTCAGATAACCCCCCTATGTTTCCTCTATGGGTTGTTTTTGGATTCTCTAAGAAGAGAATTTTTTCAGAGATGTAATTACCCAAACCTTAATGGATAGACCATTTTCATGTTCTTGAGGATTTCACGTCTTGGAGAAGGCTCAAAAGAATTTTGGAGGGACTCAGGTGTTGAGAAATAGGATCAGAGAACATTCATGGTGTGAATGTCTGTTTCATGCCATGTAGAAGAATTTCACGAAGTTGAAGTGGGATTAACATTTTTTAATATTTTAAGGTTGTAAAAATATATAAAATTTGAATGGAAAGGTTTTTTTTCAGAAACTAACATTTAGGAATAACACAACATGAAATGGGATTACACGCCATTTAATCCCTCACTACTATAATGTTTTAAGTATTTGTCCAGCTTCATTGGTTGTTAAACCCTACAAATGTGGCATCCTTCTCTATCATCCCAGGAGACGTAACCATCCTCTCTTTGGAGTTTTGGATATCCCTTTTATGGTAATCAATATCGGGCTTCCATCTTCGATCTGTGCTGGCATGTTTGATCCAAGGTGTGTTTTTCCTCTATTTTCTAGTGGTTTCTACCAATTTTGATCTTGTTTCCTCTTGTATATTTTCATTGTGCTATGTTGTTTACCTACCCATGGTTCTAATTGGATTTATTTCTTGTAGGTGTGGTGGTGTCATGACATCCTCGTATGGATGCAGTTCTTTTGGGAGAGTTGATCATAGATTCATTGCATTGATCTGTTATCGTGTAAAGAATGTAGGTGACCTTTTGTGGTGGGGGATTGGATGTTTCTCTATTTATTGACACGGGATTGTAGAGATAGAATTATTTTTCCCCTTATATCATAATTAAATTGAATAATAAAATATTTCAACCAAAATTAATGAATAGTTATTCATTGCAGAGCGATGTTATTTCTTTATACCGTGATTAATGTTTGCCTTATGATTTTCTAAATAGTGTAATATATATTTTTTTCTTTCTTTACCATGTTTTTTTATGCAAATTGGTAAATAATGTAAATCTATAAATAAATGATAATTAATTGGATAAATGGTTAAAGGAGAATGTTTAATTAATTATGTTTTTATTGCAATTTGAGGGTAATCAAATTGATGTTGGCATGGATGTTTAATTGAATTTGTTAATAAACCTGAAGCATGATAATGCTTGTTGATAAAAGAATCAAAGGCATGGTATGTTAATTATTTAAGGATTTGTTACAGATTTTGATATCTTTTTTTAGTTTTCACGTTTTTGGAACCTGTGAATAATGAATCAGTTAATTCAATAGAGAATAATAACTGATTGTGCGATAAAGGTAATACCTTGTGGGGCCCGAGTGTCCTTCTTTCATTTAAAGGCCAAGTGCCTTGTACTTTGGAGTCGTGAGAAATCATTGTGTGTGAAGTATGAATTCCATGTTTTAGGTCCATGATCTCAATTTCTTGTTTGTTTCTTGCTTCTTGTGACATGAGCCTAGGATGGTTCTTCTTGGAGGGAAGTAGTTGTTATGAGGGAAGGGAATCCCAGATGTGACATGATCTTGGGATAGATTAGGGTTTTTGTGGAATTTGGGGAAGTTAGGTCCAATTTTTTGGGTAGTAGTTGACGCCATGGGTGGTGAGATGAATTATTTTTTGTATGTGGTGTTTGGGAGGACATTGGATATGATGGATTAGGTTGAATTTGGTCTTACATGTTGATATGAAAGTTGAATGCTTCTTTGAATCATTGATTAGTTTATCTATATTCTTTTCCTCGCAACTTGATGTAGACAGGTGTGTGTGGTTACTCTCTTTTCATGGGAGGTGAAGATGTGTGGGGTATGAAATGTACTTTCTATCTTTAGCTCCACATGGTTGTATGGGTTTACTATCCTTCTATAGGTGGAGAAGACACAACATATAGTTTATCTACTCACTATGTGAAGCCCCTTGTGTTTGGGGAGCATATAATTTTTTCCTAGAGCACATGGTGATAAAGAAAGTAATGTTTCTAAATAAATGAATAAATGTGTAACCCTTGGGGTTGGAGATCACTGGGATTCAATGATGAGATTAAACTTCTATGTATCCACGGTCTTAGTTTTCTTATGCACTTAGGGAATAAATATTTGTTGAAATGGTAATGAAATGTAATGATAAAATGATAATAGTTAATTAAATGTTAAATAATTACTTAACATAAAGTGAAAATGATAAAAATGGAAAATATAATTTAATGTATCCCATTAATTGGTTGTGTGGTTTTATAGGATATATTTTCTTAGTAGTGGAAGTTGAAAGTTTGTGATACAATATCTACTGTTGAGTAGGAGACTCGGTTAAGCCCATAGAGTGGTTTTGAGATATATTATATCTAATAAGGTTTTTGTTTCTATATGATAATCCACCCATTCTATTAGTGAAATTGACACCCCAACAAATCTGAGCCCTATGGGGGGTGTTTTCCCCAACATCTCTCTGGAAGGATGGATGGATGACTCCCCCATTTGGCCTAATTCTTTTATCTTGGTAGATGTTTGTAATGGTATGCACAGTTACTATTTTTCCCCATATATGTGTGTAGGGTGATGTAATGGCTTTTGGTTATTTCATAAACATATATTATGGATATATTTTCTTGCGGACTAGTATAGGTATAACATGTAGAGGTTGTAATGGCTTACTGATCCTTACTCGATGTATGGGATTTGATGTCATGAGGTATAATACCCAATGAATCGTACACGTTATGCGAGCTATGGTGGCTCCCATATACTCCCTAGTTAAATTTTGTTATATGAACATGGTGGTATGTTTCATGAGGTGCATGTTGTGATGATTTTCCAGGTGTTTGTGGGCTATCCTTTTGGAGAGTGATGCTTATGACGTGCGATGTTGGGGAAGAGTGGAAAACCATTGTGGGAATAGGTATCAGGTACAATTTATATTCCTTATTATATTATATTCTCTTGTATATGATACATTTTGAGAGTATCCGTGGTGAGGCTAAGATCATAGTATATCCTATGTAGGTGATGGGTTAGTTTCACTTGTTTTTCACTATTCTTCAGCATGATTTCATTACCTTTTCATGATTGGATCCTTATAGGATCCTACTGGTTATACTATTATAATCAACCTATGTATATGTAATATTTTTTTTCTGGATAGTTAGAGAAGGTTGGAGATCTGGATTTTTAGTACTAGATTGGGGTTTTGTGGGAGATATATGGGATTTTAGGTCACTATCGTCTTTACATTTCTTTCGGTACTAGTATTTTTACCTTTCAGTTGTAGTACTTCTTGCATGACATTACATTTTTGTACATGGTTTTTCTTTTGTATTATAGTTTGAGTGTGAGTTGGTTAGTTTCTATCATATATCTCTATTCTTCATGTGTTTCCCATAGAGGGTAATGCCTCCCACCAGTATGATTATTATACCCTCAGTGCCAGTCATCAACTCGGGGCTGATTAGAGGTGAGAATCGAGGGTCTCTATCTCTCTTTTCCCATTGTCGACCCGAGAGGGGTACACTTTTTCAATAGGTGGTTATAATATTATTCTACCATGGGATTTATACATTGATCCTCCTGAATTAAAATCTATTTTTTCTTATTATCGTTAACTCCCTAAGCCCGTTTAGAGTTTCAAATATCAATCTCATCTTTAAGGGAACAAAAGAAAATATCTTAATAGAATTAAAATTCTAGAATATTTGAGTATTTTCGTAGACAAATCATTAATCCACTCAAGAAGTGGTCAACGTTTATTTCAAAGTTCATGAAAAACATAATGGTGTATTGTGCATGCCTTGTGAATTTTTTATCATACACCATAATAGACTCTAAATCCATAACCTAAGGAAAATTTTTATTAAAACATATTTTATTGAATCCTTCCCAATCTATGGAATCAATATCTTCTTTAGACTTCATTTTCTTGATCAGTGTCCACAAATTATGGGATTATCCTTCAAGACGATAGAAAACCATCATGAATTTATATTTTTTTGTAGAATTATATGATATAGAAAATCTTTTCAAGGGGTTTCATCCATTGTTCTATGATAAGGGGGTAAGAGGATCTACTAAAGGTAGGATTCCATTATCACCTAAAGGGATCATCTGTCACATTCTATTTTTTATGATAAGGAGTTCATTCCACATGATTCAATTTATTATTCATATCGTCAGTCAATTTTAACGAGTATGTCAATTTACAAAGAATATCCCCTATGAGTGTCAGCTTTAGTGTGTAGTAAGCCATATTTTTCATGCACCATGTGATGATCAAGTTAAATCACAATGCACATTTTTGGTGTTATTACCACTTTGTAAAATTGTTCCAGATCCACATCTACTTATCATATCTAGAATGGCATGTAATTTCTATGAATACCCAATCACTCTATACTTCACAAATATTATAGGATATTCTTTTATATGTAGAAGTATCCATTGGGTTCTCACTAAATTATTATGGTCATAAACAAAAAAATAACTAGACCATTCTATTATATCAACTATAGTTACCCATGCATTTTTCATATATTTTTTTGTTATTTTTAACATAAATATCTAATAAATAAAACCCAAATATTGTGAGGTGTAGGGTATTTGGAAGACTTGGTTCATAATACATCATAAGGAAACTAAAATATAACATTTTAATTTATTCTCCATAATAAGCTCATAAATCCCTTTGATATCATAAAACTAAATAAGGATAACCTGGGGAATACAAAAATTAAGGGGGTGATATTTTGAGACCATTAAGGGAATAAACATGCTAATAAGGAATAAAATGTGAGTAAAATGGCATAACTGTCTATCATAAAAGAGAAGAATCAAAAATAATCACAATGGAGAATAACATAAAGAACATGGAATCATAGGATCATAGAAGAAAATGAAATTGGTAGAAATATTAGACATGATATAAGAATGATTAAATTTTAACTAATATGATAAAATCACATAGCAGACAAAGTCCTATCATGGATTAGGTTCACTACCTAATCCCATACAAAACATCTCAATAGACAAAAAAACTACCCAATGCATTATAATTCTATAAGGAAACTCCCATAATATTATTTACATGATTATGCATTCCATAGAAGTATATAAATAAAAATTCGTTGATTTTGAAATTCCTACTGACTTACTTCATTTTCATAATAAAGGTTGTCATATATCTCCATCTTTTAGATTCTTTAATTCTTTTCATTTATATTAATAATGCAATGGTTTTCTGTATAGGAACCATCTTCTTCAAAAAAAAATATAAATAAAATTCATAAAAATTATAATTTTCTATGGAAAGAAATGGGTTTCGTAATCTTGCCTTATATCATAATCAATTGATATTTCTTAAATAATGCATTTGAGAAACAAACATAAAGTATGCCTTTCCCCATAAAAGAAAGTAAGAATAATAAAGGTTTATTTTTGAAAAGATATATACCTAATTTAGAATCCTTCCATATTTTTTAATTGGGATATAAAAGGATTTAAAGAGGGAATTTTCATAACCAAAATAAGAAAGGGTTGTTTAGAGTGATCCCTTAACTTTTGTCTTGATCTATTCTTCACTAGAACTTAACATCCTAGATAATAAAATAAGATTACTTAATTAATTAATCTATATAAATATATATATATATATATATAATTAATTAAAATTTTATCATGTTCAATTATAATCAATTCAATGAGATATACTATTTAATTTTATTGTCTGAGGAGCGTCTGTTTCATTGTTCAATGGTTGGATCACTTGTTGATAATTATTGATGATCTTGTAAAATTAGGAGACAAATATAGAAGTTAAATAAAATGGATTTAATATAATTATATAAATTTATATTTTTCCAAATACTCATATTTATTATGATATAGGGATAATTATATTAGTAATAATGTTTGTGTTAAACAGCTTATTCTTTTAGGCAGTTGTACGAACCATCACAAACTACTTTCATGTTATAAAATATTATGGAAATTTATTCATTACATAATGTGAAAAAATATATAAAATATATAATTAGATCATTTTAAACCATTTTAAGTAAATTTAAACCTAATATGATGGTGGTAGTGGAAAATAAAAACACATCATCTATAAAGGCGGTAAACAGACATGATATAGACAATGGTTTTTTTTACTTGAATAATAGATGATTATAAAGAGGTTTGTGGTATATATTCCCTTAAAAACATAAAATAAATATATCTATATATATATGTTCATAAAAATTGATTTATTATTCCATGATGGATTATGGATGTGAGGATAAGGTTGAAGAAACAAATTAGAATAGGTAAATTGAGAATATTACCTCTTAAAAGTCCCCTCCTTGAAATAGTCTTTAAGAAACATCAAATTAGTATTTTGGTGATAAAAAATAACTATTACTTAGAAGAGTGGTTTTTTAAGGGAATTGGGTATTAATTTATCAATATCCAAGGTTTCTACATTTTGAAGATAAAGGGTAGTGAGGGGTTGTATTTGTAAGGGGAGGGGAGTGGTGTCTATGAATATTATAGTCATTATATTATTATTTTTTCACAATACTATCAATATTATTGATTAATGTGAATATATATGGTAAAGATTTTTTTTAATGTGAAATAATTGGTTCTTCAATCATCGATGACTCAAAATATCATGTATTTATCTTATAATTTAAAATACCATATTTTATAATATTTCACTATTTCCCAAAAAATCAATTATTTTAAGAAAATTACCTATAATTTATCCTAAATATTTTTATATGTATAAATTCAAAATATTAATTCTATTTTATGAAAATAATTTTCAATTTTTGATAAATTTAATTATTAATAAATTTTTTTATTTGAAAAATTTAAAATTTTAATATTACAATCAATTTCATGACCCTTTGAAAAATTACTGAAGGTCTCAAAAAAATATCCTATCATTGTAATAAAAATTTATTAATTTATAAATGATTTTTATGAAAAAAAATATTTTGATTTATAATATTTTTTAAAAAATTTAATAAAACATGAATGTTTTAAAAAAATAATAACACTTATTTTCTAAATTATAAAAAGTTTATTTACATGTATGAGGATAAAAATGAGATAAATTTTCATTTTATAAGATAACTAAATATTATTTTCCATTTCCATTACAGAGGATACTATTGTAACAATCATGATACTATTCATAATGGTTATAATACTATTCCAACATTCACGATACTATCTTATCAGTTATATTACAATTAAAATAGTAAAATTTTTATTGGTCATATGGGTTCCCTAATTTATATAAATACTTCATATTTCATTCATTCCCCATTCACACCCATTTTCATTAATGTTTATAAATATTTTTACTTTCAACATGTATATTTTATTACTAACATTATTCTTTATTTCTACATAGTTTTTGGTGAGATTGATTTTTCTGGGGGATCAAACATATCTAAATTCTCTTAATATTATTTTATTATTTACTATTTATTTTTCCATTGTAATAATTTTGTTCTTCTATACATTTTTGTCACCAAAATTTAATGTTGAAATTATTATAGAAAATTGTTCTTGGTTTTATCATGTGATTCATATTCTTTACTAAATATGAAACATTTATATAATTAAAATGGAGATTCCTTTGAAATAATTTTGGTTTGATTCATGAACTGACCTTTCTATTCCTTTAGTTTTACCTAGGAGCTTAGAGTGAGGATTAATAGTTGTTTGGATATTCTAAAATCTATTATCGTAGGTCATTCACGTAGGTTTTTTGTTATGTCCTTATTGGTACTATATAGTTGGTTTATGGGAATTCATTGTGAATGGATGTGGGAAAAAGTTTTTTAAAATGGTGACCTTTATGAATGCTAATTTCTGACTCCATATTGGGTATCATAGTTCTCCATACAGTTTTTGTGGTTTTGTTTGTTTTTTTGTTATTGTTTTTTTGGCTGTTGTTAGTAATGTTCTTTCAACCTCTTCATAAAAACCCAAAAGGTTATATGAACTAGAAATCATAATGTATTAAGAAAATTTCTAATTAAAATAAAAAAATCAAAAGTAAAACAAAAAAATACCATGTCTCCTTAGAGATGATGTTAGGTTAATGGAGGAAAAATCATGGGGCTCTCCTCAGATATATTTTAAACCCAAGTAGAATGTGATAAATAATGAATATTATTTTCTCCAAAAGAATTTGTTTTTTCAGTGTGTTTTTACCTTTAATTGTGTGGGTTCAATGATATCGGGGAAAGTGAATTTTTTGTGTCATCAGATCTAATAAACAGAGAATTTGAAATCAAATTTTCTTAAAAGACAGTAGCATAACCATAGATATCCCATCACTTACATGTTAAATAAATATTCGATTTAAAACACCTTATTACTCTATAATCCATTGATATCCCAATATATTACCCTCACATATTAATTTCTTCTAAACAAAGAAATAAAATAATCACTTAATCTGTTATTATTTCCTATCCTAGTTCTCAAATATCATTGATCACTCCAAAATCATATCACTTCCCTTCATCACATTGATAGTAGATAAGATCCATGTTGATTTTGTATAAAATATGAGAAGAAGAATTTATGTTTACTGAATAAAAGAAATATCCTACTATCTAACACGATTAATCACTAGTAGAAAAATAAAAAAGAGAGAAATTTTGATTAAAAATATAATTCATAAATAGTGGTGAGTGGAGTATCCTTAGATTGATCAATATGGTCCTGGTGTTTCAACATTAAAGATGAATTTTAGAAAATAAAATAAATAAAATAAAATTAATATCAAACATTATCCCCTATTTCAATAGTAAATCATATTTATATTAGAATCCTATAAAAATTTGGGCTTCTTACATAGTTCAAAATCTTCACCTCCCGGGTGATAAGAATAGAAATAATCTTCCTCCTTCAGTTATCCTCATGACCATAGAATTCTTATGGTTTTCAGTTCCAATCTAACATTTCATATATGGATGAAAAATGTATAGTTTGAGGGTCTACAATATTTAACTTTGTATCTCAACCATTATCATGTCAGCATGGATCCATGATATTCTTATACTATTAGATGGATGTCATGTGGAATCTCAATGAGAGTGCATACCTAATTTTGTAGACTAGGGGAATTGTTTTTTAATTTTAGATGAAACAAATTTTATCTAGGTATTTTAAATTTTATACCACTTATTAAGATTCTAATAATGTGAAGGATCACTTATACATAAGTTTAGTAAGCCTCTATTGACTCATACATAAGATTCCATGACTCATACATAGATGAATCACATGCATATAACTCATATTATGGTTATAAATGAATTATACACCTCCTCCATGACTCATGTATAAGACATTGAATGACTCATATGTTTACTATATATTAAATAAACATATATAAAATGACACATATGATAGAATCCTAATAACTCATATGTTCGAATAACAATACCATTTTGTCCTCAACCTCCACACATGAAAAAAATATACTCACTGTAGGAGTTTACCATCCAATCATTAATTTATTTAAATAATAAAAATTAATCATGAAAATCCTTTAAACAACATGTAGAAAAGTGCCGAAAAACATTGTATGGATTCCTATTAATCCAAAATGAATAAAACACTAAAAAATAAATTTTAAATCCACTTAAAAAATTAATTAAATTTTTTATAAATTTTTAAAAATTGTGATTATTGATTATATTTTATGCTAATTATGGGGTTAATTATCAATTAAAAATTGTTTAAAACGTTTAAAATATTATCTCTCATTAAAAGATTCATATTAAACTAGATTAAAATTGTTTAGAAATCTCAAAGATTAAAAATAAAATATTTTTTTTCCTAATGATCATTGATTACCCAATAAAAAAACATATTTTGATTAAATTTTAATGGTATTAAATGTTTATTTTTGATCTTATTGGCCTAAGTTAGTGGATTTTAATTTTGAACATCCATTCTCTTCATTTGGGCACTCCATGCCTAATATGCAGCAATTTAGGCCCAATGTTTCATCTAATTTCAAAGAATGTAATTATCAATATTTTAATATGATATTTTTGGAAATGGATATAAACTTAAATATGAACATTTTTCATTCAAGGATCAATGGAGGATTCATAAACGATGATGATTATTTTTGGAGAAAAAGGAAACAATTCTAGAGAAGGCAGATTGGATATCATCCCACTGATCGGACTTTGAGGCCCACAATACCGGTCCAATGAAGCCCAATATTCATGGGAAACTAGAATACATATATAGGAACAAATAATTCTTCTGGATCCAGTTCTAATTCGTCATAAATTGTGGTGACTAATGCGGCCCAAGTTGAAGATTCAATTCTGGGCCAGATTCTGTGTCCCAGAAAAACAGCCCACTATTTATATCATATCTCGTGAAAGTTATAATATTTTGGGCTACACTTTTACAAGAAGTTAGGGGACAGCCGGGTATTAATTTAAGTCTTCTAGGGCCCACTCTAATTCGGCCCTCTAGAAGGTCCTTTAGGCGCGTATTTCCGGTGGATGCAAGCTGGCTGCAACTTCGAGGCAAGAGTTGAAAAGTCTCTTATGCATTAAATGTCCACCCACCTTTCTCCAAAAAAATTAATTAAAAGAACATGGGATGATGGGAGCTCGACCAAAGGCTTCCAAAATACCTATTTAAGGCATTAGGTATGGAGTATTTGGGGAGCTTGGAGCTTTATTTTCATTGTAATGTTATTATGCCAAATTGTCCTTGTGGCGTTTTTTTTCTCATGTAAGTTGTTTCAATCAACATAGTTTTCAATAAAACATCTTCTTATTCTCTTATTATGTTATTCCTATTTTCACCTTGATATCGTTGCCTCAAGGTGTTAATTTAGTCACACCAAACCTTGTGATTTTGATCACACAATAGTGAGTGATCGTGTTTTTGTTGTTGTTGTTTTTTTTACTTCTTCAATTCCGCCCCAATGAGTCTACTTTCCGCTTCCTTTGATATCATAGAATCAATGGAGGGCTAAAACATTATGGGTTGGTCCTAGGGAGTTTCATGGGGAATATTGGATGTTATTTTATGATATAAAATTCTGTAATCATTTCATTAATTTAATATTTCCAATGGATGATTATTTTCTTCTTCGTCTTCACCAACTTTGACAATGACACATTTTGAGTGCTATTACGATCCAATTCCTTGGAGTGATCATTAAATTGTTCCTCTAAGTTCATTGGTTATTAGCCTTGGAATTGTGTAGGTATTAAATTAGTTAATGATGTTGAGGAATTATATCATTTTGTGGATATGTCTTGAATTAGAGAAACGAACATTATAAGAAAATAAATACATCCAATCTAACCCTAGTAACAACATAGGATCAACTCATATCCATTAATTGTTTTAGAATAAGTAATTGTATGTTTTAATTTATTTTATTTATATTAAATCATTATTTATTAAAATAAAATCAATCCAAATCGTTGGCCACTCCACAGCCAAATCCTTCCAAAATTAGAGTGTCTCTTGATTTCTTCTTCAGTCCCTGTGGATTCGACCCCTACCTGTACTACAACGACCGCATACCTGTAGGATAAATTTGGGTGCAAAAAAATTTTGGCACCGTTTCCGAGGACCCAAGTAAGTTATCTTAGACACTATCATCCTTTTCTCACCCCACATTCTCTATTCTCAACCCCATCTCTCTTATCTTTACCCCTTTCTGTTTGTGCATGTTCTGAAAATCTAGGATCCAACTTCATTTCATGTCCAATGGAGTGTCTTCCAAATTACCATGTCACAAACTCATGCTGGAATCAAATGGAAAATCAATATTGGGAAGCACATAAATTAGAAACTTTCTTTGATCAACCTTTGATTAATTACCACACACCTGCGGACATGTACAATCATTGGGATGATGAATATTCAAAGGATAAATTTCCATCCCTCTCAAGGATGGTTGAGGAGATCAATCTTGGGGCAGTCCATGATGTTCAACCTTATAAAAATTCTATTCCTAAAACATTGATTGAAATTTTTTTTAATCAGATGGAGATAATGAATTCTGATTTATCATCTTTTAGATTAGAACTACAATGCATTAATACTTGTGAGGAAGTCATCCCTACACCAACTGTACCTTCTAAAACCTTATGTGGAGTGTCTAGTTTCCCAAAAACCACTCATGAATTTATTGAAGAATCAAATTTTGGATTTGGGGTAGGGGAATTGAATCACGAAATTGATGGAGGGTCTTTAAATGAGGAGGAAATTGATTTTTTTGGATTCAAATGAGAAGAATTTGACATCGTGGATTGAGTCTCCTGTGTATAACTCCATTGATAATTTTTCAAAAACATCATTCACTGAACCATTGAGAGAAATTAAAAACCTTGAGTCCATACCCATTAATAACATTGATCATTCTAATTTGGATGTTGAATCTTCTATTAAAAAGGAACTAATTTTGTTGAGAAATTTGAAAAATGAAACTGAGTTGGATTCAAAATCTCAATCTGTGTTTGATTGTCTTATCCATACCGGGATCAAAATCATTGTCCTTCCTTCCCCTCGTAAGTATCCCTTTATAGGGTATAATAATGATCTTTCAATTGGAATTCATTCTTCTCTTGAAACAAATAATTTTTGAATGATCATTGATGTATTTGGAAAGACTATAGTGGAAACTGGATCAACCATTTCTTACATTCCTTGGATTTTCCCATTGATTTCAGAAAATAGGATTGTTCAAAAATCAAATTCAAAATCTTCTTAAAAACCACAAGGGATACACATTATCAATCATGTTGAAGTGGAGAAACATGGGGTCCTCAAGATGTTGAACGTTGGTATTGGGTAAGTTAGGGGTTCATGTCGAGCTAGCGACGTTAAACCAAAGCGCTACATAGGAGGCAACCTGTGGTTTTCATGTTTTATTTCATTTAATTAGAACCTCAGACTGTTGAACTGTTTTTCTTTTATGAGTAATGATGGGTATGAAAGGGGATCACCATATTCATCCGTGTCACGCGGTGTGATCCCTGAGTAATACCTTACCCAGAAAATATAAAGAAGACAATGTATCATCAGTTTATTTAATTTTAATTTATATTTTTGTAGGTATTTTTTAAAAAAAAGATTGTTGACCTGTTATTCTTTTATGAGTAAGGATGGGTATGGAAGGGGAGCACCGTATTCATCCATGTCACGCGGTGTGATACCTAAGTAATACCTTAACCAGAAAATATAGAGAATTCAATGTATCATCAGTTTATGTTTTTTTTATGTTTTTTTTAGGTTAAAAAAATACAAAAAAAATATTTATATTAAAAAAAATTTAAAGGCATGTCATAGGTCATTGGGAAAAGCTGGGCACAATCGTACAAGCCATTGGGAGACAAACTAGAACTGAGGGAGACATGGGAATGCATTTTGAACATCAACCACCAGGTGACTTCATTCCATATTTTTCATTTTCAATGTCTTCGTTGAACTGTATCCTACCCCTTCTTTGTTTCAATTGTTTAAACACTGGGGACAGTGTTATTCTATGTTGGGGGGAGATGAAAATGTGTGGAAGGAAAAATTTCATTAACCTCGAACATGATAACACACATTCCAAACTCTAAAATTGGATATTAAATAATTTTTCATGCCTTGATTCTGATTTTAATGCAAGTTTATGTTCATGTGCATAAATATTGGAAAGTGCGATTGTTCAATGTAATTTTTCACTGTTATATTTTAATCCATTTAAAAAAAAACACAATACATGTCCTCTATATTGTGGGGTTTTAGTTTGAGTTCTTGGGGACCCATAATAAATAGCATAGGATTGGCGATCATTTTAATTTTAACAAGAGTATTCAAAAGAAAATAAAAAAATCAATTCCGCGTAGAGGAATGAATTGACCTAATGTGTGGATTTCGGCAGTTGGGGATCGTGACTCCATAGTTGTCTGGCCCAGAGTTAGGCATTTTATCTCTATTTGTTGTAATTTGAATTTGTTTTTGATTGAGTTAACTCGAGATGATCCCCGAGTATGTGAGCTTCACTTGGTGCCCTAAGGACGTTGAGCCTGGGAGTCATCGGCAAAGTCTTTCTACATGGGTTGACTAGATTGAGTTAAATTTCAATTACCATGTCAAAATTGCAAAAAAAAAACCACAAAAAAAAATAAAATAAAAAAATGAGTACTCATCTTGTTATTAAAATCTGATTGCTCCTAGTGCTTCCATCTTTTCACCCTCGAATGGAAATGAACCCCCATGTCTATTGTGACGCACAACACTTCATCATGCTTAATTGAATTTAGATGAAATATGGAAATGAATTTGAACAAATAAATGGGCTTGGGATTGAGATATACTTGTGGACATAGCTTGTTTTAAATGATTTTGATGGGTTTCATAATTGTTTGTTATGTGATCTTTGGGTGAGAAATGTGTATTAAAATGTTTTTGGAAAAGGTCAATCGAATTTCATTTTTGTGAGATATATTTTGCTCGGGGCTAGAAAAACTCAAGTTTGGGGGGTGTGATTAGACAATAAAAACACATATTTTGATTAAATTTTAATGGTATTAAATGTTTATATTTGATCTTATGGGCCTGAGTTAGTGGGTTTTAATTTTGAACATCCATTCTCTTCATTTGTGCACTCCATGCCTAATATGCACTAATTTAGGTCCACTGTTTCATCTGATTTAAAAGAATGTAATTATCCATATTTTAATTTGATATTTTTGGAAATGTATATAAACATAAATATGAACATTTTTCATTCAGGGATCAGTAGAGTATTCATAAATAATGATGAGGATTTTTGGTGAAGAAAGGAAACAATTCTGGAGAAGGAAGATTGGATATCATCCCACTGATCGGACTTTGGGGCCCACAATACATGCCCAATGAAGCCCAAAATTCATATGAGACTAGAAGACATATAGATGAACAAATCATTATTCTTTATCCAGTGCTAAGTAGTCCTAAATGGTGGTGATTAAGGCGGCCCAAGTTGAAGATTCAATTCTGGGCCAGATTCGGAGGCCCAGAAAAACATCCCACTATTTATATCATATCCCGCAACAAATTTATTATTTTGGGATTACATTTTACAGGAAATTATGGGAAATCCTGGGATTCATTTAATTATTCTATGGCCCACTCTAATTCGGCCTTCTAGAAGGTACTTTAGGCACGTATTTCTAGTGGATGCAATCTTGCTGCAACTTCGAGGAAAGAGTTGAAAAGTCTCTTATGCATTAAATGTCCACCCACCGTTCTCCAACAAAATTAATTAAAGAATTTGGGTTGATGGGAGCTCGGATAAAGGCTTCCAAAATAACTATTTAAGGCAGTAGGTATGGAGGATTTGGGGAGCTTGGAGCTCTGTTTACATTGTAATGTTATTATGCCAAATTGTCCTTGTAGCGTTTTTCCTTCTCATGTAAGTTGTTTCAATCACCTTAGTTTTCAATAAAACTTATTATTATTCTCTTTTTATGTTCTTCCTATTTTCACCTTGATACCTTTTCCTCAAGTAGTGAATTTATTCACACCAAACCTTGTGATTTTGTTCACACAATGGTGGAGTGATCATGTTTTTGTTGTTGTTGTTTTTTTTACTTCTTCAATTCTTCCCCAATGAGTCTACTTTCCGCTTCCTTTGAGATCATTGAATCAATGGAGGGCTAAACCATTATGGGTTGGTCCTAGGGAGTTGCATGGGGAAGATTGGATGTTATTTTATGATATCAAATTCGGTAATCATTTCATTAATTTAATATTTTCATTGGATGATTATTTTCTTCTTCGTCTTCACTAACTTTGATAATGACACATTTTGAGTGCTATTATAATCCAATTCCTTGGAGTGATCATTAAATTGATCCTCTAAGTGCATTGGTGATTAGCCTTGTAATTTTTTAGTGATTAAATTGTTTAATGATGTTGATAAATTATATCATTTTTTGGATACGTCTTGATTTAGTGAAATGAACGGTATAAGAAAATAAATACATCCAATCTAACCCTAGTAACAACTTAGGATCAACTCATATCCATTAATTGTTTTAGAATAAGTAATTTTACGTTTTAATTTTTTTTATTTAGGTTAAATCAGTTGTTATTAAAATAAAATAAATCCAAATAGTTTGCCACTCCACAGCCAAATCCTTCCAAAATCAGAGTGTCTCTCGGTTTCTTCTTCGGTCCCTGTGGATTCGACCCCTACCTGTACTACAACGACTTCATACCTATAGGGTAAATTTGGGTGCAAACAATCATTCATCTTAATTTGTGAAAAGAATAAAGGTTTCTTAGATCTTTTTCTAGGACTATATCATATTTCATGACATATGAAATGGTGGGGAGATCCTAGATAGATTATCTCAAAATTAAAATTCTTTCCATATTTCTTTGGAAGATTAGTGGTTTTGTCTAGAATGCATAATGTAGTTATGAGTGAGTATAAATCATCACATTACGATTTCAATTGGAGAATCATTATGATTCCCTGTGACATGTGTTTATTATTTTTATAGAAAAACATGAAATATGAAATTTTTATATTCATTTTGGAATTAGTTTAGTTTTCAATATGTAAAGTCATAACACTTTGAGTAAGATAGTGAATTGAAACTACATCCGATAATCATTTGTAAATGGGATGGGATCATGATTCACATAATTATAAGCTTTCATATATCAATAAGAGGGAGGGTGTGGTGTGGGTGATTTTGGATCATGCAACTAAGATAATTTATTATCCACTTATCTGATAGTTATCCAAATTTGAAGTATTAGGGATGTTATATATCAGAGAGATCATGTATCTTAATAGGGTTCTATTTAGTATTTTCTTTGATTATAATTGGAGGTTCACATTTATGTTTGTGTTTGTTTTTAAAGGGACTTAAGTAAAACTAATCACAATGTATTATAAATAAATGATTTTATTTAAGATAGAACCACTAATATGCAATAGGATATTCCCAATTCCTATATCCTATGATTTTTTTCCACTTGGGATGAGTAATTGTTGTTCTTTTATTTTTCATATAATAAAAACTATTAGGTATCTATATTGACAGATCAGTTTTGGGACCTCCACATTATACCTTGTTTTCTCTCTATTACATTAGACATTAATTGGTGGATCATTACTAATTGGCCAGAAAATAGTTTATGATATAATTAAGCAGGTGATTTTGATCCAAAAAAATGTTTATGGATTCATAGGGTCACAAAAATTCATATTCTCATCATATGAAAATATATTTATTATTTAAAGTTATGAATCCTATAGTTTAAAAAGTATGTAATAATTTGGGTCATCGATTGATAGTAAATAAATGTACACTTAATACTAAATTTATAATACCATTTTAATATTTTTAAGTCTCTTAGGGATATGGAATATTGTTTAGAGAATATCCTCAATTTTTTAATGAACATTGTATTCTATGTCTCTAAAATAAGGAAGTATTATCTCAACTATTCTAATTTCACTGTGTATTGTTATATAGAATAAGAAGAAGGTGGTTACTTTATAGAGTAAACTATTAATATTGAAATTTGATTAATATTTCTCTTTGAGGTAAGATCATATATTTAGTCTAGGCATGATGGTAGAATGGTATATATATCTATGATATTTAGGAACATGAACCCAAATTTTGAGCTCAATGGAAATTGTTGCTTCCTTTGAAATTATCTTGAAAGATATAATGGATGAGAAGTAAAATTGTGGGGACATTGTAATTATTCTAGTAATTTTGGAGAATTTTCTTATTTTAATTTTATTCATTTGATCTTTTAAAAGAATTTTTTTAAAAGAATATATAAATAAGATAAATGGGGATTTAGGGTTGTATGGGAAGTATAGTTCCAATGGTTCTCCATCAGAAGTCCAATTGCCATTTTAAGGCCATTGGATGTCTAGTGGTTACCAACCAAAGTTATAGTGGATCCCTATAATATTTTTTATGCATGCACTAAAATGATAATTTTTGAATTTAACAATAAAACCATTAAAAACCTACATTAGGATTTTGGTGGAATTTTTAATCTATTGATTCATGTGAGAGAACCACCATAATATCTCTTCAATCATCTTTAACCCAAGATATATTATTCGTCCAAACTCATACTAAAAGGTTTTTTGGGATATTGTTTTAGTATGTATTTCATAATAGTGAAATGAACTAACCCACTAGAACCACTCTATAGAATAGGTAAGCCGAGAAAACCATCTCAATCCTTCCACTAATAGGCTACGGATGGGTGAATAACACTAAGTAAGAATATCATGGACAATGGTAGGATTAGGAAAATTCACCTTCACAAATTTAAAAAATTCACACAAGGTATAATAATGTTTAATAAAGAAAAGTAACAAAAAAATATATAAATAAAATATATGCTACAACCACTACGATTCACAAAGGCCAATAGAGATAAATCCATAACACAAAAGGGAAAGATACATACCCAAAAACCGTTAGAGAAAAACATAACATAATAGCTGAGAAGGAATTATCCCTACACCAAAAAACTCGAGATATAGTTATATATTTATACGACTAACTCTGAAAACTATTAATCTCTCCCAATGCTCAATCCACCAAGGTCATCATCAAACTACCTATCATCAACAAAATCCCTAAAACTTACAGGAAAATATGACCATACATTGATGAGTATATATAAAATAAGAAGGATTCTAAAAACCATAAAATAATAAAAATAGTATGTGTCTCAAAAAATAAATGAAGGAAAGAATAACCCATGTTAGCCTAGTTGTGCTTTAAGAGAGAGGGAAACCTAAATATATATTAAAGTATCTCTCTAAATAGAAAAACCCTAGTAGATTTAAAAAACATCCATAAGAATTAAAAACACACAAAAAAATACTTTTCACTTTTCTATAACTATAACAGAGAACTTGATATTCATTGAGTATAAAATAGTAGATGAAGGTAGAACACAGAATATGTGTGCTATAAACAACCTATGAGAATAGCACACCACATATAAGATCGAGGTACCAAACCCCTAGTTTCCTTAATAAACATGGTTAAACCTATTCCTATGTATTATATAGATAATGAGACTAAATATCTTACATCATCTCATGTATAAGCTCTGATGCTGATGATAAGAACATTATAATGTTCTTTATGGAAAAACATTCCTTGAATAGACTAATCGTATGACTGAATCTATGTTCAGATAAAATATAAATGCAAATAATCTATGTATAGAATAGTGTATGCTATGTACTCTATAGAAACATGATGTTTATTCTATCAAAAACTACACAGTCATGTTCTTATTCACCACATAGTACGTAAATGATTATCGACATGACATGTATGATAGGGTACAGGGAATGTGCGACTTATTGAGAACTCATTTTATATCTGTAATACATGGGTCAATACCTTCTTGAGTTACCTGAAGTGGCCATGTTTGTATCCAAAACTTTATTCTCACATGGGTATTAAGATTATACATCCATTCAATCAGGTTATTTACTTTAAGACTACAAAATGTTCCTCTATAGACAAATGGTGTGTGGTCAACAGATTCTTCTAACTGCATGAAATGTAAATCCACTCAAGAAATTTTGTGATATTTATATTATTTTGGAAACCCTAACGCCATAGTAAGAGATGTACACTTTATGTGTTCTTGTGAACTAAATGTCCTGTAGTCTTATAGTCAGTCCATAATTTAGTAGTTCACCTAGATTCATGTTGACATCAGTATTTTCATCTTTAATCAAGTCCAAACATTCTCCATATGCCTCATCCATGGATTTTGTGACACTAAAACATTATTTGAACCCAAATATAACTATAAATTGAGTTCTCAATCATTCACATTCCATATTCATTGTCCCCTGACCACTATAATGATTGTCCCACATTTTTTCACCATCTCAAATTCCATCATCACCCAATGAACCACTTTTATGCCTCAAATATCATTAATGTTCCCTAAAAAATGCTTATTGCAGTGGATCTAGATTGTACATCAAATAAAACAAATATTTTAAAACCCTCCAAAAAAAAGGATGGTAATGAACACAAGAATAACATATGGGGGAAATATATAAAATCATAGGTGATAATATTTAATAGTTTATTGTGTTCGTAGACATTGTTCATTGGGTGAAAAACTCAAATAAAAAAGAATATATATATTAAATCATTCTCATAGGGATAGATTATAGAAAAAGATAAAATTTACAATTCAATGATTTTGCGAAATTATTCATGGTTAATATTACATATACAAAATCTTAAAAAATGTCATAAATTGCGAAAAATGAAGTTGTGTCCTACTAATTGGTTGATTAGTATAGAAGAATGTTTTCACATAAAGTTTTGTGGTCTATTAACCATTGATATCATCCATTGAATATCCTTAATACTTCTCAATTTTCCCATACACCCCCCTTATCTCACTCTGCCTCTCTAAATTGTTTTTATGGGATCTTACCCTAGAGATATGGGTTTAAAACTCATAAATAGATGTGATTTTGGTTAATAATATAATTAACCATATAATTTGTTGATTGATTAATTAATTATTTAAATTAATTAATTAATATTCGCATGATGTCATGACCTATGAGGCCCAAGTGTTAAGGAATATTAAAACACCCTTATGGTAAAAATACCATTCAATGCATAACCATAATCATTATTTTCCCATCAAAGGATTTTTTTTATGATAAAATTAATTATTGCCATGAATTATCATAGGCCATATAAAAGTAACATATTATTTATAATATATTCACATTGAGGCTTTGTAACTCTCTTAAATTCACATCAACACTATAAATATTCCTAGAATTATTATTTATAATATTTCATAGGATTAAACAGTAAATCCAAAATCACTACATCCTCTCCACCTCTGAGTAATTTTTCTATAAAAAACAATCTACAAAATCATTTGAGGGTACTAAGGCTACATGTAGTTCTCACACATTGAATATATCTCTTAATGTTTCCCACATATCCAAAGGATGCACACCAATGGAATAGATTTTCAATAAATAGTCATATCAAATTGTTCCTTGATCTATGTTGGATACTTTGAAAAAGTAGATCTATTATATATGTCTAGCTCACCCTGGTAAATGATTTTAAATGATTCCTGCATTTATCTTATCATTTATGAAATGTGGAATTCATTATTCACATTGTCTAAATATGGGGGAAATTTTAGATTGTAAGAAACATTGGCCACACTTTAAATATCTAAATTTAACTGATCAATCTATTTTATAGGTTACATATGTACACAAATATTTTCAAATTGTGTCATTGTGAGACATTTAGGAACATATAATGCCCCTCCTAGAACTCTAATGTGATTATTCATTTTTTTTGTAAAACTTCTGATGGATTTTATTGGACCACATCTACTCTTGGATCACCTACATATTCTCTATTGTTAGACGTAGTAACTATATTCTCATTAATGATGACTCTCATTTCTCTATCAATAATAAAGAGGAAATGTAGGGTATCATGTATAGGATATTGAATGGTGTCCTCATAATGGTGGATATATTGTTGATTTTTTTTAGTTATACCAAAGACAAGTGATCTTCAATGTTCTAGACAAAATCCAAACACAATCCCTCAGTGTATACTTGAGAACCTAAATTTTTCACACTCAACCAAAACTGAGTAAAAAATTTATCTTACAAAATACAACATAGATGGGATTCAAATGAAAATTATTTACGAAAATAATTTCATTGAAGTAACCCTATTAAATTGGATAACCACATCCACAAACTTGCATCCCATGGTCTACACCAAACTCTGATCCAAAATGGTAAGGAAGTGTTATGAATTGGTCAGTCATTCAATCATCATCCAAATATCCTCATGGATTCTTTATAATTGAGAAATTTTCATCATGATATCCATTATATTCCATTCCACTTAAGCTCTGAAACATGAAGCAGTTGGTAAAAACCTTCTAGGACCCGGTGCTCCACTTTAAGCTTCTAAAACGTGAGGAACCATAAGAAAACTTGGAAACAATCCACTTTATACCTTCCCAAAAAAAGTCTTGAGGACATGGTACATCATAATCACCCAAGGATGTTCCTCCAAGGGTGATATACAAAACATTCCAAGAGCCTCATCGCATATCCTGACTAGAACCAGAGGCTTTCTATAGAGAAGTATTATGTTATCCTAATCCTAAAAATATTCGTCAAGGAAGAGATTGAGAATATCATGTTATACATGCCTTTTAAATAGATATATCATAGTTGAGCCTTACTCACTCACTATAAAACTAGAGTGTCAACCATCATCAATTGAAGTTAATCCACCTCCCCATCCACTATGTACAACAATAACAAATCCAACATATCAAATACCTCCTTCGACAAATGAGAATGAGACTTCCTCATAAGTGAATAATACGCCATATTTCCATTCCAATGATTACTAAAAATATTAAAGTCTTGTTATTATAGGATCTCCAACCAATGTCTCTAGATCCGGTTAAGATCTCACTGAGTGAAGATGTTTCTAATACTCTTACAGTTCATCTAGATAAGAAACCTCATCCCAAAAAGGTAGTGCCTCAAAGTATTTAAATAAAATACTACCATGGAACAATACAAATGGTTGTCCATATAGTTCTTCCACTGAGGTATGAACTGCTTGGACCCATAAGTAAGAACATCTTACCTATGCATTGTTGCACATCTAGTACCAACACTAGAGGCATCACTGAACACCATTCCTTTGACTCCCTCCTCTAGTATGATCGGACTATGAGAACTCATTGGCATATACCTTGACACCTTTAAGGATAAATGGATCCAATCAGAACAAATAAACTAATTCCCCATTAGGGTTAGGAGAGTCAAGTGGGATGAAATTTTGGAGATGTTTTCCATGAATCTATGATAACACCCTAAAATCATAGGGAAACTCTACACCTTAAACATTATCTTGGTTAGATACCATGATATAAATTCCTAAATATTTAATGATTCCATATCTAAATTCTCTATAATAACGTATTATCTATGAATTGGACATGTATAACCTAGAATTTAAACTTTGAGATATTTTCATACAACCTGTGCTCCGAAAGTAAGTCGAGGAAAAATTCTAAAATATCTTCATACTTGTACTCTGATTTTGAATAGATGAAAATTTCCACAATAAAGAAACCCATGAAGCATTCAATGAAATTTTAAAATATATGGTTCATAAGTCCAATGAGAATTTTTATTGATTTATTCACACTGAAGGGAATCACTATAAATTATAATGATCATAGAGGCATTTAAAGGAAATATTTTTTATATCATCTTCATGGACCTAAATTTACTGATAGTCAGACCTATGATCAAGTTTTGAGAAGCACATTTCTCCCATTAGATAGTAAAATAATTCATTAACATTTATAATACAATATGTATTCATGATTTTCACCTAATTTATATAGTGATAGTCAATATAAATCATCAAGCTTGAATCTAGATTCTTTTCGAATAACAACAAAGCTACCTAGGGAGAACTAATGTGTTTGATTAAACCTTTATCTATATGGTACTATACTTACACCCTCATCCACTTGAGTTCATTTATTGATATATGATTAGATTTTTATTATATTAGAGTGGTCTCTTGTTGTTTAACGATGTAGAAACTGAGCTCTCAACACATCCTTAGGGAAAATGTTTATATATTCTCCCACCACTACTGAAAACATATCACCCATAGATTCTTCTACATAAAGTTATAAAATCACCAAATTATGGGTGATCTTCAATAAATTACTTTGAAAAGGCCCAACTCATATGAACTGAAATTCCCTCACAATCATGAAGAAGAACCTCAATACATAAACATGAAATAACAACACACTCTAATGGTGAAATTATATCCAAAATGTACTACATATAACCTGTCCATACTAAGGATGATGTTGTAAAGCTTCATAAAAATGTCATTAGGTCCCATTAAAACTGATCTCCAATATGTGTAAGATCACTTCATTGGAATATGTCAATATGTATGGGGTATCTTCTAGTAATAATCCTTATCTGCATGGGTTGTGCTTGGGGATTCACCAGAATATATAGTCCTTAAACTTTGGAATAAGTAAAAGGTAATGGATATATATAATTTCTATGAATTTCGATTTTGGATTTGAGAAGATACAAATCATACCTCAAATCCTGTCAATAACTTCCTACTTATAACCATACATCACCTACATCTATTTACCTCCCTAATATCCATCTCATTAAACCTTTCATATATCATAAAATATTGGTTTTGGTGGAAGTGGATAATAAATCGCCCCTCCTATTGCACCACCTAAACCGCTACCAAAGCCACCTCCTTCTGGACTATCCTAGAAACCTTGTAGAAGAACTTGATTATGATTCTTCCTATAATATAAATTTCTATAAACAAATTAATCACTCTTATTTCTATGATGAGTCAATGAGTCACATTCCAATGGTCATGTATTTTATGGACATAGAAAATCATATCCCATGTATGAATGGATCCTCTATATGACCCTAAACCTTTTTATCCCTAAGTCTATGAATACTCATGCACATACTTTCTATGAGTCATGTTGATACCTAACATCAACCGGTTGTGAATGATGATTCTACTCTAGGATGACTACCACCAATAACTACTATATTTTATCCCTCTTTCAAGAATATCTCTCTCACAAATCCAAACTTTAGAAACCCAGTATAGATGATGATTTAGAAGGTAATAACATCAGATCAATTGAATTTATAGATACAAGACTCAAACATCCATTCATAGAAGAACCCAATGTAGATCATATTGTGGGAATAATCTATTATATAATTACTCAATGAATATCATTTTTACCACTAAAACTCAAATGGATCTTTAATACACAAGTATGTAAAAGTTTTTATGTTGTACTCCTTGCAAAATAGATGCTAAAATATTTTCCAAGGAAGCACCACCTCATCATCGGTCTCGATGATCAAGATCCAATAATGACTCCCTATAAAATGGGATATTTTCATACATAGAGTTCACATATTTTTTATGTAAAATCATTACATTGCATTAAAAGACACCTAAGGATCATTAGTTTATAGTTCCTTTTGAAACTTCAAATCATAAATAACTAAATCATAATATTTATACATCATCTTACACATAGTTTTTAATAAATAGAGACCTTATTAGACATATCCCAAGTAATATATATCTTTATAAAATGGGAAAAATATAAGGGTGATATCAAATTCTCGGTAAGGGTAAAAAAGGGGAATATGAAAACATAACATGGGAATAAGAGTATAAAAACATGATCATAACATATGAAAACCATACCCTTAATATCAAATATCAAAATCTTGACTCATGGAATAAATATTAGTACTCTATAATACATGAATTCAAAGGATATCGAAGAACCTGATCCATGAGAGCATAACACAAATATAAGACAAGGAATTTCAGAATACAGATAATCATGGAAGATAATTTCCATAGTAGTCAATGATCACTCCCAAGGTTATCATAGTTTAATAATTTCACTCCACAAAACATCCTTGTATCATGTTTACCTCCCATGATTATCATAATGGAAAAAATTCCCTTACTAAACTAGGTTCACTCCCCCTTCCAATCATGTTTGATTCCTGAGATATAAATCATTCCCCAATTAATTGGGAGGATATATAGGTCTCATATGTCACATAATAAAAATCATAAAAATGTGTTCCAAAATATCATAAAAAATTCATAATATTATATCCCATGCAAATAAATGGGTTTCATAATCTTTAGATGGTACCATAACCCAGTTAAAACAACTGGGTTTCATATATATTTCATCATATAAAAACTCATAGAAAAGAAATGGGTTTAATAAACATAACATCATCATAATAATAAACCATCCAAAGAAAGAATAAGGATTGAAAAATTGGACCATGTCCCTAGTAAATCATAAGAAATATTATTTTTTTTCCATTTATTAATATAACATAAATAAAAAAGCATTAAAATGTTCATTAATAAAATATCCTTTCCATTTTGAAAACACTTATTTAACAACAAAAAACATCCAAAAAATTAAAAAAAAAATTATTATTTGAAAATAATCTTAGAAGTATTTAATGGAATATTAAAATCATTTTGTGGTAATGATGGAGAAAAATTATATTCATGTTGTAAACTTTAAAAAAAATTTCTTTCACATTTTTGGTAAAATTTAAAAGCATCTTGTTGGGAAAATGAAAAGAACGTTTCTTTTTAAAAAAATTTGAAAAGTCAAAAATTGTATAAATGACTATAAATAATATTGTGATATTTTAAAAACATCTTAGTAAAATAGTTTTAAAATATGGATATGGAAGAAAAATTATTTTTTACAGAATAGAGAAATAAAATATATTTTTATTAAAAAAAATTTTGATCACTTTATTATTTAAAAAAGTAAATTGAGAGGAAAAAATGTATTCGAAATAAACAGAAATTGGATATTAAGATACATGAGTTTCTTGATATATGTATCATAACGTTTCATCATTGTAAATATAGTAATAAATTATCCTGATAAATAATTAGATTGTAACATAAAATATTTACAACTTTGGTGTCATTTGAATTAAAAGAATAATGAAATATAAATATAAAATTAAACATTTTATATCATTAAAATAATTATATTAATGATATATGACGTAAAATGAAAGTATATATACCTTATAAAAAATATAGGTGTATGAAATATCTTTTATCACAAAGAATGAAATTTTGAAAAAAAAAATCCCTTATCGGGAGTCTCAACATCTTTTTTGAATATTAGAAGATGATGAATAATAAATATAATTGTATTATAAATATTTTATAGAACCAAAATTATATTTTTAATACCATATATTATTTAATTTATTAGTTTTTAACCCATTTATTAATAATTACTTGTTAAATGCCATTTTGGGTAACAACTGCTTCATTTTTCATGAATGTTTTGGTTTGGTATTTTTTCCCTTTTAATTTTATCAAGATTTGATCATATAAATAATTTTAAATATTATATATATTCATTATATAAATATATTTATATATAGTAATCAATTAAATTTAGATATATAAAATGAGTTACACCGTTCACTAATATAGTATGTTTTACCTACACACGAACAATATTTCCATTTTTCAATGGATCTAATGAAATACAGGTAAATAATATATCAAATTTAAAGAGTAATTATGATTTCATATATATCATATATATTCATTATATTTACCCTATATTTACTTCTATTTAAATAATTAGAGAAAAATAAATCACATCTCTTCATGCGGTGGTAGTCTACCATACACACCAATGATGGTATCAATTAATATATGGATGGTAAGATAATAAATTATAATATATATTTATTTTATATAATGCTAAATATATCATTATTAAAATATATATAAATATAAAATTAATCCCTATTACCTTCCATGTAAAGCATATGTAAAAAATGAATCACATTGCTTTGTGAGGTTGTAGTCCTCTGTACACACAAGCCCCCCCCCCCAACCCGAATGTCCCGAAGACATTCATTTTTATTGATTTTTGATAACCCCCCTTTGAAGGGATAAGGGGGAACCCTTACAAGGCGCATAGGCTTAGAGATTACATGTATTGTAGGCTTAGAAGATTACATGACCCGAAGGTCTTAGGGAATTCTACTAGACTATCTTCAACAAAATGCCCCTCCCCAGCATCTGTATCGTGATATTATCTCTCCACCTTCGTATGGCCATCTGGATAGGATTCCTATGCAAGAACAGGCTGGTCTCGGTGGCATAACCATGCCCTCTCATTCTGACAAGCCATTGGGCTCTACTCGGGTGAGTGCACCTGCTCTAAATCCTCTTCTCGGGGTGCTCTTTTTCAGTAGAGTCTCTATGGGGAAACTGTATGTGGCTCGAAGGCTTTGAGGTGGACCTATGGGCTTAATGGTGGCATGAAATACCTATTGACCTGATGTCATTTGTGTCCCTAAATCCTTAAGGACTCCAATCCCAAATTGGTGGCCCAAGGTGAATAGTTCCAACTACTATAGTACCGAACAGTACCTACAACATTTCCTGTTACAGTGCCCGAACTCTTTATAGTACTTCTATAGTACCTATACAATGTACAACCCTGCTATAGTACCTACACAGTATACAGTACTGCTAGAGTACCTCAGAAAATATGCCAGTACACACAATCCACATTATCATATTCCATATAAAATGGAATGTAAGAAGGTATATGTGATATTATAATTCAAAAAGTGTAATTATATCATGAATATAATATATATATATATATAATCATTATTTACATCATTATATCTATCTTTAAGAAGTGGTGATGAAAAATGAATTATGTCAGTTCCTGAGGCGGTAGTCCGGTGTATACACGATCAAAAGTTATGTTTCCCATTTAATAGAGGAAAAGATAGTTGAATGTAATTACCATACAATTAAAATGTATCAGTATATATAATATTGTTATATTAAAAAGTTTGAATAATATTTGAAAGTGTTTTATGGAGAAATAAAATAAAATTCATGGTTAAGGGTGTTACATCTTCTTTAAAAAAATTCATTATGTTTTCACCAAAAATACATTCTATGATGGTTTTATAATTAATAAAATGATTCTAGGATAACGGTAAATAATTAAAGAAATTATTTGGGAATTTATTGGTTTAAACAATGGGCTTTGAGGTATTAATAGAATTGTAGAGGGTTTGTCCTTTTATAAGTGGAGGAGAGGACTCACATGAAATTGTTTAAAACAATAAAATGTAACCACATTTTTTACATGACACAAGGATCCATAATCGTTTATTATTAAAAATTCAAGGTTATAATGTATAAATATTACCATAAAATGGGATTTGGAAAATTTTCTAGGCCATTTTAACCCTTATTTGTTTAGTTTAATCCCCAAGTAAACTCATTTTAAACGTAAACATGGTAATTTCTTTTTACTGTTTTCACTTTTCATTATGGTAAAAATTTAAATTTAAATTATTATATAATATAAATTATAATGATTAAAAATATTCAATAAATTTTTTCAAATTCAATTTACTTTAGTGTTAGAAATTAATTTAAAACAAAAAATAAATATGCATCGAAAATGTGGTTTTACAAAGATAAAAGCTTCAAAAGTTTAGAGTGTTTTAAAATAAAAAATTAATATGGAATAGATTAAAATGACATATATTGAATTAATAATAATATAATTGAACAAATTTTATGTTTAAAAACATTTAAAAAATTTATCCATATTAATTTATTAAATTAAAAGACAGTTTTCAATAAAAAACAGTAGTTTTCACTATTTATCAAAAAATTAATCCTTTCGAAAAAACCCAAAAAAATAAACCCAAGATAATTTTGAAATTTTGATTCAAAAAATGAAGTTAATTTTTTTTAGATAAATTTTTAAAAATTTTCAAAAATTATTTTTACTAATTATTCACAAAAAACAATATAATCATATTTTTGATAAAATAGAATTTTCAGAACATAAAAATAATTTACCCAAAATTATTTAGTTATGTATCAATATGTTATATTTATATAAAACCATTATGATTAATAATTAAAATGTATTTATTACTATTCATACCACCAATATTAGCATCTAGGTTATAAAGACCATGTCAAATTTTAATATAAATTGAATATTTCGGTTTGTTAAAACTTGATGTTGAGTGTAGAACAGACTATCAAAAAATTTATATTTATTATAAAATATACATTTAATACATTCATGGTGTGTTAAATTATATCCCATTTAAAATAATTTGATCCCTTCAAAATTAAATCACTTTGGTAAAAAATAATGAGGATACTTCAACCTCATTATATACTCAGGTTCCCACATAGCTTACTTAAACTAGTGGTTTTCCAAAAACATTGACAATGTGACTGGTCTTTTTTAGTAGAAATTTATCCCTATAAGTCAGGATACCTATTAATTATTCCATGTAATAAAGTTCATTCTCTATTAGTATGACCTCTATGTTCAATACATGTGAAGGTTTAGGTATGTACTTCTTTGAGATAGATATATGGAACACATCATGGACTTGGGAGAGGTTTTGTAGAAACACCAACTGATAGGATTCCATCTTGATATGATCTAGAATATAATATGGAATGATATACCAACAGATTAGTGTTCCCTTATTTCCATATCTCATTACCTTCTTCACTAGAGAAATTAATAGAAACACATGGTCACTAACTACAAATTTCAAATCACATAATTGATTATTTGAATAACATTTCTACTGAATTTTTTCCTCCCTTGTGAGTTTTTGAATGGATTTAATATTCTCTGTAATTTATTCATCTATTTAAAATACCAATAGATTTATTTATACCACATCAATCCATAAGGTAGAAATATACACATATTTACAAGAGGGATTCATAAGGAGGTAGTTGTATTATCATGTGAAATATATTTTGTATTGAAAATCAACTATAGGAAGGTTCTGATCCCAAACTCCATTAAAATAAAAATAACAACATCCCAAAAAATCATATTGGGTATTAATTATTCTCCTAGATTGAAAATATTTCTAGGGATGCTACACAGTGCTGAAACACAACATTATATCAATATCTTGTCCAAGACTTCCCCAGAACATCGAGGTAAACATCTTATCCCAGTCAGACAAAATGTAATGTGGTACTCAATGAAATATTATCAATTCCTTAATGTGTATCCTATAAATCTTATCCAAACATACATATTCTCTATTATTTATTAAGTGTGCTAAATTTTTAAGGTAATCAACTACAAGCCATATAGCATTGTTCCCTTTAGACATTTCAGGGATTTTGATGACAAAATCCTTGGTGATGTTTTCCCATTTCCATTCTGGTATAGATAATTAATGTATTGTTCCTTTAGACATTTTTCTCTCTTCCCTAACCAACTGACATACAATTCATTGATATACTAACTCTATTATTTCCCTCTTCATCACATCCCACCATAAATAATCTTTGAAATCTCTATACATATTTCAACTTTCAAGATGAATAGAGAACAAATGCATATGAGATTCCACTATCAAATCCTTCTTAAAATATGGTATGGTTGGAACACATACATAGTTTTTGAACATTATTATTACATTATAATTAATGTTAAACTTAGTAATGTTTTTCACCTTCTTTTATAGCACTATTTTTTCCCTCAAAACCTCTTTATTTTTTTACTTGGATAGAATGTTGAAAATTAATTTTATAAAGATAAGAATCCCACCCCCTTATGCTAGGATTTCAAAATACATTTTTTTCAAATCTAGTAATATTTTATCATTTTTTATCCATGCATGGATAATCTAAAACAAAACTTTTGACTAAAAGCATTTTCCCCCTTATTCACCTTCCTAGGGTGGTAATGTAGTGAGTTGTCTAAATCATTAATTAGATCTAATAATCTCATATGCTTCATGTTGAACTACTAATTTGTGAATTTATAATTGAATTTTTTTTATCAGTATATATATCGCAATTTTTCCCATATAGATAATGCCTCCAAATCCTCAATGAAAAAAATTAATGCAGCTAACTCTAAATCATGAGTTGGGTAATTTTTCTCATGAACCTTAAATTTTCATGAGGCATAAGCTATAACCATGAAAATATAAATTATAAAACATATCAAACCCTTCATGGATGCATCACAAAAGATAAAAAATCCTTCTCCATTACATGGTAAGGTAAGAATAGGCGTGTTGATTAATCTTATCTCAAGTTCATGGGAATATTCCTCACATTCATCAATCAAAGGTAACTTGGATCCCTTTTTAATTAAATTTTTTAGAGGATTATATAGTGATGCTAGATTTTCCACAAACCATTGATAATATCATTTTAAGAAATGAAAACATTAGATCACATTAACTATGGTTAGTATATACCAACATTCAATAGCCTCTATCTTTAATGGAGCCACAGATATACCCTTTATTTATATTATATAACCCAAAAATGAAACCTTTTGTACCCAAAATTCACATTTTGTAAATTTTACATACAAATTCTTTTTTCATCACGGTCTTCAATAAAATTATCAATTGGTATGAATTATCTTCCATACTCTTTAATTATATAACAATATATTCTATAATGACTACCAAAAATTGATCAAGGAAATATCTAAAGACTATCTTCCTTAAATCCTTGAAGAAAATAGAGGAATTATTGTTACAAAATGGAATCCATATATAATAATAGTTTCTGTACATAGTAAAAAATGTTTGTAGGGTATATTCTCCTTATTTTCCCCAAATTAATGCTATCTATAATGAATTTCAATATTATAAAAGTATTTATCTCCTTGTAGTAGATCAAACAAGACATCAATATGGGTTATAGGGTACTTGTTCTTTATTATGATCTTTTTTTACTCTCGATAATCAATGAAAATTAAAATTGATCCCTATTTATTTTTTAAGAATATAATGGGTACACCATAAGGTGAAAAACTTGTTTTTATGAGTCTCTTTTGAAAATTATTCTTGATTATCGTCTTTAATTCCTGCAACTCATTCAGGGCCATTTTATATAGAGTCCTTGAAATAGGTAATGCACCGGTTATAGTGTATATTGAAAACTAAACATCCTGATTCAGTGGAAGTCAAGGAAACGATTCTAGAAATACATCAAAAAACTCCTGTACAATAGGAATATCATTGATGTTGAGCTTCTACCCAATAATCTGAGATAAAAACCGTTTTTTAAAAGAAATCAAACCCCATATAGAAAGATGTTATTTCTATAGAAATATCATATTTATTATCTCACTGATATACAATCCTAGGTTGTTTTTGAATATCAAATGTGATTTTTATTCTTTAACAATTGATATGGGGATTATTTAGAGAAATCTAGTCCATTCCTAAGATAACATCAAATTCCACCAGTGAAAGAATTATAATATTTGTAGGAAATACATTCCCATAGAATTCAATCAGGGATCGATCATATACATGATATGAGATAATCATGACATCATGGTTTTCCACTAATAATTCTACATTTAATTTTGTGGGTGGAATATTTATACCCAAATAAAATTATTAGGATATAAAATAATTGATATATCCATAGTCAAATAAGAAATTTCCAGTTCTAGAGTGGATGGTAAGTGTGCCTTTCACTATTTCACTATTGTACCCCTCATTAGAAATAGTAATCATATAATATTTCTTCTTCCCCATCATCCTAAGAGGTTGCTGACATCGATCATCATCCTTATCCTTTGTATTTGGACATTGAATAGAATAGTTCACATACTCCTTGTATTTGAAACACTGGACTATGAGCGGTGTATTCTATGGATCTTTATCATTATTTTCATAATTATTTAACTTCTTCCCATAACATTGCGGTTAGATTTCTTAATTACCTTCCCTTAATCACTTAAAATATTTACCAATCCCCTTAATAAATATTCCTTTATGTTTCCTTGCACACTTCGAGCATGAAAAAAATGCATATCCTTCTTTCTATGGATCTTAGTGAATCCCTTGAACTTTATATTTCATTTATTATCAAACCATGTGATTAATGGGTAACTAAAATAACTATTTTCACTTTTAGATAACATAAAATGAATTCTTCATAGCTATTGAAGTCCCTTATTGATATGTCTCTTTAAATACTGGGTCTCAATCCCCTGAAGAACTGATCAAACATAATTTTCGGATGGATGATAATTCTTGAAGCAGACCATGCTGGTCTTAAAAAAAATATCTCATAGGTGCCAACAGATTCATCATACTTCTATTTCTTCTCAAAGAATTCCTTATCCATTTTTATATGAATAATTAAAGAGAATTTCTTATTGAAAAATAATTTCTTAAACTCGTCCCACTACATGGATTCAATTTAATATTTTTTCATCATATTCTTGATGAGAGTCCATCATTGATATATTATGACTTCCAATTGACCAATATCCAGAATGACATTTTCATGTTTCAATCATTGGAGAATACAAATATATTTTCAGTGGTACTGATCCATTACTCAACAACTAGAAGATCAAAAAACAAAAAAAAATATGGATGATGTTTTCTCATGAATGATTCAATAAATTATTATTACATACTTTTCTTATTTATAATTTTTCTTGAATCATAGCTTTGTATAGTTTTATGAGCCTATAAATGAGGTTTTCAATCAAACTTCTATAACAATTAGTATCTTTTGAAGAAAACCATTTCATTATTTATTACATCCAGTAGTAACATGGTTTCTTTTAGTTGCAACCATTGAATAAAACCAAAATTGATAGTGTGAGAAATATTTATAATAAGAAAACACATGGTCCTAAAGATTCATTTATAAGATTTCTAAATAAAAATACCTTATTTTAAATAAATAACTCCTAATATTTTACCTAGGTTATTCATAGTTATAATCTATTCAAATATTTCATGATGATTAGTAAAGAAAATCTAAAGTAACCAAATAAATTTCCCTAGGGGTTTCAAACAGGGTGTGTAGTAAGTCCCATTATTACGTACTAGGTAATGATCAAGTCAGGATGAACATGACTTTTTCAAAGTTATTATCCCATTGTACATATATTCTAGAACAATGCCAACTTATAATATCTAGACAAGGATGTGTTTCTAGGTAAACCAAATAATATTTTCCTTACCAAAACATTAGGACATTACACTATAATTAGTCTTATCCTAAGGTTTCTTACTAAAGTTTTCCCATCCTGGTTTCTTAAGGATAACTAAACATATCCAATGATACCAACTCTACTAATCCAAGGATTTCATACATATATATTACATCTATTTTTATAAACATTAATTAAATTACACAAACACATGCCTATGGATCATAAAGTTATAGTGTCTACGAAAACCTGGAATAACAAATAACAGATTTGATAAGAGTTTTAGATAATCTCCCACTTAGTTCCACATAACTAAAACCCTTCTTAAACCTATCACATGTAATAACTATCATCATGACTTGGAGAAAAGAAATATAATAATGGGTGATCCCATATTCTCAATAAGGGTAAACAAGGGAAATATGTAAACATAACACTACCACAAAACATGCTTTTATCAGTGCAAAAAGTGCTTTATCGGTGCTAAAAAAGTGATTTCAATCTCATAAAAGATAAAGGGGGTCTCTTTTATTAGCACTAACAAAATCACTGATAAGAGGGGTCTTTTATCAGTTCTAAAAAAAGGGCTGACAAAGGGGTCCTTTATCCGTGGTTTTTTAGCACTGATAAAAGTAAAAAAATATTAAAAAAATCCGAGAATTAGGGAGGGGATTCAACAGGACTTGAACCCCCTAGCCCACATGGCCTAGACACCCCCGGCCTTTAATAGCACCCCCACTCATTAACATCTCTAGCCCTTATTCAACCCGTATGCTAGACCTGTCCCCCTTGGATTCGAACTCGGGACCTATTTCATGCGTACATAAGCCTTTACCACTCCACCATATTTCATTTCTCTTCATTTATTAATATATCTAATTATTTATATATATTTAGTTATATTTACTTGTATATTAATATGTATTTATATTAACATATATATATATATATATATATATTAATATATATAGTTATATTAATATATATATATATATAGTTTTATTAATATATATTCGTATATATATCTGTATATATATATAGTTATATTTATATATTAATATATATTAATAAGATCAGTTTTAAATAAATTTATATAATATGCACTTTTGTGTGTGTTTATAAATAAATAAATACATATATACAACATACACATACACACAAACATATATATATTATAAGTTTATCGGTGAGTATAATTATATATATTTAAATATATTTAAAAATATTTTATATTAATATGTATATACATATGTTTAGAATATATGAAAAATATATATTATTTTGTCAATACAGACACACACACACATATATGTATACAAGTACACATTATATAGGTGTATAAATATTCATATATTTGTATTTTAAATAAAATAGATATTAGTTTCTTACATAGATAAGGCTTATATATTAAAAAATATATTTTATATGATAATATAATTAATTATTTCTTTATAAAAATAAATTTTTATGTGTTAATATATAAAAAATATGTAAATATTGTTATATAATAGATTATAAAAAATAGTACATTATGAAAAATGAACCAATCCCTGAAAATATGAAAAATAGGTAAAAAATGGAGAAACCCTCAAAACCTAAAAATACAGTCAGAAAGTCTAATAAACCCTAAACATAAGGTAATGATGAAAATATCTGATAAGACAGTCGGTTCCAGCTCTGTGACAAGCCAAATAAAATATCATCAAAAAATATTGATATGATAGGTGGTTGAAGCTGAACGGATAGGATGATCATAAGTTACATTAGTTTTTAAAAATAAGAGACATGACCAAAGTGGTAGAAATGGGGGCTTGAAAAACCTAACAAACCACAGATCACTGAAACAGGAATAACTTCTGATACGGGTGTCTGTTTCAGATCTGAAACCAGTCAAACCAAATCTCATAGAATTAACTATGATATAACAGGTGGAAGAGGCCAAACGGACCCACAAATTGAGATTTATTACCATTTTAAGAAACATTTGATAGGGCAACAGACACAGAAACAGAGTTTTATAGGTCTTATGATGGTTTTGGGGTTTTAGGGTCCTTTAAATTATTATGACATCATTCAATTCATTATTCTACATAGATATATTCTCTGCCTTCTATTTTATATGTGGTATAACCCAAACAAAACCCGGAGCGAATGTTATGGTCGTTTGAAGTTAAATTTTTTTAGAGTGGTATAATTGATATATCTTCTATTTCATTGACTTTATCATAGTTTCTATTAGACTTTGTCCTCACTCATCTCATGATATTCAATTTTACTAGTCTTAGAGCTCAAAAGGACACCCAGATTAGAAGTTATGGTTGTTTTAGTGGGTTACACATTTCTTATGGTTTTAGGTGCTATGAGCATAGCTCAATTTCAAACAATCATAACTTCTAATCCGAGTACCTATTTATGCTTTAACACATATCAAATCAAATATTGAAAAAATATATACAATTTGGTGACCACTATAACCCCTTATCGCATTCATTAAGGGAAAAAAGCTCATAATTCCTTCCAATGCTCATAAGTTCTTCTTCTAGTGTCTGTTTTTTCATAACTTCTTCTTCGGGTGTCTGTTCTTCCTCTACCACATATCAAATTGAATATTGAGAATAAAAATACACTCTTTTGACCACTATAACACCTTCTAATTTTCTTCATGTCCTAAAAATATCCTTAATCCATCCAAATGGAAATAACTTCTACTTTGGGTGTCTGTTTTGCATCAACCACATATCAAATCGATCTAAACCATATTTTTATTATATATAATAAATTTATATTAATATAAAAATACATATATATAAATAAATTATTTTTTATGTAATATAAATTATTTTTTAAAATATACGCTTTATTAGTGCTAGGAAAAAAACACTGATAAATCCCCCCCTTTATCAGCGATACTAAAAAAATCACTGATAAACGTATCCCCTTTAACAGTGTTAAAAAAAGCACTAATAAAGGGTGCTGATGTGGAAACCTAGTTTTTTGGTATTTTAACATCCGTATATGGGTATGTGAAGATGAGTATAACATATGAAAACCATACCATTTATATAAAATATCAAAATCACGAGTCATGGAATAAATATTTGAAGTCCATAAGACATGAGTCATAATGAAATCAATCAATATAATCCTTGAGAGAATAACATTGACATGAGAAAAGGAATTTTGTTATACACATAAGCATAGAAAATAATTTCCATAGTATTAATGTCTCACTACAAAGTCTACCATTGTCGATTGTTTTCACTACCTAAAACATTACAGTATTCAGGTCTCACTCACATGACTACCATAGTGGAAAAATTATCTTACTGAACTGGATTCACTACCCATTCCAAACCTATTTATCTCCCAAGACATAAATATTTACCCTTCTATTGGAGGGAGATATAGGTTCCACCCATCAAATAATGAAAATCATAAAAAATCCACTAAATCATAAAAAAGTTCAATATATAAAAACCCATGACAATAAATTGGTTTTATAATAATTGAATCATAGAATAACCCATAAAAAAGAAATGGGTTTCATATATATTTTATCATATCATAACCAATAGAAAAGAAATAGGTTTCATAAACACCTCTTCATCGTAATCATAAACCATTGAGATTAGTAATAAGTATGGTACAAATGGATTATATCACTAATAAAATATAATCTATTCCAAATTTTATTTTCGTTGAGGAATATAACTTCCATGAAAAAATAATTGAAACATTCTTGATGAAAATATCCTTTACATTTGGAAAACACTTATTTAAAATATAAAAGAAATATGAAATATCAACGAAATTGTTTTAATTGAAAATAATTTTGGGAACTTATAATATAAGATTCATAACCTTGAGTTTTCATGATGATGGAAAATTTGGTTCATCTCATACACTTTTAAATAAATATTCATTTCATATTTCTATTAAAAGTCAAAATCCCCTCATTCAAAAAATCAAGATATATTCCTTTTAAAAAATTGATAAGTAAAAAAATGTATAATTGAATTTAAATAATCTTATAATATTTTTAATACATATTTAAATTATTTTTTTTGAAACATAGATATGGAAAAAATCATTTTTGACAAAAGAGTGAAATAAAATGGATTTTTATTAAAAAATATATTTTAGATCCCTTGAGTATTAAGAAATAGGAATTTAAATGAGAACTTGTATTCTAAAAAAATATCCATAGGAGAATAAAATAAATTTTTTTGTGATATATATATCATACGGTTTCATCATTAGAAACATAATCATAAAAATGTATGATAAATAATGATATTGTAACATAAAATCATTACCACATTGGTATCTTTTAAACCATAAGAACCAAAAATGATCAACATAAAATGTAAAAATAAATGTAATTAAATTAATTATATTAATGATATAACATGTCAATGGTCTCTGCATACATCCCATAAAATAACATAGCTACATAACATATCATATGTCCCGTAGAAGGCAATTTGATATAAAAACTCTTACTTTATGTCTAGAAGTCCTTCATAATTCTTAAAAACCCTTTCATAATAAATTTAAGTTCATTATAAATATATTAGATAACCATAATAATAGTTATCATACAACATATTATTTAATTATGAATTTTTATAACCTCTTTATGAATAATTCATTGTTAAAGTAATGTTTTAGATAATAACTCCTACAATTTTCTTATATGTCTTATTTTGTTATTTTTATTCATATTACCTTCATCGTGGTTACGTTATATCCAAAATTTTCACCATGATATAAATATATTATATATTCATTATATAATTATTTATATTAATCTATTAAAGTTAGATAATGAAAATGATTCCCACCATTCATAGAGAAGGTATGTCATACGTACACATGAATGTTGTTTCCATTTTCTCGATGGATAATAATAAATGAAGGAAAGTGATATATAAAATTTATTTAGTAATTATGATGTAATATATATCAAATATATTCAATGAATTTTCCTTTATTAACATCCATGTAAATCTTCAGGGAAATAAAATCACATCACTTCGTGAGGTGGTAGTATACCGTACACATGAACAACATTATTATTTATTCCATGTAAGGTAAGGTATTAAATTAAATAATAAATTTAGTTTAAAATATTATAATTATGTTATTAATATCTAATATAAAAATGAAAATAATCCTTATTACCATCACTGTAAAGATTAATTGGAAAATTAATTTCATCGCTTCGTGATGTGGTAGTAAGTCGTACACACAAGCAACATTATCATATTCTCTATGAAATGAAAATTAAGAAGGTATAAGTGAAATAATAATTATAAAAGAATAATTATATAATAAATATCATATATAATCATTAAAAAATCATTATATTCATCCCTAGTAAGTTTGTATTGAATGATAATTACGTCGATTCGAGAGGTGGTAGTCTATCGTACACACGATCGATGATTTTGTTTCCCATTAGAAGGGGTATGAGATGGTTATAGTTAATTACATTAACATAATGGTATATAAGTATATATAATATATTTATGTTATTATACCATCATGGTTTAAAAATATTTTAATTAGTCTGAAGGAGAAATAAAATTAAATTCTCGTTAAGGATTAGAAGAGGATAGGGGTGGCCTTTTTTAGGTGGGGAGAGGATACACATGTAAATTTTAAAAAGAATAAAGTGTACGGACATTTTCAAATAAAAAGAATTAAAAATAGTTTATTATCAATAATTATTGGATATAATGTTTAACTATTTCAAAAAAAATAGTTTTTGGTTATGTTTCTAGGTCATTTTACCCCATATACTTTTAGTTTAACCCCTCAGTATACATGTTTTAACCTTAATTGTGGTAATTAATTTTTACTATTTTCACTATTAATTACGGTTAAAATAATTTTTTTTCTTTATTATATAATATAAGTTATAATAATTAAAACTAATCAATATATTTTTCAAAATTAAATTCATAGAAGGAGGTAATTTAATTAAAAATGTGTTCTAGAGATGTGATGAAAAAGAGGTTTTCCAATGAGAAAAGTTTCAAAAGTTTAAATAGTTTTTTTATCAAAATTAAATATGAAATTTATTTCATTGACTTATATTGGATTAATTATAATATATTTGAACTAATTTTTCTTTTATAACAATTTTAAAATAAAATTTAACCATATAAATTATTTAAATGAAAAGATGATTATCAATAAAAACAACCATTTTTCACTATTTATCAAAAAATCAATTTTTTTAGAAGAAGAAACCAAAAATCAGCCTAAGATAATTTTTAAATGTTGATTAAAAAAATTCAGTTCATTTTATTAAAATAAATTTTATTAAATTTTTTAAAAAATACATTATAATTTTTTTACAAAAGCAGTAAAAGTATTTTTTCGAAAATAAAATTTTTGAAACATATAAATACATTACCTGAAATTATGTATTTTTTATCAATATGGTTTATTTATATAAAAATATACTTCTTAATATTCTAAAAATTATTCATTTTTATATCACCAATATTAAAAATTAGTTTATAAAACACATGTTAAATTGAAATATTAATATTATATTATTGTTTTCTAGAACTCGTTGTCACGTGTAGTGAAAGCTATCAAATAAATTAAATTTATTAATAAAATATTTCATAAACTATTCGAATGTTACACTCACAACCACATAGAGAATTATATCTAAAAGAACTACTATAGGATCAGTATCAATCCAAAGAAGATGGAAAAAATTAACAATTATCTCAATTAGACTCTCAGTATCTAAGGGTTATGCTCACCTCAAAACAAAAGTTATATCTATCACTGGAACTCATGAAAAAATATCATCATCTAAACATACTCAACTCTTCCCATATAAATAATGAGATTCTGACTATATGGAAGAATAAAAACCAACATTATATGAGGTGGGGTCGCTCGTTGTACTATATATATGTGGGGGGGGGTTTCCCACTGCATGCTTGATAGAAACATTGATTAGAATTGCCCCTATATAGAATCCTTACCAATCTTTTAGTCATTTATAAGAGTATTAATCACTATAAAGGACACATCACAGCCCTACCTCATAACCCTATATAGTGGTTTTCATATTACAACCAAATAATTTGATAATATGAATCATGGTTAATAAGTATTGTTTGGGGAGTTGACATAGGAAGGTTATGGAAGTCAATGATCCATTCATATATACTACATGTACCATTGATTGATTCCACCAACATTTTCCTTGGCATACTAAGTCAATAATTAAGTCATTAGTGTCTCACATATTGTATACACAAGATTACATACCATCAATGGGTTCCCTATCTGGAAAACTAATCTCATAACACTATAACACCATTTTCTTAAATCTCCAAACCAGTTATCAATATACATCATCTTCAATCTTCATCTCATGGAAAACTTGTCTTTGATACCACTATGTCACTACCCAAACAATGTTGACCCCTACTAGGTGACATTATGTCATGCATACCACCATAATCCTACATCCTATAGTCCAAGGTTTGGTGACAAGTACTTAGTGGTTATATCACACATAATGGGAGGACTATACCAATTCACCTATAAAAAATGAAACCTCCACACATGAAATAGTAATATATAATGAATAAAATTAACTATCTAAAATATGTAAAGAATATTCATGTGATAACCACTAATATATACATAGTGAAACAAAGAAAATTCATATTAAAATAAGGAAAATATAAATTCCCAAAAACTATGAAGGGAAAAAGAAACTTTTTTGTGGTGAAAAGGACACCACAATAAAAAAGCTCTTGATATAATCACTAACTACTACCTTCAAATATAATAACTATTAAGATCCCCCAATTCCTATTCCACCAAGGTCACAAATGAACTATCATTCGTTTGTATAAGACATGACACATGAAGGAAGAGACTCTTGTGTAGGGGTGAATATATATAGAAAAATTAGGATTCCCTAAACACCAAAAAAGAACAAAAACACACCAGTTAGTTAAAAACCAGATATTAAAGAAGAAAAGAATAATCTATATAAATCAAGATATTATTTAAGAGATTGAGGATCCTAATGAAAAAAAGTTCATCTAGCTCTATACAACCTATACATTAGAGTATCAATAAACTAACCTGTGATGTCCAACTACCCAATTTGAATCCCCATCACCTATTCGGAACAAAAAAATATAAGACACAAAACATAAAATTGAACATGATAGAATAGGGTAGAACACAATAGATAGGTGTATCCCATAATAGATTAGAACCAATTGTAAGCTCTATAGAGACAAGGAGACTAAAAAACATTCATCACCTCATGTATCACATCTGATGATAAGGATAAAAACCCCATTTAATTCTATATAAAAACATACCCCTGATAGACTACTCAGATACCTGAATCAGAGTATAGGGAATAGAGATATGAAAAACCACCAAGGCTATAGTAGTACATGACATATACTATAGAGACAAGTTGTGTGTCTCCCTTTAGAAATTCCCTTGCTGAGTACCAATACTACATGGTGTGAAAAATATACCTTCATAGTGTGAATGAAAGGGTACACATCATTTACAGTCAGTATAGAACTCAATGTGAATCTCGGATACACTGGAACTTATTTTGTCATGGTAAATGGTGCGTCCAATGGTATACACAACAAGGGATTTAATTATAGGTTCTCAGTGTTCACTTCTAACCAACTCAATAATGAGGTTCATTCTATATGATGTGACTCTATGTATACATGTACTGAAACCCATATATTCTATCCAATACAAGTTGGGTGAATCCACTCAACACATCATGTGATATTTTTAATCTTTATAAAACTATAACACGATATCCAATGTTTTACATGATGTATGTTATTCTAAAATATAAAGAATAAAGTCCTATATTTCTACCCAGATTCAATAGTTCACACAAAATAATGTTAATATCATTGTTATCACGTCTAATCAAGACCAAAACAATGCTATATTCCTATTATATAGATGTAGATACTCAGAACCTTGATTTTAATTCATTTATTGATATAAATAAAGTGTGAAATATTTATCACATGATATTGTCTCCCTTATCACCTCTGTCATATTAGTCTCATGATGTTGCAGATTCTCATGTTTCATAATTTCCCAATGAACATTCAACATTACTCAAACTCCATTTTTTATCCTCAAATAAATTCTCATGTTCATAGATCTAGATTACATGTTGAAAACCCCCATTATTGTTTTTAAAAAAAAATTAAGGAAAATGATGATCACATGATAAATGGGGAGGAAAACCCAAAAGAAATCATAGGTGAGAATGAATAATGGTTTTTGTGAGTCATATACACTACTAATTGGGAATGAAAATTGAGGAAGAAGGATGTGAAACACAAAATCAAGCATTTAAGAATGAATTAGATAAAATTGTTAAATTAACAAGTCCATGATTTTTTGAAATAGTTCAGGGATAATATTCTATACTCACAATCCTCTATGGACTGGAAAATTAACAATAAAAAATAACAACCTCTCTATTAAATTTATCGTTGTAGATGAACATTCATGATTTAGTTAAAATTAATGATTCCTCATCGACCTCATTTGTTATATATTCTGAATCATCCTCTTTATTCTTATAGATCCTCTTCTCTCACTACCTCTTTAAGGTTAGGAGTAATGTTACCTAACCCTAGTTAGAGGGGGTTACAAATCATTAAATATGGGTTATCTTGGTCAAGATACGATTAACTATCTAATTAATTAAATAATTAAATCAATTATATCCATTAATTTATTCTCCCATAATCAATCAACCTCAAAACGTATAGTTATAATGAAGATTCCACCACCCATAAAATAAAAACCCCATTAGGGATGTAATAAAAATATTATATTTTCCATATTATGCTTTTTCTAGAAGAAAATGAATGCATCCTATGAATGTGTATACACCTAATAAAAATAACATATTATTTATAATATATTATTATCAAGGACCATAATTCCCAAAACATCCCATAATCCTAGAGAATGATCTAAAAATTAATATTTAAAATATTCTAATGGTTTGAATAGAAAAAATAGTGTCTCTATAAATAGTTCCAGTCATCTTTAGTCTTCAAATTCTTTTATAACAGTTCCATGAATCCCTAAACCTTGTATTCATCTAGATTTAAGAATTAATGACTTTCATTAAAAATTATTCATTTATGTGGTATCTTGTGGTTGATATCACTGATCTTAAGGTGTAGCTGCTTTATTATTCACATATATTAAAATTTTAAAAAAAAATGCGTGATTTAATCCTTATTTTCCTCTAACCTAGATTTCTTCAATTAAACAAGTGACTACAAATCCTCCTTTTATGGGTAAATGGAATTCATTTTTCATGGTACGTGGTGATTAAACTCTTATTTTCTCTTATAATATCACAATGTATCTATTTTTAGAAACATTTAGTGGTATCATGAATAAACAAATAAATCATTTTAATAATTTAAATAATTTTCTTATGACCCTAAACCTAATATTAATTGTTCTTATATACTGTATGATTTTTTTAGGATTCCTTGGTTTTTTCCATTCTTGATAGTGATGTGTAGTTCATGATATGATCATATTTATATATTAATGTTGATCTAATATTGAGTGTGGGTTTTTTATATATACTATACATCACTTATGATATAGTTAATTTGATTTAACCTAAAACATAGATAAACATGTTTCTTAAATTTTTTTCAGGTCTCTTAGTGATATGAAAAACATTTTATTAGTTCATTTACATGTTAATGAAAATTATATGATGAATAGGGTCTTACATTTAGAAACATAATAATTAGAAAAATTATTCAAATTATCATGTGATATTTCTTCCTATTATTCCATTTTAGGGGATATCATATTTGATAATTAATTTTATTTCATGATAATGTTACTCAAATATATGTTTAAGTTCATTTTTAACATGTTTAAGAATATTATCATGTATAAGAACCTAAAAACAATTCTTAATGATTCAAATTTAAATATTTGATATGTGAAATACATGATCAAGATACATTAATATATCTTATTTAGGTTTTTATTTGGAACAAATTTTTTCATTTCGTCATATTGTGATATTATCATGCTTATTATTTTTAGAGGATTCCTTTAATAGTATTTTATATGTAGACACATGGTTTTTCTATGTGTTTATTTTATGTTTATTTGAACACACATATAGAAGCATGATATATTCATCCATATGAGTATAGGTACATATATAAGAGGTAGGTTACATATATGTATACTATTACGGATATGTGTGTGTCAATGCATGTGTGTGTCCCTCTCACTAAGGAGAGAGTAAAATTTGATGTTAAGATAGAGGAATGTATATGTATACATGATTACAGATCATATTTAATTTATTATAGGAACCTCCTATGAGAGGATTATTGTATATATATATATTCATACATTTTAATATGTACTCTATCTTTTACATATGGAAATATTTGATATAAATTCGTGAAAGATAAGTAAATTATAGTAGAATGTTATTATGACATGGATTATGAGTATGAATAAATTTCTGGTTTGTTTTATCATTCCTTGGAAATTATTATTATTCTTGAAATGTAATACTACATTATGTTACCAATACATTATTTGATTGACTACTTCATTTTTCATTTTATACTTTCCTATATTATGCCATTGTATTGTACACTTATTTTTATGATAGATATCCATGGGTATATTTATAACACTAGAAGATAGATGGTAAATTTAAACTCATTTATATAAGCTTATGTAATTGGTATGAGATCATGATTTACCTCCTCATAATTTTACCACAATATCTAAGAGGTGGGATGGGGTGTGGGTGATTATGAATCCCCCAAATAAAACAATTCATTTTTTTCCTATAAGTATGTCATCAATCATTAAATAATTTGGAAATTAGTATGTTATATTGATCCTAGAACATAATGGGGTTAAATTTAGTATTGTGTTTTCTTAGGACTTGAGGTTCACATCTTAGTTATGGTATGTTTTTAAAGGATCTCTTGTGACTTAGGTAAAACTATGTAAAATTTATCACTATGAAATGATGTTTTTTCAAAGGAAACAACTCATATACAAAATGATGTGCTCATATATTATATCCTATAATTTTTTATCTCTGGGTATGATCAATGTTTGTTCTCAGAGTTTTCCTATTACAAAAAACTACCAAGTATCTATCTCGATGGCTCATTTTCAGTCACTCTATATTATACCTTTTTTTTCATTACACTAGACATTTATTGTTGGATCATTATGGATTATACCTAGAAATGTTTAGAACACAATTAAGTAGGTCAAGTTGATACAATAATTATTTTGGGATGTGAAGGGTCAAAAAAAGAAATATTCTAGTCATTGTATAAGATATTTATAATTTAAAGTTAGGGATCTTGTATTTCTTAGAGTCTCTTGTCATTTGGCTCATCAATAGATGAGAACTAAATGGAATCTTAATCCTTAATTTATATGAACCTTTTAATATTTTGGATTATATTAGAGATATGGATTATTAGTTATCATACCTCCTCAATTTAGTTTATTGCACAATGTTTTAAATGTTACTCAACTATGGAAGTACTTTCACGACTCTACTCATTTCATTGTGAATTAAAATATAGAATCAGAAGAGGCTGGTTCCTTTGTTGAGTAACATATTCATATCATTAGTTATACTGATAAATTTCTTTGAGGGAAGATCAAAAATTTAGTTTGTGTATGATTTTACCATGGTTTATATTTTAATGATACCTAGGAACTTGAAACTAAATTTTGATCTCAATGGAAAAAAATTTCCTTTTAAATCAGGTTGATGCTTACAAAGTATGAAAATTCAGATTTAAGGGATATTATAATGAATCAAATAATTTTGTTGAGTTTTTTATTCTTATTTCCTTTATATGATACTTTAAATGAATTTTTTTAGAAGAATATAGAAGGAATACATATGGATATTTGGTACCTGATGGGAACTGGAGTTTCAATGGCTCACTATTAAAAGTATAATGGAAATATTAAGTATAATTTATGTCTAATGGTATCCCACCAAAATTTTAGGGATCTCTATAATTTCTTCAAAAATGAAAAAATGCTACTTTTTCAATTTAATACAAAAACCCTTAAACCCATAGATCATTATTTTGGTGTAATTTTTAATATATAGATTCATGTGAGATATCCTAGGAAATCTCTATTTAATTTCCTTCCACCCAAGCCTCATTGTTCATCCGTATTATTTATAAAATGTTTTCTGGAGATTTTTTTACTATTTATAAGGTAATGTGACATGACCTGACCCACTAAAACCACTCTAGGGTGGATGTAAGCGAAGTAATACACCCCAATCCTACCTCTAATAAGTTGGGGGTTCATTATAACAGCGAGTAGGCATATCAAAGCTAATGTAATTCCTAAGAAAAATCAAGTGTATACAACACACACCTTCACATAATATATAATAATGCTTAATAAATAAATATAACTAAATAAAATATATAAAGGAAATACATGTTGATACCACTAAGATGAAAAAAGTACTATAGAGAGAAATATATAACGCAAAAGGGAAAGATAAATTCCCAAAAGATGAAAAAGAGAAAAAATAACTTAACGGATGAGATTCAATGGTCCCTACAATGAACAAAATATACCTATAGTTATTTATTAATACCATAACCTCTAAGAAATATTAATCTCCCATAATTATTGATCAACTAAAGACATCCTCAAACTATGTGTCATCAATATAATCCATGAAACATGGGGGAAAATATGAACATTTATGGTAGAGCATACATAAACCCAATAGGATAAAAATGGTATTAAAGGAACAAAATACCAATTATATAAAAAAAACTAATAGTTAAGGGAAATAATCACCCATATAAACCAATATATTCTTTAAGAGGGAGGGAACCAAAGATATATTGAGAAGTACATCTCTATATAGGCTAACCCAAGTAGAATTAGTAAAAAAACCTAATAATTCATGATACCCAACTAAAATCTTTTTTTCCTCTCTAGAAATACAAAAGATAGTATTTGATTCATTAAATCAGACACATTAAAAGACGATAGCACATAGTAGATGGGTATAACACAAAACATAGGAGAGTACTAGACAACATATGAGATAGAGGTGTGATACCCATGGATTTTATAATCATTAAGCCTAACCCCATTCATTAGTCCTACAAATAAAGGAGTCCAAATATATTTTTCCATCTCATGTATCACCTATGATGCTGATAATTAGAACCTCATCGAGTTCTATATGAAAAAAATTTCAATAGTAGACTAGATGAATACCTAAATCAGTGATCTATGGAAAGATATATGAATACACACTAAGGATAAAGTAATATATGACATTTACTCCATAGTCACATTGTGTGTGGCCAATAAAAAAATACATATTCAATTACTTCTTCACCACATGGTATGTAAATTTTAACCCACATAACATATTTGATAGGTTATATATAATTTTGTGACTAATAGGGACTAATATTGTACCTCTAATTAGTGGGTCCCCACTATATGGGGGTACATGAAGTGTCTAAGGATTTAACTAAAGTATGATGCTCATTTGGGTACTAAGAGTATAGTTCCAGCCAATCGATTCATGTACATTAAGACTATAAATAATTCCTCTATGAAAAAATGGTGTATGGTCTATAGATTCTTCCCACTTTATGACATTTGAATCCGCCCAACATACTATGTGATATTTATAGTATTCTACATATAAAGGAAACATACAAATGGATGTACACATCATGTGTTATTGTGAAATAGATGTCATTTACTCCTATATTAAGTCCCAAATTTAGTAGTTCACTTGGAATCCTTTCTTCATCAATATTTTCACCTATAATCAATCCCAAACATTTTTTAGATGAATCATCCATGGATTTTGTTCCTTTAAATATTTACTGGATTCAATATCTCACTGGAGACAGAGTTATCAACCATTCTCATTCTATCCACTTTCCCCACTCACCATTATTTCCTCACTACCACACTGTTGCACTATCTCATGTTCCGTCTTCATCTGATGAACCTACTGCTTGACTAAAATATCATTGTAAGTCCCAAAAAATCACATTATTCCCAGATCATTAATTTTTTTCAAATAAATCATTTATTTGTCAAACATACATCCAAAAAAATGATGGAAATGAACATATGGGTAATAGAGGACGGAAAGTAAAGAAAATCATATGATGAAACATTCAGCAACTTTTCAGGGTCTTAGACACTAATAATTGGGATAAATATCATATAAAAAAGATTAGAGATATTAAATCTTACTTCCAGGTAAACATTATACAAAAATTTCAAATTTACAAGACCATAATTTTGAGAAATGATTGACGGATATTATTTCATTCCCAAAATCATGAATAATGTGAGTAATTAACAATAATTAATCCATATCCACCATTGGTTTTATTACATTTAAAAAACATGTTAACATTAAGCTTCAATCTATATTAATAATTAAGATCATTCATTTAATCACTTCAATCCTCATTAATTTTACCATAAATACCCTCATATCACTCAACCACTATGTAATGTGTTTTTGGTACAAAAACCTAGAGATAGGGGTTTATAACTCATATATAGGGGTGATATGGGCCCATAATATAACCAACCATTTAATTAATTAATTAATTAATTTCATTAAATTCATTAATATATCAACCCATAAAGTATTGAACTATGAGATCCCCATTTGAATGATTACTAAAACTCTTTTAGGGTAAAAATACCATTCTAAGAACAACCAAGATAATTATTTTCCCATCCCTGGATTTATTTTTAAGTAAGTTCAGTATTCCCATGAAAAAAATTGGGCTATATAAAAATAATATATTATTTAAAATATATTTATATCTTGGATTAGAAACTCTCTCAACATCGCACTAATTCTTAGAATATTCATATAATTATTATTTAAAATATTTTAGTGGTTTAAAAACTAAAACCAAAATCACTACATCCGATATAGAGGTTGTATCTAGTTCTAACATTTAAAAATCTCTCTTCAAGGTCCCCATATAGCCAAAGGATTCACACTTGTAGAATTTATTGTTTATAAAGAGTTATCTCTTATACTTTCTTGAACTATTTTGTATAATTTTAGAAAGTGTATTTTTCTTATATTTCCTGCTCACCCCAGTCAATGATTTGTAATAGGTCATTCATGTATCTTTATAGTTATGATATGTGGAATTAGTCATACACTTGGTCTAACTATGGGGTAAATTTCATATGGTAATAAATGTTGGAAACACCCTTGATATATCTTAAACTAACTAATTAATATATATGATATATTAACAACCTACCCAAACCATTGCAAACTATTCATGGAGAGACCTTTTGAAACACATGACGTCCCACCTTGAACTCTAAATGGATTCTTCATTTCTTCTTGTTTGAATTCTGTTGTCTTTTAATGGTCTGCACTATCTCTTGTATCACCTTAATATTCTCTATAGTTAGATGTTCTAACTATATCCCTATTAGTGATGAAACTCTTTCCATAATCAATCATAGTGATTACAAAAATGGTCTCATGTATAGGGACTCAAAATGTGTCATTCTAATACTATAGGGGAAGTTGTTTTTTTTAACACTAACAAAGGCAATTGGTCTTTACAATGCTATAAAACATTCACACACAATCCCCCAACTTATCTTTGAGAACCTAATTTTTTTACTATGTTTTTCCATTATAATAAAGGTGGAATGATATAATCAAAAAACAATTATCCATGAATTCATCAAACAAACCTCTCTATATCCAAAATTTGAACTGAAATTATAATCCAAAAAATGTCATTAAAGACATAATATGAAATTGGATAACCACCTCCACATACATGCATCCCATTATCTATACCAAACAATGATTAAGAATGGTAAGAAAGTTGTCTGACTTGTTTAGTCAGTAAATGATTACCCAAATGGAATTATGGTCTCTAACTAATTATCGAAGTCAAATAATGAAATCGATTATATATCATTCCACTTACACTCTAGAACATCAAGTTGTTGTTTAAACCATGATTGGACCTTGTGTTCCACCTTCATCTAATAAATGGTGAGGCCCCAAAAGTAAACTCAAAAACAATAAACTTCACACCATCACAAGAAAACTAATTCATAAGGACTTTATCTTCATCACTCTAGGATGTACCACCAAGGGTGATATACAGAACACCCTTAGCACATCATCGAAGATATTGAATGCAGCCACCATTATTCCGTGGAAAAGTATCATTTTCTCCCTATCATTAGAATATCCATTAAGTCATAGATTTTTAATGTCATATTCTAAAAGACTTTTAAATTGATATATCCTAGCTATTAATCCCTCACTCACTAAAAAAATATAGTTTCCACCATCATTAACCAATGGTAATCCACATATCCCTTTCCCACTAAGTAAAATAATAAAAAAAGAAAACATCCAAAATAACTCCTCTAAAAAGTGATAATGATACTTCTTTCTATTGTAATCAGCCAACATATTACTCCTTTCACAAGTATATAATTTTTTTAGTCTTGTTATTATAGAATCTCCAACTAACGTCTCTGCCTCTAGTTAAGATCCTTCAAAGTAAATACGTACCTAATACTCTTATGGTTCATATAGATAATGAACCAATTCAACAAAAGGTAGTGCCTCCAAATATTTAGAGAGAATACTACAATAAATACATATAAGAAATTTTGATATATTTCTTCTCTTATGGTATGAACTTCTTGGACCCATAATCACTCATTTTATTCTTTACAATTTTACATAACCAAGTGATACTCTAGAGGTATCACTGAACACCAATCACTCAACAACCTCCTCTCGAATACTAAAACTAGGAGAAATTATTAACCTATAATTCAAAAACTTGAAGTATATATAGATCCAATCAGACTATATAATCTAATTCCACTTTTGTGTCAGAAATTTCATGGGGGCTACAATTCTGAAGTAGTTTCCCACAAATCTTTGATAATACCATACTATAATAAGGAAACTCTACACCTTAACATTATTTTAAATTGATCATGTTCTATCACAAACTCAAAAAATTTAGAATTTCATAGATATATTCCCTCTAATGTATAATTCTTTTGTAGACCTTCTCTAATTTATAATTGATAATTTGAGATATTTTCAGAAAACCTATTTTCCTAAGGTAAGTCCAAAAAAATCCGTAGATAAATTCCATACCCATACTATGATTATGAATATATGAAAATGTCATTAATAAATAAATCCATGAAACATTCCATGAAATGTTAAAATAAGTGTTTCATAATTCTCATGAATACAGTTAGGGCATTTATCGCATTGATGGGAATCAATAAAAAATTATAATGGTCATAGATGCTTCTAAAGGAAATTTTATCAATGAAATATTCATGAACCTAAAGTTTTTTATAGTCATACCTTTTATAGTGATTTGAAAACCACTTATCTCCATTTATATGTTTAGTAAAAAGAGGATAATTTTTCATGACTATCACCTGATTCAATCAATGAAAGTCAATATAAAGCTTCAATCTTGTATCTAGATTCTCAGTGAATAACATCGACAATACCTAGGGGCCTCATTTTGTTTGATTAAACCTTTCCCTATAGGATCCTTGAATTATACCTACTTCTCCTTGAGCTCATTAGAGGATATATGATATGTTTTGGATGATATTAGAGTGGTCTTGGGTTATAGAACGATGCATAAGTTGGCCTCCTAGTGAGTAGGAAATCACAAAACATCCTTATGGAAAAATGTCCATAAACTCCTAATCTACTACTCAAATATTTTCACCCAATTTTTATTCTAAAAAAAGTGATAAAATCACTAACTTATTGTTTATCAGCTACAAATCATACAAAAAATCCTAACTCATCTCAACTAAAATTCACCCTCACACGTGAAGGAGAATCTCAGTACATAGACTTGAAAGAACATATCACTAATTGAAAAGCTTCATCATAACCAACCTTATGTCTTATGAAAAACCACTCTTCACTAAGTGGAGGATCAAATTGATGGAAGATTTCATTTTTTATGGTATCACTTCTAGTAGGAGTCTTTTTCCACATGGGTTATGCAAGGGGATTCACCATAATTTCTAGTTCTCATACTACGCTTGAAAAAACAATGGAATATATCTATATAGTGTCTATGAATATTGGTTTTGGGGTTCAGAAGATACCAATCATACCTCATTTCATGTCAATAAAATTCTTTTCATAACCTTATATTACTTGAATTTGTTCATGCCCCTAACCTCTATCCCTCCAAAACATTCATAGGTATCCTAATGGTAGTTGTAGGGGAATCAAATCATAACTTACTTCTCCTAGTGAACCACCAAAACCCCTACCCAATCTACCTCATATGGACCATACTAGCCACCTAAGGGAGGTCCTAAATTATGATACATCCTCTAATATAGATATTTATCAATAACCTAATAACTATCCTCTCTATGAGGATTCATTGAGTCATATTACAAATTTTAATGCCAAATATGGACATAGAAAATCATATCATATGGTTGAAGGGGTATTCTGCATGACCAAAAATATTTTGATCCCTGAGTCTGAGACTAATCACACACATTATTCATATCAGTGATATTGATTACTACCATCAAATGGCTATGGATGATGACTTATCTCCAAGTTAACTATCGTAAATATCAACTTTATTTTATCTATAATTCAAGAATATATCTTTCACATATCCCCACTTCAGAACCTCATAGAAGATGAGGATATATAATGGAATAACATTATATCTGTTTTCTATATGGATATGAAAATTAAACATTTACTCTCAAAAGAATCTTACATGGTTCATATTGAGAGGGTAACACATGAGATCTGTATTTAATAATTGACATGTTTCTCTCTTAAAACTCCAATGTATCATGGATACGCAAGGATATCAGTGTTTTGAATAAGTACACATTACAGGAGAGACACTTAAAAAACTTCCATGTAATCACCCTCTAATCATGGTTCTAGATGATCAAGCTCCACTAGGGAGTCACTATAACAACCATGTATTTTCATACATAGATATTAAATAATTTATTATGAACACTTATTACATTACAAAAACACACTCATGAAGATCATAATGGTATAGTGCCTTTAGAAACATGGAAACACCAATAACTAATTCATAAGATTTATAAATCATCTTACTTAGAGTTCTTAAAAATTTTCACCCTTATTATACATTTCACACATAATACCTATAATCATAATCTAAGTAAAAGAAACATAATAAATGTTGATCTCATTTGATTAGAAAGGGTAAATAAGGGAAATAAGTAATCATAAGATGAGTATAGGGGTACGAGAACAATATAATAATAGGTGAAAATTATTCCTTACTTATCAAAGATTATAATCTTGAGACATTCTATAAAGATTATAATTCCATAAGAGATGAATCATAAGTATATCAAAAAACATGATCTATGTGAGCATAACATTGACATAAGACATTGAATTTTTATGTACAGATAAGAATGGAGAATTATTTCCATGGTATTCAAGGATCACTCCCAATACTATCACAGTAGATTGGGTTCACTCCTCAAAACATCATTGTAGTCATGGATCACTCTCATGACTATCATAGTGAATAAATTCTAATACTGAACATGGTTTACTCAACATTCCTATCCCATTTGTCTCATGAGATATAAATCTTTACCTAATGAATTAGAGGGAGAGATAATTCACACACATCAAATAATGAAATTCATACAAATTTGTTCCATATGATCAATAAACATTAATCATATTACAAAGCATTAAAAGAAAAGGGTTTCATAAGAATAACATCATATAATAACCCATGTAAAAGAAATGAATTTAATATATATATCATCATAGAATAACCCTTGGAAAAGAAATGGGTTTCATAACATAATATTAATCATAATAATAAATCATCGAGTGAAAGAATAAGGATGGTAAAACTGGACCATATCCCCAATAAAAAATAAGAAATGACAAATGTTGTTGGCATTTATGAATATAACTTCCATGAAATGACCTCAAAATATTCATTTGGAAAATAACATTTCTATTTTGAAAACATATCTATAAAATGAAAAAAACATACCAAATATCAAAGAAACGTTTTTATTTGAAAATTATATTAGAAAATTTTAGTGTACTATTTAAAACATAGAGTGGTCATGATTGGAGAAATTTCTAATCATGTTGTACACTTTAAAACACATATTTTTTAATATTTTTGGTAAAACTAAAAATCCACCTCATTTAGAAAATAAAAAAAGATTAAATTTAAAAAAAATATGATAATTAAAACAAGGGTTTAAATCATTTTTGAAAATATTATGATATTTTTTAAAACATATTTAATTTTTTATGAAGTTGTGGATATCGAAGAAAAATCATTTTCGATAGAAATGAGAAATAAAATTGAATTTTATTAAAAAAATTAATCCCTTGAGTACATAGAAATAGGAAAATGAAAAGAAAAAATTTATTCGCAATTAATAATATAAGTATAATAAAATACTTGTGTTTATTTAGAGACATATCATAATGTTTCATCATTGGATATATAATTATAAAAAAATCCTAATAAAAAATGAAATTTTAACATAAAATCTTTAAGACGTTGGTATCTTTTGAATAATAAGAACTGTTAATGATCAAAATCCAATGAAACATTATATTTCATGAAAATAAAGATATTGAATATATACAATTTTAAAGATTATTATATACACTTTATAACAGATGATAGGTGCATAACATATCTTATGACTAAGAGAAGGAAATTTGAGACAAATATCTCTTACCTTAAGTATCAACTTTGTTTATATATGTTGAAACCTACTGTATAATTAATAAAAAGTTATTATACATATATTATAGAACCCTAATAATATTTATATTACTATATAATATTTCATTATGATTTTTTATTACCATTTATTAATAATTCTTTGTTAAAATCCCATTTTGAGTAACAATTACTTCTTTTTCATGTATGTTTTTGTTTTGTAATTTGTATCCTTCTAATTTGACAATTATTTTATAATATATAAAATTTTAACCATGATATAAATATATTATAAATTCATTATAAATTTATTTAGAGTAATCCATTAATGGTAGATATATAAAATGAGTTACACTTCTCATGGAGAAGGAAGGTCATACGAATACATAAATATTGTTTCCATTTTATCGATGGATAAAAATAAAGGAATTTAAATATTATATCACCTTTAAAAATTAATTATGATATCATTTAGATGGCATATAATCATTAAATTTATCATATATTAACTTCTATGTGAATTTTTATAGAGAAATGAGTCATATAACTTAGCAAGGTGGTGGTCTTCCATACACACAAATGAGGTTATCATTTTTTCAATGGATGTTAAGGTAAGAAATTATATGATATATTTATATTATAAAATTATTAATATTTAATTAATATAATATATTAACATATAATTAATTCTTATAACCTTTCATGTAATTTATAATTGAAAAATGATTCACATCCCTTTGTGAGGTAGTAGTCCTCCGTACTCACGATCCATGTTTTCTTACTCACTATACAAATGAACGTAATAATTTATTTGTGATATTATAATTTAGAAAGTATATTTATGTGATAAATATCATATATATTTATTATATACATCATTATATCCATCCATAAGAATTATTATAGAAAAATAATTGTGTTATTTCACAGGGTGGTAGTCTGTCGTACACATGATCAACGATTTCATTTCCAATTTGAGGGAGGAGGATATTTTTGTAGGTCATTAAATTAAAAATTATATATATATTTATATTTAATACACTTACTTTATTGTATCATCATGTTTTCATAATGTTTTAATTATGTTGGGGAGAAATAAAATCAAATGCTCAGATAAGGACCTTACATCTTTTTCGGACAATATCATTAGATTTACACCAAAATCCAGTCTATAATGAAATAATGATAAAAAATTATTCTATTATGGTTTTAGGTAACAAATAATGTGATTTTGGTATTTATTGGTTAAACTGATGTGTTTTCTGAAGTTTGAATATTGAGAGGATAGGGGTGGCCTTTTATAAGTGGGGAGAGGAAAAACAAGGATGTTTTGAAAATATTAAAGTGTACCCATATTTTTGACATTAATAATGAATAAAATATGGGTTATTATTCAAATTTATATGTTATAATGTCTTATTATTTCATTTAAATAGGTTTTTACAAGTTTAAAGGTCATTTCTCCCATATAGTTTTTGTTTAACCCCAAGAAAACACATTTAAACCATAATCATGATAATTAATTATTATTGTTTTAGCAATTTATAATGGCCAAAAATTAAGTTTAACTTTTTATATTATATGAATTATTCTTATATAAAATCCTTAATAAATTTTTCTAAATTATGTTCATATAAGATACAAATTATAATTTAAAATAAAACCATGGTTGCGATGAAAATGTTGTTTTCCAAAAAAAAGGTTTCCAATATTTTAAATAAATTATATAAATAATCAATATGATATTGATTCCTAGGACCATTGTTGGGTAAATTATTTTATAATTGAAATAATGTTATTTTTAAAACAATTTTAAAACTAAATTTAACCTTATAAATTATAATAATTAAAGTGAGGTTTTAAAAAAAAAATAGTATTTTTTATTATTCATAGAAAAGTTAATATTTTCTAAAAAACAAAAAAAAATCAAACCAAGTAAATTTTGACATATTAATTCCAAAAAAATTAATTTCATTTTTTAAAATAATTTTTTTAAAAAATTTTAATAATTATATTAGTTATTTTCTTACAAAAATCAATAAAAACTTTTTCGAGAAAATATAATTTTCAAAACATATGAAGATTTTACCCGAAATTACATACTTTTTTATCAATATGTTTTATTTGTATAAATACATTATAATTAATATTTTAAAAAATATTCCTATAAATACATCCAAGATTAATTTCTAGTTCATAACAACTATGTTAAATAGTAATTTAAATAGTATATTGTGGTTCATTAGAACTCAGTGTTACATACATTGAAAACAGTTAAAGAAATTAAATTTATTCAAAGAAAAATATTCCATAATTATTGGGGTGTTAAATTATACCCCCAACACCCTTTAAATTAATTTATTACTTTAAATTGTATCACCGTTGTAAAAAAACTAAGGATACATATAACTATTTAAAAACCAATGTTCCCACATAGAATCCTCAAATTGGTGGTTTTGCCGAAAAAATTTGACCATGTGAGTGGTATTGTTTAATATAATTTACTATATATGATCCAAAAATCTCTACTAGATGTTCTTTGTAATACATATCTAACTCCAATTATATGACCTTAGAGTTCAGTACATGTGAAGGTTCAGTTATTCACTTCCTAGGTAAAGATACATATAACACATCATGGGATTCAGAGAAGTTTGGTGGAAGCACAAATTGGAAGGATACCATACCGAGATGATCAAGAATTTCAAAGGGATTGTAATAACTATGGAATAGTTTTACCTTCTTTCCAAATCTCATTACCTTATTCCATGGTGAAATTCTTAGATATGCCTTGCCACAAACTTCAAATTTCAGATCATGTTGATGATTATCAACATAGCTTTTGTGTTGACATTTTGTTTCCCATATATATTGCTGTATTTATATAACATTATCTAATATTTATTCATCTCTTTTATTCTCCAATATATTTTTTCTCCAATATCATCTCAAAATGTTGGATATATACACTCTTTTCTATATAGGGATTTATAAGGATCCGTATTAATACTCATGTGAATGTTAGTATTTCATGAAAACTCAACTAGATGATTTTTTTCATCCCAATAGACTTTGAAATACAAAGAAAAATATATTTACATATAGTATACTATTTGAATTTGTATCTCATATTGGCTATATTTATAAGGTTGATACGCAGTTCTAAGACTCAAATTTATATCAAGAGAATTCTAAAACAATTACATATAACATTGAGGTAAACCTTAGATCGTGGTTAGAAACAATGGAATGTTTCACTCCATAAAACCTTACAACATCTATAATTCATATATTATAAAGATAATCAAAATATAAATCTTATTTGATGGGGATAAATTGTGATAAATTTGTATGGAGATCTACTACAACCCATATAGCATTGTTCCCTTTATATGCTTTAGGGAGTCTGATAATATATCCATGCTGACATTTTTCCATTTCAATTCTATTATGGGTAGTGGATGTACCGTCACCTTAAAAAATTTCCCTCATCATAAACTTTTTAAAATACCAATAATCGAGATACAAAATCTACAAAATCTCTCTTTATGTCATCCCACTAGAAATACTCTTTCAAATCTCTATACATATTTTTCCTTTTTTGATGAATATGAAAATAAGAACTATAATAATACTCTAACATCTCCTTCTACAAATATGGTATAGGTGGAGCACATATAGAGTTCTTGAACCTTATTAATCCATTATAATCAAGGGTAAACTCAAGAATATTTGTCACCTTCTTATGTATCTCTATGTCATCTATATGAACCTCTCTAATTTTCACATGGAGATACTGTTGAACAATCATTTGGGAAATATAATTTTCCTCCATCCTTCAAGATTTATATGTCCATCATTTGAAAATCCAAAAATATTGGATCATTTTTAAACATCATCATGGATATGCTAGCATGATCCTTTTGACTCAAATCATCTTCCACCTTGTTATTCTTCCCAGGGTGGTAAAGTATTGGGCAGTCATAATCATTAATCATCTATAACCATAATCAATATTTCATTTTCAACTCCTTCTATGTGGATGTATATGTAAAAATTTTAATTAGCATATATCACACATTTCTATGTGAAGATAATACCTCCATATCTTTAATTAAAACATTACTATAGCCAACTCTAAATCATGAGTTGGGTAATTTTTGTAATGAACCTTCAATTTTAATGAGTAATAATATATAACCATGTAATTATACATAATATTGCATCCCAGTCGCTTCTTGGATGTAGCACTAAAGATTACAGACCTTTCTCTATTACTGGGTAATGTAAACACAGGTGGGATGAAAAATATTCACTCTAGTTCCTTAAAATCTTCTTTGCATTCATCTATCATAATTAACATGTATTCCTTTCAATTTAACATGGTTAGTAGATTATATATTCATGAGATATTCTCCAATAAATGTTGATAATATCTATCCAAACAATGAAAACTTTAGATCTTATTCAGTATTGTTAGTCGGAGCCAACATTCAATAGCCCCTATATTTGTTTAATGCACTGATATACCATCTTACTTTCTTTTTAAATAGATAAGAATATCGTATATAATGACTACCAAAAACTGACCAATGTATTCAATAAATACTCAACATATTAAATCCATGAAGATAGTTGTGTCATTATAAAGGCCAAATGGAATCATCATATAACCAAAGTGTCCATAACTAGTACGAAAATATTTATTGGGTATATCCACTTTTATAAACCTCAATTGATGATATAAAAAATTAATTATTATCTTCAAAAAATTATTTATCACCATGAATTTGATCAAATAATTACTCAACATATGGTAGATGATTCTTTTTCATGTTTTTTATATTTTTAACACCCAAAAATAAATGAAAATATACATCAATCCATATTTATTTTTGAAAAAATTGAATGGGTGCACCCCACAGTGAAACACTTATCTGAATGAATCCCTTTTAGATATTATATTTTAGTTGCTTATTAAATTATTTCAACTCAATTGGGTTTATTCTATAGGGATTAATTGAAATATGTGTTGCACCAAGTTTGAGTTCTATTAGAATCAAAACTTCTTTATTTGGTGGAAGACATTGAAACACTTCCAAAAATACATCATGAAACACCCACACAATTAGAATATCATTAATGTTGAGTTTCTCCACATCCATATGAGTTAAACAACCATTTTTAAAAGGAATCAATACTGATAATATGGAATTTATTTCTATATAAATTTTATATTTATTGTCGTACTGATAGACGATCATAAGATTATTTGTAATATCAAACATGGTGTCCCTTCCTCAAAAACATATTTGGCTCTTAAATAGCCAAATCTAATCTATCCCTATTATAACATCAAGTTCAACCATTAGAAGAATGAAAACAATTTCCCAAAGTGCACTCCCACAAACATTAATCAAAGATAATTGATATACTTAAGATATTATTGCCACACCATTAGGGGTTTTCACTAATAATTGTATATCTAACCATGTGGGTGGTATCTTTATTCCCTTATAAAATTATTCAGATAAAAAATAATTATTAGATCCAAGGTAAAATATTAAATTAGTTGTTCTAGATTTGATGTAAGTGTACCTTTCACTATGGCATTATCACACCAATCATCAAAAATAATGATTATATAAAATTTCCCCTTACCATTAAGATTAAGAGAATATTGATGTCGATCATCATCATTGACCTTCAGATTTGGGAATTGGATAGAATAGTTCCCATAATCCTTTCATTTGAAACACTGGAGTGTGGTTGGTGTATTTTGTGGAGATTTCTCTATATTGTCTCCATTATTTATCTTATTTCTAACACTTATAAATTCGATTTACTAATGACCTTCCCTTTCAAACATAAAATATTTATTATTCCCCTTAAGATAGTTTGGTATATTATTCTTACCACACATCAATCATGAAGTAAATATCACTTTATTTGATCCATGGTTGTTAGTGTTTACATTGAACTTTGTCATTCACTAATTATCAAAATCACAGTATTGATGGGTAACTCCAATATCTATATTCACCTTGAGATCACCTCAAATGGTTTTTTCATAGTTACTGAACTCCCTTTTTGAGAACACCATTCAGATACACGGTTTTAATCAACTAAAAAACTAAACAACCTATATTTTAGGTTGGATGATAATTAAAGAAACATGCCTTTAAAGTATTGAAGTTTTTCCCCATAGTTACCAACGGATTCATTATCCTTATATTTTAGATCATGGAATTAATTCTCTATTTTTTTTAATAATATTGTATGTGAAGTAATTTATGAAAAATAATCTCTTAAACTCATTACCCTCCATGGAGTCAATTTTATCTTACTTCCTCATATTGTTTAGGAAATTATATCATTGATCTTCTTCACATTCCAAATGATAGATAGCCAAAAAATGTTAATTTTACAATCATTGGATCATATAAAATATCATTATATTAGTAGTGACCCATTGCTCGGTAACTAGTTGATCAGGGCAACCACTAATAGATGGTGCATGTTTCCTCATGAAGGAATTAACTAAATCTTATTCTATCATTTTCTTTTTTGTAATCTCAGTAATATTTATATCTTGAAAATCTTTTGTGAGAATAGAAATGGGATTTTTCATTCTATATCCCCTAAAATTTAGTTTATCTGGAAAAAAAATAAATTCATTTTCTATTGCATTAAGCATTATAATGGTTCTTTTAGGCTCCATCCATACACAAAAACCAAATATTATAGTGCGATAAATAATCATAGTGGAAAAAACACTCTTGAATAATCATTTATAGGATTTCTAAATCAAGACAACATCTTTAAAATTCATGAATCATAATGTTTTTCCTCAATAATTTATGGTCATCATCTACTCAAATACTTCAAGATGGTTCATAAAAAATATAAAATAACCAAATAGTGTCCACTAAGAGTGTAAAAATAGGTTTATAGTAAGTCATGTTGTCATGTACCATGTTATTCTCATGTCAAAGCCCGACGTGCCTTTTTTAAAGTTATTACACCTAGTTTCCTTAGTTCCAGAACCACACCCACTTTTATTATATAGATAGAGATTTAATTCTATAAAAACAATATAATATATTCCCCATAAAAACCGTTGGATTTAAACATATTTTTAGTCTTATCCTTGGGGTTCTCATTAAAGTATTATCATCCTAGTTTCCTATGGATGACTAGACCAATTCTCTAATACGAACAATAACATACCAAGATTTCATATAAATATATATTACATCAATTTAGATAAACATTCATTACAACACACAAACATATTCTTAAGTATCCTAAAGGTATAATTCTTTTTTAATTTTGGAAATATAAATAAATAATTCATAATATTTCCACATTACCACCCACTTAATTCATCAAAACTAGAACCTGTATTAGTTAAATCACACATAAAACCTATCATCAAAACCATGGGGAAATAAACATAATAAAGAGTGTGATAAGATTCTCAAAAAGGATAATCAAGTGAAATACGTAATCATAACATGCACATAATGGTATAATAACATTATAAAATCATATGAAAAGCAAGCCCTGAATATCTAAGATCAAAATCTTTAATCATGGAATAAATATTGGATGTCTTTAAGAAAATAATAATATGTAAGAAAAGAATATAATCTATGAGAGCAAAAAATTGACATGGGATAAGTAATTTTTTAATACACGTAATCATATAAAATCATTTACAAATTAGTCAAGGATTAATATAGAGACTATCACATTGTATTTTGTTCACTCTCCTAAATATCTTAGTTTTCATGGTTCACTACCATGACTATCATAGTGGAAAATATTTCTTACTGAATTGGGTTCACTTCCCATTCATGTCCAATTTATCTCATGAGAAATATAGATTTACCCAATCCATTAGCGGGAGACACATGTATCATCCACAATATAATGAAAATCATACAAATTTATCCCACAATATCAAAAAACAACCATAATAACATAAACCATGAAATGAAGTACGTTTTATAAGAATTATACCATATCATAACGCATATATGATAAATGGGTTTTGTATATATTTTTTCACATCAGAACCAATGGAAACCAAATGAGTTTCATAAATAGCTCTTCATTATATTAATAAACCATCTATATAAAGAATAAGGATGGTGAAAATGGATCACATCCCACACAAAACATAAGAAACGCAAAATTTTATTATCGTATATGAAAATAAATTCCATTAAAAAATCATTAAAACATTCTTCCGGAAAATATCTTTTATATTTTGAAAATACATCGTTACAATATAAAAAATATCTAATATTAAAGAAAAAAATTCATTGAAAATAATTTTGGGAACTTATAATGTATGATTTATAACAATGAGTGTTCATGATGATAGAAATTTTTTTCATTTCATACACCATAAAATAAATATTCCTTTCATAACTTCAATATAAGTTAAAATCATCTCATTCATAAAAACAACAAAAATTCCTTCTAAAAAATTTTATAAATATATAAACACGGTTAAAATTTAATTTAAACAATATTATAATATTTTTTTTAAAAACATTAAAATAATTTTTAAGACATTGGTATGGAAAATAATCATTTTCGATCGAAGAGTGAAATGAAATCATTTTTTCTGAAAAAATATAATTCTGATCCCCTAAGTACATAGAAAAGGGAAAATGAAATTAAAACATGTATTATAAATAAATAACCAATTATAATAAAATAAAATATTTTCTAGAGATTTATATCATAATTTTATATCATTGGAAACATAATAATAATCAATCCTTATAAATGTTGACATTTTAATATAAAATCATTACCACTTTTGTATGTTTTCAATCATAAGAACCTTTGAAGACAAAAATAAAATGAAACATTAAATATCATTAAAATAATTATATTCATGATATAAATTTTCAATGGGAAGTATATACACCTCATAAAATAAGATAGGTGCATAACATATCATATATCCCAAAGAAGGCAATTTGAGATAAAAAACCATTACCATAAGTCTAGACATTCTTCATACCTTCTCAAAACTCATTTTTATGAAATTTAAGTTTATTATACATATATTAAATAATGATAATAATATTTATAATACCATATATTATTTACATATGAATTTTTATTACCATTTTATCAATAATTATTTTTTAAAATAACATTTCAGGTAATAACTGCTTTGTGTTTCGTGTATGTCTTGCTTTTGTATTTTTTTTCTTTTTTATTAGATTATCTTTAAATAATATTAATAGTGTTCAAAATGATTTAAATATACTATATATTTATTATATATTTATTTATATTAATATATCAATGTTAGATATATAAAAGAAGTTACACTAGTCATGGAGAGGGTAAGTTGTATGTACACATGAACATTGTTTCCATTTTCTTGATAAATAAAAATATAGGTAAATAATATATAGAAATTATATATTCATTATGATTTTAAATATATCACATATATTCATTAATTTTATCCATTATTATTTTCCATGTAAATTTTTAGTGAATAACAAATCACATCACTTCTTAAGGCGATAGTTTACTGTACACATGAATGACGTTATCATCTTTTTAATGGATAGTAAGGTAAGAAATTATATGATGTATTTATTTTAAAAAACTATTATGTCATTAATATCATATATTTATTCCTTATTACCTTCATTTGTAAATTATAAGTGAAAAATGAATTACCTTGGTTCGTGAGGCGATTTTCCTCTGTACACACAAGAAACAATATCATATTCCCTAGGAAATAAAAATTAAGAAGGTATACATGATATAATAATTATAATAGTAAAAGTATATCATAGATATAATATATAATAATTATATGAATCCTTATATCCATTCATAATAAGTGGGTATGGAAAACGAATTATCATAGTTCAATAGGCGGTATCTAACATACTGACGATCAATGGTTTGGTTTCCCATTTGAAGGTGGAGATGATGGTTTTAGTTAATTCCCCCTAATATAATAATATGTAATTATATATAATATACTTAGGTTATTATATTATTATGTTTTAATAATATTTTAAAGAGGTTACGAATAAAATAAAATGCTCATTAAGAACGTTACCTCTTCTACGGAAAACTTATTTAGGTTTTCTCCAAACAAATCTAGGATTTATTTATGAAAAAAAATAGATTATTCGATGAGGGTATGTAATTAATTAATTAATTTGGTCAGATCGTGGGTGTAACCATGTGTTTTAAAATTTTTAAAACGATAGAAGAGGGGGTGGCCTTTTATTGGTGGGGAAAAGGACACAAAGAGATCTTCTAAAAAGAATAAAGTGCACCAATTTTTTCAAATTAAAAAATGATTAAAAATTGATTATTATAAACTTTTATAGGTTATAATATTTTAATATGTTCATAAAATTATTTTTGATCATGTTTCTAGGTCATTTTAACCCTTATACGTTTAGTTTAACTTTTCATAAAACCTTTTTAACATTAACCATTGTAATTAATATTTCCTATTTTCACTATTAATTATGATAAAAAATTATGTTTACATTATTATATAATAAAATTTATAAATATTATAAATATTTTATCCATTTTTCCATATTCAATTCACTAAAGAGGAATAATTTAATTTAAAATTAAACCCGTAGATGTGATGAAAAATGTGTTTTCCAATGAGAAAAGTTTCAAAAGTTTAAATAGTTTTTATATTAAAATTCAACATAAATTTTATTTATATGACATATAGTTTATTAAATGTAAAATATTTGTTTAAATATAATATATTTTACTTGATTTTATTTTTAAAACCATTTTAAAAAAATAAACCTTATAAAATTAATAAATGAAAAGTCACTTTTCAATAAAAACCAGTATTTGTTACTATACATAGTAAAATTAATCTGTTTATAAAAAAACCCAGAATTCATCCTAAGATATTTCTTACATTTTTATTTAAAAAATGAAATAATTTTTTTAAAATAAATTTTATTAAATATTCAAAAATTATGTTTATTATTTTTCACAAAAAGAAATAAGAACATTTTTAAAGAAAATAGAATTTTTGAAACATATAAAGTCATTACCAAAAATTAATTACTTTTTATCAATATGTTTTATTTATATAAAACCATTATACATAATATATAAATTTTTTATTCATATTCATATCCTCAAGTTTAATAGATAGTTTATAATGACTATTTTAAATAGTAATATAAATAGTATATTTTAATTTGTTAGAACTCAGTGTCATGTGTAGTTAAAGTTATCAAATAATTAAATTTAGTAAAAAAATATTTCATAAAATATCAGGATTTTACACTCACCACCTCATATATAATTATAACTAAAATAACTAATATATAATTAGTATCAACTTAAATAAGATAGAAAACATTAACTATTATCTCAATCATATCCTCTGTTATCTGAGGGTCCAGCTCACCTCAAAACCTTAGTTATCTCTTTCACTAAAAATCATAAAACACCATCAATATCTCCACTTAATCATGTCTTCCCATATAAATATTCATATACCAACAAAATGGACAAAAAATTACCTACATTATATGAGCTGGTTTTACTCATTGTATAATAGATGGGGTATCTTCTCCCTACATGATTGATTAAAACACCATATATACTGGCCCCTAGATGGGAAACTTATCAATCTCGTAGTCATTAATAATAGGATTAATCATGATTATAGACAGATCACATCCCTACCTGAAAAACCTATATAGTTGTTTACATATTAAAATACTATAAGTAGACAATATAAACCCTAACAAATAACAAATATTTATGTAGTTGACATATGAGGGAAATTAAAATCCATGATCCATTCATATATATTGCAGGTACCATTTATTGATTTCTACAACTTGTTCCTCATTATATGGAGTAAACAATTAGGTCATAATTGTTCTAGTGAATGGTTACAATAGTTGACATACCGTCACTAGGATCCCTATATTTAAAAATAAACATGATACCCCTTAACACCATTTTCCTAAAACCCTAAACCAATCCTCTCTAGAAATCAATCTTCAATATTAATCCCTAGTAAAACCCCTCTTTTATACCACTCTAACACAATTCATACAACTTCAAGACAACCTCTTATAGTCTAAGGGCCGGTGACGAGCCCTGAGTCGTAACATCGCACATAATGGGAGGCCTAAACTAATACAAATTTAAAAAATAAATACCTATACACATGAAATAATAATGTATAATTAATTAAATTAACTAACTAAAATATATAAATAAAATTAATTTGATAACCAATATTTTCCACATAATGAAACCAAGAATAATCTATAATACAATGAAATAAATATACATGCCCATCATCTAGAAATGGAAAAACTAACTTGATATTTATGGTGAATAAGACCCCATAATGAAAAATATCAAGATATAATCACCAACTAATACCACCATATCTAAAGAATCTTAATAACCACAAACTCCTAGTCTACCAAGGTCACCACCGAACTTCCTGTCATCATTATAAGACAAGATACATGTAGGAAAATATTATTATATAGTGATGAGTATATATAAAATAACCCATGAGAAGATAAATGGTCTTCAAAAAAAACATTTCATCATAATCATAAACCATCTAGAGAAAAAATAAGCTTTTACAACAATATCATATCCCTCGTAAAACATAAGCGACACCAAAGGTTATTTTTTGATGAATAAAAATTCATTAAAAATCTTCAATAATTTCTTGTAAAAATATACTTTCCATTTTAAAAACACTAAATTAAAATAAATAAAGAACCCAAATATGAAATAAAAAAATTTATTTGAAAATAATATTGGAAACATGAAATTTAATATTATAAAACTTCATTTTTTTCACGAGGATGGAAATTTTGATCTTGTTGTACACTTCAAAATAATTATTCCTTTCACATTTTCCATGAAATTGAAAATAAACTTGTTCAAAAAATCACATGAAGATATATTTTAGAAGAATTACAATTAAAAAAATGTTATAATTGAAATTAAAAATAATTACAATTTTTTAAAACAACATTAAAATAGGTTTTGAAAACATGGATATGTAAAAAATCATTTATAACTTAATAGTGAAATAAAATTTCTTTTTTTATATCATAATATTAATCCCTTTAGTAATTAGGAAGTGGTAAATGAAATTAAAACGTTTATTCTCAAGAAATAATCATAGTATAAAAAATATATGATTTTCTTGAGAGATATATCATAGTGTTCCATCATTGGAAACATAATCATAAACAATTCCAATAAATGATGATATTGTAACATAAAATCATTACCACAATAGTATATTTTGAATCGTACTCACCATTAAAGATCAAAACCAAATAAAACCCTAAATGTGATGAAAATAATTATATTAATTATATGAAATGTCAAAGGGTGTTATCTACACCTCATAAAATAAGACAGGTGCATTGCATATCTTATGTACCAAAGAAGACAATTTGAGATAAAAATCACATGGCTTATAACTTGAATCACTTCATACACATTTTAAACACCTATATAATAAATATAAATTTATTATAAAATGTTATAAAACCATATTAATATTTATCATACCATATATTTTTTACTTTTTACTTTGTATTACCTATTTAGTAATAAGTCCTTATTATGAAAATGTTTTGGGTAATAACTGGTTCGTTTTTCATGTAATTTTTGGTTTGGTATTTTTTAACTTTTTGTGTGAATAATGATTACATGATATACATACTGTTGAACATGATATAAATATCATATATATATATATATATATATTGAATACATATTTATAGTAATATGTTAAAGTAAGATAAATAAAATGAGTTACACCATTCTTGGAGGTGTAAGCCATAAGTACACATAAACGTTTTCTCCATTTTCTCGATGGACTAAAATAAAAGAAGGTAAATGCATTATCACCTTTATATATTAATTATTATTTAATATATATAACATATATTCATTAAATTTATCCTTTATTACTTTCTATTTAACGCATTTGTGAAAAACAAATCCCATCGCTTCGTGAGGTGATAGTCCATCGTACACATGAACGGTGTTGTCATTTAATCAATGGATTGTAAGGTATTAAAATATATAATATATTTAAATTAAACAATTTTATAATTTAATTAATATCATATGTAAACATAAAATTTAATTTAATTAATTTCCAAATAAAGTGTATGTCAAAAATTATTCACAACACTTCGTGAAGAGGTAGTTTGGCATACACACAAGCGACGTTATCATATTCCCTACGGAATGGAAAGTAATAATTTATATGTTATATTATAATATTTAAAGTATATTTACATCAGAAATATAATATATAATCATTATATAAATCAATATATCTAGCTGTAATAATCGGTGATGGAAAATGAATTACGTTGGTTCGTGAGGCGGTAGTCCACCATACACACAACCAATGCTTTCATTTCCCATTTGAGGGAGGGGGAGATGGTTTTAGGTAATTATATAAAAATAAAAATATATGAGTATATTTAATATAAATTTTTAATTATATAATCATGTTATAATAAATATTTATGTAGGTGGAAGGAGAAATAAAATAAAATTCACTTTAAGGACGTTAACTCTTCTTCGGACAACTTCTTTATATTTGCACCAAAATCATTTCAAGGATGGATTAATCATACAATAAATGTAAATTGGATTAGGTTAATGAATTAAGGAACTTATTTAGGTAGTTATTCTTTGATACAATAAATTTTGGATGTCTGAAGAGGAGAGGAGAGGGGGAGTCCTTATTTAAGTGGGGGAGAGGACACTTATGCATTTTTTGAAAATAATAAACTGTTCCTTTGTTATTCACATTAAAAATGGATCCAAAATGGGTTATTATTGAACCTTGTAGGGTATAATGTATATATATGTCCCTATAATGGGTGTTGGAAATGTTTTTCGTCCGTTTTACCTCTTATATTTTTAGTTTGACACCATAGTATAATTATTTTAACCTTAACTGTGGTAATTAATTTTTTCTGTTTTCAATATTAATTATAGTAAAAAAATAATTTCAACTTATTTTATATTGTATATTATTATGATTAGAAAAATTTAATCAATTTTTACATACTCAATTCACATAATTGGTGGAATTTAATTTAAAATTAAACATGCATACATGATTAAAAATCTGTATTATTAAGAGAAAAGTTTGAAAAGTTTTTATTCCAAAATATAGTATAAAATTGATTCCAATGAATTAAATTGAATTAATTAAAATATTATTTCACTAATTTTAATTTTAAAACCATTTAAAAAAAATAAATTAATAAATTCTTTAAATGAAAAAGCATTTTTCAATAAAAAACAATTATTTTTTACATTTCCTTAAAAAATTATTCTTTTTAGAAAAAAAAAACCTAAACAATAACACTGGGAAAATTTTTAAATTTTTCTTCAAAAAATGAAGTTAATTTTTTGAAATAATATTTTAAAATTTTTAAAAATTACATTTATTATTTTTCATAAAAAACAAACAAAATCATTTTTTTTAGAAAATAAAATTTTCAAAACATATAAAGACTTTACCCAAAATTAAATAATTTTTTTATTAATATGTTTAATTTATCTAAAACAATTATATTTAATTTTTTATATTTTTATTTTTTGATATAACCAAGTTCAATGGTTTGATCATAATTACATTGTTAAATTGTAATATAAATTGTATATTATAGTTTTTTAGAAATCAATGTCACGTGTAGCATAAGATATGAAACTAATTAAATTTATTCAAAAAAATCCATAAAATCATATGATGTAAAATTCACCACAACATACATAAGACTAACTATAATCATTTTTATATGGTAATTAAGAATCCAGAGAATATGGAAATCTCTAGCTGTTATCTCAACCCTTCCCTCAGTTATCTGAGGGTCAAACTCACCTAAAAAAACACATTGTCTTTGTCACTGTAACTCGTGAAACAAACTCAAACTATGCATATACTAATATATTCTCATATAAATGATAAGATACCTACCAGTTGGAAGAATAACCACCTACACTATACGAATTGGGTTCCCTCATTGTACTCTAGAGGTGGGAACTACTCCCAGCTTCCTTGATGAAAAAACCTCAAAGACTATCACCAAGATGGGAATCTTTACACTTACTTAGTCATTGAAAAGATGATTAGTCACTATTAAGAACACATCACATCCAAAAATTATATTCCTATATGGTTTTTTCATATTATATATCTATAATTTTATAATTTGAAAAATTATTAACAAATAATATTTGGGATGTAAACAAAGGAAGGACACAGAAATCAATGATCCATTCATATATATTGCATGTTCCATTAATTGATACCAAAAACAAGTTCCTTGATATAATGAGTCAATATGTAGTTTATCAATGACCATGTGAATGGATACACCACTTGTCATACCATTATTGGGTTCCTTATCTTGAAAACTAAGATCGATACCCCTTAACACAATTCTCCTGAATCCTCAAACCAATCCTCACTAGAAATCAATATTCAATCTTCATCTAGAGGAAACCCCCTTATTAATACCATTGAAACACTACCCAAACAATAAATACCCCTCCTAGGTTATGATAAGTCAAGAATACTACCCCAATCCTACCTTTTACATTCCAAGGGCAGGTGATTAACACTGGGTGGAAATATCCCACATAATGGGAAACCAAGACTATTGAACCTATTCAAAATGAACACCACAAAAAATGACATAAAAATATAGAATGTATAAAAGTCACTACCTAAATTATATAAATAAAATTTATATGACCACCACATATATCCATAGATTGAAACAAATCATAATCAATAATGCAATGAGGGAATGATACACTCCCATCAACTATAAATGGAAAAAATAACATTACAATTGACGTGAAAAGACCCCATAACGAAACATATCTTGATACAATCATGGATTTCTAGCACCACATATATATAATCTTATTCTCCCCTAATTTAAAATAGACTATGTTCACTACCTAACTTTCCTTCATCGGTTTAAGAAATAAAACATGTAATAAAACACTCCTATGTCGGGGTCGGTATATATATACATAGTAAGATACCCTGAAAACCACAAAAGAATAATAGGATACTAGTTAGTTAAAACCAAATTTTAAAGAATGAAATAATAACCCATATAAATCAAGATATGTATTAAGAGAGATATAACCCTAGTGATAAATGGAATTCCCATGCTACACAAATCATACATTAGATAATCAACACACAAACCTAAGAATTCAAACTACCCAATTAGCTTTCCCTTAACCTCTTGGGTACTGAAAAGAATAAGATACAAATATAAAAATAGAAAACAAGAGAATAGGTTAATTGAGAATAGATATTTTAACCCCATAATATATGAAAAAATAATTCAACATATGATATATAGGTACTGGTCCCTTGGTCACTCTAATCATCGTGATCATACCACTTTGTCAGCTCTATGGACCAAATGAGACTAAAAAACGCCCATCACCTTGTGTCTTGCTAATAATAATTAGGAAAAAACCCCAAAATAAATTATATACTTAATATAACCCATGATAAACTACTCACATACCAGAATATCAATATCGCACATATAGATATGAACTTAAACCAAGGCTGGAGTAGTATGTGGCATGTACTATAGTGCACAATATGTGTAGCCCCTTGGAAATTTATAGTTGATTACTTGTACCTCATGATGTGTAATGGTTTTCCTTAGTAATGTGAATGACAAGGTACATGGAATGCAGGGCCAATATAGAACTCAATATGTTTCTTTAGTACACATGATCTTATCTTATTAAGTTAAATGTCATGTCTAGGGGTGTACATGACATGTGACACCTATATAGGTTCTCAGTGTGCACTAAAAGCCAAAAAATAATGTAGTATTAAAATACATGATGTGAAACCCTGGAAACATATAGGGTATCAAATTTGGCCCACCAAATACATGGTGGGTGAATCCACTCAACAAATGGTGTGATATTTATAATCTTCTAGAAACCATTTCCCGAAATCCATGTTTTTATACGACGTCTGTTATTCAGAACTACAAGGAACATGTTCTTATATTTTATTCCATATCCAATAGTTCATCTAGAATATTGTTATAATTTTTATCACCTGTTATTGGTAAAAAACATTTCTATATTCCTTTTCCAAGTATGTAGTTTTCCCAAACATTGATTTTCATTCATCTATCACTGGAAATAGAGTTTAAAATATTCCACTCATCATCTTCACTCCCTTATCACTTTTTCCATGTTGGTATCATGATGTTACACATTATGGTGTTTTATAATTCTCTAATGAACCATAAACATTTCTCACACCCCATTATTGATCCAAAAAAATATCACTATCATAGATCTTAATTACATATTGAAACAAACCATTATTTTTTAAACTATTGATACAACAATGGATGATGATCCAATGAAAAATGGGGTGGGAAAACAAATGTAATTATAGGTTAGAAATAAATATTCATATTATGAGCCCGAGACACTTATCATTGGGAAAGAAACATGAGGAATAATGATGAACAACACAAAATAAGGCTTTTAACACCCCCTTAGTAGAAAAAGGTAAATTTAAAAAACATCATTTTGAGAAATGATTCAAGGAAAATATTTTATGCTCATAATAATAAAGAAAAATGAAAATTACCAATATAAATGTCCAACCTCTCAAATTGTTTGATCATTTTAGAAGAACACATGTGCATCGAGAACAATTGGTGATTCCCCATCGATCTCATTTTAATATATTCCAAATATTCCTCAATTGATCCATAGATTTCATTCTCACTATTGATCTCTCATGATAGGGTTTATTGTGGATAAACATAGTTTGGGTGGGGTAATGATGATTAAATATGGTTAATTTGGGTTAATGATCTAATTAAATATATAATTAATTAATTAATTATATCAATTGAATTAATTAATTAATCCACCCACAATCAACCAACCTTAAAACCCTTAGTGATAATAAATATTTCATAACCCATATATTGAAACCCCAATTTTGGATGTCATCATAATCTCAGATTTACCATATGATTCATTTTTTATAAGTAAATGAATTATTCCATTAAATGTGTATGCACTCAATAAAAATAATTTATTATTCATAATATAATATTATTTTGTCTACAGAATGCCCACAAATTCCCACATGCTTAGAGAATAATCTAATTATTAGTATTTAAAATATTCTAAATGATTGAATAGAAAAACTATAGTCTCTTAAAATAGGTCCATCCATCTCTATATTTCTACAAATTTTATATCAGTTCCATGAAACCCTAGACATCATACTCATATAGATGTTGGAATTAATTCCCCACATTGATATTTCATTATTTATGTGGTATCTTGGGGTTGATATCAGCGATATTAAGGTGAGACTTATTTATTATTCACATATTTTTTAATTTCCACTTATTTTAATGGGTTAATCCTTATTTGAATCTTACCTATACTTCTTCAATTGGTCAAGTTGTGATATATCCTCATTTTATGGGTATAGGGATTTGGTTTTTCATGATATATGGGGAGTGACCTCTTGTTTTCACTTATAATATCACGATTTCTGTATTTCTTACAACATAGTGTAGAATCATGAGTAACCAAAAGAATAATTTATAATAATTCTAATAAAATGTTTTTTATGACCCTAAACCTAAAACTGATTGTTCATATATGATTTATAAAGAATTGTTTCTATATTTGAACCTAGTTTTTCCCATGCTTCAAAGTGATGTGTAATTCATTATATGATCCTCTTTAAATATTAATGTTGATTTTATCATGAATGTGGGTTTTTATATATGTTATTAAATATTTATGATATATATTATAACATCTCTGGCCTGGGTGCCACTAGACCAATCCCCCAAGAAGAGTCATCACATGAGCTCAAGCACACCTCACTGTATTCTAGAGGTTTCCGACTAGTAGTGAAGGTATAGATTAGTCATGTAGGGAGACAATACCCTCTTTTTTATAGTAAGACACAAAATATCACAATATAAATAGTGAAAACAATAATAAACAACCAATAGAATTCATAGCCACATATCTCCCAAGATAGGTACAAACCACATGAAATAGTAAATATTTCATGTCATGCTACAATTCCATGTTAAAAAACACTAAAATAAATACATTATAAGAATCTCCAAAAGGGCCTGACTATAAGTTGGTTACATCATCCATGCATGTCCCATGTCTAACTCAACTCTCTATAGTAGGTCCCTTTCCCATGTCCTGACCTGCAAACAGGAAATATGCCTGGATTCCCAATGGAGACCTGAGCAGGGTGTGATTATAACTCAGTAGGACACCACCAATATTGTCTTCAAAATATATAATCTAAAAGATAGTGCATGAAAGTATAAATAAATGGAAATTAAAGGAAATATAGTTTGGGGTACACTAATTAATCATTCTTTACTTTGATATTAATATTATTGTTATTGTGTCATGTTCATTATGTACATCTTCTCTTCATTTAGTTCGTCAATAACATGTAATTCAAGAGTCATAAATTTACATTATTCATAAAATATTTATGGAATTTTTCATTCCACATAAGAAAAAAAATGTTAATTCCCTAACTCACTAGGGATGAACATATCAAGTAATCAGCACTCTTTCCTTAGAGCCTTATTCTAGGTTTTTACATTAAATAAAACCAATGGGGAATAAAGCATCAGTCCAACTCCCCAACCTGTGCATCCATGGGTAGGTTAGATCAATAGTCCAATACCACCCATGAGAGGATAATTAGTCTTTAATCCCAACACCAAGACATGTGCACAAGATTAATTATCCATTCACCACACACAAACCACATCACAACCAATACAACCAATAAATTTAACAATCGTTATTCAAAAAAATAAACATGAGATTTGATGACCTCCTCATGTGTTAATCATGTTTTAATGATCACAAATACTATACATCCTATAAAATTTATTAATCCAATTTATTCTATCTCAAATCATGTGTATACATGGTTGGTTTCATTATACTTTAAATAAACCTATCCCAGATAATAGTTTTTAAAATAATGTTTTTTTAACTCTATTTACTTTATTATATAATGAATCTCATTTATTAAGTATTAAGTTTAATTCATTCTGTGGATATCACTATTTAAGTCAGTATACATATATGTTGGCTAAGTCTGAGAAATAATGAGTCTTCCACTGGTTATGTTTTTCTGGAAAATAACCCAAACACTGTGACCCAGACACTGGGACCAAGACACTGTGACCATACACCATGACCCAAAGACCGTGACCAGACACCGTGACCCAGACACAGTAACCACACACAGTAACCACACACAGTGACCAGACACCGTGACCCAGACATTGTGACCAGACACCATGACTAGACTCTGAAACCAACTTCAGATATCTTGATGTTTATGACACCAGTTCTGTTCTAAGACACTATTTGAGGTTTGGAAAAGGACCAGACATCATGATCTTAACACAGAATATATGCTATCGGTTCCTGATTCCTATACAATTGGTCCATCATAACTATCTCATCGCTTAAAGACAAAGAAGTAGACATGGTTTTGTAGAGACACTGTTTCATGGAGACACCATTTCTAGACTGACTGTGACACCATTATTTAATATGTTTTTTCATTTTTCAATATAATTATAATGATCATATTTTATTATTTTAAATTCACTAATAAAATTAATGTATCCTTGTAGACAAGTCACCTGACAGTATGAGGTACGAGGTGAATAATACATGCATCATGTCGTTTCCAACACATGCACTCCAAGAATAAAAAAAATAGTGTGGATAGAAAATCAAAATGAGGATAGTGAAATAAGTGTGTGTGATAATGAAGAAGCATGAGAATTCTTGAGAAAAGAACAGACACATGAAATTCAATACTTTTGAAGAATACATGAATCATTCTTGAATCCAAAGAGTTGGGATACCATAGATCAAATTTGAGAATGTCTTCGCACTATCAACTCCACAAAGAACACGAGCCAGATATAACTGACTTTCTATACTTTTTTTCCCCAAGAAGACTCGATTCCTACATATGCTTTATCATAGAAGTCTAGAGATTCATAGACTAACACTCAGAGCACTTGTAACCTTATCTCATCTTCTTTTCTCTACTGTGTATTATTTTTAGATTTTGAGCAGTGTGTCTGTGTGTGTGTCTGTATAAAAACAAACATGGTCTCCTACATTAAACTAAAGTATACAAGATATACTTCCTCTCATATCTTTTTAAACTTATTTATTCCCATGGGTAAGTGTGGAATAGGTCCATATGTGACCTGATAGTTCATACCCACGAAGAACTATGGAATAGGTCATGTGACCTGGACAGTCATGTGTACTCTTATTTACCCAGATCTAGGGTGTGGATCAATTTATTAATTTGATCTTTTTAGTGGATGGTGATCACCAAGTGGAGTGGATTAGGTCTCATCTTGATACTGAACCACTAGTTTTATATCTGCTGTGTTGTTAAATTTAGTTTTCTATGTTTTACTGCATAATTCAGATATCACTAAACTTTCTTTGATATTTAATCTTGTAAATAAGTGATAATTTCTTTTTCTTATTTGAATTTCTTCGAAAGTAATGTTAATAACCAATATTAAGATTACTGAGAATTAATCAATATTCTGATGAGTTTTTTAAACAGCCAAACATTCATAATGATATTACATTGATTAACTAGTATATATTTATTTTTATTGGGGAACCTTTTTAAGTATACTTTTCAAATAGAAATTGTTAATGGAAACTCAATTCACCCCCCTCTTGAGTACTCTACCCCGACCAATATTTGGTTTCAGAGGTGTTTTCATTCCTGTCAAAACTCTGTTTTTGACCCTATTCAATTGTTATTTTAGTTGTACTTTTATGATCTGTAAATTTCTATTATTTCTAAATTTTTATCTCTTTCAAAGTAGTTCTATATTATGGATAATATAATGTAATGTGTTGCAAAAAACATAGCACCATTCTTTATTGGAACCAATTATGGCCAATTTAAAATTAAAATGAAAATGCATTTAGAATGTATGGGTTTTGAAATATGGTCCTCAATTATAGATGAGTATAAGATTCCTACTAATGAAATAATCACATGGGATGACCCTACTAAGACTACCTACAATAACTATTGTAAATACACAAATATTTTATATTTCTCTGTAGGAGATGAAGAATTTAACATAATTTTTGCATTTAAAACTGCCCCTGAAATTTGACATACTTTTTCTATTTCAAATGAAGGAACCTTTAATATAAAATAAATAAGACTTAATATTTATACTATTAAATATAATAAAATTAAAATGAAACCTTATGATCCTATTTCTGACATGTATCTTAGGTCCAACGAAATTGTTAACACAATTATTTCTCTTGTTAGAGAAGTCACTCCCAAAAGAAAAAATTATAAGCATTCTCCAATTCCTATCTAACAGATGGAGATCAACCTCTATATCTATTAGATATTCATGTGACATCATCAATTTACCTATAAAATAACTCATTGGGAAATGAATGATGTATGAATAGGAGTTGAATGTTGATAAGGAAGAGGAGGATGACCCCAAAATAAAATCTGATGCATTTAAGACCACCACTTCTAAACACAAAGAGAAAAAAAAATTGGAAGTATCTTTAGAAATTTCATGTAGTGAAAAATCATCACCTCACAGTGATGAGGATATGGCTCAATTATACTTAAGGTTTAATAGATTCTAATAGAAGAATAAATTTTTCAGAAATCCAAAATTCAAGGGATGATATGATCCAAAAGTAAGCCGAAAGAAAGATTGGAAAAGAAGGGAAAAGTCTGATGATATAGTCACCTATGAATGTAAGAAAAAGGGACAAATAAAGTCTGACTGTCCCAATCTCAAGTACAAAAATAAATATTAGTACAAATTTAGAAAGTATAAAAAGGTAATGAAATTAACATGGAGTGCTTCTGGGGATAGTTCAAATGACTCAGAGTCTTTACATGATGAAAAAGCTAACAAATCCAATATGTGTTTTATGAAAAAACACATCTAAGGAAAGATGCTTAAAGAGATCTTTTAAAAGCTTATGGTACTTAGAATGTCGGTGTTCAAGACACATGACAAGATTCTATACATGATTCCTGAATTTAATAATAATTGATGGTGGAAATGTCACCTTTGGTGACAATTCCAAAAGAAGGACCATTGGCCTTGGCCAAATCCGAAACTCTAACTTAGTTTTAATTTCAAAACTACTTTTTGTTTATGGATTGAAAAATAATCGGATTCATATTTCACAAATATGTGATGAGATATTTCATGTTAATTTTGAAAATGATGATTTTAATGTCTTCTATTCTAAAAATGAATTAGTATTTTCCGTATTAAGAAATGAAAATGTATATTTTGTTAACTTAGATTCTTTAGTCACTGTAAATGTTTCATTATTCAGTGTATTCCACAAATATTCTTGCATTGACAAAGGAGACTAGGACACCGTAATATTCACCCTCTTAGATAGTTAACTAGAAAAATCTTGGTTAAAGACCTACCCAAACTTGAGTTTCCAAATTAAATTGTGAGTAATCCTTATTAAAAGAGAAAGAAAATCAAAATTTCCTTCAAAGTAAAGAAAGAAGTTTCAACTTCTCAACATCTTGAATTGGTTCACATGGATTTGTTTAATCCATCAACAGTTTCTAGTTTAATGGGAAGAACTATGTTTATGTTCTTGTCAAGACTTTTCTAGATATACTTGGACTTTCTTTTTGGATCACAAAAGTGAATTATTCTCTCATTTTACAAAATATTCCAAAACTATAGAAAATATTAGTGGACATATAATTAAATACTTAAGAAGTGATCATGGTCGTGTGTTTGAAAATCAAGAGATTAGATTCTTTTTCTCACAAAATGGTAATAGTCATAATTTATCTTCCCCTAGAACACCTCAACAGAAAATAGTTATAAAAAGAAGAAATAGAACCTTTTTAGATATTTCTATATCCATTCATAGTGAATATCAATTACCTATTTATTTTTGGGATGAAGCTGTCAATATAGAATGTTATATTATAAATAGAGTGTTGGTTAGACATATTCTTATGAAAACACCACATGAGTTATAAAAAAATAGAAAAACCAAAGTAAGATACTTCAATTTTTTTTGTTGCAAAGTCTATATCTTTAATACTACGGAAAATCATGAAAAATTCGCATCCAATAGTGTTAAAGGAATATTTATACGATATTCAATCTCTTATAAATCCAATAGACTATTTAACAAAAGAACAAAATGGGTGGAAGAATCTTTCCATGTCAAATTTTATAAAATAGATCCACATGAGCCTAGAACCACTATAGAGAACCTGGAGTATGATGTATCAAATATGGACATAATTCAAAATCCTCAAACCATCTTGTGAAGGAATCTGTGAAAACGTCCAGTTCTGGAAATTCTTTAGATTCAAGTCATAATGAACCTGAACCTATTGAAGAACCTAAAATGTATATTCCTTCTTTTTCTAGAGTTTTTAGAACTATTAAGAACCATCCTTTAGATGATTTTTTAGGAGATTTAGATAAAGGAATGCAACTAAAACTACTCATAGAAATCAGGTTGAACATCATGTTTTTTTTTCACAACATGAACCTAAAAATATTAATGATGCTATAAATGATGAATTTTGTGTGATGGATATGCAAGAACATAATTAGTTTGAAAGAAACAAAGATTAGAATCTTGTTGACCGACCCAAAGACACATTCACCATAGGCAATAAATGGGTGTCTATAAATAAGGTAGATGAAGTTGGTAACATAGTTAGAAACAAGGCTATATTGGTTGCACAAGGCTATATTAATGAAGAAGGAATGGACTATGAAGAGACCATTGCACCAGTATCTAGACTTGAAGCCATTTGAATTCTACTTGCTTATGTTGCACATCTGAATTTCAAACTATATAAAATGGATGTTAAGTGAACATTTTTTAAATGGGTATATAGCTGAGGATGTATTTGTTGAGAAACCCCCTGGTTTTACAAATCCTCATTTTCCAAATCATATTTTTAAATTATTAAAACCCTTATAAGGTTTAACACATGATCCCAGAGCTTGGTATGGTAGATTAAGTACTTTTCCAATTTCCAAGGGTTTTACAAAAAGAATAGCTGATCCTACAATTTTCATAAAATGAATTTCCAATTATCTTTTAGTAGTTCAAATTTATGTAGATGACATTATATTTGGATCTTCAAAAAATTATTTATGTATTGAATTTTCTAAAATGATGCAAAAATAATTTGAAATGAGTTTAATTGGTGAACTAAAATTCATACCTGCATATCAAATCTCTCAAAATAATGTTGGTATTATTTTAAACCAAAGAAAATATACTAAATATATTATAAAATGTTTTGGTTTGGATATCAATAAATGTAGTGACACTCTAATGAGTCATACTTGTATTTTGGATTTTAATGAAGATAGAAAATATGTTGATCAAACCACTTACAGAGGAATTATTATAAGTCTACTCTAACTGACTGCTAGCTGACCTGACATTATGTTTAGTGTATGTATGTGTGATTTATTTCATGAAAACCCTATAGAATCTCATTTAAATGTTGTTAAGATAATTTTTAAATACCTTAATCATTCACCCAATCTAAGTTTATTCTATCCTAGAGAACAATCATTTGAGTTAATTATTTATTCTGATGCTAACTTCAGTGGTTGTAAGTTAGATAGAAAAATCACCTCTAGAACATGTCACTTTTTAGACAAGTCACTAGTATCATGGTGTAGTAAGAAACAAAAATTTGTTGCATTGTTTACTACAGAATTTGAATACATAGTTGTTGGTAGTTTTTGTGCACAAATTTTGTGGATGAAACACACATTACTAGATTATGGATATCAATTCAAGCATGCACCTATAAATTGTGATAATACAAGTTCTATTAACATCACAAAAAATATTATTTCACACTCTAGGGGAAAACATATTGATATAAGACATCACTTTTTGAGAGATCATTATCAAAAAGTTGGTATCACTTTGGAATTCATTAGAACTAAATATCATCATGCTGATATATTTATCAATCCATTAAATTCGTAAATAATAGATTTCATCATACATGAGTTAGGAATGATAAATCATAAGTAGTAAGTGTAATGTTTCACAGTTTACGGTTTCACAAGTCGTTGTCTTAATACTATTATCTAACTCTAACAGTTCTGTAGTTTTACTGTCTTAAAACTTGTTGTTTCATGTTTAATGTATCATAGTTACTATTTCTCAGTTACTATATAGCACTTATTGTCTCACAAAATATGGTTGCACTGTTTAGAAATCACACAGTTACAGTCTCACCATGAAATCATCTTATTGTCTCACCGTAAAAGCCTATTACTATCAAATAGTGATATCCAGTTATGGTCTCACCGTAAAATTATGTCATGGTCTCACCATAAAGACGCTTTATTATTTTACTTGCATACTATAACCTGTATCACGGTAATTAATTATTTTATTTTTAATTTTCCGTTATTTTTTTGTGACACTTGGTATCCCTAATTGATAAAAATGAAAGAAGTTTCACTCATTTCTCCACTCGAGCTCTCATCTATCAAACTGTAACCCCTCTTTCAAAACATCTCTCTCTTGAACCTTCATTTAATTCCTAGGTTTAAATGTCTATCATCATCAATTTATGAGAAGAAAATATCAAATAAGAAGATAAAAATAACACCAAAATTAGCACCTAAAGGTCCTTTGAATCAGAATCTAGAGAATAGAATAGCGGTTTTTGAAAACGAAAATATCCCCAACTGGCTTCTGTCAAGTAAGCCTTTACTATTTAATGCGTTAAGAAAGAACTGATGGTTGTATTGGTTCACAAAGTAGGATAGGCCGATTTACCCAAAACTAGTTGCTCTGTTTTATCAGTATGCCCAATTCTCTTTTGATACAAAAGATGGCTTTGTTGTGAGAAGCTGGATCAATGGCCAATGTTGTAACTTCTCTTTTTAGGTTATGAGTTTGATGCCTAAGGATACCTCATGAGGTTATTTGTGAGGACTACTAGAGAGTTCTTCCACATCCAAGTGAGATATTTGTTTTGTAATAAGCATTGGAAATCTTAAATGGAAATGAAACAAAAAAAGAAGAGATATAACTACTGAGCTAGGTAGTGAAACCAGAGTTCTGTTTAAATTGGTTCAGAATTTGATTAGGTCTAGAAAAGGTGTTTTTTCTACACTCATGTATCAGGATGTATTTTTGATACATATCATGAAAAATGGGCACAAGATCAAGTTATGAAAGTATGACATACTTTACATGTGTGATTTGATCTAGAAAACCTCAATGTAAACCTCCCTATTCTACTCAAGATTAATCTCAACTATGATTCATGAAAAAGGGTTGGTTGGACTAGATGAATAAGTCATTAAGGAATATGAATTTTTTTTCAAAAGTTACAGTCAAGAGAATGAAAATCAATTGTAATCCATAGAGAAAATCATTCGTAGAAGATAATGAAAGGGTATATGAAAAGGTTATACCATTTGAGAACTTTTCATGAACTAAATAAATTCCTAATCCTAGTTTGGAAGTAGATGAAATCGTGGACTATTAAGATGAGGAACAAGAGGAATAGTTTTTTGTACCTACATGAAAAATTATCCTGGATAAGGAAGACAGTGAACCTACTCGTCAAGTTTAAATTGATAAGGAAGTACCTATCCTTGAAGATAATGTTGATATGGAATATCCTCTATCTAAATATGAATCTATTTTTGTTGAAACGGAAAAGTTTGTTCTAGAAGAACATTTAGAAGTAGATCTTTCTCTTTAGAGTAATCCACAACATATCACAATATAAATAGTGAAAACAATAATAAACAACAAATAGCATGAAAAACCACATATCTCCCAAGATAGGTACAAACCACATGAAATAGTAAATATTTCATGTCATACTACAATTCCAAGTGAAAAAAACCCTAAAATAAATACAATAGAAGAATCCCCAAAAGGTCCTGACTATAAGTTGGGAACATCATCCATGCATGTCCCATGTCCAACTCAACTCCCTAGAATAGGTCCCTTTCCCGTCTCCTGACCTGCAAACATGAAAGATTCCCGGATTCCAAATGGAGACCCGAGCAGGGTGTGATTACAACTCAGTAGGACACCACCAATATTTCCTACAAAATATATAGTCTAACAGATAGTGCATGAAAGTATAAATAAATGGAAATTAAAGTAAATATAGTTTGGGGGGACACTCATTCATCATTCTTTACTTTGATGTTACTATTATTGTTATTGTGTCATGTTTATTATTTACACCTTCTCTTAATTTAGCTGTTCAATAACATGCAATTCAAGAGTCATAAATTTACATTATTCATAAAATATACATGGCATTTTTCCTTCCACCTATGAAAAAAATGTTAAGTCCCTAACTCACTAGGGATGATCATATCAAGTAATCATCACTCTTGCCTTGGAGCCTTAGTCTAGGTTTTTTCATTAAATACTACCATTAGGTCATAAAGCATCAGTCCAACTCCCCAACATGTGCATTCATGTGTAGGTTAGAGAAATATTCGAATACTACCAATAAGAGGAGAATCAGTCTTTAATCCCACCACCAAGACATATGCACAAGATTAATTATCCATTCACCACACACAAACCACATCACAACCAATACAACAAATAAATTTAACAATCATGATTCACAAAAATAAACATGAGATTTGTTGACCTCCTCATGTGTTAATCATGTTTTAGTGATCACAAATCCTATACATCCTATTAAATATATTAATCAAATTTAGTCTATCTCAAATCATGTGTATATATGGTTGGTTTCTTTATACTTTAAATAAACCTATCCAAGATCATTGTTTCTAAAATCATGTTTTTTGTAAACACTATTTACCTTATTTTATAATGAATCTCATTTATTAATGACTAAGTTTAATTCATTCTGTGGATATCACTATTTAAGTCGGTATACATATATGTTAGGTAAGACTGAGAAATAATGAGTCTTCCACCGGTTAAGTTTTTCTGGAAAATGACCCAAACACTGTGACCCAGACATTGGGACCCAGACACTGTGACCATACACCATGACCCAGACACCGTGACCAGACACTGTGACCCAGCCACCATGACCACACACAGTGACCAGACACCGTGACCTAGACATTGTGACCAGACACCATGACTAGACACTGAAACCAGCTTCAGATCTCTTGATTTTTGTGACACCAGTTTCGTGCTAAGACATTGTTTGAGGTTTGGAAAAGGACCAGACATCATGGTATTAACATGGAATAAGTGTTATCGGTTCCTGATTCCTATACAATTGGGCCATCATAACTATCTCATCACTCAATGACAAAGAATTATATATCATTTCATAGAGACACCATTTCCAGACTGACTGTGAAACCATTCTTTAACATGTTTTGTCATTTTTAAATATAATTCTAAAGATCATATTTGGTTATTTTAAATTCACTAACATAATTAATGTTTCTTTGTAGACATGTCACCTGACAGTACAAGGTATGAGGTGAAGAATAAATGCATCATGTCGGTTCCAACACATACACTCCATGAATAAAAAAAATAGTGTGGACAGAAACTTAGAGAGGATAGAGAAACAAGTGTGTGTGATAACGAATAAGCATGAGAATTCTTGACAAAAGAACAGACACATGGGTAAGTGTGTAATACGTCCCTATGTGACCTGATAGTTCATACCCACAAAGAACTATGGAATAGGTCATGTGACCTGGATAGTCATGTGTACTCTTGTTTACCCTGATCTAGGGTGTGGATCAATTTATTAATTTGAAATTTTTAGTGTCTGTTTATCCCCAAGTAGAGTGGATTAGGTCTCATCTTGAGACTGAATCACTAGTTTTATATCTTTTGTATTGTTTAATTTAGTTTTCTATGATTTACTGCATAATTCAAAGATCACTAAACATTCATTGATAGTTATTCTTGGAAATAAGTGATAATTTCTTTTTCATATTAGAATGTCTTCAAAAGTAATGTTCATAACCAATATTAAGATTACTGAGAATTAATCAATCTTCTGAGAAGTTATTTAAACAATCAAACATTCATAACCATATTACATTGATTAACTAGTATATATTTATTTTTATTGGGGATCCTTTTTAAGAATCCTTTTCAAATAGAAATTATTAATGGATACTCAATTCACCCACCTCTTGAGTACTCTACTCCAACCAATATTTGGTATCAGAGGGTTTTTCATTCCTGTTAAAACCCTATTTTTGACCCTATTCAATTGTTATTTTAGTTGTACTTTAAGGATCTATAAATTTCTATTAATCTTAAATTCATATCTCTTTTAAAGTACTTCTTTATTTTGGATAATAGAATGTAAGGTGTAGGAACAAACAGAGCACCATTCTTTAATGGAACCAATTATGGAAAATGTAATATGAAAATGAAAATGAATTTAGTATCTATGGGTTTTGAAATATGGTCTTCAACTATATATGAGTATAAGATTCATACTACTGATAGAATCACATGGGATGACCCTACTAAGACTTCCTACAATAACAATTGTAAATCCACAAATATTTTATATTTCTCTTTAGGAGATGAATAATTTAACATAATTTCTGCATGTAAAAATGCCCCTGAAATTTGGCATACTCTGTCCATTTGACATGAAGGAACTTCTAGAATAAAATAAATAAGACTTAATAATTATACAATTAAATATGATAACATTAAAATGAAACCTGATGATCCTATTTCTGAAATGTATCTTAGGTTCAATGAAATTTTCAACATAATTATTTCTCGTGTAAGAGAAGTCACTGCCAAAAGAGAAAATTATAAGGATTCTCGTATTCCTACCTAACAGATGGATATCAACCTCTATCTCTATTATAGAGTCATGTGACATTATCAATTTACCTATAAAATGACTCATTGGGAAACGAATGATGTATGAAGAGAAGTTGAAAGTCTATAAGGAAGAGGAGGATGAACCCAAAATAAAATCTGATGCATTTAAGACCACCACTTCTAAACACAAAGAGAAAAAAATTGGAAAAATCTTTAGAAAGTTCCTGTAGTGAACAATCATCACCTGACAGTGATGAGTAGATGGCTCAATTATACTTATGTTTTAACAGATTCTATAAGAAGAATAAATTTTTAATAAATCCAAACTTCAAGGGGAGATATGATCAAAAAGTAATCTGGAAGAAAGATTGGAAAAGAATGTAAAAGTCTGATGATATAGTCACTTATGAATGTAAGAAAAAGGTACATATAAAGTCTGACTGTCCCAATATAAAGTAAAAAAATAAATATTATTACAAATATAGAAAGTATAAAAAGGAAATTAAAGTAACATGGAGTGCTTCTAGGGATAGTTCAAATGACTCAGAGTCTTCACATGATGAACAAGCTAACAAAACCAATATGTGTTTTATAACAAACCCACCTGAGGAAAGATGCCTAAAGAGCTCTTGTAAAAGCTTATGGTACTTATAAAGTGGGTGTTCAAGACACATGACAAGAGTCTATACATGATTCATGAATTTAATAAAAATTGATGGTGGGCATATCACCTTTGGTGACAATGCCAAAAGAAGGAGCATTGGCCTTGGCCAAATCCGTAACTCTAACTCAGTTTTAATTTCCAAAGTACTTTTTGTTGAGGGATTAAAATATAATCTCCTTCATATTTCACAAATATGTGATGATAGATTTCATGTTAATTTTGAAAATGATGATTTTAATGTTTTCTATTCTAAAAATGAATTAGTATTTTCTGCATTAAGAAATGAAAATTTATATTTTGTTAACTTAGATTCATTATTCTCTATAAATGTTCCATTATTCAGTGTATTCCACAAATATTCTTAGCATTGACATAGGAGACTAGGACACCATAATATTCACCCTCTTAGATAGTTAACTAAAAAAATCTTGGTTAAAGACCAACCCAAACATGAGTTTCCAAATTAAAATGTGTGTAATCCTTGTTAAAAGGGAAAGAAACTCAAATTTTCCTTCAAAATAAAGAAAGAAGTTTCAACTTCACAACATCTTGAATTGGTTCACATGGATTTGTTTAATCCGTCAATAGTTTCTAGTTTAATGGGAAAAAATATGTTTATATTCTTGTACAAAACCTTTCTAGATATACTTGGACTTTTTTTTGGATTACAAAAGTGAAGTATTCTCTCATTTTACCAAATATGCCAAAACTGTAGAAAATATTAGTGGACAGAGAATTAAATACTTAAGAAGTGATCATGGCCGTGTGTTTGAAAATCAAGAGATTGGATCCTTTTTCTCACAAAATGGTAATAGTCATAATTTATCTTCCCCTAGAACACCTTAACAGAATGGTGTTATATAAAGAAGAAATATAACCTTGTTAGATATTTCTAGATTCATTCTTAGTGAATATCACTACTGGAAAATGGACCTATCCCCACGGTTTCCCCAAAACCATGGGGATAGACCCTCCTATACCCACGGTTTTGGAAAACCGTGGGTATAAGTGTCTTTTCAAGACCAATACCCACAGTTTTCCAAAACTGTGGGTATAGGGGGGTCAATCCCCACGGTTTTGGAAAACCGTGGGGATAGGTCCTGAAAAGTCACCTATACCCACGGTTTCCCAAAACCGTGGGTATAGGGGTACCTATCCCCACGGTTTTGAGGAAAAACGTGGGGATAGGTCTGGGCTAAAATATTTATACCCATGGTTATGAAAAACCGTCAGTATAGGTCACTTTTGTGTGCGCAGGAAAAAAAAAATTCCGCGGGATGGAATTTTTTTTTGGGCGGGAACCCTATTCCCACGGTTCTTCCCTCAATACCCACGGTTTTTATAACTATATTTTACTAAATATATATATATACATATAGGTGAAGTTAGGGTAGTGGTTAGATGCGGTGTTTGCAGCGAAGAGGTTGCGGGATCAAAACTCGGTGCCTGCATTATTTTAGGACCTATACCCACAGTTTTGAAACCGTGGTTAAAAGCCTTTGACACCGTGGAAATTGGTTATGTTTCTGTGATACGGTGGTAGGACACCTATACCCACGGTTTTGGAAAACCGTGGGTATAGGCTGGGGACCTATACCGACTCCGTTCCAGCCCACGGTTCCCAAAACCGTGGGTATAGCCTATACCCACGGTTTGGGTGGCTATACCCACGGTTTTGAACCGTGGGTATAGGCTATTTTTCTAGTAGTCTATGAATTACCTTTTTATTTTTGGGCTGAAGCTATAAATATAGAATGTTATATTATTAATAGACTGTTGGTTAGACCTATTCTTAATAAAACACCATATGAGTTATGGAACAATAGAAAACCCAAAGTAAGCTACTTCAAATTTTTTTTGGTTTCATAGTCTATATCTTTAATAATAAGGAATATCATGAAAAATTTGCATCAAAGAGTGTTGAAGGAATATTTCTATGATATTCAATCTCTCATAAATCCAATAGACTATTTAACAAAAGAACTAAATATGTGGAAGAATCTGTAAATGTCAAATTTTATTAAATAGATCCACATGAGCCTAGAACCACTATACAGAACCTAGAGAAAGATTTATCAAATCTGAACATAATTCCAAATCCTCAAACCATCCAATGAAGGAATCTATGAAAACATCTATTTCTAGAAATTCTTTAGATTCAAGTCACAATGAACCTGAACCTTTTGAAGAACCGAAAATCTATATTCCTTCTTTTTCAAGAGTTTCTAGAACTCTTAAGAACCATCTTTTAGATGATGTTGTATGAGATTTAGATAAAGGAACGCAACTAAAACTACTCATAGAAATATGGTTGAACATCATGTTTCTTTGTCACAACTTGAACCTAAAAAAATTAATGATGTTATAAATGATGAATTTTTTGTGATGGATATGCAAGAAGAACATAATTAGTTTGAAAGAAACAATGTTTAGAATCTTGTTGATTGACCCAAAGACACATTCACCATAGGCACTAAGTGGGTGTTTAGAAATAAATTAGATGAAGCTGGTAACATAGTTAGAATCCAGGCTATATTGGTTTCACAAGGATATATTCATGAAGAAGGAATTGACTATGAAGAGACCTTTACACCAGTATCTAGATGTGAAGCCATTTGAATTCTGCTTTCTTATATTGCAAATCTAAATTTCAAACTATATCAAATAGATTTTACATGTACATTTTTTAAATGGGTATATAGTTGAGGATGTCTTTGTTGAGAAACCCCCTAGTTTTACAAATCCTAATTTTCCAAATCATATTCTTAAATTATTAAAACCTTTATAAGGTTTAAAACATGATCTAAGAGCTTGGTATGGTAGATTAAGTTAATTTATTATTTCCAAGGGTTTTACAAAAAGAATAGATGATCCTACCATTTTCATAAAATGAATTTCCAATTATCTTTTAGTAGTTAAAATTTATGTAGATGACATTATATTTGGATCTTCAAAAAATTATTTATGTATTGAATTTCCTAAAATGATGCAAAAATAATTTTAAATGAGTTTAGTAGGTGAACTAAAATTCTTTCCTGGATATCAAATCTCTCAAAATAATATTGGTATTATTTTAAACCAAAGAAAATATACTAAATATATTCTAAAATGTTTTGGCTTGGATATCAATAAATATAGTGACACTCCAATGAGTAATACCTGTATTTTGGATCTTAATGAAGATAGAAAATATGTTGATCAAACCACTTACAGAGAAATGATTATAAGTCTACTCTACCTAACTGCTATCCAACCTAACATTATGTTTAGTGTATGTATGTGTGATATTTTTCATGAAACCCTATGAAATCTCATTTATATGTTTTTAAGATAATTTTCAAATACCGTAATCATCCACCCAATGTAAGGCTATTCTATTCTAGAGAACAATTGTTTGAGTTAGTTAGTTTTTCTGATGCTGACTTCAGTGGTTGTAAGTTAGATAGAAAAATCACCTCTGGAATATGGCACTTTTTAGGCAAGTCAATAGTATCATAGTGTAATAAGAAACAAAAATTTGTTGCATTATCTACTACAGAATTTGAATACATAGTTGTTGGTAGTTGTCGTGCAAAATTGTTTTGGATGAAACAAACATTACTAGATTATGGATATCAATTCAAGCATGTACCTATGAATTGTGATAATACAAGTTCTATTAACATCACAAAAAATCCTATTTCACACTCTAGGGAAAAACATATTGATGTAAGACATCACGTTTTGGGAGATCATTATCAAAAAGTTGGTATCACTTTGGAATTCATTAGAAATAAATATCAGCATGCTGATATATTTACCAAACCATTAAATTCGTAAATAATAGATTTCATCATTCATGAGTTAGGAATGATAAATCATAAGTAGTAAGTGGAATGTTTCATAGTTTAAGGTTTCACAAGTCACTATATTAAGTCTATTATCTAACTCTAATAGTTCTATAGTTTTACTGTCTTAAAACATATTGTTTCATGTTTAATGTCTCATAGTTACTATTTCTTAGTTACTATATAGCACTTATTGTCTCACAAAATATGGTTGCATAGTTTAGAAATCATACAGTTATGGTCTCACCGTGAAATCATGTTACTATCTCACCATGAAAGCCTATTACAATCAAATAGTGATATCCAGTTATGGTCTCACTGTAAAATTATGTCATGGTCTCACCATAAAGATGGTTTATTATTTTACTTACATACAGTAACCCGTATCGCGGTAATTAATTATTTTATTTTTACTTTCCTATTATTTTTTGTGACACTTGGTATCCCTAAATGATAAAAATGAAAGAAGTTTCACTCCATTCTTCACTCGAGATCTCTTCTCTCAAACTGTAACCACCTCTTTCAAAACATCTATCTCTTGAACTTTCATTTAATTCCTAGGATGAAATGTCTATCATCGTCAATTCTTGAGAAGAAAATTTCAAAGAAGAAGATAAAAATTACACCAAAATTAGTGCCCAAAGGTCCTTTAAATCAGAATCTAGCAAACAGAATCGTGGTTCATGAAAAGGAAAATAACCCCAACTAGCTTCTGTCTAGTAAGTATTTACTATTAAAAGTTTTAAGAAAGAACGGATGGGTGTATTGGTTCACAAAGCAGGATAGTCTGATTTACCCAAAACTAGTTGCACTGTTTTATCAAAATGTCCAATTCTCTTTTGATAAAAAAGATAGCTTTGTTGTGAGAAGCTGGATCAATGTAAAAAGTTGTACCTTCTCTCGGAGGTTATAAGTTTCATGCCTAAGGATACCTCATGAGGGTATTTGTGAGGACTACCAAAGGGTTCTTCCACCTCCAAGTGAGATATTTGTTTTGTAAGAAGCATTGGAAAGCTTAACTAGAATTGAAACAAGAAGAAGATATATAACTACTGATCTAGATAGTGAAACCAGAGTTCTATTTAAATTTGTTCAGAACTTGATTAGCCCTAGAAAAGTTATTTTTGATACACTCATGTATCAGGATGTATTTTATATTCATATCATGAAAAATGGACACAAGATCTAGATATGTAAGTATGACATACTTTACATGTGTGAGTTGATCAAGAAAACCACCATGAAATCCTCCCTATTCTACTCAAGATTAATCTCAACTATGATTCTTGCAAAAGGGTTGGTTGGACTAGATGAATAATTCATTAAGGAATATGAATTTTGTATTTCAAAAGTTACAGTGAAGAGAATGAAAATCAGTTGGAATCCATAGAGAAAAGCATGGGTAGAAGAAAATGAAAGGGTCTATGAAAAGTTTATACCAGTTGAGAAATCTTCAAGAACTAAGGAAATTTCTAATCCTAGTTTGGAACTAGATGAAATCGTGGACTATTCAAATGAGGAATAAGAGGAAGAGGTTTTTGTACCTACAGGGAAAATTTTCCTGGATAAGGAAGACAGTGAACCTACTCGTCATGTTTTAATTGATAAGGAAGTATATGTCCTTGAAGAGAATGTTGATATGGAATATCCCCTATCTAAATATGAATCTATTGTTGTTTAAAGGGAAAAGTTTGTTCTAGAATAATATTTAGAAGCAGATCTTTCTCTTTAGAAAAATGATTCTCTTGAGGAACACCTAGAGGAACAAGTTGTTTCTGATATTATCTCATCTACTGAAGAGGGAATGGAGTAAGCCTTTCAATTAGTATGAAAGTAAATTGGTGAGGATATTGGGGATAAAATTCTGCAATTAGAACAAGGATCTAAATCTCTTAGTCCTGACAAAGATGCGCATGTTGATGGGGAGCCGCACCAGAATCTGGATAGTATTGAAGTGCCAAATCCTATTTATTCAAGCTTAGTAGATACATGGTATGAATTTCCTAGCTATTTTGATGTGAATGATTCCTAGAAATCCTCAGTTAAAGGTATATATCTATCTACTATGTTTCAATTAAAACTAGTATCTACTCTTGATGATATATCTGTAAAGGAACCTGATCCTGTCTTAGCTCCTATTTCTGAACCATCATAAAAACCTTCAAACATGGTGAGTAAGGAAGATTTAAAATCATTTTATGCTACTCTATTGGCTAGGGTTGAGAAGCTCATGAATACTCAACCTTCTCCTGTAACGCCCCAAGATTTTATGAAAAATATTCTTTTTAATTTCATTAATGTATTGTGTTGTACGCTACAACAAAAGAAGCTTTCACAATACGCATCCTTGACTTTCCTTCCGTTACACGCAATCGCGACCTTCCTCGATAGCGTGTGTAGTACGCAATACTGAGTTTCACGAAACAACGATATGCTATTAAAATATTATTAAAACTAGCCGTTATGAATAGTAATAACCACTTTTTGAAATTTTGTAAATTTTATTTTTCAAAATGGAATTCATTTTTGGATTAGGAGTATCGAATTTAGCCTAAGGTGAAATTTTGGTACTTTTCGGATAACTTTCATATTCTAATGAATAGTGAAAATTACTAAATTATAATTAAAAGCAACTTTTTTAATCGAAATAATTAATAGTGATAAATTATTAATTTGAGTGGTTTTAAAGTATATTTAGAATATATTTTTACAATTTAATACAATGTTGGTCATTGTTTGTAATTTCACATTTAAACCAGACATAATCAAGTGTCAATCTTTTGATAGATTTTGTTTCTTAAAAAACACGCTATTTGTTTTAACAGCGGGATTTAATTATAAAATTAATTAATGCAACTTTTATGTTATGAATTTGGTAAAATAGACATCATTTTTGAATTCGGAATATGAAATATAGCTTGGGATGAAATTTTGGCATTGTTCTGAAAAACATCAATTTTTGATGAATAGTGAAACTACTAAGTGGTAGGTTAAAAACTGAATTTTGCATAAAACTTAATTTTACCGCTTCTGTGAATGGAATTTCGAAAATCCGAGAGACACGGTTAATATCAAGGACTAAAATGTGGTTCAATGAGATGAAAATAATTTTTGGTGAATAGTAACTTTTTACTTTTTTTTACCGCGGTTAATAGTAAATAGGGTAACTAAGGGTAAATATGATATTACTATTACCCTAACACATGTCCTAATTCTATTGGACAAGTGTAATTCGACCAAAAACAAACTTAGGAATAAAATATGACCATTTAGGCCCACTTGGATTAGATTAGGACATTTATTATTAATTTATTTAAAGAAGGGTTAAAATAGTTAAAATCAAAGTTTAATAATTAAAGCATTTTTAATATGGGGTTATACATAAGATAAATTCGATTGTAAATATTCATTAGAAAGCTAAAAAGATTTCCTACATGATGGTATTTTATTTGTAATTTTTAGATATCAAATAATTTAATTTATTTATGACACAACGATGATGCAGTAATTATCTTATTAATGAAATATTGACATGATTGATGTTATAAACACCAAAATAAATGTAATTTGAGATTTTTATTGAATTCCACTAATTTTCTAGGTTACTATGATATATTAATGTTGATTTAATAAACTTGGTTCGAACATATAATTCTGTTATTACTTTCACAAAAATCATATATCAAATAGTGTCAAAATTGACACAAAATAGTTTTTAAATCAAATATTATATTATTAATTGTTATTTTATTCCTAAAAATATAAGGTTCGGCCAAATGACTTAGATAAGGATATATATATTAATAATAAACAATTTGGGGTTCTTTTGGCATGTTATAGTAAGTTTATTAACCATATAGTGAAAGAAAACAAAAAGACACGGTAAAAGTTAAATTATTTAACTTAGAGTTAAATCTAATTGATAAGGTTTAAAATAATATCCAAACATGTCTAAATTTAATTGGTTGATGAGATTACAACCCTATCTCATCTAATCTTCGAATATGAGTCATTTTTGGAGGTTTTTAAGTGGGGTTAGATTTATTATAAATTAATATTTTTAAGAATTCCTAAGGTGCCCCTCTCCTCCCTTATAAAAGGACACCTCCTCCCCCTCCTCCTCACACCAATTTGAGCACTCAAGCTCGGCCAACCCCTGACAAAATCTCTTATCCACTTCCCTAGAAACATCCTAGAGGTTCTGGTCTTCCTCAAAGACCAATTCTAGTGCCCTAAGAGGAGGTCTCAAAAAGGCACTTCAAAGAAGAGGTAATTACCGTTACCAATTCTTTCATCTTTATTTCTTCTTCCACTTCTTCTTCTTAGGTTGTTTCATTATGAAGTAATAACATCAGTATCACTCATATACTGATATGTTATTATAAGTATGAAACAACCCTATTTCACCATCTATCCATCCTACGGAAAAAGAAATCACCGCGCGTGCGTACGTACGGAATACCGTCTCCACGACGCGATGAGATTCATTCTCCATGTTAACCATTTAAGAATGATTATAATGTATATATAAGAAATAATAATGAAATATATGACATTATAAAGCTACTGGATTTATGTATATATACATATGTATGTCATCTACTTACTTCCATTTCAAGACAATAAGGAAAGAAAAACAGCGTTCATGCGTACGTACGGACTACCGTCTCCATGAACGGTGTTTTTCATTTTATTTATCTACCTATTATTTATATATATATACTGAATATATATGATATAAAAATCATATTTTATATTCTGGAAGTAAGTAAATCATGATATAAGTAATAATGATGTCAAGAACAACAAGTCAAAACACCTACGATAAATGAAACGATTTTACCCAAAACGCTTCTTTAACATGGAATTTACAAAAGAACGGGTAATATAATGTAATAAGTGAACCATATATGATATCATAACAATGAATATGATTCTGTAATAAGTCAATAACATGATTTAAATCATTATACAGGAGGTTCGGACACTTACAAAGCAAGTCGGACCTAAGGTAAGGGAAATATCACAATCTCATTTTTATCCGAGATTGTTTATTCGTAAGTATTTAATGGGGTTTATTTTATCATCCACATCCATGTTTCCTCAATATGTAATATTATTTCCATCCAACTACAATGGTTTAAATCCAATTTTACCCTTTGGTTAGTTTTTAGTAAAAGATATGAAAGGAATCTTTTGTCGTTTATCGTACGAGGTACATTTTGACTTTTTCGACAAAAGTACAAAGAATGTTTTTTTTAACTTATACGGCACGAACGGATTTCTACTGTTTTATAAAGCCTTATTTTCATGAAGCTTCCTCTAAAAGATTTCATGACTATTTTCAATAAAATCTCTTTCTTTTAAAGTTGCATGATGTTTTGTGAAAAGAAATTGATTTTGAAGAAGAAAGGATATTTTCCTCAAGAATTCATTTCAAGTGTTTTATCAAAATTATTTTCCATCTAAGATAATAAAGAGTTCTGTTTCTATCCATATTTTTACATTGATTTGACTATGTTGTGATGGAATTATGTTTATGAATTCCTTTATCTTATATGAATGGTTTTATGATGTCATGTTGTTTAAGAATCCCATTTTTATTACATGGGTTATGAAATGATGTATGATTTATGATTTTGTGGCACACATAAGAAAGGATTCATTAAGAGATGGGTGGGACCTATATCTCCCTCCAATGCATTGGGTAAAAATTTTATATCTCATGAGATAGACATGGCTGGAATGGTAGGTTATACCGGTTCAGTGAAACAGGACTGAAACGAGGATTACTCGATTCAGAAAGGGACTTTGTCCACTAAGATAGTCTTGGCAATGAGTCTTGACTAACAAGAAATGATTCTCTATGATTATGTGTGTATGCCACAATGAGTAATGTTTTAAGTTATGATTTCATTTCACTACTATGATTTATCCCATGTTATGAAATTATGCTCTCTTTTGCAGGTTAAGATTTCCAAAAAAGTTATGTTCTTATGAAAATTATGTGATTGATATTTCTTTTGTTTACCCTTACTGAGCATTTGAGCTCACCCTTTTATGTTTTCTTTTCCCCAGGATATAAAGAAAGGTTTTAGGTAAAAAAAAAGAATGACCTTTATGGGAGATATTGAAAAACTTTCACCACGATTAGAAGATTACGTTCCGAGTTTCCAAAGACACTAAACTATTACGATCCTTTAGTGTGTGTTTTTGTTATGTACTAAGTATTCCGCAAATGTAATGTAATGTCCATGTACGTCAGGCTACGGGTCTCTACAGTTGGTATCAGAGGAAAGGTTTAGTCAACCTTTGGAAACTAGGATGCGAGAACTTTAGTGAGATCCCTAGAGATATTTCTAAGGTATGTCTAGGGATGTCTCTAAGGTTAAGTATACGTATAGGTTATAGTCCTAGAATTACGCTAACGATCTTCGAATTTAACCTAAGATGTTAGATATTGAGGGTACTAACCCTTTATTATGTTGTTTTCCCTAGCATGATTTTTGCCTCTCACACAATTCTTTTGGGGTTTTAGACGATGGCTGGAACCCGAAGGAACCGTGTTAATGCGGAATGTGATGGGAAATGCAATGATTGTACCCCTGAGCAACCAAACGTTATAGGAGCTGGAATGCAAAATCTTGTAGCCATGCTCACACAACTTTCTCAAGCTATGAATCATGCAGGACTTCCAAACAAGCAAAGGAAGGAGCAACATTCCGTTGAATCCTTCATGAGGCAGCGTCCGCCTTCTTTCAGTGGGTCTACTGATCCATTAGTTGCTGAACAATGGATTAGTACTACTGAAAAGATATTTTCAGTTCTTCAATGTTCTGAACATGATAAAGTCATCTTAGCAGTATATCGTTTGGAAGGTGAAGCTGATCAATGGTGGAATCTTATCAAGAATACGAGGCCAAGAGATGAAATTGAGTCCATGGAATGGGACGAGTTCAAGAACTTGTTTTTCAGTAAGTACTTCCCTCGTATTCTTTGAACGAAGATGGAAAAGGAGTTTCTTGAGCTGAAACAGAAGGATGATGAATCTGTTGGTATATACGAAGCGAATTTTACAAGACTTGCAAGGTATGCATCTGGCATTATCATCCAACCTGAAAGTAAAGTTGATCGATTTTTCAGTAGCTTAAAACCAAGTCTTCGAAGGGCATTAGCTATAAGAGACTTCAGTAGCTATGAAGAAATTGTGCGTTGTGCTATCAAGGTAGAAATGGAAGTTGGTGTTACATATCCATCTCATGGTTTTAACAAGAAACGAAAGATGGAGTTCAAGGAGAAATCTCAGAATAATGGTGAAAAGAAGATGAATGTTTCCTTATGCACAAAGTGTGGAAAGAAGCATGGTGGAGATTGTCTTAAAGGGACTAGAAAATGTTTTAAGTGTGGAAAAGAAGGTCATCGAGCAGCTGAGTGTCGAAGTAATAGAAAAAGGGTTTCTAATGATGTGAATAAAGCAAACACTGCAGAGAACGCACCACCAACACTTCAATGCTTCAAGTGCAAGGAAATGGGGCATTATGCTAATAATTGCCCTAATCCAAGGGTTAGTGATGATCAACATGAGCAACCACTGAAGGCAAAGGACAAAGGGAAATCACATGCGATCACTATTGGCAATGTTGAATATGATAACGATGTGGTGGAATGATTAAGTGTTTATGTAATGGGATTCCAAAATAATGTTGTATCATGGAGTATTGGAATATTTATGTATTGGTTTAATGTGGTATTCAAAGTGATTGAGATATTTTTGGAAATAAGATGATATGCGCATAATGAAGGGAAAATAAGAAAATGAAATGTTTAACAGTATTCATGAGCTCATGATTGATATAAGGACTAAGTGATATCATGGTTTGAGTATATAGAATTTTGAGGATTTTGGTATGTGGAAAGTGTTAACTTTAAACTGCATTCATGTTTTCACTAAGGTATTCAAGAGAATACATGATTAAGGACTTTGAATGTTTAGAATGTGACCAACAAGACATATCTTATGATATGTGGGGATCAACGACAGTATTAAATCTCTGGTAATCGATATCACTATATTATGAGAGTGGACTGCAGTATTATGTATAAGCCTAAAGATTAGACTGGATTATGTTGGACATAAGTTAGTATTGTTTAAGGATATAAGATTTTCGATATTATTGATGGGATGTTATAGTAACGTAGTTTTAGAAAAAGGGACAACCTGCAGGACGGGCGACAGCCCATCGCTTCGGACAAGGCTGTAGGAATCGAACCCACAACCGAAGTGCGACTGGCCTTTATCGCCTACCACTGACCTACAGGAAGTCCCTGTTTAGTAGAAACTAGTGTTATTATATTAAGCAGTATGATATATGAAGTATAAGCCCATTTTAGGAACCATATATGATTAATCTCACTATAGATCGACTTATGTATATAAGTTTTGCTAACCTTTTGTTTGAGACAGATGGAATGACCTGTCATTCTATCACATGATCTGCTAACACATCACGAATAACAAATTCAACTTCATTTATTTAAGAGATGAAGTAGAAATTGTTCAAGGCACGAACAAAAGTGAGATTTTACCAAAATAAAGTAAGTATTTATTCTAAGCAAATTTTCAACTTTAGGGAAATGATCTTGAAAACCAAAAATGTTGTCCTAGTGATCTTATACCTGATGAATCAGATGGTAACTTATATCATCACAAATCTATGGATTTGTGATTACTGGATTTTCCATAGCCATGTTCTCTACCACTCTCAATCAGAAAATGATGGTTAGATTTTTCTTCCATATCCATATTTTCACCTATGTGGAAACCCAGTGATTAGTATATTTGGGTAATCGTTACATTTCATACTTTAGTTTTTAAATCCATGTTTTGGTATTCCTTTTTACGATGTGGGTTTCTATCAAAGAAAATTTTGAATAGTAAAACATTTATAACCCCGACGAATTTCGAGGGCGAAATTCATTTTAAGGGGGGTAGAATGTAACGCCCCAAGATTTTATGAAAAATATTCTTTTTAATTTCATTAATGTATTGTGTTGTACGCTACAACAAAAGAAGCTTTCACAATACGCATCCTTGACTTTCCTTCCGTTACACGCAATCGCGACCTTCCTCGATAGCGTGTGTAGTACGCAATACTGAGTTTCACGAAACAACGATATGCTATTAAAATATTATTAAAACTAGCCGTTATGAATAGTAATAACCACTTTTTGAAATTTTGTAAATTTTATTTTTCAAAATGGAATTCATTTTTGGATTCGTAGTATCGAATTTAGCCTAAGGTGAAATTTTGGTACTTTTCGGATAACTTTCATATTCTAATGAATAGTGAAAATTACTAAATTATAATTAAAAGCAACTTTTTTAATCGAAATAATTAATAGTGATAAATTATTAATTTGAGTGGTTTTAAAGTATATTTAGAATATATTTTTACAATTTAATACAATGTTGGTCATTGTTTGTAATTTCACATTTAAACCAGACATAATCAAGTGTCAATCTTTTGATAGATTTTGTTTCTTAAAAAACACGCTATTTGTTTTAACAGCGGGATTTAATTATAAAATTAATTAATGAAACTTTTATGTTATGAATTTGGTAAAATAGACATCATTTTTGAATTCGGAATATGAAATATAGCTTGGGATGAAATTTTGGCATTGTTCTGAAAAACATCAATTTTTGATGAATAGTGAAACTACTAAGTGGTAGGTTAAAAACTGAATTTTGCATAAAACTTAATTTTACCGCTTCTGTGAATGGAATTTCGAAAATCCGAGAGACACGGTTAATATCAAGGACTAAAATGTGGTTCAATGAGATGAAAATAATTTTTGGTGAATAGTAACTTTTTACTTTTTTTTACCGCGGTTAATAGTAAATAGGGTAACTAAGGGTAAATATGATATTACTATTACCCTAACACATGTCCTAATTCTATTGGACAAGTGTAATTTGACCAAAAACAAACTTAGGAATAAAATATGACCATTTAGGCCCACTTGGATTAGATTAGGACATTTATTATTAATTTATTTAAAGAAGGGTTAAAATAGTTAAAATCAAAGTTTAATAAGTAAATCATTTTTAATATGGGGTTATACATAAGATAAATTCGATTGTAAATATTCATTAGAAAGCTAAAAATATTTCCTACATGATGGTATTTTATTTGTAATTTTTAGATATCAAATAATTTAATTTATTTATGACACAACGATGATGCAGTAATTATCTTATTAATAAAATATTGACATAATTGATGTTATAAACACCAAAATAAATGTAATTTGAGATTTTTATTGAATTCCACTAATTTTCTAGGTTACTATGATATATTAATGTTGATTTAATAAACTTGGTTCGAACATATAATTCTGTTATGACTTTCACAAAAATCATATATCAAATAGTGTCAAAATTGACACAAAATAGTTTTTAAATCAAATATTATATTATTAATTGTTATTTTATTCCTAAAAATCTAAGGTTCGGCCAAATGACTTAGATAAGGATATATATATTAATAATAAACAATTTGGGGTTCTTTTGGCATGTTATAGTAAGTTTATTAACCATATAGTGAAAGAAAACAAAAAGACACGGTAAAAGTTAAATTATTTAACTTAGAGTTAAATCTAATTGATAAGGTTTAAAATAATATCCAAACATGTCTAAATTTAATTGGTTGATGAGATTACAACCCTATATCATCTAATCTTCGAATATGAGTCATTTTTGGAGGTTTTTAAGTGGGGTTAGATTTATTATAAATTAATATTTTTAAGAATTCCTAAGGTGCCCCTCTCCTCCCTTATAAAAGGACACCTCCTCCCCCTCCTCCTCACACCAATTTGAGCACTCAAGCTCGGACAACCCCTGCCAAAATATCTTATCCACTTCCCTAGAAACATCCTAGAGGTTCTGGTCTTCCTCAAAGACCAATTCTAGTGCCCTAAGAGGAGGTCTCAAAAAGGCACTTCAAAGAAGAGGTAATTACCGTTACCAATTCTTTCATCTTTATTTCTTCTTCCACTTCTTCTTCTTAGGTTGTTTCATTATGAAGTAATAACATCAGTATCACTCATATACTGATATGTTATTATAAGTATGAAACAACCCTATTTCACCATCTATCCATCCTACGGAAAAAGAAATCACCGCGCGTGCGTACGTACGGAATACCGTCTCCACGACGCGATGAGATTCATTCTCCATGTTAACCATTTAAGAATGATTATAATGTATATATAAGAAATAATAATGAAATATATGACATTATAAAGCTACTGGATTTATGTATATATACATATGTATGTCATCTACTTACTTCTATTTCAAGACAATAAGGAAAGAAAAACAGCGTTCATGCGTACGTACGGACTACCGTCTCCATGAACGGTGTTTTTCATTTTATTTATCTACCTATTATTTATATATATATACTGAATATATATGATATACAAATCATATTTTATATTCTGGAAGTAAGTAAATCATGATATAAGTAATAATGATGTCAAGAACAACAAGTCAAAACACCTACGATAAATGAAACGATTTTACCCAAAACGCTTCTTTAACATGGAATTTACAAAAGAACGGGTAATATAATGTAATAAGTGAACCATATATGATATCATAACAATGAATATGATTCTGTAATAAGTCAATAACATGATTTAAATCATTATACAGGAGGTTCGGACACTTACAAAGAAAGTCGGACCTAAGGTAAGGGAAATATCACAATCTCATTTTTATCCGAGATTGTTTATTTGTAAGTATTTACTGGGGTTTATTTTATCATCCACATCCATGTTTCCTCAATATGTAATATTATTTCCATCCAACTACAATGGTTTAAATCCAATTTTACCCTTTGGTTAGTTTTTAGTAAAAGATATGAAAGGAATCTTTTGTCGTTTATCGTACGAGGTACATTTTGACTTTTTCGACAAAAGTACAAAGAATGTTTTTTTTAACTTATACGGCACGAACGGATTTCTACTGTTTTATAAAGCCTTATTTTCATGAAGCTTCCTCTAAAAGATTTCATGACTATTTTCAATAAAATCTCTTTCTTTTAAAGTTGCATGATGTTTTGTGAAAAGAAATTGATTTTGAAGAAGAAAGGATATTTTCCTCAAGAATTCAATTCAAGTGTTTTATCAAAATTATTTTCCATCTAAGATAATAAAGAGTTCTGTTTCTATCCATATTTTTACATTGATTTGACTATGTTGTGATGGAATTATGTTTATGAATTCCTTTATCTTATATGAATGGTTTTATGATGTCATGTTGTTTAAGAATCCCATTTTTATTACATGGGTTATGAAATGATGTATGATTTATGATTTTGTGGCACACATAAGAAAGGATTCATTAAGAGATGGGTGGGACCTATATCTCCCTCCAATGCATTGGGTAAAGATTTTATATCTCATGAGATAGACATGGCTGGAATGGTAGGTTATACCGGTTCAGTGAAACAGGACTGAAACGAGGATTACTCGATTCAGAAAGGGACTTTGTCCACTAAGATAGTCTTGGCAATGAGTCTTGACTAACAAGAAATGATTCTCTATGATTATGTGTGTATGCCACAATGAGTAATGTTTTAAGTTATGATTTCATTTCACTACTATGATTTATCCCATGTTATGAAATTATGCTCTCTTTTGCAGGTTAAGATTTCCAAAAAAGTTATGTTCTTATGAAAATTATGTGATTGATATTTCTTTTGTTTACCCTTACTGAGCATTTGAGCTCACCCTTTTATGTTTTCTTTTCCCCAGGATATAAAGAAAGGTTTTAGGTAAAAAAAAGAATGACCTTTATGGGAGATATTTAAGAACTTTCACCACGATTAGAAGATTACGTTCCGAGTTTCCAAAGACACTAAACTATTACGATCCTTTAGTGTGTGTTTTTGTTATGTACTAAGTATTCCGCAAATGTAATGTAATGTCCATGTACGTCAGGCTACGGGTCTCTACATCTCCTGTGACAAACTTGAGTGAAAGAGATTCTTCCCTATTGTTTAAGAATACTATTTGGTTGATTCAGCCCAAGATGATTCATGAAATTCAACAAGTCAGAGTTGAGAACAAACATTTAAGTGATGAATTGAAGTCTCTCAGAGGTATGGTTGAAGATATGTAGAGAGTGCTAAAATGAAGACCAGAACCAATTTCTCATCCTGTTGAGGATATTTGTAGTCATATTACATATCAAGTAGCCTCTCTAATCAACCTAATCTAACTTCTTTAGCTGACAAGGTGGCTGAAAGAAATAAGGAAACTTTTCAAGAGATGTGTGAGCGTGTTATTGGTCTTAACAAGATGAATGATGAGTATAATGGTTGTCTCCAAAAAGTACCAAATCAACTGACGTCCCTTACTTCTTCTATTATGGCTTCTAATACTTCTGGATAGTCATATCAACCCTATTTGGATTGTGATCTGCTTAGAACAATTGTTAAAGACAAACTCCAATATTTTCTCAGTGTCTTTGACAAACAGACTCTATCTGAGTTTGTAAATAATAGTGAAAATGTTCTTGATTTTGTGAGAATCCAATCAAAAATAGCAAATGATTCTTAGGAGGAGATTACTAAAAAGGTGGACTTCTACTTCAATAGGATATCTTGAAGCATGACATGAAAAACAACTTCAAGTACCTTATAAAGAATCTGAGAATCCCTCCTATCACTAAATTTTTCAAAACTCGGGTTCAAAAGCTTAAGGATTTCACTCTCTTGTTGTTCATGTTCATGGAGAACAAGGATGACTTTGAGAAACAGAAGCAGTATGGTGGTGAGATCATTGCTGACTTCATCAAGCTTTTGAGGCCTTGTCTTCATGTACAGAGTACTACTATTGTGGCCCTTATAGCATCACCCTTGAGACCTAGTTTTCCAACCTTCTCATCATATTCCCTTGCCTCGACATCTATGTGCGTATCTCGGGATCTGAGTCAGATCAAAACTGTTATCCATGAACAACAATTTCCTCAGTCTTTCACTGAACCTACCAGGGACCCTTCTGTTTTTTGAAAGACACCCTATACCATATCTGTCCATTTTTCACTTCCTTCTTCCACTTCTACCTCTGCTCCTGTGGATTCTAGTGATGTTGCTGCCAAGGACAAAGAGAAGATAGTCGGTGCTGAAGAAAAATGAACACTATCTTTTGATAGGGATGATTTCTGTTCTTCTCTTGCTTACTGTTTGTAATGATATTTTTTATCCATCCAATGCATTGTGAACTCTTCATATCCACTCTCTTATTTACTTTTTTTACTCTATTTGATAATCCCAAAATGGGGAGAGACATGCACTTTAACTGCAAACTGTGAGAGATACACATTACCTAATACTAGATATCTCACTCATGTGATTTGTGATCATCAAAAATGGGGAGATTGTTGAACTCCTCATGTGTCAGTCATGTTTTAATGATCACAACTCCTATAAATCCTATAAAATGTATTAATATTATATAGTCTATCTCAAATCATGTGTATAGATTTTTGGTTTATTTATACTTTAAAAAAACCTATCTATGATCGTAATTTCTAAAATCATGTTTATTTGTGTAAATGATACTTACATTATTTTATAATTAATTTATTTTTTGAATGATTAAGATTAATTTATTTTGTAGATATCACGGATTAATTCTGTATACAGATATTTCGGCTAAGTATGAGAAACTGTGAGTCTACCACCGATTATGATTTTTAGGAAAAGGACCCAGACATAGTGACCTAGACACGGTGACCCAGACACCGTGACCATACACCGTGACCCAGACACCCTTACTAGACACCAAGATCCAGACATCATGACCAGACATCGTGACCGGACACTGTGACCTGGACATCATGACCAGACGCCATACTAGACACTGAAACAATCTTTAAAACTTTTGAAGTATGTGACACCGGTTCCATACTGAGACACTATTTGAAGTTTGGAAAAGGAAAGACAATGTGATCCTAACACCACATCTGTGCTACTAGTTTATGATCCCTATAACATTGTGCCATCATAACTGTCTCACCTCTCAAAGGAAAATAAAGAGACACTATTTCATGGAGACACCATTTCTATACTGACTGTGACACCGTTATTTAATCTGTTTTGTCATTTTTCAATTTAATTCTAACGGTCATATTTGAGTCTTTTAAATGCACTAACATAATTAATGTTTCATTGTAGACATGTAACCTGACAGTATGAGGTATGATATGAAGAATACATGCATCTTGTCGGCTCCAACACATGAACTCTAAAAATAAAAAGCACATCGTGGCCAGAAATGTAAAGAGAGGATATAGAAACAAGTGTGCACGATAATGAAGAAGCAAGATCATTCATGTGAAAATAACCAACACACGCAACTCAACACTTTTTAAGAACACATGAATCATTATTGGATCCAAATATTTGGGATACCGTATATCAAAGTCAATAAAATCTTCGAACTATCAACTCCTAAAAGAATACGATCCAAATCTAACTGACTTTCGATACTCTGTTTTCTACAAGAGTACTTGATTCCTACATCTGCTTCATCACAGAAGTCCAAAGCTACATATACTAACACACATAGCACGTTTAACCATATCTCATCATCTTTTATATATTTTGTAGTATTTTTAGCTTTTGATCAGTATGTGTGTGTGGGTGTGTGTATAAAAACACACCCTGTATTCTGTATTAAATTGAAGAATTCAAGATATCCTTCCTCTCACATCTTTTTACACTTGTTTATTCCCTCCGATAAGTGTGGAAGAGGTCCTTGTGTGACCTAATAGTTCACACCAACGAAGAACTGTGGAAGAGGTCATGTGACCGGGGTAGTCATGTGTACTATGGTTTACCCCAATCTAGGGTGTGGATCAAGTTTATTAATTTAAACTGCTTAGTGATAGGTGATCACCAAGTGGAGTGTATTAGGACTCGACTTAAGATTGAACCACTTATTTAATATATGTTGTGTTGTTTAATTTATTTTTCTCTATCTTACTGTATAATTTTTAAATCTATAAACTTTATTTGATAGTTAATCTTGGAAGGAAGTTGTAATTGTTTTGCCTTATTAGAATAGCTTCAAAAGTAATGTTAATAACTAATATTAAGATTACTGAGAATTAATCAATCTATTGAGAGGTTATTTAAATAGTAAAACATTCATAACCATATTACATTGATTAACTGGGATGTATTTATTTTTATTGGGGAACCTTTATAAGAAACCTTTTCAAATAGATATTTTTAATAGATACTCAATTCACCCAATCTTTAGTACTCCACTCTAACCAACAAGATTAAATGTTATGCCATAGCCCATTCATAATGCCATTTTCACTACAAACCCCATTATCCCAAATCTATTTTCCATGTATCACCCCATTAACCTTATTCATAAATTCTTAATCCATTACTAATACCTTATGTAAAAATTTATCATACACCAACCCTCTTAGGGTTTTCAACATGATTTATTATCCATGAGGCACAATTCCCATTTTACTAATTTAACCTATTTTTATTACCATGCCAAAAAATCCCTTAATCCATTAATAAGAATAGACACAAGAAAATAATTCATTTTCACTCCCCTTCAACATTTCAAATTTCTCATCAAGGGATTTACATTTTCATAGAGAAACCTTGCTCATACTTAGCTAACATTAATGTTTGAAACGTATCGGCGCCACCCAGGGTTATTCGTACAAAGGTCAAGCAATCCACCATATGTCCCATGGGTACCATGAGGGTTTCCATTCATCATCTAGACATCCAGTACAAAAAAACCATCCAAGGATCAAAATCCAAACACGGGGTAACCAAGAAATAAACACATTCATGCACAAATATCAAACAAATATATGGGATATAACTTGTAGACCATATACCTTGGATCTATTGGAGAACACACCACTAATAGATGAATTGGATCCCTATTAAACAACACTTTGAATCCTCATACTATATCTCACCATAAAAGAAGGGTTTTAGAGCTTTAAAAGGATATATGGAAGAAATGAAAACCCAAAACCAAAAATAGAAGAAAGAGGGGAATTATCCTTACCCAAAAAATTGATTCGCAACTGAAGGCACCCAAAACGACCTATATATAAAGTAGAATCACACTTTGAATCTATTATTAGATTTTGTCTGTCCCTAGGGTTTCAAGGGGATAAAGAGGGAAATCTTGAGTTGGTGTTTAAAATATTGTAATGGAATTTTTTTAAATTTCTCAACTTTTTTGGGATGCACGGTTTACGTACACAGTTTTCCAAACTGTGCACAAACCGTTCAATAGCTACTGTCCCAAAATCTCCCTTATGAATTGTTTCATGGGAATTTTGAATGGTCCTCTTAGTCATGCGGTAATCATGAAAAAGAATCTATCCAAGGCTTCATGGCTACCTAGGATGATCTACATGGTTTGCACTAACCATGTGGAAACTGTGCAACATGCGTAGAAACTCCATTTCCTCCATTTTCTTGTCCTGATAACCTAAAACACCCCTAATCCTTCTAATGAACATTATTAAACAATTATTTAACTAAAATTATGTTTTATACTAAAACATAAACAAGACATGCCTTAAGAAAGGTCATGGATCTTACATAGATAATTTTTATTTTAATCAAAATCAAATTGAAAAAAAAAATTATTTAAATATTGACATGTCTCTTACTGATATGAACCCCATTTTATTAGTTGATAAACATATTACTGCAAATTATAGGATAAATGGGTCCTCCATATAAGATTCTAATAATTAGATTACGTTTACAAATTTATGTATGATATTATTTCTTATTATGTCATGTCAGGAGATGCTATGTATGATTATTATTGTTAATCCATGTTAAGGTTACACAACATTTTTTAGTGGTGTTTTTATCTTATTTAGGAATATTATCATGTTTAAGAACATCATAATGCTTCTTAATGATTTAAATGAAAGTATTTGACATGTGAAATACATGATCATGTGACTTTTATATATATTATATTGGTTTTTGATTTAGAACATAAGTTATCATGTTGTCATATAGTGATATGATCATGTTTATTATGCTTTGATAATTCCTTCGGTAGTAATTTATATATAGATTCTTAATTTTTCTATGTATTTATTTTGTGTGTATGTGTGTGTGTGTCAACACACATATATACATATGATATATTCCTCGTTATGAGGAGAGATTTAAAATATAATAGGAAATATACATATATGTATACTATTATGGATATATATTTATATATATATTCATGTATGTATATATTACCTTATTGAAGAGAGAGTGGCCTTTGATTTTAGGATAGAGAAATGAATTTGAATATCTGATTACATATCCTCCCTAAGTTGATAGAGTGATCTCCTATTAAAGGATGATTATATATATTGATACAAATATATATGAACACTATATTTTATAGAGGTTGGTATTTGATACAAATGTATGCAAGATAATTCCCTTATAGAAAATTGATACTATGACTTCGATTATATGAATGAATCAAACTAGGATTAGTTGATTCTTCCTTGGAAATTATTTATATGTTAGAAATGTATGACTAGATAATGTTACCAATAATTTATTTGATAAAATAATTTTTTTATTTTAAAAATTCATACGTTGTATCATTATATTGAACACTTTGTTTTATTATAGACAGTTAGGTGTTGTATGGTGACCTCTATCAAGTAGGATGCACACACACTCTAATATGTTCCTTCAAAGTGTATGTGGACGATATTTTATATGATTCATGTAAAGGTAAAGAACCTATTCAATAGGGATAATGGTAATCTAATCAAAGGGTATTGATCTTCTATATATGACTTTAATCATATTATTTAGATATTATTTAAGCTATTTTTATCACTTTTGATAAAAAAATTTGGGATACCAAACACATATGTCATGTTTATTGTTTTCCTTTTTTATATTATGTATATATAATAATTTATCATAATAATATATATTTTGGATATATTTTTACATATTTTTTCAAAAATATTAAATATATATATATATATCTGGTAAATTTTCTACTTTTGATGTATATGTTATAATTTTACTTATATCTTAAATTTTCATAATTCATGAATTTTTTTTATCTTAATATATTAAATATCTAAATAAGAGAAATAACTACCCAAATTTATCGATTATACATTAGAATTTGTGCAAGATTCTCATTATCAAGAACTATGTTTGAGGTCTCATAGTGATATAGCATGGTACTCTCTAGATATCCATGATTGGTCATTACATAAATCAATAAACATATTATAATAAATGTTAAGAATTTCCTTCAAATAAATAGAGAAAAAAACTTATTTACTTAAAATTATAATAATGCGCTATAAAGGATAGATACATGAATAAAATTTATGTTTATTGATGGTAAATGATAAGTAATTATAAGTGATAATGGAAATCCACTCAGAAGTAGATTTATTTACCCCATGGATAACATATAAAGTAATTCTTTATTCCCAACTATATGATATACTTCTCCCTGGGCCTTAGGTCAAAAATTTGGGCCTACGGGCTACCTAATGGGTCTCCCTCTACCCAGTTAAAAGAGGTCTTTGATTTTCTTTAAATAATAAAATGAGGCTTCGGCCCCAACTTTTAAAAAAATGATATACATATCCCTAAATAAATTTCCTTATCTATTTGAGAATTTATGAATTACCACAAGTATGGGATGCATGTCTGGTTTCAAATACCCATGATCCAGAGTTAGATAATCCATTCAATCATGCTGAAAATTTTCATGTTCCTTTTATATCCAAAAAACATTTATTATAGAATAAGAAATATTATTTCATATGGATCCTTATGATACTTTTCCTAAACATGTTTCCTTATTATGAGGTAGATGAAAATATTTTATATGGTATGGGTTACTCTAAAATGTATAATTTCACATCATTTTTTGAAAAAATCATAAATTATGATACCTATTGTGGAAATTATAACAAATAAAATATTTACATCACAATAACTGTTCTGGGTGATAAATTTAGGTTTTTGTTTGATTCCATGAATATCTATATAAAAATAGGCATTTTTATTACTATATTAGAGCAAAAAGGGTCTTTCCACTCCGGTTTTTTTATGTTTAACATCTATTATAAGAATTATCACTATGTATAATGTAGTAAATAAATTTTTATATCGATTATTTTAACAAATATTAATTAATATTTGTAACATCTAATTTAAAAAAATGACATCAAATCTTTTTTCCAACCACATATTTTATAATTTAAAACATCAATTTTCAAGGAAACATGACGTCATATTTTTTTTAATATTGGTTTCATATATAAAAAATGATAGATTCACTACTAAGAAGAAGTAGTTGCGAATTCCATATTTTTTATTCCAGAACTGATGTGGAATCTCATAGTAAACATCAAAATTTTATAAAAATTGATGTTGAATTCCATTTTTCATCGTGATTTTTGAGAAATAAATGTAGAATAATTAGCTATTTAATTTTTTGATATCAGTTTTTTTAAATATGATATGAATTTTTTAATAATTTTTTTTAAGAAAAACTATACCCAAATATGTATGATATAATCAACATTCCAAGAAAAATATTAGATATGTATTAAGAAATTCATGAAAAATTCAATATAATAAATATATATTTCAACATTATTACAAGTAAAATGACATAACAATTTGAAAGATACAATATAAAATCCTCGACAAACATATAAAATTGAACAAAATTTTAACTATATTTTTAAAATAATCAGACTATACTTCTATTTAATTATTTGTATCATGTGTAAAATATGATTTTTCATCATTAAAACTCTACAAAATATAAGGAAATTATGTAACATTTCATCTCAACAAAGATAAAATCTATATAATAAAAACTTTAGATAAAAACTAACCTTTTCAATAGATGTGATTGGTCATGTTTTTATTATTTCATACATAAATATCAATACCTAATATCTGCATTAAACATTTATATGTTTATTATGAAACTGTAATTCAAAAATAGATATTTCAGTTGAAAATAACATTATAATCAATTACTAAAAAATAATTATAAAATAAGTCACTTAAAATAATAATTTTTTTCCCTTATTAATTAAATATTATTGTAGTAATTTAATGTCCTATTTTAATGAGATAAATATATAAAATAAAATAACAGTTTATAATAATATTATATAATTAAATTAAAATAACTTACTATTCCAATATTTCTTCAATGTTTTCATGATTGAAAATATTTACAAAGAATAAACCTTAAGAAGTGTCTTCTTAGGGATATAAAAACACAACATCTAGTGAGTACTGATATACAAAAATATCTAATTTTAGTTTTTTTATAATTAAAAATGTTATGAATTATAATAGTGTAATGAAAGATTTTTTCATACATCGCACGATATGGAAACAACCGTCGTTTATTTACTCAATTTTTAAATATTTTATAAACACATTAAATTATTTCCTCATAACCCATCATACTCACTACTGATTAAATAAATTATAGGTCCCTAAATCCATACATGTACATTTTGTCATATTGAATGAAAAATTCATAAATATACATATTTAATAAAAAAAAATTAGTGTTATAATTAATATTAAAGAGATATAATTGAAAAAAATATGATAATAAACTTACTTGGAATACACATTCATCAATCCAATACCTAACATATCTACAGGACGAAGATCTATGACATCATTCATAAATATTATTAATAGATAATCACATCCAAAATTGTCTAAATTCATCAAATGTTTATTTTCATCCTCTAATATAAAAATATTCAACATAATTGTTTAAAATCATTAATATACATGAAAAGTGGAATCTGAAAGGGAAATAGACAATTATTGATTTATCTAAAATATTTAGTCTTTAAATTTTAGGTATTGTTAAAAATTATGTTACAACCTACCTTGACTAGGAACCCCTCAAGGGATGAAAGTGAAAATTAGTGCGGCCCCTAAACCGATCCTCAAATATTCCATCAGTTAGTGACTAGAACAGAGGGAATGATCACACATAAATGGGGTGAATTTCACTTAAAATATAAATAACATATAAAGAAAACTACTAATAAACTCTAAAATATATAATAAAACCAATTTCCCATGATGAAGGTAAATTTTATACAGAAACAATGTATCGAAAATAAAATTCTAAAAAGGAGTCTCATAGAGTAGTAAGTGAAACAGTAGCTCCAATCCTTGATTTAGTAATGGATAAAATGGTAATAAAATCCTACCTAGAATCCTTGAAAAAAAATTATATAGTAGGTAGAATAAAATTATATTTATTAGGATCCTCCTTAATACATCTTGTGTAATTTGGAGAAATCATGTTAATACCTCAATGAGTATACTAATGAATATACACATAAATTGGGTTGAATAGTATTTTAGGATTGTATAAAAATTAGCAGAATATTTTCATTTGATACATATTGAACCTTATTATATTATTATATTGTAAAAATTTCATGAGATTAGTTTTCAACCTGTGTTGTATAATATTATAGTCACTACGATATGCACTGCATGAGATTCATGTATCTTTCATGTTGACTCTTGTGAGGTTATCTTCATTTAAAATCCATTATAAATGGATTGAATGAAACTTACATATCAAATTAATGGTTATAATGGATCCTTCTTTGGGAAGTAATACACTTGATACATTACATGTGGCCAATGTGTTATTCATTCTGGGAGGAGTGTTGAGTGTGGGTATATAAAGGGATGTGATCTCTCATATTGGGACATGTGAAAGTGCAAAAGATCATTAGTTTCATTAAAATAATTATAAATATATCTTCATTCCTGATAATTTTTTTATCAAACTATTAAGTAACTAACACCCCTTTAGTGTAGAATATTCCTCAAGAAATGTTCTATGATCCAAATGTTTGTGTAATCCTCCAGATCTAGGAAGCATTTTTTTCTACTTTGGTGAAAATCATAATGTTTATTCAACTAATGAATAGGGTTAGAAGATATTTTTAATACTTTATACGTATGATGTTATACATTTTTTCTGGCATGACTTATTCTTAATGATATATTTTTTGTTATATGGGTTTTTGTTCGCTGCATAATATCCTAGAATGATCCTCTCAAACCCATCAGTATTATAAAATCCTTTTTCATTTATTATAAAATTTGTTTACTCTACTGTTTTACAAAGAAATCAAATATCATAATGTTTTTTTAGTAATATCATATAATACAATACATTAAAATCATATATTTTGATCATGCGTAGAATATTACTAACCCACATCATATAGAAAGATATGTAGTAAATCTGAGGATTTGATATGGGTGGAATCATGTGATATAGGATATCATAAAAAACATGTCTATTAAGATTTTCATGAAAATATATTATCGTAACATATTTACAATATCTATTACATCATTAAATAAGATTGTAATTTTATGATTTTTCTTATCATAACAGATGATATAAGTCACATTTAAAAATTTAATATCATATTGATGAATATGATATGTATATAGGTATTCCTCACTCCCATATCATTCATATTTTACGATTGATAATATGGTGATGATTCATAAAGTATAATTTTTACAAAATTAAATAAAATATTTTGATATATTTTCTTATAATTGATTGAATGGGTTTATGACAGATTTTTTAGTAGTGATTTTGTATGCATTGTTAGTATAGATCTCAATTTTATTTTCTTAAGCTAGAATTTTTGTTTAGATTCATTTGGGGGAAAGGATAAATAGTGTAATGCAAAGTCACTTTCAAAAAAGGTTATAACCATCATGTTGATTTTAAGAAGTAATTTCCTTATGATAATACTAATTCGGTTCAAATTAGAATTGAGTCACACATCACTAGATCTAATGATGGTTGTATATTTATTACTATTAATATTGAGGTAGTCATGGAAAGGCTATAAACATATAAGATCTTTGTAACTAGATGTTTTATTCTTTCCAAAAGATACAATCCTCTGAATTCAAAGCATTTAAAACTCACAATCCCTTGAATTTGGATTTCCATAATTTTAAGATCATACCGATTGGTAAAGTATATTTTCATATTTTCTTTTTATCTGTGAATACACCCAAAAAAAATTAATTTCAAGATTCTAAAATTTAAATCCATGGGTTTTTCATCTCTCAAAATGTGATATTAATTTTAACCCACATAACTAAATTCAATCTAATACTCAATTTTGGGTGGGAATCCATATCCTGAGATGTGTATTATATAATCTATATATTTTGATGGATATTAAATCTTTCATTAGATATCCCATTATTTTAGATGATAATAACCTTTAAAGGAAACTTATATATTACGATATGGTTCTTGTGGATGTTGAACTGCATCAGTATCCACTAGATAGTGTCACTATTGTAGTTAATGGGGATATAATTGAGGGAGAATTTGAATATGAATCTTTTCCTTCATTCTTTAACTATTGTAAATTTGTGAGGAATGATTTGATCAAATAGAGGGGTGTTATAAAGTTCCATATAACGAAATATAATCCCAAATCTTATAAGGACTAAGGGAAGTTAGCACAACAACTGAGAGAAATCATAGAGATGGGTGAAATTACAATTATCATGAGTCTTCTCAGAAATCCACTGAAATCTGGTATTCGGATAACAAATGATTCGAATAAAGAGGTTCAAAATGATACTAATCTTGATCATGCCTTACATATTGAAAAATTTATTGATCCATCCAATAGAAACCAATTCTGTATAAATAACACCAGTGTGGATTTATTGTCCAAGGATAAAGAGATAAGAAAGGAAATTGACATTCTAGCATCCTCTAAGAAATCTAAAGGAAAAGAGGTGGTAAAACATATTCGTTTCATTTGGTTTGAAATTATAATCCATCTTTGAAAAAGTGGAATTATCTAGTGTATATTGAATTATTTCTTACTACACTGGTGGATCTGTCTCTCTCCAACATCGTAGTTTATGGTGAATGTCCATTTTGTGAACATTACAACCATGTTGGGAATGATTATATAATTTACACTTCACTTGGTTCATTGCCTTCTCCCAGAAATAGAACCATTGATTTGGTTTTTCATCATAATATATTGTGTAGAAAAGATAGGTAAATGAAATCACTTTCCTTTAATGTAAATAGTGGTAGGCTCTGAGGTTTGAATGGGAAGAAAAAGGAAAAATCAATCGTAAAGAAAACGTAATTCCAAATATACTAAATAAATGAATTTACATCTTTAAAATTACTCAGGGATAGAATACTCAGGCACTATAATTTTCTTTAAAACTCTCATTCTTAAACATCATCTGATTATAATTTTGATTATTGAACCTATGGATACTTCTAATTCTTATAATGATTTGATATTTAGCTCTCTTGGTTATGAAATTTCAGTAATCAACAAGAACAATATTTTTTTCTAATCATTATGGGTTCATGATTATAACAAGGTGACTAACTTGGAGATAGTCAATATTAGTCAATTAGTTATAAATTGAAAATTTCTTTTTTAAGGAAACCATTTTTTCACTTTTATTTATTCCTCGAATAACAATCAAGGTAAGAGGAAAATATGGTTTGAATTTTATTCTATCAATATTTATATCCAGGGACATTCGCATATTAGTTGATAATTTAATCTTGTCATGATAATTCAAGAAAAGATCAGTGATCCACCATCAACTATAGATAACATGAAATTCAGGGAGATCAATAATAAAAATTATTTCATTGGAATTTATTTTTTATAGGGTCCAATACACTTGGTATAGGAAATAAATTAACATAATTGTGTCATGAAAACGTGATTAGAGTTTTTTTATTGAAACTTTCTGGATGAATGAGTTGAATTTCACTGATAAAATCTCTTTAAAATCAACTCATATCACCACCCTATTTAATTTACCCTCATAAAGAATAGGGGAAGTGGTCCTCTCTCATATAGATTCAATAATTCATGGATCAAACACCCTTAATGTTGAATTATTGTTCAGGATAGCCGGAGTAGTATACCCTATACTAAAAAAATATATGCTTGTGTATCAAAATTGTAGCACCTCAAGGATAATCATAGAACCTAGAGTAAATAGATTTTTAGTAATCCTGATACGTTTATTTTATCCCTATAAAGGAAGATATATGATTTATAAAATTTAAATATTTAAGATTTTTAAATTTATTTCCTTAAAAAGGTGGTTGCATTATCTTATCTGTTGAATGAGTCTATTCTTAGAGAAGATTCCACAGCCAAATGGCACTTATAGGGGGACCAAAACACCTCATTCTTAAACAATCTCCCAAAGTAAATATAAAATTGTAATCCCATCACCTGGAAGTATTTGAAAAAATTGATTTATTTTAAATTAAGGTATAAATAAAAGATCAGATAATGGATTATTATAATAATATTTTCAATAATAAACCATTGGGAAAGATTTTTTCCATATGGGATGTTATTTCCATGATAATTATGTATTTTGATAATAATGTGCTTAATATACTTCCTAACATAAATTAAGTTAAACTATAACATCGTAGGTAAATAAAGAATATTAGTTTTTCATATTTATTAATATTTGTGATTAAAATATTAATATTACTTTAAAGGGAACTCTATGCTCGATGGCGTACCCAATATGCAACAATGAGTTTCTTGGAAATCTTACGTTGCACTCTAATAATAAAATAATATTATTTTAAATGGTAGTTAACGCCTAGACATTGTAATGGCGGGAATGAACATAACTAACTACAAAATGATTTTATATGTTTTTCAAATAGTTTTACTTTTATCCAATAAATGTTAGAGGCATAAAATGCGAATGAATCCAATTTTAAGCGTAAATATTAGAATATTATTTAAAAGGTAGATTAACCGCCATTTGATGGTGAACCCTTTTTAAATCCACTTTTGAAAATTGTATATGTTATATTGGACTAATTAAAATCCTTCTTTAGAATCTGGACATCAAAATTTAATTTGAGTAAATTTTTGTTATTTTTCTGATAAAGATCATTTTTAGTGGAAATGTTGTATTTTAATTCAAAACATACTTTTAATATGATTTATTTATATAAATAGATTATCTTTTTAATTGGATTTAAAGTGTAGTTAGAATATACTTTTACCATTTAATCCAATGGTGGTCATTGGAATTAATTTCACTTTGAAATTGGACTTAAACTACTGTGAATCTTTTGATATATTTTGTTTCTTAAAAACACGCTATTTGTTTTGACAACGGGAATTAATTATTAAATTGATTAATTAAACTTATTTGTTTTGAATTTTGAAAAATAGACATCATTTTTGAATTCAGAATATCAAATATAGCTTAGGGGGAATTTTTGGTATTTTTCTGAAAAACGTCATTTTTTGATGAATAGTGAAACCACTAAGTGGTAGTTAAAAAACTGATTTTTCATTTAAATGAAATTTTATCACCTCTATGATTTGAATTTCAAAAATCCGACATACATGGTTTTCATTAGGATGTAAAATGTGGTTCAATTGAATGAAAATAATTTTTGGTGAATAGTAACTTTTTAAGTTTTATTAATCGTGATTAAAGGTAATTAGTTTAATTTAATGTAAAGATAATGTTATAATAATATGAAATGACAATGACACATTTCCTACCCTTATTGGATGAGTCATGGACGTCCAATAAAATCCATGGGTCATCTTTGGGACCCCATGGAGCCACTTGGGTAAAAAAATAACATTAATAAATTTTTATTTAATGTCAAAATAAAAATGGCACAAACTTGTATTGTTTTACTAAAAAAAAATTTACATGGGGTTATACAAGTAATAATTTTAACTATAAATATTCAATGGAAATATAAAAATATTTCTTACATCATAGTATTTTTTCTATAATTTTTAGACATTATATAAATTAATTAATTTATGACACCATGATGATGTAGCGATTACCTCATTAATGAACGATTTAAATAAAATGAAAAGAAAATGTAAAATATAAGACATAAACTTGTCAAAAACCTATTGGATGTGTTAATTTTGAACCCTTATCACCTTATCCTCGAAATATATAATTGTGGGACCTTTGATATCCTAAAATCATTTTTTAATAAAGTAACTTTTCAAGACTTTCCAAGAGTGCCCCTCCTCCCTCTTATAAAAGGCCCCCACCTCTACCTCCTTACCCACACCTCTCAAGCACTTGGCTTGTCCAACCTTTTATCATATTTCCTCTCCACATCCCTATCTTACTATGAGAATCCTCAATTTTGGCAGAAGTCTTTCTAAGGAAGCCTTTGAGCTCAAATCAAAAAGAGTTATCCTATTTGAAGGTAATGTCTTCTCTTATGTTCTTTTTTTTATTTTTCTTCTCCAACCCCCTAAACTATTTTTATTCCTTTATTTTGTAACAAAACCAGTATATTAAATATACTAGGATTCTGTTATGAGGAGGATTAGAGCTACAGTAATAGACACCTCCATCTAATGGTTAAAGAACATACTATTTCTGTTGTTGGCGAATTACCGCCTCACGAAACAATTATTGTTCAATATTCTTTTAACACCTTTCATGGTGGCCATTAAGATGTCACTATATTTATATATGATATATACATTATTTTTATATATTACTTATTATTTTTTATTTTTCATTTATGTCATACCTTTATGGTTTCCATAATTGGTAAATGCGATAATTTCAGTTTAGGAAGTGCGAACTACCGCCCCCTAAAAGTGATTTCAATCATTAATTCCATATGTGGGATGTATAAAGGATGGATTTAATGATGTTATATATTATATTATACTGTAATTATAATATATCTATGTATAATTATTATTTTAATTCCATTAAAGTATGAAATAGAAATGAAAGTAGCTTTCATGTGTACGTACGGTTTACCGTCTCCATGAATGGTACATTTCATATTTTATCTCTAAATGTTATGTACTATTATAAGTACATATATGTAATGGATATATATTTCATATATTACATCTAAATTATGGATATCATTCTGGAATTATAATACATATATCTCTCATTTAGTTTTAATTCCATTAATATGACAAAGAAATGAAAGTAGCATTCATGCGTACGTACGGCCTACCGTCTCCATGAACGGTGCATTTAATTTTTTATCTCCAAATGTTATGGAATAGTATTAAATGAGTATATATTGGATATATATATGATATTTAAATAATTAATACTATTCTTGAGATGATTTACCTATAACTAAATGGAAAATTCTTTTCCATCAAGTTCAATTTTGACTCATGTACCGAACATCGACAAAAACATCTAATATGAACTCACATTATTAACCAATTATTATAACATTATCATATGTGATATGAAATGAATAATAATATTTAGAGGATGAACTTAAGAAATTATAAATTGACCAAAGTTTATTATTTAAGAATATAAAGAAACGAACAAGACAAGTCGGACATGAGGTAAGGGATCCTACCTCTCTCTTTCTTTCTAAGTACTCTATTTTATGTCATTTCATTTAAGCTCATATTTCTTATGTTTGGGGATGTTATTTTATATTCATCATACTGTAATTTTTATTTTCATATTATGAGATACCCTATTTGATCTCATAAATCCATTTTTTGGAAGTTTTAAGTGGCATCGTTAGGCTGCCGAGTTTTCGTAAGGGATTTTTCATCTCACTTTTATTCCCGTGAGATTTATGCTACATTTGCCACCATTTTCTTTGAGTGGTGTATGTACTACCCATTATTATACTCTTTGTGTAATATAACTTCATTTATGGGTATTTACATCTTCGTTGTATGACCCTTCTTTCATGGGGTGTATGTTTCAAAAGTTACCCAATTCGGTAAGGGAACCTTTCACCCTCCACTTTTTAAAAGACTTATTTTTGTTAGGTATTTTAATCTACATCTTCTTGTATTGGGATATTTTCTTATATATAATTATTTCAGTAAATGATATGTCCAAGTGATTAGATACCCTTTTTATCTCTCATCATCTCATTTTCTGAATTTTAAAATGACGCCGTTAGGCTGTCGAATTTCTGTAAGGGAACTTTTTAACCCAATTTCAATTATTTAGGTTAAACCTCTACTTCTTGATAATTTTGTAACATTAATATCTGTGGATTACCTATGATTATTTTACACTTAATATCCTCTTATATTGGGTGTATTTGCCACACATAATTATGTAATTGATCTAAGGATACCGACATTGTAAGGGACTTTGTCTCAATCTCCTTTCATTGAGGCATATTTTGTTCTAATACAAGACTTTATTTTATATGCAATATAAAACACCTTTTAATTTTCATTTCTTTCAAAGGTAATCTTTTTCTATGAATATTTTTACTAAATGACAAAAAGGAATGTTTATTTTAACATAAGCGGTGACAACAACCTTTTTTGCCGCCATGAGTATTATTTGGTCTTTGGTTTCCTCAAAAAGTTGTAATGTTTTTAAAATGAAATAAATACCATATGTTCATTTATGTATTTTGGTATTGAAAATGGTTTTTATAATGGTTTTGTTATGTCAATATATTTAAGTTATATATTGTGATTGAAATGTGTAAATGTTTTCTTTCCATTATATTTGTTTTATGTCTTATGATTTTATAATGGTACTTCGACATTTGACGGGTGGCTACATGATAAACCATATGATGGGTGGTGTCGTGAATACAAGGATGGGTGGTTAGGTTATAACCTCCCATTCATTGGGTATGGAAGTCGGCCGTATGGCTATTCCATGTAGTGATATGTGTGGAAGTCGACCGTATGGTTATTCCATTTAAGTATGTTTATGTCATAAGTTACCTTTATATATTATGTGTTATTTATATGGGTTTATGGTAATCTTCTGGTTATAAAGGATAAGTAGTGATTTGTTATTCAGTGAAGAGTATTTACTACTTCATAAAGGTGAAAATTATTAATTTGATAAAGTATTCATGGTTTTCTTGTTGTTCTGAAAAACAAACAGTTTTCCTTCTTTGTGTATCCTTTACTGGGCTTTTTATGCTTATCCCAAGTTGTTGAAATGTTCTCCACAAGACGTAAAGATGAATAGGGTAATGGATTGGATCAACCAAAGACATGATATCTAAAATATGGAAATAGACATGTTTCTTTTTAAGAGTTTTTAATTTATGGAAACTTATTAGAAGTTTCTACTTTGTAATCTTTTGAGATGTAATAGTTATGTCCTAATTATCTAAAACTCTTAACCTGAAAGGATCCTCTATGTAAATTATTCATTTAATTAATGATTATTTATGTTTTAAGGCCGAGTCCTTACATAAACATTCAAATATATCTCTTAATCCATATTGTTTTATTATACCAAATGTATTTTTGAACTTATTTTTTCATGAATATTGGGACATTGTATATAGTGACATCATTAATATGGTTCATATCATTTTTAGTTAAAAAATCTTCCCTAAAAGCATTAACTTATAGTCTATTACCCTGCTTCGTAAAACTATGTTTGCATATTAATTTCATTTGTTTAAGATTATTTACCCATTCCAACACCACCTATATTATTATTATAAAAATATTTGCTACCAATATCTAACCATTTATTGATATAGTGATGTGTATCAACCAATATTTTTTTTCATGGTATTAAAATATATCATATCTTGATCACTTATTGTGAGTGCATAAACCAATGAAAATTACCTCTAAAAAGGGAGTCATTACTCATGAACTAGAGGTCGTGAAATATTATGATACTATCAATTAAAACTTCATCATTGAAGTGTTAAATAAATTTTTATTTAAATGAAATTTTATTAGATAGCACAAGTCCATATTCACATCTATCAGGATTTTTGTACTGGTTAATAGATCCATGAAAGGATACATTCCCCTCCCTTATGGTATTAAAAAATGGGAGTCTTTTATATTATTCAGTATAGTTGAAGACCATGTCTGTGGGTATATAACATCTTGTTACCTATTTTTAGTTATTTAATGAAATTTTTTTGATACCTTTTTGGTTGGGTATTATCTTAGTGTTTTTTATGTGAAATTTGGAAAATTTTGGAACATTTGTGGATGTTCACAATTGGGAAAAACTATGTGGTTTGGACCAGAAAATTTCATGGCCTTGGATGGGCCACTATAAGGGGGACATAGATATTTCAAACTGTGTGGTTGCCCCTCCAAATTTCCTACCATTTTACAATAATGATTTAGATTATTGGGACATGATAGGTTTAATTGTGTATCCGAATCATGGACCACATCCATCTATCCAATAAGGGAACATAGTTAAGGTTCACAATTACTGCCAATCGTGCAGCCTCTCCAACAAGCTATGAACATGGTTTATAATACCTCTAAATATTAATTTTAAATATCAAGACCCCTTGATTTAATACCGAATCACTATATTTTAACTATAATATGATTATATGGTCCTTGAAGGCTCTCAAGAGGTGTATTCGACACCTCTAACTACTTTCCTTTAATTATTGAAGCATTTGTGATTATGTTTGATCTCTTCCTGGTAAGTGGATCTCATCTATTTTGGATTCCCTAGATATTTTTTCCCTCCTCCTTATATAGTTATAGATCATTGTGTTAATAATGGATATTATAACCATTTTCATGGATATTGATTCTACATTCGATTCTTTTATCTCCTACCCCTTCATTCATCATTGGAATATCCTTTTAGGGGTGTTTTATTGATCATTTGATCTCATTATTTAAGGAAGATAGTTTCATAAGCATTTATTCCATAATTAAAACCCTATATTTCTTGATTGATTTTAAATTAGTTTTAATTGATTTGAAAAAAAGGATTTTTTGTGATTTGAGGTCTGATTTGAAAAGGGAATGGAAATTTTAAAAACCCCAATTTCAAGGAAATTGAAATTATTAGGCCAGTTTTTATAAAAAAAGTTAAATTTATTTTAAAAGTTATTTAATTTGATGATTGATTTATGATTCTTAAGAAAATTGCCCTAAAAATAAATATTATTTGAAAGGGTGTAAATTTGATAAAAACCTTGATTTGGTTTCATAATGAATAGATATGTTAAAGACTAAATTTAGGTAATTTAATTGTGAATGATGAAATGATTTGAAATGATTTATTGATTGACTGACATATTGACATATGGGCTTGAGTAGTTACAGGTAATTAAGACTAGAATTCTATAAATTCGACTCCCTCGAAATAGATTGATAATGAAAACACTAACCAAACCAAATTTGGAATGATTTCTTGTAATGGGATCCCTAAATGGGGTGTTGATTCATTTGTGAACCCCTATCACGAGCCAGGATGATGATTCATATTTATGTTGATCAATAAGGGAAATCATTCCCATGATTCATAAATCATCAGGGAATCCATGCATGAGTATCATAAATCATAAGGGATACCAATATTGAGTCTCATAAGTCAAGAGGGACTCCATTACCGAGTATCATAATAGAATAGGGACACCATACACAAATATCATAATCGAATGTGGGTTTCGTTCCTAAATAACATAATCAAATGTTTATGTCATTCTTGAGTTTCATAATCAAATGGGGATTCCATGTTTGAATATCATAAATCGATAGGGCCTCCATGGCCGAATATCATAAATCAATAGGGATTACATTCCTAAATATCACAATAAATAAATCAAATAAATAATTTTCCATGTTCGTTAACATGACATATCACAATCAAATTAAATTACTAAGGTCGTTTGATTCATAATATTTAATAATTCCATGGGATGGCCTATTCCATTTATCATTTGAGACATTTCAATTTCATTTATCCTTTTTAGAGTGATTCCCTTCTTGGGTGTTCTCTTTATAGATCTAGTCTTGTGAGGACAAGATCTTTTTGTTTCCAATCAATGTTCTTTAATACAGTGAGGTTTTTATTAATCTTCAAGTAGGTGTCTCTATACTGTGGTTAATACCTATTAATGCTTTGTTTTTTTATAATTAATTTATGTTTTTATTTATCAAATTGATGATTTTAAATTCATTAGAGGTGAATATGATCTTTATTGACTATATAAATGTTTACTAAAACATGGGTTTTATTGAAAATTATTTCAAAGAATGTGATGTGATCAATGAATTCCCTTAGAGAATAATTTTATTTAAAATTGGTTTTTTAGGAATTGAAGCAATAGGGGATTAGTATAGATTTTTTTTAAAAAAAATGTGTCCTTGGATGTGAAATGTAATTTCCATAGAAAATATTTTTGTATTACCAATTTGGTTTCTTGAACATAATTATGGTGAAAGAGAATATGGGTAAGACCTTTGGGTATGGGTAAAAACAGAACATATGTAATCCCAAGGAGATTAATCTATCAATATATTTGTTTATCATGATTCCATAGAGTTATTGGGTAGCCTTTACCAGGGAACTGGTGTTCATAGAGTTAGGATTCACATATATTAGTCAGTTTTTCTTATTTTCCTAAGTTGTGTATAACCTAATGTCATGGATTACCCTTTGTAACTTTTATAATACATTAAATGAATGTTAATTTTTCCAAGTGATAGTGATATTGGTCAATGAGACCTGTTTTGTTAATCTTATTATACCTCGTGGATATATGTTATTTCATATTTCTTTTCTTATTGAATATGTATTTTTTTTAAGGAAAATCAAAGGATTATTTTATATGGGAAAATGATATCTTTTTGAAATGCAATAGGAATATATTTTATTCAAGAATTATTGGATTCAAGTGGATAATAATTGTATATATTGGTGCTCATATCATATTAAGATATAGTTCTCAAACCCAAATTTTACCTTTCGGAATTTGATAATGTGGGTTTATAGGATATAGGAAAAGGGAAGAGCATCTTGTAAAGGATGGCTCTCATAGATTCTGTTGCATTTAGGCGGGTTCGGATGGTGGTGACATATAGTTACATTGAGTTGTAATCATGGTTTTCTTTGTGTTCTATATTGATGGTATTTTTGTTTTTCCATATATATTGTATTATCCATTTGATGGATGTTACCGTTATTTCTTGGTTGATTTTATATATTATGTATTTTTGGATTTATTTTGTGATACTTTGATGGTTTCTAACTTACCATATATCAATTGATGGTTAAATTATTCCCATGTTTCTTTGTATGATACCCTAGTTCTTGTCTCCATCTCATTGTGATTAAGAATGTTCTTTGGATGTTATTATGGCCCAGTTTAGGTGACATTATGGGTCTACCCAGGTTGGTCTATTACATTTATGAATTCACCACTTTATCCTCTAGAACATCCTTATAAGAGAACTCATCCCCAGTGTCCTATACATATAGAGCTATAACAGGTGTGTTCCCTACCTTAGGAATATCATCTATCTAGTATTTGGGTAGAACCATAGAATATTGTTGAGGTTTCATTTTCAAAAAATCAAAAATTAGAGACTTGTAAATTTCCTTAAGAACATAAATATTTATAATTTTTTGTAATTAAAAAAACACACGTACAAACACAAACCGTAGATGACATTTCTTGAAGGCATGCATAGAACAACCAGACATAAGTACCCACTACTCACCCAAGGTCTAATCTCATAGCACTTATTCCTGTACATTAGTAACAATCAAATGAAATAGGATTATAAAAATGATTTTGTTAAATTAACTAGATGTAACTAGTAATATAATTGGGAAGTCATTTTATATAATATTTTTGGTATTTAGTTAAATAGAACATATCTAAACATCGGTAAATCAAGAACATGAAATGTGAACCTACATGCTTATCCATGATACAAAAACTAATAAACTCTCACCACCCCAAGAAAGAGGAAGGATACAATAAAACATAATTCTATAATAATAATTGAATAAAAACATCAAATTGTAATGGCATACTAATAAAATAAATAACTCTTCCTAAAAAAGTATAATGATCATTGTACATGTGCAATAAATACACAAGCATAGATTCCTACTCTATCCCCAACCCTTATATCTCCACTTTATCAAACCCCAAATAAAAATAAAAAGAAAATGGTCTCTATTTTCAATTTGTTACACTCCATTTCGATTCATCAAGATTTATATGGTGCACCACATGGATTTATGCATTACTCCCCACATACTATGGGATTTAAACTAGTAGTGAGGTCCTAAGTGAGGTAGTGTAACACCCCAAGATTTCATAGTGTGTTATTTCTTCAAAATAATTCAATAACTTGCACTACACGCAACACCGAGTTCAATCACACCATTAAAAGAGGACATGAATAGTATTAACTACATTTTGAACTTTATATAATCCTTATAATTTTAGAATCCCTATTATGAGTTTCTTAGTCATAATGCAAGAACAGATTCATTTTCAGTATTTCACTTTTATCAACTTCTAATAGTGAAACCTTTTTAAATACAATATTTTAAACTTTTTGACTAAATGGGGACATCAAAAATTTAAAATGAAACACCCCAAGCTTCCACGGTACGATTCCCTTTGAATAATTTGATAGCGTGTGTTGTACGCAACACCGAGTTCTAACACACCATAACTAATCAAACTAGCCGTTATAAATAGTAATACCTAATTTTTGAAAATATATATATTTTATATTTCAAAATGGACTTCATTTTTGGATTCGGAATATCGAGTTTAGCCTAAGGTGAAATTTTGGTACTTTTCGGATAACTTTCATATTTTGATGAATAGTGAAAATTACTAAATTTTAATTTAAAACAACTTTTTTAATCAAAATAATTAATAGTAATAAATTATGAATTTGAGTGGTTTTAAAGTATATTTAGAATATATTTTTACTATTTAATATAATGTTGGTCATTGGACATAATTTTACAATTAAACCGAACATAAACAAGTGTCAATCTTTTGATAGTTATTATCTCTTAAAAACACGCTTTTTGTTTTGACAGCGGGAATTAATTTTAAATTAATTTCTGCCACTTCTGTGTTTTGAATTTAGGAAAATGGATTCCATATTTGGAATCAGGATGTTCAAATTGTGTAAATAGGTAACTTTTATTTTTAGACATTTTGAATAATTACTGCGGTAAATATTTTATTTACCATGGTTAAGGGTAAATCCGGTAAATAAGGGTTAAAAATAATATTATAATAATACTAAATTACCCTAAAACGTGTCTTAACCCTATCGGTTGATACATGGTCGACCATGGGCATCTTTGGGTCGATTTTGGGACCCCATGGATCCACTTGTAAGTGATAATGACACTTTATTTTAATTAAGTCAAAATGAATACAAAAATGACACAAGCATATATCTTTTAGAAAAACAATTGTTACATAGGGTTATATAAGTTGGATTTTAGATTATAAATATTCATTAGAAAGATAACACGATTTCCTACATAATGATATTTTATTTATAATTTTTAGACATTAAATAATGTATTTTATTTATGACACAATGATGATGCAGTAATTACTATAATAGTGAAAAATTAAAATAATTGATATTATAAATACCCAAAAAAATATAATATGAAACTTTTAATGAATTAAACTAATTTTCTAGGATAATATGATATATTAGGATTGATTTAATTGACTTTGTTCGAAGTAATCAATCTGTTATGAGTTTCACAAAAATCAACTATTGAATAGTGTCAAAATTGACATAAAAGAGTTTTTAAAACAAATATTATATTATTAATTGATATTAAATTCATAAAAATCTAAGGTTCGCCCAAGAGACTTATATAAGGATAGTTTCATCATTAATGGACCACTTGGGAGTCTCTTGGATGTATATAGTAAGTTTATTAACCATATTATATAAAAATACAAAGAGACATTGTAAAAGTGAAACTAATTAACTTAGAGTTAATACTTAAAGATAAGGTTAATATAAGTACCCAAACCTGTCTAAATTCTATTGGTTGAGTGGTTTGCGACCTATCCACACCTTAACCTTTGAATAATCAACTTTGGAGCCATTAGAAACCGAATATGAATTTATTATAAATTAATATTTCTAGCTTTTCCAAAGGTGCCCCTCACCCCTCTTATAAAAGGGCACTCCTCCTTCTCATTTCTTCACACCTTCAAAGCCTTTTGTTTCGGCCAAACTCTTCCCAAATACTCTCCCAACATCCCTCACTACAACCTAAAGGCCTTAGTTTGATCAGAAAGCCAACCTAAGGAGCCCTTTTGATCAAATCAAAAGGAAGAACCCGAAGAAGAGGTAATGATTTCACCACCCTTCTCCAAGTTCATTTCTTCTTCCACTTCTTCTTCCTTTGTTCATACCATTCTAAAATAATAACTCTAGTATCTCACATATACTGTGATGTTATTATAAATATGGTACAATCATATTCAGTATTCTATCCACCCTTTGAATAACATGTCACCATACGTGGGTACGTACGGCTTACCGTCTCCACGTCGTGGTGTAATTGTTATTCAATATATTATTATTTGGATGGGTATAATTATGATGTGTAACTCATGTAAATAATAAATATAACATGTTAATGATTCTGTATATATGATATAACATCCATTTATATATTATTTTAATATCAAAAGAATGATATTGTCGCTCGTGCGTACGTACGGACTACCGTCTCCACGAACGCGATGAGATTCATTCTCCATCGTATCCATTCAAGTATAATTATCATTTGATGATTTAAAAATTATGTTTAAGGACTTGATATAATTCTGGATATGAATAATATACAACCTATCCTTTACAAACATGTCTTACGTAACAAAACATATAAAAGAAAACAAGTAAGTTAACACCCGAAACGACGATAATTCTAAGATATTATTAACAAATCAATATTAAAAGATCATATATGATATCATATTAATATATATGATTCTTGTATAATTTAATAACAATTATTTCACCATTATACAGGAGGTTAACCTACCCCAACCAAGGAAAAGTACAAGGTAAGGGATTTTCTTATCTCACTTTCAATTCCGTGAGATTTCCATTGTTCGCCACTAAATTATTGAAAGTGGTGTATTGTGTACTGCCATTTGATATATATTATCATGATTCTATTTATATTCATGTTATTCTGTAAATAATTTGGTGTATATTAACTTTTGGCCATACGACTCAGTTGATTAACGTGGTAAGGGGTTTTCATCTCACTCCTTATTCCCGTGAGATTAATGTCATATTGCCACCATCACCTTTTGTGTGGTGTATGTACTACCCATAATTATATTCTTTGTGTAATACACTCTAATTTATGTGTATTTACATATTCACTGTATGATACCTTTTTCATGGGTTGTATGTTTCATAAGTTTCCAAATTGGTAAGGGTTATTTCACAATCTCTTCATTATCCGAGGTTGTTTATATGTAATAATCTACTGGGATCTCTTTATCATCCACATCCATGTTTCTTAAAAATGTATTTCAAAACATTTTTACTATTTACTAGAATATGGGTTAAAGTAATTTATACCCTTTTTTGACTTTTTATAAGAGGTTTATAAAGGAATCTTTCCGTCGTTTTCCAAACAAGGTGCTTTTTAACCTTTTCGACAAAATTAAGGTAAGATTGTTTTTTTTTAACTTATACGGCGGGTGCGGCTATTTACCGCCGTTATAAAATTTTCAAAGCTTCCCTTACAAGCTTACAAGGACATTTTAAAAATAAAAGTTTTCTATTATAATTATGTTATTTTTAAATGATTTCAAAAAAAGAGATATTTCTCTCAAATATATGAAAATCCAGTGCAAATGTATACGTATTTAACGCAAGCTTAAAAATGTTTTCAGAAAACCTGACTCTCGAGTTTGGTAGACAGGAAGGGATTGGGAGTGGACCCATCATGGCCTGTAATTAGTCGAGCAGTCTCAGAATTAGTTATTTTGTTTTCAGAAGCTTGCATAATGTTTTCAGAAAAACACTGGAGTGTATTTTAGCAATTTTTAACGTAAGTATCTTCTCAAAAAAATTGCATCGGTAGGTCTCATGAGACAAACTAGTGTCTTGGCACAAGGCCTTGACAAAATCTTATTTGTAGTCTTGGCACAAGGCCTTGGATATGTGGTTTGATAGTCTGGCATTATGCATTCCAACATTATGAAAGTGGTTATTGATTTTTTCATGTGATTATTCGATTAGTAGAATATCCATGTGAATAATTAAATGGAATTATTTCATTTTATTTATGCCATACCATGTTGAAAGTTCATGTTTAAAAGGCTTTTGTTTTAGTTATACATTGCCTTAAATGTTTATTCTTATTGATGAAAGTTTCCGCTATATTGTTATCCTTACTGGGCATTTGAGCTCACCCCTTTTCTATGTTTTATTTTTCCCAGGAAGTGAAGATGTAAGTTATGAATGACCTGCAGGGATATTATGAGGGGATTATAGTGTGGACTGTGGAAACATTATGTTGTTGTAGTAGTTTTTCATTTTATGATGTAATGTAAAACTTATGAATATATCTAGTGTTTCCAAGGCTACTAAACCAATCGGTATTTCGAGATTTGATCTTTCTTGTGATCATGCCAATGTTACGAACTAATGCACCGAATCTGGGTAGCTGGGGTCGGGGCGTTACAGTTGGTATCAGAGGAAGTTTAGTACAAACCTTGGAAGCTAGATTTAGATAAACTCTGATTAGAGCACGTAGACCTAAGATTAACTTTGAGGATTAGTATAGAAGAACATCCTAGAATTTTGGTATTGTAGAGATTTTGTGAGTTTTCCGAGCAATACATCCCTTTCTGGATACGAGCAGGTAGAGGCGGCTCTGGCACAGATGTACCTAGGGGTAAAACCCGAAAACACCGCTTTGAGCTAGACTCGAACGGGAACTGGTGCACGACAACGGGCCTTGCTGCACTCTTGGTTATGACACTCCCGGGGGATATGCTTAGAATAATTCTCATTTTTTTACAAACCATTATGAAGGGTTTATGAGCATATACTTCCTCAAAGAAAACATTTTTATGATTACGGATTATATCCATAAATAGTTCAATTTATGTTAAGTGTTTTATAAGTATGGGATTATGTATTTTGACTCATAAACTAATCTAGTTTATGCCATTTTTTAGAAATGGCACCCAGTAGAAGGAATGAGAACTCCAGAAATGCACATGATCCAAAGAGAAGGAAGGATCATATCTTTCATGGTCTTAAGCTAGAATTTATAATAGAAATAGTCTCCCATGTATTGTCATCATATGAAGAAATAATATCATATGTTGATAAGATAAGTAAAGAGTTTACTAAGTCCTATGGCTTTGAAGGGAAGCAAGAGAAGAAAAGGATGGAAGAGAGAAAGATGGATAAAAGTAAGAGGGAAAAGAAGAATTTTCCCATATGTGGTAACTGTGGAAAGAAACACCCTGGAACTTGCCTTAAAGGAATGGGAGTTTGTTATAAGTGTGGAGGAAAAGGGCACAAAGTACGTGACTGCAAGGGTAAGAAAATGGTTTCAAATGTACAATGCTTCATTTGCAAGGAGTTTGGACACTACGCGAACCTATGTCCCAGTCATCAGACTATGCCGCAAATGATGTTATTAGATAATAATCATGTTATGATACTACCACAGATGAAGAGGGATGATTAGAGTTCTTATGTTGATTATGTCAATTGAGTGTTGTATCAACAATGTACTTGTTACAATAATCATGGAGTATATAAGGATTGTACTGCAGTACTATTTCATTAAGGACTTGAGATTGTGTGGAACAAAGAAAAGTGACTCAATAGCAGGATAAATTTTTGGAAAATATATGGTTGAGAGAATGATAAATCATAATATAGTTCTGATACTGAGGTAGTGATTTTGGAATAATATGTGATTGTTTTGGATAAATTATATTGGATATTCTTGACTACCTTGGAACTGATTAATGATTTGTATATTCCATCATTGTTGGGGTTTAAAACATTTTTGGATTAATGAAGTATATCCAGCATTCTATATGGAATAAGGGAGCATGAATGTAATCAATAAGGAATATGGTAATACATGATGAAGGTATTCATATTCTATTACGGGGTAAAAAGGATCTATATTATGTTTACCTTCCTTATAAATGTTGGACTGTGATTTTAGACAGAAGTATTTTGGATAGTTCTAGTTTGGATTATTTTGGATTGCCATAAAAGGACAACCCGGAGGTCGGGCGGCAACCCGTCGCGTCCGGCAAGGCTGCGAGACTTGAACCCGCAACCAAAGGGCGACAAGGGTGTATCACCTACCACTATCCCACGAGATGTCCTGGATTAAATAAAGTAGTTTTTTAAAAGACCTGGTAGATTAATTATAAATTCGTTTATTTTGGAACCCTCTATGAATAGTATAAATAGAATTTTTTTTACGAGTGAATGATGAGTTTTGGTAAAAATTTATTAATGGATAAAACTCTAATTATAAACTATGTATATCTCCTTATGATCTTAGCCAATCTCATAAATAAATTCCTCATCATTAATAAAAGGAACATAGAACAAAAATGTTGTCCTAGATGGTACCTTAAATCATCACTAATTTATGGCTTTGGGATTGTTGGCCTTTTCATAGCCATGTTCTCTACCACTCTCCATCAGATAATTGATGGCTAGATTTTTCTTCCATATCCATATTTTCTTACATGGAACCCTAGTATGTGTTATTTTCGGTAATCTTCATACTTTCCACTCTTTATTTTAAATAGAGGCCTCATTAATTCATTTTTCGATGTGGGATTTCAACTAAGATATTTTGAAACGTCAAAAATGTGTTATCCTAATACCCTATGTTTTGTTGAACTGATGGTATTTCAAATCATCATAGATTGATGAATTTAAGGACCTCAATTATACACTTGTTTGTGATTGATGACCTCAATCACTACCTATAAATATTTACGTTTTCCCTCTGATTATATGTCTCTAATTTCCACCAATGTTCTCCTAATCGAGATCATAATTTGGTGGTGACCCTTTGATTTCTCTTTTCCTCATATTAAGACTAAATTTTAGTAACCCAATTTCCAATGTGGGTTTTCCCACAAATATATTTTCTACTTTCAACCTTTTATTTTTGAAGAACAATTTCAAATTGCGAGGACGCAATTTATTGAAGGAGGGGAGAATGTAACACCCCAAGATTTCATAGTGTGTTATTTCTTCAAAATAATTCAATAACTTGCACTACACGCAACACCGAGTTCAATCACACCATTAAAAGAGGTCATGAATAGTATTAACTACATTTTGAACTTTATATAATCCTTATAATTTTAGAATCCCTATTATGAGTTTCTTAGTCATAATGCAAGAACAGATTCATTTTCAGTATTTCACTTTTATCAACTTCTAATAGTGAAACCTTTTTAAATACAATATTATAAACTTTTTGACTAAATGGGGACATCAAAAATTTAAAATGAAACACCCCAAGCTTCCACGGTACGATTCCCTTTGAATAATGTGATAGCGTGTGTTGTACGCAACACCGAGTTCTAACACACCATAACCAATCAAACTAGCCGTTATAAATAGTAATACCTAATTTTTGAAAATATATATATTTTCTATTTCAAAATGGACTTCATTTTTGGATTCGGAATATCGAATTTAGCCCAAGGTGAAATTTTGGTACTTTTCGGATAACTTTCATATTTTGATGAATAGTGAAAATTACTAAATTTTAATTAAAAACAACTTTTTTAATCAAAATAATTAATAGTAATAAATTATGAATTTGAGTGGTTTTAAAGTATATTTAGAATATATTTTTACTATTTAATATAATTTTGGTCATTGGACATAATTTTACAATTAAACCGAACATAAACAAGTGTCAATCTTTTGATAGTTATTATCTCTTAAAAACACGCTTTTTGTTTTGACAGTGGGAATTAATTTTAAATTAATTTCTGCCAATTCTGTGTTTTGAATTTAGGAAAATTGATTCCATATTTGGAATCAGGATTTTCAAATTGTGTAAATAGGTAACTTTTATTTTTAGACATTTTGAATAATTACTGCGGTAAATATTTTATTTACCATGGTTAAGGGTAAATCCGGTAAATAAGGGTTAAAAAATAATATTATAATAATACTAAATTACACTAAAACGTGTCTTAACCCTATTGGTTGATACATGGTCGACCATGGGAATCTTTGGGTCGATTTTGGGACCCCATGGATCCACTTATAAGTGATAATGACACTTTATTTTAATTAAGTCAAAATGAATACAAAAATGACACAAGCATATATCTTTTAGCAAAACAATTGTTACATAGAGTTATATAATTTGGATTTTAGATTATAAATATTAATTAGAAAGATAAAAAGATATCCTACATAATGATACTTTATTTATAATTTTTAGACATATAATTATTTATTTTATTTATGACACAATCATGATGCAGTAATTACTATAATAGTGAAAAATTAAAATAATTGATATTATAAATACACAAAAAAATATAATATGAAACTTTTAATGAATTAAACTAATTTTCTAGGATAATATGATATATTAGGATTGATTTAATTGACTTTGTTCGAAGTAATAAATCTGTTATGAGTTTCAAAAAAATCAACTATTGAATAGTGTCAAAATTGACATAAAAGAGTTTTTAAAACAAATATTATATTATTAATTGATATTAAATTCCTAAAAATCTAATGTTCGGGAAAGAGACTTATATAAGGATAGGTTCATCATTAATGGACCACTTGGGGGTCGCTTGGATGTATATAGTAAGTTTATTAACCATATTATATAAAAATACAAAGAGACATTGTAAAAGTGAAACTAATTAACTTAGAGTTAATACTTAAAGATAAGGATAATATAAGTACCCAAACCTGTCTAAATTATATTGGTTGAGTGGTTTTCGACCTATCCCCACCTTAACCTTTGAATAATCAACTTTGGATCCATTATAAACCGAATATGAATTTATTATAAATTAATATTTCTAGCTTTTCCAAAGGTGCCCCTCACCCCTCTTATAAAAGGGCACTCCTCCTTCTCATTTCTTCACACCTTCAAAGCCTTTTGGATCGGCCAAACTCTGCCCAAATACCCTCCCAACATCCCTCAATACAACCTAGAGGCCTTAGTTTTATCAGAAATCCAACCTAAGGAGCCCTTTTGATCAAATCAAAAGGAAGAACCCGAAGAAGAGGTAATGATTTCACCACCCTTCTCCAAGTTCATTTCTTCTTCCACTTCTTCTTCCTTTGTTCTTACCATTATAAAATAATAACTCCAGTATCTCACATATACTGTGATGTTATTATAAATATGGTACAATCATATTCAGTATTCTATCCACCCTTTGAATAACATGTCACCATACGTGCGTACCTACGGCTTACCGTCTCCACGTCGTGGTGTAATTGTTATTCAATATATTATTATTTGGATGGGTATAATAATGATGTGTAACTCATGTAAATAATAAATATAACATGTTAATGATTCTGTATATATGATATAACATCCATTTATATATTATTTTAATATCAAAAGAATGATATTGTCGCTCGTGCGTACGGACGGACTACCGTCTCCACGAACGCGAGGAGATTCATTCTCCATCATATCCATTCAAGTATAATTATCATTTGATGATTTAAAAATTAGTTTTAAGGACTTGATATAATTCTGGATATGAATAATATACAACCTATCCTTTACAAACATGTCTTACGTAACAAAACATATAAAAGAAAACAAGTAAGTTAACACCCGAAACGACGATAATTCTACGATATTATTAACAAATCAATGTTAAAAGATCATATATGATATCATATTAATATATATGATTCTTGTATAATTTAATAACAATTATTTCACCATTATACAGGAGGTTAACCTACCCCAACCAAGGAAAATTACAAGGTAAGGGATTTTCTTATCTCACTTTCAATTCCGTGAGATTTCCATTGTTCGCCACTAAATTATTGAAAGTGGTGTATTGTGTACTGCCATTTGATATATATTATCATGATTCTATTTATATTCATTTTATTTTGTAAATCATTTGGTGGTTATTAACATTTGGCCATATGACTCAGTTGATTAACGTGGTAAGGGGTTTTCATCTCACTCCTTATTCCCGTGAGATTCATGTCATATTGCCACCATCACCTTTTGTGTGGTGTATGTACTACCCATAATTATATTCTTTGTGTAATACACTCTAATTTATGTGTATTTACATATTCACTGTATGATACCTTTTTCATGGGTTGTAGGTTTCATAAGTTACCAAATTGGTAAGGGTTATTTCACAATCTCTTCATTATCCGAGGTTGTTTATATGTAATAATCTACTGGGATCTCTTTATCATCCACATCCATGTTTCATAAAAATGTATTTCAAAACATTTTTACTATTTACTAGAATATGGGTTAAAGTCATTTATACCCTTTTTTGACTTTTTATAAGAGGTTTATAAAAGAATCTTTCCGTCGTTTTCCAAACAAGGTGCTTTTTAACCTTTTCGACAAAATTAAGGTAAGAATGTTTTTTTAACTTATACGACGGGTGCGGCTATTTACCGCCGCTATAAAATTTTCAAAGCTTCCCTTACAAGCTTACAAGGACATTTTAAAAATAAAGGTTTTCTATTATAATTATGTTATTTTTAAATGATTTCAAAAAAAGAGATATTTCTCTCAAATATATGAAAATCCAGTGCAAATGTATACGTATTTAACACAAGCTTAAAAATGTTTTCAGAAAACCTGACTCTCGAGTTTGGTAGACAGGAAGGGATTGGTAGTGGACCCATCATGGCCTGTAATTAGTCGAGCAATCTCAGAATTAGTTATTTTGTTTTCAGAAGCTTGCATAATGTTTTCAGAAAAACACTGGAGTGTATTTTAGCAATTTTTAACGTAAGTATCTTCTTAAAAAAATTGCATCGGTAGGTCTCATGAGACAAACTAGTGTATTGGCACAAGGCCTTGACAAAATCTTATTTGTAGTCTTGGCACGAGGCCTTGGCTATGTGGTTATGATAGTCTGGCATTATGCATTCCAACATTATGAAAGTGGTTATTGATTTTTGCATGTGATTATTCGATTAGTAGAATATCCATGTGAATAATTAAATGGCATTATTTCATTTTATTTATGCCATACCATGTTGAAAGTTCATGTTTAAAAGGCTTTTGTTTTAGTTATACATTGCCTTAAATGTTTATTCTTATTGATTAATGTTTCCGCTATATTATTATCCTTACTGGGCATTTGAGCTCACCCCTTTTCTATGTTTTATTTTTCCTAGGAAGTGAAGATGTAAGTTATGAATGACCTGTAGGGATATTATGAGGGGATTATAGTGTGGACTGTGGAAACATTATGTTGTTGTAGTAGTTTTTCATTTTATGATGTAATGTAAAACTTATGAATATATCTAGTGTTTCCAAGGCTACTAAACGAATCGGTCTTTCGAGATTTGATCTTTCTTGTGATCATGCCAATGTTACGAACTAATGCACCGACTCTGGGTAGCTGGGGTCGGGGCGTTACAGGTAGTGGGGTGATTATGCCCTAGATATCAAATATTCATAAAAAACACTAAGAGAATAATAAAAATTATATAAAGAACAAAATAAATTGTATCATAATCTAAATATAATAGCATCACATGCAATATCAAATGATATAAAAATAATAATACATAAAAATAAAGATGGATCCCCACATGTGGTGGAACAATATAGTTAGTATTAAAAAAGAAAAAAATAATTTCGCATGCATAATGAAAATATAATCTCAGAGGATATCCTGGAATTTCAAAAAAAATCTCCAACCACGTTTACATGATCATCAACCCGATATAAGGTCCATACCCTTGGCTAGATCTCTAATATACACATTCATCATGGTTCTCAATAATGGTGTGAGTAATAAACACAATAAGACACTAACAACATTTCCTTAATGTAAGTTAAGTAGATATATGAATTTTTATGGAAATAAAAAAATTAATATATAATAAGAAAACAACACTATTAGGTTATCTCTCACTAACTAGACTGTTATGATCCTTAGTAAAATGTAAAACTGAATTGTACTATTTTTGTTTTATTCATTTTCAATTGGTATTCACAAGATCTATGAAGGAAATTAAATGAATTTGAAGTATGGTTGAAGGAATGGGTATCCACACAATAAAGAAGTAGAGGCTCCCCCTGTACCCAGGGGTAAAGAAATATCTATTCGATTCTATAGAAACAAGCCTATAACATCAATTGATTGATTTTCTTATTAATCATGTAAAATACATATAATGAAGAGATGTGTAATTTATACACCATTTTGATGGATAGATGATGGGTTGGATGGGTGAAAAACATGAAAAAGATGATATAATTGATATTAAAATCTAGTTGAATGGAATTTTGAAATGTTCGGTGTATGAAGAAACTATCTAAGGACATTATATCTCTTTAGTTACTAATTTTATAAAAAAATGTCACTTAGATAAGGATTTAAAATTAGGTTAATGTGACCCATAAATTAAGAGTGACTGTTGTTTAAAAATAGAATACTCAAGCATGATTCTATAACCTATAACACATTAGAAATGGTTTTGAGGTCATTTGTGTCATGACCAGAACAAAGGAAGGGCACGAACCGCAACTACCCCAAGCCCACCTTAATATGTCGTGGTGTGGTGATATGTATGGAAGGAACACTAAACTTGAGGAGGCATTTTCCTAAAAACATATACCCACAGAGCCAACTCACAGAACTATAAAATTTACCTAGTACTATGGTTTGAAATCATGTCTGTATGTCAAAAAAAATTGTGGAAATTTCTTATTTCCATGGTTTTCCCAAACTGTGGGCACTATTTCCATGGAAAAAGGTTCTAGCTACTACCACAGCTTAAACCATGGTAGTAGTACCCCTAGTCCCATGGTTTAAACTATTTTAGTAGGCCTCTATATCTATGGATAAATTATAAAAGTAGGAAACCTATTTGATTGGTTTAAACCTTGGAAATAGGCATCTATAGCCATAGTTTAAACCGTTCCAATAGGCATCTATAGACATAGTAAAATTATGTCAATAAGAACCCTATTTCAAAGGTTTAAACAATGGTAGTAGGCCTTTATATCCATGAATTAAACATTTGAACTGGGCATCTATAGCCACGGTTAAACTATGGTAGTAGGAACCCTAGCGCTATGGTTTAAACCGTGACAGGAGGCCTATATAGAAACAGTTTAAAACTGTGACTATATCTCCTATTTCCATCAAACAAATTTACACCCCACTGCACCCCCTTTGTCCCACTACACCTTCCCCCCCTCCCCTCTACCCTTTCACCCCCAATTCACCCCTACACCCCCCTTCACCCACACTGAACCCCCTTCCACCCTCACTGCATCGCCTCTTCGACCCCCCCCCCCATTCACCCTCACTACACCACCCCTAAAACCATTCACCTGATTCCCCCCCCCCACACCACCACTATAGACCTTCACCCCACTGAAACCCCATGTACCCACACTAACCCACTACCCCACACCACCCCCCCCCCCCACCCCCAGAATCCACCCACTGCACCCCCTTCACCACCCCTACAACCCCCACCACCCTTGCACCCCTTCATCCCCACTACACCACCCCTTCACCGCACTACACCCCGTACATCCCCCATTTACCCCCACAACACCGCTTTAACCTACTAAACCCCCCCCCCCTCCCCCCCCCCCTCCCCCCCTTCACCACCTTACCCCACTATCACCCACTATATACTTTATATGGCATAAAAAATCAATATCTATACCTCTATTACCAGTCAATAGTATAAATGAGCACGTAGTGAGTTTGTGGCCATGAATTTTATGATGAATAAGTATTCTTTAAATTCTATATGTGGTGGGGATATTAGTTTTAAATGTCTTAGTTTTCAATTGATTTTACAAGGAGAAAATTAAAGACGAAAAGGTACAACAAATCTGAGGGTTCGATTATGTGAAGTTGGACGTTTTGTCCATCTACGTTTCAAAATTATCATCATATCACCAAGATTATTATAATGTTTTAAAATCAATGTTGATTAGGTGTTATTTTCGGATCAAAAGTTTTGAGAACCTTTATAAATATATATATACCCATGATAAGAGGATTTGAGGAAAAGAAATGACACTACATGCACTAAAAAGCTCTCTATTCACATAAGATTTCCTTCAAAGGACTAACAGTCTTTATTGATTTGGTTCATGTTGTACCATCTACTTTTATTTGTGTGACATATTTTATTTGGCTTATTAATTGTCTGGATATAAATAGAGGTGTAATTAGTGAAAAACCTCACTCAAGGATCAGTAAGGGGTTGAATGCTCAATATGGATAAGATTTTGAGAATGAGAGGATATAGGACATTCTATAGGATGAATTGGGTGGTGAAAGAGTAGGCTTGGTCTTGTATGAATTTGTGTGTTTAACCAGTATATTCCTGGTTTATTGGGGGTCATGTTCATTTTTGTTCGGAATTGTGGTCGACTAGTTTTCTATGATCCATAGATTGCATAAGGATTGAAGGATTATATTGGGGATTGAGAAAGTGTTATCATAATTTTTTGGTGTTTGAGAATAGTGGTAATGGTTTGGGGGATATTGAGGGTTTTGGGGTGTTGGTTGGGATATGAGGCAATAGGTGGGTGCAAAGAGATGAAGATAAGGATATAAATCAACTCAATACACATGCATGGATGGAAAGAGTTGCAGATTTATTTAATAATTCTTAATTTAATTTTTATATTAACTTATATTTTTACTATTTTTGATGAATTGTGTACTTAGATTTAAATTTTACATTTATATTTGAGAAAAGTGTTATGTACCATATTGTAAATTGATGGTGATGATACATTTCAAGAGTTACTTATCTATAAATTTGAATAAAACTTAGATAGAGTGAATGCAGTTTCAACATATTTTAAATAAAATAATTGGAAGGAACTCATAAATGAATATGGATAAGAGAAATTATGTAAATTATATCTTCATAATAGAAATAAAATCGTCCTCAAACTCAAGGTACATTGCTTTAGATAATGGAAACTCTAATATTCCCTTTTCCGCAGGCACGAATATGCACCGTCGCATATAAATAAGGACACCCACCCCATATGTACATATTTACATGGCCTAATATGTACAAGGGGGTCCTTCCATATATTTTTATACATGAATATACCCATTTACACTTACAAATTTATGCATTTTTCATATATATACATAAGCACACCTATCCCAAATATATATATCTACACTTCCATGACTTAATATATATATAGGGGGAACTTACATATATATATATATATGCCTACCTATGCATACACATGTAATTTTATTTCAGCTTCGGTGGATTGAAACCACATCGAGGAAGATCAAGGTGCACTGCAAAAATAAACTATCATTTTAACAAGTCCTAAGGGAGAAAAAAATAACCATTAAATTTAATAATTCTATGATTTCAGGGCATGAACCATGTAACCATGTTTTTTAAATATTATAAAACCTAAAACATTTGTAAGCATCAAACATAAATTCAATGAACATACCAACTAATTAATTCTAATCTACTATGAATTTAATATCTTAGATTCTAACCAACTGAAAAATTAATCACCAGTCAGTGGATAAAAGAGCAAGAAAATTTTCTTTTTATACCATCAATAAACATTAATTTAATCAATATAATAAATATATTTAAAAATAAATGTGAAAAACTAAATTATATTTAGGTATATTTGAGATGTTTGAATTATGTTCAATATAGTTCTATTTGTTTTGGTTTTTTTCATTACATATTCTTCATGAGTATGTATTTTTTATTTTCACACAATATAATTCATTTTTATTGCTTTAATTTTTAAAAGAATGATAAGTACTATTGATTTTAATTTTCCAATCATGTGTTGTAATGCGTGAAGTGATGTTGGATGATGCTTGATTGACTTATTTAAAACATGTTGTTGTTCAAAATATGTTTTCTTAAATAAATAAAAAACGTTCATTTGGTAAAGGTTGTGTGAAGTGATGTTTATGTAATTGGTTATGTTTCTGACATGTTTTTTCATAATTCATTTTTCAAGCATCAGATGGTTGGCCACAATCCTAAATCCCCCACTCACAATTCGTTTAATTCAAATTCTATTTTTATTAGTTCTATTATCTTATCTATTTCATTATACACTCACACTTTTATCTTAAAAATACTGAAAACACAAAAATTCATGTCTGAGGGAGATAATTGTGTAATTGAGATATATTCAATATGGACTTCAATAGGCTTAGTGTTATCAATTTGACATATGTAATGGGTCAAAGAAGTCATTAGAGGTTTATTAAGGGTCATTTTCATGTCATATTCCATTTTATGGAGATGGTATTCATATGGGTGTGTTCAAACATAATTGAAACCCCATTTTATTTTAAAAATACCCAAATATTTTATTTCAAATTTCAAGAGAACAATAATAAAATAACTAAGAGCAATCCCAAAACCATATTGTAAAACAATTTGTACTTATAAGACAATATTAATGGAATATGACTTAATTTAGATTGAATACAATAACATGTTGGATTTATTGTGTCTTTATGGGGATAAAAAATTCATAGTTATAAAGTATGGTTTCTAGAATACTCTCAATGGAAAACAGAAAATTATCAAAAAATTCACTACAAAATATAAAGTACCCAAAAATCACAAAATCCTTAATTTTAATTGGGACAAAGGTTAAAAATGGAATAAACCTTACAAAAATTAGATGTCGAACTCACTGCCTTCAATGAAAGGGGATAGAACTATACTCATCATAAGAAACCACATGTTAGAAAATAATGTGAAAATAAGTGAGATATACAACTTCTTATATATAAGTGATCATTGTGTCAATTGTACATGATATATGATACATGACCCCATAATCAATAATGATTAAAGAATATTCATATTGATATGTACATCCCAATACTAAATAACATGTTCATTAATAAGTAGTTTTTAAAATGATATAAAATATCATTAAATATATATACCATGGAGTGACATACATCATCTCTTTTGAGAAAACATTAAACCATACTAAATTTTTAATATTTGAAGACAATATTGGGATTTGTTTCATAAAAATAAATATGAATAAAGAAATAGTGTAAACTTATTGGGAATCTAATATGTCATGTACATAAGCTTGACTACCATGAAATAAGAAATGAGAATATTTAAATCAAAAGTAAGACAAAAAACCCATTTTTTAATAAATTAACATCCCATATTTAATATAGCGTAATAAAGATACAGAAATCATAAATATCGATCCCAAAATAATATTAATGAATTAATTGTATGGAATATATACTGTAAAGAAAATGAAACAATGAAACAAGTAATACTAAACCAAAAATATACTCAGGAACCCAATTCTTTATCCAATATAACAAACATGGTCTAACCTATAAGCAAACTAAGACACAGATTCCAAAAGAAGGATCTTATTAGAATCTTTTACATGTACCTAAAAAATTCATAGATTCTAACAACAATGTGTGGTATACGTAGGGTGTGAGAAACGTTTTCTAGTTGTATTGAATAGAAAAGTCTTCGAATTTCCTTTTTAAATAAATTTTATAAAATCTACTTTGAAATAAATTAATGAAATTAATGATTTAATTTTAAAAAACAAATCATGTTCATGCTTTAAATCAGTCTTTATAAATCATGTTGTGTACATACATGAATCTCTTCATTGGAAAATAAATATTAAAAGACTCACTTCATTGATGGAAAAAACAATTGAAATCAAATAACCTTATAAAATTCAATTTCAATACTAGTTTAAATATCATAATAAATAATTTCATGTAATTTAATTAAAAAGTAGTTGTATATAAAATTTGGAAAAACTAATATACCAAGGTAATAACCAAGTGAGTTATGTACCAAAAGTCCCTATAAAATAACTTTAATTTTCAAAAAACAATACTAGGATATGGAATATATTGAAGTTGCACCATAAAAAGAGATAATTTAAAGTAGTACATATCATTATAAGTAGTGGATTAAAATATAATAAAATCATTATCAAAGAATTGTTTCAAATAAATGTCAATGTAAAGTATTTCTTATATAATATTTAACCTTTATATATCATAGTTATACTCTCTAATATGCACTTAAGTAGAATAACCTTTTAGACTATCGAAGAACATAATAACATATAACGCCAATGGATTTCTCCAACTAGCCTAACCTTATAGAATACCCTCTAGATAGATTTAATCCATGCACTAAATGATCCAAATAAGTATATAAACATGACTAGGATAGCTAGAATTTCTCAACATTCAACTTAGATACCCAAAAATACAATAAAGTTTTCTATTAGAGGTGGGGAATCATTTTATAACACATCTACCAAATATATAAAGTAGAATTCATAGAAAGGCATCCCAATGTCAATATTTTATCCCTTACCCATACACTGTTTTTATGAAAAACACCTTTTCATTCCACATAATAACAAATCATAACCATATTCAATTTATAAAATATATATTCACTTCTATAATATAATATCATGGGGGATTTATACAAGTTTAGAACTAATTAAATGAAAAAAAATTATAAAAAAATCAAAAAGAATTTGGCTTTCATGTTAATATCAACACTCTTGATCCTATATGAAAAAATATTTTTAAAACTTATTTAATAGAAAAACATCTTTGAAATCAAGAGAAACATAACATTAATCTAATAAGTCCTAATAGAATATTTTTACATTAACAAAACATCATTAAAAAACATATATAACAACATAAAAAAGAATCTATTTATTAGAAACATAATAACATATTAATGAAACACATACAATTTTTATAGTATGGAAATAATAATGGGTTTATAAAACATAAGAACCATGTGGTTTTTGAAGACAATGAAATCCCATGGAAACACCCACCACGATCATGTTAAAATGACATGAAACCATAAAATAATGGTTAAACAGAACCAAATAAGTAATATGAATACCCTCAGTAACAATGAACATAAGGTGTTCTCAAAATATCAATCTAGTGTTTCAAAACCATTGACCCATTATCCAAGTGAGACATAATCTTGCCTCAATCTGGCCTAAGTAATCCTACAATATGGAAGAAACCTTATTAATAAGAATAACCCACAAAAATCATATTGTATGAGAACATTAGGTTTCGTCCAAACTCACTCCTTAGAGTTGGAACTATATTGATAAGAATGTGGGGAGGACACATTAGAGAAACATTGGTGGGATGGTGGGCAGGTTTTGGTGGATCCACGTCAAAATAGAATTATCGTTGGAGGAAGATGGTGGTCTGGTTGTGGCAAAACTGCATCGTAACCACTTCAGAACCATGTCGAAGGAGGGAGATCACCAGAGGTGGGTAATGGGTTGGGTGTGTTGAAGGAGGAAGATCTTTGCTGATTTTGGGACTCGATTTCAAAGAAGGAACCACGTGAAGAGAAAGGGAACCATGTGAAGGGGGGAAGGGGACTACCGCTTGAAGGAGATAAGAGGATGTGAGGGGTATTTCCATGATTTTAATAAAATCTCTGATTCATATAATAAATTTCCACAATTTATTAAAAAGTTGGTAGTAAATGTGTGTCAATATGTCATATATCAAGTTATATTAATGGAAAACTATAGAGGGAAAAAATGAAGAATGCAACACTGTAATAAATATACCAACTATTCATGAACCACAAACCAAAATGAATTATAGTAGTGTATATAGAAAATATAAGAGTAAAAATACATCCCAAACTAGAAATGCATCCTAACCTGAAAAAATTGGAAAAGAGTAAATAGTTCCGTGATCCCAGTTCTTATATCCCAAGCTACAACCACCATATGTGGTCTAAGAATGGTGTATCTGTAACGCCCTCACCCCAGCTACCCAGATTCGGTGCATTACTTCGTAACATTGGAATGATCACAAAAGATCAAGTCTCGAAAGACCGATTAGTTTAGTAGCCTTGGAAACACTAGATACATTCATAATTCTTTCATTACATCAAAAAGTAAACAAACTACAATAACATGGTCTTCATAATCCACACTCATATGCTCTTCTGACTATCCCTGCAGGTCATTCATAAAATACTTCTTCACATCCTGGAAAATATTAAAACATTGAAAGGGGTGAGCTCAGATGCTCAGTAAGGATAACAATATAGCGGAAGCTTTCATCAATAAACATAAACATTTAAGGCAATGTATAACTAAAACAAAAGCCTTTTAAACTTGAACATCAACATAATATGGCAAAAGTAAAATGAGATAATGCCATTCACTTCTTCACATTGATATTCTACTGTTCGAATAATCACATGCAATATCAATAACCACTTTCATAATGAGGGAATGTATAATGCCAGACATTCTGAAACATTTTGTCAAGGCCTCGGCCAAGACGTCTAAAATGATTATGGCCTCGGCCAAAACCATAAATCAAATTGGTAAAGGGTCTCGGCCAATTCCACGTCTAATTGTCTCATGAGACCTACCGATGCATCGAGGAGCTATAGCGGGCTCCACCCGTCACTTATTAAGTCCAATACATTCCTCATATGAACAGGTTTAAACATCTCATAAACCATAACATAATCGTATCACATAAAACATGCATAAAGGAAACATAATATTTCCACATTTCAATCACAAGATATCAACACAACACATTGATATAATAAAAACGCTTTCAAAACCATTTTCAATACCAAAATAAAAGAAAAGTATAACATGGTATTTATTCTTCAAAAAAAAGGGTATGGCTTGTAGTGGAAGCCAAAACTCAAACAGTGGTCACGGCGGCGGAGAAGTCATTATCGCCGCATACGTACGACAAAAACATTCCCTTTTGTTTTTTAGTAAACGCTTCGTATAAAAATATTCCTTTTGAATAAACGTAAAAGTCAAAGGGGTTTATACACCGTATAAAAGAAAGTTTTGTATAAAACCAAATATGCCTCAATGAAAGGGGATTGAGACGAAGTCCTTGAAAAGATCATTTTTAAAATAAAATAGATCTATTATGTGTATTCACTATAGTTACACATAAAGAAAGTAAAAATAAAAAATAATACATAATAATATCATGACATAATTTGAAAGTAGGAGATTAACCCAAAGAATGGAAGTTGGGTTAAGAAGTTCCCTTACCTCGTGTCTGACTTGACTCAACCGTTATTTAACCTCCTGAATAATAAAATAGGGTTAATATATACCTTATTAAGAACCATTTTAAATTTCATTATCCTTATTATATCACTTATTACACTGATATGAACATTATGTAATTATTTAAGTTAATAACGGTTGTTTTGTCGATCTTTGGTACTTGAGTCAACAATAAACTTCTTATAATTACAAGTTGTTTATGTGGAAGAATATCCATTATCTTCAGAATTATATTCCTGATTTAGATGTCATATATATATTATATGTCCAGTATATACATTCATTTATAATATTACGTAACATTTAGAGTTAAGAAATTAAATGCACCGTTCATGGAGATGGTAAGCCGTACGTACGCATGAACGCTACTTTCATTTCAATTTCATATTTAATGGAACAAAATCATAATGATATAAATGTATAATATAATTCCAGTATAATATAGTGTATAATACCATTTACTCCATCCTTTATACATCCCACATATGGCATTAACGATTCAAATCACTTTGAGGGGGCGGTAGTCCGCACTTCCTAAAATGAAATTATCGCATTTTACCCATAATGGAAATCATAAATTATGCCATAAATGAGAAATACAGAAGCATAAGTAAAACATAAACATATTATATATCATATATAAAAATAGTGACATCTTAATGGCCACCTTTGGAGGTGTTATATGAGTGTTGAACAATCATCGTTTCGTGAGGCAGAAATTCTCCATCCACAGAAACCGTATGTTCTTTAACCATTAGATGTACGTGTGTGTAAGTGTAGCTCGAATCCTTCTTATAACAACATCCTAGTATATTGAGGATACTGTTTTTGTTACAAAAGAAATGAATAAAAAGATTTTAGGGGGTTGGAAAGATAAATAAAACAAAACAACATTAGAAAAGACATTACCTCAAAATCGGGTAACTCTTTTTGATTTGAGCCAAAGGCTTCCTTGGGAAGAGTTCTGCCCAAAGTAAGGCTTCTAGGAGTAAGAGGGGGAAGTTGGGAGAGTATTTGGGCAGAGTTTGGCCGAGCCAAATGGCTTGAAAGTGTAAATGAGGTGGGAGAGGTGGGGGCCTTTTATAAGTGGAGAGGAGGGGCACTTTTGGAAAGATTGAAATGTTGCATTATTACACAATGCATTTCGGATTCTAAAGGTCCCACACTTATATAATTCGAGTCTAAGGTGATAAGGTTTCGAAATCTCTTCATCCAATAGGCTTTGGACAAGTGTAAGCCTTGGATTTTGCATTATCTTATCATTTTATTTAAATTGTTAAATAATGAGGTCATCGCTGCATCATAATTATTTCATAAATAATTTAATTTATTTAATATAAAAAAAAATAATATGATGTAGGATATCTTTTTATCTTTCTAATGAATATTTATAGTCAAAATTTGGACTTGTGTAACCCCACTTAAAAACTGTTTTAGTAAAATAACTCATGTTTGTGTCAATTTAATTTTAACATTAAATAAATATATATTAATGTCATTTTTCAACTAAAGTGGCTCTATGGGGTCCCCAAGTTGACCCATGGGTTGTCTTGGTCGGCCATGACTCATCCAATAGGAGTAGGACAAGTGTCATGCTCATCTCATATTATTAAAACATTATTTGTACCTTAAACTACACTAATTACCTCTAATCGCGATTAAGAACATAAAAGTTACTATTCACCAAAAAAATATTTTAATCTCATTGAACCACATTTTACTTCTTAATGACAACCATGTATGTCGGATTTTTGAAAATCAAATCACAGAAGTGGTAATATTTCATTTAAACGAAAAATCAGTTATTTAACTACCACTTAGTGGTTTCACTATTCATCAAAAATTGAAGTTTTTCAGAACAATGCCAAAATTTCACCCTATGCTATAATTGATATTCCAAATCCAAAAATGAAGTCCATTTTGAAATATAAAATTTCTATAATTTTAAAAAGTGGTAATTACTATTCATAACGGCTACTTTTATTAGTCGTGGTGTTTTAGAACTCGAATTTGCGTACAATGCAAGCCATTGCATTATTGAATGAGAAGAGTATCATGGAAGCTCGGGGTGTTACATTCTCCCCTCCTTCAATAAATTGCGTCCTCGCAATTTTAAATTTTTTCTTTGTAAATAAAAGGTTGAAAATAGAAAATACCTTTGAGGAAAACCCACATCGGAAATAAGGTTAATAAATATATAACATTAAAAGAAAGCGAGATAAGTACAAAGGTCACCAGATATAGCCCATTCTAGGATTCTATGAAAATATGGATATGGAGGAGAAACAAACCATCAAGGTCTGATGGAGAGTTATAGAAAACAGGACTAGGAGAAAGTTTAACCACAAGAAAATCACAAACTTGTGATTGGTTAAACGGTCATTGAATCCCTAGTTGGAAAAGTTAACCGACAACATTTTTGTTTTAAGTTACCTTTTATAATGTTGAGGAATTTATTTAGGAGATTTACTAAGAACGTAAGGGAATATACATACTTGTTATGTATACTTTCATTCGTTAATAAATTTTTACCACAAACCCAACTTTTACTCCAAATGGTAACGGAACTCAAAAATATTCTATTTATCCTAATTGTATAAGGTTCCAAATGTTAACACATACCATTTAGATTAGTAAAACTATTTTGTAATAACCAGGGACTTCCTGTAGGCTAGTGGTAGGAAATAAAGGCTTGTCGCACTATGGTTGTGGGTTCGATTCCTGTAGCTTTGTCCGACGCGACGGTTTATTCCCCACCCTGCAGGTTGTCCTTTTCCTAAAACTATAGTATCATAATATTCCAAAAATAATCTTCATAAATTTTTTAACCTCAAACAATACTATCCAAAGATCAACTTAATCCACTCCAACCTTTATAGTTATCCAAAATACCTCTGTCCAGACTTTCTCTAAAAGGTCTCTTAATTCCAAAATCAATTTATCAGATTCCCCAAACAAAGTAAAGTTTCTCTTATTGTCACATACTAAAAATATAAAAACCTTACTGAAATCAACAAGTACTGCAGTACAATCCATATATATATATCACATTATTCTTATAACCAGAATATAATCCTTGAGTCCAAAATCACCAATACATTAATTATTCCGCTTCAACTGTAGTCACAGCATAAGATTGGCCTTGATCCCTTGGCCTTTTCTGAGGTATGTTTCCCTGACGCTTAGGACATTCATTTTCATAATGCCCTGTTTCCCTACAATTGTAGCATTCAACTTTGGCATCCTCTTTCTTTCCCTTGCAATCACGATCCTGGTGACCCTTTTCTCCACATTTATAACAAACTCTCATTCCTTTTAGGCAAGTACCAGGGTGATTCTTCCCACAATTATCACATAATGGAAAATCCTTCTTTCCCTTTTTCCATTTATATGTCTCTTGTTCCACCGTTCTCTTCTTCTCTTTCTTTACTTTGTTGTCATAAGACTTAGAGAATTCCTTTTCTGTCTTGATAGCACACGAGACAATATCTTCGTATGATGAGAAGGTTTGTGATACTAAAGCTTGATGGAGAAATGGTTTTAACCCATCAAAGAAACAATCAATCTTACTTCTTGGGTTACGTATATAATTGGAAGCATGCCTCACTAACCTTGTAATGTTAGCCTCATACTTTGCGACATTCTAATCCTCCTTCTGCCTCAGACTCAGAAATTGCCTTTCCATATCTGCTCGATGGTCACGAGGAAAGTATTTTTCTAAGAAAAGCTCTTTGAACTCCCTCCATTCCATATTCGACACGTCATCATCTTCCTTTGTGTTTTGAATCAGCGACCACCACTGATCGGCATCTCGAGTGAGGCGGTAAACTGCCATGACAACCTTCTCCCTTTCGCTACTCCCCAAGGCATGGAATATTTTCTCTAAGGAGTTTATCCATTGCTCAGCTACTAACGGATTTGTACCCCCATTAAATGTTGGTGGTTTTTGCCTCATGAAGCGGTCTAACATTGATCCTCCACGTTGTGGATCAGGGTAATCCATACGAATAAGGTTATCATTCATAACTTCAGTGAGTTGTCCCAGTATGGTAATAAGTTGATCAGCACCAGTTGTATCTCCAGATCCACAATAATTATCTTGAGCAGGAGGGAAATACCTACACGGAGTTCGTGCATTGATACGGTTTCCATTCCTTCCACTAGGCGCCATTTCTAAACAATGGCATAAACTATATTAGTTCATAAATCAAAATACATAATTCCATACTTGTAAGACACTTAACATAAATTAAACTATTTATGGATATAATCCATAAAAATGTTTTCTTTGAGGAAGTATATACTCATAACCCTTCATAGTGGTTTGTAAAGAAAATGAGAATTATCCTAAGCATATCCCCCGGGAGTGTCGTAACCAAGAGTACAGCAAGGCCCGTTGTCGTGCACCAGTTCCCGTTCGAGTCTAGCTCAAAGCGGTGTTTTCGGGTTTTACGCCTAGGTACATCTGTGCCAGAGCCGCCTCTACCTGCTCGTATCCAGACAGGGATGTATTCCTTGGAAAACTCACAACATCTCTACAATACCAAAATTCTAGGAAGTTCTTCTATACTAATCCTCAAAGTCTATCTTCGGGCTATGTGCTCTAATCAGAGTTTATATAAATCTAGCTTCCAAGGTTAGTACTAAACTGCCTCTGATACCAAGTGTAACGCCCCGACCCCAGCTACCGAGAGTCGGTGCATTACTTCGTAACATTGGCATGATCACAAAAGATCAAGTCTCGAAAGACCAATTAGTTTAGTAGCCTTGGAAACACTAGATACATTCATAATTCTTTCATTACATCAAAAAGTAAAAAAACTACAATAACATAGTCTTCATAGTCCACACTCATATCCTCTTCTGACTATCCCTGCAGGTCATTCATAAAATAATTCTTCACATCCTGGAAAATATTAAAACATTGAAAGGGGTGAGCTCAGATGCTCAGTAAGGATAACAATATAGTGGAAGCTTTCATAAATAAACATAAACATTTAAGGCAATGTATAACTAAAACAAAAGCCTTTTAAACTTGAACATCAACATAATATGGCAAAAGTAAAATGAGATAATTCCATTCACTTCTTCACATTGATATTCTACTGGTCATATAATCACATGAAATATCAATAACCACTTTCATAATGAGGGAATGTATAATGCCAGACATTCTGAAACATTTTGTCAAGGCCTCGGCCAAGACATCTAAAATGATTATGGCCTCGGCCAAAACCATAAATCAAATTGGGAAAGGGCCTCGGCTAATTCCACGTCTAATTCTCTCATGAGACCTACCGATGCATCGAGGAGCTATAGCGGGCTCCACCCGTCACTTATTAAGTCCAATACATTCCTCATATGAACAGGTTTAAATATCTCATAAACCACAACATAATCGTATCACATAAAACATGCATAAAAGAAACATAACATTTCCACATTTCAATCACAAGATATCAATACAACACATTGATATAATAAAAACGCTTTCAAAACCATTTTCAATACCAAAATAAAAGAAAAGTATAACATGGTATTTATTCTTCAAAAAAAGGGTATGGCTTGTAGAGGAAGCCGAAACTCAAATAGTGGTCACGGCGGCGTAGAATTCATTGTCGCCGCATACGTACGACAAAAACATTCCCTTTTGTCGTTTAGTAAACGCTTCGTATAAAAATATTCCTTTTGAATAAACGTAAAAGTCAAAGGGGTTTATACACCGTATAAAAGAAAGTTTTGTATAAAACCAAATATGCCTTAATGAAAGGGGATTGAGACGAAGTCCTTGAAAAGATCATTTTTAAAATAAAATAGATCTATTATGTGTATTCACTATAGTTACACATAAAGAAAGTAAAAATACAAAATAATACATAATAATATCATGACATAATTTGAAAGTAGGAGATTAACCCAAAGAATGGAAGTTGGGTTAAGAAGTTCCCTTACCTCGTGTCTGACTTGACTCAACCGTTCTTTAACCTCCTGAATAATAAAATAGATTTAATATATACCTTATTAAGAACCATTTTAAATTTCATTATCCTTATTATATCACTTATTACAATGATATGAACATTATGTAATTATTTAAGTAAATAACGGTTGTTTTGTCGATCATTGGTACTTGAGTCAACAATAAACTTCTTATAATTACAAGTTGTTTATGTGGTAGAATATCAATTATCTTCAGAATTATATTCATGATTTAGATGTCATATATATATTATATGTCCAGTATATACATTCATTTATAATATTACGTAACATTTAGAGGTAAGAAATGAAATGCACCGTTCATGGAGACGGTAAGCCGTACGTACGCATGAACGCTACTTTCATTTCAATTTCATATCTATTGGAACAAAATCATAATGATATAAATGTATAATATAATTCCAGTATAATATAGTGCATAATACCATTTACTCCATCCTTTATACATCCCACATCTGGCATTAACGATTCAAATCACTTTGAGGGGGCGGTAGTCCGCACTTCCTAAAATGAAATTATCGCGTTTTACCCATAATGGAAATCATAAAGTATGCCATAAATGAGAAATACAGAAGCATAAGTAAAACATAAACATATTATATATCATATATATAAATAGTGACATCTTAATGGCCACCTTTGGAGGTGTTATATGAGTGTTGAACAATCATCGTTTCGTGAGGCAGAAATTCTCCATCCACAGAAACCGTATGTTATTTAACCATTAGATGTAGTTGTGTGTAAGTGTAGCTCGAATACTTCTTATAACAACATCCTAGTATATTTAGGATACTGGTTTTTTTACAACAGAAATGAATAAAAAGATTTTATGGGGTTGGAGAAGATAAATAAAACAAAACAACATTAGAAAAGACATTACCTCAAAATCGGGTAACTCTTTTTGATTTGAGCCAAAGGCTTCCTTGAGAAGAGTTCTGCCCAAATTAAGGCTTCTAGGAGTAAGATGGGGAAGTTGGGAGAGTATTTGGGCAGAGGTTGGCCGAGCCAAATGTCTTGAAAGTGTAAATGAGGTGGGAGAGGTGGGGGCCTTTTATAAGTGGAGAGGAGGGGCACTTTTGGAAAGATTGAAATGTTACATTATTACACAATGCATTTCGGATTCTAAAGGTCCCACACTTATATAATTCGAGGCTAAGGTGATAAGGTTTCGAAATCTCTTCATCCAATAGGCTTTGGACAAGTTTAAGCCTTGGATTTTTCATTATCTTCTCATTTTATTTAAATTGTTAAATAATGAGGTCATCGCTGCATCATAATGATGTCATAAATAATATAATTTATTTAATATAAAAAAAATACTATGATGTAGGAAATCTTTTTAGCTTTCTAATGAATATTTATAGTCAAAATTTGGACTTGTGTAACCCCACTTAAAAACTATTTTAGTAAAATAACTCATGTTTGCGTCAATTTAATTTTAACATTAAATAAATATATATTAATGTCATTTTTCATCTAAAGTGGCTCCATGGGGTCCCCAAGTTGACCCATGGGTTTTATTGGTCGGCCATGACTCATCCAATAGGAGTAGGACAAGTGTCATGCTCATCTCATATTATTAAAACATTATTTGTACCTTAAACTACACTAATTACCTCTAATCGCGATTAAGAACTTAAAAGTTACTATTCACCAAAAAATTATTTTAATCTCATTGAACCACATTTTACTTCTTAATGACAACCATGTATGTCGTATTTTTGAAAATCAAATCACAGAAGTGGTAATATTTCATTTAATCAAAAAATTAGTTATTTAACTACCACTTAGTGGTTTCACTATTCATCAAAAATTGAAGTTTTTCAGAACAATGCCAAAATTTCACCCTAAGCTATAATTGATATTCCGAATCCAAAAATGAAGTCCATTTTGAAATATGAAACTTCTATAATTTTAAAAAGTGGTTATTACTATTCATAACGGCTACTTTTATTAGTCGCGGTGTTTTATAACTCGAAGTTGCGTACAATGCAAGCCATTGCATTATTGAATGAGAAGCGTATCATGGAAGCTCGGGGTGTTACAATATCCCTAAACACTTTTAATGTCACGATCTACCAATCTGCTGTTTGAAACATAAAGAAATTTTTTTGGAGAATCCCATGCAAGGGTGATTATATACATACCCAGTAGAACACCCCGATAAGGTTGAAGGGGGATCAGTAAGAGATGCAACTAAAAAAGAAAGTAGTGGATAGGACAATGTAAAGTCCGAGAGTATAGATCAAACCAACAAGAGAGTGAATGTTAAATCATCTGAACATAAGGAGCATGACACGGTGAGAAGATAAACTTGTCATTGATTCTTAGATACGTATAGCAGGAGAGTGGACTCATCCAACCACGAGAAGATAAACACGGAAATCATGTGGCATACCCTATGTGTCTTCTCCTCTCTTGGAAGAAGAGTAATTATGCCCATGGAGTGGGTACTAATGTAGGTTATATATATATATATTCGAAGTCAAAAAAAACCCAAATTAGAGTAAGGGGATCTCCATCTCCAAACTCAGCACAAGAAGATGAGTAGCCAATACTTACATGTTAATGTACATCTATGATGACCATCACATCATGTGTTTTCCCAAGGCACACAAGTCAATGGGACTTAATCACCATACCTTAATACTATATGCTTTGGGTATCACTAACTTGCTGACATAGTTTTATGTCACGTCACAAGGATGTGTCTCGGTGGGAAAACTACCTTCTTTTTCCTGACTCCAAAGGGTCATCAAACAAAATCTTGTCACTATGTCACAGATTCAAGGGCTCTCCAATTTTTTTAATGGTTCTCATGCCCTGATATGATAGGAAGGTCCTACTTTGGTAGTCCCTGAGGAAGGTCATTTCCCTATCCAACTAGAGGGTACCACTCGGGAAGGTCATCAGGTAATGACACTTCCTCATCCTACTAGAGGGTAATAATTGTGAGTTTTCAAAGAAAATACACTTCCCATCCCAGATGGATGGTAATTCCTATATGATGTCACCGGGGAAAGACACAGCCCAGCCCAACTGAAGGGTAATCCTTGAACGTCGAGGAACTCCACTACCTAGTCCTACTAGAGGGTAACTCATAAATATCATTATGGAATTGTATTTCTCATTCCTATTAGAGGGTAAGCCTAGAACGACCATCAATGAATGCCACTTCCTAGCCATGCTGGAGGGTAAGACTAGAACTTCCCTTAGGGAACACCACTACATGGCCCAACTAAAGGGTAATCCCGGTACTTCTCTGGTTATTCTGTATGATCTTTTTCATTATCAGGTGTTGTATCAGAACATTCGAAACCCGAAACATTTTTCATCATATCTCTAAATCCACATCTGAGGGAATCATTCTATTCAACATATAAAAACACTCAGGATAGGGTACTTGTGTTCCAAAATCCAAGTCCAAATGATGGAGATATGAATCATTTAAGTTTCCTAAAAAATTGGAACATGGTATGTTGGGGACCCACATGGAATGTGGTCCCACTTTTCTTTTTGTACGTGTCCTCTCTAGACCACATATTTCTAACCATATAGCACTACACAACATATAAGGGTACTATATGAAGTGTCTCATCCAAAATCATGATGAATGAATGAGGCTCATCATGGGTCTGAGGGGAAAATGTAATTAAACTAATATTACCCTTAAAATAGTCTGGGATAGTCAAAAGGTTCACACCATTGCGATTCTCATGGAAAAATACCTGAGATATACTATTCACCAACCTTAATTGGTCATCTGGTGAAAAAGTCACATTTCACAACATCATGCTCGAACGATGCTTCATGGACCCAGACCACAAGTACAAATTAAATTCTAAAAATTTGTCTACAAATGTTCGGGTTAATTTTAGGGGCACATCATAACAGAAGGTTCATCATTATGATACCGTATTAGGGAGATATTTTGAATAAAATATCCCATAATAATAATAATTTTATTATTATTGGGTGTTTCATTGACCAGAGGCATAAGTCCAAAAAGATATCTAATATCAGTATTAAAATGATCGTCCCAATTCAAGTGTCACACTGACACTAACAATTCATAAATTGGATACAGTATAAAGATGTTATTGTATTATTAATATTTCACAACAAAAATATTAATTTTATCATTTTATAATAATAATATTATTAATATCTATTCCAGTTGAAAAAGGAGGAAATTATTAAATCTCCCTATCTACGCATGATGATTCACACACAAGAAATAACGAGGTGCCTCTTCACTTCCAATCTTCTATATTATTATTATTTTAATTGAATATTATAAAAATTAATAATATAAAATTAAACAACTCTTCCTTGCTCATCTAATGTCTACATTGCGCGCCTCTCCTTGCATTTGAATTTTTTAAAAATTTAAAATTATATCTCATTTAATTTTTTATCCAACCATTACTACTATTATTATTTATTATAATAATTAAAATAAGTCATCATTTCATTTTATCAACCTGTTCTTGCCCAAATTTACCAACATTTTTAGGGTTAAGTGGTCTCTTCTAACGTAGCAAGGGGTGTCAAATCCTTAGAGACCAAAAAAGAAACCTATAGACAATCACATTATATGATATATTTTTGGCTATGAAGTGGCCAAATTTGGATTGATTTTATATGGTTTTTAGTGAATACTAAGATAATTAATTGAATTCAATTTAAAATAATGATTTGATCCTAGTTTATCACTTGGGGTTAATTGGATGCATTCCTTTTTTGACTATTTCAAATTCTTATATTTGATATGGGATCATTTAAGAAGATTAAACAACATAATCACTTCCTTGTTTCATACCTACACACCATATTACTAATCAAATGTACACTTGGAGGATCAAAATTTGGATCACTCCAAGGTAAAGGTTCATACTATCACCTGAAGTGTAAGACCTTAAAATTCAAAAAGGATGAAGAAGTTTTAAAATCATCAAATGAATTTCTCAATTAAAAGAAGTAATTTGAAATTAAAAGGGTGAGAAGTAACATCCAATATAGCTCGTTGATACTCACTTGGATCAACCCAAAAGAGGGTTATCCCTCCATTGATTCTATGATCTAGATAGAAGCATGATGTAGACTCATGGGGGCAGAATTGAAGAAGAGAAAAAATAATGAAATAACTATCACTCCACCATTGGTTGATAATTTTACAATGTTTTGTGTGAATAAATTCACAAAAAGAGGAAAAGGTTTCAAAATTATATGAAGAAGAACATAATAATTTTTGAAGAAGAAATTTAATTAAATGACTAAGGTGAATTAGAATAACTTACATGTGGAAGTTGAACTCAGGAAAACAAAATCACAGCATAACATTACAATGAAACAAAGCACCAAAGATGACCAAATCCTCAACCAAAACTACCTTAAATAGGAATTTTGGAAGCCTTGGATCTAGAATTAAATTGTTCAAGTAATTCAACTTGAGTTTTGTAGGATTAGAGTGGTGGAATTTTTGTGGAACTTGATCTTTTCCACCCTTTACTCGGATTGGGATCTAGCTTGTATCCACTGAATAGATGCGCTGAAATTACCATCTAGATAGCTGAATTGGAGTGGTATATATATGAATAAACTAAATATACATAATTCCCCTAATGTTTTATAAAATTTAATCCCAACAGAGTTTCTGGTTTGCGATATATGATTAAAGTTGTGTTCTATTTTTCAAGGATGCATAATCTGGCTCGTAATTACATCTTCAAATTTTGATTCCTAAAACGCCATTCAAACATCTAAATTAGCTTTATCCAATATTAAATGAAATTTTCCCCATGTTTTCTTCTATATATAGTTAAATTTTGAGAATAATTGTGATTTTATCTCTATCTAATAAAGTCTTTTTATTGGGATGTTGTTCGGTTTACTTTTCCAAGAATGTGTTGGCATGAAAGCCCACTTTGATCATCTTCCAATGTAAATTTTCTACTAATTCAGAATAATTAATTGTTACGTATAAAATGGGAGACCGGTAAAAATAAAATAAATACCATTGTGTGTCTTAGGAGGTGTTCAAATATGTACCAATTAATAGTTCACTTTAACAAGGACTTACAATCATAATTTGAAATGATGTTCAAAGTTTAAATTTCACTAAAATGGTGTTTCTTAATAATGTAGAACGTAAATATCAAATATTTTAACTATAAAAATTAGCTTCATTCAGTGGCTAATCAAACACCCAAACTTGATTTTTTCTAGTCCCGAGAAAAATATTTCTCAAAAAATATGAAATTTAAATTCCATTTTCCAAAAACATTTTAATACACAATTCTCTCCAAAAGACCCCATATGACACAATTATGAAACCCATACAAATTGTTTAAAAGAAGATAGGTATAGAGGTATATGAAAATCACAAATCCATTACTTTGTTCAAACTCATCACCACATTTCATCCAATTTACATTAAGCATGATGAAGTGTCTTGTGTCATAATAGACATGGGTGTTCATCATTATTCAATGTAGAAAATAAGGAAGAACTTGGTGGAATCATATTTTTATATTAAGATGGGTATTAATTTTTTTTATTTTTTTATTTTTTATGTTTTATTTTTGTTTCAATTTTTCCATGGAAATTGAAATTGAACTCAATCAATTTGACCCATGTAGTAAGACATTGTCGATGACTCCCTGGCATAAAGACCTTAGTGCACCAAGTGAGGCTCACATACTCATGAATCATCTCGAGTTTACTCAATCAAAAAAATTAAAATTACCATAAATAGAGGTAAAATTAAAAAATATGGTCTAGAAAACTATGGATTCATGATCCCCAAGTGCTGAAAGCCACACATTTTGTTAATCCATTTCTCTAAACATAATTCATTTTTTTGATTTTTTTGTCTTTGTTTTTTTTTTAATTTTTTTGAATAATCATTTTGAAATTAAAATTATCACCAAATATGTTCCATTTATTATGGGACATCCAGAACTCAAACTAATACCCCAAAATCCAAGGGATGTTTATTGTATTTTTTTTATTAAATAGTTGAAAATATGAACAATGAAAAATTACATCAAACAATCGCACTTTCAAAAATCTATTCACATGAACTTAAACATGAATTAAAATCAGAATAAATTCATTAAAAAAAATTTTATTCAATTTAAAAGTATGAAATGTGTATTATCATGTTTCAGGTTAAAGAAATGTTTCTATCCACATATTTTTTTCACTCAAAATCAATTTTTATTTCTTTTCACACCCCCCCCCCCAACATAGAATAACAATGTCCCCATTGTTTGAAGAAAAGAAAACATAGAAGGGGATATATGAGAGAAGTTCCAAGAGGACATTGATAATTAGAATCACTGAATTAAGTCAGATGGTGGTTGAAGTTGACATTCATACTTCTCTAAATTAATCCCTTGATATCCATGTCACTCGCAATGTTCTATAGTATAATAAGGGGAAAAACAAACAGAAAAAACAATATATATATATATATAAATTAAAATATATTTATATATAAAAAAATTATAGAAGAAAGAATCAATATAAACTGTAGTTTAGTGGAAAGTGTGTGCCCATGTCTCTTTTCGGCCTCGGGTTCGAGTCCCCGCAACTTCTCCAGTTGTGATGGGGTTTTTCCCATGGCCTACAACGTGTCATTTTAATTTTTTTTATTTTTTTATTTTTCATTTAACCTACAAACAAATAAAAATAATCTAAAATAAACTGGTGATACATTGTGTTACTTTTAAATTTCTAGGGAAGGAATTAATTAAGGATAACAACACGTGTCATGGATGAATTCAACTCTCGCCTTTCATACCTATTCATACTCATAATAGAATAACATGACACCAGTTTAAGGTACATTTATATTCAGAGTTGATTGATTATGTAATTTTCCATAAAATATGAAAATGATTCATTAATCCTATTTGAAAAATAAATATTATTCACAATGATTAGAAACACGAAAACCATGGGTTTCCTCTCATGCAGTTCTTTTTTTTGATATCTCTATCTAGATATAGACCCTTAATTGTTTAATTATTTTCCTCATCTAAGGATGGTTCACGCAACTCTTCATCATCTTCATGTTTTTGGAATAGTTCTATGAATGGTTTGACTCTATGAACAATTACTTTAAATGTTTAACCATTGGTGGGATCATGTATTTCTACAACCCTATGAGGGTACACCTTATGCACTATGTATGGACAAGACTATCTGGACCTCAACATTCCAAGGTGTAAATGAAGTTTAAAACTATACAAAAGATTCAATTTAACAGGTATAATTTTTTTGGTTTTAAGATTTTGATATTTGTAGGCTTGTACTTTATCTTTATTGATCCTATATTTTTCATAAACCTCCATCCAAAGTTAATAAAGTTCATTAATATCTAATTTACATTTTTTTTCGGCTAATGAGAGATCATAATTCATTTTCATAATTTCCCAAAAGGACATATGTTCAATCTCCACTGGAAAATTTCATGCTTTACCTTAAACCAACCTATATGGGGAAATTACTAAAATGGTTTTAAATGTGGTTCTATAGGCCCAAAGTGCATCTAACATTTTTCTCGACCAATATTTCTTAGATGGATTAACAGTTTTCTCAAGAATTTGTTTGATTTTTCGATTGGCTGACATAGTTTTACAATTGGTATGTGGGTGGTAAGTAGTGGAAACTTTGTGAGAAATTCCATACATTTCCATGAGTACTGAGAATGTATGATTTCAAAATGATTTCCAAGATCACTAATGATAGCCTTAGCAATTCTAAATTTTGAGAGGATGGTTTCCTTGAGAAATTAAAACACAGTTTTATGATCATCAAATTTTGTAGGAATGGCATGAACACATTTTGAGACATAATCAAAAATTATAAGAATGTACATATATCCCCTAGAGTTTGAGAAGGTACCCATTAAATCAATTCCCTAGTAGTCAATGATTCTAATCACTAATATGGGAGTGAGTGGCATTTCATTAATTTTTTGTGATGAAACCTAATTTTTGACAACCAAGACAACTTTGAAAAAATTTGTATAAGTGCATTGAGAGTGTGGGCCATAAGAGACCACACTGTAGAACCTTATTAAAATATTTCTTAGAGGAAAAGATACCACTGCATTCCACTCTATGATATATTTTAAGGATGGACTCTTGTTCAGATTATGGGACACACCTCTTTGATGACTTAGTCGGGGAATAATATATAGAGGTATGGATCATCAAACATATATTTCCTGACATCATAAAGGAATTTACTTCTATATTGAGTCCATAATAATTTTGGAATGAATCATGAAACTAAAAAACTATCTATTTCGGAAAACTAAGGGTTGTCACTCACATAGTATAGGTGTTGATCAGGGAATTAATTAGACACATAATGGTTTTATAATTTTTCATTAAATTCTATACTAGAGAAATGATCAGCTGAAACATTTCCAATTCCCTTTTTACTTGATTGTGAGGTAAAATTATTGTAATAGAAGTACCCACCTAATCTGTTTAGCCTTAGCATCTTGTTTCTAGAAGAGGTAATTTAGTGTAGAATAGTCCGTGAACATAGTGATGGGGGATCCTAAGAGGTAGGAACTAAACTTTTCTAATAAAAACACGATTGAAATTAACTCCTTCCCATTGGTGGTGTGGTTTATTTGGGCATCATTTAAGTATTTTCTTGAATAATCAATTACATAATGTTTTTTATAAAAAAAACTTAAAATTACTCTTATAGTTAAATCACTCGCATTACACATGAGCTCAAACAGAAGTTTCCAATTGGGGGATTTCATGATAGATAGAGAGATAAGAGAATAATTGAGTGTATAGAATGATTCATCACAGCTCTATGTCCATAAAAATGGAGCATCTTTCTCCAAAAGATCGCAAAGTGGTTGATAAATAGAGATGACATTCCTAATGAACCTTCTATAGAAACCAGCATGTCCTAAGAAGGAACGCACTTCCTTGACAGTTTTAGTAGAGGGAAGGTGATGAATGATATCTAACTTAGCTTTATCAACACCAATCCCTCTACTACAGACCAGATGTCCTAGAAAAAGGCTTTCATTTTCCATGAAATGTCATTTTTTCTAATTTAGGGTGAGATTGTTATCCTCGCATCATAAAAAATTCCTTTCAACACTCATAAGTCATCCCTCACATGTATACCCAAAGAATGACAAGTCATCCATAAACACCTCTAAACAATCCCCCACCATGTTCGAGAAGATTCCCTTCATGCACCGCTAGAAGTCACTAGGAGAATTACAAAACCCAAAGGCCATGTGCTTGAAGGAAAAAGTATCGAATGGACAAGTAAAGGTTGGTTTCACTTGATCCTCTACGAAGACATTGATTTGATTATACCCCGAGAATCCATCTAGGTAGTAGTATAATTGATGACCCACCACTAACTCAAGGACTTGATCAAAAAAATGGAAAGGGGAAAAGGCCTTTATTGGTACAAGAGTTGAGATTCCTATAGTCAATGAAGACTCTCCATCCACTACTAACCCTTGTGAGTAGAAGGTCACCATCCTCATTGGTGATCACAATGATTCTATATTTCTTTGGGATAACTCAAATCGGGCTTACCCACTCACTCTCAGCAATGGGGTAAATGATATATTCTTTCAACAACTTAAGAAGTTATTTCTTTACCACATCCATAAGATTTGGATTGAGTCTTCGATGGGGTTGAAAACATGGTTTGGATTCATATTCAAGAACAATCCTATGAGATCCAATGAGTGGGATAATCCCAAGAATATCAGAAAGGGTCCATCAAATTGCTTTCTAATGCTTTCTTATGACATACAGAAGCATCATATCTTGATTGGATTAATGAGAGAAATAAATGACAAAATTAAAGGCTCGATTGTCCCCAAAGAACACATACTTGAGTGATGAAGGTAAGACCATAAATTAAAGATCAGATTAGTTATCATATTGAAAGGATGGATGTGACTTTATATTGAATGTAGTATCTTTGTCCATATTTCTTGACAAAATTGGGTACTTGTGAATAGAATTTTCATCCATTAAATAGGCATGATCAATGTAATGAATGGGTATGGACTCAATGTTATCGATTTCCCCAAAGGTATCATTAATTGGTGATTCATGAAAAATCATCAAATAAGCTATCTGAAAGATATTCTATCCAAGGATACAAATTTCCTTCATATGAACAAAGGAAATCAATCTATTCTTGACTTAAACGTCCTTCAATAATTTTCTTGGTGTTCCTCTACTTCACTACAAATCCATTTTACCTCATGGACCTCTTCATTATCCCCAATTTGACAGTTTTCATTATATATGTTCAGATCAAGACTCATGTTTCTAATGGTTATTTACATGTCCCCATTCCTAACATGGATGATTGAGTTGATTGTTTATAAGAATGTACAACCATGGATGATGGGGGTTTTCTCCCTACGACCTTAGATTAGGTGATTTTCAAGGAAAATTAATTCAATATGGTAAATTAAATTTTCAACATTCAACAGAACATCCTCTATGATCCCCTTGTGAACTAGAATACTATGATCCGCAAGTTGAAGAGTGATAGAAGTGGGTTGGAGTTCTTCGATACCTAACTGAAAATACATAAAATAAGGAATAAGGTTCACACTAGCTCTTAGATCAAATGGGATTTGAAAATTATCTTCTCTCCTAAATTAACATTGATGTATGAACATATTGGATCTTTCAACTTTTGAGGAATGGTCCCTTTAACTTTGGTACTCTCATTAGCATCCAAAAGGACATGGTTTTTATGTAAAAATTTCCTTTCAAAAGTGAAAACGTCCTTAAGTTACTTTGATTATGAAGGAATGATTTGGATTACATTGAGAAGGGGAATGTTCAACTTAACCTGAGATAATATTTCCCTTAATGTTTCACTAATTTATATTTCATATTTTCCTCTCATGTATTAAGGTAAGGGAAAATTTTTTTTGAGTGTTTGGTGTTGTTCTGGTTCATTCAAATTCTGATTTGGTTTTTCAGAATATTTGGGTGGTTCTTCATCATTTTTATGTGTTTTTGAAACTTTTAATGGTTATATAATGGTTTTTTCAGGTTTATCTATGGATTTACCACTTATTAAAATAGTCACTATTTTAGTTGTTCATGATAGGGTTGTGTGTAACTAGATTCTCCCCATAAGGTGGATTATGGGACCACCTAAGTAGGAATGGGTTCCTTCCCAATTTTAATGGTTTGTAGTTCATGTTTATGGTATGAGACTTATGAGTTCTTTTTATCCATTTGTTTAAAAAATTTCTAAAGGATTGACAGAGGTATTGATTTGGTAGGAGCTTGTGCTAGATGTTTTATCCCAGGAGGATACTTTGGTTGTTGGATTGGTTGTTGCATGGGTTACTCGATGGGTTGCTGGTATTGGATAAGAGGGTGTTGGTATTAGACTAGTTGTGTTTGGAACTGGTTATACTTTTGAAAATTATGTGGAGGGTGGGGGTTTGGTCTTTGTGGCTTACTAGGTTGTTGGTTGGGTTCTTGGTTATCTTTCCAATGGAATATTGTATAGTCATTGTACCTTGGATTGAGAGTGTTTTGGTACTGTGGCTTCTAAAAGTTTAGAGCATTGACCTCCTTTTATTGTCCTCCTAGAAGAACATATTTAATGTAAGGGATGGTTGGTCAGTTGTTGGCCATGTTGTCATGTTGGTCACAAATTGTGCAAATAGGGTAAATGGATAGAATTTCATAGACCTTCCTAAGATTGACCTCCTCGACCTTCCTAATGAGTGAAATAAAATTTTCCCTGAGACTTTCATCATCCCTAAAAGATTCAATTACACTATATTTGGGTGGACTCTCATCTTAAGGTGATGTTCCCAATGTTTGGTTTTGTTCGGCCAATCTTTCTAGATGCTCGTAAGCATTATTTGGGTCTTTGTTTTTGAAGGTTCCATTACACATCATGTCAATGAATTATCTGTTTCCCATACCTAACCCATCATATAAAATTCGAACTTGTTATGTGATTTAAAATACATGGTGAGGTACCACATTGAGTATGTCTTTGAACCTTTCCCATGTTTCATAAAATGACTCCCTTATTTTTCAAAAAAGTTCTGGATTCTCTTTCTAAGTGAAATTTCTTTTCGATGGGGGAATTATTTTTTGTAGAATTCTCTTTGTAATTGTTCCCAGGAGTGGATTGATGTTGGTTTCAGATTTTTTAACTAATTAATTTCTCCATCATTATGTGGGAAAGTAAAGAGCCTTATCTTAGCTAACTCAAGTTGATGTGGTGGGAACATTGTTTCAATAATGTTATTGAACTCTTTGACATGAAGGTATTGAATTTCGGACATCATATAGTTGAAGGTTCGAAGGTGTTTTATGAAATGAGGTTTGAAGACATGGTAGGCTTCTCTTAGGGAATAATTCCTAATTCAATAGGTTTCATTGGTCTAGGAAGGAGTGAGATAGTCATTCATGGTTTGATCAGCTGAATTCCTCAAAGTTGGGGTCGCCTCATTTGAATTTTCATTTTGGTTCACATATGGGTTATGAGTTGGTTTCATTTAAGACCCTACATTAAAATAGGCTCAATTTTTTTGAATCTATATTATTTGGGATATTAGGATCTAATGGAAATAGTTTATTTGTTTGCTTGACTCCCCAACCCTAGGATTATCCACTGTAATTAGACAGTTTGATTAGTCACAGGTATAGGCGGACACACACCAAGAAAAGTGAAAAACAAAAGAAAGGGGGAAATATAAAATATGTTGGGGTGAGAAAAGAGAAATGGGGGGAGAATAAAATAATTGTTAAGATGAATTACATGGGTCCCCGACATAGGCTCCAAAATTTGGTCACACCCAAATTTACCCATGTTCATTAGGGTTAAGTGGTCTCTTGTAATGTAGATTGGGTTATTAAATCCTTAGAGACCTAAGAAGAATCCTATATACATGTACATTCTATAGACTATTTTGAATATAAAGTGGAAAAATTTGGGTTAATTTTAAATGGTTTTAAGTGACGACTAAAAGACTTATGTGAATTCAATTTAAAATAATGAGTTGATCCTAGGTTATTACATGGGGTGGATTGGATTCATTCCTTTTTCATCTATTTCAAATTCTTATATTTGAGATGGGTTCATTTAAAAAGATCAAAAAATATAATCACTTCCTCATTTAATACCTACAAACTGTAATACTAATCACCTATAAAATTTTAGAATAAAAATTTTGAGCACTCCATGGTAAAGGTTCATATTATCCCTTGAAGTGTGTGGCTTTAAAATTCAAATACAGTGAAGATGTTTTAAAATTATCAAAGAAAATCTAAATTAAAATAAGTGATAAAAATTAATAGAGTGAGAAGTAACATCCAATACAGCCCCTTCCTACTCCCTTAGATAGAATAATAAGTGCATTGTCACACCATTGATTCTTTGATCTCAATGGAAGCATGAAGTAGACTCATGTGGTCAGAAATGAAGAAGTTAAGATATAATGAAATAACGATCACTCCACCGTTGTTTGGTAATTTCACAAGGTTTAGTGTGAATAAATTCAAAACATGCAGAAAATGTATTAACATTATATAAATAAGTACATAATAATATGAGAATAAGAACTTTTATTAATTAAATAAGATGAACTAGAACAACATAAATGTGAAAGACAAAATTGAGACAACAAAATCACAACATAACATTACAATGATACCAAGAACCAAATATGATCAACTCCTACAAAACCACTACCATAGATAAGAATTCATGAAGCCTTGGGTAGATATTCCAATAGTTTAACTCATCCCACTTGAGTATGGTAGGATTAGGGTTGTCTAATGTTTGTGAAATTTGAACTTTTACACCCTTTACCTGGATTGGGATCCAGTTTCCATCCACCAAAAAGAGGCACTGAAAGTTACTTCTATATGGAGGAATTGGAGTGGTCCATAGAAGAATAAATTGAATATACATATGTTCCCGAATGTTCTATGAAATTTCAGACCAAAATAGTTTCTAATTTTATAGATATTATTAATTTGGTGGTATGTGTTTCTTGGCCGCAGAATCTGGCACAAAATTGTATCTTCAACTTTGTCCATCTGAAACTCCATTAAAACACTTGTATTAGATTGGTCCACTTTTGAATGAAATTTTTCCCATGATTAATTCTATTTCCAATTAAATTTTAAGAATCATTGGTCTTTTATATTTTTCGATACAGTCTATTTATTGGGATGCTTTCCAGTTTACTTTTCCCAGAATGTGCGGGCATGAAAACCCACTTTGATAATTTTCCAATGCGAATTTTCTAGTGATAGAAAAGAATGAATTGTTCCTTATAGAATGGGAGGCATAAAAATAAAATATGAAAATAAAATAATAAATATTGTGTGTCTTAGGAGGTGTTCAAATATGTACCATGTAATAGTTCACCTTAAGAAGGATTTAAAATCATAATGTTAAATGATGTTCATTGTGTAAAATGTACTTAGATGGTGGTTATGAATAATGAAGCTCATGAATATTAAATATATTAACAATGAAAATTATCCTCATTTAGTGTCTAACCACAACTCAACACCATTATTATTATAATTATTATTATTATTATTATTATTATTATTTATTAACATGCATCGTGTTGACCACATATGATCACCTCATTAGAGATCTGAGTCCATCCATCTTCACATACATGCCAAACATCCTACAACATGAGATATCACACACGAACTCCACTAAAAATTGACCCTGTCACACCACATGTCATTGACATACACCAACTGAGAAAACAAGGGTTATCGACCTGATCCCAAACCACCTCTAAACACAAACACTCACCCACAGTGCTGATCCAATCAATTCACCAAACATCATGCCGCTCATTTATCAATCAATCCTTGAATCATTAATGCACGTGTCATTCATTCCACCACAATAAATCTAGGGGTTCGATCACACATTAACCTTCCCTAGGTAATGTCGATTCATGACCTCATACTCTAAATATGAAGAACATGAAGAACGATGGGTGAAAAGAATCAACAAAAAAGGTTTAAATGTCACCAACCAAGTGTTGTTGGCTGATGAAAAAGAATGGGGAACAAGGGTTGGAAAATTCACTAAATGAAAGAAATAATTTATTTTCAGTATGTTGGCACATGAAAATTCTATAGGGAGGGGGACATATCAATGAACAAATATCAAACTACTAAATATTTTAATCTAGAGTCGTAAAACACCAAAACAAGTGTCCTAAATCGATTTTGGATTGATAATTGGTATAGAACATGTTTTACAACAATTAAACAGATTGTGTTCCATTCGCTGCATCCTGATCCACTCTGATATGTTGTTTGGTCGTCATTCATCTTGATTCTCCAATTGAAGGAAGGAGAAAGCTCTTATAGAATTATCATGATTATAAGGGTAACCCTAGGTAGGTTTTCATGGTGATATATTTATATATTTTTTCATCTAGGACAAAAAAGACTTAACTAATTAATTAAATTAATTAATTATCTCACTAGATATTCCACCAATGACTATCTCATCTAAATGTCTCGCGCCGACTAACTTTTCACCACACCAAGGGAAAACACCATATTATGAACTCAACAGTTTTCTTGGATTTCCAATTCAAGCCTCTGTTAATGAGTTATTTCTATTAGCATTTAAAATAAAAAAAATTTAATTAATTATTTTATTTACAGTTACATCCTCAGTGACATTTTCTATAGAAGACCCGTGTTGACAAAAGTTAGGTTGTGCCTATGGTAAACACCACATTCTGGACTACACCATGCCCTCATATTTCTGATCATGGATTTCTTTTAGCATATATTCCATTATTTATGAAAAATTGAATATAAAAAATAAAAAAAAATATTTAATATTTTTATAAAATTAATTTTAGGCACACTAAGCCTCAGAATTGCACACCGTCTCCATACCTAGCGTAGAAAATATTTCTAGAAAAAATAAAAAGTTTTACAGGGAAAAATTGGGGTCACTACAATTTGATAATGTTTGATAAATTCAAAAAAGTCTTTTACGATTATTTGAGTGATTTGAGAAATGTATCAGTTAATCTAAAGAGGCTCTGATGTCATTTTAAAAAACATAGAGAAAGGGATAAGTTGAAGATTCACGTAAGGAAATTCATCCACATATAAAATCTATATAATGGAATCATCACTTTATAGGATCCACATATAGAAATTATTTTAAGATATTCATAACTAATTCATCTATATAATGGGATATAGATCACTAAATTGGATCGATATTATGGTGATAAGGTCAATGTAATGGGATCAACATAAGGGGATCTATACTGATGTGATTGGATCTATGTAAGGGGATTTATCCTTTTGTATAGGATGGGAACATGATGTTTTTCAAAATTTAAATTACACATATTAAATTCAAATGGGTTAATTCCCAAGCGGTTCATTCATATTTTAAAAAATCATGATTCTTAGAAGATCTATGATATAAGTTTGATTTGAGGAAGTGGAAAGATATGTAATATAGAGAAGATCATTGTTGTTTATCATAAATTTGATTAAAAAAATATTTCAAAATTAAATATTTTTTACTATATTGAAAATAAATCAATTATTTCTAGAGATAAATTTAACTTTAAAAATTCATTAAAAAAAGTTGTGATGCATGTTGTTTTATCTAAGAAAGAATAATAAACAAAAAAGAATGAACTTATGCGAAAAAATGAATCCAAAATTAAAATTATACATTTATTTAATAAAAAAAATTATTGTGATGATGCTAGTAATGATTCAAAGTGGATTAAATTATCAAAAATTCCTTTGTGATACCTGCTAATAATGAGAGTATTGAGTTGTAAATTTTTCTAATGTTTAAATTTAAAGCTATTAGTTCCAAAAAAACTTCAAATATTCTCACTACTATAATGAGATTATCCAAGTTTGAGTTCACCGGAGAAAAATGTATTTAAATATTACATCATTTTGGATAAAAACATAATATATTAAAAAATAATGTACACCTAATAACAATAAAGGTTTAGTGTATTTGGATACTAGATACATAATTAACCAATTTATTCAAATAAATTCAATATCACTCTCCAATTTCTTCATTCATAGTACCCTTCTTAGAAATATATGAATTCAAATCATTCTTCATAACCAAAGGAAAATGGAAACATAATATGGGGTAAGATAATATACTCATTAATGGTTATAATGGGTGATATATATCATGGATCATATGCAGGATAAGATATCTACAATTTTATGAGAGAATTATCAAAACATATAAAGTTCATACACAATCATTCATAGATCATTAGTCATGAGTCATGGAATAAAGCCCAGGAATTTCAAAATACATGAGTCATAGGAGTGTGGAATAATCCTTAATTAATCATGATCCATGAGATTATATCATAATCATAATAACAATTAATAGGAACTGTATCACAATAATAAGTATAGAAATCCTTTAATTAATCAAGGTTCACTACCAAGACCATTATCCCATATAAGACAAAGCATCATATGGGTTAACTATGGAACCTTTTTTCATCTATGTAATGGGTTAACTCCACATCCTCTTCATATAATCTCTCAAGATATCAATAATTAATCAAGTAATTTGAGGTATTTAATAGACCCAACATTCAAATAATCAGAACCGTACATATGTGTGTCATTATATCATAAAAAATTCATTATTTCATGATAGCATAATTAACCTATGGGAATGAAATTGGTTTCGTGGAATCATACTTAAAACATAGTCATCATAAACCATAAAAAGAAATAATTTGTTTGGAATCACAATATCACATCCCTAATGAAATATAAGAAACATCAAAGTACATTTACATAGATGAAAATTACATTTAAAAGATCATTTAACCATTCTTTGAAAACATGTGAAAAACATCCTTCTCTACTATAAAAAATTTAAATAAAAATTATAAGAATATTTAGAAAAAAAATTATTTTAAAACAATCATGGAAACATATAATGGAATATTCAATGAAAAAATGATCAGGAATTAATGAAAATTCATTCATTTATTAAACACTAAAATAAATAATCTTTTCATGATTTTTTTGTAAAAATTGATAAATAACCTATTTAGAAGAGAATTGTAAAATTTCATTATAAATTCTTGAAAATAAATTTTAATATAGTAAAGACCCTGACCCCAAATTCCTAAAGTCAGTGCCTTAATTTATTACATTTCCATAGATATAAGAAATCACATCCCAAAAGAATGAATAGTTAAACAGTCATGGAAAACTAGATACATATTCAAAATTAAAATTACATTTTGAACCTAAAATAAAATGTATTTTATTTGAGAACGCCATTTTTTTCATAGAGTGACCCCAAATATCATCCATAATATACTTTCTGAAATCCTATGGAAAATGAAACATAAAAAATAGGGTTTGATTAGATGCTTAGTAAGGGTATACATAGAGTGGAAGGTACCATAAACAAGAATAAATGATTACAGAAAGGTGATTAACTGAAACACATTCAATTAATCAATAACCTGATCATAATATTGCAGGAATAAAATATTACCAAAAACATCTATATAAATAATCACTTGAGAATGAAATTTAATCATGGATATTATATTAGTAAAATAATCACATTGATTATAAAAAAAATGAATTTATAATGATGGAATGCAAAATGTCATACATCTGAAAAATTCTATAAATGTTTCATCACAAGAATCTAATATAGTCAATTATTTTTTTCAAGAATCAATTGTTATCAAGGATTCATACCAAAATTCTGATAAATATGTACGGCCTAGTCCAGCACCCATTATAGTTTTTCTCATGATACATATTGATGCATCGAGGGGCTATAATAGTCCCCTTCCATCACTTACTAAGTCCAATGCATTACTCATCTGAAAGGGGTGAAACATAAACAACATAAAAATTCATATTAAAAAAATATCATCTGAAATGTGAATACTTTAACCATAAATCATTAATGGTATAAAAATATCACAACCACAATCCAACTAATCATAAACTATTCGATAAAATATGATAAATGATATCATAAGATATCAACCTTAATTAATCATCATATTTCAAAAATGTTCGTAGAAATTGATGAAAATAAACTAATAAAATCAATGTAATTTTATTGAGAGAAATATCCTCTTATTACAATGAATTAATTTATCTTTAAAATGTTATGCAATTATAAAATCAAACATTTTATTTCAAAATAATATTATAAACTTGTAAGGGAAGATTTGAAACATTAATGCTTCACGAAATTATAAAAATAACTTCATATCGTACAAATTAGAAAAACATTATTTGAATATTTTTTTTGAAAAAGTCATAAATTAACTCATTGGGAAAATGAAAAAAACATAACTTTCAACCCGTTTTATAAAAAATTGAGAATGATTAAAAAGACTTTAAAAATTTATAAGATAATAGTAAAACATATTTTTTAAAAACCTTTTTAGAAAACATGTAAATGGTAAGAAAGTATTCCCTAGTTGGGACTTAAAAATAGAAAATCTCAAATAATAATGATATTGTGCAATAACCATTACCTTGCACATTCCTTTTTTTGAACATAATTTAACATCCTCAACTTCAATAGACCTCATTTAGAAATCTTCTTAAATAATATAGCGTTTGTCATTTTGCAAGACCATGACATCCTGAACTTGTATAAGGATGTTGGAAAGATAAATGGGTAGGGTTTGGTTAAGATATAAGGCTCAATTTGGTGTGAATAAGTGAGGGAGGATGTGCCCTTTTATAATTGAGGTGAGGGGTACTTTTGGAAATCCTCAAAATATTTAAATATAATAAGACCATTCTCAAATTGAAGATTTTAAAATGGACTATAAATGAATATGGGACTACATTTTTTACAATATATTATCCCATTTGTTATTATTTAAATTATTTATGATTTCTATGTAATTTAAAAATATATGAATTCAATAAAATGTCAATATTTTTAAATTTGGTACTACTCATTTAATTTTACTTCAAATACATCAAGATAATGTGGCAATTAAAATATACTAATTTCAAACATATATAATTTATCATATAGATATAGAAAATTCATTAGACACATTAACTAATTCCAAATATATCAAAATTATTACTTTTAAAATCAGTAGTTTTTTTTATATTTCTTAAATAAATATTGTTCTAGCATTAAATAAGAAATTAAGGTAATTATATAATTTTAAAATATTAAAAAAAATTCCATGATGATTTTTTTTATTAATATTAAAATAGACATTTATTTTTGTTCATATATTTATTTTTCACCTATGTGAACACATAAATTATATTAAATTTAAAGAGATTGACATTTTGTAAGTATCATTGATTTTAATAATATATAAGTATCTTTTATGGAAAATTATCCCTTAAATGTCTAAAATTAGATATTAAGGTACTAATGGTATAATCCACCGCATATAATAATTTTTAGACATGTTTTGGTCACATTTATACCGTTATATTTTATTTTTAATCCTTATTTAATCCCTTTTACTCTTATTGTATCAACGTGGATTTTTACTCTTTGAAGGTCAATATTGTTACTATAAAATGAAAAAAAATCATAAATTTATTATGGGAGATACTTTCAAAATTATCTCAATCAGTTTTCTAAACATAATATTTTAATAAATTTTATATCATTCGATAAAATATTATTTAATTTGAAATACCATTTACCGCAATTTTGACATTATTCATTACATTGACCTTTTAAAAATTTTCAATACAAATGATAACATCAAAAAAATATTTAATACATTCTTAATATTTATAGGTCAAATATAAAATTATAGGATGAAATTTATTATTACAATTTTTTTATTTTAATATTTTTAATCTCATTTATTTGATATTTTTATTCATTAAACAATTAGTGCATCATCGTTGTGTAAGCCTTTAAGGTTATAATTTATTTCCTAAAAATTAAAAATAAATTCACCTGATAAATATCGAAAACAATATATTAAATTAATATCTATATTCAAATATATCTTCTAAATAACCAGATATAAAAATTTTAATACTTATTATAATCATGAGCATGACATATTTGACATTCCTTAAAATAAAATACTATAAAAGGATTTAAGTCATCCAAGTGGCTCAAAGAGAACATAAAATTGACCCAAGGATTATTTTTTCTGACACTCACACGTCTAATAAAATTAGGACATGTGTTAGGGTGATTTTATAACATTTATAATATTATTTTTACCCTTAATTATCTGATTTACGCTTAACAATGGTAATTAAAATTACTAAAGTTACTATACATATTGGTAAAAAAATAAAAGGGAACTATTTAATTAATTTGGAACATATTATTCCATATAATTAGTGAATTTTTTAAAATTCAGAACACATAATTGGCTAAAATAAATTTAAATGTAATCATGTAGATGGAACAAGAAGATGAGTTTTTATATTGAAAACGTTCAAAAGATTGAAATTTTCTTATATCGAACATCAATTTAAACATGATTACAATGAAAAAAATAATATTAAATTATATCAATTTGATTTAATTATACTTTAAAACCAATCAAATATATAATTTAACATAACAAATTATTTGGATAAAAAATTTATTTTCAATTAAAATTCATTATTTTTTAATTATTCATCAAAACATGAAACTTTTCAAACCCATAAAAAATCAAAAATATAAATTTTTATATTCCTATTTAAAATAAGAAGTTTATTTTTTTAAAAAAACTTATAAAAGTGACAAATTTTAGTTTTAAAACTTGTTCACCATCAGAAGGGCTCAAAACTACCTCAAAAAAATATTGCTTTTTGCATAAAATTTGATTGATTTTTATATCATGTCTAGAAAACACAAAAGGTGAATGTTAAAAATTATATTTAACCTATAATATATAAATTTCATAATTATTTTTATACTATTTATTCCCACTAATTTATCAACTAGGTTATAATATTATTTCACTGTTCTTTTGAATTGGGTGGTGTGTGGAACATAAGATTTCAAAAAGATTAACTTTAAAGAGAGACAAACAATGAAATATTAGGGTGTTAAATTCTCTCATATATGAAAAAAAAAATCCTATAAATTTGAAAATAAACTTAAAACACCAATGTTTGATACTTAAAAATTCCTTTGTGGGGAACCCACATCATAAATAGGATTAATAAATATTCCTATTAATAAGAGGTAAAGGAATATGTGAAATTCACCAAAAAAATAGGCTTTAGAATAGCATAACATTAGTGGGAAGTGTAAACATGGACATGGAAGAAAAATATAACTTTCATGATCTAAGGGATAGTGATAGATATCGTTTTCTTTGAAAAGTTAACCATCAAAAAACTATAAATCAGTGATTAATAAAAATACCATTGATTTCTCAAAAAGAAAATTTAACAAATAACATTTTTGTACCAAAATCCTTCTCCTTGAGATGAGGGATTAATTTATTATCCATACAGGAACTTGAGGAAATAAACATACTTGATTTATTTTCATGTCATAAGCATATTATTATCCTTTAGTTGTGCTTAGATCTATTTTCACTTCATCATTTTTTTCAGGAAATGAGTGTTCACGATGATTTTTTCATACCTGAATCACTCTTAATGAATCCTAATGTCCTCATATAGTTCATTCCTCCAATAAATTTTTATAAAAACCAAAATGGTTCAAAAAATATGTCGAATATGATAAATCATGATTTAACCTCAAACAATAATATCCAATGTCAAACTTAATCCATTCCATAAGTAGTTACTGTAAGACTCATTCAAAATAATTCTGTATAAATTAAAAGTCCAAAAAAATAGATGGAAGGTATCTAAATTTTGAAAATAATCTTATTATTTGATTCCCTAAACAAAATAATGTAGATATTATTTTCACATACCAAATATTTGATCACCTTACAAACATTAACAAAAACCTTCATGCTTCTAAATCCTTAATGAAAAAGTATTGCAGTACAATACTTATATATCTCATGATTCTTATAACCATAAAACTATTGATGAAAAAATTATTGAATCCAAATACACAAGAACATTAAACATTCCACTTCTTTATTAAACCATTAATTTTTCTTCTTCATATTATTACTTAATACCTCTTTCCTTTAATTTTTCTTTTGTATTATATTCATCATCAATAGTATAACCATTACTTGTATAACCTTCTTGATTATAACCATTTACCAAAACTCAAAGAACAATGTGATAAACACAAATCATAGTGATATATTCTTAAAGAATCATTTATAGGATTTATAAATCATAAAATATTATTCTAGATATATGAGTTCATAGGTTCAATATAGGTTATCCATAGATATTACCAAATCTATTTAATGATATCCTATACTTAGACTTATCGTAAAATCCAGTCATAGGGTTATGTTTTCTAATACATTTGTTACTACATCTAGTTCCATTGGTTTCTATTAAACTTTATCTAATACCAAATATAAATACTCCAACCCCATTTTCTTAGAGCATTTTCCTTACATTATTACATTGTAATAAGATAAAACAAATCACATCCCAAAGGAATGAATAGTTCAGTAGTCTTGGAAAACTGGATACTTATGTGAAATTTAATTACATTTTAAACAAAAAATAGAAAATGTATTTTCTTTGATAATAACATTTTTCCTTTAGCATAACCCTTCATATAACCCATAATATACTTCTTGTAATCCTATTGAAAAAGGAAACATATACTTCTTGTAATCCTATTGAAAAAGGAAACATAAGAAAGGGGTGATCTCAGGTTCTTGGTAAGCATAAATATACTGTAGAATATATCAAAAACAAGAACAAATGATTATATAAATCCCATTAACTGAAACACATATCATTTAATAAATAACATAAGAATAATCGGATAAGAATAAAATATGATCAAATAATTCCACATTGATTATAACATGAGAATGAAACATATTAAGGGATATTCTAGTTGTTGAATAATCACATGGAATATAAATAAATGAATTCATAATGATGGAATGCATAATGTGGGATATCTAAAACATATTCTATAGGATTCATACCAAGAATCTAATATTTTAAAGGCCTCATGAAAATAATCTAACATTTTCATAGCTTTCTACCAAGAATTTAATAAAAAGGTATTTCCTTGGCCAAAACCCATTTTAGTTTGTCTCATGAGACCTACCGATGCCTCGAGGGACTAGAGCATGACTTTCCCATCACCTACTAATTCAAATAAACTCCTCATAGGAAAGTGGTGAAAGAAAAAAAACATAAAAATTCCTATGAAAAAATATTATATGAAATGTGAATACATTATCCATAAATAATGTATGATGTCAAAATAGAACATCCACAATCAAACTGATCATAAAACATTAAATAAAATATTATAAATGATATCATAAAAGATCAAATTCAATTAATCAAAATATTTCATGAAAGGGTGTTGAAATAGAGAAAATAAAAAAATAAAATCATTGAAATTGTTTTGAGAGAAATAAAATTTTTATTACATTGAAATTATTTATTTTTAAAACATTGAGAAATTATAAAAGAAAACATTTTCTTTGAAAATAACCTTTTAATATTTTAAGGGAAGCTTCAAAAAATTAAGGCTTAATGAAAGAGTAAAAAATATGCTCATGGTGTATAAGTTAAAAAAACATTCCTTTTGAGTTTTTTTTCAAAAAGTTCATAAAGTACCTCATTTGAAAAATGACAAAAATATTCCCATCAATCCATTTAATAAAAAGATGAACATGGGTAAACATACTTTAATCATTTGTAAGATAATATAAAAAATATTTTTTTTTGTATTTTTAGAAAACATGGACCTGGAAAAAAAATATTCCCAAGGGATACGTAAAAGTAAACAATCCAGAATAACAATTAGATTGTTAAATAACCCTTGCATTGCACTTTCCTTTAGTTGAGTGAGAATTAACCTCCCCTTCTTTGGTGGACTTCCTTTAGATCTCTTTTTAATGGTCAATGGTTAGTCTTTTTAGAAGAACAAGAACTCTAGATATTGGATAAGGATGTTTGGAAGATAAATGGGTTGTGTTTTATGAAGCTATATGGCTTAATGTGGTGTGAATAAGTGAAGGATGAGGTTCCCTTTTATAATTGAGGTGATGGGTACTTTTGGAAATCCTCAAAATATTAAAATATAATATGGATATTATTAACCAAAATACTAAAAATGGCATATAAATAAATAGGGGAAGAAATTTTAAAGCATATATTTTCCCCTTTTTTATTATTTAATTTTTTTTATTTATTAAGAAGTTAATAATATATTAATTCAATAAAATATTATTATTGTCAAATATGATACTGTTCATTTAATTTGACTTCAAATACATCAATAAAAAGTGTGAATTAAAATATAATTATATCACATGTCTTTAATATATTCAGTATATCTAGAAAAATCATTAGAAACATTAATTAATCCCAAATATATCAAAATCAAAACTTTTAGAATCAATTATTTTATATTTCTGTTAATTAAATAAATATTGTTTCTTAATTTAATAAGAATTTAAGGTAATTATATAATTTCTAAAATTTATAAATAAAATTCCATGTTTAAAATAACTTCATTGATATCAAAATATAAATTTATTTTACTTTATATCTTGATTTTTTCCTATGTTAACACATAAATGATATTAAATACAAACAGAGTGACATTTTATAACTATCTTGGATTTAAATAATATATAAGTTATTTTCATGGAACATATACCATTAAAAAACTAAAATTAGATCTTATGTTGATAATGGAATCATCCTCTTCATCCAACAAATTTTAGACAAGTTTACTTCACATTTGTACTCATATCTTTTGGTTTTAACCATTATTTAATCTCTTTGACTCTTATCGTCACAACGTGGATTTTTAATCATTGAGGTTCAATACTATTACAATAAAATTAAAAATGAAAAATAGATTAATGGTGGATGATATTTTAAACCTTATCTCAATAATATGGAATAAATTTATTTTTTTATAAATTTTTATAATTTTAAGAAATATTTTTTAATTTAGAATATCATTAAATTCAATTTAAAAGTTATCCATTACATTGATTTTAAAAAAAAATTATTACACAATATAACATCAAACCAAAATATATAATATACCTAATATGTCTAGGTCAACTATAATATATTTTTATGACATTAATTATATGAAATTATATTTATTTTAATATTTTTAATATCATTTATTTGATATTTCATTAATAAACAATTACTGCATTATCATTATGTACGTATTTAAGGTAATTACGTATTTCTTATAATTTAAAAACTAATTTCCATGATGAATATAAATCTTTTATCTTTCAAATTAATATTTAAAGTTGAATATTTCATCTAAATGACTACATATTAAAAATCAAATACTTATTTAAAACATGAGTATGACATATTTTACTTTCCTTAAAATAAAATACTATAAAAGGATTAAACTCATTCATGTGGCTCTAATAGAAAATAAAATAAAACCTATGGTGATTTTGGTTGATAATAACTCATCCAATAAAATTAGTACAAGTGTTATGGTCATTTTATAATATTCATAATATTATTTTTCCCCTTAATTAATTAATTTTCCCTTAACTATAGTAATTAAAATTACTAATATTACTATTTATATGAGCCAAAAACAAAATGGAACGCTTTAATTAATTTGGATATTCTGATTCTAAATATGGAATCAATATTTTAAAATTCAAAATACATAATTGGCTAAAATTAATTTAAAATTAATCTCGTAAACAGAATGAGAAAATGAGTTGTTAAGGTGAAAATGTTCAAAAGATTAAAAAAATTATATCTAAATTCATTTTATAAATGATTCCAAAGTCCTAAATTAGTTTTAAATAATAAAATTTATCTAATTACTATTTCAACCCAATCAAAAATATAACTTTATACAATAAATTGGTTATATGAAAAAAATTTCAATTTAAATTCTGAATTTTTTCACAATTCAAGAAAACATGAAACTTATCTTAAAAGTACCATAAATTAAACCAAAGTAAATTTTAAAAATATTATTTAATATAAAAATCATAGTTTTCAAAATATAATTTATAAAATTTTCAATGTTTTGTTTAAAACAAGTTCTCCATCAAAAGGTTTCAAAACTACCTTGAGAAAAAATATAGCTTTTATGCGTAGAAGTATATTTATTTTTATAAAATGTCTTGAAAAAAGATAATATTAATGTTAAAAATTATAGTGAACATATAATATATAAATTTTATATTTTTTTAATACTATTCATTCCCTCAAACTCAACGACTAGGTTATAATAATATTTCATTGTTCATTTGAGTTGGGTGTTTCATGCAACGTAATCTTTAGAAAAGACTAAATTTAAATAGAGACATACCATGAAACATTGAGGAGTTAGAAAATTGGTGAAAATTAATTTAATTAATCAGCATATTAGAGTATAATATTCTTCAAAAAAATTAATGAACATGTACCTGGAAGAAACAGTTTACCAACCAAAAAATAAATATTGTCAAATTTTCATAAAAATGTTTTTGATATTTAAAAGTAAAAAAGATGGTATAATTAATGGAAAACAACAAATATCTATAAATAAAAAGATGATAATAAAATAGATATGTTTTAAGCGGAAAATATCATAAAATTTCTCCAAATGAAATTCAATCATATATAATTAGACTACAACATAAACCCTAACCTCGGGTCCCGACATTCTTCGCACCTATTCTTTAGTTTCTGTACAATAAATTTCGGTTAATTATACATCTATAACAAAACAATATTAATATTTATATTACAATATAACATTCCTTTATAATTTTTAATTTCCCATTTGTTAATGATTTTTTATTAATATCAACATTCGAGGTGTTAATTGTTCTGTTTCCCATGCATATTTTGGTTTAATGGTTTTGATCCTTGCATATTTTTCATGGTTTGATAATCTATATAATATTACTAAATTTATAAGTATCATATTTTTATTTCATATACACTTTTATAATTATTCATATAATTTGGTGATTAAAAATGAATTACATCACTTCATGGAGATGGAAGTCCACATGTATGCATTAGTAATGTTTTAATTTCCCAATGAATAGAAAGAAAGATAGGTAAATAATAATATATTTTCAAAACGTATAATATTATTATTAATATCATATATATTCATTAAATATATCTTTATTAACATCTATATAAATAGGAAATGAAAAATGAATCTTATCACTTCGTAGAGGTGGTAGTCCACATGTACGCACAAATGACGTTTTCGCCTTCCAATGGATGTGTGGGTCAGAAGATATATAATATTTTATCATTAAATAATCATAATAATTTCATAAAAAAATATATATCCATTAAATACAAATATATAATCATTTTTTAGATGTGGTGATGAAAAAAATACATCGGTCATGGATAAGGTACTATGTATGTACGCACAATGACATTTTCATTTTCCATTTGGGTGGATGGTAAATAAGATATTTGTTATTATGTTAACATAATAAAATTTAATTGAGATAATTTTACTGATTTAACTATATTAACATGTTTAGGTAATATTTGGAGGAGTAATAATAATAAATAACCATAATAGAGTTCGGGGAAGACAATTAACTCTTCTTTAAGAAACCTCCGTGTGATCTCTTTTTGAGGACCTGTGGGTTTGTATTTTAAGAATTAAAAAACTTTTATAACATGTCCAAGGAAGTTGAGAAGATATTTGGTTAGGTTTTGGTCACCTTAAGTGCCCCTATAATGTTTTAAGAAGAGAGCATTATAGGTTCCCATTTATAAGTGAGGTGGGTGTAAAACTCGTAGATACATAAAATAATAAAATATTATAAAATCATATCCATGTGAAAGTATCCCAAAGAAAACATAATTTAATGATAATATGTTTTTGGGTTTAAATAAACTGAATCAATAATATTTAACCATGTTTTATAGATATTGTATTCCTTATTTCTATATTTACCCTGGGTAAATCTTTTAAACCCTTACCATGGTGGCAATGTTTTACCATGGTTACTATTCAAATGACTAAAAATAAAATTAACCTATTTCAAAATATTGAATATTTTAATTCCAAATATTGAAACGATTTTATCAAATTAAATTTCAATAATTATTATTAATTTTTTCTAAAATAACCCTGAAAAATGAAACAAACCCCATTTTAAAAAATGCATTTTAAGATTAACACTAAATTTAATCCAATTTCATGCCAAGTAAAAACATTTAAATGAATATTAAAATATATAATTGAATATATTGTCTAAAAAATCATTAAAATCATTCATAAATATTGATTAATTTAATTTATTAATACAAAACACATTCAATTCATAAAATAAGTTTTCATAAAAGCATCTGTTTTTTAGAAACAAATAGTTCTGTTTTTTTTATAACCAATGAATTAATTTTTTTCATGTCTAAATAATACTTTTTTATAAGTTTAATATATAAAACTAATTACTAAATATATAATATATGACAAATAAATATCATAAAAAATATTTCAAAAATATTCTTTAGCATTAATAGTACTTCCTAAAAAAAGTAGGAATTTTTTTCAATGATTATATTTCTGTTAAATACCTTATAATGTGCTTCACATTTTAATGTATAAGAATTATTCACATATTGTCATTTTTTTCTTCAAAATCCATTTAATACATAGAATTTAATAAATAAAAAATATATTCTAAAATCTTCGGGTCTTATATTTTACCCCTTTTGAATAATTTCAACCACGAAATTCAGTCATTGTGAAACAAAAAACTAAGGAACCTTTTTCACATATCATCCTCAGGTTCCCACCTCACTTCATAAATGTTTTGATTAAAATGATGGACCTAAACAAGTGATTAGTTTTTTAGTAGTAGATTATCTCCTTGATACTATGTTTCAATCAGCTACTCCTCAAAAGAATGAATATGATCCAATGGTATGACCTCCCAGTTGAAAACATATAAAGGATTAGATATATAAATTCTCAAAATAGATATATTTAATACATCCTGAACTTTGGATAGGTTCATTTGATTCTCTATGTGATATGTTACCATCTCTATATGACCAAGAATCTAATACGGATCGATATATCTAGGGATTATATTTCCCTTCATTCCAAATCCCATAAAATTATTCCAAGGATATATTCTAAATAATTCTTTATCACAATCATTTATGTTAATATCTTAGTAAATATTTTCATGATATATTTTCTATTGTCACTGAGCTACCTAATTTGTTTCAAAATGTATTTAAAATTCTATTCCATTTCCTTGGCTTGCTCTAGTCTCAATAGATTTTGTTCTCAAACTTTATCCCAACATGTTAGAGTCCTAAACTTATTTCCAAAGAGAGATTCATAAGTATCCATGTTAATGCTTGAGTGAAAGTTATTTTTGTATAAAAGATAAACTATAAGAACATGTTGATCTTGACCTCATTTTAATACATATAAAAATATCTTAACAAATCTTATAGTGTTTAAATCATCCTACTAGATAGAACATCTTTTCAAGAATGATATACAATTCTAAATCTTAACTCAATATTAAAATTTTACTAAATAATAATCTACAATAATGAGGTAAAATTTAAATATTGATATGATATTATTAAGAGTTATATCCCCTGAATCTTAACCACATAAATAATGTATTTTATTCTGATATGATCAAGATATAAATGCACTTAGATGGAAATAAAATGTGCTAGTTTCATACAGAGACTGAATGCAAAAAAAATACCATTGTATGCTTTAGATTTTTTTAGGAAGTCCCCTGATTAAATCCATGGTTATTTTTTTCCATTTCTACATAGGTATAGTTAATGGTTATAATATACCCTTAGACTAATATCTCTCAAATATAATTTTTTAGCACACCAAGAACTGAGATACACACTTTTCAATATATCTATTAATGTTTTCCCACAATAATTTCTTTATAACATCTATATACATCTCCATAATTATAGTATGAAATGATAATTATGAGAATTTAGTTTCATCCAATAGATATTTATATAATTCTGTATTTTATGGTAAATACACTTGGTTCTTGAATCTGATCATTCCATCATGATAAAATTCAAACTCTAAGACAATCCTTACATTCTTTTATAGATCTTGATCATCCTTATGTTCAACTTTAATCTTCATGTAAATTAATGTTTGAAACTTTATAAAACAAAGATAAGATATTTATACTTTCCTTATGACCTGAAGGTCCATCATCTATAAATCCATTAATATTGGATCTATTTCAATTATTATATTGGAGAAACTAACATGGTCTTTCTAACTCATAGAATCATTCACCTTATTCACCTTCCCATGGTGATAATGCATTGAGAAGTCATAATCTTTAATCAGTTCCATCCATCTTATTTGGTGAATATTAAACTATTTCTATGTGGATATATACTAGAAGCTTTTATGATCAGTATAATATCACACATTTTACCATAATGACAATTCCTTCATATTTGCAAATAAAAATTTGTCGCTTTTACTTCAAAATCATGATTTTGGTAATTTTTATGAGTATTCAATTAGTGAGAGGCACAAGCTATCCAACATTTATTATACATGATAACATATTGAAATCCACTATTATATTCATAACTACATATCATAAACCCTTTTCCACTATAGGGTAGTGTGAGAACAAAATCACTAAACAAACTTCTCTTCATTTCGTTGAATTTTTACACATATTCATCTACCCAAGAAAACTTGTTACCCTTCCATTTCAATTAGTTTAATAGATTTGATAATTGTGGTAAATTTCTCACTAACTATCTATGTAATATTTATAACCCAAGAAAACTACAAATTTCAGTCACTGTGATTATTTTGATCCAATGTTCAAGAACTTTTATCTTTTAGGGATCCACTAAAAGTCACTCATTTGTAATTATATGGCCCAAGAATAATACTTTATATATCCAAAATTCATATTTACTAAATTTTTCAAATAATTTATCCTTACTCAATGTACTAAACACAATCCTCAACTGATCTTCATACTCTTCCTTATTCTTTAAATATATAATAATATCATCAATATAGATTACTAAAAACTGATCCATGTAATCTCCAAAGAATCTATTCATTAAATCCATGAAGATAGTAAGGGAATTGGTAAGTCCAAATGGTATCACTACAAATTTAGAATTATCATACCTCATATGAAATGTTTTCTTAGATATGCACTCATTTTCTAACCTCAAATGATTATAATAAGATAATAAGTTAATCATTGAAAAGTATTTATCTTATCATATTTAATCGAAAAATCATAGATATAGGTTAAGGGATACTATTTCTTGATGTTTATATTATTATGTTCTAGATAGTCAATGAAAAGACACATTGACCCATATTTCCTCTTAAAAAAACAATAGGTACACACCCATAGTGAATCACTTAGACAAATGAATCCATTTTCATGATTATCATGGAGTTTATTTTTCTCGATATTAAACTCAATCGGGGATATTCTATCAGGATTATTTGAAACATGTGTCACATTATTTAAAGGTTCAATTGAAAAATCGACATCACAATTTGAGGTTAGATAAGAAAAATCTTTAGGAAATATATCCGAATATTCCAACATAATTGGAACATCTTAAATATTGAGTTTATCCCTTTCCATTTGAGATAGATACCCCTCATAAATAATTACTAATACCCATAAAATGGATATAAATTTCATTAGAATTACATATTCATCCTTTCACTGATATAAAATCACTGGTTTATTTGGAATATGCAATGTGTGTCACATCCCGTGTTTTGAACCGGATAAAATACATAGGCTTTTGAACTTTTTATTTTATCAATGGTTCTGTTTTAAAAACCGAGCTTCGGAATGAGGTCCCGAGTTTTGGATCCGTTTTAACCAGTGATATCGGACTGCGCGCGGTAGGTTAAACCGTGTGGGTCATCCATGAGGGATACCCCGGGTATGGAAACAGTCACGCAGGCTGCACATGGTTTTTCAGACGGTGCAGGTCAAACCGTTCCCTTGGGTGTGTTTTGGGTTTTTGATTAATTTTAAAATAAAAAAAATTAAATTAAATTAAAAACTAAGTATAACTCTCCCTCACCCACGCTCGACAGAACCCCACGGCGCGCCCCTCCCTTCTATCTCGTGATCCGCGTGCGACAACCCTCCTACAGCCTCCCTTGTTTCCTCCGTTTTCTCCCGATTTCTGTAGGTTTCTACTTCGAATCTCTGAGGTAAGGTTCTCTCCCTCCTCTCATCTTGTTTTCCGGCTAGATTTTGGCCTCTCTGTGGACCCATACAGTTCAAACGAACCCTAGGGCTTTGGGGTTGATTCAATTTTTGGTTTCTTCTTGTTCTAGGTCGGTGAAAAAGTTCTCTTGGGGTCCCTTAAGGTGCGTTCTGGCAACCGTCGTCGAAGTTGTGGGGGGTTCGGGTGATTTTGGTTCACCGCCAACGTTCCAAGGGAAGGTTTTGTAACCGTTGTTAGTTTAACATCCTCCAAATTAGGGTCTTCATGTTTTATTTACTCCCTGTTATTTAATTGGTAGGGCATTGGGAAGTTTCGCTTCATTTTGTTTTGTCTCCAACACCTGAGGTAAGGGCCTATTATTTCTGGTTGGTTTCGACTTGCTTAATTTGATCTTGTTATGTGTCTTAAGGTTTGTAGTGGTTGTTTTATAGTTCTTTGGAGGTTTTGGAATGGTTTTGAGTTGCCAGAGCTTAGGCGACTTGCCTGCGCAGGTATACATACGTATTTATATGTATTTGGGTTCCCCCGGCGTGCGTATATTTTTGCATGGCAGCGAATATACACGTACGGGGCTAGTTGTCCCCATTGCATATATAAAAAGTGTATGTGCAGGTGATCGGAGATAGGCTTATGTGTATAAGTATATGTGTAAGGATTCTCTTGCACACGCTCATGGCCATGCAGAGCGTGTGCATAGAGGCTAGGTGTCCTTATATGTAGGTGAAATCACATTGGCCTCATGGGGGAGTAGCAGCGGCAACTTTAGTTATAAAGCGCCAAGAGCCGGAGTGGACGGATGGATCCACCTTGAGGTAGGGTCCCTCTCCTTGCCCTTTAAATTTAAGTAATGTAATAGTGAGTTTAATATTTCACTTCTTTAACATTTTAATTATGCAAGTTTAGTTCTAATTAAATGCTTCTGTGCAAATCGTGTGAATTGCAGAAATAAGATAAAATAGGTTTCTTGGTCACTAAACTAATGATGTAATAATAAAACCCTTCTTTTGAGGTGTGCTACCTTCAATCTAAAAATGTTGCAATAGAGTTTCATGATTTCCTTCCTTATTTTTTGGATTCTTAATTTTGTTAAGTGTTGATTGAGTTTTAAAATAAATTCTAAATATTACTAAATCAATTATTTGATAAAGTAATGAAATTTTTTCTAATAAAACTCCTCCAATAGAGGTGAGCTGCATTCAAGATAAAAATGTAGTAGTAGATTTTTTGTGCTTGCTTGCTTAAATGTCTTATGAATCTTTATTCTTGAAATTATACTTGATAAATGATGTTTCTTCTTGAAAAATAATAAATGATCCATGAAACTTCCTAAGTTCATGGCTTAACATGTAATTAAAACTTTTAGTGTAGGGTGTTTACCCTCTTCCCTTTACTTTTGTGCTTATGTCATGCTACGTCTTGTGCTATTTGTCACAACCTTTCAGCGATGCCTCATTATTTGTTATTGAAATTCTTGGGTGGTTCGCTCATGCCGATTCTGGGCTTCATTTATGGTGAAGTCCATCCTAGGTGCTCGCTTTTCCTCTTGGCCACCCCTTGGGTGTGCCCCACATAAATTGCCCCCTTCTTCCATATTCATTAAGATATAAATGTAACGCGATAGTTTGAATCGAATTCTTTACTTGAACAAGTCTGTTGGCTTGTACCATTTAATGTCATTAATAACCCATCATTGAGGCATGTTGATGCCATATACTTTTTTTACCTTATATTTCTCATGAAATTTCAAGAATTGTGATTAAAGATAATTAATAATGATAATTAATTAGGAAAATTTGAGAACAGATTTGTATAATTAAATGTAAATAATTAATTATCAAATGGGAATTGTGTGGAATGATTAATTAATTAATAAATGGCAATAAATAAATGAGATTCTTGGTCTTATACATGGCATTCTAGACCCATTTAAAAGTTGGGTTTGGACACGGGGATCCTTCCCAATGGTTATCCAAGCTTCTGATATAGGGTGTTAGACATGGCGATCTACACCGAATAATTATCTAGGTGTAAGACATGGCGATCTACACCAAATGTGATTTGGGGTGTTATACATGGCGATCTACACTGAATATTTATCTAGGTGTTAGACATGGAAATCTACACCAAAGGTTATTTGAGGTGTTAGACATGGTGATCTGCACCAAATGAGAATTGGGGGTTCTTGAAATGGAATTCAACACCAAATGAATGATAATAATGATTTATGAAAAGAATGAGATATGTGGGTAAAACCCGAGTGAATTGTGATCAAATAAAGAAAGGTAAGAATGAATGGATTTCCAATCTGAGTTGAAATGAAAAGATAATAAATAGAATAAGTGAGAAAAATGATAAAAAAGTGTTTTTATGCTTGAACCAAATGTACTTGTGTTATTTTAAACATGTTATTATTCTGACTATGGGACGAGGCAGGTATTGCAGTCAGGTGTCCTTTTTGGAACCTGGATGGTCGTTTATTGTTTGTATTGTATTGTTATTGTTTGGAAATACCAGCACATTGTTTAATAATATTTCATTTCCAAGAGTGGGCTAGACCTCGGTGGTCCCAGCCTACTGAGATATATATCTCACACCCTACTCGGGCCACCATTGCACTGGGGTACCTGAGTAGATTCTATTTGGTTGCAGGACCTTGTCGTTGTTGTTTCTTGTACTTGGAGTTATGAGGAAGGGACCGAGCTAAGGATCGGGATGCTTATGATGATCTTATTAGGGATTGAGTGTTTTTTTTATTTACTTCTTGCATTGATGTGTAAGTATGTCACGTGGTTTACTGCCTTCATTGTATCATTATCATGTCATGCATGCATCTTCAATATGAACTGACGTTCGCCAATTTTATTCAAACCTTATAACTGAAAAAAAAATTCCGATGTTTTCTTATTATTTACACTACTTCCGTTATTGTTGTATTTTTTCCCTTTTCTTCACATTGATAATAGGGTATAGTCTCCCCCCTAACATACCTTACACCATCGCTGCTAGTCGGCAACCTCTGGCGTAAGGGGAGACGCGCTTGAGAGCATGTCGTTGGCCGGCCCGGAAGACTAGTTTAGGGTCGACCCAGGTTGGTTCGTGACAAAATGGTATCAAAGGATGTTTTTTTCTTTAGCTTAATGTTTTGGGTTGATAGACAAGAGATTAGGAAAGTTTCAGCGCTTGGCTAATAGTCGTGCTTGGTACTGATCACCCCACGTACGAAAAATGACCAAGTGGCCAGGGCTGGGAATTGTTGTTCATGTTGTTTGCTATTGCATTGGATATGGTTTCACCTTGAGTGACTATTGCATTTTCTGCTACTTATGGTTTATGAAATTCCTAGAATTTTTCCCTTGGCCAAATATGGAAAGTAAACTGCATTTCATGCATCAATATAGGCACATAGGGATTAACATGTCATGCATAGTGCCATTCCATGTAGTTGCATCTTAGCTTGCCTATATAATATGCTTATGTGATTATATGCCATGCTTATGTGTTATAAAATGTTTCTGTGATATAGCATGCTATTGTGTTTACTGCTTATGTGAACATGCTAGTTATGTTTTAATATGTAAATATTTCCATTGGATAAAATATATCGGTTGCGATTACGACGGGAGCCAGTTTTCAGTTGTAAGGTGTATGGGTGCCTTATAGGTGGGGAAAGGTAACCCGTGTAATTGGAATTTTTAAAAGGGTTGTTAAACATTTTAAAATGATAATTGAGTTAATTTTGATTAAAAAGGGGAGCCAAATGCCAATTTATAAAGTGTATGGGCGCTTTATAGGTTGGTAGATGGCCACCCATATAATTGGGCGGTTGTATTTGAACATTTTCAATTCTCGGATGGAAGTTGGTTTTGATAAAAAGGGGAGTCAATTTTCAATACATGAAATGTACATGCGCTTCATGAATTTGGAAATGACAACCCATGTTAAATGCAATGACCTTGAGGTGTCTTGAAATGGTTTTAAATGTAAGAATTGTGTGGATTTCATTTGAAATGAATTGGTGAATGTGTAAGTGCAACTGGACCCGAGTAGGTCAGTTAGAGAGTGTTGTATGAGATAACCCAATTGTGGTGTTTGAAATTTTAAATGATTTTGAATAACTGCTTTAGGGTTTCATTTTGGAAGAACCTGGGATGGATCGAATGGGACCCTAGTAGGTCGCCTTTTTGTTTAATGGTTTTGTTTTTCTCAGTTGGTTGATAAAGACGGAATGTCTATGAATGTGAATGTTGTTAAAAGGATGTTTTTGTGAAACATGCTTGTTTACTTTGTTGTGCAGTTGAAACATTTGATGGTTAAATTTTAAACGAGATAAAATGTTAATGGCTTGGTAATGGAACCTGTGGTTCTGTGTTGAGACCCTAGTGTAAGGGTTAGTTTTGAGTTTCTCTTTGACTTGACTTGGAACAGAACCGTGGGTGTTTCCCATGGGCGTTTCTTCCTTAGCGGTGTTTTAATGATTGGATTTTGAGCCTAGCAACTTTGTTTCACGTGACCCGGTGTTAGGGTCGATGTTTGATCTTTGTAAGGGGCTAGCATGTGGTTGGTAGCACCCTTAGCATTTTAATGCCTTTCTTGTGTCATGGGTTTGACTGTCGTTTCAGCTTTGGGTCATCTCCTTAGTAGAGTGGATCGACGTTAATGATTTGTTTCTTCCCAATGTTCGGGATGGATTTTTAATGACTTGTGTGTTTTGACATGATTTTTTCCTTGTTTTGGATCGTCTTCATTCATTTGGTGATGTGATTGTGGCGTAGGATCGTCACACGATCGTTGGCGGTGTTTGTGTACTAGCGCATTTGTGCTAGTCAAGTTTATCTTCTTTCCCATCGACGACTAGGACTCTCCTAAGGATGGGAGCGCATTGCGTCGAATCTGGTAAATTTGTCCTTCCATGTAGAAGATACATTGCCTAGAATGACTTCTAGAAATGGTTTGATCATGTTTGAATTCCTGTGAGGCATGCGAGTTTAAAACGTGTGGATGTGTCGACAGGTGAAGCTGAGTTCTTTCCTTGAAGTCGACTAGTTTAGGTTCGACTGTTCCACCTTCCAGTAGTCTGGTATGATTATCTGGAATCCATTTCAATCTTCTTAGTGTATTCTGTTTAGTTACGAGCATGTCCCTTATCTTGTTCTCATCCTAGATGCACTAAAATAGTGTCAGTCTTATCCGCGCTAATGCCTTGAACCCATTGGACTTGATTGGATGGTTATCTTTCGGCGTTTCTCGTGGGATACGTGGATTCTTCTGTGGTTTGATCTTGGAAACGTCATTGGAAGTCAAGTGTAGGATTCGGTGAACGTTTTTGTGCTCAATGTAAGGTTCCTTGGTGAAAGGCGTTGTGGTTTTGTTCGAAATACGTCAGCTATTTGGGTCGAGTGTTCTTGTGAAAAGTCAGCTGGAGATGGCTTGAATTGGGGTTCTTGTTTAAAGTCTGCGGTTGGTGACATACCGTTATTTGGCATGTCTTCAGGTAAATATGTGTGTGGTTTGTGTTTGTCGGTGCCTTATATGAACAACCAGTTTGACTTTGGCCTTGATGTTGATGGGGAGTTGAAAATTTGATCTGTTTCAAATCACACTAGGAGCTTCATCGAAACGCTTGGGGTGTGCTTTGAATGTTGATTCCAATGGTGGTATGAACCGTAGTTTGGAGTTTGTTGCTTAACGTAAAAAAAATCTAAGGTGGGATGTACCTGTGACTGGATGCTTGGGGAGACAACAATGGGTGCGTGTCTCTGGGTAGATGGGCTCGAGAAGAGTTGTCTCGGTGTTTCGTTTGGGAAACCAGCATTGCCTCGAGTTTTGGTGGCTTAAGCACCGTAGGGTATAATGGGTGCTTAAGGGTGTGTCAGACATTTGTGAACGCAACGTGAGCATTTGAACAAAGCTTCACGACCATTGTAGGTTGGGTAAGGTGTACGTTGTTCCTGAGGGCTTCTTAGGGACGAAAAGTTCTAAGGTGGGAAGGTTGTCACATCATGTGTTTTGAAACGGATAAAATACGGAGGTTTTTGAACTTTTTCTTTTATCAATGGGTCGGTTTTAAAAACCGAGCTTCGGAAAGAGGTCCCGGGTTTTGGAGCCATTTTAAGCGGTGATATCGGACTGTGCACGGTAGGTTTAACCGTGCGGGTCAGCCATGAGGGATACCCCGGGTATCCGGCAGCAGGCGCGCCGGCTGCACACGGCTTTTCAGACGGTGCGGGTCAAAAAGTGTGCTTGGGTGTGTTTTGGGTTTTTGATTAATTTTAAAATAAAAATAAAATAAAATTAAATAAAAACCTAAGTCTAACTCTCCCTCACCCACGCTCGTCAGAACCCCACAGCGCACCCCTCACTTCTCTCCCGTGAGCCGCGCGCAAAACCCCTCCTACGGCCTCCCTTGTTTCCTCCATTTTCATCCAATTTCTAGGGGTTTCTTCTTCGAATCTCTGAGGTAAGGTTCTCTCCCTCCGCTCCTCTTTTTTTCCAGCCGTATTTTGGCCTCTCCGTCGACCCGTACTGTTCGGATGAACTCTAGGGCTTTGAGGTTGATTTGATTTTCAGTTTCTTCTTGTTCTAGGTCGGTGCCAATGTTCTCTTGGGGTCCCCTGAGGTGCATTCTGGCAACCATTGCCGAAGGCGTGGTGGTTCGGGTGATTTCATTTCACCGCCAATGTTTTGAGGTAAGGTTTTTTACCCGTTGTTAGTTTCACATCCTCCAAATTTGGGTCGTCATGTGTTATTGACTCCATGGTATTTAATTGGTAGGGATTTTGGTGGTTTCACTTCGTTTTGGTTTGTCTCCAACACCCGAGGTAAGGCCCTATTATTTCTGGTTGGTTTCTCCTTGCCTAATTTGATCCCGTTATGTGTCTTAAGGTTTGTAGTGGTTGTTTTATAGTGTGTTGGAGGTTTTGGCATGGTTTTGAGTTTCCATAGCTTAGACGACTCACCTACGCAAGCATAGGTACGTATTTATATGTATGTGGGTTCCCCCGGCGTGCGTATATTTGTGAATGGCAGTGAATATACACTTACATGGCTAGTTTTCCCCATTGCATATATAAAAAGTGCATGCACAGGTGAGCGGAGACAGGATTATGTGTATAAGCATATGTGTAAGGATCCTCTTGCGCACGCTCATGGCCATGCGGAGCTTGTGCATAGAGGCTAGGTGATGAAGCTCACATTTTCATATATTTTATACTGTAAACCATTGTTTATAATCCCACAAAATTGTTATTTAATGGGTAATTATCATGTTTTTAGGTTTTAGTGTCATTTTGAACCCAAATGTGAAAAACGACTAATTCTGGATTTTTGACAGAATTTTACGTCAGGGTTATTTTAGTCATTTCAGGAAAAATAAAATTCCAAAGTTTCTGATTCAAATTTTTTTATAATCCTTATTTTATTTCCTTTATTTTTGTCTTCTAGACCAGGAGCTGATTCGGACATCAAAAGGGTCTAAAAATTCATTGAAGAGAGGAATTTTTCCGGGCGGACAGCATGGACCCACCCACCGTAACGGACATCAAACACGGCCTACACATATCCAAATGATGTGTTTCCACCTGGGATACCTCGAGGACAGATAGGTCCGTCTCTAAAATAAATTTGGAGGATGTTGGGGTCATTAAGTAGGATATTGATTGACATACTTTTGGAGGAACCTTCCTGGATGCTTCGTCCAGAAACAACAACCGAAAATGAAAAATTCATAACTCCTACATACAGTTTCCAAATTATCTGAAATTTGGAGAGGAAATGTAAAAGAAATTTATGAACATCATTCATTAAGGGTGGAACGCGTGAATAGGTCATTTATGCAGCCTAAAACGCGAAACATTTCGGGGGTCGAATTCTGCCTATAAAAGGAGGCCATCACCTCCTCCTCAAAGCATCCCATTCTCCATCCATTCCTTTAAGGCACCAAGGAGGAGATCTCCCCCGAGGGAGGCCGTCCGCATATCTTTCCCATTTATTTTTATTTCATTTCATTTCTTTATTTTTAGTTTTCAATTGTAATTTATATTTCTAATAAATTCATGCATTGTTTTTATTTTTGTGTCCACAGATTCACCCTCTTCTCTTCCTCTCATCTTACCATTGTGAACTATAATACTCATTATCATGAGTAACTAATCTGAGGAATATCCCGAGGGAGTAATCAGGTTCTTGAACCTAAGACCATGTTTTTAATATTCATTGAGTTAATTCTAAGGATAATTTATAGTGGGTGTAATCTTCACTGTGGTTGTCTAAAGATTAACTTCTTAATATACAACCATTTTCCCTCAATTGAGGAGGTGGATGGAAGGTGTTCTTGGTGATCGCTAAGTAGACCTTTCATTCATAACCAGTTTAGAATAAGGTGTGCACACATACGATGGAGTGTGTTCACTAAGAATATTTTAAATTGGCCAATGAAGATGCTCCCTGAATATTCTCTCGGGAGAACTTCCTTTCTTCCCTAATTACATTCTGTTTAGCATTGCATGGTAATTTAGAGTTAAATTTTAGTTTCTTATGATTTATGAATTTCATTTATTTTATTAAATTACATTTATTTCATAAAATATTAAACAAAAAAAAGAATTAGATTAGGTGGACTAGAAGTAGTGATTTATTAACCACAAAAGCTCCTCAAGAGAACGACCTAGGTCAGCCACTGTGCTGCACTTAGTATAAATATTTTTGAGAGCGCACACGACAACGCTTCGTCAAATTGGCGCCATTTCCAGGGAGCCAAGTGGTTTTAATTCACTATGTTTTATTCACATTGTGTAAATAATTTTCCTTTCATTTGAAAAAAACAAAAAATCATAAATTTCAAAAACTAAAAAAAATTTCTTTGTTCATGATGTCTTTAAATTCAAATTTTCATTCATGGACTGAACAATATCATGTGCCAGAAAATGTTTACAATTAACCTGATGATCAATTTCATAGGATTAGTGATAAAGTTCAAAAACTGGAGAGCCAAATAGAATTAATTTCAGAATATGTACACACATCCCAGGAAAAACTCGAACCTGAGCCGGAACCTGAGCTGGAACCTGAAACAGAACGAGTGGTGGAAGAGATTTCACCAATCACATTTTATGTTAAAGAACCTGAGGCGGGTGAGAAAGAACTTCTAAAGGAACTTATCACATAAACCAACACTCAACCATTGCTCGAGGAGGTCCCAGAAGTACACATTCCAACTGATGCACTAATGGGAGGTCAACATTTTTTGGAAGAATCTTGGAATAACTTTGTCGAAGATAACTTGAAACATGATCCTCCCATGCTTGATATTGAACAATATGTACCTTTTGACCTCAATATTTCTTTGGAATATGAAGAAGAAGATGCACTTGAGGAGATGAAGTTGCCAATGGTCCTGTCAGAAGAAATCAATTTCCAAGCTGACTTACTTGAAAGGGAAGATTTCTTTATTGAGTCTTCATGTTTTAATTTTATTAAAACTGAATTGTTTTCTGACTTCTCCTTTCCTGAAAATTTAGATATAGCATAAATGGATCGGGCCTTGGATGTTGATGATGAGACCACCCAAGTGGTGGTAATCAAGGAAGAAGATCCGAAGAAGCTGGTGGTGGTGTGACTACCTCCTCTAAATCAACTTTTATATCACATGGAGGAGGAAACCACCAAAGTTAATAGGGAGAACCCTTATCGTTTATTCCCTCCCACTTCGAAAATCATATATCTTCTTTATTCTTTCTCTGGGGTTGGGAACATTCTTATATTATTTGGGGTTCTCTACTTTCAGTGTTTAATCATGGACATCGGGAAAACTCACATGTGGTGATTCATCTCAAAGAAACCACACCCACCTTCTGATTGGGGATAATCCACTGAAACTGCCTGACTAGGGGCAGTAAAAACCTAGCACCTGCTTGGGGGTCTAAACCAAGCATTATGTCTTTTCTTTTCCTTTTCTCATTCTTTTTTTTTATTTTTCTTATTTATTTTTATTACTTTCTTGTAGTCTTAAATTGGCTGCTTCTAAGAGCATAACTCAAGGCATCCACTTCTAAAATAATGTTAGGTTGTATCTTTCCTTCCCTTTGATTTTTTACCTTTATATTTATATTTTGTTGAGTTGAAATAAGGGGTAGTTAAATTTAAGTGTGGGGGATTTTCAACCTACTTAGTTCTTCTTGTGTGCTTTTCATTTTTTTTATTTTTAGTATTTTTGAGGTTTAATGAATATTCTTATCACTTTTCACATATCAGTTTATATTTAAAGAGTTGAAATGATTTTTGAAATAATGGATTTTAAATGATTGTTGATGTGAAAACATTTTTCTTGAATTGGATTATCAATCATTTTTATGAGTTTGACTGATTTTTGAAATCCATGACCATGAAACACTGACTCAAAAAAAATTTCCAATCCTGTGAGGTATTCTAAACCACTTTTACATATTCTTCCTAATACCCACACTTTCTTGAGGGAAACATGAATTTTGTGTGAGAACCAGAATTTGTGAATAATTCTCTTTCGAAGCTTTGGATTTCATGGAATGTATTTAAAATGATTGAGTAATCTCTTTGGATAGCCACATTTTATCTTGAGACCCACCTTTACATTTATCCTTCGTAAGCCCTTAGATGCCATGAATTTCCTTAATGGTTTTAAGCCACATTACAAGCCAATTTTTCCTTACCTACCCGCACTTTTAGTATTTTTGCATGGATATTTCAAGTTTGAGTGTGGGGGAAGGGCCTTTCGTGCGTGTTCATTGGGATGTGTATCATTTATGGGTAGTTCTAAGTGTGTGTCAATATTTTGGGCAGTGGATAATAAGATAATTGGCCATGTGTCATCATTTCAGTGTGCTTAATTTCTTTCATCCATTTCTCCTTCAAAAAAAGAAAAGAAAAAGAATAGAGATGAGATTTAATTCCTTATTGTACATTATTTTATGACTCATGTCCCTCTCAAAAATCAAAGGCATGAATTTTCATTCATTCATTGTATTCAATTTTCATCTCATCCTCCATGAAAAAAAAGAAAATAAAGTTGTGCCTTTCTAGAGCTTTGAAAAAAAAGGAGGAGAACATAGATGATATCATTCATTATAATAACTTCTTGGCTCATGTACCATGTCATTAAAATGGGGGTGGTGTTTTTTTCACATTTTCAAGTGGGATTGAGTGAGGAATTTCCTGTGTTTTCACTTGATTTAATCATGCATTGTACTTAAAAGTCCAACCTCCTCTTTCTAGCCTGGAACATTTTTCAATAATTTTCCCACCAACCCTAAGCCATAGAATCATTTAAACCATTAATTAAATCCCTCATGATTAAATTCATTTTCATGTTTCACACTGTGGAGAAATGAGAATTTTCACAAACCTATGGCGATACATGCGATTTTTAAGTATGAGTATAACTCTAGATTCAATTTCTCTTGAGTGAAGAGTGACATAAAATTCAATGTGAGGTAGGTTGTGATTGGGACGTGGATTGATTTATGAGGTTGAACAAATTTTAATGATTTAAATGAAAATGAGAGAATTATTATTCATAAATGAGACATGATGAAATTCTATTTTGGATAAAATCATTGATATTTTCTCATTTTTGATTGTTGTGTGGATTTTGATTTGGATGTAAGATTATTGCCTGGGAGTGCAATGTTTAAGTGTGGGGGAGTGATAGAGCTCACATTTTCATATATTTTATATTGTAACCAATTGTTTATAATCCCACAAAAGTGTTATTGAATGGGTAATTATCATGTTTTTAGGTTTTAGTGTCATTTTGAACCCAAATGTGAAAAATGACTAATTCTGGATTTTTGACAGAATTTTACATCAGGGGTATTTTGATCATTTCAGGAAAAATAAAATTCCAAAGTTTCTGATTAAATTTTTTTTAGAATCCTTATTTTATTTCCTTTATTTTTGTCTTCCGGACCAGGAGCTGATTCGGTCATCTAAAGGGTCTAAAAATTCATTGAAGATGGGAAGTTTTCCAGTCGGACAGCATGGACCCACCCAAAGTAACGGACATCAAACACGGCCTACACATATCCAAATGATTTGTTTCCAACTGGGATACCTCGAGGACAGAGAGTTACGTCTCTACAATAAATTTGGAGGATGTTGGAGTTCATTAAGTATGATATTTAATGACATAATTTTGGAGGAACCTTCCTTGATGCTTCGTCAAGAAACAGCAAACGAAAATGAAAAATTCATAACTCCTACATACAGTTTCCAAAATAGATGAAATTTGGAGAGGAAACGGAAAAGATATTTATTAACATCATTCATTAAGGGTATAACGCTTGAAGAGGTAATTTATGCGGCCTAAAACGTGAAACCTTTCAGGGGTCGAATTCTTCCTATAAAAGGAGGCCATCACCTCCTCCTCAAAGCATCTCATTCTCCATCCATTCCTTCAAGGCACCAAGGAGGAGATCTCCACCGAGGGAGGCCAGCCACAAATCTCCCCCATTTCTTTTTATTTTATTTCATTTATTTATTTTTAGTTTTCAATTGTAATTTATATTTCTAATAAATTCATGCATTGTTTTTATTTTTGTGTCCACCGATTCACCCTCTTCTCTTCCTCTCATCTTACCATTGTGAACTATAATACTCATGATCATGAGTAAATAATCCGAGGAATATCCTGAGGGATTAATCAGGTTCTTGAACCCAAGACCATGTTTTTAATATTCTTTGAGTTAATTCTAAGGATAATTTATAGTGGGTGTAATCCTCACTGTGGTTGCTTAAAGATTAACTTCTTAATCTACAACCAGTTTCCCTCAATTGAGGAGGTGGATGGAAGGTGTGCTTGGCGATCGCTAAGTATACCTTTCATTCATAACCGGTGTAGAATAAGGTGTGCATACATACGATGGAGTATTTACATAAGAATATTTGAAATTGGCCAATGAAGATGCTCCCTGAATATTCTCTCGGGAGAACTTCCTTTCTTCCCTAATTACATTCTGTTTAGCATTGCATGGTAATTTAGAATTAAATTTTAGTTTCTTCTAATTTGTAAATTTTATTTATTTTATTAAATTACATTTATTTCATAAAATATTAAACAAAAAAAAGAATTAGATTAGGTGGACTAGAAGTAGTGATTTATTAACCACAAAAGCTCCTCAAGAGAACGACCTAGGTCAGCCACTGTGCTTCACTTAGTATAAATATTTTTGAGAGCGCACACGACAACGCTTCGTCACTAGGTGTTCTTATATGTAGGTTAAATCATATAGGCCTCATGGGGGAGTAGCAGTATCATCTTTAGTTAGAAAGCGCCAAGAGCCGGAGTGGACGGATGGATCCACCTGGAGGTAGGGTATCTCTCCTTGCCCTTTAAATTTAAGTAAAGTAATAGTGAGTATAATATTGCACTTATTTAGAATTTTAATTATTCATGTTTAGTTCCGATTTAATGCATATGTGTAAATCGTATGAATTGCAGGAATAATATAAAAGAGGTTGGTTGGTCACTAAACTAACGATTTAATAATAAAACCCCTCTTTCGAGGTGCGCCACCTTCGATCTAAAAATGTAGCAATAGTGTTTCATGATTGCCTTCCTTATTGATTGGATTATAAGTTTTGTTAAGCGTTGAATGATTTTTAAAATAAATTATAAATATCACTAAATGAATTTTGTGATAATGTAGTGACATGTTTTATAATAAAACTCCTCCAATGGAGGTGAGCTGCCTTCAAGATAAAAATTTAGAAGTAGATTTTTTTTTCTTGCTTACTTAAATTTCTTATGACTCTTTATGCTTGAAATTATACTTGATAAATGAAGTTGCTTCTTGAAAAATAATAAATGAGCCATGACACCTCCTAAGTTCATGGGTTAACATGTAATTAGAACTTTTAGTGTAGGGTGTTTACCCTCTTCCCTTTACTTCGGCGCTTATGTCATGCCACTTCTTGTGTCACTTTTCACAACCTTCCGGTGATGCCTCATTATTTCTTATTGAAATTCTTGGGTGGTTTGCTCATGCCCATTGTGGGCTTCATTTATGGTGAAGCCCATCTTGGGTGCTCACTTTGCCTCTAGGCCACCCCCTTGGGTGTGCCCCGCCTAAACACCCCCCTTCTTCCATGTTCTTTAAGTTATAAATATAACATGATAGTTTGAATTGAAAGCCTTGCTTGAACAGGTTCGTTGGCTTGTACCATTTAATGTCATTAATAACCCATCATTGAGTCATGTTGATGCCATACACTTTTGTTTACCTTCTATTTCTCATGCAAGTTCCATAATTATGATTAAAGATAATTAATAATGAGAATTAGTTAGGAATAGTTGAGTTCAAATTTGGATAATTAAATGTGAATAATTAATTATTATATGGGAATTATGTCGACTGATTAATTAATTGATAAATAGTAATAAATAAATGAGATTCTGGGTCCTAGACACGGTGTTCTAGACCAATTTAAAATTTGGGTATGGACATGGCGTTCCTTCCCAATGGTTATCCAAGCTTCTGATATAGGGTTTAGACATGGAAATCTACAATGAATAATTATCTAGGTGTTGGACATGGCGATCTACACCAAATGTGATTTGGGGTGTTAGACATAGCGATCTACACCAAATAATTATCTAGGTGTTAGACATGGAGATATACACCAAATGTGATTTGAGGTGTTAGACATGGCGATCTACACCAAATTAGAATTAAGATACATGACATGGCGTTCAACACCAAATGAATGATAATAATTATTTATGAAAAGAATGAGAGATGTGGGTAAAAGCCGATTGAATTGTAATCAAAAAATAAAGGTAAGAATGAATGGATTTCCAATCTGAGTTGAAAAGATAAGTGAATAAATAGAGTAAGTGAGCAAAATGATAAAAAGTGTTTTTATGCTTGAACCAAATGTACTTGTGTTGTTTGAAATAGGTTCTTATTCTAGTTATGGTCCGAGGAAGGTATTGTCATCAGGTGTCCTTTTTGGAACCTAGACGGTCATTTATTGTTTGTATTGTAATGTTATTGTTTGGAAATACCAGCACATTGTTTAATAATATTTCATTGTCGAGAGTGGGATAGACCCCGGTGGTCCCGACCTACTGAGATATATATCTCACACCCTACTTGGGATGCCATTGCACTGGGGTACTCGAGTAGATTCTATTTGGTTGCAGGACCTTTTCGTTGTTGTTTCTTGTACTTGTAGTTAGGATCAAGGGACCAAGCTAAGGCTCGAGATGCTTATGAAGATCTTATTCGGGCTTGAGTCTTTTGTTTGTTTACTTCTTGCATTGATGTGTAAGTACGTCACATGGTTTACTACTTCCATTATATCATTAGCATGTCATGCATGCATGTTCCATATAAACTGATGTTCACCAATTTTATTCAAACCTTATAAATGAAAAATATTTTTCACTGTTTTCTTATTATTTACACAACTTCTATTTTTGATGTATTTTTTCCATTTTCTTCACTTTGATAAGAGGGTATAGTCTCCCCCCTAACTTACCTTACACCCTCTCCACTAGTCGGCAACCTCTAGCGTAAGGGGAGACATGCATGAGACCATGTCGCGGGCCGGCCCGGGTGACCAGTTTAGGGTCGACCCGGGTTGGTTCGTGATAGTGTGACTTTTCCTCCTAAATAATATATATGATATCAATATATATAAAATAAATATATTATAAAAACAACATAAAATTAAACTAATGTAAGAATAATATGATTTGTGGGAAGCACATTCCCAAAAAAACAATATTAGAGAGGAGGTATACACTTGATATGGTATCATCATTATATTTTTAGTTTAAATCAATAATTCAAATCTAATCATTGAGGTGGTGATCTTATTCCCTTATCAAATTAGTAAAAAATAAAATAGTGGGTAAAACTAAGATGAAATAAGAAAATTTTAAATCTCGAGTGGATTATAAGTGTACCTTTCATCTATTCATTCTCTTAACCCACTTTATTATTTGTGATCGATTGATCATTCCATTTATCTCTTGTCTTAAGAGAATGAAAACAATAATTGTATTCATTAACGCTTGGATTCATTCATATATTAGTATAGTACCGATACCCCTTATAGTTTTAGAACTAAAGTGTGGGTGCTAGATTCAGCTAATATCTCTCTACCTTCATTTTATTAGAATTATTCTTTAAATCTAATCACCATTCACTTTCTCAATGTCCATATTTTCCACATAGAATACAATTTACATTACCTTAATAAAATTCACCCCATGATTCTTCCCACACTTATAGAATAAATAAATATTCACTTTTTTTCCTCATTGGGTTTTAATATTATAATTTTCCTGAAACTTCATCTTTCACATCTTATCAGAACCATGATAATATTGGGTGTATCCTCCCTTCATTTACACATTTAGTGGACATTGAATGAATTATTAATAGTTAATTTTTTCCAGTATAACCAAATCCTTTCAATGACTTGGTTTTATTCTATAAAATAACTACTAAATTTTTCATTCAAGTAAAATGATAAAACCATAATCAAAACACACAATTATATTAATGTTTACTTCATATATACCAATAGATTCATCACCCTTCTTATTATGCTTAAGAAATTTCATTTATATTTTTGTTTGATGAGTACATGGAAATTACTTACTAGGAAATACACTCTTAAACTCATAAAATTCCATGTATTCAATTTATTCCTCTTTACATGTATTATTAATAATATTTCAACATTGATTTACTTGTCCTTACAAATGATACACCACTGGAAAAACTTTTTCATTCTCTATGAAATAGAAAAATATATATATATTTTTAGTGGTATTAATCCATTATTTGACCACCGGTGGATTAGAGGACACATTGAGAGAAGGTTTATATTTCATCATAAAAGAATCAAAGGTGTGTTGCTCCATCCTTTTCTAAAATTTATTCTCAACATAATTCATGTATTTAGAGAATTTTATTAGCATAAAAACAAGATTGTTCATTATAGATCCCATGTTTTTTTTTGTTTTTTCAAGAGGAAAATCATTTCATTTTCCACCACATTCATTGATAACATGATTTCTCTTTATTCCATCCATTTTATATAACCAAAAAGTATAGTATAATAATCAAGGTACAATAATTAAAGTGATAAATTATATAATCATTAAAAGCAATCTAGTTATGTCTTAAATTATGAAACTTTATTATGATCCTATTACACTTTTACGTTCACCCAATATCACTTTCATTCCATTATAAGTTGTCTTAATTTATATCCTTATATTCTTCATAAACCAATATCCAAAAATAACTAAACAGTTATCTGATACCTACCGACGTGACTCAATAAGAAAATATTTAAATATTACATCATTTTAGATAAAAACATAATATATTATAAAATAATACATGTCCTAAATCAATAAGGGTTTAGTGTATTTGGAAACTAGATACAAAATATATTTATTCCATGAAATGTATTTAAAATATATTATAATTTTATTAACTCATACTACCCTTCTTAGACATATCCTACTTAAAAATTTTCTTCATAACTTGGTGAAAATAGAAATGTGAGAAAGGGTGAGACCAGGTTCCTAGTATGGGTAAATATGGGAGATATAAATCGATAATAATATGAAAGCATAATAAAATCATAGGGTTATAATAGGATGACTATAACTTGTGAATTTCATACCCATCGACTCATAGATCATGATTCATGGAAAAAATAATTATCATTTCGAAATACATAAGTCACAAGTGTGAGGAATCATCATTAATAAATCATGATACTAGAGAGAATATCATAAGCATAAAAACATTTAATAAGAATTGTGGTATAATAATAATAATACAAATAATTTCATTAGTCATGGATTACATCTAATACCATCACCACATAGTGTAAAAAGCCTCATAATGGATTGGATTCACTCCCCAACCTCTTTTAATCCCTATAATGGGTTCACTTTCCAACCTATTCATATTATCTCAAGAGATGTCAGTCATTAAAAAATAAATTTAAGGGATTTAAAGGGTCCATCCATCATATAATGAAAACCGTACATAGATATTCCATAAAATCATAGAAATATTCATTATTTCACAATAACATAGTTAACCTATTTGAAATAAATAGGTTTCATGAAAACATACTTAAAACATAACCATCATAATTCATCTAGTGAAATAATTAATATGGTATGAAAATGTCATATCATGATCATAACCCGAGTGAATAATATTAAACATCAAAGGATGTTTGAATAGATGAAAAATATCTTTAAAATAACATTCAAAAATTTATTTCAAAACATGGGGAAAATATTATTTTATTTTAATAACATTTTTAAAAAAATCTATAGTATTGAAAAAAAATGTATTATTTGGAAATAAACATAGAAACATACAAAGTACTATTCAAATAATTTAACATTCATGATGTTGGGAAAATAATTTTGTGTGATAAATGGTAAAATAAAAATTTCATTTACACTTTTTTGTAAAAAGACATAAATAACATGTTCAGAAACACGTTGTAAAATTCCCATTTTATATTTTTTAAAAATAAATATAATATGGCTGAAAATGATTTTATAGAATAATTTTATCATAGAAAATAATATTCTTTAAATTTTTTTAAAGAATATTGACATGGAAAAAAAATTTCTATGACCAAAGAAGAAATAAAGTTTACTTTTCTTAAAAAAATGTTCTCACTCATTTTAAGTGTCAAATATAGGGGAATTAATGGAAAATATAAAACCCATAGAAATAAATATATTATAAGAAAATTTATGTGTTTTAAGAGATAAATATCATATAATTCCCCTAAAGGATATTCAAACATAAAAAATCCTAATTAAAAATTTGATCTCAACACAAACCCTCACCTCAGGTACTAAATTTCTTCACACACATTCCTAAGATCATATATACTTAATTTATATTAATTAAAAATAAATAATAGAATATTATTTATAATTATATTAAAATATATAATTCCCTTATAATTTGTAATATCCCATTTATTAACAATTATTCACTAAAATCAACAATTGTGGATTTAACTGTTCTGTTTCCCATACATATTTTGGTTAAAATGCTCCAGTAATTATATATTTTTCATAGTTTAATCATATACATAATCTTAAAAATGTTATAATTATCATATTTTTCAATTATATACACTTTTATAATATTTCATATAATATTTCAAGGAAAAATGCATTACACAACTTCATGGAGATGGTAGTTTGTACATATGCATGAGTAATGTTTTCATTTTCCAATGATTGAAAATAAAAAATGGTAAATAATAATATATATTTCCAGAATAATAATAATAATATCATATATATCATATATATTAATTAAATATATCCTCATGATCATCCATATAAAGTAGAAATTAAAAACAAATAACATCTCTTTGTGGTGGTCGTAGTCTACATTTACGTATGAGCGATATTATCATATTCCAATAGATTGGGGTTAGATGGTAGATAAAAAATGAACTTTTCACAACTATAATAATTTTATAAAAATTATATATAATCATTAAATCTATCAATATAACCATCCATGAGAGTTAGTGACAAAAAAACATATCATTCATTGACACGATAGTACATACATATTCACAATGATGTTTTCATTTTGCATTGTGAAAGATTATAAATATATAATGGTTATTATATTAACATAATAAAATGTTAATATAATTTTATTGATGTCACTATATTAATATATTTAAATAATATTTTGATGTGGCATAAGGAGAAATAATATTAAAAGGATTCAGTGATAAAGATTACCACTTCTTTCAAAAACATCCTTTGAATATCATCTTAAGAACCATTAGATTGATCATTTATTAAGACCAATAACTGTTGAATATAACAACCTAGTCTTGGATTAAAAAAATTATATCACTTCTTAGGAATACATAAAACATTACACAAACAGAAACCAAAAAACCATATTAGTTTTGTACGTTTGGAAACATGGAAATATAAACACTAGTATAGAAGAGAGATACATTATCTCCCACTATATTCTTCATGAATATCACCATTCTTATACAGATAATAAATAATACATATCATCATTACCTATGGAAGGATATTTTTAAAGGGGTGATCTTAGATACTCAGTAATGGTAAATAAGGGATACATGTAAGCATAAACATGCTCATAGGGGTATGATAATGTGATCAAGTCATTAGAATATCATACCATGTATATCCAAGATCATAAAAATGTATCCTGGAATAATTCTTGGTTGTTCATAAGACATGAATCATAAGATAAACATGATCATAAGACATAAAATCATAAAATATAAATAACACATGTAATTTTTGAATACACATAAACATGTAAAATAATTCCCCATAATTCGAGACACATTTCTAGAACTTATTAAGGCACTCTATGGGGACTAAACCTACTATTAGGTACACACCATCATCCCTAGTTTCAATACTTTTATTTATAAGGTGTTAGGTTTCCCCATCTTACCATAGTGTATCGGGTTTCCCCATCATCCAAGAGTAGATCGTGTTTCCCCATATTCCATCTTCATAGTGACTACAACTACTAGGTGGCACACACATCCATCCCCAGTTGTAGTCCTTCCATTGTAAGGGATTGGGTTTCACCATCTTCCCATAGTGGATTAAGTTTCCTCATCTTCACATAGTGGACAGGCTTTCCCCATCTTCCCATTGTGAATCAATATCGTTGACTTATTTCTAATAATTATCTCATGAGATTTAAATACATACTCAATTCATTGGAGAGTGATATATGTACCACCTGTAATATAATAAAATCATACATAAATGTTCCCCAAGATAATAAAACTTTCATCATATTATGACCCACAAAAAGAGATGGGTTTCATAAAAATATTATCATAACCAATGAAATAAAATGGGTATCATAAACCTTTATTCATATAATTACTTATTGAAAACTAATAGGTTTCATGATCATTTCATCAAATCATAAGTCATGAAAGGAATATTTTTTCAAATTTATATAACCTATGTATGATAAATGGATCTCATAAACATCATTCCATCAAAACATAAACCATTAAAAAAATAATATAAATGGGGTTATTGCATCATATCCTCAGTAAAGGATAAAAAAATTTATGTCATATTTTATATTTATTTATTTTGAAAAATCACATGAAACATTTTATAAGTAAAATATCCTTTTTTTGAAAATAATTTTTATAAAACCATTTCAAAATCATTTCCTTATAAAGGAAGCTCGAAATACTTTTTACTTGAAAACATATAAAGGATCTTGAAAGCAAGTTGAGAAATATTTTCTTTTTATGAATATACATTAATCTTGGAAACTTTTTAAAACCCATTTTCGATGAAAATACTTTGAGAACTTATAAATAAATATTAAAAACAATTTGAAAATTATTTTCTTTCAAAACATATATAAGAATATTGATAATTTTTCGAAAAACATTTCATTGGAAATAATTTAGAAACATATAAATAATTTTTAAAAACCTATAGAAATTTTTTTTCATTAAAATTTCATTTAAAACATATGATTAATACTATAAATCATTTTTAGAAGAAAAAAATTTAGATAGAACACATATTTCTAGTCAAAGAGGGGTAATGCAAGACCTTCTTAAAAACACTTTCTCAATAATATTATATACCAAAGAGTAGAACAATGGTACCAAAACCTACATATGTCATGAATAACCATATTAAAAAAATTAATGAGTTTTCTTGATATATGGATCAAAATATTTCATGAATGAAATAATAATCATAAATAATCTTAATAAATGATGAAATTGTTTCAATAAACTCTTATCACTTGATAACGTTAAATCATAATCATTGTGTAAGAAAATAAAATCACATGAAGTTTAGAACATCATTAATTGAACTATATTCAGTATATAACATGTTAATGGGTATTTTATATGCATAGAAAAATTATATAGGTGCATAACATGTCATGTGTCTCAAAGAAGGAAAATTTAGACAAAATTACTTTTTTCGATTTGGTAAATTTTAAAACATAAACCCTATGAAATAAATATAATAAAATCGATATGTAAAATACCCTAAATTTTTTTATAATAATAATATAATACATCCATGTGAATTATATACAACACCTATAATAAATAAGAGGTTAACATGGCTTATGACTCACATAAAATAGAAGTGAGATGAAAAACCCCTTACTACATGAGTAAATTTAGAATTATGATCCCCATGAGAGAATAACATCATTTAATGATTTTTATATAATTAAATAAATTAAATTAATTATATAATATGTGTTAGGGAAGTATATATACCACAAAAAATAAGTTAGTGGTGAATATGGTGTGTATCTCACAGAAGTAAAAAGTGAGATGAAATCCCCTTACCTTATGTGTTGACTCCTTTGGTACTCATAAAAACATTATGTGTAATAAATATATGTATATTATACATATTTTAAATAAAAATATTATTATATATAATACCGTATAAATTTTTTATATGAATTCATATTACCTTATTATAAGAAATTCAATGTTAAGCTTTCACTATGGGCAATATCTGCTTTGATTTACACATGTGTCTTAATTTGTTGTATTTTTAGTTCTCATACTTATTTCATGAATCCCAGAATGTAAAAAATGATATTAATATAATTTATATTTAGTATATTTGTATTTATAACAATATATATAATATATAAATATGAAATGGAATACACTATTCTGAAGAGGTAGGTCGTATGTATGTATGAACGTTGTTTCTATTTTTTCATATTAAAAGAAAGTAAGTAAATGAAATTTATGTGGGTATATATATAATATCATTAATTTAGCATTATTATTCCACATATATTGTATAAGTTCACTAAATTCATCCTTAATACATTCCATGTAGTGTGTGAATGAATCACATCGCTTTGAGGAGGTGGTAGTCCACACTTCCCCAAACGAAATTATCGTATTTACAAAAAATGGAATGAATTAAGGTATGTGTTATATAATAATTAAAAAAAGATAATTAAACAATTAATATAATATATATAATACAAAAATAATTTCTCCATTAAAATTCCCAACCATGAAAGGTGGTAAAGGCAAAACATACAACATCATTCCGTGAAGTGATAGTTCGTGGTACACAAATACAGTAAGTTTGTTACTCCTTAGATGGAAGTGTGTATAACTTTTGGTTGAAACATTAACATAAAATCATATCAGTATTTTTAGGATATGGAGGTTATTATTTAATCATTTAATAATAATAATTGAGTTGGTGGAGAAAGGAAATAAAGGAAAGGATCTTGAAGAAGGAAGATACCTCTTCTTTGTGTAACTCCTTTTGGTTTTCCCCAAAGGGATTCCTTGGTTGGATTTCTTCCCAAAGAGAGGATTCAAGGGGGAATTTGGGGATTTTGGGAATTTAATTTATCATATATTGGATGAACCTATATAATTTTAGAGGTGTAAATAAGGGGAGAGATGGTGTCCTTTTACAAGGGAGGGAGGGTACACACTTAGAAATTTTTAAACCAGTTAGGTGCACCAACATATCTACCTAATATGTAAGAACGTGGATCTTCATTTCAGGTATGGATCTTGATTTTAGGTATTTTTGAGAAAAAGGAGAGTTTTTTAAAATTTATGAAGTACACACCCTGTACTTAGGAGTACACGTCGTGTACCCGATGTCATGGGAAGACATGTACTGGCAGTGTAACAGCCGAGTACATGGCTATGTGGGGTGACCTTGAGACCATATAAAACAGAGGTTGGTTAACGCATATACATGAAATCTACGTTAAATAAAAAAACTATGTATTTTTATTTTTATTTATTAAATTTTGATGGGGTCGCGTCTAATTGCTAGAAACATCTTCTTTTGGCTCTATCCCATCTAGGAGCAATTGAAGTTTGTGATTCTTATCTGAACCCCTGATCAACAATTGTTTCGGTGTGGATGTGCGTCGGGTTACGCTGTTCCACCAGGACGCGTTCGTGCGTGCACCCGTCAACCCGAGGGGATGGGCGCGCGGCTTGTGGTCCCGCAGTCCCGCTTTCCAAAGGCGGGCGGCATCCGTCCCTTATTCAGGGGCGTCTGCTCCTTGATCGAAACCGGGATGATGGGATGTCGGCTCCTCCTTCCTTGGACGACTCCTCGGAACTCGTCGCCTAATCCGGGTCTCCCTCATAGATTTAATACATGCTCGTGAATCTCGTTCCCGGCGCCATACCTTCATGGACACCGGTTAATTACGCTGCTTCCGCCCGGACGCTCCAAAGAGTCTGGTCGGGGCAACAACCTACAGTGAGGAGACCGGGTGGCTCTGGGTGCTGGGGGCGTGTCGTAACACTGCGGCTCTGCACGTCTGTCTTCCGTCCCTAATAGGGCTTCTCGAAGGCATGATGACCTGAGGCATCCCGCACTGGGTGCGGGGAACTGTGTCACCTGAGGTTTTCCTCGGCTTCCCATGTTTAACATGGGGTATGCCGCGAGTTTAACGTCCAGCGGGGACGGCATCGGACCGATCAACACGAAAAGTGGATCGGATGACAGAACCCCTTGCGGGGAACCTCCGACGCTGGGGCCAGCGCATGGGCGGCTTCCCAAGTGATGTGGAGTGGAGAGAAGTGGCATGACCCCACCGGGATGTGGCGGCCCGGGTAAGGATCAGGATGGATGATGGAGTGAAGATCTTGGACCCCGTAGAGGCTTCCTACGTACCGCACGCTAGCACGGATCAAAGTCAACGTAGTTCGGGTATACAGTTTAACGTCATGCTGGACGTTGGCGAGCCGACTCACGAAGAGGTCGAGGCCGCCGGGCGGAGGATTGAACCGAACCACCTCGCACAGAGGGGGATGGAACGACCGGGTGGATCATAGTTTCACGTCATGCTGGACGATAAAAGGAGAGATGGAAAAAAGGGACAGTGGGGAGGCACAGTGGAGATACACACGTGCAGTCTCCCACAGGGGCGGATTCATAGGTGAATCGACGCAAGTGTGAACCCTGGAGGGGTCCACTGATGGACGAACCGACGTGAATACGACCGGGACGACCAGGTGGTGGGCTTGAACCTCAGGGAGGTTTCCTACGTACCCTGTTTAGAAGACAGGGATCAAAGTCCACGTAGTTGATTCTGTCAGGACTTACGCACTTGAGGCAGCCCGGATGCGGCAAAACTCAGTTGGAAGGGACTTGGACCGAAAGTAGGAGACACCTCGATCCCAGTCACACCCTCTACTGGCTTCGGCAGTGGGGGAGTGCAATGGAGATACACATGTGCAGCCCCTCACAAGAAACTAGGGGTTTGTAATACCCTACCCCCCGTGGGGAAAAGCCGCTCCCATTAAATCGTCCCTAAAGAGGGGCAATCCCGACATCCCTGCAGAGACGAGCGGGTGGGGGCCACATCCAAACCGGGGGGGACCCTGCGTGCGAGGCACGGGATCGGGTAATGCGGACGGTTTAACGTCTTGCCGGACGAAGTACAGTTTAACTTCGTGTGCTGAGGACGAAGCGGACGGTTTAACGTCTTGCCGGACGAAGTACAGTTTAACGTCGTGTGCTGAGGACGAAGCGGACGGTTTAACGTCTTGCCAGACGAAGTACAGTTTAACGTCGTGTGCTGAGGACGAAGGTGCTTGGCAGTTTAACGTCTTGCAGCACGGACGATAGGGGCTAGGCAGTTTAGCGTCGTGCAGCTTGGACGTAGTACAGTTTAACGTCATGTTGGACGGATGCAGTTTAGCGTCATGCGGGACGGATGTGCAGTTTAACGTCATGCTGGACTAATGTGCAGTTTAACGTCATGCTGGACGTTGATCGCTGCCGATGGGTCCGTGTCACTTCGCACAAGCCTGGAGGGCCGCACGGAAAGACAACGCACGGTGCGGGCACCCAGGATGAAGATCATCGGGCGCCACGCAGGCGGGTACCCTCAGGGGGTCAAAGGGGGCGACCCCGGCGGTTTGCGCGCAAAAGAGGATCTTTGCGCGCAATACCGCGGGCCGGCGCGCAATTGTGCGGGCTGGCGCGCAATTGGGCCAGCGCTTTGCGCGCAGATGATTGAGATTGCGTGCACCGGGCTTCGGACAGCTCGGGGGGGCAACGGCTCATTCTCTAACGAACGGCCACTTTGAAGAGGGGGGTGCGCGCAATCGGGCCAGATTGCGCGCACCCCGGTGGAAATTGCGCGCAAGAGGCTTCTTTTGCGCGCGAAGGCCTTACGGTGAAAAATTAGTTCAAAAGAAAGAAGCCAAAGGGATTGCGCGCGAAGGCGAACCCCAAGGCTCTATTGCGCGAAAGAAAGGAGGTTACCTGAAGATCGGCATTGCGCGCGGAAGGGGTTGGATTGCGCGAACGAGCGACGCTTCGGATTCTGGCCACCTTCAAAACGTCGGGGGTCGCCTTATATTTATAGGCAACCCCGGCGCGGAATCCGGTCGCGGGCGCGGAATTCCCTTCGCGGGCGCGGAATCAGGACCCGGCGCGCAAGGGAGCCGCGCCGGCCACGGGCGCGCAAAATAGCGCGCCGGCCCATCGCATTGCGCGCATCCCGGGAGGATTGCGCGCCGCGACCCAACTTTGCGCGCGGGCCTCTGAAATTCCCCGCAAGTCCTCCGGGACCTCCGTAACGTGCCTCTGACTCCAAATATCACTTCGCTTTCCGCATCCGGAGCTTCGTTTGGGAACAACGGACTTTTCTGGCGTCTACAAAAGCCCCCCCTCGGAATCTGATCGGCGAGAGGTCGCAACGATCGGGTTCCGAGGGAGACGCCGGAATGCCGAAGTCCTGGGCGGCGCGGGACTTAGGCGCGCAAAAGGGGGCGCCGGGCGCGCAATTCGCAGCCGCGGTCGCGCAATCGAGCGTTCCGCGCGGCGCGGAATCCCGGCCTCGTCTATAAATAGGGGTCCAGGGTTCCGCGCTCCGTACACAGGCCTTCCGCGCGATAAGCTTCAACTCTCTCGTGCACGAAATTTCCTTTTCCGGTCGCGAAATTCGCCCGATCGGTGCGCAAAACAATCCGGAATTTGCCTGTGCTTGCGCGAAAACCCGGAACTTTGCGCGACATTCTTCCCAATTGCGCGCCGTCCACTTGGATTGCGCGCCAACCTTCAAACTTCTCTACCAGCCTCGTCCGATCCCGCACGCTTCATCCCTTAACCCGCACGACTCCCGAAACTTCTGAGATGGCCGCGCACCGAGGAAATGAGGGGGATGCCGCCACTCGCAGAGCTGAGATGGCGACGAACGAGGAGGTCTACGGAGCCAAGGAGATTGTTTCCAACAATCAATCCTTGTTCGACTTGCTGACGCCGGCCCAGAAGACATATCCGCTGTCAGACAACCTGCCGCTCTGGAACTTCGGCATCCTAGATGAGGTTCCGGTGCCAGGGTTCGAGGTTGATGCGCCACAGACCTGGGTGACTCGGGAGGACGAGCTTCCCCGCTATAACATCACCAACAATGGGCATCCTGCCAGGGAGACCAGGCACTTAGATGTCTACGTCCTGAACCCGAGGACGCGGACCATTGACGGGGGTGAGCCTACTGCAGAGAATTCTCCGGCCCTCTACTCGAGCACATACCGCCAGAGTGTCACGGACGACACCAAGGGTTGGATGAAGGACTGGGACTTGCGATCTGGGGGCAATTTCACCAGCGAGTGGGCCTGGGCGTTCTGGGTACGCCACACTTGCGATCACTTCGCAGAGGAGATACGGTACATCGGCCTGTTTGAGGCGGTGTGGACGTCGCAGTTCCACTTCTACCAGCAGTCCGAGCTCGGGCCGGAGCTGTTCACCCGCTGGTCCTCGGATACCAACACCTTCCATCTTCACCATGGGGAGGTCGGCATCGTTCTCTGGGACATCCACTGCATCGGAGGCGTCCCGCTGGAGGGCTACCAGTATGATGAGTTCCTGCCTCCGAGGAACACCTGGGGTGACAGGTCACGGACTCCCATCCTGACGTGGCATCTGCTGGACCTGGCTACAGAGCGGCTCGGGGTCAAGGACTTCCAGAAGGACATAGCCTACAAGGAGTGGTTCGACCAGTTCTTGGAGCATGACCCAGCGGTCAAGATGCCAGGCAGGGGGAAGCGGTGCCTGACCGCGGCTCAGAGGAGCTGGAACGGGTCGTACTGGCAGGTCCTGGAGACGGGCGACTACCGCTCATGGGGGTACCGCGTCATCGAGGCACGGGACCCAAATGTCCGGTACGCGGCATTCCTGGCCGCCTTTCTGAGTGGGTGGCTCCTGCCAGTGCGGGACGCGAGAATGGGCGTTCGCCCGGCGACACTGGCGGTGGCGGGCGCTATGGCCGCCAACAAAAGATACAACCTCGGGGTCCCAGTGTTGGCTAAGCTGTACGCCATCCTGGGACGCATCTCACGAGGGGGGTCACCACGAAGGATCTGTGGGCCCTTTCAGTTCTTCCACGGCTGGGTGGTTGCTCACCTCGGTGGGTACACGTTTCCGAATGCCATCATTCCTCCGGGCAACGGCCTGCGACCCTCCCTGCTGAATATCGCGGGGGTCGCTCCGATGACCCTAAGTGAGGAGGGCGTGAGGATTCGGATTGGCAATCATGCCAATTTCAACTTCAGCCCGTTCCCCACTCCCGTCGGCCAGATGATCGACAATGGGCAGGGTCCGCTGGAGCAGCATGAATACTTCCTGAACATGCGAGGCGGGGTGCTCGTGGCTCGGATCGACGGGAAGGTGATCTGCGAGCCTTACGTGCCAACCCGGTTCGCCAGGCAGTTCGGGTGCCTTCAACGGATGCCGAAAAGGGTATTCACTGCTGTCCGGGAGGAGATGAACCCTTGCGTCCTTCGCCAGATGTGGCTGATGTTTTCTGCTTTCGGCTCCGGCGACGTCATCACTCTCCCTCCTACCGGGGTTGACGCAGGCTTGGCAACCGAGTACGCCGAACACTGGGCCATCGCGTACCCCGAGGGGCTTCTACGGAAGCCAGTTCGGCGGCTCGAGGTCACCCGTGCGGAGACCGGGCGTCAAGGGAGGAGGCGAGGCGCCGCCACACGGGGGAGAACGGAGGCGCGCCAAGCAGCGGAGCCGGCGCGAGAAGGGACTTCGGCGGCGGGCACATCGCAGGCTGCCGCTACGACCTCGGTGCCCAGAGAGGGGGCACGCGCGGTGGTCGAAGAGCGGCCTGGGAAGAAGGTGAGACGTCTGCTCGAACCCTCCCACGATGCAGTCTTCCCGGCGCTGTGGTCGGCCTGGATGACCCTGCGGCAGTCACTGGGGACCGACGCCATCTGGCGAAAGATTCTCAGAGAAGGAATCCATCTGCCAGAGGTTGGGCGCCTCCATATTGCCGACAGGGTGGACTTCAACCGGCAGTATGCGTATCTGACGGCCATGGATGATTACGCGCGCCAACATGGTCACCGTGCGGAGCCATCCCTTCTGGTGAAGGTGATGCTCGGTCTAGAGCCCGCTCCAGAACAGATGCCGCCGGAAGAAGATGACAGTAGCAACGACTCCGAGGAAGAGGAGGAGATGGGGGAGGATGAAGGCTCCGAGGGAAGATCCCATCAGGGGAGTCCGCGGGAGAGCGGCGAGGTGGCCGGTTCTGACAATGTTGATGTTACTGAGCTCCTCGGGGTCCGCTTCTATCCCTACTCAACCTGCTTCATCCATTCCCTTATGCAGCTTCTAACTCATTTCTCCACCTTTCTCAGGAGCGCACGGATGTTGGTCAGGCGTCCTCAGCGGGAGTAGGAGGGGCGCCAGCAGGACAAGGCGGGGGCCAGGCACCCATTATCGAATTGACAAGCGCAGAAGGGCCCCCTGCTGCAACTGTTCCTGCGGCGGCCGGGATAGCGGAAGATGACGCTCTGAACTCCCGTAAGTCTCCTTGCTTTACTGCTGGTGCTTTCCATTGACGATCTGTGACTAACCATGGCATGCCCCGTGCAGTGATCTCAACACTGGAGGCTTGTCGGGTTGCCGAACCCGGGCCATCTACGAGTGGACCAGTGGTGGACATGCCGCCTGCTCCGGAACAGACTTCCCAAACCGAGCCGGCCCCACCAACTGCTGATCAGGGGGCCGCGGACGCCGGCGGTGCTGACATCGGAGAGAGGTTGGGGGCTGACGAGGGTGTCAGCGCCGCTGGGGAGAGAGAAGAAGGTCACCCAGATGTTGGGGAACCTATCCCTCATGAGGACCTCCTAGGGGCCGACCCTGCAGCAGACCTACTGGCTGCCTTCCCTGCCTACCGGCCTGCCGACCCCGAGGAGATGGACGACTCGGACGCGGAGGCGTCGAGGAGAGCCAGATAACGCGCCGCAGGGGGTGGAAGTGCATCCAGCGCTTCCTCAAGCAAGACCCATCGGAGTGGCTGGGGCGCATGGGATCACTTCAAACCTGGCTGCGCTTCCTGTGTGCCGGGGGAGCTGATGCTCAACGCCTCCATCTGACGGTCCGTGATTTCATGGCCGAAAAGATGCGCGAGAGCTGCCGGCGTGCCAACGTCACACAAAGTCGGGACATGTCGGAGAGCACGCGGGCGCTCCTCGCGGCGGAGCAGGAAGTCCGGCGTCTCGAAGGGCAGGCGGCAGAGAAGGAGGCCTTCATCGCAACGTGTACCGAGCTTGTGGAGCAACTAGCAGCCCAGCTGGTTGACGCCCAGGTACAGCTGACGGAGGCGGGCCAACAGATGGTCACAATTCAGGTCGAGCGGGAGCGTGCACAGGCCAGTTTCGACGAACTGCGTGCTGCGACCGCCGACGAGGAGAGGGCACGCAGAGAGCGAGAAGCAGCCCTGGAGGCCGCCAGCCAAAGGGTAGCGGCGTTAGAGAGACTCATTCAGCACGCTAATCCCTAGGGGCTTTGTTTTGCCACTCCCAGAACTTTTTGCTTCTGCTACCTTGATCCATTTGTAAGAACCAATATATTTATCTGCATCTTTTGGCTTAACATGCTCAACCACAATTCACTGTCTTGCGGGAGCGTTAACCAAGCATCAGGCTTCCATAGTCGGGCCTGGATTGCTGGAGAAAAGAGGGAGGTCATTCCTAGGAAAGGAGACCTCAAGACCAATCAATGTATCATCCCCCCAACTTGTTCCAACACACGAGCGGGACAATTCTAGGGGCGTTGAGATTTTATCCGAACATAGGGAAATGAGAAAGGGTGAATCGCGTGTCCCGAATCCAGACATCCACAACGGTCGGCCTTCCAGGAAATGCCCAAGACGGTAGGCGGACAGTGGATCGACCATAACAACTGCAATAGACGGACCGAAGGTCATCATTCATATTGCAGGAGGCGGACCACATGTCATCATGAATACCGCTTTGGGGGTTCCTTCAGACACAAGGGTGGAAATCCAGATCAATAGGGCATGCGAAGCGTGGGGCGAAGTGACGATTGTTCGGACAGAATCCAACGCTCTCAGAATTGCGCCACCGTGGGGAAAGCGTATTAGGCGGATGCACTAATCTGGCCGTGAATCACCCCAATTCTCAGACAGCACCTCTTTGACGAGGAAACCGTCACTTCCCATCATTGCAATGGGGCATCCCGAGCTGAATCGGGGAGAATATCACAACTGCACCACTCTACCAGAAGCCAGGCCAGATGGCCGGTGACGAGGAGGGGCGGGACTTAACGATCCCTGAGGCTGGACCCGAGTCGAGATGCCCGGGTATTCCTACGTACTCCATCAGGCTGGAGATCAAGCCACACGTAGTTCTGAGAGTGTAGTTTAATGTCATGCAGGACGTAGAATCCCGTTTGGGGAGATCTTAGTTTAAGGTCTTAGAGCTCGGACCATAAGGGGAGATCTTAGTTTAAGGTCTTAGAGCTCGGACCATAAGGGGAGATCTTAGTTTAAGGTCTTAGAGCTCGGACCATAAAGGGAGATCTTAGTTTAAGGTCTTAGAGCTCGGACCATAAGGGGAGATCTTAGTTTAAGGTCTTAGAGCTCGGACCATAAGGGGAGATCTTAGTTTAAGGTGTTAGAGCTCGGACCATAAGGGGAGATCTTAGTTTAAGGTCTTAGAGCTCGGACCATAAGGGGAGATCTTAGTTTAAGGTCTTAGAGCTCGGACCATAAGGGGAGATCTTAGTTTAAGGTCTTAGAGCTCGGACCATAAGGGGAGATCTTAGTTTAAGGTCTTAGAGCTCGGACCATTAGGGGAGATCTTAGTTTAAGGTCTTAGAGCTCGGACCATAAGAACCTCAAAGTACGCCACATCGTGGTCCTATCCCCTGGGTATGCGAAGATGCACTGAGGGATAGTGTCAAGAGTGTCGAGATTTCGCCTGGTCAGAATGGGGGGTGGAAAATGTGAATCATGCGGCCATTCACTCAAGGACTGGGGGCACCGGAGTAACGATATGGGAGTACTGCCGACCGTGGCGGAAAAGCAGCATCAATATCGCACTAACCGTTGATGAAATGAGGCAGAAAACGAGCATCGACCGCTCAATCGCAGGATTCATATCGATTTGCTGCCCGAGGCCATTGGGGGCACCAGCCCGAGTTGGTGGGAGAGCACTGAGGCATTGTGTCTGAACCGTTCACGGGGGCTCCACCCAGGGCGTGGATGATGGGTCCGAATGAAAGGGAGCACGAAGCCTGAAAAGTGGAAGGAACCTGACCAAGCTGAACCTGACCCTCCTGGCAATAAACCAGAGTACTCTTGACACCGGTGGACCACTGCAAGGGGTTGAGGGACACGCCTTGAGGGTGACCTGAAGGCGGCGGACTCCCCAGAGAAGGGGGAATCTCTAAGAGGTGGGGGGCTGGACCCGAAGTTTCAAACATCCGGGCGTTCCTACGTATCCCATAAGGATGGGAATCAAGCCACACGTAGTTCTCGAAGCGCGGAGCAACACAATCGGGCACCTGCGCGGGGAAGGGTGCGGGTCTGACCCTCGCACATAGAAGAAGCGGCATTTGATATTTCTTGTTTGTCCTTAAAGATGGATGGTTTTTCTTTGTGCAGTGACATGCCTGTGATTAGGAAATCCCTGGCGTCGCTACAATAATCAAGCCATGGAAGGCATTGATGAATGGCGTGGTTATTAACCAGCGCCCAACGTGAGTGCCCCCTGAGGAGGACATCACGATGCAGTGCCGTTTCTCGTCGGGCGGCCAAGACGATCACAGTTTACGGTCGTGTGGTAGGACCAGACAACACAGTTTAAGGTCGTGTGGTTCGGACCATGGAGGAACCCGCTTATTGCGGTACGGCGCACACGACGGAGGTGGGAACATACCCAGCCCTGCGGTCACGCACGATTCCAAGAGAAGAGTCTTGGGATCGGGGTCTGCGTATGTCCATCACCCGAGGGGCAGAGATGCTAGCCTCCAGATATACTGGGCCCAGAACGCGATTGTTCGGGCGACTCCTTCCTCCTTACGGGGACGAGGGTCCAGCTACGCATGGCCCTTAGGGAGGACATCTGCATATATCCTTGGTGCTCAGATCATGGGAGCCTTGAACGACACCATTACCCTGGTTGGTCTGCCTAACGTGTAGAGGTGTACTGGAGGTCAGTATGAAGAGAGTGTCGAGATTCCACTACAACGCACAAAGGCGGAGTGTGATGAGGACTGCGCAACCAATGTTCATAGCCTGAAATAGCCGACATGGCGATCAAGGACGTTGCTGACCATATTCACAACACAACATCCGATCGCGTCAGCCTAAGACGGGGGAAGCAAACGAGCATCAACCGCTCAATCGCAGGATTTATATCGATTTGCGGCCCAGGACTCGCCGGTAAATCGACCCGGAGCGGTAGGATAGCGCTGAGGCATCGTACCCAAACCGCTAACGAGGATCCCTTTGAGTGAAGGCTCGAACAAGAGGAAGCGCGAGACCTGACAAGCAACACAGGACTTGTCGGGATTGAATCTGACACTACGAGTCATAGACCGAAGTACCCAAAACATGTTAACAGATCACCGGGAAGGGTCGGAGGACTCACCCTGAGAGCAACCAAAAGAGGGCAGATCCCCGTGATCAACCGAGAGACGGGGCTGGACCTGAAACACAAGCGTCCAGGCGGTCCTACGTATCCCATAAGGATGGGAATCAAGCCGCACGTAGTTCTTGAAAGGCAGTTTAACGTCATGCAGGACGATGAGGGGTGTGAGGTAGTCCTACACACGGGGGAGGCGTACGGCGCGGCCAGTAGACCGACGTGAATGAGGACATGATCCCCCGCTCACGCGATACGCCTCACACAAAAAGGAGGGGAACTTGGGCCAAAGGCCCAACGCGGGATAGAGATTCCCGGGAAATGGGGCTGGGCCTGAAACATGAGTGTCCAGGCGGTCCTACGTATCCCATAAGGATGGGAATCAAGCCGCACGTAGTTCTTGAAGTGAAGTTTAGCGTCATGCAGGACGAAAGAAAAGAAAAAAAGGGGGGGAGCAGAAGGCATCCCCAAACGTGGGGGACATACAGCGTGGCGAGAAAACCGACGTGAATGAGGGCGTAGCCCCGCGTCCACACCATACGCCACATACCCAGAGGCAACTGGGCCAAGGGCCCGAGGTGGGATGGAAATTCCCGAAGGATGGGGCTGGGCCTGAAACATGAATGTTCAGGCGGTCCTACGTATCCCATGAAGATGGGAATCAAGCCGCACGTAGTTCTCGAGGGGCAGTTTAACGTCATGCGGGACGGATGCTGAACAGTTTAACGTCTTGTAGCTCGGACGTAGTACAGTTTAACGTCATGTTGGACGAAACACTTGGCAGTTTAACGTCTTGCAGCGCGGACGATATGCTAGGCAGTTTAACGTCGTGCAGCTTGGACGTATGCAGTTTAACGTCGTGCAGGACGTTGTACACTCAAACAAAGTACTGCTTGAGGAACCTAGCGTTGGTGGGAGGAGTGACACGCTCACCATCCATAGTCGCTAGGGTGTACGCGCCATTGGGATAAACTTTGTGGACGACAAGAGGTCCCTCCCACTTGGGCTCCAACTTGGGTGGCTTCCTGCCGGGGATCATTGGCGCTCTTAAGGCTAGCACTAGGTCACCCTGCAGGAAGGAGCGGAGGCGAACCTTCTTATTGAAAGCTCGAGCCATTCTGCTTTGATGCCTCTCCAAGTTGTGCAAGGCGCGAAGTCTATTCTCATCTAGTGCTTCCAACTCGACTAGACGGGCTTCAGCAACTCTGTTCGGCACTTGCTGGTCGTAGACCGCAGTGCGCAAGGACGGCAACTGGATCTCAATGGGCAGGACGGCCTCAGCTCCATACACCAGGGAATAAGGGGTCATCTGGGTGGAATTGCGAGTCGTCGTCCGATAAGCCCAGAGGGCGTTGGGGAGCTTGTCCGGCCAACTCTTCTTGTTCTGACCAACCATCTTTTGCAGAATGTTAGAGAGGGTTTTGTTAAACGCCTCGATCTGTCCATTCGCCTGCGCATGATAGTGAGATGTATGGTTCGAGCGAATGTTATACTTGGCGTACAACTTCTTCAACTCGGCTGCCCGGAAATTGGTTCCGTTATCCGTGAGGATAGCGTGAGGCACTCCAAATCGATGAATGATGTTGGAGGTCACGAAGTCAGCGATCGAACAGGATTTGACCTCTCTGAGCGGAATCGCCTCTGCCCATTTGGAGAAGAAGTCCGTGGCGGTCAGAATGAACCGGCACTGGCGAGCTGTCGCCGGCGGGTAGGGTCCCACAACGTCCATCCCCCAGACTGCAAAGGGCCAAGAATACCTGGTGGTATGGAGAGGCTCTGGCGGCCGATGCACAAAGTTCGCATGAACCTGGCACGCATGGCACCTCCTGGCATAGTCGATGCAGTCATGGATCATGGAGGGCCAGAAGTATCCCAACCTCCGAATCTGGTGGGACAGCTTCGGTCCAGTCTGGTGGGCGCCACATGAACCAGCATGAACCTCTTGCATGACTCGTGGGATCTCAACTCCCTGAAGGCAACGGAGGAGAACACCATCAAACCCGCATTTGTAGAGGATCTGCTCCAGGTCGGGACTGCTCTGGAGGACAAACTGCGATGCGCGGCGTCGAACTCGCTGGCGCTCGGCCCGATCCGATGGAAGAATGCCATGTTGGAGGTACTCAACCAAAGGCGTCCTCCAATCATGGGCTGATCCGACTGCCATACCTGGGGTACTCGGGGCTCCGAGCATAGGGGCAACCGTGGTGAGACTACTTACCAACGGGCCGCGATCTTCTTCCGGGATAACGGGAGCGATGAGCCTGCGCCGCATCACGCGGACGATCAGGTTGTCCTGTTCAGGCTCTGCAAGTGACGCAGCAAGGCTGGCCAAAGCATCTGCTCGACCGTTCTGCGAGCGGGGAATATGGACAATTTCTGGCCGAGAAGGGAATCGAGCCATCAAAAGGAGGGTGCACTCCAACAATGGCACAAGTTCCGGCTTCCTGACAACATAGTCTCCGTTTATCTGCTTAACAACTAGCTCGGAGTCCCCTTTCATGCACAGATGGGGCACATCGATCTCGAGAGCTAACTCGAGGCCAGTGATGAGGGCATGGTATTCCGCCTCATTGTTGGTACAGCCCTCTGACAACAGGAAAGAGTATGGAAGCACGGCTTGCTCCGGGGTAATGAAGACGATACCCAAACCCACTCTGTTGAGCTTAGGATTATCAAGTATTCTACCGGTGGGGCTCCGGGAGGCACCGTCAAAGTGCATCTGCCAGCATGGACCGGCATGATCGACCGAGAGAATGGTCTCATCAGGAAAGCCTAGATCCAGCGGCTGATCCGCGGAGGTCGGGTGAGCTGCCAGAAAGTCTGCCAATGCTTTCCCTTTGATGGCCTTCTGGGACACATACCTGATGTCGAACTGTTGGAGAATCACAGCCCACCGCGCTAGACGGCCAGTCAACATAGGTCGGCTCAGGATATATTTCAACGGGTCTACCCGAGAAACCAACTGTACCTCATGGTGCTGCAAGGAGTGCCGTAATTTCTGTACGGCAAATACGAGCGCCAGGCAGCTCTTCTCGATGGGGGAATACCTAACTTCCGCATCGAGGAGAATGCGACTGAGGTAATAGAGGCTATTCTCTGTTCCCTCGTTGTTCTTCTGGGCGAGAAGGGCACCCAGGGATCGTTCCAGGGCGGTCACATAGAGGACCAACGGTTTCCCGGATACAGGCGGCATCAGAACCGGAGGTTGAAGCAGGTACTGCTTGATTTCCTCGAAAGCGGTCTGACACTCTTTATCCCATACATAGGTGGCACCTTTCTTCATGAGCCGAGAAAAGGGCTTACACTTGCCGGCCAGATTCGCGATGAATCGGCGTATATAGGCTAAGTGGCCTTGGAACCCTTGCAGTTCCTTGATGTTACCTGGGGGAGGCATCTGGCTAATCGCCCTGATTTTCTCTGGGTCAATCTCAATACCCCGGTATCTTACCACAATTCCAAGGAACTTTCCGGAGGTGACCCCAAAGGCACACTTCAACGGGTTCATCTTCAGGCAGCGAGACCGGAGGAAGCCGAACACTTTCTCAAGATCTTTGAGATGGTCCTGACGCTGGCGCGATTGGACAACCAAGTCGTCGACGTAGCATTCTACCAGTGTGCCGAGGATTGGCTTGAATATGCGGTGCATCGCCCGTTGATAGGTGGCACCTGCATTCTTCAGGCCGAAAGGCATGACCCGGTAGCAAAAGGTACCTTGGGGGGCCCTGAAGGCAGTGAACTCCTCATCCTCAGGGGCCATCCGAATTTGGTTATATCCGGAGTATCCATCCATGAAGGAGAGGGCTTGGAACCCTGCCGTGGCGTCAATCAACAGCTCTGTCACTGGAAGGGGAAAATCATCCTTCGGACAGTGGCGGTTGAGATCGCGGAAGTCGATGCAGACTCTGATCTGCCCGTTCTTCTTCCGGACCGGCACAATGTTGGCCAGCCATTTGGGGTACTGAACTTCCCTCACGAAGTTGTCTTTGATAAGCTTGTCAGCTTCAGCCTCAACCATGGCACCGTGGGATGGGTGCATCTTCCTGGGAGGCTGCTTGAACCCGCGATGGTTCGCCGGGAGACCAAGGCGGTGGACGGCTACCTGAGGATCTAGCCCCGGCATCTCGTCATAGCCCCAAGCGAACACATCACGGTGCTGCCTGAGAAAGTCCACGTACTGCTGCCGCTCCTCAGAGGGCATGGCGGCACTGACCAATGTGGGTCTTGGATCGGCCTCGGTTCCAAGGTTCACCTGTATTAACTCATAGACCGTGGCGGGGACGCCCTCCTCAAAGGCTGGGGGTGCATCTTCCACGTCCTCTCCACTCGGGGAGGGATCATCCACGGGAGAGACTGCGTTGGCAACTGCATTGGGGCTACCAGATCCTACTGGGCCGCTGGTACTGGCACGGGCGGTCGCGGTCATCTCATCAGGAGACTCAGAGGCCATCGAGACCATGGCTACGTCCAACCGTTGAATCGGGAGGACGTAAGCGTCATCCAAGCTTGCCCAGGGATCACTTGCAACAACGACAGGCTCAACCTCACCTGCCAGGATCTACTTATCCTTGCTCTTGTAATAGTCTGCGTCCAGATAGCGGGCTTCACATGAGGCAAAAGGAGAGGCATCTCCTTGAAGCACGCCTACTCGACCATTAAGGGAGTATTTGAGGCATTGGTGGTATGACGAGGGAACCGCCGCGTGAAGGTGGAGCCATGGCCTGCCCATCAATGCGTTGTACGCAGTGTCCTGAGAGACTACCATGAATTCGGTGTTGGCAACCAAGTCACCGAACTGGGTCTTCAAACGTATCTTGCCGACCGGGGTTTGCTCGGTGCGGTCGTACCCCTGGATCCTGAGGTCGGAGGGAATCAAGTCATCCTCAGACAACCCCAACCTCCGGAGCGTCCGAGTTGGAATCAAGTTAATCCCGGACCCCGTGTCGACAAGACAACGCCTGACTTCAAGGCCATTGAATTGGCCAGTGACATACAGCGGACGAATATGTCCCTGTATAGGAGGGTCTTCATCCTTACCAGAGAACGAGATAACTGCCTGACATTCGGCGTCCTCGATCGTTTCGGCGTGAAAGGCCTCTGCAGCCGCAACCTCTGTCTCAAACTGGAGGGGGCTTTTCAGGGCTTCAGCGAGTGCCTCGCGCATCTCAGATGACATGCGCAGAGCCTCAAGAATGGAGAGCCTTGCTGGGATGTCAGCCAAGTGCTTCAAGACATCATACTTTTTGGCCAAGCGTGAGCCCCTGGTTGGAGGAGGTTGCTCTGCGGTTGGAAGCATGATGGGCCTTGCCGGTTGGATCGGCGGTCGACTGGTACTTGGCGCATCTCGCTGTTCACTGGCTGCAGTCCAGGAAGTGGTCACCGTACTGGGGTCAGGAGGCCGGGATGGACTCGTGGCAGGGCGGAGCTGGTCACGACGCGGCTGAGGTGGTTCTGCCTGGTCCCACACCACAAACAGTGGCGGAGGCGAATCCGTCATCCCCGAATGGGGGGGCGGCGCACGTTGTGCTCGGTTTTGAGCCTGCTGCCTAGTCTCAGTGGCGTGCACGGCCTGGCTGGAGGTACCAACGGCTGTGCCCCAGCGACTCCTGCTGCTGCGGTTCTTCCGACGGTGGCGACGACCGGGGACACTAGGGAGGTCCACCTGGTGTTCTTCAACGTCGGGAATCGAAAAGGGATTTACCAGCTCGACGGTGTTAACCGAAGCGTACCCAATACCGTCATCGGACGAATCATCCATCACCGGGCGGATCCGAGGAGGGACCCCCATCTCCGGGGGCATGAAATCGCCGAGAGTGCGGGATAGTGGCGGAACTGGCGAGGCGCGCTCTTCCTTCTTGCGCTGCCGCCGTTTGCTCCTCTTGGAAGAGGCAGGCTGGGACGACGATGCCGAAGCAACACCCGCAGATTCTGGGGGCTCAGGCTGATTCAACCGCGCACGGATGATTCCATGGGCGCGAATGGTCGTCTTGCGGGCCATCCAGTTATTATACTTATGGGATCCGCGGTCGGAGACCAGCTGCCATTCGTCCTCGTTACCACTATCGTCATCTGATCCCACGAACACGCCCGCCACTTGTGCTGGAGCTGGGCCCAACCTGATTACATTGTTGTTAATCTGGTCTTGGAGCCAATCCTTGAACACATAGCACTGTTGGATGGTGTGCCCCAGGGCCCGATGGTAAGGGCAGTAGCGGGGGGTTATTCGTAAGATGTGCCTCCTCTGGCTTCCAACACTCAGGCAGTCGCACAATCCTCTGCTCCAGGGCACTCCGGAAATAACCGGGGACCTGATCCTCGTGGAATGAGTAAGTCAGGTGTCGCGGGCCCCTGGGAGCGTGGTCTTGACGAGGGGCTGGAGGGGCCGGCCGAGGAGGTGGACCCTGATTATCTCGCCTGGGTTGCGGCGGTACATTACGCGGAGGGGCCGGCCGGTTCTGGGGCTGCCGCTGCTGGGCCGGGAACTGAGCCCGTGGAGGCGGGTTCCTGTGAGGCTGTGGAGCTGGCCTCGCCGGCAGCAGCTCCAACGGCCTGGGGGCCTCTATCTGGGCAACAACAGCGGGCTCAGCCCTGCTGACTCTCCTTGCAGGAATCATAGGAGGCAGCGGGTGTGCCTGGCTGGCCTGTTGCAGGGCTTCCTCAAGACGTTGAGCTTTGTCTGAGAAGTCCCTGAACCCTCCGGGGTAATTCTGAGTGATCAGGGAAGGGACCAGCTCGGTCTTGACGTTCCCGACGCACATTGTCAGCAACTGCTCCTGAGTCAACGGCATGTCAAGGGAATACGTGAGACCCTTCCATCGGGCGACGAAGTCCGCAACTCGCTCATCAGGCCTCTGCTTGCACTTGAAGAGGTCTGCGATACTCGTCTTCCGGGTCGTGGAACTGAACTGGTAAAGGAACTGTCTACGGAGGTCCTCCCAGCTGGTTACCGACCCGACGGGGAGCTGGCTGTACCAGACAAATGTTGGCCCTTCCAGTGTCTGAACAAAGCAGCGAAGCTTAGCGGCCTCTTGCTGCGCCGGAGTCCCCAACATAGGCCCACACCTCGAGTTGAAGTGGGCTAAATGTTGTGGCGGATCTCCAGTCCCGTTGAAGGGAGCGAAAGTGGGATTCCTGAATCCCGGAGGCGCCGGCATGTCATCCACCCATGCTGGGTAGGGCTTGCCGTCCGGTGGGATCGCCACCTGCCGAGTCTCCAAGGCCTCCAAGCGGGCAATGAGTGCCGCCATCGGATCGTCCGGACATGGGTTCCAGTCCTGGCGAGGATCTCTAACCATGAGCGCATTGCATGGCCCTTCAATCGGGTCGTCGACCGGGTCGTCGAACTCGGCAGCTCGTGGGATGGCGGGCGGAGCGGCCCTTGGGGCAGCGGGAGGAATCCGAGCGGGGTCTCTCAGGTAGTCACGCCGCTCGGGAGGGTGTGGCGAAACATACCGCGCCCTCTTGCCATAGGCAATGGCCTATCTCCTGTCGGCGAACACGGCGTAATCACGGTTGCCCGGGAGAGTCTCGTCGAGGAGCGGTTGTTCCAGTCCCTGCTGTCCTGGCCTAGGATCACCGTAGTCAGGCCGCTGTTCTGCAGCGCGCTCGGCGAGGAGCTGGTCAACCAGCTTCTTCTGTTCGGCGAGCTGCTGACGTAGCGTAGCCTTCTCGGGATCCTCCTCTGCCCTCTGCACGGAGGCAGATGGGCCGGTGGGCTTTATAGCCTCGCTGTGCTCTTTACCTTTGCTGACGTTTCGGCTCAACGTCAGTGCTTCAGTGGGTGCGGGGAGCCCCAGGAGGTTCCTCTGATGACGAGTAACTCTCACCGATGGATCTAACGACGGCTTGTCTTCAGGGGGTAAGCCCCCGTCGAGAAGTTCCAAGTCGTTCCCCTCTCCCGACAGGTCAGCCATATTGACTGTTTCCGTCCCTGGGGATATACCCTCAGGGCCACCCAGTGAATCGGGCTGTCGGTGAATCACACTGAAGCGTAGGGCAGCGTACTGCCCCCATCCACGGATATACACATGGGGAGTGGCTTCCTCGATAACTTTGCGGAGTACTTGAAAACACTCAACGCATCGTTGTTGGAGGGCCTCGTGGTGCTCAAATGACCCGGGGTGCCGAACCGCGGGGAGCATGGCCAGGTCAATTTGACGGCACTGCTCACCAATATCCTCCAGGTGCGCTTGACTCCCAGGGTATGGCATTTGTAGGCGGTGAAGACAGGAGCGAGTCTCCCGGAGAGTTCGGCGGAAGCATTCGAACTCATCCGGGGTGAGCGATTCGGGTGCATCAAAGCCCGGTCCCGCGACTGGTCAAAACTTCTCAGGGAAGTGGCCCTCTACAAGGACGGTCCAGAAGCTCCACGACTCAAACTCGGGACCCAGGTCTCCTTGGTCCTCTTCAATGACTGGGAACGGACGGGGAACCGGCAGTGGTGCCGAGGCGGGCCGCCGGGCCGACGGGCTGGCCGGCGGTGAATACGGCGAACAGGCCGATTGTCCTCCATATCCCGGGCCGCCCTCTGAGGGTGGCAGTGCCCTGGATACCACATCACGATAGGACGGGCCGGCGAGCGAACATCCTGCCATAGCATCGGTGCTCGCCGAGGGTGCACTAGATCGTGGTTCGACCGTTGGTCCCCAGAAAAAATCTCCGGCTTCCCCGATTGAGGCGGAAGGCGCTTCCGGAGGGGCCGGTACCAACCGCAAGCTTGATCCTTGGGGGTCTACCAGGCCCTCGTTACTCCGGATGTACCTTCAGAGAGAAGCGGGGATCACATCGATCTCGCTCTCGGGGAGCACGAGGCTGACGTGCCGCATTCCTACCCCTGCCCTTGACTGGCGGGATTGGGGGGAGGGCTCTGTCGCCGAATCGTACTCCGCCTCCGAATCAGAGAAGCGCACCGGTCGGATCTCTGTCCGGAATTCCGTAACATTCTTCCCTCGGCGTCGAAGCCTTGCCTTCCTACCCCTGGGTGGTTCTTCGGGGCAGGGCTGATCTCTGTCCTAGCGTCCTCCGGCCGCACTGGTGCTGGGGCCAAGAGGACTGGAAACCAAGGTGCGAGGGGCACCGGGACAGATATCAAAGGGGATGCGGGGAGAGATGATTCCGGGAAGGCCTCCGGGCCGGGATCGGAAGGTGGGCATACCCATGCCTCCTGGATCGGCCACACGGAGTAGACCCTGCTGGTGAATAGCGCTACCGCGAGGTGGTCCGCAGTGGCTACTGCCTGTACCAGCAACCGGGAGAGTCGACCCAACCTGCCTTTGGGGCAGTCGGGGCCTCGATCCAGGTCGGTCATAGAAGTTCCCCTGCTCAGGATGCGCAGGGGCCTGGCGACTGAAGCCAATAGTGGCTTGGGCCAATGCGGCCGCTGTTGCTAGGGCCCCATGGTGGGCATCCTCCTCCGCTCGTGCCCGACGTTGGCGTCGGGACAAATGAGTCGGGATGAGCGGCGCGGGCAGGTGGAGAGCCCGCTCTTCGACTTGAGAGGCCTGGCGGCGGTGTCGCCGTGGCCTGGCGGGAGCCCTTACTATAGATCCCTGGAGCGAATCCCGGATATGGTGATCCCGGACATCTTCCACCTCATCCGCATAGGGAAGGGAACTGTCAGAGCGCTCTGGGGATAAGCTCCCGAAGCGGTTGGACGTTGAGGTGGGCAGCGGTGCCTCCCTGCGCGGCCCTCGGGGGCGGCGGTGGTGGTGAGGCGCAGCCTCCTCAAGGTCTAGGCGAGCCATGTCCCGGGTGGGGATGACTCCCTCTTCCACATATCTCCGCACCAGTGTGTTGATCACCCTTCTCTGGATGACCTCCGAGGGGGAGAGAGGGCGTGGTCGTCCCGCAATTGCGGCTGCTGGGACGGCTTTGGAACGGGAGGGACCGCGCGGAGTAGCCGCGTCGGTGTTTCCCCTACCTCTGCGCCAGTGGGCGGGCGGTGATCGGGCACTGGATTGGGCGACCTGATTTCTGAAAGCAGGGAGAAGGACCCATTAACACTGACAGGAAAAGGAATCGACAACCAACCATTAGTGCCACGACGCCTTCCGTGGGGGGAACCCAGACCCTCGACGTTGCGAGACGGAGTGCCCGATTTCCCTTCCCCAGCCCCTGACGGGTAAGACTGAATGCTTGGCCGGGCAACATGCCGGTCTTCCAACACCTCTGAAATCCATCGGTCTTCGTATCGAGGAGAAGAGATTCACGTCGGGTTCACCATTTTTCTGTTTCGGTGTGGATGTGCGTCGGGTTGCGCTGTTCCACTAGGACGCGTTCGCGCGTGCACCCGTCAACCCGAGGGGATGGGCGCGCGGCTTGTGGTCCCGCAGTCCCGCTTTCCAAAGGCGGGCGGCATCCGTCCCTTATTCAGGGGCGTCTGCTCCTTGATCGAAACCGGGATGATGGGATGTCGGCTCCTCCTTCCTTGGACGTCTCCTCGGAACTCGTCGCCTAATCCGGGTCTCCCTCATAGATTTAAGACATGCTTGTGAATCTCGTTCCCGGCTCCATACCTTCATGGACACCGGTTAATTACGCTGCTTCCGCCCGGACGCTCCAAGGAGTCTGGTCGGGGCAGCAACCTGCAGTGAGGAGACCGGGTGGCTCTGGGTGCTGGGGGCGTGTCGTAACACTGCAGCTCTGCACGTCTGTCTTCCGTCCCTAATAGGGATTCTCGAAGGCATGATGACCTGAGGCATCCCGCACTGGGTGCGGGGAACTGTGTCACCTGAGGTTTTCCTCGGCTTCCCATGTTTAACACGGGGTATGCCGCGAGTTTAACATCCAGCGGGGACGGCATCGGACCAATCAACACGAAAAGTGGATCAGATGACAGAACCCCTTGCGGGGAACCTCCGACGCTGGGGCCAGCGCATGGGCGGCTTCCCATGTGATGTGGAGTGGAGAGAAGTGGCATGACCCCACCGGGATGTGGCGGCCCGGGTAAGGATCAGGATGGATGATGGAGTGAATATCTTGGACCCCGTAGAGGCTTCCTACGTACCGCACGCTAGCACGGATCAAAGTCAACGTAGTTCGGGTATACAGTTTAACGTCATGCTGGACGTTGGCGAGCCGACTCACGAAGAGGTCGAGGCCGCCGGGCGGAGGATTGAACCGAACCACCTCGCACAGAGGGGGATGGAACGGCCGGGTGGATCACAGTTTCACGTCATGCTGGACGATAAAAGGAGAGATGGAAAAAAGGGACAGTGGGGAGGCACAGTGGAGATACACACGTGCAGTCTCCCACAGGGGCGGATTCATAGGTGAATCGACGCAAGTGTGAACCCTGGAGGGGTCCACTGATGGACGAACCGACGTGAATACGACCGGGACGACCAGGTGGTGGGCTTGAACCTTAGGGAGGTTTCCTACGTACCCTGTTTAGAAGACAGGGATCAAATTCCACGTAGTTCATTCTGTCAGGACTTACGCACTTGAGGCAGCCCGGATGCGGCAAAACTCAGTTGGAAGGGACTTGGACCGAAAGTAGGAGACACCTCGATCCCAGTCACACCCTCTACTGGCTTCGGCAGTGGGGGAGCGCAATGGAGATACACATGTGCAGCCCCCCACAAGAAACTAGGGGTTTGTAATACCCTACCCCCCGTGGGGAAAAGCCGCTCCCATTAAATCGTCCCTAAAGAGGGGCAATCCCGACATCCCTGCAGAGACGAGCGGGTGGGGGCCACATCCAAACCGGGGGGGACCCTACGTGCGAGGCACGGGATCGGGTAATGCGGACGGTTTAACGTCTTTTCGGATGAAGTAGAGTTTAACGTCGTGTGCTGAGGATGAAGCGGACGGTTTAACGTCTTGCCGGACGAAGTACAGTTTAACGTCGTGTGCTGAGTACGAAGCGGGCGGTTTAACGTCTTGCTGGACGAAGTACAGTTTAACGTCGTGTGCTGAGGACGAAGGTGCTTGGCAGTTTAACGTCTTGCAGCACGGACGATAGGGGCTAGGCAGTTTAGCATCGTGCAGCTTGGACGTAGTACAGTTTAACGTCATGTTGGACGGATGCAGTTTAGCGTCATGCGGGACGGATGTGCAGTTTAACGTCATGCTGGACAAATGTGCAGTTTAACGTCATGCTGGACGTTGATCGCCGCCGATGGGTCCGTGTCACTTCGCACAAGCCTGGAGGGCCGCACGGAAAGACAACGCACGGTGCGGGCACCCAGGATGAAGATCATCGGGCGCCACGCAGGCGGGTACCCTCAGGGGGTCAAAGGGGGCGACCCCGGCGGTTTGCGCGCAAAAGAGGAGCTTTGCGCGCAATACCGCGGGCCGGCGCGCAATTGTGCGGGCTGGCGCGCAATTGGGCCAGTGCTTTGCGCGCAGATGATTGAGATTGCGCGCACCGGGCTTCGGACAGCTCGCGGGGGCAACGGCTCATTCTCTAACGAACGACCACTTTGAAGAGGGGGGTGCGCGCAATCGGGCCGGATTGCGCGCACCCCGGTGGCAATTGCGCGCAAGAGGCTTCTTTTGCGCGCGAAGGCCTTACGGTGAAGAATTAGTTCAAAAGAAAGAAGCCAAAGGGATTGCGCGCGAAGGCGAACCCCAAGGCTCTATTGCGCGAAAGAAAGGAGGTTACCTGAAGATCGGCATTGCGCGCGGAAGGGGTTTGATTGCGTGAACGAGCGACGCTTCGGATTCTGGCCACCTTCAAAACGTCGGGGGTCGCCTTATATTTATAGGCAACCCCGGCACGGAATCCGGTCGCGGGCGCGGAATTCCCTTCGCGGGCGCGGAATCAGGACCCGGCGCGCAAGGGAGCCGCGCCGGCCACAGGCGCGCAAAATAGCGCGCCGGCCCATCGCATTGCGCGCATCCCGGGAGGATTGCGCGCCGCGACTCAACTTTGCGCGCGGGCCTCTGAAATTTCGCACAAGTCCTCCGGGCCCTCCGGAACGTGCCTCTGACTCCAAATATCACTTCGCTTTCCGCATCCGGAGCTTCGTTTGGGAACAACGGACTTTTCCGGCGTCTACAACCATTTTTACTTTGAATCAAACATTATTGATTGCATTGGAATCACATCGGTGAGTTATTATTTCTTTTAGATCCTCTTCTCTTGATTTCAACTCTTTTGTGAGATATCATTGGTTGAATTTTTTAGACGTTTTTGTAGATCTATGATTTTCTAGGTCAATTCAAAGGCTGAGGTTCAACTATATTGATCTTACATCATAGAGGTGGGTGGTTTATTCATTTCTATGTATTGAATTTGAGTTATATGTGAAAAAATTACTAATACCCTAGTTTAGGGTATTGTGAATTTATGGAATTTAACCCTTTTATGCCTGATGTGCCTTGATTTCCTGAGTTAGGGCTCTTGTTTTAGTTTATGTTTTATTTACCTTCATATGGATGTGTTTTCCCATGTTTATTTTGATATTGGATGTTGGGTCAAGAATTTCTGGTTAGGCTGTCATGTTTTCCATGCCTACTGCTATTAGGATGGAGTTGTTTATATGACATGCTTTTGACATGCCTCATAGCTGTTTCGCCAAGTAGTATTTGAATTTTACATTGGCTGCAGGATATCGTTTTTGCATGATTTTATTACATAAGGCTATGAGAACCTAGTGTAGTTTGAACATAGGGGGAATAGACACTAATGGCTTCCCCAGAGTGTTTGTTATACTTTTTACATAGCAAAACCATAGGGGGGAATAATGTGAGTGCTCCCTTAGGATGTCTATAGTTATACGTTGTGATACCATAAAAGGAATTTTATGTTGAGTGCTTCATTATAGAGTCTATAGTTTACCATTACGAGACCATATGGGTAATTGACGGTGAGTGCTTTCTCAGAGAGTATTTGTCTAAGTTGAACCAGAGGAATTTGTCTAAGAGAACTTCCCAGAGGGTTTCTTTTGAATGTTTTGTTGAACCAGAGGCATTATTCTATGACAACTTTACTAGAGGGGTTCATGTGTTTGTTTGTTTGAGTATTTTTTAATTGTAAATGAATGTAGATTGAACTGTAGGATTGGTTACTTTTGAGTACTTTATTGTTTATTACTTCATTTTTCATATTAACTACCATATATATTCACTAACAGTTTGGCACAAATATTTCTGTGGTTTCCTATTGGGATTCATCTCCCCCCCCCTGTTTGGGTCATGCTTTTGGGCCCAAACATATTATATTATTGCAGGTATAGATAAGGGAAAGTGCCCTTCTACTTTAGGTACATGAGTGCTATGGAGCTAGAGAGCACGGGACCAAGCTGCGTCTTGCGATACTGTTGGGGTTGTTTACTTGTTTTCCTTTTTTTACTTTGGTTTAGTATTGTATTCCTACAATGTGACTTGTTTGGATGCTTTTATAGATACTTGTGACATGAATCATTATTTATATATGATTTAGTTGTTTATTTATTTTCAGTATTCCGTTGTTTACTTATTGTATGATATTATTGCTCCTGATGTTGTGTATTATTGTTATTGCATTGTGTTACTCTGCCAATGAGGGCATAGTTTCTCCACTATCACAGACAAGGCCCTCGCTACTAGTCTACAGAATTTGGACTTTAGGGATATACACTTGAGTCCATCTGACCAACCGGGTACGGGGCACCTTTGGGCAACACCTTGAACTAGGACGTTACAAAGTGGTATCAGAGGATTCTTTTTTTCTTGGATTAATATTTGTAGAATATAGATATGGATAAGAAAGTATAGGTAGTTGGGAATAACTTGTGCTCTAGAGTAGATAACCCCTGTACAGGGAAAAGCTAATTTACCTCGATTATTGCAATTTTTTGGTTTTGCAATTTTACAATTGATTTGATTTCACATGTTTTGTGATATTATCATTGATGTTGTTGTAGTTTTATTCTTGTTTCAACCTGATGAGATGAAGGAATTCCATCTCATGAATCATATAGAAACTTTCTATAAATCACATGTCTTACATTCTTGTAATTCCATTTAGGTTGAATTACTGATGGCTTGTTGTTGTGATAGATATTGTATTGGGTATGCATTTTTTTATGATAGATTTCATAATAGAATACCTATTATTTATTAGGGTATTGGATTGTGTAACGTTTCATTTGAATGAGCACCAATATTTGGTCCCTGAGGTTTTATGGGCCCTTATGAATCCGAATTTGGTGGATCATATTGAACTTTAACATTTATACTTTTTGATATTACATGAATAATATTCAAAAAATTTATTTACAGGTAGTATGGGCCCCCACATATCAGAATTTGGAACTTAAATGATTGTTTCATTATTTTATGGGCTTCCGAAGTAGTTTATGAGGCATACTATCATAAAAACCCAGAATAAACATTGTGTATTTCCGAATACACACCATGAATCCTTATGTTTGGGAAGGAACAATGATTTCTTATGTACAAACCAGGTACTTTAGGTACACACTATGTAGTCTCTAACCATGTTACTGCCTATGTGGGAAGAGACATGGAGTTGGGAAATCCTTAGAGAAACACGTCGTTTATCGAACGTACACACTGTGTTGTAAATACTGTGGGTCCACCCGTGTGACTAATGACATGGATGGATGAAACATAGGTTATACATGTCATTTCAAGATTGAACATGCCATGTAGTGTAACCCATATAATTGGCCTTGTGACTAATGACACGGGTCAGTGAAATACTTCTAGTACACTCCATTTCAGGCACAAACACGCCATGTAATGTCAATTGTGTCTTCGACCGTGTGACCAACGACGTCGGTGGTTGAAACTTAAGTGTTGCACACTGTGTTTAGATTGAACACGTCGTGTAGCCTTATTTAAGGTGGACAGTGTGGGTTAGTTGTGTAGAATAACTCGAGTAGGAGAAAATGATTCATGTACACTCCATTTCTTGGGAGAATACACCATGTGTATGGGTGTTACATGACCAAGTTTGGCAGGAGTATACGCCCATGTGAAGGATTAAAGGGACACGTTGTGTAGAGGTCATAAACATCATGTATCCAGGTTTTGAAAAAACATGAATTATATACTTCTCCTATTCTTTTCATTCACTTTTATTATTTCATCCTGTAATGATATTGAGCTAAGGTGTGTGTTTGAACTTGTAGATTCATGCCCCCGAGACGCCCTCTGGTTGTAGTCTAGATATAGGTCAACAATCTGAAACTCGACATGGTAGATTATGGACTACCAGTAGATCATCTCGTCATTACTTTCTTGGAAGAATATTTCATTCTTGACATAGGTGTCGATGCATAGTTCCGAGAAGGATTCATGAGGTTTATGCATACCTTTATGAGAGTACTGCATACTTCCCAGTCTATGGAAGATTTGATGCGGGTCATTCAACAGTAGAAGCATCCCACTTTCTCAGGGGATAGAGGACCTCAGGATATAGGGTCATGGTTGGAATCCATGCTGTCAATCTTCGAGCATCTGGAGATGCCTCCAGAGAAGAGGGTGAAGCTCTCTACATACATGCTTCGGGATTTCTCCAAGAGATTATGGGATGTGATATCACAGGTAGGGAACTAGCAGGGTATGGCTTGGGATGAGTTCCAGTGTGCCTTCTATGATTACTTTTACTCGGAGACATTGAGGGCTGACCGAGCCCAACAATTTATGAGTTTGGAGAAGGGTGCACTCTAAGTTATGGAGTTCTCTTCTTGATTCATAGAGCTACAACACTTCATTCTCATTCCAAGGGGTGATGAGTTTTTTTTTGTCATGGAATTTTGAGGATGGTCTTAGTCCTGATAACTGATCTCAGGTGAACATCTTCTGGTTGACTTCCATTTCTTCTATCATCAAGGCACTGATCACAGAGCGCAACCTACGGGATTCTGGAGCCGTGATCTAGGGATGTTTGGCATCCAGAGTTGGTGATTATTCGGCTAATAGTAGGAAGTGCCATAGAAATTCTACACATGGCGATCCGAGTAGAAAATATACTTCTTCTGGTAGCTAGGTTGTGTGCTACCAATGCGGGAAGAGTGGCCATATGAGGTCAATTTTCCTGAGAGACCCAGTGGAGTGACAATCTTATGGAAAGATGAATTATCCTCTGCATTTCTGTCAGTTTTTCTCACCATTAGTTGGTGATATGAGTTCTTATATGACTCCTTGTTCCAGAATAGGACCCCCAGTTTCTCATCAGTCTAGGAAATAGAGTTTTCCGGCCGTTCAAGTTGAGGTGGAGGTTGTGGTCATGGTAACCAGTCACTAGGCTTTCAGAAACAATATGGTTGATCAACTCAGGGTGGAAAAGCAATGTCACAGGGCCCCGGTATAGGTCATACTTTTTCAGTGGAGCAGACCCAGTAGGAGTAGGATCTATGGCCCTCTAAAGTTAGAGGTACGATTTTGGTTTCCTTAGTTTTAGCTTGTACTCATTTTGATATAGGGGATTCCCATAGTTTTATATATGTTGTTGTTTTGGAGAACCTTGAACTCTGTATCATTACCTCTGTTGAAATCTTGACACTAGGAACGCCTTTTGGGATTATAACGACTAGTGTATGTCAGTGAAAGGAGTTCCCTCTTGAGGTTGGTGGTGTCACTTCTTATAGGACCTCTATGTCTTAGACATGACAGGCTATGATGTCATTCACAGAATTGATTGGTTTCTTCCCTACCGATATTTTGTTGACTACTTTCACCATAGGGTGAGTTTTATGTCACTAGAGGGAATATCTTTTCTTTGTAAGGGTGAATGGGATGTCCCGGCGAGCAGAGCAGGACCCGAGCATCATGGTTTTGGGGGAGTTAATTCCTAAATTTCTAGTCTATATCTGGATGACCAGGGGATGTCATAGATGAATTTTCCTCTAGTGTTGGATCATTTCTGAGATTTCATTCTAGAAATCTTTTTAGGCATGCCTCTAGAGTGAGAGGTAGACTTTTTTATTGGTCTTGTGCAAGGAGCGGCATCGGTGTCCATTATTCTTTATAGGATGGCTACACCATACTTTCAAGAGCTCAAGAAGTAGTTAGAGGAGTCACATGAAAGGGGATTCATCCGACCTAGTACTTCTCCTTAGGTTTCTCCTGTCCTATTTGCAATGTAGGTGGATAGTAACCTTAGGCTTTGTGTGGATTATCAGAAGTTGAACCAGTTGACAGTCAAGAACCAATATCCCTTTCCAAGGATTTATGATCTATTTGATCAGCTTCAAAGAGATCGGTTGTTCTCAAATATTGACTTGAGATCTGGTTATCATTAGTTTCACATTGGACCATCCGATATACATCTTATAGCCTTTCGGATTAGGTATGGTCTACACGAGTATGTGGTTATGTTGTTAGGTCTCATGAACGTGCATGCAGTTTTCATGGCACTAATGAACCAAGTGTTTCACACATACATGGATTCTTTTATGGTAGTATTTGTGGATGATATCTTGGTGTACTCTCACACTCCACAAGAACATGCCACACATATTCATATCATTTTGAGTACACTGATAGAGCATCATTTATATGTTAAACTCTCAAAATTACACTTTTGGATGGACCAAATTCACTTCTTGGGTCATTTTATCTTAGAGACAAGAGTATCGGTAGACCCAGAAAAATTGAAAGTAGTATTTTCCATGGATAATATAAAGAATTCCATTAAGGTACTGAGTTTTCTCAGGCAGGATGGTTACTAAAGATATTTCATACGGTACTTTTCACACTTAGCAGGGCCACTGACGGGCCTGACTAAGAAGGGTGTGAAGTACTTATGGTCAGATTCTGGTGATTCGGCCTTCTAGGAGCTAAAAGAGAGGTTGACTTCAGCAATGATACAATTTTTTCCTAAACCAAGGAAGAGTTATATAGTTTACTATGATGCATCATGTATCGGGATGGGGGTAGTGCTTATATAGGGGGAAGGATTCATTACAAATGAGTATCAATATTTGAAGCCACATGAGAGGAATTACTCGATGCACGATCTTGTGTTGGTTATAGTTGTTCATGCTTTACGATGTTGGAGACATTATCTATTGGGAGAGCATTTTATGGTTTTCACCAACCAAAAAAGTCTCAAGTACATATTCACTCAGCACGATCTGAATTTGAGATAGCGAAGGTGGGTTGAGTACCTTCTGTCTTTTGACTTTGAACATTCCTACACGCTTGAGAAAGGAAACACTATGGAAAATGAGTTGAGTAGGAGGACTCAATTACAGGTAGTTCAGGAGGCTAAGAGTGAGTGGAAACTTATGGATCTATTCTCTAAGATGCATTTGGAGGTGTATGATAGATAGGGGAAGATGTCTCTTTATTCTGAACCTGTTACCTATACTCTACTTGATCTAGTGCTAATGAGGTAGCTATTAGATTATTAACGACTAGTTCTATAAGAGTGTGTATCAGGAGAAGACATATTTCTGGATAGACCATAGCTGAGGATGAGATCTTATGTTTTCGTGGGTGCGTATGGGTGTCAGCAGACATAAACAAAGAGATGATGTAGGATTTTCATACCTCAGCTTGGGAAGTTCATCCTGGTGTAACCAAGATGTATCGAGATCCACACCATCGGTATTGGTGGCTAGGTATGAAGAGAGATGTCGCTGGATTTTTCATTAGGTGTTCCACCTATCAGCAGGTGAAGGCGGAGAATCAGCGACCAGCATGGCTTTTTCAGCTGTTACCCATTCCCGGGTGAAAGTGGAAGGATGTCATGATGGATTTCATGATTGGGTTACTGATATCTCATCGAGGGAATGATGTTGTTTGGGTTTCATTGATAGACTGTAATGACCAAAACTTTTTAATTATATTTTTTTTCTAATTTTGTGTGTTATTTTATTTTATAATGGACAAAACTATTCCCATTAATTAATGAAGTGGGTATAATTAAAATGAGACCATTGGGTTTCAACTGTTATATGACCGTTGGTCAATATAACCATTGGAAACTATAATCTTAATGTTGTGTTTTTATAAATATGGTTATATTGGTTAATTAATACAGAAAGAAGATTGAATGGCCTCATCTAGTAGACTCGAGCCATATGAAGCCCATCTTTCGGAGCTTGGGAAGGAGGCAGCATCACTGGGCTTTACTCTAGACCATGCCCATGCCGAACTTCAATGTATGAAGCTTGAATAGAATCACCTAAGGAAAAGTTCAACCTGAGAGAAATCACCACTCGGGCAATGTTGTCTGAGCCACCCCAAGATTTTATCACAATAGCACACATAACACTTAGTTACTATGCCGGGGTAATAGTGGGCTATGTAACGAGACCTTAGTTGCTTTGTGTAATCCTTTTATATAAATAAAATTTTTATTTCTTCTTATGGAAAAGTTTGTGAATTTCGAATATCCGGATAAATATAGGATGTGAATTATTTAGGAAAAAAGGGTATTTTAAAATATTTGTGTATTTATTAAATAATTAATAATGTGAAATGATATTCAAAAAATAGTCTTCTACAATTGTTATCAGTGACAAATTTAGAGTCTAATAAGATCAACTTGGTATTTAGTTAATATTAAAGTAGGAATAGTAACATACCCATATGAATAGTAATGAATAGTAATTTTACAAACAAAAAATAGAAACTTTCCCCATGAATGTATAAATACATTTTAAACATCTTAAAAGTGAAAAAATGATCATAGTTTAAGTTTTGGTATTTCTGTATGCCATAAATATTTTATTTACTATTTTATAATTAATTTAAAATTTTAAAATGGAAATGTATTTTCATAAATATTAATCATAAATTGTTACTTTATTGTGTTATTGTAATATGATAATTTTATAGGACCTTGATTACTTTTTTAAGGTGTTACAAAATGTATTATAGTTTTAATGTTGTATTTTTGGAATAAATAATGATTTTAAATATTAATTAAATTAAAAATATTTAGAATTTTTTTTATGAAATTAATTCATTTTTTATTTCAGAGCATCAATTTTATTTTAGGGTAAATGTTTGGGTTTTTTCTGAAACAGTTGAATTTTCCGTGAATAGTAAAAAAGCAGTTTTGAGTTTCGGGTGTTTAATGACATCATTGATGATATAATAATGATGTAATATTTCTGGTAGACTTATTAATAGTGATATATTCTATGAGTTGTCCCAAGTGGCCAATACCAGTGGCAAATACCATGGTAAATCTCATGGTTTTTCCAATACCAACGATGAGGTGTCCCTTAGAAATTAATAATTTATTCACTCACTTTCCATATAAATACCAAGCCATTTCCCTCATTAATTTCATTCCAAAATCATCCTTAACGAATTTCTGGTCTTATTACCTCCCAAGGAGTCATCCCAATGTTTCCTCAAGCCTCCCAAGGTCCCTACCTTCAAGATTTCGAAGTTACTCTTCAAGGTAAGGGATCTTTTCACCCTCCTCTTTTTAAGTCATGAATTCCTTTATGTTGTGTCTTATATTTTACATCTCTTAATGTTGAGGGTATGTTCTTATATGTTCTTATTACTATCAATTTTATGTCCAAATAATGATAGACCATTTCTTCTCTCATAAATTTGTTTTTTTAATTTTTAAGTGACACCGTTTGGCTGCCGAATTTCTTGTAAAAGAAATCACATATTCTCTTTTCTTTCATGTTTTATTTTCATGTGGTGTGTTATTAAAAAATCCATACCATGATCTTATTAAGTACCCATACTGTATTATGAATTATTTATGAGTGGGTGAGCCGTGTCCCCTCTCTTTTCAATGTTTTCTAAAACCATGTTATATAGCCGCTATGCTGCAGAAATTTCGTCTGAAATTTTCTATCTCTTTCTCTCATGAAATTCACTTGTTTATTTATGTGAATACCCAGACATATTTCGTTTCTATGGGTGTTCATAAATATATAAAGATGATATATTAGATTCTGTAATTGACATATGTATAACCCTCACTCCATTTCCATGGGTTATAAACGATATAATGATCTTATTTTTAAGAACATTTAAAACGTCACGATTTTGAAATGAAACCCATTTCTTTTTTCCCTATGGGTTATTTATGAAATGTTTAATTATGATCTATGTGGATCACATGAAAGTAAATACATATTAAGGGTGCACCCTGATATCACTCCAATGCGTTGGGTAAATAATTAATCTCTCACTACAACAGAATCACCATTTAGTGATGGTTTTTTTTGCGTTTAGCAGCAGTTTAAACAGCCGCTACATTTTTTGGCGGTGGTTTACAGAAACCGCCATCTAATAGGGCGTCGGAAATCTATTAGCGGTGGTTATTTATGTTTAGCGGCGGATTCAGGAAAGCATCTTCGCTGCCTCATTTCGCTGTGGGTTCTCTGAATTTAGCGGCGGTTTTACGAGCCCTGGATATCACATTATTCGGGGCGGTTATAACCACCGCGAATAGACTCAAATTACAGTGGCTATAAAACCGCCACTAAAGTCACGAGAACCACTGCGGAATAAGGCAGCCACGATGCTCCTATTTAGCGGTGGTTATAACCGCCACTAAAAGTAAATTTTATTTTATGTTTTTTGGCGGTTTAAACAGCCGCCAATATACATTTCGCGGTGGTTAAAACCGCGGCCAAAAGCTGCTCATAATAAAAATAATAATTCTTTGCTTCTGCTGCACCACTACCCTGAAAAACAAATAAAAGCAGAAAAAACCATCCCTGGACTCCCACCATTGACCAAGAGCTGAATATCCAGAATAAATCAAAACACCCAAAAAACATGTTTTTCTCTCAATGAGAAATATTATACAACTTTAATATTTAAAAATAGAACAAAAATCTGAAACTCTGGAAAATAATACATCCTAATAGAGAAAGTATTATTAACACAATAGTCAGATATCCATAAAAGGTTCCAACACATTCCTCATACTCATGTATACAATATCCTAAATAGTAAATACTTGTAAGATAAAACTCCATTAATAAAACATTGTAACAACCCAAACTGGATTCCACTAAATCTTATAACTTCACTTGCTTAGGATAGATCATCCATAGAGATTCCACTTTACTTATAAAAGTTGATAATTGATGAATTAGTAGTTATATTAGTACCAACCCATTTATATAATGATTTTCTTTGGTTTTGTGGCCTAGAAACCATCCTTAATACTTATAATAAATTTGAACTGATGAAATAGCTTAAATAACACATTAGAAATATATTTTTATAAAAAATCCTATTGTGGGAATAGTTTTAGAGTTACATTGAGATATAGATTTTATATGAATGTGGATATTTCCCGTGAGTCTTAGTTGACATCTTTTAATGTTGGAATATAGGTTAGGTGGGAGATTCTAGTGACCTTTTAAGAATAAACCTAGAATTAGAGTTGATTCCTCATGTTATCAGAGGGGTTAACCTAGTTTTTCTAGCATCCGTGGAGTTATTAAGCATCATTGGATGCATATTTTTAGTTTTTGGTCATAAAATGTGTTTTTTATGTATTTTGGGATTGAGTATGACTCTAGTTGTGGAATGATTCCCCAAGTTGGTAGGCGATCAGGAGATAAGTAAAACTTCTTGGTGTTATGAGCATCTTTAATGCTCAAGATTAGTGGGACTGACATGCCAATCTAATTTTATTTAGTTTAATTAGTTGTGTGAGTTTAATTTCAATGGTGTATGACTCAAGAAGTCATCATCCATGTTAAATGGTTATGTAGGATAATGTTACCCTTCGGTTTGATTTCTTGAGTAGGCTAGAAAATACCATGAATGCACAGTGTCATTGGTCCTATGAATTATATGAAATTGGTGTTCCCATTTCATTGATGTAACATCAATTTAGTATTCATTATCATATAAATTTCTTATTTAACTATGGTTTGGTGGAGAGAGTTGTGTAGTGTTTTGTGAAAAAATTTCTATTCTCTGAGAGTTTGAGGGATGAAATCACAGGTAACACCTTGAGGTGTATTATCACATAACTACTTGGTTTAGGGTTGTGGGATCTAAAAAGGTTGTGTTAACCGATCACTCCCTGAGTGAGGTTACCTAGGTATTAACTATGTTGTGGTGAGTTATGTAGACCATATTTTTTAGTAGAAAACCTAAGTTATCCTAGTTCTATGGATAACTATGTAAGAGGATCGAGTTTTATAACATCATCAATCTGAGTTAATGTTAAAGATGTAGTTATTGATGTTGATTGAATGTTTGTTCATGGAATGAAGATTGCATAATGCATGTGATTATGAATAGACCATTTCTATTTATTATTAAGTGTATGATGTAAATCTATGTGGTAGGAAGTGAACCATAGGTTGTTCAAGGATGGAATATTAGTTCTAGATGAGGCTTCAGCGTATGCCAAGGATGGATTGTTGTGATGGAACATGGTATAATTATGTTGACACACATCCAGAAACCATTTTTAGTGGTGGACAGAGTGTTATTCATGGGAATTAAATTCCTATTTTTATTAAAATGATGAATATTAAAATTCTATGGTGGGGAGAATCACACAGGTCATGTGAAATGTAACCTTTGGGAGAGTGGTTGTAGAAAGAATAGTCATGAATGGTCAAAATGACTTTCAGAAGCTTGTGAGCTATAAAATTCAAGTTTTCTAGGAATGGAGGAGGTGTTGAATTTAAGACATAGGTGTGAGTTTGAATTAGGATTGGGAATTATATTCAAACTCGGGCTGCATGTGAAATCTAGGAAATGTGATAGATTGATATCACATATTTTCTTGTAATGTAGCATGATATTGAAATGGTTGGTTGAGTATGCACCCATTAAATCACACCACGAGTCAATTTTGGAATTCAGTGGGTTCATCTCAATTATCATGATATAACTTTCCAATTTAGGGTAATATGATTTAGTTTTCAAATAATGGCATTGGCCATCAATTTGGATGTCCTCTAAGCAGGTCAACCTAAAGCGTTCTGACTAAAATTTCAGTAAACTAGTGCATGTTGTGAGCTAATATTTCATTGTGTAAGATGTATTAATAATGAAGAGTGTGTTTTGGTTATGACCCTTTAGTTTAAATTTTTATGACTAGATTAATAGTGATGGATGATTTGTAAATGGAGGTAGCGGTTTTCATGTGGCACCGCTTCATAAGGAGTTTTCAAGTGAGATCAAGTGAGATATGTCTTAAATAAAGCAAGAAAAGCTTGAACATGTCAATGTGAAACTAGAAGTGATGTATAGTAGTATAGTGCTCATGGTTTAGTGGTTTGAAAATTACTATGGTTGGAAGACACCTTGGACCTATAAATCATGTGGTGCTCGCTTTAAGTAGTTTTCATTGTTAATGTTTCTGAGTGGTGTCACTTGGTTTAATGTTTCTTGATTAAATTCAAATGGAAAAGAAACCTAGGGACAGGTGATGAGAGGTGGTTTGGGGGGTCTTATTAAATTGGACATCCTCTAGATGTGGGTGTTGGCCAAATTCAATATGATCATTACACGGAGTCGTGGGAGTATAACTATGGTTTCTTATGAGTATGTTTGGATACAAGTGTTTTGTATAAGACCTATGACATATCCCTATAAGGCCTAGTGTTCGTAAAGAAGAAAGTTCCGGAATTCCAGTAATTGATGTTTCATGACCGGATAGATTGTAATGAATCAAAAAATGGAATTAAGAATCATAATATAAATAATTCAGGGATATAATGGTAGGTAATAATTACAAGACAGACCATGATTAAGTGGAAATTATGTTGGGTATGCAGTTCAAGTCATGCAGTAATAGTTTAGTGATCAAAACAGTTATGGTTGGAAATGGTCCATTGTAACCGGTCAGTTTTATTTTGTGTTTCTAGTAAGTGGAGGTATGTATCGTCAAACAATTCCAATAAAAAACTCAATACTCTTCCATTTATTCATCCATTTAATGAAGAGGATGGATAAGGGTTTGGATTCTGCTGCTTTTACCACTTTTTTTCTTCATTTCTATAAGTGTTATCATTGTGCAATCATATATGGCCTATTTTTAGTTCCTTTTTCAGGTTAACCATTTTCATATATTTTTTATTGAATCGATATACATAAATAAATGAGTTAACCATCCTAATATTGAAGTATTTAGTAGAATTTCTTTTCTTAAAATTCATGTTTTTATAAGACATACCAATTGTGCGTCAAGTCGACATCCATCTTCGAGATTATATTTTAATTTATAATGTATTCTTGCCTATATTCATGGACTTATGATAATTTATCACCGCTCTGTCACACCTATATCTTAGTGAACCACCCTTGATTTAGAACATTCTCATGACATTTTAGAAGATCTAGAGCATGTTTAGAAACTTTTGACACTTAAATCAGACATTTTCAACAATGGGCCTCACCAAAGTGTCCACAACACTATCCCCTTGATCACTATGAAATGACCCAATTTGTTCAACACATCAACAATGGGTTTAACTCCTAGTCAACCAAAATCTCGACTACCAATTCAAACACAGACCTAAATGGAATGATGTATACCACACTTGAGAAATGAAGACATAAAAAGAAATATCAAAAATCAATAAAATGCATAAAAAGAAACATGAGAAATCAAAGAAAAATTTAGGGCATGAAAATGTGTGGTGGAAACTATGTGCCACAAATATTACATATAAAAACCAACTGTTTGCATTTTTGTTCAACACATCAACAATACAACTACTCAGGGTCTGATGATGCATCATCACCCTCTCCACCTTCATTTCCACTTTGTGTTGTCACCTGTAAGAACATCATATTGAAAATTAAATAAGGTTACATATTTATATTAAAACTTAAAACCAATGAAAGTTAGCAAACTAAATGATTTTGATTGTTTTTGATTTACCTGCATACCACCAATCAATTCACTCCCACCAGGGGCATATATTCTCATCTTCTGACGTATTTCAGTCAACTCTTTCTACAATGCAGATATCTGATCCCCCTGCTGGTGAACTATGTTTCGTAAAGAAACAATCTCTTTCTTAGCATCTCCGGGTATGGGATGACTAATGTCAGGAGTAGATGCAGCAGCTATCCCCGGTGGCCTGCTAAAAACTTCAGATAGCACGGGTCCCAAACCCATCCCGCGCACTCTCCCTGGATGCTCCTTCCCAAGGACTTTACCAACCGGGTCATCCTGGGAGACAGAGTAGGAATGCACAAGATTGGCATCCCATAGTACTTTAATTTTGACCTATAAATCAAATATAAATATATATTAACACAATAAAAATTGATAATAAGTTATTATGATAAAAAAATTACTTCATACCCCAACTTCTTTAGTAGGCTCATTAACAAAACATCCATCTGATTTCTTGTGAACATCCAACCATAGTTCAGTTCTGGATGCTTCATGGCCTAAACTTTGTGACTGCATTAATCAAAGATAAATCAAAAATTCAATATATTAAACAGATAATATTGTCTTATAAATATTTAAACTAATTAAAAGATTACCAATGTACTTCAATTTCTAGAAAAACTTTTTGAGCCTGTAGTGTGCAGGATGACTTGCTTCGCTCGGTTTGACGCATTCTGTCTTGATAGATCCGGAAATAAATAAAATACAATTTAATACTGATGTATTGAATGTCATGTCCTTTTCATATACATGTATAAATGTAAAATGTGGATAATATAATAATATATATATTTCAATACCATCCTCTTCTGATCCCGATGCCTGTCAACAAACACTTTCCACTGCTCTTTCGGTACCCCACAGGGTAGCTTCTCATACATTTGCAGTGCGGTCAACGAAGCATCGTTGACATCACACCACAATCTCCATTTAAAATATTTCCACTTCTTACCTAGATTTTTCAGCGTCCACTTCTGTGCTATCACATCAGCAATGGTAAAGTTGAAGAACATCTATATACAGAAATTCATTTTGAACATATTAGTAACATGACATTCAATTAAACTATAATGTAATAAATTTACCTTGATTTGAGAATCATAAACTTCATTTCTCTAGCTTGGAGTCATATGCCTCCATTCGTCATTTGAAATGGGAAGGGAAATGGACCCTGCTGCCAGCTAGCCTAGAATCTGGCCAAGTAACCGCATGGCATCACCTGTAGGGACCCCGTAAAAATCAAATGGAACAAGAATCTTCTCTCCATTCAGATTCCAAACATATGAACTTTTTATGTTTTTCTCTACGGTTTCATTTTTGTCATCTTTAATGGGAAAATAATTAGTATAAACAAAATGCAATAAATTTATTTAATTAAAATTTGAACTTATGATAGTGACACTCCAGTATGTCTGGGATGAACTGGAAGGGGTGCATCGCTGCCCCACTACAGAGTCTCCTGAAGGGGGAGTCGACGACTCAGCCTCTACTGGGACATCCACAGATGGTTTGAGAGATGGTGTAGGGGAGATGGTGTAGGGGTGTCGGAAGCTGGTGCATCAGATGTCGTGGGGAGGGAGCCAGATGGATAGTCATTTGTCACAGAACTGGATGAAATAATGTAACGCTTCTTCCTTGGCATTCCTGTCATTTAATCAAATAAAATTAAGTTCAAAATATATATTTCAAAAAAATTATGCAGAAAAAAAATTAAAAATGATAACAGATGGAGTACTAGTAGACAAAATATATATAACAATGATAATGAATGATTGTAGAAATGAAACAAGTGGTTGCTGAATAAATAAATAATTGTACATACAATCATTTTCCCCTTTAATCATGTCAGTTTCATGCTCCATTTCTTCATCCACATCATTCATCCTTGCTAGACTAATATTTTCAATATCATGATGGACAAATAATTCTGCTTCCTGTTGCTGATTAAATTCAATTTTAGAGGTCAAATTTTCCACTTCATCACCCATATCATACAAATCTATTTTTATTACGTGAGCAACTACACTCCACCCTTCATCGGCAACATCATTCACATAATATAACATTTTTTTGCGATGATAATATATATGGATCATGCAGTTCATGATCACCAACATCCATCAAGTGAGAGAAGTTCACAGAAGTAAATTTCAAGGAATCACTTTTAACACCTCTGATAATATCGAATCAATTGCATTTGAATAAAACAACCGAAAAATGTCCGTGGTAGTTTAATTCAATAATATCATCCAGCTTTCCATAGTATTAGACATCATCAAATGTAAATATAACAACATTTTGTGTTCTCAAACCCACTTCTCGATCGACTGTTCGAAATCTAAATCCATTTACATTATAAGCGTCGAACTTTCTAAATTATTTTAGAGGACCTCTAGAAAGAAACTTCCAATCTTCTGACACCTCTGCTCGAGTATCAGTATTCATGATATGAAAAAAGAAATATAATTCATTAGATTTAAAAAATGTATGTTTCAAACTTATATTCGTATTTATTGCAATATTTATGAACTTACATGTCGTGCAAATCATTCTACAAGATCTTTATTAACAGCTTTCGTTATATCTTTCTCATTTCGTGTTCGGCCTCTTATTCCTCTCTTTGTTTGTATCCTCAACTATTCAATAAATGGATCTGAATTTCACTATCTAGAAGCACAAATCTATGTGCCTATAATAATTTTAATTCAGTCAGTGTCACATTTGAGGTCCTCCCAACTGATCGACCAATAACAGGAAATATTTTGGATTTCTGATGTATTTGAGATTGAGTCGATGTGTCATCAACACGTCCAACTTGATTAAATCTTGTATCAATATCATCCAAGTATCGAGAACAAAAGTTAAGACACTCCTCAGCCACATAGCCTTCAACAATTGAGCCTTCTGGTTTAGCTTTATTCCTCACGTATGACTTCAAATGCCCAAGATATCTGTGAAATAAAATAAACATAATTATGCATTTAATTATGTACCAAAAATTGCTTACATAACTGTAAAACATATAAATAAAGTACCTCTCAATTGGATACATCCATCGATAATGAACGGGGCCTCCTAATTTAGCTTCCTCAACCAAATGCACAGTTAAATGCATCATTACAGTAAAAAAGGATGGAGGAAAGATCATCTCCATTGCGCAAAGGGTCAATACAAACCTCTCCTGGAGGTTGTCAAGCTGAAATGGATGTAGATATTTATCACATAGTTTTCCGAAAAATGTGCAGAACTGGAGTACAACAGCAGTAATTGTTTAAGGTAATAATGTACGCAATGCCAATGGTAGTAACTGTTGTAACAAAATATGTGAATCGTGGCTTTTCAATCCATGTAACTTATGATTCTTCAATTCAACACACCTCAAGATGTTACATGAATACCCATCAGATACCTTAACATTCTTTAACATTTGAAGGTATATATCTTTATCCCTATTTTTCATTGAAAAATTGCCGGAGGATACTTTTCATTCTCATCTAGCTAGAGATCATGTTTTATGTTCATTGCTTGTAAGTCTTTGCGAGCATTGAGAAGATCCTTCATCTTTCCATGCTCATTAAGCAATGTGAAAATCAAATTATCACAGAAATTCTTCTCAATATCCATCACATCAAGATTATGCTGCAACAAATTAAATTCCCAATACGGAAGTCTGAACAATATACTCTTTTTCTTCCAATGTTGTGTTCCGGTTTCGCTTGGCGATGCACTTCGGACCCGTTTTCCACTATCATTCAAATGATGAACCTTCCCAAATTCTGTTTCAACATTTTCAAGCTGTGCCAATATTTCAAAACCATTTAAAAACTTTGGAGGTGGTCTACGATCAATGGAACCATTAAATTTTGATATTTTCAGCCGAAATCTATGAGATGCATCGATAAATCTTTGATGACACAAGAAGCACCATTTTCTACTATGAGGTAGCCGTTTAGGCTCAAAATCAAAGTTACAAACGGGACAATCCAAACCCGTGTAAGTGCTCCAACAAGATAAATTCCCAAGACCAGGGAAGTAACTAATGGTCCACATTAAAGCAGAATGCATTTTGAACATTATTTTAGAAGAAGCATCAAATTTCTCAACACTGTTTCTCCATAACTCCTGCAATTCTTCAATCAAAGGCTGCAAGTATACATCAATATCATTTCCAGGAATTTTTTTTCAGGAATAATCATCAAAAGGATAAAATATGTTTCTTTCATACACATCCACGGAGGCATATTATAAGGCATCAAAACAACTAGCCAAATGCTATAATTGGTACTCAAAGTCCCAAATGGGTTGAATCCATCGGCAGCCAATCTCAATCGAACATTCCTAGGCTCAGTTGAGAAATCGAGATGTAATGAATCAAATGTCTTCAACGATTGGGAATCTCGTGGATGTCTCATTAACCCATCATTGATATTATCTACAGAATGCCACTTCATGTGTTCGGTGGTTTTTGATGACATGAATAATCTTTGCAATCGAGGCTTCAAAGGAAAGTAATGCAAAACCTTTACAGGTGTGCTCCATTTCTTCTTATCTATGAAATTGTGTTCATTCAGACTTCCAACATCATCCTTTTCCTGTCATCTAGAAGAAGAAAATTTCTTTCAATTCTGTCTACTTGAATACTCTCCCCAATAAAGTATACAATCATTGGGACACACATGTATTTTTGTATAATTCAGACCAATCTTGTTAACAACTTTTTTCATATCATAAAAATATTCTTAGATTTTTTCTTCAGGAAATGCATCACGAATCAATTCCAATATCATGGACATTGCCTTATTTGTAATTCCACATAGGCATTTTATATGGTACAACTTCAGCAAAAACGAATGCTTTAAATATTTCAAACACCCACTATACAACTCTTGATCTCCATCATCAACTAAATCATGAAATACATTTTCCTCAGTGATGTTTTCTCTTACATTTGGCTCCACAGAATCAAGAGAAGGATCAAATGATGTGTGACAATCTTGATCAGCCTATGTTACAGTCTCAAAAACATTACTTGTCATGTTGCAATTTGTAGCAACCTCTTCTAGTTGTTCTGATATGTTTTGATGCTGATAGTGGTGTCTTGCAGTTCCAAATGCATCATTTATTAGGTTTTGCATTTCATTTTCCATTTTCGACAAAATTGGGACCTCATTCTGTGGATTAACATCAGTGCTCAATCTTTCTGTAACGTTCAATTATCCATGAGAAATCCAACACAAATATTGACAATGGAATAGCTTCAGTATTAAATGTTAATAAACCTCATCTCTCTTAAACCATGTTCTAAATTTTCATTTAGGAAATGGACATTTTTCATCCCTTCAACGGATCGATTAGAAATTGCAAAATCTAAAAACTCATTCAAAACCTTAACATACTGAGGTGTGTTCCTCGGTAATGTGATCCAGCTTTTATCCATATATATCACAATGTGCCTACACAAAAAACAAGGAATAAAACATGAGACATCTTCTATAACCCCATCATCAAAAACAAATAATGATGAACAAAATTTCCATAATAGAGAGAATTCAAGGATATATCAAGAAATGGGTCTCAAAATTCCTCAAAGTCCTTAAACTGGAAGCAAAAAATGGATGAACTCTTTCTATAAGAATGGGCCTTTTCATCATGTTATGGTTCATCCTGCCTCTACTCCTTGCACATTGGATTCTCTTCATTCTCACTATTAATTTTTTTCATACCTGATAAAACTAAGGAATGAAAAACCATAGATTTCCAAGAATATTTAGCTTCCATTCACATGTCCATAGTGACAACCTCAAAAATGGATGTTATGCCCAAAGAAAGTAGAGATGTACCAAGGTCTAGGTAAAGACCATCACCAAAGAAATGATCTTTCTCATAATTGATGACCCCTATCTTTGGAGAATATATAACAAACCTTGAAAGGTTATTGACATACTCCCATGCTGATATGTCACCAATAAAAAGTCTCATGAGCTCAGTCTATTTCTCCACATTCATTCCCTTAGTAAATAACCATTAAAAATCAATATTGATGAGATTCCAATTCATACATTCATGAAGATAAGAAGGTACCACTGACTCCCACAAGACTCTTCTGATACTATAAATCTAGTTCTAAAAAATTCTCACACACAAAGTATCAGGTTCCCTAAGATAATTGAGGATCACCTCAATTTGTTCAAACTACCTAACTGCTTCCACTAACCCTTGAAAAACACTTAATTATGGAAGATAGTGATTCAGGAATCCTATGATAGTTTCTGAGATTGAAAATGATTTAACATCAACAAATCAACACGTATTCTAGGTCGGAATAAGAACTAAATAATACTTTTTGAAAATTAAAGTGGACAACAATAACATCTAAATGAACTATATCAATTAAATACTCAAAATAAAGACTAATTATTCTATATCAAAGTAAGAATTAAATAAAAAAAGTGTAAATTAAACAAGGAACACACTAATGAAACCAAATTTTCTTTTCATTTTAAACCACCATTTTTTATAAGTAATTATGAAATACCACCTCTAATAAGTGTGAACCTCATTTGGAAAATACAGATTGGAGAGGAGTTGAAACCGGATAATAGGGGGATAAATTGTAATGTAAATGCTTTGGATTTGTGGGATGGGTGTCTAGGCGCAAACCATAAATACATTTTTGAAACTTGTTCTTTACTATTACTCGATTCATCTTTTCGTAATCATTACAAAGGTGAAGGGTTCCATAATATTTATTCACAAAAAACAAATTCATTTCCCAATATTAAAGGCTTGGGAGAATAAATGATTTATCAGATATAATAGGTTTATCAAAACACATCATAAAGGAAAGAACATAGAACATGAAATAAATATGTCCCTACCATGAAGAATGAATATCAATATATACATTCCTATGTGCCTATCATGATGCATGAATACTCATTTAACACCATTCTGGGCCATGAGTATAAATATAAATAATCAAAATTCATCACTAAACAATACCATCACACAAAATAAAAAACACCCAAGGTGAAATAACATCAAATTTTTCAATAAAATAACATAAGAACCAATCCTGTCCATATGAACACATATTTCCCCAATACATTGGCTAGATACTTCTATTCAGAAGCTCATTTATATGTCTTGGAACATCCTAGAATCTCTTATACCTTTCCACAAGTAGTAATGTAATAGAAATTAAAACATGATTCTTTGATACCACTTTGCTACATCCCCCAATCCATCACTCTCTCATGTGGCCAAATCAGGTTTTTTATGGGACTTCATGAATTTTTACCCATATTCCATAGGTCATTGACTAGAAATGAGTGTGATATTTATAGTGGGGAGACCATACCCTCAGGTATGTAATTATATAAGCGTGGAAAATTCAACATAAATACAGGTCCATCCCGCTAAGTGAAATCGGGTTGCAGCCACTTCGGAATCACTAGCGAGGTAGTCCAAATATGTTCACCTAGTTACATAGGATTCCCTTATGCTCAATTATGTTCCACATGTAACACATATCACCAATTTCATCAATACAGGTCAAGCATTACATTGAAAACACTTTTTTTCCATAAAACAATCCTTTTACCATTTTACACACCCAAAAAATGATTAGAAACACACTTTTCAAACCACTTGAAAATTTCATAAAACCAATTAGGTACATTTCAAGAGAAGAACATAATACATTCAAAAATTTCACTGGGATAACCCTTTCCAAATCATCACATAATCTAATTTACCCTATTTAAAAATATGCTTCTCTTAATTTACACAAATAACTCATCACATTTAATGGGGAACAAAAAAAGTTTACATACCCAAAATAATTCATTTCCCTTTGAAACCCCATTTTTAACACATTCTCACTTCAAGTGCCTTTTAAAACACAATTCAAACCCTTCACATAACTATAAAAACAATTCCATGAAACACCACAATAGAGAACATATTAAACATATCCATTTTTCTTTATAAAATCAATTTTCACCACATAAAAATGCCAAAATATATCCAAAACATAATTCACATTACACAATTTATCTATAAAACATGTTAAAATTAGTTAAAAAATAAAATCATCTAAAAATGATAGGGCATGGAACCACCTACATTGGGTGAAGAAATTGCTCAATAATGGTGTGAAACCCCATTTGTAACTCAACCACACTTCAAAGAAACCCCAAAAAAGAAAGATTTACCCAAAAACAACAAGATCAAACCCTATACAACATGTAAAGCCCTAAATCAACTACCCTACCTACTGGAAAACCAAAAACCTAAAGAAGGAGAAACAAAACCCTACTTAGAGGGGAAGATGGTGCAGCTTCCGGGGTCGCGGGGGGCTGGGGGTCGCGGGGGGACGGGGGTCGCGGGGTCGCCGGGGTCGGGGTCGCAGGGTCGCCGAGTTCGCGGGGGGCCGGGGTCGCGGGGGAAGCACGGGGCTGGGGTCGCGGGGGAAGGAGGGTCAGGGTGGGGGGAAGGGTTGTGTGTTAAAAAAATGTTTCGTGGCAGTTCCTAGAACTGCCGCTAAACATCGGTTTTGTGGTACTGTCTAGAGATGACAAGTTTCACGATACCTTGGTGAATAACCTTGGTAATTTTTATGACACCATAGGGATACACCTTGGTGATATGTTCATGAATGTCTAAATGAAATATTTTAGCCACATATTCAAGTTATGATTAAAGTTATTTTAATTATGATATGAATATACTTTAATTTCTCATGTCCTTATGTTTTTATTCAAGTTCTTATTGATGTCATAAGTAAACGGATTCCCTTATTTACCCTTACTGGGCCTTCTGGTCACCCTTTTATTTGATGTATTTCTCCAGGATATGAGATGTAGTAATTATACTTAGGATGAACTTATGATGAAGCCTTAAAAGTGGATTAGAAGAATTTTTTATGTTGTTTTTCATGTTTTATGTTCTTGAATTCCAAGACACTAGACTTTAAAGATCCTCTATTTCTAAAATGTAATAAAAAGTTATGTAATAAAAAGGCGGGATGTCATACAGACTCATGAAGGTTTCACACTTATTATTGATCAAGGAGACCTTTAGTGTTGATGAGCTAGGAAGGTTTTACATCTGAGAGATTGTACGTCTATATGGGGTTCTACACTCCATCATTTTAGACAGGGGTGCTCGTTTTACTTCATGGTTCTGGAAAGGACTATAGAGGGCTTTGAGAACACAGGTACTTTTGAGTACAACATACCATCCCCAGACTGATGGCCATCTAAGCATACGATTTAGGTGCTAGAGTACATGCTTCGACATACAACCTAGATTTTGGAGGTTCTTAGGAGATGCACATACCACTGGTGGAGTTTTCCTACAATTATAGTTTTCAAGAAACTATCATGATGGAGCCTTATTAGGATTTTTATGGTAGGCCATGCCAATCACCCCAATGTTGGATGGAATCAGGAGAGGCAGCTACAATGGGACTTCTTCTTGTCCAGGGGACTACAAAGAAGGTGAAGTTGATTCAGAAGAGTATGGATACTGCACAGTCATTGTAGAAGTCTTATGCTGATTGACGGAGATGTCCTCTGGAGTTTGAGGTTAGGGATCAGGTTTTTCGACCTGTCGCACTGATTTTGGTACATAAAAGGGTTATAAGACAAGGTAAGATTTCATCGAGATACATTTGGACATTTGATTTTTTGGAGAGATTTGGGCTAGTTTCCTATCGGTTGCATATACCACAGAGGTACTGGGATATGCATGACATCTTCCACGTTTCTCAACTACGTTACTTCTCAGACTCGTCTCATGTTTTTCAACACGATGAGGTTTAGTTGGAGGTGGACTCCTCATTCAAGGAGCATCTTATCCAAATTTTTTATTGAAGTGAAAAATTTCTCTATGTCTGGTCTGTTCTTTTGGTGTGGGTTCTATAGCAGCACATGCGAGTACAGGATGAGACTTGGGAGAGGGAGATTGATGTGCGATCACAGTGGCCGGAGCTGTTTGAGGATTCTTCTTCTACGCCTCCTTGTTAGGAAAATTTGGGAACAATTTTCTTTAATGGGGGAGGTTTGTAAGAACCCGGATGTTCATTTCAGGTAAGGATCTTGATTTCGGGTACTTTTTAGAAAAAAGGAGAGTTTTTTACAATTTAAAGAGTACACACCGTATATTTAGGAGTACATGTCGTGTACTTAGAATTACATGTCGTGTACCTAATTTACATGGGTAGTCATGTACATGATGTGTAACGGCTGACTACATGGCTATGTGGGGTGACCTGGGGACCACCTAAAGTAGAGGCCGGTTAAGGCATTTAGAGAGTGTGTACATTTAATGGACATGCCATGTACTTTTCTTTTTTATTTGTTAAATATTACTAGGTCATGTCTAATAACCAGAAAGATCTTCTTTGGGATCTGTCTCATCTAGGAGAGACCTAAGATCATGATTCTCCTTTTAACTCCCCAATTGATCATTTGTACTCAGAATCGAACACTGTCGATTTCCTTGGTATCGCATCAGTGAGTTATTCTTTCTTATAGCTCCTCTTCTTTAGATTACTTCTCTTTTTGTGAAATATACATGGTTGAAAATTTTAGATGTTTTTGTATATCATCGGTGATTTAGATCAATTTAAATGTTGAGGTTCAACTATATCGATCTCACAAAGTCGAGGTGGGTGGTTTGTGCATTTCTACAGATTATCTTTGAGTTATATGTGAAAAAGAGCCATATACCCTAGTTTAGGGTATTGCATGGTTAGGTAATTTTTCCCTTTAATTCATGTTATAACTTGATTGATGGGGTTATGGATCTTGTTTGAGTTTAGGGTTTATTTACCTTGATATGGATGTGTATTCCCATGTTTGTTTGATATTGTTCGTTGGGTCTAGAAATACATGTTAGGTTATTATGTTTTCCATGCCTTGTGCTGTTAGGATGGAGTTGTTTATATGACATTCTTGGGTTACGATTTGTAACTATTTATCCAAGTATTATTTGCGTTTTACTTTGGATTCTTGATATCATTTGTACAAGATTGTGTTACATAGGGCTGTGATAATTTGGTGTAGTTAGACCATAGGGGGAATAGATGCTGAAGGCTTCCCCGGAGTGTTGCTTATACTTTTCACGTTGCGATACCATTTAGAGGATGGATGTGAGTGGTCCCTCATAATGAATATAGTTCCATGTGACAAGACCATAAGGGGAATTGTACTTTGAGATCTTCCTTAGAAATTCTATATTTCACTGTTACAAGACCAGAGGGGGAATTGGCGGTGAGTGCTTCCTTAGAGAGTCATTGTCTAAGTTGAACTAGAGGGGTTATTCAATGAGAACATCCAATAGGGTTTCTTGTGAATGTTTGGTTGAACCAGAGGTGTTAGTCTGTGAGAACTTTCCTAGAAGTTTTATTCTGTTTTTTTTGGTTGAATAATTTTAAATGTAAATGAATTTTTCTTGAACTGTAGGATTGGTTAATTTTGAGTACTCATTTATTTATTACATTATTTTTCATATTACCTGCCATATATATTCACTAATAGTTAGTAATATATATTTGGGTGGTTTTCTTACTGGTATTCATCTCACACACTTTTTGGGTCATGCTTTTGGGCGCAAACATATTATATTGTTATAGGTATAGATAATGAAAAGTGCCCTTCTACTTTAGGTACTTGACTACTGTGGAGTTGGAGAACATGGGACCAAATTGCAGTTTGTGATTCTATTGGATTTTTTTATTTATTTCCTTTGTACTTTGGTTTAGTACTATATTCCATCATTTTCACATGTTTGGATGATTTCCTAGATACTTATGACATGCATCATTATATATATATGTTGCAAATGTTTATTTATTTTCAGTCTTCCTCTATTTACTTATTGTATAATATTACTGCTTCCACTATTGTGTATTATTGTTTTTTCATAATGTTACTCTACCAATAAGGTAATAGTTTTCCCATTATCACACCCAAGGCCCTCTTTTCTAGTCGGTAGCCTCTGGCGTTTGGGGAACTGCGCTTGAGGACATGTGACAAACCGGGTATGGGGCACCTTTGGGCGGCACCCGGAACCTGGAATTTACCTAATAAAAGTCATCATAAATATAAAAACTCAATAATTGAAGTTTTATGGAAGAAATATTTCCAAAAAATGGGTTTTGGACAAGTGGATTTGTTATTTTATCCTTTAAGTTCAAGGCTAGTCCCTTGTTAACCTTAATTTTACCATAATCATTGTAATTAATTTTAATCACTTTCACTGATATTGTTTCTAAAAATAATAATTTGATATTATTAGAATATAAATAGTATAGTTATTAATATAATTTATGTCAATTTTTCTATATTCTTTTCATAGTTTCGGTAGAAATTATTTTATTGTTAATCCTATAGGTGTGTCGAGAAAGTGGTTTTTAAAGTTGGAATGTTCAAAAATGCATTACGATTTTATATCTAAATTTCTTAAAAAAAATTTATAATTAACTAAATTGGATTAATATATGTATAAATGATATATTGTGACTTTAAAACAAACATAAAATATAATTTAACTATATTAATATGTTACAGGAAAAACAGTTTTGAATTAAAATTCAGTATTTCTCTATATTCATCAAAAAATGATGTTTCTTATAAAAAATCCCAAAAAATAAACCTAATATAATTTTTACATTATGAATTAAAAAATTATTCTTATTTTATAAAATTAAATTTATGAAAGTTTCTAAAATTAATTTAATTATTATTCACATAAGGACATAAAAATTAGTTCTTTTAAGAAAATAGTATTTTCAAACATATAAATACTTTACTAAAAAATTGTATGTATTATTATCAATATGTTTTATAATATTTAAAAAATAGTTATTAAAATTTATATAACTAAGATTAATAGAAATGTTATAAATATACTATTTGAATAATTATAATAATAAAATTTTGTTTCTTATAAACTCAGTGTTGTGTTTAACTCATTCCATATCGGTGTTTTGTGTAGAACAAGCTAAACTTTATGTTTCATATAGTGTACAATTAAAATGGTGTTTCATTAAAAACTCTCCAAAATTATTTCTTTTATATAAAAATATATATTCAGTGTTGTGTGAAAATAAAAATACTAAAATGATTAAAATAAATCAAAAAATAATAATTTACAAAATCTAGGGGTGTTACATTCTACTCCCCTTAAAATTAAATTCACCCTTGAAATTTATAAGGTTTATTAAAGGTTTAATACTTGAAAGTTACATTCATAAGAACCCATATCATAAAAAGTAATACTAAAAATTCTTTTAGAAAATTAATGTTAGAAATATAATGGTTACCCAAAGTAACATATAACAAGGTTTCCACATACGAGAACATATGTGGGAAGTGAAAATATGGTCATAGAAGAAAAGAATAAATATTTATAATTAGTGATTGATTTCATCAATCAAAAACAAGTCAATGATCTATTGAAATTTCAGGTTCTCAGAGTTATAAATATATAATGATTTAGAAGGTCGTGGATTCAACAAAAATTATGGTATTAGGAAAACATTTTTTGGAAATTTTTCTAATCTTTAGTATTTATTACATTTAAAAAGTATATAAAGAAATATAATTAATTTATATATCACTATAAACATAATTTCACACTTTTTTGTTATTTGATCAATTTCTAATTCATCCATTACTTTATGAAATGGATATCCAAAACTAGCTTTGATGACCTAAGCAATAAAATACACTATTAATATATCTTAAGGCCCATAAAAGATTTAAAATATCACTATTTGTCTCTAAATATTCTTCAAATTAGATATGTTAAATAAATTAATCACTAAAACTAAAAATTAACACCACTAGTTCAAAATTAATATTTATTCACAAAAAAAATTAACTAAAAAAATAAATACACATTAACTAGGACATACTGTAGGCCAATGGTAGGCATGAATCCCTTATTTTCCTTTAGTCATGGGTTCAAGATGCGGGTCTTCCCAAACATGATGGGTTGTCACCCGAAATATAGGATGTCCTTTTCTAAAACCACATTAATATAATTTCCAAAATATATATATGATTTAAATCCTAGAAATAAGTTTAATCACTAAACATCCTTTTAACTAAGGTTTTCAATATAGCCTCAATTCAGAAATTCATCATTTTAGGTTTAACTTAAACATTCTATAAATGGTTAACCATAAAACACTTTAGAAAGATTAAAATTCTATAATTTAGAATTAAAGTAAAAAAATCAACTTAACATTGTCCCCCTGAATATCAAAAATTATCTCATAGTTTTCACATTACAAACATGAGAGTACCCATATAAAATATTCTCTTTAAACATAGTAATAACCTGAATTACCAAAAATATTTTTGAAAAAAATGGATTCTTCTTTATTCCAAAGATTACTAGATAAATTCCTCAAATCCTAGAAGTTGTATACTTCAACCATGATAATATTGACCAATTTTCCAACAAATAATTTATCATTCATGAGGTAATCACTATCATCCCACATATCTTTATCCAATCATCATTATCTCAATATTATAAATAAGTTAGGGGCTACCTTCCCATTATCAAAATATCACCTTTCCATGAAACCTCTTTTCTACCTCACCAACACCATTCAATACATCATTTAAAACCCTTAATGAGAAAACTTATACTGAAAATAATTATATATTTCTTGATTTATATAACATAATATTTTAATTCCAAAACATATACCAATCAATTATCCAATTTTTTTCTTAAAACATTACCCAAACATCATAATTGTATCCCTTAATACCCATTTCCTAGAATATGAAATATGAATCATGTCTTAAGGTTCTTCAAACTCAATCAAATCATGATTATTAAATTTAATGTGTAATATCATTCCCTATAATTCAAGATAAAGTTATAGAACTTATCATGAAACTTTATAGGAACTACACTTACTGGGCAGAACACTCCACAATCCCTAATCGTTGTCAATCCCTAGTAAGGAATTGATTTTCCCCATATTTTCATAGTAGATCAGATTTCTCCATCTTCCCAGGGTGGATCGGTTTTCCATCTTCCATCTTCATGGTTAATTCACCTACTAGGTGGGAAACACCAACATCCCCTGTCATATTCCTTTCCTTGTAAGGGATCGGGTTTCTCCATCATTCTAGAGTGAATCATGTTCCCCCATCTTCCCATGGTGGATCGGGTTTCCCCATATTTCCAAAGTGGATCAAGCCTGTCAACTTGATTTCGATAATTATCTCATGAGATATACAACATTACACAATTAATTTAAGGTAGATATAGGTCCGACATTTCACATATTAAAATAATACACATATGTTCCATAAGATAATAAAACATTCATCATATCGTGACCCATAGAAACGGATGGGTTTAATAAAAATTATATCAAAACCCATGAAATGAAATGGATATCAAAATCCTTTCATTATATTGTTACCTATGAAAATGTGATAGTTTTCGTAACCATTTCAACAAAGCATAACCCATGAAAATAAGCTGGTTTCAAAATCATATAACATGTGGATGAGAAAAGAGTGTCATAAACATCACACCATCAAAACATAAATAATTCAAGAAATAATGTGAATGGTGTTATTAGATAATATCCCTAGTAAAGGATAACCAAATTATTCCACATTATATGGAGAATAAATTTTAAATATCCCATGACACATTTCTTGAGGAAAATATCCTTTCTTTGAAAATCATTTTTACAAAACCATTTCAAAATCCTTTTCTTATAAATGAAGATAGAAATAAAATTTCTTTCAAAACAAATAATGGAGGTTGAAAAAAATTTAAAAATCTTTTCCATGAAAAATAATAAAATAATATTAATTAAATTTTGGAAACTATATTCCTTGAAAATAATTTGAAAACATATAAATAAATCTTGAAAATGTTTTTAAAATCATTTTTTGTGCTTATAAAAGAAGCTTTAAAATATTTAAAAAACCCATTTCATTGAAAATAATTTGAAAACAAATAAATAATTATTAAAAACATTTTGAAAACAATTATCATTGAAAATAAATTGAAAAAGTTAGAAAAATACTTAAGACATTTTTAGAAAACATGGTTTTTAAAGAACATAGATTTCTGACCGAAGAGAGAGGTAAAGTTTAACATTTTGAAAAACAAATTCAGAATAATATTATGTACCAAAGAATGAAAAAATGGTTAAATAAAATGAATATATCAATAAAAACCCTGAGTATAAAAAAAATTCAAGAGTTTTCTTGAAATATGGATCATAATATTTCATCAATTAAAGCATAATCATAAACAATCTTGATAAATGAAGAGATTGTTTCAATAAACTCTTATCACTTCTTAACTTTGAATTATACTTATAATGTATTAAATTTAAATTAAATTAATCTTAAAATATCAGTATAATAATTAGCTTCATGATATAACATGTCATAGTGTTGTTTATACACATTAAAAAATGGTATAAGGGCATAACATGGCACGCGTCTCAAATAAGGTAAATTGATACATAATTACATTACCGATTTGATAACTTTTGAAACATAAATCCTATGAAATAAGTATCATAAAATTGATATTTAAATATCCATGATTTTATGTATATTAATAATATATTATATAAATGGGAATTATACAAACCACATATAATAAATAATAGGTTAGAATGGCTTGTGTTTCATGAAAAATAAAAGTGAGATAAAAAACCCTTACTACTTGAGGTGTTTCGGAATCCTAATCCCCAGGATAAAATAACAAAATTTAAACATTTTAATTAAATTAAATTAATTAAATTAATTATATAACATTTTATAGGTTAGTATATAAACCAAAAAAATAAGCATGTGGTGAATATGGCATGTATCTCACAGAAATAAAAAGTGAGAATAAATCATCTTACCTTATGTGTTGAATCTATTTGAACTCATAATAACCTCCTGTATATGAAATATAAAATTTATTATAAATATTTATATATCTATATTATTATATATAATAACATATATGGTTGTATTATGACTTCATATACCCAACTTAATAACAATTCCAAGTTAAGGTTTCTCTTTGGGTAATATTTGATTTATTTTTCACATGTCTGTTAATTTGTTATATTTTTTCTCATCATACTTTTATCATGAGTTAAATATTTTATACCATGATATAAATATGTAATATATCAAGTATATATTTATTTATAATAATATATATAATATAAAAATATTAAATGGAATACACAGTTAATGGATATGGTAGGTTGTACTTTCGCATGAAAAATGTTTCTGTTTTTTTTTTGTCATTTTGAAAGATAGAAAGTAAATGAAACATATATATATATATATATTTAAATTATTATTATAATTTTATATATATCATATAATTTTACTAAACCTATCCATAATATATTCCATGTAGTGTGTGAAGGAATCACATCGCTTTGAGGAGGCGGTAGTCCACACTTCCCCAAACGAAATTGTCGTATTTACACAAAAATGGAAAGCACGAATGTATGAGTTATATAATAATTATAGAAACATAAATAAATAGTTAATATTATATATATATATATATATATGTATGTATCATAAAAATATATATCTTCCATAAAAATTCCCAACCATTAAAGGTGGTAAAGGAAAAACGAAAAACATCATTTCATGATGTGGTAGTTTTCCGTACTCAAAAACGGTATGTTCGTTGCCCATTAGATGGATGTTTTTGTAAGTTAAGTTCAAAACATCAACATAAAAACATAAAATTATGTTTTTGATAATAATTTTTTATTAAATAATGTAATAGTAACAATTGAGGTCGTAAAGATAGTAAATTAAAGAAAGGATCTTCAGGAAGGATGTTACATCTTCTTTTGGTAACTTCTTTTGGTTTTCACCAAAGGGATTCCTTGGTTGTATTTCTTCAAAAATTTAGGATTCAAGGAATGAGTGAGGTATTTTGGGAAGTAAATTGATTATATATTCTTTAAACCTATATGGTTTAACAGGTGTGAAGAATGGGGATAGGTGGTTTCCTTTTTTAAGGGATGGAGGAGACACACTTGGCATTTTTGAGAACAAGTTAGGTGTACCAACATTTTTACCAAAATATAATTCATAAAAAACCAACAAAAATCAATAATTTAAGGTTTATAGCCTAAATATATCCATAATATGGGTTTTTCAAAGGATAATAGGTCATTTTTTTCCCTTAATTTTAAAGTGTTGTCCCTTATTAGGCTTCATTTTACCTTAATCGATGTAATTAATTTTACTCACTTTCACTAATCATTTTGGTTAAAATTTAAGTTAAACATATATTTATAAAGATATTATACTAATTATAAACCTTTATTTCTTATTTATAAATTCATTTCATAGAAGAAGAAAAATTAATTTTAATGTTTATCCCACAGACGTGGTGAGAAATTCGGTTTTAAATTGAAAATGTTCAAAAGCTCATTAAGATTTGATATCAAAATTTAATATAAAAATGATTAAAATGACCTAAATTGGATTAATATATGTATTATTTATATATTTTAACTTTAAAAACTCATAAAATATAATTTAAATATTTAAATAAGTTACACAAAAAATCAATTTTGAATTAAAATATATTATTTTTTACTATTCATCCAAAAATGGACTTTCTCAGAAAAATCGAGATATTTAACCCTAATATAATTTTAAAATTTTGAATTAAAAACTGAAGTTTATTTTATCAATTTATGATTCTAAAATTATATAAATTAATTTTATTATTTTATTAAGAAGGATATAAATAGTAGCTCTTTTAAAAAATTGTATTTTCAAACATATAATGACTTTACTAAAAAATTGTATATCTTATTATCAATATGGTTTAAAATATTTATAAATTAGATATTACTATTAATATCACTAAGTTTAAGGATTATATTATAACTAACCCATTTAAATAATTATAACAATAAAATCTTTTTTCATAGAAACTATATGTTGCGTATAATGCAAGCCAAGTCGATGTTGTGTATAGCACAAGATTAACTTTATATTCTGTGTAGTGTACAATTAACTTATTTTTGTGTATAATGAAATTTATACTTAGTTAATTTATATAAAAAAGTATATTCAGTGTTTCATTAAAATAAAAATATCAATAAGATTAAATCAATTCAAAAAACAATTCCACAAAATTTCAGGGTGTTACATTGAATGTATATGGGGAAGTTGAGAAGATATTTGGTTTAGTTTTGGTATATCTATATGGATCAAGAATGTGTGAATAATTGATGATATAAGGTTTCATTTTATAAGTGATGTGGATCAAAGATTTTTAAATACATAAAATATTAAAATATAATAAAGTTATATTCAAATGAAAGTGGAACTAAGGTAACCCAAGTTCAAAGATATGATAAGTTTGGGTGTAAATAAATGTAATTAATCACATTTATCCATGTTTTATTGATATTTTATGCCTTATATATATGTTTTACCCCCCACCGATTAATTCTTTTAACCCTTATAATGGTGAAGAAGTTTTATCATGGTTATTATTCATAATGACCAGATATGAAATTGACCTATTTAAATTTTTTTAAAATTATGATTCCAAAATATGGAACCATTTTATCAAATTCAATTTCTATAATTGGTATAAAATCATTTTAAAATAAGTCTTCAAAATGAAATGAAATCTAATTTTAGAAAAATAACTTTTTAAGCATAAAACTAAATTTAAACTAATTTATTTTTTAATAAAAATCAATAGATGGATGTTAAAATATATGATTGAACATATTATATAAATAACTCATTAATATTATTCATCGATACTAGTTAGTTTAATTTATTAATATAAAAACACATCGCATTCATAAAAGTATTTTTTTTTCTAAAAAAACATCTCTTTTTTACATTAAATGATTTTATTTTCCTTTTTAACAAATTGAGAAATAATGATTTAATTTTTTATATGTGTAAAATATAATTGTTTAATAATTTTAATAACATGAATTAATTTTTAAATAAAAAATATATGAAAAAAAACTATTCCCATAAACAAAATATATCAAAAAAGTTCTTTAGGATCAACAGTATTTCCTAAGTGAATTCAAAATTATTTTTGACAATTAAATTTCATTAATATAACATAAAAAATGATTAATATTATAATATATAATCATTGTTGAAATATTTTAATGGTTTTTTCACATAAATATATCAAATGAATAAATTTTTTTAATTAAATATATATTCTAAATTATCGAGGTGATACAAAGTCATAACTGAAAGTTATATATATTATTAACAAAATAATAATAATAGTTTATTTTAAGATTTATGTTAAATATGAGAATATGGGTAGAGTCTCTAAGATAATAGAAAATAGATAGAATATATGATATAATGGATAAATGATAAAGTAAACTAGAGGAAAAGTAAGGTCATTCCTATACATTTATATAAGTGAGTAGTCGAATTAAAAAGAAAATGGTGATCTTGGGAGAAACCCATGAAAAATCCATTTAGTAAAATTATTGGATCATTTGTACTAATTTAAAAGATATTTTCTATATTGTATAATATATAAAAATAAATTTTGGTGTCCAACATATGAAATAAAGAGGGGGAGATAGAGTGTGTGTGTGTGTGTCTGTCTGTCTGTCTGTGCGCGTGTGTGTGTGGATTGAACAGATATGAACTTAGAGTTGTGTTGTGTGGAAAATATAAAAACATATCAAGGTGAAGAATAATATTTAACTAATATGGTTCTTTAAAGTTTTTTATCATAAGGGTGTCAATTATAGATTAATAGTATCAAGACTATTATTAATATGAGATTAGATCATGTGAGCTGAAGTAGTGAAAGAAGTAGAAACAATAAATTGAGGAGTTACTGACACCACTAACGATTTTAAAATATGTTATGTCAATCCTTTAAAAATATGATGAGCTTCTATATTTTTAAATATCATTGTCATCAAGTTGAGTTTTCAAATCCATGTGAGCGGGTTATGTAGAATATCATTGAATTTGATCTGAAAAAGAGAATGAATTTCCTGTATTGCTCTTGAATAACTTGCAGTCAAAGTCTCTATGTGGAGAAAGAGATCTATTTTGAGGGTTCAATGGAATACCTAAGAAGTTCATATATTTAATTTCAAAGGGACAAAAGGAAACACTTGTATATAACTTTTGAGAATCTATGGAACTAGTGTGTCTTCGGGTATATGAAGAGATTACAATGTTACTCTATGAAACTAGTGAGAAGTTGGAAACAATGTATTCACTATAAAAATTAGTGTTAGTTTTTGAATCACTGTAGAGTCACGAAGACTCATTATATTGAATTGAGTTAGTATTAGATAATACAATAAATGATTGGGGATAATAACAAATCATGATACGTAGTAGGATTCTCAATTTGGGGTTAAACCATGTCAAAATACCACATGATATTTTTTACATGATTTCCTGAATGACATGCGGTATATGGGATTGATAAATTCAAATAGATCCACTATTAATAAAATATATAAAATAAGTAAAATTATCAAGGGGGTAAAATATATTCAAAATTAATCAGAATTTTTTATAAAAAAGATAGAACCTGATTCACTCCCCCTCTCATGTGTTTGAACTTGATCCTTTAGTTAATCTCAGTTGGTATCAGAGCAAGGTTCCCTCTGATTGGATCTTAATTATTATCTCCCTAGTGTTTTTATCAAAGTTAATAAAATATATATTTGAAAAATAAGATCCAAATTTGTAATTAAATAATATTCATTATGTTAAATAAAATATAGAAGTCTAATTCAATACATTTAAAATTAGAGAAATTTAACAAGTAAATAAATTAAGAGAAAAATTAAGTAGGAAAGTGAACTACCACTACCTAAAACTGATCAAAGTGGAATGTACTCATTTGAAGAAGCTGATAATAAATATCGGTTTTTGATTCTAGTCCAATTTTTTGATATAATTAAGCGAGTCAAACAATAAAAACAATTTAATACTTCTTATCTATAGTGTAAATAAGTTTCATTTTGATGTCGAACCATATATACATGAGTAAATCAAGGAACATTTTGAAGAAAATTTATATCATGAAAATAATATTTAATTACATGGAAGAAGAATTGGTTATGTTTCTTGGAAAATTAATCACTATCTCAGGATTGGTTAAAGATAAGTGGAAAATATTTTCACTTGGAAATGCTAAAATTTCAATGATTGATTAATAATTTCAAAGAGATTCATGTGAGATAGTTGTAACTTAGGATTTTATTATTTCATATGATAAGAAATATATTATTTCTGTGAATGTCAAAGTTTCCTAAAAATATTTGAAAGATGAGATAATGAAAGTAATGGAAAAATATTTGTTCTATGTATGATGGATTCGTGATGGGAAAATACAAAAGATCAAAAGTGATCAAGATGGCAGGATAAAATCAATTGAGGTAAAAAACTATTCCCTCACTAGGAAGTGGTTAGATATTGAGATATAATTGAGAAATATAGAAGTGTCTCAACCTAAATAATCTAAAGCTATTAAAGTATTATTTCTACCATAAGTACCTTTAAAAAGTGTTCTATATCTAATAATCCTTAAATTAGGTGAACAAATATATGGGAGTAATATCATTTACAATCCACAACCATCTTAGGGAAAATGTTGCCCCAAAGTCTATATGAATATATCTATACCCATTTTGTCATAAATACTAGTATAATATTTTATTAAAACTTTAGATGTATTTAGATGAATTAAAATGATATTAAACCCACTAATGTGTGAAAGATAGAATTGATAAGGTTATGGCTGATTACTGCCTCAAATGGAACCCAAAACTAGTGGGGTTTTACCCCAACAATGGTATGGAGTACAATCTATAAAAATGGTAAAGATTGTTACTAAATATAAAATAAAAATATTTTTGTGTATATATTAGTCTTTTTAAAGGTTTTTTCACATAAAAATAGATTTTTTTTCATAATATATCATTGTTTAAAAGTTATAGAAGGCCTGAACTAAAGTAGAGTGGAGTTGAAAATAAATTGAATCCTACTGTATAAATGAATAAATAATAGAGTAAGAAAGATATTTTTTGTAAAAATAGATTTTCTTTCACATGAAAACTTTTGTGACTATTAAAAAATGTGTTAATTGTTATAAATTATTTGGGTATATATCTTCCATATATAACATTTATGATGGTAAAAGAATAATATCACAATAGCGGGTAAAGATGAGGAATAAAAACAAGTCTACCTAGGGATTTCTAAAATAAATAACATTGGTAAGAATATTAATTATATGAAATCAAAGAACGTAGTTGATAAGTATTTCACCAAAAATATAATATTATTCTATTGTGTTAGGATGGGAGCCAACATGGACCATTGGATTCTCAATGAAAAATGGAGAAATATGATACCCATAAGAAAAGAGTTTATCCAATAAAGAGATAACAGGATTGTATTGGTGGTTAAAACTCTCAATAAGTAGGTTGAGAGGCTACCTAAGAAGGGTAACTTGAAATCTAGTGTTGTAGTGTTGGGAAGGAGAAATCTAGTTGGACACACTTTTAACAAGTGTATGATAGAACTACCTATTTAAATAGAGTTACCAAATAACTAAGGGAAAACACCAGTAGCTACTAGTGATAAAATTGTTCCTCTAGGAAAAGAAACAATATACAAAAGATATTGACTGTGTACCCAAAATTTGCTTAATAATTTGTCCATGTATGTTGGAGTTGTCTAAGAATATGGATATTTCTAAAAATAGTGAGACTTAATTGAATTCTAAAGTCAAAAAGGGAATTTTGACTATAAAAAATATGAAAATATATATAATAACATTATTTAAAATGATATAAAAAGTAGTAAAATCAATGGCGGTGATATCATTAAGATTTATCTAATAAATATATCTATATTCAGGATTTTTTATGATAATCAAGTCTCATCCCTACTACTACAACTAAAGAGCTCATGGATTCACACATCATTTCCAAATTAGTAAGCTTATTGTTAAAGGATGGTAATTACATTTGATGTGTCCATCAAGGACAACTATCATAAATCTATAACCATTAGAAATCTTATAGAAGAATATATTATGGTATATTTCAATTTGTATTAGAAATTAACTATTATAAGATTTAATTAGAGATTTTTTCTATAAAAAAATCCATTGTAATGAATTATAGAGATTATCCCTTGAGGGGGGCTATAGAATTAGGCCATGCAACCAAGTTTTTATTATTATCACATAAATCTAGAGTTATAGTCATTTCTAAAAAACTGATGTTTGAGTTTTGATCTTCACTCTATGACAATTTTTATAGATTTTGAATGGTCTAATTGTAAAAGGCGATTGTCTATATTATAAAATAATGGAGTATAATAACTTTTACTTGAATTGTTTGATTTTTTTGTTAATATGCATGTAGGTTCATGAAAAAGCACGAAAAATCATATTCTACATCGCTTAATAATTGAATTTATAGTTTGTACCACATTGAGGAATTTTTGTGGAAAAATTTTATGTGTTGGTAAAATCAATCTTGTTTTCTACACTAGGTAATCTCATGTAGACTTATAGTTGACTTAATTATGGTTCATTTCAAAGATATATATGGTTTTATCCTTCTATGAATAAATTCTAACATCAAAGGGTGCTCTTTTAATAATGTGGGAAAATAATTCTATATTTTTATTTATTTAAAATAAGTGGGTGTAACGAAACATTGAATTTGGTAGATTAATTTGTATTTAAAACCAATATAAAGAGGAACATTGATGTACATAATTGGATTGTGGAGTTTTTGTTATTTTTTCAATTGATTACCTCTATATATATGAATAAAATTCAATTTTTATAAAATATGAGTCAAGGAATGAGTATCCATCCATTGAATAAGTAGATTCTTTCCATACACTAATGGTTAAAGGAAGAACTATGTTATTATATCGGTAGTTGTACCCAAAATTAGGTGATTTATTGTATTGATCTTTATGTGTAAGACAAGTATAAAAGAGTTGAGTGTTTTATACAGCATTTAGAATAATATTTGAAGTGATATCTGGGTGAAAAACATGAAGAAGTTTTTATTATTACTATTAAAATATAACTGAATAGATTCTTGAATTGTTGTTTTTTTGTAGAAATCATCCAAGGATTTTATATCATATTGGATGCTAATTTTAGTGAATAACACACTTGGATAAAGTTTTTTAAGTTTCTAATGTACACATAAAATCTAGAGGAAGTGTATTTTAAATAAACTATACATAACCTTGATTTTATAAGATGTAAGACCAATGGATGGAGTTGATATGATTTGAGAAATTTTGATAAATTATAAAAATTCATTTGAAATATTTAGAATGATTTAAGAAAGGCATGAGTTAATCTAAAGTGTCATTAAAGTCATTTTAACTAAACCTAGGTAAATTTACAAGGTACATATTCATGTAATGGGATTAAACTAGTATAAAATCCATGTAAAGGGATCCTCACATAATGGTATTCATTTATAGATATGTACATAAGTGAATCAGTGGCTGAGTCCTCAATATAAGGATATCAATATCACATAAATGGGTTGATGTAACGGTAATGAGATCAACATAAAGTTATCTATTTAATGGGATTCATTCCAGTGTAAGGGTATCCACATAATATTTTTTATCCTTACAAACATTTTTAATCTTATGTTTTCACAAATTTAAATTCTGAAGAAGAAATTCATATGATATGATTCATGATTTTTTAAATGATGTTCTAGAAACCATGATTCTTTGAAGAGACATGTTTGAGGAAGATTAATGAGGGGGGAAGTTGAAGAAGATCATTATTCGTTGTCTAGGAATATCAAATGAGAAAATTATAAATTCATCATTTGTGATCAAAATCTAACAAAATATGAAAATTTTAAAGCAAATTTAAATTTTTTAAATCCTCAAAAAAAACTTTATTTAAGCTACATGACTTTAGTTAAGATAATAACAAAGTATGATGAAATTTTTTGAAACATATGAATCCTGAGATGAAAATTTTATATTAATTAAATATATTTTTTCTGATAATGTTGGTACTGATTTGAAATGGATTTATATATCATAAATTTTATTTTTATACATGCTGAGAATGAGAAGATTGTGATTTGGATTTTTCTAATGTTAATGCTAGAAACTAGAGGTTTTAATGGATGTTTAAAGACTCTCAATTCTATAATGAGGATCTAATCCTCAATTGAAAGTTTTTTTATGTTTTTAATACATAAATAATTATTATTTATTTTCAAATTTTAGTCAAATATTATAAGAGTGGAAGAGTCTAAAATCCGATATAAAGTAGTTGTATGATCTATTAGATTAAATAAATGATAAAGTAAAAAAGATAAAAAATAAAGGTCACTCTTTTAAATTTAAAGGAGATAGTGGTTGATGAAAAAAGAAAATAGAGATTATGGGAGACACCCATGTAAAAACTATTGAGGAAAATGTGAGGATCACCAATACTAATTCAGGGGATATTTTTGATAATTTATAAAAGAGTAAAATAACTTTTGGTTACCTATGTATAAGAAATAGGGAGAGTGTGAGGGATATAGAGGAACTGTGAATTGAATATAGATGAATTGATAGATGTGATGTGTGTGAAATATAGAGACATTTAAAAGAGAAGAAGAAGAGTGAACTAATATAAAATACCATAAAAATGATCTATATCCATGGACCTATAGCCATGATTTTATATTTTTATGTCTATAACATAATTTATAGACATTATTTAATTAAAACTATGGATATATGGTTATTTGAAGATAGGGTTTAATTAGAAAACATGGAAATAGTTTTTGTTCCATCACATGGCATTCCTCCTCTCTATAACTCCCTCCCATTACCCATGTGAGACCCTCCTCTCTATGACCCTCCTCCCCTAATGTTTCCACATATGATTTTTACTCTTCGTGACCCTCCTCCTCAACTCAATTACCCAACATGTCCAACCCACAACAATCTCTCTTCTCTTCAACCCTCCTCCCACAACCCATCCATGCAACACAGCCACCCCAACTCCCCATTGACACTGATCCTATGTGGCCTCCACACCTCCTCCTCTCATGAACCTCCGATGCAGCCACCCCACCTCTTAGTGATCATCATCCACCTCAAAGATCTTGTCTAGTAACACCTTTTGAATATGCTTACCAACCAAAGGTATTTACGGGTTTCAATTATTAGGTTGAAGAAATTTGTTCTTACTATTCTTCACTATGAAACGCCTCCTATTTATCAAGCCTAGGATTCTATTCAGGCTTTCTCCTGAAGGGTGAATTTCATCAAATTACTATGATATGTTCAACTCTTAACAATCCCACTTATGTCCATAAATTTTTGAACTAGTTTTATTATTATTTTTATACACTGACTATTTTTAATGTTTTCCCTCTAAACTATTACTTTTATTTTTACCATTCTAATATAATTTTTTGTATTCATGCCTATCATTGTAGTGTTATAATTATTTCTATTACTATGGAGGCTGGCTTTACAAAAAAAATTCCTATTCTCTATTTTTTGTTGCCTCTACACTTGACTTCATGAATTATCATATCAATGTAATTCTATAGACTTTGAAACCTTGTTACATGCATGATATAGAACTCCTTGAATTTTTTTTCATTTAAATTCAACTTGTTGTGCACAATTGGTTACATTTAAAATGATGGTTCTTATTCTTATGTAGGTATAATGTTATTTTTATTCCCGATTATTAAATATTTGTTTTTAACTCGTCAATATTTATATCATTTAAATCTCTTCAAAAATAAAAATCTATTATGGTTTGTTGTTATGTTGAAAAATTGTTATAAAATGTGTATTTTATAAATTATTCAGAACATCTATGGTTCTTACACTACATTATTACAACTCTGAATCATTAACAAGCCATGTAGCATAGTATTGGGATCATTCAATACACATATACACTTTATCCTTCTTCTTCTTTTATTTTTTATTCTGGATCACCATAATAAATATTTATGTGATTAATATAAAAAATATCTATAAACAAATGTTCTATAATCCATTAAATATTTCCTCAATAAAATCGAATGGGTGTACCCCCATGATCAACAAATATTACAATCTTCATATAACTTCTTATCTTAAATGGGATTTAAAGATTACAATTTTTTATATAAACTGGTAAATAATATTCTATGAATTTATCCTACTTTTATTCTCAAAAAATAAGTGTCAAATAAGTCTCAAGTTACCCCATCCCTATGATTTGGTATTCTTCTCAAAAGAATTTTAGAAAATCCGAAAATAATGATTTCTTCATGACTATATACAAATAAAACTACAAAACTACCCTTATAATGTAGCATAGCTCTTCTTGTCATGGAATCATTAATAATTCTAAAATTAACTTATTTCATGTATATTAATTCATAGATTGTATCACCACCTGATATTGTTATTCAAAACATAAAAATCATCATTATTATACTTAAGTGTGAATTACATTCTCGTTTTTTAATATATTAAACAATTAATATTAGTTCATAAATCACTATATGTAATTTTCCTTAGAATATTTTATTCTTTTGAAATCTCACATTATTTAAAATTGTAAAACTATACAAAATATTTAAAAAATACATACATATCATAGTGAAAGTTAATTTATCTTATGTATCTATATAAAATAATATACATCATTTAGTTTTAGTATCCTTATCTATAATTTATTTTCCATAATTTGTTTGAGGATCATTACATTATGTGTAATTATGTTTCATTTACTTATCTTATGTATTAAATCTAAAAAACTATTTCATATCATGATAAAAACTAATAATTCTCTCAGAAAAGGTATTTTACATTACTAATTTTATTGAAATACTGAGATAATATGTTTTTTATCTTCAAAATATGTTATGTATCACATGGATTTTACAAATATAATAGTTCATTAATAATAAACTTAAATATTAATCAAATATCATATGGATTACTTTTTTCCATTTTTCACCTCATATAAATATCAGAAACTTATCTACACCTAGAACACCGAAAAAGTTTACATTTAATCAATTCAAATATATAAAATATATATTATTTATGAATCAAGACATAATAAAATATTGGTCACAACCTCTTCAACCATTATCAATGAATCTCTAGCTACATAAACAATATTTAAAAATTACATTGAATCACTTTATAAATATATTGAATATTCCCAAACCTCTATCAACCTTACATACAAATTATTTTTTTTAATATTTAATTACCCAATTTATAGTGATTCAATGACCATCATTATAATATTAATTCTACTCATAATTCAAAATCATATTTATCTTTATTCAAACATTATCCATGTGTTGTTCTGCATTGTATAACACAACTTTCATTCCCACTAACCCATATATAGATTCTTATATAAGTTTACCAATTTTTTACGTCTTTTATCAATTATCTTCCAATATTTCCAAACTATTATATAAAGTTTTCCAACCATATAAGAAACACTTATAATTATTCCACATAGATAAGTCCTATATTCATGAGATGTGAAAGATTACTCCCTTAAATCTATCTAACTAAATAAAGTGTAAAACATTCATCTTCTTTTCTTCCTTTCCATTCTCCAATATGGAGTCATATTCTATAATCCTCAGTATCTTACTCTTTCATTCAACACATATATTTTCATTCTTTTAAGACAAAAAATATAACCATAATACGTTGGGATCTTCAGTCTCCCTCATTAGATTTTTTTCCGCACCTTCAACAGATTCATGAAATATAGTATCAAAATGTGTTCATCATCTGTATTATTGTCTCCTATATTGATAATAAATAAAATGGTAAGTGTATGGGATAAAATATTCCTATATATTTAACTTCCATGAATTGAAAAAATATATCATCTTTTCCACTTATTTATTCAAAATTAATTAATATATTACAATTGATAGAAGTGAAAGATAATTTTATTTTGAGAAGAATAGTATCACTTTTTACATGGAAATGATCAATAAATTAATAAACTCTAATTGTATATGATAAATTTTGGGTGTATAAATAAAGAGATATTAATCATGAAAAAAAGTTATCTATAAATAATCAAAAATTTGTTACCAAATTTTATACTTCTTTATAGGGGTTTTACATATTGATTATGTAAAAAATTTATAATCTTCACTCATATTCAATAAAAACATCAAAATAATTGATTAAAAAAATTAATTTTACCACTTTTAAACCTTTTTTATTATCATTCACTCTACATTAGTAATCATATTTAATATAATGCAAAACATAAATAGGAAAATAATAAAAATACCTCAAAAATTAGTTTTTTAATGTCTATCAAAAATTATAGATTTTACCCTGAAATAACAAAACTCTGGAAACAGTACTTTTTTTATAGCTCCCCCTGTATTTCCTCAAATAAGTGTTACAAAAAACTATAGAGGATAAGTAAATATAATAGATAGGATGAACTCTGTTCTAAAGATAAATATGAATTTTTCTCTCCCTCAAATATTATATATTTTATAATATAGTATGTTTTTGTCAATAATTTTATAAGTAGTAAAAGTACTGGAAAATATAATAGTGGATCTTATAAGGAGTCAAAATAAAAATATAACCACAACAAAAACTAAGAAACAAAAATAAGTATTATATAAAAATAGAAATTCTTTAAATGTATATTATTATCACATAAATTCTAGTAAAGGAACCCTATCATGGTAGACCAAAGAGTCATTTTTTCATAATATAATACATGGTATCTAAGTCAAAACTAAAAATTCTTTGACATTATCATTTAATAAGGTATCATGAATATAATACCTAAGAAACTCTTTGATAAAACCATCGATATCAAGTCTATAAATATAATTTATTAAACTACCTATTCATAAGATAAAAAAATTTAATCCTAAAAACTCAACAATCATAACATTTGTAAAAATCACATGTTCTACAGCTCGAAACCTCTTCAATATCACAGGATTAGAAAGAACAAAAAGTAATCGAAATAAAATCAAAATAACTTACAAGGAATACCTCACTAGATGATGAATCTTATCATACACTAATTAACTACTACAAGTGTATAGTATAGAAAAAAATATGATAGTGTATAAAAACATCACATTAGATTAATCAGAGTGTTTTTAATATATTTCACTCTATAAATTTGTTATTTAGTTTATACGCATTCGTGTAAAAATATACAATGGTTAGATTCTATTCCCTTTAGGTACAAATATATTTATATTTGATGATTATTTATAAGTTTTTTTGAAATAAACTATGTTACTTCAGACTAGTAGCACACCATTACATCGTTGAAGCTATATCTTGTAAAATTGGTCACACAACTAAGTTCATCAAAACATGGGTAATTGAAAATTTAAAACTACATATCAATAACTAAAATAAACATATCATCATAAATTAAATTAAATCATTAGTGTATTGATATTTTCACACCCAAGGATAAAGTTAGTATTTGACCCAATAATATCCCACTTTTTAAAAATCATAATCATGTATAAAGACGAATATATTTAATAAAATTTAAATGTATAATCCTTCTATTTTCTGATAAAATTACTATCTGGAAGATTTATTCCTCTAAAAAATATCCGGTTTTGTAAAATATAAACTTCTTCCCCATTTAATTTTTTTCTATGTGTGAAATTTAGCTATAAATAATATTAAAAAACATGAGTAGAAAACAAAATTGTCTAACAAATTAATGAAAAAAAATTAGAATTCAATATTGTTATAAAATAAATAAAAAACAATATTCTTCTTGTAATTTTAGTATATCTAAATGAGTAGAAACTTATAACAAATGTATCCATTGGATGATAGGAGTTTAACGAATGAACCATCAAGAACATATCACCCAATGCATAAGGTTAATATTCTATTAATGAATATGGTTGTATTAAATGTTCTAAAAATCTTCTTTTATCTTCAAGAAAATATTATTTCCTATTCCAATACATCGTAATAAATATTTTTTAGTTTATGGGATATGAGTATTATGGTATCATAGTATAAAGATATCAAAGCATGTAATTTTTTAATGTAATGAATTAGAGAATATATATATATATAATAGAAGGTAGTGTATCAGAATATATGAAATAGATTTTGATAGAAATAAATTAGAATAATGTATCAATATATATGGTTTCATTTGAGAGGCGGGTTCCTTGGGTCGCATCCTTAAGTGGTCTATACGTCCTACTTCATCACACACCTTTGACAACTATAAATCCTTCTATGGACAAAATAATCTCCAATAGATTTTAATAAAAAAATAAAATCTTCCAAATAGGAATATTTATTAATGGTGCACACCATAGTGCACCATTTTTCCATAGCTAGTTCCAGAAATCATCATGCCACACAATGCTTGCATGATTTCCTAGCTGAGATGTCGTATCATGGTGTGCTCTATGTTGCACCATGGTATGGTGTCTCATTGTGTGTGTAAATATACCATCATATTTTATTTTTTTCACCTTTTTGAACTATAAAACCCACCTCAATTAACATAATTTAGGAAAACCCCATGTTGTAAGTCAAGTGATTCCCCTCCTTCCTCCCCTAACTCTATACGGTTCATGGATTGGGTACCATGACCAATCACAACTAGAAAGAATGTCACCTTCTCATTATCCTTCCAGTGATCTAATTGTATTGATTTAGTATTTGAATGATTACTTCTCAATTATTATAAATATTTTATTTTTTAAAATAATTTTTCGCATATATTTATAAATATTTTTTATATTTTTATAATTTTATATATTTATTATTACAGATAATTTTAAAATCTAATTTTTTTTTGTTTTTATTTCAATGTGTTTATATTCCATTTGTGCTCCTCAAGTTAATATTGACACATGTTGTGTATTGTTCATGTTCATTTTTGTCAGAGGTCGTTGTCTCTATTTTGTTCCATTCTCCATAAATAACCATCCAACATGGATCCCATAATTTAAGAATCATAATTACTTCATTAGATAAAAATATACATTATGTAATACAAATGAAAAATAGATTTAACTCAAAAAATATATGATATATCCTAGGAGTTTGTACATATAATTTTTTACTCTCCATTTAATATATTTTTTATGATTTTGTTATAAACATGCTATTAATGATTAGTATTTAACTATTGAGACAATACATATCACATTAATTGATTTATAGATCATTTATTTAATTTATGTTTTTTTTATTGGGATGGATAGAAGTTGAATGAAAAATGTCGATCAGATCACTGATGAGTTTCAAAATAAGGGAGGATATTTTTTAGACTTTTCATTCAATAATTATTGATATAGAATATTGATTCAACTCCCTTGTTTTGATTATTTTGGAATACCATGGTTAACTCTTGAGGAAGTGAGTTACTATATAACTAAACATGGTTACCAAAATAATATCAAAAATTGTATCAGAACAGAGAAAAATATCAATTATAGAATGAAATTTATTTAGCTAGAAGGATTGGTATGATAAAATTTATTTCTGCTTGGTTTCTATTTTTTATTTAGCCAACTCCTCATGTAGACTAGTTAAAGAGGAACTGAATTCCAAAACATATTTTTTTCTATTGATAAAAATGATGACATTGAAATAGTTAGAAGGCCGATGAAAGATGAAAATACCCTAATATATCAGGAATGTGGTAAAATGAGTAAACATGAGTTTTAATGTGATTATATCATAAGAATGAAATGTATGGATTTATTAATAATGTAGTTGACTATAACCTTAAATTTCATAAGGATTTACGACCTTAGGATTTATGTATTCCATAAAATTATTTTATAAAATAAAATTTGGTTGAAAACTTCGGATCTTCATCAACTATGATTCATTCTTTCTCCAAAGACTGTTGTCTATTATAGTAGGAAAATATAGAGTTGAGTTAGTGAAAACAATATGGTACATCAAGGTGGAAGACTAATAAAGAAGGAACTCAATCCCATATACCCTAAAAATTGATGTGACATATCCCTTTAATTCCTAGGAATAAAAAACTTATTATGGAATAAATAATACCGTGGAATATTACATTTCATGAAGATGAAATAAATCAGGCTAATGATAAAATAGTGCATCCTACAGACACGTTATCTTGGAATAAATTTGATTGGTTAAATCTTTATTTTGTAGTCAACCCACAAAATTTTATATTGGGATTATTCTATGACGGATTCAACCCATTTCACCAAATATATATTTCACATAGTAATTGGCCATTTTTTCATTCACATTTATAACTTTCTATCATGGATGTATATGAAGAATTCATTTACTATCATGACTGTATTTATATCTATACCCAGTGATCTTGTAATTGATATTTACATATATTTTTATCCATTAATAGATGAGTTAAAATGGATTTGGATTGTTACTGCACAAGCATATAATTAATTTATGATGGAGTACTTTACATTTTGTACAGTTTTATTATGGATGATAAATGATTTCCCTTTTTATGGAATTATATCTGGTTAGAGTACCAAATGGAAAATATCATGACCTATTTGTATGAAAAATAGACATTAGATATTAATTTTTTTACCAACATTCAACTTATATATGTCATCGATGATTTCTACCATTAGATCATCCATACATGAAAAATTAGAGATAATTCAATAATGCCATCGATATAGTTGAAACAACACAAAAAATTTTATGGAATGATATCGTTAAAAAACATGTGGGTATAAATTATCTTCTTGAAAAATTCAATCAAATAACAGAAATAGAAAACATTTTTATTCGAATTCCAATGGAAATTATTGAAAGAAATGTATATTCATTGAGTTTATGTATGTGTCATCGCATTTATTGTGTCATTTTTTAGATGTAATTCATGTCAAGAAAAACATTTGTGAGATATTACTTTCTTCTATTTTAAATTTCAAAGTACAGAACAAAAAATTATTTGAGGTCATGAAATGAATTCATGGATTCGGGTATAAGAGAAAGTCCTCATCTTGAGTTAATTGGTAAAAATAAGTTTAAATTCCCTTTTTCTTATTAGTTACTTAAAAATGTGGAGAAACAAAATTTATTCAGGCCTTTTAATGTTTCAAGGTTCTATATGGTAATTCAAATAACATTTCTAAAATGTTGAATACATAATATGTGTAACTATAATCCCATAAAACACATGATTACCAAGTCTTTTTAATGATTTGATTCTCATTGCCATTCGATATTTACATTTATAAAATATTAGAGTCGATGTGATTAATATATGACATTTCTATTGAGAAATTTGTGCCAAAGGACTAAGTAAAAGTGTTGTTCAAAAATTTCATAGAGATTCATAAATTATTCCTTATGACTTTGAGAAAATTTTCTTACCATCACTTTTCACATGTATGTTACATCTGATGGTGCATCTTCCAATGGAAGTTCTTTTTAGTGGTCTTATTTTGAGTTAGTGGATATATCCAAAATAAATAACGATGTTTACATTGAAATATTATCTCAGAAATAAATATCATCCCTATGGATATATTGTGTAAGGATATTTAGAATAATAATGTAATGATTTATGTTAATCATACTTGGATAATTATCTCTTTGGTGTGCATGATTATTTAATCCATTAATAAAACTAATAAATTTTAATTTTGTTCACTGTGTAATTTCTTCATATCTTATTAAATTTTAAAGCTTTCATATTTTTAGAGAACATTTAGAAATTATAAAAAGGAGACATCATTCTTTATCTATTAAGAGTAAGGAATAATTACAAATCCATGAATTTAAAGCATTGTTAAATTTAAAGGTAATAGATTTCCTATTTTATCATAACATAATCATAGGTATCTACATTATATTTTATGTTGGTATCTACTAGGTTTTATCTTTAACAATGAATGATGTATAAGATTAAATAATATTGTTTTCATGTGGGTCAAACAATATGGAATGTGATTGTAAAAAAATGGTTGTTAATCGATCTAAATTTATTATAAATAGTTGTGTATCAAAAATATCAATGCGGCCTGATGGTGTCACGATATGCACTATAACAGATTGTTATAAAAGTGCACCAGAAAAGAAAATTCTTCTAGAAAATATAGGGGTTATCCAAATAATCATTATATTAGATTACTATGCACATGGTCATGATGAAATTATTAAATTCAAGTGGTTTGATTTAATGACATAGAAATCCATTCATAAAAATAACTATTGATTTAGAGTGATTGATATAAACTTCCAGCTTTATATCGATGAATCTTTTATTCATTCATCACAATCTAGACATGTGTTTTATGTAACCAACCCATTAAAAAACACTTTGGTTTTATTATTGATGTTATTCTTGTAAAATAAATCAATAAGTCATGTAGGATAATGATGTTGTCGATGAACCTGTCAGTATTTATTATAATATTTCATTCGATGATATATATGATTCAATTTTCTGAATAAGTTGTGAATCAAAAATCATCACAAATCACTAATAGCATTGGAACATTTGTATGTATTTACCAAATATTATTTCAATATTATATGTATTTTATTTAAACTTTCATACATGATATCAAATTAATAAGTATTTTCCCATATAAAATTGAATGAGATATGATGTGGTTTTTAAATAATGTGTTGGTTATGAATTAAAAATATCAAACATTAAACTATAAATAATACTTGTTGAAATAAAATTCTAATTTTTGTCATGTTCCTAGAATCTTATTTTTGATGAAAAGTATACTTAATATATATTACTACAAATATACAAGCCATATCCACTACATTACATCTGACTTCTTCATATATGGGTTCTTATAGAAGACTCTAGGCCACTGATCCAAGGGATTTCGATAGTTTAAAGAGTTAATTAGTTTCAAACAACTCAAACACTAACATTGACTAGTTATAATTTTATGAATAAACCAAAATAAAAAATAAAAACCTCATAAAATATGGTATTTTGACATAGAATACTGAAAGACAGATTCTATATATTACAACCCAATTTATTTCCTTTAAACAAAACTGCTAAAACTACTTATATGTTCTTCCCAAACACCTTGGTATAACTTCATTATACTTATATGTAAGACTCCCCAAACAATCATTGATATATATTCTTGATCCTCACTTTCACCTTTCATGGTCACCTTGATGTCTGTGTAGAATTTTTTATTAGATATCTATCAATGGGAAAGGGCCCTATGTTGGGCTATTGAGTAGGTAGAACATGTCAGAATTAGAGTATAATCCAGTATTCTCAGTATGATAGTTTCCTAAATTTATTTTTTTAACTAAAGAAAAAAAAGTTTCCAACCCATTACATAAATAATATTTAGTGGTAAACAGTGAATCTATACTTGAAACACATGGAAACCCTAATATTTTTTAAGAAAATATGATTATTTTTATGGAAAATGAAGATGTTCTGATTGGAAAACTAATAATTTCAATGAATCTTCCACTATTAATTAATGTTTTGAACATGACTAACTAGCCCTTATTTTTTCCTCTATTCATACCAATATAGTTATTTTTTTGTTAAATTGTGAAATATGCTTGTATATTTTGTTGAAAACTATTGATTTTTCATTACATTGTTATTTCCCTTGCTATGTGAACCTATTTTTTACTAAATTTATAGCACAAAATCATTTTAATCTACCCATAGAGTATTAATTTTCAAAAAACAAACCTTATACTAACCAAACCAACCATAAACAAAAATTATATAACAACCCTCCAAATATTTTTAACAGGAACAAATTTAACCAAAACAACCAAAATCTAAGTAAAATTAACCAAGAAAGTTATAACAGTTATAATGGAGAATAATCATCTAGAAAACCATGGGAAAATTCTCTTGAGAATCAAAATTATTCTTTAAAAAATCTATGATTTTCTAAAAAATCTAAGATTTTCTAAAAAATCATGGAAACCCTATTAGGATAAATGAATTCTCAATCAAGTCAAATAAATCACTTCATTCAAAACCTAAATCAACAATATCCTTCACAACCAATTCTAAATCCTAAAGGTATTATCAACGTAATCAAACAAGGTTATGTAAAGTTATTAATTCAACCAAAAAGAATTATTAAAAATTATTGAATTGGTAAAAAAATAGCTAATAATATTAAAATTGAATAACAATAAGTCATCCACTGATCACTTAAAAATTATTTAGTGGGAAGTAGTGAATCTTCTAAACTAACCCTTTTCAAACCTTGTTTCCTTAGCCTATAGTTTCTTTTCCTAAATAATTAAACAAGGCTTAAAATTCCCCTAATACTGAACCTGAATGACATGATACTTTAAATAAATTGAGTTAAATATTCCATTTCTTGAGGTTGTGAATAAAATCCCTAAAAATTCTATTTTCTTAATGTAAATTTACACCAGCTAGGGAATGATAAATGTGGATAAAAATGTGTCTCATTGTTTTAGGTTACAATTATATTATTTAATATATAAATTATTTCTATTTATCTTTTAATATTATTTTAAATTTCCTTCTAAAATTATCTGGTTATAATGATTTTAGAAGAAGATAAATACAAAGAACTGAACAGCATATTAGAGATTTTGGAATATCTCGTTGAGTCACCACTATAATTATAATTTATATTTTAATATTATATTCATTCATTTCATTTCCCTTGTTATATATAATTTTATTTTATCATCGATGTTATTTTAGGAAACATTATCAAGGAGTCGGCTGGATTATATTGTGGAGGATGATAGTATTGTAGGATGTATTGTCATGACTGATTCTACAATTCATCCTACCAATATGTGAATTTAGTCATCAGTAGATAATTTAGTTTAGCAACCCTTCATCCCACTTTGGTCACTAGGAGGTCATCCTATGATTATTCCATCTCCATATTTTCCATACCCACTTTTTCCTTATCCCTTTCCGCCTGCACCCATAAAGGATGGTAGTTCTCAGGATCTCATCCCTCATTATTACTCATTCCCAACATCCATTGTACAAGGCACTACTCCCCCATATATCCAAGTATTATATCCACATAAATATCCATCATAATCTATACATGGATATCCATTAGGTTTTATCCCTCCATAAATACACTTATCATAATCAATTATAAAAATTACTCATACTTTAGATATCCCACCTACCACAGAGGCTACTCCCCCTCCTCTAGACACAACACTTTAGGGGTCCAAAAATCCCACATCTATTGGTATGTGTTTAAAAGTCATATATAGTGATTATTGATAGATTCATATATATTATTTTCCTTTAATAATTATTTTTCATTATTAGTTACAACCTCCACCAGCTGACGAGGCCACACAGAAATGTGAGAGGTCTAGAATTGATACATGTAGATCATGGTTCAATATAATGAGGATAGTTATATAATTGGGAATCATGGTATGAAATATAAAATTTTTATGGGAACACTTTCTAAACACATTAATATCATTCTTGTTCAACCAATAATTTGGAGGTAAGTGGGAGAGAAAATAAATAAAAATTCCTAGGTAGAGATTTCAGTAAGTAATGTTAATGAACTTATATATATATATATTAATTTAAAATATTTTCTTAACATATATTTTTTCTAATATGGATCTAATATATTTTTCCTGATGGAAAAAATTCCATGGTTACAAGGTTAATGAAATTAGCTGATATTTGAAAATCTTACAAGTATGTCTTGTATATTGGTTACAAAGAGAGATTTGATATAGAGATTTAAGAAATACCAATCAATCGTGATTTCATAATATCCAAAAACAGAGAGATGATTCGCTATTGGAAAATCCAAGAGTTTAAATTATTAGCTAAATTTATATATATAATCATTTATTTATTTGAAAATGATTTTTAAATCATAAATTACGTATTTCATTTATGTTAATGTAATTATATAATATCTTGTTTATATGATAAATCAGATATAATTAAATGAAATAACAATGTAATAAAATACATTCATACACTTGGACACACTTCACTCCAAGATTATGAGCATACACAATTAATTTAAAAATTAAAATATTAAAATGGGCTTCCCTTTTTCTTTTATGATTTATAGATTATATAAAAATACAATATGTAATTCTTAAATATTTTAAAGTACCAATAATTATCTACAGATCATGTCCTTTTAAATTTTCAGCATCTAGATTTTCAACATTAGAGAGAATTCTATTTTTTCATTCACTTTGTCATGTTGGGCCTATTTTGGGGAAATAAAAATCAGTCTCTTACTGTTGCAACCTATTATCCTCAAACAAGTACTGTATCTTAAGGGGTGGAGGTGAATCAGGGTTAAATTATTTTATTTTACCCTACCCATTAATATATTCCTTTGAATTCGAAGAATTATTTCTCTCCCCAAAAATCAATATGAATCATTTAATAAGTAAAATAAATTGACATGTGAACATTTCATTATTCTACCAAATCTGGGTATTCTAATGAGTATTAAATAGTGATGTATTGATCCACATGAAACACTATGTATACAACTATTCTTTTACAACATAGATTTTCCATACTAACCATCTAGGTTTACAGCCTTTATAAAATAATTATTGAACGAAGTGAACTCACTATAATATGGAACTCACTTATCCTCCTTAAATTTACATTGCCTTATATGGACAATAAGTATAAATTACACCAAGTATGGTGTATTATTCATCCCTTCCCCAATTAATATAAAGTGAGATACCTCCTATAACATCTTCTATAGCTTATATAACATTCTATTTCAAGTAAGTGAATATCTAACTCCAGTTATCAAAAATTAAAATCTAATATATACACCTTATGCTTCTTTTTTCATTCAAATAAAAATATATTTCCCTTTTTCACTATCTCTTAAGAAATTATATTTATTATGTTAATTTAATTTTCCCATTTTTATTTTATTTTTACTCAATATCCTCCAGGGAGATGTTTCTAAATTTGAATATAGAATGTCCATGACTTTGACATCAATAAATGATCATTCTTTTTATTCACCAGACTATTTCATAAAATATTTTCTAAATTATTTATTTATAAAAGTCTATATATGTCACTATATTTCCTTAATAAAATCTTTATAATGGATTCACATTTAATTCCATTATTTTATATCCAATTGGATAAATGAATATTTATATCAATTGGAAAAGAACACATCATAAATCTTTATTCATGTAATTATTAAAGTGATAAACTCTGATTAATAACATAATTTGATCCAAAAGAATAGATCTTCCAATTCTGTAAAATCACTAAAATAAAGTAACAATAATATAATCATGCTCTATAATTAATATTAGTTTGATTAATTAATTTTTTAGCTAACTGAATTATTAATCATATTTTTTTATTAGTAAATCATATTTAAATTTTTTATATAATAATTATTCAATAAAAATATCTAAGGGAAAAACATCATGTTTCTTAGTGCTGTGAAGAGTAAAATTACACCCCATGGGAAAGAACCTTAATTTACTCAAAAATAATTTTATTAATGGGAATTAATCACCCTTATTAATGTTTTAACTTTCCATTTTTCATGATTAAAATTAGATAAACCTAATTTTTTTTCTTAATGACTCTTACTATTTGAGGGATAACACTTATGATTTCACATTTGACTTGTATGTGTTCATGTTTTATTATTATTTTTCTCTTTTATTGTAAAATTTTCCCTATAAAATTACCTCATTCCTAAAAATAACAAATACGGAATATAGGAATGGACTATATGATCTCCAAAATGACCCTTTTATTTAATACCATTTCTACCAAAAGACACATAAAATTTTACATTATAGTAAATAATACTGTTATGATATACTTGAAATGAGCCTTTCGATTTCCAATATGATCCTTAATATTTTGGTTATTTGATATTACGCAAATAGGAAAAATCCCTTTATTATCCATTATTCCTTACCTCTTCTAAATAATACTCTTATGAACAATATATAGGCATAATCAAAGAAAGCTATATAAAATTTATTAATATATAATTACCAAAAAATACTACTATCTTTCAAATTAAATGCTCCATATAAACTTTCTGTCAATTTTAGATGTTCCTAAAATAACAATTTCAATAAACATAACTCAAAAAGAATTACATGGGGATTTTTTCAAACAAAACCTTACATATATTCTTAGATTTCATTATTAGTATAGAATCACCCTTAACATATAAATTAGATTCTTCATTATGTGTTCTTGGTGGAGTAGTAAACCTGACCTCAGGTATTATACACCTTATATTTTCATAAATAGGGTTCCATGATCCAACTTAGTCTAGATATATATTGGTGTAACCACAACAACCTATAAATTTTCCTTGTAATAGTCAATTGATCTATATTTAACATTATCTGTGTGAATAATATTACTAATCCTTTTCAATTATTTATTGTAAAAACTTATTTCATCTCCCTGCTAAATAAAGAATGGATAAAGGACCTCCCTATAAAAATATTCTTTATAGTGGACTATAATTTGTAAAACTAGGAAAAAAATATTGTTTTCATAAAATATTTTTAGTCAAATATCATCTTACTTGGTTAAAAGAACCACTATATCTATACTATATAAGAAAATATAAATTTGAACAAAAATCCTACCATAATGTCCAAGGAAAGAAGATTTATTATCTATATCCTTTTAAATTAGAATTATAACTGATAAATCAATATCAAATGGACTATTTCATAGAATCTAGTAGATATAAGAAATTTGAATCCAAAAATATACCTGAGTATTACTGACAATGAATAAATAGAATTTTGGATCATATTTTTTAATAAAAAAGATAAAACCAGATTTACATAAATATAAAAATACCCCCATGATTCCTTCCTGGCATCATTATGGTTTGGGAGTCTCATCACGTTCTTCCCCTAAATTATATGTATTATCTTTTAGAATAGAATGCCAATAATTTCTTTAAGATCCTTGAAAATTAATTATATATTACATGATCACCTTATATGTATCATGACAAATATTATTTAGATTTATATAAATATCTCAGTATAAATTAAACATCAAGGGTACACTTCGGAATTAAGAAACCAATATTTTCATTATTATTAACATTCCCAAGTTGATTACAAAAAGAATATATTTTTATAATTATCACTTATTTCTTCAATATCCTCCAAACCCCAGTTTAAATGTTTTGTTCATTTAGATGTCCTTAGATGTCCATTGATTGGTTATTCCTATTAACATTGATAAATTAACCTCATTGTGACCCTAGATTATTTCTCTTCTTCTCTAACATTTTGATATTTTCAATTCAGGTTCCATCTTCTAGAATAATCTGATTGTGAATAAAATGATCTTTTTATCATACCTAAAAATCTAAAATTATTTCAAATTTGTATTTGTTTTTATGGGCCATGATTTTCAAAAAATTATATGACCTAGCTATATATTATGATCTATCTAATTTTTTTTCATCGTTTACTATAATTTAATTAAATTATAATGCTTCTTTATTTATTTGTTTTTCCAATAAAAAAGCATTGATTATTTATTGTAGTGTTCCTTACTCTACCTTGTTTTGTAAATATAGGAAAAATAGAGATGGTATTGTGGTAAATACTGACACCCATGAGAATATTGTATGTATAATTCAATTTATTTTATTTTGACAAAATTTAGTTATTTATATTATTTTATCAATTTAATTTGTGTTATATATAACTCAAAATATTTATTTGTAGGATTTATCACAAAAAAGAACATGATAATTTGGGCTCGAACGATCATCTGAATCAGGTATTTTGTTATGAGCATCATGGAAGACAACATTGTTGACTTGGTAAGAATATCATACCATCTTGAAAATGGTCTTCCAAAAATGTTTCTATATTTAACTAGTTCTGTTTGGTTACAATGGAACAAATGAAGGTCACAATCAAAAAGAATCTCAAAATTTAGAATAAGAGACACAACGTCAAAAGATGATAACTAAACATATAATTAAATCTATGTCTTCTCTTTCTTCTCCACTTCCACTAAAAGTTGTTGTTGTAGTTGATTCCTATTTGATATTGATGTGTTCTATTTATTTATATTTCTCTTCTCCTACTGATTTCAGTGTCAATGTTGATGTTGATGTCGATGATGATGTCGGTGGTGTAATAGGTGGTGATTGTGTTTCTATAGTAGATGTGGATGAGGGTTATCATGGTTCATATTATACTGATATTGAGGCTCATTTTTATGTAAACTATATTTTGGTCTTTCTATATGTTGAATTTTATTATATAGTTATATTTTACTATTTTGTTATTAAATTGTGTTCTGATGTGTCTTTTTCTATCTACGTATACTGAATTGTTGCATTATGATGTGTATTTTTCTATAGGAGAGACAATAAGGATGTATATTACCTTATCTAGGGGATAAATCTATTTCAATGATTTGAAATTGTGGCTATAAGACTATATCCATGATTTGTAGTTTGGTAGTAGAGATATATCTAGGGTTTCTAACCATGGATATAGATTATAATGGAAACACCTATATCCATAGTTGGAAACTATGGCTATAGGTTTTCTACCACAGTGGAAACCATGGATATAGACCTATATCCATGGTTCCAAATCTTGGTAGTAGACTATAATTGAAATACCTATAGTCATCGTTACTAACCATGGATATAGATGTAACCCTATTTCCACTCCAGTAGGGGCCACGATTCATCAAACTATGGTTATTATCTATGGCCTTATTTTTGGACCTAATTACATGGTTATAAACCTTATATATAGCACGGATTTATAGCAGTGGTAGTTCTAAGAATTATATCATCATATTGGTATCAAATCTAAAAAAAGAAGTGTAGGTTGGAAATAAATCTAATATCATATAAAGGGAGCTAAATTAGTGAAAAAATAATGGAAAAGGAAATCGAGGAGAGACTGAACCCACTACTAAAATTCTAATTGTTTGTGTCAAGACTCTCCTAACCTAAGAAATGATGGATTTTTAATGATATTTGTATATTAATTTGAGTGTAAAAATTCAGTTTATCATGTTCTATATATGATATATGAATTTTATCAGAAATATTCACTAAGTTTCAAGAATGATCCTAAAGAAATTCGGGCCTTATAAGACTTTATACAGAGAAGAAGAATATATATTCTAAGGATGCAGTGAAATCCCTAATATAATTATAGTTTGACTTATAATGCTTTAAAGGAAAACTTGTATATAAAAAGTGATAATTTTTGGAACTAGAGTGACTCTTGGAATGAAGGTGATTGCAGTGCAACTATATGGCACTAATGACAAGGTAGAAATTTTATAATCACTATGATAAGCATTGTTAGTGTTTGAATTATTTGGAAATTTTGGTTAGGGGAGAGTCTTAGGTGATTATCATTAACAGGATCAAGATAATTATAGGTCATCTTCAGTAATGTAATGAAAATACCCACAACAATGATATTGCCTTGGAAATCTAAAAGCATGACATTGGAGTGATAGAGGTGGAGTTTAAGGTGAATTGGGATGATGATATTTTTAGCAGGATGGTGTAAATACAAAACCTTTTATCTGGAAAGATTTCCAAACATGATAGAGTTTCAAGGTAAAAGTCAACAGACTTGTGGTTATTATAGAGAGACATGAATATAATCTTTTTTCATTCTTTTATGAAGGAGAGGTCAACTATGGAGAATATCAACATTCAGAAAGATGATGGAACATATTCGGAGGACGTGAAAGTGGCTAGTAAGATAGAAGAAAATTACATTGAGGAGACTTTATCTGGTATGATTATTACATTGGAAGGAAAACACTTGATCGGATTTATAAATGATATCTCCATAGATAGCATTATCAGGTTTGTGGAGGAGTTAGATAATGTTGTTTTGGAGGATATCATAGATGAGAAGGATATCATGAAATATGTTGTTCTACATAATCATAAAAATTCACTAAACATGGAAGGATCTATTGGGTCCTTCTATGTCAATACATGGAAGTTCATTCCTCCTTCGGTGGTTGATGTGGTGTAGGAATTCATTAACGGGGGTCATCTTCCAAGGGACGTTTGTGCTTCCAAGTTGGTAGTTATTCCAAAAATCAAGGATCCAACTAGCATAAATCAATTTATGCAAAAAAAATCAATTAAAATATTATTTCCAATATAATAAACATATTTTTGTGTAGAGTGATTCCACAATTCATTTTGAAAGATAGGAATGGGTTCATTTAGGTTTGGAGTATTCAATGATCTATCACTACAAGAAAACTGCCATTTAGCGGCGGTTTTTTTTGCGTATGGCAGCGGTTTAAACCACCACCACATGGTTTGGTGGCAGTATATAAAAACTGCCGATAAATTAGGTGTCAGAAATCTATAAGTGGTGGTTATTTCCATTTAGCGGCAGTTTAAGGGAAGCATCGTAGCTGCCTCATTTTGCGGCGGTTTTACTGATTTTAGTCGCGGTTTTTACGAGCCCTGGATTTTATTTTATTAGCGGCGGTTATAACCACCATGAATAAAATAAAATCCAGTAGGCGTAAAACCTCTGAAAAAGTCACGAGAACTACCATGAAATCCACGTGGGTGATGTGACTCTATAGCGGTGATTTTAACCGCCGCTAAACATAAAAATTACTTACGTTTAGTTGCGGTTTCAACCGCCACTAATGTCTTACCTGTATACCTTTCATGAGGGTTAAAACCACCACAAAAAGCTAACCAAAGAAAATCTGCTTCCACCGCACCACTTCCCTGAAAAACAAATCAAACCAAAAATACCAATAGCCTAACAAATTAATGCACACAAAAATTAAAAAAGAATGGAGACAAATAGTAAAAAAATTATTGTCGTGATGCTTGTAAAATATAGTGGAACATCATAAATGGATATGTGTAGTGAAGACGAGTAAAAAAATGACCTGAATTGATAGATAATGGGTACAACAACACACAACACATTATAAGGTTGATTTAAAATTAGTTTAGATTAGTGATTCATGTACATGGAATACTCATTTAAGGTTATAGAATTAGGACCTCGTGGTGATCATTCAACTTAACCATGCTTGTGGAGGACTTCTTCCTAACCCCTAAACCCTGCTGATCCATGATTGATTCAAGAATCATGGATATTTATATTGTTATAATTGATTATAGGGGTGAACTCAATGATGGGAAGAAGTTACCTGAAAAATATCATGATGAAAATTACAACTTTTGAGAACTGGGAAGTGAAATGGGAGTAATCGACATAAATAGAATTATTATTGACCATGTTTAAAACATATGATACCTAAGCTGGTTAAGGATAGGATAAAAAATATCATGATCTACTATTTATGGAGATCAAAGCATGAGATCCACTTTTTATTAGTAAATGTACTTCATTGAAGGAGCCTGAAATGGTATGTAAGACACTATGTCCATGAATCATTTCATTAGAGATCCTTTTCAGTTTTATATGTGGTAATTATTTTTATAATCATCCCACACTTATCAGATGAGGCATCCATATTTCATTTAATAGGGTATGGTTGTTAATTAACATTGTTTGCTGAGGACATTGGGCTTTGATGTTTAAAATCATACAACGTGGACTATGACTACAACTAGTTTAAATTCCTAGAGCTCCAAATATAGGAATAGATTTGAGTTAAAGGTCTCCAAGCTTTGACCAAAGTAGATTTGAAAGGTAGAAACCTATAATGATTCACTGATAGGGTTTTGTCATGGATTAAATATTTATATGTAACTACTTATATCATGATTATTGGAATCAATCCAAATGTTTTTATGATTCATGGTGTCATAGGATACCAACGCTGGAAGGGTTTACCTTCTTGGATGATGATATTGAATAATTACATATTATAATATTAGGCATCGATAATTTATAAGAGGATAAATTATCTCTCTTTAACAGACATATCAATTTTTTATGGGGTTAAATTAACTATCATTAATAGGTATATATATTTTACACGGGGTAAGGATATAGTTTAAATTCATCTTATTAGGAATTTAGAAGGTCTTTTGCATCCATATACCCATTATTTACTTCCTCATATAAGGAAATGAGAGCATCTTGGCCCACTGATTTTTCAACATAAATGAAAGGAGATTATTGCTAAAAAAGAGGCTCATGTGAGTGTTTTGGGGAAATAACACCTCATTTAATGGATTATTATATGGGGAATCATCATCTAGGCTCAATGATAGAAGATATTTGCATCAATACATATCCCATGGAAATGGGAATCAATCCACCCATAGTTCTAGAATGTTGTGGAAATATAAGTTTGATGAAACTCTAGGGACGAATAAACCCATGTGATGGATGTATGAGCATATTTTATTATCATAATGCTTGGACTAGGGATCTCTTGATATAAAATATTATAGTATAGATTGGTGAGGTGTGGAAATCAAGAATGTTTTTGTGGTGAATAAAACCTGGGGTTATATGATAAAATATGCCCTTCAACCCATGACGAAATCCTGAATATGATTGCACACAGTGTAAGATCATACAACCAAGACCATGATGAAAATTTTAATGATATCTCTTGAAGAAAATGATTTTTTTCATCTCACATAATGTGATGTATCCATGTTTTATATGAGGTAATGTTTTTTAAAATATCATAATTATCGTAAGAGGAATCCAAATTTTTTATACTGTAAGACTATTAGATCATCCAGTACACATCGTACAATGAATACCGGTTTTATATGGTTTAATACCATCTCTCAATAAGAGGAACCTAGGTTTTATATGGGGTATGACCACATTTTGTCATCATGAACAGAATATGATAACCATTAACAATGCATGAAGATTCACTATCTACATATTCGGCCTCACCAAAGTGTCCACAACACTATCCCCTTGATCACTATGAAATGACCCAATTTTTTCAACACATCAACAATGGGTTTAACTCTTAGTCATCCAAAATCTAGACTACCAATTCAAACATAGGCCAAAATGGAATGATGTATACCACACTCTAGAAATCAATACATATAAGGAAACATCATAAATTAATAAAATTCATAAAAGGAAACATGAGAAATCAAGGAAATGTTAGGATATGAAAATGTTTGGGGGAAGCTATGTGCCACACATGTTACATATACAAACCAACTATTCCCGTATTTGTTCAAAACATCAATAATAAAACTACTCATAGTTTTATGATGCATCGTCACCCTCTCCACCTCCATCTCCACTCTCTGATGTCACCTATAAGAATATTATATTGAAAATTAAATATTGTTACATATTTATATTAAAACATAAAACCAATGAAATTCTTCAAAATAAATTATTTTTATTTTTTGTGATTTACCAGCATACGACCAGTTCATGCACTACCACTGGGAGAATATCTGCTCATATGCTTATGTATATCAGTCATCACATTCTGAAAAGAATATATATGAACCCCCAGGGCTTGAAATTTGGTTCGTAGAGAAGCAATCTATATCTGATCATCTTCAGGTATGGACTAACTATAACCAGGAGTAGATGCAGTTGGAATCCTTGGTGGCATGACAAAGACCTCAGATGGTATGGGTCTGAAACCCATCCTGCGCACTCTACCAGGATGCTCCTTCCCAAGGACTTTAGAAACTGGGACATCCTGGGAGACTAAGTAGGACTTCCCAGGATTGGTATCCCATAGTTCTTTAATTTTTACCTCTTAATAAAATGTCAATATATATTAACACAGTAAAAACTGATAATAATTTATTATAATAAAAAATTGACTTCATACCCCAACTTCTTTGGCAGGCTCAAACTTCCATCTGATTTTTTGTGAACATCCAACCACAGTTCAGTTTGGGATGCTTCGTTCCCTAAACTCTATGACTGCATTAAGTGAAGATAAATCAACAATTCAATATATTAAACAGATAATATTGTATTATAAATATTTAAACTAATTAAAAGATTACCAATATCGTTCTGCTTCTAGAAAATCTTTTTGAGCCTGCAGTGTGAGGGATGACTTACTTATCCCAGCTTGATGCATTCTATCTTGAGAGATCCTAAAATAAATAAAATAAAATTTAATATTAATGTATTCAATTTCATATACTCTTCATATATGTGTATAAATGTAAAATGAGGATAATATAATAATAAATATTTCAATACCATCTTCTTCTCTTCATGATGTCTATCAACAAAAACTTTACTCTGTTCTTTTGGTACCCCACTGGGTAGCTTCTCATACATTTGTTGCACGGTCAACAAAGTATCGTTGACATCACACCACAATATACATTTGAAATATTTCCATTTCTTACCACGATTTTTCAATGTCCACTTCCATGCTATCACATCAGCAACTGTAATGTGGAAGAACATCTGTATATAGAAATTCATTTTGAACATATTAGTAACATGAAATTCAATTAAACCATTATGTAATAAAGATACCTTTATTTTGGAATCAAAAACTTCATTTTCCAGCTTGGAGGCATATTTCTCCAATCATCATAAAAAATAGGATGTGAAATGGGCTCCGCTTCCAGCTGGCCTAGAATCTGTCCAAGTAACCCTACGACGTCATCCGTAGGGACCCCATAAGAATCAAATGGCAAGAATATCTTCTCGCCATTCATATTCCAAACATCTGAACATTTTATGTTTTTCTCCATAGTTGAATTTTTTCATCTTCAATGAGAAAACAATTAGTATAAACAAAATGAAATAAAAATTATTTAATTAAAATTTGTACCTATGACAGTGACACTCCAGTATGTCCGTGATGAACTAGAAGGGGTGTGTCGTGGCCCCACTACTGAGGCTATTGAAGGGGGATTTGAAGAATCAGTCTCTAATGGGACATCCACATATGGTGTGAGAGATGGTGTAGGGGGAGATGGTTTAGGGGTGTAGGCAGCGGGTGCCTCAGATGTCGTGGGGGAGGGAGCCAGATGGATCGTCATCTGTCACGGAACTAGATGAAATCGTGTACCACTTCCTCCTTGTAATTCCTGTCATTTAATCAAATAAATTTATGTTCAGAATATAAATTTCAAAAAAATTATGCAGAATAAAAATTAAAAAAGATAATATATGCCCAGTACTAACAGAAAAAATATATATAACAATGATAATGAATGACTGCAGAAATGAAACAAGTGGTTGTTGGAGGAATAAATAATTGTACATACAATAATTTTCCCCTTCAATCATGTCGATTTCCTGCTCCATTTCTTCATCCACTTGATTCATCCTTTCTAGAATAATATTTTCAATATCATGATGGAAAAATAATTTTGCTTCATGTTGTTGATTAAATTCAATTTCAGATGTCAAATCTTCCACTTCATCACCCATATCATAAAAATATCTTTGTATTACGTGAGAAACTACACTCCACGCTTAACACACAACATCATTCACATAATATACAATTTTTCATGCGATTCTAAGATATATGGATCATTCAGTTCATGATCACCAACATCCATCAAGCGAGAGAACTTCACAGAAGTAAATTTCAAGGAATAATTTTTAACACCTTTGATAATATTGACCCATTTTCATTTAAATAAAACAATAGAAAAATGTACATGGTTGTTTAATTAAATAATATCATGCAGCTTTCCATAGTATCCCACTTCATCAAATGTAAATATACCACTATTTTTTGTATTCAAACCCACTTCTTGATCGACTGTAAGAAATCTAAATCCATTCACATTATAAGTTTCGAACTTTCTAACTTTTTTTATAGGACCTCTAGCAAGAAACATCAAATATTCTGACAAGTTTACTCGAGTATCAGTATTCATGATCTGAAATAAGAAACATAATTTAATAGATTTATAAAATGTATGTGTCAAACTAATATTCATATTTATTGCAATATTTATGAACTTACACGTCGTGCAAACCATTCTACAAGCTCTTTATTCACGGATTTCGTTATATCTTTCTCATTTCATGTTCGGCCTCTCATTCGTCTCTTTGTTTGTATCCTCAACTCTTCAATAAATAGATCTTCAATTTCACTATTCAAAAACACATATCTATGTGCATGTAATAATTCCAATTCTTTCAGTGTCACATATGAGGTCTTCCCAACTGATCGGTCAATAACAGGAAATATTTTTGATTTTTGATTCATTTGAGATTGATTTGATGTGTCATCAACACATCAAACTCGATTAAATCTTGTCTCAATATAATCCAAATATCTGGAACAAAAGGTAAGACACTCCTCAGCCAAATGCCTTCAGCAATAGAGCTTTCTGGTTGAGCTTTTTTTCTCACGTATGCTTTCAAATTCTCAAGATATTTGTGAAATAAAATAATAATATTATTAATTTATTTAAATTACAGAAATTTTTTACTTATCTGAAAAACATATAAATAAAATACGACTAAATTGGATACATCCATCAATAATGAACGGGGCCACCTAATTTAGCTTCCTCAACCAAATGCACAGTTAAATTCATCATGACAGTAAAAAATAATAGAGGAAAGATATTCTCCATTACACAAACGGTCAATATAAACCTCTCCTAGAGGTTTTCAAGCTGAAATGGATGTAGATCTTTCTCACATAATTTCCTGAAAAATGTGCAAAATTAGAGTACAATAGTAGTAACTTTTTCACGTAATAATGCACGCAATTCCAATGGTAGTAACTGTTGTAACAAAATATGTGAATCGTGACTTTTAAATCCATTTAACTTATGATTCTTCAAGTCAACAGACCTTGAGATGTTACTCAATTACCCATCAGATACCTTCACATTCTTTAAAATTCTAAGCAATGTACCTTTATCCCTATTTTTCATTGGAAAAAATGGCCAGAGCATAATTTTAATTCTCATCTGGCGAGAGATCACATTTTATGTTCATTACTTAAAAATCATTGCGAGAAATGAGATGGTCCTTTGAATTTCCATGCTCATTAAGTGTAGAGACCCGAAGCTTGACGTACATTGACATTACATTACTTTTGCGGAATACTTAGTACAAAACAAAAAACACACACAAAAGGATCGTAATAGTTTAGTGTCTTTGGAAACTCGGAACGTAATCTTCTAATCGTGGTGAAAGATCTTCAATATCACCCATAAAGATCTTCCCTTTTTTTAACCTAAAACCTTTCTTTATATCCTGGGGAAAAGAAAACATAAAAGGGTGAGCTCAAATGCTCAGTAAGGGTAAACAAAAGAAATATCAATCACATCATATACACAAGCACATAACTTTTGGAAATCTTAACCAGCAAAAGAGATCAAAATTTCATAACATGGGATAAATCATGGCAGTGAAATGTAATCACAATAATCATAACTTAAAACATGAAACTTTGTGGCATTCACACATAATCATAGAGAATCATTTCTTGTTAGTCAATACTCATTGCCAAGACTATCTTAGTGGACAAAGTCCCTTTCTGAATCGAGTAACCCTTGTTTCAGTCCTGTTTCACTGAACCGGTATAACCTACCGTTCCAGCCCTGTCTATCTCATGAGATATAAAATCTTTACCCAATGAATTGGAGGGAGATATAGGTCCCACCCATCTTATAATGAATCCTTTCTTATGTGTGCCACATAATCATAAATCATATATCATCGCATAACACATGTAACAAAAATGGGATTCTTGAAACATCATGACATCATAAATCAATTCATATAAGATAAAGGAATTCATAAAAATAATTCCATCACAACATGATCAAATCAATGTAATAATAGGGATAAAAATAGAACCCTTTATTATCATATATGGAAAATAATTTTGATAAAACACTTGAACTCCATTCTTGAGGAAAATATCATTTCTTCTTCAAAAACATTTTTCCTTTCATAACATGTCATACAACTTTAAAATAAAAGAAGTTGATTAAAAATAAACTTGAAAAAATGTAAAGGAAGCTTCTTGGAAAAAATGTTTTAAAAATCCATTCATGCCGTATAAGTTAAAAAAAACATTCTTTCGTACTTTTGTCGGAAAAGTCAAAAAGTACCTCGTACGAAAAAATGACAAAAAATTCCTTTCATATTCTTTACTAAAAACTCACCGAAGGGTCAAATTGGATTTAAACTATTTTAAGTGGATGGAAACAATATTACATATTGAGGTAACATGGATTTGGATGATAAAATAAACCCCAATAAATACCAAAGTATAAACAATCTCGGATAAAAATGAGATTGTGATATTTCCCTTACCTTAGGTCCGATTTGCTTCGTATGTGTCTGAACCTCCTGTATAATGATTTAAATAATGTCATTGACTTATTATAGAATCATATTAATTGTTATGATATCATATATGGTTCACTTATGACATTATATTACCCATTCTTTTGTAAATTCCATGTTAAAGAAGCGTTTTGGGTAAAATCGTTTCATTTATCGTAGGTGTTTTGACTTGTTGTTCTTGACATTATTATTACTTATATCATGATTTACTTACTTCCAGAATATAAAATATAATTTATATATCATATATATTCAGTATATATATATATATAATAGATAGATAAATGAAATAAAAAACACCGTTCATGGAGACGGTAGTCCGTACGTACGCATGAACGCTGTTTTTCTTTCCTTATTGTCTTGAATGGAAGTAAGTAGATGACATACATATATATATATACATAAATACAGTATCATTATTATGTCATATATTTCATTATTACTTATTATATATACTTTATAATCATTCATGAATGGTTAATCATTAAGAATGAATCTCATCGCGTCGTGGAGACGGTAGTCCGTACGTACGCACGAGCGATGATATCATTTCCATAATTATTGAATTGAATTGGAGTGGATTATACAATATATCAGAATCAATATGATGTTGTAATAACTATGTATAGTTATTCTTTACACCATTATACCCATCCATTTAAGGTGGTGGTGGAAAATAGATTACACCACGGCGTGGAGACGGTATTCCGTACGTACGCACGCGCGGTGATTTCTTTTTCCGTAGGATGGATAGATGGTGAAATAGGGTTGTTTCATACTTAAAATAACATATCTGTATATGAGTGATACTGATGTTATTACTTTATAATGAAAAAACCTAAGAAGAAGAAGTGGAAGAAGAAATAAAGATGAAAGAATTGGTAACGGTAATTACCTCTTCTTTGAAGCGCCTCTTTGAGACCTCCTCTTAGGGCACTAAAATTGGTCTTTGAGGAAGACCAGAACCTCTAGGATGTTTCTAGGGAAGTGGAGAAGATATTTTGGCAGGGTTTGGCCGAGCTTGAGTGCTCAAATTGGTGTGAGGAGGAGGGGGAGGAGGTGTCCTTTTATAAGGGAGGAGAGGGGCACCTTAGTAATACCTCAAAATATTATTTTATATTAATGTCAAAATCGGTTTATAATGGTTCCAAAGGGTCTTATTTCGAAGATAAGGTGGGGATGAGTCTAAATACTATCAACCAATAAGATTTAGACAAGTTTAGGGTATTATTTTAACCTTATCAATTAGATTTAACTCTAAGTTAAATAATTTAACTTTTACCGTGTCTTTTTGTTTTCTTTCACTATATGGTTAATAAACATACTATAACATTCCAAACGAACCCCAAATTGTTTATTATTAATACATATATCCTTATCTAAGTCATTTGGCCGAACCTTAGATTTTTAGGAAAAAAATAACAATTAATAATATAATATTTGATTTAAAAACTATTTTGTGTCAATTTTGACACTATTTGATATATGATTTTTGTTAAAGTCATAACAGAATTATATGTTCGAACCAAGTTGATTAAATCAACACTCATATATCATAGTAACCTAGAAAATTAGTTTAATTCATAAAAAGTCTCAAATTACATTCATTTGAGCATTTATAACATCCATTATGTTAATATTTCCTTAAAAGGGTAATTACTGCATCATCGTTGTGTCATAAATAAATTAATTTATTTAAAGTATAAAAATGATAAATAAAATATCATTATGTATTAAATCTTTTTAGATTTATAATGAATATTTATAGTCGAATTTATCTTTTGTATAACCCCATATTAAAAATGATTTACTTATTAAAGTTTTGATTTTAACTATTTTAACCCTTCTTTAAATAAATTAATAATAAATGTCCCAATCTAACCCAAGTGGGCCTAAATGGTCATATTGTATTCATAAGGTTGTTTTTGGTCGAATTACACTTATCTAATAGAATTAGGACATGTGTTAGGGTAATAGTAATATCATATTTACCCTTAGTTACCCTATTTACTATTAACCGCGGTAAAAAAAAGTAAAAAGTTACTATTCACCAAAAAATTATTTTTATCTCATTGAACCAGATTTTACTTACTAACATCAACCGTGTCTCTCGGATTTTTGAAATTCCATTTACAGAAGCGGTAAAATTATGTTTTATGAAAAATTCAGTTTTTTTTAACTACCCCTTAGTAGTTTCACTATTCATCAAAAATGATGTTTTTCATAACAATGCCAAATTTTCATCCTAAGCTATATTTCATATTCCGAATTCAAAAATGAAGTCTATTTTACCAAATTCATAACATAGGAGTTGCATTAATTAATTTTATAATTAAATCCCGCTGTTAAAACAAATAGCGTGTTTTTAAGAAACAATATCTATCAAAAGATTGAAACTTGATTATGTCTGGTTTAAATGTGAAATTACATTCAATGAACAACATTTTATTAAATTGTAAAAATATATTCTAAATATACTTTAAAACCACTCAAATTAATAATTTATCACTATTAATTATTTCGATTAAAATTTTTTTTTCAATTATAATTTAGTAATTTTCACTATTCATCAGAAAATAAAAGTTATCCGAAAAGTACCAAAACTTCACCTTAGGCTAAATTCGATACTCCGAATCCAAAAATGAAGTCCATTTTGAGAGCTAAAATTTCTAAAATTTTAAAAGGTGGTTATTTCTATTCATAATGGCTAGTTATAATAATATTTTAATAGCATATCGTTGTTTAGTGAAACTCGGTGTTGCGTACAACACATGCAATCGTGGAAGGCCGCGATTGCGTATAATTCAAGCCAGGTCAGAGATGTGTATTGTGAAAGCTCCTTTTGGTGTAGCGTATAACACAAGACATTAATAAAATTAAAAAGAATATTTTTCATAAAATCTCGGACTGTTACATTCTACCCCCTTTAAAATGAATTTCGCCCTCGAAATTCGTCGGGGTTATAAATGGTGTACTATTCGAAAGTTTCTTTAATAGAAACCCACATCATAAAAAGGAATACCAAAACTTGGCTTTAAAAACTAATGTATGAAATGTAACGATTACCCAAACAAACTAATCACTGGGTTTCCACATAGGTGAAAATATGGATATGTTCTGATGGAGAGTGGTAGAGAACATGGCTATGGAAAACCCAGTAATCACAAATCCATAAATTTGTGACGATCTAAGGTACCATCTGATTCATCATGTATAAGATCACTAGGACAACATTTTTTGTTTTCAAGATCGTTTCACTAAAGTTAAAGAATTTGAATTAGAATAAATACTTACTTTATTTTGGTACAATCTCACTGTTGTTCGTGCCTTGAACAATTTACACTTCATCTCTTAAATAAATGATGTTGAATTTGTTATTCGTGAAGTGTTAGCAGATCATGTGATAGAATGACGGTTCATTCCATCTGTCTCAAACAAAAGGATAGCAAAAATTATATACATAAGTCGATCTATAGTGAGATTAATCATATATGGTTCCTAAAATGGACTTTATACTTCATATATCATACTGCTTAATATAATAAAAATAGTTTCTACTAAACAGGGACTTCTTGTAGGCCAGTGGTAGGAGATAAAGGCCAGTCGCACTTCGGTTGTGGGTTCGATTCCCACAGCCTTGTCCGACGCGATGGGCTGTCGCCCGTCCTGCAGGTTGTCCTTTTTCTAAAACTATATTACTATAACATCCCAACAATAATATCGAAAAAAAAACTTCTATCCTTAAACTAACTTATGTCCAACATAATCCATTCCAATCTTTAGGCTTATCCATAGTGAAAATGATTACCAGAGATTTAACACCATCGTCGATCCCCATATATCATAAGATATGTCTTGTTGCTCACATTCCAAACATTCAAAGGCCTTAATCAAGTATTTTCTTGAATACCCATTGAACCTTAGTGAAAACATGAATGCAGTTAAAAGTTAACTCTTTCCACATACCAAAATCCAAAAATTATATATACTCAAACCATGATATCACTTAGTCTTTATATCAATCATGAGCTCATGAATATTGTTAAACATTTCATTTTCTCCTTGCACATATCATCTACTTTCCAAACTATTTGAATCACTTTTCATGGTTACCGGTACCTTAAAATTATTGAAAACCACAATAGACCAATACATAAATATTTGAATACACCATAAAAGTACCTCAACAACATTATTCTTGAATACCCATACATAAACACTTCAGTCCATCCACTTTAATGATTGTCCTGGAATAAGTCCTTCCTTGATTTAGAAGTAACTTTTTAGGTCAGGGCATTGAGTTGGGTAATGCCCATGTTCTCCACAAATAAGACATTGAACTCCATAACAGTCGGTCACTCTATGACCCTTTTCTCCACATAGATAACATCGGTCCCTCCATTTGAGGTATTCCTCAAGGTTCTTCTTCCCTTCTTTAGAAATCTCAATCTTCCTTTCTTTATGCTTCTCAACATGCGAACATGCATAACAGTTTATCTTCCTCTTCTTTGATGAATTAGGCATACCACTAAATTTAACCTTGTTAATCATATATCGCGATAACTGATTCGGCATAATCAAAATATCTTTCTCTCTAGGAAATACACAATTTTTTTGCTCATAGTCACCAATTTGTCCATTGGATTCAATGTTAACAGAATTCCTTCTGGTTCCCTCCATTAACTAAAACACAAAAAGAATCTTGTGAGAGGAAAAAATCATGCTAGGGAAAACAACATAATAAAGGGGGAGTACCTTCAATATCTAACATCTTAGGTTTAATTCTATGATCGTTAGCGTAATTCTAGTACTATAACCTATACGTATACTTAACCTTAGGGACATCCCTAGACATACCTTAGAAATATCTCTAGGGATCTCACTAACGTTTTTGCATCCTAGTTTCCAAAGGTTGACTAAACCTTTCCTCTGATACCAACTGTAGAGACCCGAAGCTTGACGTACATTGACATTACATTACTTTTGCGGAATACTTAGTATATAACAAAAACACACACACAAGGATCGTAATAGTTTAGTGTCTTTGGAAACTCGGAACGTAATCTTCTAATCGTGGTGAAAGATCTTCAATATCTCCCATAAAGATCGTCCCTTTTTTAACCTAATACCTTTCTTTATGTCCTGGGGAAAAGAAAACATAAAAGGGTGAGCTCAAATGCTCAGTAAGGGTAAACAAAAGAAATATCAATCACATCATATACACAAGCACATAACTTTTGGAAATCTTAACCTGTAAAAGAGATCAAAATTTCATAACATGGGATAAATCATGGCAGTGAAATGTAATCACAATAATCATAACATAAAACATGAAACTTTGTGGCATTCACACATAATCATAGAGAATCATTTCTTGTTAGTCAAGACTCATTTCCAAGACTATCTTAGTGGACAAAGTCCCTTTCTGAATCGAGTAACCCTCGTTTCAGTCCTGTTTCACTGAACCGGTATAACCTACCATTCCAGTCCTGTCTATCTCATGAGATATAAAATCTTTACCCAATGAATTGGAGGGAAATATAGGTCCCACCCATCTTATAATGAATCCTTTCTTATGTGTTCCACATAATCATAAATCATACATCATCGCATAACACATGTAACAAAAATGGGATTCTTGAAACATCATGACATCATAAATCAATTCATATAAGATAAAGGAATTAATAAAACTAATTCCATCACAACATGATCAAATCAATGTAATAATAGGGATAAAAACAGAACCCTTTATTATCTTATATGGAAAATAATTTTGATAAAACACTTGAACTCCATTCTTGAGGAAAATATCCTTTCTTCTTCAAAAACATTTTTCCTTTCATAACATGTCATACAACATTAAAATAAAAGAAGTTGATTAAAAATAAACTTGAAAACTTGTAAAGGAAGCTTCTTGGAAATAATGTTTTAAAAATCCATTCATGCCGTATAAGTTAAAAAAACATTCTTTCGTACTTTTGTCGGAAAAGTCAAAAAGTACCTCGTACGAAAAAATGACAAAAGATTCCTTTCATATTCTTTACTAAAAACTCACCGAAGGGTCAAATTGGATTTAAACTATTTGAAGTGGATGGAAACAATATTACATATTGCGGTAACATGGATGTGGATGATAAAATAAACCCCAGTAAATACCAAAGTATAAACAATCTCGGATAAAAATGAAATTGTGATATTTCCCTTACCTTAGGTCCGATTTGCTTCGTATGTGTCCGAACCTCCTGTATAATGATTTAAATAATGTCATTGACTTATTACAGAATCATATTCATTGTTATGATATCATATATGGTTCACTTATGACATTATATTACCCATTCTTTTTTAAATTCCATGTTAAAGAAGCGCTTTGGGTAAAATTGTTTCATTTATCGTAGGTGTTTTGACTTGTTGTTCTTGACATTATTATTACTTATATCATGATTTACTTACATCCAGAATATAAAATATGATTTATATATCATATATATTCAGTATATATATATATATATAATAGATAGATAAATGAAATGAAAAACACCGTTCATGGAGACGGTAGTCTCTACGTACGCATGAACGTTGTTTTTCTTTCCTTATTGTCTTGAATGGAAGTAAGTAGATGACATACATATATATATACATAAATCCAGTATCATTATTATGTCATATATTTCATTAGTACTTATTATATATACTTTATAATCATTCATGAATGGTTAATCATTAAGAATGAATCTCATCGCGTCGTGGAGACGGTAGTCCGTACGTACGCACGAGCGATGATATCATTTCCATAATTATTTAATTGGAGTGGAGTGAATTATACAATATATCATAATCAATATGATGTTGTAATAACGATGTATAGTTATTCTTTACACCATTATACCCATCCATGTAAGGTGGTGGTGGAAAATAGATTACACCACGGCGTGGAGACGGTATTCCGTACGTACGCATGCGCGGTGATTTCTTTTTCGGTAGGATGGATAGATGGTGAAATAGGGTTGTTTCATACTTAAAATAACATATCAGTATATTATTGATACTGATGTTATTACTTAATAATGAAACAACCTAAGAAGAAGAAGTGGAAGAAGAAATAAAGATGAAAGAATTGGTAACGGTAATTACCTCTTCTTTGAAGCGCCTCTTTGAGACCTCCTCTTAGGGCACTAAAATTGGTCTTTTATGAAGACCAGAACCTCTAGGATGTTGCTAGGGATGTGTAGAAGAGATTTTGGCAGGGTTTGGCCGAGCTTGAGTGCTCAAATTGGTGTGAGGAGGAGGGGGAGGAGGTGTCCTTTTATAAGGGAGGAGAGGGGCACCTTAGTAATACCTCAAAATATTATTTTATATTAATGTCAAAATCGGTTTATAATGGTTCCAAAGGGTCTTATTTCGAAGATAAGGTGGGGATGGGTCGAAAACCTATCAACCAATAAGATTTAGACAAGTTTAGGGTATTATTTTAACCTTATCAATTAGATTTAACTCTAAGTTAAATAATTTAACTTTTACCGTGTCTTTTTTTTCACTATATGGTTAATAAACTTACTATAACAAGCCAAAAGAACCCCAAATTGTTTATTATTAATACATATATCCTTATCTAAGTCATTTGGCCGAACCTTAGATTTTTAGGAATAAAATAACAATTAATAATATAATATTTGATTTAAAAACTATTTTGTGTCAATTTTGACACTATTTGATATATGATTTTTGTTAAAGTCATAACAGAATTATATGTTCGAACCAAGTTGATTAAATCAACACTAATATATCATAGTAACCTATAAAATTAGTGGAATTCATAAAAAGTCTCAAATTACATTCATTTGAGCATTTATAACATCCATTATGTTAATATTTTCTTAAAAGGGTAATTACTGCATCATCGTTGTGTCATAAATAAATTAATTTATTTAAAGTCTAAAAATTATAAATAAAATATCATTATGTAGTAAATCTTTTTAGCTTTCTAATGAATATTTATAGTCGAATTTATCTTTTCTATAACCCCATATTAAAAATGGTTTACTTATTAAAGTTTTGATTTTAACTATTTTAACCCTTCTTTAAATAAATTAATAATAAATGTCCCAATCTAACCCAAGTGGGCCTAAATGGTCATATTTTATTCATAAGGTTGTTTTTGGTCGAATTACACTTATCCAATAGAATTAGGACATGTGTTAGGGTAATAGTAATATCATATTTACCCTTAGTTACCCTATTTACTATTAACCGCGGTAAAAAAAAGTAAAAAGTTACTATTCACCAAAAAATTATTTTTATCTCATTGAACCACATTTTACTTACTAACATCAACCGTGTCTCTCGGATTTTTGAAATTCCATTCACAGAAGCGGTAAAATTATGTTTTATGAAAAATTCATTTTTTTTAACTACCCCTTAGTAGTTTCACTATTCATCAAAAATTGATGTTTTTCAGAACAATGCCAAAATTTCATCTTAAGCTATATTTCATATTCCGAATTCAAAAATGAAGTCTATTTTACCAAATTCATAACATAGGAGCTGCATTAATTAATTTTATAATTAAATCCCGATGTTAAAACAAATAGCGTGTTTTTAAGAAACAATATCTATCAAAAGATTGAAACTTGATTATGTCTGGTTTAAATGTGAAATTACATTCAATGACCAACATTGTATTAAATTGTAAAAATATATTCTAAATATACTTTAAAACCACTCAAATTAATAATTTATCACTATTAATTATTTTGATTAAAAAAGTTGTTTTTAATTATAATTTAGTAATTTTCACTATTCATCAGAAAATAAAAGTTATCCGAAAAGTACCAAAACATCACCTTAGGCTAAATTCGATACTCCGAATCCAAAAATGAAGTCCATTTTGAGAGCTAAAATTTCTAAAATTTTAAAATGTGGTTATTACTATTCATAACGGCTAGTTATAATAATATTTTAATAGCATATCGTTGTTTAGTGAAACTCGGTGTTGCGTACAACACACGCTATCGTGGAAGGCCGCGATTGCGTATAATTCAAGCCAGGTCAGAGATGTGTATTGTGAAAGCTCCTTTTGGTGTAGCGTATAACACAAGACATTAATAAAATTAAAAAGAATATTTTTCATAAAATCTCGAACTGTTACATTAAGTAATGTGAAAATAAAATTATCACAAATTTTTTTCTCAATATACATCTCATTAAGATTGTGCCATAAAAAATTAAATTCCCAATACGGAATTTTGAAGAATAAACTTTTTTTTTCTTCCATTTGTTGCGTTTTGATTTCACTTGACGATGCACTTCAGACCTGTTTTCTGCTATCATTCAAATGATAAACCTTCCCAAATTCTGTTTCAACATTTTAAAGATGTGTCAATATTTTAGAACCAGTTAACAACTTTGGAGGTGGTCTAAGATCAATGGAACCATTAAATTTTGATCTGTTCAGCTGAAATCTATGAGATGCATTGAGAAATCTTCGATGGGACAAGAAGCACCATTTTTTACTGTGAGGTAGCCATTTGGGCTCAAAAACAATGTTACAAATGGGACAATACAAACCCATGTAAGTGTTCCAACCAGATAAATTCACAAGCCCAGTGAAGTCACTAATGTTCCACATTAAAGCAGCATGCATTTTGAACATTGTTTTAGAAGAAGCATCAAATGTCTCAACATCGTTTCTCTATAACTCCTACAATTCGTTAATTAAAGGCTGCAAGTATACATCAATATCATTTCCAGAAAATTTTTTTCCAAGAATAATAATTAAATGGATAAAATATGTTTGTTGCATACACATCCACAGAGGCAGATTATAAGGGATCAAAACAACTGGCCAAAATATATAACTAGTAATCACATTCCCAAATGGGTTGAATCCTTCATCAGCCAATCCCAATTGAACATTCCTAGGATCAGCTGAGAAATCTAGATGTAATGAATCAAATGTCATCCATGATTGGGAATATCGTGGATGTCTCATTAACCCATAATTGTTATTATCTACAGAATGCCACTTCATGTGTTCAGCGATTTTCGATGACACGAATAATCTTTGCAATTGAGGATTCAAAGGAAAGTAATGAAAAACCTTTGCAGGTGTGTTCCTTTTTTCTTCTCCATTAAATTATGTTCATTCAGACTTCCAACATCACCCTTTGACTGCCATATAGAAGAAAAAAAATTATTGCAATTCTGTCTACTTGAATCCTCTCCCCAATAATGAATACAATCATTAGAACACACGTGTATTTTTGTATAATTCAGACCAAGATTGGTAACAACTTTCTTCATATCATAAAAATATTTTGGGATTTTTGCTTCAGTAAATGCATCATGAATCAATTCCAATATCATGGACATTACCTTATATTCAATTCCACATAGACATTTGATATGGTACAACTTCATCAGAAATGAAAGCGTTGAATATTTCAAACACCCACTATACAACTCTTGATTTCCATCTTCAACTAAATCATGAAATGCGTTTTCCACAGTGAAGTTTTCTCTTAAATTTGGCTCCACAGAATCAGGAGGTTGATCCAATGATATGTTACAATCTTGATCTTCCTTTTTTACAGTCTCAAAAACATCACTTTTCACGTTGCAATTTGTAGCACCCTCTTCTGGTTGTTCTGATATGTTTTCATGCTGATTGTGGTGTCCTGTGGTGCCGAATGCATCATCTATGAGGTTTTTCATTTCATTTTCCATTTTCGATGAACACGGAACGTCATTCTGTGGATTTCCATCAGTGCTCAATCTTTCTGTAACGTTCGATTATCCATGCCAAATCCAACAAAAATATTGACCAGAGAATTACTTCAATATTAAATGTTCATAATCTTCATCTCTATTCAACCATGTTCTAAATTTACTTTTAGAACATGGGCATCTTATTCTCCCTTCAACGGATCGATTAGAAATTGAAAAATCTAAAAACTCATTCAAACCCTTAACATACTGAGGTGTGTTCCTCAGTAATGTGATCCTGCTTTAATCCATGTATATCACAATGTTCCTACACAATAATAATAAAAATTAAAACACATAGTTACTAATAAATTGAGAAAGAGATTCATTTATACAATAGTGTAAGATTACCGAAATATAATATAATAAATATGATCCCCTAAGTTAGATATGAATCCTCTAGTGTTTCGGATAGGGGAAGTTTCTTTGTTAAAGAGAAACAGTGTGCTAAAAACTTGGTAGCTACTTTACCATGATAACCAAAGCACATTGTCAATTTGTAATAACACCAACCTATGTTTTCTACAGAGTCTTCATATAAAACTCTAATATCTAATAATTCTATTATAAATAATTTTTAGGGAAAACCTTATAATGCTTACAAAACTCAAAACATTCTTAGATATGGTCATGCAACTCTACCGAGGTTGTATCCTATAATAACATTAAATATATATGCATCCTCAATATGAAAATAACCAGGAATACTTATAATATATATAATTGAACCATTAAAATTTATACAATGCATAATGGGAAGTGGGGGGCCGGGGTTGCCGGGGTCGTCGGGGTCACGGGTGGCTGGGGGAAGTGGGATCGCAGGGTCGCTGGGGTCGCGGTGTCTTGGGGGTCGAGGCCTTAGATTTGCATGAATTCATTGTTTTGTCCTTGGAGTGGCAAGAACAATGTGAGGGATGATAGTCTTGAAGCATGATAATTGGTGGTGTTCATGGAAATGCATGATGAAATAACTTCGGAGATTAGGTTTTGAGGTTCTATGAACTTTATTTGGATTGAATTCATAGACCTCTCTTTGGTGTATTCACATAGAAAAGAGTGGTGGTGTGACTTGTGAGTGATTTGGATCATATATGTGTTAGTGCTCATGAGTGTATAATTATGTTTAAATAGGACGATCGAGGATCTGACCATGGAGTTCAACTAAGAGTCAGATTCAAACTTCGGTGTGGGCATCGAAATTTTTTGTTATTCCTTGAGTTTTAAGGCATTGTGGTCAGGATATGATAGCGCATTAGTGGGTGGTATTGAGAGCCTTTGGTATAATTCATCTAAATAAGGACTTACTATTGTTGTTGCATAAAAATTGATGTGGTAAGGTGGAGAACACATCAGAAATGTCATTCAAGATGCGAATGATGTGGTTTGGGGATCAAAGTAGGGTATTTGAAGAATAGTTTATGTGTTTGGGCTTGGTGGTTGGAGTTTCATAGTAGAATCATGTTGGGAATTTGGAGATGAAATATGGGGTGTTGGTACTATCCCCCAGAACATCATAATAAGATAATAAGAATCGCACGGGTGGAAATAGATCCCAGAAGGAATTCTCTCAAAACATTATATTCAGAAACATTAAAGAATTATATTCATCCAAACCAATATAATAAGTTAGAATGAATTCAATACCATTCACTTCAACACACAAAAGAGATTTATGCAATGTAAATAGATGATATGCTTGAGTAACATATGTTTTATGGACTCCATGATCGAGTATCAAAAGTATAAGTAACTCCATACATAAGTGTCATAATTCATTATAGTCAAGTAGGACTTATAAATAAATAGGTTATCCATTTCAAAAAATAATTAAAAATACAAAGATACATATTCAATGAAAGGGATTAATTTCATCCAAGACTATACATATTAAGGAAAAAACATCTAGTTTGGATAACATATAGAGAAAGAAAATACAAATAAAATTTAAATACAAAATAAACCTAGTTGAACTATCTCACAATAAAATTTCCCAAAAAAATTCACAACCATATTCACAACTCAAAACATCTCCATGTGATCCCCAAAAAGTCACAACATTCCAATGTCCATTAATGGAATAAGAGGAAACAAATAGATAGAAATCACAATCTTGGAATTAGAATGAAAATATAGAAGTTACACACACGCATAAATGTGTATGAAAAGTGTGATATAAATAGTCCTAGAAATATTTCACCATAGATTCTGTGTAATTCATTTTATAAAAAAGATTCAAAAATACTTATTTTAAATATTTATAGAGTATATTATTCACATATAGAAGTTTTGAAATACATAAATCACATGATTTATCCATTTTAGTAAAAAATATACAATTTATATATAAAACATGGGTTGAATTAACACATTATATAGTAAACATTAAACAAAAAAAATAACTAAAACAAGAAATGAACATAAATAAGCACCAAGATATTACTAAATAACTGTATAAACATCCACCAAGAAATGGTTCCGAATTAAAAAAAGAAAGGTCTATGGGTTCAATATTGGTAAGAAATGGGGTACACTAAGTAATCATAAATGGGAACCATGAATTATGTGTAACTCACTAGGTTATAACATGAAGGTTATTGGAACACACAAATGGACACCAAAAATTTTATCGACCAACCCTATTTGAACTAAACTCCACCCAACCCTGGCTGATCCTCTTAGTCTCATGGGGAGGTAACCCCAAATAGAAAGAAGTAATTCTAGGTGAACTATAAATCGCATAATCTCTAAAATTTTAAAACTAATCAATATATTCTATTTTACTATATTGGTTTCCCAATAATTCAATAATTAGGGGAGTGAGAAAAATCAAATTATATGAGGATAAAATATATTATATTATTACACTTTAAACAAACCTTATCTAACTTCCAATATCCTCCCAAGAAAGAGTTCTCTTTTGTATCATCTCAAGAATTAAATTTTTATAAAATTATTCCTAATAGGGAAATATGTCACCACACGCCATAAAATAGCCAATGAGGTAATAATGAGGGTATAACAATCACATAGAAAACATTCATTATTAAGATTTGAACCATGGTTTTAATTAAATATTTGGATGGAAATCCATTTTTATAACTATTGAAACTTTTAATCAAATCACATTTTTAAATACTTTTACAAATCAATACATTCCATTAAGAACAATTTAAAATCATTATAAGACATATATGTCTTGTTTCCATTAAACATAGTCTAATTACACACCTTTCTTATAGACCATGCCTTAAAAACATGAAGCATCATTTTTTAATAAAAGAATGGGGGTCAATCATCCCCATAAAATTAAAAATCCCTAAGAAGGAGCCTCATTGTAATTTTCCCGAATAAATTACATGAATATCATTAATTTTAATATCAAAAGTAGATATAAATTATAATAACATTTTATCAAAATATTGGAAAAAAATAAAACACTCTTCAAAAACAATTACATGAACCATAAAAATTTATATCTTAATAAGAAAAGAAAATTTAGACCATACAATAATTGAATGATGTTATAAATTATGTAATTTCATAAAAACAAATTCCTTGTCCAAGAGGAAACAAATTTACTTCTATGATAGAAGAAAGACACTACAAGTAAATGAAATCCAGTAACCCTAAACTACAAAACCTCCTAATTAAACACATCCAAAACCATAAATATATCTCTTATGGGTATTCTTGTTCATTTTAGAATTCAAAATCAGGAATTAATGTAAAATTACTAGAATTAAAACCTTAGTTTTCATATATGTCATCGGGGTCGCGGGGGTCCAGGGTCGTGGGGTTACTAGGGTTGAGGGGTCGTGGGGGGCGGGGTCTTTGGGGGAGCCGAGGGCTGGGGGAAGCGGGGTCGCGGGGTGATAATGAGGGTCGGGTGGGGGGGGGAAGGGTCGACGGTGTAAAAAATATTGTTTCAAGGTGGCTTATTATAAAACGTTGTGAAACCATTTTAGAAAAATGTTTAGCGGTGGTTCCCAAAACCACGGCTAAATTCAATTTATGTTGTAGTGTATTGTGATTGAAAACGAGATGGTGGATGATATTAATAGGAGATATATTTGCTTCAATATCATAGTAAATGTTTAAATGGGTAAGTCTTATGATAGGATATAGTGGTATTTCATATAATAGGTCATAGAAATATTTTTTTAGGTATTCTACTAGTGGAACACTTCTTAGATGCTTTGCATCTTCGTGGGTCATTATCTCTCTTATGTTCATAAGCTTTTGGTTCTTTAAAACCATTCTGAGTCTATGATAGGGAGATAGAATCTCACCTAGTATTTTCAATAATGACTCATGTTTTCCTGATTATATTTTTAGAAAATTATTTTGAAAATTACGGGACTAGGCACTGAGATGATGTTCGATTCTGAGGCCTAGTGTGCCCGGAAAGATCTCTCGTAAAATGATAAGTTTTTAAATAGCATGATTGAGTAGTTTTCCTAAAAAAGTGGAATAAACTCTAAATGGGTGCCTAGATAAAAATCTATTTCCACCATTGAGCTTAGAGTAGTTTCATTACCCAAGGCGTGACTTACTTTAGTCAATGTGGGTCTTCTGTGGAAGAACCCCAAATGGATGTAACTATAAATAAAATAATGAAATAAAATTATATTATTTTATAATCATAGTAACTTATAAATGGTAACTCATATTATAAATATGAGATCATCATTGAGTTTATAATGGGATTTCTTCCTTAGTTAGAGTCTAACATCGACCAGTGTGGGTCGACTACAAAAATTCATTTTTAGACGTTTTAAGAATAAAATAATTTGAAACGATTATTTTATTTTTAACATTTCAACGTAACACAGAAATGCTACAGTGCAGTGAAAATATAACTCAGTGACACAAAAATGTTGAAACGCAATTAACGCTGAAACTCATTTAATGATGAAATTCATTTTGTTTCTCTAACCATAGGCAAAGACACAGGATCAGGTGAATGATCCTGGAGAATTTCCCTGGTAGCACTAGAGAAGAACCTTGATGAAATAATCTTATTGTAAAATGAAGAACGACGACCCAAAAAAATCTATGATTGAGGATCAAGGATCGAGGATCAATGAATGATGACTATTAAATATCTCCTCATCAATAATCTTACCAAATCCAATTAGGGGGTTTATTTCTTCATAAATCATTTCCCTGTTCTTGTATCCAATGACTAATGTAGAACAAACCACTAATAGGTTGATCTACAGTTTGATTGTTCTTGAGGTATGGTTAAAAAGTAAGATTACAGGGGTTGAATCTTGTTAAATATTCTTTTGTTTCTTCCTTATAATCCTGGTAACAAGAATGGATCAAGGATGACATGAATAAGGCCAAGGTCCATTCTAAGGTTATTCTTATGCTCCCTTATCTCCACGTTCTTACATTCTTCATCGGCAGACCCTCATGGTCACGACATGTTTTTATGGTTGGTTTCGAACATGGATGGACCCCTGAAGTGAGATGAAGAATATTTTGATCCCATGTAAGTGAGGACAGCGACCCAAGGATCATGATGGTATTTCTAGTTTGAAAAATGGGCCACCATGGCGATGGTAGCTTCTTGCAGAAGGGGAGCCACTGGTGCCGGTGTGTGGAGGCAATGATGGTGGCACAACCACCTAACAGTAGGTGGCTACTGGCTCAACGGGCAGTGGTGGTGGGATCCATGGCGACATGGCCATGGGTGACGATGGTAAGTCACGGCCAGGGTGGGATAAAATGGGAAGTTGTTTCTAGAGTGGGTCGTGGTGGTGCGGACCGACGATGTGACATGGCCTTGTGTCAGAACGATAGACACAGGGTCCCACAAACAGCGTGCAAGGGGAGAATCCATCTCAAAAGCCCGCCATATTGAGCTAGAAGGGAGGAGGCTTCCGCTACATCTAGGTGGACCAAAATGTCCCATATTCGAGTGATCCAGGATTGATCTGGAGGGTCGGACTGGTGGTGGATTGGGCTTGTAGAATGGTTCAGCAGAATGGACTAACAGAATGGGCCAGGGAAGGTAGGGGCCCACGGTTCAGATCAGACCTAGGGGGCCATGCTGACTCGGCGGTTTGGGTTGGGTTGGTCTAACCGAGTTGGACCATTCCCTGAATAATTAGTCCCTTTTTTGAAAAAAAAGGTTTGTAACATTCTAACGAAAGGTCCATTTGATGAGATGTCTATAGTTTTGGGACCCTTGCAATGATGTGGTCCTTTTGAGATGGTTTTTTGGGTTTTTTATTGGAACATAAGTGGTTGGTAGAATTCTCTTTGACTTTTCTATTAGGGGTCTATGCAAGATCCCAATCTCATCATATAAGGGGAAAATATATATTGAGTTTGTACCCTTGGTCTTTCCAATGATGGTTCGATCCCGGATCTCATTCCTATTACAGAGGATTACCTATGTTCCTAAGTGGGTTGTCTCATTTGGGCTTCGATAGTGACTCTGTGGGCTGAATCATGTATCGCACTGAGAGGCCCAGTCGATCATCACTTCTCTTCTTTGTACCATAGATATGGTTTTCGGAGAAGTTGGGACCAAAATTTATATGGGCACATATCCCCTATTTGTGATGGTGTTTCCAGTAGAACCAAAAGTTCCCAAGTATTCCCTAGGCACAGAACCCCATATCTATGTATTGAGATCAGATTCTTTCCTTCATTATTTGACCAGAACATTGTGCTTTAGGTATTTTTCAATGTGTTCTCTTTGGTCAGGGACCAAATTAGTGTGATTTCATTGTGAGGGTATCCAATTACTTCATAGCTTTAGGATTGAGTTTTCATAGAATTATCATTCCTTGAGCATAATTATATGACCAAGGATTAGTTGTGATGTCGAGACTCCTTGTCTTAGGGAGACCGAATGTCTTAGAGAACTTCATGACGTATCAAGACCCGATATTCTCTCATACACTTTTGGTAAACCTGTTCTGTGTGGTTACTAATATATAACTTGAAGATTGATATCTCCCTAAATCAATCTTGTTATGAGTGGAACCATATGGATGGCATTGGATGAGACCTTGACACTTGGAATCATTTACAAGTATACCTGGATGTTCTTGTTATATGTGTTGTTGAAAAATACCTAGGTTGAGCTGACTATTTTTTCTTAGTGTTGTTTCCTTTGTGGTATTTTACTTTGTTTTTCAAGGTTCCCTACTAAATATTATTTTACTCACCCATGTAAGGGATTTTCCTCACGTTTCGTGTCTTGTGTAGATATTCCAATCTTTGATGGTGTTCAAGTAAGACTAGTACTAGGTGGGGCCATGTGTGATCAGACAGACTGAGGTGTTTTGTGGTGTCTTATAGAAAATAGTCCATTATCGTACCTTACTGTTTCATCAGGTGGGTTTTTTTATGGACGAGCTTTAGTACTTGTGTTACAGACTCTTTCTTTTTGGTGGGATTATATTCTAGATAGGTTTTAATTTACTGCTTTCCTATCTATTGTAATCTGTTTTTGGGTTGTAGTGGTATGAATTCATTTTATTTACTTATTGTTTTCACTTTCCAGCATCTTTGGTATGGATTTGAGTGCATGTGTACAAGTTCTTAGGATAATTCCTCTCATTTGGGGGATATTCCTACTTGGCACTAGTCACCAACCCCTAGCCTATCAGATTCAGGCTTAGGGTAGTCATGGCATAGGTCCCAAGGGATGGGTCGTGACATAGTGGTATCAAAGAGTTCGGTTATACTTTAGGACTTGGGGTTTGTGAGGTTGGTTTGGTGTAACAATGTTAAGTGTTTTGAGTTCATATTTTAGGAAAGAGACTCCAGGGTTGGTGCGGCGGCAGACATGTCCATACACAAGGACTATAGACACCTATATTTTTAATCATTAAATGAAAACACATGTTTAGGGAAAAGTAAAGGTACATACATCATATTAGAATGGGTTGTGTTTTGCATATTATTTTTGTGTCATCTCACCATGTATAATCTTTAAACCATGATACATCTTTTTTTTTCTCAGGATGTGTTCATGACGCCATCCAGTGAGGTTTCTACACCATGATCGGGATTTTGGCCTGATGCTCGATGAGGCCTCCCTGATGGGAGCCAGTCACATAATAGTTTTTCTTTGGTATGGTCAGCAGGTAATAGTTTCTCCTGATGATCGGTTAGTAGACCCACGTCCAGTGGTTCCAGTAAATTCATCTTTCCATACTAAGTTGTGGGTGGATATTTTGGCACCAGATGATGATACATAAGTATTGAGTGTGTATCATAGGATTCCATGGCAGTGATCACCTGGGATGAAGGGTCAGCATAACCTATCTATAGAAAGTGCAGGATGTAAGCTGCAGAACTAGAGGTTCTATTTTAAGTTCTATGCGTGTGCTAGTTCCCATAAGGGCAGTATTTTCTATACTTGTCATAAATGGGGAAATATCTCACAAAATTGTCCAATTGTTCATGTAGAATTAAGATATTCGGTTGATAAACCACTAAGGTAGAGGCAGCGGTAAGAGCATACAGATCCATCAGGAGGCGGACATGGATGTAGAGATGGGGAAGTAGGAGGAGGTGGCTAAAATTTTGATGTGTTAACACCACCACCACCACCAGGTTGTCCATACCAAACTTAGGGAGTTGGACGATAGGGGCAGATAAATTTGCAGGCTACTGAGTCATATAACCCCAGGACCCTATGTAAGGTTCAAGGTATAATCTATATCTTTCTACTTTAGCTATAGTATTGATAGAGACTTGTACAAGTGACTTCCTTTCCTGCCACTTTTCTTTTTTGTTACTTAGAGAATCCAGTTAAACTATTGACTTGACCCTTATGTGTATAGGTACCTACTAGAGTATACTTGATAATCCCACACTAATGTCGACAATGTGTCCTAAATCTTAATGGTGGGAGTTTCTGTTGGGATCTCATGGTAGTGGCGTCGAGGCCTTATGATGTCATTCTCGAAATAGACTAAATCCACAGTTCATGCTCAGATTGATTATTTTATGAAAAATGGTGTGGTTCAATCACAATGAATGAACTTGATATCCCTCTATTAGTAAGGGGGATCCTTTCAAGTCATAATTGACTTAGGTAGATTTGGGTGCAGTTGATTTCTATTCATTTGGATTGCCCGACCCTCATTGCAGTGGATGTTATGAGTCCTCAATTTTATTATAATGGCTGCAGAGTATAAAAATGTATTCCTAAAATATGTTCCTGGTTTTCCTCTCCTCTAAGAGTCAGACTTCTGTATTGGTCTACACCCAAGATTGAAACTAATATTTATGACATTTTATTGGATGGATCTCGAAGAGCTTCATGATTTCGGGGTATAGATGGGGGACTTATAGAGGAAGGTCTTAGTAAGACCCAGTGTTTCACCCTATGTAGCCCTAGGTGATATTCATTGATCACATATTATTATAATCAGAATCCAAGGAGGAGCACATGAAACACTTAAGAATGATCCTAGACACACTAAGAGAGCACCAGCTTTGAGATAAGCTCTTGAAGATTCAATTATGGATTCTGAGGGTCCCTTTTTTGGGATAGGTCATATCAGTCGTTAGAGTTAAATTGAATCCAATAAAGGTTGAGACCACATGATAAGAACTACATGACTCATGATCTTGAGTCAGAAGTAGTAGTATTTTAATTGAATATGTGGTGATACTACCTAATGGGTGAGCAATTCATCGTCCACTTCGACTATAAGATTCTCAAGTTTGTATTCTCTTAGAAGGATGAGGGCTTGAGATTAAGGTGATTCCTATAGTTCTTCCAAGACTATGTATTAGACTTTTTCTATACTCTTGGTAAGATAAATATGGAAGAAGATACTCTCAGTTGAAATCTCTGTAGTAGTTACTGAATGAGACATCAAAGCGGTTGGCCTCGTGGAGGTTATCCTTTGTTGATGGAGAAGGAGCAGCATATCTCTAGTCATTGGTTGTTACCCCTCCACTTTTATGATAAATTAAAGAGGCATAGCTCGATGATAGTGACTATGATTCGTTAAGTGCTAATTTTTTTCATAGAGAATACCCCTGATGGATACTCAAAAGTTTGGGAGCATGGAATTCTTTTCATAGGACGAACGGTTGTAGGAGTAGACACCTGACTGTCGAGATGCATAGTGATATGAATGTGGGTGTCAATGCAGACACCAAGGATGATGGAAGAGGTTGATGTTGCATTTACCTATAGATATAAATGTTTAATGATTTTTTGAATCATTTTCGTGGGTTATCAACTCACCATGTCAAGTCTCTGTGCTTGGAAGGGGTTGATCCTTCTCCTTATTAAGGTACTAGGAAGGAAGTGGGAAGGAATATCAATGGGATTTGTGATAGTTTTACCACATACATCTATGAGAAACGATACCATATGGGTGATCATTGACCAACTCTCTGAATTGGGAAACTTTCTAACTTCTGTAGAGCAGAGTTTAGTGGAAATATTGGGATGCCTCTACATGTAGAAGATAGTTTAACTCCCTGAATTTTCATCAATGATAATTTTAGATCATGAAGCGCTATTTTCATCAGAGTTTTAGAATGGATTGTAGGAGGAGATTTCAGAGATTGTACGTATCATCTAGGAGCAGATGAAGAATTCACAGATTCGTCTGAAGTTTATGCTGATAGATGAAGGAGACCTTTGGAGTTTGAGGAAGGAGACCATTTTTTCTTTTAGAACTCATCTCGATGAGTATTACAGTGATTTTTTCATGGTGTAAAGTTATTTCTGAGGTTAATAGTCCCTCTTTCAGGTACTGTGTAGAGTTGGAGAGGTATCATACCACTTGGCTTTACCACGTAGCAGAACTGGGTACACAACATCTTCAACGTCCCATAGTTAAGGATATTTGTGCATAACCTATTGGACATAATAATATAAGGAAATATAGACATTGATATGTGAATGACATGGTTTGAGTACCAAATGAAGATCAAGTATCCTTCTTGGATGAACTTTTCCCTTGGTGTGTGCTTACAGGCTACACGTGGATATTAAGAAGAGAACATGGGAGCAGGAGGCTCAGATTTGTGTTCTATACTCTCACCTTTTGTTGCAGTATATTTTTTTTGATTTTCGAGTATGTAATGCTTTAATTTTGAGATAATATAATTACTATTATTCTCCTAATTGTATTTTTAGAATTATACTCAAAAATTTATGAGACCAGGTGCTGACATGGCATGCGATTACAATGCTTGGTGTGCCCTGAATGATCCGTCAAAAAATGTTAGGTTTTTAAATAGTGTGTGTGAGTGGTGTCACTGAAAAAGTATAATAACAACTAAATAAGAGGCCAGATCAGAACTCTGAGAGAATCATTTGTCTCAAAGCAGTGGATTTACCCTAGGTGAAAATTAACTTTAGTCAATGCAGTTCTTTTGTGAAAAAACCATAAAATTACATAACCGAAAATAAAATTATTAAATAAAATTATTTTATTTTAAAACACTAATAAGTCTTAAATGGTAACTCAAATTTAAAATATAATACCATCATTGAGATCACAATGGTTTTTTTCTCTATGAAAAACCTAACATCAACAAGATCAGGTCAAATGTGAAAGTTAATTTTTGGATGTTTTATGAAAAAATTTATTTGAAAAATTTATTTTATTTTTAAAATTTCAACACAACACAACAGTTCTCTGATTTAGCAACTCCGGGATGCTTCAACTTAGTAACGCGGCAGCACTAAAATTTTTCTAACACTGAAACATGTTTAATTATGAAACACATTTCCTTCCATAACTGTTGGAAGGACACCAGATTGGTTGAATGGCCCTGGAGAATTTTACTAGGATATCTAGAGAAGTTCCTTGGAAAAATCCTCTCTTTAAAGAATGGTAGATGATGGATAGATGAAAAATCGAGGATCGAGGAATGATGATCGAGGATCCATGAATGACGATGAAGTAATCACTCTTCATCAACAATCAAACTAAATACAGGTAGGCGTTTTATTTATTCATTTTTCCTTTCCTCGTTCTTGTTTACAATGATGAATGCATACCAACCCATGAATAGGTTGATCGATGGTTTCATTGTTCTTGCAAGATAGTTAATATGTGGGATTAAAGGCGTTGAATCTAATTTAATATTATTTTTACATCTTCTTAATTCTAATGACATGAACAGACCAAGGCCGACACGAACAAGGCCAAGGTATGTTCTAAGGGTGTTCTTGTGCTATTTTCCATCCCCATTCTTACGTTCTTCGTTAGAAAAACCTCATGGTAGAGAAATATTTTTCCTGGTGGTTCCAAACATGGATGGACCCCCATAGTGATGTATAAGAGATTTGGATCTCGTAGTAGTGAAGACAGTGACCCAAGGATCACGAAGGTATTTCTGGTTTGAAGAATGGTCCACTACGGTGATAGTGGAGGCCTGCAGAAGGGGATTCGCCAGAGGCAGTGCAAGGAAGTACGTAGCTGCACAGCCCCAAGATATCAGGCAGTTATTGGTTTGATGATCGGGTGAGGAGGGTCCCACTACAGCGTGACTACGGTTGGTGATGTGAATCCACAGTTAGGGAGGGCCAAGGCGGTATGGACTAGCACCGCAGCGGAGTATCCATGAGCAGTGACTGAGAGAAGAGACCTGGGCGAGCTACGATGCTGCAGACCAGCGACATGGAATGGTGTCGCATCGAACCAGATGGTACGTGGTCCCATTGACCACATGTGGGAGGAGTGTTCGGCTCAATGGCCATCCATGTTGAGCTAGCAGAGAAAAAATAATAATCATGTTCGGGTTGACTGAATAGGAATGTGTTTGAGTAGGTTGGGCTGGAGCTTGTAGGTCAGTCCCAGCTAGGATGGGCTAGGCCAAGCAGGTGGGTTCAAATGTAGTGGATCCAGTCAGTGGGCCCTAGGTTGGTTTGGATTGGTCTGAATAACTCAGATCGGACCCGGACCCAACTGGGCCGTTTTTTAAAAAAGGGTCGAACCATTCAAACGGAAGGTATGAATGACGAGTCATATTAGGCTTTTGGAAACCTTGAAATGAGTTGGTTCTTTTGATATGGCTTGGTGGGTTTTTGGTTGGACCATTAGGGGCTGGTAATGTTCTCTCTAGATTTCTTGGGAGGGATCAATGTATGATTATGATACCATCATATAGGGTGATAGTAGAGATTGATTTTCTACCATTGGACTTTCCTATGAATGTTTGATGCAGGATATCATTCATATCATAGAGGATGACTCGTGCTTCGAAGTGGGTTGTCTAAGTCTGGCATCGGTAGTGACTTAGTGGGCTGGAATATGTATTGCACTAAGAGGCTCGGTTGAACCTCACATCTCTTCGTGGTACCTTAGATAGGGTTTGTGGAGAATGTGTGGCCAATATTTATCCAAGAACCAATCCCCTATCTAGTATTATGATTCTAGTAGGGCCAAGAGTCCCCTAGTGAGACTTGGGTGTAGGACCCCTTATCTGTGTACTGAGATCAGATTCTTTCCTTTGTGACTTGACTAGACCAGTTTGCTTTGGGTAGTTCTCAGTGTGTTCTCTTTGGGGGGGGGGCAAATTAGTGGGACCTCTTTACGAGGGGCTCTTATGCCTCCATATGATGAAGAGTAATTTCTCTTGGAATGATCATGCCTTTAGTATAATCCTATGACCATAGATTGGATATGATATCAAGACTCCTTGTCTTAGAAAGACCATATATATCAGAGAACTTCATGACATATTGAAAACAGATATTCTCCTGGATAATTTTGGTAGACATGTTCTAAGTGCTTACTATCATATAGCATGAGGAGTCAAATCTCTCTAAATCAAGCATGCTATAAGCGGAACTATATGGATGGTAGTAGATGAGACCTTGGGTCTTGGAATCCTTAATGAGTATACCTGAATGTTCTTGTTATATGAGTTTTTATAATATACATATGTTGAGATAACTATTTATTCTTTTTTTTGTTTCCTTTTTGGTCATTTAAATTTTGTTGAGGTGACCTAATGAGTATTTTTTTTACTCTCCCCTACAATGGATTTGCCTGCACGTGTTGTGTCTTGTGAAAACCATTGACTCATTGATGGTGTTCTTGGAAGACCAATACAAGGTGGAAACTAGTGTGATTAGAAAGAATGAGGTGTGTTCTTGTGGCTTACAGACAGTAGCCAAGTGTCATACCATAGAGTTGAATCTAGTTTGTTTTTCTGTAGACAAGTTTCAATACTTGTGTTACAGACTCTTTGTTTTTGGTGGGCTTGTATTCTAGCCCAGTTGTAATTTTCTGCTTTTCTTTCTTTCATACTATATTTTTAGGTTACAGTGGTATGCATGAATTTTATTTACATAGTGTTTTTACATTCTATAATATTTGGCTTGGATTTATGTGCTTGAGTATAGGTTCTTTGGAGAATGCCTCCAATTTGTGGGATATTCCTACTCGCTGCTAGTCTCCATCCCCTAGCCTATCAGAGGCGGTCTTGGGGTAGTCACGGCATGGGCCCTGAGTGATGGTTTGTGACATTTTTATTCTATATTATGAGTCTTTTTTGATAAAAATTAAATGTGAAATAGATATAGAGATTATTTTCCCATTCAAGAATAGGTCAAGGACATGCATGATTTCTCATTTAATGTTTGATTATTACATGTTGTTCTTTATAAATGGAAGGAAAAAATATATTGAAGGAATTAATAATATAATAAAAATATATGGTTTTTAGAGTGGTAAAATTATCAACTACCAAAAAATATGTCTCTACATATCGAGCACATGCTTGAATCAACCTGGTAGCACGATTTTGGATAAGTTATCTATTCAAAAATGTAAACTCCTGATGGTTTATTTAGGTACTCCCATTTGAGATGTAATAAAAAATTGTTTGAGTATTTGGTTTGTCACATTTATACTAGAATTTTTAATTTGAAAAATAAGTTTGTTTTGTTTGGAGGAAGGATCACATTGGTTAACAGTGTCCTTACATTGATGCCCATTCACATTTTTTTCTAATATTATGTCTTATAAAAGTGTTGTTTCAAGGTTAGAAAAAATTAATAACTCCGTCATATGGTATTTTAAACAATAATTTAAATTCAACTGGGATACTTAAAAAGGAATTGTCTGGCCACTTACAGAATTAGGTTTTTATGTGAGGAGTGTGGAGAGTACTTTGCATGGTATGTTGGGAAAGTTGACTCAGGAAATTATTGAAGGGAAATACCAATGAGATTGATTCATGAAGGATGTATAGAGTGTATAACAGATAAGATAGTATGATAATCCTAGAAGGAACTAAATCCTTGCTCAGTGCATTCTCAAACATTTAGACACTCTGAAGGAATCAGTGAGATGGGTTATTCAGAGAGGGGATATTAGTTTCTAGAAGGATAACTGGTCGGGCTCTATTCTTTTCTTCCATGTATGTCTGGCTCCAGAAATATACTTTAAATATAAAATCATTCATACTAGTTTTATATAAACCACACTCGATGATGATGTAAGGTCCTTTTATAATGGAATTATCATTACTGAAGAACCTAATAATTGTATCTTTTTGGATTTGACGTCTGGCCAATTTTAATCTCTGGTGTACAGCTCTCTATTTCATGGGGAGATAGAGAGGGATGAGTGTGATTCTAGATTATGGTGTAGGAAGATCCCAAAGAATATGAATTTTTTTGTCTGGAAAATTCACAACAGAGCTATCCCCATAGAGGATAATATACAGAGAAATGGAATTCATCTTGCTTCTTACTACATATGTTGTGAGAGACCAAACTTATAAACTATGGGACAAATATTCTTTTATGGTAACTGGGTTGTTCTTACATGGAATATCATCAGCCATAATATTGGATTTACAATGTAGGGTTGAGATATTAATCACTCCTTATATATTTAGTATCACGGGGATGAGTCTCGGCCAAATGAGGTTCGGTTTCGGAGTATGGTGTTAGCTGTTGTGTGATGGGTGATCTGGGAAGATCAGAATAGGTGACATAGAGGCAAGGATAGATATCTTCTCTTCCTTAAAGAGTTTATTTTTTCTCTAATTGAGGAACTCATTATTTTAATTCCTATACATTATAATTTTTCCATTAGTAGAAGGTCTCTCTCAAGGGTGGATGGATACTCTGCTATCATGGGTGATATTTTTCAAGTTGGGTGTATTAAGTGGTGTACTCCATGTACTAGAATCAAGTTGAATATGGATAGATCTTTAAAAAAGGGTAGGATGAGAGGATGTTTCATTGAGAGAGATACCAGTGGGTGTGTGGTATCCATATTTATTACCTATTGTGGTTCAGGTAGCTCTGTTTAGGCATAAGTGAGCGCCATGCATAAAAACTTATATCTTTACAAGCATTAAAATTGTCATTTTTCTACTATTTAATCTGATTTCAAACTGCTAGTCAGATTTTTATTTGATAATTCTAATGTTTCATGGCCTATTTGGTATTGTATCAAAAAATACAGGTCCCTCGTTAGAGATGATACATAGATTTCTCAAACTTGGAGGGAGGGGAATTTTACTACAGATAATTTGACAAGAAAGGGTAGTCTAAGTGAAAACCTCATTCATTTAAAAGTATTTATTCTCTTCCAAATGATTGTAAATATATTTTAAATTGTGATACCATTGGGTTTCACTAATTTATATCCCCCTGTGATTTAGGCTTTATGTTTTAAAATCAATATAGAGTTATTTTTGAGTGAGTGCGGTTTCCCACATTAGCGATAAACTATGTAAAAATATTGCATGATATCCTTTACTTGCATTATTATACTACATGTTGTATGTGTGATTCGTAAATAAAAACAGATCAATTATTATCATAACAAATTAGTGGGGAATAAATTTCAAGAGGGTAAATTATATTCAAATAGAATTGGATCTTTTTAAAATAAATAACACCTAATTCACCCCCTCCCCTCCTCAGGTGTCTCCATCAGATACATTGGGCCATATCACCAGGAAATACCTAATTTGGGGAAATTCTATAAGGATGAGTCGTGCCAATCCAAAAAAAATACTAGATAATTCTTTGTATCTTATATCTCAAGGTATGATCCCACGTCAATTATAATGTCATATCCTATATCAAGAACTAGACCACCCCCATCTCACTCAAGGGAGGTCAACCGAATTAACTCATATAGAGTCTTTAACCACAAAAACTCACTTAATCCTGGTCATAAAATATTACCCACGTCAATATTTGTCCACTGCCTTTCACTCAGGATTGGTTACACAACATCATCTCAAATACCAACCCTCTCACTCGGGGTGAATATAATATATATGATCACATTACAACATATAATGACACATAATCTTATCAATCGGGGCATGGTCACAACCATCAGTCTAAATATATGACATAGTATGTAATAAAAAATTAATGAAGTAGTGCACACAAGAAAAAACTATTCTAATAGAACATCCTAAGAATAATATTTCCCTATGGATAACCCTTTGGATTTTCCCTTTCATCCCACTCAATATTACTCATATTAACCATGTTTAGGAACCCAACATCTTTCAAAGTGATGAAACTCATCACATTTTCCAAAATACCACCATATTATGTCACTTTATCCTCAATCAAGTGCGAATATCTCACTCCATGCCCAATTTACCCAAATAGACATCCCTACTTATAGCCCAAGAACATGGTGGGGTTTCACTATTTTCAAACCATTTTACCAATTATTCCTCATTAAGGGTTCAACTACATCAATATAGATCCACCTGGTAACATTGATACCAAAAGAATTTTATATGGGAAACTAACACACCTACATGAAAGTCATACCACATAACCACTTAAAAATTCAATAAATTTGTAAGGACTTTCTACCTTATTATTAATGGATTATAAATTCAAATACACACTCTCTCATTCATGACCAACCCAAAAAAACCCAAAAAAAATTTACAAAACATTATAATTAGGGATTTGAGAAGGAAAAAAGAAATAATTGAAAGAAGAAGACTACTAGGGAATGTATAGTTTTATACTCACCAATATAGAACATCTAAAACAAATGACACCTTGAATGGAAAATAATAGAAGAAATTTTCTCAAGAGGGAAATGTTATGGAATATCCACTATGCTACTGGATTCAATGAAAAATACAATTTTTTATATTTAATTTAAAAAATTAATTAATTAGTTATAAAAACTAATAATTGGGCACATTACAACATGACCCCTATCTCACTATGTGATTACCCCTCATGATATTCACACCCTTGTTTTGAAAAGTTACATATTGTAACATATCATCCAAATTTTATATATCAACCATTATGTATCACCATAGACAACCCTTACATATCATACATAGATCCATTTTGTGTCATATATTTAATCAATTCTAACCGAACTCTAGAAACCATTACATATCATAGGGTTATTTAGGGTTTACCTTCATGTATATCAGGGTAAGTATTAACCCTTACATATCAACCATTATGTATCACAAGGCTAATATTTAACCATTAAGTAACACATGGAATATAGGTACATTGTTTGAAATCACTTCCCTCAGAGACCCATATATATTTATATATATCCCAAATGTATTTTCATTACCATAAGTAAATCTTTACTCATCACAAGGAAAATTTAGGTAACCCTTGCGTATCAAATACTTAACCATTTTCCAAGTCCATATCATCCCTAATGCATCATCTTGGTAACCATTATATATTAAACCTCACATATTGATACTTTTACATTTTCTTTGAATGAGTTATTAACACTTACACAATAGAACATAACCATTTCCTAATGACCCAATCTATACACTAGAAAACAATTCCAGATTCATCCTTACCTTCATTCCATATTCCCCCCTAAGATGTGAAGTGATTCTCAATCAGATTCTCACCATTACATGATTCATTGTGTCATGATGTGGTGTTCTTACTGCAATGTATTTCCTTCTTTAGACCGTTCTTAATTCCAAAAATCCCAAACTTAGGGAACTTCCAGCACCATGAACGTACTTAAATCATCAATATACACAAGATTTAACAAAATTTTAAGAAAAAATTAACCTTAAACTTCAAAGGAAATTAAAAACTCCCTTATTAAGGGTTCTTTATCCTTGATAAGTGTCTCAAGGGGTCTTTTAAAAACACCTATGAGAATTAGGACCCTATATTTTTCTCTATTTTTCAATTCTACCTCTTTATATTCCTATGTTTTCATAATACTTGGACAATAGGCACTTTCCTCCCTCATAATATATTCTCACTCTGATCCACTATACTCATCGAGCTCTCCTCAAATGATACATCTACCTCCATCTCAAAATTTCAACTTTTAATTACATGCATATGGTCTGTACTGTACTTTAAGAGATATAAAATTTAAAAAAAATCATGTATACCTCTATGTCATGAAAGAAGATCCAACTTGTAAACCAATTCTACAATTTTTTTCAGAATCTTAAATGAACAGACAAATAGTGATTCAAGATTCCCCAACCTCTTCAAACATTGATTCCCTAATAAAGGAGACACTTCCATGAATACTCATTCACCCATGGTAAACTCCAAGGTTTGTCACATCTGGATGACATGTACTATTGGATCATAGGTTATGTCCTTTAGTTTATAAAATTCCTCTTAAATTTTAATCTTCATTAATTTCTAACTTTATCTAATGTCCCCACTAATAATAATAATAATTAAACATTATTATTATAAATCACTATATATAAAAAATTAATATCATTATTTGATACTAGTAGAGATATAACCAATAATCATAACATCCATTTCATTGTACAACATATAAAAAAAATATTATCATCCATAATCAATACCAAGTTTCATCACTATAAATGCATGGCACCCTCAATTGTTCTTATAGTTGCAAAAATATAAAACCAAACATATTAATTTATGATTTATTATTATTATTATTATTATTATATTTTATATTTAAATATTGATAATAATAATACAAACATTTATAGCTTAAACATCTTGTCTTCTTCTATGTGTTTCACTATTTAAAGTCTTGTTTTTATTTTACACTTTTTTAATTGAAATTTTTTAAAGCATTTATAGTTTTTTTTGTCAAAACATTTCTTCATTTATACATTTTACTTACAAAAAATTACACGTAAATAGTTTAATATATAAATATAAATATTTATTTATTTATTTATTTATTTATATTTGTTAAAAATATTATTGATAATTTTATTTAATATTTTCTTACATGGCTTCACACAGGATTTCTTCAATCCCCAAATCCAGTATATGGTTTTAAAAAAATATAACATATATTTTATTATTATTTATTTAAAATATTAAATGTAGGGTTTTAAAATTATGATCTCAAAATAATCATGAAATTTTAGGTGTAAACTCACATTGAATCGATCTGAAAAATTCTCTTTTGTGATGAAACTAAATTTCGGTATATTAAAAGTAAATTAATGGAAAAATTAGTATATTTAGACACTCTAAATGAAATTTTTCATCAATTAATTCGTCTAAATAATGGAAAAAATGTAATTGGATTCATCTTTTCAATATAATCCTTTTAAGGGGTATGTTATAGGTAAATATTACTTGAATTAAAAATGATTTTTCAATTGAAATAATTTTTCATGAGAATTTGATGTATCAATTAATTTTGAAGAAATAAATATAAATACTCATATAAAAAATCATAGAACATAAAATTACCCATTATCATAAACATAAACAAATAAATAATTTCCATTCATGAAATTTTGGGGGACTTCCACACAAAATTATTTCTATGCTTATAGATTATTTAGAATCAATTTAACTTAAAAAAAATTGTCTTAAAGTTTATTCAAAAACTAAAAATAAATTATATATAATTAATGGAACAAATTAAATATTTCCCAAATTATGAGGATAATTCATTGAATTATATATAATCCCAAAAAATCATCCATATTTTAATTATGTCTATTTTTAATTTTAAATTCCTAAAATAAGCTTTCAAATAATTATAAAGAAATAAACTGAAAAATGAATTTCATGTTAAAGAGTAATAAAATATATAAATATATCTTTTTTTTATTTTTTATTAGTCCAAAATATTTATCTTTGTTTCATTTGATAAATCAATTTTGAAGTGGAAAGGTTCTGAACAAGTGAATAACATTAAAAAATATAGTAATAAAATGTCCTACCATTTTTGGAAAATTGTTGATGCTTTAACAATTTAATAATTTCTAACACACCTTTCGATCCTCATTTTCAATTGATTCTATCTTCTCCACTATGAACATACTTTTTTATAAATTGGGTAAAATATATAAAATGTGTTCCTATTGAAAAAAATAACCTTATCCTCGAAAATCTCTCTAACATTTTATTTTTCCCATTTGAATACATGCATAACATCCAATTAACTCTCATTAACATTCAGTTACATTACTAATTTGTTTCTCCATTTTTTAATTTTTTTTACATAGGAGGTAAAAAATCAAAAGAGATCCGATCTACACATTCCATATCATTAACATGTTTTTACCTAGATCCCACATCACCAAATCCATAAATAATAATAACCATTTATTTTTATTTGGGTGATTCATTGATTTAGATAAGTAGAAAATACTTGGTTTTTGTATTGACACCTAAACAAATAAATTATACATCACCTAAGTAAAACAACCATATTTGGAAGATAATCAAAATGGAAAAAATTTATTTGATCTATTGGTTGGGAGTTATTAACATTCATTCTTATGATATAAATGATTATTTATTTAATAAATATTAAACATCTGTTAAAATTCAACAAGAACATAATTTCACCAAAATCCAACCCTAGGGTAAACAATGAATTATGATTTCAATGAAATGTTAAAAAAATTAGGTCAACCACTAAGATAAATTTACCAGTTGCCCATATTTAAAGGAAATGTCATTTGAATGTCAAAAATACATTAAGTCTTTTACATGAAAAATTATGGACACTGTGGTGATTGAGAGTTTATAGAAATAGGTGTAGATATGTATTGTTGTAAGTTTTAGTTTCCTTAAGGTAGATTTGTTGGTATTTTCGTGTAAGAGACATGAATTAGGATCTTACTAGTGGAGGTATAAGAAATCAAAATCACATTTTGTAGGATCAGTAATAGGAAAGTTGTGCATAGGATCAAACTAGTAAGAAGCATGGATATGAAACAATCATATAGGTTGAGGCCATAATTCTAAAACCGTTATGAATAGGAATATGGATAAGGGAGTACATGGTGAAATAGTGGACAAACATCCACATCATAGGAATTTATAGGATCAAGAAACTCTCTATGGTGGGTGGAGCAGTTCCCCCAAGAGGTAGTTTCGGTAGAGGAGTTGGTGGATCAAAAGGAGGATCTAGAGTTGTGGGATGCTTTCATCCAATTTCTTAATTTCCAATTCTAGATAGATATCATTAATATCTATTATTTGAAGTTTATATCTATTATAAGATACATTATTTTGATGGATACAATCAGATAGCACCTGAAGTAGTTCAAGGTATTATTTTTTCCCTTCTCCACGTTGAAACTTGTACTTTTCCACACCAGTGAGAAACATTTTTTATTATTGTATCACTATTATAAGAGTGAGATATTCTATTAGAGACTATAACCCAACCCATATGAATAGATACTTCCACAATAGGTAACCACATTCTCACCAATATCTAATATCTATGTGATTTTACACTTAGTGGGGAAATATTTTCATGGGACCTGATTATAGATGTAATGAATCCCTATGAAATCAATGTTGATATGGACATTTTATATTCAATATGTGATTTTATAGACTATAATCATAAAATAGAGGCATATTATGGAGATAATAGATCATGTTTTTCGTTCAAATGATTCAGTGGACCAGATTCCTCTAATAGTGAAGTAGATGAAATTTTTTTCAAATTATGTTCTATGATTTATACCTCATTGATAAATAAAATTATGTATCAATTTGAGCCCGAGGACCACACAAATATATTTTTCAACATACATTATAACCCTATTTGAGTTCAATGAGTTGATGGTGTAACTAGGATACCATTTGGAGAAAGGTTTTATCTAGAAAAGTGTGTTTCACTAGGGAACTTTCACTCTATTTGATAAGAATGCAAATAAGTGAATGAGAATGTTAATTAACTATAAACTCTTGAACCAAGTGATAGTCAAGAAAAAATACCCCCTATCTAGGATAAATGAGATCTTTGATCAGGCGGAGGGAGTGAAGTGGTTCTTAAATATTGAACTTGGGTTCAAATATAAGCAACTTCTAGTCTGTGAGGAGGATATCAAAAATATGGACTTCAAGTATTGGTATGGTCTTTATGGGATCCTAGTGATGTCTTATGGTGTGATAAACAACCCATATGTGTTTATAGGGCTCATGAAATATATTCTACAGCCTTTTATAGACCATAACATAGTAGTCATCATTAATAACTTCATAATTTATTCTGAGATAAAGGGCCAGAAAATTGAGTGTCTAAGGGTTGTTATGGACATACTTTTAGAGAACCAAATATATGGTAAACTTTTAATTTCTATGTTCTAGATTCAAGAATTCCATTCCCTATGGAACATCATATCAAAGGGTGAAGTAGCATTATACATCATAGAGATCAAGGTAGTGATTTCTTGGAATACATAAAAGAATTAATTTTTCGTGAAAAAAACATTCTTAGATTAGAGTCATATCATTGGAGATTTTGAGAATAATTCTATAAGATTATAGCTCAAATGATAGAACTAATCAGAAAAGGAATTTAATTATATGGTTAATGTTATTTTAGATAACTTTTTAGGAGATGAATTAGATGTTGGCCAATGCTCTTATTATATGATTTTAAAAGAAAGAGTTGAGTATGTGGTGTTCTGTGATTCCACTAGAACCAATATTAGCTAATATTTGATAAAAATAAAGGAAATGATTGTTTGTTGGTACCAAAAAGAAATACCCCACAAGAAGGAATACACAACCCATGACTCGGAGATCACATTAGTTGTTTTCGTTATAAAAACTTAGAGACAACTGGGGATTGACGATCAGGATTATACAAACCTCTATAGGAATTATGATTTCCTAGTGATTTCATACTCTATATGGATCATAATATTCTGAGATAGATATTCTCCCGGTGATATTATATCCAAAGTCAAAGAATAAAATTACCATTCCAACAGAATTACAATTTTAAGATAGTCTACATTCCTATAAATAGAAGCATGGACACTGATTCTATTATAGGAAAATACCATGCTCAGCTAGTGAAGGGGTAATAAAAATAGATAGACTTGATATATCCAGTCTTTGTTGATGTGGGAGACTTTACATACCAATAATTTATTGTAGTAATCCCCACACTTCTTCAGTGAATATAGGAGACCTAGTCAAGATACATTGATCATGTGATCTTTCACTACCAAATATTCTAAAAAGATACACTTTATGAATTTCCTAAAGATAAGGAAAACATCATTATCTTAAATAGGCATGCATTAGTCATAGTTTTGTTTCATGAGGAGGTGTTGGGGGAGTTTTACAATCCCCCTTTAGTGATACATCTAGATTTTACAAAGATTTACTAAGACATAATGCATCAATTTAGGTGCCATGCATAAAAAAGGATATTGAAAAGGTCATGTTTCAATGTCTTACCTGAAAATGGGTAAAGTTAGATCATCATGTTCTAGCTGGTTGGTTATAACCTCTTAATGTTACACTGTGGAAGTGACATGGGATATTAATGGAATCCATAACAGGTCTCCCACATTCAATTAAAGATCATGATACAATCTTGGTGATAATTGAATGATAAACCATGATGTTACATTTCCTACTGATTCTATATAAGTGTTTTGTAGGGATTCTAGGATGAATCTATCTGGATAATATCATTTGGTGTCATGGTATACTCTTGATAATAATTTCCAAAACATATATATAATTTACATCCCAGTTGTGGGGTATCTTTTATAGGTTTTTTGAGACCTGTTTATGGATGAGTAAAATGTTCAGTCCCCTTATATATAACTTTAAAAGAAAAAAAAAATTAGGTTCTTAAGAACATGTTTAAATCTTGTGTGATTGATTTTAGTTGGAGTTAGGATAATCACCTACCATTCGTGTGGTTAACAAAGAATAGTATAAAATACTCTTCTACCTGCATGAATCCTTTTATGGCCCTGTATGGGAGACCATGATGGTGTGTTTTTTACTTGATATAGATTAGATAATCATAACTCATAGGTACAAATATGGTGTGTTTAGTGACATAGATGGTATAAGTGACACATGGGTGAATGAGGATAGCTCAAGGATATTAAAATTCTAATGAAAATTAATAATTAAGAACTATATTTCTTGAAGGAGGCCATATTTTCTTGAAGTTGTTTTCAAGATGAAATTTGAGGATGTTTGGTCAAGGGAGAAAGGTCTTCGTGAGTTTATTCATACCTTTTTATATTCTATGTAGTGTTGTTGAGGTTACTTCACAACTAACATTACCCATGTATTTATATCATATGAATAATGCTTTCCATGTACCACATCTGAGGTTATATGTACCAGAATCATCACACATTACCAACTAGAGTGACATGGATGTCATAGATAACACATATTTTATGGTGTACCTAGTGCTGATTAAGGACCAATAAGAGAAGATCTGGTTTAGGTGATATTATTGGTTTTTGTCTTGTGATAGCATGGAAATACTTAAAAGAACTTGTGAAAATGTGTTATCCAAATGTGAATTTAGTACCCCAACCTATTTAAGTGAGTTAGTATTTTTTTAAAAATAATTAATGTTAGGGTGGAGGTGAGTACATAAATTTTTTCATTAACCCCTATAATTATTTTTTATAAATGTTTAATAGAATGTTATAAAATGTGGTCCTTCTTTAATTTTTCAAATAGGATTTCACTAAGTATATAATATTTTTATCCCTCATGTATGTGAATGAATTTAATCATTAATATCTCTTAAATTATGCACTAAATGTAAAATAAATCATCATATTTTGACCTAGGATAGGGGATTATATCTTGGTATTAAGTAATTCATGTGCATATTTTAGGCCCCAGGCCAAGACTATCTCGAGTTTTTAATTAAAAATAGTTGTTGGCCAAAAATCACATCTATAAATTCATATTTTACTCCTATAATTTAGTTTATTCATCTCTTATCATAACCAATGATTTAGATAGGGATTATAGAATTGATATCTCGTTATCCATGGAATCTATATAAGATATTAGATCATGTGTGGATCACAAAGTGGGAATAATAAAATATTGAGGTATAGATTTCTTATTTTTTCATGATTTTTTTTAAATTTAATTTAATTATTAGTTATTAAATTTATTTCACCAGTATTTAAATATTATGATCAGGTTTTACAAATTTTATTTTGATTATTTTTTATACATGTTTGTATGATGAACAAAAGAGGTTCATGTTCATAGATCAAAGACTCAATTTAATAGAATATTGGCCATGATCCCCCCTCTATCTATCTCCCCCTCTATCTCCCCTCATCTCACTCACTTTTAGGATAACCACCATAGGCTATCATAGTGTCCAATTATTTGAGGTAGTAATTAATGTGATGGTCTTCGTATGCAGCACATAATGAGAGAGCCCTAAGAGTATCATGAATGATAGAGACACGGTCTAGGGCACTGGGGGGAATGTTTTTAGGGGGTATAATGGTAGAAGATGTATTATATTGGTCTTGGAATAATGGTTGAATAGGATTAGGTTAACAAGGGATTTGGGTAGTATATTAGTGTCACATGATATGGGTGGTTAGATGACTAGTAGTGATAGTGAAGGTGGTGGATCAGGCAACTAAGGTTTCATAAAGGAGATGGTAGAGGTTATAGATTTTGTCCTAAATTTTTGATCAAATGGAAACACATATAGAAGGTGTATTGTTATTAATTGAGAGGCCTGAATTTTATCCCTAAGAAAGCCTAAATCAACCTTGCATAGAAACCCACCACAAACTACAATTGTCAGGTGTTGGCTGACTCACCAGTTCATCCCTATGAAGTGACCGAAGTTGTCTGTGAGGTTGGGTGACCCAAGAGGATCAAGAGAATAGGCCTCAACCATCCTAAGGGTTAATGGATCATGAAACACTCTTAGCCTTCACTCGAACAGCCTAAAGGGTATTCTAGTTATCCCCCATGAGCTGGCCTCCCCCTCTGAGTGACCCTTTATTTTTGGTTGGATGGGGAACATGGACCTGGGATAGGTTTTACATGACATGGATCCACCACCAATTGTGGTACTCATGGTTATATGTGTATGTTACTTCCCTTCCCATGTGTGAGTTGGACATGTACCTCGGTAGAGCACTATCCCCCACTTTGTAGAACCACATAACACACTCTGCAAACTTCCATAAGGCCAAATATGATATCCTTGGAATGTCATTCACACATTTTTCCCAATCATAAAAAATTTTCTAATATGTAATCCAATTAGATTTTTTTATGTATGATTTGATAGTGTTTCTATCTTCACCATGGAAATCCACTTAAGAAACATTTTTAGAAAATTGATTTTTTAAGATTTTAGTGTTAATCAATGTTTTCAGGTAAGATGAACAGAGGAGACATCGGGTTTGATAATCCCATGGTGATGTATTTATCATAAGGTGTGAGTCCCCACATACATTATAAAGTTAAATACTCCCATATAATCCCATGGTGTAAGTCCTGCTTTCCAATAATGGAATTGGGTACTTCCTTGATTACTTCTTGAACTCATCATCCAACTTAAAGGATCACATGATCCGATGATCCGACACTCCTCCGCTATGATATTATGTTATCTTAATTGTTTCACTTATAGGATCATCTAGATAAATATTCCAAAGATATGTTAAGTTCATATCATTTTAGTAAGGAGATGTTTTCTTGTGTAATTCACTACACTCGACTCCTTCCATAAAAAATTCTCCAACTCATTTTGTTGACTCCTAACATCAAGAAATCAACATTCATTCTAAAATAATAATAACCAAAGTTTTTTATACTTAATGAGAGTAAGATGATTAGTTCCTCATATAAATAATGTAACCTACCCCCACATTGATATTTAATTTATTTATTCATTTTATTCAGAAATAATTTTTTCATCATTTATTATTTTTGAGTATTTTTTCACTTTTATTTGGTATAAAATCTATTATTTTTAGTTAATTTATTTTTTATTGTATTTATTTTCATCCATAATTTATTATTTGTGCCATTTATTTCCATATAGTATGTGCCAATTTTTTTATATAAGTTCTATCACTTTGAGTTTTTATTTTTTTCTATTTTACTTAAGTTGTGTCATTTTTAATCTTTTTTTCTATTTTTTTATTTTTTACTTTCTTTGTCATTTTTTTCCAATTATTTTACTTTAAAAGTAAAATAAAACAATTATTTTTTATGTAAAAATATATCATGTATCATGAAATAAAAAAAACATGTAAATTTTAGAAAAATAAATAAATTATATTATAATATTAAAAAAAATACATGTTATATGAATTAATAATATTTACATAGTGCCCTAAAGTATACTTTTATAATCCTGATCTGATCCTACAAGTTGTAATACCACCCTTTGTTCCATTATTAGGATCAGATATCAATCATGACAACCATAATCCCATCATCATGACATATAGGATAAATTATGGATTCCTTATATAAATGATGCAGTAAGGAACTCCCCCACCTATGATTTGAGGGCCCCCTAATTATGGAATTTTTAATATATAAATATATTTTATTTCATCAATAAGAGAAATTTATCTTTATGATTTCAGTAATCCTTTGACCAACATGAATACCTTGGTGTGGCATGGGAACACACTATAAAATTAGAGAGATGGAATATGGATTTTGATAATTTTATATGTCCTAAATTATATAATATTAAATAATATATGGATTTTCTAATCTTTACCTTGACTTGGGTTTCGAGCTGAAATATTTCTCAATCAACCCATTTTTTCAGGGAATTTTTATAGGTATGGTTATACTCCTCACAAAAAGGGCATTCTACCCACATGTTTTTTGTCCTATATAGAGGAGAAATAACTCAATATTTATCGTAAAATACATGGAGTTGGTTGATTTATATTTCAATGGTACTTGATTGAAATGGTCACAATCGGTATTCCTTTTAGGATATAAGTGTGATTAGGAGATTCCTCTTTTTAGTTATTCTAGGTTAGATTTTTTTGGAATTTTGGGCTCATGTGTTTGTCCCATGGTTTCTATAATTTCTTTTTTGATACTATTTTGGATGATTGGGGTTTTTTCAAGAATATTACTAAATTATTGGATTTTATGACAGGTATTGTATTATTAATTTTTTATTGTAAATACATGTGGTTATGTATACATTAATTAGGATAATTCCTCTCATGTGAGTGTTATGGATTCTTAGTGCATGTCACCATACATTGTGATATTCGAGGTAGGCTTGAGATATCATGGTCAGCCTAAATATAGGCCCGGGTAGGGTCAAGTTGGGTTGGGTAATGTTATGTTAAATTTGTGATAGTTTGGTACTTGATAAAAAATAGATCTATGACTACCTCAATAAGGTATGCATCAAATCACATGCCATGTATAACTGGAACATGAGTAACTAGTAAAATCATGGTCAAGAGTATATTTTAAAAAGTTTCCCCATCTAAGATATGTTTTTTCTATTAAAATGAAATCCTAGGATTCTATAAAATAATTTTTAAGAATATATTTTATCAATTGGATTGATGATTTAAAAAAAGAGAACAAAATAAAGGACTATACAAAATACAACATAGTTTCCATGTTAAAACATATTTTGCAATAAAGCATTGTAACTTTCCATTCAATACTTCAAAATAAAGTAATCCATATACGATGTTCTCAACCACTTTAGAATTATTTTTTTCTTTATCATACTTCATGTTATAAAACTATATAAAAAAAATTGTTTATAATAATTATCATAGTGAAACAAAATAAGAATCAAAACATCTTGGAAAAAAATTATCATTACATGCCAATATTCTTGATCCCTAACCTTTATACCTTGGTGAAAACCTAAAATTTATGGTTTCCCTCTTTCTTAGTGTTGTAACCTAATTAATATAAAATATTTCACAAATATTTCATCATAAAAAATACATTGGTAGATAATCAATTAATTTAAATTTATAATATGAACATGTATAGTGTATTACTATATATTTACTTTTTAGCTAAATTAACCCTCAACCCCTAATCCACACTCCACAAAAGTAAAAATAATAAACAAAAAATATTAACTTGGACCTACAAATTCGAGTAGATTGAACCCAACCTTGGAGTCTATTTTATGCTTAAGTAAAGATATTGTACCACTAAAGTGAGTAATATACCAAAATAAGATAATGATATCTCAAAAATAATTTTTGAATTTAATTTAAATACCATAATTACATGATAGTAAACTATAACATTATCACCATTCTCCCATTTATACTGAATTATCATTCATGTTTTGACCAGTAAAAACTTATTAATTTTTTACATTTTTTGGTTTTAGAGAACATTTCCATAAAATAATGACCAAAATGTATTATAATTGTTAAGTGAAAGTGGAAATTTACATAATATATTTTTCCTATTTAAGCTATAATGATAAAATAAAATTTTCTTCACCAAAAGAAAGGATCAATTGGGATGCAACATAAGAACCAAATAAGAACACCATTTTTTCTCAATGAATGATTGCGAATATAACATCTAATTCAAAGAACATTCAATCGAAGCCATCATAATTTCTTGCATGAAATGCATTGAATTTTTTTTGAAAAAATATTAATCAAAAAAATATTATCCTCCTTACCCCCTTTCTCCTCCCTCTTTCTATCTCATTGAAATGAGGAATAATTAATTATTTATTATATGTGATTATAAAAATATTTTTATAATGATTACATAATTAAATGTAAATAATAATAAAAAATGGTATTTATTTATCTGAAAAAAATTATTTAACTAAACCATTATAAATAATTCAAAATATTCTACTTAATTAATGTGTAACGTTACACAATGTTTAATGAAATTTTATTAATTGCCTAATATTTTCTAAATGATTATAAAATAAATTTGAATGATGTGATATTTTATTTCGTAAAGATAAGAAAATATTATATATTTTATTTTATTTTATATTTTTATTTTGTTTAAATCATTGATTGGTTTTTTGTTAAATTTCATTACACAATATGATGTAGATGTTATAACCATAATTAATAGTTTATTGGAATAAATAATAAATTATGATTTGTAATTTCCAAATTCTTTGGTGGGGAATGTATTATGAATTTCTCTTGGATCTGAGATCATATGTGGGGTAATGGTTAGTAAAAACAGTAAAATTAGTTTGAAAACTAACAAAAAAACTAAAGACTAGAAAAATAATAAGCTAATAATTTTTAAAAAAAATCTATGGAATCAGTATCCAAAATCCTCATTGAGTTACAAAATCATGCCAATATTATTTCCATGAAATATGTTTAATTTTTTAGGGTTGTTTCTGTATCTATTATGTATGGTCTTATAGATTCATTTTTTCTCACTATGTATATATTATCTCTATTATCCCCCATTTTTTAAATTTCAATATTAGATGTACATTTAAAAGTTATATCTTACATGTAAAACTTGAATGGGTCTATTCAGGGGGTCTATCATTATGTTTACTTCATGGTCTCAGAGTATGATAAATTCTAAAGGTTATGTCCCTCCCTCACATTCCCTCTTACTCCCAGGTGTCCTTACACCCATAACCAAGTACACCATCTATTATAGGCTCCCCGCCCATGCCTCCTTACTAAGATATTATTCCACACCAAGTGACTTCATTAGACTAGGGAAAATCACACCATCTAAGCTATAAACACCAATAGGATACATTCCTGGACCCTTTTATTGCACCAAGACCACTTCCCAAGACCTTCCGCAGTAGTACCTTCACACCCTTGCTCTTCCAGTGACCATGTGCCTTGGTGACCCCTAGTTTTCAATCACACTAGGTTTTAATCTTATATAAATATTGGTATATTTTATGGAAAACATACTTGTTTTTGTGATTTTTTCTAAACAAATATGTCTTCTCTTCTCTATATATATGTCATTTCCTTTTAGTTTATATTATTTACTATTATGGACATCACTTCATCCTCAATGTCCCATGACTATTGTAATAATTCCCAAGAGAATAAAAATATTCATAAATCTTGTGGAATATTACATTGATTCCACAAAATTCATTATGTGAAGATAGTAGTCATTTATTTAAAATATTGGGGCCATTCGTTTCATCTTATTTTTTTCCCATTGGATCCACAGAATCCTACATGAATTTTTTTAGCAATATAATAACAAATTCTGTTATTGTATGGAAAATATTAGTGATTTAATCCAATATTATTATTACTATTATTATATGATTCACAATTTTGGGGTAATTCTATTTGTATATATTTCATATGTATATAAATAAATGACTCGACTTATTTATAAGGTACGTGATTTCATTCATCATGGTCTTTTACTTTTTTTGGCACTGTTTATATTCCAAGTTGTACCACCTTGAGGGGGAGTGTTGTTTTGTGTGATATGAATGTCGGATAATTCAATGTTATTATACTTATTATTTCAGTCCTGTATTAGTGGATGTTCTATTTTTATGTATATTACTCATACATAAATAAATTACCCAACCCCTTTATAAGGTATGAGATTTCATTCAACAAGATCATTATATTTCACCCCATATTTAAAATAATATGAATGTTATCATGGAACATTAGGATTTCTCAGTTATTATGTTCTCCAAGATAAGTAATTTTTATCTTGTTTTAATCCTTTCTTAGTATCTCTTATTTTTTAATATTGATCATGTATGATTCATTCATATTGTAGTGAATAGAAGATGAATACATGTAAAAACCATGATACATGGATTATTCCTCTAGATGTGAATATATAATGAATAACTTTTCATGCTTTATTTTATTTTGGGAATGAGACTTTATTTTTCAAATATTATAACCAAGATGTTCACTATGACCACTATATTTCATTCATATCTCCATTATAACTGAATTATCTTGATAAATTTTATAACATCCTCTATTAATTTTGGTAATTTCTCATATCGTAGTGCCTTGCATATCACAACACTAGTAATGGAGGAGGATTATTTTGAGGTGGGAATCATGGTCACTTTTATCCATGGTTTATTCATTGTTACTGGTATGATCTTAAAATTGATACATGTTTGCAAATTTATGATAATATTGTTCATCCTCAATGTATTTGTCTCTCGCGACCAATTTAGGCTACAATTTCTAACATAGTGGTCCCAAATTATTTTCTTTTAAACATTAAAAAACTTTCTAATGAGGCGCACAATCATTTACCATCTCAACATGTAGAATCTACAGCCTCTAATTCCCATGAATTCTATAATGACACCCATGATATTTGTTTATCTCGTCTTCCAATGACGTAGTTTCTTCAAATCAGTACCTTTGATCATGTAACTCAAACTATAGATGTTATTCAGTACTATCATATAACCTTATATGGAAATTTTATTATTGTGGTAAATGTATAATTTATCTCAATTGTAGGGTTTCACAGTTTTTCTGTAATTCCTGAAAACACACTGACATTTTGTAGCCCCTATTTCTTGTCACTCGTTTATTTTCTTGTATATTAGTAAATGTACACATAATTTATAGTATTTAACTATATTCTCATCAATTAAGATTGTATTTTCGGAACCATCAACCATTAATGTTCTTAATAATGAAAAACTATATTAATGTATTTATGTGTTGGACCCAACCTCATCCATTTTTAGTACATCCCTTCCAACTCATGTTTTGGATCTCCCCATATCTTAGGGTCCTCAACATTTGTTTATAATGAACTATAATTTCTATACATAAACTTCACATCTTTTTAGAATAAAATTCAATATAGTTCACAAATACTCACCTGAGGAATGTAATGATTTTCTGTATTTGGAGTCTAGATACACAATATTCTTATTTAATGAAAGATCTTCAAAATTTCCCATAAATATCTTCCCCTTTGGTACTTTTCATAAACATACCCTACTTAAAACATTTCTTAATAACCTAGGGAAAGAATGAAAAAGAAATAGTGAGCTTAAATTATCAGTAAGGGTAAACATGGGAGATAAAATTCTATGATCATATGAAATCATAATATAATAATATGGGTATGAGATCATGAAATTAACTTAAAAATTTTATACCCAACATGTCATAGATCAAAAACATGTTTCATGTCATAAATCATTATCAAACCAAAATACATGATATATAAAAGGGTGAAATAATCATAACTAATGAACCATATGCTCATGTCAAAAAAATTGTTGCATCAATATTTGTATATAAACCATTTAATTTGTCAACAGTAGCTACCATGACCATAAAACATAATAGATCTGACATCATCACATGTTTCCCACTGTGGGTCAAGACCATGGACTTTTTTCCCATTATGTATCAGTCCCAAAAAAATTGTTTCCCATTATGAATCGTATAGAGACCTAGAATTTTCATACATATATATTACATATAAATAGGTTAATACTCATTGCATAACATGTAGATCCATGAATTATTCATGCATGTTTAGTATCATTGGAAACATGGAAACATATACAAATGATTCATAATAATTATACATCATCTCCCACTTATATATTCATACTAATCACCCTTCTTAGACATATTATACATGAAACCTTTCTTCATAACATGGGAAAGGAAACAAAATAAAGTATGAGCTCTAATTCTCAATAAGTGTAAAAGGGGAGATATTGATGATTATGTAAGCATAACATGAGAAAAGTGGTATGACAAAATGATATTAACATTTTAATATTTTAACATTCATTTCATAGATCATAATCTTGAGTCATGGAATAAATCTGGTAATTTCATAAGACATTAATTATTAATTAATCAAATAAAATGATCCATGAGAGAATAACATTTTAATAAGAAATTAAATTTCGGATTACACATAATCATAGACAATCATTTCCTTAGTAGTTGATTCTCTTTTCCAGGACAATCATAGTGGAATGGGTTCACATCCCAAACTATACTAGTAGTTAGGGTTCACTCCTAAGACTATCATAGTGGGAAAATTCCCGTACTCAACTGGGTTCACTCCCTATTCTAGTCTTGTTTATATCATGATATATCAATATTTACCCAATGCATTGTAAGGAGATATTGGTCCCACTCATTACATAATGAAAATAATATATATATGTTCTATAATATCATAAAGAATTCATCATATTAGAACCCATGAAAATAAATGGGTTTCATAAAAATTTGATCGTATCATAACCCATTAAAAAGGGTTTCATTAACGTTTTTCCATTTTATCATAGAATAACTCATGGAAAAGAAACTGGTTGCATAAAAATTATGTCATTATATTCATAAACTATCTAGAGAATAAATAAGGATGGTATCCTTGGATCATATCCACAGTAAATAATAACTGAAATCAAGGTTTTTCATCTTTGATAAATATAAATACAAAAATATCATTAAAACATTCTTGAGGAAAATAACATCTCCATTTTTAAATAAGTTATTTTAAAAAAACATTGAAATTACAAAAGGAAAAAATTGTATTTTAAAGGAACCTTGTAAAATTGTAAAGTAATATACAAAGAAAATATTATTAATGATGGCATGAAAATTCATTCATGTCATGTAAGTTAAAAAAACATTCCTTCCATATTTTTATTGGAAAAGTCACAAAGTTCTTCATTTGAAAAATCATAAAATAATTAATTTCAAATAATTTAATTAAAATTAAAACATGGGTCAAAATTTATATAAATAATAATATGATAATAGTAAATACTTTTTTTTAAAAGTTCATAAAAAATATGGATATGAAACAAATATATTTTTAAACCAAAGAGATAAATGAAGTGGATTTTTCTAATAAAAATATTTTTGGTATCTTGAGTACATAAGATGAGGAAAATTAAAGGAAAGAATTTATTTTAAATAAATAACTGGAGTTGGAGAAAATTTATAAGTTTATTTATATTTAGATCATAATATTTCATCATCTTAACTTAATCATAAATAGTTCTGATAAATAATGACACTATAACATAAAACACTTTACCTTGAGTTCTCCTTACATTGAATGAACTATAACATCTTGTATAATAAATTTAAATTTATTATAATTTTATAAAATAGTTATTTTAAAACTAATAATTTCATATTTAATCCCTTTATAACATTAAAACGCCCCCTTTTATCAATAATTACTTATTAAAATCATCATTTCCAGGTGTTAACTATTTCTTTTATCATTAGTATTTTAGTTTAGTGGTTCTGGTCCTTGTACATTTATTTTGATTACATAACATGTAAAATATTATCAATGACATAAATATCATATACATTCATTATATACATATTTATAGTCATCCATAAAATTTATAGATAGAAAAAAATATTTACACTATTCATGGAGGTGGTAGGTTGTAAGTATTCATGAACGATGTATTCATTTTTCAACAGATGGAAAGAAAGAAAGGTAAATAATAATTGACCTATAAAATATTATTTTCATATAATATATATCATATATATATTCTTAAAAATCGTCCTTATTTCCTTTTAAGTAAAATAAAAATTAAAAACTAATAACATTTCTTCGTAGTGGTTGTAGTCCACACATACGCAAGATAGATGTTATCATTTCATAAATGATTTTTTGGTAAGTATGAAGATGTAATATTATAATTAAAGGAGTATAATTATGTCATAAGTATAATTTTTAATCAGGAAATTCATCATAATACACATTCATAAAATATGGTGATGAAAAATTAATTGTATCGTTGTGTGGAGAAGGTAAGTCGCACGTACTCATGAACAATACTTTCACTTCTCATTTGGTGAGAAAGAGGGTGTATAATGGTTTATTCATAATAATAATAAAATTTATAAATATTAATTATAATTAATTTATTATTTTATGATAAATACCTTATATTTATAGGACATAATGAATAGTATAAAAGAAATAAATCGATTAAGGTGATTACCTCTTCATTAAAACGAATATGTTGGATCTCCTCAAAAGGGGAATATGGTTGCAATTTTGGAAAAAATAACCTCTAAAATGTGTTTAAGGAAGTTTAAAAGATAAATTTATATTTTTTTTATCTATAATTCTAAAATTGGTGTAAAGAAGTGAGGGAGGAGGATCAATTTTATAATTTAGGTGAGGGTACTTTTGGAATTTTTCAACAGATTAAATTATAATAAATTTATTCTCAAGTCAAATGACTCCAATTTTATATATAATAAAATATAAGGTTTAATGTGGTTGTAATCCGAAAAATAAATATAATTTAGACAACTTTTGGTGTCATTTTAAAATAAATCATTTTTATTAACACTTAGTTAATCAATTTTTATTTTAAATACGCTAACACATTTTTTAATGTTATAGGGTTTTAATTTTTATTTATACGGTAATAATTGGACCATAATTGGAAATATAATGAAATTTATGACCATATAATAACCACCTTTTATTATTTTAATATTTTTATGATTTTACAAATAATTTAATAAAATATTATTTTGATAAAATATCAATATTTTTAATTTTGATACTATTCTTAAAATTTGACTTAAATGGAGAAAATAATTGAATTCAAATATAATTTTTTAAGACCAAAATATTAAATTAAATACCCTAATAAAAATTTTTAAAACTATAACTTACTCAAATTATATCACTTTTAATATTTTTAAAATCATTTATTTTATTTTTTTCATTAATTAAATAAATACTATTTTGGAGTTTTGTAAGAATTTAATGTAATTATATAATACCAAAAAATTAAATAAATTGATTTTTGGAATATAATTTCATTAGGAAAAAAATTAGTACTAATATTCATTCATAATAAATTATTTCCCCTATGTGAACACATAAATGATATTTAAAACTATGATAGTGATATTTGTAACTTTATTTCATTTACATAATATAAAAGTCATTTTCCTGGACAAGTTTCCATTAAATAAATAAATATTTATTATAATGTCATAAGGTTTAAATTAAATTAATCTAACAAGAATTATCATAAAAAAAATTCTCATCACTTATTTTTAATCTAGATTATCTCGATTTACCCTTTTTCGAGATGATGAATTTTACCACATTTAATATTCATATGAACCAAAAATAAAATGGATCTTTTTACCAAATTTTAACATCATGGTTATAAATATGTATTTTATTTTATATAATTTAATAAATATAAATGGAAGAAATTAATTTTAATTTAAGTGTAAAAAATGAATGAAAAAGTAATTTTAAAATAGAAAATACATTTTTAAGCATAAAACTAGATTTATGATAACCATATGGCTAGAAAAATATTTTTTAATATTTAAAACATTTTATCATGTAAATAATATATAAATTTCATTAAAATAATTCACCAATATTGTTTAATTTAATTTTTTAATATAAAATTCATTGTGTGCATAAAAACAATTTTTAATAAAAACATCTCATTTATTTTAAAAAACTTTTTTTTAATTATAATCATTTGATAACCAAAGAGTTAATTTCATAAATGTGTGGACCATATGATTTTATATTTTAGTTATTAATATTCATACCCACCAATCTAATGTCTAGGAGATAATCCACACATAGTATTTTAATAATGTTATGTGGTTTTTTCAAACATGGTGTTGCATATAACACGAGCTATCGAATAAATCAAATTAGAGAATTATTCATAAAAACTATCAAGGAGTTATATTCTACCCCCCTTTAAAATGAATTTATCCCTCTAAATTAATCACTTTGGTAAAAACAAATGAGTATACTTCTGCCTCATTAAATCCTTAGGTTCCCACTAAACTTCCTGAAGCATGTGATTTCACTAAAAAAATGTCACCAGGCGAGTGGTATTGTTTTGTAGAACATTATCTATATGGTACAAAATTTATACTAGTTGTTCTTTATAAGAAAGATCTTACTCCAAAAGTATGACCTTTGAGTTCATTACATGTGAATGATTAGGAATGTAATTTCTCAGTAGAGATACCTGGAACACATCATGAACATCATAGAGATTTGGTGGGATCGCCAATCGATAAGTTGTTGTCCTGATAAAATCTAGAATTTAGAAAGGATTGATATTCCTAGGGATTAGATTTTCCTTCTTTCAAAATATTATCAACCTCTATCAGGGATATATTCAAAGGAATACCATATCACTAACTTCAAACTATCACTACAAAACAAATATGAGTTTAGAGGGGGTTATTATTGAATTTAGAAGGGGTTATAACCATTTCTAAAGACATTAGTGGTGGTTATGAGTAACTGCTACTAATGTCCCCTACCACTGTTATTAGGGGTGGTTTTGAGGAACTGCTGATAAAATCAGAGGGACTTAAGTGGTGGTTACATTAGAAGGGGTTTAAACCCCCTCTAATGTTGACATAAATTTCTCAGAAAGCCCTCTATTAGAGGGGATTACAACCACAACTTCTTCTAATGGAAGGATTTATTGGTGGTTTTAACCTCCCCTAATTGTGAAACCTTTGGGGTGGTTGTAAAAACCACCCATAACACTTCATTTTTTTCAATCATTTTTTAATCATTTTTTTCAAAGACATCATACAGGTCCCCCCCCCACCATCTCACACACCCCACCGCTCCATCCGGTTCCCAGGCCCACTCTCGCCCACTCTCTCCCCCTCCTGTCCTTGTCGTGCTCTCTCTATTTCCCACCTCTACATCCAGCTCCCAAGCCCGCGCTCTCGATCCCCTCTTCTCCCTCATATCCCCCAACCCACCCTCCTTCCTTTCCCTCCTCTCTCTCCTTTCCCACAATCCCTCCGTTCTCCCAGACGTATTACTGCCTCAACTGTGTCCCCTAGCCTACCCTCCATTCTCTCTTTTGTTGCACCGTATCACGAAGTCTCCCCCCCTGTTTAAATTCTTTTCATCTATGGGGATTCAAACCTAGATCAATCAGTCACTCGAGTGCGCGTCACATCATTCGGTACCACTACAACATTTCGAATTTATGTTTTATAATAGTTATCAATATATATATATATATATGTATATATGTATATATGTATGTATGTAAGTATGTATATGTATATATATATATATATTACTGTCTATTCTAAATATTATTTAGATAATAGATTTAAATTAATTTAAATATATGACATATATATATATATAAATTATATATTTATATGTATACACTCATATAAAAATATATTGATAAATATATTCAAATAAATTACTTATATACATATAAACATATTTATATATTATATACATGTTTATTCATATAATATATTTAAATAATTATATTTACATATATAAATATATATTTGTTAATACATTTATATTTTTGTGTTTTATTATGTATTTATATAATATTTTTAGATATAATATATTTATAATAAATATTTACTTAATTATTATTACTGTTATTACACCTAGTTCGTAAATTATAAAAATTATATATTGGATTTATAAATACTATACATTTATTTTATGATTTATATCATTCATATATTATATTAAATATATTTATATTATATATTTTTGTAAATTATTTATAAACTTAAATATAAATTTATATATTATATACTTGTTTATTTGAAGAATATATATATATGTATGTATGTATGTATGTATTTACTTAATATATTTATATATGGTATTTAATAATATATTTATATAATGTATTTCAATACATATATTTACTATTATTTATATCAATATATATATTTATTTATTTATTTGTATAAATAGTATAATATTATATATAACTAATATATAGTTATTACTATATGAAATACAATGTATACAAATATTTATATTATATATAATTGATATAATATGAAATACGATTTCTAAAAAATTTATATAATTTTATTTGAAATAAAATTTTATCTTATATATAATTAATATGTATATTATATAAAATCAATATTATATGAACTAAAATTAATAAAATAAAATTAATAATATATGAAATAAAATTTATATAAATTTTATATAATGCATCTAAATACATATATTTATGATCATATACATTAATATATATGTATTTCAATAAATATAATTGTATAATATCTTGTAAATTAATATATATTTATTTATATAAATTCTATTTCATATAATATTAATTATATATAATATAAAATCATAAAAATATTATTTAAAAATATATTTTATATTATTATAATATAAATTATAAAAACTACGGGATTGGTTTTTTTATATGATGTATTTTTTAAAGAAATTATATTATATATATGTTTATATAATACATTTATTCTTTTATATTATAAATAATTAATATTATATGAAATACAATTTCTAGAAATAAATATATATTAATGTGCATAATAGTATACAATTATATTTATGTATATATATGTATAACCAATAAAATACAGTCATATAAATATTTTATATAATATGTTCATATAATGTATTTAAATACATTTATATATTTTGTTTTAATTATATAGGTGTGTGTGTGTTATGGAAGTTGCATTTTAAAAAAATGAGAGATCACAACCCCTATAATCTCTTAAATTAGGTGGGGTTTTGAATCCCCTTTAATTTTAAGACATTAAAGGGGGTTTTGAACCCACTCTAATTTAACAACATTAAAGGGGGTTTCAACCCACTCTAATTTAAGAAATTAGAGGGGGGTTTCAACCCCTGGTAATTTAATACATTCGAGGAGGTTTTAAACCCCCTCTAATTTAAGACATTAGTGGGGGTTCTGAACCCCCTCTAAAATACTACTTAATATTAAAAAAAATATTTGCAAAAAAATTAGAGGGGGTTCAAAATCCCCTCAAATTTAAGAAATTAGAGGGGTTCCTTAACACCCACTAAATTCTATGATTAGAAAGGGTTGAACATAATCCCCCTCTAATTTTTATAAGAAATTATTTTAGAGGGGGTTATGCAGAACCCCCTCTAATTACACAGAAAATGAATTTAAAGGGGGTTGTTCAAAACCCCCTCTAAATAACCCCTTGTAATGTACTTTTTTAGTAGTGTCTATATATTTCCAATGATTTTCAATATAAATTTTCTTCAACTCTAAGCTATTATTATGTTATATTGAATGGGTCTAACCTTATCTACCATTTCCTCATATAGATTAGGTCCCAATTTATTTATTTCTCTAACATTAATCTAGCATGTTGGAGATATTCACTTCCTACCATAGAGGGCTTCATAAAGAGTAATATGAATGCTGATGTGAAAGATATTGTTGTAAGAAAATTTCACCAAAATAAGTTATTGATCTAAACCACCCTTGAAATCCACATATCAATCTCCCAACATATATTATATATTTTTAATTGTCCTCTTAGACTAACAATCTATTTGAGGATGATAAGTTATTATGAAACTTAACTCTGTATCTATATCCTGCTAAATAATTCTCTAAAACATCGAGTTAAACCTCGTAATCGGATCAGATACAATTGATAGTCGTACACTATATAATATTACCACTTTCTTTAATGTATATCTAAGTAATTTGATAAATATGTAAGACTTATTTAATGGAAATGATGTGTGCTTTCATTGTCAGGTGATCGATTATAACCCATAAATCAATATTCTCTTTATATATTTTTGAGAGTTTGATGAAAAAACCGTGGTATGTTTTCTTATTTCTACTCTAGTATGGTTTATTGTTGTGACATACACTTAAAATTATATCTCTCAACATTAAATTTCTGACATACGAAGCATCAAGAAACATACTCTTCAATATCTCTCTTCATGTCAACTCACCAGAAATACTCTTTTAAATCTCTATAAATCTTCATACATCCAAGTCGAATAAAGAATAAATAACTATGAGATTCATCCATCAGTTCCTTCTTCAAATATGGTACAAATATAACACTTACATGGTTCATTATTCTTATCATAAATCTTCCTTATATGACTCTTTAATATTCACTTGAATAGATGGTTGAACACTCATTTTAGAATGATAATATCTCTCCTCTTCCTTCAATATTTAATGATCTATACATTTTAAGTCCAAAATATTACATCTTTGTGATCCTCATCATATAAAATCTATCATGATACTTTAGACTTGGATCACCTACCACCTTGGTCGCTTTCCCATATGTTGATGTATTGATCAATCATAATTGTTAATCAGCTCTAACCATATTATTATATTCATGTTCATCTCTTTTCAGTGAAACTATAATTTAATCTTTTTTATTAGTATATATGTCATAATTTTCTCCATATATATAATGAATTCATATATTTAATAAAAAATTACCACATATAACTTCAAATCATGTGTTGGGTAATTTTTCTCATGTCCCTTCAATTGTCGAGAGGAATAATCTATAACCATATCATTCTGCATGATTTCACATCCCAATACCTTCTTTGATGCATCAATATAGAGTACAAACCCTTCTCTACTATAGGGTAGTGTAATAAAAGGTTCAATGATTATCCTCCTCTTCATTTTCTTATACAATTCCTCAAATTCATCCATCCAAAGGAACTTGGCTCCCTAACGAGTAACATTGTGAGTGGATATGATAACCATGAAAAAATATCCCTAAAGAACCAATAATTTCCAACAAAACTAAGAAAAATATGGATCTTTGAAATAGAGATTTTCCCGGGATGATTTTCAATAACATATAGCATTAAAGGGCCTACTGATATACCCTCACTTAATATTATATGACCCAATAATGAAACCTTTGAAACCAAAAATCACACTTGGTAAATTTTTTATAAATATTATCCTTCCTTAGGGTCGGCAATATAATTCTAAAATGATATTAATCTTCTTCCTTACTCTTTATATTAATAATAATATCATCTATAAATACTTCCACTAACTAATTAAGGTAATATTTAAAGACTTTATTCATTAAATCCATAAAGATGGCAGGGGAATTAGTAAAACTAAATGACATCACTATAAATCCATAGTGTATATACCTTGTATGGAATGTTTTATTGGGTATATCCTCATTCTTGACCTTTAATTGATAATATCCTAAATTAAGATCAATCTTGGAAAAATATTTATCTCCACATAGTTGATCAATCAAGTCATCAATACAGGGTATAAGATACTTTTTCTTGAAAACTATCTTGTTAATTTCTCCATAATCAATGAATAGGTTCATTGATCCATCTTTTTTCTTAATAAATATAATAGGTTCACCTCACGGTGATGCAATTTTCTAAATGAATCCCTTGTCATGATTCTCCTAGAGTTTCTTCATCAATTCTTGTAACTAAATCAGGGTTATTCTACATGGAGTCTTTGAAATAGGCATAGCACTACGTATGAGTTATATTAAAAAATAAACTTTATGATTTGATGGAATACTAGGAAAATATTCCATAAATAAAACAATAAACTCTAGAACAATCGGTATATCTTTAGTTTAGAGTTTCTCCTCAACTGTTTGAGATAAACACACCTTTTGAATATGAATCATGACGCAAAATATGGATGTAGCATCCATTAAAAGTTCAATTTTTTCATCACACTAATAAGTGATCATAGGTTAGTTCAGAATATCGAACATAATATCTATTATTCAAAAATTTATGTGGGATTTATATATATTAATACAATCCATACACAAAATACCATTGAATTCAACTAGAATAAAAATGATAAAAATTTCAGGAAACATATTCCCAAAAACATTAACTAAAGAGGAATCATAGGCTTGGGGTGTGATAATCTTACCTTTAAGGGTTTTTACTACTAACTCAACATCTAATTTTTTGGGTGGTACTATGATACACTTATAAAATTAGTTAAATATAAAAGAGTGGTTATATCCAAAATCAAATAAGTCATTATTAGATCTAGAGTGTGTGGTAAGTGTACCTTTCACCTTGATGATATCGTACTGCTCATCAAAAATAGTGATTACATGAGATTTTCATTTGTCTTTAATCATAAATGGTTTTTGATGTCGATCATCATCATTGACCTATATATTTGGGAAATGGTTTGAATAATTGTCATACTCCTTGCATTTAAAACATTATAGTATAGGTGGTATATTTCATGGAGCTTTCTCTCTATTCACATCATTAGATAACTTCCTCTCGTCAATTCGGTATTCAATTTTCAAATGACCTTCCTTTGCACACTTAAAACATTTATTTGTTTCCTTAAGACAATTTCTTTAAGGTTTTCTTTCACACATCAAGTATAAATGAAGGAGCATATTATTCTCTCTATGTTTTTTAGAATTTTTGTTGAATTATATGTTTATTTCCATATCAAAACCATGAGATTTATGGGTAACACAAATCTGCGTATCCACTTTTATAGAACATTTAATGATTTATTTATAGCTATTGAAGTCCCTTATGGATAACGCCTTTCATAGATAGGGTTTTAGGCTACTAAAAAGTTGATAAACCATACTTTCAAGTTGGATGATAATACAAGAATCTTACTTAGAAATTATTTTAAAATTTTCCTCATAGGTACCAATGAATTCATCATCATTATATTTCAAATCAAGAAATTCCTTCTCCATTTTCATAAAAGTAACATAATGAAAATAATTATTGAGAAATAAGTTATTAAACTCATCCAACTCTATAGATTCAATTTATTCATATTGCTTCTTATTTTTGATAAGAGTCCACCATTAATCTAAAAAACCTTAAAAAAAATAAATAGATAGAATAACATCCTCATGTTCTGAACACTAGATAATGGAAAATATCTTTTCATTGGTATGGACCCATTTTTCAATGACTAGTGGATTAGTGGACCCACTAAAAGAAGGTGTATGTTACCTCATGAAGGACTCAACATAATGTTTTTCACTCTTTTTTCTCATTTGTAATCTTAGTGTGGTTCATATATTGAGAATGTTTTTTGATCATAACAACACTATTTTTTGTTTCATATCCCATAACATTATTTTTCTCAGGAGTATAATCATTGTATTTTATAATATATTCATCATTAGAATGATTATTTTGGGTTCTATCCATTGAATAAAACCCAGAAAACATATTTTTTAAAACAATAATCATGGTTAGAAAACAAATAATCATGAATAATAATTTATAGAATATCTAAATTGTGACACCTTATTCAATGAAACTTTAGTTTTGACCAAGGTCATTCGTGCTCATTACCCAAACGTTAGTATTTTATCGTGTACTTATAATTATTCTAAGGTTTATTACTAAAACATTTCCATCCAAGTTTCCAAAGAATAAAAAAACCTTTGTATGATATCAAATATAGTGACACATACTTTTCATATATATATATATATATTACATCTAAATAGAAGCGTATTCATTATATGAAATTTTTATTCACTCTATAATTATTTAGGTCCAAAATCTTTGGAAACATAGAAACATAAAAAATTGGTTCATAATAGTTCTACATCGTCTCCCACTTATAACTTCATAAAAATCACTCTTCTTAGTCACATCATATGTAAAACCATTATTCATAATCTGGTGACGGAAATATAATAAATGTTTTGTTCTAATGCTCATTAAGGGGAAATAATGGAGATATCAGTTATCATATAAGGCTAATAAGAAACAAAGTTTATAAGAATATGATATTAACATTAAAAAATTATACCCTACATACCATATATCATAATCTTGATTCATGTCATAAATCTTGGTAGTTCATATGATATTAGTCATAAATTAATCAAATAACGTTAGCTATGAGAGCATAACATTGGCATAATAGATTGAATTTTGGTAGACATATAATCATAGAAAATAATTTCCTTAATAGCCAAGGATAGTTGAAAATCATATCATAGTGTAATGGTTTTAATTTCCAAAACCATCATAGTAGTTAAGTTTAACTCTCAAGATTATCATAGTGGACAAAGTCCCTTACTAAACTGGGTTTAATCCCCCATTCTAGTCATTTTTATCTCATCAAATATCAATCTTTACCCAAGGAATTAGTGGGAGATATAGGTACCACCTATCACATGATAAAAATCATACATATGTATGCCAAAAAATCATAAATCATTCATGGTATCAGAACCCAAATATATAAATTCGTTTCATAAATATTTCATTGTATCATAAATCACGTAAAATAAATGGGTTTCATAAACATTTCATCACAGCATAACTTGTGGAAAAGAAATAATGTCATAGAAATTATATAATAATATACATTAACCATTCATATAAAGAATAAGGATGATATCCTTGGATCATATCCCTAGTAAATTATAAGTTAAATAAATGGTTTTTGTCTTTTATGAAGATAAATACCATTGAAATATCATTAAAACATTACTGAGGAAAATAACATTTCCATTTTTAGTTCAAATGTTTTTTTTAATTAAATAATTATAAAGGAAAAAAATTTCTTTTAAAATAAACTGGTGAAATTTTAAATTAATCTTAAATTAAGATATTATTCATGATGGAGGGAAAATATTTTCATGTCAAATATGTTAAAAAAACCTTCCTTTCATATTTATTTTGGAGAATTCACAAAGTAACTCATTTGGAAAATGATCCAAATATCTCATTCAAACTATTTTTTAAAAATTCAAACAAGGGTAAAAATGATATTATAAAATATTATTATAAATTTAAACCCATTATTTGAAATATTTCTATAAATTATAGATATGGATTAATAAAGATTTTTTGATCGAAGATAAAAATGAAGTTGATTTTCTATAAAACATATTTTCGGTATCTTAAGTGAATAAACTGAGGAAAAAGAAAGAAATGTACTTATTTTAAACAAATAACCATAGGATAATTAAATTACTAAGTTTCTTGATAGTTATATAATGATATTTAATCATCAAAACTTAATCATAAACAATCCTGATAAAAAATGAGATTGTAACATAAAACCCCTTACCTCGAGTTTGACTAGCTTCGAAATAACACTAAAATCCCCAATAATAAATTTAATTTTTATATAATTATATAAAAAATCATTTTCATAATTAAAATATCATATATGATCTCTTTATAATATTTCAACACCCCATTCTATCCAAAATTTATTATTAAATTTGTAATTTCCAGGTGTAAACTATTTCTTTATTCATGAGTATTTTTGTTTGGTAATTATGTCAATTATACATTTATCATGGTTACATCACATTTGAAATATTAATAATTATATAAATATCATATATATATATTTTATACATTTTTATATTCAACCATAAATGTTATAGATATAAAAAATAATTATAATGTTCGTGGAGACGGTAAGTTGTATGTGTGCATAAATGTTGTTTTTATTTTTTAATGGATAGAACGAAAGAAAGGTAAATATTAATTAACATTTAAAAAATAATTATTATATCATATATATTCAACAAATATATCATCATTACTATCCATGTATAATATAAAGGAAAAATGAATCGCATCGCTTCATGTAGGTGGTAGTCCACACGTACGCACAAACAGTATTATCATTTCCTAAAGGATTGGATGTTAAGTAGATAGAGATATATTTTAATTATAGGATAATAATTATTTCATAAATATCATATATAAAAATTAAACCTAGTATAATATTCATTCATAAAATATTTTATTGAAAAATTAATTGTATAGCTACGTTGAGATGGTAAATTTTATATACGCATGAGAGATACCTTCACTTATATTTTGATGGGAAAGAGGATGTATATTGGTGTTTTAATAATCATAATAACATTTTATAACATTTAGAATAATGAATTTTTTATTTTATGATAAATACCACATATTTATAAGAGGTAAAAATAGTATAAAAGAAAGTGATCGATTAAGGAGATTACCTCTTCTTTGAAATGAATCATTTATATCTCCCGTAAAAGGCTCTAGGGTTGGTCTTTTGGGAGTACCAGAACCTATAGAATGTTTACAGGGTATTATAGAAAATAAATTTTTGAGTTTTTATGATATATAAGGCTCAAATTGGTGTAAATAAGTGAGGGAGGAGGTGACCTTTTATAATTAAGGTGAGGGGAACTTTTGAAATTTCTCAAAAGATTCAATTATAATAATTTCATTATAGATCCAAATGATAAAAATTTCCTAGTATTAGAATATAATGTAGGGTAGGTATTTAATACCCTCAATAAATATAATTTATACAAGTTTTTTTTTCATTTTAAACCTTATAATTTTGATTAACCCTTAGTTAACCTATTTTAATTTTAACTATGGAAACAAATTTTACAATTTTAAAGGAATGTAAAATTTTTACAAGGAAATTTTTTTCCCATAAATGGAAAATTTATGATATTTTCAACCATATCATAACCATCTTGTATTATGTAAATATTTTAATGATTTTTAAATAATTTTATAATATATTATTTTGATAAAATATCATTATTGTCCATTTTGACATTATTCATTTAATTATACTTAAAATACAAAAAACAAAATGTTTAAATTTGAATATAATATCTTAACACAGTACTAATATTTCATATCTTTTTATAAAATTCTTGGGAAAAAAATTAATCAAATTATATCAATTTTAATATTTTTAAAATCATTTATTTCTTCTTTTTTCATTAATTGTGTAAATAATGTTTTTGTGTTGTGTAAGAATTTAATGTAATTATATAATACCCAAAAATTATAAATAAATTTCTAACATGAATTTAATTTCACTATTCAAAAAATTACTATTAACATTACTTCGTAAGAATTTTTTCTCTTATTTAAACATTTAAGGATATTTCAAACAAAAAGAGTGTCAATTTGTAACTTTAATTGATTTAAATAATATATAATTTTTTTCCTGGAAAAGTGTCCTCTAAAATAATAAATTTTGATCCTATTTTATAAGTTATGAATTAAATTAAACCAATAATAATTTGTATGAAATTTTTTTATCTTGTCACTTATGTTTTATATATATTAACATTAACCTTTACCAAGGTGATAAATTTTTCTATTATTACTATTCGTGTTGATAAAAAATAAAAGCAACCTATTTAAAAAATTTACACATGATTTTAGATATTTAATTAATTTTATCTAATTAAATACCTACAAATATAAGAAATTTTTTTTAAATTATGTGTGAAAAATGCGACAATAATTGATTTTTAGAAGAAAAAAATACATCATTAAGAATAAAAATGGATTTTTTCTTATCTTATTCTTAGAAAAATATTTTTTGAATATTTAAAAAAATTTATCAATTAAATAATAGAGTGATTTTATTAAAAAATCATGAATAGTTTTTAAATTCAATTTATTAATATAAAATACATTTCATACATAAAAACAAGTTTTCCAAAAACAACATCACTTTTATTTTCAAATCATTTATGTTTTAATTATAATAATTTTATAGTTAAATAATTAATTTTATAAATGTGTAGAAAATATATTTTTCATAGTTTATTTATTAATAATAATTCACACTAATCTAATTTATAGGTGATAATGGACGCATAATATTTTAATAATGTTATATAGTTTATTTAAACATAGTGTTGCGTGTAACACAAGATATCAAAAAAAATAAATTAGATAAATATTTTGTAACAATTATTGAGTTTTTATAGAACAATATCATCATATTGTTTTCCATTTTTATCTCATGGTATATAATATATTACCTAATTTATTATAGGAAGATATAGGTCTCACCCATCCCCGGTTATAACATGACCATTGTCTGTGGTTATAACGTAACGACCATCCTTGGTTATAACATAACCACTATCCTTTGTTATAATGTATCCACCATAACATAATGAAAACTATACATAATTATGGAAATATATCAAAAAAAAGAATCATATCATAACCCATGAAAAGAATAGGGTCACATATATATATTTCATCATAACATAACCCATATAAAGGAAATGGATCTCAAAATCACCTCACAAATTAATCATAGCATAACCCATGGAAAATGTATTGGATTCATAAACATATATTCATCATAATCATAAACAATCCATATAAAAAATAAGGATTGTACAGTTTTATCATATCATCAATAAATCTTAAGTAACATAAATTTATTTCATCTTAGATAGAAAATTATTTTGAAAGATCACTAAAAAAATTTATTCAGAAAATTATCCTTTCCACTTAAAAGATAAATTTTTAGCAATTAAAGTTCATAAAAAAATTAAATATCCATTTCTATGAAAAAAACCTTAGAAAATGACAAAGTAATATTTAAATAATTTATCATTTATTGTGGAGGTAAATTTTTTTCAGGTCGTATATATTAAAACAAAGATTCCTTTCACATTTTGATAAAATCCAAAAGGGCCTTGTTTGAAAAATAACATGAAGATTATTTTTAAAAAAATTAGTAAAACATAAATCATGTGTAAAGAATTATTTAAACGATCATTTTATAATATTAAAAAAATTATTTAACGCATTTTTGGAAAAAATTGATATAGAATAAAATGGTTTTCTGACTGATAAGAAATATAAACAAGATTTTTCTTAATAACTTTATTTTTATCTAATTATTCCTTAAAGAGAGAAAAAATGAAAGGAAAAAATTTATTTTATAGAAATAAATAGAGTATAATAAATTAAATTATCTTATCCTGAGGTAGATCATAATATCTCATCATTTTATTCATATCATAAATAATCTCGATAAACAATGACATTGTAACGTAAAATTTTACCACATGGGAATATTATGAATTATAAACCCCATGAAATAATAACATTAAATTAATATTTAAATATAATTAGAATAAATAAATAAATTATATAACATTTAATATGGTTTTACATAAATTTCATAAAATAATATAAGTTCATAACATAACATATATCCCAATGAAGACAGTTTGGGATGAGATTCCCTTACCTTAAGTCTCAAATACCATTGTACAAATTTAAACCTTTTATTTAATAAATATAAGTTTAGTATGCATATATTAACAAACTATACTCATATTTTTAGAATATATGAGTTACTTGTGACCAATTATTACTGTTTCTTTGACAATTACTTATTAAAATCATGTTTCAGGTAATAACTGCTTTGTTGTACATGTATGATATGGTTATGTAATTTTTCTCCTTTTACATTGATCATGGTTCCATAATATATAGAATTTTAAAAAATATATTAATATATTATATTATATATATATATATATATATATATATATATATATATCTGTGTGTTTTTTTGTATGTATTTAAATTGATTCATTAAATTTAAAGATAGAAAATTAAATACAATGTTCGTGGAGATAGTAGGTCGTATGTATACATGAATATTATTTCCATTTGCTCCAAGGATGAAATTAATGAAAGTTAAATAATATATTAACTTTATATAATAATTTTTATGTTAGATATATCACATATTTTCATTTAAACTGTCTTTTTTTCTTCTATGTAAAGCATAAATGAAGAACAAATCAGATCGCTCTGTGAGGGGTAATTCGTCGTACACATGAGAGAAATTATTATATTCCCATAAAATGGAAAGTAAGAAGGTATATATGATATTGTAATTAAATAAGTATAATTATATCCTAATTATCATATATATATATATATTAAATCTATCATTATATTCAGCTATGAGAGGTGGTTGTGGAAAATGAACTACATCAGTACGCAAGGCGGTAGTCCATTGTACACATGATCGATGGTTTTGTTTTTCATTTGGTGGAAGAGGATATGGATATTGGTTATGAATCAGAATAATAACATATCAGTATATGTTAGATGCATTTCATATTATATTTTAGTTATTAATAGATGGATGAAGGTGGTAAGAGGACTAAGAAGAAAGATCTTAGGGATGACAATTACCTTCTTTTAGAACAACCACCTTTAGATCTCTTATTAAAGACCCTAGGGTAAGAATTTTTGTGAATATAGTATATATTGAAAATTTATTAGTATTTTTGGATATATTTTTCAATTTTTTGTCAATCCAAATGGCTTTAGATGTGTTAATAAGTGAGGGGAGGGATTGGCCTTTTATAATTGAGGAGGAGTGACATTTTTGTAAATAAACAAAACCATTCAATAATAGAGAGTCACTCTTAAGCCAAAATCCTCAAAAATTGATAAATAATATATTTTAAGGATAATATGGTCGATCTAAGCCTCCAAAATAGATAAAAACACATGTTTTAAACATGTTTTCCCCTAACTTCTTAGTTTCCTTACTTTTATCATTTTAGTTTTCACTACGGTAACTAGCCATTTTATCTAGATAATTTATCATTTAGGACTAGAAATAAAATAAGACTTATCAGATAATTTTTACCCAATGGGTATAAATTTTTAAATAAATATATAAAATAAAACACTTATTTTTATGGAAAATTTATTTTAACGCAAGCGCATGAAAAGCACAAAACCTTATTTTACCCTTTACCACAGTAACATAATTTTTACTATTTAAGGTTCAATATAATTATTATAAAAGTGATATTGGCACATGAATGGGCCATGATTGATATTTTTAAACATATAACAGTAACATGTAGTATGATAATATTTTTATGAGTTTTAAATTTATTTAATAAAAAATTATTTATTATAAAATAACATTAATGGAAATTTTGACATTATTCATTTAATTTGTCTTTAAAAACATCAATAAAAAGGGGGAATTAGAATATATTATTTTCACACCTGTATATAATTCTATTTTTATATAAAAATTCATGGAATAAAATATTTAATTCAATATATATTACTTTTAATATTTTTAGTATCATTTATTTTATTTCTCTACTAATTAAATAATTGTTTCATTAGTATTTCCTAAGAATTTAAAGTAATAATATAATTACTAAAAATTTAAAATAAATTAACCTTATAAAAATAATTTAATTATTTTCAAAATTTCTATCAATATTCCTTCAAATATTTATTTTTTACATATGTAAACACATGATTGAAATTTAAAATAAAGTGGGTGATATTTTGTCTTTTTCTTTACATAAATTATTATATAGGTCGTATTCAAAGAAAAGTGTCCCACAAGAAAATAAAAATTGATATTAAGGTAATAAGGGTCTAAAAATAGTAATAAAATAGAAATTGGACATGTATTTAGGTTATTTTGACTCTTCTCTTATTAGTTTAACCCCCGATAAACACATTCGAACCTTAACCATGATAATTGATTTTTACTGTTTTTACAATTAATTTTGACCAAACAGTAAATTTATATTGTTATATAATATTAATTATTCTGATTCAAAATACATAATTCATTTTTTCATATTACATTCATGTAATTAGAAACTTTTAATTGAAAATTAAAACCGTAGATGCGATGAAAAAACAGTTTTCCAAATAACTTTTCATAAGTATAGAATATTTTAATATCAAAATTAAGTATAAAATTAGTTAACATGATATAAATTGGATTAATAAACATATAATTTAAATAGTTTTATTTTTAAAACATTTTTAAACCACAAATAACTTTTAAATTTTTTTAAATGAAAAGGTAATGTTTAATAAAAATTACCATCTTTCACTGTTTTCTAAAAAAATAATCTTTTCAAAAAATTCATAGTAATTCACCCTAAGATAATTTTTATATATTGATTTCAAAAAAGAAGTTATTTTTAAAAAATATATTTTCTAAAAGTGTAAAAATAAATTGTATTATTCATTCACAAAAAGAAACTAAAATCGTTATTTAGAAAAAGGTATTTTGGAAGCATATAAACACATTATTAAAAATTAATTAATTATTTATTAAAATATTTTATTTGTCTAAAATATTTAAAAATAATTTCTAAAAAAATTATTCCTATTAATACCATAAATTTTAATTCCTATGTTATAACAGTAAATAATAATATTAATAATATATTAAGATTCATTAAAACTCAGTGTCGCATGTAATGTAATCTATCAATGGAATTGAATTTATTTTAAAAAGAAAATATTGCACAAAATATCAGGGTGTAAAATTATTCACCCTTAAAAATCAAGCTCATAATTTTAACTTGATCTCGGTAATCAAGGGTTTGACATTTGAAAATTCATTTAGAGAAAACCCCCATTATAAAAGTGTTGATAAAACATTATATTAAAATGAAATGTAAAGAGAAAAACAATGGTCATATGGAATGACACATAACTATGTTTCCAAATAGTAAAAAATTATTTGGTGGTGAATATATGTATATGGATGAAAAGTAATTTATATAGATCATTGAACACAGAACATTAATGATCATGAGAAAATTAACACCCAAAAAAATTTAAATCCAAGAGGCAAGGAAAAGATAATCAATTCATCAAAAATGAAGCTAATAAGAAAATAGTTTTGTCTCAAGGTCCTTTTCCCAAAGTTGAGGTAAATTTTTCTATCAAGATAGAAAATATGAGAAAATTTAATTTATTTATTTCTATTTCATAATCACAAACACATCATTTTTTCGTGATATGATTGATTTCCACTTCATCTCTTATTCTAAGAAATGAAAATAATAGATTAATTTTTCATTCCTGGTGCACTAAAATTAACTTTTAATTGATCATAATATTTATAAAATAATTATAAGTAATTATTTATATCGCTAATTATCAATAAAACAAAAATGTTTAGCACAAGTTATCCAATGTAGATAAATACAACACATCAATATCTAAATCCTTAATAATAAAACCCAAAGTTCAACTTAATCCATTCCATAAATTTTGTCTTTAAAAACCTTCCTCAAAATGAATGCAGACATTCAAATTCCTAAATTTTATAATGAAAGTCACTAATTTTCCAAAAACAACAAAAAATTAATCCCAAAAAAGCAACTCTTAATGTTCCATACCAAACATGTGAATACCATTATCATGTTTTATCCTGAAACATAGTAATAACATGAATTACCATAAAACTTAATTCAAACCATGCATGGTTCCAAAAATTAAAATTATCTTTATTAATCAAATAAAATCATAGACTTTTTAATAAATTCTATAAATCAAGAAAATGTTTTAAACTCCATCAATGATAATATAACAAACTTTTTAAAAAAAAATATTAATCAGTTCCATGGTAATCAATATTATCCAATTTATTTTATCTATATCAATCATTTTTTTATCTAAACTAAACAACATTTTCTCAATATTAGGAACATATTGAGGTTTATCATCCCCTAATCATGTCTATTCCATAAAATATCACATTTAAATTAAAAAAATTATATTTTGTCATTACCATTTAATACATTATTTCAAATACTTGACGCAAAACATATATACAATAATCCTTATATATATTTCATGATTCACATAACATAATTATTGAATTCCAATATATAAACACATAAATCATTCCACTTTATTCAAAAATCATTGAATAAACTTCATTATCTTAGTCCTTAATATATTCTCCCTTTCATATGTCATTTTTAATATATTTATCATCAATGCAAAAGCCTTTACTCATACAACATTTTTCATCCTCCTATTCAGAATTCCCCATAAGAAATAAATTTTCATAATTCTCATACCTTCTATATTTAAACCATTTATATATTGATAATATATTTAAGATACCAATATTACCATCCATTGTATTTATAGAACGTTTCATTTTTCATTAGAAATTACTTTCTGTGTGGCCTTCTTCTCCATACATAAAACATCTTCTCATGCCTTTGAGGAATTACCTTTAGTTATTCTTCCCACATTCTGGACATATAGGAAACCAAATATTCTTTCATCCATGGTCTCCACCACTTGATCTCTCAGGGATCTATATATTTATCTTATTTAGTGATTCTGTGATTTAGTTATGGTGAATGTTTTTAATCATATATCATGAAAAATGATTAAGAAAAGTCATTATATACTTCAATCCAATCATCATCTCATTTGGTTTCTCATTAAAAAGTTTTATATCACATTATATTGTAACTCAATTCCTTTTAGTTTCAACCATTAACTAAAACCAAAAAAACAAAGTGTGAGAAATAATAATCATAGTTGGGAATCACATAATCCTAAAAAATTATTTATAGTATGTCTTAATTATAACACCTCTTTTTCAATCCATTACACCTTATGTTTAAACTATGTTATTTATAGTAATCATATATTCAAATACATTATGATGCTTTATAAGAAGCTTCTAAATTTTCAAAGTGTATCCCCCAGGAGTGTCAAACTGGGTTTGAAACAAATCCTTTTTTTATGCACTAAGTAAAAATTGTTTCCAACTCAATGCTTCCTTTTATGAGTTATTACACCTAGGGATAATTGTTTTAGATCCATATTCACATGTAGTATCTAGATAGGGATTAAATGGCTTGGAAACCACTCCCTCTACCCCTCACTAAATTTCCAATACATTTTCCTAAAATTTGACTTATCATTATACTAATCCTTAGATATATACCTATCTAAATCCGTTGGGATCTCAATAAATTTTTATCATCCTAGTTTCCAAAGATTAACTAATCCTTTCCCCTGATACCAACTATAAGTTACCTTTATTTTTATACATAAATATCACATATTTTTATATAAATATCTAATGTATTTCACAAATACATTCCCAAGGACCATAATGGCATAGATTATTTAGATAATAGGTACATAATGTTCTTATTTAATGAAATATATTCAACATCTCCAATATTTATCTTACCCTTTTTTACTCTTTATTAACATAACCTATTTAAAACATGTCTTTATAACCTAGGGAAAAGAAACATAAGAAAGGATGATCTCATATTTTATGTAAGGGTGAACATAGAAGATATTATTCTATGATCATATAAAAGCAAAATATTATAAAAAATGGTCTAATATTATGAAAATAACTTACAAAATTTATACTCATCCTATAATAGATAATAAACTTGTTTCATGGAATAAAATATTATCATTCCTAAATACAATATTCATAAGTGTGTGAAATCATCATCATTCATGAACCATAAACCCATTTTATAAAATTGTGGCACCACCATATGTATAGAAACTTTTTCATTTCTCAAGATTAACTACCAAGACCATAAAACATAGTAGATCATGCCACATCACCTATTTTCAATTATGAATATATCCCCTCGGTAAGTTTTCTATTATGGATCAAACCCATAGACCTATTTAAAATTGATTATCAACACCATAAACTTTTTTACCATTATTATATCATGATATATAAATATTTACCCATTTAATTGATGGGAGATATAGTTCTCACTCATCTTCTATTATAACATGACCACCATCCATGGTTATAATGTAACCACCTTCCTTTGTTAAACGTAACCACTATCCTTGGTTATATCATAACCAACTTCACATAACAAAAACCATACATAAGTGTTCCACAAGATCATAAAACATTTATCGTATCATAACCACTGAAAATAAAAGGGGCTGAGAAACATTCCTTCATAGCATAACCCATATAAAGGAAATGGGTCTTATAATCATCATATCAATTCACCATAGCATAACCTATGAAAAAAAAGATATTTTATAAAAATATGTTCATCATAATAATAAACCATGTATAGAAATAATAAAGATGGTACAATTGGATCATATCCTTATTAAATCATAAGTAATATCAAATTATTTCACATTAGATAGAAAAGGATTTTGAAATATATCTTAAAACATTTCTTGATAAAAATAGCCTTTTCTCTTTGAAAATCACTTTTAAAACTATGATTTCACAAAAAAATATTTTTCATTCAAAAAAAACTTTAAAATTATATATAAATATTTAACTCATTTATTGATCATGATGGTGGAAAATTCCATTCATTTCCTTCATGTTAAAACAAATCTTCCTTTCACATTTTGATAAAATCCAAAAGGGCCTTATTTAAGAAATGATAAGAATATTTCCTTTTAAACCCTTTTTGTGAAAATTAAAACATGGATAAAAATTCTACAATAATTTTTTAATATTAATAAAGTTTTTTATTTTTTTTATAAAACATGTATATGGAAGAAAAGGGTTTTCGACTAAAGAGAGAAATAAATACGGTTTTTCTTAAAAATGTTATTTTGGTATCATTAATTTTTAAATAGGGGAAAATGAAATGAAAAAATATATTTTCTATAAATAACTATAGGAGAAGAAAATACAAGAATTTATTGAGATTTATTTCTTAATATCTCATCATTGAAACATATCATAAAAAATTTCGATAAATAATGAGATTATAACATAAAACCTTTACCACTTGCGTATCGTCTAAATTGTATGCCCGGTGAAAGAATAATTTTATATGAAACATTAAATATATTGGGAATTAATAAATTAATTATATAAAATTTAATATTTTATGTGTATACACTTCATAAAATAATATAGGTGCATAATATAACATATGTCCCAGAGAAGATAATTTGAGACAAAATTCTCATACATTAAGCCTCAACTTCATTCATACATGTCTGAACCTACTGTATAATAAAGATAAGTTTATTATACATATATTAAATTAAAATAAAAATATGTATCATTCCATATATTATTCACGTATTTCCATTTATTACCATTTTATTAATAATTCCATGTTAAAATCATATTTTGGGTAATAACTGCTTCATTTTTCAGGTATGCTTTGGTTAGGTAATTTTGGCCATTTTACATTGATCATGGTTCCATGATATCTAGAATGTTAAAAATAATATAAAAATAATATTTTATATATATATAACAATCTATTGAAGTTAATGATAGAAAATGAATTACATCGTTCACGGAGAAGGTTGGTTGTACGTAAGCATGAAGGTTGTTTTAATTTTCTCGATGGATAGAACAAAAGAAAACTAAATAATAAATTACCTTTAAATAATCATTTTTATTTAATATATATAAATTATGTTCATTAAAACTATCTTTATTACCTTTAATTTAATTTTAATGTGAAGAACAAATCACATATCTTCTTGAAGTGGTAGTTCGCTTTACACACGAGCGATGTTATCACATTCCCATAAAGTGGAAAATAAGACGGTGTAGGTGATATTATAATTATATAATTATATTTATGTCATAAATATATTATAAATATATTAAATCCATCATTATCTTAATTTGTGAGAGGTGGTGATGGAAAAATACTATATTAGTTCGCAAGGTAGTAGTTCGTCACACAAATGATCGACAGTTTTGTTTCCTATTTGGTGGAAGAGGATATGGAAATGGGTTATTCCATAAATATAAAATCATCTAAGTATATGGTACATACCATTTTTATTATATATCAATTATTAATACATTAATTATGGTGGTAATATGGGAAGTAATAAGAAAGAGCTTCGTGAAGGCAATTACCTTACCTTAGAACAACCACCTTTGGATATCTTATTAAGGAATCCTAAGGTTGGTACTTTTGGGAGGATTAAAGATATAGAAAATAAATAAGGATTTTTTTTATATATGTTTTCCAGGTTTGGTCAAGCCAAATTTCTTTATATGTGTGAATAAGTGAGGTGTATGAGGTTGCCTTTTATTATTGAGGACTTTCATTTTTCTAAATACACAAAACTATTCAATAATATGGAGTCACTCTCAACCCAAATTAATCCTAATTTTATGAATAATAGATTTCAGGAATGGTATGGTTGATCCAGGCTTCCAAAACACATAAAAACATTTTTTAAACATGTTGTTCCTTTACTTATAATTTTTTGTACTTTTACCATTTATGTTTTCACTATGGTAACTAAACTTTTATCTAGGTAAGTTTTCATTTAAGACTATAAATAAAATGAGATTTATTATATTATTTATACCCATTATTTATAAATATATTATTATATTTATAAAAATAATAAACCTAGGTGTGTGGAAAATTTATTTTAACGCAAGCGCATGAAACATGGAAAACTCTATTTTACCCTTTACTATGGTGATAAATTTTTTAATATTTAGCAGTCAATATAATTATTATTAAAGAAAGACTGTTCCATTAATGTTTCATGATTGATATTTTTATAAATATAAAAAAAAATTAACATATGATATATTTTATTAATTTTAAATGATTTAATAATACATTATTTGTTATAAAATAACATTAATTTCAATTTTGACACTATTCATTTAATTTGACTTGAAAACACATAAATTTAAAAGTTTAATTAAAATTTATTATTTTAAAAGCTTTATATCATGTTGTATTTATTTCAAAAATATATGGAATACAATATTTCATTAAATTTACATTACTTTTAAAATTTTAAGTCTTATTTATTTTATTATTCTATTAATTAAATTGTTATTATGTTGGCATTTATTAATAATTTAATGTAATTATATAAATACTAAAAATTAAAAATAAATTACCCTCATGAATGTAATTTAATTATTTTCAAAATTACCATCAATATTTATTCACATATTTTTTTTCTCTATGTGAACACATAGTTGAAATTTAAAATCAAGAGGGTGGAATTTTGTCCTTTTCTATACTTAAATTTTTTTATTCCTCACATTAATGGAAAAGTGTCCCAAAAACAAATAAAATAGATAATAACATAATAAGAGTTTAAATATGTCCATAAATTAATAATTGGAAAAAAATTTAGGTCATTTTAGACCTTATCTTCTTAGTTTAACCCCTAATAAACTCATTTTAACTTTAACTACAGTAATGAATTTTTACTATTTTTACTATTGATTTTTACCAAAAATTATGTTTACCTAATTATAAAATATTAATTATTCTGATTCAAAATATGAAATCTATTTTACCAAATTCCATTCATAGAAGTGGAAAATTTTAATTTAAAATTAAACACATAAATGCAATGAAAAAATATTTTTTCAAAGAGAAAATTTTCATAAGTATAGAAGGATTAAACATCAAAATTTAGTAAGGAAATGATGAAAATTATTTAAATTGGATTAAGAAATATATAATTTAATTAATTTTACTTTTAAAACATTTGTAAACAATATTTATCTTTATAAATACTTTAAACGAATACGCAGTTTTTAATAAAAAATAGTATTTTTTTCTATTCACCAAAATATTAATATTTTCATAATATTATAAAAAATTCACCCTAACATAATTTTTAAATTATTATTATGAAAATTACGTTATTTTTCAAATATAATTTCTAAATTTTTCAAATCCTAATTTTATTATTTTTTCACAAAAAGTAATAAAAATATTTTTTTTTGAAAAATGTTTTATTTGAAGCTTATAAATACTTTATTTCAAATTAAGAAATAATTTAAAAATATATTTTATTTATCAATAAAATTATAAATAATTTTCAAGATGTGGTTATTACAGTTCATACAAAAAAAATTAACACCTATGTTATAATGGTCAATAATAATATTTATAGTATATTATGATACATTAAATCTCATTATTTCTTGTAATGAACGATATTAAAGAAATAAATTTATTTTAAAAAAAAATTAATAAAATCTTACGTTTTACATCATTAGTTCTCCAAATTCTTTATCCTATGTATGGAACACATTTTTTATTGATTGTGAGTCATGTCATTTCACTAAACATCATCAAGTCTCATATGTTACCCAAATAAAAAAAATGGGTGATGGTTATTTTTTGATAATACATCCTAATATGTAGTGCACTAACACAATCCCTATTAAATTAGGATACCAATAATATCATGAACCATCCCCATATAAAACCCCACTTATGTATGCAGTGAAGATGAGAGTGACCCCTGAATCTCACATATAATAGGCCATGTGTTTGTGAATGGAACTGAGAGTATAAAACATGCATTTGAGATGAATTATGATAATAATATGAGGAATATGTCATTATGTCCACCCATCAACGCCATAAAATATAGTAAGAATCTGTAAGATCGCTTATTGATATATTCATCATTAATAAGAGAAGGGCGAATCAGTATTTTAAAATTTATACCTTCACCTATTTGACCAGAATATCTTGATTCTCTTATTCTTAGTTACGAATCCTTTTCTATATTTAATAGAATGTAGCAAGTAATGATTGAAAATATGTTCTTGTACAAGGATCACTACCCAAAAGGAGTAGCTAGTCCTTATTTTGTAAAATATTATCAGATACATATATTTCCATTATAATAAAGTTCCATTTATAGTGGTTTGGCTAGGGAGTCACCAAAATCTGAAGTTTGGATCTCTACACTTGATTAAGGGATAAATAAAACAATAATTATTACCTTAGGCTAGTGATATAATAACATAAATGTATCACCCACCATACATTTACACTACCTCATGATATTTCACTCCTAAATGAGTTCTTTGGAACAACAGATGAGTCGACAACAAGATAATAATTCAATTTATCAGGGTGATACTTTTGTATTCATATTTTTCTCCATCTTATTTTACCCGCACAATTGTGAAATGGTACTTATTATTCTCCTTTTATAAACATGTGTACACACAACACATTTTTCTTCTTCAAATAAATTAACTAAGTTTTTATACTTCCACTCTTCCACAAGTATAAGAACATAATATCTCTATAGATATAAATTCACAACAGTTCTTCTCTTAATCCTTTGTAGACTGAATTGCACAAAAACCCTTCAGCTGCTATCTAAATTTTATTTCTTCTTTCTTTAGTTTAACTAGAATGCACTAGGATTTCTCTTGCTCTTCTTTAGTTCATAACTATAGAACGAGTTCTATCATTATTCTTTGAATCATAGAAATATATAGCTTAAATTTTATTCGAAGCATCTTACTTCTTTGATATACAAATAATCTTCAACATGGGTGAAATATCAGAACACATCTTCTTTCTCAACAACTATATTTTTTTGAATGGTTGTAGTGTTGAAAGTTATGAATATATTTTCACATTAACCTAAAAGAATGTATATATATATGTAATAGTTTCATCAGTTTCGTCTTTCTTCTTCTTTTGTACCTCTCCAATAATATTCCCTCCATACAGGGATACTATGTTTTGAATTATTGGGATTTTTTGTTATTTAAAACACATAAATTTTTTGTCATCCAATTATCATATCTTCTATTTATTGTCGACCAATAGACTGGGTTTTGTCTCCTTCTTATTTTTTCATTTAAAAAACCTAAAGAATCAAATTTTAAACTATTTAGACATTTAGAAATACCACACAATCTTATTTTAATTCCCTCTATAAAATAAGTATATTAAAACCCAATGTATGATTAAAGTCTTTATGAAGTATCATGTTTTAGTTGTCAGTCCAATATTTTTAGTGCAATACACTCTTAAATTATTCATTAACTAACATATTATACTAGAATTAAAATTATCAAAATCATAATGTTTTAAAACTCAGATATTATCTTACCTAGCATTATTAAATTCAACAGCATCATAATATGAGTGTGTGGTCCATCCATTCAATTGACTCATACACAGATGGAATATACATTCCATCCAAATGACATATGCATAGTTTATAAACTATTATAAAAGGATCATAAAACAATCATATACAATTCCTTTAACCAGTTAAACGTATGCAGAACTCGAATAACACATACAGATATATCTAATGACAAAATCAAAGGTACAAGATCACTTATACATAGTGATAAATTATTTTATAATTCTTAAAATATTTAGAAAACATGATAATATTATCATGGTATTCGGAAACATTGAAATTTTTTACATAGCATCATCAAATTCATTATTTTAGGAATTTTAAAATATTATGAATATATTCTCTTCTAATTTTTATGAAGCAATACATATGCCCAATTTATATGATCAAAGTCATGTAATCAAATACATATTATTAAATTCATATGGTAATATTATTATCATTCCTGTGAACTCTAAATTATCACAAAATTGTAATGAATATTCCCAAAAATTTTAGTAAATCCTCACAATATCCTTTGGATGAATTCAATGAGCTTATTCTAATGATCATGACTACAAGTATTCCATTACGATGATCCATAAATAGCTTGCAGAATTCTAAAAAAATCAAATTTTATACATATTCTAGTGATTTACCCATTAAAATCCTATATTTGTCTCCCAAATTTCCATCATATCATATATCTTCTAATAAGATCATTTAACATTCTTCACCACTTTAATCAAAAGATCATGGCGCAACATGAAAAAATGTGTTGTAATGATTATTTTGACAGGAATATAATTAAAACTGACAGCATATTGACCTAATAACATGTATATTTAAATTAATGAACAATGTAACTAAAAACCATATCCCAATTCAATGTAATCCTTAATAATCCACTTCTTTATATATAAGAGTTTCTCATCATTGACATGATGAAATTCAACTAGAGTCGATGCACTCTAACAGGGTGTTGTACTGACCTACATTATTCCAACACAAACTAACCCACATCCACACACCTATTCCAACCCGAATAGGGTATACCTCTTCTATGAACACTAAAAAATTATACTCAAGGTTGTATGACATTGATTCATGGATGACGGTCTCCTTAAGATGGACTGACTACTTGGGTCTTGGCTGGCCTTGAGTTGGAAATATATTCTTTATAGATTACATTATATTTACTTTACCAAATAATATGTAGAAAGACCAGAAACTCAATTAACTATTTTAATATTACCATAAAACTCCTTTTCACTTAATATAGGTTACACAACTCATGGTATCACGTTTTATTCAACAATCTTGGGATTCTCATTCAAACACCCAATCTATTTTTCTTCATTTTGACTCTTCTTCCACGTATTGAAATAAATTTTCATAAATACATTAACTACACTGATATAAAATACAATAAACCTAAATTGGGATAAAAAATATATCTATTTATATTTATTTTAAATAACAACTAAATTTATATATCAGTGTGATCTTTATTCATTCAATTATTTATTCATTGATTCTATTCACCTTTCTCAATAATTTTTTATTTCATTTTACTCTCTCCACCTTATTGACAAAAAGTAAAAATTATTTGAGTTAGGTTGGAATAAAATCATTATCAATAAATATTTCACAAATCATATCACTCTAAATCTACATGATTCATAATCCATGTAAAAAATAATAGGATTTCACGTAGGAAACAAATTTTTATCTCATAAACTAAATTTGATACCAATTTAAATGAGATAATTCTTACTTTTCTTGGTAACTATCCAAAAAAATTAGAAGATTAAATGGAAGGTTCCAATTGTGATATAAATAAATCAACCTGAATTTTTTACACTAACTTTAATATATAGGTAAAAAAAATTCAAGTATAAAGTAAATGGTTCTATTTCGGAAAACAACTCTGAATCTTATCCTACCTTTAACTTTTATGACATTGAATAAATTAATTTATCCCCCATTATATTGGGATATAAATTATGTTACCATGTTTGGGATATTAATAATGTTTACCTTATTTAATGAAATGTCTTTAAAACATTTATCAAAATTTTAAATATGAAAGAGAGAGAAATAATGAAAGCTTCTTCATATCTTTTACACATGTCTCCCCCTAAAAGATATGGTCCATTGAATATTCATAAATTCATATATCTTTAAAGAATAAATTATATGATGTTCCATATATAAAATACACCAAAATGGAACACTTTTATATTTTTTATGATATCTAAAAAGATCAACATCATCATTAAGGATTGACTTATTTAGTACATACTCTTTAGAAAACCAAATGTGAGATCAATCTGAGGTAGAGGTTTCTTCATTTTACAAACCATTATTAACAACAACCACTCCTTCTCATGTTATCAACATGATAACATAATTCACCTTTTAATTATATGGATTATTATAAAAAAACATCAAATAAAGCTAAGGGGAATAAGATTTAACTTCTTATTTCTCAATGTGAATAATAAGTTTGAGATGATTTTCCCAAAAAGGGTTCACCATTATTTATAACCTTTATCATTTCAAATTTATTCTTCAATTGTAATTCCCTTTTGTGTATCATGTAATTCCACTATATTAACTTAATTGTTTTATTTTTTCTTCTTTTAATATTCTATCATAAAAAATACATTTCTGGGGGTAATATTTTTTTTTATCTAGAATCTTTTCTTTTGATGGTAGTAAGCATAAAAAATATTTATAATCATGACCATCCTTATTGAACCTCACACATGATAATTCATTAATATTAAGGTATTTATTTTTTATAAAAACTTAGGAAAATATGGATCTTCTTGTGGAATCCCTTCTTCTCCCTTATCATAAGATTTATCTTTTACTTCTTCTTTATTCTTTGATCTTTCCAAATTAGTTATACAAACGAATAAATAGTATTTGCGTACATCATTTGATTCTTTAAAATGTATTATTATGAGTTTTTTATTTACATTAACCTCTTTTAATGTTTCACCCCTTTTTATCTTCTTGGGTTTGTTTTTTAAGTATCTCTTACCTATATTCTTTGATATCTTCTTATGATTAATCTGATTTAAATATTTCTTAATATTGTTCTCTAAGGGTACTTATTCATTCTTCATGAACGTATGTGGTCTTATTTTCCAATTTTATTTTGATACAAGATGAGATGAACATGTATAATTTTTTTGAACACAATCATTACAATAATTATAGATATTTACATTCATTACAAATATGTTTGAGGCTAACAGATTTCTATTAATCTATGAGGGTGTATTCTTATGAATATTTATCCACCTTCAAAAGGTAATTATATATTCTTCTAGAATTGATGATAAAATCACCATTTCTATGGTGGATAAAATAAAAAGTGGATAAGCTTGTTCCCTAATAAGTTCTCAACCAGTGGTGATGAAAGCCCAAAAATATCATGATTTCAAATATGAAATTTCTATACAATAAGAACTTACTTAAATAAAATCAACATTTATATGGGATTATACCAAAAATATAATTCCCTATGATAAAACCTATTGTATCATTAAAAATTCCTTATAAATATTAATTTTATTTAACTCACTAAAGAAAGATAGGGATTTCCAAGCCAGTTTTTTTTGTTTTTAACATAAGTTACCTAGAAATATTATACTAACCAACATTGTGAATAAGTTTTTCAAATATTTTATTATTAACCAGTGTGGAAAGTTTTATTTCAGGTTTATTTTTAAAAAAACCATCATATAAATCAGTCAAAAAATCTAGAATGTGAAGGGGTTTCCTTGTTGATTATAAAATAACTAACTTGAGAAATCCTTTATTGCATTAATTATTTAAAATAACCAATGTGTTAAACAATATCACACACCATTTATACAATATTTAATGTAAAAAATTGGTGTTTTTCAAATATTTAATTTTTTATACAATAAATGTTGTGAAAAATAATTTAAAAAAATAAAATACAATATCCTAGTAGTACAATAGAAAAAACAATAATATAAAATAACAGCACGAACAAAACTAAAAAATAGTATGAAAAATTAAAATCATTTCAACTTTACAATTTTAAATTTTAAATTTGAAATTTAAAATATATATTATAAATAATCTAAAACCCAATAAAACAATTGAAATAATACACCCATACACTTTTTAAATGATTTATATCTTTTCAGAATAAGGGTGAGGTTCATCAAAATGCTACAAATTAATAGAAAATCATTTAAAATTTATTCTCAATATAATTATAATTTATATTAAAGTAAAGGTTATAATTCAATTTAACCTTTTACAATTTTGTAACTATCTTGGATAAAATTATTTTAAACATGAATCATGGAACATAATACCTACATTTTGTTACTCTTTGATGATTAAAGTTATTTTTCAAAAGACTTTTTCAATTCAAAATTATGTTTTAATTACTTCCATCCAAAATAATGTAATTATAAATGATAATTCAAATTTTTTTCAAACATATTTAATATTTTTTGTCCTATTTTTGGTTTTACCTATAAAGTAATTTCATGCCCTGTTTGTAAATGATATATATGAAATGAAATTAAAATTCATTATAATAAAAAATTATTTAAATAATCAAACATATATGTAAAATATGCAGTGAAAATTTTCTTACATATCACCATGTATAAATAATTACAAATAAGTTTTCTTCTATTTTAGAAGAGGACACAAAACATATAATGTCCAATGATATATAAAAAATATAATGTGAGTATCTATTCAGTTTAGATAAATAAAGCTTGAACAAATATATATTACATACCCTTCAAGGTAAGGAATCATCCAAATTATATGTACATTATTTTTAAATCATTTTAAAATATATTATTTTCTTTCTATATATTTCATTTTCACTGCAATTAGGGAAATAAATTGTGGTCAATAAATCCATATACTGATGTCGTATCATACTGAATAAAAAGTGTATAAATACACATAATACAAAACTAAAATAAGTATTAAGTTTCATTCAATTTAAATTACTAAAAAATATGATAATCGACTTACTTGGAAAAGAGTTACATTGCATTGATGCCCAAAAAATCTCCAGTTATAAGCTCCATTAAATCTCTCCTTAAAATCACCACATTCATTTTATACCCAAAAAAATTATCATCCATTGGAAGCTTATAAACATCTAATAACAAAGATGAATATTTTGATAATATTTCAATTCTGTAAGAAATATTTTTTTAAGTCATATCAGCCTATAATTTTTGTTTTATATAGATTGTATCTTCGCCTTTATTGTTTCCTATAAAAAATATAGATAAATATATAAATTTGAAAATGTTAAAAAAATTAACACCAATATGAAATAAAGGATATTTTCTATACACACTTAATTAGTAAATTTTCATACTATTCTATTTGGAAAAACTAAAAATTCATTCATACTTTGTCCAATTATAATGACCTTATTTTTAAGAAATAGAAATCTTGCTGATCTATCTATAATATCCTACATCATGACCCTAATTTGATCAATATCTATCTATTTATGATGAATGGTATCGCTAATATAATATATAATCTCATATAAAATGATATGATATTTGGGATCAACAACAAATAAATCATAATATATGGGATGTTGTGGAGGATTAGGTGTAAAAGTTTGATATTCTGTTAGATGTTAAAGAGTTAGATATGCAACCAAAGGTGGAAGAGTGTAATCTACAGCCTAAAACTATATCTGTATGTTTATAAACATCTATTGTACTGAAGCTCTAATCCAATAATCCATCATCTCACCCATCTCCTAAACTATAACTTCTAAATATTTTATTTTTTCTTTATATACATCCTCATTTAAAGAACATGAAAAATGAACAAACACTTTTTTGACAGATACACCCACCTCATGTCCTCATACGTGAACTATGTTTTTATGGTTTCCCAGTATAGTAGAAAAAATATCCTTCTTACTCTCTGGTATGAATGTCCCTTGTGTTTTTTTCTCCTCATTCATATATAGAATATTTGAAAATTTTATTAGTGTATCAAAATATATAATGTGTGGAAATAGCTTAAATAACTCATTACAGTCCTATCAGTTATAACTCTTGACTCTTCTATAAGATATATTCACTATTATCTCATTAATACCCTCTTCCATTTTTCATGTCTAGATGGAGGGAGGAGGACCAACCTCTGTAGAGCCATAAGACCCAACACTCATTATTTAAACTTTTTTGACCATCATTTGTTCTTCAAATAAAGTAAACCCTCCACAAGATAAATTGTGATGGTATACATCTTTGTATTGTACCACCTGATGAGATCACATTAGTTGTATTAAATTAAGGATAAACAAATCATTAATATCATCATTAATATAAAAAAATAAAAACTAACATTTCTCTTACCAAAAATGATTTATTTATTTTACATTTTACAAAATTATTCTATATATATTCATATATAAATGGATATATATCACATTTTTTTATTCCCCAAAAATAAAATTTTGTGTAATGGTCAATTTAAAATCCCTCAATCTCCCAGCATCTAAAGATAAACATTTATTCATAACATATCTATTATTGGGTATATCATATTTTATTTGATAAGAAGGAAAAACCTATATTAGTAAAATAATTTCATGGTAATTAAAATAATAGTAAATTATCTTACCAAAATTTTTTCCCATAATTGATACATTATCTCTTTATCGACACTTATACAATAAAAAGTATAAATTCTAAATCTAGTATGATATTGCATTGAAAAAAAGTGTTGAATTGTTTTAAATTTAGTAACCTAGGATAATCATTACTATAAAACTCAACATATATACTCTAGTCCTAGATATGGGAAACTGATAATATTTTTAAACGTAAACTACCACATTTTTCATCTAATAATCCTTCTATCTCTTTATAGAAGTAAATGAATTCTATAGAGAAGGATGAGGATTCCCCTCAATATAGGTATGTGTTTGATCTTCCCTATAAGCTCAAGGTGACTCAATTTTTCATTCTAAAATTATCCAACAAATCAAACTAACAAAAAAATAGTACAATGATATATTAATCTAATTGTTACATATAAAATAAAAGAAAAAAAGAAAAATGGTCCAATAAAAAGTAAAATAACTGAAGAAAATTTTTATTTAAATTTTTTAATTTATTTAACTAAAATTAATACAACATTAATGATAGATTAAATTTGATAGTAATGGTAAAAATTAAGTAAAAGATTATACAAATCGAATTCTTACCTAAAAATTTGAAAAACAATTTTAAAATGATACAAAAAACAAAGAAAAATAATATAAATCACTCATTATCATATTTTTTAGATTAGTTAACAACAATGTTAAAAATATTATTGAAAATATTATTTATCTTATTCATTAGTAGTTTAAATTTTTAAGATAATACTTAAAAAATTTATCAAACATAAAATGATATAGACAAACAAAAACAAAGATTATGTAAAGTTGAATAATTGAAAAATGATACCTAAAAATCTAAAAAAAAGTCATTAAAAATTTATCATATTTTTTAAAATACGTGTTTTTATTAAAAACATTAAAAATATTATATCTAACATTATATAAAATTCATAAATTTAAATAAGAAACAAATATATGTTACATGAAATAATAAGAAATTGGTAAAGAATTTTTTTTCTATATTTATTTAACATGATCGTTTTTTATGTAAAAAAATATTTTTATAATGTGTTCATCAATATTATATGATTATCTTACCATGTAAGTGGGTATCTCACATAATTTAGAATCATCATCAATTTTATCATTACTAGAATAATATTTTTTCCCTTGTAAAATGATAGACCTTTATAAATTTGATAGATAAAGAACATATAAAATTGTTTTTTCATGTATTTCCATGATAATAGGATAGAATATGTATTCTTAGATATTTAGATTAATTTTTTTCACAAAAAAAATAATCATGTTTTTTCACTATGGTTTCTAATAACCCATTTTCAGTTAAACACTAGAACTCAAAATTTAATGGGATAAATCTCCCATATTTCTTCAATAACTCTACAATATGAAGTTAATGTGAAGATTGAATTTTTATCTTTGAAAATTGAAAAATATATTTCTTCCATGTACACAAATACACTATAATTCTAAACTACACTTCCTTTTTCCTATTCTTAGGCATAAAATATATCACCATCAGTATCATACGTAGACCATGTTATCAAATTTAAACTTGGTTAGGCTGCTAACTATATAATGTTTTCTAATTTATCGGATCCTTCTTTCATGGAATCATTAAACAATTTAATAAAAGGTTGTTTTACTCAATTAATACCCACATATATTTCTTCTTTGGATAATATTTTTTTAACATAATTTTGGGACACCAATGATAATTGGTGTTTTCATGTGTTGTGTCACTAGTGGAAATACGGGCTTTAACGTCGTCGTAATAACGTCGGTTTTTTAAAAACCGACGCGAATAGTATGTGCGGGGAATTTTTGGCGTCGGTTTTACATAAAACCGACGCCAAAAATAATTAAGCGTTGATATTTCGCGTCGGTTTTGAAGAAAACCGACGCGGAAAATATTAGTATACATATTATCCGCGTCGGTTTTCCTAAGAACCGACGCGAATAATATTATGCGTTGATTTTTCACGTCAGTTTTTAAGAAAACCGACGCGGAAAATATTAGTATAGATATTTTCCGTGTCGGTTTTCCTGAGAACCGACACGGAAAATAAATTTTTAAAATGTTTCGGCGTCGGTTTTCATGAAAACCGACGCCGAAAATCATAAAAAAAAAAAATATTCCGCGTCGGTTTTTTTGAGAACCGACGCGGAAAATAAATTTTTAAAATGTTTCGGCGTCGGTTTTTATGAAAACCGACGCCGAAACTCATAAAAAAAATATATTCCACGTCGGTTTTTTTGAGAACCGACGCGGAAAATAAATTTTTAAAATGTTTCGGCGTCGGTTTTCATGAAAACCGACGCCGAAACTCATAAAAAAAATATATTTCGCGTCGGTTTTCCTGAGAACCGACGCGGAAAATAAATTTTTAAAATGTTTCGGCGTCGGTTTTCATGAAAACCGACGCCAAAAATTTTAAAACAACATTTTGGCGTCGGTTTTTCTTAAAACCGACGCGAAAAGTCTTTTATAAATATTCACGGTCAGAAACCCTCATTTTGTTCGTCCGTCGAAATCGAGTTCCGCTGTGGCGCTTCGGACTCCCGACGACCTTCGAACTTGATTTGCGATCTTGGACGGCCATTGTTGAAGGTTTTTTGTCGTCTGCACGATTTTGGGTATGTGTTCTTCCTATTTATCTCTTGTTTCATATCCCATTGTTTATTTCTTTATCAATAACCCTATTTTGCGTGATTTTGATTATTGGTTAGATTTTAGTTGTAATTTATCATTATTTTTTGTTTGTATTATCATTGTTGGTGTAGATTTGATATTGTTTGTTTTTGGAAGTAATTATACCGGTCGTAGTTTGGATTTAACATCTCCATTCGGGTTGAACTTCAAATTTTTTGTTTGTATTATCATTATTCCTGTTTAAAATGATCTTTCATTACATTATGAAGTACTATATTTTTAATTCCATTTCCATTTTAATAAATTCTTCTTCAAAAAAATAATTTTATTGTGTTAAATGAATTCACTCACATTTTTGCATGTAGTTTTTTGTTATTTCATTCCTTCTTGAGATTTACCATGCCAAATTCCTCAATTCTTTTTAGTTCTCATCATTTAACTAAGACATGAATAATTACCACTATCTATTATGTTAAAAAAATTTGAATAATTATTTTCATGCCATTATATAATAAATAATTTTTCTTGCAATGTCCATAATACGACTAGAATCATAATGTATTGTAATTATTTCTTCGTAGATAATAATATAATCATTATCCCTCTATTAATGTTCAAAAATACCTTTCCACTTTCATATGTGGGGTTAGATTCATGCATTTTTAATAAATGTCCTCTTAAACTAATATCATTCCATTGATTATATTTATTCATCTTTCTCTCCCTCTAAATAATAGTCATGAAATGATTTACTTCCCCCTCTAAGTCATAGGCTGCAAATAAAACATTCTCATGATCTAATCTTTCATGTATGGATAACATATTTCTCTTCATGTTGATCCATTCCTTGACCTGTTTTGCTGCAATAGACCCATGGATGGGGGTGTAAGTTGTCACCTACAATATGCAATGGAATTTTTATCCCTCCATAATGAATTTATATGTTCATAGTTCCCTATTATAAAACTCATGGATTGAGGTAGTTGAGTTATCATAGTCACCAAAAATTGTATCATGTCTCTTAATACAAATTGTCTTAAATAAGGATAGTTATTGCACTATTTTTCACATTAATTTTTCCATGATTCATTCATGTTACATCAAATGAATAAAAAAATAAATATAGTGTGATCAATAGTAGTCATAGTGAGAAATCATATTATCTTGTATGTCATTCATATAATATTTATATCATGAAACTTTATTTTCAAAAAATGAAACCTTTGATTTAACCATTTTGTCCTTGTATTTCAATATAACACACATGTATATAATATTAAAATTAACTGTTTACTGTATTTGTAAACGTGTTTCATATCTGATGTCTTTTATCTGATTATCAATAGTTTTTATGGAATATGTTTTTGTTTACAATTTATCTGATAGATATTTAAATGTTTTTATGTTTTAATATATTCATCAATTATATTGTGATATCAGGTATTAATGGATCATAATTGGATTTATCTACGAAGAACTACTAGTGAATATGAAAGAGGAGTTGACAATTTTTTGGAATTTGCTAAACGGCATAATCAAAATATTGATTTGATTTTTTGTCCATGTGTGAAGTGTGTAAATATGAGAAAGTTAAACTTCAGAGAAATCAAAGATCATCTCATTTGTTATGGTTTTAGCCTTAATTATACACGTTGGATCTTGCATGGTGAAAGAACTGAAAATTCAACATCCAATGTTGATGACGATATTCATAATGAGGCAGAGGATCGTATTGAAGAATTAATTCATGATTTAGGTGTTGAAACCATCGAAAAAACACCTACTGTTGAACGATTTTATGGAGATTCTGAGAAACCATTATTCCCAGGTTGCAGTAAATATACAGTGTTATCAGCAGTTTTGAGATTAGTTAACTTAAAAGCAAAAAATGGGTGGAGTGATAAAAGTTTCTCCAGTTTACTTGAGCTTTTAAAAGAGCTTCTTCTAGAAGGCAATGGGCTTCCAGATTCCAATTATGAGGCGAAGAAAATATTATGCCCAATGGGATTGGGGTATAAAAAGATACATGCTTGCCCCAATGATTGTGTACTGTATAGGAAAGAAAATGAACATTTATCAAGTTGTCCTACATGTGGAACATCGCGCTATAAGATGGATGAGAAAGTCAACTCAGATTCATTTTCAGGTGATGTCATGTAACGTTATGAAAAATAAATTTTTTTACTTTCCAATGATATCATCCAATATTTTTTTCAAACAATTCTGATAATTCAATTCTGATTTATTTTTAGGTACCAAAATCAAAACTCCATCTAAAGCATTTTGGTACCTTCCAATTATTCCTCGTTTGAAGCGTCTATTTGCAAATTCAAATGATGCAAAAAGGTTAAGATGGCATTCAGATGAGCGCATTTCTGATGGTAACTTACGTCACCCTACCGATTCACCACAGTGGAAGAGTTTTGATAAAAAATTTCATGATTTTGGAAGTGAAGTTAGAAATCTCAGAATGGGATTGTGTACTGATGGAATGAATCCATATCGGAGCCTCAGTAGCCAACATAGTTCATGGCCTGTTTTGCTGGTACTTTACAACTTGTCCCCACATCTATGTATGAAGAAAAAATATGTTATGATGAGCTTGATGATTTCTGGACCAAAAAAACCGGGAAATGATATTGATGTGTATCTTACACCATTGATTGAGGATTTAAAACTGCTATGGGAGAAAGGTGTTACAGTTTTCGATGCATACAAGAAAGAGTATTTTCTTTTGCGAGTTATGATAATGTTCACTATAAACGACTTTCCTGTGTATGGAAACTTATCTGGATATAGTGTTAAGGGACATAAAGCATGTCCAATTTGTGAAGAACAAACTTCATATTATCAATTGCAGAATGGAAGAAAGACAGTGTACATAGGACATCGAAGATTTTTGCGAATTGATCATCCTTATCGTAGATTGAGAAAAGCATTAAACGGTTTACAAGAATACAACCTCCCCCCTCAACCATTGTCAGCTGAAGAATATTATGACAGAGTGAAAGATATTGATTCAACATTTGGAAAGAGAAAAAGTTCTGGTTTACAAAAACATATCTGGAAGAAGCAGTCTATTTTTTTCGAACTACCTTATTGGAGATTTTTAGAGATAAAACATAACATTGATGTTATGCATGTTGAGAAAAACATATGTGATAGTTTGATTGGAACTTTGTTAGACATAAAAGGAAAGACAAAATATGGATTACATGCTAGATTGGACTTGATATTAATGCGAATACGTTTGGAGTTAGCTCCCGCTGTGAAAGGAAAAAGAACATATTTACCTCTGGCTTGTCACACATTAATCAAGATTGAAAAGATGAATTTTTGTCAGTGTCTTCATGGTATTAAAGTACCCAGCGGTTTTTCTTCAAATGTGAATAATTTTGTGTCATTGAAGGATTGTAAATTAATAGGTATGAAATCACATGATTGTCATGTGTTAATGCAAAAAATTCTACCAGTAGCAGTGCGTGGTATATTACCGAAAGCTGTCAGGAAGACAATCATCAGGTTATGTAATTTCTTTAAATCCATTTGTAGCAAAGTCGTTGATCCAAATTTGTTAGATTTGTTGGAGAATGAAGGAACTCTTATTCTTTGTCAACTAGAAATGTATTTCCCACCCACATTTTTTGATATAATGGTTCATCTATTGGTTCATTTGGTGCATGAGATAAGAATGTGTGGGCCTGTTTATTTAAGATGGATGTATCCTTTTGAAAGATATATGAAAATTTTGAAAGGATATGTTAAAAATCCTTATCGACCAGAGGCCTCTATTGTTCAAAAATATGTATCAGAAGAGGTGATTGAGTTCTGTACTGATTATTTGAATGAGGTGGAGCATATTGGTCTCCCTCTATCTCGACATATGACAGTTGACAGAGAAGGTAGAGGGGTTCGAGGCTTAATGGTAAAGTTCATTCCACGTGATGAAGTGATGCAAGCACATTTATACATTTTGAACAACACAGATGAGGTTCAACCATATATATCCTCACATATTGCTGAATTAAAGTTACGATATCAGAAAAGAAATGAAAAGTGGTTGATGATTGAGCATAAGAAGACATTTGTTTCATGGTTTAAAGAGAAAGTCACCTCAGATATATCTGTATCAGAAACATTGAAGTGGTTATCAGGGGGACCATCTTTTAATGTGATCACTTGGTCTGGTTTTGATATCAATGGCTACACATTTTACACAAAAAACCTGGATGACAAGAGTACCGTTCAGAATAGTGGTGTGATGGTATTCGCTGAAGCAGTGCATTTTTCGAGTGCCAAAGATAAAAACCCAATTTCTACATCAACATCATATTTTGGAGTTATTGAAGACATATGGTAAATTGATTATATTAAATTTCGAGTCACTATTTTTAAGTGCAATTGGGTTGATAGTAATAGTGGCGTGAAACATGATGAATATGGGTTTAAACTGGTTGATTTGAAAAGATTTAATCACAATGAGGAACCATTTATCTTGGCGACACATGAAAAACTAGTATTTTATGTCATTGATCCGTCGAATGATCAGTGGTCAGTTGTTTTGCAAGGGAAAAGATATCATTTGGGTGATGATGATGATTCTGATGATGCTAGTGATTTACATGAGCGTTATTCATCTATTATGCAATTTTCAGATGATTACAATGAATATAAGACAGACATAGTGCATGCAGTACGTACCGATCATGATGAAGGGACGTGGGAAAACACTAAATTAGTCTCCTAATTTTTCTGGTAAATATTTATATTTTGTGTCTATTTTTAAAACTTACAAATGCATGCCTCTATTTTTACATATTTATTTTTCATTTCCTTGTTTCTAATTATTCAGTTTTCTAATGATATACAGGTACCCAAAATTTCATTACACTTTCTAGTAGCAATGTCAAATACAGATAGAGATGAGCAGTTACCGAGGTATATCTATTTTGACATATTATTAAATATTCAGTAATATACATATTTAATGAAATAAAACTGTTAATTTATTAAAAAAAATTGCAGGACTACTGATGCGTCCTCGGCGGAGGAGACTTCTCCAGTTACTACTGAAAAATCAAGTTCTCTAGTTGGTAAACGTGGTATTACACGTTTACCAAAACTATCACTCGCTCGTGATGATAACAAATTACACATCCGTTTTGATGATAATAATAATGCATTTGGCTCAAATGTAGTTCAGTTTGTCAGTTATATAGCGATGCAGAGCCGTTGCAGGATTAGTATTTTATATCCTGATTGGAAGTCAGTGGACAGGACGGCGAAGCAACAGCTTTGGGAGGCCGTGACGGTAAAATATCTTTATTTATTTATTTTATCTCATTTTTTTAATATTATATAGTTTAAATGACATATTTAATTTTTTCAATTACAGATGACATTCAATTTTGAGGAAACCAAAAAAATTAGGAAAAGACATCTCTCTTTAGCGGCGGTTCGATGGAGAGATTTTAAAAACAAACTGACGAAAGATTATGTTTTTGGAAAGAGAAGGTTTGAAAGCCCATGTCTTAAGTATCCATATATAGATGAAGAAACATGGAAGCGATTTGTTGACAGTCGTCAGGAAGAGAAATTTCAGGTATTGTAATTGTTTTATATTTTAAAATTTATGCTATATTTTCCTTATTACTTATGTGTTTATTTTTATGTAACAGGCCTCCAGAAGATCTCATCAGGAGATCCAGTTGAAAAACGTATACCCTCATACTTTATCACGTGGAGGATACTCGTATTTGGAGCAGAAAATTATTGAAGAAAAATTTGAAGCATTAAGAGCTCGATCAAGTAGTGGTTCAGAAGAGGTCCAGTATGGTCCTCCATCTCCTCCCACTCGCCATGAGAAATGGAAACGAGCAAGAAGAAAAAAAATGAACAATATCTTACAGACGAAGCTCATCAAGTGGCTGATAGAATTGTAAGTAAATATTAATTCTTTGTTAACAATTTTCCTTTTTTATAATTTATAAACACTAATATAAATTTTTTATTTTTCATTTCAGGATGAACTTCAGGAGAAAGAGACACAGGGCTCTTTTATCCTCGAGGGTAGGATGGATATCCTAGCCACTGCTTTGGGAAAGACTGAACACCCCGGCCATGTTAGAGGATATCAGGCGGGTGTTAGTATTCGGAAGGTTTTTGGTAAGAGTAAGCAACCAAGAGACCCGGAAATTGAATCCTTAAAAGAAGATCTGCAGGATATGAAACGGTCTATGGGTGATCAAATTCAAGCAGCAGTACAGAAGGATTTATTAGAACACTTGGAAAGACAGTCACAGTCTTCTCATCCTTCCGAGGTATATTATTTACTGTTAACAATTTTTCTTTTCTATAAATTATAAACACTGATATAACTTTTTCATTTTTCAACATTCTCAGCCTACTCACTCAGACTATCATTCCTCATATGCTTACCCAACACCGTCTGGGCAGCCTTCCGAGGTATATTATTTAATGTCATCAATTTGTCTATTTTATAAATTATAAACACTGATATAACTTTTTCATTTTTCAACATTCTCAGCCAACTCACCCGGACTACCCTGCCTCATTTGCTTACCCTGCCCCGTCTGCGCAACCATTTGAGGTATATTATTTTATTTAATTTTTAATCAATTTTTCTATGTTATAAATTTTAAACACTAATATACCCTTTTCATTTTTCTTACTTCTCAGCCTGCTCACCCTGACTACCCTGCCCCGCCTGCTAACTTTGAGCCTCCACCTCCTCCATCGGATCGAACCTTATATTGTGAGTTGTTTGCGGGAGATCCTCATGTACATATTGTTGCGTTAGGACAAGTGTATTTTTTGGGGGACTCGGTACATCATCAACCTATGCATATGGGTCAGGTTAGAGTATCAGTACTTGTTATTATAGATCCTACTGCTCTACTACCATTTCCTACTGCGGAGATCACCAGTGTTGGGGAATGCATGGGCCATTTTTTACTTTGGCCAACTGCACTTCTTCGTTATATTTCACATGAGGTATGAGTTTTTTTAACTAGTAATTAGAAATGATTCCAAATTACTTATAATGTTTTCTGACATTTAACTTATATAATAATATCTGAAAGCAAAAGAAACTGTACAAATGTAGCAAAATGTTCAGAAACAGTCGGCTGTAGATACTTCTAATATTTCTTCTGGGTTGAAAAGATTATCTCAGTGCTCTTCTTCCTTGAATTTTATCTATGAGTTTCAGATGACGTCCGATATATGTGGAAGAAATTATAAATTGAGAATATTGAAAGAAGATATCATGAATTTAGTTAATTTTGAAGAGATCGGGCTGAATGTGGTGCAGTTGTTTTCCATGTAAGTAAATTGACGTTTGAATTGCTATTTCTTTAATAAAATATTGTTATGTCATTGACTAACTATATTTTCTTTTTAAATTAGGTATCTATACAGGATTCTTTTACAAAATGAAACTACAAGCATTTATAGCTTTATAGATCCAGAGTACATTTCCTTGGAAGTCAAACATGTGAAAAATGATGAAAGAGTTCAATATATATCCGAGAGATTATCACAAACAGAGATTCAGTGCTGGTTTTTGCCATTTCTTGATAAGTAAGAATATCAACAGAATTTTGAACTCATGATCATTATAATGTCATTAATTATGAAGTTTTTGTATTATAGGGGGAATTGGATGTTAGGTGTATTTTGCCCAAATGAATGCACCTTATATGGGTTTTGCTCTTTATTAGGAAAAGTGCGTAAACCGTTTTCCAACTTATTAAACAGGTAAGTTGTTTTTTTATTTTTAGAAGTTTGTTATGTTTAATTTTAATTGTTTACACAAGTTTTATTAGTTCTTATATAAAAAAATGCAGTTCATGGAAACATTTTACAAATGAAAAGAAACCAACGAAAATCAAATATGTGGAAGTACAGGTAATTAGTTTTTATATTTTTGTTATATATTGGGTTTCATTATTAGTTAAATGTTTTGTAACTGTAGTATCATCGTCAAAATGGAAGCGTTGAATGTGGTTATTATATTCTACGATTTATGTACGAGATAATCACAACTGAGGAAACTACTGATTTTCATAAGGTTAGTTGTATTAACTTTTTTATATATTTTCATCCACTTTCGTCTATTTATTAATTTCATATCATTCAATATTATTGTAGGTATTCAATGATTCACAGTCATATTCTCAATCTGATATGATTCATATTCAATCTACTTTTACGGACTATTTGTTAAGTCTGATTAAGATTTGAGGTATGTATACTAATATTTATAAATAATAATATATATGGGTTTAAAAAACTAACTCTTATGATATATTAGGTGTTTGAACCTACTAATAATCAAATGAATGCTTCAACAATAACAAACAATGAGCATGTCATATATTTCAGTTACGTGTATTTTAATTCTGCTTTACTGAGTTTTCTCAAGTGCCTCTGCAAAAACTGTTTTATTAAATCTACTAATAATCAAATGAATCCTTCAACAATAACCAACAATAAGCATGTCTTATATTTCAGGTACGTGTATTTTAATTCAGAATTAGTTATTATATTTCTTTTCATTGTTATTTCTTAAAATCATTTGTCTGTACAGTGACAGATCTGTAGGGTGGTACTTGGATCATGAACATAGAGATTCGTATAGCGAAATAACATTCAAAAACACTAAAAATTGTCTCCCTTGAATGCACAGCAATATCTTCTAGGCCTTTTTATTTTTTATGCAAATAAATATCAAAAAATGATTGCCGAGAAGCATATCACATAATACCTGAAACAGCGCTTAGTGGGTTTGCACAAAGATAAAATAGAAGGCGTCAATTTTTAAGGTATGTTTCTTTATGTCTCTTCAATCTGCATTTGATTTCAATTTTCTAACCTATTTTTTGCACTCAAACTTATTTCTCTGTTATTCCATAACTTAAACAAATAACAATAGTGAATGGGTAATGCACGTCTATACAGAGCAAATATAAAAACCTGAGGTTGGGGGTGGTGGGGATCCTATGGTGAAAAGACACCCCCAACATCTTCAGTGGGGGAGGTGAGGAAGAGGTTGCATCGGCTGAGTGTTCCTGGAATTTTGATCAGGAGTCGTAACATTTCATTTTGGTAATTTACTTTGTGAAAAAATGAATGATTCAAATAAATTACACATTTTCATTTAATGTTTATTCATTGCACTAATATCTTGGATTGATTTTTTCACGCACATCTCCTTAGTTTCATTACTGTTTTGACAGGATTGGTGCTATCTATGGGAGGAAACTTACAATGATTGATACTGAGTATGGTTAGATTAAGAAAATGCACCATGTAGGTACGTGTATTTTAATTCTGCTTTACTTTGAGTTTTCTCAAGTACTTCTGTTAAAGCTGTTTAATTGTTTTTGTATACTTCGTTATTTTTTTTCAGGGTTCCGATTTGTTTGGAGGAGAAAATATATGTATTTTATTTAAAAAAAAATATTGACGGCGTCGGTTATTTTAAAAACCGACGTCGAAAGGGTTTTCCGCGTCGGTTTTTAGAAAAACCGACGCGGAAAATCCTGTTTAAATCGGTTTTGCGACGGTTTTTAGAAAAACCGACGTGGAAAACCGATATTTCGGCATCGGTTTTATATAAAACCGACGTCGAAAACCTAGTCGACTATATTTTCTGCGTCGGTTTTTTAATGAACCGACGCGGAAAATAATGTCTAAATGTAGCTTCGGCGTCGGTTTTATAAAAAACTGACGCCGAAGATCATAAGCGAATTATTTTTCGCATCGGTTTCTATGAACCGACGCGAAAACTGTATTTTTAACGTCGCCTATAAAGACGTCGGTTTATAACCGACGTTAAAAATTAAAAAAACCGACGCGAAAAAGTGTTTTTGCACTAGTGTGTGTTGGATTTTTTTTCATCCCTATCACTCTCAACTTTGGTGTGTTATTGTTTTGGATGTTGCGTTTCGATTGACATGGTTTGGTGGATCACATTGGATTTATTTTTCACTAATTAAGTAGTTTCATGATAATATGGTGTTCCTGATAAAGGTAAAGTGGCATATTTCATAATGAAATGTGCAAGACTGAAATGTTGTGCATGATGATACTGGGAGATAGATTGAAGCTATCTAAGAAATAGGAACACCCTAACATGGCTACATCATAAAACTTTATTAGAGAACTTATAGGATCCTAAATACAATTATGTATTTATAATGAAATGGTTGTATAAGTTTTTTAGTGCATGAAAGAATTATGCTTAGGAAAATGTATCAATAGAAGAAGACTCATGCAAATTATGATTTGTTTGAACATGGTTATTATAACTCATCCCAAGTAAATGTGGGAAAAAGACGGGTTTTTATGAAAGTAGTAAAGTTTCACAAAAGGGATTAATAGTTTTTTGATGTTTAATGAAGTTTTTCGAAAATAGAGTTTTGTGAATGCCTTATAAAAACCTGGAAAATGCATTGAATTATAAAAAGATCGATTTTTTTATGAAATATTTTGGATTCATGATATTATGTTTCAAGAAGGTGTAAAGTTTAATGAATGAGAAAATTTATACAGGGACACCATGTTTTTAGAAATCATATTAAAATGAAAGATATTCCCAGAAGTTTTTTGAAGAGGTCTTCTCATAAGAACAAAATGAAGAGTATCTTGAAAAGAGGTGTGGGTAAGAAAGTTTCACAGAGTCGAAGAAATAAGTATAAAATTTTTCTCAACCCACCTCATTTGGGGAAACCTAACTCAATGAAGATCTAAAATTTATGAATTGATGAAATAATTGTGTGAAGGTTTTTCTTATATAAATCATTCATAAGAACATCATCCTCATGATCAAAGGACTTGTATAAATCTGACAAAGGGGGTTTTTTGAAAGTTTAGTAAGCTTCATGTATGGTTTTGAGTTTCAAAAAAGCACAAAGTTTCATGAAAAAGTTGAAATTTTTGTGAAATTTAAAACTATTGTGGGGATTTGGGAAGTTGTAAAAAAATGTGTATTGGGAATTTTCATCATGTAGATAGAACTAAATTTGATTGGTACCCATTGTAGGCCCTACCAAAAGGAATTTGGCATTCCTTTAATACTAGTTAAATATGAAAAGTGGAGCTACAACAATAATTATTTTCACAAACATGTTGGGAAGGGTAATGATAAGATCAAAATGCACTAATTAGTGCATCAACTATCAGGAAGTGAAGTTGTACACTAGCCTCTGTTCCAAAGATCATGTCATTATGAAGTTGAGTGTAAAGAGAGAGGATAAAGGGAGTGACACATGGGTGATAGTGATTTAACCCAAAATCATGTAAGGGTAGTGACACTAGGAATACAATTGACCTAGCCAAAAATCTACTACAAGAATATTATCAGTGGATTTTGTAACTTTGACATGATGTTGGGGTGTACTCCTTAGACATATCCCAGTGTGGGTGAACCAAGTAAAATTATTATGCCTTGTGTGTTTTCTAATCTTATTTTCTATAGGAAAACAATTGGTGCATGTGGAATGAGTGACAATCGATCTTATATGAATAAGGCTAAGATAAGTGTACTGGTTTATTTGAACAACACTTTATAGATGAACACAAGAGTGTTGCTACTAACAAATGAGGTTAAGATTGGTTAAGAAATTGAGAGTTTCGTTGGTACATGGGGAAATGCGAATGGTTTTTATACCCTAATTACCCCCCCCCCCCATTAGGAATATATCAATAAAGACCCTTATGGTACTAATAATTGGTATCAAATTATTGGTTTATATTTTTTTATTTTTTTTGGTTCTGAATTGATCTGATCAGTTTTTGGAGTTGAAATTTATTCTATTAATATAAGGTGGGAAAAATAAAGAATCTAAAGAAAAAGAATAAGTAGAAATATAAATAGATTTCATGTAATGGAATAGACTTTGAGAAGTGTGTGATCAAGCTAAAATATTCTAGGAGACAAAAAATATAAGTTATCTTTGAATCTAATTGTGCATCTACTTATTCATGCAATGATGTTCCAAGACTATCTGAGGATCCTAGTATAAAAAAGAGATTTTGGAACTACTAATGATAATGAAATATAAATATATTCAATGGTGGAATCTATTCACATATTAGAGATTCTTGATTAGGGATTAATCTAGGAAAACATGGTGATGGTAAAGAATAATCAAGCTCAAGGTATTCATGTTGAATTGATGAATATTATGGTTAACAAACTAAAAATCCTCAATTAATGACTAATTGATCTGGACAAAAATCTAAGGGATAAAAATGACACTCAAACCAAGTAATTAGAGGATATTTCTTCTAAAGGTAAATATTATAAGGTTGGTTCTAAATAAAATATCCTTGACTCAAATGAGGTTCAAAATACGAGTTCCAAGAAGGATGAATTGGTTTCACACATAGAAAATTTGGTTAATAAAAATCAATGGTTAAGGAAATTAATGGTGTCCCAAGATGATTACATTGTGAATATGTGTGAAAATGGGAAGAGTAAAAGTGACATACTTGAAGAACTATCACATTAAGTGGAAAAGAAAATGGCCACAAATAAGGACTTGAAAGATAGAATTATCCATCTCATAAATCAACTATAAGAGATGTTAAAATATAAAAATTAAGAAATCTCATCTATAAAGAAGAAGATTTCACAACTATATGAGGATGGGAAGATAAATTATCCCTAAAAAGGATGAAAACCATGAATGAGAAATAAATTATCCCTATCATGTGATAATCAACAAGTGGATTCCACAAATATAGAAATACAGAGTGAGAAAGTAATTAGAAGAATCTTTCCAAAATCTAAAATAGATGACTCTTGGAGGAAGTGGTTACTAAGTTTTACTAATGTGGAATCATGGGAAATATCAAGAGTGTCTTCCTTGAATCGAATGGCCTCTAAGAAATAAGAAAATATAATACAAAAACATCTTAAATAGGGTGCAAATATAAAAGGTGTGGTGTTAATGAGAGATACATTATCTATAATGACCATGGGATTATGGATAGGAATTATTGAAAAAATAAAAATGAATGTGTCATAAGGAATTTCTCTATTTATGTGACTAATGGGAATAAATTTTTCACTAATGCAATTTCTGTAAAGATAGAGAACATATTTACCTTTTTGGAGGATCTTAATGGAGCTTAATGAAATGTGTACCAATATTGGTTTACTCGTGGAAAAACTTCTGGAAGGAAATAAAAAAAATCTAAATTAATTTGAAGGAATTTTTTCTAACTATGAGAATTTTTTATGAGCATATAATTAAATATCCATGAAGGAATGAAAAATCTTATATGGATCAATTTCCTATCAAAGAGGATAGATATGATGTATGCATAAGTGGGATTGTAAAATGTACCACTAGGGAATTAGAGAAGATAACTATGGATGTTCCCAAAAAATTAAGAAGATAGTAGTTCAAAGAGGTGTTCCAAGTCATATGTTAAATATAAGTGTTCTTGAAAATATAACAATAATATTTTGAAAATTGAAATGAATCCAAAAACTACTCATGTGAAAGTGACATCCGGAAATAATACATGTTTTGTGAAAGCTGATAAATCCGATAAGAATAAATAGAGCTTCAATAAGACATGGAGAATAAGGATCTGGCTAGAAACATGTGACGATATCGTTATTGGTAATATTTTCTAACAATTAATAGTTTTTGAGTTGATCTATAATAAAAATGAAATTAAAAATCTAGAAAAGGGAATTCTAAGAAAAATATCTGAAATAATGTTTGTGTAAATGGAATCACACAAATTAGATTCACTTTCAAGGCACTGAAGTAGATTACCATGAAGAATAATTAGAAAGAAAAATATATTGATGAGGTGATTGAAGTCATTTACTAAAATATGGAAATTCAAAAAGGAAATTGTGATATTGAACAGGTGGTCCACCAAAACCATCATAATTTGTCAACTTTAGGAAGTGAATCATCTCCTATATTTATGTGTTTAAACACTATTAACTGTTATTGATGCATTATAGGTTTTAGGGTAGGTGCGGTGCATGGTAAAGTTGTATAAAAAACTTAAATTTGTGATGTGTTGTGATCCAGAGTTCCAAATGATTCAAATTAGTACAAGATAAAATTTTACTATATCTAGATTCACAATGGAGGAGAACAGAAGAAGAATTAGAGAAGTAATGAGTAGTCAAAATGATTGGAATTAGGAGTTGAAAGTTGATATTTTAATTGACTTAAATTGGTATCATGATCCTTGAAGCATTGATTTTAAGAGCATATGATCTATCTGAATTTAGATCTTAAAGATAGAAAAATGGGGAAGTAGTAAAAAAATGCATTCTCATGTTTATGTTTTTTTATCAAGCATGTAATATCATCTAAATATCCTTTGGATACTAAAGTTTTTTATGGATGGATATCCCTCATACTTAATTTCAATTTTCTATTCAATGAAAAATATGAGAATTTTAGGGGTTTTTAATTGAACATTTGATAAATGGTATCCCTAGAAAACAAGGAAAGACACCATGTGGATGGGAGAAGAAACCAATTACGAAGTACAGTTCAGGAAGTGTCCTCTAAAGATGAACACACGCTTCATCATTCCAACATTTAATGTTAATAAATATTAAACAAATGTTATCATCCATCATGTTTGTATCTTTTGTAGTTGGTATTAGTTTTGACTATTAATATTGGCTTGCTGTCTAGAGATGAAGAAGAAATCTGAAAGAATTCCTTGAAAGAAGCTAAATTTATATGGTTTCTTGATATGTATATAATTGATTGGGTATAATTGATATTGATGGTGTTATTTACTTTATATCTTGTTTTCTACAATAATTCTCTACTCTGTAGTCTTAGAGGTTTTGTTTATAGATCTTTGATAAGTTTTAAGTTCACCCACTAAAAATATTATTTAAATCAACTATAGATAAAAAAGTTTTTGAGTTAGAGAGTTTGATGAAACCTATAGTCATATGTGAATAAATTATTAAAGAGAATAATTAAACATATGGGTCTCACTATTGGGTCTAACAAGAGAAGGGGTTTTATTGTCTCTTCTTAATAGATGCAAGAACCATGTTGAAAACGGGGAAGAAGTAGAAATACTCATATACACATCATTGATAAAGGATATGAAATTAATTTATATAATAAAGGGTCTTAATAAAATCAAATGATATGATATTATGTTTTTTAACATCAAGAAGATGATGGGAAAATACTAAAAATTATGAAAGTGAAACACTTGTTTCCCAAGGTACATCTTTACAAGGATTATATATTTGGTACATATGGTATTAAGTATAATATGGATTTTATTAAAAAAGTTAATAACGATCATAAATCCTCATAGAGAATAAATTATCATTAATCCATGTGTAGCTTTTATTTGTTAAGAAAATGATCATGAATTTTTGTGAGTTCCTTCCCAGTCTTTTATAGGGGGAGTATGAAGTGGAGGATACTCTAAGACTCTGGAAACCCTGAGAGCGGATGTTTGAATCAAGGTGAAAATAATTATTATAATTACATAGATCATCTCCCCATATTGTTATTAACTCATGAAATATATCAAATGGGATTGTATAATCACCAAACACATGTATTAAAAAAAGGAAAACAAACACAATAGTTTTACTTGATTCACCACTATAGGTTAGTCCAAGGAGAATACATTGATAGTATGTTGGTCATTCAAAAATCCAATAAGCTTCACTAGATTATGGGTAATATAATTTTTCATTCATGGTTACTTTGTGATAGGGTCACTATATTTAAAATAATTTTAGAGATAGGGAACTACCTCCATTGGATCAATTTTGTCAACTCACCCTTTCTCACTACATTGGGTTAAGTATTTATTAGTTTATTGACTTGAAGGTTGATTCCATATTTGAGAATATAAAGGTAGTTTTTTGAATCATAGATTTATTATTATGATTCTTCAATCTATTCCAAATACATTTTTCAATTTCTAGTATGTTCGCATTACTATCTTTCATGAAACCGCATTTTTCATGAAACCCATTTCTATTTTCACAAAACATCCAAATTTCAAAAAAATACAACTTTTGTAAATATTTTTTCTTTAAAAAAACTTTTACCTTTCACAAAACCCCCTTCACTGAAATCCCACTGCACAATTTAGTTTTAAACCTCTCTTTTTTTTAAAATGTTTTCACATAATATTTCTAATTCATATAATAATTATATTTGAGTAAATATTTTATAAAATAAAACTGATAAGACCTCCTCTAAAATATAAAATCCTTCATAAGACATGCATAGGCCTATTTGTAGTTAAAAATCATTATTTTTAAAAGCTTTATGGTTTTCATGAAACTCAACCATTCTCAGAAAACATGTCGCCTCTGATTCTCCAATGTCAACCTATCTTTCAAGATTTCATGAAACTTTTTATTTCTTGAACGTTTTGAATTTTACTTCTTTTGTAAAATTTCAAAAAAATATAAAAATATGCCTTTAAAACATATGAAATTAATTTTTTTCTGAGAACATGACTTTCTCAAAGCCTTTATTTTTATATTTTTAGGGTCAAAAATTTGGAAAACACTAGAGAATTGTTACACCTTCAACACTGAAGCCAACTATATTGATAAGATCACCTTTCTTATAAAATACTTGATCAAACTAGTGTTAATTTTCAATAAACACAATAGTGTATTAGTTTCTAGTTTTGAATACACTTGGTTCTATCCATATCACCCTTTTGGTTTGTTAGTAATCCAAATAGATATATGAATAAAGAAAAAACCATGAACAAATACCTGATAATAGTTAGATAACTCATCCATCACACTAATTCTACATGAGAAAATCTTAGTGTAGAAACAATAGTTCAAGAGAGAATTTCATTCCTTGAGAGACCTCATGTAGAGATAACTGATATCATATAAATCTCTATTCCATTTAATTTATCCATTATTCCAATTTATAAATTAATCCAAAGAAACCATATTGTTCCCCTTATCACTCAAAACAAACACTCCATGGATATTTTGTCCCTATGAAACCTACACCACTTTCACAAATAGATAAAAATAGTATAAAAATAAGGACATGGTTTAAATTTTAATCTCTTCATAAAATAGGATGTGGTTGAACATAAAGGTTCAATCGATGTTTCTAAAACTTTGTTATGGCCAATGAATTAGTCATGATGTCGTCCACTTTATCATTAGTTACTACATTCTTCATTTTAGTTGTTCCTTTTTCAAATTTCTATTTTATGAAGTTATATTTGATCTCAATATGTTTGGTAAGAAATTCTTGAATCATATTTTTCATGAGCTTGATCATGTTCTTGTTTTCATAGAATATTTTCTTCGGTTCTTTCACCTCATTACCAATATCAGTAGGTTACTACTTCATCCACAGTAGATGAGTTCATGCCTCTTTTACAAATATACATTATAATTCATCCATACAATGATAAGTGATTTCATGTTTATTTCTGAATCATTCCACACATTTGATTACATTGAAGAATGAGCCCCCACTTGTGGACTTTCAATCCACCACATTTCTATCCCAGTCAGCATCATAAAATTTTAACAGTTTCTTATCCTTTTCTACTACAAATTATAATCCAAAATTTATTATACCTTGAAGGTACCTCATTATTCTTTTGACAACTAAAAATTTATATTCTGTCTTTTTAATTTGTAGGTGACCTATTAAACATGTTTCAAAGAAGATATATGGTTAGGTCCCAATAAAATACAACATGCTTATAATAGTCAACCTATATAAGGTGGAGTTCATAGATATCTCATCCATATGATTCCCAAGTTTTTTGCCAACTATAATCAAAGTCCACATTGGTTTGTAATCTTCCATGTTTAGTTTCTTCAGAATCCCTCTTCCATATATTTCGTAATAAATGAAGGTTTATTCTTTATTTTGTGTTATTTTTAGTCCCATAAAGTATGTTTGATCACTAATAATAACAATTTAAAATTCTAATTTCATTTCATTAGTAAATTATTCCACTTATCCATGCTTTCTTCTCCTAAATATGATATCATCCACATACACAAGCACCTGAAATTGATATCCCTAAAATTTTTCCACATATATATAATGGTTTAAACCTCCTCTTTTATATTGAATTTGTTTCATATATGCATCCATTCAAGCATAAAATGATCATGGTTCCTACTTTAGACCATATAGATCATTATTTAATCTAAAAAAACCATTTTTTTATTTCCAATTAAAAATTCCTTGGTTTGTTCAATTTAAAATTATTTTTGAATAACACCATCTAAGAATGTTGTTTGGAAATCTATTAGAAAATTTTGTATGCACTTTTATCTTCCACGGCTATGAAGAGAAAATATATAATAGTCGAGCTATTGGAGCAAACGTTTCTTCAAAATCAATGACTTTAATCATAAATATCCTTTACACATAAAGCATGCATTTTTTATGATCACATTTCCTTGATTTTATAATTTGTTATTAAATATCCACTTTGTTCTAGTCACATAGTGATTTTTAGCCTCTTAAAAAGTTACAATGTTTTATTGTTATGATTAAAATATAGTTATTCATCCATGGTATTAACCCATGATTCATCCTTAACTTATTTATCAAATAACGTTGATTCCACCATTTATAAGTGTGTTAAATGACCTAAATTCATCATTCTCTTTGTCTGTGTAAGTGTTTTCCAATACTAGGTTATGTTAAATTGATGAAATTTTGTTCTTATGCTTCTCCGTCAAGGTTTTTATGTTTTCCTTCTCTGATTCAACTTCTAAATCTTCATCATTTGGAGAACCCTAATTATTAGGTAGGCCCTCTATAATTTATGTTATTGAATTAGTCCTTTTTACACCTTTTTCTTCATATTCAAACATATCAACATATAATCTCCTTGAGTTATTCATAATTTTATCCTCAATTATCTTTATATCATTGACCTTTAAAATCATCTAAGATTATTATTATATCATTTATAGTATTTTCTCTTCATTGTGTATCCAGGGAATATTCTTTCATCTATAGAATCACCATAGTTTTCTTGATTTCCTTCTTTGTTGTGGATGAAACATTTACTTTAATAAACACATAAATACTTTACTGAGGTATTACTTCCATACCATATTTTATAGGGTGTCTATCCTTTTCAAGGACTCATCCTTATTCAATTTTGTGTATACACCACAACTTGAATTACCTCTTTCTAGTAGTGATGAGAAGCACTACTCATAATCACTATATTTTTGGATATATTATTCACATGTCAATTTCTATGTTCAATTACCCCATTTTTATGATGTTTTATCACTAAATATACCTCATTATTAATCCCATTTTTTTCAATAAAATTTTCAAACATGATGTATTTTTATTATGTTCCATTTTCGGGTTCTAGTATGTTGATTGTGTGGCCATTTTCTTTCTTAATTCATTAGGGGTATCTCTCTATGAAGTCAATCACTTAACATTTACATTATATAAACATCAAATGTTATATTATTCTATAATAATCAATAAAAATAAATAATGAACTGTCTTTATATGTTTCTCCCATCTGTATTAGACCACAAAAATATATGTGGACTAGATCAGGTTGACTCAATGAACTTTTGTTCCTCAGTTGAAAAAAATTGAATTATTTGTTCTTACTTGTAAAAATCACATGTCTCTTCTTAGTCACGCTTTATATTAGAAATGTATAAAATATCCTTTATTGTGGATAATTTTCCATGATCTTTTTATTAATTTGATCCAACATTTGTTGCCACAAAAGTTTTTATTCTTCAATTTTTAAGAAACAAAATTTTTCTTTACTATCACCCAGTATAAATTTATATTTTTCTCCAGACATTCATGAGAGATTTACTTGTCTTGGAATTGATGGTGGATCCTTTTTAATATAATGTCTCCAACTATACTAAGTCACATATTTGACTCGCACTTAAGAGATTGTAATAGAAACCATCCATATATGGAACTTTTGTTTTCTTTATCTCATCACTTTACAATTGGGTGTTTACACTTCCTTTGATCTTTAAGGAACCAGAATTTTTGAATCACATTGTTCAATTAACTCTTTATATAACATTTTTCTATAAATTATCATTTATTACCTTGTTGATTGATTATTCACTTTCAAGAATCTAGGTGCTACAATATTTATATCTTTGAGTATGATCTCTACCAGGTTAGATTTCTCAAAATTCTTCTTTTCCCTCTAGGAGAGACCTGGTTTAATTGTTGAATAATATGGCCTCTATAATATCTTCTCAATATGTGTGGTTTAATCGTACTCATATTATTCTTCCATAGGAGAGTTCCTATTTTCAAGGGTGGTTTTTCTTTATTTACTTGTATTCGCATTTCTCTAAGTTATGTACTTATACTTTCCACCTATCTTTCTTTTTTATAGGTTTTTGGATGATGATTATCTCTAGATAAAAGAGACATATTTTCAAATCTCAGCTCTATTTGGTTCAAATATTAATTTTTTAGAACTTCATGTGCCATGGTGGTATGACCAAATTTCTTCTTCCCATTATTTTTTTCATCTCATTTCAAAGGTTTGATGTTCCCATATCTTATCAAATACCACTTCTACCCATTTATTTTTGACTCTGATCATTCAAATCCTTCTCTACTCCTTCATATCCACATTTGACTCTTTTTAAAAGCTATAAATTTGACAACCTTCCAAACTATCATTTCTTCTTGAATTACCTATGTTTTTTTTAAGTTTATAGTTTAATCCTTATAGTAATGACTTATTATTAAATTCCCTCACCTATCGTATCCTTATTGTATAACCTTGAAGTTAGTTCATTGAAAAAAAATTCATGTAAATAAATATTTTTTAAAACTCCACAACATCTCCAAATATTTCACGAGTTTTCAAATTTTCGTCTATCTCTTATTATAATTTCCCAATATCTACATCAATATGATCCACATGCTCTAATTATTATTTCAAAAAAGTTCTAATTTTTCAATTGTTTTAGTGTTAATTTAATCAAGAACACACTCAAGTTACACCTTGAAATTTAAAACACCATCTATTTGATTTTATTCCTCTTTCATAGGTTCTTCATTTTCAACTATATCCTTCATGTAATCTGCTACATCAGTCATAAACTATGTTTCAGCTTCCTCCAAGAAGTCAATTTCATCCTTATCCTCTATAATAATGAATCTATTCCTCTATAATTTATTTCCTTCTTTGAACTACTTTATAAAAACTTCTTCAAAGTTCTCTTCATTAATTTTATATCTCTATCTTCATAATTAAATTTTCTTGAGAACCATACAGTAATGTTCCCTACTTTTATACATCGAAATAAGTTATAGAAATATTCCCTTTAAATATCCATTTTTCTCTATTGAGTTTTCTCATAACAAGAGAAATAAATTCATGATCCACTTCTTATTTATCATCACTATATTTTTATAATGTCATGTTTTCGATGGATTTTAATGTGATCTCTTTACATTCTCTAATTGGTGTCCCTTCAGGTTTAATTTAAATACATATCTCCTTCCTCAAGAGATAAAACTTTCGTATTTTATAGATGTGGAAACCTTCTCAATGTTTCCTTTATAATGTTAATATCCTTAATTTCTTCACCAAGACATTGAATTTCTCCAAAAACATAATTAATTTTATTAAAAAATTATCTTCATTTTTATCAGGATACATTTTCATATTTTCGAAATTATTGTGTAGGACTTAGAATTTTTCCTCCTTCACTTTGTTATTACCTTCATATATATTTTCTAGTTTCTCCCATATGGACTTTTTTGAATTTTAACTCATCACATTCAAATAGATTCAATTTCATAGATCTATAGTAATAATATTTTGAAATTTGGCATCGACATCATGAAATTTATTATCTAATTCTATCATAGATAGTATTTTCACTTCACTAACATGAATCTATTGAATTTTAGTAAAGAGGTATTCAATCCTTAGATATCCTACATTAAATTTCATTCTTTTCTTAGAAATATATAAGTTTACTCTATAAAAATGGGAACTCTTATTTTTTCATTGAATTATCCAATAAAACAAAAAAATCATAACACATATGTAACACCAATAACCTTTCTCTAATACCTCTTTTAAGATCTTATAACACTGTGATAAGGGATGGGTGAATCAGTGTGTCAAAGTTTTTCTTTTAATTACACAAATCTTGTCCCAAAATTGTTAGGAAATCCTGAAATATATAAAAAGTAATTTCGGAATTACTGGACACTTTTATGCAAAAAAATGATACCCAATACATAATTTTTACTTGTTTCACTACTTAGGGATAGTCTAAGAAACATATGTCGACACTGTTTCTATCCTAAAAAATTACACTAAGAATTAATAGATGATGGGTAATATAATTTTTTAGTCAGGTTAACTTTATTCTATGCTCACAACCTTTATAATAATTTGATGGATAGCATACTTCCTCCCTCAAGTCACTTCTATCAAATCACCTTTGGTCATTTCTTCGAGCGAAGTCTTTCACAGTTTATTGTCTTGAACGTCACATTCATATCTGAGAGTACGAAGATGATTTTTCTCATAATTTAGGTACAATTATGATGATTTAATCCATTCCACAAAAAAATTTCAATTTATAGAACATTCGCAAAAGTATCTTTCACAAGACACCCTTTATCATGATTCTTTTTCACCAATATAGTTATCTTTCACAAAAATTCTAACTTTCATAAAAATTTTAGATTTCATGAAACTGTTATGTTTCATGAAACTCCCTTCACTGTATAAAAATTTCACTAGTAAATTTTCAACCTTTTTCCATGATTCATATGTCTGTTTACTATTTTTAATTTACATAAGAATTACATTCGGAGAAATATTTTTCAAAATCAGAGTGACAAGACCTCCTCTAAAAAATATGATCATTCAAAAGATGTGCAGCGGCCAATTTATAAGAAAAACACACTTTTTCAAAATCTATGACTTTAATGAAACTTTACTATAGCTAAAAAACACATCTACTATGACTTTCTAATGTTTAATTTTTTTACAAGTTTGTGAAACTAGACCTTTCGCAAATCTTTTGACATTTCCTTCATTCACAAAATATTTTATATTTCTTAAAACGGTGCCTTTGATACATAACCATTTCATTTTGTATGAGATCCTCACATTCATGAAACCTTTCCTTTTCTCAATTTTTTTAGGGTAAAAATTTTAGAAAACACTGGAGAATTATGCCACCTTCAACACTGAAGCCACTTAAATAGATAAGTTCACTTACATTCAAAACTCCTTTAACAACATAGTGTCGGTTGAAAAAAATACATAATACTATCAATTTATAACAGTGAATACTATTGGGTAAAATAGATATAGATATAATAATTATGAAGATGTACATTTAGTAAGGAAAAATCATATAAAGAATTCATGATGAAAGTTTTTACCCAATGGGTTTGAATAAAGTTGTACTCTCATGTGTCATGCATTATGAAATAGTTGATATCGATCGCCAATATTATTCAATAATTGGTATCAGTGTTCATGGATATTTGGTATTGACAAAGGATTATCATTTTTCATCGAGATGGAGGTAAAGTATTTATAAAGATTTTTCTAATAAATCCAAGGTGGGAGATTATTAGACACCTTTGAGAATTGGTCTTCCTATGTGTTGTATGTTGGATTTTTTGTAAACTCTATCACTACCGACCCTAGTGTATTGTTTTGTTAGATGTGGTGTTTCAAATAACATGGTATGGTGGATACCATAATATTTTTTTCACCATGTCAACAATTTCATGAGAAGATGGTGTTACCAATAAAGGGAAATTGGTAGATTAAATCAAGTAATGTGCAATCCAAGAATATCTATCATGATAATAATATGAGATGAGTAGAAGATATATATGAAAAGGGAGGACCCAGATAGATCTATATTCTTAAAGTTTATGGATAATTCCCTAGATAATAAATAACTTTTTTTATTTATGAATAAATGGGTCTAAAAGTGTTTGACTACTTTTCCGAATATAATATAGGAAAATGAATCAAATATAGAACACTCAATCAAATAAGAAGATTCATGAACATGGTGATTATAATCCATCTCAAAAAATTATAGAAAAGGAATGTTTTTTTCTATAATTGAACATGTTTCATGAGAGTAATCAATAGTTTTAGGATAGTTTAATAAGTTCTATAAATATTATGTTTTTAGAATACCTTATTAAATATAGTAAAGTCATTGAATTCATGAAAAATTGATTTTTTATCAAAATATTGGTGATTTCTAAAATTTAGTTTTTCAAAGGCTAATAGTTTAGTAATGGTGAAAATTTATGGGAAGATTCCATATTTTCTGGAAGTTTATACGAATGAAAGATACTCCATGAAATTTCATGAAGAAAGGGAGGTATGTGAATAGAATGAATTGTTTTATAAAAGGTATTTCTATGTAATAAAGTTTTATAAATGGGAGTAAAATTCGATAAATCGAACTAACCCCCCCCCCATTCGAGGAAGCCTAACTCATTGAATATTTAATGGCTCTAAATTCACAAAATAATTGTTTGAAGGTTTTTCTTGCATGAATAATTCATAATAACATTAGTTTTGAAAAGAAATTAATTACTTCAATATAACCAAGGGAGTCTCATGAATTTTTAGTAATATTTGAAAAAGGTTGTGAGTTTCATGAAAGTAAAAAATTTCATGAAAAATTGGAATGTTTCATGAAAGTAAAAAAGCTTCATAAAAGTTTGGGAAGTTACATGAAAGTGTCTATTGGGAATTTTCATCAAGAGAATAATACAAAAGTGATTAGAAATAATTATAGCCATTTAAAAGGTAAGTCATAATGCCTTTAAGTCTAGTTAAATAGGTAAACTGAATCTACTATAATGGTGGTGTTCGCAACTAGTGTTTTAATGAGTTGTGTGAAGATCAATGTGCACCAATTAGTGCATAAAATATCAAACAATGAATTTGTGCATTGAAATGTGTTCCAAAGATCTTTTCCGAATGAAGTGGTGAGAAAAGGTAGAGGACGTAGGGATTTTACATTTTGTGTTAGTGGTCCAATCCTAAATTCTTTAAGGGGAGTGACCCCATGAATAGGATAGACCTATCCTAAATCCACCACTAAAATATTATCATTGGATTTTAAAACATTAACACAATTTCACTATGTGCTCTTTAAACGCTAAACAGTGTGGGTGAAATAATTAAAATTATTATATATTGTGTGTTTTAATCTCTTAGATTTCTTAAAATGATAAAAAGTTCACGTAGATTGAGATATTGACGATCTTATACAAATAAGGTTAAGATAAGCGCACTAGTTTATCAGATTAATACTTAACAAGTGAACACAAGAGTAACCCAAATAACAAGTTAGTTCAAGATTGGTTAGTAAAGTGAGATTTTCATGAGTACATGGGGAAATGAGAAGATATTTCATAACCTAGTTCCCCCTCCCCCCACCCATCATAGAATCTATCAATAATGTCCCATATGGGTCAAACATCATCTATGTTATATATGGTTGACCAATATCTATGTTATTAAAAATGTATAAATGTAATTTATTTATCTATTCAAATATAAATTATTTTAAATTCAATCCATGGATCCCTTTACCTCCAAAATTGACTCCTTCATGGTGAGATATTAGCTAACAAATTTTTTCTCATATAAAAAATTAGTTTGTAAAAAACTATACAACCTCCTCATAAATATACTTCTCAAGAATGAAGGTTTCAGGTCAAAATAGATTCTTAATATATCCCTTCAATATCTTCATAAACCTTTAAAAAGAATACATCCAATGTAAATATATTGGTTTAAAAATATTTATTTCTCAAATTAAATGAACCATTAAATGCAACATGATATTAAAAAATATTGAATAATGTATATTTCTAGGTATAAAGTATAGAAACTACATTGTTCTCTAAATTTTTCAACAAATTAATATCATTACATTTTTTACTAATTGAATTGAAAAATATCACACCATCATAATAGTAATTTTAACATTGATGGTAAGTATTATATGAATTGAAACTATTAGGGATTGTTGTATCAAGATGTGACAATCATGAGATCTCATTCCTATCAACTTCAAATATTTTAGTAACGTAATTTTTTTTACATTTGATTAATAACCATGTGTCACATTGATTCCATTGAGGCATTGGAAAAAACTAAATTTCTCCCTCATGGAAAATGTATGAAAAGATGATGGTGGGAATATTCGTCATTCATTGAGAGTGGGAGGTAACTCCAAATGTATTCCCAATGAGAGTAATTCCAATACTGAATTCCACCCATCCATAGTATATCCTTTAATATATAATAATGTTTCAATCAAACTATCATTGATATTCTTCTCCACATGCATGAAATCACTGTTATTTCTGACCTCATGATATCTCCAATATTAAATATCAAAAATTATACCTCATTTCATCCAAATATTTCTATAATTTCTAGATATTTATGTCTTTTTTAATGTGACATTAATGTTTTCCCCCTCTCAAAATACTAATAGGTTAATAAAGTTTTTCAAGGAATATCAAATTCATTCCATCCATTTAAATCTTTTTTTAAACTTTTATAACTGTAATCCATAGACAAAAACTTTTGATGAATAATTAATACTAGTTTTATACCATGTTTTAGTTGATAATATTAATTCTATTATTTGTAAATTGTAAAAGATTTATGCCCCTTAACATTGTATCCATAAATATTTACATATATTGCAAAGTCATTTATAGTTAACATAATCATTGCATGCAGTTGAAAATGAGACATTTTATAAGAATCATATAATTTGATACATTCCTCCCATAAAAGTTTCAAATCATCAATTAATGGTGAAAAGAAAACATTAATATAATTTTATGATTATTTTTATAGAGATCATTAAACTCAACATGGAATATTTCTTCTTCATATAAATTTTAGAAGATAAGTTGTAAATTTTTAATAAAATAGGACATGGGATATGTTTGCTACTAAGGATTAGATACAGATTTATTCCATCTATGAAAATTATAATTATGATATTTTTAACTTCATTTTGGAATATAGAAAATTGTTGATCAATTTTCATTCACTATGGAAAATAAACTTGATAACATAATTTTCCATCAAATATTAACTCATATATATGCCATCATAACCTTTTTGTATCTTTTGAATTTTCATATAAATGTTTTAAATGAGGAATTATAGGAAGATACAAAATTTACTTTTTAGTAGTCTTTGTAACTGCTAAATCAGCCTATGATTTTTCTTTCAACTTATACCATTATGTCTCACATTAGGAAGCTCTGACAGACCTTCGTATTCTTTCCTATATAGAACATAATAAATTTGGAAGTCATGTATCTTCTTATACCCCATACCCATAATGAAAAATATTTTATTTACATTATAATGTAAATTAGTAATATGGTTATCTTTAAAAAGTATGTCTTTCAAAAACTATAACAACTTTGTAAAACTCTTATCAATCCATCCATTTTTACCTTTAATTTAATCAATCTTAACATCATTGATAAAAACAAAAAATTCATAAATCCTAGATACAATGGTTTTTCATAATTGCTATGTAGATGCTCAATTATTGATGCTTTCCCAATTGCCACTACTTCAACATCATGAATGATTTCTTACATTTGATCAAACATATCATCTTGGAAATCATGATCCATAATTGATCTTGAAATCTACCTAATTTCACCATACCTAATCCAAGGATTGTAACAAAAATTAAAATAATGAAAATTTGAATAATCTTTGATTTCTATAATTTTCAAATTTTTCATATTTTAATATTTTATGGAAGGATGGAGAAATTTTCCTTTATATAAAAAACATTTATAAAATTCCAAATAAACCTCGACACATTCCTTATTTTCACTAATTGTTTGCAGTGCAGTGATCCAATTATGACTCATTATTATCTTTACAAAAATAAGAATTGAAAATAGGTTACTATATTTTAAATTTTAATTTCAAATTTAATTTTATAGATAAAAATAAAAAAAATATAATGTATTTCATAAATAAAAAAAGACGACATATTTCATATATGAAATTATCACTTTTAAAATATTTTATTATCATCATTTATGAAAAAAAATAAAGTAAATAATGGTATAAAAAATTAAAATTTATTTTAAAAGGTTGAATACAAATAAATAAAATTATTCTTTATTTTTATTATTTAATTTAATAAATATCTATATTTTTTAACAAATTAAATAAGAAAATATCATAACATAAAGGTTAAAATATTAGAAAGTGAGAAAAAAAAGATATTAAAAAACTTGATAAAGATTATAAATACATGCCTACACTTATATCGAAATTTACATGAAAAGGTTACTACAAAAAGATACTCATTAGGATCACTAAAAATAGATTCCATACACATAAAATGTAAATGACAGTCCAATCATTATAATTTTATATTTTTATAATAATTAAAATATTTATAAATTATTCATATTATATAATAAATAAAATAATTATAATGTTTCAATTTATAAATTCATATATGATCATGAAATTATAATTAAACAAAAATAACATATTAAAATCAGTATAATGTTCAATCAGAGTTTTTTCATATTCATTCTAAAGGGTTTTAATAAATAATTTACATAAATTAAATTATCTCCCTATTAGAAATATGATTATCTAATCTTTCTAGCATTAGTGGCCTGATTAAGTATAAGTTAGAAAGTTTTTTATCATAATACAATTATCCAATCAGTTTCTCATCTAAATATATATTATCAATACTCTATATACAAACTCCATAATCCACCATACCTTTAAAACACTTGTTCACAATATAGTAAAACAACATGCCTTAGACACCGATTAATTAGTAAATTGATATTATTTAAAAGAAAAATTCATCAAGTAATCATTTAGTCAAATTTTATTCTCCAAACATGAATTCATTAATTTAAAAATACCTTAGATGTTATAATAATTGAAACTAAAAATAAATACCTTGATAATATATCAAAGATAATTGGTTTAAGAGATCATTAAATCAAGAAACAAGCCCTAAAAATATTCATCGCAATAAACATACCCTATAATCAAAAAATCATAATAATAAATACAAACTACAAAAAAGATATCAAAGAGAAGTGGAAACAGGGGATAGAGGAGAATGAGAAGGAAACGGTGATGGTGATAGTGATGGTAGTGGCACGATTGAGGGTTGGGATAATATGGAAGAATAAAATAATAGATCCTAACCAAGTTTTCAGAATAAAGAAAATGTGGGTCTGGAGAGGTGTAAATCAATGTTGGACAAACAATATTTTGTTTTTAAAAAAATATGTCAATTTTTTAAAACAAATGTTATAAATTATTTTTAAAAATGAGTTAATTTTTTAACTAATATAAAAAATATATCTTTCATTTCGGTTATTATATAATTTATGAGAAAGATATAATAAATTATTTTTTTATATTAGTTAAAAAAATTCCAATGTAAAAAACATTTATAACGCCAGTTTTTTAAAATACATGTTTTAACCCCATAATAAAAAAATATACTTTTTACATGGTACTTATTTTGTGGAAATTTTAGAATTGAAAGAAAAATATTTTTGGGATTTCTTTACCACAAGTCAGGCTCTTCTGGGGAACCAACTTCCCCACTTGTTATTTTATCCACCATAGGCATGGTGGTAGGTTTTTCATCATTTATCCTTATTAATTTTTATAATTTTTTTTATTTTAACCTGTACTATTGAAGAAAAAAATTAATGAAAACATTATAATTTTTATTGGAAGGTTTCTTCTTTTTTATGGTTGAAATGTAATGATCATTAAAAGAGGTAATAATATTCTTATCACACAACATAGGTTTTTTAAAATTATAATACTCCATAGAATAATTTTTTATAGCTTCTAAATTATTCTTCTATTGTGATGATTCGATATGAATCATTTTAATATTGATCATTTTTACTTACTTTTCAATACACTTAATATTGGGTGAATTCTTCTAATATTCAATGAATTTCACTCTTTCTTAAAAATATTTTCTAATATTTTCAATAGTATCTTCATGAATTACATCCTTACCTTTAAATAATGTGTCATGTTCCTTGACCTTCTTGGATTTAACCGATAGTTTAAAATTATGAACATCTATACTATTTTTATAATTAGATTCTAAATAAACAGATATTCTCATCAATGTATTTAGCAGCCCCATAATTTTATCATATTTTATTAATAAATTATTCTTAAATCATGGAGAACTTTTCTTAAATAATCACATTTTAATATTCTCTGGATATAATCGTATTAGAGAGTATTACATAGGATAAAACATTCTTCTAAATCCTTTTTCATTTTCTATGACCCATATTCAATATGGGTGATCTCTTCCAGATATATTTCCATAATTACACAAACCAAAGTGACTAATTATTTGGTAAAACAATGCAGTATATCTGTTAAAGAATCAATAGTTAAATCTATTAATATGTGATTACTCTAACTAAATTTTGGTTCTTCTTTAGGATATTTTTATAAATAATATTTACATACCTCACAACCAATTTAGTTTCTTAAATCACTTGTGGTAGAATATTTTTTCACATTATTATGGTATATTAAACCACATATTCTTTTTCAAATCTTGTTATGTCTTGATAAATATTAATTCAATGATAGGATAAAACTTATTCATATTTTTTAGAGATTGATAAGTTCTTCTGTTTCTTCTTCTCATTATTTTTTCTATTAATAATAATATTGGTCGGGATTTAGTTTTGATCTAGAATATATGAATCTTTACTATGAATTTACTTCATTATAAATATGGAAATATACTCAAATATTTAAGAGAAACTTGTAAATATAAAATCTAATCATAGTTGCGACCTTCTCTAATACCAATTTTGGAATCACATTGGGATATATCCAACACTAATAGGGGAGGGGTAAATTAGTGTTGGTGTATTTTTTATCAATTTTAACTTTATCCATTAAGATAATTGACTAATTGATATCTTTATTATTCTATTATTAGGTATATATCATTATTTGTATACCAAAAATAATCATGTAAAGAATAAAACATAGTGTTTTAATTAGTTTCACTTCTCAAAAAGAGTATCTAGTCCTTAATTTTTATAGGAGAATGTGATACACATATTTCCACTATAATAAAGTACCAGTTATAGCTATTTTTTCAGGGATTAACCTAAACCTAATTGTGGTTTCCTACACTTAACTAGTTGGGAAGGATAAAAATCTTTAATCCCTTGGGTGGGAGATTTCCTTCCCAAAATCTAAATACCTGGTGGATCATTATACTACCCCCCACTAGTGTACTCTTCAATAATTTATTTGTGAATACATATGATTCTACACCCAATGGAGACTTCAATTTATCAATGTGATGAATTTTTCTTCATCTACATCACCGTCTTCTATAAATTTCATAGTAATGATCAAGGATACCTTGTTATTTTTATTTTAATAGGTGTTCACACAACTCTTTCTTCTTCTTTATAGCATAGAACTGATTGTTTCACCTTCCACTCTTATACAAGTGGAAGAACCTTTTTTATATATAGTTATAAATATAAATCACTTATTTATCTTATTTTTCCTATAAATATGGAATATAATAAAACCTCTACATCTTCCATCTTATTTTTCTCTCTCCTTTATTTTGTGAAACTATGTTGCACTGTATCTTCACTTATTCTCTTTATTTATTGTATACCTATATCATTGGTTCTTATCTTATTATTCAAATCATAAGAATATTAAGTATTTCTTTGATTCATAGCTTTTCACACCTTAATGTTAATGATTACGACATGTATGGGAATTATTCTATGTAGTGAAACTAGTAAGAGTTGTTTTATTAGGACTTTATAATGATAATATTTTGTTCTTATCAACTTCAAATACTATAGTGGCATAAAAAAATTTACATTTTAAGAATATATTTGTTTCAGTTTGATTCCATAGATAAAATGAAAAAAAAAACTTATTTTCTCCCTCTTGGATAATTAATGAAATTTGGAGTTAGTTGTGTTCATTTTCTATTATTGTTGCGAGGTAACTCCAAATGTATTCCCATTGTGAGTAAAACCAATATTATATTCAACCCATCCTTAGTATTTCCTTTAATATCTAAATTTTTTTTAAAAATCTATAATATATATTCTTCTCCACATGAAGGAAATCAATGTTATATTTTACATCATGATATATCATATATGGAATCTCAAAAAAATAATGCTCGTTTCTTCCAATTATTTCTATCATTAATATATTTTGCGACTTTTTGAATGTAACATTAATTTTTTTCACCCTCTAAAAATACTGATATGTTAATAATGTTTTTGGATCAATATAAAATTACTATGATTAGTTGAATGTATTTTTTAATCTTTGATAACATTAATCAATAGAAAAAAACCATTGATAACACATGTATACTATTTTTATCCCATGTTGTAGTTAATAATATGAATTATATTATTCAAAAACTAAATAAGCATTATTCCCCTCGACACTTAATCTATGAAAAATTATATATTCTTAAAAGTCATTTATTGTGAAAATAATCATTAAATATTGTTGAAAATTTTCTATTTTATAAGAATAACACTCTCTAATACCTTCCTCTAATAAAATTTTTAAATCAACAATTAATAGTGATAATAAAACATCAATATCATTTTTAGGATGTTTTCTTCAAGAAATCATTAAACTCAACATGATATATTTCTACTTCATACAAAATTTTTAAGATAAGTTATAAACTTCTAATAATATACCTCATGAAATATTTTTACTACTAAATATTCAATATGGATTCATTATATATATGCAAATTTTAATTCTGAGATTTCTAACTTCATTTTCAAATGTGGGAAACTATTGAAAAATTTTCTTCTACTATAGATAATCAGCTAGATGAGATAATTTTTCATCAAATATTATCTCATATACATTACATATAAACATTTTTATATAACATTAATTTGTAAATAACTATTTTAAATTAAAAATTCTAATAAGATTTTAAATTTCTATTGCATGAGTCATTGTAATTTCAAAGTCATCGTGTTATTTTTCTTTTAACATATACCATGATGTCTCGCATTTAGGACACTCAAAAGGACCATCATAGTCCTTACAATATATCACATATTCATTTAATTAGTAAAGTATATTATTTTACCTCAAACCCATCATTCATAATATTATATTCACAGTATAATGTGAATATAGAAGATTATTGTCTTTAGGAAGTGTGTTTTTCAATAGCTATAGAAACTCCGTAAAACTCTTGTCACTCCATCCATTTTTAAACTTCAAGTTAATCATTCTTATCATCATTTATAAAACCATAAATTTCATACAACATAAATACAATTGTATTTAGTGTCATAATATAGATGATCAATTATCAATGCTTCTCTAATTACTGCTACTACAATATCAAGAATAATTTCCTCGATTTGATCAAACTTATCATCTTGAAAATAATCATTCTCAATAAATCTTGAATAAATCCCAATTTCATGATAACAAATCCGAGGAATGTAACTTAGATTCAAATCATGAAAAATTTAATGATCTTTTATTTCTCAACTTTTCAACTTTTTCATATTTAAACATTTTTATCATGGATTGAAAAATAGGTCCTTATTTGGAAAATTTTGTGTAAGAAATTCCAAAAAAATGTATGAACACATTACTCATATTCATTGATTGTTCATATTGTAGTGATACAACTATGACCCGTTATTATCTATAAAAATTTCATGAATTAAAAATAAGTAATTATATTTTTAAAATTTAATTTCAAATTTACTTTTACATAAAAAATAACAAAAAATATTATAAAAATAAGATTAAGATAACATATTTCATAAATAAAAGTTTCACATTGAGCATATTTTATTTCCATAATTTAGGAAAAAATTCAAAACAAATAATGGCATATAAACATTAAAATTTATTTTAATAGGATGAATAAAAATAAAATACAATTATTCGTTATTATTTTTATGTAATTCCATTGTTATATATTTATTTTCTAAAATTAAAATAAATAAATATCATAATATAAATGGACAAATATTGGATAATAAGAAAAATGATAATACAAAACATGATAAATAATATAAATACATACATACACATATACCAAAATTGAAATGCAAGGGTGACTACAAAGACATACTTATTAGGCTCACCAAAAATAGATTACATACAAATAAAATTTAAATGAAAATCAAATCCTTATAATTTGATATTATTAGATTAATTAAAATATTTAAAAATGATACATATTATATTATAAAGAAAATAATTAAAATGATTCAATTTAGAAATTCATAGGTATTCATGACATTTTACATACATATATATAACATATTAAAATCCACACAATGTTCATCTAGTGTTAAGACCTATTCAATTTAAAGGGGTTTAACAAATATTGTTCTTAAAAATTTATCTCCAAATTAAAAATATGATCATATAATCTATATTGCATTAGTGACATTATTAAGTAAAATTTTGAAAGTATTTTTATCACAATATGGTCATCCAATCAGTATGTTCATATAAGTATATATTATCAATGCTCTATATCCAAACCCCATAATCCACTATACCTTCAAAACACATACTCACACTCTACATAAACATCACACCTTAGACAACCATTAATAGTAAATTAACATTATTTATAACATCATTTCATTAAATAACAATTTAATAAAACTCTATTCTCAAAACATCCATTCATTAATTTAAAAATACCTTAGATGTATGAATAATTGGAATTAGAAAAACAAACCTCAAAAAGATATCAAAGAGAAGTGAAAAAATAGATCATCCAAGAAAACAAGAAGACTAAAAAACATTCTTCAAATTAATAATACCTTAAATTCATGAAAATTTGTAATAATAAATTAAAAATACAAAGAGATGTTGAATAGAAGTAGCAATAGAGGATGGTGAAGAATGAGAAGGTCACAACGATTGTGATGATGGTGGAATGAATAAGGTTTGATAAAATGAGGAAGAAATGGATAAGATATCATGAAATATAGTTTATAAGAATAAAATGAGGGTATGGAGAGGATTCATTAAACATGAAACACATAATATAACATTTTTTTAAAAGTTTTCACATTTGATTTTTTAAACCGTCATTGTAAAATTGTTGTTCATGTTAGTTAATTTTTTAACTAATGTAAAAAATATATATCTTTCATGTAATTTATTACATAACAATGAAGAAATATAAATAATTATTATTATTTATATTGTTTGAAAATTAACCAACGTAACAAATCAATTATAATTTCTGTTTTCAAAACTGACATTATAAAATTTAATATAAAAAATTAAATTAATTTTGGGCTTTATTCACCACTAGTTAAAATATACATAAGGAACCAGCTTCTACAAATGTTCTTCTATCCACTGTGTACATGGTGGTAAGATTATATTCATGTCTCATAATCCATTTGTGTACATATTTTTTATTTTAGCATACACTATTAGAGAAAAAAGTTTAATTAAAATGTTATAATTTTTAATGGAAGGTGCATTATTATTTAAGGCTATGATGGAATTATCATAAGATAATGTGATGGTATTCTTATCACATAATAGAGGTGTTTCCACAACAAAATCCTTTTTATAATAGTCAGTGATATTATATCCTTTCTTATTCTATTTTTTAGATTAAATATGTATCATTTCAAGATTGGTCAGTTTTACTACCATTTCAATACATTCCATATAAAGATCATTTTTCTCATCTTAGGTAAATTCCACTCTTTATTCAAAATATTCTCTCATATAATCGACAATATCTTAATTCATTACATTCATCTATTGAATTAATGTGTAAATTTTATTGATCTTCTTGGTTCTAACCTCATGTTATACATTTTTTACATCAATAATTGTTTTATAGTTATCTTCTAAAGCATGGATAATACCATTAAATTATTTAGTGTCCTCATCCTTTTCTCATATTTTATTAATCCATTATTCTTAAATCATGGATCACCTTTCTTAAAGAATGACATCTTTATCTTTTTTTTCTCCAAACTATATATAGTTAATTACCTGGGATAAATATTTTTCATTAAAATCCTTATTTATTTTCTCTAAAAATTATTCGAGATGGGTGATATCTTCCTTATAACTTTCAATAATTTTGAAAAATAAAGAGAATATTTATTTAGTATAATAATTCAATATATATTTTAAAGAATGAATTTTGAAATATATTAATATGTGATCACTCCAACTATATCATGGTTCTTCTTTAAGACAATTTGACCAAAAATTTTTAGATACCACATAATCACTTGAGTTTCATGAATCATTTTAGGTAGAAGGGTTTTATATTTTCTTGGTGGTATATTGAACCACCTATACTTATTAATTCATTCTAGATATGTCTTCTTTAACATTAAAGAAAAGAGAGACTGAAACTTATTCTTTTTTCAATTTATGAGATGTCTTCTTCTATTTCTTCATCTCATTATTTTTCCTATTAAAAATATTCTTAGTATAGATTGAGTTCCAATCTTCAATATATGAATCTTTACCAAAGATGAACTTCATTATAAATTTTTAAAAATACTTAAATCTTCAAAATAACTTTTAAATAAAGAATCCAATCCAAGGTATTACATGCTATGATATTAATTATTATATCACTTTAGGATATATTCAGAACTATTATGGGAGTTTTAAATCAGTGTTGGAGAGTTTTTTTGATCTATTTTAACATTATCCATTCACCACTTTGACTGTTTGAGATCTTGATTCTCTTATTCTTTGTTATCACTCCTTTTCTATATGTAAAAAATTGTAAGAAAGTAAATATTTACACATGTTGTTTTTATAAGGATAACTATTCAAAAAGAGTATCTAGTCCTTTCTTGTATGGGAGTATATGATACACATATTTCCACTTTAATAAAGTACCATTTAAAATGGTTTATCTAGGGATTAACCTGAATTGGATGTGTAGTTCCCTGCACTTAATGAGGGGGGTTAGAAAAAAACTAATTCCCTTAGGTTGGTGATAGCCTAACCCAAATACAGCCTCCCATTGGATCTTTATACTACCTCCCAATAATATATTCTTTAATGATTTATTTGAAATAAAAGATGATTATAAAACCATTTGATACTTCACTTTATCATGGTGCTTATTTTTTATTAATCTTTTTATCCCTCTTATATTTCATTCACAATGGTGAGAAAGGATACCTTATTATCTTTATATGAATAGGTGTGCATACAAATTGTTCATCTTTTTCTAGAAGGGTATTGAGTGATGTACTTACTCTATTATATAAGTGAAAAAAAATGTTTTTTAGAAATTTATATCACCTTGTTCTCTTCTTGTTCCTGGGAAGAATAAATTTTATGAAACCTCTACAACTTCCTTCTTATTTTTATTTCTTCTTTATTCTGTGAAACCATATTTCACTTGATCTTATATTCTTTTTGTTCTTAATTTTATAATTGCATCAATAGTTATCTTATTCTCATTTGACTCATAAGAATATTCATCAAGAATTGGAGTGAAATCTTCTCACTTCTTTAATACAAAAATATTTTTCAGCAGGAGTTTATTATCATATTTCCTCTTCTTTCTCAATGAATATATGTTCTTGAATGGTTTTAGAATCAAGATTTTTCAATATCTTTTCAATTTGACCTAAAATAATATATATACAAATATAATTCACCAACATCAGTTTAATCTTTCTTTTTATTTTTTACTATTCTAAAAATTTTCTATGTGCACAAGAATACAATATTTTGAAATACCATGATTTATATAAATTCAAAACTCCATAAATCTCATCCTTCTAATTATAAGATATTTTATTTTTAATTATCATGTAAATTTGGTATGTGTCCTTATTTTTTCCATTTAATGAACCTAAGGAATCATATTTTAAGACATTATGATATTTAGGAATATCACACTGTCTTTTTTTAATTCTCTCTAAAAAATATAGATATTAAAACTCCATGTATGTATGAATTATTTCAGTAGAATTAAGTTTTAGTTGTGCATATATTATATGTGATAGAATACACTCTCAAATTATTTATCACTTTTCATATTTTCTAGAACTACCATTATTATAATCTTAATGCTATGTAACTAAGATTTTAGCTTACTTAACATTGTCTAAATCAATAACTTCATTATATGAGTGAGTGATCTAGCCATTCAAAATAATAATACATAAATGATTCATACATTACTGAAAAATTAAATACATTCAATTTATAAACACTTGTATGAAGATCATAAAACACTCATATGAAAATACTTCAACCAGTGATATGTACACATAACTATGATAACACCTATGAATTTATTTTATGGACAGATATACATGTTTGAGATCACTCATATGTAGTTTTCACTCTTTTTCCTAGTCTTCAATCTACAAAAATAATAATGTTAATAGAATAATAATATTTATAAAATTTTAAATCCTAGTTTAATACCCAAAGAATATAATTTGTGAATCTTATATATAATAACTTGTGATACCTGCAATACCAAGATTAAAAAAAATGGATATACTATAGAAATGTTATTATTTAAATATGATTTTTATAAAATAGTAATTGGATAAAAAATAATGAATATGAGTGATCATATTATGAAATATAAAAAAAATCGTATATAAATACATATATATTAATTCTTCCTAACTAACTACTACCCCCTCCCCCCCGAATAATTTTTTTATTACTAAAATATAATCACATTTTTAATTGGGTTGAGGGGAACATTACATGACCCACATTCCAAGTAAGTGTGTAGCCTATAACTTGATCTTTAAGGCCCCAAATATATAACACCACTAGAACATACCCTCCCTTCATATATTTAGACATAATAAACCAAGATCCCTATATTTATGTGAGACACAGCTAGCATTGCCCCATACAGAAATGCATGGTTCCTGGTACTGATGGTAGATGTTATACTCTCTCATTATTCCAATATGGTATCCCTATAATATTTTTTTAAAAATCCCCATATAGATCTACATAGAGGATTTATGCGCAAAATTATTTCCTTTACCTTCTGAATACTAATCCATCAGTCGTAAACCACTGACCGGCCACCGAGAAGTCAACAGAAGACATCGCCCACTTCGAGGTCCCTCCCTCCCACAATTATTTGTCACAAATTTCTGAACATCGCAACCTATTCCGCATGATACAACAACCATCATCACCACTGAGGTCTATTATAGGGTCAAACCACTACTGCCACTGGAGGACCCGTTTGTGCCTCTATTTTCCGCACTGTTGACGAATGAGACCTGATGCATTCACCATCAAGGAATCCACCGATGGATGAAGCCACACCAAGGACCCACAATTAATATGATCTTCACTAATGTATAGACACCATGGGACCAAACCACCCCAACATTTTATCTATCATGATGGATAAAATCACCCATCTTCACTCTAGAATCAGAAGGTGAGACCAACATCTCCAAGAAGAAACAGTTTCGATCAAAATGTCAAGGGGAAAACATTAAATGGGGAACCCCTAATAGTGGATATCTTAAGAGAGACCAATTATTCCTAGAAACTAACAATTAAATTTTGAAATATAATAATGAAATCACATAAGTTTATGAACAATTCATGTTTAAAAGGGTCATTTTTCTATTAAAGTGGTTTTGATGTGTATTTTGTAATTCCATTTCAAAAATTAATTTAAAAATTTTTCAAAATTAATTTGATAAAAAGTAATAAAGTTTTTGTTTCATCATATGAAAATTATATTAGGGGTAATTTTTAAAATTTTCAAGAATAGTTGAATTTTAAGTGAATAGTTAAAAATACCAATTTTAGAAATACTATCACCTTTTATGACATATCATGATATAAATAAAGATATGAAAGTTTATAAAAACAATTTTATATAAAAAATATTTATTTGAAATTGGAATATAATGAATTTAAAAATGTTATTTTGAACTTATAAATCAATGATTAATATTCTGGAAATATAAGTATTGTTTTTATTAAAATAAAAACTAATTTTTATAATTCTATCTTAATCATGTATTAACAACGTTAATTTATGTTATAGTTTGGTTTTAATGATAAATAATTATAATTTTATTTAAATTAATTCAATTAATTCTCTGGGTAAAAAAATAAAATTAATTTTGGTGTAAAATCATTTTTATAATTAAAAGGCATTTTTCTAAAAATGGTTTTCATTGCGTTCTATGAACATATATTAAAATTAATTTCTTACACTTCTAGGAATTGAATCTTGTAAAATTTGTTATGTATTTATTATCATAATAATTAATATTAGGTAATTATTCCAACTTAATTATTGGTCATAATGAATAGTGACCATGGTAAAAAATTATCACATCGGTTAAGTGTAAAATGAGTTTAAGGGGTTAAAATAAAGGAATGAGACTATAAAATAATAAAAAATACTAATTAAATCTAATTTTATGGTTTTATTTAAACATTATCCTTCTAATATTCAAAAAAAATGTCAATTTATAACCACTTGACTTCATTAATATATATATTATATAATAAATATTCAAATATTTATATGTTTTCCACCCACCTCGTGTATAAATGGGGACATCCTCTCCTCACATATTCAAAAAAATTCAGTACTCTATATCTGATAATATATACCCAAATCATTTTATAACTTCCCTAACTGCATCTTGGAGGTTCTATTCTCACCCAAACACAACTTTAAGAAGTCTTAAGGTGTAATCCAAAGGAGATTACCAAAGGAAGAGGTTTATGTTATTACTAAGATCTTCAAAGTTCCTTTATCCTAAAACCTCATAGAAATATTAAATAACCATATTTAAATAATAAAATCATTTTATTAAATATATTCATTTTTTATGTTAATTTTACATCTATTTTACATCTTCTTTCCAACCTATGTAAAATGAAAACATTGATTGTGTGTACGTATGGACTACCAAATCCACATAGAGGTGTAATTCACTTTTCATAACTACCTCACTTGGGAGTTTATAAATATAGAATTAAAAAATATATATAATATTTATTCAATAATTATTATTCTTTAAATATAATATATCATCTACCTTCTTACCCTCCCATCCATTAAAAATTGAAAATTTCTCGCATGCATAAATGTGGACTACCACCTCCATGAAGCAATGTGATTCATGTTTCATTTCCTCCTTACATGGATGATCATAAGGATAAATTTAATGAATATCTATTATATTTATGATATAAATATTGTAACACCCTAAGATTTCATAGTACATTATCTCATTAATGTCATTCAATAGCTTGCACTACACGCAACCACTGAGTTCGTGCGCACCACAACTTTCCAAACTAGTCGTTAAAAAAATGGTTATGATAGTATTAACAGCATTTTAAATATTATATACTCTATATAATTTTAACATCTATATTATGTGTTTCTTAGATATAATGTAATAATGAATCCATTTTTTCCAGATAAAATAAGTATTTTTTAAAAAATTCAATTTTACCACCTTTTAATTGAGAACCCATTTTAAAACCAATATTTGACACTTTTATATATTAAATGTAGTGAAATTAAATTATTCCTAATAAACGGGAAATAACAATTTATTTTTCATAAATTTTCAGTGTTTTTCTGATAACTTTCATATTTAGGTGGATAATGAAAAATGATAAATTTTAATTGAAAACAACTTTATTAATTGATATAATTTTTAGTGTTAAATTATGAATTTGAATGGTTTTTAAGTATAATTATATTTTATGTTTATAATTTAATATAGTTTAGCTCATTATAAATAATTTCACATTTAAATTTGACATAAACATAAGTCAATCTTTTGATAGTTTTTACTTTTTAAAAACCCGCTTTTTGGTTTTGACAACGGGAATTAAATTTAAATTAATAAATGAAACTTATATGTTTTTACTTTGGTAAAATAGACTTAATTTATGAATTCAGAATATCTAAATTATTTTAGGGTGAAGTTTTGGTATTTTTCTAAAAACTTTCAATTTTTTATGAATAATGAAAAACACTGTGTTTTTTCTAAAATCGACTTTTTAATTAAATAATTATTTATTTTAATTAAATTTATTTAAAGTCAAAACATATAAATAATTCACATATTATTTCAATTTAATTAATTAGAGTCATTTTATAATAAAATTATATGTATAAAAATTTATTGAATTTTTTAATGCCTTTTACCCACCTTCTAGGCACGTTAGCAAATTTGCATAAAACTTAATTTTACCACTTCTGTGAGTTGAATTTCAAAAATCTAAGATACATGATTGAAATCAGTAAATAAAATTTCATTCAATAAGATGAAAATAATTTTTGGTGAATAGTAACTTTTGACTTTTATTTACCACGGTTAAAAGTAAATTGGGTAATTAAAGGTAAACATGACATTATAATTACCCTAAAACATGTCCTAATTCTATTGTATATGTTTAATTAGACCAAAAAAACCTTAGGAATAAAATATGATCTTTTAGGTCCACTTGGATTAGATTAGGACATTTATTATTATTTTATTTAAAGAAAAGTTAAAAGTGTTAAATTCAATGTTTATTAACTAAACCATTTTTAATATAGGGTTATACATAAGATAAATTAGACTATAAATATTCATTATGAATATAAAAATATTTCCTACAGAATTGTATTTTTTTTTAGTTTTTATATATTACATAATTATGTTTATTTATGACACAATGATTGTGCAGTAATTACCTTCTTATTGAAATATTAAAATAATTTATGTTATAAGTATCCAAATAAATATAATATGAGACTTTTGATGAATTAAACTAATTTTATAGGTTAATATGACATGTTAGGGTTTATTATATAAATTTTTTTCTAAGTTATAAGGTTTTTATAACTTTTACAAAAACAAAATACCAAATAGTGTCAAAATTGACATAAATTAGTTTTTAAAACAAATAATATATTATTGGTTGATATAAAATTCCTAAAAACCTAAGGTTCAGAAAAATGGCTTAAATAATATTATATATTTAATTAATGAACCACATGAAGTTATATTGGAAGTTTATAGTATATTGATTAACCATATAGTGTAAGAATATAAGAAGACATGGTAAAGGTTAAACTATTTAACAAAGAGTTAAATCTAAAAGATAAGGTTAAAATGGTGACCTAAACATGTCTGAAACCTATTGGTTGATAATATTTCCACCCATAACCACCTAATTCTAGATATAAATTCATTTTTAGCCTTTATAAACCTAATATGATAGTATAATAAGTTAATATTTTAATCTTTTCCTAAAGTGACCCTCACTCCTCTTATAGAAGGGAACTTCCCCTTCTCTCCAAATCACACCTCCAAATCCATTTTCCTTGGCCAAACCCTACCCAAATATCCTCCCAACTTCTCTAAAATAAACCTAGAGTCCTTAATTTGATCATAAATCCAACCTAAGGATCCCATTTGATCAACTCAAAAGGAAACACTCGAAGAAGGGGTAATAATTTCACCACCCTCTTTCAACTTCTTTTCTTCTTCCACTTACTATTTCTTTCTTGTTTCCAAAATGATAATAACTATAGTAACTTATACATAATTTTATGTAATTATAAATATGGTACATCCATATTCATTATTCTATCCATCCAATAAATGACAAAGTCACCATACGTGCGTACGTACGACTTACCGTCTCCACGTCGTGGTGTAGTTTGTTGTTCAAACACTTCATTATTTGGATGGGTATAACAATGATTATAACTATTTTAAATAATAAATATAACATGTTAATTATTCTTTATATATGATATACCATCCAATTACATATAGTTTCACCATTAATATAATGATATTGTCGCTCGTGCGTACGTACGGATTACCATCTCCACGATGCGGTGAGATTCATTTCCACATCCACCATTCAATGATGATTATAAAAATATATATTATTAATAAGTATATAATATATGACATAATAATTATACTTAATATATATTTGTATGTATGTATGTATGTACTTACATATATCTTATTAACTTACTTCCATTCAATGCGATATGAAAACGGAAACAACGTTTATGCGTGCGTACAGCCTACCGCCTCCATAAACGGTGTTTTCAATCTAATATATCTATCTATTATACATATTTATATTATAAATATATATGATATATAAATCATGTGTTACATTATGAAATTATGTAAATCATGATCTAAATGATACAATCAAGAACAACAAGTTAAAACACGTACGATAAAGAAATCAATTATTACCCAAAATGTTAATTTAACATGAAAATAATTATTAAATGGGTAGTATAAAGTAATAAATGAATCATATATGATATAATGAATATGAATATGGTTCTTGTATAATTTAATAACATAATATGGTCATTATACAAGAGTTTAAGTGTACCCTTGACCAAAGGAAAGTGCAAGGTAAGGGTTAATTCCACAATCTCTTTATTATCCGAGGTTGTTTTTAAGTATGTATCTACTAGGACCTAATTATTATCCATGTCCATGTTTTATAAAATAGTTTTAAAAGGTATTATATTTAAGGTATTCTTTTTAAGGTAATTTTTACTAAAACATCTTTTTAAATGTTATAAATATTTATTCTTATAAACCTTTCTCATTAATGTCCTCATTTTCAAAATGGTTTTAGGATTTATTTATATGGATATGAATGTCATAAGATGTTAATTCCTTTAAAAAGTTTCAAAGTGGTATGGGACACTGTGACTCAAAAATATATTTTAAATAAATTTCTTTATAAAATATGTGACTTTTAAATGATTTCATTAAAAAGGGATATTTCTCTCAAAGATTTTTACTAATCATTTTCTACTATGTCAACATCCTTTACGGGATATTATTCTTGATAGAGGTTAATTTATTATGATACAAATATTCTATATTGTATTAAAGGTTTTGTGATATGTTTGACTATGGATGTGTTATTTTTATACCATTCATGGTTTATGGATAAATTATTGACATTCTTATACTAGTTTTAATATGAATGTTTATGTTATGTTTAAACCTTTTCATATGAGGAATGAATTGGACTTAGTAAGTGATGGGTGAAGCATTCTATAGCTCCTCGATGCATCAGTAGGTATCATGAGACAAACTAGTGTCTTCTCATAAGGCCTTAACAAAATCTTATTTTTAGTCTTGGCATAAGGACTTGACTATGTGGTTATGATGTTTGGAATTATGCATTCCGTCATTATCAAATTGGATATGGATATTGGATGTGATTATTTGACTAGTATAATATCCATGTGAATAAGTAAATGGAATTATTTGATATATCTTTGCTATAGTATTCTGAGTTTTATGGTTAAAAGGATTTTTTTTTATACATTACCTTATATGTTTATGATTATTTATGAAAGTTTCTGCTATATTTTTATCCTTACGGAGCATCTGAGCTCACCCCTTTCTTATGTTTTATTTTCCCAGGATTCAAGAAGTGTATTATTATTGATCAACAGGGTTAAGCTAAGGGATTAATGGATTTCTCAAAGGATCATTTATGTTGTGTTTTATTTTCTAATGTGTAATGTAACGTTCATGTATGTAATCTATTTTCCCTGACTACTAAAATGATCGGTCTTTCAGGACTTGATTCCTTGTAATCATGCCAATGTAATGTAATAAAGCACCGACTCTGGGTAACTGGGGTCGGGGCATTATAATTGATATCAGACAAAGTTTATCAAAATTCTTTGAAATAGATTTAGATAAACTCTGATTAGAGAACAATACCCTAAGACTGAATTTGAGGATTAATATAGAAAAACCTCATAAAATTTTGGTAATGTAGAGATTTTGTGTATTTTATAAGAAATAAATCCATGTCTGGATACGATGAGGTAGAGGCGGCTCTGGCACAGATGTACCTAGGAGTTAAAACTCTGACAAGGAGTTTCGAGATTGACCCGGGGTATCCTGGTACATGACAACAGGTTGTGATTCACTCTTGGTTATGACACTCCTAGGGGATATGCTTAGGATAATTCACATTTTCATTACAGTCAATTATGAAGTATTTAGGATTAAATACTTCCTCAAAGAAAACATTTTATGATTATATATTATATGCATAATATTTTTAATTTACGTTAGGTATTTTAAAATTTGTAATTATGAAGTGTGATTCATAAACTAACCTAGTGTATTTCATAGTTTAGAAATGGCGGCTAGTAGAAGGAATGGGAATTTCAGAAATATGCATGATCAAAATATTAAGAAGGATCATATCTTTCATAGTATTAAGAAAAAATTTAGAAGGGAAATATTCTCCCACATATTCTCATCATATGAAGAAATATTATTAGTTGTTAATAAGATAAGTAAAGAATTCTTTGAGTCCTATGGCTTCGAAGGGAATCAAGAGAATAAATGGATGGAAGAGATAAAGATGGATAAAGGGAAAAGGGAAAAATGATTTTCCCATATGTGATAACTGCGGAAATAATCACCTTGGTAAATTATTGAAGGGAATGGGAGTTTGTTATAAGTGTGGAGAAAAAGGACACCAAGTACGTGATTGTAAGGGTAAGAAAAAGTTTCAAATGTGCAATGCTTCATCTGCAAGGAGTTGGGACACTACGTGAATCAATGTCTAAATCATCATAGTATACTAAAAATGATGCTATTGGATAATAATAAAGTTATGATACTACCTAAGATGAAGATGAATGATTAAAGTTCTTGTGTTGTTATTAAGGTAGTATGTCATTTGAGTGTTGTATTAATGAATTACATTTTATAAGAATTATAAAGTATATAAGTATTTTATTGTAGTATTATTTCATTAAAGAGATGAGATTGTGTGAAACCAAGTAAAGTAACTCAATAGCAGGTTAACTTTTTTGGAAAATATATGGTTAAGAGAAAGATAAACCATAATATGGTTCTGATACTGAGGTAGTGATCTTAGAATAACAGATGGTTGATTTGTATAAATTATATTTTATATTCTTGACTACCTTGGAACTAATTAATGGTTTGTTTATTCCATCATTGTTGGAATATTCAAAAAATTTGGATATAAGGAATATATCTAGTATTCTATAAGGAATAAGGGAGCTTGAATGTAATAAATAGGGTTTTATGGTAATTTAGGGTGTTACCATGTTTTAAAAGAATACATGATGAAGGTATTTGTATGTAATTACGTGGAAAAAGAGATCTTCATTGTGTTTACCTTCCATATAAAATTTGGACTGGGGATTTGGATAGAAGTATTTTGGATAAGTCTAAAGGTTGGAATATATTATGTTTGAAATGGGATGTTATTATTATGGTTAAATCATTTCTTAAGATTATTTTTTAATTTTTATAAAAAGGAAAACCTGAAGGTTGGGTGACAACCCATCGTGTCCAGCAAGGCTGGGAGACTTAAACCTGCAACCGAATGGTGACAAGGGTGCATCGCCTACCAATGTCCCACGTGATTTCCTAGTTTGTATAATGTAGTTGTTTAAAAAAATATTCTGACAAATGACTTATAAATTCATTATTTTCGGAACCCTATATGATTAGGATAAATAAAATATTTTTGAATTCTATTATCTTTTGGAGTAAAAGATGAGTTTGGGGTAGGAATTAGTTGAAGGATGAAATTCTACTTGTAAAGAATATTTTATTCTCTTATTGTATGAATAAATTAATTATTAAACATTAGGGAAGGGATCTTAAAACCAAAAATGTGTTATCCTAATACCAAATGTCTTGTTGAACCGATGATATTTTACATCATCTTAGATTGATGGCTTTGAGGCCCTCAATTTTTCACTTTTTTTCTGATTGATGACCTCAATCACTCCCTATATATATTTACATTTTTCCTCTAATTATGTGGATATAATTTCCATCAATGTTATCTTAATTGAGATCATAATTTTGTTGTTCCATTTTCATTTCTCTTTCCCTTTTATTATGACTAAATTTTATTAACCCAATTTCCGATGTGGGTTTTCCACAAAGGTATTTTTATATTTTTAACCATTTATTTTTGAAGAACAATTTCAAATTGTGAGGATGCAATTTATTATAGTTGGGGATAATGTAACACCCCAAGATTTTATAGTACTTTATCTCATTAAAGTAATTCAATAGCTTACACTACACGCAACACCGAGTTCGAACGCACCACAACTTACCAAACTAGTCGTTCAAAAAAAAGAAGTTATGAATATTATTAACTTCATATTGAATCTTATATAACTTGTATAATTTTAACATCAATATTATGTGTTTCTTAGACATAATATAAGAACAAATTCATTTTTTCAGATAAAATAAGTATTTTTTTAAAATGAAATCTTACAGCCTTTTAATAGATAACCCATTTTAAAACCAATATTTGAAACTTTTATATATTCAATTTAATGAAATTAAATTCTTCTTTATAATAATGGCACAAAAATTTAGTTTCGATAAATTTTTGGAGTTTTTCTAATAACTTCTATATTTGGGTGAATAGTGAAAATGCTAAATTTTAATTGAAAACATCTTTTTTAATCGAAATAATTTATAGTGATTAATTATGAATTTTAATTGTTTTGAGGTATAGTTATATTTTTTTTATCATTTAATACAATTTAGGTCAATATAAGTAATTTCACATTTAAATTTGATATAAACAGATGTCAATCTTTTTATAGTTTTTACTTTTTAAAAACCCGCTTTTTGGTTTTGACAACAGGAATTAATTCTAAATTAATAAATGAAACTTCTATGTTTTGAATTTGGTAAAATAGACTTAATTATTGAATTTTGAATATCAAATTTATCTTAGGGTGGATTTTTTGTATTTTTCTCAAAATTTTCAATTTTTGATGAATAGTGAAAAACACAATGTTTTTGTTTCAAATCAACATTTTATTTAAATAATTATTTTTTTATTTAAATTTATTTAAAGTCAAAATATATAAATAATACCTATATTTGTATAATGTAATTAATTTGAGTCATTTTAAAATAAAATTACATGTATGAAATTTTATTGAATTTTTTTAATGTTTTTTACCCACCTTCTAGGAACGTTAGCAAATTTGTATAAAATTTAATTTTACCGCTTCTGTGAGTTAAATTTCAAATATCCTAGAGAATTTTTTGACATTATTAAGTAAAATTTTATTCAAAAAGATGAAAATAATTTTTGGTGAATTGTAATGTTTGATTTTATTTACCACGGTTCAAAGTAAATCGGGTAATTAAAGGTAAAAATGGTATTATAATTACCCTAACACATGTCCTAATTCTATTGGATATGTGTAATTCGACCAAAAACAACCTTAAAAATAAAATATGATCCTTTAGTTCCACTTTTATTAGATTACAACATTTATTATTATTTTATTTAAAGAAGAGTTAAAAGTGTTAAATTCAAAGTATATTAATTAAACCATTTTTCATATAGGGTTATACATAAGATAAATTCAACTATAAATATTCATTATAAATATTAAAATATTTCTTACATAATGGTATTTAATTTATAATTTTAATAGATTAAATAATTAAATTTATTTATGACATAATGGTCATGTAGTAATTACCTTCTTAATGAAATATTAAAATAATTGATATTATAAATGTCCAAATAAATATAATTTGAGACTTTTGATGAATTCCACTAATTTTATATGTTAATATGACATGTTCGGGTTGATTAGATAATTTTTTTGAAGTGATAAGGTTGTTATGACTTTTACAAAAACAAAATGTCAAATAGTGTCAAAATTGACATAAATTATTTTTGAAAACAAATACTATATTATTGGTTGATATAATATTCCTGAAAATATAAGATTCTGAAAAAGGGCTTAAATAATATTATATATGTCATTACTTAACCACTTTAGGTTCTTTTTGAAGTTTAGAGTATGTTTATTAACCATATAGTGTAAGAATACAAGAAGACACAGTAAAGGTTAAACTATTTAACTAAGAGTTAAATCTAAATGATAAAGTTAAAATGGTAACCTAAACTTGTCTAAAACGTATTGGTTGATATGATTATGACCCATAACCACCTAAGTATTTAAATAAATTAATTTTTAGCCATTATAAACCGAATATGATTGTATAATAAGTTAATATTTTAATCATTTCCTAAATTGACCCTCACCCCTCTTATAAAGGGGCTCTTCCCCTACTCTCAAAATCAAACCTACAAAGCCATTTGGCTTGGGAAAAACCTGAACAAATATACTCCCAAATTCCTTCAAACAAACCTTTAGTATTTAATTTTATCATAAGGCCAACTTAAGGGTCCCTTTTGATCAACTCAAAAGAAAACACCTGAACAAGAGGTAATAATTTCACCAGCCAATTTGATGTTCTTTTCTTCTTCGACTTAATCTTTATTTTTTGTTTACATACTAAAATAATAAATCCAGTACCTTATAAATACTTTGATTTTATTATAAATATGGTACAAATATGTTCGTTATTCTATCCATCCTATAAATGACAAAGTTACCATACGTGTGTACGTACAGTTTACCGTCTCCACATCGTGGTGTAGTTTGTCATTCAAACACTTCATTATTTGGATGGGTATAATAATGAGTATAACTGAGGTAAATAATAAATATAACATTTTAATTATTCTTTATATATTATATACTATCTAATTACATACTATTTTCCCAACAATATAATGATATTGTCACTCGTGCGTACATACGGATTACCGCCTCCACGACGCGATGAAATTCATTTCCACATTCCCCATTCAATGATGATTATAAAAATATATATTTTTAAAAAGTATATAATATATGACATAAAAATTATACATAATATATATATATACTTACATATATCTTATTCAGTTAATTCCATTCAATATGATATGAAAACAGAAACAACATTTATGCGTACATACGGCCTACCGTCTCCATAAACGGTGTTTTCCATTTCATATATCAATGTATTATAAATATTTATATTATAAATATTTATATTATAAATATATATGATATTTAAATCATTTGTTACATTCTGTAAGTATTTAAATCATGTTCTAAATGATACGATCATGAATAACAAGTTAAAACACATACGATAATGAAAGCGATTATTACCTGAAATATTAATTTAACATGGAAATCATTATTAAATGGGTAATATAAAGTCATAAATGAATCATGTATGATATAATAAATATGAATATGGTTATGGTATAATTTAATAACATACTATGGTCATTATACAGGAGGTTAAACGTACCCTCAACCAAAGGAAAGTCCAAGGTAATGGTTAATTTCACAATCTCTTTATTATCCGAGGTTGTTTTTACGTAAGTATCTACTGGGAAATATTTATTATCCATGTCCATGTTCCATAAAATATTTTCAAATGGGATTCTTTTTAATCTACTTTTTACTAAAACATCATTTTAAATGTTTTAAATATTTATTCTTCTAAAATATTCTCATTAATGTCTTTGTCTTCAAAATGGTTTTAAGGATTTATTTATATGGACATCAAGGTTTTAAAATTTTAATTCCTTTTAGAAGTTTCAAATAGGTATGGGACACTTTTATTCAAAACTATATTTTAAATTACTTCCATTATAAACTATGTGACTTTTAAATGATTTCATGAAAAGATATATTTCTCTAAAATATTTTTACTAACCATTTTCAACTATGTTAACATACATTATGGGATATTATTCTTAATAGAGGTTAATTTATTATTATAAAAATATTCTATATTGTATTGAAGGTTTTGTGATATGTTTTAATGTGGATGTTTTATTTTTATACCATTTGTGGTTTATGGATAATGTATTGACATTTCGTATGCTAGTTTTAAAATGAATGTTTCTGTTATGTTTAAAAATTTTCATATGAGGAATACATTGGACTTATTAAGTGATGGGTGGAGCCTGCTATAGCTCCTCGATGCATCGGTAGGTCCCATGAGACAAACTAGTGTCTTAGAACAAGGCCTTGAAAAAATCTTATTTGTATTCTTGGAACAAGGCCTTGACTATGTGGTTATGATGTCTGGAATTATGCATTCCATCATTATGAAGTTGGATATGGATATTTCATGTGATTATTAGACAAGTAGAATATCCATGGGAATAAATAAATGGAATTATTTGATTTATATTTTCCATATTATGATGAATTTTAAGTTTAAAATTATTTTTTTAGTTTTATACATTACCTTAAATGTTTATGCTTATTTATGAAAGTTTCTCTTATATTGTTATCCTTACTGAGCATCTGAGCTCACCCATTTCCTGTGTTTTATTTTCCAAGGATTCCAAGAAGTGTATTATGATTGATAAGTAGGGTTAATCTAGTAGATTAATGTCTTTCTCAAAGGATCATTTATCGTGGGTTTTATTTTCTAATGTGTAATGTAACGTTCATGTATGTTATATATTTTCCAAGACTACTAAACAAATCGGTCTTTTGGGACTTGATTCCTTATAATCTTTCCAATGTTATGTAATAAAGAACTGACTCTGGGTAACTAGGGTCTGGTCATTACAAATATGATAATTTAAAGATTAATCATTATTTAATTTCTTTATATTCCAACAATTTAGAAAAATGAAAACGTCTTTATGTGTATGTGTGGACTACCACCTCCATGAACAACGTATTTAATTTTTCTATTATAGATTTTAATGGATGATTATAAAGTTATATATAATAAATAAAAAATTATATTAATTAATTTTTTTAAATTCTATATATTATGGAACAATTTCATAACACCTTTAAACATGGTTAATATATGGAATTAATTTTGCGGAAATTGACTGAACAACCTTAATCGGTTGACGTAAGAAATAATGACAAAATGAATACATATAAAATGGTTATAAAATGTCCTTAAAAAATTAAATTAGATGAAAAAGTTTATTAATCATGTATTTTATAAATTTAAATTTATTATAAGGTAGGATATAACACATTAAACCAAGTATGAATTCAAGGTAAGATTTTTTCTTAAATCCACTCCATTGAAAAAATATTTTCTATTATGAAGCTAATTAATTTTATATGTTTTATATAAGCTTCCATGAATTAATATTTAATCATTTTATTTAATGTTTTAGTTCAACTTTTCTATTTTAGGGGTTTTTTATTCAAGAATTCTTATAGTCGTAAATGTTTATTTTATAATCTCACTCTTTTTCAAATTGTTTGTTTTTAAATTTATGTTAAAATAATTATATGTTATTTATATTATTAAATACCGTATATTTTTTATCCTACTATTATTTTTAATGTTCCCTTATTTTATTACAAATTTTCATCTCTTTGGTGCCTAAAGTCCAAAAGAGTGTTTATAAACAAAACCAACCTTATTTCTATTTTTCGGTTGAGAATATTTCTATTCCATATCTATATTCTTAAAATTGTTTTATATAATTTTTATTAACTTTAAAATTATTTTTAAAAGTATTTTTATACTAAATTTTACTTTATTTACGAATTATTAAAAGGAATGTTTCTATTTTTTTTGAAAAATTCATTTTTGACTTTTCTAAAAAAAATGTGTAGCAATTTTACTTTTAACGTATATGGTGTAAAAAAATTTTATCACCTCCATAACTATTATTCTTTATTTATATTCATATAAATGTTTCCATGGTTTTATAAAGAAAATTATTTGTTCTTTTTTCTGTGAAGTTTTAGTTTTTTTATTAAAATAAAATGGTATTATTTACCTAATGGATTTAAAATAGATTTCATATTACTTAAATTTATTTTATCTTCTACACCACATTTTATTTTTCATAATAAATTTTAAATAATATATTATTTTGAAAATTATATTTCAAAATTATCTTAACATCTCGTGGAAAGACTTTATGAATGAATTATAATCCCATTTTTTGAAATAAAGTTACAAAAAGAAAATTATTTATAATGTTTTTCTTCCATTTTACTCTCAAATTATAAAAATATTTTCCTTTAATTAAAACCATTATTTCTGATTAATTTATGGTCTTCTATCATCCTTCACTAATTTATGGTTCATACTACAATTTTTTTATAATGAATATTCTCAGTTCCTTAAAGATATTTTCTCCATAATTATTCATCTCAATGTTGACTAAACCATATCCTCATTGTTAGATAGACTATGAGTTGAGAGAAGTTTACTAAGAAAGTTATTTCATTTACTAGGTAAATTTTTATGTTCCATATTCTTGATTAAATACATATATTTATTGATTTATAAGTAATATTGATGATGTATAATATTATTTATTAAATATATGTCAAATGCATTTGACATAAGTTAGTTATGGTTTGGACTTGGTTATAGATAGGCCACCGATCATTGATAGGTATCATGAGAAAAACATTATTGGGAGTTTCTTAGTGTATTTTATCCCATTTAATGAAAATGGCTTGGCACAAGGCTATGAAAGTATGTAATATGTCTTCGAAAAAGTTCTCGATGGTAAGTTTCATGATGTCTTCGCATGATCCCTTGATGGGAAGATCATGGAGATCAACATTCATTATTTCCATCATTAAAATTTTATTTATTATTATCTATGTGATTATTTTTTGATATTATACTTTGATATATTTTGAACCTCAAGTTATAAATTAAATGTCATATGTATTAATTATTTAAATTTCCATATTTTTTATGCCTTATCTACTCATGGTAGTTTTAGTTGTATGTAAGCCTTACTAAGAATTTGAGCTATCCCTTTATTATGATTAATTTTCCCTATGATATGAAGAAGTAATGTTTGGATTATTTTCAAGGATATAATAAATCTTTTCATACTATGTTATCTTCCAATGTAATATTAATGTCATGTATGTATCTAGTTTTCCAATATTTCAAAACAAATCAATCTTTCATGGTGTTATGCATTTTATCATGTACGAATATAATAATATATACCTCGGATTTGTGTTATTGGAGTTGGTGTTGCTATACATAGTTTACACAGTATCATCGGATTCGATATCATGGGATATTAGAAGTCTTATGAATATCCCCTCTTCAAAGTCATATAACCAATTCATATGATTAAACGCATACATTCAAATTCATACATGTATTTGTTTTTTCTTCTACTGTACTCTTAGTGATCAAAAAATATTGATAGACTTTCTATAAAAATCTATTAAATCCTTAGATTCTATTTTCAATTAATTCACTGAGCTTTTTCTAATGATCATGACTACAAGAATGAGATTTTTCTTTATACACGAGTTCTTCTTTTGAACCACACCAAGATCCATGGAAAGTTGTTACGTGTATTTCTCCTCAATAATGGTCCTTATTTTCAAAATTATTCATTGTTATTTATTCATTTTAACAATTCCACCTAAGATTTTCCTAGGATCACTATGGTCTGGTGACCTTCAATTTTATTCATAATTGGACTTCCTAGATGAAACACTGACCAATACACCTAAGGAACCTCCACTGAATTCATTTCCATCTTAATTGTGGCATACCCAAATGCACCATGGCCATTAGTCATGGTGCAGTTCATAGTGTGGTAAAGTTCCCTTCACCAATTGTATTCATTCATCTCTATTACACATCTTGAACTCTCTCTAGAACTAGAATATGTTTCAGTAAGAATATTATACATTGTCTCCCCTCAAATAAACTATGTATTCTTCTTTTCCTTTATGAATGCTTGATAATAGCTCCTCTATATAATTTCCACTTTTGTATGTCTTTTTCACTTCTTCTCTTTGGTGCCTATATCTTCAATCACCAAACAAATGACTTTTTATGGACATCAAATCCAACACGAAAAATTCAACACATATTAACAACAAATCCAACATCATTCAATCTTAAATTTTGAATTTGATGCTAACAAAACTCTTATATTTTTCAATATTTTGTAATTTATACACTTTATAAGTTAAACTTATAATTTCTATATAAAAAATGTATATTCAAATTATAAGTCATGCTATATAAATTTAAAATTATTTTATTTTAATATTTAATTTTATAGATATTAATTTTAAAAATGTTCTTTAAATATTAAATTATTTAATTATAAACATTTTATAATTAATTGTTTTATAAATGCCTTTATAAATTAAATTCATATCCCAAAATAACTTTTTCATAATTTATAAACAATTTAAAACTTTTATAATTTAATTCCTAATTGAAATTTAAGGAAAAACAATTTCCTTGTGTTTCTCATTTTACAATATTCTTTATATCGTAAGGTAAGAGAATCCCAGTTATATATATCATATTTTAAAATAGATAATAATTATTTTTGATAAATCCTTTAGTGCTTGGAATTTTTTAATTTATGATATCCTATATATCATCATTAAAATTTGATTCTCTATTTTTCATGCATGGATCGGCACTATCACCACATATGATATCTCATATCATAATTTATGATATACATATAAAACTTAAGGATTTAAACTAAGTTGTCATCTATGATATTCCATATCATATGTAGAAACCATATCATAGATAATAATAACCAATATAGTATAACTGACCAAAAAACAAAAAATATATCATTTTTAACAATATACAATATGACATCAAAAGTAAGATATATATTTCTGCATTTTCAAAAAAATAAACATTCAAGAAGTATGGTGAAGTTGTTATACTAGAAAAATGTTTCTAGGGATCAAGAAAAACGTGTTCCAGGGAGTATAAGATAATAGTTTCTTAAATCCCAAGAACACTATGTAACAAACTGAATTCATGTATAAAATATAAATGAAGAACATTATGTAACATACACTGATATCAGTTGTAAAAAAATATTTAATCAATGTGTTTGATAAATACAAGTAATAAGTATCCAACATAATAATTATATAGTAGTGTATACATGGACTAATATGAATCACCTAATGCTACAGAAGAACCCTCCTCCCAACCACTGTATTCTAGTACCTTGGGTGGAAAATTATGGAGGAGTAGATAACTTCAATTAGAATCGACATGAGATTTGGAAAGTATTTCACACCATTAAAATGGATAATACCTCATTTATATAGACTTGAGGAATATTTATTGATCCTTTCCATGTATTTACTCAAAAATATTGGGGTTCAGTGGGATGTATAACATTTAAGACACATAATAAGAACACTGTAAATTTGATTAAACCAAGAATCTATCTTTATGTTTGGAATGAACATAAATAAAGAACAATAAGAACGATGTACCTTACACTAGTTGATACTTACTATGAAATCTCTTCACAAGTATTTTATTGATATAAATAATAATTGGCTGAAATTTTCCTTCCTCTATTGGTATCCATAGATCATTAGAATCACTTAATGATCGGGCAAGACCTCTCTCTGTTCACAATTTTCTAGAAACATTTGTTTAATGAATATAGATAAGAGAGACATCAATAATCATATTAGTTTTTAGATTTATAATAGTAGAAGTGAGTCTCATAATCTAAGTAACATCCATGAGGATCAAAATAGGTTTATATAGGACATTAAGAACCTAAAAAAATTGGAATATATTCTTGATAAGTTTAATAAACTTCTTCTAACATTACATATCTATATAACATTTTCCCAATCCTCTATTAATTTTGTTAACATTAAAATGAAAAATAAACATGTTTGAACCCCTCATTATCATCATAATATAATGATCATAACCAATAATGATATTTTTTTGAAATATGATGGTTAAAACAAGGATTAATTTACAGTATGATAATCCCACATATGGCCACCATGATATAGAATCTTACACTATGTTGTGGTACACTTATGTATGTACCATTTCATGGTTTAGAATTCCTTACTATGACCATAATATTTAGTGTATAAATATATCAATATTGTTATAATATATGAGTAAATGACTTATGGTAACAAATCATTGTATCTTCTGGTCGATACAAGTCTTATTTGTTCTATCATATGAAATGGATATAATAAATGATAGCTTATGTAGAAGATAGTTTCAATGTTAACACTTAATGTTTGGTTACCATATCAATTTTAAGATTTCATGTTTATCATATAATATGAATCATGTGATTATGACATAACCTTATCATACAATATAATTATATTGGAGGTGGTTCTATGGTATCATTATATCATAGGAAGCGACACACCCCTATGCAGTGACTTTAGATATGAAAAAAGGCATATGATATGCCTCAAAACCATAAATGTCTTAATACATGTCATATTAAATAATAAATTATAAAAGTGTCATATGTATCTCATATACATTAGGATTTAGGGAATTTCTTTATCACATTTGGCTAAGTCTTCCCATGTGAGTGTTATGATTTCTTGTTGCTTATCTCCATCCCCTAGCCTATTAGAGGTGAGCCTGGGGTAGCACAATATTCATAAAATATGAGATAGGAGAGGTCCTAGTGGGTTAGATCATATTAGAGTAGTATCAAAGTTAATTTGAGTTATAGGGATAGAGTTTGGTGTAATAAGTCATTTAGGTTTTTCTAGGAAATTTAGAGAAAAGGTTTCAAGGGGTATCAAGTTTGGTTTTTAGACTAAATAAATCAATTATTAGTGTGGTAGTTGTCTCATTATATTACAAGGAATATGATAATTTAATAATTTCCTCAAACTATAAGAAATAATTTACAAGATAATTATAGGATGGTACATGCATCATGTAGTGTTTGATTATTGATTTATTTCTTGAGTATGAACACCTAAATATGCTTAAATGACTTTGGTTCTATCATTTTAAATATATGATATCACCCTAAATATATTAATTTCAAGATTTATAGGTTATTAAATCATATTAATTGATTAATATGGATTTTATTCAAGAACTTGATTAGGAGGTGTCCTTTCTAGGTGAGAAGAGGGCCAACCCTCCACCCGTTGAACAAAATGTGTATACTCTACCTGTGAATTTTCATATACGATTTTTTTTAATAAATTTTTTTTAATATGTTTTCTTGAAAATTTGATTTCTAATTTTTCAATTTTTAATTCAAAATGTTTTCTTACCTTATAACTAGATCTCATATACAAGAAATCCAACTTGCATGAGGGTAAATCTAGTTCATGTATGGGTAACCTATGGCTCATGTATGGGTTAGCCTACTCACAAAATGGTAATCTTTTTTTCATGTAAGGGAACTACCTCACTATGTAAGTGCACTGCCTTGATATTTATGGGTAATGAACTAGCTTGTGTAAGGGTACTCCTACCCACATTAGGGTAAAACCACATAAGGGTAAGCCGATCCATTTTAACAGTTAAATTGTATCTTGAATCTGGGTTTTCCACATGGTATGCATCCCACATAAATCACTTTACTCACCATCACCTAATATTCCATAATTATTTGACCTTGGGGATCATATTTTTAATTCATTCATTCAATGTGTTTCAAAGGAAAAGTTTCTGATTCTTCATGGAGATAAATATCAAGAGCAGTGTGTGGTGGAGTTCTTGTTAATAGTTCGTGAAGTCCACTAAAGTTGATCATATTCATCATTTCCAATATGGTTTGGGGTTTTTTTGGATATTAGTGGAGATCCTAATCTTTTTCCATGAGTTTTTCTCATGTAAATGAATACATCAGTACATCAAGTGACATTCAAACTTCTTCCAGGTTTTGGTATTTGAACCTAGCATTGTAAGAAGTTTGTTCTTATTTTTTTATTTTAGTTCTTACTACCATGTATGATGTTATATCTTTCTATGAATGTGTATAGAATGATTTCATCTATAAATACATATTTCTATATCTGTATAGTATTTTTAACCACTAACATTCAGTCTAGTTAGATCTAATCCTTTGATAGATTCCCTAGTTTTTACTACTAATCATGTCTTGTAATATAGTTTTTATATTTATTAGTAATAAAGGCATTCAATGGTATTCTCATCATTTTTCTAGTTCCATAGTTTACCTAAGCTCATTATATATCTGTTTTCTTTACTTTTCTTAAATCGTGTTCATCTTAAATCTATATTCCCCCTTCAGTTTAATTTTTAATTAAATTTTATTTATTAAATCGTGAAATTAGTTCCTAGATCAGTGGATATTGACTGTTTCATATGGAATACCACATAAATGTATCCCCAAACAACAGGTATCATAGCCACCTAATCTAGAATAATAGGTTTGATTAAATTTTAAATAGAAAAGTTAGATGGGTGTACTGATTTTAAACTATGGAGGATAAAGATGGTCATGCTAATAGACCATAAGAAGGTCCATGATGCCTTATGTGGTCCTAAAAAGAAATTGGTCACCCTATCTGTTGATGGATAGTATACTACCATTGAATTTTAGTCATTTTTGATATTATTAGAAAGGCACGTAGTTTAATGCTCCTATCTTTATGTGATAAGGTCTTATATGTAGTGGATTATGAATCCACTACTTACCAATTTTAGTCTAAGATTGAGAATTTATATATGAAAAAAAAATTAGTAAGCCCTATATATAAGAATATGTGATTTTATAATTTTTATATCCATCCTAAAACTATATTCAAGACTCATATTAGTGATTTTAATAAAATCATTCTCAATTTATCTAATATAGGTGTTAAGTTAGATGATGAGGATTTGGTTATAATATTATTCACATCCTTAGATGACACTTATAATTCAATAAAATATTTAATGATTTATTGTGGGGATTCCTTAATCCTAGAATAATTTAAGTTTGTCTTATTATATAAATAAATTCAAAATAATAATCCAAGTTCTATTAAGTAGGAATTTGTTCTGGTTAATTTCAAAGGAAGTATTGAGCAGAGATAGAAAAAAATATGTAAGAGTAAGTATAGGATCTGATCAAGGAATAGGGGTAAACAAATTAAATGTTTTTACTGAAAATAACATGGATTCATCAGATTTAATTTTCCCCAAAGGGAAAATTCTAAGAACCAAACCAATAATAGTGACCATTCATTAATATTTGAAGAAGATTTTGATATTGATGATACTATGAATGCATGTTCTGATGTTATAAATGTTGAATGGGTCTTGAATTGAGGATATTCATTTCATATGTGTCCTAAGCATGGGTACTTATATTACCTAAGAGAGATTAGAAGTAGTGAGTTTTATCTAGTAAATAACAGAAGCTACTAAATATTGGGTAGAGGTAACTCCTCTATACAATTGTATAATGGGTTGGTCATATCCTTGAAAGATGTTAGGTGGGTTATTGAATTGAAGTGGAATCGTATTTCTATAGATATCTTATACCAAAATAGGTATTGTTTTAGGTATGATTCAAGGATTATTATGATCAAAAAGGGATAAAACGTTGTTATGATAGGAACCCTTAGAAATGTTCTATATATCTTATATATTATGACTCATATAGAGCATTTAAATGCAACCCTTTCCCCTATAGTAGATAAAATTATGTTATGGCATAGATTTCTAGGACATGAAAGTCCAAAGAAGATAAATGAACTATGTAAGAAATGAATCCTAAATTATGTAACCCCAAATAGTCTTACCTTTTATGAAGATATTGTTCTTGGTAATTCTAAATGATTTAATTGTAAAAGGTCTACATATAGAGTTAAAACCCCTTTAGAATATATCCATTCTGATTTGTGGGGCCCCTCTATAACTACATCCCATAGTGAGGGGCACTATTATGTAACCTTTATAGATGACTATTCGTAGAAGATATGGATTTACACTCTCAAAAATAAATTATAAACCTTTGAAACCTTTAAAATTTGGAAATATAATGTTGAAAATGAGTTTGGAAATAAGCTTAGAACTCTTAGGAAAAACAATGGTCTAAATTATTTATCCAATGACTTTATAGACTATTCTACTTCTGAGGGTATTCATCAAAATATAACTATTGTGGACACACCACAATATGATGGAATTGTATAGAGGATAAATATGAGTATTTAAAAAACAGTGAATGGAATGATTTCATATTATGGACTTCCCAAGTCCTTCTCGACATAAGCTGTTGTTAATTTTCTCTATCTGATCAATATATTCCCCTCAAATTCCATTGATTTCAAAACCTATAAAGAGATATAGACTGGTTCACCCCTAGTTTAGAATATATTATAGTTTTTTATTGTACTATCTATGATCACAACAGGGCTGATAAAATCAAACCCAAATCTATGAAATGGGTCTTTGTGGAATAACCACATTTTGTCAAAGGGTATAATCTTTGGGTAGATAAGTCAGTTTTATAAAAATTTATATTAATCCATGATGTTTTTTAGGTGTTTTTTACTTATAAATATAAGGATTTTGATCCTATATAGTTTGATCCATCTAAAACTCTATGTATTGAGGATAGATTAAAACCAAAAATACAACATAAACCTGAATTTGTCTCTACTAATCCACCCCAAATGACTAACATTAAACCATAACCTATTAGTTATTCTGAATTTTATTCTAAGGTTGAGAGAGATAGTGACTTGAGAGACTACCAGTTTACACAAGATAGGAATAAAAGAACCACTATGCCTCTAACTCGGTTTATTGATAAATAATATCACCTTTTTATTACATTTCATTTCATTACATAAGACAAAATAGAGGAACTTTTAAGGTTTTTTTTCTTAGAAATAATATATATAATACATGAAAACATAAAACATTCTTCTAAATCCACTTGAAATACATCTTTATGGGTTCAATCTAGGTTAATTTTATTACATCTCATATCCTAGGGATATACATTAAAGGAAAGGGTGATCATGAAACCCAGTAAGGGAATAAACAAGAAAGATAAAAGGCATGTGATCTTTCGACATATCAATAAGAACATGATGTATAAAAATAAATAAATAACAAGTACAATATAATAATAATAAGAACATGAATCATAATAAGGAAATGTGGCTATAACATTTAAATGATATATTCATAAACATAACACCAAATATTATCACCAAGGTGTCGTAAATGAAAATTACTTATGTTATTCACCAAGATATCATAAAACATTTCATATCTAGATATTAAATTCCTCACCCATTTAATTGGAGAGACATTAAGATACACCCTTCATATGTCTTAATTTTATGTGATCCACATATATCATAACAAATAATTTCATTAATAACTCTTGGAGAATGATGAATGGGTTTCTAATCAAAATCTTGGTGTACAAAAGTGCTTATAGAAATGATCATTACATCATTTTTAATTCATGAAGGGAAATGTGAGTTTCATATATATAAATCCCCACATAAGAAAGGTCATGTTTAGAAATTTTTTAATACCCATTGAAAATAAAACAGTTTTGGGTATTCAAATAAAAAGTAAATGATAATTTCTCATGTAAAAGATAGAAATTTGAGAAGACAGTTTCGCAGCCTGAGGGGTATAAAACATTGTTTTAAAAATGGTTGAAATGAGGGATAATGAAGGTCTCTCGTAGATAAAAGACTACTAATATAGTAAAGTTATGATATAAAATTGAAAAAAAGAACTTTGTTTAGAAATTAGAAGTCATACAACATAAAAAGTGAACTTGAATGGAAAGAGACATGTAGATTTATCTTACCTTGAAGTGTTGTTCCTAAAACATGAGGATGGAACTATGGGGGGTTGTGAAAACCTTTGGGGACTCCTTGGGAGGAAAAATCATTGGAACATTGTGGAAGATGTATTGGGAGTAAAAGAGAATGGTGAAATTGGTGTGTATTTATAACAAAATGGTATTAATTGTTTAATAGTTTCTAAATATAGGTCTTGTAAATATAAGTTTTGGAAAATGAAAAACCATTGGCTTACTAATCGCATAGTGATTCACTATTCAAATTCACCTTTACACTGTTGTTTTAAACTGGTTTTGTAATGAATATTACAAATATAATAATAAATTGTACTTTATGTTTGAATTAATGAATTAATGTTTATCACTTTTTAATAGGGGAATTTTATTTGTTTTGGTGTTTACATTGAAGGAGGAGGGGATTTGGAGAGATCATGATGGAAGTCAAGCAAAATGGGCCAAACTGTGCGAGATCCCAAGCATGCATGTGGAAAATTATTTGTACTATGGATAATCTTTGCATTCAATTGGACTAAAAATGGGTGTATGAGCGAAAAAAAATTTGTGTTACATTTATGTAGAAGATCATGAGGCCCAATTTGTTCATTGGGTGGCCCAAAATAGTCCCACAATGTGAAGAAATTCTGGGCGGGTCATATTGGACCACCATTGTAAATTTGGGTTACAACTCAGGCCTAGGATATCCAATTAGTCTAATTCCACCTCCCAAAAATATCTAACTCTATGTTTCACCTCTCCACATAATTCCATGACAATTGAACGTGTTTACATCATCCAAACAGCTGGATCAAGAAGGATTAAAAATTATGTTTTGAATATTGACTTAGTCCCTTAGGAACTTGACCTCTTTTGTAGAAGGTGTGATGTTTTTTCCATAAAATTACTCCTCCCCCTCATTCTCTCATGGTAAAGACCAGGGGTGAAGGTTAGTTAAATTGGAGAGCTCTCTTCACCCATTTTATTTATCTTCTCTCTCATGTACTTCTAAACCGCATAGAGATCAATTTGGGGAGTGTCCTTTATTGTAATCCAAAGATCCACACTTGTAATCTTCAAAAGGTAATTTATTTCCAGGTTTGTTGTTAATTTTTCTTCATTTATACCTTCTAATTTTTATATTCTGTTATGATCAAATACAAATTAAAGGAACAAGAATCCACATGCTTCCATGCATAACACGTATCTTGTGATGATTTGAGTATGGTTGCCTCTTTTCTCACCCCTCCCATTCATTAGTGTGAAAATGGATTACGTCTGTTGATAAAATCCAAGAGCTTAAACCTATGAATATGCATGTTCTTGTCTTTTGGAATATTTTTATCATTGACACAAATCTGGTCATCTCATCACGTTTTTGATGTGATTCCTAGATTGAGTTCGGTTTTTTACATCGATTCATGTTTGTTGATTTTGAGCGATTGCTGATAATCAATATTGTGGATTGATCAAATACTAGGTGGTAACCTAGTAATAACTCACATACCATTACATATTTTAATTTTTAAAAAATCAAGGAATCAATGATCCTTCCCTTTCCCTTGATAACAATGAAGGATTGAGCATCAAGGGACACTTACCCGGGATGATCATGATTTCTCCAACTGGTTTCTCTCAGTAGTAATATACTTTCAATTTCTTTTCTTAATGTTACAAAACCCAAGTGTTATAAAACCCCATTCCCCTTTTAGTTTCTTAAATCAAAACCTAAATTTGTAATTAATGATCTAAGGTTCCTTTGACAGATGACCTAGGGTTGCTGCTATACTGTAGAAATTCTAGTTAAAAATAAACATCTAATTTGATGTGCCTAACAACGCGATCAAATTTGGGCATCGTTGTCGGGGAGCCAAGATCATTTTTTTCTTTATTTCCTTTAATTTATTTATTTTACTTCTTAATTAGTACTCCTATAAATACCCCACCCCATTTTATTTTTATTTTTCTGTTTTCTATTTCTATTTTTGGTTGTTTTGTGTGTTCTTCCTTTATCTCTCTCTTTATATTCTTCTTCTTCTCCATATCTCTCTATAATTCTGTATTATAACATCTTATTTTCATTTCACCCTTATTATGTGATTTTATCCATATTCAATCATAAAAAAACTTTACAACTTATTTTCTTGACTCGATTAGAAAAAAAAACTTCTTGAATTTGACCTAGAAATTGAAAAGACACTTCACACACAAATCAAGGCATCTAGAGAAGGTAAATCATGTAACACATAGGAACCCCTTTTGGAACCTCTTCGTAATCAGAAATTTTTTTATTGGAATCAAATCTTAATATAACTGACCACTCTGTATGTAGAGTACAAACCTGTGTACATCCAAAATCCTGGGGAAGAAGACAATATTGAGTTGAGATCATGCCTCATCCACCTACTTCCCAAATTCCATGGCCTTCCAGATGAGGACCCTCATAAACACCTTAAGTAGTTTCACATAGTGTGCTCCACCATGAAACCCCAAAATGTCTCTGAGGACTTAATTAAGATTAGGGCCTTCCCTTTCTCCCTTGATGGTGTAGCCAAATATTGGATATACTATTTTCTTACCACAATTGGGGGTTGGAATGACCTGAAAATACTATTTTTTGAGAATTTCTTCCCTACATCCCAAACAGCATCAATTAATAAAGAAATTTGTGGCATTAGGCAATCACAAGGAGAGACCCTTCATGAATACTAGAAGAGATTCAAACGTCTCTACTCAAGATACCCCCGCCAACAGATTACTGAACAACTATTAATCCAATACTTCTATGAGGGACTTATCCCCATGGATCATGGAATTAATGATGAATCAGCTGGTGGTTCCTTGGTTGATAAAAATTCTTCCACTGCTCGCGACGTAGTAGCTAACATGGCTCAAAATGCACAATAATTTTCTACATGAGCTATTGCACCAACTCGAGGAGTTCATGAGGTAAGTCATTCATCTCTAGAACAAAAGGTAGATAACAATATTGGTGAGATGAATAACCTTATAAGAAAATTATCACAAGTACAAGGTAACTCACAATCTCCTCATATTCCATTACATTTTGGTATTTATTCTCACAATGCTCATTTTTTTACCAGTACTGACAACTTCAAGATTGTAACACCCTGAGATTTTATGAAAAATATTATTTTAATTTCATTAATGTCTTATGTTGTATTCTACACCAAGATTACCTTGCGCTATACGCAACACCGTATTATCTTGCAGTATACGCAACACTATTCTTGGACCGTGTTACACACAATTTTGATAATAGTTATTCTACGCAAAATTGAGTATATATATATATATATTAAATGTATAAATTAAATATGGTTGGATTCTGTTATATGAAACAATGAAGGATTCTTTCACAACACGCAACCCTGACTTGGCTTGCATTACACGCAACCGCGACCTTCCTCGATAGCGTGTGTTGTACACAATACCGGGTTTTAATAAACAATGTTATATTATTATAATATTGTCATGAACTAGCTGTTATGAATAGTATTAACTATATTTTGAATTTTATAACATTATTATTCATCTTACACATTTCTAGAACATGGTATAAGAACAAAATAAATTTTTCGGCTAAAATAAGTATTTTTCAAAAAAATGCAGTTTTGCCGCCTTTTGATGGCGCACCCACTTTAAATCTATTTTTTGACATGTTTATAAGTTCAATTTGACAAAATAAAATTCTTCTTTGGAATCAATAAATAAAAATTTACTTTGGATAAATTTTTCATATTATTCTGGTAACTTTCACATTTTAATGAATAGTAAAAACACGCTATATTTTAATTAAAAACAACTTTTTTCATCGTAATATCTTATGTGGTTAAATTATAATATTGAATGGTTTTAAAGTATAAATAGAATATATTTTTACCATTTAATATAATGTATGTCATTAGCATTGATTTTACCTTGAATTCGTATGTTAAATCAATTCAATCTTTTGCAATGTTTTAAACAAAAACCCGTTTTTTTTCGACAACGAGATTAATTTTAATTTAATTTCTGCAACTTCTGTGTATGGAATTTTAAAAAATGGATTCCATATTTGGAATCAGTGGGTCCAAATTATGTTAATAAGCTACTTTTTATTTTTGGGAATTATGAATAGTAACTACGGTAAATTTTATTTACCATAGTTAAAGGTAAATCGGGTAATTAAGGGTAAATATAATATTTTAAAATTACCCTAACAAATGTCAAAATCCTATTGGATGACTAAAAGTCGACCCATATCACCTAAGGGTCGGATTAGAATCATTTAATGAACATTTGTCTATGAAAATAACTTAATTATTATTAAAACCAAAGAAAGTGACAACATGTCACTCTCTTAAATTTTATAAGTATATTAATTTTAATTTAGTGATAAACTTCATGAAACTTCAAACATGAATAGTATACAGAAATCTAATGAAATTATCTACATCATATAAATTTATTTATAATTTTTAGGGATTAAATAATTATCATTAATTATGACACAATAGTGATGCAGAAATTGTTTATCTAGTGAAAAATCAAGAATAATGTTTTTTTAAACTAATAGTGACCATAAAATGCACAAATACCTAACCAAAACTTATTGGACATGTAAATTTAAACCATAATCATCCAATGGTCGAATATTTGACCATTTGGAGCCTTATAAAAATGATTATGACACTTATATTATTTTATTTTAAATGATGCCAAAGTTGTCACCTTCATAATTTAATAAATATAACAATTTAAATATTGTTATTTTAAGATGATAAATTCGAGTAAATGTATTATTGTGCAAGGTAATATATTTATCTTCATCATAGAATTTTATTTTAAATTTTTATACAACAAATAAGTATATTAAATAATTATACAAAAATAATGTAGTAATTATTTTATTAAGAGATAAACCAAATAAATTGTTTTAAAAATAATAAAATAAATATTATATGAACTATTTAATGTGATACACTAATTTTATAGATACATATGACCTTTTATTAATATATTAAATCTTTTATTTCGAACATATCTTCTGTATATATTTTATTTAAATTCAAATAAATGAATAGTGTCAAAATTGACACTATTGTTATTTTACAAAAATAACATATTATAAAATTGTTTAAAAATCACAAAAATATTTAAAAATTATAAATTTATATTTATATGGTCTATAATGTTATAAAGTAAACAAATATGGAAAATTCACAACAAATAAGTAATTATTTGTTATAATTTAAAATTTAGAATTTTATTACCACAAATAAACTTAAATAGATTAAATAAGGATAAATCAAAATGATAAGGTTTAAAATAAGATCCAAACATGTATAAATTTGATTGGTTGATGAGATTACAACCCTATCTCATCTAATCTTCGAATATGAGTCATTTTTGGAGGTTTTTATGTGGGGTTAGATTTATTATAAATTAATATTTTTAAGAATTCCTAAGGTGCCCCTCTCCTCCCTTATAAAAGGGCACATCCTCCCCCTCCTCCTCACACCAAATTGAGCACTCAAGCTCGGCCAAACCCTGAAAAAATCCCTTCTCCACTTCCCTAGAATAATCCTAGAGGTCCTGGTCTTCTTCAAAGACCAATTTTAGTTCCCTAAGTGGAGGATTCAAAGAGGCGTTTCAAAGAAGAGGTAATATCCATTACCGATCTTTTCAATTTCTTTATTCTTAAACTTATTATTCTTTAGTTGTTTCATGAAAAAGTAATAACATCAGTATTACTTACATACTGATATGTTATTATAAATATGAAACAACCCTAATTCACCTTCTATCCATCCTACGGAAAAAATGAAATCACCGCGCGTGCGTACGTACGGAATACCGTCTCCACGCCGTGGTGTAATCTATTTTCCACCACCACCTTAATAGGATGGGTATAATGGTGTAATGAGTAACTATATATGATTATTATAAAGTTATATTGATACTGAAATAGTCTACATACACTTCAACACAATTCCACGACCATGGGAACGATATCATCGCTCGTGCGTACGTACGGACTACCGTCTCCACGACGCGATGAGATTCATTCTCCACTTTAAACCATTCATGAATGATTATAAAGTATATATAATAAGTAATAATTAAATATATTAAATAACAATGATACTGTATTTATGTGTATATATATGAATGTCATCTACTTAATTCCATTCAATTCAATAAGGAAACGAAAACAGCGTTCATGCATACGTACGGACTACCGTCTCCATGAACGGTGTATTTCTTTCCCGTTAATAATTTATTATATATATGTATATCCTGAATATATATATATATATAAATCATGTTTTATGTTCTGGAATTAAGTAATCATGATCTAAGTAATCATATGAATAATTACAAGTCAAAACACGGATGACAAATGAAACAATTTTACCCAAAACGCTCTTTATCATGGAATTTACAAAAGAACGGGTAATATAAATTCATAAGTGAACCATATATGATATCATAACAATGAATATGATTCTGTAATAAGTAAATGACATTATTTAAATCATTATACAGGAGGTTCGGACACTTACGAAGCAAATCGGACCTAAGGTAAGGGAAATATCACAATCTCATTTTTATCCGAGATTGTTTATTCGTAAGTATTTACTGGGGTGTATTTTATCATCCACATCCATGTTTACTCAATATGTAATATTATTTCCATTCACCTACAATTGTTTAAATCCAATTTTACCCTTCGGTGAGTTTTTAGTAAACGATATGAAAGGAATCTTTTGTCGTTTTTCGTACGAGGTACTTTTTTGACTTTTCCGACAAAAGTACGAGAAGAATGTTTTTTTTAAACGGCACGAACGGATTTTTACGGTTTTATAAATCCTTATTTTCATGAAGCTTACTCCAAAAGATTTCATGACTATTTTCAATTAAATCACTTTCTTTTAAAATTGCATGATGTTTTGTGAAAAGAAATTGATTTTGAAGAAGAAAGGATATTTTCCTCAAGAATTCATTTCAAGTGTTTTATCAAAATTATTTTCCATCTAAGGTAATAAAGGGTTCTGTTTCTATCCATATTTTTACATTGATTTGACTATGTTGTGATGGAATTATGTTTATGAATTCCTTTATCTTATATGAATGGTTTTATGATGTCATGTTGTTTAAGAATCCCATTTTTATTACATGGGTTATGCAATGATGTATGATTTATGATTTTGTGGCACACATAAGAATGGTATCATTATGAGATGGGTGGGACCTATATCTCCCTCCAATGCATTGGGTAAAGATTTTATATCTCATGAGATAGACATGGCTGGAATGGTAGGTTATACTGGTTCAGTGAAACAGGACTGAAACGAGGGTTACTCGATTCAGAAAGGGACTTTGTCCACTAAGATAGTCTTGGCAATGAGTCTTGACTAACAAGAAATTATTCTCTATGATTATGTGTGAATGCCACAAAGTTCCATGTTTTATGTTATGATTATTGTGATTACATTTCACTGCCATGATTTATCCCATGTTATGAAATTATGCTCTCTTTTGCAGGTTAAGATTTCCAAAAGTTATGTTCTTATGAATATGATGTGATTGATTTTTCTTTTGTATAACCTTACTGAGCATTTTAGCTCACCCTTTTATGTTTTATTTTCCCCTGGATATAAAGAAAGGTTTTAGGTAAAAAAAAGGGAAGATCTTTATGGGAGATATTGAAGATATTTCACCACGATTAGAAGATTACGTTCCGAGTTTCCAAAGACACTAAACTATTACGATCCTTGTGTGTGTCTTTTTGTTATGTACTAAGTATTCCGCAAATGTAATGTAAGTTCAATGTATTCCAGGCTTCGGATCTCTACAGTTGGTATCAGAGGAAAGGTTTAGTCAACCTTTGGAAACTAGGATGCGAAAACGTTAGTGAGATCCCTAGAGATATTTCTACGGTATGTCTAGGGATGTCCCTATGGTTAAGTAGACGTATAAGTTATAGTACTAGAACTACGCTAACGATCATAGAATTAAACCTAAGATGTTAGATATTGAAGGTACTCCCCCTTTATTATGTTGTTTTCCCTAGCATGATTTTTGCCTCTCACACTATTCATTTTGGGTTTTAGAAAATGGCTGGAAACAAGATGATTCACGATAATGGAGGATATGATGGACAATGGAATGATATTCTTCATGAGCAACCAAATGAAATGGGATTTGGAAGTCCAAAGATCATTATTATGCCGAATCAGCAATCTCATAATATGATCAATAAAGTAAAATTTGGTAAGTTTCCTGACTCGGCTAATAAGAGAAAGATGGAGTTTCATGATGATCATAGAGGAAAGAAAGTTCAATTTCCCCTATGTAAATCATGTGGGAAGAGGCATCAAGGAGAATGTTTCAAAGGAACTGGAAGATGCTTTGGGTGTGGAAAATAAGGACACAAAGCCAGTAAGTGCAAAGGAAAAGGTTCAGTTAACACCAGGGATGAAGATAATGGTATTGCTATGACATCAAAAATGGTTAAGTGTTTTAAATGTGGAATGTATGGGCATTATGCAAACAAATTCCATAAGGGAAAGACTCATGAAGAGAATCAGTATGGTCATATGGGTAGTATTTATGTGGATGATGATGAAGAGACTACAAATGATATGTGAGATGAAAGAATTTTTGAAGCTCGTTCAATGGTTTAAGAATGTAGTGGAATGATTACATGTTTATCATGTGTAATGTTGTATAAGTAATCTCATGGCACTATGGAATAAAGAGACATGTAAGGATTGTTACATTGTTGTCTGATTAATGTTACCAGTATCCATGAAAGGATATTCAGATATTTTTGGAATGTAGATGATATGCGCATAATGAAGGGATAAGGAGAAAATAAAATGTTTGATAGTATTCATGAGCTCATGACTGATATAAGGAGAAGGTTATATCATGGTTTGAGTATATTGAATTTTTGGATTTTGGTATGTGGAAAGAGTTAACTTTTGACAGCATTCATGTTTTCACTAAGGTTTAATGGGTATTCATATTTTTTCAAGAGAATACATCATTAAAGTATTCACATGATTGGAATGTGACCAACAAGATATATGGGGGATAAATGATGGTATTCACATGCTTGGTTGGCGACATTTCAAGTAATCATTTTCTTTATACTATGAGCTTGGATCGAAGTATTTTAGATAAGCCTAAAGATTGTAATGGATTATGTTAACCATAAGTTAGTATTGTTTAAGTATAGAACTTTTTTTTGATATTATTTATGTGATGTTATAGTAATGTAGTTTTAGAAAAAGGACAACCTGCAGGACGGGCGACAGCCCATCGCTTCGGACAAGGCTGTGGGAATCGAACCCACAACCGAAGTGCGACTGGCCTTTATCACCTACCACTGGCCTACAGGAAGTCCCTGTTTAGTAGAAACTAGTTTTATTATATTAAGAAGTATGATATATGAAGTATAAGTCCATTTTAGGAACCATATATGATTAATCTCACTATAGATCGACTTATGTATATAATTTTTGGTAACCTTTTGTTTGAGACAGATGGAATGACCCGTCATTCTATCACATGATCTGCTAACACTTCACGAATAACAAATTCAACTTCATTTATTTAAGAGATGAAGTGGAAATTGTTCAAGGCATGAACAACAGTGAGATTATACCAAAATAAAGTAAGTATTTATTCTAATTCAAACTATTCAACTTTAGGGAAACGATATTGAAAACCAAAAATGTTGTCCTAGTGCCCTTATATCCGATGTATCAGATGGTACCCTAGATCGTCACAAATTTATGGCTTTGTGATTTCTGGATTTTCCATAGCCATGTTCTCTACCACTCTCCATCAGAACATGATGGTTAGATTTCTCTTCCATATCCATATTTTCACATATGTGGAAACCCAGTGATTAGTTTATTTGGGTAATCGTTACATTTCATACTTTAGTTTTTAAAGTCAAGTTTTGGTATTCCTTTTTACGATGTGGGTTTCTATTAAAGAAACTTTCGAATAGTAAACCATTTATAACCCCGACGAATTTCGAGGGAGAAATTCATTTTAAGGGGGGTAGAATGTAACACCCTGAGATTTTATGAAAAATATTATTTTAATTTCATTAATGTCTTATGTTGTATTCTACACCAAGATTACCTTGCGCTATACGCAACACCGTATTAGCTTGCAGTATACGCAACACTATTCTTGGACCGTGTTACACACAATTTTGATAATAGTTATTCTACGCAACATTGAGTATATATATATATTAAATGTATAAATGAAATATGGTTGGATTCTGCTATACGAAACAACGAAGGATTCTTTCACAACACGCAACCCTGACTTGGCTTGCATTACACGCAATCGCGACCTTCCTCGATAGCGTGTGTTGTACACAATACCGGGTTTTAATAAACAATGTTATATTATTATAATATTGTCATGAACTAGCTGTTATGAATAGTATTAACTATATTTTGAATTTTATAACATTATTATTCATCTTACACATTTCTAGAACATGGTATAAGAACAAAATAAATTTTTCGGGTAAAATAAGTATTTTTCAAAAAAATGCAGTTTTGCCGCCTTTTGATGGCGCACCCACTTTAAATCTATTTTTTGACATGTTTATAAGTTCAATTTGACAAAATAAAATTCTTCTTTGGAATCAAGAAATAAAAATTTACTTTGGATAAATTTTTCATATTATTCTGGTAACTTTCACATTTTAATGAATAGTAAAAACACGCTATATTTTAATTAAAAACAACTTTTTTCATCGTAATATCTTATGTGGTTAAATTATAATATTGAATGGTTTTAAAGTATAAATAGAATATATTTTTACCATTTAATATAATGTATGTCATTAGCATTGATTTTACCTTGAATTTCTATGTTAAATCAATTCAATCTTTTGCAATGTTTTAAACAAAAACCCGTTTTTATTCGACAACGGGATTAGTTTTAATTTAATTTCTGCAACTTCTGTGTATGGAATTTTAAAAAATGGATTCCATATTTGGAATCAGTGGGTCCAAATTATTTTAATAAGCTACTTTTTATTTTTGGGAATTATGAATAGTAACTACGGTAAATTTTATTTACCATAGTTAAAGGTAAATCGGGTAATTAAGGGTAAATATAATATTTTAAAATTACCCTAAAAAATGTCAAAATCCTATTGGATGACTAAAAGTCGACCCATATCACCTAAGGGTCAGATTAGAATCATTTAATGAACATTTTGCTATGAAAATAACTTAATTATTATTAAAACCAAAGAAAGTGACAGCATGTCACTCTCTTAAATTTTATAAGTATATTAATTTTAATTTAGTGATAAACTTCATGAAACTTCGAACATGAATAGTCTACAGAAAGCTAATGAAATTATCTACATCATATAAATTTATTTATAATTTTTAGGGATTAAATAATTATCATTAATTATGACACAATAGTGATGCAGAAATTGTTTATCTAGTGAAAAATCAAGAATAATGTTTTTTTAAACTAATAGTGACCATAAAATGCACAAATACCTAACCAAAACTTATTGGACATGTAAATGTAAACCATAAGCATCCAATGGTCGAATATGTGACCATTTGGAGCCTTATAAAAACGATTATGACACTTATATTATTTTATTTTAAATGATGCCAAAGTTGTCACCTTCATAATTTAATAAATATAACAATTTAAATATTGTTATTTTAAGATGATAAATTCGAGTAAAAGTATTATTGTGCAAGGTAATATATTTATCTTCATCATATAATTTTATTTTAAATTTTTATACAACAAATAATTATATTAAATAATTATACAAAAATGATGTAGTAATTATTTTATTAAGAGATAAACCAAATAAATTGTTTTAAAAATAATAAAATAAATATTATATTAACTATTTAATGTGATACACTAATTTTATAGATACATATGACCTTTTATTAATATATTAAAGCTTTTATTTCGAACATATCTTCTGTATATATTTTATTTAAATTCAAATAAATGAATAGTGTCAAAATTGACACTATTGTTATTTTACAAAAATAACATATTATAAAATTGTTTAAAAATCACAAAAATATTTAAAAATTATAAATTTATATTTATATGGTCTATAATGTTATAAAGTAAACAATTATGGAAAATTCACAACAAATAAGTAATTATTTGTTATAATTTAAAATTTAGAATTTTATTACCACAAATAAACTTAAATAGATTAAATAAGGATAAATCAAAATGATAAGGTTTAAAATAAGATCCAAACATGTCTAAATTTTATTGGTTGATGATATTACAACCCTATCTCATCTAATATTCTAATATGAGACATTTTTGGATGTTTTTATGTGGGGTTAGATTTATTATAAATTAATATTTTTAAGAATTCCTAAGGTGCCCCTCTCCTCCCTTATAAAAGGGCACCTCCTCCCCCTCCTCCTCACACCAAATTGATCACTCAAGCTCGGCCAACCCCTGCAAAAATCCCTTCTCCACTTCCCTAGAATAATTCTAGAGGTCCTGGTCTTCTTCAAAGACAAATTTTAGTTCCCTAAGTGGAGGATTCAAAGAGGCGTTTCAAAGAAGAGGTAATATCCATTACCGATCTTTTCAATTTCTTTCTTCTTAAACTTCTTCTTATTTAGTTGTTTCATGAAAAAGTAATAACATCAGTATTACTTACATACTGATATGTTATTATAAATATGAAACAACCCTAATCCACCTTCTATCCATCCTACAGAAAAAATGAAATCACCGCGCGTGCGTACGTACGGAATACCGTCTCCACGCCGTGGTGTAATCTATTTTCCACCACCACCATAATAGGATGGGTATAATGGTGTAATGAGTAACTATATATGATTATTATAAAGTTATATTGATACTGAAATAGTCTACATACACTTCAACACAATTCCACGACCATGGGAACGATATCATCGCTCGTGCGTACGTACGGACTACCGTCTCCACGACGCGATGAGATTCATTCTCCACATTAAACCATTCATGAATGATTATAAAGTATATATAATAAGTAATAATTAAATATATTACATAACAATGATACTGGATTTATGTGTATATATATGAATGTCATCTACTTAATTCCATTCAATTCAATAAGGAAACGAAAACAGCGTTCATGCGTACGTACGGACTACCGTCTCCATGAACGGTGTATTTCATTCCCGTTAATAATTTATTATATATATGTATATCCTGAATATATATATATATAAATCATGTTTTATGTTCTGGAATTAAGTAATCATGATCTAAGTAATCATATGAATAATTACAAGTCAAAACACGGATGACAAATGAAACAATTTTACCCAAAACGCTCTTTATCATGGAATTTACAAAAGAACGGGTAATATAAATTCATAAGTGAACCATATATGATATCATAACAATGAATATGATTCTGTAATAAGTAAATGACATTATTTAAATCATTATACAGGAGGTTCGGACACTTACGAAGCAAATCGGACCTAAGGTAAGGGAAATATCACAATCTCATTTTTATCCGAGATTGTTTATTCGTAAGTATTTACTGGGGTGTATTTTATCATCCACATCCATGTTTACTCAATATGTAATATTATTTCCATTCACCTACAATTGTTTAAATCCTATTTTACCCTTCGGTGAGTTTTTAGTAAAAGATATGAAAGGAATCTTTTGTCGTTTTTCGTACGAGGTACTTTTTTGACTTTTCCGACAAAAGTACGAGAAGAATGTTTTTTTTTAAACGGCACGAACGGATTTTTACGGTTTTATAAATCCTTATTTTCATGAAGCTTACTCCAAAAGATTTCATTACTATTTTCAATTAAATCACTTTCTTTTAAAATTGCATGATGTTTTGTGAAAAGAAATTGATTTTGAAGAAGAAAGGATATTTTCCTCAAGAATTCATTTCAAGTGTTTTATCAAAATTATTTTCCATCTAAGGTAATAAAGGGTTCTCTTTCTATCCATATTTTTACATTGATTTGACTATGTTGTGATGGAATTATGTTTATGAATTCCTTTATCTTATATGAATGGTTTTATGATGTCATGTTGTTTAAGAATCCCATTTTTATTACATGGGTTATGCAATGATGTATGATTTATGATTTTGTGGCACACATAAGAATGGTATCATTATGAGATGGGTGGGACCTATATCTCCCTCCAATGCATTGGGTAAAGATTTTATATCTCATGAGATAGACATGGCTGGAATGGTAGGTTATACCGGTTCAGTGAAACAGGACTGAAACGAGGGTTACTCGATTCAGAAAGGGACTTTGTCCACTAAGATAGTCTTGGCAATGAGTCTTGACTAACAAGAAATGATTCTCTATGATTATGTGTGAATGCCACAAAGTTCCATGTTTTATGTTATGATTATTGTGATTACATTTCACTGCCATGATTTATCCCATGTTATGAAATTATGCTCTCTTTTGCAGGTTAAGATTTCCAAAAGTTATGTTCTTATGAATATTATGTGATTGATTTTTCTTTTGTATAACCTTACTGAGCATTTGAGCTCACCCTTTTATGTTTTCTTTTCCCCCGGATATAAAGAAAGGTTTTAGGTAAAAAAAAGGGAAGATCTTTATGGGAGATATTGAAGATCTTTCACCACGATTAGAAGATTACGTTCCGAGTTTCCAAAGACACTAAACTATTACGATCCTTGTGTGTGTGTTTTTGTTATGTACTAAGTATTCCGCAAATGTAATGTTAGGTCAATGTACGCCAGGCTTCGGGTCTCTACAAAGATTTACCCGAGTCTTTTGTAGTCATGTTCCTAGGGCTTCCATTCCAAAAGCACCTCCATTCAAGCAACAAAAATTCAGGCCAAATCCAAATCACAGGTGGCAAGCACAACCCTAGTACCCACTAGGAAGAAACTCAAGCTACCCCAAGCAGAATTGATATCAACCAGGACAATGTATGAAACCATCTTATCCTTGAACTTCTCAAAATAATCTTCCTCCTCCTCCCAAATGTGAACCAAGCCTCGAGGACATAGTGAAGAAAATGGAATCCCAAAACCTCCAGTTCCAAAAAAACCACTCAATCATCTATTCAGAACACACTAACTCAAGTGTTTCAATTAGTAAACACCATCGGTGAGCTTAAGATGCAAGGTTCGAGACAACTACCATCCCAACCTATTTCCAATCTGAAGCACAAAGTTAATGTATATACAGTTACACTTCGTACTAGTAAATAAGTCTCTCCTTCTACTAATTCTGCAAAATAGGTATGTCCCCCTCTTGAAAACTCTCTTTCCCAACCCTCAAAATTTTCAATTAATGAAAAACAAGACAAAAAGGGTAATCAAGTTATCATTGATGATTCAAATGAACAATTCATTCCTATTCCTTTCCCCGAAGAGTCTCTAAATATAAGAAGAATTTTGATAATGAGATTTATAAAGAAATAATGGATACATTTAAAAAGGTTTAAGTTAAATTTCTTCTATTAGATGAAGTTAAACAAATCCCTCGATAAGCCAAATTTCATAAAGAGCTTTGCACCAATATAAGGAGACTAAAGGGGAATGAGAGAGTCAACTTGGGTAGGAATGTCTTGGACTTGATTCAATCATCAATGCAAACCAAATTCAAGGATCCAGGAACATTCACAATAAAGTTTACCATAGGGGAGATCTTCTTTTCTGATGATGTGATAGATTTAGGTGCTACCATTAATGTAATGCCTCGCTCTGTGTACACTTCTCTGTAGGTTGGAGAGCTTCAACCAATGGGCATTGTTGTATAACTCTCCAACCGAAGTACTATGCTTCCAACAAGAGTGATTGAGGATGCCCTTATATGAGTGAAAAATCTCATCTTTGTTATTGATTTCTATATTCTTGAGATTGAAGATACCTGAACCCAAGGACATGATCCTATCATACTTGGGAGTCCATTCCTCCAAATAGAAAATACGATCATCAACGTTCTCAATGGTATGCTATCCATAGAGTTTGGAGGAGAGAAGGTAATTTTTAACATCCTTGATGCTATGAAAAACCCTGATGAAGAGCAATCCACTCTTCATGTCTATTCGATGGAAGTGCTCTCAAACGATGCACACACACCCAATTCTCTCCTCAACCCACACTCTGATTCATTTTTCATCTTCTTTACCCTTGGATGATTTGAGTTTTGATTCATGTTGTGAGGGTTGTGTGGGTTATGAAAAATGTAAATTTTGTTCTTTAATTGAGGAGTGTGTTCATTATGAGGTACCCATAAACATCGATGATTCTGAAAATCTCATTTCAATAGATTCTCTATCTTTAAAGAATAAGCATGAGAATATAGATAGTTTAATGGACCTCACCCCCCCCCCCTTAAATCCCCTCCCTCAATCTAGAATCCACTGGTTTTGGAACTTAAACAACTTCCTTCTAATTTAAAATATGCATATCATGAGGGTATTGGCCAATTTCCCATCATTATTGACAATAACCTCTCTCCACAACAGGAATCGAAACTGCTCAACCATTTTAGAGAGTGTAAAAAAAATTGGATGGATATTAGATGATATTCTCGAGATTATCCCATCTATTTGTTTACACCATATACTTTTGGATGATGATACTATGCTCATAAGACAATCACAACGTCAGTTGAATCCCAATCTCCTTGAAGTAGTAAAATTGGATGTTAGTAAATTATTATTGCCAGGATCATTTATCCTATATCTAATAGTAAATGGGTTATCCCAATTCAAATTGTTCCTATAAAATACAAATAATGGTTGTGTCAAATGAAAGGAAAGAATTGGTTCCAACACGTGTACAAAACAGTTGGCGAGTCTGTATTGACTACCGTCTATTGAATCAATCCACACGGAAAAACCACATTCCTCTACCTTTCATTGACCAAATATTAGAGCTATTGGTTAGTATGTCCCATTATTGTTTCCTTTATGGTAATTCGGGTTATTTACAAATCCATATAGACCCTGAGGATCAAGAAAAGACAACATTTACTTGTCCATTCGGTGCATTTTCATACAGAAGGATGTCATTCGATGTATGGAATGCTCCTAGTACTTTTCAGCGATGTATGTTGAGTATTTTTTTAGAGTACCTTGAGAGGTTTATGTAAGTCTTTATGGATTGTTTTACGTTATAAGGTTCTCCTTTTGATGATTGTTTGGAACACCTAGGTTCTATCCTCCACCAATGCATTGAAATAGATCTTGTTTTAAATTATGAGAAATCCCATTTAATGGTTGAGCGGGGGATAGTTCTTGGGAATGTCATTTCAAATAAGTTAATTCAAGTTGATAAATCTAAAATTGAATTAATTTCATCACTTCCATATCCAAAATTTGTTCGTGAGGTGCGATCTTTCTTGGGTCCAACTGGTTTTTACTGCCAATTCATTAAAGACATCAGTAAAATTTCACTTCCATTGTACCAATTATTGAAACAATATTCTGAGTTTTTCTTTTATAATGATTGTGAGGATTCATTAAATTCATTGAAAAAGAGTCTCACATCACCTCCCATCATCCAACCACCTAGTTGGGATCTCCCCTTACATCTTATGTGTGATGCCTATAACTTTGCAGTTGGGGTAGTTTTATCATAAATGGTTGATAAGGCTCCTCTTTTCATTGTGTATGCCTCACGTACCCTTGACCCTGCCCAGGTAAACAACACAACCACTGAATAATAACTAATTTCTATTTTGTTTTCCTTGGAAAAATTTTGTCCATATCTTCTTGGGTCAAAAGTGATTGTGTTTTCTGACCATACTGCCCTTTGATTCCTCTTAATGAAACTTGAAGCTAAGCCACACCTCATACAGTGGATGCTCATACTACAATAGTTTGACCTTGAGATTAAAGATAATAGGGGAGTATAAAATTTTCTATCTTACCATATTAGTAGGATTTATCCACCACTGGACCACCATGTTGACTCATCCCTCCCCATTGGATAATTCTTTCCCCATGAAAACCTTTGTGATGTTGTGGACCTTACCCCCTAGTATGCAGACATTGTGAATTTTCTAGAAACATATAGGGTCCCCACTAATTTCATCACTTCCCAATTCTAGATACTTAAACATTATTATAGATGGTACATTTTAGATAACCCATATTTGTGTAGATTTTTTGGTGACCAAGTAGTTCGTTGGTGTGTCTCTGGCCATGAGTTCACATCTGTTTTGACCTTCTGTCAAACTTTGGCTTGTGGGGGACACTTTGGCTCTCAACAAATACCTAGAATGGCCCTTGTCTTAGGAATTTATTTTTCAACATTTTATAGGGATGCCCATTGATTTTTCAAGTCATGTAGTCATTGTCAATTCACAAGGAATATCTCCAAGAGGAATGAAATTCCCCAACATCCCATGTTATTCTGTAAAATCTTTGATGCATGGGGCATTGAAATCCTAGGGCCTTTTCCAAATTCATTTGGCTTCATGTACATCTTGTTAGTTGTGGACTACATGTCTAAATGGGTGGAAGAAAAGGCTTCTAGGACTAATGACTCCTGATTTGTTGTTGATTTTGTGAGGTCATATATTTTTAGTCAATTTGGTTTGCCGGGATTCGTCATTAGTGATCAGGGTTCCCATTTTTTCAATTACAAAATTAAAATTTTACTTTTTAATTATGGGGTTGATCATAAAGTCTCCTCTGCATATCACCCCCAAACTAACGAACAAGTAGAAATATCAAATCCTGAAGTTAATAGAATCTTGAAAAAACGGTACAACCCAATATGAAAGATTGGAGTTTGTGCTTGGATGATGCACATTGGGCATACCATTCAACATTTAAAACCCCAATCAGATTGTCACAATATAGAGTTGTGTATGGAAAGGATTTTCACCTCCCAGTAGAGGTAGAACACCTTGCATATTAGGATATTAAACAATGTAATACGAATCTTTCAGATGCAGGTGACCAAAGGAAGCTGCAGATTCAAGATTTGGAAGAAATTTGATGTGATGCATATGAGAACTCCCGGATCTATAAAGAGAATACAAAGGCTATCCGTGATATTATGATTCATCAGCAAAAGTTCCATATTGGTGAGAAGGTCCTAATGTATAATTCTAGGCTAAAGCTCCACCCAGGTAAGCTTCGTTCTCGATTTCTCAGTCCTTATACTGTTACTAATGTTTACCCTTTTAGTGCAATACATATTTCGCATGAGCAGAGTGGATGAAGTCTTACCATTAATGGGAAGAGACTTAAAGACTTATATGAGTATATTATAAAGAATCTGGTTGAGTAAATCCACCTTCTAGAAGCAACATATCAGTGAAACACACTAGGTTTTATCCTTCCTTCTCACATTCTCAATTATTACAGTGAGGATAGTGTATATTCTACGTGTGTGGAGGTGGATACATTCCTGGGTTAATTAGTATTTTCATCATCATTCTTCTTTCTTCTCTTTTTTTTCTTTTTTATGGTATTTTCACTTTTTCCCATGTTCATCATTTCATTAGGATATTCATTGTCTTTCTTATTTCTTCTCTTTTTTTCCTTCTTTATGGTATTTTTACATTATCCCCCCTTAGGGTCACCAAATCATGGAAATTACTAAAAATGCATGTTGAAATTTTTGATTCCATGTTGTTTTAACATTTGATGAAACCTATCTCTATTATGGAATGAATATTTGTATGAATTTAACATCATGGATTGATTTTTAGTGAATTGTTTTTCTTTCAATGATATAAATGGTTGTATCTATGTGAAACCTTTGAGATGATTAATGCCCCTTATGTGAGTAGTTTTTGGGAAAAAAGTGTCACTAATATATCAACACATTTTTCCACCAAACTACAAAGTGTGAATATTTCTTACTTACTAGAAGGTAAATATAAGTTAGGTTAATATTTAGCAGCTTAAAATGATATTTACATACATTTTTTTCTTTATCCGATATGTTTCATTATTATACTAGATTAACCTATGCATCTGTACCTGATATCTGACTTTTGCATTCCCTCAAAAAAATTGGGTTTTGTCTTAGGCAGCTCAAAAACCACTCCTCCTCAACCTTTGATCTTTTTATAACTTTTACAAATATTTTCATGAGTAGATTAAACAATGGTTGAGAGATAAGTGTGGGATTTGTTCCAAATGCAACTTCTGAAAAAAAAACAATAATAAATGAGGGGAGTGATGAAATGTGAAACATATGGGGATATCTATGTTGGGAGAATATGGTTTGACTTCCCAGAATTCTTAATTGAGTGGGTCTTGAAATATGATTGCAAAGGATGTAGGGCAGGTTAGGTGGAGAAGATCTTTTAAGCTGAAAAATAATAAAATAACCTATATTTATTGGATAGAAAGTGGAAAGAATAGCATGGAATGGTTTTCACACACACACACGAAGAGTTAGTGGCATGGTTTAATTTTGATTCCTTTCTCAATATGGTATCATCAATCTCTTTAAATTTCATTATGATATGATTTATGAGACTTCTTTTTCCATTTTCACTAGGAAGAAATTATTGGTGTGGTTTGTGCATTGATCACATTACATTAATGAATTTAAATTTCCTCAAATGTTAAAACTTCATGATGTTGGTAATATATAAATGTGTTGTTTTTTTTATATGTGAGTTTTCCCAGGACTGCAAATGTTTAGGTGAGGGGGTGTGATCGCATAGTGATTCACTATTCAAATCCACCCTTACACCACTATTTTAAACTGGTTTTGTAATGAATAATCCAAATATAATAATAAATTGTACTTTATTTTTGAATCAATTAATTAATTTTTATCATTTTATAATAAATAAATTTTACTTGTTTTGGTGTTTACATTGTACGAGGAGGTGATTTGGATATCTCGTGATGGAATTCAAGCAAAATGGGCCAAACTGTGCGAGATCCCAAGAATGCATGTGGACAATTATTTGTACTGTGGATAATTCGTGCATCCAATTGGGATAGAAATGGGTTTATGAGTGAAAACCAATGTTTCTTACATTTCTATAGAATCTCATGAGGCCCAATTTGTCAATTTTGTAGCCCAAAATAGGCCCACAATGTGAAGAAATTCTGGGCGGGCCAGATTAGACCACCCTTTTGTATTTGGGCCAAAACATAGGCCTCGGAGATCCAATTGGGATAATTCACATCCCATGGACATCTAAATCAAATCCCCACCTCTCCATTAAATTTCATTACAATTGACCATGTTTTGGTTAGTCAACCAGCTGGATAAAGAAGGATTAAAGATTATGTCCTTAATAGTGACCTATTCCCTTAGGAACTTGACCTCTTTTATGGAAAGTGTGATGTTTTTATCCATAAAATCACTCCTCCCCCTTATTTTCTTGGGGTAAAGACCAGGGGTGAAGTTTAGTCAAATTTTAGAGCTCTCTTCACCCATTTTATTTCTCTTCTCCCTCATGTACTTCTAAACCTCTTAGTGGTCAATTTGGAGAGTGTCCTTTGTTGTAATCTCAAGCTCCGCACTTGTAATATTCATAAGGTAATTGATTTCCAGGTTTTTTTTCAATTTTTCTTCATTTATAACTTCTAAATATGTGTTTATTCTAGTATGATCAAATAAAAATCAAAGGAACAAAAATCTATATGCTTCCATGCATAACCCAGATCTTCTGATGATTAGAGTGAGGTTGCCTCTTTTCTCACCCCTCTCTTTCATGAGTGTGCAAATGGATTATGTTGGTGAATAAAATACTAGAGAATGAACCTATTAATATGAATGTTATTTTATTTTGGAATATTTTTATCATTGACACAAATATGTTCATCTCGTCACGTAGTTTATCTGATGCCTTGATTGATTTCTGTTTTTTACATTGATTCATGTTTATTGATTTTGAGAGGTTGCTGATAATCATTATCGTTGATTCATAAAATACTAGGTGATAACAAAGTAAGAACTCGAAAACCATTACTAGTTTCAGTATGTATAAAATCAAGTAATCTATGATCCTTTTTTTTCTCTTTAGATCAATGATGGATTCAGCATCAATGGACACTTACCCTAGTTGATCAATATCTCTCCAACTGGTTTCTCTTAGTAGTAATATACTTTCAATTTCTGTTCGTAAAAAAAACCCCATGTTTTATAAAACCCCATTACCCTTTTAGTTTCTTAATCAGAACCTCATTTTGTAATTAATTATCTAAGGTTCCTCTGAGAGACGACCTAGGGTTGCTGCTATACTGCAAAAATTCTAGTTAAAAATAAACATCTAATTTGACGCGCTCGAAAACGCAATCAAGTACCTATGGTTTTTTCTCAAGGTTTTGGAAATTTGGGTAACATTTGATGATATTTTAAACCAATAAATCCAAACATCACTTTTTAGTACTTTTTTTTGGCATGGAAAAGTAAATATTCCATAAAGTAATGTTTTTTTAAATCATATTTTCCTTTTTTGACTTTGGAAAGTCACTTATAGTTTTAGAAATTGATTAAAATCTATTAGAATATTATATATTAATAAAATAAAATATTTTAGGTCATAAATTTTGTCTAATTATTACATCATTATGAAATAATTATGAAGTCAGAAAATATATAGAAAATCCAAAATTATATTTTTCCTACTTAAGAAAAACTAAAGTATTTTAGAAAAATCTCATAAATTCATCACAACATAATTTTGATGTCTTGATTTCAAATATAGTTTCTATTTTTACTGAATGATTCCCTACATATTAAAATTTTATTTTTAAAATATTAAAATCCTTAGTTATATAAAAATATAATTTTTTAAGGCACAATCAAAATTTTGACACTTATAAAAAATTTATAACCCATTAAAAAATAATTTTAGAATTTATTATTTAAATAAGAGCGTTTTAAATAACTTTTTATTACAAAAATATTATTAAAAAAGAATATTTTGTTATAAAATTATATTCATTTTCTATAAAAATAAAATTATGTTTCATTTTCATCCAAAAATAAATTTATCAAATTCACCTCAATTAAACATAAATCTTACTAAGACAAAACTATTATTAAAATGTAATTAATGGAATAAAAATTTTATTTATACAAATGGAAATTAATCTTTATGAAACAAAGGGTTAGACACATACCCAATGATTACTCTGATGTATACCTTAAGGGTGAGGTATGGGATGGTCATAGTATTATAGGGTGGCTCAAATAAAATCAACTAAGTGGTAATATCCACTAACTTGAACTTTTCATATATGCAATTTTTATCAGGCTTAAATTTTTGAAGTTTGGATTGGGCATGGTCAAGGGTGAACCCCAGGGAAACTACCTCCCTTCTACATTTCGAAAATGGGCTTCAAATGGCATGACTCTACAAGATGAGGTCATCAATTTTCATTTATATATCAATTATCCTTTTCATTACTACTTATCAAAACAAATTTTAATGGTAAAATTATTAACCAATGGTATAATTTTAAATAGTCATATTAATCAATGGTCGTATTTGACCAACGGTCATATTTCCCTATATACCCTATAAATACCACATCATTATTTTACTAAAAAATCACTAAAATTTCTCCCAAAGGATATATTTTAATTTCTTAATATGTTGATTGGTTTACTAATATTTTGATTTATTTCTATAGAATTTTTAGTGGGATGATGATTCTAGCATATTGGGGTGATCCTTTATAATATCAAAAATAATTATTGAATAATAATTTTTTATATTTATTAAATATTTACGAATTAGATAGTGGTTTTACCTTAATGGGGATTCTATCTCTGATATCATACTCAACATGCAACAACTGGACTCTCCAAAATATTAACTTTCACACAACACAGATTTATGCCGAAAAATAATACAATAATATATTTATTATTTTAAATGGTAGTTAACATTAAGTCATTGTATTAGTGGTAATGAACAGAACTAACTATATTATGGTTACAAATTTTTTGCTAAATTTTTTTACATTCATCCAAAAAAATTAGAGGCTTCAAAATAAGAATAAATCCAATTTTAATCATAAAATACTAAAATATTTTTGAAATGTAGTTTTTCCACCTTTTGATGGATAACCATTATTAAATGTAGTTTCTGTTAATTTTAAATGTTCTATTTAATAAAATAAAATTTTTATTTGGAATATGGAAATAAAAATTTACTTTGGTTAACTTTTTGGTATTTTTTCTAATAACATTCATTTTTTAATGAATAGTGAAGAATGCTGAATTTTAATTCAAAATAGTCTTCTCATCCAATTTATATATATATATAGGTTATCCTTTATTTAGTTTTAAAGTGTAATTGTATTATGTTTTTATAATTTAATAAAAAAATTCATTTTAAGTAATTTCACATTGAAAATTTGATATAAACATGTGTCAATCTTTTGATGATTTTTACTTTTAAAAAACATGTTTTCTCGTTTTGACAATATGGATTAATTTTAAATTAATTAATAAAAATTATGTGTTTTGAATTTTGAAAAATGGATTCTATATTTGGAATTATAAGTTCAAAATTATGTAAATATGGCCATTTTATTTTTGTACATTATCAATAGTAATTTTAGTAATTATTTTTTATTTACCATAGTTTGAGGGTAAATCAGGTAAAAAGGGTAAAAATATTATTATAATAATATAAATATACCCTAAAACTTGTCCTAATATTATTTTATGAGTTATTACCGACAAATAAACCCTTGGGGTAAAATTTTTTCATTTTTAAACCACTTGGCTGTGATTATGACACTCATAACTTTTAATTTAAAGTAAATGAAAATATTTTATTAACATGTATCTTCTTACTAAAACAATATTAATATGGATTTATATAAGTTATCTCTTCAAATTTAAATATTAATTAGAAATATAAAAATCTTACCTATATCATGGTATTTAATTTATAATTTTTAGACGTTATATAATTGAATTTAATTATGACACTATGATGATGTAGTGATTGCTTTATTAATGAAAGGATCAAATAAGTGATCTTATAAATTTTAAATTAAATGTTATTTTACATAATTTATGTCATACACGATTTTCTTAAGTGACTATAGCATTTTAAGAGTATATTAAATAGTTTTTTTGCAGTTATCTCTCTTTTTTGGATTTTATTAAAATTTAAAAAAATGAATACTGTAAAAATTGACATAATTGATATTTTTAAAAAATAATAATTTATTAAATTAGCTACAAATCCTAAAAATATTTTAATATCAAAAAGTAACTATTATATGGTCTAAAAGTTAATTAAGTTACCAATTATTGGAAATTTACCCTATATAAGTTAAATTAAAATCCTCTTAATAATTAAAATGTTGTTACCACAATTAAAATTAGAATAGATTAATTAAGGGTAAAATGAAAAGATAAATATTAAAATAAAATCAATTTATGTATAAAAAATATTTTATGAAATTATTTTTTACTCTGATCATCTTATATTATACATATATCAAGTTGGGTTCATTTAAATTGAGAAATTAATTTATATTAATTTAATATTTTAATATTTTCCAAGGGTGCCCCTCCCCTCTCCTATAAAAAGGCACCCACAATTCTCTAATAATCACATATCTAAAGACTTTTGTTTCGGCCAAAACCTTCCCATTTCTCCTCTCAAAATTACTCACTTCATCTTATAGGCCATAATTTCGGTATAAATCCAACATAAAGAGTCATGTTGTGCAATTCAAAAAGAGACACTTGAAGAAGAGGTAATTATTTTTCCAACTCATTCAAATTTCTTTTCCCCTTCTACTTCCTTTTACTAAGTTATTTCCATAATAATGTAATAAATAAATTATATAATATATGATTATATGTTTTTATGGTAATTAGATTGACATATGTATCCTTCTACCCAACCTATGAAAAACAATATCACCATGCGTGCGTACATAAGGCTTATCCTCTCCAAACCGTGGTGTAAACTATTTTTCATATATACTTTATTTAGATGGATATAACTATGTATATAAATGATTTAAATGATTAATATGAATTTATAATGATTCTTTATAATTAATTTACCATCTAATTATATACCATTTAACGATTAATTTAATGATATTGTTGTTTGTGTGTACGTATAGCTTATCGTCTCCACGACGCAATGAGATTCATTCTCCACATTAACTATTCAAGAATAATTATAAATACATATATAAGTACTTTTAAATTATAAATATGATATTAATTATGTTATGATCATTCTTTAAAGATAAAACAATATTGACCATTTTTAATATTTAACAAAGAAAAATGGAAGACATTACTCATGTGTGCGTACGGCTTATTGTCTCCATGAGCATAATGTTGTTAAATTTTTCATATCCATATTTAATGAATAGATATAAAATTATAATAAATATTTAAAGGTGATTATTATTTAAATGATATTATTTTGGATATGATTTATTTATGAACACGTGGAAAATTTACATCATAACATGTTCATTTTTGACTCAAGAATCGAATATCGACAAAATGTCTGACATGAACTCAAATAATTAACTCATTTTTATAACATGGTAATAAGTTATATAAATGGAATTATAAAAATGGAAAAGTTTTTTAAGAAATTATAATTTAACCTAAGTTTATTATTTATGAAGATAAATAATGAACGATACAAGTCGGACTCAAGGTAAGGGACTTTATCTCAATCTCCTTTCATTGAGGAATATTTTGATAATATACACCTCCTTAATTTATACAGTGTATAATTAACCCTTTTCCTTTTAATTCCATTCAATAGTTTTCAAGGGATAATATTTTTATATTAATCATTTCACTAAACTATAAAGGTAATATTTTTAACGTATGCAGTGACAATGATTTCCCTGTCATCGTAACTGTTATTTGATATTTGGATTCTTTTAAAACCCTAAATGATTTTAAAATGAAATGAAATCCATTATTCCATTTCTATTGTATTTTGGTATTCAAAATGTTTTTGAAAATGGATTTACTATTTCAATCTCTTTAAATGATTTCTTTTCATTTCCAATGGAATTTTATGAGTGAAATCTTGATAATTGGAATATTTTATGTGTTATGATTTTATAATGGTGCTTAGACATTTTAAGGGTGGTTACATGATAAACAAAATATGGTTGGTTACATTTCAAACCAAAGATAGGTTCTTCTATGATAATCCAAGGATGGGTGGTTACATTATAGCATCCAATTTATTGGGTATGGAAGTTGGTCATATGGTTATTTTATTTGTAAGAATGATATGTGTGGAAGTCTACCATATAGTTATTGCATTTAAGTATTATTATGTCCCAAGATACCTTTTATATGTTATATGTGATATATGTAGGTTTTATGGTAAAAATTTGTTTAAAAAATGTTAATGAATAGTCTTATATTCAGTGAATAGTATTTAATACTTCATAAAAGTGAAAACTATTACTTTATTATAATGTATTCATGGTTTACATGTTTTCACAAGGATAAAAATTTTCCTTCATAAGTATCCCTTACTGGTCTTTTTATGCTCATCCCAAGTTTGAAATTTTTTTCATATTATTTTAAAGGCTAATATAGTCCAGGATGGGATCATGAAAATTTTCTGATGTTTAAACATGAAGTGAAACCATGTATCTTTTTAAAAAAAAAATTGCTGATGAAAAGAGGATAGTGAGTAGAAGTTTCTAATTTCTAATTTTTGAGTTGTTATGTAATAGTTAGAGCCAAATTCTCGGAAAATATAAAACTAAAAATATCCTTGATGTGATTGAAATTAAAATTATTAACTTAACTCAAGATTAAGTAATGTTTAAGGTCGGGGATTTATATCCTTATTTCCCCATTTTAGTTATTCTGTTTTATATTTTTTTTCCTAGTTGTAATTTTTTGAATTTTAATTAGTTTCCTTGTTGACTAATGTACTTATCATAATTAATGAGGTAAAAAAATTGGATTATCTTTATTTTGGATTTTTTTAATATTATATAATATGTAATAAACATTTATTCAAGAAATAAATATCATTTAAAAATTATGGGACATTCTTTTCTTCCCACATAATAAATTTCATCCCTGAAATTTGAACTCATTCTCTGAGTTGAGCAATGGTTAGGGTACTTCTAGCTCATTGAATCCTCTGGTTCCCATGTCACTTCTTCATATTTTTGGCTCCTCCACAACAATTTGACTAGGTGAGTTGTCTTTTTGTGTAGAACCTTGTCTCCAAATTCTAATATCTCTACCAGATGCTCCTCATAAGTGAGGTCATGTTCTGGTTGTACCACCTCTGGATTTAGTACATGTGATGGATTAGGTATGTTCTTTCTCGATAGATAGAGAGAGATGGAAGACATCATGAATCTAGTAAATATATTGTGTAATTTATATACGATAAGCCACTGCTCATATGCAATCAAGTATTTCAAAAGGGCCAACATACCTAGTGCTAAGATTTCCTTTCTTTCCAAATCACATGACTCTATTCCATGGTGATAACCAAAGAAAATAAAATTAAATAACATTAAACTTCAAGTCCCTTTGATGGTTTTCAGCATATCTCTACTTCCGACTATGAGTATCCTTTATATATTTTTGGATGGCATGAACATTTTCTTTCATCTCTTGAACAATATCGGGCTCAAGTATCTTTCTCTAACCAACATTATCCCAACATATAGAAGATCTATATCGCTTCCCAGATAGAGATTCATATGTTTCTATTTTAATACTAAATTGAATGATGTTTTTGTATGATAAATCTACTAATGATATGTTTTTATCCCATCCACATTTAAATTCTATTGGGTATTTTCTCATCTATTCGTCGAGTGTTTGAATATCCCTTTTAGATAGACCATCAATTTGGGGGTGATAGACCATATTGAAACTCAATTTAGTATTAATATCATGTTAAATATATCTCCATGATTTATATGTGAACCTAGGATCATGATCATAAAAAATTAAACGTGGTGTCACATAAAGCCTCACCACTTCTTTTATATATATCTTGGCATGTTGGTTAAGAGAGAAATCTTCCTGAATAGCGATAAAATGGGTAATCATGGTCGATCTATCCACTATAAACTATATCATGTTGTTTCCTATAGATGTTCTTGGGAGGCCAATGAAAAATTATATAGTGATATTGTCCAACTTCTATGTTGGTATGGGTAGTAGTTACAATACCCCTTTAAGAAGTTTTCACTCTACCTTCACATGTTAACACATCAAGCACCTTGCAGTGTAGTCGGCAATCTACCTTTTCATATTATCCCACCAATATTGATAATGAAGGTACCTATAAATTTTAGTGCTGCTAGGATGTATATAGAATATAGATCTATGAGCTTCATCCATCAGATCATTCTTTATTTTCAGGATAGACGCCACGAATAGCCTTATATGAAATTTCAATACACCTTCTTGATCAATATTGAACTCATGAAACATCCCATTCCTCAAAACCTCTGTCTTCTTTTGTATCAAAGGATATTATCTTTCGGTTTTCTGGATCTTCTCTTGTAATTATGGTTGATAAATCACTTGGGATAATTTTGATGATGTCCCTTCCTTTATGATTCCCATTACAATTTTATTAGGTCGTTGATCAAAGGATCTTCTTAATTCCTCATCATTTCCAGTATAATTGTGTCATTGAAACATAATGCATCATCAACATTGTTTTCTCTTCTAGGGTGATAATGAATTGAACAATAATAGTATTTAATAATTTCCGACTATCTATTTTTTCTCAAGTTCAATTACTTTTTTGTGAAAATATACTTCAAAATTTTGTGTTCTCTGTATATATCACATTTATTTCCATAATGATAGTGCCTCTATATTTTCAAAACAAAAATAACTATAGCTAAATCCATGTCATGCATAGTATAATTCTATTCATGAAGCTTTAACTATCAATATGCATAAGTAATCACCTCTTCATTTTCATGAGGACACACCCAAGGCCTTCCAGATATGCATTTCTATAAATAACAAATCTTCTCTGATAGACGTTAGAGTTAACACATGTTCAGTAACAAATATCTTCTTTATTTCTTGGAAACATTATTTACACTCCTTTTCCTAGATTAACTTATCCCCTTTTCGAGTTAACATGGTTAGTTGATTATAAAGACATGAAATATTTTCTCAAACCTTATATAATATCCATATAAACCAAGAAAACTATGAATATTTGTGACTATTGTAAGATGAGGTCAAGCCTCTATAGGATTTTTCTTTTCAGAGTCAACTGAGATTCCATAATTGGTTACAATATGACCCAATAATGAAACTTTTTGTAACCAAAATTCACATTTACATAATTTTCTAAAAATATTTTTCTTTTCTCGGATTTTTTAATATAAACCATGGATGATTCTAATTCTCCTTGATACTTTTGGAATATATCATAATATCATCAATAAAAACTACCAAAAATGTAACAAGGGAGTACTTAAATAAACTATTCATAAAATTCATAAATATTATGGGACAATTAGTCAAGCTGAAGGGCATATCAACAAACTAATAATGGTCGTATTTTTTCATAATTTAGTCTTTGAAATATCTTCTTTCTTCACCCTCAATTGACGATACCCAGATCAGAGGCCAATATTAGTGAATAATTGAGCCCCACAAAGCTGATCAAATAAATCATCAATCATTATGAGAGCGTATTTGTTCTTAACTATGATCTCATTGAGTTCACTGTAATCAATTCACATTATCATTGATCGATACTTATTCTTAATAAAGTAAATAGGTTCTCTCCAATTATATACTCTTTATCGGATAAATCCCTTCTCCAAAAGATCATCAAGTTGTTTATTTAACTCATCTAACTCTATATTTTCCAATATAAATGGGTTCCCTAATATTGGATTGGTTCTAGGTATGAGTTCATTGGATAAATATGCCTCACTTTATTGGGGAGGTCAAGGTAACTCTTTATTAAATATTTGAATGTATTCATGAATAATATGAACATTATATAACTTTATACATTCATTTCATTCTCCATATTCACTAATAATCTCCATAAAGAAGGCTACGAGAGGTGCTTCTAAGAAAATATCAAGACAAGATGTCTCATATTTAAAATTGAACATATGTTTTTCATTCAATACTACTATAATTTCCTTAATTAAGCAGTTTATATTAGCATTATTTTTTTGAGATCTAGTGCACCCCTGGTATAGTATTGAAATCCATCATGGGAATTACTAGTATAATTGTGTTGATATTGTACTCTCCAAAGTTAATACTACAGTTAATATACATTATTGATTCTAGGGTAATACCTCCAATAGTCTTTAATGATAACTATACATATAACAATTCAGGTATTGATTCTATATTCTTTGCAAAGATGGATGAAATGAAGTAATGTGTAGAACCACAATCAAACAAAGTACTTACTAGCTTTGGTATTATAATGAGAGTACCTTCTACCACATCATATGGAGATTCTTCTTTAGTTTTCATGAAAAAAATTGATTGACCATGCTCTCTTGGCCTATGATAAGGTTGATAGTGGTTCCCTACCATTATCTACTGATTTGGACATTGATTGGAAAAGTTCTACACATTTCCACACTTGAAGCATAGAACTTCTTGTTGGGACTGCACCATATTACCTTTTTCATTAGTGTTGAGAATTTGAGTCTTCACCTCCCTATGATAGTTCCAAGATATATTCAGGTATCTTCCATCTTTTTAGCACTTTAAACTCCTAAGAAAGTAATTCCCTAAATGATTCTTCCTATATTTTTTTCATGTGGGAAGTTTCACTTTCTTTCCTCCACTTCCATGATCAAAGTTCTTCCCTAAGTTTGGCTCCATTGTTATCCTATTTTCATTCTATACTTGTGACCACTGCGTCTCTCAAAACTTCAGTTAAACCATTATATAACATTTCACTATCTTCTCATAGCTTTCATAGTCTCGATTTTCTAGATTCCTCTGAAAATGGGATCTCAATCCACTGAATAATCTATCAACATTTCCCTTAGGATCCATAACAAAGATAGAGGTGTGTTGAGAAAGTATTGTAAAGATCATTTCATAAACACCCACTGATTCATTTTTCTTATGATTCCCCTCTAGGAATTGTTTCTCCATTTTTGTTCTCATTGAACGTGGAAAATATTTATTGAAAAATATTCCCCTGAACTCTTCTTACTACATAGAATCAATCTCCCTTCATGGATTTATGTTTTAAATTAGTGTCCACTACTGATCAACTTATCCTTCAAATAGGTATACTACTAGAGTGAATTTATATTTCTCTAAACAATGGATTATTGAAAAGATATTTTCTATAGATATTAGCTATTGTTCAGTAATCCATGGGTCGGTAGATCCACTAAAAGAATGTGGTCATTGACATATATCAGACTCAATGGAAAATTTTTCTCTTCTATGTGAATCTGGTATCTCTACTTGATTCTAGTTATTTTTCATAACCATTGTAAATTGATTCTTCATTCTAATTAAGTTTTTCATTCCATATTCCATTGTAATATCGTCCGTACATTATTTATTGAACTCATCATTTACATGATTCCTCCTATTTCCCAAAATTTTAATAAAAGAATAAAACCATAGTGAGAAACGTGTTACAATTATGAATATTATAATTCTAAAGGGATTTTATGTCTTATAACATCATGCCTAAGTATGTTATTAATATCCTCTGATAACAATTACATTTTCTATACATATTTCACAATGGTTCATAAAATGCTTGTGATTAACAAAACATATCCCCTAAGAGTGTCAAACTAGGTGTGTAGAAATGTACATTATTATGCACCAGTTATTGTTTGAGTATGTCTTAGTGCGGGGGTTTCAGGTATTAACCCTAGGTACATTTGTTCCAGAGATGTATCCACTCGTAGTATCCAGAAAATGATATATTTGTTTGTAAACCACTTACTTAATACTTACCAAAATACGAGGATTTTTTCATATATTTAGAATTTTCCCTTGGGTTATTAATAAATATTTCATGTCCAAATTTCCAAAAATAACTAAAATTTCCATTGATACCAACTATGGTATCCCACATCTTTATTGTATAACATTTAATTACATAATAAAAAATAAATGATCTTCTAAAGTTTAGTTCCTTGGAAATAAGGTACATAATACATAAAATATTCTTCTAAATATACTTAAAATACATATTCATGGGTTCAATTTAGGTTACTTTTACTGCATATCCTATTTTTTTGAAATACGTCAAAATAAATGGGTGAGCATGAAGCCCAATAAGGGAATAAACATTGGAGATAAAAGGAATGTGATCTTGAGACATATCAGTAAGAAGATGAGGTATAAAAATAAGTCATGAACAAGAGGCGTATCATTATAATATGAACATGAATCATAACATTGAAATGTTGATACAATGTTTAAATTATATATTCATAATCATACAACCAAGGTTTATCACGAAGGTGTCGTAAATGAAAGTTACCAAGTTTATTCACCAAGGTATCATAAAACACATAATCTATAGAGATAATTCTTTACCCAATGCATTGGATCTCTATCTGGGTAATATTTTTGTATGTATTAATTTTATGTGATCCACATAGATCATAATAGGTAATTTTGTTAATAACTTGTAGAGAATAATAAATGGATGTCTTATCAAAATATTAGCTTACAGAATTGCTTAAAGACATGACCATTATGTCATTTTTAACCCATGAAAGGAAATGTGAGTTTCATATATACAAATACACAAGTAAAAAAAGTCTTTTTTACATATTTTGTAACACCCATTGAAAATAAAATAGGTTTTGGTATTCAAATAAAAATAAAATGATAATTTCTCATGAAAAATAAAGAAATGTGAGAAGTAAATTTGGAAGTATAATGGGAATAAAACATGGTTTTGAAAAAGGGTAAAAAGAGGGAGAAAACAGGTCCCTCATTGATAAAAGACTAATATTACAGAAATGGGATGATATAAATTGGACAAAAAAACTTATTTTGGAAATTATAATATATACCACATAAAATGGGAACTTGAATGGAAAGAGAAGTAGAGAATTTGGTTACCTTAAAGATTTGTTCCTAAAACATGAGTATAGAACCTTGGGGGCTTGAGCACACCTTGGGGGACTAATTGGGAGAAAAAATACCCACAATGTTTTATAGGATGGATTTAAAGTGAAGGTAAATTGTGAAATTGGTGGGAATTTATAGAAAAAGTGGAGAAATTATTTAATAGTTTCTAAATATAGGTCTTGAAAATATATGTTGTGTAAAACAAAAAATTATAGTATTACCCATGGTTTTTTCTCATGATTTTAGACATTTGGATAAAATTTTATTATATTTTAAAATACTAGAATTGAACACCATTTTTTAATACTTCTCTTTTCATGGAAAATTATGATTCCATAAAGTAATGTTTTTAAAAAGATCCTTTCAATACTTTGGAAAGTCACTTATTGTTTTATAAATTGATTACAATATATTAAAATAAAAAATATTTATAAAATAACATATTATAGGTTGTTTATTGTGTTCAATTAACTATAAAATCATTATGAAATAGTTATGAAGACATAAAATATATGGAAAACCCACAACAATGTTTTTACTATTCACGAAAAATTACATATTTTATAAAATTCTCATAAATTCACCATAATATAATTTTTATGTGATAATTTAAAATATAGTGCTTATTTTTCCATAATAATTCTCTAATTTTAAAATTTTAAACTTTTAAATATAAAAATCCTTATTTATTTGAAAATAATAGTTTTTAAGGCACAGTAAAATTTTTGACACTTGTAAAAACTTCCTAGGCCATTAAAAAAATATTTTATTATTTATTATTTAAAAAAGAATGTTTTAAAATAATTTTTAATCAAAAAAATATAATTCAAAATACTTTATTTTATTGTAAAATTATATACATTTTCTATAAAAATACAATTATGTCTCATTTGAATCCAAAAAATTAATTTATTAAATTCATCTCAATTAAACATATATTTTATAAGGAAAAAATATTATTAAAATGACTTTAATAGAATAAATATTTTATTTATACAAATTAAATTACACTTTATGAATCTAAGGTTTAGAAAATTAACCCCTTATTACTCCCATGTATGCACTAAGTTTGGGGTGTGTGATGGTTATGGTTTAATGGGGTGGATCGTCTAACACCAACCAAGTGGTAATCTTCATTGACTTGAACTTGTCTCATAGATGATTTTTTTCAAGTTTCACTTGTTGAATCTCATCTTTGGATTTTTCAAATGAGATCCCTAATTATGTTACCTCATTCCCATGTTTGGACAAATGGGATTCAAATAGCATGAATCTACTGGTTGAGGCCATAGATTATTCTTTATATATATATTATCCTTTATCAATACTACTTATCAACACTGATTATAATCATAAAATTATCAACCAAGGGTATAGTTTCCAATGTTTATATTTACCAACAATCATATTTCTTTTTATATACTTTAAATACCACTCCATTTTTTTTCTCTCAAAATTCACTTCAATTTCTCTATAAGGTTTTATTTTCATTTCTTAATGTTTTCATTAATTTACTAATAAATTTTTCTATTTTTATATCGTTTTTAGTTAGTTGATGATTTTAGAATATTGGGGAAATCCTTATTTTCCCATTGTATCCATTCTATTTTATATGTTTTTCAAGTTGTAATGTTTGGAATTTTAATTAGTTTTACAGCTAACTAATGTAATGATCCCAATTAATGAGGTAAAAAATTGGTTTCTCTTTATTTTAGATGTGTATGGTATTATATAATATATAAGTAAAATTTATTCAAGAAAATAATATCATTTAAAAAGTCAGGGTCAATACATTCTTCCCCCCTTAAGAAATCACATCCCTAAAATTTAAACTCATTCTCTCAGTTCTGAAAAGGTGAGAGTACTTCTATCTCATTGAATCCTCTGGTTCCCATATCACTTATTCATATTTTTGGTTCCTCCACAAAACCTTGAAAATATGATAAGCCTTGTTGCGTGAAACCTTGTTTATATGGTCTAATATCTCTACCAGATACTCCTCATAAGAGAGGTCATGTTCTTGTTGTACCAACTCTGAATTTAGTACATGTGAGGTTTCAAGTATGTACATTCTCAAGAGAGATACATGGAATACATAATTAACATAATAAGGATTTGGTGGAAGTTCTAGCTGATATTCCACTATCCTTATGTGATCAAGGATTTAAAAGGGGTTAATGTACTTAGATAAAAGTTTCTCTTTCATGAAAAATTGCATGAATCTCTTCCATGGTGACATAAAAAGAAAAAATTTGTCTATAATATTAAAAATCCAAGTCCCTTTGATGGTTGTTATCATAGATCTTCTTCTGAATCTGAGCTACCTTTATATATTATTGAATGGAATGAACCTTTTCTGTCATATTTTGTATAATATCGGGCCCAAGTATATTTTTCTCACCAACTTCATCTTAAAATATTGGTGTTTTATATTGCTTCCCATATAGATATTTATATGGTTCCATTTGAATACTTGTGTGGAATATTTTTTTCTATGAGAAATTAACTAATGGGAGTTGTTGATCACATCCTTTTTTAAATTCCATTGAGCATGTCTCAATATGTCCTCGAGTGTTTGAATAGTTCTTTTAGATTGGCCTTAAGTTTGGTGGTGATAGGTCGTACTGAAATTAAATTTAGTATTCAAATCATGTTGAAGGATTCTCCAGAATTTATATGTGAACCTTTGATCATTATCAAAAACAATTTAAAGTTATTTCCCATGCATCCTCACCACTTCCTTTACATATTTCTTGGAAATATAGTCAAGAGAGAAATCTTTTTGAATAGTGATAAGATGAAAAATCTTAGTTATTATATCCATTATAAACCCATATCACATTTTTTTATTTGGATGTTCTTGGGATACCAATAACAGAGTCCATAGTGATATTATCTAACTTCCATGTTGGTATGGGTAATGGTAGCAATACCCCTTTATGAAGTTTTCGCTCCACATTCACTTGATTACACACCAAGCACCTTACAGTGTAGTTAGAAATATACCTTTTCATATTATCCCACAAATAATGATTATTATTTCCCCTATAAATTTTATTGCTTCCAAGATATATATAGAATGTATAGATATTAGCTTCATCCATCAGATCATTCTTTATCTCCGAGATAGATGGAACACACAACCTTGAATGAAATTTTAGTACACCTTATTGATCAATATTTAACTTAGGAAACATCCCATTATTCATATCCTTTATCTTCTTTTGTAAAAAAAAGATATTCTCTCTGATCTTTCTTGATATTATCTAGTAATGATGGTTGAGAAAACATTTGGGATAAGATTGATGATTTCCCTTCCCTTACGATTACCATTTCCAATTTTACTAGGTCCTTGATCAAAGGATCTCCTTCAATCCTCATCATTTATAGTGAAATAGGGTCTTTTATACTTAATTCATCAATTACTTTGTTTTATCTTTCAGGGTGATAATTATTGTAACAATCATAGTCCATAAAAAGGTTCAACCATCTCCTTAGTCTCATGTTCAATTCATTTTGTGTGAACATATACTTAAAACATTGGTGGTGCATGTATATATCACATTTCTCACCATAAATATAGTCCCTCAATATTTTTAGAGTAAAAATAACTATATCTAACTCCCGTTAAAGTATATGATAATTATGATCATTAGTTTTTTACTATCGAGATGTATAACAAGTCGCCTTTTCATTTTTCATGAGGACGGACCCAAGACCTTTCATAGATGCATCTCTATAAATAATGAATCCTTCTCTGATATAGGGTAGAGTTAACACATATACAATAACCAATATATTATTTTGTTTATGGAAACATTATACACACTCATTTTTTTAGATGAACTTAGAACATATTCACGTTAACTTGGTTAGTCAATTACAAATTCATGAAAAAAATTCACAAACCCTCTATAATATCTAGCTAAACCAAGGAAACTATGGATATTAGTGACTATTGTAGGATAAGGCCACACCTCTATATAATTTTTCTTCATATTTTATACTGATATTCCTTTATTGGTTACAAAGTTCCTAAATAATGAAATTTGTTATAACCAAAATTCACATTTTTTGAATTTTCCAAAAAAAATTCTCATTCCTTGTTGCATTTAATATAACACTTAGATGATCCTCATGCTCCTTGTAAATTTTTGGAATATATCTGAATAATATCAATAAAAACTACCATAAATTTATCAAGGTAGTCCTTAAAGACTGTATTCATCAAATCCATAAATATAAGAGGATAATTAGTTAAGATGCAGGGCATAACAACAAACTCATAATGCTCATATCTTATTTTTAAATAAGTCTTTAGAATATCTTCTTTATTCACCCTAAATTGATTATACCCATATCTAAGATAAATCTTGGATAATAATTGATACCAATGAATATAATCAAATAAGTCATCAATCATTGGGATTGCATACTTTTTCTTTAGTATGATCTCATTGAGTTCTCTATAATTAGTGCATAGTCACATTGATTCATCCTTATTATTCACAAAGAGAACATGTGTTCTCCAAGGATACACACTTGGTCGCATAAATCAATTCTCAAAAATATCTTGAAGTTGTTTCTTTAATTCATCTAACTCCATATTTCTCATTCTATACAAGGTATTTGATATCTTCTGGGATCTAGGTATGAGATTAATGGAGAACTCTACCTATTTTTTTTGGGGGGGGGGGTCCAGGAAACTCTTTTGAATATATGTCAATGTATTCCAAAATTATAAGAAAATTATTTTCCTTTATATGTACATTTCCTTAACCATATTTACCAATAATCTATATAAATAAGGCTATAAGAGGTTCTTCTAGGAAAGGATCAATCTAGGATATCTCTCCTTTGAAAATAAATATAGGTTGTCCATTTAAGACTACTAAAATTTCCTTTCTTATGATGTTTATATTAGAATTATACTTTGAGAGTTAGTCCAACAATAGTATAGTTTGTAATTCCACCATGGGAATGACTACTAGATTTTTTAATGAGAATGTACTCGTCAATGTTAATACTAGAGTTTCTATACACTATTTATGCTAGGATAATACCTCCAAGAGTCTTGACTGATAAATATACTTATATAAATTTTGGGATTAATTCTATATTATATTTAAAAATTGATGAAATAAATTAATTTGTAGAACCATAATAAAAAAAGTACTAGCTAGCTTTGAGAGCATGACGAGAGTACCTTCTGCCACATTATTTGGAGATCGTACTTCAGTTTTTGTGATAGAAAATGCCTGACCTTGCTCCCTAAGCATATGTTGAGGTTGATGTAGGTTCCCCTCCACTATCTTTTTATTTGGACATTGATTTTATAAGTTCCCTATATTTACACACTTTAAGCATTGAACTTCCAGTTGGGCCTACACCATCTTCCCTTTTTTCATTAGAGTTGACAAGTTTAGGTTTCACCTCACCATGATAGTTCCAATCTATATGTTTGTCTCTTCCACATTTTTAGCACATTCCACTCCCAATAAAACAGTTCCAAAAATAATTCTTCCAACAAATTTTTCACATGATAAGTTTCACTTTTTTTCATTCTCTTTCGTGATCAAATGTATTCCCTGATTTTGGCTCCATTGGTCTCTTAAATTCATTAAATATATGTGACCACTATATCTCTCTAAACTCTGGTTTAACCTTCATAGAACTCTGCATTATCCCCTCATAGATTCTATAGTATCTATTTTATATATTCCTCTATATATGGGATCTCAGCACACCAAATAATCTATCAAAATTTCCATTATTATCCATAACAAAGGTAGAGGTGTATCGAGAAAGTCTTTTAAATTTCATTTCATAGAATCCCAATGATTCATTTTCATTCTAATTAAACTATATAAATTATTTATCCTTTTTTGTTTTCATGGAATGGGGTAATATTTATTGAAAAATGTTCCCTTAAACTCTTCCTACTCCACAACATCAATCTCCCTTCTTGGATTTGTGTTTTTAATTAGTTCCCATCACTGATAAGCTTCTCCATCTAAGAAGTATACTTTCAGAGTTAATTTCTATTGCTCTAAACAATAGAGTACATAAAATATATCTTCTATAGAGATTATCCATTTTTCAGCAACCAATGGTTTGTTATATCTAATAAAAGAACGTGTTTGTTGATGCATAAAGGACTCAATGGAAATTTGTTCCCTTATAGGTGAATCTATTCTCTCAACTTGATTCAATTTATTTATCATAACTTGATTTAGTTGATTCGTCCTCCTCGTGAAGCTTTCCATTCCATATTCTATTAGAACATTTTTAGTGCATCGTTTATTTCACTCATTATTTACATAGTTCCCCCTATTTCCCACTATTTTTTAAAAGAAGAAAACCCTAGTGGAAAACGTGTTAATTTTATAAGTCTTATAATTCAAAAGGGATTTTATTTCTTAAAAAATCTTAAATATTTTATTAATATCCTCTAATAAAAATTAAATTTTCTATATATCCTTAATAATGGTTCATAAAAAGATTATTATTAACCAAACATATCTCACTGGAGTGTCAAACTAGTTGGCATCAAGGCCCATTGTTGTTCACTAATTCCCATTCGAGTCTAGATCAAAGTTATTTATTTCAGGTGTTGCCCCTAGGTACACCTACTCAAAAGCCACATCCACTTGTTGTATCTATATAGGGATGTATTTTTTTTGGAAACCACTTACTTAATACTTACCAAAATAGAAGGATGTTTTCCTATATTTAGACTTATTTATAGGGTTTTTTCTACAGTTTTCATGTCCTAATTTATAAATATAACAAAACTATACTTTGATACCAAATATGGAATCCTTCCTATTTATTAAATAACTTCTCATTTCATAAGACAAAAAAGAATATCTTTTAATGTTTCGTTTCTTGTAAATAAGGTACGTAATACATGAAAACATAAAAAATCATATAAATAAACTTGAAAGGATTCTTAATGGATTCGGTCTAGGTTATTTTTACTGTATATCATATCTTATGAATATACATCAAAGGAAAGGATTGAGCATGAATCCTATTAATGGGTTAAACAGGGGAGATAAAATTCATGTGATCTTGAGACATATCAATAAGAACATGAGGCCTAATAATAAGTATTCAAAAAAAATAATGTCATAATAATAAGAACACAAATCATAACATGAAAATGTGGGTAAACCATTTTAATGATAAATTCATAAGAATATAACCAATTTTTATTACCAAATTGTCATAAATTAAAATTACTAAGGTTATTCACCAAGGTATCATAAAACATGTCATCTCTACAGATTAAATTCTTTACCCAATGCATTGAAGTACTATTAGGGTAAACCATTAATATTTATTAATATCATGTGGTCCACATAGATAATAACAAATCATTTCATTAATAATTTATAGAGAATAATGAATGGGTTTCTTATCAAAATCTTTGTGTAAAAAAGTGCTAAAAGACATGATCATTATGTCATTTTTAACCTATTTAAGGAAATGTGTGTTTCATATATGTAAATACCCAAATAGAAAAGTCATATTTATATAATTTTTAATAACCATTGAAAATAAAATAGGTTTGGGTATTTAAATAAAAACCAATAGATAATTTCTCATGTATAATAGGGAAATTTGAGAAGTATATTCAACAGCATGATGGGTATAAAACATGGTTTTAGAAAATGGTAAATGAGGGAGAAAGAAGGTCCCCCATTGATAAAAGATGACTATTATAGTAATGGAATAATATGAAGTGAAAAAAAGAACTTATTTTAGAAATTATAATACATACCACAAAAAAAGGGAACTTATATGGAAAAAGAAGTGGAGATTTCCCTTACCTTAAAGAGTTGTTCCTAAAACATGATGCTGGAACCATAGGGGCTTAGAGACGCCTTGGGGGGACTCCTTGAGAAAAAATTCACCACAAATATGTGGATATTATATTATTAGTGAATAATAATGGTGAAATGGGTGTATATTTATAGCAAAAGTGGAGGAATAGTTTAATATTTTCTAAATATAGGTCTTAGAAATCTAGGTTGTGGAAAATGAAAAACTGTTGGCTTACCTAATGTTTTTTCTCATGGTTTTATTAATTTGGGTCACATTTTATGATATTGTAAACCACCATATATGAAATAATTTTTTAATAGTTATTTTGGAATGGAAATGTAAAGATTCCAAAAAGAAATGTTTTTAAAAAACAAATTTTTCTTTTTAGACATTGGAAAGTCACTTATAGTTTTAGAAATATATTAAAATATATTAAAATACTTAAAATTAATAAAAACTATATTTTAGGTCTTTTATTTTGTTTAATTAATTATTACATCATTATGACATAATTATAAAGTCATAAAATATACCAAAACTCCAAAACTGTATTTTTTACTATTCATGGAAAAAAATAATGTATTTTAGAAAATTATCATAAATTCACCCTGACGTAATTTTGATGTGTTGATTTCAAATATAATGCTTATTTTTCCAGAATAAATATTAAAATATGAAAATTTAAACTTTTAGATATAAAAAACTTTATTTACTTAAAAATAGTAGTTTTTAAGGCATTGTCAAATTTGTGACACTTACAAAACATTCCTAATGCGTTAAAAATGTATTTTATAATTTATTATTTAAATGAGGGTGTTTTAAAATATTTTTAAATTAGATGAAATATTATTCAAAATAAACAATTTTATTATAAAATTATATACATTTTCTAGAAAATACAATTATGTTTCATTTGCGTCCAAAAATAAATTTCTCAAATTCATCTAAATTAAACATATATTTTATTAAGAAAAAATATTCCTAAAATATAATTATGGGAATAAAAATTTTATTTATACATATGAAATTAAACATTATGAAACTAAGGCTTAGACACATAACCCCTTATTTCTCATGTGTATTCCCTAAGGGTGAAGTGTGTGATGGTCGTGGTTTCATGGGGGATCAGATAACATCGAATGAGTGGCAATCTATACTAACTTGAATATAACCTCTAGGTGATTTCATTCAAGAATAACTTTTTGAATCTTGGTTTGTTCTTGGTCTAGGTAGAACCCCAAGGATGCTACCTCTCTCCCAAGTCTATACAAATGGGCTTCAAACGACATGATTTTACTAGTTTAGGCCATTGGTTATCCTTTTTGGATAAATTATCCTTTATCACTAATACTTATAAACACTAATTATAATGGTAAAGTTATCAACCTAGAGTATAATTTCTAATAGTCATATTTACCAATGGTTATATTTTACCAATGGTCATATTTCCCTTTATACCCTATAAGTATCATTTCATTTTTTCACTAAAATTTCACTAAAATTTCTCCATAGGTTTATATTTTCATTTCTTTAGATTTTTATTAGTTTACTAATATTTTTTTTATTTCTATATCATTTGAAGTGGGGGTAATTATTCTACCATATTGGGGTCATATGTATTTTTCTATTTTATCTATTCTGTTTTATATTTTTCCCCAATTATAATGTTTGGCATTGTAATTAGTTTCTTAGATAACTAATGTAATGATCATTGTTAATGAGTTAAAATTTTGTTGGTTTCCATTTATTTTGGATTATTATAATATTATATAATATGTAACAAAAATTTATTCAGGAAAAAAATATCATTTAAAAATTTTAGGTCATTACATTCTTCCTCCTTAATAAATTTCTTCCCTAAAATTTCAACTTGTTCTCTCAGTTGAGAATTGGTAAGGGTACTTATTTATCATTGACTCCTTTGGTTACCACATCTATTATTTATATTTTTGGTTCCTTCATAACACTTTGACTAGGTGAGTTGTCTTTTTTCGTAAAACCTTTTCTCAATAGTCCAAGATCTCCACCGAGAACTCCTCATAAGAGAGGTCATGTTCCAGTTATACCACCTCTAAATTTAGTACATGTGAGGTATTAGGTATTTACTTCTTCAAGAGATATACATGGAATTAATCATAAACCATCTTAAGATTTTGTCGAAGTTCTAGCTGATAGGCCACTACTCCTATGTGATCAAGGATTTCAATGGGGCCATTCTACCTAGGTTTAATCTTCCCTATCTTTACAAATTTCATGACTCTCTTCTATGGTGATATATGAAGAAAAAATTATATAAAATTAAACTTCAAGTACATTAAAAAGTTTTAAGCATATATCTTCTTCCAAATTTTATAATCATTTATATGTTATTGGATGGAATGAACCTTTTTTGTTATCTCTTACACAATATTGTGCCCATATAGCTTTCTCTCACCAACTTCATCCCAACATGTAGGATTTCTACATCTCTTAACCATATATATCTTTATATGATTAAATTTTAATATTAAATTGTAATTTTTTTGTATATGAACTAAACCAATTGGATGTATTGATCACATACACCTTTAAATTTCGTTGATCATGATCTCAACATGTCCTTGAGTGTTTGAATAGTCCTTTTATATTGGCCATCAGTTTGGGGTGATAGGTCATACTTAAATTCAATTTAGTTTTCAAAGCATATTGAATACTTCCCCAGAAATTAGATGTGAACCTTGGATCATGATCAGAAAAAAAATAAAAGTGTTTTCCCATGAAGCCTCACCACTTTATGTATATCTTTAAAATTTAGTCAAGATATAAATCTTTCTGAATAGTGATAAAATGGGTCGTCTTGGTGATTCAATCCACTATAACCTATATTGAATTATTTCCATTGTATGTTCTTGAGATACTAGTGAATATATCCATAGTGCTATTATCTCACTTCCATGTTGGTATGGGTAGTGGTTGTAATACCAATTGAGAAACTTATTACTCTTCATTCACTTGCTGACACACCAAGAACCTTTCAGTGTAGTTATCAATCTCCTTTTTCATATTATCCCACCAATACTAATCTTTAAGGTCCCTATACATTTTATTGCTTCCAGGATATATATACAATGTAGATATATGAGCTTAATCCATCAGATCCTTCTCTATCATTGGGATAAATGGCACACATATCCTTGTATATAGAGAAATGAATTGCATCCATCATATCCTTATTTTAAGATTTTTGGCTATATCCCATCACTCCCTTGGTGTTTTGTTCCCATATCAAGCTAGGATTTCTTCATATCCTGATTTCTCCTCTCACTATATCCTCTTCTTATAATTTCTTTCTCCTCTCTCTACCTCCCCTTATCAGCGCAAAGGGATTATTTTCCCTTCTTCATCTCCTCTTTCATGGGTTTCTTTTAGATTTGGGTTTCTTTATTAACCTTACTTTCATTTTTAATTTATATTAATGTTATGTGAGGATCAGATGTTTGTTGTAGATTTGTGTTCCCTAAATGATACTTACATTCTCTTATTTCTTGAACCATAATGCTAAATCCCTACTTGGTTTTACCCAAAGGCACTCTGGTGGTTTGGGATCCATTTGTAATGATGCTCAGTGGCTCTTCTGTTGGCATGATCACCCACATCTTCTCTTACTACCTTTTCCATTGTACTGGACCCCATTCTTGGTTTGGTATGAAGGTTTTTGTGGGGGTTTTGGTATGTTGTTGGTGGTATAGTTCAGATTCAATGGCACATATCAGAAGTGTGTATCTAGTTCCTGGTTTCAGTAGTTGCGGCTTGTTCTATTTTTCTTCTATTTTTGGGTTTTATATTCCATTGATGTTTTTTATTTGGGCCTTCTCTATTTACCAGTGTTCCTTCGATATTGGTGGTTCAATTCAATCTTGAATGTTGTTTGGCTTTGTGAAGATTTGTTTTGGTTTATGTGTTCAGTGATGGTTTCTCATCTTAACTCCAATGATGTTTTGGTTTTTCTCATTTGGTTTGTTATGGATGAGGTTTTTTTGTGACTTTGAAGATGGTGGAATTGTTAATGGATTCCTGGTATGTAAATAAGGTTTTAATTTTCCTGGTTCACCAACCACTGGATATTCCCTCAGACTTCAGTGGTTCTTTTTAGTGTTTCTAATGGCTTCTGAGAGTGTTTGGATCCTATTTCATTCCCTAGTGATGTTTTTTTGGCATGGATGAATCAGTTTCGGCATTGAGGAAATATAAGTATCTGAAGAGCATTTCTCACAGGTTATATGGATGAAATTTGGTGATTGGGTGTATCAAGATTTGTGGATTGAGACATAAACTCATGGTTTTCATCTCTAGGAGGTGGGGTGATACCTTTTGTTTGAATTTTTAATTTAGTGAATACTCTATATTTGGAATGTGTCCTTTTTAGAAATTTGTGAAGTGTGTTTTTGGTGTTTTTAAATCGGTATTTGAAATTGTGCAGTTCCCACTCAACCATAAAGTGGTTTATGGAAAATAAAAAATTATATATTTGTAGAAATACGCCTTCTTGATCAATATTGAACTCAGAAAACTTCCCATTCTTCAGATCCTCTATCTTATTTTGTATCAAATTATCTTCTCTTTGAGATTTATTTATATTCTCTAATAATATTAGTTGAGAAATAATTTGGGATATGGTTGATGATGCCCCTTTTCCTTTTGATTCCCATGTCCAATTTTACTAGGTCCTTGATCAAAGAATCTCCTTTAATCCTCATCATTTACAACAAAATAGGGTATCTCCTAATTAACAAATCATCGAATTTTTTTCTCTTTCAGGGTGATAATGAATTGAACAATCATAGTATTTAAGAATTTCCAACCATTACCTTTTTCTCATGTTAAATTAATTTTTCAAGAAAATATACATAAAAATTTGTTGGTTTGTGTTTATATCACATTTCTCCCAATAAAGATAGTGCCTCTATATTTTCATGGAAAAAAACTAGAGCTAACTCTAAGTCATATGTAGGATAATTATGCTCATGAGGTCTTAACTATATGGACGCAAAAGAAATCGCCTTATCATTTTTCATGAGGACACACCCAAACCCTTTTAAAGATGAATCTCTATAAATAATGAATCCTTATATGATAGAGAGTATATTAACAAAAGGTTTAGTAACCAATATCTTCTTTAGTTATTGGAAACATCATTAACACCCTTTTATCCAAATGAACTGATCCCCTTTTCAAGTTAATTTGATTAGTGGATTATAAATTTGGGAAAAAAAATCACAAACCTTCTATAATATCCATCTAAACTAAAGAAACTACGAATATCAGTGATTGTTGTAGGATGAGGCCACTTGTATATATCATTTTTCTTCATAGGATGAACTAAGATTCCTTCATTGGTTAAAATTTTCCTCAATAATGTATCTTATTATAACCAAAATTAAGACTTTATGATTTTTCCAAAAATATTATCCTTCCTAATAGTTTTCAATATAACCCTTATATGATCCTCATTCTCCTTGAACCCTTTTGAATATATCAGAATATCATCAATAAAAACTACCCAAAATTTATAAAATTTATACTTAATTACTCTATTCATAAAATCCATAAATATTTTTGGGGAATTACTTAAGGACAATGGAATAAAAAACTCATAATTCTCATCTATTGTTCAAAAGGTTGTATTTGTAATTTCTTCTTTCTTAACCATCAATTGATGATACCCAGATCAAAGGTCAGTCTTGGAGAATAAGCCATAAAGCTGATCAAATAAATAATCAATCCTTTAGAGAGGGTAATTTTCATTCACTATGATCCTTTTGAGTTCTCTATAATCAATTCATATTCTCAGTGATCCATTATTGTTCTTCACAAAGATAATAGGATCTCCCCAAAAATATTCACTTGGTTGGATAAATATCTTCTCCAAATGATCTTGAAGTTGTTTCTTTAATTCCTAAAACTCCATATTTTCCATCCTATATAGCTCCTTTTATAACGGCTTGGGTCCATGTATGATTTCAATAGAGAACTCTTCCTCTATTTTTAGTGGAGTTCTAGGTAACTCTTTAGAAAATACATTAATGTATTCCTAAATGATAGGAGCATTCACTATCTTTATAATTCATTTTCTAATCCCTCTTCACTAATTATCTGCATAAATAAGGCTATGGGAGTTGCTTCTTGGAAAAGATCAGGATGGGATATCTCTCCACTGAAAATGATTATATGTATTTTATTCAAGACTACTAAAATTTAGCAACTTATGAAGATGATCGGAACATTATACTTTGATATATTGTCTATCTCTTGTATAGTGTTCAATTCTACCATAATAATCACTACTATATTAGAAATAAGATTGTCCTCTCCAAATTTAATGCTATAATTTCTATACACTATTGATTCTATGATAATACCTCTAGGAGTCTTGATTGATAACTTCACTTATATAATTTTAGGGATTGATTCTATATTATTTAAAAACATGCCCGAAATAAAGGAATGCATAGAATCATAATCAAACAAAGTACTTTCAATCATTAAGATCACATGAGAGTACCTTCCACCGCATCATTTGAAGACTATACTTTAGTTTTCAGGATAGAAATTCCCAACCTTGTTCATGTATCCTATGAAGAGGTTTATGGTGGTTCCCCTCCATTATCTTCTATTTTAGACATTGATTGGAAAAGTGTCCCACCTGTCTACACTTGAGGCATTGAACTTTCGGTTAGTTCATCTCCATCTTCCCTTTTTTGTTAATTTTGAGAAGTTGAGGATTCACCTCATCATGAAATATCTAAGATATATTCCCATATCTTTCACATTTGTATCACTTTTCCCTCCCAATCAAGTAGTTCTGTGAATGATTCTTCCCACATTTGTTGCACATTGGATGTTGTCGTTTATTTTCCTCCTCTTATGTGATCAAATCTATTCCATGATTTTATCTCCATTGGTATATTATTTTCATTGATCTATGTGAAAATGTAATATCTCTGAACTATAATTCAATCTTCATAGAACTCCATAGTATCTCCTCATAGGTTTCATAGTATCAATTTTCCAGATTCCTCTATAGATGGTGTCTCAGTCTACTGAAGAATCTATCAAATTTTCTATTATTGTCACGACCCATCCCCCAGGGCCCATGTTGTGACTACCCAAAGCTCGCCTTCCATAGGCCAGGGGATGGTGACTATCACCGAAAGGTGTATTCCCTAAAACCGGGAAGGCATTGCCTTTATAAGATAAAAACACACACAACCAAACATACAACAAGATACGAACACAAGTAAACTGTATAGTAAAAAGGGTGTGTACAGTAAGAAAAAGGGCTAAAAAACAAGCCCAACTGAAAAATACAAGAAAATAGAAAAGTACAAGTAAACTGAAATAGCTCCTGCAAACTCTCGCCAAGGATCCTATGAGAAGGGTAGGTACAGCTCTCGAACAGTCATCTCTATGGTAAGCCTCATCTAATGTCCACCTCTGAGCTACCTTCATTCCTGGTACTCTCATCTGTAGTCAGCGTTGTCTATTGTCTGCAGCAAACACAACAAGGTGCAGGTGTAGCCCGTGAAGGGGTGAGAATAATGATAATTAGTAGGGACCCATAGACACCCGAAGGTCTCCTGAAATCCACAAAGGATCAACCACAAATCATACAAACAACAGCCAACCCTACTTAGTTATATTCCCATACATATACCTAAGTTTTTAAATATACTCATCTCATTCATGAGAAAATACAAGACCCAACTCATTAGACCAAAGTTCAACTATTCCACGAAGGAAAGAATTCAATGTCACGACCCGCCCTCGGGGTCCGTGCCGTGACTACCCCAAGCCCGCCTTCCATAGGCCAGGGGCTGGCGACTAGCCCCAAGGCGTAAATCCCGGTAAAAAGGGAAGGCATTGCCTTTGTAAAGTAAACAAACACCACAGAGTAAGCAAGCGGAAAGTAAACACTAAGCAAAAGCAGAGTACAACTGAAAGTGAGGAAAAGTAAATGGGCCAGTATACAAACCCAAACTGAAAGTAAAGTACAACACGAAAGGGAAAACAGCAACTGAATAGTAAAAGCCGCTACACCGAGCTGTCCACTGGAAATCCCACCTGAAGGGTGGGTACAGATAGCTCCACTGCTCCACGGGTCCCGCCGTCCGCTCCGAGCATGTCCCGCCCAGTGGTCCACCTCCAGGTACCGTCCTGCTCTGCAAGCCTCAGCTAAGATCAACGCTGTCCGTCGTCTGCAACCAACACAACGTAGTGCGGGCAAAGCCCGTGCAGGGGTGAGTATAAGCTACTCAGTAGGGACCCCGAGACCCCTGAAGGTCTCTCAAATCCACAAAGGATAAACCACGAAGAAAGGTACAATCACGAAGTAACAACCGACACTGCTTAGGTATATGCCCATACATATACCTAAGTCATCAATTTCAAATACGCTCCAACCTCCAAGCCCAAGTAAAACTCAGTCCACACAGGAAAGTAAACGTATTCCACACAGGAAAGCAAAACGTAATCCACACAGGATAACACAACACAATCCACACAGGAAAGAAACAGGATACAGCTCACACATGTATACTTCTTCAAAGGACGATAAAGATGATCTCTGATCCATCTAAGTCGTCGGACCCACGAAGGATCGATAGGTAACTAACCCCCGCAAAAGACCCACACAGGATCGGGCCCACATAGGACATGTAGGCGCTGGTTCACACAGGACCGCTGAGCGCAAGGACCCACACAGGATCGGACCCACACAGGATCGGGCTCACACAGGACCTGTAGCACTGATCCACGTAGGATCGCTGAGTGCTGTTGTCGTCGTCGTCGAATCCACAAAGGATCTTTGTACTGTCGTCGTCGCAGTCACAGTAGAAGTAGTAGCAGTACTAGTCACAGTAACAGTCGCAGCCAGCACTAGGGTTCCCGCACACAGCAAGCTCGTTCGGAGGGTCCGCTCCACGAGCCGAGAGGCTGATACATCAACTGTCACAAAGTCCAGAGTTGATGTATCCAAAAGTTCCGTATCGTCAACAGGAACTCAACGCAACAGACGGCGCGTTGATCGGACGCCCGGTCTGAGAGTTATTGGCATTTTCGTCCCTGGGGCCCGGTTGGTTTTTAAGGCAAAACCAACCCGACCGTACTCCACCTGCGTCCAAACCTCAGGCGGAGTATTCCAAAAGAACCGTCTCACTAAGAGGAACACAACAAAGCCGACGGCACGTCAATCGGACGTCCGTAGCTCAAGATATGAGCATTTCCGCTCCGAAGGCCCGGTTGGTTTCGTGAACGAACCAACCCGGCCGAACTCAAAGTATTCCGAAACTTTTAGTGCGATATACCGAAACGACCGTCTCGATCCAAGGATCGCGTTGCCGTAGACGGTTCGTCAATCGGAGGTCTTTGGCTCAAGTTATGGCCAAAAGAACGAAACCATCTTGAAACAGGGGGTCCGGGTCCGGGCCGTCCCGGCCCGACCCCCCCCCCCCCCCCCTGGGTCGGACCGAACCGGGGCAACCCGACCTGGGTCCGGCCCGGCCCGGCCGGTCGGCGCGGCGGCGCGGCGGCGCGGTGGCGCGGCGGCCTGGCGCCGCACGGAAGCAGCGCGCGGGGGGCTAAGCCCCCGCTTCCAGCTTGGCGGCGCGGCTTTTAGCCGCGCCATTTGGAAACCCCCCCCCCCTCGTGGGGGGCCTGATTTGAAGAGGACCGGGGGGCCGCCTGCCCCCCCTCAAGGAAACCGCCCCCCCTCATAAATGGGGGGGGGGGGGTTTTAGAGAGTTGACCGGGGGAATTTATTCCCCCGGTCTTTGACCTTCCGGCCAGCCACCTGGCCGGCCGGTTTTTCTCCAACGGGACCGGCAAGCCGGTCCCCTTACGGTTTCCGATGCCGGCGGCCCGGCCGCCGGTCTTCTCGTCCCGCCGCGTCCCTCCGCCACGCCTTTGATTCCCTTCAACGTGGCGCGACGGCGTCGCGTTCTTGATGATCCATCCATGGCGCGGCGTGACGGCGCCGCGCAAAATAAATGTGCGAATATCCGCGTGGTGCGACGGCACCACGCCATATTGTTTCATCCGCAAGATAATTCAACAAGAACAAAGGAGGGGGTTCGGCCGTGTTCATGCGGTCCGGCCCCCTCACGTTAAATGATAACACAAATTAAGAAACCTCACGTTAGTCATGCTAGAACCACGAACAAGGATAAATAAATAAACAAATAACAACAACCCCTACCTTGGGTATAGGTTCGAAGATTTGTCAACATCCTGCGGAAGACAACGTCACGGAGGTCGGGCGTCACGGTAATCGTTCGTCAAATCCGTTGATGAAGAGGTATGTCTGAAGATGTACGTCGTTGGTGAATCTTCGTAAGCCGACGAAGAAAGTCCGAGGAGGAAGCGGCATTCCCTTTCGTTGACACGGAAGAGGAAGAAGAGAGGAGCGGCGTTCTTCGTCAAGGCTTGAGCGTTCTTCGTCAAAGCTTGAGCGTTCTTCTTCAATGTTTGAAGAAGAAGGAAAAGCTCTCAAAAGCTCTCAAGATGGATAAACAATTCTAACCAAATAAAATAAGATAGAGACTCATTTTATTCACAAACTTAACAAATTGAATTTCAAAGGTTTGAAATTCAAAAAAAAATAACTCCAAAATTAAATAACAATTTGTCATGACATTTAAAGAGGGGTTAAAGGGAGTTTGAAAGAAGATGGAAGGTTTAGGTTCGTGTGGGTCCCACCACACTTAATCCTCTCAAGGGAGGTTAAGTGGGTGTGGGTCCCACCCCTAACTTCCTTTGAGAGAGGTTAACCAACAAAAGTAAAATAAAAAGTGTTACACATTTTTATTCAACTTTTTATAATTCTCCCAAAAACTAACTTTCGTCCTGCAATAAACGCAACTTCGGAAAAGGTCTCCTTAAGCGAATATCGGAATTGCGAGTTCATCGGTGTCCTCGGATTTCAATTCCGAGCACCGGATCAAAAGATAGAAATTCCCTCTCGTTCGTTCACTGAACTACCCGAGCCAAACTTCGGAAATTGATTCCGGGCACTCCGGGCCTCGGAATCAGTTGTCGTCTGAAACCGCGCTCTTGTAAAATTCCAAATAAAATTAAGAAAAAATTTCCCTTTAATTTTACGGGTCTTTACATTACTCTCACCTCAGGGATTTACGTCCCTGTAAAGATACTTTAAAAACTAGGGAAACAAATGAGGGTACTGAGCACGCATCTGAGCCTCCCGCTCCCATGTGCTCTCCTGGAGGTTCTCGTGCTGCCATCTGATTTGCAAAAGAGGAATTGATCACCCACGCAGGACCCGCACCTGTCGATCCTCTATCTCCATCGGGACCTCCGTAAAAGTCACCTCATCGTCAACGTCAAGCTCCCCATGGTCAATGATGTGCGTCGGGTCGTGCACGTATCTCCTCAGCTGAGATACGTGGAAGACGTCGTGCACCCGGTGCAACTGAGGTGGCAGAGCCAGGCGATAAGCCACCTCACCAACCCTGCTGAGGACCTGGAAGGGTCTGATGAAGCGCGGAGATAACTTGTCGCCTCGGCCAAATCTCCAAATACCACGTCGAGGTGAGACCCGCAAGAAGACGTGGTCGCCATCCTCGAACTCCAGTGGCCTCTGCCTCCTGTCAGCATATGACTTCTGCCGGCTCTGAGCTGTCCTCATCCGCTCCTGGATGACCTGGACCTTCTCTGTCGTGGCCTGGACCATCTCCGGTCCCACTAGTGGTGACTCCCCAGGGTCTGTCTAGCACAAAGGAGATCTACAAGGTCGGCCGTACAACACCTCGTACGGTGCCATCCCGATGGTGGAGTGGTAGCTGTTGTTGTACGCAAACTCCACCAAGGGTAGGTGGTCCTCCCAGCTACGACCAAAGTCTAGGAAACATGTGCGGAGCATGTCCTCGAGAGTCTGAATGGTCCTCTCCGTCTGACCATCCGTCTGAGGGTGAAAGGCTGTGCTTAGACTTAGCTGCATCCCGAACGCCACCTGCAACCTCATCCAAAGCCGGGAAGTAAAGCGGGCATCCCGATCGGATACGATAGATGATGGCACACCGTGGAGTCGCACAATCTCTTGAACGTAGAGGCATCCCAAGCTCTCCACTGAGCCCTGCTCTCTGATGGGTAAGAAGTGTGCCGACTTGGTGAGTCGGTCAACAATCACCCATATAGAGTCGTGACCTCTGGAAGTGCGTGGAAGTCCAGTCACGAAGTCCATAGATATGTCATCCCACTTCCACTCCGGAACCTCCAAGGGTTGTACCAAGCCTGCTAGTACCTGATGCTCTACCTTCACCTATTGGCAGGTGAGGCATCGAGAAACGAACTCTGCTACAGCCTTCTTCATGCCCGGCCACCAGTGTTGTCATCTGAGATCCTGGTACATCTTCGCCACTCTAGGATGTACCGCCAAAGGAGAAGTGTGAAACTCTCTCAGCACCTCCTCTCGCAAAGCGACTGGTACCATGGTACGTCCTCTGAAAAGGATGTCGTGCTCTGCTCCAAGGGAGAAACCATCAGGTGTCTGTCCCGAGGATATCTGTGCACGTCGTGTCTCACAGTCAGCGTCCTCACGCTGTGCCTCTCTGACCCGCTGCAGTAGTGGAGGGGTGACTGTGAGAGACTGGAGGAAGGCTTCTCCATCTCTATCCACGAAGGATATCTGTAAAGAGGCTAGCTGCTCCGTCGCCTCCTAAAGTAGCTGAATGCCCGTCCTCCTGCTGAGGGCATCGGCTACCACGTTCCCCTTCCCAGGAGTATAGACTATCTCAAAGTCATAGTCCTGGAGGAACTCGAGCCATCGCCACTGTCTCAGGTTCAGGTCCTTTTGTGAGAAGATATACCTGAGACTCTGATGATCAGAAAAGACTGTAAAGCGCTCGCCCATCAGATAGTGTCGCCATGTCTTCAGAGCGAAGACCACTGCTGCTAACTCAAGGTCATGGGTAGCATAATTCTGCTCATACGGCCTCAAATGACGTGATCCATAGGCGATCACTGCCCGCTCCTGCATCAGAACACATCCAAGTCCGGTCCCTAATGCATCGCAGTAGACTACATACCCTACTCCCTCCTCAGGCAACCTCAAGATAGGTGCACTAGTCAATCTCTGTCTCAGCTCCTGGAAGCTCTGCTGAAATCTGTCTGACCACACGAAGGGTTTCCCCTTCTTCGTCAAAGATGTGAGTGGTGCCGCAACTCTAGAGAAGTATGGCACGAATCTCCGATAGTATCCAGCTAGTCCAAAGAAACTCCGAACCTCAGTCACGCTCCTGGGTGGCTCCCATGCTAACACAGCCTCAATCTTCGCGGGATCCACTGCAACTCCCGCCTCAGAGATAACGTGTCCCAAGAAGTGGACCTCACGTATCCAGAACTGGCACTTCCAGAGCTTACCATAAATCTGGTGCTCTCTGAGTGTGTCTAGTATAACTCGTAAGTGATAGGCGTGCTCCTCCTCAGTCGTAGAGTAAATCAGAATGTCGTCGATGAAGACCACGACAAACCGATCGAGGTATGGCTGAAAGATCCTGTTAATGAGAGCCATGAACACTGCTGGAGCATTGGTTACACCGAAAGGCATAACCAAGAACTCATAGTGGCCATACCGACATCTGAAGGCCGTCTTCTGCACATCCTCGTCTCTGACTCTGAGCTGATGATAGCCTGACCTGAGGTCTATCTTCGAGAACCACCGTTCTCCCTTGAGCTGATCAAAGAGGTCATCAATCCTCGGTAGCGGATACTTGTTCCTCACTGTCACCTGGTTCAGGTGACGATATTCAACACAAAGTTTCAAGCTTCCGTCCGCCTTCTTGGAGAACAATATTGGGGAAGCCCAGGGTGAAACACTGGGTCGGATGAACCCCTTTCCCTGCAAGTCTTCCAACTGTACCCGTAGCTCTCAAAGCTCGGCGGGGGCCATCCGATATGCTGGAGTGGATATCGGGGCTTTCCCGGGGTACAAGTCAATATAAAAATCTACCTCTCTATGAGGAGGTAGCCCTGGAACGTCGTCGGGAAAAACGTCCGCAAACTGATCCACCACTGCAGGAAAACCAAGACGCCGCACGTCAACTGCTCCAAGGATGAGACTAGCTAACTGATGAGTAATGGGATGTCCTCTCCTCCGCGGAAGTCCATCCTATGCTGCAAAGGCTCCCTTCTCGCTGGTGAAGGTGAACATGCTCCCATCGGTGCGTACACATCGCACCTTGCGCCTAAAACAGTCAATCTGTGCATGGACCGTAGATAGCCAATCCATACCCAAGATGACGTCGTAAGGCCTCGACGCTGCCACAAGAAGATCCCAGCCAAAGCTCTCACCTCCTAGAGTGAGCTCACACTGCCAGCACCAGTGCGTAATCGTCCAGTCTGCTCCCGTAGGAGTCTCTAGCCGTAAGGATCGAGCCAACGGCTCTGTTGGAATCTCCGAGCTCCGAACAAGGGTAGCGGCTATGAAAGAGTGACTCGCTCCTGTGTCTATAAGAACTACATCAAGGGTGGAATAGACACAGATAGTACCTCGAATCATCTCGGGTGCGCCGTGGTCGTAGGCCTCTGCTGCCTGGAGCTGTGCCTGTCTCTGCCCGCCAGCTCCCTGTGGTCGGGGTGGACCTCCTGGTGGTGGTGGTGGTGGCAGAGCCTCAAAGCGTCGCCCACCACCAGCTGCTCGTCCAGCTCCTCTGCCTCGTCCGCCTCCTCCCTGCGGACCGCCACGGTCGACCCTCTGCCTCTGCCTCGGTGGTCCCTCAACCGACTGCTGCTCCTCGGCACGGCGGGTCGGGCAGTCACGAGCCATGTGGCCCTGCCCGCCGCATGAGTAGCACTGTCTGCCTCTCGAAAGACTGGCTCTGCGTTGTGTGCCCCGCACTGCTGAGCCAGTGCCCTGAGGTCGTCTGCCCGAAGGTCTGGTCTGTCTGGACCCCTGGGTCATCCGTCGACTGCCTGCTGCAGATGACTCTGCCACGTGCCGCCCTGTGGTGGGTTGCTGTGCTGGTGTAGACTCAGCAAGGAAGCTCTCGATCAGGAGGGCTCGCTCCAGTACTCCTGTCTGAGTCGGTATGCTGAGGGAGATCAGCGATGCCCTGATCTCATGTCTCAAACCCTACTCGAAGGTCCGGGCCCGGAAGAATGGGTCTCGTACCATGTCCGTCGAGTAGCGCGAGAGATCAGTAAATCTCGCCGAGTACTGAGCGACCGTCATGCTGCCCTGCCGCAGCTGAAGAAGCTCCTGGATACGCACCGCACGAAGGGTGGATGGGACGAACTCCGAGCGGAAGAGGCTCTCAAAGTCCATCCAAAGTAGAGATGCCTAATCGTGCACCTGGAGCATCAAGCTCCACCATCGTCCTGCTGCTGCGTGTAGTAGGCTCGCAGCGAGGATCACCATGAGGTCTGCTGGTGTCCTCACTAGCCTAAACACACGTACCACTGCCTCCAGCCAGTCCTCGGCTGCCTGGGGATCCGTCTCCCCGCGAAACCTGGGTGGTCGATGGCGCTGAAACTCATGCAGTGCGCTGAGGCGATGTGCATCGTCAGCGGCTGGTGCTGGAAGCATCGGGGGCTCAGCGGGTAGAGCTACCGCCGGTGCCACTGCTGACAAAGGGCCCTGCACCGAGGCCTCGTCGCTCGGTGGGCTGTCGTCACACTCGACTCTCGGAACCCTAGCTGGCTGCCGTCGTGGGGCCATCCTAAAAAGGAAACAGGTGTGCCACGGTCAAAACAGTATACCTGGTGAGCTGATATAAGTAATCACAAAGAAAACTTTGAAACACACACACAATCAATGTTTTCGTGCATTAAGTCGGAAATCAGAAGTCAGGGTCCTGGTGTACGGATACGCCGGCCGCCGCACCAACACTGGACTCCCTGGACTGATAACCACACTCAATATGCTAAACATTATTGCTTCACATAGAAAAGATCAGAGTTCGCGGTAAAACCGAACTCCTTTGATACCAAATGTGACAACCGGGTCCCAGTGACAACACAGCCACCCCACCTTAACATGATCGTCGGGTCCTGGCCCACCAGGTACCCCCAGTTGCCCCCGCAGACATGTGGGGCCCACCCCAGGGTCCACCCACATGCCCGAACGGGTCATCTGACTAATGATAGTCCCCACAGGCCAACACATGTCCTTTCCAGTGTGCTTTGTCCTCACTCACACACGCCCTGGGGAACTTCCCAGGAGGTCACCCATCCTGATCACTACTCCAGGCCAAGCATGCTTAACAGTGGAGTTCTAATCAGGTAGGCTCCCGAAATGGAAGGTGCACCTTGTTGACATGAGTCATATCATTTAGTCATTTAACCCTTTATCATTTGGGGATGTTGGCTATGTTGTCACCGGGACCCGGTTGTCACATTTGGTATCAGAGGAGGAACTCAGCCTTAAGTGCACCGTGCACTGCCTGGGTTGAGATGTAGGGCCCACAACGAGGGCGTTGTGCTCTAAAGGGGGGGTGATTGTAACATCCCCAAATGATAAAGGGTTAAATGACTAAATGATATGACTCATGTCAACAAGGTGCACCTTCCATTTCAGGAGCCTACCTGATTAGAACTCCACAGTTAAGCGTGCTTGGCCTGGAGTAGTGATCAGGATGGGTGACCTCCTGGGAAGTTCCCCAGGGCGTGTGTGAGTGAGGACAAAGCACACTGGAAAGGACATGTGTTGACCTGTGGGGACTATCATTAGTCAGATGACCCGTTCGGGCATGTGGGTGGACCCTGGGGTGGGCCCCACATGTCTGCGGGGGCAACTGGGGGTACCTGGTGGGCCAGGACCCGACGACCATGTTAAGGTGGGGTGGCTGTGTTGTCACCGGGACCCGGTTGTCACATTCAATGAAGGTAATACCACAATGGTAAGTACCATAAAGTTAATGCTACATAGAAGAATACCACAAAGGTATCACCATGAAGGTATGTACTAAAAATGTACTCCACATAGAAGAATACCACAAAGGTATCACCAAGAAGGTAAGGGACACAAAGGGACGCCACATAGAAGAAAACCACAAAGGTATTACCATGAAGATAAGTGCGACAAAGGTACACCACATATAATAATACCACAAAGGTATCACCACGAAGGTAAGTACCACATAGGTACGCCACACAGAAGAATACCACAAAGGTAAAGACTCATCTCACACCAGGTATAACTTAGGTACATTAGTAGAGATGATTAGATGTAACTACTGAATCATCTTGCTCTGTTAAGAAGCAGACCCATGTAGGATCCTAAATTATCAGACTCACAAAAAATCCTAGTACATCATCATACCCACACAGGATCCTATTACAGTAGACCCACATAGGGTCCTAGTACATCATCATACCCACACTGGATCCTAGTACAGCAGACCCACACAGGATCCTAGTACATCATCAGACCCACATAGGATCCTAGTACAACAGACCCACATAGGATCCTAGATTAGTCCCACGTAGATTCCTAGAGTGGATCCAAGTTATACTCTCGGGCACATACCCACAAAGTATCCCAAGAACAGACCTGCAAGCTACAGGGTTCCCACACTAAGCTTGCTTGATTCTGGGAGGATGTTATCCTCAAGCCACAGGTTGATACTCCAACTTCCATGAAGTCCCAAGAATAAGTATCTAAAAGGACCATGATGTAAAAGGGTTCTCAATGCAATAGATGGTGCGTCAATAGAACGTATGGTCTGTAAGTTATTGTCCTTTTAGTCCCGAAGGACCAATTGGATTCGTGTTTAATCCAACCTGACTGTACCCCAACTTTATCCCAAACTCAAGTGGGGTATACCAAAAGGTATGTCTCGCTCCAAGGTTTTCAAAACTACTGATAGTCCGTCAAACAGACACCCGTAGCTCAAGATATGACCGAAAGAATAAAAATGGTCAAAGTTGGTCCAGGTTCGGTCTGACCCGGCCCGACCCAGGTCTATCCCGGGGTCCGGCCCAGCCTGGCCTGCAACACAGTCACACTCCGCCCTTTTTTCCCTGCGGCCATCTGGTTGCCGGCCACCGCCTCCTTCCACGAGCCATTATAGATTCGTTGTAAGCCTGAAAAATTAAACGATCGCATATTTTCAATCCTTGTGTCGAGGGCTTCTGTCCATATATCATGATCATCAAAACTCCATATTTTCAGCACCAATAAATATTTGGATGCCTCCTTCTGCGAGCCATTGCGGCTTCGTTCTAAGCCTGAAAAATTAAACGATCACATATTTTTGATCCTTGTGATGAGGGATTCATGTCCATATATCACGCTCATCAAAACTCTGTATTTCCAGCGCCAATAAATATTTGGTGTTGGAGAACGGATGAAGAACGCATCCAAAACCACAAAGGTTGTGGATAGTTCAGGTCGTGTTTATTTCTCTCACACCCTCCGTGTTAGAATAGTAGCAAGCGGCTTATTTTCTCTTCAATCAATAATAATATAAATATTCATAAATTGAGATGAACGTCAATAATAAAGAAATGAATAATTAAACAAAAATATCTACCTCGATTTTTCTGTTAGAGGTGGAGTGAGGATGTTGATGAAGTCATTGAAGGGAATGCCAACCTTCTTCTCTCCTGCAAGATGCTTCTGTTCCGGGCTTAGGAGTCGGTTTCTCATTCGTCATCTTCTATTGGTACCGGCTCCGTCTTCCAAGGGTTTGGCATCACTGGACTTTTTCATCACTTCGTTGCTTGGCGAAGCAATGTTGACACCTATCCCCAAACTCCATATAAATAGGAGAGGGGGAGGGTTTGTAAAGTTCTTGGAATTAATAGAGGCCCGTTAATTAGGAACCTTCCTAATTCTCCAACGGCGTAGTTACTTAGAAAGAAAGTTCAACCCATTAATTGGCTTGACACGTCGTCGGTCCCACGTTGTCGCTTGTCCGTTGGAGGAAAAGAAAGAAAATAAAAATAAACTAGGTTATTTTTATTATTCTTTTAAAAGTCTCAAAATCTAAATTTATCTATGTATATACTGCGGTCAAAGTGAAGCCTTCCTTAAGCAAATCCTAGTGCTGCAGATTCAACAGTGGCCTCAGATTTCAAATTCGAGCATCGGTTCAAAATTTACAAAACATCGCTCGCATGTTTATAGAACGTACCCAAAAAAGTTATAAAAATTAATATCAGTCACCCTAGACTCACATTAGTCATGTTTAGGCTCTTCAAAAGTGAAACACGCCCTAAAGAACCTAATAGTACTCTCATATTTCCAATCTGAGTTACCGTTTAAAAGTTATGGATTTTACAATAAAATTATTGTCACTAAATTATTTTATTTACAGCCACAAACTAAATTTCATTTGTAGCATGTGCCGGCCAAAGTTAATATCTTACTAAAGTAAGAATACCCTCACAAGTTTATCTGTGGTCTCGAATTTTTAATCTGAGTTACCTTTTTTGAGTTATAAGCATTTAAAAAATAAAATAATTTACTTAATTATTTTATTTACGGTTATTCCATTTTTGGGTTTTCTCACAGGAGGCATGCGCCGACTAAAATTAGGTCATGCCTAGGATAAACCCACCATCCTGAGTGCAATGATTCCCTTGGGTTTTGGATCCGAGTAATCATTTAAGATTTATTCCACTTTTTTAGGAAAATTTCTTACGTGCGTTAATTTAAGTTTAAAAAAATTTTGACGGATCATTTCAGGCACTCTGGGCCTCAGAATCACACGCCATCAGATTTCACACTCTCAAAATAATTCCATATAAAAAATTTTATATAGAATTTCTGAGACATTAAATTCTCCCCAACATAGGGATTTACATCCGTGAAATCCACAACATAGACTATGAAAACAAATGGGGGTACTGAGCACAGATCTGAGCCACCCACTCCCATGTGCTCTCCTGGAGGTTCTCATGATACCAACGAATGCGTACAAGAGGAATCGACCGCCCACAAAGGACCCGCTCCTGTCGATCCTCAATCTCTATTGGAACCTCTGTAAACATTTCCTCATTGTCTAAGTCCATCTCTCCATGGTCGATAACGTGTGATGGATCAAGCGCACATCTATGGGGAAAGAGATAGACGGTATGCCACCTCATTCACTCTACTAAAAATCTAGAAAGATCTGATGAACCTCATAGATAACTTTTCACCTCGGCTAAAAATCTAAAAACCTCATTGAGATGAGTCCCATAAGAGGACATGGTCTCCCTCCTCCTGTCGGCAAAAGACCTCTGCTGGGTCTGAGCAGTTTTCACTAGCTAACAAGTGAGGCATCATGATACATAATCTGCCATTGTTTTCTTCATCCCTGGCCTATAGTATTGATGTTAAAGGTCCGGGTATATCTTCACCACACCAGGATGTACCTCTAGAGGGGAATTATAGAACTCCATCAACACCTCCTCCTATAGAACTACTGGTACCATGGTACGTCCTCCGAAGAAGATGACATTCTCCCCACCCTTAGGAAATCCATCAGGTTATTTCCCTGAGGATATCTGAGCATGTCAAGCCTCATAGTTAGTGATCCCAAGCTACACCTCTCTGACTCGCTGAAGGAGTGGGGGAGTGACTATCATAGACTAGAGGTATGCTGCTCCATATCTATTCATGAAAGATATATGCAACGTGGCTAGCTGCTCTTCCGCTTCACTCAGTAATTGCAGACCAGACCTCCTACTGAGTGCATCTGCTACTACGTTCCCTTTCTAAGGAGTATAGAATATCTCGAAGTCATAGTCTGGGAGGAACTCATTCCAATTCCACTGTCTCAGGTTCATGTCCTTCCGAGAGAATATATACATGAGACTCTTGTGATCAGAGTAGACTATAAAATGTTTACCCATCAAATAGTGTCGCCACATCTTTAGCACAAAGACCAATGCTGCTAACTCCAGGTCATGGGTAGCATAGTTCTACTTTTAAATCTTTGTCTCAACTCTTGAAATCTATGCTGACACTTCTCCATCCACTGGAAAGGATCCCCCTTTTTCATCAATGCTGAAAAAGGTGTTGCTACCCTGTAGAAGTTGGGTAAAATCTTTGGTAGTAACTTTCCAAAGCAGACGTCACTCTCCCTTCAGGGAGGTATTCCTGAAAAAATCTTTTGAAAAGATGTCCCCCTTCTCTTCCAATCTTGTTTGCAACTAAAAAATCAAAACTCCTGCTGCCACAATGGTAAGTCTGGACAACTCAAGATTGATCGGCTGCACCCTCCTATACATGAGTTTATCCTGTGTAGCTCAGGTTTCCTTTTTTTTCCGACCAAGGAAAACCCCATTCCAATTTGGTAGGTAAACAACAACCTTTTTTCCTAATACAGTCAATCTGAGAATGAATTGTGGATGTCTAGTCCATACCCAAACTAACGTTGTAAGGCCTCGACACTGCCACCAAGAGGTTCAAACCGAAACTCTCACCTCAAGGGTCAGATCACACCGTCAGCATAAGTATGATTATCGAGTCTCCTCCCAATGGTATCTCAAGATGGAGGTTCAATTCAATGGAATAACTGGAAACTCTAGGTCTTGAACAAGATTCGTGGAAGGAAGGAATGATTGGTGCCTATGTCTATATATACGACAGCTAGTAGTAGACATAGGCCATACCTCAAATCATTCTTAGATCCCTTTGGTCTCACTCCTCGAGGGCATGCAGCTACTCCCTTCCCCTGTCCTCCAACTCCCTGAGCCTAGTGGGGTCCAAAAAAAAGGGGGTGGTTGTGACATATCGAAATGTACACCACATCATGCTGCTCTCCTATCTATGCTTCCACATCTACTGCCCTACGGATTCATTTATCCCTATCACACTCTCTTCCAAAAACATATTACATTCCCAAGTCTCTGAGACTGGTGCCAGTTTCCTCCTTTCCCACTACTAACATTAACTGTCTCTATCCACTCATCCAATGAACATTCAACCACAAAGGTTCTCTCTATCACCCTAACAAAAGTAGGAATGCATAGAGGAATAGTGTGGGCTCGGATGTCCTTAAACACACCTCACTCGGAATTCTAATCCCTAAAGCACTGATCATATCATATTAATCAAGTACTAGGAATGGCCGGTATTCCTTGATGAATACTCAGCTACCGACATGTGATCCTTCTGATGCTTTAGAATATCTAGGGAACTCTCAGCCACCTCCTCAAGCCATTCTTTAGTCTCCTGTGAGTTGGGCTCACCTCGGAACCAGAGGGTTATCTGATGTTGAAACATGTGTAAGGAACTAAGCCTATATATGTCTACTACCGGTACTTCCGGTTGTAACTACTAACCAACGGGCAGTGATATAGCTGGAACCCTACCCGAAGGTACCATCTCGAGCAACAGTCCATATACCGAAGCCTCATCACAATTGAGACCATTCTCATGGTCACTCATTAGAAATGTCTAGTAACTAAGATCATCATCTTCTCTACTGGTGTCTCAACTAGGTGGAAAATTATAGCAACCGCCTCCATCCAGCCCTCAGCCTTGTGGGAATATGTCTCGCCTCGAAACCTCAGAGGCCTCAACTGCTAGAACTCGTGCAACGTGCTCAGTCGCCATGCACCGTATGCTTGTGGGGTTGGTGGAAACGGTTTTCCAATGGGAAGTGTTGTTTCTGGTACACCATCTGAAGGTGCCAATGCCGAAAAGGGGGCCCTGCACCAGAGCCTCGTCACTTAGTGGGTCGTCGTCGTGTAATCTCTCGAGAATACAAGCTGGCTATCTATGCGGTGACATCCTGATAAGGAACAGGTGTGTCACAGTCATTAAGTTATACCTGGTGAGTTGACTCAAGAATACCCAAGAATGAATTTTCAAAACACACACAACTGGTTTTTTCATCCACTAAGCCGGAAATCAGAACTCAGGGTCTTGGTGTATGGATACGTCGGCCGCCGCACCAACACTGGACTCCCTAAACTGAAAACCACACTCATAACACTTAACACTATTGCCACATAAAAAATATCAAATTCCTAGTTATTCAGTAGAACCGAACTCCTCTGATACCAATTTTTCATGACCCATCCCCCAGGGCCCATGTCGTGACTACCCCAAGCCCGTCTTCCATTGGCCAGGGGATGGAGACTAGCACCGAAAGGCATATTCCCTAAAATCGATATGGCATTTCCTTTATAAACTATAAACACACACAACCAAGCAGACAACAAGATACAAACACAAGTTAACTATATAGAAAAGAGGGTGTGTACAGTAATAAAAAGGGGTCAGGATACAAGCCCAACTAGAAAGTACAAGAAAACTGAAAAGTACAAGTAAACTGAAATAGCTCCTGCAAACTTCCGCCAAGAATCCTACCGGAAGGGTAGGTAAATCTCTCAAATGGTCATCTCTGCAGTATGCCTCATCTAATGTCTACCTTTGAGCTACCTCCAGTCTCAGTACTCTTGTCCGCAGTCAGCGTTGTCCATCATTTTCACCAAGCAGAAAAAGGTGCGGGCGTAGCCCATGTAGGGGTGAGTATAACGATACTCAGTAGGGACCCTGAGACCCTCGAAGGTCTCCCGAAATCCACAAAGGATAACCCACAAAGCATGGAAACAATATTCATCCCTACTTAGGTATATTCCCATACATATACTTAAGTTATTATGTATACTCATCTCATTCATGAGGAAACACAAGGCCCAACTCATTAGCCCAAAGCTCAACTATTCCACGAAGGAAATAATACCATGAAGAAAACACCACAATGGTAAGTACCACAAAGGTAACGCCACATAGAAGAATACCACAAAGCTATCACTACGATGGTAAGTACCACAAAGGTACTCCACACAGAAGAATACCACAAAGGTATCAACACAAAGGTTAATGCTACAAAGGGATGCCACATAGAAGAATACCACAAAGGTATCACCACGAAGGTAAGGGCCACAAAGGTACACCACACAGAAGAATACCACAAAAGTATCATGATGAAGGTATGTACCACAAAGGTACGCCACACAGAAAACTACCACAAAGGTATCACCACGAAGGTAAGTACCACACAGGTACTCCACACAAAAAAATACCACAAAGGTAAAGACTCATCTCACACCAGGTATAACTTAGGTATAGTAGTAGAGATGATTAGATGTAACTACTGAATCATCTTACTCTATTAAGAGGCAGAAAGACGTAGGATCCTAAATCATCAGACCCACAAAGGATCCTAGTACATCATCAGACCCACATAGGATCCTAGTGCAGTAGAACCACATAGGATACTAGTACATCATCAGGCCCACATAAGATCCTAGTACAGTAGACCCACAGAGGATCCCAGTACATCATCAGACCCACATAGGGTCCTAGTACAGTAGACCCACACAGGATCCTAGTACATCATCAAAACCACACAGGATCCTAGTATAGAAGATCCACGTAGGATCCTAGAGTAGTCCCACGTGGATTCCTAGAGTGGATCCAAGTGAGACTCTCTAACATAGACCCACAAAGGATCCCAAGCACAGACCCATAAAGGATCCCTTTCTCATGTTACAACTAGCTACAGGCTACCCGAACTAAGCTCACTTGATTCCGGGAAGATCCTATACACAATCCACATGTCGATACTTAAACTACCAGGAAGTCCCATGAAGAATTATCCAAAAGTACGGCCACATAAAAGGGGTTTCAACGAAATAGACGACGTGTCAATCGGACGTCCAGTCTGTAAGTTATTGGCCTTTTAGTCTAGAGGGCCCGGTTGGATTCGTGTTCAATCCAACCCAACTATAACCCAAATTTATCTAAAACACTATTAGGGTATACCAAAAAGGTCTGTATTGCTCCAAGGTTTCCGACTCGTAGATGGTTCGTCAAACGGATGCTCGTTTCTCAAGATATGGTCGAAAGAACGAAAATAGTTCAAGTTGTTCCGGGTCTAGTCTGACACGGTCGGACCGAACCGCATCCATCCGTATGTCTGGCCCGGACCACTAGGAGGCTTGAGGTGCAGCCAGTGAGGGGAGGCTCGCTGTGCACGGCATGCTAGGCAGCCATCCCTCTTCCACGGTGTGGTCGCGCGCCACGTCACCACTGGCGGCCGGCTCGACCGGCCACCCTCCTTCACTGTCACAGCCTCGTGCCACAGCTCCTGCACGCCGGTGGCATGGACGTTCATCGCCACCTCCCCTTTTCACGGTTGTATGTGCGCCGGACACCACCTATGCTCTGCTGCGGCCAACGGGCTGCGGCCTTCTCATTAATCAACGGCGCAGACACGCGCCTCCCTTCCTTCCTCACGGTCGGTCGCCGCCTCTTTCTGCGAGCCATTTCAGATTTGTTCTAGGCCTGAAAAATTAAACGATCGCAAACTTTTTATCCTTGAATCGAGGGATTTGTGTCCATATATCATGCTCATCAAAACTCTATATTTCTAGCGCCAATAAATATTTTTCTGCCTCCTTCTGTGAGCCATTGCGGCTTCGTTCTATGCTTGAAAAATTAAACGATCGCATATTTTTGATCCTTGTGTTGATGTCTTCGCATCCATATATTTTGTTTACCAAAACATCGTATTTCCAGCACCAATAAATATTTGGCGTTGGATAACGGATGAAGAACGCGTCAAAAACCACAAAGGTTCTGGAGAGGTCAGGTCATATTCGTTTGGCCCTCACCCTCCACGTTAGAACAGTAGAAAGTGGATTATTTGTTCTTAAATAAGGAGGAATATATGTATTATTAAATTGAGATGAATGTCAAGAATGAGGAAAAGAATAATTATACAAAAATACATACCTCGATTTTTCTATTGGAGGTGGCGTGAGGAAGTTGACAAAGTCGTTGAAGGGAACGCCGACATCCGTCGCTCCTGCAAGATGCTTCCATTCCGGGCTTGGGTGTTGGTTCTTCGTTCGTTATCTCTCGTTGGTATTGGCTCCATCCTCCAATGGTTTGGTATCACTACACTTTTTCATCACTTTGTTTTTTGGCGAAGCAATGCTGACACCTCTCCCCAAACTCCATATAAATAATAGAGGGGAGGGTGTGCAACATTCGTGGATTTAATAGAGGCCCATTAATTAAGAACCTTCCTAATTCCCCAGTGGTGCAGTTACTTAGAAAGAAAGCTCAAGCCATTAATTGGCTTGACACATCATCGGTCCCACGTTTCCTCTTTTTTGTTGGAGGAATAGAAAGAAAATAAAAATAAACTCAGTTATTTTTATTATTCTTTTAAAAGTCTCAAAATATAACTTTTTCTCCAAACCTACTACGGTCAAAGTGAAGACTCCCTTAAGAGAATCTTGGCCCTGCAGATTTAACGGCGCCCTCATATTTCAATTCTGATCACTGGTTCAAAAGTTACAAAACATCGCCCGTGTGTTTACTGAACATACCTAAAAAAAGTTCAGAAAATTAATAACAGTCACCCTCGACTCACGTCGTTTGAGGTTAGGCTCTACTTAAGTGAAACACACCCCAACGAACCCAACGGTACTCTCAATTTCCAATCCAAGTTACTTTTTAAAAGTTATATATTTTACAATAAAATAATTGCCTCTTAATTATTTTATTTACGGCCAAAAACTAAATTTCACTAGTGGCCTGTGCCGTCCAAAGTTAGTATCTAGCTAAAAAAATAATTCCATCAAGAGTTCAGGGGTGGTCTCAAATTGTTAATCTGAGTTACTATTTCTGAGTTATAAGAATTTGAAAAATAAAATAATTTTTTTTTATGGTTATGCCATTTTTGGGTTTTCTCACAGGAGGCCCGTGCCGAATAAACATTGGTCATGCCTAGGGTAAACCAACCATCATGAGGGAAACGGTGCCCTCATATTTCTGATCCTAGTAACTATATAAGAGTTATTCCACTTTTTCAGAAAAAACTGCTTACATGTGTTAATTTAAGTTTAAAAAAATTTCAACGGATCATTTAGGGCACTCCGGGCCTCAATATCGCGTGTCGTCAAATTTTGTGGTCTCGAAATAATTTCATATAAATAAATTTATACGGAATTTTTGGGACATTACAATTATGCTCCATAAAAAATATATAGGTTTATTGAGAAGGTCTTATAAAGTTCATTTCATAGACTCACACTGATTCATTTTTCTTCTTCCTTAGATCTAGGAATTCCTTCTCCGTTTTTTGCATCGAATGGGGAAAATATTTATTGAAAAAAGGTTCCCCTGAACTCTTCCTACGCCATAAAATCAATATCTCTTCTTGGATTTGTAATTTTAATCATTGTGCACCACTGATCAAATTATCCTTTAAAGCGGTATATTTCTAGGGAGACATTCACTTTCTCCGAACAATGGAGTACAGAAAATATCATTTCTATAGATCTTATGCATTGTTCAGAAATCAATGGGTTGATAGATCCACTGAAAGAAAGTGGTCATTGGGGCATAATGGAATCAACAGAAATTTATTCCCTTCTTGGTGAATCAGGTCCCTCTACTTGATTCAATTTATTATTTATAACTTGAGTTAGTTGATTCCTCATCCTCATGACATTTTTCATTCCATCTTACATTGTAAAATCATCAGTGCATTGTCCATTTCACTCATCGTTTAAGTGGTTCCTCATATTTCCTACAATTTTTAAAAAATAATAACAACTTAGTAAGAAACATGTTAATTTTATAAATATTATAATTCTTAAAGTATTTTATGTCTTAAAATATCATTCTTAAATATAATATTAATCTCCTATAATAACAATTACATTATCTATATATCCTTCATAATGGTCCATAAAAGGCATGTGATCTTTGGACATATCGATAACAACACATGAAATAAAAATAAGGCATGAACATGAGTCATACCATGATAATAAGTACATGAATAATAACATAGAAATGCGTATAAAACATTTAAATTAGTAATTTAGAATAATTTCACCAAGGATTATCACCCTTGTATTGTAAATTAAAATAACAAAGTTTATTCACTATGGTATTGTAAAAAATTTCATCTCTATAGATTAAATTTTGTACCCAACACATTGTAGATGTATCAAGTTGCACCCTTAATATGTATAAATTTCATTTGAGTCACATAGATAATCAAAGTATTAAATTCAATATTTATCAAATTGTGAAAATATTTCCCCCACTTTATACATATTTGATTTTTTCCATCAAAATTTGAATTATATTTATTTATAAGTTTCCATTTCTAAAATAATATGTCAAATAATCATGATTAAACAACCACAATAAACCGAGAAATAAATTATTCATTAAATAATAATCATATTTATATCCAAAATCTATAACATGTTTCTCTATTTGAGGAATATTTTTTAAATATGGAAGGTTTGAACATGTGAAAAACTTGTCAAATGACATGAATAAAATGTCCTACATCATTTTTCAATTCAAAAATCTTCAAAAATTAAATATTTATTAACAAGCCTTTGTATTTTCATCATTGATCGATTCCGATTTTTTTTGGAAAAAATCATCCTCCCTCAATAATTTATCTAACTATTAATTTTCCCATTATCAATACATGAGTAACAACCCATTAACTCATAAAATATTCATTTATTTATAAATTTTTTCCTCCCTATTCAATTGTTATAAAATGGGAATTCAACCATTATAAGATAAATACCCTGCCCATCTCACATCATCATCATGTGGTCATCTCAATGCCACATCACTAAATCATTAAATAAAAATAATAATAATATATGCGGTTGGGGTGGTTTCTGATTGGTAGGCCCCATAATACTACATAAAAAATTCTAGATTCTAAATCCTAGCAATCTCATTGGGTGATTTACATCACAGGAGGTGATAAAGATATGATGTAAGCAGGCAGTGACGCAGGCATGATATAGGTCTCGTGACATAGCCGGGTTATTGCAGACGTGTGCTACACTTCATGATCCACTTATATTTGAGGCCACGGGCTATGTAATTGATTAACCTCTACCCAAATAGAAAATGGGACTCTACATACATAATTAAAATAGGATTCAACCCAAATTTTTTAAAAAAAAATATATATACTCTTATTTGGGTGGTTCATTGATTTAAATAAATTGATAATACTCAGTTTGTGGCCTCACACCCAAGAACATAATTCAGAACTTGTTTAATAAAAACACCTTATTCAATACTCAAACATGGTTTTATAATTATTATATGATATCTCACATTCACAATTATGATATAACTGTTTATTTTTTAACAAATATTAAATATTTATTAAAATTAAAATTTGTTATAATTTCAAAAAAAATTAGCCTAAGGGTAAACTCTGCATTTTGAACTCAAAAAAACATTAGAAAATTTTTCCAAGCTAAAAAATTAGATTAAATTTACAATTTTATCCTATTTAAAGGGATTGACCTTAAAAACACAAAAATAAAGATTATGAAAAATTCAGGTAGCTAGGGGCTTACTTGAGTGTAAATTCACCTCATAATCCTACATGAAACACAGGTTCAACAAAAAGGTGAGAGTGAATTTATGCAATTACTTTAGAAGATACTATAATAGTGCTACAACAATATAGAAGTGTAGATATTGTATCAGGGGTATTTTAGTAGTGGTACTATTTATCTTGAAAGAGCTTTCAGAGCGTAAAAGTAATGCATCTGGACCATAGGGCCTCCGAGCCATCATGGGGTTTCGGGCCACAGGGCCTCCGTTATATAGAGAAGATTATGTAGAGTGTGGGTAGTGGTGGTTTGAGAAGTTTGGAAGTGGATAATCCATTGAGGGTAAAAGGTTTGTGTGATCGATCGCTACCAGGATTGAACAACTACAATAGAATCCAATAAGTCGATATAGGAAATAGAGGGGCTGCAGATGTGATGAACAAACATGGATGAATTGAAGGCTGATAGGAAGAGTTGTTTTAGTTTAGTACTTGTGCCACTATGCCTTTGGATCTTATAATTATAAGTTATTTTTGTCTTCGGGACTTTAGATCATTTAAAATGGTTCCCTCTCTAACCACTTAAAAATATATTTTTTCCAAAAATAAAATAAAAATTGAATTGAAGGTTATGAAAAATTTGTGCCACTATATTCACTCTAACATTAAACATTTTCAACCTCAAAAAGTAAAAAACTGGAGTTGTTAGTTGAGAAGATAATTAAATTACCTCATGTGAAAAAATAACTCATCCTCACACATACTTAATCTTCATCTGGTGGTCCAAGTTCTATGTAAAGTCAGGAAAAAACCAGCAGGGATGAAACATCCTCATTCACCACACAGGCAGATAAAATCCTTCCTTGAGCTACCAATACATCACAAGATCCATTGATTGGAACTTTTATTTAATAATTCCTTTAGTATAAGTGAAATATTTCTTCACACAAGCCTCATAAAACCCCAACACCCATTAATTTTTTTCCCTTATCCAAAGGTCGCAAAAACTACACGAGACAAAGTGAAATCATAAACCTTTGACATCCATATTAGAATGGATTGTTGTCAAGGATACCTCCTATGTGTGAATTATATTTACCACCTTTAATATCATCTCATATATCCATCACATGGAAACAAATTATCAGTATCATATTACTCTATCAAACAAAACAATAAATCTTTTACACCAATTCTGGAAAAACTGTAGGGTATCATGTTCTCCAGGGTCCACTTCACCTCTTTTAATCTCTTACCATAAAGTAATAAACACCAACATCTCTAGATTAAGAAATATGTTTTACACAACTATTTTTCCCAATACATTACTTAAAAATTAGTGAAAGTTTCACATTAGCACTCTGACCATCAAACACACTCGCATTCTCCATCAAAACAACCTGGTTGTGTTGTTGTTTCTTCTTTGTGAAATCTACTAATGATCACTTGAAGAAACAAAACTAACCATTTTAAGTTACCCAATAACATATCACCTCTCATCGGTGACTCATTCTACCACAATTCTAAGTGGTCGGTCTTGGTTGTTTAGATAAACTTTATTTTTCAACTTCATACCCCAAGATAACACCTGAATAACTCAAGAGACTAAACCCACCACCATTAGGAAGCACCCTACATCACATAGTTAGAATATATATTCATTGGTAATAACCAAAATATTTGCTAAAAATGCTCTATATATGATCATACTTTAATAAGAATGATCCATGCTCAAAATGAACCATCAGTACACTCGATATGAACACCAAGGGAATACCACTATCTGTTAGGGGAAGTGGATGATAGGCTCCGCAAATTTAAGAAGAACCTTTGTAAATACCTCCACTCTAATATCATAGATTTGGTGATTGAATTATTACATTGGTATAAGATATAAGGAATCACATCCTGAAAGAACGAATACTTTAATGGTCTTGGTAACTAGACACATACTTGACTGAAAATTAACATTTTTATTGATTTGAAAAAACACAATACACAAAATATCATCACGGTGGTCTAAAATACTACAAACCTAGATCATCATTAACAATAAACTTCATCCCCTCACTAGGAAAATACCCCAAGTTAGAGAAGGAAAACATACTACAATGAGGGGTTTCCAGAGAGTCCAAAAAAGTAGCCACCATATTTCCCTCCCACCAAGTGTGAGAGATCTTTTTGTGAGACCCAATTAGTAGTTTTCATATCCTTACAGTGTAAGAAATATTCCACGGTACCTTGCCTTTGTCTAGTATAAAATTTCACAAAAACATGGAGTCTGTATCCACCGCTTTCAGAAAAAATCTTCCTCTGAGAGCACATTTCAAGACATACAACCAAGGCTTGTGCCTCCTCCTGGAGTGAGTCGCCTCTCCCAAGAACTCATGTGAATGCTACAATCACAGACCCCATAGGGTCTCTCACGACACCCCCACACCCCTCGCGCATCTCCCCCATGATCATCGATCCGTCTTTGTTTAGTTTTAGTCCCTGACTAGAGGCCTCCAGCGAACCCACCGTCCCTTCCCTGATATGTCGTCCTGTTGATCGGGGAAAATATTGGAGGCGATGGAGCTCACATATGGCGTAGTGTGAAAATTGGGGCACAGTCTAACCAAGTCCAAAAAAGAGTTTTTCATTTTGAAAATAATACTAACCTGGGATCTTGAAAGTTTATTGTGGAAAATATCATTTCTTGGCTTCCAAATTGTCCAGCACCCTGCAAGAAGAATGACAGTCTGAGCTTTCCTTTCATCCCCGTGATTCCCAGCACCTCTAAACCATGAGGTGAGGAAGTTAACATGTTCCCCTTCATACCCATCCCAACTGAAGAAGGATCTGAAAGTCCTTCATATAATTATGACCCATTCACTATCATAGAAGAGATGCCCCACTGTTTCTTGGTTGAAAGACCTATAACACCAACATCTCAAAGCCATGTTAACTCACATACGTTGCAAGATGTCATCTTTCGGTAGTGCCATGTTCCGCATACTCCATAATAGAAAATTAAATTTGTAAGGGATATCTATGCACCACATATCCTCCCCCCACAGATCATTATTCTACATATCCATCATCACCAAAGAATTATCCTTGATTAAAAAGGCACCTGATGTAGAACCAGTGAAAATAATCCTATCATACTCATCACTAATAACTATGTTTTTGAAAAATTCCATTTGGCTTCCATCAAGGATGGACTAAATAAACCGAGGGTGACTACTTTCCTCTTTGAAAGATAAATCCTGGGTGGGGCCACCCAGAAACCATAGCCTTCCCACCCCCCAATCAAGCTGCCAAGATTTGATATTTCCTCTTCCTATGATCCATCGAGAGTGATGATTTAAGACCTCCAAGTATGGGTGAATCAGATTCCATATTCTGGAAGAACGTGTCTTCTGAACATTCGCATTCAAGCCATATAAGTCGGGTATTATTCTACCCCAAAGAGACCGGCCTTCCATGGCCTCCCATGAAATCCTAGCATGAAGCCCTTTCATGTTTGTATAGACACTTCTCAAATTGATACCCCCTTCAAATAGAGGTTTTGCTAGCCGTTTCCCCGAAGCCCAGTGATGTCTGCCTTCCATCTGCCCATCCCAAATGAAGGATACCATAATCCCTTCCAAATTGGAGACCACACTCTTAGGAACCTTTAGAGTGGAAAGAATGTGCATGTAAATGGAAACTATGACACTGTTCACCAGAGTAATTCAACCTCCAAAAGATAGAAATTTGTTCTTCCAATTATAGATGTGCCCCGTGATTTTGTTAATAAGTTTTTCAAAATGATGCACCTGAAGGGAAGAGGGACTAACTGATGCCCCAAGGTATTCCATGGGAAAAGAACCCTTTCCCAAATTTAGACTGGCCCCCAAAACCCTCTCCCTCCTCACAAAGATCTTATTGGAAGTAAAGAAAAGGCTTTTCTCTTTATTCACCACCTGCCCACTCCACTTGCAATATTCCCCCAAACTTCCATTCATCCCCTGCACTGACCTCCCACTACCATTGTTAAATAGGATTGTATCGTCTGCAAACATCAATTGAGTGATACCCCTCATGTCATGTCGTTATGATAAGGCATGATTTTACCTGTGTAGAGACCTTGATTTATGTAAAAACTCATAGCATTTTGTGTGAGAATAAAAAGAGTAGGGGATATAGGATCCCCTTGCCTGAGACCCCAGCAAGCCTTGAAAAAACCAAATTATTTACCCATGAATGAAGTAGAGATCCAAATCGAGGTGAAGAAACAGAAAATAAGGTCATTGGTCCAATTGGAGAACCCCATGAAATCTAGGACTTCTAGGAAAAAACCACATTCCAACCTTGCATATGACTTTCTCATGTCTAATTTAACCACCAAATTTCCCTCTAAGGACTTGTTATTGATGTCACTTACCATTTATTGAACCACACCTATCTCACCCTAGATTGATATCCATTATATGAATCCATGCTACTCGTAATTCATCCAAGAATCCAAGTGAACATTTAGTCCTCTATTGAGTATGCTATCCAGGACCTTGTACGAAAAGTTACACATGCTGATAGGCTGGTATTTCTCAATGGACTGAGGATTTCTCACCTTGGGAATAAGAACCATTTTGGTTGCACAAGAAATTTGAGGCAGCTCCCCTCCCTGAAAGAAATCCTTGAAAACATGTACAAGATACCCTTTAATAATATCCCAAGTTTCCCTATAAAAAGAACCAAGGAACCCATCTGGGACAGGTGCACTATCCGTGTTCAAACAACACAGCGCCTCATGCACCTCATCCTCAACCAGAGTTTTCTTGACGCCCTCATCAATGATCTCCGAAACAATGTTTGAAATACTGTCAAAAATCTCATCCCCACCCCTCGGGTATCCCCATGCCCTCCCTGGATTGGGGGAACCTAGTAAAGACTGTAGGGCTCCATTGACTATGACCCCTACCTCTTCTTAGTCATTGGAAAAATATCCATCATCCCTATGAATTTTGGGCATTTTAACACGTCTGCATTATCTAATGAAAGAATTAAATTATCTCGAGTTTTGGTCCCCCTCAAAAATCTATTTAACTTGTGCTCCTTCTCTGGAAATCCTATCTTGACTCAGAAGAATATCAGATAGCTTATCCTTTTTAGTTCTCAGTTTAGAAAACATAGAGTCATCCCAAACATGTTCCAAATAGTTCTCCAGGCATTTAACCTCCACGCTGATCTTGGAGAAATCCTGATCACGAGTTGGGATAGTCCTTATCTAGACACGAAGAAGAGTCTTTAACCACCTAAGATTGTTGTGAAAAGAGATCCATGGATTCCCCTGGTGTTGCAGGTCCCAAGCTTCCCTAACCACAAAGAGGAAACCATATTCCTCCATCCATGATTTTGAAAATTGAGCATTCTCCTCCCACATCAACCCTGCACCAAGAGATATACGGAGCATAGAGTGATCAGACAGTCATCTTGGAAAATTCACAACTTTGGAATCCGATAACATGGAAATGGAAGAATTATTCGTGAGGCACCGGTCAAGCCGGATGTAGGAACGTCTCCCCCCACGTTGATTATTGTACCAGGTAAAGATATTTCCCTCATAACCATCATCCAAAAGGCCATTCCTTTCCATGAATGAACCAAAAGCTTGGATAGCATTCCTAGGAAAATCCCCACCCCCTTTCTTCTCTTCTGTACTTGCAACGATGTTGAAATCACCACCAACTAGCCAAGGATCATTATCAAGATTAAAGCCCTCCAAATCACTCAACAATGACTCCCTTCCCTGGGTGGTACACTTCGCGTAGATGAAGGATAAAAAGAACACATGGATCCCCACTTTAATTTTAGTATTTAGAACATGATCCGACACACTCAAAATATCAACACAAACGTGATACTTCCAAAAAAATCCATATATGTGAATTGAGAGGATCCTCATGCATGAAACCACGAACCTTAAGACTTTGATCATAATCCTTAATTTTGTTAAAAGGTTGTTCTGGTTCCAATATAGCCACCAAAGAGACTTTCCTGTTAATTGTTTCATTGGTAATGAAATCGGACTTGACCCTGGATTCTAGGCCTCGGCCATTCCAGATTAGGACTCTAAACATTGATCTAATCATGCCTGGCTTTGGCCCCAGACTCATGGCCCTTATCATGTATCACTGAGAGAGAATTTACATAAACATAAATTTTATATTTCAAGCGAGTGCGAACACAAGAGTTCACCTACGAGTAAAAACCCACTGGAGAAGCCCCATTGCTAGTCTGCACCCTACAAGGAACTACTGGAGATATAAAACATTTCCCCCCCTTCCTACTCTGACCCGACTTTAGGATAACAAGAGGAGAACTCGGAGGAGAAAATGATGGTTCTGGCGAGGCTGGGGGTGAGGACACCACTGGACTGAAGTCCCCGAACAGAATGGGTCCTAGATTAGGAAGGAACGGATACCTTGATAGCACTCGAGTCTAAATCTAGAAAAGTGATGTATGTGATGCATACTTGCATGGGGGCCCAATTCTCTAAAAATAGATTTTGCAGACTAAGAGAATTACTGAAGATCATCCCTCTGAGATGAAGACCTTCCTCTAAGAACTGCACCAGAGAATCCCCACCCATGACTCAGAGAACAAGAACCAAGTCGTGGCTAGGAGTCACACTACCATCTCAAACAGATTTGGATAAGGACACCTTAAAATCCTGCACAGGGAAAATAGAAGAATCACATTCACCTCAAACATTACCTTCAGGACCTTCATGGAAATGCGCGTAGGGGATTTGATCATAGGACCTCAAGAAATCCTAGTGAATGAAACCTTTCATGCGAACTTTGTGACAAACCTTCATGGTATGCCCTAAAATGTGGCAATAGGAACAGAACCTGGGATAGGAGGGATAAATCGGTGGTTGAGGATGATCCTTCATCCCTTCAATTATGATCAAAAGATGATACTGAAGCGGTCAAGAGAGATCCATCTCAACACAAATCCTTAATACCGAAGCCTTCGACAAACAAATAGTATGATCATCCGTGCACAGGAAACTCCCCAATAAATCCCCAATAACCTTGAGGAAAGATTTGTTTATGAGGGGAAGGGGAAACCCTATAAGCGATATCCAAACCTCCACGCTAGAGCATTCTCTGCCATAATGAGAATCCATCAACCACCAGAAGAGGGAGAACCTCTAATTCCCAACAGAACGTGCCCTCTTTCACCAAGAAGTAACAAAACTTTCCCTAGATGCCAAGATGATGTAGAAGGATTTGAGATCTAGAATAGACACTAAAGCCGGTAGATCTAAACCCCGACGTCTGACAAAATCTTGAAAGAGCGCAAGGGGGGGATTGTCTGATCCAAACATCAAAAAAAGAGTCCACTGAAGTTCCAAGGCCACTTCCAAAAAAGATGTCGCTGAAACCTCGAGCACCGAGGTGCCTTTCTCTAAAAAGGAAGATGCAACCTTAGGGCCCACCGACGAGCCGTTTTGAACCCCATCGAAACTGGGAGGATGTCGTAGAATATCCTCCTTTAACGACAGCCCTGGAGGGTGAGCCGAGCCATCTCTGATCATCATAGATTCAAGAACTAAAGATAAGAGACCCCCGGGGGAACCAGAGCAACAGGCAGGAGAACTTTTGAATCCATTTTCCCAACCTTCTCTACATACTTGAATCTCATTTCACAAATTAAAACATAAAGTAAAACAAAGTGTTTTCTTTAAGTGAATCATTATTTCTTCTATCATAACCTTGTATATCAATCATAATACTCTTCTTGGAATCCTAAGGAAAGAAATATAAGAAAGGGGTGAGAAAAAATGATCAGAAAGGGTATGCATACAATATAATATATCATGAATACATAAGATATAATTAATATTGAAAGTTAAATAATTGAATCACATTCTATTTAATGAATAACATAATTATGAATAATAATATGGAAGGAATAAATGATGATCAAATAATACCATATAAGTAATCATATGGTCTTGAAACATAAACATGGATATTCTAACTAATCGAATAATAACATGGAATATGAACAACTAATATTATAACAAGGGAATAAATAATTAAAACATCTAAAACATATCGTCAAGTCATTTCAAAATATAGTTCGAATATATGGGTAAAAACCCTTTTAATTTTCCAACTGATTTGTCTCATAAGACTTACCGATGCATCAAGGGGACATGTGATTTCAGTTTCAACTCATCACATAATAATTCCAATTCATTCTTCATATTAAAGGGGTGAAACATAATCAAAATAAACATTTATATTAAAAAACTAACATATTAAATGTTATTATTTACCCCAATCAATAAAAAATCATAAACCATCCAATGTAATATAGTGAAAGGTAATAAAATAGTATATCCCCAGTAAAACTAATCATAAACCTTCCATAGAAATAATATGTTTAGTTTCATTACAACATAACCCTAATGTATTATAATTATAATAAGGTTTTTTTCATTTATGAATAGAAATTCCATAAAAATATCATTTAAAACATTATTTAGGAAAATAACTTTTGAACTTTGAAAATAAACTATTAAAACTAAAAGTTAACAAAACATTTTTGAAAATATTTTTAATTTAAAATAACCTTTTAAATTTATAAAGTAATATTTGAAACATTTAGTGGTCATGGGGGTTATAAATTCTTTTTATATCCTACATGTTAAAAAATATTCCTTTCACGTTTTTGGTAAAATCCAAACGGGCCTTGTTTGGGAAACGACATAAAGTTTCCTTTAACTTTTTTTTGTAAAAAGACAAACATGGGTAAAAATTTCTTTAATAAATAATTTTTAGAATGATGAAAATAGTTTTTAAAATTTTTTTATAAATCATGGTTTTAGAAGAAAAAGGATTTTTGACCGAAGAGAGAAATAAAGACGGATTTTCTTAAAAAAAATTCTCAATCATTTAAATTACCAAATAGAGGAAAAATGGAACTATTAATTTTAAAAAGTTCATGAATAAACATAGTAGAATAAAATATATTTAATTTAAGATATAAATATCATATAATTTCTCTAATGGATACTTAAACATAAATAATCCCAAATAATGATGAGATTGTGAAATAAATCCTTACCACTTTGGAAAATTTTTAATCACAATCCCCATGAAAAAAATAACTTCAAATAGAAATTTAAATACCATGAATATACATAGATTCATTATATAACATATTAAAATGGTAATTCTATACTCCACACAAAGGAATAAGTGGTGAATATGGCATATGTCTCATGGAAGTAAAAGTGAGATGAGAAACGCTTACCTCATGTTCAAATTCTTTTTTATATGTCCAAAACTATTGTATAATAAATATACGTTTATTATAAATCTATTACTGAAACATAATAGTATATTTAATACCATATATAATTTATTTATATCCTTTTATGACCTATTTATTAATAATTCTTTGTTAAAATAACTATTTAAAGTTATAATGGATTCATTTTTAATGTGTGTTTTGGTTTAGTAATTTAAGTAATTTTATATTGATCATGATTACATAATTTTCATAATGTTAAAAATGATATAAATTTCATATATATTTATTATATATTTATTTTTAGTAATCTATAATGTTATGTACAGCAAATGGATTATACCGTTCATGAAGATGGTGGGTTGTACATATGCATGAACGTTGTTTCCATTTTTTCGACATATGGAATAAAATGAAAATAAATATTAATTAACCACTAAATAATTATTATTATTTAATATATAAAATTTATATTAATAAAATACATCCTTATTACCATTCAAGTAAAAATAAAATGAAAAACAATTCACATCGCTATACAGAGGCAGTAGTCTACTCGTATGCATGAGTGATACTATTATTTTCCCAAAATGGAAAAGTAGGAAAATATATGTGATATTATATTTAAAAATTATTTTTAGTTCATAAATACCACGAATAATTGTTAAATTTATCCTTACTACCTTCCATGTAAAGCGTAAGTGAAAAAAATCGCATCACTTCGCGAGGTGGTAGTCCGTTGTACACCCGAGCGACATTATCATATCCCCCACATAATATAAAGTTAGAAGTTATATGTGATATAATAATTAAATAAGAATAATAATTTCATAAATATCATATAAAAATATATTTACATCATTATATCTATCCTTGAAAGGTGGTGATGGAAAACAAATTGCGTCGGTTCGTGAGGCGGTAGTCCGTCATACATACGATTGACGGTTTTGTTTCCCATTAGATGGAAGTGGAGATAGATCTGGTTTATTAAATTATAATTATAAAATATAAGTATATAATTTATAATGGTTTTATTATAATATCATATTTTAATATGATTTTAATGTTTTGGAAGAAGAAATAAACAAGATACACATGTTTATGAATTTTACCTCTTCTTCATAGAGCCTCTTCAGGCTTATAACTAAATCCATATTATGAGATATTAAAAATAAAAATAAGGAATATAATATGTGTTAAGGTAATAATGTAATATATTTTGGTAGTTATTCGATAAATAAAATGGATTTGGAAGTGTGAAGAGGGGATGAGAGGGGTGGCCTTGTATAAGTGGGGGAGATGACACACATTGAATTTTTGAAAAGATAAAGTCATTACCATGTTTTTCTCATGAAAAAAGCCTTTAAAATGCGTCATTATCAAATATTAGAGGTTATAAGGTTGTATATGCTCATAAAATTGGTTTGATATAATTTTTAGATCATTTTTAATCCATATCTTATTAACTTAATCCCTCGATAAAACCATTTTTACCTTAACCGCAGTAATTAATTTTTAATGTTTTCACTATTAATTATAGTAAAATATTCAGTTAACCTAATTAGATAATATAAATCATTATTATTACAAATTTTAAATATATTTTTCAAAATTCAATTCACAGAAGTGGCAGAATTCAATTTAAAATTAAACTCACAGACGCATTGAAAAAATGATTTTTCTAAAGAAAAATTGTCAAAAGTATAAATAGTTTTTATATCATAATTCAATATTAAATTTATTCCAATGACCCCAATTATTTTAATTTTAATATAATTGAACTAAAATTACCTTAGAACCAATTTAAATATAATTTAACCTTGTAAATTACTTAAACAAAAAGACAGTTTTCAATAAAAAATAGTATTTTCCACTATTCAAAAAAAATTATTCTCTTTAGAAAATTCTCAAAAATTCACCAAAATATAATTTTAACATGTATATTTCAAAAATAAATTTTATTTTATCAAATAAATTTTTTAAAAGTAATGAAAATTAATTCTAAATTATGTGCACAAATTGTGAACAATCTTTTATAAAAATACAATTTTTTAGAAAACATTTCCTTTTCTTTAAAAAGATTCTTATTTTATTTATAATCCATAAATATCCATTAAATTTATTATATACATGTGTAAAAAATATAATTTTCTTAATTTATTTGTTAATATTCATACCTCCCAACTTAACGGCTAAGTTATAATGGTCATGTTTAAATAATAATATTTTAATAAAGTATCATGTTTTATTCAAACCTAGTGTTACGTGTATCAAAATCTATCAAAGAGATTGAATATATATATTTTAAAGAATCAAGGGTGTTAAATTATCTTCTAATCTTGATGTCGTGTGTCATATATGATATTGAAGATGATGTTCCTATTTTAAAATATATGGGCATTACAACCTTTAGGTCCATCACTTGGGAATATCTAGTCATGCAGGACCACCAAATTGATACCACCACTATAGGTCACCCACCTGCAAAATAATTTTACGGTCCACCAATAGAATATCCAATTCCCAAACAAACTATATATAAAATAGAGGTTAGCATGAACCAATGTTTAGGAGTATGAGGGCACATGAATAAGGTAGGAAAATAATACCTTGAATAACATTGGGTGTCACGTGACCATAAATATCCATGAAAACTCTATAGATAATTTTAGGAAAAACATTGATTTATTTCTAAGACTCGGGTTCATATTTTCTATAAAACTCTTAACTTTTACCATTTTATTGAAGACTCTATGTACATGAGGATGTTTGAGAGAAAATTCCCCAACCTAAATCCTCTCTCTAAAAGCTCTTCTCAAACTACCTAGTTTGAGAAAATTCACTATGAATCATGTCCATGGAGTACCACATAAAGCTTTTATTCCTCTACATGATCTCATAAATTATCATGATTCCCTATAGAGGTTCCAAAATCTTCCATTATTGAATCATCATTAACATCCTTGGATAAAACCACATCCAAAATAAGGGATAAAACTCAAACCCTAGAAGAGAAGTGTCATAATTATTACTTTAAAAAAACATTATCCACTAAAAACACACTATACCATGAAATAGACTCATGAAATATTCATCACATGATTTATTAGTGTCTGAACTAGAAAAAAATCATGATTCATTGACTCTAAACAACCCCAAACTAAAATTGGATGGGGTTCATCTTGGAGTCTAGTAAACCTCTATTAAATAAACTTCTATAATATACACTACACAAGGGAAGTATCCTATGAATTGGTATGAGATATTTTCTAATAATACAAACAATACTACACTATTAAATACGGTAAAAGAATCTACCTCTACATATGGGTGATGATATCTCGTAATGGGGTCTCAAAATCAGTGACTTGTCACTTATCTGATCAGTGGTAAGAGGCTCAGTCACTAACACGACACTTATAACCCTACCTCAACATAAGAGATGACAATTATTGGGTGGTATCCTTCTTTTAATAGGATGAACCCACAATTATTATATAATATCTGAGTAATATGACATAGTAAGTACATAAATAATTATAACATGCCATTATATGATGTATGTACCTCTCTTACTATACCCCCAAAACCAATTCCTTAGGGTTTTGAGTTGATCAACATATTATCAGAGTCCTGGAGAATGGATTTATTATAAATTGAACCAATAGTAATTTCCCTAGTCTGATAATCAATCTAAAAATAAATTAACACCATTGATTAATTTCTCAAACTAACCCATAAAATACTAAAAAATCCGCACTTTTTCCTTAGTACTCTAACAGCTCTGATACCATTATGACATGACCCAACCTACAAGGACCTCTACTAGGTTGGCAATGAGTCAAGTGTACTACCCCAAATCCACCACTAATAGGCTAGGGGATTTAAACTAGCACCAAGAAGGTATAAAAATAAATGGGAGTCCTTTTCCTATAAAAAATTACAAAATATATTCCATAAATATGAGAAATATGACCAGTAACAGACATTAATATAAGAGATCAACTAAAATGTATAACAATGAATGTATGAACAAAAACTATACAAAAACACAAATTATGAGAAAACCTAATAGGTAACCAAAACATATAAAAGCACTACATTATGTAACATACATTTAAAATGGTAACACTATCACCCCATAACAACAGAACTTAAGAAGAGCCACTATTGCCACTATATGCCAAGGACTCTTGTAACGGGATCATCAATGAAAACTATCATCTTTGGGTACCACCATGCATCACCAAGCCTCCGGTCAAAATTAATAGCTTTATATCCACAATCACCAATCCTATATTACAAACTAAGAAATTTATACACATACACAATACATGTGGGTATAGATATCATGCATGGGTAAGTATAAATATTTCTAGAATAATTCCCAAAAGTAACAATTTACTAAAAAAAACTAATCAACTTGGATACCTCAATACTAGAGAGTAACCAATAAGATAGTGGGTAAAGAATAAACCCATATCTGATTTATAGGAATGAAACACATGAATGTAGGTAATTCTCCTGTTACCATGGCTCAACTCATCTTCTGGAAATTATAATTTTGTACTGGATTCTAGGTTCGCACAGGTTAGAAAAAGTCTTGGTGTCTATGAAGTATGTTTCCCAACTATATTTCACACATTGATAGTGATATAAGGTGATATGAAGAATCCTAAAACTATAGGTATTTAATCTCCTCATAGATTGAGTGTTGAAGGAACATAAGAGCATCATATAACCCACAACATTCAATAATCTAGCACCTCATAATCATCACAAATCATTTTTATAGATTCCTAACACGAGGAAGGAATATAGAGTATCCTTAGCACCAGAGAACCTAAAACACTCTCCCAAATTCATAACTATCACCTCCAAATCATCCCTCAGTTGTAGTAGTAATGAGCGACCCAGATCTCACTGGAAGAAACCTTATTTGAGGGAGTGCATGTAACTATAGAGGACTTGTACCCTGGTGTGTATTGTACATTACTTTAGAGTGTAACTAACTTTATATGTGGAGGAATAATATTTATTCTATATAATATGGCCAACTAGTCTACTATATACATTAAGGAATAGTAAACTAGAGGATAAAATTATTTAAGAGGGCCCATGACTGCTCTAATTATCTATCCACACATGTCATCATCTCTATAAAAGGTACTAAACTCAATCTATTCAGACACATAGAGAAAATCACCATATAAAAATTATATATGAACTATTATTTTCTACATAAAAAAACACAAAATAGACTACTCATACATCCGATTATGACATTCAGTCTATAAGAAATGAAAATAACCACACGCTATCAGGTTCATAACATGCACTTCATAGGTATAATGTGTGTAGGCCTCGATTGATATTTATACATGTATTTCCTCCACCTGGATTGAGTAAATTCAACCTACATGGTGTGTCCCAATAGGGTATATGATGTGTGGGAATGGAAGGTTTTCTAGGCTTGTATCCCAGATACACAGGCTCATTCTGTTTTGATAGACATGACATGTTATATAATGATTCATGACATGTATAACTATTTGGGGGTTGGTGGGAATATAATTCTTAAACTTGTTCCATGTCCTCTAGTTTATAACATTCCACTTAATTTTTTTTTTTGAATTTGTAACTTAATCTAGAGTTCCCATTGATAATATTAATTAACTATTATTGGTATTGATCACTATATACCAACAAGTAATATTATTATTTGTTTAATAAAAATTACATACTTAATTATCATAATATCCATGCCATTATACAGTATTATTATTCATAAAAAATGTATTACTCCATTAATAATTTTACCTCTCAATGTCTTAGTAGAAAAAAATTTGTCACACATCACTTTGTTAAGAAGTAATCATTATTAAATTAATAATAATAATTTTCTTTTTTATCATCCATAGTCAATAATAAGCTTCATCACCATAAATATTTGACACCCTAAATTAATCTTATAGTTAGAAAAATATATTACTATACATTTTAATTTATGCATAGAAACAACAACAATAACAACAACAATAATAAAAATTTATATTGTACCTTTGATAATAACAGTAAAAAAATTATTACAAAAACATTTTCCACCTAATTATTTTTCCATTAAAAAACATATTTATTTATATTTTTTCAATTGTAATTTTTATAATTTTTTTAAAAAAATATTAATTTAAAAAATTTAGGTCTAAACTTTTCCTCTTTGAAATTTATTACTTGATGATTTGGTGTGGAATTGAGACTTTTCTTGTCAGAGAAAGTGTGAACAATATGTAATGTCATAGATTGAATATTATTCAATATAAATATAATATATGTTCATGGATCATCATCTATAGTGTTGTATAAAAGTGGGGTAGCTTTTTCACTATTTTTCCCAACTTGGAACTGATTTCATAAAACTTACATGTAAAATAATAAATATTTGTTTCAGAATTTATGACCTTTGAAAATTATGCAATTTTTTGTGAAGACTCAAATAAACCCGATCTAAAACATTATATTATAAGGTAACACTAAATTATAAATAGATTAAATGATAATAAATTATTAAACTAGTATATTTTTAAACATTAAATGAATGTTTACGGCAGCTTGTTGGTCACACTGATGAAAAACATTACATCATTGGATTCATCTCATCGAGATAATAATTTTAATAAGTATTTCATGAGTGAATCTTACCTAATTTAAAAAAGTGTTTTCAATCATAATCATTTTTCATGGAGATTTGACATGTCGAGTAATTTTCAAGAAATAAATATAATTCTTTGTATCATAGTTAATCATATGACATAAAATTACACATTAGTTAAAATATAACCAAATAAATACTTTTCAGTCATAAAATGTCAAGGGAATTCAAAAAATAATTGTTTCCAGGATATCATATTATCTTTGATCAATTTAATTTGAATAAATATGTCTTATTGTTTCTTGAAAAACTCAAGAACACATCATAGATAATTAATTGAATAAATTTAATATTTCTCATCCATGGCCTTTTGGAACCTTATTTTTAAAATAAATGAGAGATTTAGATATATAACTTCAAGGATTTTTAAGGATATAGTATTTTACAGCCATATCATGGTTTTAACTACTTTTTATAGATTTCAAGGACACTCCTTTAAGGATATATATCATTGAAAGTTTTATAAAAATTTAGTGTTTCATCATTCTAAACATCATAAAATGTTCAAATTTGAAACTACTTTATAAACAGGTTTTAATATTCTGCCAACCATGATGAATAATTTAACTCTTTAAATGTTTCATAAACTTTAAAAAAAACTTATTCAGACACCATAAAATGATATTTTAACTATTCATGATAGATTTTAGTGGGTGGAATGAAAATTTACATGTGTTATTATATAATATGTACACTTCTATATAAATAACTATGATGGGGTGAACTTTATTATGCCATGGTTATCTTTAGAAAAAACCACTGAATAGTAAATAACTATAAATTATGTTTTTTATTTGGTGTATATTCTCTTATCTGGTTCAAATTTTTTAACACAATTATCAAATATTGATGAAAATTTTGGGAAATACCATCAGGCGAATGATAGCGGGAAAAGAGTTTTTATTCCATTATATGTAATTGGAATAAAATAATTGAAGAAAGATAGTATATTTTCCAAACATCCTTATTTGTAATTTTAATTGTTATATCAAAATATTGAAGTTATTCACATTGAAAATAATGTGTGTGACAATGTTCTTTTTAAAATACTTAATGAGCATGGGAAATGGGGGATGATATTAATGATCATAGGGTATTAAAAGAAATGAATATAAATAAAGATATATAGTAAAATGAGAATAGTAATTATCCTCCAAACATTTTTCATTGAAAAATAAAGAAAAATATATCTTCCTTCAAAGAATAAAAAAATTGAAAATATATGATGGATATTCAAGAAACATTTCCAGATTTTTTAACTTAAAAAATCATAAGTTACATTTACTAAAAATAAATTATTCATGTATTTTGATGGAAAAATTTATAAAATTAAAATTTCATAAAATATTACATAATAAAATAGAAATAGTTGTAGTGTATTTCTATACATTATTTATACAACTTTAAAAGAAAAATATAATCACCATTAAGCTTCAAAAACATCAAGGAATAATTTTAGGGACACTTTCTCATTTGGAGATTGTATTTATTTTATTCTTTCTCTAACATACTAGCTAGAATACCTTACCACTATATTCAAACTAGCATTCCACATACCTAAAGAACATTCCAAATCACCCTAGGTAAGAATAAGTTACAAGGGAATCACACATAAAATAGGAATGATTTAACTTTTTTATAAATAATCAAGGATAAATAAGAATATAATTAACCAAATAAATAAATCAACATCCACATTTATAACATACAGGACACAACCTATTTATCAAAATTTTAGGATAAAGACAACATTACTAGTGCAATAGTCTAGATATAAATAAGATGAAGAACCCAATTATCTTTGTATGACACAAAATCCCTTGTATTCCATCACCTTTATCACTCAGTAAATGAGATAATGGTCCAGTCCTAAATTTGAGATTGAATTGTTAGGATTTTTTTAACATGTTTTTGTTTAATGGATGTAGTTTACTAGAAGAAGAATCTCTCAGATTATGTTTCAACCTGATGTTCAATACATCAATGATAAAGATCTCTAGTAGTGGTATGATTGATTAGGAAATAATTGTGCTTGGGGGATATTTATTGTGTAGTGGTCAGTTCAATAGTGGTGAATGGAAGTTACCGGTCTTTGTTAACATGGAAATTTCACTAGATTCAGTGATCAAATATCTATAACTATAGGTTAATAGTAGTCATTTAGGTTTAATGATGGGTTATCTGTAAATTTTGGATGTTGGTGTGGCTGGATGGCCAATTGTTCCCCACTATATAAGTGGGGTGGTACCACTTATAAATTTTCTCTATGATTTGGATTAAAGGTATTCTCTTATTGATTGAATTTAAAGATTTTAATTGCAAAATATTTTTTAAGTTATGGATGAAGTCACTTTTTATTATAAAAATAAAGACCACTTTCTAGCTGGGTAGAGGGAGACCCATTACATAGCCCATAGTCCAAAGGCCAAGTGGTCTATAAATATGGACTAATGGACATGCTTCTTGAAATCTCTAATTATAGGCCATAAATCCCATTATTTCATGAAGACCACTTTGATTAATAGTAATGTTTTAGTAGTCTTGCTGCTACTATACCTGTGCTCCTATAATTCTTGCTACAGTACCAACCACCACTATAGTGTTTCTACTACTACAGTTCAACCACTACTTCAATTCCCTATATAGAGTGTGTGTATGTGATCACACGATACACAATCTATCATATTCTATCACCTCCATCTAAGGGTTGTTCTATCATTTATGCATAACTTCTATAGGAGTGAACCTAATGGATCGATGAATTATTTCTTCCCAAAAAGTAGTATCACTGCATAGTTTTGAGATTAATAATTAACTCTTAGAAATATATTATGTGATATTTTCTCTCTATTTAATATCATTCAATTTATTAAGATTTTAATAGTATAAAAAGATGGTGTTAAAATATTTTAAGATCTAGGTTGATAAGTTCAATAGGGAATATTTTGGATTCTGAAGAATATAGATGTTTGATTATCTATTTTATAAGTATTTAGAACTTCTGTTGATTAGAATCAAGTCATAAAAATGGAAAAATCATAATAAGAGAGGATTGATAGAAAGGAACTCAAATTCATTCAAATCTCATTATCTTAAAAAAAATTAACATAATGGATGTGAAGGAATCATTAGAGTTGATAAAATATCAGATAGATATGTATGAGAATCTTAAAATTATGAACAAGGTGTTCATGATGGGGATACTATTCAAAAAGTGTTTGTTAGAATATATATTTTTGTCTGATCATACAAATTATTTTAACATGATTTGAAGTCAACTCTAATCTATCAATGAAAAGTTCATGGAAATTTTTTGGGCATTGTTATTGTTATTGTTATTGTAGGATGTTTGGAATAGTGTTTGAGGATTCTTGGGGATTTTTATGTAATGAGGTTCTTATACATAGACAGTTTAATGTATTATTCAATAGTTCAATTAATCTATATGGAAGGGTAAAATCCCCTCATTAAAGGATAATTCATAGGAAATTGGAAGACAATTTGTGTATAAGGAGATGAGGCGAATCAAATGATCAAAACCTAGAATGTTGGAACTAAGAAAAGAGATACCATATTAAGAAATATTTTAGGAAAATAAAGGTAAATTGTGAATGATAATCTTTTAAAAGTACAAGTTCCATTAATTATACAGAAGTTGAAGTAATAATTAGTTTACTACTGACCATACATGTTCTAGTAAATTCATGGATCATTGATTCTGTAGAATCATTTCACTCAAAGGTATAAAATGGATACATGTAAAATTATGTGCTTGAGAATTTTTGAAAGGTTCACTTGGTGGATAATGAATCTCTATAAATAATGGGGATGGGTGATGTAAAGGTTTGGATAAATAACATCAGTTTCCTTCATCTTAAGGTGGTTCCAAACATACCAGGTTTGTGAAAAAATTAATTTTCGTATGAGAAATTTATGAGGTAGGAATTAGAATAAGATCTGCTAATAAATTATGGAAGATCACTCGGGGATTGATGGTAATGGTAAGAGGAATAAAAGATGTAACCTTGAATCTGATCAGAAGATCATACAGTGAAAAAATGACTAGAATTATAATTTCTAAGATATTAGAGTTATGGAATTTTCGTATTTGGGATATTAGTGAGAAGAACATGGAAGTTCTAGTAATGAAAAAACTATTGATTTTTTATCATATAGAATTTGGACGATGTGAGAGTTGTATAATCAGAAATAAATGAATGGTTTCATTAAATATGAGTGGAAGAACACCCAAAATATGAGAGTTAGAACTTGTTAACATGAATATATGGGTAAATTTCATTGTTTGATCTCATGGAGGGTCATAGTTCGTTAGGAAATTCATTAATGATTCCACAATGAAGGTAAGACTTTACCTTTTGAAACACATGTCTGGTGTATTTGAAGTTTTTTTTAGTGGAAGTAAATGGTGGTGAATGAGACCATAAGTAAAATATAAATCATAAGCAACAAAAATTATGGTGAGTATAGAAAAATATCTTCTATAAATTTGACAAGAACATAAGGATAATAATTAATAATAATGTCCATGAGATTGTTGAGAAGAATGACATGGTTGAAATAAAGAACTAGTTGTTAATAGATAATGTGTGGATGATAAGGTTTTATTCAATAATATCTAAGGAAATTATTGTCAATATAGTTAAATATATATCATACTTAGTTAATAGAATCCTATCATCGCCAATAAGGTAAGAAATTATAGAATTATTATGGTATGATAAGATGAAAAAAATAATTCACCTCAAAGTTTTCAAGAGTCATTCATATGTCTATTTTTATTATAAGGATAAAAATAAACCCAAGAAAATTTTCAGGAATGATTCTTTGTTGAATATGGAGATGAAAATTTTTTATTTCGACTTTGAGATGATGACAATCGATATGTCATCAGATGTTTGAATGAGATCTTCAAAGATATGGTCTTGTAAAAAGACTTGAACATGGTGGATATAGAAGTTTAATACAAAGATTCATATAGATAAATATAATTTAATTAAAATTGGAACTCCAGATGGAGCCATAAATATCCTGGTAGATAATCTAGTGAATGATATATTAGAGACCTCAATATATGTTGAGGATCGAGTGGGAGTACTAAATGTTAGGACATTGAAAGTCAAATAACCATAAGAGGAAGTGCAGGAAATATCTGAGTTGTAGGATGTATTATAGAGATCAATAATAATCATACAAATTTTTTTGTGGCATGGAATTGTCTTAAAATTATTAATTTAAATAGATTAATAGAAGCCTAATATCCTGGAATAATTTGTAGGAATCATTAATTATGAAAACTATTAGTTATATATGAAAGATAGGTTGTATTAATTACATATTAATAACACTTGGGAACTAATGTAATTTCCATGAGGAATAAAGGAAATTGACAACAAATGGGTCTTCCAGTTTAAAAAATAATCTGATGAGAAGAATAGGCACAAATCTAGGATGGTGTTGAAGAGATTTTAGTATAAATAAAAGATAGACTTCTCAAATATATTTTCACCAATAATAAAATATACAACCATCTGTATAATGTTGATCATTATTTCACTCGTTAATTTTCTCATAGAGAAAAGGGATGTAATGACAACATTTCTACATGGATATTTAGAGGAGAAAATTTATATGAAGAAACCCACTAGTTTTAGGGATTAGTAGAATGAATACTTGGTGTATAAACTAAATAGAATTATTTATGGATTAAACAATCACAAATATAATAAAATTGGATTTTTGATTCATTTATGGATGATAGGGTTTCCCTGATAATCAATGAAAAATATTATTATATTCATAAGGAATTTAAATATGAGATTTTCATCTTATTACTCTTATACAAGGATAATATGATTTAGATGGTTCCGAACATGAGCAATATCAAGAAGATAAAAAAATTGTTTAAAAACTTTTAGATGAAAGATCTTGGGGAGTATAAGAAAACCTTGGGGATGCGGATTGAGTGAGACATAAAAGTAGAAATATTTTTATTGAATTAGAGTGACTACATCCAAGAGATTATTGAGAGATTTAATATATCTAGATACAAGTTGGTCTTAACCCTACTTGTTAGAATCTTTAATAATTCTAAATATTATGCATTTAAGACATATTATGATAAAATTTATATGGATAATTTTCCATTTATATTAGTGATGGGAATTTTTATTTACACCATGGTTTTCACTCACCTAAACATTGTATATGTAGTGGGATTGGTTATCCATTTCATGTAAAATATAGGGAAACAACACTGGGAATCTATGAAATAGATCATACAATATCTATATATAATGAAATATATAACCTTAACTATTAGTATGGATAACTCACTATATGAGTAAATTGCTACAGAAATTGGGAGAGTTTTATACACTTGGAATAGTATAATTGATTTTATGCTCACCTATAGAGGGACAATAGTGAGATAGATATCAAGTTATATTTGTTCATAATGGAATCATTATTTATATGGAAACAATGTAAGAAGTAAAATAACTAATATAGTTGAGGTGTCTATTGGAGGAACTCATATGCAGCTAGGGGGGGTATTTATCTACTATGATAGTTATAACTCAATAAACTTCGCTCATAATATGGTATTTCATGCATGGGTGAAGCATATTGACCAAAAATATTATTTCATAAGTAAGTTACTGGAGGAAAATAATCTTGAACTGCAAAAGATATTCAGGAAAAATAATCCAATGGAAATGTTCATTGATGTGTTTTTTCCAAGAAATCTCAAGGCAAGGTTTTACTCAGTGGGACTTAGGTAAATCAAAAAAAAGAAGGATACACTTGTTACAACCTATAACTTTCTATACTATTACCTTGTAGTTAATTTTCTTCTAGAGGTTTTGGGTGGTTTGGAGGAGGATATGTGTCGTGGGGGCTGAAATTTCAATTGGGAATAGAAGTTATTGGCATGGTCATTCAGGTTACAACTTGAGAGGGTTGGATAAACTGGAAGACTATGTCTATTATTAGAGCATCAAAATGTGTAGGAGGATTTGTATCCTTTATGTATGTTCCACCAAATATCGATTCAATACTAAAGTTACGGTCATATTGTGATGAGTTGTGACATGATGTGACTGAATCTTATGAAGTCCATGTTAACATTACATAGACCCCCTTTGATGATTTTTAGTCTTGGTGTGTAAGGATAGTTCATAGTGTGATGGTTTGTAGGGGTGTTTGTGATTTTTCCATATATTAACATCATGATGCACCCATATTTTTTGCGACACATAACCCAGGGGTTGGGATTCAATAGTTTTGTATGAAGTAGCATCAAAGTGTGGTATTTGGGGTTATTACGTGACCTATCTTGATTTTATTATATTGGAAAGTTTGATCAAGATTAAATAAGGGAGATATATGGTGGATTTATGGTATTATTTTTGGATGGTTATTGGAAATCATCCAATCATAGTGAAATGATGGTCTATCATTCCATGATGGAATAGTTTTTTATCAAGATATAAATTTCTTGCCCCTTAATTTTCCCTTTATTTCATTTGATTTATCTCAAAACTTGGGTGATCATACATACATATTTTGAATTCATTGATCCCCCATTAACAATATTTAACCCTCAACATCAAGTTATTAATCAATAGTTATCATAGGTTAGTTTTCCTTTCTTTTGCTTGAGTTTCCTCCCTAATCTTTGTCTTGGTAGCCTTTGGTAGTATGTTTGGGTTTGGATTTGATGGTTTTGGGTTATGATTTTGATTAGCGTTGCTTTTTTATAGATTTATTTTGGATTTCTCTCATGTGGGTTGGTTTTTCAATCATTTATTCCTTGTTCCCTATGTAATGGTTCTTAAACCACCAATTGAGGTATGTGATTTGAGAACTCTCTTTATTTAAGTGTGAATATTAGAATTTCCATGATCTTATTTTCTTTGAGTGTATGGTTTAAATTAGAAAAATAAAATATAATGAAACGTACATATTGAAATGATGTGGTATGGGTTGAATCACATTATTTTACATGTTTTTTTAATATTTCTTTGACATTATTATCGGTTTTGATTCTTTTGAAAATTATTGTCACAGATGTAAGATTTGGAAAAAAAATTGACTTAAATGGTAGAATAACCCTTCACAAAAGGTTTACCACTTAGAAATTATAAATAACTGTTTGTGTGGAAGGAATAAATTGAAATTAAAGTGTGTTTTGAATAAGGGTAATATGAAGGTTCTTGAAGATAAAAACTATTTTTTTTATTCTTAATTTCCCATTATTATTTTTATGTTTATGTGGTTATTTTAGCGGTTTTTATGTGGTAAAAAGCTTCATTTGAATATGGGTGGTTAGTGGGGATTATTCAATAGGGTTGAAACTAACTTACTATGATTGTAAAGAGGATAAGTGGTCGTTATTGAGGTTTTAATTATAGTGAGTGGTGGATTGTATCTCTAGATTCTATGGTTAGAATGATATTTTCCAAGGGGTGGTTACACAGTGGTTGGTTGATGGTTGTGTGTTGTTTTAGGTGAAATGGTAGCAACATAATTTGAATGGTAATGATGAATTAATTAATCTATGTGGGGATGAAATTAAATAAACTATGAGAAGTGAATGGAATTATAATAAATGGAATGGATGGGTAATGGATTGGATTAATGTAGATGATGTTCGAGAGTGGGTTTTTATTGAATATGGAATTGATTAAAAAATAAATGTATCATGATTGGTAATGTTAAACTAGAAATAGTGAAATGATGTTATTAAATGGGTATTTGTGGAAGATTTGTGTGGTTTTTCTACATGGGAAGTGGGGATTGTTTGGTGGTTGGTAAATAATAGCAATGGTTGGTTTGTGTGGAAGAAGTCATTTTTGGGAAAGTGGTGAATCATGGTGATAATCGTGGACTATCATAGTATTGATATGATAAAATTTATAATTTATAATTGTTTGTAACTTATTTTCCTACGATTTTTTTTTCATTTCACATGAACCTCACCTATATCAGGTAACCTAAAACTCTCCCAAATGTTTTGGGTTCTGGGTTTTTTCCCCAAAAAAAACTAGTTGGTACGGATGGATGATTACTTCTTCTTCTCCACCCCACCTTCTAGGTATAGTACAAGATATGAATATGTTATCAGTATTTGGTGGGGTTATTTCATAAAATAAATTGGGGATGAGGTTGATGTCCTTTATATTATAGATACCTAACTATAACAGATATGGATATGGAGCTATGATATGAGTATTTTAACTGATTACAGCAAAGGATGTTAAACCCTATAATAGGTTGGGATGGGTATGTTTTTGGATTGTCCAACATTATTTAATACTTTATATGTGCATACTAGTTATGTGATTAAGGGATATTTAAGTTAGGGAATCATTGGATGTTTGAATTTGGAGCATGATAGTGGAAACCTATGGGAAATTAGTTTCAGGGTACCTATTTGTTATATTCTTCGTATAATTCTATTATATGTGTATGTACTATTTGGTGAGAGGTCCTTGGTGAGGATAGGCGATGGTTTCCTTTACAGGTTCTTGTTGGTTTTAATGTTTTTCCAAAAACAATTAGTATACTTTTACCAAATTTTCATGAGATATATTGAGGTGGATCTTAATGAGTATACATGTTTTCTCACTCACATATATATAAACTACATTTTAGGTTTCCAAGGTGAGTTTGGAGACTAAGATGGATAGTACTAGCTTGGATTCAAGAGTTGGGGTTGGATTTTCCTCTTAGGAGATAATTTGGGTATTTTTATTTTTGGGGGAGTTGTATTATATGAAATGTCACACATTATAGTTTATTTTTGGGTTTTTAATATATTTTATATTATGGTTTTTATTAGTTTTTTTTAATTATGTCTCACGATTACATGTGGGTAATGCCTCCCATTTTCATTTTTTTAAACATTGGTTCTAGTTTCCAACCCAAGGTATATTTGAGGTGGGACTTAGAAGCCACTCTTGTCTTTATTTTATGCCCAATAGGTGCTCCCAATGGAGGAATTTTGTGAAAAGAGGAATTAGAGTTATGGATGAGAGTTAAGATGGAGATTGTAGTTAGGAAATGGAGAGGATTTCATAATAATGGTAGTGAAACAACGTTAATTAAACTTAGTGTGTGATGTTTCAAGTTAGATAGACCAAGAAATAGGTGATAGGGTCCCCTTTGATTCAATTCATTAAAATTAATCTTACTAAACACCCTATGTTAGGTAATTTTTTTTGCAGGGTCAAGACCTATGGTAGGTGTTTGCAACATTTATTTGTGCTTGTGTTAAAATTGGGGTGATTATGGGAAATTGAAATGGTTCCAATTAACTGGATTTTTAATAAATTCTATGATACTGGGATTTATACTTTGTTTATTTCTTATATTAATGTATGTTGTTCATCATTCACATGTGGTTCGAGTTGGAAAAGTTCAATAGGATGATTTTTTTGATCACTAAAGGATTAATTTGGTTAAATAGGATGAGGTTTGAAGGATTTCTATGTGTGAGTTCTAGTATTAGGGGTTGGATAAGTATGAGGGGTGATTTTTTTATTTAGATATAGAGAACTGGATGGTGGATCTTGAGATCAACTTCATTCTAATCCAATCTAGGGTATATTATTTTGTTTTTATGGACTTTAGTTGGAGGCAGGGAGTAGTATGATAGTAGTGGATCATTTAACTTGAGGACTAAAAGGACTAAGAGGATCCAAAGGATGATTTTCTAAGGTAGTTTGGTTCTTAGTTTTTGTTATTGATGATGAGATCAGTGAATATGTAGGATATAATCTCCCTTCAGTAGGGGGGATTGAACACATGGAAGATCAAGATTTGATTTAAGGGTATCCTTATCTTTACCCATGATCATTTCCTATATGAATATTATATAGTGTGTCATTTATAAGAGTCATTGTACCTAGTTATTTATTATCAAGTCACCCCATTTATACTTCTTATATACTGAGATGTATAGAAGAAGGATGGGGTGATTGAGATAATTCATGCATAATTGTAATCATCTCAATAAGGGAGTAATCATTGTTCCCTAAGGAGAAGAGCATTTGGTGGAGGATCTTAGGTGTTAGGGTAGTCAAGGTTTTGAATAATACGAATTCGGTTTCGAGAGTGTTCTTATTCATGTTTCTTTGGGGGTAGTAATTCATGTACATCTACTAGAATATATTCACTAGTTTTATTTGCCTACATAGGTTGTGATCATCAGTGATCTCAATGATTAATTGTCTTTGGGACCCAATATAGCATAGGCGATCAGATTGTCCAATAAGCCCCAACAATAATTGTTTCCTCCTAATATGCATCATTATTAGGGAGGAAATTCTTATGTTTCATTGAGGGGAGATATATTTGGTAGAGTTTATCACCCTAATGTACCTCACCTTTAAGTACATTGGATAAAGTGTGTCCATGGAGGTATTCATCGGCAACGAGGAAGAGAAGCTAGACATATACAATTCCATGCTTTGAAGGAACAAAAACAAGCCATATTAGATATCATCTAAGGTAACACCTACTTATCATATACCTTATCATATTATTTTTTTGATTCTATAACATCAAAATACTTTATTTATCCCTATTTGGTCTATAAATTGGGACTCAAGTGGAGTGTAAAATAATATCCCTAGTGTTGAATGCGCCATTTTGGGGCAAGTAAAGTTATATTGATGTGTTCTAGAGATGTGAGATGAAGTTGGGGAAGGATTGGTAATTTGGGTATTTATCCTTAGTATAGATACATCTATATGATGTCATCATCAACATCAACTATTTTTTATTTGATGTGTTCGATCATTGATTATTTCCAAATGAGAGTGGTGTTTTATGATCAGTAGGGCCAATGTGTAGTGTTCATTGGTGAGTGGGATTATTAGATGTGTCAAAGGAGCTCAGATCCATTATTATCTTGGTTGTAAAAACTGTTCTTGTATTCAGTAGAGTCACATGTGGAAAAAAATTCCAAAGTCATTGAGGAGTTCCAAATGTATTTTTTTGAGGAGGTTATAACCCTACCCCTCAACATGACATCAAGTTTGTAATAGAGCTCTAGCATGGTGCCTCCCCAATTTCAATGACACTTTATCATATGAAACATTAAAATATATAGGATTTCAGGATCCAAATTAATGATATAATGTAGACGGTCATCATCTGGACTAGTATATCATTGTGGGGTGCTCCGGTGTTATTCTCCAAGAAGTCAGATGGTGTTCTGAGTTTTTAAATTAGGTAAAATATAATAAGTGTTACCCTCTTCTAAGGATAGATGATCTATTTCACCATTTGAATGTATCCAACTAGTTTTTAAAGTTTTAATTGTTGTTTTAATAATATCACATGTGTGTGAATTATAAGGATACCTTAAAGGCTTCTTTTATATACTATTACAGTCACTTTTAGTTTGTGTTTATTCTATTTGGTATCACAAAGACCCTATTTATTTTCATGTTACTCATGAACTTCATGTTTTTTGAGATCTTAGATCAGTTCAGGGGAATGTTCATCGATGAACTTCTCATATATTTCAACTTATAAGAGGAGTATTACAATTATCTCAGGGATATTTTACAAGTCCTTTAGTACCATAAAATCTATATCAATTTTTTCAAATACATGTTATGGACATAAGAGGTTGATTTTATTGGGTATGTGTTTTCTTGGAAGGAAGGTTTAGTTAATACTTCTAATATTGAGGAGTTTTTTCTTGGGAAGAACCTAAATTTTTTTGTTGTTCTGTAGTATACTTGGTCTTGTGAGATACTATTAGAGTTTCATATTTTATTTCTCTTAGATATTATCCATGGTTATAGCTCTGACCAAGAAAAACTAGGATTTTTTATAGAATGATCAATGTTATGAATCTTTTAATTACCTGAAAGGGAAATTTATCATTATTCTATCTTTCATATTCCAAATAATGGAGTGATGTTTGAGGATTTATTTGATGCTTCTCATCTAAGTTTGGGGTGTGTCTTGATATAACAGAGGGAGTTGATCACATATGGGTATAGGAATTTATGCCCCCATGATCATAATTATGTCACCCATAATCTCGAGTTATCAGTGGTAGTGTTTTATTTGAATTTGTGGAAATAGTACCTCATTGGTGAGATCATTATGATCTTCATATTTCACAATATCCTGAGGTTTATATTTTTTTAGAAAGATCTAAATATGCATTAGTGGCAGTCGATGGAGTTCTCATTGGACCATGGATTTGAGATCGCTTATACCTTTAGGAAGTGGAATATAGTTACAAATATGTTTAGTAAGAATTATCATGGAGATACTGTTCTAGAGCCATGGTAATTCTTGGAGGGATATGGAGGTGCTTGCAATGATGTATCCTGATACAAAAGAGTTGGATGGAATATGTTTCTTATTCTATATTATAGTTTAATCATCCTTGATGTAACTGGTAGATAATTCTCAATGGGATACTTATAAGCATAGGTGATGCAAGACTATATTCTTTAAGGTGGTTCTCTATAGGGATTTTCATATAATTGTCATCATTAGGTCTTATTTCGAGGGAGTTTTTTTGTTCTGTTGGAATTTCATTGGAATATTATCTATAATTTTCATAGTTTGATATTGGTAGTAAATTTGAGTATCTCTAAGATATACCATGATTTGATGATTCATCTTTGGGGAGTGGGATTAAGTAATTAATAGTGAATTTCATGTTTTGAGGAATGGTCTTCCAATAGGTGAAGGTATAACATCATGTTCCTGGAGGTTTATTATGGTCTTTGGATGCCCCCAAGTATAATTGGTGGGGGGATATATCTATGGATTTCATCATAATTTTACCTTAATATTAGGTATAATGTGATAATATTTGGGTGATCATGGATTGGTTAATGAATTTGACTCATTACCTAGAAATTAGGGAGTCGGTGATGTGGAAATTATAGCGTGGAAGTATGTGGATGAGGCAGTGAGGCGTTATGGGGTACTAAGGATCATAATATTTTATTGAAATCTTTTCTTTAACTCATGATTATAAGGAGTTATTCAACATTATTTTGGCTCTAATATTCACTTTAACACCTATTTTCAACCATATATGGATGTAAATATGGATCAGGCTATTAAAATACTGGAGGATATGATGTGAGCTTGTGTTTTGGATGTCAATGGGTCATGGGTGAAGCATTTTCCATTGTTTTAGTTTTCTTTTAACAAAAACTATTACTCTTCTTTTTATATAGATCTATTTGATGAATTTTATAGTATAACCTTTCAATATTTATTATTATATATTGAGTTTGGGGATTCATCATTCCATAGACCCAATGAGGTTCAGAGTATGATAGAGAAAGTTTAGATGATTTAGGAGTAGATGATGGTGGAACAGGACCATAAAAAGTCTTATACTGATCTGAGGATATGACCTTTGGGATTCAATATTAGATACCATGTGTTTCTTAAGGATTCCCCACATTTTGAGAAATTTAAATTTGGTCAGGGAGAAATCTATCTCCTTAGTTTATCACCACTTTTTAGGTGTTTCAATATATTAGTGAGGTGGAATATCAGTTAGTACTTCCTCTACATTAGTATTGAATACATGAAGTCTTTCATGTGTGATAGATTCATCGATATCTACATGGTTATTACCATTTCATATATTGGATATAGTTTTATGTTTAGGGAGATATGACATTCATGGAGTGGCTAATTCATATTGAGGACTATCGAGATGTCCTGCATGGGTGTGCTATTTATTTGGTTTTTATTTTATAGAGGTATGGTATCTTATACTAATGTACATGGGATAGAGAGTCATAGATTTACACCCAGTATCCTGAGCTATATTAAATATTCATTTTCTCTATTGTCTTGTTTGATGATATGTTTTATATTTTATTTAATGAAATGAAATGGTTGTTATGGATATTTTTCAAGAGTTTTTTCTCCTGGTGTTGGTTTATATTTGGTGGTGATGATGTTTCATTTGAGATGTATCTCCTAGGGGTATGGTTGGTTAGTGTTGTTTTGGTTTTTCCCTTATATTTTGGTTTTGATTATTAATGTTGAGAATTTTTTAAGTGGTATATGATATAATCAATAAAACCTTTATGGTATAATATTTTGTGTTTTTTGGGTTCTATAAGTGATTAGGGGAGTTTTGGAGAAGGATAATTATTTTTAGCGCTGCAATTTTAGATGGGAGTAGGAGTTAATGACATAGCTTTTTGGATCTCAACATTAGAGGGTTGGATGCATAGGAAATCTTGTTATGCTGTTGCAGTATTGTGGCATAAAGGAGGATTCATGGCCTTAATCAGTGGTATTCCAAAGATGGATTTGGAATTAGATGTTTGGCCATAGTGTGAAGTGGTGTGACATGGCATTACAAAACCATACAAAGTTATTCTTAATATTATAAAGATTAATTTTTCAATTTTTTTGTGGGGTGTAAACCCGGTCCATGACGTGACAATGTGATGTGGTGTTTGTGATTTTTCCACAGATGAACTTTAAAACACAACAATTTTTGTCACAACCCAACCATTTTTTTGCAACACATAACCTGAGGTTCTAGATTTAGTAGTTTTTTTCAAGATTAGTATCATGAAATGGTGTTTGGGTTTGTGGACTGACCTATATCTATTTTATCATAATAGAAATTTTTATTGAGTTCCAAGAAGAGAGTGATATAGGATTTTTATGGTGTAATTTTCAAAGTGTTAGTGGAGATCAACTCATTACAGTGTGGTGATGATCTATTACAACATGATGGGAAAAAATTAGAGTCAAATATAAATTATAAGCCCTTTTATTTTCCATTTATTTCCTTTGATTTCTCCCAGACCTTGGGAAATTATAGGTGTGTATTTGGAACTATTTGATCTCATTTGGTTAGATTTAATCCCTATATTGAGGTGATCAACTACTAGCAATCAGAGGTGGGTTTTTCATTCTTCATCTTGAGTTTCATTCCTATTATTCTTTTGGGGAGGCTTTAAAAGTAGGCATGGGGGTTTGATTTTATAGTTTTGGGTGATTATTTTGATGTGGATTATTGTAGATAATTCAATTTATCATTTACCTGATATGGGTTAGTGTTTTTGTCATCTATTGATTAATTCATTATGAAACATTTTTTGAAATATTGGTTGAGGTAAGGGATTTGGGAACACTCTTCATTTTTTTGTGAATTATAGAATTTTCATTCTCTTTATAGTACCCCCAGATTGAGGTATGCAACCATTTATTTCTTCTTTTTATGTATATAAATTATTTGGGTAATGTTTTGGATTGTTTAGAAGATTTTTAGTAAGGATTGGTGGTCTTTCTAAGGATTCACATTTGGAGCATGGTCAAGGGGAATCGTTCAACAAACCCAGGTAACCATAAAAGTGTATGTAAAGGCAAGAGAGATGGTTCATGGTTAAGGCGTATGATTTTTCAAACCATGTAGCCACCCAGGTAAACTTTGCATCTTGAGACAATGGTTTTTTTCATGTTTTGTGCATGTTTTTTCTAAGTATGTCGGCCAACCATGTGAGGAACCCTCTTGACATAGTAGTGGGTGCACGACTAGCACAAGATTTGCCTAATCATGCCGCCAAACCATGTAAGGCTTTAAAAATGGGTTTTTTTAAAAACAAGATTACATGGAATTTTCATTAAAACACCAATTTATCCTCCCACTCTAGTCTCACTCATGATTTTCTATCCTCTAGGGTTTGGGAACCTCTCACACTCATCTTTGAGGCATTTGGAAGGGTTTTATTGGCACTTTAAAGGCTAATCTCCCTTGGTGAGTCTCTCTCTTTGGTTGTTTTGTGGTTTCTCTTAGATCTATATCTCCCTATATCTCTCTTTTCTAGATCTACATATGTCTCATGTACATCTAGGTTTTTTTATAAAATGACGATTTTGAGGTTTTTTGATGCTAGGAAAAGGGTCTTAAGGCTATTTTGTGAAAGTTTAACATAGTTTTGAGGTGTGGCTGTGCGTTGGTCTATTTTTCTAAAACCCTAAGGTAGGTGGATTCCCTCTCTAATATATTTTGATATAACTTTAAGGATTTAATTTCAAATTAATAGTTGTTTCTTGAAATTGATGGTGTTTTTGATATGTGAAGCTTGTTTGACACCCATTTTGTGATGTTTTTTGGATTTTTTAAAAATGGGTTATTGTTGTGTAATGTTCTTGATGTTGAATTTTAAAATTATAATTTTAAAACCATTGGCATGGAATATTTTTTGAAATTTTTTTTAAAATGGTTTTCAATAAAAAAATGGTTTTTTATGGAAATGATATTTGGAATGGATGTGTTTTAAGGACGTTTTCAATAAATGTTGATTTTATTGAAATGATTATGGATTGTCTTGGAATTGTTGATTTTCTTAATGGATTGTTTGGTTCAAGAATTTTGATTTTCATGGTTTCTTTCTTAAGTGGTTAATAAAGGGTTTTATGTGATGGATCATGGTCTTAAAGTACCACCATCAAGTGTTCGTGAAGTACCACTATAAAAAGGGGTAGGGGTAATGAATGTGAATTTCCATCGTAAATGAACATCGATCTCATATGGTTGGTTTTTGGACATGGTTATGTCATGCATGAGCCACACATGATTATTTGGGTTAGCCCTTGTGTGCTGGGAAATTGGGTAAAGATGTGTTTGGTTGCTTTCCTTGGGATTATGTTCATTTGATCACATGTGGTTTGATAGGGTTTTGTTTGGTTTTCTTGAATTTTTTTGCATTTTTTAATGGTTTAATATAGAGTGTTTATATAAATTATTCTAACATGTTCTATCCTAGTGGCGTGTGTAGCGATGTCATTTGGGGATATCCTATTGAGTATTAATACTCACCTCTTCTTTGGAACCTTGGTGATTTTACAGATGTTTTTTTCTGAGACATAGGTAAAGGTAAAGTATCTCATTTCTTGATTGTTGCATTATGATGATTTAGAGGTCTTTTAGTGCATAGATCTTGGATCTTAGTATCGAGGTATGTATTTATATCTTAGCATCTTTGGGTTTCATTATTTATTCTTCCACTTGGTACTTTGATTCTGTATTATTATGGTCTGTTTATGTTGGTCCTATGGTATTGTTATATTGTGGTACATTTTTTGGACATACACCATGTAGTTGGTATGTGGGTTTTCTTCAAGGCTCGTTTGGTTGGTTATTTTAATTCCAAGGTCTAATCATTCCCTAATTGTTCTTGAAGCCCTCAATATTTATTTCTAGCCTTTGGCACCTTGGGAACATTTCTTAAGGACAAGTAGTACCTCTGCCTTAACTCAGTCAAATGAGGAGGGGCAGGATGTTACAAGTGGTATCCATTTTTTCATTGCGTAACTTACAAGTGAGACCTGTCTAGTTTAGATTCTTTGGAATTGATTATTGGTCTTAGAGTTATCATTCATTCTTGGTTTATTCCTTGAGTTGGGATGGTATAAAGGAGTATGATTTTTGAAACATGAAATGTATAGCATAAAAAGACATAGTTAACCCTTTTATGTTGAACTTCAAGTTACCAAGAAGTTGGGTACATAAGTGTTTTGGAGACAATTATAAAAGAATGATCTCATTTCTATGGGTGTAGCCAATGAGATGATCATGGAATTCATGGTAGAAATGAATTCCCGCTAGGACTGAATATTTCATTTATAATAATGATTTATTTTTGGTATGAATTGTTAATTTTTAAAAAAATATGGAAATTGTTTTAAAATGTGTTGTTTTGAAAAGGTAATGGTTGTGGTATTTTAAAAATGCATCGATTTTCAAAAAAATAGTGTATTTTTAAAATATTTTTCAACATGGAAAAATGGAAATTTTTGAAAGCATGGTCCTAATATTTGCAATGTAATTAAATTTTAAATTTTAAGACTTCAGTTTCTAGGGAGTGAGACTCATGGTGACTCTTGTGTTGATAGAAATGGCAACGGGTAGATGTCGTAGACATCCACAACAGGATAATAAAAAATAATGTGATTGCACCTGAGCCCTAGGTGAACCAATAGATACTGTAGAGCATAATACAAGATTTATAAGATATGGAAAGTGGGAATATAATGGATGAGCCGAAGAATATGGATCACTCAGTTCAGTTTCAAAAATATAATCCACCCATTTTTCAGGGTGATTCGGAACCAGAAAAGGTTAGAAGCAGGGATAAATAGGATGAATCAAATTTTTGATTTCTTAGGAACAATGGTAGAGTTAAAACTAAAGTTCTCAACGTACATTTCATAAGTACTTTCACATTAGTGGTGGGAGTTGGCGGTCTAGGATAAAATGGACCAAGGTATGACATGTATGGGTTTAAGGAATTTATTAACAAGTAATTTTACCTTCACACGTTCAAGATTTAGATAACAAAGGATTTCTTCAACCTCAAGAAGTAGAGCATGTCGGTAATGGAATATAAAACTAAATTCATGAAATTGTTCTATTTTTCACCTGATATTTCGTCTAGTGCATACTTGAAGGTGTGCATATTTGAATTGGGATTGAGGAAATAAATTTTATCAAAAATAGCAGTTCTATGTATAAGTGATTATATAGAAATGGTGAATAGAGAAATAGTGGATTAAATGGAAATATTAGGGAATACGAGTGGGGTAAGAATATTCATAAACATGGGAAACAGTGTAAAATCTTACATTATGAGCAATAGTAAGAGAGACACTTATTTCTATGGTGGTACTATGGCTCAAAATGTGACAATAGGATCGAAAAACCATCCTCTGAAGCCTTAGTCCAAGGTAGGATGCTTCCAGTGTGGCTCTCTAACCCACATGAATCAAGATTGTATAGAACAACCACGATCATGTCATAACTACAAGTATATTGGAAATATCCATTGTTATTCTCATGGTCCTCTGAGGTTAGGTCTTAATGACACTTCTCAAGGGTCATAGGAATATTATGCTTCCACGGGATGAGGGCACTAGCACAGCCCTCATCGGTAGAGCATAATTTTCTACGGTGATTCTAGGAACACTCTGACTTTTCAATAGGGTAGTTTCATCATGGGAACAAAGAGCAGAGTGTGGATAGTAAGCAGGTGTTCAGAGTTTATCATGTTGTAGTGGATGATTATTCAGGACCATCCACAGTTAGAGGTACAATTCTTTTGAATGAAACCTTTATTAATGTTTTGTTTGATATGGGTGTGTATCATTATTTTATTTCTTATCATTTTGTTGGTTTGTTGGGTTTAAGTGTGGAAATGATTTCTTCTATTCTAAAACATTAAACTCCTCTAGTTAAAAAGGATTGTCAAACATTCCAATTTAGAAAATGTTGTCTAGTTGTGGATAGATTTATGCTGGTGTGGGACTTCTCAGTGCCTGAGAATTTTGTGTATGATATAATCATGGGTATAAATTGGTTAATGATGTTTAAGGACCGAATTTAAGGTTATGTTTCAATGGTGAGTTTCACAATGGAGGACGACATCGAGCATATCATTAGAGGTGGAAATAGTGAAAGGGTTCATGAAATAGATTTATTATAACCAGTGTCTTGGATAATTTTGTATCAGTTAGATATTTTTTTTATTGGCATCGATTCAAGAGGATGAGAAAAGCAGTTGTCCAAAAGTGGTTCATTAGTTTTTGGATGTATTTCCATAAGAATTCATAGGGTTTCCACCCATGAGAGAAGTAGAATTTATGATTGATCTCCTTCCAGGGACCAGTCATATCTCACTTTTTTTTAACAAATAGAACCAGAAGAATTGATGGAATTTAAAGTCCATTTTCAGTATTTGGAAAACAAAGGTTTCATCTAGCCTAACACGTACCCATAGGCAGTGCTGATTTTGTTCGTCAAAAAGGTTGATGGAACTCTTTCATTGTGAGTTGACTATAATAAGCTTTACCAACTTACAATAAAGAATTGATATCCACCCCCATGCATTTATGGTCTATTTGATCAATTTAGGGGAGCTCAGTGGTTCTTCAAAATTGATTTGTGATTAGGATATCCTCAATTGTGGGTGCAGAAGGAGGATATTCAAAAAAAACTTTTAGAAGTAGATATGGCCATTATGAGTGTCTGGTTATTCCATTTGGTCTTACTAATTCACCAACAGTCTTCATGGAATTAATGAATCAGATATTTCATAGATATATGGATTCTTTCAAAGTGGTATTCATGGATGATATACTAGTGTATTCAATTACAAGGGTGGAGCATGAGAAACATTGGTCATTAGTGTTGGAAACCTTGAGAGATCATTGGTTGTATACCAAATTATCAAAGTGTGATTTTTGGATACAATAGGTTTGTTTCCTTGGCCATGTTATTTCCAGAAAAAAGTGTTTTAGTAGATATGGAGAAAATAGAGGTTGTTATCTCTTAGTAGCAGCCGAAGAATTATTTTTGAGATATAGAGATTCCTTGTTCTAACAGGGTATTATCAATAATTTTTTCACGACTTCTCATGATTAGCCTCACCACTGACAGATTTTATAAGGAATAATTGTAACAGCCCAATATTTTATGAAAAATATTCTTTTTAATTTTATTAATGTCTTGTGTTGTACGCTACACCAAAAGGAGCTTGCACAACACGCATCCTTGACTTGCCTTGCATTACACGCAATCGCTACCTTCCTCGATAGCGTGTGTAGTACGCAATACCGAGTTTTACTAAACAACGATATGCTATTAAAATATAATTATAACTAGCCGTTATGAATAGTAATAACCACATTTTAAAATGTTAGAAATTTTAGCTCTCAAAATGGACTTCATTTTTGGATTTGGAGTATCGAATTTAGCCTAAGGTGAAATTTTGGTACTTTTCGGATAACTTTCATATTCTGATGAATAGTGAAAATTACTAAATTATAATTAAAAACAACTTTTTTAATCGAAATAATTAATAGTGATAAATTATTAATTTGAGTGGTTTTAAAGTATATTTAGAATATATTTTTACAATTTAATACAATGTTGGTCATTGGTTGTAATTTCACATTTAAACCAGACATAATGAAGTGTCAATCTTTTGATATATATTGTTTCCTAAAAACACGCTATTTATTTTAACAGCGGGATTTAATTATAAAATTAATTAATGAAACTTCTATGTTATGAATTTGGTAAAATAGACTTCATTTTTGAATTCGGAATATGAAATATAGCTTAGGATGAAATTTTGGCATTAATCTGAAAAACATCAATTTTTTATGAATAGTGAAACTACCAAGTGGTAGTTAAAAAAACTGAATTTTTCATAAAACTTAATTTTACCGCTTCTGTGAATGGAATTTCAAAAATCCGAGAGACACGGTTGATGTCAGTAAGTAAAATGTGGTTCAATGAGATGAAAATAATTTTTGGTGAATAGTAACTTTTTACTTTTATTTACAACGGTTAAAAGTAAATAGGGTAATTAAGGGTAAAAATGATATTAATATTACCCTAAAACATGTCATAATTCTATTGTACAAGTGTATCTCAACCAAAAACAACCTTAAGTGTAAAATATTATCATTTAGGCCCACTTGGATTAGAATAGGACATTTATTATTATTTAATTCAAAGAAGAGTTAAAAGAGTTAAAATCAAAGTTTATTTACTAAAACATTTTTTATATAGGGTTGTACATAAGATAAATTCGATTGTAAGTATTCATTAGAAAGATAAAGAGATTTCATACATAATTGTATTTTATTTATAATTTTTAGACTTTAAATAAATTACTTTATTTATTACACAACGATGATGCAATAATTACCCTTTTAAGGAAATATTAACATAATTGATGTTATAAATGTTCAAATGAATGTAATTTGAGACTTTTTATGAATTCAACTAATTTTCTAGGTTAATATGATATATTAGTGTTGATATAATCAACTTGGTTTGAGCATATAATTCTTTTATGACTTTCACAAAAATCATATATCAAATAGTGTCAAAATTGACACAAAATAGTTTTTAAATCAAATATTATATTATTAATTGTTATTTTATTCCTAAAAATCTAAGGTTCGTCCAAATGACTTAGATAAAGATATATATATTAATAATAAACAATTTGGGGTTCGTTTGGCATGTTATAGTAAGTGTATTAACCATATAGTGAAAGAAAACAAAAAGACACGGTAAAAGTTAAATTATTTAACTTAGAGTTAAATCTAATTGATAAGGTTAAAATAATACCCTAAACTTGTCTAAATCCTATTGGTTGATATTATTTCGACCCATCCCCACTTTAGCTTCGAAATAAGACCCTTTGGAACCATTATAAACCGATTTTGACATTAATATAAAATAATATTTTGAGGTATTCCTAAGGTGCCCCTCTCCTCCCTTATAAAAGGGCACCTCCTTTCCCTCCTCCTCACACCAATTTGAGCACTCAAGCTCGGCCAAACCCTGCCAAAATCTCTTCTCCACTTCCCTAGAAACATCTTAAAGGTTCTGGTCTTCCTCAAAGACCAATTTTAGTGCCCTAAGAGGAGGTCTCAAAGAGGCGCTTCAAAGAAGAGGTAATTACCGTTACCAATTCTTTCATCTTTATTTCTTCTTCCACTTCTTCTTCTTAGGTTGTTTCATTATGAAGTAATAACATCAGTATCACTCATATACTGATATGTTATTATAAGTATGAAACAACCCTATTTAACCATCTATCCATCCTATGGAAAAAGAAATCACCGCGTGTGCGTACGTACGGAATACCGTCTCCACGCCGTGGTGTAATCTATTTTCCACCACCACCTTACATGGATGGGTATAATGGTGTAAAGAATAACTATACATAGTTATTACAACATCATATTGATTCTGATATATTGTATAATCCACTCCAATTCAATTCAATATTTATGGAAATGATATCATCGCTCGTGCGTACGTATGGACTACCGTCTCCACGACGCGATGAGATTCATTCTCCATGTTAACCATTTAAGAATGATTATAAAGTATATATAAGAAATAATAATGAAATATATGACATTATAAAGCTACTGGATTTATTTATATATATATATATGTATGTCATCTACTTACTTCCATTCAAGACAATAAGGAAAGGAAAACAGCGTTCATGCGTACGTACGGACTACCGTCTCCATGAACGGTGTTTTTCATTTCATTTATCTATATATTATATATATATATATATACTGAATATATATGATATATAAATCATATTTTATATTCTGGAAGTAAGTAAATCATGATATAAGTAATAATAATGTCAAGAACAAGAAGTCAAAACACCTATGATAAATGAAACGATTTTACCCAAAACGCTTCTTTAACATGGAATTTACAAAAGAACGGGTAATATAATGTCATAAGTGAACCATATATGATATCATAACAATGAATATGATTCTGTAATAAGTCAATGATATTATTTAAATCATTATACAGGAGGTTCGGACACATACGAAGAAAATCGAACCTAAGGTAAGGGAAATATCACAATCTCATTTCTATCCGAGATTGTTTATACTTTGAAATTTACTGGGGTGTATTTTATCATCCACATCCATGTTTCCTCAATATTTAATATTATTTCCATTCACCTACAATTGTTTAAATCCAATTTTACCCTTCGGTAAGTTTTTATTAAAAGATATGAAAGGAATCTTTTGTCATTTTTCATACGAGGTACTTTTTGACTTTTCCGAAAAAAGTACGGGAAGAATGTTTTTTTTAACTTATACGGCATGAATGGATTTTTAAAACATTATTTCCAAGAAGCTTCATTTACAAGTTTTCAAGTTTATTTTTAATCAACTTCTTTTAGTTTAGAATTTTATGACATTTTAAGAAAAGAAAAATGTTTTTTTTTGAAGAAGAAAGGATATTTTCCTCAAGAAGGGAGTTCAAGTGTTTTATCAAAATTATTTTCCATCTAAGATAATATAGGGTTCTGTTTTTATCCCTATTATTACATTGATTTGATTATGTTGTGAGGGAATTATTTTTATGAATTCATTTACCTTATATGATTTGTTTTATGATGTCATGATGTTTCAAGAATCCCATTTTTGTTACATGTGTTATGCGATGATGTATGATTTATGATTATGTGGAACACATAAGAAAGGATTCATTATAAGATGGGTGGGACCTATATCTCCCTCCAATGCATTGGGTAAAGATTTTATATCTCATGAGATAGACAGGGCTGGAACGGTAGGTTATACCGGTTCAGTGAAACAGGACTGAAACGAGGGTTACTCGATTCAGAAAGGGACTTTGTCCACTAAGATAGTCTTGGCAATGAGTCTTGACTAACAAAATTTGATTCTCTATGATTATGTGTGAATGCCACAAAGTTTCATGTTTTAAGTTATGATTATTGTGATTACATTTCACTGCCATGATTTACCCCATGTTATGAAATTATGATCTCTTTTGCAGGTTAAGATTTCCAAAAGTTATGTGCTTATGTATATGATGTGATTGATATTTCTTTTGTTTACCCTTACTGAGCATTTTAGCTCACCCTTTTATGTTTTCTTTTCCCCAGGATATAAAGAAAGGTTTTAGGTAAAAAAAAGGAAGAACTTTATGGGAGATTTTGAAGATCTTTCACCACGATTAGAAGATTATGTTCCGAGTTTCCAAAGACACTAAACTATTACGATCCTTGTGTGTGTGTTTTTTGTTATGTACTAAGTATTCCGAAAATGTAATGTAATGTCCATGTACGTCAGGCTTCGAGTCTCTACAGTTGGTATCAGAGGGAGGTTTAGTCAACCTTTGGAAACTAGGATGCGAAAACGTTAGTGAGATCCCTAGAGATATTTCTACGGTATGTCTAGGGATGTCCCTAAGGTTAAGTATACGTATAGGTTATAGTACTAGAACTATGCTAACGATCATAGAATTAAACCTAAGATGTTAGATATTGAAGGTACTCCTCCTTTATTATGTTGTTTTCCCTAGCATGATTTTTGCCTCTCACACTATTTTTTTTGGGTTTTAGAAAATGGCTGGAAACAAGATGATTCACGATAATGGAGGATATGATGGACAATGGAATGATATTCTTCATAATGAAATGGGATTTGGAAGTCCAAACATCATTATTATGCCGAATCAGCAATCTCATAATATGATCAATAAAGTAAAATTTGGTAAGTTTCCTGACACGACTAATAAGAGAAAGATGGAGTTTCATGATGATCATAGAGGAAAGAAAGTTCAATTTCCCCTATGTAAATCATGTGGGATGAGGCATCAAGGAGAATGTTTCAAAGGAACTGGAAGATGCTTTGGGTGTGGAAAAGAAGGACACAAAGCCAGTAAGTACAAAGGAAAAGGTTCAGTTAACACCATGGATGAGGATAATGGTATTGCTATGACATCAAAAATGGTTAAGTGTTTTAAATGTGGAATGTATGGGCATTATGCAAACCAATGTCCTAAGGGAAAGACTCATGAAGAGAATCAGTATGGTCGTATGGGTAGTATTTATGTGGATGATGATGAAGAGAATACAAATGATATGTGAGATGAAATAATTGTTGAAGCTGTAGTGGAATGATTACATGTTTATCAAGTGTAATGTTGTATAAAGAATCTCATGGTACTATGGAATAAAGAGACATCTAAGGATTGTTACATTGTTGTCTTTCCTTGAGTTTTGAAAGTGTGTGATTAATGCTACCAGTATCCATGAAAGGTTATTCAGATATTTTTAGAATGTAGATGATATGCGCATAATGAAGGGATAAGGAGAAAATGAAATGTTTGACAGTATTCATGAGCTCATGATTGATATAAGGACTAAGTGATATCATGGTTTGAGTATATAGAATTTTGAGGATTTTGGTATGTGGAAAGTGTTAACTTTTAACTACATTCATGTTTTCACTAAGGTTCAATGGGTATTCATTCTTCAAGAAAATACATGATTAAGGTATTTACATGTTTGTAATTTGACCAACAAGATATATCTTATGATATATGGGGGATAAATGATGGCATTCACGTGATTGTTCTGTGACATTTCAAGTAATCATTTTCTTTATACTATGAGCTTGGACCGAAGTATTTTAGATAAGCCTAAAGATTAGAATGGATTATGTTGGACATCAGTTAAGATAAAACGTTTTTCAATATTATTGATGGGATGTTATAGTAATATAGTTTTAGAAAAAGGACAACCTACAGGACGGGCGACAGCCCATCGCGTCGGACAAGGATGTGGGAATCGAACCCACAACCGAAGTGCGACTGGCCTTTATCGCCTACCACTGGCCTACAGGAAGTCCCTGTTTAGTAGAAACTAGTTTTATTATATTAAGCAGTATGATATATGAAGTATAAGTCCATTTTAGGAACCATATATGATTAATCTCACTATAGATCGACTTATGTATATAATTTTTGCTAACCTTTTATTTGAGACAGATGGAATGACCTGTCATTCTATCACATGATCTGCTAACACTTCACGAATAACAAATTCAACTTCATTTATTTAAGAGATGAAGTGGAAATTGTTAAAGGCACGAACAATAGTGAGATTGTACCAAAATAAAGTAAGTATTTATTCTAATTCAAATTCATTAACTTTAGGGAAATGATCTTGAAAACCAAAAATGTTGTCTTAGTGATCTTATACCTGATGAATCATATGGTACCTTATATCATCACAAATCTATGGATTTGTGATTACTGGATTTTCTATAGCCATGTTCTCTACCACTCTCCATCAGAACATGATGGTTAGATTTCTCTTCCATATCCATATTTTCACCTATGTGGAAACCCAGTGATTAGTTTATTTGGGTAACCGTTACGTTTCATACTTTTGTTTTTAAAGATAGGTTTTGGTATTCCTTTTTATGATGTGGGTTTCTATCAAAGAAACTTTCAAATAGTAAACCATTTATAACCCCGACGAATTTCGAGGTCGAAATTCATTTTAAGGGGGGTAGAATGTAACAGCCCGAGATTTTATGAAAAATATTCTTTTTAATTTTATTAATGTCTTGTGTTGTACGCTACACCAAAAGGAGCTTTCACAACACGCATCCTTGACTTGCCTTGCATTACACGCAATCGCGACCTTCCTCGATAGCGTGTGTAGTACGCAATACCGAGTTTCACTAAACAACGATATGCTATTAAAATATTATTATAACTAGCTGTTATGAATAGTAATAACCACATTTTAAAATTTTAGAAATTTTATCTCTCAAAATGGACTTCATTTTTGGATTCAGAGTATCGAATTTAGCCTAAGGTGAAATTTTGGTACTTTTCGGATAACTTTCATATTCTGATGAATAGTGAAAATTACTAAATTATAATTAAAAACAACTTTTTTAATCGAAATAATTAATAGTGATAAATTATTAATTTGAGTGGTTTTAAAGTATATTTAGAATATATTTTTACAATTTAATACAATGTTGGTCATTGGTTGTAATTTCACATTTAAACCAGACATAATGAAGTGTCAATCTTTTGATATATATTGTTTCCTAAAAACACGCTATTTATTTTAACAGCGGGATTTAATTATAAAATTAATTAATGAAACCTCTATGTTATGAATTTGGTAAAATAGACTTCATTTTTGAATTCGAAATATGAAATATAGCTTAGGATGAAATTTTGGCATTAATCTGAAAAACATCAATTTTTGATGAATAGTGAAACTACTAAGTGGTAGTTAAAAAAACTGAATTTTTCATAAAACTTAATTTTACCGCTTCTGTGAATGGAATTTCAGAAATCCGAGAGACACGGTTGATGTCAGTAAGTAAAATGTGGTTCAATGAGATGAAAATAATTTTTGGTGAATAGTAACTTTTTACTTTTATTTACCACGGTTAAAAGTAAATAGGGTAATTAAGGGTAAAAATGATATTAATATTACCCTAAAACATGTACTAATTCTATTGGACAAGTGTATCTCGACCAAAAACAACCTTAAGTGTAAAATATTATCATTTAGGCCCACTTGGATTAGATTAGGACATTTATTATTATTTAATTCAAAGAAGAGTTAAAAGAGTTAAAATCAAAGTTTATTTACTAAAACATTTTTTATATATGGTTTTACATAAGATAAATTCGATTGTAAATATTCATTAGAAAGCTAAAGAGATTTCCTACATAATGGTATTTTATTTATAATTTTTAGACTTTAAATAAATTAATTTATTTATGACACAACGATGATGCAGTAATTACCCTTTTAAGGAAATATTAACATAATTGATGTTATAAATGATCAAATTAATGTAATTTGAGACTTTTTATGAATTCAACTAATTTTATAGGTTACTATGATATATTAGTGTTGATATAATCAACTTGGTTCGAGCATATAATTCTGTTATGACTTTCACAAAAATCATATATCAAATAGTGTCAAAATTGACACAAAATAGTTTTTAAATCAAATATTATATTATTAATTGTTATTTTATTCTTAAAAATCTATGGTTCGGCCAAATGACTTAGATAAGGATATATATATTAATAATAAACAATTTGGGGTTCTTTTGGAATGTTATAGTAAGTTTATTAACCATATAGTGAAAGAAAACAAAAAGACACGGTAAAAGTTAAATTATTTAACTTAGAGTTAAATCTAATTGATAAGGTTAAAATAATACCCTAAACTTGTCTAAATCCTATTGGTTGATAGGATTTCGACCCATCCCCACTTTAGCTTCGAAATAAGACCCTTTGGAACCATTATAAACCGATTTTGACATTAATATAAAATAATATTTTGAGGTATTCCTAAGGTGCCCCTCTCCTCCCTTATAAAAGGGCACCTCCTTTCCCTCCTCCTCACACCAATTTGAACACTCAAGCTCGGCCAACCCCTGAAAAAATCTCTTCTCCACTTCTCTAGAAACATCTTAAAGGTTCTGGTCTTCCTCAAATACCAATTTTAGTGCCCTAAGAGGAGGTCTCAAAGAGGCGCTTCAAAGAAGAGGTAATTACCGTTACCAATTCTTTCATCTTTATTTCTTCTTCCACTTCTTCTTCTTAGGTTGTTTCATTATGAAGTAATAACATCAGTATCACTCATATACTGATATGTTATTATAAGTATGAAACAACCCTATTTCACCATCTATCCATCCTACGGAAAAAGAAATCACCGCGCGTGTGTACGTACGGAATACCGTCTCCACGCCGTGGTGTAATCTATTTTCCACCACCACCTTACATGGATGGGTATAATGGTGTAAAGAATAACTATACATAGTTATTACAACATCATATTGATTCTTATATATTTTATAATCCACTACAATTCAATTCAATATTTATGGAAATGATATCATCGCTCGTGCGTACGTACGGACTACCGTCTCCACGACGCGATGAGATTCATTCTCCATGTTAACCATTTAAGAATGATTATAAAGTATATATAAGAAATAATAATGAAATATATGACATTATAAAGCTACTGTATTTATGTATATATATATATATGTATGTCATCTACTTACTTCCATTCAAGACAATAAGGAAAGGAAAACAGCGTTCATGCGTACGTACGGACTACCGTCTCCATGAACGGTGTTTTTCATTTCATTTATCTATCTATTATATATATATATATATATATATATATATATATATACTGAATATATATGATATATAAATCATATTTTATATTCTGGAAGTAAGTAAATCATGATATAAGTAATAATAATGTCAAGAACAACAAGTCAAAACACCTACGATAAATGAAACGATTTTACCCAAAACGCTTCTTTAACATGGAATTTACAAAAGAACGGGTAATATAATGTCATAAGTGAACCATATATGATATCATAACAATTAATATGATTCTTTAATAAGTCAATGACATTATTTAAATCATTATACAGGAGGTTCGGACACATACGAAGCAAATCGAACCTAAGGTAAGGGAAATATCACAATCTCATTTCTATCCGAGATTGTTTATACTTTGAAATTTACTGGGGTGTATTTTATCATCCACATCCATGTTTCCTCGATATGTAATATTATTTCCATTCACCTACAATTTTTTAAATCCTATTTTACCCTTCGTTAAGTTTTTAGTAAAATATATGAAAGGAATCTTTTGTCGTTTTTCATATGAGGTACTTTTTGACTTTTCCGACAAAAGTACGGGAAGAATGTTTTTTTTAACTTATACGGCATGAATGGATTTTTAAAACATTATTTCCAAGAAGATTCGTTTACAAGTTTTCAAGTTTATTTTTAATCAACTTCTTTTAGTTTATAATTTTATGACATTTTAAGAAAAGAAAAGTGTTTTTTTAAGAAGAAAGGATATTTTCCTCAAGAATGGAGTTCAAGTGTTTTATCAAAATTATTTTCCATCTAAGATAATATAGGGTTCTGTTTTTATCCCTATTATTACATTGATTTGATTATGTTGTGAGGTAATTATTTTTATGAATTCATTTACCTTATATGATTTGTTTTATGATGTCATGATGTTTCAAGAATCCCATTTTTGTTACATGTGTTATGCGATGATGTATGATTTATGATTATGTGGCACACATAAGAAAGGATTCATTATAAGATGGGTGGGACCTATATCTCCATCCAATGCATTGGGTAAAGATTTTATATCTCATGAGATAGACAGGGCTGGAACGGTAGGTTATATCGGTTCAGTGAAACAGGACTGAAACGAGGGTTACTCGATTCAGAAAGGGACTTTGTCCACTAAGATAGTCTTGGCAATGAGTCTTGACTAACAAGAAATGATTCTCTATGATTATGTGTGAATGCCACAAAGTTTCATGTTTTAAGTTATGATTATTGTGATTACATTTCACTGCCATGATTTACCCCGTGTTATGAAATTATGATCTCTTTTGCAGGTTAAGATTTCCAAAAGTTATGTGCTTATGTATATGATGTGATTGATATTTCTTTTGTTTACCCTTACTGAGAATTTGAGCTCACCCTTTTATGTTTTCTTTTCCCCAGGATATAATGAAAGGTTTTAGGTAAAAAAAAGGAAGAACTTTATGGGAGATTTTGAAGATCTTTCACCACGATTAGAAGATTATATTCCGAGTTTCCAAAGACACTAAACTATTACGATCCTTGTGTGTGTCTTTTTTGTTATGTACTAAGTATTCCGCAAATGTAATGTAATGTCCATGTACGTCAGGCTTCGGGTCTCTACAATAATGTTCCATTTCAATGGAATGAGTAGTGTCATAATTATTTTGAAGAGCTTAAGGTCCATATTACATTAGCACCAATCTTGGTTTTTTCAGAACCAGAGATAGGGTACGTGGTGTATTGTGATGCATTAAGATTAGGTTTGGGGTGTGTTATCATGCAAGGGGTCATGTGGTTGTGTATAGATCAAGGTATTATAGGTTTCATGAAAATAACTAACCAACGTGTGATTTGGAGTCGTAATCATTGGTTCATGCTTTGAAAATGTGGTGTCACTATCTCTTCAGTGAGAAATTCACAGTGTTTACTAATCATAAGAGATTAAAGAATATTTTCTCACATAGAGATTCGAATTTGAGCTAGAGGAGATGGATGTTGTATCTATGGATGTTTGACTTTGACTTGATGTATAAACCGAGTAAGGTAAATTTGGAGGAAAATGTATTAAGTAGAAATTAATATGATCAAGTGGTGAAACAATAATTCGATCAATGTATATTGATGTTGGTTATTACCGACATGATGATGGAATGTAATGGCCAAGGTGATGTAGCCATTTTCTTGTTAGTCTTGTTGGTTCCTGACTTGGTTCATTTGGTTAAAGAGGAGTATATTTCTAATTCAAAGTGTGTGGCTTTGAGGTTGAAACTCAATAGTGTGGAGACAATTAAATAATAGAAACTAGATGGGAATTTAGGGTTGTGCTTTAGGAATCATATGGTTGTAATGGTGACCTTCCAGGAGAAATTCTTTAGTGATTACCATTATTTAGGATGGTCTTTTCATCCTAAAATCCAGAAAATGTGTAAGGATTGAAAGCACTATTCTAGTGGGTTTGTATGAAAAGGAATGTGGCTGAGTTTATATTGAGATGCTTGACTTGTTAACAAGTCCAGGAAGAGAATTAGTGGGAAAAAAGTATGTTATAGTCTCTACCTATCCCAGTGTGTAAATTTTGTTAGATAATGATGTATTTTATTAAATGTATCCCAAGAATGGTTAGGAAACCTGATTTCATAGGGTGATTGTGGATTGGATCACAAAGTCGATCCATTTCATCTTTATTCATTAATCTCATATGATGGAGGATCTATACAAAATCTATATCTGTGAAGTAGTAAATAGTCATGGTGTTTCAGTTTCAATTGTATCAGATAGTGATCTAAGGTTTGCGAACTGTTTATAGAAATCCTTACAACAAGAACTTGGGACTCAATTGATGATGAGTATAGCATATCATCTTCATATGGATGGGAAATCTGATAGGATGATACGAACATTCAATATATGTTGTGGTCTTGTGTGATGGATTTTAGTGGCTCCTAAAAGGATAACCTTCCATTAGTGTAATTTTTATATAATAAAATTTATCAGGACATGATACATATTGCTCTATTTGAGGCATTTCATGGGTGTTCGTGTTGTTCTCCACTTTATTGTGTGGAAACAGGTGAAACATCATTTTTTGGGTTGATCCTTATCCAAGAGTCAACAGAGAATAATAATTTGACCAAGAAGTGAATATAAATGGCTCAGATTCATCATAAATCATATGTGGATCATCATCGATGGTTGTTGTTGTTCAAGGTGGGTGATCATGTGTTTTTTATAATTTCTCCGAGGTTGGGACATCGTCAGTTTAAGAAATAGGGAAAGTTATCTCCATGTTATATTTGGCCTTTTGAGATACTTGAGTGGGTTAGAGAGGTGGTATATAGGTTGGCTTTGTCACCATGGTTCAGTGTGGTACACATTGTGTTTCATGTTTCACAATTGAAAATTTATTAGACAGATCATGACCATTTGATTCATTGGGATCATGTTGAACTTGAGTCGATTTCTTCGTTGGTGCATGTTCTAATATGGATTGTGGACAGTAAAGAGAAAGTCTTGCATGGGAATAGCTTTTTTTTTGTTTGGGTATTGTGGAAACATGGTCAGATTCCGGAATAGACTTGGGATCAGGAGAAAGAGATAGTCAAGAAATGGCCTGAGCTCTTTTGGTAAACTAATAGTTTTTTACTTTCCAAGTATGGAAGAACCAATGGTAGGTAGAATATAGTACCCTTGTTTGAGGTATGTAACCTTTTATTTGTGTTTTTTATGTATATAAAGTGAGTGGGTGATGTTTGGGATGGTTTGGGAGAGTTTTGAGAAATTTTTTAGGCCTTTCTATGGTTGCATGGTTTGAGAACAGTTAGGGGAAACCATGGAACAAACCCAGTTAACTGTACAATTGGAGGGAAAGGCAAGGAAGATGATGCACGGTTAAGACACATTGTTTTCCAAACTATGCAGCCACCTAGGTAAACCATGCATCTTGATACTACATCATTTTTCATGGTCAGTGCATTGTTTTTCTAACCATGTGGGCCAACTGTGTGAGAAACCCTCTAGAGATAGTAGTAGGCACATGATTAGCGCACGGTTTTCCTAACCATGTGGTTTAACTATAGGTGGATTTAAAATGGGTTTTTGAAAAATTGGATTACTTAGGATTGACCCTAAAACGCCTATTTCTCCTCTCCCTTGAGTCTCACTTAGGATTTCTTCTCCTTAAGGATTAGGGAACCTCTCCCACTCATTTTATAGGTGTTTTGAAGGGTTTTTTGGAACTTTGGAGGCAAATATACCTTGGTAAATATCTATCCTTGGAATTTTTGTGGTTTTTCTTAGATCTACATTTCCATCTTTCTTGGTTTTATATATCTACATCTGTCACATGTAGATTGTGGGTTTTTTTCTAAAATGATGAGTTTGGGTTTTTTTTATTCTATGAAAAGGGTTCTAAGGTGAATTTGTGGAATTTTAACCTGGTTTTGAGGTGTGGTTGTGCATTAGTCGATTTCACTAAAACAATAAGGTAGGTGGCTTCCCTATCTACTCCATTTTGATAGAACTTGAAGGCTTTAATTTCAAATTAATGGTTGTTTCTTGAAATTTATGATGTTTTTGATGTGTTAAGATTATTTAACACCCATTTTGTGTTGTTTTTTGGATTTGGGAAAAATGGGTTATTATTGTGTAATGTTGTTGATGTTGGATTTTAAAATTAAAATTTTAAAATCATTGGCATGGAAGATTTTTGAGAAATTTTTTCAAAAATTGTTTTCAATAAAGATGTTTTTTATTGAAATTATTTTTGGAATGGATGTTGTTTAAGGATGTTTTTAATAAATGTTCATTTTATTGAAATGATTATGGGTTGTGTTGGAATTGTTTATTTTCATAATGGATTAATTGGATTGGGAATTGTGACTGGCTTAGTTTATTTCTTAAGTGGTTAAGAAAGAGTTGGATGGGATGGATCATGGTCATGAAGTGCCACTATAAAAAGGGGAATGGGTAATGGATGTGAATTTCCACTGTCAATGATCACCGATCTCATATGGTCGATTTTTGGACATGGTTTTGTCATGTGTGCACCCACATAAGATTATTTTTGTTATTCCCTTGTGTGTTGGGAAATTGGGTAAATATGTGTTTGGTTTTTTTCCTTGAGATGGTTTTGATTTGGGAACATGTGGTTTGATAATGGTGTGATTGGTTTGCTTGAATTATTTTCATTGTTAAATGGTTTTATATATATTGTTTATATAAATTATGATAAAGTGTTCTATCCTAGTAATGTGTGTGGGGTATTCATTTGGGGATATCCTACTAAGTATTAGTACTCACCCATTCTTTAGAAACTTAGTTCCTTTGTAGATGTTTTTTATAAGACATAGGTAAAGGTAAATCATCTTATTTCCGTAGTTGTGTATCTTGATGTTAGGGAGGTCTTATGGTTCATGGATATTGGAGGTTGGTGTGGAGATATAAAGTTATGTCATAGCTTCTTTGGGATTCATTATTCAGTCTTCCTCTTGTTACTCTGATTATGGATTATTGTGGTTTGGTTATGGTTGTTCTATGGTATTATTTTATTGTGGTATGTTTTATGGACATGGGTAATGTAATTGGTAAGTGGGTTTTGTTAAAGGCATGTTTGGTTGGTTATTTTAATTCCAAGGGAAAATTGTTCCCCAATTGTTCTTGAACCCTCATCATTTATTACCAACCTTTGGCACCTTGAGAACGTTTTTTTAGTCCAAGTAACACCTCCTACTCAACTCAATACAATGAGTAGGGGTGGGATGTTACAAGTGGTATCAATTTTTTCAGTCCTTGAATTACAAGGGAGACCAATATTTTTTGGATTGTTTGTAATTGATTTTTGGTCTTGGAGTTCGCAATCATTCTTGATTTATTCATTGATTTTTGATGGTAGTAAGGAGTAGGATTGTAGGAACTTGAAATGTATAGCATAAAAGGATGTAGCTAACCCTTTTATGTTGAACTTAAAGTTACTAGGGAGTTAGGTATATAAGTGTTTTAGATACACTTACCGAAGGATGATCTCATTTTTATGGGTGTAGCCAATGAGATGAGCATGGAATGCATGGTATAAATGAATTCCCACTAGGATTTAATATTTAATTTGGCATAATGATTTATGTTTGGTATTAATTGTTAATTTTTTTAAAATATGGATTTTTTTTTCAAATGTGCGATTTTGAAAAAGGAATGGTTGTGGTATTTTGAAAATGTGTCGATTTTCAAAATATAGTAAATTTTTCAAATATAGTTGAACATGGAAAAATAAAAACTTTGTAAAGAATGGTTGTGATAGTTTCAATGTAGTTGAATTTTAAATTTTACTTCTTCAGTTACAATGGATTGAGACTCATGGAAGCTCTTATGCCAATAGAAATGGGATAGGGTAGACATCGTAGAGACCAACTGGAGGATGCTATAGAAAATGTGGTTACACCTAAGTCCTAGGTGTACCAATAGCTAGTGTATATAATAGTATAAGATTTACAAGCTCTAAAAAGTGGGAATAGAATAGATGAGAGAAATCATGTGGATCACTCATTTCAATTTCAAAAGAAGAATCCACTAATTTTTTGGGGTGATTCAGAACCAAAAAGGGCAGAAGCATGGATAAATAGGATGAATCAAATCTTTGATTTCCTAGGCATGCCGACACAGTTAAAATTGAATTTGGAAATGTAAATTTTGGAAGACCATTCATGTTAGTGGTGGGATTTGGCGTTCCAGGCTAGAACAAACCAAGGTAGAAAATGGGAGGGTTTTGAGAAATTATTTAATAAACAATTTTACCCTCACACATTCAAGATTCATCAAAAAGTGGATTTATTCTTCCTAATGAAAGAGAACATGTAAATAATGAAATATGCGGATAAATTCATGAACTTTGTCTGGTTTGAACCTAAGATTGCTGATAGTGCATTTTTGAATGCATGCATCTTTGAATTGGACTTTAGTTAAGAAATCTGATCAAAAATAGTGGTTCTATGTATAAGTGATTATATAGAAATGGAGAATAGGGAAATAGTGGCTGACAGGGAAATCTTGGGGGCTATGAGAAGGTGAATCATGTTCATACCCATGGGAAATAGTGGGAACTCTAATGTTGGGACCAATAAAAAGATGGATACTTATTTCCAGAGTTGGATTCTATCTCGAAATCTGACTATATGATCAGTGAACCTTTCTCTGAAGACTCAGACCAAGGAATGATTCTTCCAGTGTGGCTCTCCAACTCACATGAAGTGGTATCATACGACACAACCATGATCATATCATAACTAAAAGAATATGGGGCATATTCAGTATTGTTGTCATAGTGATCCTAGGTCAGGTATTCATGACACTTCTCAAGGGTTGTAAGAATATTATGCTTCCATAGGATGATTGAAGTAGTAAACCCCTATTAAGTAGAGTATAATTATCCATGGTTATTATAGGAACACCATGACTCATTAGTAGGGGAATTTTTAATATGGTAACAAAGAGAAGAGTCTGGACAATAAGTAGGTGTTGGGAGTTGAGCAGGTTGTGCTGGATGATCAGTCAATACCATCCATGGTTAGAGGCATGATTCTTTTGATTTCTACTTTTATTCAAGTAATGTTTGATATAGTTGTGTCTCATTATTTCATTATTTATCATGTCATTAGTTCCTTGGGTTTAAGTGTTGAAATTATGTCTTCTATTCTAAAAATTCAAACTCCTCTCGGTGAAAACGGTTTTTGAGCCTTCCTATGTAGAGAATGTTGTTTATTTTTGGATGGGGTTATGATAATGTGGGACTTCTCAATGATTGATATGGTTATGTATGACATAATCTTGGGTATGGATTAGTTAATGATGTTTAAGACCCAAATTGATTATTATGCAACAACGGTGAGTTTCATGATGGAGGATGGTGTTGATCATCTCTTTAGAGAATAAAATAGTTAAAGGGTCTATGTAACAGATTTTTTGGCACTAGCAGTTGGGAAAATCTTGTATCAGTTGGTGGATTTTTCATTAGCATCAATCAAAGATGTTGAGAAATGTAGTTTTCTGACTGTGGTCAATTAGTTTTTAGATGTTTTTACTGAAGAATTTTCAGGGTTTCCACCCATGAGAAGTGGAGTTTACGATTGATCTCATTCTAGGGACCAGTCCTATCTCACTTCCATCATACTGAATGTAACCAATATAATTTATGGAATTGAAAGTGTAGTTAGAGGAGTTGGAAAAAAATGGTTCATCCTGCCTAGCACGACCACATGGGCAATGCCTTTTTTTCATCAAAAATGTGGATGGAACTATTTGGTTGTGTATTGACTATCATAATCTTAACTAGGTTATGATGAAGAATTAATATTCACTCCCACACATTAATAATATATTTGATCAATTTAGGGGATCTTAGTGGTTATCCAAAATTGATTTTTGATTTGGTTATCATCAATTGTAGGTTTAGAGGAAGGATATTCCAAAAATAGAATTCATGAGTAGATATAGCCATTACGAGTATCTGGTTATTTTCATTGGTCTTAAAAATGCACCAATGATCTTCATGGAAATAATGAATCAGATATTTCATAGATATATGGATTCTTCATGGTGGTATTTAGGGATGATATACTAGTTTATTCAAGGAAAAGGGTGAATCATGAGCAATAATTGGCAGTAGTGTAGGGAATCTTGAGAGATCATTAGTTTTATGCTAAATTATCAAAGTGTGATATTTGTATACAAGAGGTTTGTTCCCTTGGACATGTTATTTCCGAAAAGGGTGTTTTAGTGGATCTGGAGAAAATATAGGTTTTTATCTCTCAGAAGCCACCAAAGATTCATTTTTGAGATAAAAATATTCCTTTGTCTCACTGGGTTTTATCGATGTTTTGTTCAAGACTTCTCATGATTAGCCTTTCTGCTAACAACTATGACAAGGAAGAATGTTATATTTCAATGGAAGAAGCAGTGTCATATGTCCTTTGAAGAGATTAAGGTCCATCTTACATCATCACCAATAATGGTTTTTCTAGAACCATATATAGGGTATGTGGTGTATTATGATGCATCAGGATTAGTTTTGGGGTGTGTTCTCATGGAAGGGGTTCATGTGGTTGTTTATGGATCAAGGAAGTTGAGGTTTCATGAAAAGAACTACCCAATGCATGATTTGGAGTTTGCGGTAGAGGTTCATACTTAAAAAATGTGGTGTCACTATCTCTTAGATGATAAATTCATAGTGTTTACTGATCATATAATATTAAAGAATATTTTCTCACAAAGATATTTTAATTTGAGGCAGAGGAGATGGATAGATTATCTCTTGATGTTTGACTTCAACATGATGTATACACCAGGTATGGGAATTCGGTGGTGGATTCGTTAAGTAGAAATTCATTTTCTCAAGTGGTGAAACATGAATCCTATCAGTGGTAGTTTATTTCATTTATAGTCTATATGAGGATGGAATGTGAATACTGGGGTGATGTATTCGTTTTCTTTCTAGTATAGTTGGATCCTATCATGGTTTGTTTGGTTAAAGAGGAGAAGATGTTTTATTTAGAGTGTGTGGCTATGAGGTAAAAACTCAATGGTGGGGAGACCATTGAGGGATAGAAACTAGATGGTAATTTAGTGTTGTGATTTCAGAATTAGATGGTTATATCGATGTCTTTTTAGGATAAACTAATTAGTGCTTACCATAATTTGAGATGGGTTGTTCATCCTAGAATCCAGAAAATGTATAAGGTGTTGAAAGCACTGTTTTGGTGGGAGGGTATGAATAGGATTGTGGCCGAGTTTTTATCGAGATGATTAACTTTTCAACAAGTCAAGGTAGAGCATCAGCGACCAGTAAGTATGTTGTAGTCTTTACCTATCCCAGTATAGAAATGGGAGAAGATAGCGATGGATTTTGTTACAAGTCTCCCAAGAATGGTTGAGAAACAAAATTTCATATGGGTGATCATGGATCATCTCAAAAAGTTGGATCAGTTCATCCCTAATTTTGAATCTCATATGGTGGAGGATCTGTCTAAAATCTATACCTGTGAAGTGGTAAAGAGGTATGGTATACTAGTTTCAATTGTATCAGATAGAGATTTGAGGTTGACGTCTTGTTTCTGGAAATCCTTGTAGTAATACCTTGGTACTCAGTTGATGATGAGTAAAAAATATCATCCTCATACGGATGGGAAATCCAGGAGGATGATACAAACATTTTAAGATATGTTGCGGGATTTTGTGATGTATTTTTGTGGCTCATGGGAGGATCACATGTCATTAGTGTAATTTTCTTATAATATTAGTTATCATGCCTCAATAAATATGGCTCTATTTGAGTAATTGTATGGGCATCCATGTCGTTCTCCACTTTTTTGGGTGGAAATAGGTGAAACATCATTTTTTGGGTCGATCCATTTCCAAGAGACAATAGAGAAGATTAAGTTGACCAGGTATTGGGCACACGGTTAGCGCACGGTTTTTCTAACCATGTCACTAAACCATGCACGGCTTTAAAAATGGGTTTTTAAAAAAATGGGCTTACTCAGGATTTACCCTAAAACACTCATTTATCCTCCCACTCGAGCCTCACTCAAGATTTCATCTCCAAAAGGGTTAGGTCACCTCTACTACTTATCTTGGAGGTGTTTCAAAGAGTTTTATTAGCACTTTTAAGGAAAATATCCTTTGGTAAGTCTCTATCCTTGGTTGTTTTGTGGTTTTTCTTAGTTTTGTATCTCCCTCTATCTCAGTTTTCTAGAGTTACATCTGTTGCATATAGATCTAGGGTTTTGGTTACCTAAAATGATGAGTTTGGGGTTATTTATGCTAGTTAATGGGTTCTAAGGAAATTTTGTGGACATTTAACCCAGTTTTGAGGTGCGGTTTTGTGTTGGTCAATTTCAAAGAAACCCTAAGGTAGGTGGATTCCCTCTCTACTCCATTTTGATATAACTTTAAGGATTTAATTTCGAATTAATGGTTGTTTCTTGAAATTTATGATTTTTGTGATGTGTGAAGATTGTTTGACACCCATTTTATAATGTTCTATAGATTTGGGGGAAATGGTTTATTATTTTTTAATGTTATTGATGTTGGATTTTAAAATGATAATTTTAAAATCATTGGCATGGTATATTTTTTGGAAATGATTTGCAAAAAAAATTCAATAAAAAGGGATATTTTTTGGAAATAATATTTGGCATGAATGTGGATTAAGGGGATTTTCAATAAATGTTGGTTTTATTGAAATGATTTTGGATTGTGTTGGAATTGTTGATTTTATTAAGGTTCTGTTTGATTTAGGAATTTTGATTTGCATGGTTTGTTGCTTAAGTGGTTAACAAAGAGCTGGATGGGATGGATCATGGTCGTGAAGTACCACCATCAAGTAGTCATCAAGTAACGCTATAAATAGGGGGATGGGTAATTGACATAAAGTTCCACCATTAATGACTGAGATCATATAGTTTGTGTGTGGACATGGTTGTGTCATGTGTTCGGCCATGTAAGATTATTTGGGTTATTCCCTTGTGTGTTTCAAAATGGGGTGAATATGTGTTAGGTTTCTTTCCTTGGGATGGTGTTGATTTGGGCACATGTGGTTTGATAAGGGTGTATTTGGTTTTCTTGAATTTTTTTCCTTGTTTAATGGTTTTAAATATACTATTTATATAAATTGTGACAATGTGTTCTATATTAGTGTCTTGTGTAGGGAAATCATTTGGAGATATCATATTGAGTTTTAATACTCACCCATGCTTTTTCACCTTGGTGCTTTTGCAGATGTTGTTTTATGAGACAAATATAAAGGTAAAGAATCTCATTTCATGAGTGGTTCATTCTAATGATTGGGAGGTATTGTGGTTCTTAGATCTTAGAGCATGTTGTGGATCTATGGAGTTATATCGTAGCATCCTTGGGTCTCATTATTTATTCTTCCGCTTGGTACTCTAATTTTAGATTATTGGGGATTGGTTGTGTTGGTCCTATAGTATTGTTGTATTGTGGTGCATTTTTTATAAATGCATCGTGTAGTTGGTAAGTGGGTTTTGTTAAAGGCGTGTTTGGTTGGTTATTTTCATTCCAAGGGAAAATCATTCAACGATTTTTCTTGAATCCCTCGGCATTTATTTCCAGCCATTGGTGCCTCGGGAACATCTCTTAAGGTCAAGTAGCACCTCTTCCTCAACTCAAGCCAATGAGGTGGGGTGTGATGTTACTCTCTTTTTTCTTTTTTTAGTTGGATGGTATAGATTTTCCTAATAAAAAATAATGAACCAGACATAATGAAATGAATGGGTATGAGGTGAATTGAATGTGGTTACATGTTTTCTATAACATTCCATTGAGATTGATGGTCGTTGATGATGATATTGAAAATTTTTGTTACTTATGTGATTTGTGGAAAATTTTTGTAATTTAAATTATAGAAAACACCTTCATAAAAAGTTAACCACTTAGAGATGATAATGAATTCGTTGTGTGGAAGGAAAAAATTAATGTGAAATCATGTTTTTAATAAGGGAAATGGGAATGTGTGTAATGTTAAAAATAGTTGTTGTGATCCACTAAAAATATAATTATTCTGGTTATGTTTCAGTAGTAATTAAGGGGGTGTTATGTGATAAAAATTGGTGGTTGTTTTTTGTAAAGTATTAGCTTTAATAAAGGTATGAACCGTATAAATTTATATTCCAAAACTGTAAAGTGACCTTGGGTGAGGGCATGTGCACCCTGTTTTGTTTCTCAGATAGCTATTAAAATTAATTAAATAATTTCTCAAGATTTTTTTTAATTTATTACATCATTACCAGTGCTGCATTTATGCTAAAAATAATTAAAAATGGTTAAAAAGGTTTAAAAATAATTTTAAGTAATTTAAAAGAATTTAAAGGAGGATAAAAATAAATAATAAAATAAAAATGGTTGGAGAAATATTAAAAAATAATTAAAATGGGGTAAACCCATTTTAATTAATTATTTCCAATTTTCCTACCCTTTTTATTTTTATTATTTTATTTTATTTAGTTTTCTTCTTTATTTATTTTCCTTTTTTTCTCCTTTCCTTTTCTTTCTTTATTTTTTTCTTTCTTTATCTATTCTTATCCCCCTCTATTGTGTGTGGCGCCCCTCCATGCTAGGTGGTACGCACCACCTCCCCTCTCCTTAGGAAGCTCACTGCAGTCTTGTTTCTCCTCTGATTTTGATGTCATTTGGTGCTCCATGAAACTCTCAGTAAGGCTATCCTCACATACCAAGAATCATTCAATCTTGTTCTAAATATATCATGCAATTTGTTGCATAAGGATTTTACCCGAAATTGGTGGTTTTTCTAAAATCATCTGATTTATTCCATTTTAGGTCAAATTAAAGATCGTCACGGAGCATAGGATTCTTGATGAGTATAAGTTAGGGCATCTACTATCTTTCCCTCCATTTTGTTGTGTATTTTAAATCGCATGTTGTGTCTATCATCAGTGCCTATTGACACTGTTTAATTTTACTTTTTCTAAATTATATAAACTTCTTACTTGATCATTGAACCCTTGTTGGAGATAATCAACCTATTTATATTTTTTCAACATTATTGGATGCCCCTTTTGGTATAATGACATTCTTGGACTATTTTTCTATTGTCCCCAAATTAATTTAATTAATTAATTTCATATGTTGTGTGAACCAAATTTTTGAGTTTTAATTAAAATAAATTATTTAGGATAATTTTGAACCACAAACCTTGGGTATTATTGGTTAAAGTGTGCTAATGATTTTTTTCCTCGTTATGTTATTATCCTATTGTGCCATTATAAAATTGATATGTGTGTTTTTTCTATATTCACTGATAAATTTCTTTGGTTCTAACTACTTCACTAGAATGATCATTAGTATGTGTATTTGAGTTACTCATATTATTTTGTTTCAATTATAAATGAATAACTTCTGATATCTTCTTCCTTGAAAACTAATTAAATTGAATGTGGTGAGACAACATGGGTTATGTATTAAGGACTATAGAAGGACTCTTCATTCCTGACTGGTTACACATTATTCCAGGGATATGATATATTAGGCATGGACAGACAAGGGTTTCCCTAGGTTTTTAAAATACTTATGAGTGATACTGGTTCCTAAAGAGGCATTCAGGGATGGACCCATTAGAAAAGTGGTTATTCCATGCCTCAGTTAATAATTGACCCCTTCTCTACGATACCGAGATGGACTCGTGATAAATCCATGCCTTGAGCGATACTTGGTATTTCGAAAGATTTCCTTTGATGGGCTCGGTGGTATTAGATTAATTAAAGGATGTAATGTAGTGATGCCTTCAGGACGAGATCAAACTCCAACTCTACAAATTTAACATAATAATAATAATAATAATAATAATTCATGGAAAGGGTTTATTTATGCATCCTTTATTTCCTTTGTAAATTTTTATACCTTTATAGGGATTGAATCACACTTTTTTGACACATATACTAGACCCCAGGATAAATCACAATCTTGGTGTATTGTTCATTTTTGTCTACCATTTTTTTTATTACTAGCCTTTTTATATATATATGCATCATTCTTATTACAGGTGCCTTATTTAAATTACTAGATTGATTAGAAGCAAGTGATATTGGACGAGTGTCGTTGAGGACTTAGACTAAGATATATTTATTTTATTTTTGTTTATTTAAGTGCTTATCTTTATTATATGTTGGTACACTAAATTTTTTTATAGCAAGAAATGGAAATGTTTAGACACCATGGGTGTCAGCCTATGGGGATTTTATCTCACTCCCTACTCAAGAACCATTTGGTACCCGAGTAGACTTTATTCTCATAGGTAGGGATAATGGGAAGCAAGCTTATTCTAGTTCTTGAGTTTGGCTTACTTCTTAGGATGGTGCTTGGGGGAAAAGGACTGAGCTTCTACTCATGATGCAGTTGTTGTAATTCATGTCATTTTTGTTAAAGATTTGCTTTCATGATTATATTCCTATTTTTTGTACTCTTATTTTAGCACATAAATCATAGCATGACATCATTGTGTATCTGGTTTATTTATCATCTTCTTCACTTATTATATATTTAGTTGGGGTTATTTATTTGTTTCTGCTACATTTTGGTTATTTATATGCTTCCTCTATTTATTATAAACTAGTTTTCTTCCACTATATATTACTTATTACCTGTGAGGGAATAGTATTCCCCACAGACACATTAAAAAGGCCTTCACTACTAGTTGGAAGCCTCCGGTATTTGGTAAGATGCACTTGGGGTTATGTGTCTAACCCAGCTCGAAGTACCCTTCCAGTGACTTCCAGGATGGGGATGCTACGAAGTGGTATGAGAGGGTGTTTTTCCTTTTATATTACTTTTTGGGTTATACAAGAGACTAGGATATAGGGATTTAGAACTTACCCTGTGATTGAACATAGCTAACCCATGTACAGGGGAAATCCAAATTCCTGGGTTGGGATTGTAGTTATTGATTATGCCAATTTGTGTTTATATGATTTCACCATTGGGTGAAACACTTATTTTACGTTGTTATTGATATTGGTATTATTGAGACAAATATTTTTACCATTCCAGCCTAATGATATGAGGGAAACTCATTTACATGCATCATATTAGGCACCATAGGATTAAAATGACATGCATATTTCCATGACATATCTACTTTCGGCATGCATATGACTATTTTCATGTGAGTGTTGTTGTACCTAGCTATAAAATTTTAATGTCTCTGATTGTTAAATATAATGTAGTGATAATTTTTTAGATTTTAACTTTACCTTAAATCAGAAATAGGCGATATACCATGTTTTAGTGATGCTTATATGTTTTATTCTACTTAATTATACCTAACTCCTAGAGCGGGCTACCTGTTGTGTAGTGCTAAGAGGCAGGATATATACCTACCCTCTTTATTTCACCTTTTCATGTCTTCTTCTTCTGCTATGAACTCTGTCTAAAGGTTTGTTTTTTGTTATTATAGACCAATTCCTTCGCGACATCTTTATTTCATGCCTCCAAAGCGTGGAAATGATCACACTCCAGAGACAGTGGGTCTCGAACCACCAAAGGTTCCTCTTGTAGTTCCTCCTGTAGTGTTACCTGTAGTACCACCCATGGTGACTCCTACGGTGCCACTTCCTACCAATATTCTGATTTTCCCTATCACTTAGTTCATAGATAGTCTCCTCGGGTTTATGCAGTCAGTATAGAATATTCCTAGACCAACCCCATTTATGGTAGAGCTCACATGGGACTTCCTACAGCATCACCCTTCTATATTCTCTAGGAGTAGTGTTTCTCATGCTTTAGAGTCATTGATAGAATCCATAAAGTCTATCTTTGACCATCATGAGACACTTTCATAGCGGAGGGTCAAACTTTCTGTCTACATGCTTTATGACTCCACCAAGCATCGGTGGGATATTATATCTCAGGCAAAGCACACCAGGGACTTATTTTGGGAAGACTTCCAAAAAACTTTCTATGATCACTTCTTTCTGTAGATTTTAAGAGATGACCATTCCAGGGAATTATTACATCTTCAGTAGGGGTATATGATAGTGTTATAGAATTCTTCTCGTTTCACATAGCTTCTTCATTTTTCTCCATCTCTGACTGGTGATGCATAGAAAACTGCGATATGATTTGATGAAGAACTTGGATATACCATTTTCTCGTAGGTGAACATATTTTTTTTGACCACTATTACAGAGATCATGAATTAGGCCCTCATTTTGGAACAAAAAATCAAGGAAGCTAAACCTGTTATCTAGGGAGGTTTAGTTTTGAGATGGGGAGATAGTTCTTTAAGAAATAAGACCTTTATTTTGAAAGTTAACATAGAGAAATTCATATCCAAGTAGCATGTTTTGACAGTTTTATCACATTTCATCAGTGCAGCAGAGTTAGCCATAAGAAGCCTTCGTGCATGAGAGACCTGATGGAGTGCCGAGTTTGCAGAAATATGGGTTACCTTCTATATTTCTGTCATTCCTTCTCATCATCATCTAATGGTATAGGATTCGTACCAGCACCTCTATCAGGTATGGGATCTACAACTCCACAGTAGGAAAAAAGTTATTTTCCCACTGAATGATCAAGCCTATGTAATGGTGGAGGCTGTGGTTGAGGAAAAAAAGTCCCAAACTATCAGCATCAGTAGATTGGACCTACTTTGGCTAGTCATGAAACATCTCAGGGTCGTGGTTCAGGTATTATGTATATATTTCAACCAACACCAGAGGAGCAGATTTAAAGACCATCTATGGTAAGAGGTATTATTCTAATATCCTCTACATTAGTTTCTACCCTTTTTGATACCAGTGAATCACATTTTTTTATATTATACTATTATTGAATGCCTTGGTTTTATAATTGAGTACTTTTTCGGTGTCATTTCTCTCGATACTCCACTAGGGTTTAGGATAGAGGGCATATGCCATTTCTAAGAGTTCCCCCTTGAGATAGGTGGGTATCGTTTCCTTTGAAATTTTTTACATCCTTGATATATCTGGCATTTGCATCATTATTTGTATGAATTGGATCACTCCTTATCATACCCAAGTGGATTACTATCTCCTTCAGTTTCCCTTTACATCCCTTTAGGGTGACCCATATCTACAAAAAGGATAATGGGATATGTAGGAAGATCAAGATGGACTTAAATGTGCAGGACTTGGAAGAGTGACAGATCAATTATCAAGTCTCTTCATCAGTGATCAGGGAACACATCTAGTGGACATTCCTCCCATTTTGGATCATTTTAGGGACGTATTCCATAACTATTTCTCTAAATTACCTCCCCTGAGGGATGTGGGGTTTATCGAGCTAATACCAGTTGCGACACCAGTGTCTATTCCTCCTTATAGGATGGCACCTACAGAGCTACATGAACTCAAAAAGTAGCTTGAAGACTTCGAGGATAATGGTTTTATTAGACCTATCACATCTCCATGGGGTTCACCAGTTATTTTCACCAAGAAGGAAGATATTACCCTCGAATTTTGCATGGATTACCATCCGCTAAACCATCAAACAGTAAAGAATCAATATTTGTTTCCTCGTATATATGACATCTTCGACCAGCTCTGAGGAGAAATTATTTTCTCCAAGATAGATCTGAGGTCAGGATATCACCAGGTGTTTGTGAGACCATCTGACATACCACGTATGGAGTTCCGAAGTAGGTACGACTTGTACAAGTATCTAGTTATGAAATTTAGACTCACAAATGCGCTGGTAGTCCTCATGGCTCTGATGAATCATGTTTTCACCCATACCTTGATTCCTTTGTGGTGGTTTTTGTTAACTACATCTTGGTGTATTCACATTCCAGACATGACCATGCAACCCATATTGAAATAGTGTTGAGTATACTGAGAGAGAACCAGCTATATGAAAATCTCAGCAACTGCCACTTCTAGATTGATAAGGTTCACTTATTGGGTAATATAATATCTGCAGTAGGAGTGTCAGTCAACCCAAAAAAGGTGAGTATCATAATTTAATTGGAGTAGACCAAAAAAAATTCTGACATATGCAGTTTCATGGGGATTTCAAGCTATTACAGGCATTTCATCTTGGATTTCTCCCACTTTGAAATGCATATTACGGCTCTGACTAAGAAGGGTGTGAATTTTGTCTATTCATATTCTTGTGAAAAATATTTTTAGGAGTTGAAGGGAATAATAACTTCAGTGCCGATCTTGATTCGGCCTGAGCCAGGTAGAATCTATATTGTTTACTGTGATGCTTGAGGAATCGGACTAGGTGTAGTTTTAATGTAGGTTGATCGAGTTGTGTCTTATGGGTCCCTCTAGCTAAGACCTAATGAGTGGAACTATCCTACACACAACTTCAAGTTGGCAGTTGTGGTTTAATATTTACGCTGCTGGAGACACTACTTGTTAGATGATAGGTTCGTTGTTTACATGGATCATAAAAGCTTGAAATATATCCCCACACATTGAGACTTGAATTTATGGTAGCACAGGTTGGTCGAATACCTTTATTGGTTCAATTTTGATCTTTCTTATACCACTAGTAAGGGAAATTACATGGCTGATGCTTTGAGCCGCAAGATGCATACAAAAGTCATCTAGGAAGCCAGTAGTGAGTGGAAGATGATGGCTTTGTTTTCTAAGATGCATCTGGAGGTTCTAGAATAGTGTGGGTAACCAATTATAATAGCTCTTACAGTGACATCCTATCTTCTAGAGAGATTCTATATGCAATAGCTATCTGATCCAGAGGGTCTTGTTTTGAGAGAAAGCATCACAGGAGAGAACCCTCCACCTTGTTGTGTTTTTTATGGCAATGAAACTCTGATTTATTGTGGTTGTGTATGGGTGACTTCTGATATACAAGAAGAGATGATAAAGGAATATCATACCTCAATTTGGGAATTTCATCTTGGACTTACCAAGATGTACAGAGACATGTTTTGTTAATACTGGTGGCCAGGTATTAAAGAGTAGATAGCGGGTTTTATCACTCAGTGCTCCACCTATCAGCAGGTGAAGGCAGAGCACCAACGGCCTTCTAAAATTCTAAAAACTATATCCATTCCTGAGTTGAAATGAAATGACATAAATATAGATTTTGTTACATTATTTTCAAGATCTCATCGAGGCAGTGATGCAGTATGGGTGATTGTCAATAGGTTGACCAAAGTCGTGCACTTCTTACCTATCAGGGGGAAATTTTCTATTGATGAGTCAGGAAAGATTTATATTAGAGAGATAGTGCAACTTTGTGGCATATCTCATTCTATTTTCTCGTATAGAGATGAATGTTTTACTTCATTGTTCTGAAAAGGGTTGCAAAAAGCATCGGGTTCATAGGTACTCTTGAGTACTGCATATCACCCTAATATCAATGGGAAGTCCAAGCGGACCATACGAGTGCTATAGGATATGATATGGGCTTGTATCCTTGATTTTGGAGTATATTTGGTGAAACATATTCATCCTGTTGAGTTTACTTATAATAACATCTTCATGGTAATAATTCAAATTGCTCTATATGAGGATCTCTATGGTAGACCATGTTGTTTACCTTTATATTGCCTCGAAGCAGGTGAGGCATCTCTGTTGGGTCCTTAGGTCGTTCAGGAGACTTTTGATCAATTTCAGATAATTAAAAAGTATATGACTACATCATAGTCCAAACATAAGTCTTATACCAACTATTGTCGCAAATCTCTTGAGTTTGAGGTGGGAAATCAAGTCTTTCTGCATGTTTCTCCAAGGTTGGGTCATGGATAGATCAAGAGACATGGGAACTTATCACTGAGATACGTCGGGCCTTTCAATATAATGGAAAGGGTTAGGCCAGTGGCCTATCAGTTATTGCTACCTCAAAGGTATTGCACCTTTCACGATGTCTTCCATGTATCTCAACTTCAATAGTATTATCTAGACCTGTCTCACTCTTTTGATCCTGAATAAGTTGAGCTCGAAGAAGATGCATCCTTGGAGGGGCATATGATCTGTATCGTCAACCATAACATGAAGGTTCTCTAAGGCATGTCAATTCCTCTGGTCTGGGTGTTATGGAAACATGAACGTGTTCAAGATGAAACCTGGGAGTGGGAGGCAGATGTGTGTGCTCAATGGATAGATCTTTTCTCAGATGACGTTCCACTACCCACGGAAGGGAAACTCGAGGATGAGTTATCTTAAGGAGGGAAGGTTGTAACGTCTTGAAATTAATCAATGTATAGACCGTTTAATTTTTTAGTCCAAAATAATAAAGTGACCTAGGGCGAGTGCATATGCACCCTATTGTGGTTCCCAATAAGGTATTAAAATTAATTAAATAATTTCTCAAGATTTTTTTTGATTTCTTACGTCATGCCTAGTGATGTATTCAGGCTAAAAATAATTAAAAAGGGTTAAAAAAGATTAAAAATAATTTTAAATAATTTAAAATAAATTAAAGGAGGATAAAAATAAATAATATAATAAAAATGGTTGGAGAAATATTAAAAAATAATTAAAATGGGGTAAACCCATTTTATTTAATTATTTTCAATTCTCCCACCATTTTTATTTATATTGTTTTATTTTGTTTATTTTCCTTATTTATTTATATTACTTTTCTTTTTTTATCCTTTCCTTTTTCTTTCTTTATTTTAATTTTTTTCTTTCTTTCTCTCTTCCCCTACCCCTCTCTTATGTAAAGCACCCCTCCCTGCTAGGTGGTGCGCACCACCTCCCCTATCCTTCAAAAGCCTTTAATGTCCCAGAAATTCCATACAATTTTTTTTTAATTGTATGGAATTATTTCGAGACCGTGAAATCTAACGGCGTGCGATTCCGCGTCCCGAAGTGCCCGGAATGATCTATTAAAGTTTTTTTAAGCTTTAATTAGTGTGCATAAGCAGTTTTCCTGAAAAAAGTGGAATAAATCGTAAACGGTTACTCGAATCAGAAATCTGAGGGCACCGTTGCACTCAGTATTGCAGGTTTACACTAGGCACGACTTAAGTTTAGTCGGCACGGGCCTCATCCTGTGAGAAAACTCGAAAATGGAATAACCGTAAATAAAATAATTAAATAAAGTTATTTTATTTTTTAAATGTTTATAACTCACAAACGGTAACTCGGATTAAAAATATGAGACCACCGCTAAACTCGTGAGGGTATGCTTTCTTTAGGCAGATACTAACATTGGCTGGCGCGGGCCACCAGTGAAATTTAGGTTTTGGCTATAAATAAAATAATTAAGTGAAAATTATTTTATTGTAAAATCCATAACTTTTAAACGGTAACTCGGATTGGAAATCCAAGAGTACCGTTGGGTTCATTGGGGCGTGTTTCATTTATGTAGAGCTTAACCTCGACTGACTCGGGTCGAGGGTGACAGTTAATAATTTTCCAAACTTTTTTTCGGGTACGTTCAGTAAACGCGCGAGCGGCATTTTGTAACTTTTGAACCGGTGCTCAGAATTGAAATCTGAGGGCAATATTATACTCGCAACGCCGATATTCGCTTAAGGATACCTTCACCTTGACCGTAGTAGGTTGAGGGTGAAAATTATTTTCTGTACTTTTCGTGGGATAAAATAAAATAAACATGCTTTATTTTATTTTTGAAATTGAAACATCCCATTTGAAACATGAAGGTGGGGACCACACGAGGGTGGTCGGGAATTTAAAGCTAGACATTAAATGCCCGGTTACACAAAATGTGTAACCACATTCCTCTTTAATTAATAGGATTCATTAATTGGGAATTAATGAATCAACTTTAACTCTTGGCTTTCTCTAAATTAAATGTGCCAACTTAATTTAATTAATGTACAAACTTTAATTAAATTATTGATTAAGAGTATTTATTTTGGCACCTCACCTCTTGTGGGAAAAGGGATTTTCAAAGGAGGGGAGAGTTTGGAGAGTTGGAAAGATCTTTCTCCAACAAAGGAGATCCTCCAACGAAGAACATCTTCTGAAATCAAAGAACAAGGAACCGACCATGGAGCGTCTTACGGGGATGACGAACGCCGACGTCAATCTTCAACGACTTTGTCTTCTTCCTCATGCCACCTCCATCAGAAAATCAAGGTAGGGGATTTATATCTGATTGAATTTATTTATCAATTCTTCATATTCTGGTTTTACAATGACGATGGCCAAACTAACATGGTCATCGTCCCACGCATATACCTTGCCTCTTCCCTTTTTATTCTCCGCGCGTTCTTTGTGCGTTCTTCAATGGAAAATATTTAATGAAATTAAAAACACAATATTTTGTTGAGAACGACATATGGACGCGGAGCCCTCGACCCGAGGATCGCAAATATGTGATCGTTTTATTTTTCAGGCTTAGAATGGAGATGCAGTGATCCGCGGAAGAGGAGGGATGACACACCATCCGACCGCATGAAGGTAGGGCAGCGCGCGCTCGCGCCGCCCGATGAGCAGGAGACCACAGCCGATTGTCCGCACCGGAGGCCGAAGAGAAGCTGACACCCGGCCAAATGCGGCGGTGCAGTGGCACACGACCACACCGCTAGGAGGAGGACCGGCCGGAACACCGTCCGATCGTTGCGGTTCGGCAGGACCCGCTCAGGTCCCGCGGTGACTTGGCAGCGCCTAAAGGCGCTTCCTGTTGCCATTCTAAATGGAAGGGGGGAGATCCCCCTTCGGTGCCAGCTCAGGAAGACCGCGCCACCAGGCCGTACCCATCACGGGCTGGGATGGGCCCAGCGCGGGCCGGGCCCACCTCAGCCCAGGCCAACCAGGTCGCACCCGGGCCCATTTGAACCCAGTTTTGCCTTTTTGGTCATAACTTGAGTACCGTGTGTCTGTTTGAAGAACCGTCTACAGAACCAGAATCCTTGGATCAGGAAGATCCTTTTTGTATAATCCAATTGAGTTTTGGATAAGGTTGGAGTACGGTCGGGTTGGATCGGACCTCGAATCCAACTGGGCCCTCAGAGTGGAAATGCTAATAACTTATAGACAGGGCATCTGATTGACGTGTTGTCTATTGCATTGGGTTTCTTATGATGTGATAGAAATTTGAGATACTTCTTCATGGGACTTTGGGACGGTTGAGGTATGAACAATGGCTTGGGGAGCGGTTCTCCCAAGCGCGCTACGTACGGATCCCTGCGACTGGCTGACACTTGATGACTGCTGACCATTTCGACTTGGAGTGACTCGACAGACCCAGTGGGGAGTGCCACTACGTGACGAGGTAGATCCAAGTTGGGGAGTGCCTCTGTGTGACGCAGCAGACATACGGTACTTGACAAGTGGAGTACCTCAGCAGGCCACGAGGGGGAGCGCCTCTGTGTGACGCGGCAGACCCACAGTGGGGAGCGCCTCTGTGTGACGCGGCAAACCCACGATACTCGACAGGAGTACCTCAACAGTCCAAGGTTAGTGGGTAGTGCCTCTGTGTGACGCGGCAGACCCACTATACTTATTAGAGGACGAATTCTCTAGCAGTCGAGGTGTTCAACGTTGTGACTAAGAATGTTACTTGTTATTATCCCTAGAGAATCTCATGGCTGGCTATTAGCATTCATAGAAATCATGTGTGGGTCAGATCCTTTATGGGTCAGTGCTCAGCGATCCTGTGTGGGTCAACGCATACCAATCCTGTGTGATTCAGCGCATATCAATCCTGTGTGGGTCAGATCCTGTGTGGGTCAGCACATACCGATCCTGTGTTGGTCAGATCCTGTGTGGGTCAGCGGGGGTTAGTTACCTATCGACTCTTGGTGGGTCGGATCCTGGGTGGATCATTGCGGGGGTTAGTACCTATTGATCCTGTGTTGTTCATACTCTGTATGTTCAGAATTAGTGCATCTTGATAGAATAAGATGATCTAGCTTCGTGACTAATCATCTGTACTTTTATACTTCATTGAAAACCTGGTTTAAGCTGAGACTCTATTTGAACTAATACTTTTACCTTCTTGGTACTATCTTCATGGTGTACCTGTGTGGTACTTTATCTTCGTGGTGATACCTGTGTGGTACTCCTACCTTCTTGGTATTACCTGTGTGGTATTTTTTCCTTCTATGTGAGGTGGGTATATTCTGATAACTTAGGTATATATAGGGGCATATACCTAAGTAGGGTTGACTGTTGTTTCTATGTTTTGTAATTTATCCTTTGTGGATTTGAGAGACCTTCAGGGGTCTCAGGGTTCCTACTGAGTATTTTTATACTCACCCCTGCACGGGCTACGCCCGCACCTTGTTGTGTCTAGTGCAGACGACGGACAACGCTGGCTGAGGACGAGGGTACCTGGACTGGAGATTGCTCAGAGGTGGACCTTTGACGAGGTGATCCACAGAGACGATCATTCGAGAGTTGTTCCTATCCTTTAGGTAGGATCCTTGAAGGGTGTTCACAAGATATGTACTCAGTTTTACTTGTACATTCCAGTTGGGCTTGTATTCTGACCCCTTTACTTTCTGTACGCACCATGTTTACTATATAGTTTACTTTGTGCTTGTATTTGGTTGTGTGCTTGGTTTGTGTGAGTTTACATTTTATAAATGAAACACCTTCCTGTTTTAGGGAATATTCCTTTCGGTGCTTGTATCCAGCCCCTGACCTATGGAAGGCAGGCTTGGGGTAGTCACGGCATGGGCCTCGGGGGATGGGTCGTGACAAAGTGGTATCAGAGGAGTTCGGTTCTACCGAAGAACTAGGACTCTGATCTTTTCTGTGAAGCAATAGTGTTAAGTGTTATGAGTGTGATTTTCAGTTCGGGGAGTCCAGTGTTGGTGCGGTGACCAATGTATCCATACACCAGGACCCTGAATTCTGATTTCTGACTCAGCACACGAAAACACTGATTGTGTGTGTTTTTGAAAAAAAATTCTTTTGATTTTCTTGGAGTCATCTCACTAGGTATAACTTAATGAATGTGGAACACCTATTCGTTATCAGGATGCCGCCATGTAGACATCCAGCTAGGATTCTCGAGAGTACATGATGACGGCCCACCGAGCGACGAGGCCTCAGTGCAGGGCCCTCTTACTATGTTGGCACCTTCGGGTGGTGTACCAGTAGCACCACCACCCGTTGGGAAGCAGTTACAACTGACAGTACCGATAGAGGACACATTTAGGCTTAGTGCCTTAGGCGAGTTTCAACATTAGATACCCCTCAGGTTCTGAGGTGAGCCCGACTCATAGGCGGCCGAGGACTTGATTGAGGAGGTGGATGAGAGTTCTCTAGAGCTTCTACAGCTTCGGCAGGATGACATGTCTGTAGTTGAGTATTCATCGAGGCATACCGACCATTCATGGTACTCGATGAATATGATATGATCAGTGCTTCGGGGCTCGAACTTCCGAGTACGGTGTGTTTAAGGACGTCTGATCCAGCACTATTCTTCTATGTATTCCTACCTATGTTAGGGTGCTAGAGGGAACCTTTGTGGTTGAATGTTCTTTGGATTTGTGGATACAACCAGTGAATGTTAATAGTGGTAAAGTAGGAAACTGATGCCAGTCTCAGAGACTTGGGCGTGTAAAAATTTTTCAGGAAGAAGTGTTAGAGACAGATGAATCTGCAGGGTTGCAGATGTGAAAGCAGAGCTAGAAGAGCTGCATGAGGTGGTGTACATTTCGACATGTTACAACCACCCCATTTGTGGTTCCCACTAGGCTCAGGGATCTGAAGGATAGTCGAAGGGAGTAGTTTCATACGGTCAAAGAGTGTGACCCAAGGGCTCTAGGAATGATTCGATGAATGGTTTGTGTCAACTACTAGCTGCTGTATTAATAGGAATAGGTACCAATCATTCCTTCCTTCCATGACTCTTGTCCAAGACCTAGATTTTTCGGTTAAGTCGTTGACTTGACCCTCATGTCTGGAGATACCTTTGGGAGGAGACTCGATAATCACACTTACACTGATGGTGTGATCTGACCCTTGAGGTGAGAGTTTCGGTTAGAACCTCTTGGTGGCAGCGTCGAGGCCTTACGACGTTAGTTTGGGTATAGACTGGACATCCACAATTCATACTAAAATTGAATGTATTAGGCAAAAAGTTTTTGGTTTACCTACAACGTTGGAATGAGATTTTCTTTGGTCGGCGAAAAAGGAAACCCAGGCAGCACAAGATAAACTCCTGCATAGGAGGGTGCGACCAATCACTCGTGATTCGGCCAACCTTACCCTCATGGCAGCAGGAGTTTTGAGTTTTGAGTTCCCAATAAGAGTGACTAGAGTTCCTCCAGGACTATGACTTTGAGATATTATATACTCCTAGGAAGGGGAATGTGGTGACAGACACACTTAGCAGGAGGTCTGGTCTACAACTGCTGAGTGAGGCGTCAGAGTAGCTAGTCACGCTGTAGATATCCTTCGTGGATAGAGATGAAGCTGGTTACCTCTAGTCTATAACTGTCACTCCCCCACTCCTTCAACAAGTTAGGGAGGCGCATCTTGGGGGCATTGATTGCGAGGCTCGACGTGCTCAGATATCCTCAGGGAAGACACCTGATGGATTTTCTGAAGGTGGGGAGCACATCTTCCTCTTTAGAGGACGTACTATAGTACCAGTAGTGCTACAAGAGGAGGTATTGAGGGGGTTCCATATGTCCCCTCTGGCAGTACATCCTGGTGTGGTGAAGATGTACTGAGACATTCAGTGTTAGTACTGGTGGCCATGGATGAAGAAAGTAGTGGCAGTTTTTTTATCACGATGCCTCACTTTTTAGCAAGTGAAAACTGCTCAGAGCCGGCAGAAGTCTTATGCTAATAAGAGGGAGATCATGTCTTCCTACGGGTCTCACCTCAAAGAGGTTTTCAGAGCATCAATTTATCTCTGAGTTTCATCGGACCTCTCTAGATTCTCAGCAGAGTGGGTGTGGTAGCATATTGTCTATCTCTTTCCCCACAGATGCCCCGCATGCATAATGTTTTTCATGTGTCACAGCTGAGGAGATGTGTGCGTGATCCATTTTATGTTATCGACCATGGTGAGATGAACTTAGACTATGGGGTGACATTTACGAAGGTTCCAGTAGAGATTGAGGATCAACAAGAGCGGGTCCTTTGTGGGTGGTCGATACCTCTATTGCGCATTCGCTGGAAGCACGGGAACCTCCAGAAGAGAACATGATAGCAGGAGGCTCAGATTCGTGCTCAGTACCCCGATTTTTTTCCTTATTCCATGTTGTGGCTTTTAGGGACGTAAATCCCTATGGTGGGGAGAATTTAATGTCTCGGAAATTCAGTACAATTTTTTTATGGAATTATTTCGAGACTGTGAAATCTGACGGCGCATGATTCCGCGGCCTGAAGTGCCCGTAATTATTCATTAAAGTTTTGTTAAGCTTTAATTAGCGCGTGTAAGCAGTTTTCCTGAAAAAGTGGAATAACTCTTAAACGATTACTTGGATCAGAAATATGAGGGCACCGTTGCGCTCAGGATGGCTGGTTTACACTAGGCGTGACTTATGTTTAGTCGGTGCGGGCCTCAGCCTATGAGAAAACCCCAAAATGGCATAATCGTACATAAAATAATTAAATAAAGTTATTTTATTTTTTAAATGTTTTTAACTCACAAACGGTAACTCGGATTAAAAATACAAGACCACATCTAAACTCGTGAGCATATGCTTTATTTAGGAAGATACTAACATTGGCCAACGCGGACCACCAGTGAAAGTTAGCTTTTGGCTGTAAATAAAATAATTAAGTGAAAATTATTTTATTGTAAAATTCATAACTTTTAAACGGTAACTCGGATTAGAAATCTGAGAGTATCGTTGGGCTCATTGGGGCGTGTTTCATTTATAAAGATCTTAACCTTGATCGGCGCGGGTCGAGGGTGACTGTTAATAATTTTCCAAACATTTTTTTGGGTACGTTCAGTAAACGCGCAAGCGACATTTTGTAACTTTTGAACCGGTGCTCGGAATTGAAATCTGAGGACACCGTTGAACTCGCAACGCTGATATTCTATTAAGGAGACCTTCACCTAGACCACAGTAGGTTGAGGGTGAAAATTATTTTTTGGACTTTTTGTGGGAGAAAATAAAATAAACATGCTTTATTTTATTTTTGAAATTGAAATATCCCATTTGAAACATGAAGTTGGGGACCACACGAGGGTGGTCAGGAATTTAATGTTGAACATTAAATGCTCGGTTACACAAAATGTGTAACCAAATTCCTCTTTAATTAATAGGATTAATTAATTTGGAATTAATGAAACAACTTTAACTCTTGGATTTCTCCAAATTAAATGTGTCAACTTAATTTAATTAATGTACAAACTTTAATTAAATTATTGCTTAAGTTTATTTATTTTGGCACCTCACCTATCACGAGAAAAGGGATTGTCAAAGGAGGGGAGAGCTTTGGAGATTTGGAAAGATCTTTCTCCAACAAAGGAGATCCTCTAATGAAGAACAACTTCCAGAATCAAAGAACGAGGAACCGACCTTGGAGTGTCTTGCGGGGGTTACGAACGCCGACATCAATCTTCAACGACTTTGTTTCTTCGTCATGCCACCTCCATCGAAAAATCGAGGTAGGGGATTTATATGTGATTGAATTTATTTACCGATTCTTCATATTCTGGTTTCAAAATGATGATGGAAAAACTAACATGTTCATCATCCTGCGCATATACCTTGCCTCTTCCCTTTTTATTCTTCGTGCGTTCTTCTTGAATTCTTTAACGCCAAATATTTAATGATGTTGAAAACACAATATTTTGTTGAGCGTGACATATGGATTCAGAGCCCTCGACCCGAGGATCGTGAATATGTAATTGTTTTATTTTTCGGGCTTAGAATGGAGATGCAGTGATCCGCAGAAGAGGAGGGCTGACACATCAGCCTACCGCATGAAGGTAGGGCGGCGCGCGTTCGCGCCGCCCGATAAGCAGGAGTTTGTGGCCGCTTGGCCACAGTGGAGGTCGAAGAGAGGCCGACACCCGGCCAACCATGGTGGTGCAGCAGCGTGTGACCATGCTGTTGGGAGGAGGACCGGCCGGAACACCAGCCGACCGTTGCGGTTCGGTAGGACCCGCTCGGGTCCTGCGGTGACTTGGTAGCGCCTAAAGGCGCTTCCTGTTTCCATTCTGAATAAAAGTGGGATTCTCCCCCTTTAGTGCCATATCAGGCAGATCACGCCACCGATCCGCGCCCAGCGCGGGCTGGGCCGGGCCCAGCGCGGGTCGGGCCCACCGCAGCCCAGTCCAACCGGGTCGGACCCGGGCCCATTTTAACCGAGTTTCACCTTTTTTGTCGTAACATGAGTACCGAGAGTCTGTTTGATGAAACTTCTATGGAACCCGAATACTTGGATCAGTATGATCCTTTTCATATACTCCACTTGAGTTTTGGATAAGGTTGGAGTACGGTCGGGTTGGATCGGACCCCGAATCCAACTGGGCCATCGGAGCGGAAACGCTAATAACTTACAGATCGGGTGTCCGATTGACGTGTCTTTTGTTGTGTTGGGTTCTTTATAAAGTGATAGAACTTTGAGATAATTCTTCATGGGACTTCGGGTCAGTTGAGGTATGACCGATAGCTTGGGGAGTGGTTCTCCCAAGCGTTCTACATATGGATCCCTGCGACTGGCTGAGACTTGATGATTGCTGATCATTTCGACTCAGAGTGACTCGACAGACCCGGTGGGGAGCACCTCTGTGTGATGCAGTAGATCCACATTGGGGAGTGCCTCTGTGTGACGTGGCAGACCAATGGTACGTGACAGGAGGAGTACCTCAGCAGGCCACGAGGGGGAGCGCCTCTGTGTGATGCGGCAGACCCACGGTGGGGAGTGCCTCTGTGTGACGCGGAAAACCCATGATACTTGATAGGATTACCTCACCAGTCCAAGGTTTTTGGGTAGCACCTCTGTGTGACGCGGAAGACCCACTGTACTTATTAGAGGAGTAGTTCTCTAGCAGCTGAGGTGTTCGACGTTGTAACTGAGAATGTTACTTGTTGTTATCCTTAGAGAATCTCGTGGTTGGCTATTAGCATTCATAGCGATCCTGTGTGGGTCCGATCCTTTATGGGTCAGCGCTCAGTGATCCTGTGTTGGTCAACACATGCCAATCCTATGTGGGTCTGCGCATATCGATCTTGTGTGGGTCAAATCCTCTGTGGGTCAGTGCATACTGATCCGGTGTTGGCCAGATCCTGTGTGGGTCAGCGGGGGTTAGTTGCCTATCGACTCTGGGCGGGTCGGATCCTCTGTGGATCATTGTGGGGGTTAGTACCTATCGATCCTGTGTGGGTCAAACTATGTATGTTTAAAAGTAGTTCATCTTGACAGAATAAGATGATCTATCTTCGTGACTAATCATATGTACTTTTATACTTCATTGAAAACATGGTTTAAGCTGAGACTCTATTTGAACTAAGACTTTTACCTTCTTGGTACTATCTTTATGGTGTACATGTTTGGTACTTTATCTTCATGGTGATACCTGTGTGGTACGCCTACCTTCGTGGTATTACATGTGTGGTATTCTTTCCTTCTATGTGAGGTGGGTATATTCTGATAACTTAGGTATATATAGGGGCATATACCAAAGTAGGGTTGAATATTGTTTCTATGTTTTGTGGTTTATCCTTTGTGTATTTGAGAGACCTTTGGGGGTCTCTGGGTTCCTACTTAGTATTGTTATACTCACCCCTGTACGGGATACGCCCGCACCTTGTTGTGTCTAGTGCAGACGACGGACAACACTGACTGAGGACGAGGGTACCTAGACTAGAGACTGCTCAGAGGTGGACCTTTGACGAGGTGATCCACAGAGATGATCATTCGATATTTGTACCTATCCTTCAGGTAGTATCCTTTATGGGTGTTCACAGGAGATGTACTCAGTTTTACTTGTACTTTCGAGTTTTTCTTGTACTTTCTAGTTGGGCTTGTATTCTGACCCCTTTACTTTCTATACGCACCCTGTTTACTATATAGTTTACTTTGTGCTTGTATCTAGTTGTGTGCTTGGTTTGTGTGAGTTTACAGTTTATAAAGGCAACTCCTTCCCATTTTATGGAATACGCCTTTCAGTGCTTGTAGCCAGCCCCTGACCTATGGAAGGTGGGCATGGGGTAGTCACAACACGGGCCCCGGGGGACGGGTAGTGACAAAGCCCATTGTAGTCTCATTTCTCCTCTGATTTTGATATCATATGGTGTTATTTTAAGATCTTGGTAAGGATAACCTCACACACCAATAATCATTTGATCTCATTCTAAATCTATCGAGCAATCTGTCATGGAAGGTGTTTACTCGGAATTGGGGCTTTTCTAAAATCGTATGATTTTTTCCATTTTAGGTTAAATCAAAGATCATTGCGTATCGTATGATTCTCTACAAGTACAATGTAGGGAATATATTCTCTTTCCCCTCATTTCGTTTTGTATTTTAAATTACACATTGTGCCTCCCATCGATGCCTACCGGTAATGTTTAATTTTACATGTTCTATATTAAATAAACTTCTTTCTTCATTGTTACACCCTTGTTTGAGATAATTAAACCTATTTACATTTTTGCAACATCATTGGATTCCCATTTGGGTATGTCAACGTTATTGGATTACTTTTCTGTTATCCTTGAATTAATTGAATTCAATAATTTCATATGTTGTGTGAACCTTGTTGTTGAGTTTTAATTAAAAGAAATTATTTAGGATAATTTTAAACCATAAACCCTCAGTCTTGTTGGTTAAATTTTTCCTAATTATTTGTATTCCTTGTTAATTTATTATTCTATTGTTCCATTATAAAAGTGATATGTTTGTTTTTTCTGCATTTGCTGATAAATTAATTTGGTTGTAACTGCTTGACTAGAATGATCATCAGTATGTGTATTTGAGTTTCTCAAATTATTTTGTTGCAATTATAAATGCATACCCTATGATATCTTTTTCCTTGAAAACTAATTAAATTCAAGGAAGTGACACAACATGGGTTCTGTATTAAGGACTTAGTTCTTGTCTGGTTACACGTTATGCTAGGGAGATGATGTCCTAGGATTTTCTAGATGCGGGTTTCCATGGGTTTCTAAAATACTCATGAGTTATTCTATTTCCCAAAGGGACATTCAGGGATAGACCCATTGGAAAATTGGTTACGCCATGCCTCGGGTGATACTTGACCCCTTCTGTGTGATACCAGGATGGACTCATGATAAAGCCATGCCTCGAGCGATACTATGTCTTTTGGAAGATTTACTTGGACAGGCTCGGTGATATTAGATTAATTAAAGGATGTACCATAGCAATATCTACAGGACTGTCTTGGAATACAACTATACAACTTGAACATAATAATAATAATAATAATGTGTAGAAATTTTTTATTTATATATCCTTTATTTCCTCTGTAAATTGTGATACCTTTCTAGTGCTTGAATCACACTTTGTTGACACATAAACTAGACCCTAGGATAAATCACAATCTTTGTGTATTGTTCCTTTTGGCCTGCCTTTTTTATATTTTTATCCTTTATATATGTGTGTGTGTTTTCGTGTGTGTGTGTGTGTGTGTTTTCATCCTTCTTATTGAAGGTACCTTATTTAGATTCTTAGCTTTATATGTGTGTGTGTGTGTGAATCCTTCTTATTACAGGTACCTTATTTAGATTCTCAGCTTGATCCAAAGCAGGTGATATGGGATGGGTATCGTTGAGGACCAAGACTAAGATGTTTTTATTTTATTTATGTTTATTTAAGATATTACCATTATTATATTTTGGCACATTGCTTTTGTTTACAGAATGATATGGAAAGGTTTAGACATCATGGGTGTCAGCCTACTGGGATTTTTTCTCACTCTCTACTCGGGCACCATTTGGTACTTGAGTAGACTTTATGATTGCAGGTATGGATAATGGTAATTATGCTTATTACAGTTCTTAAGTGTGGCTTACTGTTTAGGATATAGCTTAGGGGTAGAAGATCGAGACTCTTTTTGTGATGCAATTTTTTCACTTCATATCATTTTCATTACAGCTTTGATTGCATGCTTGTATTCCTATTTCCGTACTCTTATTTTAGCATAGACATCATAGCATGACATCATTGTGTATCTGGTTTACTTATCAGCTTCCTCACTTATTATATATTTATTTGGGGGTATTTATTCACTTATATTGTAGTTTGGTTATTTATATGCTTCCTCTATTTGTTATAAACTTGTTTTCTTCTATTGTATATTACTTATTACCTATGAGGGCATAGTATTCCCCACAGACATGTTAAAAGGATCTCACTGCTAATCAGCAGCCTCAGTAATTTGGGAAGATGTGCTTGAGGTTACGTGGCCAACCCAGCTTGGAGCACCCTTCTAGTGGATTCTGGGATATGGATGATAAATTTTAGGGATTTTAGTGAGGATTGTGAAATGGGGATGAATCTAAATTTCCATGGTTGGAAAGAGGGGAATTGGTTGTTGTTGAGGTTTCTCATATGGAAATTATGGAATTATGTGGTTGGATGTTATGGTTAGCATGATATGTACTGAGGGGTGGTTACACCGTGGTCGATTTATGGTTATGGGATATTGTAGAAGGCATGTTAGCAATATAATTTTAACCATAATGAAGAACTCAATAATGGGTTAGGGATTGGAATTAAATGAACTATGAGTTGTGAATAAATATTTAATAAATGAAATGGAAGTTAAATGGATGGAATTAATATAGATAATGGCTGGGAATGGTTTTCTATTGAATATGGAATTGATATAAAAATAAATGTAACATGGTTGGTAACAGTAAACCTGTAAATGGGTAAATAATATGATTAAATGAGTAATTATAGATGATTCTTGTAGTGTTTCTACATGAGAAGTGGGGATGGTTTAGTGGTTATTAAATGTCAATAATGGTTTGTGTGTATTGTAGTAGATTATGGTGGGGAAGTGGAAAATCTTAGTGATGTTCATGAATCATGATAGTGTTAAGTTGGGGAAGATTCTAGGTTGGGATTGTGTGTGGATTATTATAATTGTATTTTATTGTGATTTCATATGCACCCCACCTGTGCCGGGTAACCTTTCCAACACTCAAATGTTTTGGTTTCTGTGTATTTTCCCCAAACATTCAGATTTGAGAGGGAACATATTCCTAATAACTTCTTATTCCCTAATCCTCATTCTAAGCATCGAACTAGATGTGAATGTGGTATTGGTACGTGGTGGGAAAAAATCATTGACAGAGGAAGGCGTGATGTTGATATCCTTCATATTCACGACACCCTTTTATGATAAAGATATATATGGGGTTTGTGACATGAGTATTTAGACTATTTTTATCATGATATGTTGGACCTTATGGGAGGTTGGGATAGGTAGGGCTACATTCCAACCTATATCACCTAAGAGTTGATATATTCATACTAGTTTTGAAATTTATAGATATGAAAGGGATGAAAGCATAAGATGATTAGATTTAAATTTTGAGAGAAAAAAATTGTAGGGAAGTGGTTATAGGGTACCCTTTTTATAATACTATTGATATCATTTTATTATATTTGTATAGATTATTAGGTGAAAATGTCTTAGTGAATATGGATGATAGTTTCCTTTGTAGATTCTTATTGGTTTCATTTTTTGGTCACTGAATAATTAGTATGTATCTTCAAAATTTTCATGATATATAATGATGAAGATCATAATGGGTATAAATTTATACTCACCCTCATATATATAAATAGTTTTTTAGGTTTCTAGGGTGATTTTGATGATGTAGTTATATAGTAATAGCTTAGAGTTGGGAGTTGTGGTTAGAGTTTCTTCTTAGGAGATCATTTTGGTATTCTCTTTTTGGGAAAATTTTATTAGATAAAATATCACGAATTATGGTTTATTATGGAAGTTTTTATATATTTTATATTATGGAATTGATCGGTGGATTTATCATTGTGTTCCTAGGTTGAATGAGAGTAATACCTCCCATTTTCATGTTTTATACCCTTGGTACGAGGTTCTGACCTAAGTCCTATTAGAGGTGGGCTATAGGGGTCACCCATGTCTTCACTTCAAGGCCAAGAGGGGTTCTGAATGGGATAGGTAATATAAACACTGTTTTGGGAAACATGTTCATTTTTTTTCAAAGGGTTGATGATTTTCCAAGGTTTTCCTTAAAATTTTCTTCAAGTGAGAGATTTTTGGGATGATGTAGCCTATTTAAATTTTCAAGACATATTCTATAATATAGAGAAACTGTTAGATGATGGTTTTACCTGATTTTTAGTGAAGTGGAAATATAGATATTCAGTGATGGAAGGATTGATCAGACTGAGATTATTTATAATGGATGTGTACTGAGCAGTGGTCAGTTCAACATTAGTGAATAAAAGTTACTAGTTTTGGGTAACTTGAAATATTCAGCAGCTTTAGTGGTCATATGTCAATAGATTTATATAATTGATAGTCATTAGGGTTCAAGCATGGGTCATTTTTGAATCTCATATGGTGGTGCAACTGGATGATTGGATTGGAATCACTATATAAGTATGGTGGGACCAATTTTACACATGCTCTATGATGTGGGTTTAAAGTAGTATGATATCAACTGTATTTAATAATTGTGATTATAAAACTTTATTTTGTTCAATAATAATAAATATTTCCACAGTTTTCTCCCATGGATTTAGGAATTGATTGTCCAAACCATGTAAAATCAAAGTGTTATTACTTGCCTTGTTTTATTTCTTATAGTTTGAAAGATTGTGTTTTGGTTTTATGGAGTGTGTGTATGCGATGTGTGACTTGGTTTGTGAGTAGAGTGTGTGAACTTATTATCTTCTAATATATCAAGTTCAAAGGGTAATTTCTGATCAGTAGAGCATCTCAGGATTGTTCTGACCATTGTGTATAGTGTCTAGAAGAGTGTGTTTAGTGGATCAGGGGAGAATTTATTACCAAAATAATGATCATAGCTGTAAAACAAATCAAGATAATACAAGGATACATATATAACAAGTTGTGTATGTAGAGTGTAGGATATTTCCCAATAGGATACCACCATGAGTCTATATAATTCTTTATATAATACAAACTCAAAATGATATTTTGAAATAAATTTAGGAAGTACCATTATTCTCTTGTTAATAATGAGGAAAACCAAATCACATTACTTTTATTATTTTGGAACCATTTTACCTTGAAAAGAGTAAGTAATTAATAAAGGGCCGAAATGAATAACAAATTTGAACCTATAGGTACAATCTAGTATTTCTATAATAAAACTATATGCCGACTTATAAAGAATTTATTGAAATATAAACCTAGATTTTCTCCTATTTTCTTCATCGGGTGGAAATCCCTTGTCTTGGGTATAAACTAACTTTTGGGACACTATCCAGTTTAAAATCTAAACTAGTGTAGCACTCATAATTTAATTCCCACACATATTACCAAGTATATCATGTTACCATATAATCTCAAGCATAAATAAACTAATCAAGTTTAGGATAAATAAATTCTCAATTCACATCCCAATGACCCTCTAAATAAAATCCCTTCATCATATCCATAGCATAATAATCAATATAAAACTTCTAATAATTATAAACATAACATCAAAGGGCATGTATAAAAGTGGGTATCAATTATCAATAAAAATAAAAAATAAAAAAGATACCTTATAATCTATAATATATTATAAAATTATGAAACTCCTTTGATAAAAATCATATATACATCAAAAAACATTTTATAAATCTATTTGGTTCGAATAAGACTCAGAGTTATTTTTAAAAACACATAATGTGCATGAAAATAAAATTTAGATGTGTAGTATGTGAAAACCATTAAATCTAAATTCATTCAAGACATACATTATAAATCTATTTGAAATATAATAAATTTAAGTTAAATTTTAAAAAACACCTTATTTTCACACAAAAACATGATCATAATTATATATATATATATTTCATAAAAACTCACTTCACATAACTTAAGTTTGATAAGTAAATCATAAAGACAAGTTATAAAACCATCGTAGATAAATTATAAGTGTATTTTATAGGAAAAAATATATTTATAAATTCCAATCATCAAGAGAATGTTAAATAAAAGGAATAACATAGAAATACACACCTGAAATTCATTACAATGGTGATGCATTCATAAATAAAAGGATAATAAAGTTTAGAATAGGTGTTTGTATCCTTTCTATTCCTCATGATATTTGAGGTCTTTTACTTTTCATGGAAAACTCCCATTTTTTCATGATCCCTAGGTGAAGAATATAATATGAGAGGAAGAGGAGTATAAGAGGAAACTGAAAACAATTAAAAAGATTATCCTACCTCATAACCATAAAATATTATAATGACACTAAATTTTCTCTATGATATTTACTATATGAATATATTTGTTTTCTATATTTAGGTATAATATATAGAATAAAACACAAGAATCGGGTAGTAAAAACTGATATTATGTTATTTCATAAATATATAACATTTTTTTGGAGAATAAATATAACTAGTAAAAATAAAAAATGTATGATGTGTTAATAAAAACAAATAAAAAACATAAGTAGTATTTTAAAATGAATTGGGTTGTAGTCTCTTAGAAATATCACACTCATAAAAACTGTAAATATAACAAAAAAACCATTAGGAATATGGTTGGTATTATGGAAAGGATATAGAGTACCTTTAAAGAAGACACATTAAATGATAAATGAATGAAATGAGACGTATTCATATGAATTATAAAGGCAATATAACCATTGGAATAGTAATTTGACTATTAGAATAGTAATATGACCATTAGAATAGTAACTTGAGCAATAGAATAGTAAAATGAATTTTAAATAATATTGTCATGGCCCATCCCAGTGGGGCCCATTCCACAACTCCCCAAGCCCGCCTCCAATAGGCTAGGGGATGGTGACTATCACTGAGTAGGAATGTCACTAACATGGGAGGCATTGCCTATAAACCTGTTCACACACACACACACATCTCCAAGCCCACAAAGATGAAAAGTAAAAACTACTGAAAATGGGAATGCCTGAATACACTAAAATCCCAACCAACAGAGTACAATAGGAAAGTAAAGTACAATAAGTAAAATCCTGGGCCAAAAGTACAAGCCCACCAAAAGAAAGTCTGCAACAAAGTCCAACATGTAAAGAAAGGTATTGGGACTCCAATATATAGTCGTAGTAACACACCTCGGCCTGCCTGATCTCACTGAGCACTGTCTAGTCCTGGTCCGCCTAGAATCATGTCAAAGGCTTGCTCGTTTTCACAAGACACGACACGTGTGGGCAAAGCCCGTACAGGGGTGAGTATAACAATACCCAATAGGACACCCCGAAAACCACAAGGGAATACAAAAAAGGAAATACCACAAATAAATGATACAGTCAGCTCTACACAGTATATTTTTATAGAACATATAACAAGAGTATCCAGATATACTTATACACGATCGACTATTGCGACACCACCACTAAGATCCAGCTCGAAGATTCCACTAATCACGTAACCGGAAGAACACACTCCTAGGTCTGAATAGAGAGATACAAATTACTCGTTTCAAGATAACTCACTCTACAATTACTTAAGAATATGATGCTCAGATGAGGATCACAACTAATAGCTATGGGGTGATTCCAACAACTCAGTCTGAACTAATCTGTGAAGCAGATGATCGGCGCCTGGGTAAGGTAGGTCATGTCGATACCAAGAACTCTACCTAGGGTACCAGGAAGGAATAGAGGATCCAGATCTAAGTCTCACAGAGGGGATTCCAACAAATCTATTCAGTAAGTCCTGCTGAAGGGACCATACTCCTATACGTATGAAATGATACCAGAAACCTTCAGGGGAAAGACCAAGGGTATGAACCCTAAGAAAGCTAGCCCAAGTCACAGAAGAAAAATGCCTCAAGCCATGTAAAACAGGTTACATGACATGTATTAGGGTTACATGTTGTGTTCCTTGACTCAGAGTACTGCCCGTGTAAACAGATCGTGTCATCCGTCCAAGCTGTGTAAAACTCAACTAAACGGCGTGTAGAAGGATCACACGCTGGGTTCCTTGACTCTGGGTACTGCCCGTGTAAACGGCCCATGTCATTAGGTTTATCATATAAAATTTAACTACATGGCATGTAGAAGTATTACACGTCGTGTCTGGATGTCTGGGGTTCGATCTGTGTATGCTGGCCATGTGCCCGTACACGGCCTCAACCTGTGTCGCTCTGCTCGTGTACCAGTACACGGGGTATCTCGTGTATCTGGTCAGGTTTGTCCGGGGAGGGGTATACATGACGTGTCCTTATTCATGTACTCAAACCATGTCTATGTACTCCCGGAGTACATGCCAGGTGGTTCGTCGACAAACACATGCTGTGTAGTCCATACTACACGCCGTGTAGTCGAGATTTCTCCAGAATCGTCGTCTTCCTCCTCACGCCTCACCTGGATCTCCAGATTCGTGATCTCTCATTCGTTCATTGTGATACTTTATATCTTGGTTCATCCCATTATACGAACACTGAATCGGGTGTTTTCGAGCCTTCGATCGGGTCGTAAACCTCCCACGATCCATCCGAAGGAAGAACACCCAAAAACTCATATCTCTCAATCCGCTCTGAATCGTCGACTAAAACCGTCATTGTAGCTCCATACCATCTTCCTGAGGTTGGATCTACAATCTCATATCGTCTCACCAACAAATGAATGTGCAATGATCGATTTCCTCCAAGAGCGTCAAGCGCGGGAAAGAACGGGAAGTCTCCACGAAGAACGGGGAATTAAATCACAAAATTGAACAAGAGGGACAAACCTCGATCATTGTACGTGATGATCTGGGTTCATCGTCATTAGATCAAAACCAAAATAATCAACAGATTATAATTATAGACATTGGATCTCCTGATAAAAACCCCAAATCACACCCACCCGCAAAACGATCAATCGGTGAGCTAATCGGTTCGTCGATTGGCCTGCATCCGTCGTGGGTTCTCAAGAATGAGAAAAGAAATCAAAATCAAACATCCTACCTATATCCATGGCTTTCTTGGAGAATATCCAGTCGTCGCCGGCGAAACTCGTCTAGAACGTCGTCACCGCGTTGGGAGGTTTTCTCCAGAGCCTCCCAGCCCTCCAGGGGAATTTTAGGGTTATGAGATCTGTAACCCTAATCCTCTGTGAAATCTTTATTTAAAAAGATAAAAGATATTCACTACAACAAGATTTTATAAAATATTTTTATTAAATATTTTATTACGGTTACGTCCAAAAACTAGATTTCACCACCGACCTGCGCCAGCCGATGTTAGGCCTTGCCTAAGGTAAACTCGCTGCTCTGACCGCAATGGTGCCCTTGGATTTCTGATCTGAGAAACCGTTCAAGAGTTATTCCACTTTTTAAGTAAAATCACACGCGCCCATTATTTAATTATTTAATTAAATATAAACATTTGTTCCAGGCTCATCGGGACTTGGAACTGCACGTCGTCTCAAAGCCTGGTCTTGAAATAATTCCCATATAATATTAAAATAATACATGGAGAAATCTGGGACATTACATCCTCCCCACCTTATGGATTTACATCCTCAAAAATCCAAAAGAAAGGCTACTCAAAAAGATGTGGGTACTGTGCATGGATCTGATCCTCCCGCTCCCACGTTCTCTCCTGGAGATTCATGTGCTGCCACCGGACACACACCAAGGGAATAGCTCTCCCCCAAATGATATTATCCTTCCAATCCTCAATCTCCATTGGGTACTCAGCAAAGGTCGCTCCATCATCGATGTACATCTTGCCCCAGTCGATAACGTGTGACAGATCATGCACATACCTCCGTAGCTGTGACACATGGAAGACATCGTGTACCTGATCCATCTGAGGAGGTAGAGCCAAGAGGTAAACCACCTCACCAAATATACTCAGAATCTAAAAAGGGCCGACGAAACTAGAAGATAGCTTGCCGCCTCGGCCAAATCTTTGCAATCCCCGTCGAGGTGACACCCGAAAGAACACATGGTCTCTCTCCTCGAACACCAAGGGCCTATGTCTTCTATCGGCATAAGACTTTTTCCGACTATGTGCAGTCTTCATCTGCTCTTGGATGACCTGCACCTTCTCCATAGTAGTTCGCACTATCTCTAGGCCCATGAGTATCGACTCTCCTAGGTCAGTCCAACAAAGTGGTGACCTGCAAGGTCGCCCGTACAAAGCCTCGAATGGTGCTATAACAATAGTGTAATAAAAACTATTATTATAAGAAAATTCCACCAGTGGTAGGTGATCCTCCTAGATACAACTGAATTCAAGTACGTAAGCTCCTAGCATATCCTCCAAAACTTGGATGGTCCACTCTATCTGGCCATCATTCTGAGGATGAAACGTCATGCTCAAGCATAACTGAGTCCCAAAATCTTCCTGAAATCCCTTCCAAAAATGGGATGTAAAACGAGCATCATGATATGAGATGATCGTTTATGGAACTCCATGAAGTCAAACTATCACCTGCAAGTAGAGGCTCCCTAAGCTCTCTACTGAACTCTTCTCCCGTATAGCTAGGAAGTGGGCCGACTTGGTGAGTCGGTCAATGATCACCCAGATGGAATCATGTCCCATGGACGAACATGGTAAAACCGTCACAAATTCCATGGATATCCCATCCCACTTCCACTCTGGCTCCTCAAGGGGCTGAGTCAAACCTGCTAAAACCTAGTGCTCAGCCTTTACTTGCTGACAATTAAGGCACCGAGAAACGAACTCTGCTACATTCTTCTTCATTCTTGGCCACTAGAACTGACGTCGGAGTTCCTGGTACATATTTTCCACGCCTGGATGCACCGCCAACAGAGATGTATGGAACTCCCCTAGAACATCCTCTTGCAATGTCACTGACACTACTATCTGTCCTCTGAAAAGAACAATGTTCTCCCCACCTTTTGAATATCCACCAACAACATCACCTGTGGATATCTGAGCACGTAGAGTATCAAATCTAGCATCCTCAAGATATTCTTTCCTGATTCTCTTTAAGATTGGAGGGGTAACGACCATCGACTGAAGGTAAGATTCCTCATCTCCATTCACGAAGGATAACTGTAAAGAGGCCAACTGCCTCATCGCCTCATCTAGCAACTGCGAACTGGACTTCCTGCTAAGAGCATCTACCACAACATTCCCCTTCCTAGGAGTATAAACGATCTCAAAGTTGTAATCATGGAGGAACTCAAGCCACCACCTCTGTCTCAAATTCATATCCTTCTGAGAAAATATATATTTGAGACTCTTGTGATCACAGTAGATGATAAATCGCTCGCCCATTAGGTAGTGCCACCACATATTCAATGTGAATACTACAACTACCAACTCAATATCATGGGTCACGTAGTTCTACTCGTGTGACATCAACTGATGTGAGCCATAGGCAATCACTGCTTGCCTCTACATCAGGACACAACCAAGCCTAGTTCCTGATGCATTACAGAACACTACGTACTCGACACCCTCTTCTAGTAGTCTCAAGATAGGGGCGCTTGTCAGACTATGTCTCAACTGCTAAAAAGGCTACTGGCATCTCTCGGTCCAGACGAAAGGCTGCCCCTTCCGGGTCAAAGCATCATGGGTGCTGAAATCCTGGAGAAATCAGGAATGAATCTCAGATAGTAGCCTGCCAACCCAAGGAAACTCCGCACCTCTGTCACGCTCTGGGGTGTCTCCCATGATAACACTACCTCTACCTTGGATGGGTCCACCGCTACACCATCTTCTGAGATAACGTCTCCTATAAAGTGGACCTCATGTATCTAGAATTGACACTTCGAGAGTTTCCCATAAAACATGTACTCTCTGAGTGTGTCCAAAACCATCCTTAGGTGCCTCGCATGTTCATCCTTGAATGCAGAGTACACAAGGATATCATCGATGAAGACCACCACGAACTAATCTAGATAGGGCTAAAAGATCCGGTTCATGAGTCCCATAAACACTGTCGGGTCATTCGTCACGGCAAAGGGCATCACCATGTACTCATAGTGACCGTAGCGACATCTAAAAGTTGTCTTCGGTATATACTCATCCCATACTTGCAACTGCTTATAGCCTGATATTAGATCAACCTTCGAGAACCATCGTGCCCCTCTTAACTGGTCGAAGAGGTCATCGATCCTCGGTAGTGGATACCGGTTCTTCACGGTCACTTGATTCAAGCACTGATAATCCACACACAGCCTCAAAATCTCGTCTGACTTCTTGGAAAACAACATTGGGGCCACCTAGGGTGAAACACTGGGTCTCACGAAGCCCTTACTCTATAAGTCTTCCTGATTCACTCTCAGCTCACGAAGCTCTGTAGGAGACATCTGATATGCTGATGCTAATATCGGTGTCGTCCCGGGTTGCAACTCAATGCAGAAATCTATCTCCTGACGGGGAGGTAGTCTGGGGACATCTTCCGTAAAGACGTCCTCATACTCAGCCACTACTTCTAGAAACTGGAAACTCGTAACATCTGCTGCGCCAAGGGCTAGGCTATCCAAATGATGTGAAATCGGTTGTACCTTCATAAGCACGAGTCCATCCTATGCTGCTTGGGTCTCCTTTCCCCAATGAAGGAGAACCTCATTCCATCACTGCAGACACACAACACCCTTCACCTAAAACAGTCAATATGGGCATGAACTGTGGATAGCCAATCCATACCAAGAATTACATCATAAGGCCTCGATGCTACCACCAAGATGTTCCAACTGAAACTCTCACCTACAAGGGTCAGGTCACACTGTCTAAAAAGGTGTTTGATCTATGAATCATCTCCTGTCGGTGTTTCTAAGCGTAAGGGTCGATTCAATGGATCAACTAGAATCTCAAGGTCTCAAACAAGATAAGCAGCCAGAAAAGAATGACTAGCACCTGTGTCTATCAAAACGGCGACCGAAGTATAAAAGACACAGAGTGTACCTCTAATCATTCTGGGAGTACCTGGGTCATAAGCCTCTGCTGCCTGCATTTGTCCCTACCTCTGTCCACCTGCTCCCCAAGCTTAGGGTGGACCTCCTAGGGGTAGTGGTAAAGGGTCCAAATGCCGACCACCTCCAACTGCTCTCCCATCTCCTCTTCTATGTCTACCTCCCCATGGATATGTCTGCTCCACACGTTGCCTCTGCCTCGGTGGTCCATCAACTGCTCCCATGTCAGTAGTACGACAGGTCGGAATATCTCAAGAGAGATGTCCCCTTCCATCACATGCGTAGCATCGCCTCTCTCGGGGCTGGATGGATGCACCCTGTGAACCATGTACGGCAGATCCTTTGTCCCGGGATCTCCTCTGAAAATGTCTCCCACGCCTGGGTCCCTGACGTCGGCTCCCTACTGTCGAGGTCTCTACTCCAGCTCGCTCACTACTGACAACTGTTGGCGGTCTCTACTCTGCCAAGAAGCTCTCGACCACCAAGGCCCGCTCAAGCACCCCAGCATAAGTAGTAATTCTCATAGGTATGATGCTAGCTCAGATATCTCTACACAAGCCCCACTCAAAAGTCTGAGCTCTAAGCTAGTGATCTCTGACCATATCCATTGAGTACTGTGAGAGGTCGATAAACCTCGATGAATAGTCAACCACCATCATGGTCCCCTACTGAAGCTGAAGAAGCTCCTCTATACATACTGCTCTCAAGGTAACCAATGAAAACTCCTCTCTGATGAGATGTTCAAACTCTGACCATGCAAGAGTCTCCTCTTCATGAGTCTGAATATTCAAACTCTACCATCGCCCTGCCGAGCCCTGCCGAAGGCTCACTACCATGATCACCATCTGGTCTGCTGGTGTCCTTACCAAATGGAAGACTCTTGTCACTATATAAGGACCCAGCCTTAAACATTACATATTATTGAATTAAATGAATAATTCACATTGAGGATCTTTTCAGGTTTAGAGTTTTAGAGAATTATTACATAACTATTACATCTCAAAGATTACAAAGTAGACACATCTACTCAGCTTCCATTTTTTTCACAAAAATAAAAACTCTTGAACAAAAGAGTCATGTCTAGTTCCTTGTTTTAGATAGCCTGACATTTCTTTGATCCCATCCTTGACCTATTCAACTTTATGTCCTGTGAAAAACATTTCAAAAAAACATGGGATGAGCATAAAAAGCTCATAAAGGGTTATAACAATACGGAATGAAAACATTAGTCCATGTATACATAAGAATCAATGAAATCATACTTTACTCATTAAACATAAGCAATTTAACATACCTCATGAAATCATAATATTTACGAATAACTCATAGAAATCATAAGACATAAAGGTAACTTGAGGCATTTATAACATTCTTACGTAGGGAGTGACCCTCATGGTTATGTTTGGAATACCCATCACAGTATATTCCCTAAATCTCTTTGGATAAACCTTATCATTTAACCCCTTCGCGTTACCCAATGCATTGGAGATCTATATCGGGCTCACCCGCCCTTAGTTTATCATGGAACCACCCGTTTTCATAAACAATTCCCAAGAAATAAAACATAATCATAGCACATAACTTAATAATAAAGGAAAGATAACATTCCCACATTGAAATAACAATATAACATTTTAAGATATTGAAATAATGAATCCATTCAAAAAAACCATTTTCAAAACCATTTAAAACATTTAATAAAGATATTTTTGAATCGAAGTGTCCCATACCACCTTGAAGCTTTTAACATTTTAAAACATTACTATCCATATAAATAAATCCTTAAAACCATTTTGAAAACATGGATATTAATAAGAACAAATCATTAAAACATTTAAAGTGATATTTTAGTTAAAGTGTTTTTACCAAAATTAGAGACACTTGAATACAATAATTGAGGAATAACATTTAATCAGAACTTTATAATATCATGAGAATAAATGTATTCATGATATAATATTACAAAGGATAGTATATACACCATATAAGAGTGAATTGGTGCATAACAACAATGAAGTCTCAATAGAAATGTAAAATGAGATGAAATCCCTTATAAAGAAGGTATCCTTAAATTAAGGATAAATCAATCTCAAAATTATGTGTGAAAAATATAAATACACCAAATATAAGTGGATATTAAGTGTAAAACAATCAAATTTAATTCACACATATTAAAAGTATGACATATTCAATAACTACATGTTGAACCCAAAGAAATCGAAATTGGGTTAAAAAGTTCCCTTGGTAAAATTCGACAGCCTAACGGCGTTACTTTAAAATTCATAAAATTAGTTGATGAGAGAGAAAATGGTATCTAATCACTTGAACATAAAATTTAAATCAATAAGGATATATAAGAACAAATACCAACATAAAAATATGTAAATTAAAAGACATAACAAAATAAGTCTTTTTAAAAGAGGAGTGTGAAAGGTTCCCTTACCGATTTTGGCAACTTTCGAAACGTACACCCCATGAAAGAAGGGTCATACAATGAAGATTTAACTACCCATAAATGAGATTATATTATAAAAATTGTAAAATAATGGTCAGTACATACACCACACAAAAGTAAATAGTGTCCAATGTAGCATTAATCTCATGAGAATAAAAAGTGAGATGAAAATCCCCTTATGAAAATTCGGCAGCCTAACGGCGCCACATAAAACTTCCAAAAATGGATTGATGAGATAAAATAGGGTATATAATCATATTAACATAAAATTTACAGAAATAGGAATATAAAAGAACATACCCCAACATAATAAATTGTAGCTTAAAGTAAGTTACATAAAAAGAGTACTTAAAAATAAAGAGAGAGGTAGGATCCCTTACCTCAAGTCCGATTTGTCTTGTTCGTTTATTTATATTCCTGAATAATAAACTTTGGTCAATTTATAATTTCTTAATGACATACTTTAAATATTATTATTCATTTCATATCACATATTATAATGTAACAATAATTTGTTAATAATGTGAGTTCATATCAGACGTTTTTGTCGATGTTTGGTACATGAGTCAAAAATGAACTTGTTTGCAAATGATTTCCATGTAGTTATAATTAAATAATCTCCAGAATAGTATTAATGATTTAAATATCATATATATCCAGTACATATTTATTTTATACTATTCCATAACATTTGGAGATAAAAAGAAATGAAATGCACAGTTCATGGAGACGGTAGGTCGTACGTACGCATGAACGCTAATTTCATTTATTTGACATATTAATGGAATTAAAAATAATTGAGAGATATATATATTATAATTCCAGTATAATATATATGTTTTATAGTACACATAATTTCATTAATTTCATTCTTTATACATTACATGTATTTCATGAACGAGTCACATCACTTGAGTGGGCGGTAGTCCACACTTCCTTGTATGAAATTATCGTATTTTCAAAACATGCAAAGCATAAAGGTATGTTTTAAATTTAAAATAAAGAAGAATATGGAAAACATAAATACCATATATATCATATATAAAACACAGTGACATCATAATGGCCACCATGAAAGGTGTTAAGAGAATATTGAACAATTATCGTTTCGTGAGACAGTAATTCTCCCTCCACAGAAACAGTATGTTCTTTAACCATTAGACGGAGGTGTGTGTAAGTGTAGCTTGAATACTTCACATAAAAACATCCTAGTATATTTAATATACTTTTTTTTACAAAAAAAACGAATAAAAAGATTTTAGGGGTTTTGAGAAGCAAAATAAAACAAAAGAACACAAGTGAAGACATTATCTTTAAATCGGGTAACTCCTCTTGGTTTGAACCAAAAGGGTTTCTTCAAGAGCATTCTGCCAAAGGTGAGGCTTCAATTATGAAGAGAGGGATTTGGAGAGATGAAATTGGAAGGTTTTGGCCAAGCCAAAGGCTTGAGAGGTGTGGGTAAGGTGGTAGAGGTGGGGTCCTTTTATAAGAGAAGACGAGGGGCACTCTTGGAAAGTTATAAAATATTACTTTATTATAAAATGCGTTTCGGATTTCAAAAATCCCAAAAGAATATATTTATATGATAAGGTGATAAGGTTTCTAAATAAACCCATAAAATAGGTTTCTGACTAGTTTATAACTTAGATTTCACCCTATCTTCTCATTTTATTTAAATCGTTCATTTATGAGGTAATCACTGCATCATCACGGTGTCATAAATAACATAATTTATTTAATGTCTAAAAATTATAAAAAAATATAATGATGTATGAAATATTTTTATCTTTCTAATTAATATTTATAGTCAAAAATATTACCTGTATAACCCCATTTAAAAATTGTTTTAGTAAAACCATACATGTTTGTGACATTTTAATTTTAACTTTAAATAAAAAAGTTATTAATGTCATTTTCCAACCAAAGTGGCTCCATGGGGTCCCCAAGTTGACCCATGGATTTTCTTGGTCGACCATGACTCATAAAATAAGGGTAGGACATGTTTCAAGGTCATTTTAAATTATTATAACATTATCTTTACCTTAAATTACACTAATTGCCTCTAATCACGATTAATAAAACTTAAAGGTTAATATTCACCAAAAAATTATTTTAATCTCATTGAACCACATTTTACTTCCTAATGACAACCATGTATGTCAGATTTTTTAAAAATCAAATCACAGAAGTGGTAAAGTTTCATTTAAATGAAAAATCAGTTTCTTTAACTACCACTTAGTGGTTTCACTATTCATCAAAAAATGAAGTTTTTCAGAGAAATACCAAAAATTAACCCTAAGATATATTTGATATTATGAATTCAAAAATGATGTCTATTTTAAAAAATTCAAAATATATAAGTAGCATTAATTAATTTAATAATTCATTCCCGCTGTCAAAACAAATAGCGTGTTTTTAAGAAACAATATCTACTAAATGATTGACACTAGTTTAAGTCCAATTTCAAAGTGAAATTAATTCTGATGACCACCATTGGATTAAATGGTAAAAATATATTCTAAATACACTTTAATCTCAATTAAAAAGATAATCTATCCATATAAATAAATCAGATTAAAAGGAGGTTTTGAATTAAAATGCAACATTTTCACTAAAAATGATCTTTATCGGAAAAATAACAAAAATTTACACAAAGTAAATTTTGATGTATAGATTCTAAAGAAGGATTTTATTTTGTAAAATAAAACATATAAAATTTTCAAAAGTATATTTAAAAAGGGTTCTCCATCAAAAGGCGGTTAATCGACCTTTTAAAGAATATTGAAAGATTTATGCTTAAAATTGGATTCATTTGCATTTTAAGCCTCTAACATTTATTAGATAAATGTAAAAATATTTAACAAACATATGTAATCATTTTTAGTTATTTCTGTTCATTCCCACCATTACAACGGCTAGTTGTTAACTATTATAATATTATTATATTATTAGTGTGCAACTTAAGATTTCAAAGAAACTCGTTGTTGCGTATTTGGTACGTCATCGAGCATAGCATTCCCTTTAAAGTAGTATTAACATTTTATTCACAAATATTGATAAACATTAGAATGTAATATTATTTATTTACCCGGTATGTTACATCCTTCCCCCCTTTTGGAAATTTCGTCCTCGCAATTTCAAAATTGGGCTTGGAAACTTCATTGAAAGTCCCACATCAAAACAAGAGTCAGTAAAACTATCACTTTAAAATAAAGGGAGATAATTACAAATGTCACCAGAGTTAACCCATACTAGGATTCCAAGTATGAAAAATATGGATATGGAGGAGAAAAAAAAGGTTCATGTTCTGATGGATAGTGATATTAAACATGTCTAGAAAAAAGTTAACCACAAGAAAATCACAAACTTGTGATGGGTTAAACGGTATTCGATTCCCTAGTAGGAAAAGTTAACAGACAACATTTTTTTAAGTTACTCTTCATTGAGGAATTTATTTTTGATCTTGACTAAATCATAATGAAACATACTTACTTATCCCATAGACTTTTAACTTTTACTAGATTCCTTAATCAAACTCATATTTTCTCCAAAAGATGAGTATTTATGAAGAATTATTCGCATTAAGAGTACTATAATCAACTTCTTGTGAATAACCTAATCCACAAAAGAGAACTATATATTTTTCATATCTTTAGATCTCAACCAAAACCAAATCAAAAAGTTTAGTACGAGATCAGATAATACCCAAAAAGGATATTTTTTTTACAAAAAGAAAAACTACTCCTAATATCCAAAATTTGTCAAACAAAACCCAGAGTTCAACGAAGACCATTCAATAAACAATTTGTCCATAAAATTATTCAAATTAAACCCAAATAATATTGAAACCCAAATATTTGAATGATTTAATCACATAGTCTCCCAAGGTACAAATTAACATTTATCTCCAAATAACATCAGTTGCTCTTAAAGTCTCATACTGAAAAGTAATTAACCTAATCACATATCCTCCATGATATGTTAATAATTTCCATAGATAACCCAAAATCAACTTACTCTTGATTCATAAAATCATCTAACTAAAAATAATTATTCAAACTAATCAGGGACTTCATGTAGTCTAGTAGTAGGTGATAAATACCAGTCACACTTTGGTTGTGGATTCGATTCCTGCAGCTTTGTCTGACGCGATGGGTTGTCACACAGTCTGCGTGTTGTCCTTTTTCCAAAACTATATAATTCTTAAAACATTCCCCAAAATGAGATAAAATCTTCAAAAATAACCATAACATAATTTAACCTCAAGTTTATATCATGTCATTCATATTCCATCATAATGTATAGTAACCCATAATTACCTCAAAAGTAAGGATCATATAAACCCTAATGGTTACCTTTATAATTATTACCTGAAATTCTATGTCGAGTTGGTTCTCTCATACATGATGCATTAGAGAACTCACCAAGGTTCAAGTGGTTGATCATGACTCCTGATAGTTGGTTTAGAATAACCACGATATTTCTAATTGAATCCCCCATTTCATCCAGTCTCTTAATCAGAGAACCACCACAGTTTCCTTCAAACCCATTATCACTTTGGTGCCTACTAGATCCATCCATTTACTAAAACCAGAAATGTCAGTGTGAGTATATCAACAAAATCATTATATACTAGAGAGGAAGATAAACACTAAGATATACTTATCCAAGTTATCTCAAACTCATTCCAACCTTCAAAAATAACAATGAATCTATCTAATATAATAACCATTGTGGTTATACACAACTTTTCACTTAACACTCTAACCTCTAAAGTTATCTAAACCATCCTTTGATACCAACTATAAAGACCCGGCCTTAAACATTACTTATTATGGAATTAAATGAATAATTCACATTGGGGATCTTTTCAGGTTTAGAGTTTTATATAATTAGGACATAACTATTACATCTCAAAGATTACAAATTAGACACATCTACTCATCTTCCATTTTTTCACAAAAATAAAAACTCTTGAACAAAATAGTCATGTCTTGTTCCTTGTTTTAGACAGCCTAACATTTCCTTGATCCCATCCTTGACCTATTCAACTTTATGTCCTCTGAAAAACATTTCAAAAAAACTAGGGATGAGAATAAAAAGCTCAGTAAGGGTTATAAAAATATGGAAATAAAACTTTAGTCCATGTATACATAAGAATCAATGAAATCATACTTTACTCATAAAACATATGCAATTTAACATACCTCATGAAATCATAAGATTTACGAATAACTCATAGAAATCATAAGACATAAATGTATCTTGAGGCATTCATAACATTCTTATGTAAGGAGTAACCCTCATGGTTATGTTTATAATACCCATCATAGTATATTCCCTAAATCTCTTCGGAGAAACCTTAGAGTTTAACCCCTTCACGTTACCCAATGCATTGGAGAGCTATATCGGGCTCACACGCCCTTAGTTTATCATGGAACAACCCGTTTTCATAAACTATTCCCAAGAAACAAAACATAGTCATAGAACATAATTTAATAAAAAAGGAATGATAACATTCCAACATTGAAATAACAATACCACATTTTAAGATATTTAAATAATGAATCCATTCAAAAAACCCATTTTCAAAACCATTTAAAACATTTAATAAAGAGATTTTTGAATCAAAGTGTCCCATACCACCTTCAAGCTTTTAACATTTTAAAACATTAATATCCATATAAATAAATCCTTAAAACCATTTTGAAAACATGGATATTAATAAGAACAAATCATTAAAACATTTAAAGCAATATTTTAGTTAAAGGGTTTTTACCAAAATTAGAGACACTTGAATACAATAATTGAGGAATAACATTTAATTAGAACTTTATAATATCATGAGAATAAATGGATTCATGATATAATATTCCAAAGGACAGTATATACACCATATAATAGTGAATTGGTGCATAATAACAATGAAGTCTCAAAAGAAATATAAAATGAGATGAAATCCCTTATAAAGAAGGTATCCTTAAATTAAGGATAAATCAATCTCAAAATTATGTGTGAAAAATATAAATACACCCAATATAAGTGGATATTAAGTGTAAAACAATCAAAGTTCATTCAAATATATTAAAAGGATGACATATTCAATAACTACATGTTGAACCCAAAGAAATCGAAATTGGGTTAAATAGTTCCCTTGGTAAAATTCGACAGCCTAACAACGTCACTTTAAAATTCATAAAATTAGTTGATGAGAGAGAAAATGGTATCTCATCACTTGAACATAAAATTTACATCAATAAGGATATATAAGAACATATCCCAACATAAAAAAGATGTAAATTAAAAGACATAACAAAATAAGTCTTTTTAAAAGAGGAGTGTGAAAGGCTCCCTTACCGATTTGGGCAACTTTCGAAACGTACACCTCATGAAAGAAGGTTCATACAATGAAGATGTAACTACCCATAAATGAGAGTATGTTATACAAATAGTAAAATAATGGGTAGTAAATACACCACACAAAAGGAAATGGTGGCCAATGTAGCATGAATCTCATGGGAATAAAAAGTGAGATGAAAATCCCCTAATGAAAATTCGGCAGCCTAACGGCGCCCCATAAAACTTATAAAAATGGATTGATGAGATAAAATAGGGTATATAATAATATTAACATAAAATTTAAAGCAATAGGAATATAAAATAACATCCCCCAACATAAGAAAGAGGATCTTAAAGTAAGTTACATAAAAATAGTACTTAAAAATAAAGAGAGAGGTAGGATCCCTTACCTCAAGTCTGACTTGTCTTGTTCGTTTCTTTATATTCATGAATAATAAACTTTGGTCAATTTATAATTTCTTAAGATCCTCCTTTAAATATTATTATTCAGTTCATATCACATATTATAATTTTATAATAATTGGTTAATGATGTGAGTTCATATAAGACGTTTTTATCGGTGTTTGGTACATGAGTCAAAATTGAACTTGTTTGAAAATGATTGTCCATGTAGTTATAAGTAAATCATATCCAAAATAGTATTAATGATTTAAATATCATATATATCCAGTAAATATTCATTTTATACTATTCCATAACATTTGGAGATAAAAATAAATGAAATGCAGCATTCATGGAGACGATAGGCCGTACGTACGCATGAACGCTACTTTCATTTCTTTGACATATTAATGGAATTAAAAATAATTGAGAGATATATATATTATAATTCCAGTATAATATATATTTTGTTATTTGTCACATAATTTCATTAATTTTATTCTTTATACATTCCATGTATTTCATGAATGAGTCACATCACTTAAGGGGGCGGTAGTCCACACTTCCTCGTATGAAATTATCGCTTTTGCACAACATGCAAAGCATAAAGGTATGTTTTAAATATAAAATACAGAAGAATATGGAAAACATAAATACCATATATATCATATATAAAATACAGTTACATCATAATGTCCACCATGAAATGTGTTAAGAGAATATTGAACAATCATCATTTCGTGAGGCAGTAATTCACCATCCACAGAAACAGTATGTTCTTTAACCATTAGACGGAGGTGTGTGTAAGTGTAGCTTGAATAATTCACATAAAAACGTCATAGTATATTGAAGATACTGGTTTTGTTACAAAATAAAGGAATAAAAATTGTTTAGGGGTTTGGATAAGCAAAATAAAACAAAAGAACACAAGTGAAGACATTACCTTTAAATCGGATAACTCCTCTTGGTTTGAACCAAAAGGGTTTCTTGAAGAGCATTCTGTCAAAGGTGAAGCTTCAATGATGAAGAGAGGCATGTGTAGAGATGAAATGGGAAGGTTTTGGCCAAGACAGAGGCTTGAGAGGTGTGGGTAAGGTGGTAGAGGTGGGGGCCTTTTATAAGAGAAGTGGAGGGGAACTCTTGAAAAGTTATAAAATATTACTTTATTATAAAATGATTTTCCGATTTTAAAGGTCCCAAAAGGATATATTTATAGGATAAGGTGATAAGGTTTAGAAATCTACCCATCCAATAGTTTTTTGATAAGTGTAAGACTTATATTTCACCATATCTTCTCATTTTATTTAAATCGTTCATTTATGAGGTAATCACTGCATCATCACGGTGTCATAAATAAAGTAATTTATTTAATGTATAAAATTTATAAAAAAAATATCATGATGTAGGAAATATTTTTATCTTTATAATTAATATTTATAGTCAAAAATATTAATTGTATAACCCCATGTAAAAATTGTTTTAGTAAAACAATACATGTTTGTGACATTTTAATTTTAACTTTAAATAGAAAGTTATTAATGTCATTTTCCAACCAAAGTGGTTCCATGGGGTCCCCAAGTTGACCCATGGATTGTCTTGGTCGGCCATGACTCATCCAATAAGGGTAGTACATGTGTCAAGGTCATTTCATATTATTATAACATTACATTTACCTTAAATTACACTAATTACCTCTAATCGCGATTAATACAACTTAAAAGTTACTATTCACCAAAAAATATTTTAATCTCATTGAACCACATTTTACTTCATAATGACAACCATGTATGTCGAATTTTTGAAAATAAAATCACAGAAGTGGTAAAGTTTCATTTAAACGAAAAATCAGTTTCTTTAACTACCACTTAGTGGTTTCACTATTCATCAAAAATTGAAGCTTTTCAGAAAAATACCAAAACTTCACCCAAAGCTATATTTGATATTCCGAATTCAAAAATGATGTCTATTTTAAAAAATTCAAAATATATAAGTTTCATTAATTAATTTAATAATTCAGTCCCGCTATCAAAACAAATAGCGTGTTTTTAAGAAACAATATCTATTAAAAGATTGACACTAGTTTAAGTCCAATTTCAAAGTGAAATTAATTCCAATGACCACCATTGGATTAAATGGTAAAAATATTTTTTAAATACACTTTAATATAAATTAAAAATATAATCTATCCATATAAATAAATCATATAAAAAGGATGTTTTTAATTAAAATGCGACATTTTCACTAAAAATGATCTTTATTGGAAAAATAACAAAAATTTACACAAAGTAAATTTTTATGTCCAGATTCTAAAGAAGGATTTTATTTTGTCAAATACAACATATAAAATTGTCAAAAGTATATTTAAAAAGGTTTCTCCATCAAAATTCGGTTAATCAACCTTTTGAAGAATATTAGAAGATTTATGCTTAAAATTGGATTCATTTTCATTTTAATCCTCTAACATTTATTGGATAAATGTAAAAATATTTAACAAACATATGTAATCATTTTGTAGTTATTTCTGTTCATTCCCGCCATTACAACGGCTATGCGTTAACTATTATTATATTATTATGTTATTAGTGTGCAACGTAAGATTTCAAAGAAACTCGTTGCTATGTATTGGGTACGCCATCGATCATAGCATTCCCTTTAAAGTAGTATTAAAATTTTATTCACAAATATTGATAAACATTAGAATGTAATATTACTTATTTACATGGGATGTTACACACTGCCTCAAGCCAGTCCTCTGATGCCTAAGGGTCACGCTCACCTCGAAACCTGAGGGGTCTCTATCTCTGAAACTCGTGGAGTGCGCTCAGCCTGCGCTCCTCCTCTGTTGATACAGTAGGCACTAAACACTGCTCCACACGTGGTGGAATAACTAGCACACCACCCAGAGATAAAACCGGGGGATCTGGTCCTGTATCGAAGATTCATCACTGAGGGGGTCATCCCCGTTATCGAGCTGTTGGATCATAGTGGGTGCATGTCGCGGAGGCATCCTATAAGGAAACAAGATGTATCACAGTCAGTGAGTATATCTGGAGAGCTGACTCAAGAAGGACATGGAAACCACAACCCATTCCTATATGATGCATGTACCAATATTTTCCCCAGAAAATAGCTTTCTCATGTTCCGAGTCAAAAATCAAGTTATCAGACTCCTGGTGTATGGATATTTCGGTCGCCCGTACCAACACTGGGGTCCCTGTCCTGAAAGCTAAACTAAAAACACTTAATACTGTTGCCCCAAACCAACTCACAGACTTTCGGTCCTAAGGTAGAACCGACCACCTCTGATACCACTCTATCATGACCCGTCCCAGTGGGGCCCGTGCTGCAACTCCCCAAGCCCGCCTCCAATAGGCCAGGGGCTGGTGACTAGCACCAAGTAGGCATGTCACTAACATGGGAGGCATTGCCTATAAACCTGTTCACACACACACACATATTCAATCCCACAAAGCTGAAAAGTAAAAACTAATGAAAATGGAAATGAATGCATACACTAAAATCCCAACCAACAGAGTATGACAGGAAAGTAAAGTACAGTAAAGTAAAATCATGGGCCAAAAGTACAAGCCCACCAAAAGAAAGTCTGAAACAAAGTCCAACCTATAAATAAAGGTATTGGGACTACAATATGTAGTCATAGGAACACACCTCGGCCTGCCTGATCTCACTGAGAACCGTCCGGTCCTCGTCCGCCCAGAATCCGGTCAAAGGCTCGCTCGTCTGCACAAGACACGACACGTGCAGGCAAAGCCCGTTCAGGGGTGAGTATAACAATACCCAGTAGGACACCCCGAAAAAAAAAAGAGAATACAACAAAGGAAATACCACAAAGAAATGATACATTCATATCTACACGGTATATGTTTACAGAACATATAACAAGAGTATCCAGATATACTCATACACGATCGACTATCACGACACCACCACTATGATCCAGATCGAAGATTCCACTAAGCACATAACCGGGAGAACAAACTCCTAGGTATGAAGAGAGAGATACAAAGTAATTGTTCCGGGAGAACTCAATCCACAAGTACTTATGAATATGATGCTCAGATAAGGATCACAACCAATAGATATGGGGTGATTCCAACAACTCAGTTTGAACTAATCTGGTAATCAGAGGATCGGCGCCCGGGTAAGGTAGGTCGCGTCGATACCAAGAACTCTACCTAGGGTACCAGGAAGGAATAAAGGATCTGGCTCTAAGTATCATAGAGGGGATTCCAACAACTCTATTCTGGAAGTCCTGCTGAAGGGATCATACTCCTATACATAGGAAATGATACCAGAAACCTTCAGGGGAAAGACCAAGGGTATGAACCCTAAGAAAGCTATCCCAAGTCACAGAAGACAAATTTCTCAAGCCATGTAAAATAGGTTACACGGAATGTGGTCGGGTTACACGCTGTGTTCCTTGACTCCAGGTACTGCCCATGTAAACGGCCCGTGTCATCCGTCCAAGCTGTGTAAAACTCAACTACACGGCGTGTAGAAGGATCACATGTTGTGTTCCATGACTTCGGGTACTGCCCGTGTAAATGGCCCGTCTCAATAGGCTTGTCATATAAAATTTAAATACCTGGCGTGTAGAAGTATTACATGTCGTGTATGGATGTTCGAGGTTTGCTCTGTATACGCTGGCCATGTGCCCGTACACGGCCTCAACCCGTGTCGCTCTGCCCGTGTAACAATACATGGGGTATCCCGTGTATCTGGTCGGGTCTGGCTGGGGAGGGGTATACACGCCATGTCCTTGGCCATGTACCCAACCCATGTCCGTGTACTCCTGGAGTACACGCCAGGTGGTCCACCAATGAACACACGCTGTGTAGTCAGGATTTCTCTAAAACGGTCGTCTTCCTCCATACGCCTTGCCTGGATCTTCAGATTCGTGATCTCTCATTCAATCATCGCGATACTTCATATCTTGGTTTGTCCCATCATACGAACACCTAATCTGGTGTTTTCAAGAATTTGATCGGGTCGTAAACCTCCAACGATCCATCCGAAGGAAGAATGCCCAAAAACTCATATCTCTCGATCCGCTCCGAATCATCTTCTGAAACCGTCATCGCAGCTCTATACCATCATCACAAGGTTGGATCTATGATCTCAGATCATTTTACCAACAAACGAATGTACAACGATCGATTTCCTCCAAGAATGTCTAGCGCGGGAAAGAACGGGAAGTCTCCACAAAGAACGGGGAATTAAATCGCAAAATAGAACAAGAGGGATGAACCTAGATCGTTGTTCGTGACGATCCGGGTTTGTCTCCATTATATCAAAAGAAAAATAATCAACATATTATAATTACAGACATTGGATCTCCCGATAAAAACCCCAAATCACACCCACCCGCAAAACGATCGATCCGCAGGCTAATCGGTTCGTAGATTAGCCTAAGTCTATCGTGGGTTCTCATGAATGGGAAAAGAAATCAAAATCAAACGTCCTACCTGGATCCGCGACGTTCGTTAGTGAAGATCCAGTCATCATCACCGGCGAAACTCGTCAAGAACGTTGTTGCCGCGTTGGGAGGTTTTCTCCAGAGCCTCCCAGCGCCTCCAAGAGAATTTCAGGGTTATGAGATATATAACCATGATCCCCTGTGAAATATTTATTTAAAAAGATAAAAGATATTCACTGTAACAAGATTTTATAAAATATTTTTATTAAATATTTTATTACGGTTACATCCAAAAACTAGATTTCACTACCGACATTCGCCAGCCGATGTTAGGCCTCGCCTAAGGTAAACTCGCTACTCTGAACGCAATGGTGCCCTCATATTTCTGATCCGAGCACCTGTTCAGGAGTTATTACACTTTTTCAGGAAAACCATATGTGCACGTTATTTAATTATTTAATTAAATTCAAACATTTGTTTCGGGCTCACCGGGCCTCGGAACTGCAGGCCGTCTCAAAGCCTGGTCTCGAAATAATTCTCATATAATATTAAAATAAAACATGGAAAAATCCTGGATATGACAAATATTTACTATGAATTAATTAATAAATTATAAAAATTATAAAGTTATAAAAATATTAAAATTAAGGAACTCAAATAAATTATAATTGTGTATTTGGATTAAACTATATTTTAACATATTTTGTAAAACCCTAATTTTAATGTTAATATTTAATTATTAAATTAATTAATATAGAAAATTATTTTGATAAAATTAATATCATTTTTTAAATCATCACATGAAAATCATCCAAGTGTGATTTGTTGGTATTTTTATGGAAAACTTCAATTTTTAGGGGAATAGTACAAAAGGTAGTTTTTTAAATACCATGTGTTTTATGACATAATATTAATGTAATAATGATTTAATATTTTTTTTTAAAATATCCACCAAAAATAGCTTTAATAATACAAATTTTTCATTTTAAAAAATAAAATTAATTTTAAAACCTAAAAAAGTAATTTATAAAGTTTAAAAAGATAAAGTATACCATTTAAAACCCATTTTTCATTTTTTTAATCCTTTCATTTGTATAAATTAATAAATTTGGTTTTAGACTGTTTTAAAATTCATAAAATCCATAATTTTAATCAAATATATTTCATAATTTCAAAGAAGACCATTAATTCATGATTTACTTTTAGAATAATATTTTATTCTTTATTTTAATCCAATATACCTCCTCCTCATATATAAATATCCCCTCCCACCCCCTTGGAAAACAACTTCTAAAATTTATCCTTTTTTTATAATCCCTATCCAAATATCTCTTCCTGAAACTTGTTACAGACTAAGAGACATTTTGGTCTGACCCAACCCTAATCTTTCATGGAATTAATGTTCTTTGTAAAAAAGAAACATCAAAAACTAGGAAATGTAACTTTGTTTTTTGTTTTCAATTTTATTCTTTAATTATTTTATTCTCTTATACCTCTCTAAAAAAATTCCTAAAATCAATTAATTAGTATATTAACATGATATTAATTTCATTATACTATGATAAAATCATTATATTTTATTTATTCTCTCTCATTAGACCCTCTTCAATTGGTTTTGAGGCTTTTTGATTGTTATTGTTGTATATATATTCTCTCATACTATTTTGATAGTATCTTATTAATGGATATTTTACCCACCTATGAAGACATTTTAAATTCGTTATTTATCAATGCCTATATATTTGGAAAGTGTGGATTATATATCTATATATAAATTTTTTATAATTATAAAACCCAGTTACTTTAACAACCCATAAATATGAGTTTAATAGAAATTATTTCACATTTTTACATTCCCATGATTTTTAGGATTATAGTTATATATAATTATAAAAAAACATAAAAAGTGGACACTTTGGTACATTTTACATTTTTTTCCCATAAAAACAGGGCTTTAAGTTTACACCCTTGTTTTATTCAAGACACATTTTCTTATTTTAATATGATTACAAAGAGAAATTCTTTTCCTTTATATAGTTTCTAGTCATCATTAGATCTTCTGAAAAAAAAATTGAAAGTGTTGGATGAGCACAAAAATATCAATAAGGGACATTAAAATATAGGAAACTCATTAGTCTAGTGAAAATCATAAAAACCCATGAAAATATTTGCCTTTTCCATAATAAAATTTTAAGAAAATAAATAAAACATTTAAACATATGAAATTAAACCATTGATCAAAAAACCCTGATAAACTCATATAAACCATAGTAAAACCTTGACGCATCATGAGAAACATGATAACTCATGGAAATATCTTTTGAAAAGAAAACCTTTTACCTTTTAAAAGTTTATAAACTTTTATTTCCTTTAGAAATCAAATCATTTCCATAGAACCCCTTAACAAACATGAAATGGGTTTTTTTGAGCATTATATGCATAACCTTTTTAGATTGTAAGAGTATATAATGGCTAAAAGACAGGGTGAAATGTAGTTTAAAAAATTAAACTAACACAAAACCCAAAACCTCTTTAGTTAAAAAGATCAAAATCAGAAATTATTTGATAAAAAAAGTGTATGTATGAGATTTACAAAATATCTGATATATCAGAGTTATTAATTGGGCTCATAGACAGTCTGATAAAACCATAATTATAAAGATTATTAAAACAAACATTCTAATGTAAATTGCATAGTGTAATATAAAATTTTTAGAAAAAAGTAATAAGAAAGATTTTAGTAAAGTAAAAATGAATTAAAAGATTTATAAATTAATTATACTCTTTAAACTTAAGAGTTAAGGTAGTCAAAAATCATGACTTAATATATCCACAGTTTTGAACCAAACTATAAAGGTATCTCTTTCCATGCTAGGATATCCCTCGATATGATGATCAGTGTCATCTCTGTCTATCTTAAACAAGAAATACCTCAATATAATGATCATAATAGATCTAAATTGCAATCCCCTGGAAGCCCTTGATCAACCAGATCATTATCACCTATCTTTCTTTCCCAAGAATCCCTCAATATAAACCCATATCAGAAAAACAGATACAAAATCAAAATGTTCTAAGGATTGTACAATTCCTCACTCAGAATCCTTAGAACTAAAAATCTATTAAAATTTACAAAGTGTGATAATGAGATGTTCAAACAGAGAAAAATATCAAACATGTTGAGATTCAAATGCATAAAATTTTTCCTCCTCAACTGAACTTATATTTATAGGCATCCTCCAACAGTCATATTTTCTATGAATCTTGGAGTTGGTTGCAATGAAATTAGATGATCTTCACTTGATAGCTCAATAAAATTTCCCCATCCGACATAATTTTGATTATCATTATTATAATTTTGTAATGATTTTTTTTTGATAGAAATAATTCCAACATTCTAATTATAAACTTTTATTAGTCTAAAGAACTAATATATTGTTAATCTACTGAAATGGACTAAATCAAGTATGATGGATCTGAACTACTATTAGTCTTATAGACATGAGTTTAGTTAGTTTGAAAAACATAACACTAGTTTATTTGATTTATTAAACACTAGTCAGCCCGATGGACTAGACTCTAAGTCATTTTGATGAATTTTATTAAATAATATAAATTTTATATTTATTTATATAAGAACTATTTCTAAATTTTTTAGAGAAATATTTTTTCTACAAAAACATTCTAAAATGCTGGGTATATAAATATTTAGTAAAATAATGTTTTAATAAGGTTTTTTTAATTTTCAAAAGTAAGGAAAGGAAAAGTAGAAAGTAAAATTTTTACTCAATGATCTACCCCTTTTTGGAAATCACAAAACACAATGCTTAAAATGAAAATATATTAACTTTGAAAAATATAAAACACTATTTACATTTATAAACATTAAATAAATTCTTCATAAAAAAAGTCATTTACTTATCTTATAACTCCCCCTAAGTTGATGACTTCTTTTTGTTCACCATTCTTTGTCTGATAGAAAGAAATACTTTTAATTATACTCCTCAATAAATTGTCTTTCTTATATTGTTTTCCCCCCTAAAAAATTTATCCCCCTTTATATTATTTCTCCCCCTTTGTGATTTATAAAAAGGAATGGGAAAATTAATATATTCTCTTGAAATGTTATAAAAAAATAAGAAAAAATTGTGTTCGAATAACTATTTATCCAAGATAAAAAAGAAATAACATTCTACAAATAAAATTTGAAAATTTTCACACAAAATATTCTTGGATAATAATTCATTAAAATGATATATTTCAAAAAAATTGAATAAAAAATACATTAAAAGTTCATCAAAAAAGTTCATTTTTTCTTGTAAAAATTCTTAACAATTTCTTTAATATTTTGGAAGTTATATTAGTTCTTCTCGTATTCATATGAAGTATATTTGATCTTGACTATATTTTCTTACATGAATTAAAATATACAATTACCTACCTTCAAATAGATAATATCCTTTTCAAAAAACCGATACTCTTGTTTTCCTCTTTCATCCTTAGGAAATATTCCTCAAAGTACCAGATCCTTTTATTCTCATATTTTAACTTCTGAATATCTAATTTCAGTATATAAATTTATTGATTTCAATAATTCGACAAGTATTTTAACCATTCTACAAAATTCAACATATCCAAGGAATCTGATGACAACTTCTCAAAAGAATCAGTTATATTAAACGAAACATGATTAACTTCCATAATCTAATCATTATGATATTACAAATCACCATTGAATTTCCTAGATAATTTCACTATCTAATCGAATATTCATTTATATTCCTTAGATTTTTCTTTGAAACACTTGATTTCATCCTCATTCTAAATAACTAATTAAATTAACAACTTTGATGATTCTGATTTCCCATTTAAAATGTTATAAACCAACTTGCATCTTTCTTCAATGTTATAAAATATAGAATTGAATCATTTATTTGTTTTAGAGTTTGGAAAATATAATCTATTCGATTTTTAGCTTTAGTGACTAATGTATCAGAATAATCTGAAGATGCTTATAAAATATGTGGTCGAGATAATTTGATATTTGACTTTTCTTTTCATTCAATGTTTTCATCTTATAAAATATTCAGAACATTAAATTGTCTATCTGTCTCTGCCTTTTTTGATATTTTGTTATGAGAGTGTTTATCTCTCTCTTCCTCATGAGATGGTGATTTTTCATCCACAAAAACATCTAACTCTGAATTTTTATCGTACTAGGATAATATAGAAGTAGATGATGAATATTCATCTGATGAAAATTATCCATCCTTTCCTTCTTCCTCGTCTTCTTCTTTTTCTTATTATTGTTCTTTTTCTTTATTCAACTGCCTTGTAGTTCTTAAAAAAACATTTTCAATCTTCTGAATAGATTTTTAAATTTTCTTATTTTATAACTTCTCAATAGATTTTGGGTCCAATTCCTTAACTAAATTTTCAATTTGAGATTCAACTACAACTTCTTTTTGCTTTCCCTTATCAACAATATTTTTAACTATAAAAGTTTTAAAAAACTCTACATCATTCGTAGGAAGTGTTTAAGATCCTATAACAGTTTTGGATACTGATATTGGAGATATTGGTAGAGTTCGATCAGTTGATGATTTTTCAACACCTTTAATCAGGCTCTCCACCATCATAGCCTCAGTACGAATTTTCTTCTATTTATTCTTCTTCTCATCTTCATTAATTGAATATTATATTTTGATATCCAAATATTTATCCTTTTTTATCTAGACCAAAACTAGCATCCCTTGGCTTCTTCTGATCTTTATGAGCCATATGTTTCTTAAATTCATCATCAAACATTACTTTCTATTTCTTTTGAACCTTAGAAGGAGAGGATTCTACTTCCCTTTTTTCTTGAACTGTCTCTTTACCTTTTACCACTTCAGTATCGAACACAACCTTGTTTGATTTATCCATAAATTTTTTCAACTTTAGATGGAAAACCAAATTCATTATTTCCATGGTTTCTTCCCCAATAAGTTAAATTTTTTTTCTAATTTCATATGACTGATTATTTATCTAAAATAATTTCCTAAAATTATCCAACATCTTATTAATTAAGCATGGGAACATGACAATTCTTAACTTAATATATGTTTTCTTAATAGATTTGATCGAAAGAAACAAAAAATTCACTAAGTTTATGTTCCTCATATTAATAATAAATTCCAATATGAAAATATCAAGTACTTTAATAGTATCTATATCACCTTCCCTTGGTATAAAATACCCTTGAATCCATAATTTTACAACTCTCACATCTGGAGTGAGGTGAAATACATTTCTAACTTTTTCATAAGAAGTAATAAAATAAGCTTCAACTTTTAACTTTTCAAAACAACCAAGCTTCTCTAGAAGATTATGTGATGGAATATACACCTCATCTTCTAATATCACTTCAACTAGATCGGTCACTTATTAAATAGTAAATTTACAACTATTATTAAACAAATTAAAATCAATAACATTTGAATTATCTTCCGCACTGAATTATATGGTAAGATAGAATTATATTATAATTTATGGATAATGTAAGTAAATATCATATTTCTCTATGTAGATATTTTCCCAAACATGAAATTTAATAACTATTTTTAACAAAGAATAATCCTTTTCATACTAGGAATTCTCGATAGACCTTTCCTTTCTACTTTGTTCTTTTTTAAATTTTCAACTGAATCCATATTATTGAAACTAATGTTGAGAATCAAAGTGAAGAATCTAATTGGATGAATTAAAAGATTTAAGAATGAGAAATAAAAGGGGTGTTTAGGGTCAAGAGTAACTTATGAAAAATCGATGTGGTACAAGGATGACCCACTCCTTATATATAGGATCGAGGGTGACCCTTCATATTTTAGAAATAAAATGGATCAGATTAAAAACCTTATTTTGATCCAACATTTGAGATTTAATCACTGAATGATTTAATAAATATATTCTAAAATTTAAATTTCTTATATGTAAAATATTGATCAGCAGACTAACTTATTTTCTGATTAAAAAAATTAAAATTTGTAAAAAAATGGAAGTTTTTAAAATATGTAAAACAATATAGAAAAATAAAAGTAATTGATGATTGAAAAAACTAGAATATTATAAGAATACCTATCGGAGTAGAAATTAACTTTTGGTATAAAATTTTTATCAAGTAACCTATTCTTCTTGGTTTTTGTAACAAAAAATTAATCCAATAAATTTAAAAAAAATCTGAAAAAAATTAGTAAAAATTTTTTATTTGAAAAAAATATTTGTAATAATTTTTTACTTTGAAAATTTTAATAAAAATTTTGACTCTAAAAAATTTTAAAAAAAATTGACTCTAAAATACTAAAAGATATGAAAATTAAAAAAAATGAAAAAATAAAATGTTTAGAAAAAAAACATATGTACTCCCCATCTGAAAAAGATTTCATTAATATAAAGATATTATTAAACATAAAGTAGATATGAATGATTATTTGATATTGACCATTCCTAACTTCTGTTTAATATATTCAAATCTATTGAAACTTAGGGGTTTAGTAAAACTATCTGGAAGTTATTATTGTGTTTTGATGAATTATAAAATGATATCTCTTTTTTTTGTGATCCTAAAGGAAATAGTGTATCCTATATATGTTCCTTCCTCATTAGTGATGTGCAGGGTTTTTAAGTAAATAAATTCCACTTGTATTATCACATAATATTTGAGTTCTATAAAAACTCATGCCATAGTCTATGAGTGTGTGTTGCATCCATAAAATTTGAGCACAACAACTTCCAACTACCACATATTAATCTTTAAAAGTGGAAACTGCTACTAATTTTTGTTTATTACAAGAATAAGAAACTAAATATTCTCCTAATAAATGACATGTTTTGAAATTACTTTTCCAATCTATTATACATGCACCAAAATTAGCATCTGAAAAACTTTTTAACTCAAAATAATTTCTAGAAGAGTAAGATAAACCAAAATCCATACTTTCCTTAAGATAATGAGAATTCATTTTACAGCTTTAAGGTGGGAATCTTTTGTATTTTCTTGATATCTAACACATAATCATACAAAAGACATTAAATCCAGACAACTAGCCATTAAGTAAAGTAAATGTTCAATCATACCTCTAAATTGTTTTTGATAAACTAGTTTCCTAGTTTCATCAATATATAAATTATTTGAGGTTTCACTGAGATTACAAATACAATTCGTGTTTTCATAACTAAATTTCTTAAGAATATATTTTATATACTTATTTTGAGATAAAAAATTTCCTTTTGGTTTTTGTAAAATTTGAAAACCTAGAAAATATGTATATTCTCTCATCATACTCATTTCAAACTCAACTTAATATGATCTATAAAGGAATATATTAAAGAATTTTGAGTTGAACTAAATATAATTTCATCAGAACAAATTTTAATAATGATGACATTTTTAGAAATGTCTTTTATAAAGAGTTAGATTGGATGCTCTATAAACAAAGTTGTTTTATAACAAAAAAAATCTAGTTAACCTATTATACCTGGAACTAAGGGATTGTTTAAGTATTTAAAGAGCCTTAGTATTTTTAAAAACATATTCTAGAAGTTTTTTATTTTCAAAATAATGGGTTTTTCTACATATACTTCCTCTTATAAATATCCTTTAATAAATGCACACTTCAAATCCATTTGAAATAGTTTGAAATTTAATAATGTTGTATATGATATAATTATATGAATAGCCTTAAATATATATACTAAGCATAATTTTCTTCATATTATATTCTCTCTTGTTGGTTATATACTTTAGAAAAAAATTAGATTTATTTATAACTATATTACCATTTTCATCACATTTTTCTGAAAATCCCATTTTACTCTTATAATAGAAGTATCTTTTGGTCAATCATCCAAAGTAAAAACTTTATTTATATCAAATTAATTGATTTAATCTTTCATTTCCTTAATAAAATCCTCATCGCCTAAATATTAATCAAGAGTATTAGGTTTAAATTGAGATAAAATTAAAAATGTTCAATATCATTTCTCAAATAACTTCTTGTTATAACTGGTTGGTCTATATCACCAATGATATTATCAATATGAAGATTCATAAGAAACAAATAATTTATTGCGTTTAATAAACTTCAATCTTCAAAAATTGTTGAAATTTTTATTTATTAATAACTTTAGAAATATATTATTATGTTTTTCTATCATGATAAAAACTTTACAACATAGGTTGAAAAATAGTTTTTGAAATAAAAACTAAATATGTTGTTTAAGGTTGTTTGAAAACAAATGGATCGGTTTCATAAAATTTATCATGTTAAATTTCCTAAAAAGTACTTGTGTTTTTATTAAAGACTATATTTTCCTTAGTAGTTTTATAATAACCTAAAAATACTCCTTCATATAACTTTGGAGAAAAATATGTTAGTTATATTTAGTATTCAGAATTAATACTTTGCATGAAGAAAAATTGAGGTAAGAAAGTATTGGTTTTATTTCGTTCCACAACTTAAAAGAATTTTTATTAATAAAATGTCTTATTGAAACTTGATTTATATTATAATAGGTAGTACAAACTAATTCATCCCAAAAATGTATAGAAATTGAGTATTCACTCAGCATAGTTCTAGTAGTCTCTTGAAAAATTATATTTCTTCTTTTAACTATACCATTTTTTATGGAGTTATAGGCACTGAAAAGTTATGTATAATATATTTTTTACAACAAAAAGTTTCAAAAACATAATTTAAAAATTATCCACCATGATCACTATAAATAGTTATCAAGGAGCGGTTTTTTCATTTTTAACTCTGGAAACAAAATTTTTAAAACAAAAAAATTATTTGGACTTATTTGCTGGAAAATAGAGCCATGTTTATCTAGTGTATTCATAAACTAAAACATCTACATAGTATTTTCCATCGATACTACCAGTTTTTGTAGGAACAAATAAGTCCATGTGCACTAACTGTAAAGAATCAAAAATTTGAGACCTCAATAATAGATTTAAAACTAGACTTGTGTTTCTTTCTGAATTGACAAGGATCATAAACTTTTAAAATCTCAGACCTAAGTTTTGGTAGATCCTTAAAAGTACTTTATTAGAAAATTTAGATAAATTTATAATATTATAATGTCATAATATTCTATTCCATAACCATGATTGTTCTTAAGTTTCACTAAGGATAGTTAGATCATGGATCCTAAGTTCATCTATGTTTAGAGTGTAGATATTCTCATATCGATTAGTAGAAAAAATTAATTCGTCTTTAGAACTATTAATAATACATTTATCATTCCTGGAATTTATAAGATAACCCTCACCACATAAATGAATTAACAGAATAAGTTTTTTCTTAAGTCCAACTGCTAATAAAAAAAATTAAATGAAATATTTTCCAAGAATAATAATTTTACCAATACTAATAAACTATCCTTGAGTATTATCTCTAAAGGTCACTTTACTACATTTCATCTTTATAATATTCTTAAAGAAGTATTTATTTCCAATCATGTCTCTAGATAAACCATAATCTATGTAAAAAATATTCTTGTTGTTGATATATTTATAATTTTACTAAAAAAACATTAGCACTTCAGAACCCAAACCTTCTAGGGTCTGGTATTATCAAAAAGTAAAAAATTTTGAATCCACATTTTTTCAACATTATTATGTTGAGAAAATGTCATTTATTTTTAAAAAAATTCTTTGAGAAATCTTAAGGATTAAAATTTGTTCAAATAAATTTTTTTATTATAATTCCCACTACTTTGACACTTAGTAAAAAATATATCACTTTTTGGAACAAAGTAGTTATTACTAAAAACATGTTTTATATAGGTAAGACTCATTCTAGAAACATATATATGAGGTCTAATATGATTATACATTTTATCAAAGTTTTCATTTCAAGTGGTAAACTTTGAAAAAATAATTTTCAAAATATAAATTTATGAATTTAGTTTTACAATAAAGTTTTTATCCTCACTAGAATATATATTCAGACTAAGTTTTATAATATCATTCTATAAACAAGTTTTCTCAAAATAATATTTTTCAAGATATTTTGAAATATTTTCTTTTTAAAAATTAATTTTATCTAAATATTTAGAAATATTTTTTATCTAAGTAGTAAGAGTATAAATTCTTGAATTTTCTTTCACAAGTTTTTCTTTAGAAACTTCTAGTTTTTTAGAAATATTAAAATTTTCATTTTCAAGTAATTTTTCAAATGTTGAAACTTCTTCAAAATGTAGTAAAGAATTATTTTCTATATAGGAATAATATTCTTCATAAGAATATGTAGAATCATTATCATCACTACTATTAGGATAATTCACATTTAAAATTGATATTTATAAGATATTATGAAGTTACTTTAGTCATGAGACGTTTTTTTGACCTTTGTTATTTCTACATAGAATTAAATATTCTTCTGTCCTAAATGTTCATTATCTAATGAATTCCTAGAATAACTATCTCCGCAACTTGGACATCAAGTATCTAAAACTTTTTGAATTTTTATATTCTTATTCTTAAAATAATTCTTGGAATTCATGTCATAATTTCATTACTTCTTATCCTTTCTCTTCAGATTCGGATAATCTAGTCCGATATGTCCAGCTTTCTTACACTCATAACATATCAATTATAAAGAATCATTTTTATCAGCTTTAGCCTTGTGATTTTTATTTTATCTATATTGGAAATATTTTTTCCTAACTATTTTTTTCATCCTTCTTGCAAGATTAGCCAATTATTTTCCTGATTGTTTAGATGAACTAGTATCTAATTCAACAAAAAAATATTCTTTTTAAAATATTTTATAACTTTCTTAATAAATTTAACTTTACAAAGAAAATTTAAATTTGTTGAAAACAACTCCTCCTTTATTATTTTTCATTTTTTCATCTCTTTTTATCCTATCCTCATACTGCATAAGGGTTACAATAAGATCATCAAGAGTAATATTAGTATTACTTATTGTGTCATCCAAAGTGATTATCTTTGTTCCCCATTCACCAGGCATGATTTTAATATTTTTATCAACTAAAATTCAATCTTTAATATCTTTATCTCTTATATATTTTAAACCATTTATTATTTTCATGAACCTTTGGTTCATATTGTCAACTAAAAACCCAGGTAAAGAATCAAAATCTTGATAATCTTCTCTAAGCATAGATCTTTTTATCTCAATGACTTTAAAAGTTCCAATATGTTTCACTTATAATTTCTTCCATATAAAATTTGCATCTTCACAAGATAAAATCTGACTATAGATGTTTCTATTAATAGAACATAATATAGTATTCCTTAATCTATAATTCAACCGATATCATAACTTTTCTTGATTAGTAAATGCAATTACTTCCTTCTATATAATCTTATAGTTTCTATTTAACATCAATAAATTATTAACTCTTATATTTATAAAAAAAGTTTTCATCTTTTCACTGCAATATTCATAATCATTATCATCAAAAAATAGTAGTATACTTGTATTAAAATTCTCAAGAGTACAAACATTTAATACTACCATATTATTAAAATATAAACTCTTTCTAAAATACATGTTAATATAATTATAGTTTATAAAACAAGTAGTTTATAAAAAAACATAAAAACTTATAGTTGATAACAAAAGTAAAAACACAACAGGTATAGCAGTAAAACCTCATCTGATACTAATTATTGGATTGTAAAAGTATATAATGGCTACAAGATGGGGTGAATTATATTTTAAAAAATTAAACTATATTAGTTCAGCTAGGTTAAATACACTAAGAGGGGGTGAATTAGGGTACGATAGATAAAAACAACTACCCCTTTGTATTTTGTTTTATTATAAAAATAAACTCTTCTCTCCCTTTCCCATAGCAATATATTAACAGAAATGAAATCATGCACGAGACACGGAAAATTTACTATGTTCACCCTCACTGGGCTATTTTCAAGAAGCATGTAATAGAAATGTGCTGATGTACCAAATCTACTAAGGCTCACTACCAAAATACAAAGTTCGAGATAGATCACTTCTATGATTAGTATCAATAACTTAATAAAGTTTAGGGACAACTCACTTCTTCCCAAGGGTCACTCCATTGATCTCTCTTTCGATGGATCATTGTCGGTGAAAAGTATCACCTTATTCCTCTTCATTTTCTCACTACTCTGGAAAGGATCCACCCATAGTTTATAGACATGTAGGCCCCTTCATTATAAATAATTAATGCATCCTCAACTATAGGTAGATGCTCTATTGAAGTTCTACTTTAATCCATTTTATGAACATCACTTTACAACAGATTGATTAGGTAATCCATTTTTTATACTTTTGTGATGATCCCTACCTTATTTTCAAAAATATACAATTCTTATCAAGTATAAACTACCTTTTTTATCCCCACAACATTCTCAAAGCTCAACTAGCCTTTTCAAAGCAACATTCTTTCGTGAAGCTCATGAACTTTCAAAAAGCTCACTTATCCTTCGCAAAGTTCAAAAATTTTGATCAGTTTTCTATGGCCTTCATAAAATTTAATACTTTCATGATGATTATAATTTTATTTCAACTTTCATATCCTTCAAAAACATCCTTTCTTCATGAACTTTTTTACAAGAAAAACCTTCACAAATCTGGAGCCTTAGAATCTTTGTTGAGTCTTGCTCCACTTTGGGGTAGATGCCTATTTATAGGTGTTTCCTTTAATTCTATAAGATTCTATCCTAGTCATCTCCTTTTGAGGAATCTCTCCTATATTTTTCATGATTATCCCTATTTTTAAATTTTATAGGGAAATTTTTCCATTTCATAAGCTTCTCATAGTCCCAGAGAGTACCATCTTTCCTTCACATGATCGTGATGATCGTCTGTAATGACCCATACCTTTGTAAAACCTATTATTCATGAAACTCATGCATTTAGCATATTTTTATATAGACTTTAAGGAAATAAAAATTTCTTAATGATAGTCATCCTATAAATTTTGGACCCCAAAAAAATTGGAAAAAATTGGGAAGGGGCACCACCTTATATACCAAATCTCTTATACTACTTCTAGGGAATCCATTCCCCTATCCTGAATCCTTTTCAACATACCTTCACAATAATATATGAAACTCCACAACTGACCATAGAAACCTACTTTTTCAACAAACACAATAAACCCAAAAACATTTCACTCTTACCTTGTGGTATTTTTTCCCAACAAACTAACACAAAACCCAAAACCACTTTAGTAAAAAATATTTTACTGGAAAATATTTTGATGATTACAGTGTATGTATCAGATTTAAAAGATGATATATGTATCAGATTTAAAAGATGATATATATATCAGATTAATTGATAATTCTTACATAAATTCTACTAAAATAGTTATTAGAAATATTAGTAAAAAAAATTTATAGTGTAAATTTCATATAGGAATAAAAAAATTGTAGAAGAAAGTAATATAAATGAATATAATAAAGTAATAATGACTTAAAATCTTTATAAAAGTAATTATACTCTTTAAAAATAAGAGTTATATAAGTCATAAATCTTGACTTAAGATATCCATAGTTTTTAACCGAGTTATAAAGGTTTATCTTTACTCAATAGTAAATCCCTCAATATGATGATCAATGTCAGCTCTATCTTTCTTTAAATATGATATCCCTTCATATGATGATCAAAATAGATCTATCTTCCAATCCCCTAAAATCCCTTGATCAAACTGATTGGTATAACCTATCTTCATATCCTCAGAATCTCTTGATCTAAACACAGATCAGATAGATGAATACAAAATAAAAATTTTATAATGATTTTACTATTCCTCAATAAAAATCCTTATAACTAAAACTCTCTAAAAATTTAGAAATTATAAGAACAAGATGTTCAGACAAAAAAATCTCAGACATGTTGAGTTGCAAATGCATCAAATACTAGCCCTTATAATTCACTTTTATTTATAGGAATCCTTTAATGGTCATATTTTCAATGAATATCGAAGTTGGTTACAACAGCCTATAATGATCCTCACTTGAAAGGCCATTAAAACATATTCAAATGATTTTTTTTATTATCACCATTGACATGTTGTAATGAATTATTTCCAATATAAATATTTCTAACATTATTATTATAAAAAAAATTTAGTATAAGTAACTATATGTTTTTAATTTGATGAACTGAACTAAAGACATTCTAATGGATCTGAACTACTTTTATTTTGATGTATATGACTTTTTTAAGTCTGATGGATATAAAAATAAACTATATGATGGAAAGAAAAATAGTAATTCTGATAGAATAGAATCTACATAACACTATTGTATTAGATTAAATAATATAAATTTTGTATTTGTTTATGTAATATTAATTTCTATATTAAGTAGAAATAAATCTTTCTACAAAAACATTCTAAAACACTTGGTATAAAAAATAGTAAAATAAGGTTTTAAAAAAGTCTTTTTGATTTTCAAAACTAAGGAAAGGAAAAGTATAAAGTAAAATTTTGACTCAACAAACCCATATTCAATTATCTTTAACCTATGTTAGAATAACTGATTCTCATTTAATTTCATTGGAGTAACCTACCTGGCTATCTCCCTCATTTTTGCCTTTGAATACTAAATCATTACTCAATACATTAGAGATCTTGATTGGGATCACCCATAATAATGAGATATATCAAGTTCAGCTATTATCATCTATAATTATCATGTTTTTTAGTATGAACAAATTTTTTTTAAATCTTTTACTTTAACATTATAAAACTTTTTAAAAACTCATTTTAGCCCGTAAGCAATGTACTTTCTATTTTCTCATTTAAAAACTCTTAAGAATGAAAAATTATTAGAAGAGAGGGAATATAAAAGTTTTTGAAAAAACATGTAAACTATTATAGGAATATTGATAACAAATAAAATATATGATGGTAGAAAAGGAAATCAATTAGTATACATTAAAAAAATTCATTTTTCACTTTTGTAAAAAGTCAAAAAATAACCTCTACAGAATATGTTAAAAATATTCTTTTTAAATTTTTATAAATAAATCCAAAAATAGTTTAAAAATATATTTAGAAACATTTATATAATAAATAATAACATTTCTTGAACATTTAAAATAATATTGATATGGAAGGGAAAGAGTTGGGAAAAAACATTAAAACTTGGTTTTAAAGAAAAATCCATTACCTTAAGTCCAATATGGCTTTGTATATTATTTAACTCCTAAATAATAAAATTATATTAGTTATTTACTTAATTAAGAAACCTTTTAATGTTAATTTCTGTTTCATTATTCCTTTTATTTCATTTATAACATTGTTTTATTTAATTACTATGTCAGTTATGTTTATGTTAGGCATTTTGAGGTTGTCAGATTTTTAATTTTTAAAGAATCATTAATCTGTTGACCATGTTATAGGATTCATGGATTCAAAATATTATTCATTTCATAAATATTATATTTATACACTTAAAAAAATTTAAAATCAACCATGTAATTCAGTCATGAAAAATAAATCACATCATTTCATGGAGACGACATTCCATATATACTCCTGAATGACGTTTTCATTTTTCTAAAAAATTGAAAGGTAATAAAATAGATAAATTTTTAGCTTTAAAGAATCATATTTATGTTATAAGTATCATATTAATTCATTAAATACATCCTTATGACTAGTTATCTATGGTGGAAATTAAAAAGGAATTGTATCATTTCATGGAGGTGGTAGTCCATATGTACAAAGGAGCAAGATTAAAATTTACCAATAGATGAAAGGGTAAGAAGGTGGATAATATCATATGTTTCTACAATAATTATAATTCCATAAATATCATATATATTCATTTGATCCATCATAATAACTATCCAAGTAAGATGATTTGGAATAATGAAACAAATTACTTCATAGAGGTGGTATGTAGAGACCCAGTTTTTACCTTATATGAATTTAAAATATTTCTATATATATTTCTAGATCTAGGTGCTGAGAAGACATGAAATTTTGAGGACCATTATGATCAAAATTAATTTTATAAAAATAATTAAAATATTTTATATTATTGGCATGAAAATTCTTAAATAAAATGCGATAAATCTTAAACAAATGCATATATCATAAATATAAGATCGTGATTGATTCCAAAACATGGTATTTACCCTATGTGCACCCTAAGGTGGTTTCATGCAGGGTGTTTGGACTCCTTGCACATTGACAGTACCTTCAGTGAGTTAATTAATTTATTCATTCATTTCGATGTAGTTAAATGATCTATAAGATCACTTCCAGGATGAATCCTACAAGGCTATCTACATAAACCCTAAGAGAATTCTAGAGCTCTTCATCCATCCTATATTAGTGAATCTCATCAGATGATGTTGAAATGATAGATCATATCAGATCAGGACACAGAAAACACAATGGCTTCTCTCAATCATTAGATAGTGTGTTCTTCACCAATGAATGATCCAAAACTAGTTAGGACTCATGAATTGGTGTTTTATTACCTTTTTATTAAATATTTTGAGCTGATTGATCCCTTCTATGAATCTATGCTAATTGCAGACTTTGCATGAGGATAGGTACATAAAATTAATTAATTTAAATTATTTTCTAACTCTAGATACTAGTTCTTCATATTTTGCCAAGAATTATTTTCCAAAGATGTTTAAAAATTGGTTATGTTACCTTTCCCCCCCATCTTATTCACGTTCGTCATCGGTTGGACTCTGAAGTCCTAGTTTGACAATTGTTAGGTGGTATCGAGCCCAATCGGACCCTCGGATTCATAGAGGTTTCATGAACAAGGAGTGAATCAATGAAATGGAAATAGACCTGGTATTGTTTCAAGATGAGGATGATATTTTTTATGATTTAATATCAAGAAATAGATAGTGGAAGGATCCACAATGAACCATTCATGTGATGAACCCCCAATGGACTATGGATCTGCTTTTTCAGCAAGCGACAGATGGAAATAATGAGCGGTAACTAGATATTCTAATCTCAGATTAATTCGAGGTGGGATATATGAAGTATTTTTATGAAACAAAAAATATATCAAAGATCCGAAGATTGGGTATTCCAGTAAAAATATCGACTACACACCATGTACAAGGATGAACACGCGACATGTAGCCCCCTCAGTGACGACGAATAGGATTTTGGAAAAGTTAAGGATGACACGGTGTGTAGTCCTCCTACATGTCATGTACCCTCTTCCCAGTTGGAAAACCCATGTAATGGAACACATGGGTGGGAACTTGTGTTGAAGCATATGGAAAAGTACATAGCCTTATACTTGAGTGTACAGACATGGGGTTCGGTACATGAACATGGTGTTTAGTACATGGGCACGGCCAGCAGGACACGACCCAGTCCTGGTTATCATGGACACGCCATGTAGTCCACCTACATGGCATGTACTACATGGGATGGAGTCTTGTTCTATCTAGGGACATGTCTAGGCAGTGGAGAGGGACCATATGTCCTGTGGGTCCCCTCACACATCATGTTTCCCTTTTCCCATTTGAGTAAACTTCAAGATTCAGTATATCTTTTGTTTAAACTCAAATTTTGGCCCACAATTATCCTATCCTGATTGTTTTTGCATAGAGAACATGATTATTCCCTCAGTTGTGGATTTTTAGATATGATGTCAAATTTTTGGGGCTTGGTACTTACTGAGGCAACACTCAATGATGGCAGTGATCAGGAAGGATCACCAGAGGCTCTTTCTGAGTGGAACCACCATATCGAATAGGGAACATGTCCTCAATGATCAGAGTGGAAACCCCTACCACACCAGGGTACAGTCCTTGACCAATATAATGGAACCCCCCATAATTATGGTTGTGGTTCCTCTACATCTACATTTCAACTGGAACTCCCCTAATGCACTAGGTCACAGGTCCTCGAGGACTATAGTGGAATCCCCCTATGGTACTAGGGTGTGGGTCCTCCACTTCTATGTGGAACCCCTATCAAATAGGGAGCGGGTCCTCGATGACCATAATGGAACCCCCAAGATGCACCATGGTGCGGGACCTTGACCACTAGAGTGGAACCCCACATTTGTATGGCCATGGGTCCTATACCTTCAAGTTGTGCCCCCTTGACTTTGAGGCATAGTGACAAGGCATGGTTAGACTTAGACATTTACTTCTCGGCAGATGCGTGAGATGTTGGGAATCTTTAGTGGAATTTTGGAAATATTTGATACTCTTCTTCTTGGTATGAGATATGATATGTAGATCCCCTTACTCTCTCATTTGGGATTATTTTACTGAGAATATATATATATATGTATATATATATATTCTTATATGACTACTACAAAAATGGGCATGGGAAGCGCCCCCTTATATCAGCACTAAGCAAAACCGCTGATAAAGGTTTCCCTTTATCAGCACTAAAATTTTATCGCTAATAAAGAATCCATGTATCAGCGCTAAAATTTTAGCGCTGATACAGGGCGGATTTATCAGTGCTAAAAAAGCACTGATAAAGGTAGTTTTTATCAGCGCTTTTTTAGCGCTGATAAAACCTTAGTCCATTTTTTTATAAAGTCGGTCGCATAGTGCCCCCGTTTTATCACGACCTAAATCTCTCGCGGTATTGGAACCCTGTGACTCCCCTCTTCCACCCACTGAGTTCACGTTTCCGGACCTCCTCCGCCCTTGCTTCTCGTTACTAGACCTCCGCCGCCCGCTGAGTTTGCGTTGTCGGACCTCCACCGCCCCCAAGCTTCGATTTGCCGGACCTCCACTGCCCGCAACGCCCTTGATCTTCGGTTTTTCGGACCTCCCTTTAAGGCATATTTTACAAATCATTTTTTAATATTGTTCTCCTCTCCCATCACACATAACCATATGTTGATTTTTCATGATAGATTTAATGGATATTTGAGATTGTGATGGTTGTAGGCTACATGATTCATCCTTTTCTGGAAACCTATGGATGTTTTAGGTTATTTCCATTTTAAATCCCTTATGTTTCCTTCCATGTTTGTCTTCTTTGGGTGGGTGTTTGAGAACATTAAGGTGGTTATTATTCCTTATTTTCCTCTGATTCACAACTTCTTGGTTAGAGCTCAATCTTGATGTGTTGGGTGGTCTATATTTTAAGAGATTAGTTTTCCATCTTTGTGCAAAAACCATTTTATATGATCTATTTATGGTTGGACATAGATAGGCTTTTGGTGTGTACTCAAATGACTAAGATTATGAAGTCTCTTGATGGACTAGGCACTGAGATGTGTTGGTGTCTACTTCAATGAGACTGTCGATGGGTGACACTCTATAGTGGGAATTCAAGGTTTCCATCGAGTACTTGATCGAGGAATAAATCCTTTTTAGTTTTTTACTTTATTGTTATTGGTTGAATAATTGACAGATATTGATTGTGTTATTTCATTTGGATTCATTGATATGTTTTGGGTGTACCTTTCCTTAGGTTTTGAATTATTATCTTAGTGGTTCTTCATGGTTAGTGGTTGTAGTCTCCTATTTGGGTGAAGGGATGTGTTCTTAGTATATTTCCATCTTATGTCCCACCATTTTAGTGAAAATTTAAATGGTTGGGTGACCTATTCTAGGTCTTTGGACATTATTGGGATTTTATCTCTTCTTAGTGATATAGACGTGTCATTTGGAGATGTATGATGTTCTTGGAGGATATACATTAAGGGTTCTCAGGAATATTGGTTATCTGTTCATTTTAATTTTTCCGTAGTGGTCCTTTATTCGGTGAATCTTCCTATACTTTGTGAATTGTCCACACAATAATTATTGTGTGGAATTTATTTTTGTCTCATGATTTTCTATCCTTAGTACTAGAATATTTATTTAGATAAAAAGAGGAACGATGGGGAGAATTGTAACATCTGAGTATCTCTTTCATCAAAGCAATGCACTTTGAGTTTTTTTGGGTTTCTTGAGGGTTCATAGGATGTCTCAGACTGTCATGGAAGGTGTGGATGTGAACATGTAGGTTGAAAAGCTTCATGTGGTCCACCGAATGGCCGGTGAGGGTAATTGGCTAGGAAATGGGATTCACAATGGATACAAAAAAAAATCTATAGCCATCAGCTAGCTGGTGGGTCTGTAGTGAATAGCCAGTGGGATAACCTATGGTTATAACATTTATACTATAATCATTGTCTAGCTGGTGAGGTCCACTATCTAGCCAGTGGTGTCGTTGTATATGAGGAAGCATCGAGGTAGTATGGTAATTGCACCCTGATACCCCCATTTATTTATTTTATCTTCTCCCTCAAGTTTAACTCAACCCACTAAAGCCTTGGGATCCCCTTTGGATAGTTTGGCTCTTCTATCCTCATCACTAGGTGGATTGAAGTTTCATTCGAAATGGTGATCCTCTTTTGGTATTTATTTCTTTTCTTGAACTTCAATCTCTCTCCATCACTTGATTATTTGTTCCTAGGGGCTATGGAAGCCTTGGTATTTACTATACCTATAATTTTTATGGGAAATTATGGTTATAGTATCTCTTTTACATTTTATTGAGATCCCTTTTATTTGATTCAATATTTTTCATTTGAGTAGACTCATTCAGATTCATTATGTTTTGATCCCAAATATTCCAAGTGGGTGTTTCTATACTATATCTTCTTTTTGGGATTCATGTGTTTCATGAATTCATATTTTATCCATTTGAAGTTGGTTAGACATGTTTTGATCATTTTTAAGCACAAAATAACCCTATTAATGAAAATAATATATGGAATGGATGGTATCTTATTGTGAATTAACCTTTTCCATTGAAATAAATTAGGTTTCCTTATACTGTTGGTGGATTTGATATTATAAATGAAAATCATGGTTTAAAATAAATATAAATTGATTCTTTAAATAAAATTCCTAATGGTTTGGAATGTGTTTGTTTATTGAATTTTTTTGGGAATGATTTCCAAAATAAATTAAAATGTCTTGTTTTTAAATGGTTTATGGTATTGGTATTTTAAAAAATTGAGGGGGGTTGATTGTCCTTTTGAACAAAATACCTTCGATCTCAGCCACCATCCATTGTTTGTTGGGGGTGACTTTAATGTCATTTCCAACCCAAAAGAAAGGAAAGGTAAAAGCCCATTCTAGAGGAAGGCCATCATGGAGTTTTTTCAGTTCATGGCTGGGAAGGGCCTCATTGATCTCAGCTTCCCAGGTGATAGTTTGACCTGGTGCGACAACTTCAAGGGCCATCACCGCTTGTGGAGTCTATTGGATAGGTGTCTAGCCAACATTAAATCCACTAACCTATTCTCAAATACCAGGTTTTTTCATCTTTCTTGAGGTATTTTGATTCACTCCCCCCTCTTGGTTTCCATTTCTTCTTGGCATGATCATCAGGAATGGTTTCACTTCCACGAGCAGTGGGTTAACATCCTAGGGTACCAGGACATGGTTTGTGAAATATGGAATCAACCCTTGTAGGATTATCAGGCCACCTTCAACCTCAGTGACCTGACCTCGAACCCCAATAGGTACGTGTTCGCCCCTTCCTCCTCAGGAACCTTCACCACCTGGGACTACTATCACATATGGGCTCCTTCAGAGTATTTTGATGGATGGAATGATACCTTTGGTTTATTGGATTATTAACACCAGTTTTAGATTTATGTGTGACTATATACTTATTATATTTTCTTATTATTTCTTACAAACCACCACTTGAGTCTATTAACCTGATTGAAATCCATATTGGTACTTTGGTTCTAATGTGCATATGGTTTTTTATGTGTTTGTGACATGTGTATGTGTGAATATATGGGTATTTAGGCGTGATGATATTGAATATAGGGCAGAGACCTAGGAGTGGTAGATGTATCATTCTTGATTATTCTTGTGTTTGGTCTGGGTGATTTGAGGAAACTATAATGAATCTAAAGTAATTATATTTAATGAAGATGAATAAATACTAATGGTTAGCCTCTATTAATTTCTATTTTTATAAGGAAGTGGTTCTCTTCTATTGTATTTGGAAGTCTTGTTTTGTGTATTTGAACCATAAATACTAATATTTGAGATTCAAATATGATGAATATGAATAAATATTGGATGGATGCTAATCATTTGAAAATAGAGTACGAGAACGGAGTGAAAGAGTTCATCAAGTTTGCAAAGGATCACGCAAAGGATCCTTCTCAAATCCTTTGTCTGTGTTTAAGTTGTTGTTATTCTAGACTACTTACTCCAGAGGAGTTGGAAGAACATTTGATATGTCATGGAATAGATCGGAGTTACAAATGTTGGAATAAACACGGATAAAAAGAGAATGTAGCTACTGGCTGGGATAAAACTGAATTTTATGGATCATCAGATATAAATACAAATATGGATAATGAAGAAGACTGTATGGAGGATGTGATTACAGATGTCAATGATGATGAAGATCGTATTGAGGAAATTACAAAGACAATTGAAGATGAACTCCGTGATTTCCCAAAATTGTTTGAGAAGTGAAAGAGATGTGAAAATACGCCATTGTATACTAGTTTCACTAAGTATACAACATTGTCAGTTGTACTGAAGTTTTATAAATTGAAAGCAAGAAACGGATGGAGTGATGTCAGTTTTACAGAACTACTTTCTCTCTTGAATGACATGATCCCGGAAGATAATGAGCTCCCAAGACGGACATATGAAGCTAGACGAATGCTACGCTCGATGGGTATGATTTCTGAAAGAATACATGCCTGTCCAAAATACTGTATATTGTTTCGCAAGGAGAACAAATCACTTAAAAAATGCCCAAAGTGTGGTGCTTCTCGATATAAGAAATATAAATCCAATCCAATGAAATTTGTATGGTACTTTCCAATCATTAAAAGGTTTAGGAATCTATATGGAAGTGAATAAACTGCAAGACAATTGTTGTAGCATGAAGATAAAAGAAATAAAGAAGGGAAATTACATCATCCGACCAACTCTCCTCAATGGAAGAATATTGATCATGAGTATCCTGAATTTGGAAAAGAGCTGAGAAACCTTCGTCTTGCGTTATCTACAGATGGAGTGAATCCTTTTGGTTTTCAAACCAGCACTCATAATACATGGCCTTTTATGTTGGTAAATTATAACTTTCCACCCTATTTATGAATGAAGTGGAAATTCATCATGTTATCTATGCTTATATCAGTACCAAAACAACCAGGTAACGATATTGATATTTATCTGGCTCCTTTGATCAAGGATTTGAAGTTATTGTGGGATTCAGGTGTAATGTTGTATGATCCTTATAAAAGTGAATACTTCACGTTGAGAGCGATGTTGTATGGGACAATAAATTATTTCCCTACTTATGGAAATTTTCCAGGCTATAGGATTAAAGGAACTCAAGGGTGACTCGTGTGCGAAAAAGAAACACAATCAATTAGGTTGAAACATTCATTAAAATCTTTGTTTCTAGGACATCATAGATTTCTACCTCTTCGGCATAAGTACTGATCTTTGACGACATCATTCAATGGAAGTTCTAAACAATGCGCAACACTGTCTCCACTAATAGGTGATCAACTGTTTGAGAAATTAAAAGATCTGAACACTATTTTTGGTAAACCATTTTCTAAAAACCTTACGAAAATCGGTTGGAAAAAGATAGCAGTTTTTTTTGAATTACCATACTGGAATGTTTTGTACGTCAGACATTTTCTTGATGTGATGCATGTGGAAAAAAATGTATGTGAAAGTGTTATCGGAACATTACTAAATTCCCCAGGAAAAAAAGATGGAATTAAGGCAAGGTTGGACATGGTTGACATGGGAATACGAGAAGATTTGGCTCTCGTGATGGGTGAAATCGAATGTTTCTTCCTCCAGCTGCTTATACTCTTTCTAGGGAGGAGACATATCAGTTTTGCAACTTCTTCAATGATGTAAAGGATCCATAGGGGTACTCATCAAATATCAAGAACATTGTTTCAATGAATGATTTGAAGTTAAAAGGTTTGAAATCACATGATTGCCATGTTTTGATGCAATATCTAATTCCTATATCTTTACGTTGCATTTTTTCCAAGAATTTTTGTCATACGTTAACCAAAATTTGTTTCTTTTTCAAATCTATATGTAGCAAAGTTTTAGACCCGGCGAAATTTCCAGCTATGGAAAAAGAAATTGTCATCATATTATGTGAATTAGAAATATTATTCCCGCCAACATTCTTTGATATGATGGTTTATTTGATGATTCACTTGGTGAGAGAGATTCGACTTTGTGTTCATGTGCACTATAGATAGATGTATCCTGTTGAACGGTATATGAAGATTTTAAAAGGGTATGTCAAAAATCAATGTTGGCTAGAGGTTTGTATAGTGAAGTGATATATTGTTGAGGAATCCATTGAATTTTGTACTGAATACCTATCTGATGTGGAAATCATTGGTCTCCCAAAATCTCGTCACACTGGACGCATTGAGGGTGAGGGGATTTCTGGAGGAGAAGTTGTGACAATCAGTATTACAGATCGGGAGCAGTCCCATCTTTATGTTTTGCATAACAGTTGGGAGGTTGATCCATATATTGAAACTCACAAAGAAATTATTAGGCAGTTGAATCCATCAAGGGCTGAAAAATGGTTATCAGATACACATAATCAACAGTTTATAAGATGGTTTTAGAACTATATTTTTAAGCTGTTGGATGAAAATACGAATTCAATGTCAGAACGACTTCGATGGCTAGCTGCTGGACCAAGTGTGTATGTATTATCTTACAGTGGTTATGTAATTAATGGTTATACATTCTATATAGATGAACATGATGAAGATAGTACCATGAAAAATAGTGGAGTTACACTAGTGGATGAAGCGATGTATATTTCTGGTAGTAAGGACAGAAATCTAAATTATGCAAATATGTCATACTTTGGCATTATCAAACTAATATGGGAGTTGGATTATATGACATTCCAATTGACGATTTTTCAATGCAAATGGGTTGATAACAACAGTGGTGTTAAAATAGATGAATGGGGATTTGTGAAAGTTGATTTTAGTAAAGAAGGGTACAAAGACGAACAATTTATAATGGAATCACAAGCATTATAAGTTTTTTATGTTCCAGATCCTGCAAACTGAAAGCGGTCGATTATTCTGTTATCACCCAAAACTACTGAAGGTTCAGAATAAAATTTAGTTGAGGACAATACTTTTAGTGGTACGTTGCAATCATTTCGGAGTGGTCCCAATGCAGATGATATTTTGTATGTTAGAGGAGACCGCAATGAAGGGATTTGGATAATTGATAGAGGTGTCAAATCCCTTAAACCTTTGAAAAAAAGAAATAGAGTTCAATAAACAGGTTATATTTTGTTTGTAATATAGATATTGTTATCTCATGTTATTATCTTATCATTACCGAATTTATGTAATCTAAATTAACTGTTCAAGCACTTTTGTAGATAATGACTTCTACACATTCTGATGCTCCTAACCTTGAGGATGAACAAGTCTCTCAAGTTGCTATTGTTGTGGCTGTTGCTGCTCCTGTAGCTCTTGCTGCTCCTACTTCTGCTCCTACTGCTGCTCATGCTGCGGCTCTTGTTGCTCCTATTGCTCCTGCTGCTGCGGCTCATACTGCTCCTACTGCGGTTACTGTTGCTCCTGCTGTTGCGGCTCCTACTACTCCTAGTGTTAAGGTCCAACAACCATCAACACATGCCGTTGATACCATTTCAGATGAACTTGTAGATGATGTTGATATCAATGAAATGGTCAGGAATGAAGGACCGACGTCGCAGAAAACACAGGTGCATCTTAGTTTGACGGTGTTAGCCAAAATTCATAAGGCAAAAAGCAAAGGCATCAAATTTAAAGTCGGATGGAATGCATGAGGCCAACATGTGAATCCCAACAAGGCTTTGTTTAGTAGCTACATTGGAGTTGTCACTCGGCAACCCGTGCCGATTGACATAGATTCATAGCACCATATTGTGTCTGGGATGAAGGATGTGATCTGGGAAGAAATTACGGTAACTTTATGAATTTATTTCTTTAATTTACTAGAAAATAAAATAATGAAACAATGTCTTACTCTTCTCAATATCTTGTAGAGTACATTTATAGTAGACGATTCACACAAGGATTATGTACTAAGGCTTGAAGGAAAGATTCATCAAGGTTTTCGCACTATTTTAACAAGATTTCACCTGAAAGATTCTAAAGGTAAAATAAACCCACACCCACCCATTGTCTATGCTTACCTGATATCCCAAGAAGCATGGGATGCATTTATTGTCCGTAGTGGGGATGAGAAGTTTTAGGTACATTGTGGGTGATAATACGTTGTTTGAGGATACATGTATTCACCACTTTGATTGTCAATATTTCATTTATGAAATAGAAACTCTGTATTGAAAATAAGGAATGTGCATCAAAACCAACATACCCCTATCGTAAAGAAAGTATGGGGTACACTTCATTAGAAGAGAAAATGGTACATATTTTAAATTTACAGTAATATTGTTAGGTGCTAATAAACAACATCATAATTATCTTTCAATGTTTATATGTAGATTGATGAGTCTAAAACCAAATGCACTTCTATCCCATATCATGTGTTATGGAGGGAGGAATGTGTGAACAAAGAAGTAAAGTTAGTAGATGAGAACACACAGAAAGTGTGGGAAATATGTGTAAGAATGACACGATGATAAAAAGATTTGTTTTAAATTGATATTACATAAAAATAATTAGTTATTTTCCTATATCTGAGAGTCACACGAATCAGCTACTCCTATAGCGGATATAGACCTATTATCGACGGCTTTGAAGAAGCCAGAAAAATATGGTTGTGTCAGAGGTGCAGGGTTTGGGGTGACACCCCGAGTATATTTTGAGAAGAAGAAAAAAACGGATGATACAGATGAAAAATCGGAACAAATGAGAGAAAAAATAGCAACCCTTTAAGAACGATTGCAATGTCATGGAGAGTTTCTAGCAACTTTTATGGGTGGGAAGCAAAGGGAAGACACAAATCAGGAACAACCAGCATGTGAACATCCCACCCCACCCCCCACCAGCTTTGAGGCGAGCCATTCGCCTCAAAGAACTATCTTAGTCGTGGAAATCAATATTCTAATAATTGTTCCCATGAAATGTGAATCATACAAAAAATGATAATTTTTTTGTACTGATCTTCTACAGGGTGATAATGATTGTGATTTATATCTATCAACACCCACCTATCACCTTGTAGTGAGGGCTACAGTGTTCAATATCCCAGATGCAACACTGCATAATAGACCACTTCCAAAAGATCATCTGAAAGTGATGATTACTGTAGCTCATGAGCCAAATGCATAGCTACCTATTACACTTGATGACGATGATATTCATACAGTTGAAAAAGATATTGGGACATTCATTGCATGTCCTTCACAACTTGTAAGAGTACATGTAGACAAAGAGGTATTTATTTCCTTTTTTTCAAGCTAAAACCTTAACAATTAATGAAAAAAGGTTCTGAACCAATGATTGTTGTTATATATGGAGAAAGGGAAGGGGGTGACAAACGTCTGCTCAAAACCATATAAAGGATTGACCAACCGATCCCAAAGAGCTACTGAAAGCACAATAACACCACATGTTCTCTATCCACATTTACTATCATTGAAGACTCATGTGGATATGAAGCTAAAAGATGGTAATAGTTATATAGTGGTTTTCGAAGAGAATATATATGGAGAGGAAAGTCAAGATTTCGTTGCTGCTGAAAATTTAAATGAGATCCTTGAAAACGGTTGGCTAGGCATCACAGTTGTAAATGTATATATGATGTATGTTTCCATGAATTGATTTTCTAAAAGCTGTTCTAATGTTCAAATTATGACTAAATTCATTTTATATTGTTGACGGTCGCATTTATGAAAAATAGTTGAAGGAATTTTCCCATGAGCCAAGATTTGGACTCGTTAGTCCTCATATCACATCAACATACCTAACAAAAATAGATCCATCAAAAAGGGATGCAATAGTGAACGGCTTGCTGAAAACATTTGAAAGCAAGATTACAGATGACAAACTTTTCCTAATAACAACCATGTGGGGGTAATACTCTATGATTAAAGCATATCAATTATATTTTCACTTATTTTATTACTTATTCCTTTTTATGTTTTTAGGAAACATTAGTTTCTAATTGCGTTGAACTTAGATACTCAAAATATTTATTTTCTGGATTCAAAGCAAGGATATCCATCAAACCGACCACACATGATGGAGTTTGTGAATCTTTAAGACACTACATCTTATGTTTTAGGTCTAAACATCAAGTAATATAATTAATATTATCTTTTACTGAGGATTCTGTTATGATAGGGCGGTGTATCATTATCTTCTAAAAAAGGAATGAAGATAGGGGCTAAGCATAAGGAGGCGAGCAAGTACTATGTCTGGACAAATATCAAGGTATATATAATAAAATTTCACTATCCAAACACATATTAACACAAGTTACTTATTCTCCTAATGATCAATTTTTTTGCAATTTACAAAACAAACAAACGATTATGATTGTGGTTATTATGTTTGTAAATTTATGAAAGAGATTGTTTTTCATCAACAAACTAGCATCCCTAAAGAGGTATTTTCAAAAACAACTACTTGTTCGTTTAAGTTATTTATTAATTCTTTATTTTTATATTTTGCAGTACTACTCTAAATTCCAAAAATCCTCATACTCACAAGACAATATAGATGTGTTTAGAAATAATTGGGTCGCATACCTGATGGCAGATTGTACACAAATACAATGAAGATCTGACTTGGGGACATGTACAATTGGTGGTCATTTTTGAGAGGGGTTAAGGGGATCAAAAGATGAAACATTGTTGTATGTAAATGTTCGTAGGAAAATTGTAATTGTTATTAAATAAAACATTTTTTCTCCAATGAGTCATTTTTTTCATTTTAACAAATGATATGCACCATCAACATGCAAGAATGTTGAACCACTCAAAGGGTCTCTATTTTGTTTAAAATGGACACGATTTTATGTGAAAACAACAACTGACCTACAGAAATCCAACCAAATGCATTCTGATTTCCTTGATATTTTATTAGAATGATACAAGGGTCCTTGGTGATGTGTATGAGTCATCCCAGCCTCAATCCGAGGCACGGTGTGGCCACTAGCACTCAAAGGGTCTCTCTTTTGTTTAAAATGGACACAATTTTAATTTAAAACAAAAACTCACCTATGAAAATCTGACCAAACGGATTATTATTTCCTTGATTTTTTATGAGAATGATCCAAGGGTACTTGGTGAAGTGTACGAGTCATCACTGCCTCAATCTGAGGCACGGTGTGACTGGTACCACTCAAAGGGTCTCTATTTTGTTTAAAATGGACACGATTTTAAGTGAAAACAACAACTGACGTACGAAAATCCAACCAAACGCATTTGGATTATCTTGATCCTTTAGGATAACAATCCAAGGATACTTTGGGACATGTAAGAGTCATCCCCACCTCAATATGAGGCATGGTGTGTCCGCTAGCACTCAAAGGTTCTCTCTTTTGTTTAAAATGGACACCATTTTAATTAAAAACAACAACTAACCTATGAAAATATGACCAAATGCATTCAGATTGTGTTGATCCTTTAGGAGAACGATAAAAGAGTCCTTTGTGACGTTTAAGAGTCAACCTTGCCTCAATCCAAGGCATGGTGTGGCCGCTAGCACTCAAAGGGTATCTCTTTTGTTTAAAATGGACACGATTTTAAGTGAAAACAACAACTGACCTACGGAAATCTGACCAAACACATTTGGATTGACTTGATCTTTTATGAGAGAGATACAAGGGTCCTTGGTGATGTGTAAGATTAATCCCCGCCTCAATCTGAGTCACGGTGTGGACGCTAGCACTCAAAGGGTCTCTCTTTTGTTTAAAATGGACACCATTTTAATTGAAAACAACAACTGACCTATGAAAATCTGACTAAACGCATTTGGATTGCATTTATATTTTATGAGAATGATACAAGGGTACTTGGTGATGTGTACGAGTCATACCCGCCTCAATCTGAGGCACGGTGTGGCCGGTACCACTCAAAGGGTCTCTATTTTGTTTAAAATGGACACGATTTTAAGTGAAAACAACAACTGACGTATGAAAATCTGACCAAACGCATTCATATTGTCTTGATCCTTTAAGGTAAAGACCCACATGTCCTTTGTGATGTGTAAAATTCAACCCCGCCTCAATCTGAGGCATGGTGTGGCCGATATCACTCAAAGGGTCTTTCTTTTGTTTAAAATGGACAGGATTTTAAGTGAAAACAACAACCAACCTACGGAAATCCGATCAAACGCATTCAAATTGTATTGATCCTTAATTATAAAGATCAAATGGTCCTTTTGACATTTATGAGTCATCCCCTCTTCAATACGAGGCATGGTGTGGCTGCTATCACTCAAAGGGTCTCTCTTTTGTTTAAAAAGGACACGATTTTAAGTGAAAACAACAACTGACCTATGGAAATCCGACCAAACACGTTAGGATTGTGTTGATATTTTAGGAGAACAATAAAATGGTCCTTTTTGATGTGTAAGAGTCATCCCCACCTCAAAATGAGGCACTTTGTGGCTGCTATCACTCAAAGGGTCTCTCTTTTGTTTAAAATGGACACAATTTTAATTAAAAACAACAACTGACCTACGGAAATCCGACCAAACGCATTATGATTGCCTTTATACTTTATAATAATGATCCATGGGTCCTTTATGATGTCTATGAGTCATCCCCGCCTCAATCCGAGGCATGGTGTGGCTGGTGACACTCAAAGGGTCTCTCTTTTGTTTAAAATGGACATGATTTTAATTGAAAAAAACAACTGACCTATTGAAATCAGACCAAACACATTCGGATTGCCTTAATCTTTTATTATAACGATCCAAGGGTCCTTGGTAATGTGTATGAGTCATCCCCACCTCAATCTGAGGCACAGTGTGGCCGCTAGCACTCAAAGGGTCTCTCTTTTGTTTAAAACGGACACAATTTTAATTGAAAACAACAACTGACCTATTAAAATTTGACCAAACGCATTAGGATTGCCTTGAAATTTTATTAGAACGATACAAGGGTCCTTGGTGACATGTAAAAGTAATCTCCGCCTCAATCTGAGGCACGGTGTGGCCGGTACCACTCAAAGGGTCTCTATTTTGTTTAAAATGGACACAATTTTAAGTAAAAACAACAACTGACATACGAAAATACAACCAAACGCATTCATATTTTCTTGATCCTTTATTAGAACGATCCACAGGTACTTTGTGACATGTAAGAGTCAACCCTGCCTCAATCCGAGGCACAGTGTGGCCGCTAGCACTCAAAAGGTCTCTCTTTTGTTTTAAATGGACACAATTTTAGTTGAAAACAACAACTGACATATTAAAATCCTACCAAACACATTCATATTGCCTTGATCATTTATAAGAACCATATAAGGGTTCTTGGTTATGTTTACGAGTCAACCCCACCTCAATCTGCGGCACGGTGTGGCCGGTACCACTCAAAGGGTCTCTATTTTGTTTAAAATGGGCACGATTTTAAGTGAAAACAACAACTGACGTACGTAAATCTGACCAAACACATTATGATTGAGTTGATCCTTTAGGAGAATGATAAAATGGTCATTTTTGATGTGTAAAAGTCATCTCCACCTCAATCCGAGGCACAGTGTAGCCGCTAGCACTCAAAGGGTCTCTCTTTTGTTTAAAATGGACACGATTTTTAGTCAAAAGAACAACTGGCCTATGGAAATATGACCAAACACATTATTATTGCCTTGATCTTTTATGAGAATGATCAAAGGGTCCTTGGTGACATGTAAAAGTGTTCCTCGCCTCAATATGAGGCACGGTGTGGCCGCTAGCACTCAAAGGGTCCCTCTTTTGTTTAAAATGGACACCATTTTAATTGAAAACAACAACTAACCTATGAAAATCTGACCAAACGCATTAGTATTGCCTTGATATTTTATTAAAATGATTCAAGGGTCCTTGGTGATGTGTACGAGTCATCCCTGCCTCAATCCGAGGCACGGTGTGGCCGGTACCACTCAAAGGGTATCTATTTTGTTTAAAATGGACACGATTTTAAGTGAAAACAACAACTGACGTACGAAAATCCAACCAAACATATTAAGATTGTCTTGATCCTTTAGTATAATGATCCACAGGTCCTTTGTGACATGTTTGAGTCAACCCCGCCTCAATCCGAGGCACAGTGTGGCCGCTATCACTCAAAGGGTCTCTCTTTTGTTTAAAATGGACACGATTTTAAGAGAAAACAACAAATGACCTACGGAAATCCAACCAAAAGCATTCAGATTGTATTGATCCTTTAGGAGAATGATCCAATAGTCCTTTGTGATGTGTATGAGTCATCTCCGCCTCAATATGAGGCACGGTGTGGCTACTATCACTCAAAGGGTCTCTCTTTGGTTTAAAATGGACACGATTTTAAGTGAAAACAACAACTAACCTATGGAAATCTGACCAAACACATTTGGATTATGTTGAGACTTTAGGAGAATAATCCACTGGTCATTTGTGACATGTAAGAGTCATCCCTGCCTCAATCTGAGGCACATTGTGGCTGTTATCACTCAAAGGGTCTCTCTTTTATTTAAAATGGACACAATTTTAATTGAAAACAACAACTGACCTATGGAAATCCGACCAAATGCATTCTGATTGTCTTGATCCTTTAATAGAACGATCCAAGAGTCCTTTTTTAAGTCTATGAGTCATCTCCACCTCAATCTGAGGCGTGGTGTGGCCAATACCACTCAAAGGGTCTCTCTTTTCTTTAAAATGGACGCGATTTTAATTGAAAACAACAACTGACCTATTAAAATCCTACTAAATGCATTAATATTGCCTTGATCTTTTATGATAATGATCCAAGGGTTCTTGGTGATGTGTACGAGTCATCCCTGCCTCAATCCGAGGCACGGTGTGGACACTAGCACTCAAAGGGTCTCTCTTTTGTTTAAAATGAACACAATTTTAATTGAAAACAACAACTAACCTATGAAAATCTGACCAAACGCATTTGGATTGCCTTTATCTTTTATGATAATGATCCAATGTCCCTTGGTGACGTGTATGGGTCATCCCCATCTCAATTCGAGGCACGGTGTGGCCGATACCACTCAAAGGATCTCTATTTTGTTTAAAATGGACACGATTTTAAGTGAAAACAACAACTGACGTACGAAAATCTGACCAAACGCATTCATATTGTCTTGATCCTTTAGGATAAATATTCAAGGGTCCTTTTTTATGTGTATGAGTCAACCCCACCTCAATCTGAGGCACGGTGTGGCCGCTAGCACTCAAAGGGTCTCTCTTTTGTTTTAAATGGACACAATTTTAATTGAAAACAACAACTGACCTATGAAAATCTGACCAAAAGAATTCAGATTGCCTTGATCATTTATAATAACGATCCAAGGGTCCTTGGTGATGTGTAAGAGTCAACCCCTCCTCAATATGATCCACGGTGTGGCCGGTACCACTCAAAGGGTGTCTATTTTCTTTAAAATGGACACGATTTTTAGTGAAAACAACAACTGACTTACGGAAATCCAACCAAACGCATTAGGATTATCTTGATCCTTTATGAGAACAATAAAAAGGTCCTTTTTGATGTGTAAAAGTCAACCCTGCCTCAACTTGAGGCACGGTGTGGCCGCTAGCACTCAAATGTTCTCTCTTTTGTTTTAAATGGACACAACTTTAATTGAAAACAACAAATGACCTATGAAAATCTGACCAAACACATTCTTATTGACTTTATATTTTATAAGAACGATCCAAGGGTCCATGGTGACATTTAATAGTCAAACCCGGATTAATCTGAGGCACAGTGTGTCTGGTACCACTCAAAGGGTCTCTATTTTGTTTAAAATGGACATGATTTTAAGTGAAAACAACAACTGACGTACAGAAATCTAACCAAACGCATTCAAATTGTGTTGATAATTTAGGATAATGATCCACTAGTCATTTTTGATGTGTAAGAGTCATCCCTGCCTCAATCCAAGTCACGGTGTGGCCGGTACCACTCAAAGGGTCTCTCTTTTGTTTAAAATGGACACCATTTTAATTGAAAACAAAAAATGACCTATGAAAATCTTACCAAACGCATTCGGATATCCTTGATCCTTTAGTATAACAATCCATGGGTCCTTGGTGATGTTTACAAGTCAACCTCTCCTAAATCCAAGGCACGGTGTGGCTGGTACCACTCAAAGGGTCTCTATTTTGTTTAAAATGGACACGATTTTAAGTGAAAACAACAACTGACATACGAAAATATGACCAAATGCATTCATATTGTCTTGATCCTTTAGGATAATGATCCATGGGTCCTTTTTGACGTTTAAGAGTCAACCCCACCTCAATATGAGGCATAGTGTGGCCGCTATCACTCAAAGAGTCACTCTTTTGTTTAAAATGGACACAATTTTTAATTGAAAACAAAAACTAACCTATGAAAATATGACCAAAGCATTATTATTGCTTTTATATTTTACAAGAACGATCCAAGGGTCCTTTCTGACATATATGATTCAACTCTTCCTCAATATGAGGCACGGTGTTGCCGGTACCACTCAAAGGGTCACTATTTTGTTTGAAATGGACACGATTTTAAGTGAAAACAACAACTGACGTACGAAAATCTGACCAAATTCATTCATATTGTGTTGATCCTTTAGGAAAACAATCCACAAGTCCTTTTTGACATGTAAGAGTCAAACCAGCCTCAATCTGAGTCATAGTGTGGCCACTAGCACTCAAAGGGTCTCTCTTTTGTTTAAAATGGACACGATTTTAATTGAAAACAACAACTGACCTATGGAAATCCAACCAAACACATTTGGATTGTGTTGATCCTTTATTAGAACAATCCATGGGTACTTTTTGATGTGTAATATTCATCCTCGCCTCAATCTGAGGCACGGTGTGGTCGCTAGTACTCAAAGGGTCTCTCTTTTGTTTAAAATGGACACGATTTTAATTAAAAACAAAAACTCACCTATGAAAATCTGACCAAACACATTCGGATTGACTAGATATTTTATGATAACAATACAAGGGTCCTTGGAGACATATATGAGTCATCCCCACCTCAATCTGAGGCACGTTGTGGACAATACCACTCAAAGGGTATCTATTTTGTTTAAAATGGACACGATTTTAAGTGAAAACAACAACTGACGTATGAAAATATGACCAAACGCTTTCGTATTGTCTTGATCCTTTAGTAGAACGATCCACGGGTTCTTTTTGACATTTTCAAGTCAACCCTGCCTCAATCGGAGGCACGTTGTGTCCGCTATCACTCAAAGGGACTCTCTTTTGTTTAAAATGGACACCATTTTAATTGAAAACAACAAGTGACCTATGAAAATATGACCAAATGCATTCGGATTGTCTTTATCCTTTAAGAGAACGATCCAAGGGTACTTTTTGACATGTAAGAGTCAAATTTTCCTCAATCTGAGGCATAGTGTGGCCGCTAGCACTCAAAGGGTCTCTCTTTTGTTTAAAATGGACACGATTTTAAGTGAAAACAACAACTAACCTACGGAAATCTGACCAAACGCATTCGGATTGTGTTTATACTTTATGATAACGATCCACTAGTCCTTTGTTACATGTACGAGTAATCCCTACCTCAATCTGAGGCACGTTGTGGCTTCTATCACTCAAAGGTCTCTCTTTTGTTTAAAATGGGCACAATTTTAATTGAAAACAACAACTGACCTACGGAAATCCAGCCAAACGCATTCGGATTGCCTTGATCCTTTAGTAGAATGATATACGGGTACTTTGTGACGTGTAAAAGTCATCCCTGCCTCAATATGAGGCACGTTGTGGCCGCTAGCACTCAAAGGGTCTCTCTTTTGTTTAAAATGGACATGATTTTAATTGAAAACAACAACTAACCTACGGAAATCCAACCAAACACATTCGTATTGTGTTGATACTTTAGGAGAACAATCCACGGTTATTTTTTGACATGTAAGAGTCATATATGCCTCAATACGAGGCACGGTGTAGCCGCTAGCACTCAAAGGGTCTCTCTTTTGTTTAAAATGGACACAATTTTAATTGAAAACAACAACTGGCCTATGAAAATCCGACCAAACGCATTCGGATTGTCTTGATCTTTTATGAGAACGATCCAAGGGTCCTTGGTGATGTGTATGAATCTTAATTAAGTGTTTTATATATTTTTAGGTAAATAATTTGTCCAACCCATGTTATCCCCAAACCGAAACGGTTCAAGCCACATAGAAAATACATTAGGGTTATGGGGCATTAAATTCCATAAAGGGTATCCAAAATGGATGGATTATGGAATCAAAGCTATTTAATTGTGAATTTAGAGGTAGGTGGATGAGTATAAGAGAATATTGGGACATTAAGATATTATGTGCACTAGTGCATGAGGGACATCACTTGTGTGGGTCGTATTGTGAGGTTGTATGATTCCACTAACTATAATATGACATGATTATAAATATAAAGTCAGGGGACCAAGTATATGGAAGTAGGATCCCATGTAATTATCATATGTTGGATGAGGTGAGATTAGGGGATTGTAAATTACAAAAAAAATCCTTTCAACACTCACCACTCATGTTCCCTTAATCATACATTCCCTTGATGAAACTGTCGTAGCCTACCACCCTCAAAATCACTATGCCACTAGGGTATCTCAGTTTAGTTTTACATAGATTCTAATGATATAGCTCATCATCTATCCAAAATTATATTATCAATGTCAGGAGATGTCGTGGATGACATCTAGAGATTGGGATGACCCCCATGAATTTCATATATTGTGAAAAATCCATGAATGATAACATGAACTAAATTAGACAACTATGATGTCCAAATAAATAAAAAAAGTGGCATATGCATGGTGACACCATTTTTGGTTTTGTTGTGTCATATTATCACTATGGAATCTTTAGAGAAGAATATGTGGCATTGGATAATTAACACCCACTAAATTGTGGGCTTGACCGTTGTGTCATCACAATCATGGGGCTTGAACCGAAGGTTGTGGATACACTATATAAATTACATAAAAAATTATGGATAATTTTAACCAAATTTTATGATAAAAATCTCTGATATATTGTTTAAATTATTCCATAGAGGTTACAAATGTGGTAGTGTTGCATTTTTCAAGGATAAGGGGTCCATAACATTATTCTTTCTGATGGGACAGGGGTCAATGAAGAATGATAACATAAATTATTCTACATTGTAGATACTAACCACCCTAATGAGGTTTTGAATATGGAATTTGAGTGTTTTTTTAGATGAAAGAGTTATTATCAAGGGGGATATTGATTTACCAACTCCATGAAGATAGGCATTCATGATGGGAATCAGATTCCATAACGGGTATTCCCCCTGGTTTCTATCCATTTTGTAAAATCAGTTTCAATATAATATAAAATACTCTATATCCATGTGATTTCTAAAATATACATCCCATTTCCTTGGAGAAATTATGGAAACCTATGAATGAGGGCCTCATATTCCTAGAATAATGATGGAGAACTCCAAAAACCAATGATAACCTTCTAAAAAATCTAAATTGTGATACGAATAAATATAAAGAAGAATGGGAGTGTATAACAGAGATAAAATGAATTAAAAAGAGAAAGGGGATATAATAGATTAATACATATATAAAGATTATGGGAAAGCTACTATACAAAAGGGAAGACAACATGATAACTCTGATAGTGGAAGATGTGGAGAAGGCTTGGATGTTGAATCAGATTCTTTCTTCTATGTATGGGTATACTTGTTGTATGGGTATACTTGGTCTAATTAGCTTATGATTTATGTGTTAATTTTGTATGGGTATACTTGCTTTAATTAGCTTATTGAGATGCTGATTTTTTTTGCAGGTGTTCGGGTGTGCTGCTACAGATTATTTCATAGTAGCTGACAGGGCATTTATCAGCACTTTTTTAGCGCTGATAAATGGTGCTTTTATCCGTGCTAAAAATACGCTGATAAACTAAACCTTTATCAGTGTTAAATAATCATTGATAAAGGATCATTTTATCAGCGCTAAAGTAGTACTGATAAAACACTCATTTATCAGCACTCTTTTAGCATTGATAAAGGGTTGTTTTATCAGCGCGTTTTTAGCACTCATAAAGGGTACCCCCCTTTATCAGCGCCAATCTTTACAGTGCTTTTTTAGCACTGTTAAAACCTATTTTTAGTGATGTTAAATCCTGTTTTTGTAGTAGTGTATATTCACACCTTAGATTTGGTAACTCTCCTTATAGGAGAGGCGAAGACTACTTGGGTATGCCACATGATTTCTGTGTTTAGATTATCATGGATGAATTATTCTACTCTCCTAATATATGTGGAGAAGACTCAAAAAGTAGTTCATATACTTAAAATTTTGATCCCCTTGTGTTTAGACGAGGTTACTTCTATTCTCTTTTTGGTTTGAGTTGTTCTCTTTGACTGTATCTTGAATATACTGTATTTATTTCCTATTGAATCTATTATTGATCCCCCTTCAGCTTTTTGGGGGGGTCCTACTGGGTATGTATATACTCACCCTATCATGGGTTATTCCTACACATGTCATATCTTATTCAGACAATGGACATGTTTATTGTGACTTCAAAGAATCTTAGAGATACATGGTACTTTGGGCCGCATAAGGTAGTCGCAGCTTGGAGATCCAGAGAAGGGCTCTCTTGGTAGTTTAATTTTCCATTTTTTCAGGTTGGGACATCTTTCTGGTTGGGCATGTATTTTTTCCCTTTACTTTCTAGTTTTTACTATCATACACTTGTACACCCTTGAGGTTATGCATGCTTGGTTTACTTTATAGGTATTTTGCATCTTTTACTCTTTCCCTCTACACTTCTAAATTTTGATGCTTGTGTGTGTGAGTACAGGTACTTAGTAAAATGCCTCCATGAGTTATTTATGCCTTTGGTTCTTATCTCCACTTCTGGACTATAGAGGTGGGCTTGGGGTAGTTGCATCTTGAGCCCCAACTTGGGTCGGGTCGTGACATGGTATTCCACATGTACACATGAGAAATGTTTTCATTCCTTATAAAATGGAAAAGGAGATGGAAAAGTGTTACACCATAAGCATAATAACATTTAAGTATATTTTAGATACTTATTTTATTATATTATCATGGTTATAATAGGTTTGAATGGGGTTAAATAATAAATAAACATTAAAGAACTCAGTTAAGAGTTATACTCATTCTTTGGAAAACCTAATTTGGATTACACTTAAAACTTATATATTGATCTTTTGGAGAGATAGAAACATATAATACATGTTAAAGAGATTTTGGATGGTATATAGAAAGGTATTGGATGAGAGAGAGTGATCAATATTTGTGAATAAGTTAGGAGAGGAGTCACGCTTTTATAATTGAGGGGGAGTGGCACACTTTTAAATATTATAAGTGTGTTACTCTTGGTAAATTGGAAATAAAAAATAAAATTTCTATGATAAGATGAAAGGGTCCTAAAAATATTATATAATAAGATTTAAGATGAGATTTTGGGACCTAATAAAAAAATTAACCCTAATTAACATATTTTCCCTTTACTGTGGTTACTAATTTTTACCATGGTAGTTATTCATTATGACCAAAAATTAAATTAACCTTATCACTAAATTTAAACATCATAATTAAAAATATGAAATCCATTTTTAAATATTCAATCTATATAAGTGTAAAATTTTAATTTTAATAAAAGAACCCAAAACACAATAAAAATTAGTTTTTTCAAAAAAGTTTTTTAATCCTAAAAATGAATTTATACCAAAATAAGGTATAATGATTAATATAGAATTAATTGGATTATTTTCATTTGAAGGTAAATAATTATATTTTAAAACAAATCCAATATAGAATTATACTTTTTAAATACATGAAATGAAATGATCATTTTTTTATAAAAATCAATATTTTAATTATTCACCCAAAAAACAATTTTTTCAGAAAAAATAAAAAAAAATCACACCAAAAAATTTTGATATGATGATATCAAAAATTAATTCAATTTTATAAAATTAAATTAATAAAATTTAGAAATTTAACTTTTAAATAAAAATGTATAATACAATGAAAACACTTTAGTTAGAAAAAATAGCACTTTTTTTATTTTAAGAATGATAAAAAATATATTTATAAAACTATGATTAATATGAACCCATAAAATTATTTCTTATAATTGATAAGATTGATTAATTTCTTGTATTTCCTGGTTTTCTTGGTTTTCCGATTCTTATTCATTTTTAGAAATTGTTTCCTCATAATTGTATCCATTATTCAAAGAAGTGAGGGTATTTTTCTCTCATAGATTTTTTTGATTCCCATGTTACTTCCTCAATCATGTGATTATTCCATAAAACCTTAACCCAATGAATCAAATTATTCTTAAATACCTAATCTCTAATATCAAAAATCTGAGCTATATTTTTTTCATATTAAATATTATCTTCTAAATGTACCACCTCAAGGATCAAAACATGATATGCAATAGGTATATATTTCATTAACAATGAATCATGAAATATGTCATGTAAATGAGATAAAATCATGGGTAAGAATACATGGTTTTCAAATGATCCCACTTTTTATAGAATTTTATATGCTCCAATAAACTACAGACACAACATCACTTATTTACTAAAACACATAACACCTTTACATAGAGATATTTTAGTAATGACATGATCACCTACCTAAAATAAAAGTTCTTTCATCTTATTATATTTATAAGTATTCCATCTGTTTTTAGATAACCTCATGTATTCTTAAATCATATTTAGCTTCTTAACAATTTCTTATACTATTTATGGTCCCAACAACTTCCTCTTGCCGACTTCAACCCAACATGATGGAGTTTGACAACACTTTTCCATATAATTCCTCAAAATGTGTCATATGTATATGGTAATGAAAACTTTTACTATAAAAAATTTAAACTAATTAAATATATTGATCTTAACTTCCTTGGTAATCCAAAGAGAAATATATAAGAGTATATTCTAAATTATAAATCATTTACTTCAATTTCCCATCAGATAAGGGATGAAATGTTGGGGTGAAATTTAATTCAATAACCAATGAATTTTGAAGTCATTTCAAAAAAATTGGAGATAAAATTGGGATCCTACTCAAATACAATAAATAGAGGGAATCCATGGAATATGAAAATCTCTTTAAAGTAGAGTCTAGAAAGATTATCCAAATAAATACTATCTTGAATATGAATAAAATGTATAGATTTAGTCAATCAATCAATAATAACCCAAATAGAATTATTACCCAGAGACATATTTGGTAATACTATAATGAAATCCATATACATATTCTTCTATTTCCATATAGGCATTAGAAAATGATGAAGTATACCCTTTGGTAGTTATTTCTCAACTTTGACTTATTGAAAATTTAACAAATTATGGTAGAATTAGTAACATATTTCTTCATTCCATCCCACTAATAATATTCTTGAATGTATGTATAAATCTTAGTGTTTTGAGATGAAAAAATTGGGATTTATGAGCTTCACTTAATAATTACTTATTTTATTGTTAATTAATTATCACACAAAACCTCTTTTGAAATCGTATAACACTTTATTTTTTAATATAAAATTTAGGAAACTTACCCTTATTAAAAAATGTTAATCTTTCTTTCAAACCATTGGCTTCTTTATGAGCATGCCTAATTCTATCTAACAAAGATGAATGCATTGACACCCATACCAAAAGATAGGGAGTTCCTACATGCATAATTTTATTTCTAATATTCATTAAATCATTGGACAGACGATCATGTTCTAAATGTACCATATCTCCAGATGCATTATCTTTTTAACTCAAGACATCGGATACTTTTTTTACTTTTCCTAGATGATAGAGAACCATGTAATATTAATACTTTATGAGTTCTATTCATATTATGTGCCACATTTCTAATTCCTTTTTGGTAAATATGCACTTTAAACTTTTAAGTTAAGTATATATTTTACATTTCTACCCATATAAAATAAATCTAAAAAATTTTAAAGAAAAAAACTAGTGTAACCAGTTCAAGGTCATTCATAAATTAATTCTTCTCATATTGTTTCAATTGATGTGAAGTAATTTTATTACATGATCATATTTCATCCAGACACAACCCAGGCCCATCAATGAAGCATCACTGTAAATAAAAAACTCACCATTTCTATATAAAAAGGCTAACAATATATCATTAACTAATCCTATTTTTATTTTCTAAAAATATTCATCACACACATTTTTCTATATTAATTTAACTTCCATTCAAGTTAACTTGGTTATTTTGATATAAAACTAAGAAAATTTTTCAAAAAACCATCGGTAGTAACCCTTTAATCCAAGAAAACTTCAAATCTTAGTGAAATTTTTTTCTCTTATCCACTCTTCCACCACTTTAGTTTTATAATGATAAATAGTTACATCATATTTATAAAAAATATGCCTATAGAATGAAATCAGTTGTAACCAAAATTAACATTTTTGAAATTTTCTATACAACCTATTTTATAATAAAGTTTTCAGAAAAATAATTATATGTTTATCATGTTCCTCATAAAATTAAGAATAATTGAAAATTTAAAAAATGAAAACTAATAGAAATTTATCAAAATATTCATGGAAAACTCTATTTAAAAGATCCATAAATATATAAAGTGCATTCGTAAACTCAAAATTCATAACCACAATCCCATAATATATAAACATTTTATGAAACATCATTCTTATAATTCCTTCCTTCTTCACTTTTAATTTGAGATGAACATACTTGATATTAATCTTCAAAAAATATCGATCACCCTAGATCCAATCAAAAATCCATTAATATGAGGAAAAAATACTTGTTTTAATAGTGATTTTATTGATTTCTCTCTAATAAATGTAAAATATAATGAAAAAATCCTTATTTTTATCAAAAAAAATAGGATAACCTCAAGATGAAGTGATATAATGAATGAAACCATTATTAAGAAACTCTTGTATCTTATTTTTAAATTCCAAAAGTTCTACCAAAGATATTTGATAAGGGTTTTTTGAAATTGGATTAACATCAGATACTAAGTAAATATTAAATACAACCACCCAATCAAGAATAAAACCAATAAAATCATTAATAAATACATCTAGATATTCATTTACTACTAGAACACTGTTGATTTTAATAGTTTATTTCTTTCCAACAAAATGTGCAATGTTACTTTCACTCCTATATTTTATTAGTTTCTTATATTTTTTTATATGTTATCAAAGGTATTAATTCATAATTATATACAAACTCTAACTCATTATGAAAAATAACTTCTTTTTCTCTACAATCTATCTTAGTATAATAAACTGAAATCCAATCCCTAACCAGAAGAACAATAAAATATACATTGGGAAATGAAACAATTTTGGTTGGAAAAACCATTCCACATATGATGATGATAATAGGAAATTTTTTATAAATTATTTTTTCATTTATATTACCCCAAGAGTTTCTACCGAAATTTATAACCCCATTTCTTGAGATAGTATTTACATTTTACTTTCAAATTTATCATATATAAAATAATGTGTTGATCCTGAATCAAAACAATACATTGTAATAATCTTAATAAACAAGTAATGTACTTATTACCCCTAAATTTAAGGGTCCCTCATCCTCTTTAGTTATAGAAAATTATTTTTTCACACCTTTATATTTCCAATCTTGATGGTTCCCACCTTGAGTAACTAATTTTAGACATGAATTAGCATAATCACCTAACTAATTTCAATTAAATAATCTCACTTATGGATGGAAATATATTTTCCCATTACTTGTCTAATCATAACTCTTTCCCTTATAGTCACAATCCAAATGAATGAGCTTACTATATCAGTAACAGTTTCCTGATACTATTAAAAATTATTTAAATTTTATTTTACCACACTTGAAACATGTGGGGGATAACCTAGATATTTCTTAGTTTAATTATTCTCCATTTCATGACACTTAGACATATTTTTACTCTTATTATCATCATGTGCATAACTTTCGATAAACTTCATCTCAAATTTCTCATCATATTATAAAATTTAATCATAACTTTTAAATTCACTAGAGTAAAACACTCTTCATAAACACATTTTTAGACATGTGTAAAATCTATCAATTTTACTTTCATAGTATATAATGAAATTTTGTTCACACCTAGCTAATCAAGTTAAATTTTATTCATAAGTTTCCACTAAACCTTATTTATTTTTCTTCAAATCCATAAATTTACTTTTCTATTCTATGTAAATAATCTTTAGGTGAACACTTCTCTATAGAAATATCATTAAATACCATCCACTCCTTGACATAAAAATCATAATTTTCCATAGTATTCTTAATCATATACCACCATTGAATGAATTCAACTTCAAAATGATAAATATAAATAATTAACTTTTGGTGTTCCATACATCTCAAAACAGCAAATATCTTCTCCGGTGTATTTATCCACCCTCCATCTTTCACTAGGTACGAAGATCCATTAAAATCCTAAGGGTGTTGTTTCATGATATTCTATACTAAATACATGTACCTATATATAGAATTAAATATTTATCTTTCATGGGTTCCACCATTAAAATCCTAAATCATCTAATTTAACACTTCCACAAACTACTTTATTCCGATCATTCTAAGTTCTTCATTTGGAAGGTTTTTATCCCCTTAATTCCTTCCCACTTCACCTGGCCTATTTCCTCTATTGAAAACCATTCTGAATAGATATGTATTAGATAAAAAAACATGGAAATACAAAAATATATCTCATGACATAACCATAAATATAAATCTCTTAAGTGTTTATTTTAACATCCTCTTAATCTCTAATGTTATCTAAACCTTTCCCTGATACCAACTATAACTTATTATTACTTTAATAACCCAAAAATGTGAGTTAATAGTAATTATTTCACGTTTTTTACATTACCATGATCTTTTAGGTTTATAATTTTATATAATTGAGAAAAATATTACATAAAAAAGTGGACATATCCACACAATGTATATTTTTTTCACAAAACCAAGGCTTTAATTTTATAACCATTTTTATTCAAGACACTTCTACTTATTTTAAGATGACTCCAAAGTGGAAATTTTGACTTTTATATAGTTTCCACTCATCCTTATATCTTGTGAAAACATTTTATAATATAATATGTCCATAAAAAATCAGTATGGTACAAAAAAATAAATAAAATCTAATAGTCTAGTAAAGAACATGAAAACCCATGAAATTTTTTACCTTTTAAATAATAAAACCTTAAGAACATAAATAAAACATTTCCACATATTTATGTAAACCATTATTCAAATAAAACCTTTTAAATCCTTATAAATCATAGGAAAACCTTGAAATAATCATGAAAAACATGAGAAATTGTTAAAAAATTCTCTTGAAAAGAAAACGTTTCGCATTTTAAATGTTCATAAATGTAATATAACAGACTTCATAGAGGTATGATATTGTTTAAGTTCTAGTTTAATTCTAATTAATTTGGTTATTTAAATGTTTACTGGGTGTATGAAAATTATTGAGGGTGTTCTTGTGGTTCGAGACATGAAAGAGGAGATAAAGTGTCCATCCAGTTCATGTTTCCTGATTAGAACACAGTTAGATGTAACATTACGCCCTAACTGTACTTTCCTGGAGTTAGGGTGTATGGTTTGTGAAACCATGCAATGGGGGATGCCACACCATGTGGTCTTGGAAAGATACATCCCACGTGGTCACCGCACAGTTTTTCAAACCATGTGGGCTCCCCAAAAGATTGTGTGGCCTGGTCCCCTCTTCAATAGAGGGTGGTGCATGGTTGGTGCATGGTTTAGTCAACTGTGCATCCAAACTATGAAACATATTAAAAATGTGGTTTTTTACCATTTCCCCCCTTGGTATTTAATCTTTCTTACTTGAATTTCCTCCCCATTTGTCCTATAATGGCCAAGGGTGACAGGTCCTTCCTTCCAAACATCCCAAGGATCGATCTCCCTCATTTCCAAGCCATTTCGAGTTTCTTTGGGTTAATATCAAAGATCTGGGTGATTATAACACTCCTCTTTGTTCTTTTTAATGGGTAATGTCTTTTGGAATAATTCTTATTCTTCTAAAGTCCTAAAACCTCTTTTTCCACCAGATTCTAGGTTGGATCTTTAAAGGTAGTTTATTCTTGAATCGAAAGCTAATGTTGAGCGTATAGTTTTCTACAAAATCAAGGTAGGTGGTCTAAAAGTTATATCTCATCATATTGATGCCCTATTTTATTTTGTATGTGGTTTTGTGGTGATCCATAATTGTTGTCCATTCGTTTCCCTTGGTAGGAAATGGTAATTGGGTTAATTGAATGTTGATTTTAAATCCTTATGATCCCTATGGGATCAGATGTGGATTATTTGACCAGGCTTAGGAATGACCATGGGGTGGACCACTCCCTTTAACATGAAATATTAGGTTAATTAATGATAAATTTTACGATTTATAAAATTAAAAAAACTGTAAATGTGATTAATTTGGTACATGGGAAAATGGGGTGTTTGACTTAACTTATAGGGTCAATTAATTCATGATGAAAAAATTAATAGTTATGGTAATTGGTTAATGGGGGTTTGGTATCGTGGTTAAATTTCATAGAAATGGTAATAAACAGTTGAAATGTATTAAATGGTAAAATGGTCTTGTGTTGGAAATTGAGAACTTGATGATGAAAACTAGCAATGGAAATATGGTAAAATGAAAATGGTACTTCCATAACGTTTTATAATGAAATGGTAAATGATGATGAGCCTATGCGATTATGTTATATGGTTTTTTTGGGATGTTGGACGGATACTCCACTCATGTGGCTGGTCCTGACTGATGCTCGAGCACCCCTATGCATAGTAGTTATTCGGTGAAAGGACGGATGCACCTGAACCCAATATGTAAATGGTGTTCCATATCCAGGTGTGGATAGTGGTACATGGAATTTCATGTTTTGTTTAATATGTGGATCAAATACCGACATGGGGTTGAAGTAGGTTTGATAAAAATATATAAATCATAAATCAAGGGAATGAAAGTTAATGATTTAGTAAATGTTAAATGAAGTAAAATATTTTATTTTATCATTATTTACTTTCCTTTACTTATACATACATTTTATTAGACATAATATTTTTTATACACTATTGGTGGTGACCTACTAAGTTTTACTCACACCCTTCTTGGGCCTCCACTGGGTACCCGAGAAAACTTCATGGTTGTAGGTCAGGATAGGGGAAAGTGCCCTATTTTAGGTTGTTGATTTGGTCTTGAGATATGCATGGAGTAAGGGACTGGACTTAGGATTAGGACTCATTTTTGGGATTCTTCTATTTGCCTTTTTTTTTTGTTTACTTTTTCACTTGGCATTATAGACATGACATGACATACTTATCTTTTGGTTGTGGGCATGTACCCAATTTTGGGGAATGTTTTGAAATGTTTGGTTATTATTATATTATTTCATTTAATTCATATTTTATCTAATATGGATTACTCTGATAAAGAGGTTATAGTCTCCCCACATATCTCATTAAACCCTCACTATTATTAAGTATTCTTTGGTGTGTGGGGAGGCATGCCTAAGGTCATGTACTACACTAGCTCGGGGCATCAGTTATGGTAGAACTCAGGTCGAGGCATTAAAAAGTGGTATCATAGTGGTTTGTTTTCTATTATTTGTCTTATTTTGGAAAGGTAGATAGGAAAATAGTATATGGAAGGCCTTGGAAATGAGCTCGTGTATGAGAGTAGATAACCCATGTATGGGGGAAAACCCAAGTACCCAGGGTGGGATTAAAGTTCTTGATATTTGTCATTACAATTGGATGTTATTTCACCTTGAATGATTCACTTGTAGTGTGATATTATTAATTTTTTATATTCCATATCTGACCTAGCATGACATGAGGTCATATATTCATGCATCATTTTAAACACTTTGGAATACATGTTTCTTGCATCATGTTAGGAACACATGGTAAAAGAGTCATGGTCGGGTAGGGGAATTGAAAATGCATCTTTATTGTTTTTAAACATTAAAGAAAATGTTTAAAATGAATATATAATAACTAGTAAATAATTTAAATATGGATGTTTCATAGATAAGAATAGAATTTAATATAAACTAAAAATTTTGGAGTTGGTCTCCCCTTTTTAAAATGGACCAGGTTAGTAGTTGTTGGGAAATAGCATTATGTTAGTGGTTATGACTTTTTGGAACAATGTGTAGATTTGGTTTTTTATGGATAGTATTGATACCTCTTCTATTTAAACTATGGTAACCTTATGTTATGTGTTTTGTGACATGTGTTTGGAATTATAGAGAGATTCCACCACGATGGAATCTACTAATTGGGTGAAAATATGGTATCATCGAGAATGATCCTCTAGTATTAGAGAAAGAATCCCTATTTGTTCTAGGTAATAGAGGTAAGGATTAGTACTGTGATAACTTTTCATGTTTTATACAGTTTTTGGAATGAGACCCAGGGTGGGCCACACTATGTATGTTTGATTTGATAAAGGAGTTCCAGTTGAAACACCATCCAAATTTTTTGGGAGAGGGTAGACCTAAGGCAGAAAAGTTTTGGATTGAGTCCATACAAAACATTCTGGACCAATAGTATATTCCACCTAAAAAGAGGGATAATCTAATAACCTATATGTTACAGGGACCAAAAAAGTGTTTTTGGGACATACAGTCCTGAGATGAATAAGTGGAAGGCATGGTATGGAAGTATTTACAAGATAATTTCTTGGAACAATTTTACCCTAATACCTTGAGACAGATGAAGGCTGGGGAGTTCATACACATGACTTAGGGGAGTATGATGGTGATATATTATGTTGGACACTTCACAGTTTTGTATTTTTTCCCCAATACTGGCAGAAGATGATGTGATTATGGATAAGCACATCCAGGATGGTCTTATGTGTGAGATCAAGTCCCAGATGAGTATCATCCACTTGAAGAGGTTTACTAAGGTTGTGGATCAAGCTCTAATTTCTAAGGGGAACCTGAATGATTCTTCTATAGGTGGACATGATGTGTAAGTTGGGTGATCTGGTGGTACATCTTGTGATAGCAGGAAGCATCGTTGTGAGATTTTTCACCCGAGTGGTGGTGGGAAGAGTAGTTCGGGAAGAGGGAATTCCTTCTAGGGGAGTAGCTTAGTCATCTTCTATCAGTGTGGTGGTCCAAGGAGCATGTGAGGTCAATGTACATGAACACCAGTGGAATAAAAGGCATGTGGAAGGATGTGTCATATGTAGAGGTTCTGAAGGAACCCATAGTAGAAAAGTAGTAGTGGATGACCTAGTCTAGTACAGAGCACCGGATGGGGTTTATCAACTCATATCATTCAGGAAGTAACAGTTCTGCCAAATGTGTTATTTGAGGTATAGGGTGTGTTACTTCAGGAAAAGGGTGTATATACCAGTAAGGTAGTACAACACCGAGAACCTAGTCTGGAGCCCAAGGTATAGGGGTGGGTTAGCTTCATGTAGTTCAGCCTGCACCTAGAAGTGTATAAGTTGGGCCATAGAATATTTGAGGTATGATTCTTTTGATTCTACACTTTCTTGTGTTGTTTTTGATACAGGGACCTCGTATTCCTTTATATATTCTTAGTCTATAAATTTTTTGGGTCTAGCGGTGGAACATGTGTGTGGTATTATGTTAATTGACACACGGTTGAGAGTTCAAGCAGAAATATCTCGTAGTGCAAGGTGTGTTCTCTCGAGGTTGGTGGTTACCATTTTCTTTGGAACTTGGTTTTGATTGAGATTTCCGGGTTTGACCTGATTTTTTGGATGTATTGGTTGGTGTTGTATCAATCCCATATCAACTATTTCCATTTAAGGGTAACGTTCACATCCCTTGATGGTGATTCTTATATTCACCATGTGGAGTTTTATATCTAGGCAAGCCATGTTGAGAGAAATATTTAGTGGTTGGGTGATCTAACAGCCTAAGTGATATGTCTTGTTCTTCCTCCAATGGCCTGAAGGCCTTAATTTTTTATTGATTTTGATAATCCACCTTTCAAGGGGTGAGGTGGAACCCTTACAAGGCCCATAGGCATAAGTATTACATGGCCCGTATTCCTTATATGAATTCATTGCCCGTAGACTTCAAACATTACATACAACCCAGACTAACTACTTAGAACTGCTCCTCTCCAGCATATTCATCGTGAAATCAGCTCTCCACCTTCACATGGCTATTCGTCTAGGCTTTCCCATGCATGCACAGGCTTGTCCCGATGGCAGGTTCCACACCCTCTCATTCTTTCAATCTATTTAGCTTCTGCTATGGGGAAATCTCATTGCTCCTCCTCCTTCTGAAGCTTATTCCTTGTAGGTTGTGTGGTTTGCATCTGCACTTAAGGTGGCCTGAAGGCTTTGATGTGGACCAAAGGCCTTGATGTGGACCAAAGGCCTTACTGACCCAAAGGCATGGGTGGCCCAAAGGCCTTAAAGGACTTGGAGACCAAATCGGTGGCCCGAAGGCCCAAACGGGGGAATATTCATGGCTACTATAGTGCCAAATAGTGCCTACTATAGTACCTGCTACAATACTTGCTACAGTTCTGCACAGTTCCTGCTACAGTACCTAAAAATTATTCTCTGCCTGGATTTGATCCCAGGTCTCTTGGATTCACTTAATGATTCCTCGCCAACTAGTTTGAGGCTCATGTGTGCATGTCTTGTTCTTGATGATGGGGAAGTAGAGAAAAAAAATTTCCTCATATGGTGGATCAGTTCCAAGATTTCTTCCACACAGACTTCTCATTGCTTCCTTATATTAGGGAGATTGGGTTATCAATTGAGATGATGGCTAGGGATGATATGTTCTCTATTCTTACATATAGGATGGAACCAGAAGAACTTTAATAACTCCATGATCAGTTGGATTAATTGAAGAACAAATGGTATATCCATCCTAGTATGTCACCTTGGGGTTCACCAATCTTGTTTTCCAAGAAATGTGATGGGTTGTTACACTTGTGCGTCAATTACCAAAATCCAAATTGGATGAAATTTAAGAATTGATTTACCCTTTCACATATTGACAAACTTTTTAATCAATTATAGGGTGCTTCTATGTTCTCCAATATTAATTTGAGGTTAGAGTATTATCTACTAAGGGTGAGACATTATGATATAATGTAGACCACTTTCAAGACTAGGTAAAATTTGTATGAGTTTATCATAATATAATTTGGGATGAAAAATGATCTAGTAGTATTTATGTCCTTGAAGAATCAATTCTTCCACCCATACTTGTATCAATTCATGGTTGTTTTTGTGGATAACATCTTGGTGTACTCTCACACTCATAACGATCATGCGAAACATCTTGAAATCATCCTGATTACACTAATAGATAATTGGATCTGTGCCAAGCTATCCAAATGTATCTTCTATATTGATAAATTATATTTCTTGCATCACATAATCACTAATATAGGTGTTTCTATAGACCCATAAAAAGTGAAAGTAGTTGTATATTGGTATAATCCCAATTATTATTATTTTGAAATTAGAAGTTTCCTGGGTTAGGCGGGTCATTATTAAAGATTCATAAAGGATTTATCTCTATTAGAAACACTACTTCCATGATTCACCAAGAATGGTGACAAGTTTGGATGGTATAGATCATGTGATAGTTCTTTCTAGGAGCTGAAGAAATTTTTTACTACCACACGGATTCTGATCCTACATGAGCTAGGTAATGAGTATACTCCATTTTTTAATGCATCCAATGTTGGGCTTGGGGAAATGTTGATGCAAGGAGATCAAGTTATGGCATATGTTTCATGATAATTGAATCCACGTGAGTAGAATTACCCTATGCATGACCTCAAGTTTGTCATGGTGGTTCGAGATTTAAAATGTTGTTGGAATTACATATTGGGTGAGAGGTTTTTTTTGTATACTAACCATAAAAGTTTAAAGTGAATATTTTCTCAACAAGATTTGAGCCTCCTCCAGGGAACATGGGTCTATTATATACAATATTTTGATTTTGAGTTGGAATATACTCTCGGAAAAGGTAATAGTGTTATAGATGCCTTATGTAAGAATACATAGACTCGAATAGTTCTAAATTCTAGTTCTGAGTAGAAGATGACGGCCTTATTTACTGAGATTCATGTGGAGATTCTGAAGATCCAAGGATAGATAACCCTTTATTCCTTGATAATTGAGTCTATTCTTTTGATCCGGATCAAGGGGAGGTAGTATGAGGCTCTAGAGTGTTTGTATTTTAGGTAAATCCTTGAATTTGGGGATTTTCCTTCTAACCATACTATCAGTGGTGGTTATATTGTTTATATTCGAGGCTATGTTGTTATTATCACATGTATTCAAGAGAATATGATACATGATTTTCATTCCTTTAAGTGGGAAGTGAATCCTGATTCAAACAAAATGAATCTTGATCGTTGTATATAGTATTTGTGTCTAGGAATAAAGAAGGAGGTTGTAGGTTTTGTGTTTTGATGTTATACCTATCAACAGGTGAAGGCTATACACTAGAGTTCAGCATGTGTACTACAACTGCTTCCCATTCCGAAATGAAACTGGGGTAATTTCACAGTGTATTTTTTGGTGGGTATCTCAAGGATTTTTTATAATAATGACTCCATATGGGTAGTTATGGATTAGCTAAAAAAGGTGGTGTGTTTCTTACCAATACGGGATAATTTTACTATAGATCAGCTGGGAGACTTGTATGTTCAAGAGATAGTATAGTTTCATGGGGTTCATCAAAGTATGGTTTCAAATCATGATCCACATTTTACTTTTAACTTTTGTAAGGGGTTAAATAATTCACTTGGGGCCTTATTGTTTTTTATTACATCATTCCATCCACAGAAAGACAGGCAATTAGAGCATACTATTCAGGTGTTGGAGGACATGTTGAGGGTGTGTGTCCTAGAATTTGGTAGATCTTGGGAGAACTTGTAACTTGTCGATCTCACCTATAACAACAGTTACCGAGCAATAATATAGATGGAAACATATAATTCTCTCTATGGTAGACCATGTTAATCCCTTCTATGTTGGTTGGAGGCTTAATAATCATAGTTTTTGGGACTAAATATCATGTCGGATACCTTGGAATAGGTTTAGTTGACTCAAAAATGTATATATATATATATATATATGGCTCAAAGTGTGTAGAAGTTGTATACATATTAGTGTTCTCATCCCATTGAGTTTGCAGTGGGTGATAATGTGTTTCTTTGGGTGTTACTAAGGTTGGATCACCATCAGATTTGAAAACAAGGTAAGTTGGTGCCCAGATATGTTGGTCTATTTGATATTGTGTGGAGAATCATACTGGTGGCATACTGATAGGATTTTCCATAGTGGTATAATGGTATGAACAATGTTTTCCATGTTTTATATCTTCAACAATATCACTTGACCCTTCTAATGTGATCAATGTTGGTGATTTAGAGCATGTGTTTTATGCATACATTGAGTAGAATATAGATTTTATTTTGTATCATAGTGATAAAATATTACTAGGAAATATTGTTCCATCGTTTTGAGTTTTTTGGTAGAATAAAAATATCTAGGAGAAATATTAGGAGAGGGAAAAATATATGCGAACCCATTAGCCCAATCTATTTTCTCTAGAAGCTCAGTGATATTTAGGATTGTGGTTAGGGGATATTTCATTATAAGTTGGTGAGGTTATAAGATCCTAGAATTCATGGAGGTATGATCTTATTTAATTTTGGGGTTAAGTATCTTTAATTTGGTTAATGAAATGTTTACTGGGTGTTTGAGGAGTCTTGGTGGTGTTTCGGGGGTTCAGGACATGAAATAGGAGAGAAAGTGACTATCCAATGCATGTTTCATGGTTTATGCACTATTAGTAGTAATCATGCACCCTAATTGTGCTTTCCTAGAGGTAGGGTGCATGGTTTTTGAAACCATGCAAGTGGGGAGTCCAAACTTTGCAGGCTTGGACAGAGAAATCCCACATGTTCTCCACATAGTCTTTCAAACTGTGTGGATTCCTTGGGAGATAGTGTGATTTTACCCCCTCTTAGATAGAGGTTGGTGCATGGTTGGTGCATGATTTAGCCAATAGTATATTCAAACTATGTTCGCATTTACAAATGTGGGTTTTTACTATTTTTTTCTTTAATCATTCTTACCCAAATTTCCTCCCCATTTCTCCTACTACATACAAGGGTGACAAACCCTTCCTCCCAAACATCCCAAGGATCGATCTCCTTCATTTATAAGACTTTTGGAGAACCTTTAGGTGTATATAAAATCTTCAGGTGAGTCTAACACTCCTACTTTTTCTTTTTTCTGGATAAGGGATTGTGGAACCACTCTTCTTCTTCCAAATCCCTAAAACTCTCTTTTTCCAGTGGATTCTAGGTTGGGGATTTGAAGGTGGTTTGTTCCTGAATGAAACGTTAAGGTTGATTGTGATGTTGTTAATGGAATTTAGGTATTTTTTATACAAGTTATATCCCACAGTATTGATTATATATTTTATTTTGTATGTGGTTTTGTGGTGATATATCCATGTTTTCCATTTTATTCCCTTAGTTGGAAATAGTAATTAGGTTAATTGAATGTTGATTTGAAACCCTTATGTTCCTCGTGGGATCCAATGAGGATGAGTCAACTGGGACTATGAACACTTGTGGGGTATAAAACACCCTTGAACATGAAATATTAAGTTAATGAATAATAAATTGTGGGTTTATGATATTAAACAAATGGTAAATGTGATTAATCAGGTACATGGGAAAATGGGGTGTTTGGATTAACTTAAAGTGTTATGTAATTGATGGTAGATAAATGAATGGTTATGTTAATTGGTTAATGGGTAATAGCTTCATGGTTAAATGTATTTTAAATGGTGATATATATTTTAAATGTAGTAAATGGTAAAATAGGCATGTGTTGGTAATTGAGAACTTGATGATGCCAATGTGCAATGGAAATTTGGTTAAATGTAAATGGTACTCTCATATTATTTTATAATGAAATTTTTAATGATGATGATCCTATGTGATTGTGATATATGGTTTTTTTGATATTGTACTGGTGCTCCACTCTCGTGGGTGTTCCTGACTGATGCTCAGGAACCCCTATACACAATAGTTATTCGAGGAATATAGTGATTCTCCTAAACCCAATGGGTATGAACATGGAGTTCCATATCTATGTGGGGATGCACAGACATGAAATTCCAAGTCCTAGTTGAAATATGGCTCAGATACCAAAATGGGGGCAAATAAGGTTTGATGAAAATAGATAAATCCTAAATTAAGGAAATAAAAGTAAATGGTTTAATAAATGATAAAGGAGTAACCTATTTTATTTTACAGTTCTTTACTTTCTTGTACTTTTACATACACTTTATTAGACTATATATTTTATAGACACCATTGGTGGGGGCCTACTAAATTTTACTCACAACCTAGTCAGAATTCTACTAGGTACCCAAGAAGTATTCATGGTTTTAGGTCAGGAAAGGGGAAAGGGAACTAATCTAGATAGTTTATTTGGGCTTGGGATGTACATGGAGGAGGGTATTAGACTTGGTATCAGAACCTTTTTTTGGGCTTAGTATCAGTTTTTTATTTATTTTGGGTTTAATTTTACACTTATCACTATATACATTACTTGATGTACTTATCTTTTGGTTTTGGGAATGTACCCAATTTTGGGGAATGGTTTGAAATGTTTGGTCATTGTTATATTCTTTCCTTTAATTCATATTTTATCTATTGTGGATTACTCTAATAAAGAGGGTATAGTATCACCACATATCTTATTAGACCCTCACTACTAGTAGGAATCCTCTAGAATACAGGTAGGCACACCTGAGGTCATATACCACACTGGGTCAGGGCACTGGTTATGGGGCACTCAGGTTGGGGCGTTATAATAAACTTTTCATTCCTTGGGAAATCAAAATATTTCCATAAAAACCATTATAAAACATAAAATAAGTATCTTATAGCATCATATTCATAACCCATGTTCACTCATCTTTAAATCGTGTCTAAATAATATATTCCCATTTAATTATATAGGATTATTCAACCTTTTTATCACTCTCATTTTCTCATCTGAACACTAAATCATTACCTAGTGTACTAGGGAGATATATCTAGATCACCCATTATCATGAGATATATCAGGCTCACACATCATCATTTATTATTCTAAAATTAAATATCATGAACAAAACATTTTTAAGATTTCATTTTTTAATCATAATTCCCTATAGAAACACATTTCAATCCATAAGAAAAGAACTTTCTATTTTCATATAAAAGAAGGATGAATATCCTTTTTATTCAAAAACTCTTAAAAAGACGAATTTTTTAGAAGAGTAAGAATGATATATTCTTGAAACACCATGTAAAATTAAAGATTAATATTGATAATTAATAAAAACTAGGACGGTGGTAAAATGAATTCAAATTGTATACATTAAAAAATTCTTTTTGCATATTTATAAAAAGTCAAAAAAATAAACCATATAGAAAATATTGAAAAGATTCATTTTTAAAACTTTGTAAAGAAATTAAAATATATCAAAAAATGTAATTTAGAAAAACTTTAATCATAAATAGGAACATTCTTGAAACATGTAAAATAATATTGATATGGAGAAAAAAGAGTTGGAAAGAAAACTTCAAAACTAGGTTTTAAAGAAAATTCTCTTACCTTAAGTCACGTCTAAATTCATAAGTTCACTATCTCATGAATAAATAAAATATATTAGTTATTAAATTTATTAAGAATAACTTTCATGTTTGATTCATTATCAGTATTACTTTTATTTCATTTATCATCTTGTTTTATTTAATTACTAAATCGGTTAAGTTTACGTCGGTCATTCTGAGGTTGTCTAGTCTTTAATTTTTTTAAAAATATTTATAGGCTGACTGTGTTCAAGGATTCATGGTTTAATAATATTATTCATGTCATAATTATTATATTTAAAAACTGAATACACTTTTATAATCAATCATGTAATGTGGTTATGAAAAATAAATCACAGCATTTAATTTAGACGGTAGTCCATACATACACATGAACAACATTTTCATTTTTATAATATATGAGAAAAAAAATAAAATAGATAAAGGTTTAGATTTACATAATAATATTTATGTTATAAATATAAAATTAATTCATTAAATCCATCCTTATTACCATCAATTTATGTTGGAAAATAAAAACTCATCACATCACTTTGTGGAGGTGGTAGTCCACTCATACGAATGAGCAACATTATCATTTTCAAATGGATATAAGGGTATGAAGTAAAATAATATAATATATTTCCAAAATAATAATAATGTCATAAATATCATATATATTCATTTTATCCATCATAATTATCATCCATTTTAAGCGATGATGAAAAATGAAACACATAACTCCATAGATGTGGTAGTCCACATGTATGCACGAGCGATATTTTCAGGTCCCGTATGACGAAAAAGAAGATAAAATAGTGTTTTATTATAAGAATAATAATATTTTAATATATTTTAAATTCTATTTTTATTATATAATTAGGGTTATGATATTTCTTAAGTATGTAAAATAAGAAATAAACATAAAAGAACTCAGTTGAGAGTTATAACTATTCTTTAGAAAACCTCCCTTGATATACACATTAATCATTCTAGGACAGTATTTTGAAGATATGAGAACCTATAAGATGTATAGAGGACTTTTTATAAGGTATTTTGGTAGGTATTTTATAATCTATATTTCTCAATGTTTTTGAATAATTTAGGAGAGGATGTGCCCTTTTACAACTGAGGGGAGTGATACACTTGTAAATATCCTTAGATTTTAATTATTATAAATGTCTTACTCTTGATAAAGTGACACTAAAATAATAAATTTTTTATTTTAAGGTGATAAGGGTTTAAATAATGTTATCTAATAATATTTAAGAGGATTTTTTGACCTCATAATACAGTTATATCCATAATTAACTCATTTTACCCTTTACTGTGGTAACTAGTTATGAGCATGGTGATTATTCATTATAACCAAAAAATAAATTGAAATTATTAATAAGTTTGAACCTAATAATTTAAAATATAAAATTAATTTTTTATTATTAAATATATATACTTTTAATATATTTATTTTAATAAAAAAAACTCAAAACACAACTAAAACATATTTTCCAAAAAAAAATGTGTTTTAAGACTAAAAATTAATTATACCAAAATTAAGTATAATAATGATTCTTATAGAATTAATTATATTATTTTGATTCAAATTTTAATAATTTTTATTTAAAAACTATTCAAAATAAAATGGGACTTTAAAAATACTTGAAAATAAATTGAAGTCTTTTTATAAAAATCAGTATTTTCACTATTCACCCAAAAATAAATCTTTTTAGAAAAATCCAAAAAATTAATTCTATGATAAATGTTATATGATGGTATAAAAATTAATTCCATTTTATAAAATTCAATTTCTAAAATTCATAAATTTATATTTTATGTAAAGCCTTATAATATATGGGAAACATTTTTGTTAGAATAAAACCATTTCTTTTTTCAATTTGAAGAATTGTATAAAATTATTTATAAAAATATGATGAATATGAATCCATAAAATTATTGCTTAAATATTATTAGATTGGATCATTTCTAGTACTTCTTGGGTTGTCATAAAAATATTATATATTCATTATAAACTATTTATAATGTATATGTATTATCTCTCTCCCCCTCTTTGACAACTTCTTGTTAATGTTTGGTTTACCTGTATTTGATGGAGTTTCCAATTATTTACTTATCATCACATTAATAGTTGGTTTGAGTAAATTATTATTATTTAAAAAATAAATATCTTTATTTATTTTTGTGATTCTTTTTATAGTTTTATAAATGTATAAAAACAATGAATCAAAACCATAAAATCAAAATAAAAACAGAATAATCCAAATAAACATATCATTGAACCATTTTATCTTAAAATAAATATTAATAACTAAATTAAAATGACTATGACTAATCAATAATAAATGAATGTAATATAATTTATTATTAATTTTTTAATAATCATAATTTGGTTATACCATAAGTGAAAACATAACATAACTAAAACAAGACATAAGGTGAGGAAATATTTCTCTACCTATATATTTTGGAATTCCTTCTATTTATCCAAAACTATTTTAAAATGTTTCATGTGTATTTTTTTATCTAAAAAAAATATCCATTTTATTATTATCCTTTTATGTGTATTTACATAGAATTTTATTTTAATCTCAAATATTTATGATTAAGTCATACCTTACAAAGTTCGTAAGGGAATTCTCTCTTGATCCCACTCTTTAGATTATCTCATTGTCTAATATTCATTCAATATTTATGTGTACATTTTCTGCACAATTTATCATATTTATTTTATTTTTAACCATTTATTGATATTTACATACCTATTAATTTTAATCACAAATATGTATGCTCATGTCTTACCTTACCAAGTTTGTAAGGGGACCCTCGACCCTTACATTTTATATGGGGTTTACCCTCTCTTCTCACTCTATTTTTTATATGAATATATAAATATTAATTAATACACTTATAAATATATTTTATTTAAAAAAAAATCCTATTATGGGGATATTCATATCTTTACATCATTGAGATGAATTCTTATCCATCTTCATAATGTTTTGTAAATATTTATTCTTGGGATCACTCATTGATTATTCTTATTTTAGTTATTCTACTCATCGTGAAATAGAATCTTTACTTTTTTAATGATACCCTTGAATGTCTATAATCATGTATTTCCTTCCTATTTTATAAACCTCAAAGTTTATTATTTGATATATGATTTATGACAGTACTATGAAATTAATTCTTTTCTCATGGTTTCATTTCATGTTTATGATTGATGCACATTTTCATTTTTATATATCATGGATGATTATGAGAATACTATGGTGTGATGGGTGGACCCATTATTATATAGCCCTCTAGCAAATTATTTTAAGTGATATATCTCATAATATCATTATGCATGATCATGATAATGACTTTGGTTACATGATGAAATTATCTTTGTATACATATGATGTGTGAGCATGATGCTCTCTTTGTTCACATTATATGAGTGGGCATGATGAAATTAGTTTTGTTGACAATGTTATGATTTTTCATTATTATACATGTGCCACATTCCATGTGTTGTTACCAAATTATTTAATTAAATTTTTTGTGAATATATCAATATGTGTTTAATAATGATTCTTGTAGGATTGTTATAGATTCATGAGTTAGTATTGGATGTCATGCTTGATAAGCCAATCCTCTCTTTATAACTGACAATTTTTGAACTATTGATAAAAACTAAGATAGGTTCCAATTATCCTTGGAGAATTAAAAAATTTTAAAACATGAGATAAATATGATGACTAAGTATAATATATATAGAAATTTAAGAAGAATATTTAATCCCATGTCTTAGAGGATTTAAACTCTAAAGACAAGACTAATTTTTATGAGGACTTAAAAAGATTTTAAAACCAAGAATCCTGAAGCATTTTGAATTCGTAAAAATCTTGGTAATTTAAAATAATGAGAGGGAAAATAATTTTTGATGTTATCATTCTTCTATAAACATATGGTTCATGAATCAAAGATTATATGTTTTAAGTAATAAAATATAGAGATCTTGATAAATTACATTATATAAGAGAAAGAATAGTCTGAAGATTAGATATCATTAACTGAGGAAAAATAATTGTTACTCCAATATTAATAAGAACAAGTAGGATTCAAATCATTCAATATCCCAGTGTTTTTTGAGATAATCAATGTTAATTATTATTATTTTCTGATGATAGTATTTAAGGTTGTACATGTGAATACCTATTGATCCATATACTCATGGAGTAGTAATATTATCAAGATATGAAATTATATATTTGTAGGACCATCATTGAATAAGTGAAGTTTCTTCTAGTGGATTATTTAATCCATAGAAACATAGTGCATTCTATGTTGGGAGGAAATTATTGAAGGGAACACAGTAGAATATGTGTGTATATTACTTGACTATCCTTGGCTGTAAACAATTGTTGAAGATAGTGGATAATCCATGTTAAATAGTATAACTAACATGGAAAGGAGTAGGTGATTTATATGAACCTTGTAAATACCAAATATTGATTTATTTCATTTAATTATTGAACATGAGGTGAGGTTATGATAAATCATTGAGTGGATAAAGAACTTTAACTGGTTCAAATGGTTTAATTTAAAAAGTGAATAATTCATAAAAAGAACAACACTGATCCCCCCCCCTTAGTGGTCCATCAATCATGGGGTACTTCAAGTGGTATCAAAGTGAGGTTCCCTATAAAGATATAGGAAGTTATGTTATTTAGGAATAGAGAATAAAAATACTATGAATAAATAAGGAGTATCAAATTTCGATGGTACAAACTACCATAGTTAGAGGAATATGATATTATCTTATCTCCTTTAACTCATCCTAGAAGTCATAGATGTTGTTCTTATAGGTTTTCCATTTCTTTTTGAAGAATATCCCTTGATTTGGGCTGAAAATAGGAATATAAAGATGGATGAAAAATTAAAAAATGTCATCTTAATGTCTCTATCGGAAAAATTATATACCAAATTCATAAGTCTCTATACTACTAAATAAATTTAGGAAAAATTTAGAAGTAGTTATGAGGAAAATATAAAAGTCAATAAATTTAAATTATAAGTTTAGAAAAGAAGGTTTCAAGACATAAAAATGGATTATAATGATGATGATATATATATATGATTATTTAACTAGGGAAAATTAAATAGTTATAAATATTCAAGTCTTTAGTGAGAATATAGAGGATTGAATAATTGTGAAGAATATTATGAAGAATTTACTAGATAAATTTATTCCAAGGTTTTGTATTTGGAGGATAGAGAATATCTAACCTTGTATAAAATTTACAATATCCTCATCACCTATGAAATGAGCAAGGCTAAAAATTTCAAAAATAAATCCAAAGATAAAATGGAATTTGAATCCATGAGAAAAAGAAAATTTGAAGAATATTAATATGTTGAATCAAGTAATTAATATGATGAGTAAGTAGATGAAGATCTCAACCAGAGCATATCTATTATATCAAAGATAAAAAAAGGGTCAATGAAAAGAAAGAGATAATAAATTTATGAGATGCTATAATTGTGATGGTATAGGTCATATTGAAATATTGTTTTTCAAAGAAGATGGTTGAAGAATATAAATCAAATGAGGAGGATGAGAAAGCTTAAAATAATAAGAACAGTAAAATTAAGAAGAAGTGTTTCATTAGAAAAATAGGAATTTTAATAAGAAAGAAGAAACAAAAAAACTCAAGTTATTCACAGATGAATATTTCAAGTATTTCTATCAAGTTAATAAAGGATTTAATTCTTGAAATAGTGATAATGATGGAGAATATAGAACTAATTTTGTGTGAGAGATAAAATAAAATTTAGAATCTTATCTTAAGAAAATTTTGCAACTTAATAATGAAAATAAGAAGATGGTGAAAGAGAATAATTAGTTGTCTACTGAAAAGGATGAGTTTGAGAGAAAACGTGATTAAATAAAAAGAAAATATCACTGGAAATGAGTCAAACTATATTGATGAGATCAAGATGAACAAATTAAATATAACTTCTAAAATAAAAATTATGTGTGATATTAAAGAAACTTTTACTGCTAAAGAGGCATAGATCTTTGAGACATAGTCCAAATGTCTTTTAGTTTAATAAGATTTGAATAAAGCCAAATAAGACCTAAAAAAATAAGTGTAGATTAAAGTATATTCTTCAAAATATAGTGAGAAGGAAAATCCAAGGGAACAAGGTAAATATACACCTAACAAAATTCAACAAAATATATCATTTCTAACAGTGCATGTGTTGAAAACAAATATGATGAGGTTTGGAATAAAATAAATGAGAGACAATCCTAAAATTCAAATGAAAGTGTAAATATTCTCAAAAAACTATATCCCTATAGAAAAAATAAGACTCGATTTTAAGTAATTAAACCCTAACATTACTCTGTACAAATTTATATCAAGATTAAAGATCGCAGTTCATAGGATTTTATTGGTGTTATAGAATGTATAGACATAAAGATTACTATTTTTGGTTAAATATATCATTAATATATAATATTAAGGAGTTAATGGGGGATATTTGGTGAGAAAAACATGTCAAAACTTAGATAAATATATTTGTTGCTTGAAAAACACCGAATCTATCCGCCCAAAATAAATTTGTTTTATTAAATAATATTTATGGAATACGTGGAAAAGAAGGTAAAAAATATAAATAATTCATGACCAGGTTTCTAATAGAATTTCTCTATGCTAAAAATGTTAAAGAAATTCAGAATTCTAAGCTATAAAATCCATGAATATTTGAGAAGATAAATAAGTCATGTGAGAAGACCAAGAAAGTTTAACACACAAAGAAGGAATGTCATGTTGTCTGGAAAAAAAACTAAAATTGTCAAAAAAATATAGAAGGATCAATATAATTTTGGTCCAAAAGGGAAGAAATTGGTTTAAGTATATGAGACTAAATTTAGTGAGGATTTATCTATAGATGGTGAATTAAAAATTAAAATAAAGGTGCATGAAATATGTGAGCAATCTAGACATGGTTTAAAATACTATAATATTATCCTGCCAGTCCAATAATAAAATATGAAGAGTTTTAAGTGGGTATTATAAAATGAGCATGACCTAACTTCTTAGTAAAAGAAAACTATTTCACATAATTAAGCAGTTCAATAAAGACAAAAGAAAAGTGATGATATTAGACAGAAGAAGGAGACAAGGTTGAGAGAAACTCTTAGGCTGAATGTTACTTCTGAATAATTAAATAGGTATATCCTTATTCCCTATTATATTATGTGTTTATAACTAACATTTAGGGAATTAAAGAATATGTTTGATACAATCACTACTAGAAAAACAATAAAAATTAATTCACATGGATTTTCCCAACTTCTATGAGAAGAAGAAAATTAGAGGAATCCCTTGAGGGGGAGATTACATGATATGGAGATGTAAAATCAAGTATCATAGAAAATAAATAATTTCTATATAAATCATAATATTATAAAATTTTTATGTATTTCATTAATCCTCATGCTTAATTATATCAATTATCCTTTTAAGAGGTGGTGTTGATTAAAAAATGATGAGATAAAGAGGAAATTTATGCCTTGTATGTGAATTTTTTTGATTTTTTTATTGATATTTGTGAATGTTATATATTTTTATTAATAAATATATTATGAGGATCCCATATATAGTGATTTCAATAATGGTATCACATGTTTCTGAAATTATGGATAAAATAGATAACCTTGGTTTTTTCCTCTCATGTTTTCTACATCGTGTTCTCCCACATAGACTTAAAGTATATTAATCAAAGGATATTTTCTAATTGAACCATGTAGTATCATCCATCTCTCAAGTGGCTATATTTTTTTATTCAGATTTGAAAAGGGTGAATAATATGAGAGTTATTTATGGAATAAAGTGATATGATAAAACACCTACATTTTTCCATTGCATTTTATTTTCAACACTGGGGAGAAAAGAATCTCACATATTGAAATAATATTTTGGCATAACATAAAGGATGAGATTTTTGGGACCATAGTGTTTGATTAAATTTGTTGTAAATAAATTAATATGTGTTTACTACTGATTATTAGAGGATTTTTATAGATTTTTGAGTTGAAATTGTATTTCATGCATGATAAAAAATCATAATTTTATATATGAAAAGTGTTGAACTGTTTCTTAAAATTAAGATAGGTTCTGATGATTCTTTCAGAAGGAACATAGTTTACAACATGAGATGAAGATGATTATTGGGAATTATATATATATTATATGATTAAAGTGGCATGTTAAAGAAGAATCTCTAAGGAATTCAAAATCATTGGATGAATGTTATGATAAGAAGTTAAGAAGAAGAATAAATCCCAAGTCTTAGGGGATTTAAATGTTGAATACTTTACTAGTTTTGATAAGTATTTAAATTAATTTTAATACTTAGAATCACAAAGGATTTTAAATTACTAAAAGTATTTATAATTAAAAATAATTATAGGGAAAATAATTTTTGATGTAATAATTCCTCTATAAATATATGTTGCAAGAATCAAAGATTATTATTTGTGAAGCAAGAAAATATTGAGAATCTGATAACTTCCATTATCAAATAGAGGTAAATTATAAATCCGAGAGATCATTCACTTGGGAAAATTAAATGTTTTTTAAGTATTCATAATAAATATGAGGAATAAGATCTTAAAATATCTAATTGAGTTTAGAGATAAGAATTGTTAATCATTAATGTTTATTGTTGGTGTTCTTGAAGGATATACATGTACAAAAATGTTTATCCATTTACCTATGGAGGAGGACTATATTCAATGATGATCCAAAAAATAAATACTTTTACCTCTTAATAATATTCCTTCTCTATGAGTAGATGGATCAATAGGTCTGCACATATACAACCTTCATGAACATTAATATTTGAGAAATTAAAAAGCATTAAATGAATGTTATAAAACAAAGTTAAGAAGAAAAATAAATCCAAAGTACTATGGGATTTAAATTCAGTAAATTTGACAAGTTTTTATGAGTATTTAAATGGATTTTAATACAAATAATCTTGAATGATTTTGAATTATCAAAAATCATTGTAATTCAAAATAATTAGAAGGAAAATATTTTTTTAAGAAACCATTCCTCTATAATATATATCACAAGAATTATATATTATTATGTGTGAATGAATAAAATATTTAGAGACAAAAAACATCCATTATAAAATAGATATAAGAGTATGAAGTTGGTAGATCATTCATTAGATCAGAAGAACTATTTTATCGATATTTAGAAGGAGGAGGAAGACTCAGATCATTCAGAATCTGAGTGAGTTTTGAGATTATGAGGGTTAAATAATATTGGTTTCTACTAATGTTATTGAATTTTGTACATGTTCGCACCTATTGATCCATATACATATAGATAAGGACTATAATCAATAGCTGTAAGTCTTTCTTTTTTGAATCATCATTGAAGAAGTGGAGTTTCTTCCAGTGGATTTTGGAAGTTATGGGAACAGAGTGGATTCTATATTAGGAGGAAATTGTTGAAGGGAGCATAGTGGACTCTATGTTGATAGGACTAGACTATCTTTGGTTATAAAAAATTATTTAATATAGTTTATAATCCATTTTAAGGAGTATAAAAAACATGAAAATGAGTTTTCTTTTCAACTGAACCTTGTAAGTACCGTGTGATAATTCATTTTATTTAATTACTACACATGATGCGAGGTTGTGAGAAATCATTGAGTGGATTGATAATTTCAACTGGTTCAATAGGTTGAATTTAAATGGATAAAATTTTATAAAAATGATACCATTAATTCCCCCCACATCTCAATGGTCCATCCGGCCTGGGGAACTACATCAAGTCACTTTCAAATTATTTCCATATTCTTTTGATGATGATCATATTCTAATGATATGATGATGATGATAATGATGCTCAATTATGTACTTATATTGATTCAAGTCTTGTGTTCCTTCCTATTATTTCTCATTTACTAGGTATTTTTGTAACACCATAATATTTTATGATATATTTTACTTTAAATAAATTTTATTTATTTGGTTGATTTCTTTTCACGTAACACCAAGTTTAAATGAACAAAGATATATTATTAGAATATTATTATTTAATATTAATTTATCACACGACTGTTGGATTGGAGGGTATAAATATTAATAAATAAATTATAAAAATTTATTATTTAAACATTTATAAAATTAATTCATTGGTTATAAATTGTTTAAAAAATTAAAAAAATCATTTGAAAGTAAAAAAAGAGAAATTTTTCTAAGAAAACTGATTGTTTGCACGTAATGTATTTTTATTTTAGTAAATTAAATTAATCACTGTAAATGAATTATTTTGATTAATTTTATATGTTATATATTCAATCAAATATTTTAAAATTCATTTTATATTTTTTACTAGATTATTAATTAAAGTAAACTTAGTTTTATGTAAACATGCATTTTTTTAAACACTTTGTTGAATTTTTCACACTTATTTTAAAATAAATTTTGGTTAATTATAAAAATTGAATATTTTAAAATGGATATAATATTTTTAATCACCATAATTAATATTATGTAAAAATTTATACTTAATTTTTTATTATTACTAATAGAAACTTTGGTATGAAATAAATTACCATGTAAGAGTTAAAATGGGTTAAAAGGGTTGAAGCTAAAATGATAAGTGTTAAAGTGATATAATTTTTTTATAAATCATATTTTATGGTCATATTTTGACCCAATATCATATCATATTTTAATATGAGTCATTTTGGATCCATTTACCTTGAGTAATAAATTAATATATTTTAATATTTTAAAAAATTCCAAGTGTGTCCTCGCCCTCCCTTATTAAAGGACACCACCTCTACTCTCTTTTTCACACTTTATGAGCCTTTTAAATATTAAAAAACCTACCCAAATACCTTAAAATAATAATTAAACATGATCTAGAGGTATCGGTTTGATCAAAATACAAATCTTATAAGGATTAAGTTGTAATTCAAATGCGGTTGTCTAAAAAAGAGGTATATCTCTTAACTGAGTGTTTTCATTTTATGTCTTCTTATACCACCTTCAATTCTATGATAACCACAATTATATAATACAATAAATATATATCATATAATTAGATTTTATTATTTCAATTTCATAACATTTATTCGTCTTCTTCTCTGTCAAATTGGAAATGAAATCATCATATGTATGTACATGTGGACTTCCGCCTCGTGAAGTGATGTATTGCATTTTTCATCACCATCACTCAAGGTTAGTTATTATGATGTATTTAATTTTTATATATGATATTTATAAAATAATTATTATTCTTCAATTATAATATTTTATCTACTTTCTTACCTTTTCAATCATTGGAAAATGATGACATCGCTCGTGCATATGTATGGACTACCACCTCTACAAAGAAATGAAATTAGTTTTTCATTCCCATTTTACATTCATAGAAATAAAGATAGGTTTAAGGAATATATATTATATTCATTATATAATAATTATTATTAAAATTTTAATTATTATTTACCTTTATTTCATTACATCCATCAAAAATTAGAAACATCACTCGTTTATACGTACATACTATCATCCCCACAAAGTTATGTAAGTCATTTTTTATCACCTCTTTATATGAATAATAAAAAAGTGTATAAAATAAATAAATTTTAAAATTATTTCATTATTAAAATATGACCAAGTTGTAAGTAATATAACCATCTAATGGAAACATGCATGGAAAATAGACTAGTTTTCACCCTGATGTCCAATTTAAAGAAGAATTTTTAATAAAAGGATAACTGGAAATTATGAAGCAATTATACATAGTAAGTTATGTGTGAATATGGTTATGGAATATAGTTATAATAAATCTATATTTATTATATAGGATATTTTAATGTGTATAAAGAAATATGAGACTTGAGGTAAGGTATTTATGTTAAATCCCATTTATTTTCAAGATTGTATGTGCTAAATTTTTATTAAGGGAAATTATATCGATATTATCCTTTAAACAGCATATATTTTATTTTCATCTAGTTATTCAAGGAAATTTTATATATTAGTACCATTTTTCTCACTTTCGTACTTAAAATGTTCAATACAATGTTTTTAAATAAATTTCTACATTATTTTCTTTTGGGTCGATGGACTTTTTCTTCCATGTCCATGCTCATCAAAATTTTTTAATGGAATTTTATAATTATACTTGAAAAAATTTAAAATTTCCATTTTAATTACCTTTCAATTTATTTAGAAATTTTTAAAATGAATCTTTTTAAGTAAACTTTTTTTGAACAATTTGTTTTTTAATTTTTACAAAAGTGTGAAAATAATTTTCTCTTTTAATGTATATAATACGAATATATTTTTCCACTATTATGATCAGTATTTACTTTGAATCTTCCTTTACAGATTTCCAAGATTATTTTAAAATAAAATAATTTTCTCAATATTTCAGGAATTTTTTATAATTTTTTCAAAATAAAAAGAATATTTTTCTCATGTTTTCAAAGGAAGGTTTGAATTTTATTTTAAAGATATTTTCATCTATGTCAATGTCATTTAAATATTTTTAATCTTCACTGAGAATATGATCTTATGATACCATCCAATTTATTTATCTAGATTGCTTATTATGATGATTATTTATAGATGATTCTATGAAAATCATTTATTTCCCATGGTTAATAAAGTTATCATGTAATCTTTATAAAATCCATTTCTTTTTCATGGGTTATGCTATAATGAAATGATAAAATGTATATGAAACATGTTTCTTTTCCACAGGTTATGATATGATGATATTATGAATGTTTTATGATCTTGTGGAACACATATGTATGGTTTTCATTATGTTATGGGTGGGATCTAAATTATATATCCCTATAATGAATTGGGTAAATAGGGATATCTCATGAGATAATAATAACTTTAATGGGGAGTGAAACCTATTTAGTAAGAGACTCTATGGACTTTGATATTATCAAGAGTGAACTTTGACTAAATAAATAATGGAATAGGGAGTGAACCCAATCATCTAAGATAGTCTCAGCATTAATACTTGAAAAAATAAATTATTTTATATGAATATGCATATGCCAAAAACGTATATTTTATTCTTATAATATGTTATCATGGCTCATGATTGATTATTGATGATTCCACACACTTATGACTTATGTCTTTTTTTTTAAGACTTAAACCATGATTTATGATTAATATCTTTGACTAATTGGGTATAATTATTGTAATCTATAGTCATGTTATGATACCCTTATACTTATATTATTCATACTTATGATCATTAATTTATATCTTCTATATTTACCCTTATTGATAATTTGATCTCACGTTTTCTTATGTTTCCATTACTCAAATTATGAAGAATGGTTTTAAGTAGGTTATGTCTAAGAAGTGTACTATTTGAGAATATATTTTGGAATATATTGAATATATTACATGAAATAAGGTGATTATGTATCTAGTATCCAAATAAACTAAACCTTTATGGTCCTCATGCATGTATTGTTATGATATGTATTGAATATTCATCTAAAATTATGTAATATATATGTATGAAATTCTCAAGAATCCTCAGTTGGTATCATAGTAGGGTTTAGTTTTTTTTTGAGATTAATATCAGATAACTTTATTGAAAATCTTGACGATCATTGTAAGGATAAGATAACATCCAAAATCTTTGGTAATATATATATTTTGTGGTTTTCCTAGAAAATTTATCCCTATATATATATTAGAAAGTGGATCCAACTATGGAACTGATGCACCTAGGGGTAATAAATCTGAAAAGGGAGTATTGGGTATTAAATTTATCATCATATATGCTTGATGAGTGTTCCTAATACTGCACACCTAGCTAGAAACTCTTATAGGATATGCTTAGGTTAATTTACATTTTATTTATAAACTTTCATATAGGTTGTTAATAAATTATGACCATTAATTACCTAGTTTAAACCTAAGGCGTCATATATTGAAAAGAATTTCTCATGATTTATACATCCTATGAATGATTTTTCATGATTACATGATTAATAACTATGATACTTGTTACTCACACTGTACTTTTTGGTCATATTCAATGGATGGACCCAATAGGAATCATGTTAATGTTGAATGTTACGGTAATGAGATGACCATACTCATGAGAAAACAAATGAAATGGGAGTTAGAATGTAAAATATTTTGGTTATTCCCACCCAAATATCTTAATATATGAATGGTAACATGATTCGTGCTATAATTTAAAATGGCCAAAGGAATTAATAACCCACAATTGATTCTTTTATGTGGAAATATCCACCTTCATTCAATGGTTCCTATGATCCACTTATTGTTGAGAAATGGATCAATTACATAGAAAATATATTCTCTATTATCTAATTCCCAAAACATGAGAAGGTTATATTGGTTGGGTATAATTTGGAAAGTGAAGTTGATAAATATATAATCGTATAAAGAATACAAGGCAAGAGGAGAAAATTGACTCCATGACATGGGATGTGTTTAAGAAGTAATTTTTCAATAAGTATTTTCCATCTTTGTATGAAAATAGAAATAGAATATATTAAATTTAAATAGAATGATGATGAATCTATTAGTACTTATGATTAAAACTTCACTAGACTTGAAAGGTACGCTTTGGGTTTTATCATCAAACCTGAAAGAAAAATTGAAAATCTTAGAGAAATTTGATAGCTATGGGGAATTTTTCTACATTTTATCAATATAGAAAGTGAAATTAGATACACTTAGTGTTATAATGGTTTTTGGGGAAAAATAAAGATGTAATTTTGAAGAAATTATAACATTAAAACCCATATAAGAAAGAAAATTAATTATCATTCATGTTAGAAGAGTAGAAAGATGAATGTAGTATATTTCCTTATGGTTTCTGCTAAATTTTTTAAGTATAGAAAAGGAGGCCATCAAATAAAGAATTTTTAAGTGATGTGAAGATTCTGATCAATGAAAGTAATGTTGAAAAATATATAATGAATGTGACACCCACGCTAAAATACTAAAATTAAAAGGATTATAGAAATTATTCCAATTAGTGCATGAATTTTAGGTTCAATGAAGATATTTAGCATCATCAAACTCTTAATCCAAGATATAATTAGAAATATCATGTGAACACAACTACTAAAGTGGGTTATGGTAATAAAGTAGTGAATGGTACAATTACCATCCACTCTATAATTATAAATTTTTACTTGATTTTGGATCAACACACTTTTTTATATCTAAAGAATCTTCTAAGGGTATCATATCACCATTTCAATGATTGGATGTTGAGTTAGTAGTAAAAACTATTAATGGTTTGATGATTACATATTAAGTATATAGCTCCTCTCTAATATACATGTATGGGAATGTGATTCTTATAAATCCTATGATTCATCCTCTAGTTGAATTTTATTTGATTTTGGAAATGGATTGGTTCTCTCTATATAGATCCCATATCAATTACTAAGGAAGGCAAGTCACTATTGATATTGTAAATCAACCTATATTTATGATTTGTTGCGAGGATGAATATAAACTTCCAATTGTTGTTACTTCCTTTCTATGGTTCTTACTACCTATTCATGAGTTATATTTATCTCAAATGGTTGGAGAGAAACTAAACATTGAATATATGCCTATTATTTGATATTATACTGATTTATTTACTAAATAATTTCCTTGTATTCCCCCAAATCATGAAGTTGAGTTTTCAATAGAACTCATACCAGAGGCTACACCTATTTCAAAGACTCCATGTAGAATTTCCCTAATTGAGTTTCAATATTTGAAGAAGAATCTCTAGAAGAATATTGATAATGGATTCATATTCCCTAATGCATCACCATGGGGAGCACCAATTTTTTTTAAGAATAAATATGGGTCAATTCATATTTAAATTAATTATTGAGAACTTAACAAGATCACTATCAAGAATTATTATCCTATACCAAATATTTATGACTTGTTTTATCAACTAAATGGAGATAAATACTTTTCCAATATTGACCATTACTCATAATATAATCAATTGAGGTTCAAGAAGGATGATATAACCAAGATATCCTTTCATATGAGTTATGGTCATTATGAATTTATAGTGATTCTATTTTTAATTACCAATTTCCTTTCTATAATAATGTGTTTAATGAATATAACCCTTATATATTACCTTGATAAGTTTTTTATAGTATTTATAGATGATATTATTATATATTCCAAGTGAAAGGAAGAGAATTAAGATCACTTGAATATTTTACTGATGACCTTTAGTAAGGATAAGTTGTATTCTAAATTTATCAATGGATATAAAAGGTTTCATTGTTGAGTCATATAATATCAATAGAGGGTATATTGATGGATCCTTAAAAGATGGAATTTATTGAGAAATTTCTCATATCACCCATGGTAATTGAGATCCATAGTGTTCTTTGGTTGGTTGGATACTATTGTTAATTTGTGATGAATTTATATTGGCTATATAATCCAATAAGCAAATTAACACAAAAGGGAGACAAGTTCCTTTGGAAAGATGAATGCAAGGAAATTTTCAAGGAGCTGAAATAAATGTTGTTCAATGTACATGTACTTACACTACCCTATATTAGATAAGGGTTTTTTGATCTATATTGATTCATATGATAAGGTATTGGGTTGTATATTAATATAAAATGATGTGGTGATAGCTTATTCCTCATTCCAATACAAATAATTCATGATAAAATTTACCCAACTCATGATTTGGAGTTGGTAGAACTAATTTTTTCATTGAAAATATGGAGGCATTATCTTTATAGTGAAATATGTGATATATATACTAATCATAAAATCTAGAATTATATATTCACATATAAATAGTTAAATATATGTTAAATTATATGGTCATAATTGATTAAAAATTATATTTGTTTAATACATTACTACCTTGGAAATGTGAACAAGGTGGATGATGCTCTGAGTTGGAAAGACCATGCTATTTTTTCTATGATGTGTATTGAAAGAGATCCAATATTTATGGATTTGAAAAATATGGATATTAAAATTATGAGTAAATGGTATAGATCATATCTTTCTATATTTAATGTTCAACCATCCATTTATGTGAGGATTAAAGAGGTTTGGAATTATGATGCAGAACTATAGAAGAATTTGATAAATTTTCATGAGATCTACAAATAATGTGATAAAATGATAAGGTATAGAAATTGATTATGTGTTCCATAGATACCAAACTTGAAGAAGTAGCTATTGGATAAATCTCACATTTCACCATTCTCTATTTATCCTAGAAGTATAATGATTTATAAAGATTTGGAAGAGTATTTTTTGTGAGATAAAAATGGATATTGTAGAGTATGTATCTAAATTCCTACAATATTGTAAATTTAATCCTATGAGTCAAATTTATAAGGTTAGGTTATAACCATTACTCATAAAATAATGGAAATTGTAAAACATCACTATGTAGCTTATCATCGGAATCCCCAAAACATCTAAAGGTCACAATGATATTTAGGTTATAGTTAATCACCTTATGGAATCAATACATTTCATTACCATAAAATAATATATCTATATTGATTATATTTCTATGATATACATTAAGTAAGTGGTAAGGTTTCATGGACTTCCACATTTTATTATATCTAATTGGGGTCTGAGGTTTACCTCTAAGTTCTTGAGAATACATCATCTAGCATTGAATGTGAGGTTGAAATTTATCACTACATATCATCCTCATATAGATGGCCAGTCTGATAGGATCATTCAAACCCTAAAGGATTTATTGATATCATATTATTTGGATTTCAAAGGTGTTTGATATCAACATGGTCCTTTTTCCAAATTATCTTATAATAATATCTTTCACTCAAGCATTGAAATGGCTCCTTATGAATCCATATATGTAAAGAAGCATGTAACTACAATATTCTATGATGAATTTGTAGGTTGAAAGATATTAGGACCTAAAATTTGTGAGTAAATGGTATATAAAGTTGTAGTCATTCATAATTAAATCAGGGTAACTCAGAGTCGATAGAAAATCTATTCCAATAATCATCGGTCATATCTAGAGTTTGATGTTGGTGAAAAGGTATTCCTATGAATATATATTTAGAATAATGTTAAGATATTTTTAAATAAGGGAAACATGATCCTTATATATATTGGTCCCTTCGAAATTATTGATAGTATCATGGTGGTTTCTTATCTCTTGGGGCTTCTACTGAATCTCTCTCAAGTTCATGATGTGTTCCATGTGTCTCTCTTGAGAAAGTATAAACCTGAACCATCAAATAAAATGAACTCATTGGTTGTATCATTAGATCATGATTTATCTTATGAGGAACAAATAGTGAAGATTATTTATCATTGAGATAATTTTTTCTAAACAAGATCACTCACTTACTTAAATTTTTGTGGTGAAATCATAAATTTGAAATATCTATGTGGGAACTTGAAGATGTGATGAGGCCAAAGTCTCCTAGTTTTTTTATATCAAAGTGAAATTATTATGATATAAAAATTATTATTAGGGGGTAGAATGTAAAACCTTTATATTTTATGGAATATTTCTCTATAAATATATTTTATTTCTTTAATAACATTCTTTACATGTAACACTAAGTTTAAGAAAACTGCAATATAATATTAGAATTTTATTATTTAATGTGATAGTAATCGCATAACTATTAGATTGGTGGGTATTAATAAGAATAAATAAATTATAAAAAATTATTTTTTACACATTTATAAAATTAATTCATTGGTTATAAATTAGTTATAAAATAAAATAAAATCATTTGAAAGCAAAAAAAGATATGTTTTTCTGAGTGACTATTTTTATGTGTGAAATGTGTTTTTATTTAATTAAATTAAATTAATCACTATTTATGAATTATTATAATTAAATTTATAGATTATATATTCAATAAAATATTTTAACATTCATTTGATAGTTTTTACTAGGAAATGAATGAAATTAAACTCAGTTTTATGCTTAAAATGTATTTTTTTAAATAGTTTTGTTACTTTTTGTGTACTTATTTTAAAATAAATTTATACCAATTATAAACATTTAATATTTTAAAATATATCACATATTTTTAATAATAATAATTAATATTATGTAACAATTTAATCTTAGTTTTTTAACATTATTAATAGTAACTTTGGTAAAAAAATCTAATTTCCACAGTAAGAGGTAAAACAAGTTAAAAAGGGTTAAAACTAAAATTATAAGGATTAAAACGACCTAAAAATTTGTCTAAATACTATTTTATAGTAATATTTCATCCATGTATCATATCATATTTAAGTATGAGTCGTTTTGGAACCATTTTCCTTGAGTAATACATTAATATATTTTATTCTTTTGAAAAATTCCAAGTGTGTCCTCTCCCTCCCTTATTAAAGGAAACCACCTATCCCCTCTTCCTCACACTTCATGAGACTTAAATCACATAAAATACCTTCCAAAATATATTCACAACATTCCTAAACATTATCTATAGGTCTAATTTTTATAAAAATATCAACCTTAGAATTCTTAAGGTGTAAGCTGAAGGAGGATGTCCAAATAAAAGGTAAAACTCTTAACTGGGTGTTTTCAATTTATTTCGTATTATACCACATTTAATTTTATATTGAACATGATGATATAATAACATCATTATATCTTATATTATTATATGTTATTATGTTTATGTATTAACCTTTATCCATCTCTTTCTCCATTAATTGAGAAACAAAATCATCATTCATACGTATGTGCGGACTTCTACCTCGCAAAGTGATGTATTTCATTTATCATCACTGACATTCATAGTTAGTTATTATTATGGATTTAATATTTAGATATTATATTTATGAAATAATTACACTTATTTAATTTTAACATATTATATACTTTCTTACCTTCTTATCCATTGGAAAATGATAATATCGCTTCTGTGTATGTGTGGACTACCACCTCCATAAAGTGATGTGATTCGTTTTTCAATTTCATTTTACATGGATGGTAATAAGGAAATATTAAATTAATATATATTATATTTATGATATAAAAATAATTATATAAATTTTAATTATTATATACTTTTCTATAATTACATCCATCGAAAAGTAGAAGCAGCACTCGTGCAAAAATACAGACTATAATCTCCATGAAGTGATATAATTAATTTTTCATCGTCACTTTATATGAATAATTATAAGTGTATAAATCTATTAAATATGATAATTGTTTCATGACTAATATTCGGTATATAATAAAACCATGTTCAGGTTTCAAGTACTAAAACCATCAAACAGAAACATGCATGGAAAATGAATCAGTTTTCACCAGAATGTCCATTTTAAGAAAGAATTACTTAAAAATGATAATTAGAAATTATAACGGAATTATAAGTAGTAATTTATGTATGAATATAGTTAAATAATATATTTATAATAAATATAAATTTATTATATAGGATAATTTAATGCATATGGATAAATATAAGACTTGAGGTGAGAGATTTATGTTATAATCACATTTCTTTTTATGATTATCTATGGAAAATTTTCATTGAGGAAAATTATATGAATATTATCCTCTAAAACCCATATATTTTATTATAATTTAATTATTCAAAGAACTTTTATTTATTATTACAATTTTCTTATATTTTTAACTTAAAATGACTGAAAAAATGTTTTTAAAGAAAAGTCAAACTTATATACTTTTTAGTTGATGAAGTTTTTCTTCCATGTCCATGTTCTTAAAAATTGTTTCATAGAAGTTTTTATCTATACTTGAATGTTTTAAAATTTTCATTTTAATTAACTTTTACTTTATTTAAAATTTTTAAAAGTAATATTTTTTAGAAAATTTTTTCAAACAAGTCATTTTTTACTTTTTATAAAAGAATGAAAAGAATGTTATCTTTAAACATATACAATATGAATTAATTTTCCTTCCATCATGATCATTGTTTTCTTTGAATCTTAATTTAAAATTTTCTATGTTTATTTTCAAAGAAAATAATTTTCTAAATATTATGGGAATATTCAGTTAAAAGTTTTTCAAAAGAAAATATTTTTTTCTCATATTTTCAAAGAAATGTTTGAATATTCTTTTAAAGGTATTTTTAATCTATGTGAATAACCTTTAATTATTTTTATGCTTAATTTTAGATATCATATTATAATACCATATACTTTATTTCTCTAACTATATTATGATGGTGATGATTTAAGGATGATTCTATAAAACTCTTTTCTTTCCCATGAGTTGATTAAGTTATTGTAAAACCATTATGAAACCCATTTATTTTCCATGGTTGGTTTTGTGAGGAAATGATGAAATATCTATTAAACTTATTTTCTCTCCATATGTTGTGATATAATGATATGATGAATGTTTTATGATATTTTTGGACACACGTATATATTTTTCATTATGTGATGGACGGGACAAAAATTATATAACCCTCCAATGTATTGGGTAAAGATGGATATCTTATGAGTTAATAAGGACTGGAATGGGGAGTTAACCTAGTTCAGTAGGGGGGGCTATTCACTATTATAGTCTAGGGAGTAAACCTTGACTAATTAAATGATGTAATAGGGAGTGAACCCAATCCACAATGATAATATTAGCAATGATCCATGACTAAGGAAATGATTTTCTATGTTTATGTGTATGCCATGAAATTATGTCTTATGTAAGATCCCAACCTCTTCATAGGTATGTTTTTTTTTTAATTTTAGGTTAAATATTTTTTAAAATAGTTTATGGAATACTTATAAAGATTATGGAAGGTAACGGGGTAATTTGAGGGGTTCATGACTTGAAAAGTGTAGGAAATGAGCCTTAAAACACATGGCCCATGGTTAGCACACTAATAGTGATAACCATACATCATGATTGTGAAACATGGTTTAAGGGGGGTAACTATTTGAAAAAACATGTGAGGAGGCCTATAAACTATTTGGGTTCGGTCTAGAGCCATTCACATAGATTTCACATGGTTTTCCAAACCATGTGGGTGGCCTAGAAAACTATGTGGTATGTTATTTCCCTAGACATAGTATCTCATTTAGTTAATGCATGGTTTGTAAAATCATGTAGATAAACCATGAGCCTCATTAAAAAAAATTTAATGACCAATTTTCTCTCCTAAACTTTATACATACTCACTTGGTTTCCTCCCACATTTCACTCTTAAAACCCAAGGGTGTGACCCAAACATCTCCTCCTCTTCCAAGGGTGTATCTCCTTAAATTATAATGCATTAAAAGTGTCATTTATTTTGATTAAAATCCTCATATAAGTCTAAAAATTTGTATCCTTATATTCTCTAGAATATTCACTACTTATTTTTTCCTCTTATTATATGTCTCATAAGACCAATTTTAGGGTGTTCTTTGTTTTTTTGGGTGAAACTATTTTAGCTTGTATCAAAGTTAAAGGTTATAAAAGTGGTTGTTTAAGAACCCTAGGTTGTTCAACATTATTTTTACCATAGCCTTGATATTTTTTCCTATGCATGTGGTATGTTTGATGGCACATATGTGATATGAATTGGTTCCCTTGATTAATAAAAATGGGTTGGGCCTTTAAATGATGTGTTAGACACTTGAAATACCTTATTGGGTATGTTTATGACTATAAAACCAGACACACAACCACCCATCGGGTTTTTATAATTCCTTTAAGATGGTATAATGGGTTTTTGGATGGTGAAATAAGGGATTTATGAGTTTAACTAGGTTAGACTTGTTTCTTGTCTTATTAGCATGGAATAAGGGGCTATTTTGGCTTATCTTGGGAATTAAATGTTTTATGACTTTAAAAGGGATAAATGGAAAATGGTAAAGGGGGATGTTTAAATTTTTAAATGGTTTTAAAGAATATTTAATGAATTTTCTATATGAATAATGTATGTGATGTTTTAATTATTTAATTGGGTCAAGGTGTTGAATATAATAGACCATGGGGAATATTGAATGTTGAAAAGGGTGAACCCTAGTTATCATGATGTGTTAAGATGTAAAGTATATTGGACCTTAAAAATTGGTTGTTAATGGGATGGTTAAAGATTTTGGACATAATTATCCACACTCATGGGTAATGATGCTTGACATGATTCTCTACATCCTTGAATTGGGATGGTTGGACATGACTCTCTACATCCTTGATTTGAAATGTTGGACATACAACTCAATATCCCTGGTTTGGGTAACAACTTGATGCTCTATAAACTAATTTATTTTTAAATGCTTTAGGTACTTAGATTTATGATCCTTAATAACTAGTTTTAAATAAGTTATGAATCCTATTTATTGTGTCTAAAGTATATAACCCCTATGGTGTATGGTTTAGACGACCAACATTGGCTAAGATAGGTTTGGTTGGCATGAGTGTCACTTGGGAACCTGAGGACCAAAGTGGTTAATTGAACACTATTTATTTTTAAAACATGTTTCATTTATTTCTCTTTATATTATTCTCTTGTACCTATTCATAAAATATGGTTTAGGCTAGATATTTCTTTAGACATTGTTGGCAGCGGCCTACTACATTGTACTCACAACCTGCTCGAGCCTCTATTGGTATTCGATCAGACTTTATGATTCTAGGTCTGGAAAAGGGAAAAACTTGTGATAGATGTGTAATTTGGGACTGGGGGTGGATAATATATAAGGGTAGCATGCTTTATGTTGGGACCGGTTTTGGGGATTGTAACTTTTTTATTTCTTTTGAGTTTCCTTTTGAAACATGAGACTATTATTTCATGAAATGTTTACTTTATTGGATTGTGGGAGCTTTCATAGTTTTTATATTTGATTTGAAATGTGTAATTATTGTTTATTATTATTATTTTAATTTTTTTACTCTGAAAATGATAGTATAGTCTTCCCATGTTTATCATTAGACCCTCATTGTTATTCAACAACCTTCGATGTACAGTAGACATTCCTGATGTCATTTGATGAACCTATTTGGATACTATTCAAAGTGATCAAGGCTACAACATTAAATCTTATGTTTATGATATGTTCTCATGGATCATGATTGATTATTGATGATCCTACACACTTATGACTTATGTATTTTTTTTATAACAAAGCCTTATTCCATAATTTATGATTATTGATCTTTGAAAGATTGGGTATGATTGTTATAATTTATGATCATGTCCTCATAACCCTATGCTTATCTTATTCTCAATTATGATATTTTATTGATATCTCATAGTTTTACTCTTACTAGACATCTGAGATCACCCATTATTGTGTTTCCTTTCCTTAGGTTATGAATAAATGTTTTAAGTAGGGCGTGTTTAAGAAGTGTTATATGTGATAAGATATCTACGGGAGATGTTGAATATATTTCATGAAATAATATGATTATATATCTAGTCTATAAAGACAATAAACTTTTATGTTACTTTATTTTGTATTGTTATGATATGTATTGAATATTCATCTAAAATGATGAAATATATGTATGAAATGATCAAGGCATCTCAATTTTAGCTCACCCTTTATTTGATGTATGCACCTAAGTGATTAAATATACTAAGAATATTATCAAAGATAATAGGATAACTATGATGATGGATTTAAATAAAGTTTTAATTTTTATATGTGTTTAAACTTTATGAACCAAATTTTTCCAAGACACTAAAGCTATCTATTTTGGGAGTTGAAATATTTTGTCTATTTTCTTAAAAATGATGTAATATCCATTTATGTAAGGTAAAAGTGTCTATAAATATCCCATATTGAATATTTAAGAGAGTTTGAAGATATATATATTCCTACTGATTGTTTTTTTTTTGGTTTATCATATGAACATGGAACTAGAAGAAAAACAAAACACAACTCGATCTATCTCAATAGAATCTATGTGTAAGAAAAACAAAGAGCAAAAAATTACCTTAAAGTAACAATATTGGTCACTATATTCTTCCTTTAGGGTGAATTATTGATGATTATTATAAATTATAATCTAAATAATACAAACTGCCTCTAATGTTGGGACAGCGGCTGATGGATTCTAGTTTGTAACCATAGAGGTCCTGCAATGCAAAAAGGGATGATAGCACCTTCACTAGAATGTGATGAATGAGGATTAAGAGAAGATAGGTTTTTAAAAAAAACATTGAAAGAAACTAATAATAACATCACCTTCAGACCTACACCATCAACACAATGGATCACATCTTCTTTATAGGCCTCCTCGACATGTTTGATGAATGAATAATGTGTCATCCATGTTGAGTGTTATCAAAATACCACCCTATATTTATTATTATTTGATGATTTCATTAAACTCATTCAATTATAATTTGAAAAGTTTTTAATCCATTCAAAATGTATTAATTATATATGGAAACAACATGGTACGATCTTATAAAATTCATGCACTCAGTTTACATTATGTTGGGTGTAGCATAATCTTGGGTTTTATCACATGAAACTAGGTTAAATTTGAATAAACATAACCTCAGGCTCATTATAAGGATATATTGGAGCCAAAATATCCTTAATATATATTAATTATATGCATATATTTTTAATTCACTATCAAAAAACTCCCACTTTCACTAAAATTCCTAAATACTTGATACAAAACTTCACAACTCTCTATGAATACATCCAAAACTCCTTTTGGATATGGTTCCATATAGTTCTCCTCATTTTGGAAAAAACTATTTTTCCATAACTTAATCCTGATCCAATATTCTAACTATGTTACTCTTTGGACCTTATCATCATTGAAAACAAATATTAAATCCATATTTCATAGATTTAAACAATGAGCATCCTATATAGAAGCATGAGTGTTACTCAAGCTACTAATGGTTATGGTGTGATATCCATCAAACATACTCATATCACTATAATAATATTTCCACAACAAGATGTATCATATAAATTATATGTACACATATATAATTCCTTTTTCCATGAAATCAATTAAACACTATACTTGGAAGTTTTCAATATCAAATTGTCCAACTCATCTTTTCTTGATTCTTCGAAAAAGGCAGACTGAGTTGATGAATACATCACATTTCATTCATATAATAGATGAGTACATCACATGTCTATCATCCAAGTAATTGAACACATCATATATGAATCAAATAAGTGTTTTCATGCATTTACTTAGTCTAATTCAATAGAGGGATATATATCTTTACTCATCATATAAGTGGAAAAAAATTGACTTGTTTGCACTCCAACTAACAACATGATAAGAAATATACAAAAAATCTCCTTTATTATCTAAGTGTATTTTGAATTTTTTAATTAAGGTATCAAATTATAAATGTTATAATTTTATGTATCTCACTAAACTCAAGTTATGGTGATTGATAATAAGTATAAGTAAATAAGTATATTGATGATTGCATGACATTTCATGACATATACTTTGGAAAGTAAATCTATTAATAAGTATCTACTTATTACCTCAGGAATATATTCTTCACATATCATATACAACCCTTTTAAAATATTATAATATTATATTCATGATAATAATTACATATCATCACATCCCGCAATACTCTATGATGATCATCGATTAGGGACAACTCAAAGTCAAACTTTGGGGAAATATTATCATTTGACCATTCATATAAAGTAAAATGTAGCACATATGAATGGATATTAAATGGAGGTTTTATTGATTATAAAATCATGATACATTTATAACCATAAAAATAAGTCTCACATGTTTCTAAAACCTAGATATTCCATATGAACTTCATGTTGTTGTTATGGTAATGGTTTCATCAACAGAGTTGCTACATTATCATCTGTAGGCACTAGATTGGTCATTTTATTTCTCCTCTCAATGATCTCTCACATGAGATGGTATTTGTGAAGAATGTGTTTGTTACTTTGGTAATACCAAGGTTCCTTATCCTGACAAACAACTCCATTGTTTTCTTAGTAAATATTTATCACTCCCTTAATGTTCCTTAGTCCTTATCATGTACTTAAGAATGTTTTTCATAATAGTACAATGAATCTTTCCAAGATTGTATTGGTATATACTAATTATTCTAAGATCATATGTGACATAAATTCTATAAAACAACATGTAATATGAGATATAACATATATAGACCACATAGGTAGTTGTATCCACACTTATTAACTCTTTGTAATGATCTTAAACCTTCCTAAGATTCATTCCATGTAACACTCGTAAAGACTACTTTTTAAAGTTCTCCATGATAAAACGATTTAGTACTTTACCAATTTAATAATACTAATTGAGATCAAGTAGTCTCTTAGACCTATATCTATAGATCCTCATACTTAGTATATAATTTTCTCTACCCACGTCTTTCATCAAGAAGAATTTACCCAGCCAAATGTTCATAGCGTAAATAGTTGGGATATAATTTCTGATAAGTAGTATGTAATTTATATAAAATATAAGAAAAATTACTACACTCCCACTAATATAATTATATAGATAAGAATAATCTTCATTCCTGGTGGAACCAAATTATTTTATTACATTATTAAACCAGATATTCCAACTATAGGAAATTTACATCATTCCATAAATGGACCGTTGCATCTTGAAACCCTTATTAGTCTCATTTGGAATTCCAAAACCTTTAGGTTGTATCATATATACATCAAAAAAATTCAAATTAATAATAGTGGTTTTGAAATCCATTTTATGTATCTCAAAATCATAATGGTATATTATTGATAGTAACATATGAATGGAATTTATCATCACTGTAGGTGAAAAGTTTTCTTCATCGCCAATACCATGAATTTATTTGTGGCTTTTTTCCACCCTGCATGATTTATAGGTAGAAACTCTACCATCCATGTTAGTTTTCTTATAAAAAATCACTTTCACCATATAGTTCTTACCCCTTCAGGTGCATCCACCATGTTCTAGAAATGGTTAGCATACATGGAGTCCATTTCAGATTCCATGGATTTTAAAAAAATCTAAGAAACATAACTCTTGATGGATTCATGGTAAGAATTAATTTCATATTCTATAAATTTTGTATAATCATCATTTTCACTGTAAATACATATCTCTTAAATTTTTGATGAATCCTGCTATACCTTCAAGGTTTTTGTGTAACTAGAGTCGATTCTTCTTCCAAAAATCTTTATAGAACTCACTTAGCTTTCATCTTAGGAACAATTCCTATTTATTGGTATTGAAATTATCCAAGTTCAACATTAATCCCTCTAACTCTATAATAAATAAACTCATTTATGATAAATGTAGAAAATTATTCCACAAACACTTTGTGCTCAGTGGGATTAGAGAAATAATATAGACTAGTTTACTTAGAACAATAAAAAATAAGCTTCTGTCAAATTTAGAGTCAGGATTATCAGAATACAATCATTATTCGAATGCTTTGAATCCTCAAATCCTCATATAATAAAAAAATAGTATTTTTTCTATAACATATCTCATATTGTGTTTTTAACACCCAGATATTTTAAAAGGACATTAAGTTTGATAACGAGTATGACACGCAACATTAAGCTTAAACAAACCACAAAATATTAATATTTAAATATCATTATCATAACCTTGCCATTGAATTGGTAGGTATGAATAATATTAACCATATTATTAAATAAATATAAATTTCCTAATCAATAAAAATATATTCATTTATTATTAGGAAATAATCCATCAATTTTTAGAAAATACATTTTATTCAAAAAAAATATGTTCTCTTCAAAAATGGTATTAATCTATTTTTGTGAGAGAATATTATAATTAATTTTTTAAAATTTTAGAAATTTAATTTGAAAAAAAGGTTGTGATTTTTAAAATTAAAATATAAAATTTATCTTATAGTAAAATTTTGATCTTTTTTTGAAAGCTTTATTTTTCAATGAAGAATTAAAAATAATTATTATTATTGAAAAATATATTTTCATTTAAAGTATTTATAATGTAAAACACCATCTAATGGTCTTTCCAATTTGGGAATCAACTAGAGAATCACTTGGATGGATGATTTTCTGGTTGATCTTCTTCAGTTTTATGAAAGGTATTGTAATATGATTCCTTCCTTTAGACTCATGTAGTTCCTACTTTATTTTTATTAAATTGTGTCTTCGCCTTAAAAAAATGTAAAATTATATTTTGGCTTAGTTTTAAAATTTAATTGGTTTATTTTGATTAAAAATAACACAATTATATTATTTTTAATGAATTTCATTCTTTAATTGAGTATAAAAACATTTTTGTAATTAAAAAGGCATTTTTTTAAACTACTTTTCATCGCATTTTGTAGGTTAAATTTTAAATTAAATCCCAAAACTTCTTTGTTTTTAATCTATAAAAATTGATTACATGTTTATAATAAGGATTTTTAAATTTGGTAAATATTTACCTTTTATTTTTATTGATTATGAATAATAATCACAATAAAATTTGTTACGTTGGTAAATGTAAAATGGGTTAATTAAAGGGTTAAAATAATTTGATAGAGACTAGAAAGTGACTCTAACAATTGAATTAATCTTATTGTATAAGTATATTTCATCCATAATCATCTAAAATTCGAATATATGACTTATTTTCCATATTTTCATTTTTTTACCTTTATAATATTTCATGTAAAGAAAAGTCAAAAATGGAATTCTCTTTGTCTTATTAACTTTAAATTTTTTACATAAGGATAAAAATAAGGTACATTTGGTTATAAATATTAATTTAAAATATAAATTATTTTTATTGATCCTGGTAATCTATTTTCATTTTTTAGTGATGAAATAATTACATTAAATTTCTACACAGTATTGATACATTATTTATTCAATTAATAGACAAATAAAATAATTGATATTAAAAATGTAAAAAGTAATATTATTTGAATTAATTATTGTGTTAAAAAAATAGTTAAAATTGACCTATTATAGAGTTTTTAATTCCTTATATTCAAATTCCATTAGTGTCTTATTATTTTAAAATTCAAATTAAATGAATAGTTCCAAAATTTAAATTAATGTTGTTGTATAATAAATAATATTTTATTAAATGATTTAAAACTGAAAAAATAATATTTTCATCCAAGTTATTGGGGTATGGTTTAAAACATAAATCATGGTCCATTTATGACCCAATTTTCCTTTAATAGTAACTTTCTCGACTCATAAATAGTAAAATCTTCAATACTGTGGTAATTGTAAAAAATGGTTAACATAGGTTAAAACAAAAGGATAAGGGTAAAAAAATCACCTAAACTTGTCTAGTTTTTATTTAATGATATTATTTAGACTCATACTCATCATATATTTTAATATTATTAATCTCAGTCCATTTTAACATGAAAATTATTTTATATTGATTTAATACTTAAGAAAATTCTAAGAGTGCCTCTCCTCTCTCTTATCATGGTTGATTCTGATAATACTATGGTGTGATGGGTAGACCCATTATTATATATTCCTCTAGTGAATTAGTTAAAGTGATATATCTCATGAGATAATTATTCATGATCATGACACTGACTTTGGTTACATGATGAAATTATCTTTGTATAAATATGATGTGTGAACATGAAGCTAGCTTTGTTCACATTATATGAATGGGAATGATGAAATTAGTTTTGTTGAAAATGTTATGATTTTTCATTATTATGCATGTTCCACATTCCATGTGTTGTTACCAAATTATTTAATTTAATTTTTTTTTGTGAATATATCAATATGTGTTTAATAATGATGCTTGTAGGATTGTTATAGATTCATGAGTTAGTATTGGATGTCATGCTTGATAATCCAATCCTATCTTTATAAATTACAATTTTTGAACTATTGATAAAAACTAAGATAGATTCCAATTATCCTTGGAGAATTCAAATTTTTTAAAACATGTGATAAATATGATTACTGAGTATAATATATATATATATATATATATATATTACACTAGGATGAGTAAAATGTCATATTGAAGAAAAATATTTGAGTGATTCAAAAAAAATGAATGAATTTGATGATAGAAATTTAAGAAGAATAATTAATACCATGTCTTAGAGGATTTTAACACTAAAGACATGAAAAATTTTGATGAGGATTTAAATAGATTTTAAAATCAATAATCCTGAAGCATTTTGAATTGCTGAAAATCTTGGTAATTTAAAATAATGAGAGGGAAAATAATTTTGGATTCTATCATTCCTCTATAAACATATGGTTCATGAATCAAAGATTATATGTTTTAAGTAATAAAATATAGAGATCTTGATAACTTCAATTATCTAAGAGAAAGAATAGTCTGAAGATTAGAGATCATTAACTAAAGAAAAATAATTGTTGCTCAAATATTAATAAGAAGAAGGAGGATTCAAATCATTCAATATTTGAGTGTTTTTTGAGATAATCAATGTTAATCATTATTTTTTCTAATGATAGTCTTTAAGGTTGTACATGTGAATACCTATTTATCCATATACTCATAGAGTAGGACTATTATCAAGAGTTGAAATTATATATTTTTATGACCATCATTGAATAAGTAAAGTTTATTCCAGTGGATTCTTGAATCTATAGAAACATAGTGCATTCTATGTTGGGAGGAAATTATTGAAGGGAACACAGTAGAATATGTGTGTATAGTATTTGACTATCCTTGGCTGTAAACAATTGTTGAAGATAGTGTATAATCCATGTTACATAGTATAACTAACATGGAAATGAGTAGAGGGTTTATATGAACCTTGTAAATACCAAATATTGATTTATTTCATTTAATTATTGAACATGAGGTGTGGTTATGATAAATCATTGAGTGGATAAAGAACTTTAACTAGTTCAAATGGTTTAATTTAAAAGGTGAATAATTCATAAAAATAACAACACTGATTAACCCCCCCCCCCCCCCTAGTGGTCCATCAAGAACCAGGTACTTCAAGTGGTATCAAAGTGAGGTTCCCTCTAAAGATATAGGAATTTATGTTCATTGAGAATATAGAATATAAATACTTTGAAAAAATAAATAGTATCAAATGTTGATGGAATAAATTACCATAGTTAGAGGAATATGATATTATCTTATCTCTTTTAACTCATCCTAGAATTCATTGATGTTGTTATTATAGGTTTTCCATTTCTTTCTGAAGAATATCCCTTGATTTGGGCTGAAAATAAGAATATAAATATGGATGAAAATTTAAAAAATGTCATCCTAATTTCTCTATCGGAGAAATTCTATACCAAATTCATGAGTCTCTATAATACTAAATAAATTTAGGAAAAATTGAGAAGCAGTTATGAGAAAAATATAAAAGTCAATAAATTTAAATTATAAGTTTAGAATAGAAGGTTTCAAGACATAAAAATGGATGATGGTGATGATGATATATATGATTATTTAACTAGGGAAAATGAAATAGTTAGAAATATTCAAGTCTTTAGTGATAAGATAGAGGATTCAATAATTGTGAATAATCTTATGAGGAATTTCCTAGACAAATTTAATCCCAAGGTTTTGGATTTGGAGGATAGAGAATATCTAACCTAGTATAAAATTCACAATATCCTCATCACCTATGAAATGATCAAGGATAAAAATTTCAAAAATAAATCCAAAGATAAAATGGAATTTGAATCCATGAGAAAAGGGAAATTTAAAGAAGATTAATATGATGAATTAAGTAATTAATATGATGAGGAAGTAGATGAAGATCTCAACCAAATAATATCTATTATATCAAAGATAATAAAAATGTTAATTGGAAAGGAAGAGATAATAAATTTATGAGATTCTATAATTTTTATGGTATAGGTCATATTGAAAAAAAAAATTCCAAAGAAGATGGTTGAAGAATCTAAATCAAATGAAGAGGATGAGAAAGCTTAAAAGAAGATGAACAGTAAAAATAAGAAGAAGTATTTCATTAGAAAAATATGAAGTTTAATAAGAAAGAAGAAACAAGACAACTTAAGTTATTAATTAGATGAAAATTTCAATTTTTTTATCAAGTTAATAAAGGATTTGATTCTTGAAATAGTGATAATGATGGAGAATAAAGGACTAATGTTGGGGAGGAGATAAAATAAAATTTAGAATCTTATCTTAAGAAAATTTCAGAACTCAAGATTGAAAATAAGAAGCTGGAGAAAGAGAATAATAAGTTTTCTACTGAAAATGATGTGTTTGAGAAAAAAAATGTAACTAAATAAAAAGAAGATATCAATGGAAATGTTTCAAACTATATTGATGAGATCAAGATGAACAAATTAAAGATAACTGACAAAATAAAAATTATGTGTGATATTAAATAAAATTTTACTGCTAAAGAGGCATATCTCTTTGAGACATAGTCCAAATGTATCATAGTTTAATAAGATTTGAATAAAGCCAAATAACACTTAAAAAATCAGTGGGGATTAAAGTATATTATTCTCAATCTAGTGAGAAGGAAAATCCAAGGGAACAAGGTAAATATACACCTAACAAAATTCAAAAAAATATATCATTTATAACAGTGCAGGTGTTGAAAACAAATATGATGAGTTTTTGAATAAAATTAATGATACACAATCCTTAAAATCAAATGAAAGTGTAAATATTCTCAAAAAACTATATCCCTATATGAAAAATAAGGCTCAATTTGAAGTAATACAACCCTAAAATTACTCTGTACAAATTTATATCAGCATAAAAGATCAGAATTCATAGGATTTTATTGGTGTTATAGAATATATAAACATAAATATTACTATTTTTGGTTAAATATATCATTACTATAGATTATGAAAGAGTTAATGGGGGATATCTGGTGATAAAACATGTAAAAACATAGATAAATAAATTTGTTGCTTGAAAAACACCAAATATATCCACCGAAAACAAATTTGTTTTATTAAATAATGTTTATGAAATATTTGGAATAGAAGGTAAAAAATATAAATAATTCATGACTAGGTTTTTAAGAGAATTTCTCTATCCTAAAAATGGTAAGGAAATTCAGAATTCTAAGCTAAAAAATCTATGAAAATTTGAGAAGATAAAGAAGTCATGTGAGAAGATCAAGAAATTTTAACACACAAAGAAGGAATGTCATGTTGTATGGAAAAAACAACTAAAATTGTCAAAAAAAAATAGAGAAGCATCAAGGTAATTTTGGTCCAAAAGGGAAGAAATTGGTTCAAGTATATGAGATTAAATTTAGTGAGGATTTATCTATATATGGTGAATTAAAAATTAAAATAAAGGAGCGTGAAATATGTGAGCAATATAGACATGGTTTAAAATACTATAATACTATCCTACCATCCCAAGAATAAAATATGAAGAGTTTGAAGTGGGTATGATAAAATTAGGTTGACTTAACTTCTTAGGAAAAGATAACTATTTCACACAATTAATCAGTTCAATAAAGACAAAAGAAAAGTGATGAGATTAGACAGAAGAATGAGACAAGGTTGAGAGAAACTCTCAGGTTGAATTTTACTTCTGAATAATTAAATAGGTATATCCTTATTCCCTATTATATTATGCATTTGTAACAAACATTTAGGGAATTAAAGAATATTTTTGAGACAGTCACTACTATAAAAACAATAAAAATTAATTCACATTGATTTTCCCAACTTCTATGAGAAGAAGAAAATTAGAGGAATCCCTTGAGGGGGGATTACATGATATAAAGATGTAAAATCAAGTATCGTAGAAAATAAATAATTTCTATATAACTCATAATATTATAAAATTTTTATGTATTTCATTCATATCTATAATCCTTATGCTTAATTATATCAATTATACATTTAAGAGGTGGTGTTGATTAAAAAATGATGAGATAAAGAGGAAATTTATTCCTTGCATGTGAATTTTTTTGATTTTTTTATTGATATTTGTGAATGTTACATATTTTTATTGATAAATATATTATCAGGATCCCCTATGTTGTGATTTCAAGAATGGTATCACTTGTTGCTGAAATTATGGATAACATAGATAACCTTGGTTTTTTCTCTCATGTTTTCTACATCGTGTTCTCCCACATAGACTTAGCGTAGATTAATCAAAGGATATTTTCTAATAGAACCATGTAGTATAATCCTTCTTTAAAGTGTCTATAGATTTTTATTCAGATTTGAAAAGGGTGAATAATATGAGAGTTATTGATGGAATAAAGTGAGATGATAAAACGCCTAGATTTTTTCATTGCATTTTATTTTCAACACTGGGGAGAAAAGAAGCTCACAAATTGAAATAATATTTCGGAAAGTATTAAAAACAAACACAAAGGATGAGATTTTTGGGACCAAACTGTTTGATTGAATTTGTTGTAAATAAATTAATATGTTTTACTACTTATTCTTGGAGTATTTTTATAGATTTGTGAGTTTTAGTTGTATTTCATGCTTGATAAAAAATCATAACTTTATATATGAAAAGTGTTGAAGTGTTTCTTAAAATTAAGATAGGTTCTCATGATTCTTTCAGAAGGAACATAGTTTACAACATGAGATGAATATGATTATTGGGAATTATATATATATTAGATGATTAAAGTGTCATGTTAAAGAAGAATCTCTAAGGAATTAAAAATCATTGTATGAATGTTATGAGAAGAAGTTAAGAAGAAAAATAAATCCCAAGTCTTAGAGGATTTAATTGTTGAATGATTTACTAGTTTTGATGAGTATTTAAATGACTTTTAATACTTAGAATCAAAAATGATTTTAAATTACTAAAAGTATTGATAATTCAAAATAATTATAGGGAAAATAATTTTTGATGTCCTAATTTCTCTATAAATATACGTTGCAGGAATCAAAGATTATAATTTGTGAAGCAAGAAAATATTGATAGTCTGATAACTTCCATTATCAAATAGAGTTAAAATTATAAATCTGAGAGATCATTCACTTGTAAAAATTAACTTTTTTTTAATTATTCATAAGAAATATGAGGAATAAGATCATTAAATATCTAAGTGAGTTTAGAGATAAGAATTGTTAATCATTATTGGTTGTTACTGGTGTTCTTGAAGGATGTACATGTACAAAGATGTTGATCTATTTACCTATGTAGGAGGACTATATTCAATTATGATCCAAAAAAGAAAGACTTTTACCTCTTAATAATATTCATTCTCTATGAGTAGATGGATCAATAGGTCTACACATATACAACCTTCATGAACATTAATCGTTGAGAAATTAAAAGGCATTAAATAAATGTTATGATAAAAAGTTAAGAAGAAAAATAAACCAAAAGTACTATGGGATTTAAATGCTATAAATTTGACTTGTTTTTATGAGTATTTAAATGGATTTTAATACAAAGAATCTTGAAGGATTTTGAATTACCAAAAATCATTGTAATTCAAAATAATTAGAGGGAAAATAATTTTTTATGAAACCATTCCTATATAATATATAACACAATAATTATATATTATTATGTGTGAAGGAATAAAATATTGAGAGACAAAAAACATCCATTATCAAATAGATATAAGAGTATGAAGTTGGGAGATCATTAATTAGATCAGATAAACTATTTTCTCGATATTCAGAAGGAGGAGGAAGACTCAGATCATTTAGGATCTGAGTGAGTTTTGAGATTATGAGGGTTAAATAATATTGGTTTCTAATAATTTTATTGAATTATGTACATGTTCATACCTATTGATCCATATACTCATATAGAAGTACTATAACCAATAGGTTTATGTCTTTCCTTTTTGGATCATCATTGAAGAAGTGGAGTTTCTTTCAGTGGATTTTGGAAGTTATGAGAACACAGTGGATTCTATGTTAGGAGGAAATTGTTTAAGGGGACATAGTGGACTCTATATTGATAGGACTAGACTATCCTTGGTTCTAAAAAATTATTAAATATAGTTTATAATCCATGTTAGGGAGTATAACCAACATGAAAATGAGTATTCTTTTCAACTGAACCTTGTATGTATCGTGTGCTAATTCATTTTATTTAATTACTACACATGATGCGAGGTTGTGAGAAATAATTGAGTGGATTAATAATTTCAACTGGTTCAAGAGGTTGAATTTAAATGGATAAAATTTTATAAAAATAATACCATTGATCCCCCCTACATCTTAATGGTTTATCCGGCCTGGAGAACTACAGCATGTCACTTTCAAATTATTTCCATATTCTTATGATGATGATCATATTCTCATGATATGATGATGATGATGATGATCAATTATGTACTTATATTGATTCAAGTCTCATGTTAATTTCTATTATTTCCCATTTACTAGGTATTTTTGTAACACCCTAAGATTATATGATATATTTCACTTTAAATAAATTTTATTTCTTTGGTTGATTTCTTTTCACATAACACCAAGTTTAAATGAACAACGATATACTATTAGAATATTATTATTTAATATGAATTTATCACGCAACTTTTGGATTGGAGGGTATAAATATTAATAAATAAATTATGAAAATTTATTATTTAAACCTTTATAAAATTAATTCATTGTTTATAAATTCCTTAAAAAATTAAAAAAAATCAATTGAAAGTAAAAAAGGAGAAGTTTTTCTTAGAAAATTGATTTTTTTCACGCAATGTATTTTTATTTTAGTAAATTGAATTAATCAATATAAATGAATTATTTTAATTAATTTTATATGTTATATTTTCAATAAAATATTTTAACATTTAATTTATATTTTTTACTGGATTATTAATGAAAGTAAACTTAGTTTTATGTAAAAATGTATTTTTTTTAAATAGTTTGTTGAATTTTGCACACTTATTTTAAAATAAATTTTGGTTAATTATAAAAATTGAATATTTTAAAATGGATATAATATTTTTAATCACCATAGTTAATATTATGTAAAAATTTATACTTAATTTTTTATTATTCTGAATAGAAACTTTGGTAAAAAATCAATTACCATGTAAGAGTTAAAATGGGTTAAAAGGGTTGAAACTAAAATGATAAGGGTTAAAGTGATCTAATTTTTTTATAAATTATATTTTATGGTCATATTTTGACCCAATATCATATCATATTTTAAGATGAGTCATTTTGGATCCATTTACCTTGAGTAATAAATTAATATATTTTAATCTTTTAAAAAATTATAAGTGTGTCCTCCCCCTCCCTTATTAAAGGACGCCACCTCTACTCTCTTTTTCACACTTTATGAGCCTTTTAAATCTTAAAAAACCTACCCAAATACCTTAAAATAATCATCAAACATGATCTAGAGGTATTGGTTTGATCAAAATACAAAACTTATAAGGATTAAGTTGTAATTCAAATGGGGTTGTCGAAAGAAGAGGTATATCTCTTAACTGAGTGTTTTCATTTTATTTCTTATTATACCACCTTCAATTATATGATAACCAAGATTATATAATTCCATAAATATATATCATATAATTATATTTTATTATTTGAATTTCATAACATTTATTCATATTCTTCTCCGTCAAATTGGAAATGAAATCATCATATGTGTGTACGTGTGGACTTCCGCCTCGCGAAGTGATGTATTTCATTTTTCATCACCATCACTCAAGGTTAGTTATTATGAAGTATTTAATTTTTATATATGATATTTATAAAATAATTATTCTTCTTCAATTATAATATTTTATCTACTTTCTTACCTTCTCAATCGTTGGAAAATGATGACATCGCTCGTGCATATGTGTGGACTACCACCTCCACAAAGAAATGAAATTAGTTTTTCATTCCCATTTTACATTCATGGAAATAAGGATATATTTTAAGGAATATATATGATATTCATTATATAATAATTATTTTTAAAATTTTAATTATTATTTACCTTTATTTTGTTACATCCATCAAATTAGAAACATCACTCGTTTATACGTACAGACTATCATCTCCACAAAGTGATGTAATTCATTTTCTATCACCACTTTATATGAATAATAAAAAAAGTGTATAAACTGAATAAAATTGAAAATTATTTCATAATGAAAATATGACCAATTCGTAAGTAATGGAACCATCTAATGGAAACTTTCATGGAAAATAGACCAGTTTTCACCCCGATGTCCAATTTAAAGAAGAATTGTTAATAAAAGGATAACTAGAAATTATGACGTAATTATACATAGTAAGTTATGTGTGAATATGGTTATGTAATATAGTTATAATAAATATATATTTATTATATAGGATATTTGAATGTGTATGAAAAAATATGAGACTTGAGGTAAGGTATTTATGTTAAATCTCATTTATTTTCAGGATTGTCTGTGCTAAATTTTTATTAAGGAAAATTATATCGATATTATCCTTTAAACATCATATATTTTATTTTATTCTAGTTATTCAAGGAAATTTTATATATTAGTACAATTTTCCTCTCTTTGGTACTTAAAATTATCAAGACAATATTTTTAAATAAATTTCCACATTATTTTCTTTTCGGTCGATGGACTTTTTCTTCCATGTCCATGCTCATTAAAATTGTTTTATGTGAGGTTTTAACTATACTTGAAATATTTTAAAATTTTCATTTTAATTACCTTTCAATTTATTTAGAAATTTTTAAAAGGAATATTTTTAAGGAAACTTTTTTTGAAATTTTTGTTTTTTAATTTTTACAAAAGTGTGAAAATAATTTTCTCTTTTAATGTATACAATATGAATAGATTTTTCTACTATTATGATTGATATTTAATTTGAATCTTCCTTTACAAGTTTCCAAGATTATTTTAAAATAAAATAATTTTCTCAATATTACAGGAATTTGTTTTATAATTTTTTCAAAATAAAAGGATATTTTTATCATGTTTTCAAATAAAGATTTGAATTTTATTTTAAATATATTTTCATCTATGTCAATATCATTTAAAGATTTTTATACTTCGCTAAGAATATGATCTTATATTACCATCTATTTTATTTCTCTAGATTTCTTATTATGATGATTATTTACTGATGATTCTGTGAAAATCATTTCTTTCACATGGGTTAATTAAGTTATCATGGAATCTTTATAAAATCCATTTATTTTCCATGGGTTATGCTATAATTAAATGATAAAATGTTTATAAAACATGTTTCTTTTCCATAGGTTATGATATGATGATATTATGAATGATGTATGATCTTGTAGAACACAAATATATGGTTTTAATTATGTTATGGGTGGGATCTAAATTATATATCTATCTAATGCATTGGGTAAATATGGATATCTCATGAGATAATAATCACTATAATGGGGAGTGAACCCTATTTAGAAAGAGACTCTATTAACTATGATATTATTAGGAGTGAACCTTTACTAAATAAATAATGGAATAGGGAGTGAACCCAATCATCTATGATAGTCTTAGCATTAAAATTTGACAAAATAAATTATTTTATATGAATATGTGTATGCCAAAAACTTATATTTTATACTTATAATATGTTATCATGGATCGTGATTGATTATTAATGATTCCATACACTTATGACTTATGTCTTTCTTTTTGAAAAAGACTTATACCATGATTTATTATTAATATCTTTGACTTATTGGGTATAATTATTGTAAGCTATGGTCTTGTTCTGATACCCTTATACTTATATTATTCATACTTATGATTATTAATTGATATATCCTATGTTTACCCTTATTGAGAATTTGATATCACCTTTTCTTATGTTTCCATTACTCAGATTATGAAGAATGGTTTTAAGTAGGTTATGTCTAAGAAGTGTACTATTTGAGAAGATATTTTGGGATATATTGAATATATTTCATGAAATAAGGTGATTATGTATCTAGTATCCAAATAAACTAAACCTTTATGGTCCTCAGGCATGTATTGTTATGATATGTATTGAATATATATCTAAAATTATGTAATATATATGAATTAAATGCTCGAGTCTCCTTAGTTGGTATCAAAGTAGGGTTTAGTTATTTTTTGAGATTAATATTAGATAACTTTATTGAAAATCTTGAGGACAATTATAAGGATAATATAACATCCTAAAGCTTTGGTAATATAGATATTGTGTGGTTTTCTTAGAAAATTTATCCTTATATATATACTAGAAAGTGTATCCAACTATGGAACTTATGCACCTAGGGGTAATAAATCTAAAAAGGGAGTATTGGGTATTAACTTTATCATTATATATGCTTGATGAGTGGGCCTAATACCACACACCTAGCTATAAACTCTTATAGGATATGCTTAGGTTAATTTACATTTTCTTTATAAACTTTCATAAAGGTTTTTAATAAATTATGACCATAAATGGCCTAGTTTAAACCTAAGGCATCATATATTGAAAAGAAGGTGTCATGATTTAGACATCCTATAAATGATTTTTCCTGATCACATAATTAATAATTATGATAATTGTTGCTCACGCTATACTTTTTTGTCATATTCAATGGATGGACCGAAGAGGAATCATGTTAATGTTGAATGTTACGGCAATGAAATGACCATCCTCATGAGAAAACAAATGAAATGGGAGTTGGAATGTAAAATATTTTGGTTATTCCCACCAAAATCTCTCAAGATATGAATGGTAACATGAGTCATGCTAATATTCAAAATGGAAAATGGAATGAACAACCCACAATTGATTCTTTTATGTGGGAATATCCACCTTCATTTAATGGTTCCTATGATCCACTTATTATTTAGAAATGGATCAATTACATAGAAAATATATTCTATATTATCTAATTCCAAAAACATGAGAAGTTTATATTTGTTGTGTATAATTTGGAAAGAGAAGTTGATAAATATAGAATCTTATAAAGAATACAAGGCAAGGGGAGAAAATTGAATCCATGATATGGGAAGTGTTTAAGAAGTAAATTTTTAATAAGTATTTTCCATCTTTGTATGAAAATGGAAAGAGAATATATTGAACTGAAATAGAAGGATGATGAATCTATCAGTACTTATGAGGAAAATTTCACTAGACTTGAAAGGTACGCTTTGGGTTTTATCATCAAACCTGAAATAAAAACTGAAAATCATAGAGAAATTTGATAGCTATGGGAAAATTTTCTACATTCTATCAATATAGAAAGTGAAATTAGATACTCTTAGAGTTATAATGGTTTATGGGGGAAAATAAAGATGTAATTTTGAGGAAATTATAACATTAAAACCCATAGAAGAAAGAAAATTAATTATCATTCATGTTAGAAGAGTATAAAGATGAATGTATTATATTTCCTTATGGGTTCTTCTAAATTTTTTATGTATAGAAAAGGAGGCCATCAAAGAAATAATTTTGAAGTGATGTGAATATTCTGGTCAATGAAAGGAATGTTGAAAAATCTCTACTGAATGTGACACCCACACTAAAATGATAAAATTAAAAGGAGTATGAAAAGTATTTCAATTATTGCATGAATTTTAGGTTCAATGAAGATAATTGGCATCATAAAACTCTTAATCCAAGAGATAATGAGAAAGATAATGTGAACACAACTACTGAAGTGGGTTATGATAATGAAGTAGTGAATGGTACAATTACCATCCACTCTATAATTGAAAATTTTTTCTTGATTCTGGATCAAACCACTCTTTTATATCTGAAGAATATTCTAATGGTATCATGTCACCATTTTAATGATTGGATGTTGAGTTAGTATTAAAAAGTATTAATGGTTTGATGATCACATCTTAATTATATAGCTTCTCTCTAATATACATCTATGGTAATGTGATTCCTATAAATCCTATGATTCATCATCTAGTTGACTTTTATGTGATTTTGGACATGGATTGGTTCTCTATATATAGATCCCATATCAATTAATAAGGAAGAGAAGTCACTATTGATATTATAAATCAACATATATTAATATTTTGTTGTGAGGATGAATATAAACTTCCAATTGCTCTTACTTCCTTTCTATGGTTCTTACTACCTATTCATGAGTTATATTTATCTCAAATGGTTGGAGAGATACTAAAAATTGAATATATGCCTATTATTTGATATTATACTGATTTATTTACTAAATAATTTCCTAGTCTTCCCCCAAATCAAGAAGTTGAGTTTTCAATAGAACTCATAACAGAGGCTACACCTATTTCAAAGACTCCATGTAAAATTTCCCTAATTAAGTTTCAATATTTGAATAATAATCTCTAGAAGAATATTGATAATGGATTCATATTCCTGGATGCATCACCATGGGGAGAACCAATTTTTTTTAAGAAGAAATATGGGTCAAGGCATATTTAAATTAATTATTGAGAATGTAACAAGATCACTATCAAGAATAAGTATATTATACCAAATATTTATGACTTGTTTTATCAACTAAATGGAAATGAATACTTTTCCAAGATTAACCATTACTCATAATATCATAAATTAATGTTCAAGAAGGATTATATACACAAGATATCCTTTCATACAAGGTATGGTCATTATGAATTTAGAGTGATTCCATTTGGAATTACTAATTTCCCTTCTATAATTATGGGTTTAATGAATAGAACCCTTATATATTACCTTGATAAGTTTTTTATAGTATTTATAGATTATATTATTATATATTCCAAGTGAAAGTAAGAGAATGAAGATCACTTGAAGATTTTAATGATGACCTTGATGAAGGATAATTTGTATTCTAAATTTATAAATGGATATAAAAGGTTTCATTGTTGAGTCATATAATATCAAGAGAGGGTATATCGATGGATCCTTAAAAGATGGAATTTATTGAGAAATGTCTCATATCACCCATGGTAATTGAGATCCATAGTGTACATGGGTTTTTTGGATACTATTGGTAATTTGTGATGAATTTATATTGGATATATAATCTAATAATCAAATTAACATAGAAGTGAGACAAGTTCCTTTGGAAAGATGAATGCAAGGAAATTTTCAAAGAGCTGAAATAAAGGTTGTTCAATGCACATGTACTTACACTACCCTATATTAGATAAGGGTTTTTTGGTCTATATTTATGCATATGATAAGTTATTGGGTTTTATATTCATATAAAATGATATGGTGATATCTTATTCCTCATTCCAATAGAAATAATTCAATATAAAATTTACCCAACTCATGATTTGGAGTTAGTAGAACTAAATTTTTCATTGAAAATATGGATTAATTATCTTTATAGTGAAATATGTGATATATATACTAATAATAAATTCTTTAATTATATATTCACATAGAAATAGTTAAATATATGCTAAAGGATATGGTCATAATTGATTAAAGATTATATTTGTTTAATACATTACTACCTTGGAAATGTGAACAAGGTGGATGATGCTCTGAGTTGGAAAGACCATGCTATTTTTTCTATGATGTGGATTGAAAGAGATATAATATTTATGGATTTTAAAAATATGGATCTTAAAATTATGAGTAAAGGTTATAGATCATATCTTTCTATGTTTAATGTTCAACCATCCATTCATGTGAGGATCAAAAAGGTGTGGAAGTATGATGCAGAACTATAGAAGAGGGTGATAAATTTTCATGAGATCTACAAATAATTTGATAAAAAGATAAGGTATAGAAACTGATTATGTGTTCCATAGATACCAAACTTGAATAAGGATCTGTTGGATAAAGCTCATAGTTCACCATTCTCTATTTATCCTAGAAGTATAATGATGTATAGAGATCTGGAAGAGTATTTTTTGTGGGATAAAAATAGATACTATAGAGTATGTATCTAGATGCCTACTATATTAGAAAGTTAATCCAATGAACCAAAATTATAAGGATATGTTATAACCATTAATCATAAAATAAAGGAAATTTTAAAACATCGCTATATAGCTTATCATCAGAATCCCCAAAACATCTAAAGGTCACAATGCTATTTGGGATATAGTTAATCACCTTATGGAATCATTACATTTAATTACCATAAAATAATATAACTATATTGATTATATTTATAGGATATACATTAATTAAGTTGTAAGGTTTCATGGGCTGCCGCATTCTATTATATCTAATTGGGGTCTGAGGTTTACATATAAGTTCTTAAGAAGTCATCATCTGGCATTGAATGTGAGGTTGAAATTTAGCACTACATATCATCCTCAGATAGATGGTCAATCTAAGAGGATCAATCAAACCCTAGAGTATGTGTTGAGATCATGTTATTTGGATTTCAAAGGTATTTGATATCAACACCTTCCTCTTTCCAAATTATCTTATAATAATATATTTCACTCAAGCATTCAAATGGATCCTTATGAATCTATATATGTAAAGAAGAGTGGAACTACAATACGCTATAATTAATTTTTATAAAGAAAGATATTAGGACCTAAAATGGGTGATTAAATGGTATATAAAGTTTTAGTCATTCATAATTACATCAGGTAGCTCAGAGTCGATAGAAAATATATTACAATTATCATCAGTCATATCTAGAGTTTGATGTTGGTGAAAAGGTATTGCTATGAATATATTTTTGGAATAATGTTAAGATATTTTTAAATAAGAAAATTGATCCTTATATATATTGGTCCCTTTTAAATTATTGATAGTATCATGATGGTTTCTTATCTCTTGGTGCTTTTATCGAATCTCTCTCAAGTTCATGATGTGTTCCACGTGTCTCTCTTGAGAAAGTATATACCTTAACCATAAAATAAAATGAACTCATTGGTTGTATAATTAGATCATTATTTATCTTATGAGGAACAACTAGTGAATATTATTTACCATAAAGAGAATTTCTTTTTAAATAATACCACTCACTTAGTTAAATTTTTGTGGTGAAATCCTAAATTTGAAATATCTATGTGGGAACTTGAAGATGTGATGAGGCCAAAGTCTCCTAGTTTTTTTATATCAAAGTGAAATTATTATGATATAAAAATTATTATTAGGGGGTATAATTTGAAACCTTTATATTTTATGGAATATTTTTCTATAAATATATTTTATTTCTTTAATAACTTTCTTTACATGTAACACTGAGTTTAAGAAAACTGCAATATAATATTAGAATATTATTATTTAATGTGATAGTAATCACCTAGTTAATAGATTGGTGGGTATTAATAGGAATAAATAAATTATAAAAAAATATTTTTTACGCATTTATAAAATTAATTAATTGTTTATAAATTAGTTATAAAATAAAATAAAATCATTTGAAAGCAAAAAGAGATATGTTTTTCTGAATGACTATTTTTATGAGTGAAATGTTTTTTTATTTTATTAAATTAAATTAATCAATATTTATGAATGATTATAATGAAATTTATAGATTATATATTCAATAAAATATTTTAACATTCATTTGATAGTTTTTACTAGGTAATGAATTAAATTAAACTCAGTTTTATGCTTAAAAATATATTTTTTAAAATAGTTTTGTTGATTTTTGTGTACATATTTTAAAATGAATTTATACCAATTATAAACATTTAATATTTTAAAATATATCAAATATTTTTAATCATAATAATTAATATTATGTAACAGTTTAAGCTTAGTTTTTTATCATTATTAATAGTAACTTTGGTAAAAAAATCCAATTTCCACAGTAAGAGTTAAACCAAGTTAAAAAGGTTTAAAACTAAAATTATAATCTTTAAAATGACCTAAAAATTTGTATAAATACTATTTTATAGTCATATTTCATTCCTATATTATATAATATTTAAATATGAGTCGTTTTGAAACCATTTTCCTTGATTAATACATTAATATATTTTATTCTTTTGAAAAAATCCAAGTGTGTCCTCTCCCTCCCTTATAAAAGGACACCACATATCCTCTCTTACTCACACTTCATGAGAATTATATCACATAAAATAACTTCAAAAATATATTCATAACATCCCTTAACATTATCTATAGGTCCAATTTTTATAAAAATAGCAACCTTAGAGTGCTTAAGGTGTAAGCTAAAGTAGGATGTCCAAATAAAAGGTAAAACTCTTAACTGGGTGTTTTTAATTTATTTCATAATATACCACATTTAATTTTATATTTAACATGATGATATAATAACATCATTATATCTCATATACTTATATGTTATTATGTTTATGTATTAACCTTTATCAGTCTCTTTCTCCATTAATTGAGAAACAAAATCATCATTCATACGTATGTGCGGACTTCCACCTCGCAAAGTGATATATTTCATTTTTCATCACTTTAATTAATAGTTATTTATTATTATGGATTTATTATTTAGATATTATATTTATTATATAATTACACTTATTTAATTTTAACATATTATCTGCATTATTACCTTCTCATCCATTAGAAAATGATAATATCGCTTGTGCGTATGTGTGGACTACCACCTCCATAAAGTGATGTGATTCTTTTTCAATTTTATTTTACATGGATGGTAATAAAGAAATATTAAATTAATATATATTATAATTATTATATAAAAATAATTATATAAATTTTAATTATTATTTACTTTTCTTTAATTTAATCCATCAAAAAGTGGAAACAATACTTGTGTGAACGTACAGACTATCATCTCCATGAAGTGATATAATTCATTTTTCATCATCAATTTATATGAATAATTATAAGTGTATAAAATGATTAAATATGATAATTGTTTCATGATTAATATTTTTTATATAATAAAACCATGTTCAAGTTTCAAGTACTAAAACCATCAAACCGAAACATGCATGAAAAATGAATCAGTTTTCACCAGAATGTCCATTTTAAGAAATAATTACTTAAAAATGATAATTAGAAATTATAAATAGTAATTTATGTATTAATATAATTATATAATATATTTATAATAAATATAAATTTATTATATAGGATATTGTAATGCATATGGATAAATATGAGACTTGAGGTGAGAGATTTATGTTATAATCACATTTCTTTTTATGATTATCTATGCTAAATTTTCATTAAGAAAAATTATATAAATATTATCCTTTAAAACCCATATATTTTATTATAATTTAATTTTTCCAAGAAATTTTATTTATTATTACCATTTTCTTCTATTTTTACCTTAAAATTACTGAGAAAATTTTTTTAAATAAAAGTCAACCTTATTTACTTTCTAGTTGATGAACTTTTTATTCCATGTCTATGCCCTTAAAAATTGTTTCATAGAAGTTTTTATATATACTTTAAATGTGTTAAAATTTTCATTTTAATTAACTTTTCCTTTATTTATAATTTTTAAAAGTAATATTTTTCAAGAAATTTTTTTCAAACAAGTCATTTTTGAATTTTTATAAAATAATGAAAAGAATGATATCTTTAAACATATACAATATGAGTTAATTTTCATTCCATTATGATCATTGTTTTATTTGAATCTTCTTTTAAAATTTTCTGTTTTTATTTTCAAAGAAAATAATTTCCTAAATATTATGGGAATATTCAGTTAAAATTTTTTCAAAAGAAAATATTTTTTTCTGATGTTTTCAAAGAAAGGTTTGAATATTATTTTAAAGGTATTTTTAATCTATGTGAATATCCTTTAAGTATTTTTATGCTTAATTATAGATATCATATTATAATACCATCTACTTTATTTCTCTAACTAGATTATGATGTTGATGATTTAAGGATGATTCTATGAAACTCATTTCTTTCCCACAAGTTGATTAAGTTATTATGAAACCATTATGAAACCCATTTATTTTCCATGGTTGGTTTTGTGATGAAATGATGAAATATCTATTAAACCTATTTTCTCTCTATATGTTGTGATATAACGATATGATGAATGTTTTATGATATTTTTGGACACACATATATATTTTTCATTTTGTGACGGGCGGGTCTAAAATTATATAACCCTCCAATGTATTAGGTAAAGATGGATATCTTATGAGTTAATAAGGACTGGAATGGGGAGTGAACCTAGTTCAGTAAGGGGATTTATTCACTATTATAGTCTAGGGAGTAAACCCTGTCTAATTAAATGATGGAATGGGGAGTGAACTCAATCCACTCTGATAGTCTTAGTAATGATCCTTGACTAAGGAAATGATTTTATATGCTTAGGTGTATGCCATGAAATTATGTCTTATGTAAGATCCCAAACTCTTCATAGGTTTTTTTTTGTTTTTAATTTTATGTTAAATATTTTTATAATTAGTTTATGGAATGCTTATATCTATTATGGAAGGTAACGGGGTAATTTGAGGGGTTCATGAATTGAAAAGTGTAGGAAATGAGCCTTACAACACATGGCCCATGGTTAGCAGACTAATAGTGATAACCATACACCATGATTGTGAAACATGGTTTAAGGGGGATAACTATTTGAAAAAACATGTGAGGAGGCCTGTAAACTATGTGGGTTCAGTCTAGAGCCATTCACATAGATTTCAAATGGTTTTCCAAACCATGTGGGTGGCCTAGAAAACTATGTGGTATGTTATTTCCCTATACATATTAGCTCATGTAGTTAGTGCATGGTTTGTAAAATCATGTAGATAAACCATGATCTTCATTAAAAAATGTTTAATGACCAATTTTCACTCCTAAACTTTATACAGACTCACTTTTTTTTCTCCCCAATTTCACTCTTAAAACCTGAGGGTGTGACCCAAACTTCTCCTCCTCTTCCAAGGGTGTATCTCCTTAAATTATAATGCATTTAGAGTGTCATTTAATTTGATTAACATCCCCATATAATTCTATAAATTTTTATCCTTATATTCTCTAGAATATTCAACCCTTATTTTTTCCTCTTCTTCTATGTCTCATAAGACCAATTTTTAGGGTTTTCTTTATTTTTTTGGGTGAAACTATTTTAGCTTGTATCAAAGTTCAAGGTTAGAAGAGTGGTTGTTTAAAAACCCTAGGTTTTTTAACATTATTTTTACCATATACTTGATATTTTTCCTATGCATGTGGTATGTTTGATGGCACATATGTTATATGAATTGGTTCCCTTGATTAATAAAAATGGGTTGGTCCTTTAAATGATATGTTAGACACTTCACATACCTTATTGGGTATGTTGATGACTATAACACCAGACCCACAGCCACCCATGGGGTTGTTATAATTTTTTTTAGATGGTATAATGGGTTTGTGGATGTTGAAATAAGTTATTTATGAGTTTAACCAGGTTAGAATTGTTTCTTGTCTTATTAGCATGGAATAAGGGGCTATTTTGGATTATCTTGGGAATGAAATGTTTTATGACTTGAAAAGGGATAAATGGTAAATGGTAAAGGGGTGATGTTTAAGTTTTTAAATAGTTTTAAAGAATATTTAATTAATGTTCTATATGAATAAGGTATGTGATGTTTTAATTATGTAATTGGGTTAAGGTGTTGAATATAATAGACCATAGAGAATAATGAATGTTAAAAAGGGTGAACCCTAGTTATAATGATGTGTTAAGAGGTAAAGTATATTAGACCTTATAAATTGGTTGTTAATGGGATGGTTAAATATTTTGGACATAATTATCCACACTCATGGGTAATGATGCTGGACATGATGCTCTATATCCTTGAATTGGGATGGTTGAACATGACGCTCTACATCCTTGATTTTAAATATTGGACATACAACTCAGTATCCCTAGTTTGGTTAAACACTTGATTCTCTATAAACAAATTTATTTTTAAATGGTGTGGGTACTTATATTTATGATCCTTAATAACTATTTTTGAATAATTTATGAATCCTATTTATTGTGTCTAAATTATGTAACCCCTACGGTGTATGGTTCAGATGACCGACATTGGCTAAGATAGGTTTGGTGGGCATGAGTGTCACTTGGGAACTTGAGGGCCAAAGTGGTTAATTTAACACTATTTATTTTTAAAACATGTTTTATTTATTTCTCTTTATATTATTCTCTTGTACCTATGCATAAAATATTGTTTAGGCTAGATATTTTTTAGACATTATTGGCAACGGCCTACTACATTGTACTCACAACCTACTCAAGCGTCTATTGGTATTCGATCAGACTTCATGATTGTAGGTCTGGAAAAATGGAAAACTTATGATAGATGAGTAATTTGGGACTGGAGGTGGATCATATATAAGGGTATCATGATTTATGTTGGGACCAGTTTTGGGGATTGTAACTTTTTTATTTCTTTTGAGTTTCCTTTTGAAACATGAAATTATTATTTCATGAAATGTTTACTTTATTAGATTGTGGGAGATTTCATTGCTTTTATATTTGATATAAAATGTGTAATAATTGTTTCTTATTATTATTTTAATTTTCTTACTCTAAAAATGATATTATAGTCTTCCCAAGTTTCTCGTTAGACCCTAGTTGTTATTCGACAACCTTTGGTGTATAGTATACATTCCTGAGGTCACGTGATGAACCTATTTGGATACTATTCAAAGAGATCTAGGCTAAAACAATAAATCTTATGGTTATGATATGTTCTCATGGATCATCATTGATTATTGATGATCCTACACACTTATGACTTATGTAATTTTTTTATAACAAAACCTTATTCCATAATTTATGATTAATGATCTTTGACTGATTGGGTATGATTATTATAATTTATGATCATGTCCTCATAACCCTATGCTTATCTTATGCTCACTTATGATATTTTATTGATATCTCATAGTTTTACTCTTACTAGACATTTGAGATCACCAATTATTTTGTTTTCTTTCCTTAGATTATGAATAAATGTTTTAAGTAGGGTGTGTTTAAGAAGTGTTATATGTGAGAAGAAATCTATGGGAGATGTTGAATATATTTCATGAAATAATATGATTATATATCTAGTCTATAAAGACAATAAACCTTTATGTTACTTTATTTTTTATTGTTATGATATGTATTGAATATTCATCTAAAATGATGAAATATATGTATGAAATGATCGAGGAATCTCAATTTTATCTCACCCTTTATTTGATGTATGAACCTAAGTGATTAAATATAAGAATATTATCAAAGATAATAGGATAACTATGATTATGGATTTAAATAAATTTTTACTTTTTATATGATTTTAAACTTTATGAACCAAATTTTTGCAAGACACTAAAGTTATCTATTTTGGGAGTTGAAATATTTGTTCTATTGTATTAAAAATGATGTAATATCCATGTATGTAAGGTAAAACTATCTATAAATATCCCACGTTTAATATTTAAGAGAGTTTGAAGATATAGATATTCCTCCTGATCAGTTTTTTGTGGTTTATCATATGAACATGGAACTAGAAGAAAAAAAACATAACTCGATCTATCTCAATAGAATCAATGTGTAGGAAAAAAATTGAGCATAAAATTACCATAAAGTAACAATATTGGTCTCTATATTCTTCCTTTAGGGTGAATTATTGATGATTATTATAAATGAGAATCTAAATAATACAAACCGCCTCTAATGTTGGGACAGCGGCTGATGGATTCTAGTTTGTAACCAGAGAGGTCCTGTAATGCACAAAGGGGTGATAGCACGTTTACTAGAACGTGCTGAATGGGGCTTAAGAGAAGATAGATTTTTCAAAAAAACATTGAAATAAACTGATAATAACATCACCTTGACACCTACACCATCAACATAATGGATCACATCTTCTTTATAGGCCTCCTCAACATGTTTGATGAATGAATAATGTGTCATCCATGTTGAGTGTTATCAAAATATCACCCAAGATTTATTCTTATTTAATGATTTAATTAAACTCATTCAATTATCATTTGAAAAGTTTTTAATCCATTCAAAATTTATTAATTATATATGGAAACAACATGGTATGATCTTCTAAAATTCATGCACTCGGTTTACATAATGTTGGGTGCAACATAATCTTGGGTTTTATCAAATGAAACTAGGTTACATTTGAATCAACATAACCTCAGCCTCATTATAAAGATATATTAGAGCCAAAATATCCTTAATCTATATTAATAAAATGCATATATTTTTAATTCACTATCAAAAAACTCCCACTTTCACTAAAATTCATAAAGACTTGATACAAAACTTCACAATTCTCTATGAATACATCCAAAACTCCTTTTGGATATGGTTCTATATAGTTCTTCTAATTTTAGAAAAATATATATGTCCATAACTTAATCTTGATCCAATATTCTAACTATGTTACTCTTTTAACCTTATCATCATTGAAAACAAATATGAAATCCATATTTCATAGATTTAATCAATGAGCATCCTATATAGAAGCATGAGTGTTACTCAAGCTACTAATGGTTATGGTGTGATATCCATCAAACATACTCATATCACTATAATAATATTTCCACCACAAGATATATCATATACATTATATTTACACATATATAATTCCTTTTTCCATAAAATCAATTAAACACTATACTTGGAAGTTGTCAATCTCAAATAGTCCAACTCATCTTTTCTTGATTCTTCAAAAAAGACAGACTGAGTTGATGAATACATCACATTTCATTCATTTAGTAGATGGTTACATCACATGTCCATCATCTGAGTAATTGAACACATCATATATGAATCAAATAATCTTTTTCATGCATTTACTTAGTCTAATTCAATATAGGGATATATATCTTTACTCATGATATAAGTGTAAAATTGACTTGGTTGCACTCCAACTAACAACATGATCAGAAATATACCCAAACTCTCCTTGATTATCTAAGTCTATTTTGAATTTTTTAATTAAGGTATCAAATTATAAAGGTTATAATTTTAGGTATCTCACTAAACTCAAGTTATGGGGATTTATAATAAGTATAAGTAAATATGTATATTGATGACTACATGACATTTCATGAGATATACTTTGGAAAGTAAATTTATTAATAAGTATCTACTTATTACCTCATGAATATATTATTCAAATATCATATAAAACCCTTTTCAATGATTATAATATTATATTCTTGATAATAATTACATATCATCACAACCCACAATACTCTATGATGATCATCGATTAGGGACAACTCAAAGTCATACTTTGGGGAAATATTATTAGTCGACCATTCATATAAAGTAAAATTTAGCACATATGAATGGATATTAAATGGAGGTTTTATTTATTATAAAATCATGATACATTTATAACCATAAAAATCAGTCTCCCATGTTTCTAACACCTAGATATTCCACATGAACTTCATGTTGTTGTTATGGAAATGGTTTCATCAACAGAGTTGCTACATTATCATCTGTAGGCCCAAGATTGATATTTTTATTTATCCTCTCAATGATATCTCACATGAGATGGTATTTGTGAAGAATATTTTTTTTACTTTGGTAATACCAAGTTTCCTTATCCTGTAAATATTGATCACTCCCCCAATGTTCCTTAGTCCTTCTCATGTACTTAATAATGTTATTCACAATAATACAATGAATCTTTCTAAGATTGTATTGTTATATACTAATTATTCTAAGATCATATGTTACATAAATTCTATAACACAACATGTAATATGAGATAGGACCTATATAGACCACATAGGTAGTTGTATCCACACTTAATAACTCTATATAATGATCTTAAACCTTCCTAAGATTAATTCCATGTAACACTCGTAAAGAATCCTTTTTTAAAGTTATACATGATAAAAATATTTAGTACTTTACCAATTTAATAATAATAATTGAGTTCAATTAGTCTCTTAGACCTATATCTACAGATCCTCATACCTATTATATAAGTTTCTCCACTCATGTCTTTCATCAAGAAGAATTTACCCATCCAAATGTTCATAGCGTAAATATTTGGGATATAATTTCTAATAAGTAGTATGTAATTTATATAAAATATAAGAAACATTACTAAAATCCCACTAATATAATTATATACATAGGAATAATCTTCATTCTTGGTGAAATTAAACTCTTTGATTGCATTATTAAACCAGATATTCCAACTATGGGAAATTTACATAATTCAATAAATGGACCATTACATCTTGAAACCCTTATTAGTCTCATTTGGAATTACAAAACCTTCAGGATGTATCACATACACATCAGAAAATAAATTCCCATTAATAATAGTAGTTCTGACATCCATTTTATGTATCTCAAAATCATAATGTTATATTATAGATAGTAACATCTGAATGGAATTTATCATCACTATAGGTGAAAAGTTTTTTTCATTGTCAATACCATGAATTTATTTGTGACCTTTTTCCACCTGAAATGATTTATAGGTATAAAATCTACCATACATGTTATTTTTCTTATAGAAAACTCACTTTCACCATATAGTTCTTACCCCTTCAGGTGCATCCACCAAGTTTTAGAAATGTTTAGCATACATGGAGTCCATTTTAGATTCCATGGATTTTAAAAAAAACTAAGAAACATAAAGCTTGATGGATTCATGGTAGGAATTAATTTCATATTCTATAAATGTTGTATAATCATCATGTTCAATGATAAATACATATCTCTTAAATTTTTTATGAATCCTGTTATACCTTCAAGGTTCTTGTGTAACTTGAGTCAATTCTTCTTCCACAAATCTTTGTAGAACTCACTTAGCTTTCATCTTTAGGAACAATTCCTATTTATTGGTATTGAAATTATCCAAGGTTAACAATACACCCTCTAACTCTATAATAAATAAACTCATTTATGAGGAATGTAGAAAATTATTCCACAAACACTTTGTGTTCAGTGGGATTAGAGAAATAATATACACTAGTTTCCTTAGAACAATAAAAAAAATAAGCAGGCATCGGGTCTATTCCCTAGTCGATTTCCTATATCATCAGGAAATGTCGAGTCATGCTTTCCACCAACATTCTAATGGTTCACACATTTTAATAGGGGAATAAAGTGGCAGATCACATTTCCTCTCTTACGGCTCATAACCCCGGCGTGTCTTGCTTCTATGACGTGAATTTTTTAGGCATTGAGGGGGTTAACATCATTAGAGGGGATTCCCTTGGTTTTCATTACTTTCGCCCTCCCCCCTATCTTTTATTTTGTCTTCCCTTTCTTTACCTTGTACTTTACTTCTCCCAAAAAATAAATAACTGATGATGATGGTAAAAAAATAAGCTTCTATCAAATTTAGAGTCAGGATTATCAGAATCCAATCATTATTAGAATGCTTTGAATCCCCAAATCCTCATATAATAAAAACTTGTATTTTTTCCATAACATATCTCATATTATGTTTTTAACACCCAGATATTTTAAAAGGACATTAAGTTCTATAACGAGTGTGACACGCAGCATTAAGCTTAAACAAACCACAAAATATTAATATTTAAATATCACCATCGTAACCAAGCCATTGAGATGGTAGGTATGAATAGGATTAACCATATTATTAAATATATATAAATTTCCTAATCAATAAAAATATATTTATTAATTATTAAGAAATAATCCATCAATTTTTAGAAAATACATTTTATTCAAAAAATATGTTCTCTTCAAAAATGGTATTAATTTATTTTTGTGAGAGAATATTATAATTAATTTTTAAAAATTTTATAAATTTAATTTTACAAAAAGGTTGTGATTTTTCAAATTATAATATAAAAATTATCTTATAGTAAAATTTTGATCTTTTTTGTGAAATCTTTATTTTACAATGAATAATTAAAAATAATTATTAATATTGAAAAATATATTTTCATTTAAAGTATTTATAATGTAAAATTATATTTTGGCTTAGTTTTAAAATTTAATTGGATTATTTTGATTAAAAATAACACATTTATATTATTTTTATTGAATTTTATGCTTTAATTTAGTATAAAAACATTTTTTTACTTAAAAAGGCATTTTTTAAAAAATTATTTTTCATCGCATTTTAATTGTTAAATTTTAAATTAAATCCCACCACTTATGTATTTTTAATATATAAAAATTGATTACATGTTTATAATAAGGATTATAAAATTTGGTAAATATTTACCTTTTATTTTTATTGATTATGAATAATAATCATAGTAAATTTTGTTACCTTGTTAAATGTAAAATGGGTTAATTAAAGGGTTAAAATAATTTGATAGAGACTAGAAAGTGACTCTAACACTTGAATTAATTTTATTTTATAAGTATATTTCATCCATAATCATCTAAAATTCGAATATATGACCTATTTTCCATATTTTCATTCTTTTTACCTTTATAATATTTTATGTAAAGAAAAGTCAAAAATGGCATTCTTTTTGTCTTATTAACTTTAAATTTTTTACATAAGGGTAAAAAGAAGGTACATTTGGTTATAAATATTAATTTTAAGTATAAATTATTTTTATTAATCATGGTAATCTATTTGTATTTTTTTAGTGATGAAATAATTACATTAAATTTCTACACAGCATTGATATAGTATTTATTCAATTAATAGAAAAATAAAATAATTGATATTAAAAATGTTAAAAGTAATAATATTTGAATTAATTATTATGTTAAAAAAAATAGTTAAAATTGACCTAATATAGGGGTTTTAATTTCTTATATTTAAATTCCATTAGTGTCTTATTATTTTAAAATTCAAATTAAATGAATAGTTCCAAAATTGAAATTAATGTTGTTGTATAATAAATAATATTTTATTAAATGATTTAAAACTCAAAAAAAAATATTTTCATCCAAGTTATTGGGATATGGTTTAAAATATAATTCATGGTCCATTTATGACTCAATTTTCCTTTAATAGTAACTTTCTCGACTCAAAAATAGTAAAATCTTCAATACCGTGGTAATTGTAAAAAATGGTTAACATAGGTTAAAACAGAAGGATAATGGTAAAAAAAATAACCTAAACTTGTCTAGTTTTTATTTAATGATATTATTTAGACTCATACTCATCTTATATTTTAATATTATTAATCTCGGTCCATTTTAACAGGAAAATTGGTTTATATTGATTTAATACTTTAGAAAATTCTAAGAGTGCCTCTCCCCTTTCTTATAAAAGGGAGCCTCCTATATTCTTTTCCTAACACTCAAAAAACATTTTTTTCCAATATATGCCAAAATACATTCTTTACATCCATTCCCCTATCCTAGAGTCCTTTTTTTAATCAAAAAACCAATCAACGAATGATTTTGGTGTAAACCTTAAGAGGTTGTCCGAAGAATAGGTTTAGTTCTTAATCAATCATTTTTTTATTTAATATTATACCTATTTCAAATCTTCTTAAGGCATTATAAAATAATAAATCCAATGTATTCCATATAATTCTATGTTTTTATGTTAATATCATAATCTGTATCAATCTTCTCTTCCATCAAATGGGAAACAAAAATGTTATTTGTGTGTTTGGTGGACTACCGCCTCCCGAACCGATATAATTCATTTTCCATAACTATCTCTCATAAATGAATATAATGAAAAAATTAATTTCAATTATTATTTTCATATCATATTTATCATTCTTAAAATATAATATATTATATATTTTCTTACTATTCCATTCATTGAAAAATGATAATTTCGTTCGTGCGTACGTGTTGATTACCACCTCCATGAAGCAATTTGATTCATTTTTTCATCACCAAATCACATGGATTATATATATAAGTTTATATAAATATATAATATGATATTTATAATAAAATTATAATTTTTAAAATATTAAATAATACTTACCTTCTTTCCATAATGATCGTTGAAAAATGGAAACGTTACTCATGTTTATGTACAACCTAAAGTCTTCAGGATTGTAACATAGATTTTTCACAACCATATTTAATGGATGGTTTTAAAAGTATAATTTATATATATAAATAATAATTATTTTATGATTATTATTCTGTAGATTATGGAATAATGACTCTTTTGACCACGTTCAATACACCGAAGTTGTTTTGGAAATTATGAACCGAACATCCTCAAAATACCCGTTATGGACTTAACTAATTATGTAATTAAATATGTAATTGAAATAAATGAAATAAAATTTTTATGGATAAGGTATTAAACTTGTAAAATTTCATTAATAAATAAAATAATTTATATGAGTTTATTGTATATGAGTTAAAGGATATACATGGAAATTTCATACTCAATGTATGAGATTTTGTCTCAATTTAACTTCATTGAGGAATATTTTAATTTTATGTAACAAATTTATTTTATATGGCATATATAATTCTTCTTTTATATATTATATCATGAACCCTTCATATTTCATGGTATTTTAATTTACAATTCATTTTATTTCATCCAAGGGGATTTGATTTTAATGTTTCCAGATTCATTGGGTTATACTTTTACTTCATCATATTTGTTGTGCGATGATTATGTGTGAATGGATATATAAATTTTATTATTATTTATTTCCACTTTTTTTTGTTTATTTATGTCATGACCCATCCCCCGGGTCCTGTTCCATGACTACCCCAAGCCCGCCTTCCATAGGCCAGGGGATGGCGACTAGCACCAAAGGTGTAAATCCCTAATCTGGGAAGGAATTGCCTTTATAACTGAAAACACACACAACAGAGTACACAGCTGAATACAAAACACTAAGAAAAACTATATAACAAGAGAGTGCTAAAAGTAAAGGGGTTGGAAATACAATCCCAACCGTAAAGTACAAGTACAACTATAAAGGAAAAAACAACTGAAAGGTGAAAAGCAGCTTCTGGATCATCCACCATGGATCCTACCTGAAGGGTAGGTACAGATAGCCTCCTCAGCACTCCACATCTATCAGTCTCTACTGGGTACCGACTCGTCGTGAGGTCCACCTCCAGCTAACATATAGTCCTCGTACTCTCAGCCTCGGTTAGCACTGTATGTTGTCTACATCCAACACAACGAGGTGCGGGCCTAGACCGTGCAGGGGTGAGTATAAAGATACTCAGTAGGGACCTCGAGACCCTCAAGGTCGCACAAAATCCAACAAGGATAAACCACAAGGTATGAAATCAACAGATAACCACACTTAGGTATATGCTCATACATATACCTAAGTTATCTAGTAATTCGTCTCAATCATGAAAAAAAAACAAAGTTACTGACTCAGCTCACACAAGTATACAACTTTTGAAGAGATATAGAGATGATCAGATGTAGCCACTGAATCATCTATTCTGTTAAACCCACACAGGATCCCGGAACATAAATCAGAACTGTCAAACCCACACAGGATCCAAGAACAGTTATTCTATCAAACCCACACAGGATCCAGGAACATAGGTCAGAACTGTCGAACCCACACAGGATCCAGGAACAGTAGTCACAGCTGTCAAACTTGTATGGGATCTAGGAACAGCCGTCAGTACTGTCAAACCCACATAGGATCCAGGAACAGTAGTCAGTGCTGTCGAACCCACACAGGATCCATGAACATTCATCAGTGATGTCGAACCCACACAGGATCCAGAAATAGTAGTCGGTGTTGTCGAACCCACACAAGATCTAGGAATATTCGTCAGTGCTATCGAACCCACACAAATAAAACCCCCTAATTTGTTCTTCGTTCGTTGATAGAGTCTCAAAAATTAGATGAAGAAGTTCGTCTTTCGTCACGTCTGTCGTACGCTTCCAAACCCAATATGTGTCGGCTCTTGGAAGACGCTCTATGTCAGTAGGTTTCCGAGGAAGAAGTTCGATGAGGATTGACGTTCTTCGTCAGTGGAGCGTTCTTCATTCTTCATTGGGAGCTTTTATCCCTAGCTCTCCTCTTCCCAAGTTCCACCAAATGAAAAAAATTCCAACTAAAATAAATATGTCCCCCAAAAATAATAGATTGTCTACTATTTTAGAATGTTGGATTTAAAATTCAAAATTTAGTATTAATTAATTGGTCTCACCCAATTAATGTGGAGTATTAGGGAAAGTTGGCAAAAATTAATTAAATGGGAGTTGAAGAGGCTCCCCTATATTAATTTGGACATTGAGAGTTTCTCCACTTTAATGGGGAGTTTAAAGGGGTTAGAAACTTGGGTGGTCCCCACCACAATTAACATGAAGAGAAGGTTGGGTTTGGGTGGGAACCACCACCATAACCTCTCATGGGAGGTAAAGGTGTGGTGGTCCCACCTCCAAATTCCACGATGAGGTTTTAACCACCAAACACTCACATGGCGGCTCAAATAAAATAAAGTGTCACTCACTTTATTTTATTATTATTTTTCATGAAAACTCAAAAAAAAACTTTTATTCTCGACCAACTATCATTGAGGTGAAAGTCTTCTTAAGTGAATATCATCGATGTGAGTTCAACGGTGCCCTAGGATTTTAATTCCAAGCACCGGTTCAAATGTTATAAAAACCTGCTCATACGTTTACTGAACATACCTGGACAAAACTTCATTAATTGATTCCGGGCACATCGAGCCTTGGAATCAAGCGCCATCAATTTTAGCAGACTCATAAAATTCCCATGTATTTAAGAAAAAAATCCACAGAATTTCCGAGTCTTTACATTCTCCCCACCTCAGGGATTTACGTTTCTGTAATCTATAACTAAAACTATGGGAACAAGTGGGGGTACTGAGCATGCATCTGATCCTCCCGCTCCCATGTGCTCTCCTAGAGGTTACTGTGCTGCCAGCATACGTGCACTAGAGGTATCGACCATCCACATAGTATCTGCTCCTATCGATCCTCAATCTGCACTGGAACCTCTGTAAAAGTATCCCCATCGTCGACGTCCAGCTCCCCATGGTCGATGATGTGTGAAGGGTCATGCACGTATCTCCTCAGCTGGGATATGTGGAAGACATCATGCACCCGGTGAAAATGAGGTGGAAGAGCTAAGCGGTATGCCACCTCGCCAACTCTACTTAGGACCTAAAAAGGTTCGATGAAACACGGATATAACTTTCCACCTTGGACAAATATCCATAAACCTTGTTGGGGTGATACGCTTAGAAAGAAGTGGTCACCATCCTCGAACTCTAGAGGTCTCTGTATTCTGTCAGCATATGACTTCTGTCTACTATGTGCAGTCTTCATCTGCTCCTAGATGATCTTCACCTTCTCTGTGATAGCCCGTACTATCTATGGTCCCACCAGTGCTGACTCACCTAGGTCTTTCCACCACAAGGGTGATCTGAAATGTCTCCTGTATAATTCCTCGAAAGGTGCCATCCCAATAGTGGAGTGATAGCTATTATTGTAGGAAAACTCCACCAAAGGTAAGTGATCCTCCCAGCTATGACTGAAGTCGAAGACACAAGCACATAGTATGTCCTCAAGGGTATGAATGGTCTGATCAATCTGGTCATCTGTCTGAGGATGGAAGGCGGTGCTCAAATAAAGTTGCATCCTGAAAGCTTCCTACAACCCCTTCCATAGTCAGGAAGTAAAGTGTGTGTCACAATCGAAGACAATGGTGGATGGTACTCCATGTAGCTGCAAAATCTCATACACATAGAGGCGCCCCAATCTCTCTACTAAACCCTGCTCTCTGATCGGTATGAAGTGGGCTGACTTGGTGAGTCGGTCAATGATCACCCAAATCGAGTCGTGACCCCTATATGTAAGTGGAAGTCATGTCACAAAGTCCATGGATATCCCATGCCACTTCCACTATGGGGCCTCTAAAGGCTGAACCAAGACTTCTGGTACCTGGTGCTCTACCTTCACTTGCTGACAAGTGAGGCATCGAGAGACAAACTCCCCTACTGCCTTCTTCATACCTGGCCACCAGTGCTGTCGTCGAAGGTCCCGGTACATCTTCGCCACTCCTTGATGTACCTCTATAGGGGATGTGTGGAACTCCCTCAACACTTCCTCCTGAAGTGACACTAACACCATAGTACGTCCTCTGAAGAGGATGATGTGCTCCCCACCTTCAGAAAATTCATCAGGTGCCTACCGTGTGGATACCTGTGCACGTCGTGTCTCGCAGTCAACGTATCCACATTGTTCCTCCATGACTCGCTGAAGAATTGGAGGAGTGACTGTAAGAGACTAAAGGAAATATGCTCCATCTCGGTCCACAAAGGATGTATGTAAATAATCCAGCTGCTCTATTTCCTCACCTAGCAGCTGTATACCAGATCTCCTACTGAGTGCATCTATTAAAATGTTCCCCTTCCTAGGAGTATAGACTATCTCTAAGTCATAGTCCTGGAGGAACTCAATCCATCACCGTTGTCTCAGGTTCAGGTCCTTTTGAGAGAAGATATACCTGAGACTCTAGTGGTCAGATTAGACTGTGAAACGCTCACCCATCAGATAGTGTCGCCACATCTTCAAGGCGAAAACCACTGCTGCTAACTCCAGGTCATGGGTAGCGTGGTTCTGCTCATGTTTTCTCAGATGACGAGAACTATAAGAGATCACGGATCTCTATTGCATCAGGACACACCCAAGTCTAGTCCTTGATGTGTCTCAGTAGACTACATACCCTATTCCCTCCTCTGGAAGCCTCAAGATGGGGGCACTAGTCAGCCTCTGCCTCAGCTTCTAAAAGCTCTAATGGCATATCTCTGACCACACAAAGGGTTTCCCCTTCTTATTCAAGGATGATAGTGGTGATATAACTCTGGAGAAGTCTTGAACGAACCTTCAATAGTAACCAGCCAAACCCAGGAAACTTCATACCTCCGACACACTCCTGGGTGGCTCCCAAGAAAGTATCACCTCAATCTTCACTGGATCCACTGCAACTCCAACCTCCGAGATGACGTGTCCCAAGAAGTGAACCTCTCGGATCCAAAACTAGTACTTCAAGAGCTTAACATAAAGTTGGTGCTCTCGGAGTGTGTCCCGTACTACCTGCAAATGGTAGGCATGCTCCTCCTCAGTAGTCGAGTAGATTAGAATGTTGTCGATGAAGACTATGACAAAGCGATCGAGGTATGGCTAGAAAATCCTGTTCATGAGTCCCATGAACACTGCTGGAGCATTGGTTATGCCAAAAGGTATAACCAATCACTCATAGTGGTCGTACCGACATCTGAAGGTCATCTTATACACAACCTCATCTCGAACTCTAAGCTAGTGATAGCCTGATCTTAGGTCTATCTTTGAGAACCACTGTGCTGCCTTCAACTGGTCAAAGAGGTCGTCAATCCTCGAGAGTGGGTACTTGTTCTTCACGGTCACCTGGTTTAGGCGACGGTAGTCAACACAAAGCCTCAGGCTCCCATCCACCTTCTTGGTGAACAGAATTGGGGTTGACCAGGGAGAAACACTAGGCCAGATGAATCCCTTCCCCTGCAAGTCTTCCAGCTATACCCACAGCTCACGAAGCTCAGTGGGAGCCATCCGATATGCTGGTGTAGTTATCAGTGTCGTCCTAGGGTACAGGTCAATGTAGAATTCCACCTCTCTACAATGAGGTAGACCTGGGACATCATCAGGAAAAACATCCGCATACTGGTCCACCACTACGGGATAAGTTGGACTCTTCACATCAACTATTCTGAGGGTAAGGCAGGCCAACTAATGAGTGGTCGGCTGCACCCTCCTCTGAGCAAGTCTGTCATGTGCTGCAAAGTCTCCCTTCTCACCGGTGAAGGTAAACTCGGTCCTGTCTGTGCGGACACACCGCACTTTGCGCCTAATACAGTTAATATGATCATGGATTGTAGATAACCAGTCCATACCCAAGATGACATCGTAAGGCCTCAACGCCGCTATGAGCAGATCCCAGCTGAAGCTCTCACCTCCTAGAGTAAGTTCACACTGCCGGCACCAGTGCGTAATTCATCGAGTCTTCTCCCGTAGGAGTCTCTAGCCGTAGGTGGTACCCAGTCTTAAGTGCGGTGTACTGCCTGGGTTTAGATGTAGGGACCACAATGAGGAATTTGTCCTCTAAAGGGGGGTGATTGTAACACCCCCAAATGATAAAGGTTTAAATGAATAAATGATATGACTCATGTCAATAAGGTGCACCTTCTTTTTCAAGAGACTATCTGATTAGAACTCCATAGTTAAGGGTTCTTGGCCTGGAGTAGTGATCAGGATGGGTGACCTTCTGAGAATTTTCCCAAGGTGTGTGTGAGTGAGGAAAAATCACACTAGAAAGTACATGTGTTGGCATGTGGATACTTTCATTAGTCAGATGACCCATTCGGGCATGTGGGTGGGCCCCAGGGTAGGGACCACATGTCTGCGGAAAAACTGGTGGTACCTGGCAGGCTAGGACCCGATGACCATGTTAAGGTGGGTTGTATGTGCTGTCATCAGGTCCCAGTTGTTACAATTTACCTATTTTCACATAATCACTTCATTAATTAATTATCACTTCAAATTTTATGATCTTTTCATGAGTTTTATTTGTCTCAATATCTTTTTCTTGAGATATTTTTCATGTCTTGCACCATGATTTTCTTATATGGTGTAATTACAACATCATAAATGATTTTTGAAATATTAATTCATTTAATTAATTTGATTAGAATATCCATGTCATACACTTTATTTTAATGAATTTTTATTTGAAAGCTGTCAATATGGTAAGGATTTATGTTATAATCTTATTTCTTTTTAAGATTGTTTATGTTCAAGGTCCCTTTGGAAGAAATAATATTATTTTATTTTATTAAAACACATATCATTTATTCTAAAATGGTTATGAATTCGTTTTACATGTTTGGTTTCCATTTCCCCCATTATTAATTAAAGAAACATCAAGAAAGTTGTTTGTAAGTGATACAAATTTTGTATCTTCTTTTAGATCAAGAATTTTTCACTTCCAAATTCACATTTTCAAAAATTATTTCAATAATGTTATTTTTTAAAAATAAATTATTTTCTAAATCTATGTTACATGTTTTTTACCTTATTTTAAAAAGTTTTACAATGAATTTTCTTAACGTTTTCCAAATGGGTAACTTTTGATTCCCTTTTACAAAATGTTTGAAAAGAATGTTTATTTTTAACATTTAAAACATGATTGGGTTTTCCTACTATCATAACCATTATTTTCTTATAATATTCCTTTATAATTTTACAAGTTTAGTTTCAAATAAAATTATTTTCATAATATTTTTTGAATTTTAAGTTTTTAAAAGTTATTTTTATAGTGAAAAGCCTATTTTTCTCAATAATGTGTTTAATGATCTTTTAATGGAATTTTTATTCATAGATTCCAACAATACTTGATATTAATTATTCTCCACTAGGGATATTTTGTAATGATATGATCCTCATTATTTCTCTACAAAGATTATGATTTTTTCAAAGATGTTTTTATGGAACACATTTCTATTCCATGGGTTAATCAAGTTGTGAAAGGAATAATGGTTATTCCTATGATTTTTTTGAAGAAATGAAATCTCTATGAACTTTATTAATGTTATGCTTCTTATATTTTGTTTATTATGATTAAGACCAATATTTCTCATGATGATAAGTGGGCCTGGTATAACTTACATGATGGATGTGCTAAGATAGAACTTCAATGCATTAGGTAATGATTATGTTCTCTGAAGAATTATTTTTGAAGTCAACCATCTGGTTATTCCAATTGTAATGTTTCTATGAAGATAATTTTCTAAGACACCAAAAAAAATTCTTTGTAATTTTTGAAGGTTTTTAATGATTCCTTTGATCAATATTCTCATCACATGGCTCATAATTATTGATTCTAATGACTCTTTCCTTTTTTAAAGCTTTATGCCATGTTTAATGATTGATGATCTAGTTATCTAGGGGCATGAGTTCTCTTATTTTATTCTCATGAACTTTGATTATATTATCATACCCTTATTCTCATCTTATTTTTCACGGATTTCATTCAATTTTTAATGGTTAACCTTACCCTTACGAAGAATTTTATCTCGCCCTTTTTATGTTTCCTTTTCCATAGGTTATGGGCAATGATGTTAAATTATTTGTGTCTATAAAAGATTCATGTGTGGATAATTTTATGGGATATTATTAATACTTAATCTGAAATAAGAAAAGTTATATATAAGTTGTAAAAATGTTCACTTAAAGACATGGGTATTGTTATTTAATATTTTTTATTAATTATCTAAAACTCAAAACCTAAAATTTCATTGAGTATATAGGTGATACAATATTTATTTTATATTATGTAAGTTTTTTATGGATGAAATTGGTGCATTTTTATCAATATCAATCCAAAAATATAAAAATTATGCTTTTATCCTCAGATTCTGGAGTGCAGGTTCATGACTATTACAATTGGTATCAAATATGGGTTTATAAAACATTGAATATTATGATATTTTCATGTGAAGTTTTCTTAATAGTTATAGATATAATCATGGGTTTATAATTTTAAGGTTGATCATAAGTTCAAATCCGTAGACACCACTTTTGAGGTTTTAAGTGATGGATTTTTAAGGTGACTAGTGATATTTTAGGATACATTTTATTAGTTTGAGGTATATGAAAAACATAGGTTTGAAATGAAGTATTATTTCATAAAAATGATATTACACTTTTGGGTATGTAATTTAAAAGATATGAGATAACCTTTGAGGTTAAAAATTTCATTAATGTTGATGTTATTCTGGTTATTTGGGATATAGGGTTATTTATTTATGGAAATAATTAACATATCTTAGAGATTATGTGATTATGGAAAATATATTTTTGGTATGAGACTTTAAGAATGGTTACTATTATTTAGAGAGAATTTTAAATTAGCATAGAAGAATATGTTATCAAATCATTATAATATTTGGATATCACTATTAATCATGAATAATTGAATAATTTTAAGGATATTTATTTATGGAATGATTTAGTTTGAACTTTTGGTATTAATATTGAATTTTGGAGTTTAATGTTGTATTTATTCATATGAATCTTTATTAATTTTGGTAATTGTTTTACCTTATGCTAACCATTTTGGTTTTGGTTAATTTTTAAATATATGAGGAATATCTTGTTATCTTTTTTTGGATTATGTGATTTGTTAAAAGTTGATTATAGTTCTTCAGTCATGAAACATTAATCTCAAATACTCACTATTTAGATCCAAATATGATATTTTAGTGAAAATTGATTAAAGGGTGAAATTATACTTATCAAGTAAGTGTATTTCCTTATGTTCTTAGTTTATATGGTAATAAAATTCCTAAACACCAGTAAAAGGATCTTGAAAAAAAATTATCATATTACCTTCATTTATGATGAATCAATACTCTTTTTCACACCTCTTTGGTTTATGGTTTTATGGTCATTAACTTTATCATGATCCTTCACTTTCTTATGATCAATGATCTCTGACACACTCCATAATTATTTTGACATTATAATTTTATTCTATGTATATATTTTCACCTACCACTAATTATTTCCTATTTGTAAACCTAGTTATGTTTTATTTTTAATGACCATCATATTTCACTTTCCTTCTTTCCAAGAAGAAGTTTTATTAACCCTTCTTACGATGTGAGATTTCAACAATGGTGTTTTCAGATAACTGGCCTTTCATTACTGAGATCAAGTTCAAATTGAAAGGATACAATTTTTTAAAGATGGGGGATAATGTAACACCCCAAGATTTTAAAATAAGGATATTATGTTTGATAACATGTATGATATGCAACATCAAGCTTAAACAAACAAAAAAATATTATTATTTAAATATAGATATCATAATTTAACTGTTGAATTAGAAGGTATGAATAGTATAAAACACATAATAAAATATATATAAAGGTATAAATAAATATAAATGTATTGATTAATTCTAAGGAAATAAGTGCTCTATTTTTAGAAAATATATTTTATTCCTTAAAAATACGTTTTCTTCAAAAATGGTATTTATTATTTTTTGTGAGAGAATATTATAATTGATTTCTGAAACTTTTAAAAAAATTATTTGATAAAAAATATATAATTTTTAAATCAACATATAAAAATTATATTATGGTGAAATTTTGAGTTTTTTGGAAAAGTTTGATTTTTCAATAAATAATGAAAAATACTGATTTTTATCAAAAATTGTATTTTCTTTTTAAGTATTTATAAATTAAAATTCAATTTTGTATTAGTTTTAAAATTTAATTAGTTAAATTTTATTATAAATAATTCAATTATAGTCATTTTAATTAACTTTATTCTTTAATTTAGTATAAAAATATTTTTGTACTTTAAAATGCAATTTTTAGAAAAAAACTGTTTTTCATCACGTTTTATGGGTTAATTTTTAAATTAAATACTACCACTTCTATGTTTTGAATATCAAACAATTGATTCCATATTTGGAATCAGAAGGTAATTTTTTTTAAATATTTCCCTTTTATTTTTAGTCATTATGAATAGTAATGATGTAATATCGTCACCATGGTAAAGGTAAAATGAGTTAATGAAGGGTGAAAATAATGTAATAAATACTGAAAAGTGACCCAAAAAATTTAATTAATTTTATAATATGATTAAATTTCATCCATAATCATCCAAAATTAAAATATATGACCTTTTTTCCATATGACCATGATTTTTACTGTTATAATATTTTATGTAAAGAAAAGTCAAAAATACAATTCTCTTTGTTTTATTATATTTAAATTTTTTTACTTAAGGATAAAAAGAAGGTATGTTCAGTTATAAATATTTATTTTAAATGTAATTTTTTTATTTATCATGGAAATTTATTTATAATTATTAGTAATGAAATAATTACCTTAAATGTCTATAAGGCGTTGATACAGTATTTATTCAATTAATAGAAAATAAAATAAATGATTTTAAAAATGTTAAAAGTAATATGATTTGAATGAATTATTGTGTTCCATGATTTTTTATCTAAAAGTTACATATTATAGAGGTTTTCATACCTTGTATTTGAATTATATTTTTTTCTTACAGTTTTACAAGTCAAATTAAATAAATAATTACAAAATTGAGATTCATGTTATTTTATAATAAGTAATATATTATTAAATGATTTAAAAATAAAAAAGAATACTATTTTCATCCAAGTGATTTGGATATAGTTAAAAATATAAATCATGGTCCATTTATGGACCAATTTTCCTTTTTTGTAACTTTATTAACCCCTAAATAGTAAAATCTTTAATAACGTGGTAATTGTCAAAAAAAGGTTAACACGGGTTAAAACAAAAAATAAGGGTGAAAAAATCACCTAAACTTATAAATGTTTTATTATATGAGATTAATTAAACTCATTATCGTATTATATTCTAATATTATCAATTTTTATCCATTTGAATATGAAAATTAATTTATATTAATTTAATAATTTAAGAAATTCCAAGAGTGCCCCTCCCCTCTCTTATAAAATGACACCTTATCTAACTTTTTATTCACACTTAAAAAATATTTTGGTTCGGAAAATATCTACCCAAATCCATTCCTTATATCTCTACCCATGTCCTAGTGTCCTTGGTTTTATAAAAAACCAATATATGAAATTTTGGGTGAAAACCTTAAGTGGTTGTTGGAAGAAGATGTATAGTTTTTAATCAAGGGTTTTCATTTTATTTCTTATTTTACATCCTTAAAATATTCTTAAATAATTATAAAATAATAACACCAATATATTACATATACTGATATTTTTATTTTAATATCATAACCTATATTCATTTTCTAATCTATAAAATGGAAAACAAAAATTCCATTTGTGTGTACGGCGGACTATCAACTCCCAAACAGATGCAATTCATTTTCCATCACCACCTATAATGGCTGGTTATAATGATAGAATTTGTTTTTATATATTATATTTATGAAATATTTATCATTATTAAAATATAATATATTTTATATTTTATTACCATTCCATTCATTAAAAAATGATAACATCGTTCGTGCATACGCGTTGATGACCACCTCCACGAATCAATGTGATTCGATTTTCATCACCACGTCACATAGATGATATATATGTGTTTGTGTTTATATGAAGATATAATATGGTATTTATAATAAAACTATCATTTTTTAAAGATAAAATAATACACACCTTCTTTCAATCATGTTCGTTAAAAAATGGAAACATTACTCATTTGTATGTATGACCAATCGTCTCCATGATTGTAACGTATTTCATTTTTCATAACCATATTTCATGGTTTTTTTTTTAATTATAATTTATTTATATAAATTATAATTATTTTATAATAATTATTCTAGATATTATGGAATAATGACTCCTTTGACCATGGTCAACACACCAATGTTATTTTGAAAATTATGAACCGAACATCCTCAAAATACTCGATGTGGTCTTAACTGATTAAGTAATTAAATTTTTAGTAAATAAATTAAATAAATTGATAAAGGATGAGGTATTAATCCTATAAAATATTATTAATAAATAAAATAATTTATATGAGTTTATTATATGGTAGTTTAAGGACATACATGGAAAGTCTGGACTCAAGGTAAGGAATTTCATCTCAATTTCCCTTCACTGAAACATATTTTAATGTTATGAGCACAATTTCTTTTATATGGTGTATATACTGCCCCTTTTACATATTATATCTTCAATCCTTCATAATTCATGGTATTTTAAGATACAATTAATTTTACTTCATCCAATGGGATTTGATATTGAAATTTACCAAGTGGTAAGGTGCTTCTTAACTCAATTTCCATTCATTGGGTTATACTTCGACTTCATCATATTTTTATTGAATAATTATGTGTGAATGGATCTATGAATTATTTTATTTTTTATTTAAAAAAATTTGGTTTGGATTTACTTATTTTCACATAATTAATTCATATATTAATTATCACTTCAAAATTTATGATCTTTGCATGAGTTTTATTTGTTTCGATCAATTTTTCTTGAGATATGTTTCATGTCCTACACCATGATTTACTTTCATGGAATATTTAATAGATCATAAATTAATTTTGACATATTAATTCATTTAATTAATTATATTTACAGTTCCATATCATACTCTTTATTTCAATGAATTTTGAATCAAAAGTTACCAATACGGTTAAGGCTTTATGTTATAATATCCTTTCTTTTCAAGATTTTTTTTGTTCATGGTTAATTTGGGGGAAATCATATGATATTATTTTCTTGAACCAAATATAATTTATTCTATTCTAGTTGTGAATGTGGTTTACATGTCTGGTTTTCATTTCCTCCCTTATTTATTAAAGAAACATCAAGAGAGTTGTTTTTAAATGATATTGATCTTGTATTTTCTTTTAGATTAGGAATATTTCTCTTCAAATTCATGTTTTCTAAAATTATTTCAAGAATGTTATTTTCTAAACATAAATAATTTCATAAAACTATTTTATATTATCTTATACCTTCTTTTAAAAACTTTTAAAAGGAAATTTCTTAACATTTTCCATATGGTTCAGTTTTTATCCCCTTTCACAAAATGTTTGAAAATTATGTTTATTTTTTACATTTAAAACATAAACAGGTTTTCTTACCATAATGAACGTTATTTTTTTGAATAATACATTATAATTTTACAATTTTTTTTCAAATAAAATGATTTTCATAATATTTTATGATTTTTTCATTTTTAAAAGTGATTTTCAAAGTGAAAAGGGTATTTTACTCAAGAATTTTTATTTATTGATTTTTTAATGTTATTTACATTCATAAACACCAAAAAAACCTTGATGTTACTTTTGATTCACTAGGGAGGTTTTATAATGATACCATCCTTATTCTTTCTCTATCGGAATTATGATTTTTTCAAAGATATTTTCGTAGAACCCATTTCTATTCTGCATTTTAATCAAATTATGAAAGGAATAATGTTTATTTATTTTATTTTTATAATGAAATGAAATATCTATGTACTTTATTAATGTTATGGTTCTTGGAAATTATTTATGAAGTGTGAGCCTAATATTTCTCATGCTAACATGTGAGCCTAATATAGATTATATGATAGGTGTTCCTAAATAGCACTCCAATGCATTGGTTAATGATTATATTATTTAGAGATTTAGGTTGGAAGTTGACCATATAATTATTCAAATGATAATTTTTATTTAAGGGTTCTATGAAGATAATGTTCCAAGATAACAACATGTTTTCTTCATGCTTGTTATGGGTTTTTAATGATTACTTTGATCAATATTGACATCACGTGTCTCGCGATTATTTATTCCAATGAATCTTTCCATTGTTAAATATTTATTCCATGTTTCATGATTGATGACCCCGGAATTGATGGGTATTAATTCCCATATTTTATTCTCATGTACTTTGATTATGTCATTATAACCTTATACTCATCTTATTATCTCTGATGACATTCAATTGTTAATGCTTATGTTTACCCTTATTGGTTATTTTAGAACACCCTTATTATGTTTCCTTTTTTATAGGTTATGAGAAATTATGTTATATGATTTTTTCTAGAAAGGTTTCATGTGTGTATATTTTTATGGGAGATGTTTAAGACTTATTTTAAAATAAGAAAATCTAGGCGTAATTGGGGAAAATGATCACTTAAAGACATGGGTATTATTATTTAATATCTTTTCTTAATTCTTTAACTTTCTAAACCTAAAACATCCTTGGGTATATAAGTGATCCAATATTTCCTTTTGATTTTGTAAGTTTTTTATGGCTAAAATTGAGACACATTTATCTGTATCAGTCAAGAAATGTACAGATTTTGTTTGTAGCATCGGATCTAGGAGTATGGTTTTTAGGTTGTTACAGTGCATTTATGACTATTTTAGATGGAATATTATTAAGTAGAAATGTATAAAATTCAAGATTATAACCCCTAAATGAAATAATAATATTGCATTTACTCATCTTTGATCAAACAATGTCTAATAAGGTATGATCCCTTCTTTTAGACACATTATTCAATTGGCATTCTAGGGAGACTGATTTTTAAAATAATTTCACAATCCTTTATATGATCAATGAATTATTAGATTAATTATTCACTGCCTCGACCTAATAAGAGAATATTAATACTCTTTTTTTATTAATTCTATACTTTTCTCTGAAAATATTTAAACTTTTCAAAAAAATCATACTTGTGTCTCATCATAAACACATATCTATACTGACTAAAGTAATAATTAATGGTAAATAAGTACCTAAAATCACCACATGATTGAGTACTCATTGGTCTACATACATCCCTATGTATGAGATCTAATATTACTCTGGAATTTTCACATTTTCTCCTAAAAAGTATTTTGGTCAAATTACCTAATAAATATGATTCACATGTTTCAAAAAAATCATAATTTAATTGTTATAATAATCTATATTTATAGAGTCCTTGGATGATTTTCTTATTTACATATCCAATACAATAATGCTTAATGTAAGTGGGATTAGAATCAACCCTAAACTTATTATCCTGAATTTTATAAAAAGGATTATCCATATCTAGAATATATAAACAATTTACTATATCCCTAATTTTATAAAAACAACTCATTAATATATATATAACAAATCTTGTTCTTGATTGTGAATGAGAATACATTATTGTCCAAATAATATACATAAATGAAATTTCTCTTTATGGATGGAAATAATAATAATTCATTAATTATATTATTAATTAACTTTTTAAAACCAAATCATAAATTCCAACCTATAATGTAACAAGTATTTCTCCACTACTGACATAAAGATTGACTTCAACCTTCATCAATACCTTCCTATATTTGAGTCTATGTTTATCAACACAAATGTGTGATGCACACCTGGTATTTAATACCGATGAGTCAGAGTTAGTGGAAATGATCTCTATAACATTCACATTTGAATTCTCAAAATGGTTCTATTTGAGATATCTTCTCAACCCTAGATACCAATATAAAAATATTTTATAGGTCATACCTATAAGTTTTCTCAATATAATTATCATTAATTATTCTATAATAAACAACAAAGACACATCAGTGGGTGAGTATAATGTCTTATATCTTTTCATCAAGGATGTTTAATGAAAGGGTTCCAACTAAAACCAATAACACTATACATCATATAAATTTAGTAATCCAATATCTATATTTCAATAAGTAATGAGCCTTCTAGGGTTCTCCTCTATCCACTTAGTTACATAGGTAGGGAAACATCCCAATCATAATATTTATGATTCTCAAATAATTTAGTGGGTAACACATTACTTGATCCACCATATTTATAAACCCAACTTTATTCCTTTGGTATCCTAAGGGTTTTATAGCTGACTGTAACCTAAATAAAATTTCAAGACCAAGATAATAAAATAAAACCCAAGGGAACTGTGATATATCAAAACCTTACAAAGGATGATTCAATGTTAAACATTACATGATTTCTTTAAAAATGACAATCCAGGGGAACTCTACTATAGAAGAACCTACCTGATTGAATGATCAAGCCTTTGAACAGTATTGTTTTAAAAAGAACCTCATACTTAGTATTTGTGGGGTTTAAATTTTAAAAGTCTTTCCAATTTAATATACATAATATGTATATCAAATTCACAACTATTGTATCATTTGAAATTTTTATCTCCTCATGTTTTATTCCATTATATACACATTCTTCTAATGACTTAGTTTCGTAATATTTATTCCATCCACTAAATTAATATATTCAAACTACATTAATATGTAACTTTTACACAACCCACAAGTTTGTGTTACTCACCTAAAAATAGAATCCAAGTATATCCATACATATTTGTATACAACTTATGCATAAGGTACATGAACTTGTCATATAAAAACTAGAGTGATATGATATTAAAAAAATCACATGAGTAATCTCAAAGTGATAGATAACCAACTACTTGAAATTTCTAGAAAATGAATAAGACTCTTGGATGGTAGGTAGTCAAACCCCAAATCTCTCTCCTTGATGAGACTTTACTAAAGAGATAATTCATTCTATGAGATCTCTAAAACCTGATATTCACAAACTATATTCACAAACTATTCTCAACGTCATAACTCTAAAAACAAACTAAGGTCAATTTATAAGAAAAACTAAATTTTTGAAGTCATACATAACATGAAATTCCAGGTTTTAACTTCTAGAAACATTTAACATATAAATTTATGAATACAAAATATTCATATTTCTTAAATAATTTTTTAAGCATAAATATCAAAGGAATTTAACAAATAAATAATAAAATTATTTATCTTATACATGAGAAATAAATATAAACTATTCATATTTAATTTAAGGTTGTAAAAACTTGTTTTTTAAAGTTTATCACTTATAATATATAAACAATTTACAAACTATAAGAAAAACTAATTAAATTTAAAATTTTATTTTTTTAGAAAATCATTCAATAATATGTTGACACTTAACATATTCTCGTGGTATAAAGGACTAATTTAGGGTGGAACCAGAAGGAGGATCATGGGGCGGTAAAAGTAAAACCACCATCGTGTGGGGTGACATAATGGTAATGATTGTGCGGTGGGTTGTCTATATGAGAATTAATCTATAATTCTACAGTGTGCCCCGAGTAATGAGGAATCACGCTACCAAGTTAAATTCCAATGTGAGACTTTATAAGGACCTGGCCTTAAACCTTACTTAATCCTGAGTTATTTCAGGAATACATATTGAGGAACTTTTCAGGTTTAGAGTTTTAGAGAATAAGATCATAAATCATGCATTACATTCCACATTTAAACAAAGTGGTTACATAAAAGATAGTATTCATTTTTTCCCATCAACGGAAACATATTTAAAATAAAACATGGATTCTTTCTTGACACTTCCCTGACACTATCATCATATCATGTACCTTTCCCTTAACCTATGAAAAACATTTCAAAAACATGGGATGAGTATAAAAATCTCAATAAGGGATATAAAAATTCGAAAAGGAAACATTAGTACATGTATACATAAGAATCAATGAAATCATACTTTACTCATAAAACATAAGCACGTTAACATAACTCATGAAATCATAAGATTTATGAATAACTCATAGAAATAATAAGACATAAAGGTAACTTGAGGACTTCATAACATTCTTACGTAGGGATTAACCCTCATGGTTATGTTTGGAATACCCATCACAGTATATTCCCTAAATCTCTTTGGAGAAACCATAACATTTAACCCCTTTGCGTTACCCAATGCATTGGAGAGCTATATTGGGCTCACCCGCCCTTAGTTTATCACGGAACCACCCGTTTTCATAAAAATGCCAAAGAAACATAACATAATCATAGCACATAACTTAAGCATAAAGGAATGATAACATTCCCACATTTCAATAATAATATAAAATTTTAAGATATTGAAATAATGAATCCATTCAAAAAACCATTTAAAACATTTAATAAAGAGATTTTTGAATCAAAGTGTCCCATACCACCTTGAAGATTTTAACATTTTAAACCATTAATATCCATATAAATAAATCCCTAAAACCATTTTGGAATCAAGGATATTTATGAGAAAAATTTATAAGAATAAATCATTAAAACATTTAAAACGATATTTTAGTTAAAGGATTTTTAACAAAATGAGAGACACTTGAATACAATAATTGAGGAATAACATTTAATCAGAACTTTATAATATCATGAGAATAAAGGTATTCATGATATAATATTCAAAAAGATAGTATATACACCATATAAGAGTGAACGGGTGCATAACAACAATGAATTCTCAATAAAAATGTAAAATGAGATGAAATCCATTATAAAGAAGGTATCCTTAAATTAAGGATAAATCAATCTCATAATTATGTGTGAAAAATATAAATACACCCAATATAAGTGGATATTAATTTTAAAACAATCAAAGTTAATTCACACATATTCAAAGGATGACAAATTCAATAACTACATGTTGAACCCAAAGAAATCGAAATTGGGTTAAGAAGTTCCCTTGGTAAAATTTGACAGCCTAATGGTGTCACTTTAAAATTCATAAAATTAGTTGATGACAGATAAAATGGTATCTCATCACTTGTACATAAAATTTAAATCAATAAGGATATAGAAGAATATATCACAACATAAAAAGATGTAAATTAAAAGACATAACAAAATAAGTCTTTTAAAAAGAGGAGTGTGAAAGGTTCCCTTACCGATTTGGGAAACTTTCAAAACGTACACAACATGAAAGAAGGGTCATACAATAAAGATTTAAATACCCATAATTGAGAGTATATTATACAAATAGTACAATAATGTGAAGTACATACACCACACAAAAATAATTAGTGGAAAATGTAACATGAATCTCACGGGAATAATAAGTGAGATGAAAAATCCCTTATGAAAACTCGGCTGCCTAACGGCGCCACTTAAAACTTCCAAAAATGGATTTATGAGATAAAATAGGGTCTCTCATAATATGAACATAAACATTACAGAATGATTAATATAAAATAACATCCCAAAACATAATAAATATGAGCTTAAAAGAAATTACATAAAAGAGATTACTTAAAAAGAACGAGAGAGGTTGGATCCCTTACGAAAATTCGGCAGCCTAACGGCGCCACTTAAAAATTCTAAAAATGAATTGATGAGAGTGATAGGAGGTATCTCATAATATTAAAATACAAATTAAAGTATGGTTAATATAAAAGAACATCATCCAACATAATAACATGGAGCATAACTGAAATGACATAAAAGAGGGTACTTGAAAAGAAAGGGAGAGGTCAGATCCCTTACCTCAAGTCCGAATTGTCTTGTTCGTTTCTTTATATTCCTAAATAATAAACTTTGGTCAATTTATAATTTCTTAAGGTACTACTTTAAATATTATTATTCAGTTAATATCACATGTTACAATGTTATAATAATTGGTTAATAATGTGAGTTCATATCAGACGTTTTTGTCGATATTAGGTACATGAGTCAAAAATGAACTTGTTTGAAAATGATTGTCCATGTAGTTATAAGTAAATCATCTCCAGAATAGTATAAATGATTTAAATATCATATATATCCAGTAAATATTCATTTTATACAATTCCATAATATTTGGAGATAAAAAGAAATGAAATGCACCGTTCATGGAGACGGTAGGCCGTACGTACGCATGAATGCTACTTTCATTTCTTTGTCATATTAATGGAATTAAAAATAATTGAAAGATATATATATATTATAATTCCAGTATAATATATATTTTTTATAGGTCACATAATTTCATTAGTTTCATTCTTTATACATTCCTTGTATTGCATGAACGAGTCACATCACTTGAGGGGGTCGTAGTCCACACTTCCTCGTATGAAATTATCGCAATTGCACTACAAGCAAAGCATAAAGGTATGTTTTAAATATAAAATACAGTAGAATATGGGAAACATAAAAACCATATATATCATATATAAAATTCAGTGACATCATAATGGCCACCATGAAAGGTTTTAAGATAATATTGAACAATCATCGTTTCGTGAGGCAGTAATTCGCCATCCACAGAAACAGTATGTTCTTTAACCATTACACGGAGGTGTGTGTAAGTGTATCTCGAATATTTAACATAAAAACATCATATTATATTTAATATAATTTTTTTGTTACAAAAGAAAATAATAAAAAGAGTTTAGGTGTTTGGAGAAGCAAAATAAAACAAAAGAACACAAGTGAAGACATTACCTTTAAATCGGGTAACTCCTCTTGGTTTGAACCAAAAGGGTTTCTTGAAAAGCATTATGAAAATTTTGAGGCTTTAATGCTGAATATAGGTATGTGGAGAGATAAAATGGGTAGGGTTTGGCCGAGACAACGGCTTGAGAGGTGTGTCTAAGGTGGTAGAGGTGGGGGCCTTTTATAAGAGAAGAGGAGGGGCACTCTTGGAAAGTTATAAACTGTTACTTTATTATAAAATGATTTTCGGATTTCAAAGGTCCCAAAAGGATATATTTCGAGGATAAGGTGATAAGGTTTCGAAATACACCCATCCAATGGGTTTTTTAAAAGTTTAAGACTTAGATTTAACCCTATCTTCTCATTTTATTTAAATCGTTCATTTATGAGGTAATCACTGCATCATCACGGTGTCATGAATAAATTAATTTATTTAATGTCTAAAAATTATAAAAAAATATCATGATGTAGTAAATATATTTATATTTCTAATTAATATTTATAGTCAAAAATATTACTTGTATAACCCAATGTAAAAATTGTTTTAGTAAAACAATACATGTTTGTGACACTTTAATTTTAACTTTAAATAAAAAGTTATTAATGTCATTTTCTAACCAAAGTGGCTCCATGAGGTCCCCAAGTTGACACATGGATTTTTTTGGTCGTCCATGACTCATCCAATAAGGTTAGAACATGTTTCAAGGTCATTTCATATTATTATAACATTATCTTTACCTTAAATTACACTAATTACCTTTAATCGCGATTAATAAAACATAAAAGTTACTATTCACAAAAAAAATTATTTTAATCTCATTGAACCACATTTTACTTCCTAATTACAACCATGTATGTCAGATTTTTGAAAATCAAATCACAGAAGTGGTAAAGTTTCATTTAAACGAAAAATCAGTTTCTTTAACTACCACTTTGTGGTTTCATTATTCATCAAAAATTGAAGTTTTTCAGAAAAATACCAAAAATTCACCCTAAGATATATTTGATATTCCAAATTCAAAAGTGATTTATATTTTAAAAAATTCAAAATATCTAAGTTGAATTAATTAATTCAATAATTCATTCCCGTTGTCAAAACAAATAGCGTGTTTTTAGGAAACAATATCTATTAAAAGATTGACACTAGTTTAAGTCCAATTTCGAAGTGAAATTAATTCCAATGACCACTATTGGATTAAATGGTAAAAATATATTCCAATTACACTTTAAAACCAATTAAAAATATAATCTAACCATATATTTAAATTATATGAAAAATTAGTTTTGATATAAAATGCAGTATCTTTTCACTATTCATTAAAAAAATGAACAATGTCAGAAACATACCAAAAATTTAACCAAAGTAAATTTCAATGCCCCAATCATAAAGAATAAGTTTATTTTGACAAATAGAGCTTATAAAATTGTCAAAATTTAGATTTAAAAAAAAGTTCTCCATCAAAAGGCGGTAAAACAATCTTTTAAAAATATTAGAGTATTTATTCTAAAAATTAGATTCATTTGGATTTTAAGCCTCTAACATTTATTGGATAAATGTAAAAATATTTAACGAACATATGTAATCATTTTGTAGTTATTTCTGTTCATTCTTTCCATTACAACGGCTAGGTGTTAACTATTATAATATTATTATATTATTCGTGTGCAACATAAGATTTCAAAGAAACTCGTTGTTGCGTATTGGGTACGCCATCAAGCATAGCATTCCCTTTAAAGTAATATTAAAATTTTATTCACAAATATTGATAAACATTAGAATGTAATATTATTTATTTACTTGGGATGTTTCATCCTTCCCCCCTTTTGGGAATTGCGTCCTCACAATTTCAAAATTGGGCTTGGAAACTTCATTGAAAGTCCCACATCGGAACAAGAGTCAGTAAAACTATCACTTTAAAAGAAAGCGAGAGAAGTACAAAGGTCACTCGAGTTAACCCATACTAGGATTACATGTATGAAAATATGGATATGGAGGACAAAACAAAGGGTCGTGTTCTTATGGAGAGTGATAGTAAACATGTCTAGGAGAAAGTTAACCATAAGAAAATCACAAACTTGTAATCGGTTAAACGGTATTCGATTCCCCAGTAGGAAAAGTTAACATAAAACATTTTTGTTTTAAGTTAATCTCTATTGAGGAATTTATTTTTGATCTTAACTAAATTATAATGAAACATACTTACTTTTCACGTAGACTTTCATCTTTTACTAGATTCTTTAATCAAACTCATATTTTCTCCAAAAGATGAGAATTTAGGAAGACTTGTTCGCATTAAGAGTACTATAATCAACTTCTTGAGAATCACCTAATCCAAAAAAGAGAACTATATATTTCCCATGTCTTTATATCTCAACCAAAACCAAACCAAAAAGTTTAGTACGAGTTCAGATAATACCCAAAAAGGATTTTTTTTTTTACAAAAATAAAAACTACTCCTAATCTCCAAAATTTGTCAAACAAAACCCAAAGTTCAGAGAAGACCATTTAATAAACAATTTTCCCATAAAATTCTTCAAGTTAAACCCAACTAAGATTAAAACCCAAATATTTGAAGGATTTAATCACATAGTCTCCCAAGGTACAAATTAACATTTATCTCCAAATAACATAAGTTGCTCTTAAAGTCTCATATTGAAAAGTAATTAACCTAATCACATATCCTCCATGATAGGTTAATAATTTATATATATAACCCAAAATAAACTTACTCTTGATTTATAAAATCATCTAACTAAAAAAATAATTAGTCAAACTAACCAGGGACTTCATGTAGTCCAGTGGTAGGCGATAAATACCAATCGCACTTTGGTTGTGGGTTCGATTCCCACAGCTTTGTCCGACGCGATGGGTTGTCACACGGTCTGCGTGTTGTCCTTTTTCCAAAACTATATAATTCTTAAAACATTCCCCAATAAGAGATAAAATCTTCAAAAATAACCATAACATAATTTAACGTCAATTTTACCTCATGCCTTTCATCTTCCATCATAACATATAGTAACCCATAATTACCTCAAAAGTAAGGATCATATAAACCCTAATGGTTACCTTTATAATTATCACATGAACTTCCGCATCGAGTTAGCTCTCTCGTACAAGATGCATTAGAGAACTCACCAAGGTTCAACTGGGTGATCATGACCCCTGATAGTTGGTTTAGAATAACCACGATATTTCTCATTGAATCCCCCATTTCATCCAGTCTCATAATCAGAGAACCACCATAGTTTCCTTCAAACCCATTGTCACGGTGCCTGTTAGATCCATCCGTTTACTAAAACCAAAAAGGTCAGTGTGAGTATATCAACAAAATCATCATGTACTAAAGAATAAGATAAACACTAAGATATACTTATCCAAGTTATCTCAAACTCATTCCAACCTTCAAAAATAACAATGACACTATCTAATATAATAACCATTATGGTTATACACAACTTGTCACTTATGATTAAATAACACTCTAACCTCTAAAGTTATCTAAATCGACCTCTAATACCAACTATAAGGACTCGACCTTAAACCTTACTTAATCTTGAGTTATTTTAAGAATACACATTGAGGATCTTTTCAGGTTTTGAGTTTTAGAGAATAAGATCATAAATCATGCATTACATTCCACATTTAAACAAAGTGGTTACATAAAAGATAGTATTCATTTTTTCCCATCAATGGAAACATATTTAAAATAAAACATGGATTCTTTATTGACACTTCCTTAACACTATCATCATATCATATACATTTCCCTTGACCTATGAAAAACATTTCAAAAACATGGGATGAGCATAAAAAGCTCAGTAAGGGATATAAAAATTCAGAAAGGAAACATTAGTACATGTATACATAAGAATCAATGAAATCATACTTTACTCATAAAACATAAGCACGTTAACATACCTCATGAAATCATAAGATTTATGAATAACTCATAGAAATCATACGACATAAAGGTAACTTGAGGCATTCATAACATTCTTATGTAGGGAGTAACCCTCATGGGTACATTTGGAATACCCATCACAATATATTCCCTAAATCTCTTTAGAGAAACCATAACGTTTAACCCCTTCGCGTTACCCAATGCATTGGAGGGCTATATCGGGCTCACCTGCCCTTAGTTTATCACGGAACCACCCGTTTTCATAAACAATGCCCAAGAAACATAACATAATCATAGTACATAACTTAAGCATAAAGTAATGATAACATTCCCATATTTCAATAACAATATAACATTTTAAGATATTGAAATAATGAATCCATTCAAAAAACCATTTAAAACATTTAATAAAGAGATTTTTGAATCAAAGTGTCCCATACCACCTTGAAGCTTTTAACATTTTAAACCATTAATATCCATATAAATAAATCCCTAAAACCATTTTGGAAACCTGGATATTGATGAGAAATATTTATAACAATTAATCATTAAAACATTTAAAATGATATTTTAGTTAAAGGGTTTTTAACAAAATGAGAGACACTTGAATACAATAATTGAGGAATAATGTTTAATCAGAACTTTATAATATCATGAGAATAAAGGGATTCATGATATAATATTCTAAAGGAAAGTATATACACCATATAAGAGTGAACTGGTTCATAACAACAATGAAGTCTCAATAGAAATGTAAACTGAGATGAAATCCATTATAAAGAAGGTATCCTTAAATTAAGGATAAATCAATCTCATAATTATGTGTGACAAATATAAATACACCCAATATAAGTGTATATTAATTGTAAAACAATAAAAGGTCATTCACACATATTCAAAGGATGAAATATTCAATAACTACATGTTGAACCCAAAGAAATCGAAATTGGGTTAAGAAGTTCCCTTGGTAAAATTTGACAGTCTAATGGCGTCACTTTAAAATTCATAAAATTAGTTGATGAGAGAGAAAATGGTATCTCATCACTTGTACATAAAATTTACATCAATAAGGATATATAAGAATATATCCCAACATAAAAATATGTAAATTAAAAGACATAACAAAATAAGTCTTTTAAAAAGAGGAGTGTGAAATGTTCCCTTACCGATTTGAGCAACTTTCGAAACGTACACCACATGAAAGAAGGGTCATACAATGATGATGTAAATACCCATAATTAAGAGTATATTATACAAATAGTAAAATAATGGGCAGTACATACACCACAAAAAAATAATTATTGGAAAATGTAGCATGAATCTCAAGGGAATAACAAGTGAGGTGAAAAATCCCTTAGGAAAACTCGGCTGCCTAATGGCACCACTTAAAACATCCAAAAATGGATTTATGAGATCAAATAGGGTCTATAATAATATGAACATAAAAATTACAGAATTAGTAATATAAAATAACATCCCCAAACATAATAAAGATGAGATTAAAAGAAATGACATAAAAGAGAGTACTTAAAAATAACGAGAGAGGTTGGATCCCTTACGAAAATTCGGCAGCCTAACAGCGCCACTTAAAAATTATAAAAATGAATTGATGAGAGTAAGAGGGGGTATCTCATCATATGAAAATAAAAATTACAGTATGGTTAATATAAAAGAACATCTTCCAATATAATAACATGGATCATAAATGAAATGACATAAAAGAGGGTACTTGAAAAGAAAGAGAGAGGTCGGATCCCTTACCTCAAGTCCAACTTGTCTTGTTAGTTTCTTTATATTCCTGAATAATAAACTTTGGTCAATTTATAATTTCTTAAGGTCCTCATTTAAATATTATTATTCATTTCATATCACATTTTACAATGTTATAATAATTGGTTAATAATGTGAGTTCATATCAGACGTTTTTGTCGATATTTGGTACATGAGTCAAAAATGAACTTGTTTGAAAATGATTATCCATGTAGTTATACGTAAATCATCTCCAGAATAGTATTAATGATTTAAATATCATATATATATATAGTAAATATTCATTTTATAGTATTCCGTAACATTTGGATATAAAAATAAATGAAATGCACCGTTCATGGAGACGGTAGGCCGTACGTACGCATGAACGTTACTTTCATTTCTTTGTCATATTAATGGAATTAAAAATAATTGAGAGATATATATATTATAATTACAGTATAATATATATGTTTTATAGGTCACATAAGTTCATTAGTTTCATTCTTTATACATTCCATGTATTGCATGAACGAGTCACATCACTTGAGGGGGCGGTAGTCCACACTTCCTCGTATGAAATTATCGCAATTGCACAACATGCAAAGCATAAAGTTATGTTTTAAATATAAAATACAGAAGCATATAAGAAACATAAATATAATATATATAATATATAAAATAAATTTACATCATAATGGCCACCATAAAAGGTTTTAAGAGAAGATTGAACAATCATCGTTTCGTGAGGCAGTAATTCTTCATCCACAGAAACAGTATGTTCCTTAACCATTAGACGGAGGTGTGTGTAACTGTAGCTCTAATATTTAACATAAAAACATCATATTATATTTAATATAATGGTTTTGTTTCAAAATAAAGGAATAAAAAGAGTTTAGGGGTTTGGAGAAGCAAAATAATACAAAAGAACACAAGTGAATACATTACCTTTAAATCGGGTAACTCCTCTTGGTTTGAACCAAAAGGGTTTATTGAAGATTATTCTTCCCAAAGGTGAGGCTTCAATGATGAAGAGAAGGATTTGTAGAGATGAAATGGGCAGGGGTTGGCAGAGACAACGGCTTGAGAGGTGTGGCTAAGGTGGTAGAGGTGGGGGGATTTTATAAGAGAAGAGGAGGGGCACTCTTGGAAAGTTAAAAACTATTACTTTTTTATAAAATGATTTTTGGATTTCAAAGGTCCCAAAAGGATATATTGTGAGTATAATGTGATAGGGTTTCTAAATACACCCATCCAATAGGTTTGTGGCAAGTTTAAGACTTATATTTCACCCTATCTACTCATTTTATTTAAATCGTTCATTTATGAGGTAATCACTGCATTATCACGGTGTCATAAATAAATTAATTTATTTAATGTCTAAAAATTATAAAAAAAAATATCATGATGTAGGAAATATTTTTATCTTTCTAATTAATATTTATAGTCAAAAATATGACTTTTATAACCCAATGTAAAGAATTTTTAGTAAAATAATACATGTTTGTGACATTTTAATTTTAACTTTAAATAAAAAGTTATTAATGTCATTTTCCAACCAAAGTGGCTCCATGGGGTCCCCAAGTTGACCCATGGATTGTATTGGTCAGACATGACTCATCCAATAAGTTTAGGACATGTGTCAAGGTCATTTCATATTATTATAACATTATCTTTACCTTAAATTACACTAATTACCTTTAATCGCGATTAATAAAACATAAAAGTTGCTATTCACAAAAAAAATTATTTTAATCTCATTGAACCACATTTTACTTCCTAATGACAACCATGTATGTAGGATTTTTGAAAATAAAATCATAGAAGTGGTAAAGTTTCATTTAAACGAAAAATCAGTTTCTTTAACTACCACTTAGTGGTTTCACTATTCATCAAAAATTGAAGTTTTTCAGAAAAATACCAAAAATTCACCCTAATCTATATTTGATATTTCGAATTCAAAAATTATGTATATTTTAAAAAGTTCAAAATATATAAGTTGCATTAATTAATTCAATAATTTATTCCCGCTGTCAAAACAAATAGCGTGTTTTTAAGAAACAATATTTATTAAAAGATTGACACTAGTTTAAGTCCAATTTCAAAGTGAAATTAATTCCAATGACCACTATTGGATTAAATGGTAAAAATATATTCCAATTACACTTTAAACCCAATTAAAAATATAATTTAACCATATATTTAAATTAGATGAAAAAGTATTTTTGATGTAAAATGCAGTATTTTTTAACTATTCATTAAAAAAATGAACAATGTCAGAAACATACCAAAAATTTAACAAAAGTAAATTTCAATGTCCCAATCATAAATAATAAGTTTATTTTGACAAATAGATCTTATAAAATTGTCAAAATTTAGGTTTAAAAAAATATTCACCATGAAAAGGCAGTAAAACAATCTTTTAAAAATATTAGAGTATTTATTCTTAAAATTAGATTCATTTGGATTTTAAGCCTCTAACATTTATTGGATAAATGTAAAAATATTTAACAAACATATGTAATAATTTTGTAGGTATTTCTGTTCATTCCTGCCATTACAACGGCTAGGCGTTAACTATTATAATATTATTATATTATTAGTGTGCAACGTAAGATTTCAAAGAAACTCATTGTTGCGTATTGGGTACGCCATCAAGCATAGCATTCCCTTTAAAGTAATATTAACATTTTATTCACAAATATTAATAAACATTAGAATTTAATATTAATTATTTACCTGGGATGTTACATCCTTCTCCCCTTTTGGGAATTGCATCCTCGCAATTTCAAAATTGGGCTTGGAAACTTCATTGAAAGTCCCACATCGGAATAAGAGTCAGTAAAACTATCACTTTAAAAGAAAGGGAGAGAAGTACAAAGGTCACCCGAGTTAAAACATACTAGGATTCCACGTATGAAAATGTGGATATGGAGGAGAAAACAAAGGGTCATGTTCTGATGGAGAGTGACAGTAAACATGTCTAGAAGAAAGTTAACCACAAGAAAATCACAAACTTGTAATGGGTTAAACGGTATTCGATTCCCCCGTAGGAAAAGTTAACATAAAAAAAATTAAGTTACTCTTCATTGAGGAATTTATTTTTGAGCTTAACTAAATTATAATGAAACATACTTACTTTTCACATAGACTTTCAACTTTTACTAGATTCTTTAATCAAACTCATATTTTCTCCAAAAGACGAGTATTTAGGAAGACTTGTTCGCATTAAGAGTACTATAATCAACTTCTTGAGAATCACCTAATCCAAAAAATAGAACTATATATTTCCCATGTCTTTATATCTCAACCAAAACCAAACCAAAAAGTTTAGTACGAGTTCAGATAATACCCAAAAAGGATTTTTTTTTACAAAAAGAAAAACTACTCCTAATCTCCAAAATTTGTTAAACAAAACCCAAAGTTCAATGAAGACCATTTAATAAAAAATTTGTCCATAAAATTCTTCAAGAGTAACCCAACTAATATTGAAACCCAAATATTGGAAATATTTAATCACATAGTCTCCCAAGGTACAAATTAACATTTATCTCCAAATAACATCAGTTGCTCTTAAAGTATCATATTGAAAAGTAATTAACCTAATCACATATCCTACATGATAGGTTAATAATTTCTATAGATAACCCAAAATAAAATTATTATTGATTCATAAAATCAACTAACTAAAAAAAATAATTAGCCAAACAAACTAGGGACTTCACGTAGTCCAGTGTTATGCGATAAATATCAGTCGCACTTTGGTTGTGGGTTTGATTCCCACAGCTTTGTCTGATGTGACGGGTTGTCACACGGTCTGCGTGTTGTCCTTTTTCCAAAACTATATAATTATTAAAACATTCCCCAATAAGAGATAAAATCTTTAAAAATAACCATAGCATAATTTAACCTCAATTTTACCTCATGCCTTTCATCTTCAATCATAACATATAGTAACCCATAATGACCTCAAAATTAAGGATCATATAAACCCTAATGGTTACCTTTATAATTATCACATGAACTTCCTCATCGAGTTGGTTCTCTCATATAAGAGGCATTAGAGAACTCGCCAAGGTTCAAGTGGTTGATCATGACTCCTGATATTTGGTTTAGAATAACCACGATATTTCTCATTGAATCCCTCATTTCATCCAGTCTCTTAATCAGGGAACCACCACAGTTTCCTTCAAACCCATTGTCACATTGGTGCCTGCTAGATCCATCCATTTACTAAAACCAAAAAGGTCAGTGTGAGTATATCAACAAAATCATCATGTACTAAAGAGGAATATAAACACTAAAATATACTTATCCAAGTTATCTCAAACTCATTCCAACCTTCAAAAATAACAATGACATTATCTAATATAATAACCATTGTGGTTATACACAACTTGTCACTTATGCTTAAATAACACTCTAACCTCTAAAGTTATCTAAACCGACCTATGATGCCAACTATAAGGACCCGGCCTTAAACCTTACTTAATCTTGAGTTATTTCAAGAATACACATTAAGGATCTTTTTAGGTTTAGAATTTTAGAGAATGAGATCATAAATCATGCATTACATTCCACATTTAAACAAAGTGGTTACATAAAATATAGTATTCATTTTTCCCCATCAACAGAAACATATTTAAAATAAAACATGGATTCTTTCTTAACACTTCCTTGACACTATCATCATATCATGTACCTTTCCCTTAACCTGTGAAAAACATTTCAAAAACTTGGGATGAGAATAAAAATCTCAGTAAGAGATATAAAAAATCGGAAAGGAAACATTAGTACATGTATACATAAGAATAAATGAAATCATACTTTACTCATAAAACATAAGCATGTTAACATACCTCATTAAATCATAAGATTTATGAATAACTCATATAAATCATAAGATATAAAGGTAACTTGAGGCATTCATAACATTCTTACGTAGGGAGTAACCCTCATGGTTACATTTGGAATACCCATCACAGTATATTCCCTAAATCTCTTCGGAGAAACCATAATGTTTAACCCCTTCGCGTTACCCAATGCATTAGAGAGCTATATCGAGCTCACCCACCCTTAGTTTATCACGGAACCACCCTTTTTCATAAACAATGCCCAAGAAACATAACACAATCATAGAACATAACTTAAGCATAAAGGAATGATAACATTCCCACATTTCAATAACAATATAACATTTTAAGATATTGAAATAATGAATCCATTCAAAAAACCATTTAAAACATTTAATAAAGAGATTTTTGAATCAAAGTGTCCCATAACACCTTGAAGCTTTTAACATTTTAAATCATTAATATCTATATAAATAAATCCATAAAACCATTTTGTAAACATGGATATTGATGATAAATATTTATAAGAATAAATCATTAAAACATTTAAAATGAAATTTTAGTTAAAGGGTTTCTAACAAAATGAGAGACACTTGAATACAATAATTGAGGAATAACATTTAATCAGAACTTTATAATATCATGAGAATAAAGGGGTTCATGATATAATATTCCAAAGGACATTATATACACCATATAAGAGTGAACTGGTGCATAACAACAATGAATTCTCAATAGAAATGTAAAATGAGATGAAATCCATTATAAAGAAGGTATCCTTAAATTAAGGATAAATCAATCTCATAATTATGTGTGACAAATATAAATACACTCAATATAAGTGGATATTAAATTTAAAACAATCAAAGGTCATTCACACATATTCAAAGGATGACATATTCAATAACTACATGTTGAACCCAAAGAAATCGAAATTGGGTTAAGAAGTTCCCTTGTTAAAATTCGACAACCTAATGGCATCACTTTAAAATTCATAAAATTAGTTGATGAGAGAGAAAATTGTATCTCATCACTTGTACATAAAATTTACATCAATAAGGATATATAATATTATATCCCAACATAAAGAGATGTAAATTAAAAGACATAACAAAATAAGTCTTTTAAAAAGAGGAGTGTGAAAGGTTCCCTTACCGATTTGGGCAACTTTCGAAACGTACGCCACATGAAAGAAGGGTCATAAAATGAAGATGTAAATACCCATAATTGAGATTATATTATACAAATAGTAAAATAATGGGAAGTACATACACCACACAAAAATAATTAGTGGAAAATGTAGCATGAATCTCATGGGAATAACAAGTGAGATGAAAAATCCCTTACAAAAACTCGGCAACCTAACGGCGCCACTTAAAACTTCCAAAAATGGATTTATGAGATCAAATAGGGTCTCTCATAATATGAACATAAAAATTACAGAATTATTAATATAAAATAACATCCCCAAACATAATAAATATGATCTTAAAATAAATGACATAAAAGAGAGTACTTAAAAAGAACGAGAGAGGTTGGATCCCTTACGAAAATTCGACAGCCTAACGGCGCCACTTAAAAATTCTAAAAATGAATTGATGAGAGTAAGAGAGGGTATATAATCATATGAAAATAAAAATTATAGTATGTTTAGTATAAAATAACATCCTCTAACATAATAACATGGAGCATAAATGAAATGACATAAAAGAGGGTACTTGAAAAGAAAGAGAGAGGTTTGATCCCTTACCTCAAGTCTGACTTGTCTGGTTCATTTCCTTATATTCCTGAATAATAAACTTTGGTAAATTTATAATTGCTTAAGGTAATAATTTAAATATTATTATTCAGTTCATATCACATGTTATAATGTTATAATAATTGGTTAATAATGTGAGTTCATATCAGACGTTTTTTGTCGATATTTGGTACATGAGTCAAAAATGAACTTGTTTGAAAATGATTTTCCATGTAGTTATAAGTAAATCATCTCCAGAATAGTATTAACGATTTAAATATCATATATTTCCAGTAAATATTAATTTTATACTATTCCATAACATTTGGAGATAAAAATAAATGAAATGCACCATTCATAGAGACGGTAGGCCGTACGTACGCATGAACGCTACTTTCATTTCTTTGTCATATTAATGTAATTAAAAATAATTGAGAGATATATATATTATAATTACAGTATAATATATATGTTTTATAGGTCACATAAGTTCATTAGTTTCATTATTTATACATTCCATGTATTGCATGAACGAGTCACATCACTTAAGGGGGCGGTAGTCCACACTTCCTCGTATGAAATTATCGCAATTGCACAACATGAAAAGCATAAAGGTATGTTTTAAATATAAAATAAAGAATCATATGGGAAAAATAAATACCATATATATCATATATAAAATACAGTGACATCATAGTGGCCATCATGAAAGGTTTTAAGAGATTATTGAACAATCATCGTTTCGTGAGGCAGTAATTCGCCACCCACAGAAACAGTATGTTCTTTAACCATTAGACGGAGGTGTGTGTAAGTGTAGCTTGAATATTTAACATAACAAAATCCTAGTATATTGAATATACTGTTGTTGTTACAAGAGAAAGGAATAAAAATATTTTAGGGTTTTGGAGAAGCAAAATAAAACAAAATAACACAAGTGAAAACATTACCTTTAAATCGGGTAACTCCTCTTGGTTTGAACCAAAAGGGTTTATTGAAGGGTATTCTGCCAAAGGTGAGGCTTCAATGATGAATAGAGGGATGTGGAGAGATGAAATGGGCAAGTTTTGGCCAATACAAAGGCTTGATATGTGTGTCTAAGGTGGTAGAGGTGGGGGCCTTTTATAAGAGAAGAGGAGGGGCACTCTTGGAAAGTTATAAACTATTACTTTATTATAAAATGATTTTCGGATTTCAAAGGTCCCAAAAGGATATTTTTCGAGGATAAAGTGATAAGATTTCGAAATCTGCTCATACAATAGGTTTTTGACAAGTTTAAGACTTATATTTAACCCTATCTTATCATTTTATTTAAATCGTTCATTTATGAGGTAATCACTGCATCATCACGGTGTCATAAATAAATTAATTTATTTAATGTCTAAAAATTATAAAAAAAATATCATGATGTAGGAAATCTTTTTATATTTCTAATTAATCTTTATAGTCAAAAATATGATTTTTATAACCCAATTTAAAAATTGTTTTAATAAAATAATACATGTTTGTGACATTTTAATTTTAACTTTAAATAAAAAGTTATTAATGTCATTTTCCAACCAAAGTGGCTCCATGGGGTCCCCAAGTTGACCCATGGATTTTCTTGGTTGGCCATGACTCATCCAATAAGTTTAGGACATGTTTCAAGGTCATTTAATATTATTATAACATTATCTTTACCTTAAATTACACTAATTACCTTTAATCGCGATTAATAAAACATAAAAGTTACTATTCACAAAAAAAAATTATTTTAATCTCATTGAACCAAATTTTACTTCCTAATTACAACCATGTATGTCAGATTTTTGAAAATCAAATCACATAAGTGGTAAAGTTTCATTTAAACGAAAAATCAGTTTCTTTAACTACCACTTAGTGGTTTCACTATTCATCAAAAATTGAAGTTTTTCAGAAAAATACCAAAAAATCACCCTAAGATATATTTGATATTCTGAATTCAAAAATGATGTCTATTTTAAAAAATTCAAAATATATAAGTTTCATTAATTAATTCAATAATTCATTCTCGCTCTCAAAACAAATAGCGTGTTTTTAAGAAACAATATATATTAAAAGATTGACACTAGTTTAAGTCCAATTTCAAAGTGAAATTAATTCCAATGACAACTATTGGATTAAATGGCAAAAATATATTCTAATTAAACTTTAAAACCAATTAAAAATATAATCTAACCATATATTTAAATTAGATGAAAAAGTAATTTTGATGTAAAATGCAGTATTTTTTCACTATTCATTAAAAAAATGAACAATGTCAGAAGCATACCAAAAATTTAACCAAAGTAAATTTAAATGTCCCAATCATAAAGAATAATTTTATTTTTACAAATAGAGTTTATAAAATTGTCAAAAGTTTGATTTAAAAAAAAGTTCGCCATCAAAAGGTGGTAAAACAATCTATTAAAAATATTAGAGTATTTATTCTTAAAATTGGATTCATTTGGATTTTAAGCCTCTAACATTTATTGGTTGAATGTAAAAATATTTAACAAACATATGTAATCATTTTGTAGTTATTTATGTTCAATTCCTGCCATTACAATGACTAGGCGTTAACTATTATAATATTATTATATTATTACTGTGCCACGTAAGATTTCAAAGAAACTCGTTATTGCATATTGGGTACGCCATCAAGCATAGCATTCCCTTTAAAGTAATATTAACATTTTATTCACAAATATTGATAAACATTAGAATGTAATATTATTTATTTACCTGGTATGTTACAGACTTTCTCGATAGTGACATTATACATCATTAAAATCACACTACACATGCCTCTCTCAACATTGTGTTGTCTCATAATGCATGGTCAATCCTACAGCTGACATTACGTTAACACTCAATGTAACACCAAGTAAAGAAAAAAACAATGCTATGTTTTTTTATTCCATGTGGTATAAGCTACATTAACAAATTAACATATGTAGTGTGCATGACCCAAATTATGTTAACATATTAATCTAATTTAAAGTTTATCTCCTAGAATTTTGTTATCATATAATGAAATATTAAGCATTGAAACCCCAATTAGAATTTTAGAAAATTATTCTTTAAAAACTAGTGAATTAAATATAAATATTCTTCAAAGAAGAAGGCTTTGATACCACTGATGGGTTTTTTGGGATTCATTATATGAACTTTAAAATGGAAGTAAACCCAAACATAACTTGACCTATCATGATAGAATCAAAGTTTAAGGAAATTAAATAATACAACATAACTATAAAAAATGTTTGTGGCTTCCATCTTCCTCCTGTAAGGAGAATTATTAATGATGATCATGAAGGAGAAATTGAAAAATTCCTACTTCCTCTAGGGGTGACACTAATAAATGGATCCCAATTCATAACAAAAGGATTCCGAAAATTCTTGAATGGGTTCTAGCACCTTTGCTAGAACATGATGAATGGGGCTCAGAAGAAAATCTTTTCTTAAAAAAACTTTTTATGAAACCAATGATCACATCAACATCATACCCACACCATCAACATAAGGGATCATATTCCCTTTGTTGACCACCTCGATACATTTAATGAATAATAAACATGTCGACCATGTCATGTGTCATAAAAATTCAACAATATATTTATGTCATGTTGATGATTTCATTGAACTCATTAAATGTTAATTTTCAAAGATTTTAATCCATTAAAAATGGATTAATAACAGATGGTAAATTCAAGAAAGGATTGATCGAAATGTATGCACTAGGTCTATATTATGTTAGGTGAAATGTAATCTTAGGTTGCATTGCATGCAACCAAGTTACATTAGAATCAACGTAAACTTGGGATTAGGATTAAGGATAAATTTGATCTAATGTATCCTTAAGATATATGAATCATATGAATATAGTTTTAATTCACTTCCAATACCTCCCACTATGGTCAAGAGTTAGGTTGAATTTGAAAGGAATATGGTATTTTCCCTTTTTAAAATTTATATAATAATAATAATATCTAAATATTATTCTAGAAACCTCTTATATTCATAATATATATTAACCCATAGCTTTATATCCCATCCTGTATCACTAATTACACCACCGTCAACTTATTTCACAGCAAATTCTTTTGTAGCAATAATATATAATAATAATTCATTTAAAATATATGACCCAACATATAGAGATATATGTTTATAAAAAGATAAATTAATATTTGAAACATAATTTATAAATGATACATTCATGATAATTCAAATATTTTTCTACACATCCATGATAATTATTTAGTAACATCATTATAAAATTACATAAAACAATTATAAAGGGTCTTAGAAAGTTTGGACTTGAAAAAAAATGTTTCTAATCAACAATAAGAAATGCATTATCAGGAATGGTTATCTAATTTGGGTAATAATTTTGTATTACCCATTTTCTCAACTTTCAAATGATGCAAAATTACTATACACGGCTTCCCAAACCTTGCACAAACAATGCTTCTTTTATTTTTTTCAAAAATATTCATATTTTCAACATTTTTAGTCCTATAATATAATTATAATAAGATTTATTGAAAAGAAAATAGTGTAGTGTTGAATTTTTAACTATGATTACTCATATAAATTTGTATTTGGTTGTGGAAGCTAAAGTTAAAGGACTCGTACATTATCGATGGATGTATCCTATAGAGCGGTACTATTATCTAACTTTTATCTTATTACTGAATTTTATTTTTTTAACTCAATGCATATAAGGTTTATTATATTTGGTTATTTTTTCCATTAGTTTCCTAGATTATTTGAGTCTTATATGAAAAAACAAATCACAACCAAAAAGATATATCACTATTGGAAAAACAGTCTTTTGCGACGGGGTATTTGCGACGAGATTAATTCTCATCGCAAATGGTCTATCCCAGGGGTTGTTTGCAACGGGGGGTTCATCCCATCACAAATAACTTGTTATTTGCGACGGGATTTGGGGTCTCATCGCAAAAGGTAATACGCGGTTTTCCACGGGATGTGTGCCAAAGCAAGTGAAGGTTATTTGCGACGGGGGGGGGGGGGGGGGTCCCCCATCGCAAATAGTGTGTCGGTCAGAGGGTATTTACGACGGGACCCGTCGCAAATATCAGCGGCGGTAAATGACTTTTTGCGATGCGATGTTGTCTCATCACAAAAGGTGTGTTGCCAAGTCACTTTTTGTGATGGGACTCATCGCAGATAACATTTTAACTATCTCCCGTAATTAATACGGTCGAAGGTATTTGCGACGGGTCCCATCACAAAATGTACTATTAGCGACGGGATTCTTGTCGCTAATAGACTCGTCGCAACTAATCTAACCTATATATACCCCCCTCTGTTTTTTTCCCTTCCTCTCATTTCTCAATTCCTCTCTCTCACTAAACTAGAATTTTAGAGTGAAATCTTCTCTCAGTTAAATTTTTTTTTACAGAGAAGTTGTGAAGGCGCTTACATCAATAGGAGATCAAGTTTAAAGGTATTTATATTTTATTTAATTTAGTATTTATTTAATTTTTTTATGTTAATTTTAATTATTGTTGATTAGTTGTAATTAAATTAGATTTAAATTGTTTTGTTATCTGTATTTTAGTAATAAATAGGAATAAATGGGAATAAATAGGAATAAATAGAAATAATTAGTAATAAATAGGAATTATTAGTAATAAATAGGAATAAATAGGAATAAATAGGAATAAATAAGAATAAATATGAATAATTTGTAATAAATAGGAATAATTAGTAATAAATAAGAATAATTAGTAATAAATAGTAATAAATAGTAATAAATAGTAATAATTAAAAATAATTAGGAATAAATAGGAATAAATAGTAACAAATAGTAATAAATAGTAATAAATAGTAATAAATAGCAAAAAATAGGAATAAATAGGAATAATTAGGAATAATTAGTAATAATTAGTAATAATTAGTAATAATTAGTAATAATTAGTAATAATTAGGAATAATTAGGAATAATTAGGAATAATTAGTAACAAATAGGAATAAATACAAATAAATAGGAATAAATAGTAATAAATAAAAATAAATAGGAATAAATAGTAATAAATAGGAATAAAGAAGAATAAATAGGAATAATTAGTAATAATTAGTAATAATTAGCAATAAATAGGAATAATTAGTAATAATTAAGAATAATTAGCAATAATTAACAATAATTAGCAATAATTAGAAATAATTAGTAATAAATAGAAATAATTAGCAATAATTGGAAATAATTAGCAATAATTAGCAATAAATAGGAATAAATAAGAATAAATAGAAATAATTGGTAATAAATAGGAATAAATATGAATAATTAGTAATAATTAGTAATAATTAGTAATAATTAGTAATAATTAGTAATAATTAGTAATAATTAGTAAAAAATAGTAAAAAATAGTAAAAATAGTAAAAATAGTAAAACATAGTAAAAGATAATAAAAATAGTAAAAAATGGTAAAAAATAGTAACAATTATGAAAAGTAATAACTTGTAATAACTTGGCACAATTTCCATTGGATTGATAGCACTCCTTTTTCTCGATGACTCTTCTCATTTCAACTTTCACCGACTCAAAACATTATGAAAAGTATGCTTCTACGTATGCACGATTTTGAATATGCATTCGTAGGACCACATTTTTCATAATGTGTTCAGGCGGTGACAGTTGCAAGAAGATGATTCATCGACGAAAAGGGGGCTCTTTTGTCCGACGGCTCATTTACGTGAAAGTTTCTCACATAGAAATCACAATAAAGAATCTGCTCAGAGGTACACTTATACATTCTCGTATACACGAGAATGAATATGAGTACCTATGAGAAGATTCTTAATTGTGATTTTAGTGAGATAAATTTGCAGGTAAATGAGCCGTCAGAAAAAAGAGAAGCCGTCAATCCACTAAAAATTATTTCACCTAAAATTAGTATTTGCGACGGGACCTTTTGCAACGAGAGCTCATCATAAATAATCTAAATATAAATTTTTATTAATATCATTTGCGAGGGGACCATCACAAATACTATTTTTGACGGGCCCGTTGCAAAATGTTTTTATATATATAATGTATATAATTGAAGGCTTAGTTGTGACGGGGCAGTTTCCCATCGCAAATAGTATTTGCGACAAGTCATCGCAAAAGGTTTATTTATATATATATATAACATATATAATCGGAGGGTTATTTGCGATGGAGAGCTTTCCAATCAAAAATACTTTTTTTGGTGACGGGCTCGTCGCAAAAAATAATATTTGCGACGCTGTTTTCTACAACGGGCTTGTCACACCCTGGTTCTTAAATATATTTTATTTTTTGTTATTATTTTATTTTATTTTATAATTTTAGCTGGCTTGAAATGATTTTTCAAGGTGCGGGCCAGAACTGGTTAAATTTTTGCGTGTTTGCTGATAAATGAGCATTTTTGGGCTTGCGTATGGTGCACGAGAAGGGCACGGCCGAAGCCATACGGCTTCCGCCAATCATTGTGTGGCCTGCCTGGTGCATGGTTAATTAATTAATTAATGAGATGAATAATAGTTTGAATGAAAAAAAATAAAATAAGAAAAACAATCTAAATTTATTATCTTTAGGTGTGTAGCATTGAGTCTTTTTTTTGGTATTTCAGTTTCTTTTATTTCTTTTTTTTTCTCTCCCTTCATTCTTTTATTTCTTTCTTTTGACATTTTTTCCCTTCCTCCCTCACCCTCCCTCATCGCACTGCACTCCCCCCCCCAGTGTCGAACCCTAACTCCTCTCCTCCTATGATCTGTACTGCTCCTCCCTTCCAGCAACACTCGGTCGGTGCCCCAACACCTACTCATGTCTAGCAAGCAGTCGTGTGCGCCCTACTACCCGCCTCGTGTCGAACCCCCAGTGTGCTACCCCCCCCCCCCCCCACTGACCGAGGTCCCTACAACCAGCCTCCCTCCTTCCTCTGGTGCGACGACCCTGCGGCCAGCCTCCCTCATTCCTTTGGCACGACGACCTTTCGGAAGACCTCCCTCCGCAGTGCGCCCCCCCTCTGCGCGACCTCTCGTGGCCGTGTTTTCCAGCAGGTGTGCAACCCCCCTCCCTATCGACACAATACCTCACCCCAGGTCCTCCTTCCGTGCTTTTTTTCTTCTGATCCCTTTATAGGTCTTGTCTTCCTTGGCATGGTAAGACCTCCCCATGCGCCTCCATCTTTGCATCGACCATTTCGGTTTCCCCTTCGCCTGATTTTCGGTTGGCTGAAAAACCTAGCTTAGGGTTTGAATCATTGTGGTTTTCTTCCAATTGTAGGGTGTGCGGTGCCTCACCCGGATGATGTTGGTTCTTAATCCGATATCTTCCACCAAAGGCGAAGCAGATTGACTCCTTTTCAGTTCGCTGACGACATTCGAGGTATAGTTTTATGTTGTCGTTTGGTTTTACAGTTATTGTGTGGCATCCTTTATGAGTTTTAAGGTTCATAGTAATTACCTCATAGTGTGTTGGTTACTACTTTGTGTTTAGGGTCCAATTGTGATGAATTTGGTTTGATGTCTTGTTTTTAGTATTCAATTTGAGTTTTTTGTGGTGTGGTTGTCGTGTGGTGGAGTTTGTTCACTGCTTTTGTGAAGTCTTCTACACCGATGTAAGTGTTTTATTCTGTTTTTGTATTTCGCACAGTCCGTGATAATTAATTTGTGACTTTCAATGTTTAGTATAATTTTATTTATGTGGAATTGCATGGAGTTGAGTTTTTTTTAATGATAAAATTTGGTATTTTGTGTGTGTAAAACTTATTGTGTTTATTTGGTGGTTTGTTTTACTTGCATAAATATATTTGGTGTTATGTGACTGATCTATTTGGTGTGAAACTAGTTTTAAATTTTAGTATGCCTTTGATATTTTATAGCATGTTGTATATAATGAGGTGTATTTTTGAGGAAAACTCATGTTGTGTTATTTGATGTTAATTTATAAATCATGAAGTTGGTTATTTAAAATTTTGTAAGTAATGAGAATGATGTTTCAAAAGGTTTTAGTGTGCTTTTGATTTTGTTAAAAAAAGAGAATGGATTTGGGTGTTTTTTAGGTATGTCCTTTGTTGCATTATTCATGGTTGTTTTATGACTTCTGGAATTGAATTATTTAAGGACACTAAAGCTGTGAATCTAGTTCTTCTTGAGGGTTGGGTGTGTTTTCTTTTGCTAGTACTATTTTTAGGAGTTGCGCATGAAACTTTTCTATGGAAAAACCCATACTGAGTTGTTTATCAGTGTTTCTTTTTTTTAACTATGCATTTCATCTATTAAAATGTGTGTAGGCTACAGTTGGTGTTTTGGTGTTGCATCTTGGCACGTTTGGTTTTAAAAATGATGTTTTGAATGTTTTTCTTTTGGTGTGAACCCTTGATGCGTTATTTTGAAATGTTTTGTAGATTGTTAAAGTGTTAAATTGTTTTATTAAATTATTTGTGTAGTGCATTGGACCTCGCTACGATGGTTTCAAGTTTTGGGTGTCAAGAACGCCTACTTTTTCATGCATAAGGTAAGACATATACATATGAATGCCCTCTTTGTACATATTCCATCATGGCGTGGGGAATATGTGCAATGAAACTAGAGGTATTTATATATATATGTATAAATTCATGTGCATGGAAGTGCATAGGGTCAGTTCGAGTGGTCGTCAACAAATAACAACAAGTTTGAGGTAGGTCCCCTATGCCCTAATCTTTAATTAGAATTTCCATTTCTGCTTGATGTTTCTTTAAAAGTATTTCCTTGTTTTTTTATGTGAAATCCATATGCACTATATATATGTGGTTGTGTTTCTTAAAAAGTGGTTTCATAGTGGTTTAACATGAAATGGGTATTTCCAAAAGTTGTGTGGCCTTTCGTTCAATTTTCTTATGAAAGTGTAACGACATGCATTATTTTTAAAAAGGGGTTCCAAAGTGATTTTCAAAAATGGGTTTTGATGTGAAAACAAGATTAAAAGATAGTTTGACCACCTTAAAAGTATTACTTCATTTTAAGTGTGGTTTTCAGCTTGTTTTAAATATATAGTACCTTTAGCTGTTCTAAAATGATGAATTCTCCTTCTAAAGTGATGAGGCCCGTTTGGAACTTTAAGATTTGGTTTAAGAAAATAGAAAACCCCTCTTGAGTCATTCCCCTTAATTTAAAAATAAAATGTGATGCAAGTGTTAATGTGTGGTTTGTGATATGTGCCTAGTGTAAAGGCTTGTGCGTGGTAGTGTGATGTAAAGAGGGGGAATGCGCTTAAGGAGGGAGAGCAGTGGTGGGAGGTTGAATGGGTTTTAGATAAAGAAAGTGTTATGTATTTGTTTTTTTGTTTGATAAAGAAAACACACCACCATTTGAAATAGAGCTCAATGGGAAACCTGGGTATCTAGGTGGGTGACCAGGACTAGTACGCTAGATGACCTGGCAGGGGTTCATTCCGGTTTTCCTAGCAGGATTGATGAAGCAACACTAACTAAACATATGAATTTCTATGGGTCGTGGTCTTCTAAGCCACGTTTTCTGAGGGTCGTGGCCTTCTAAGCCACGTTTCACCGAGGTACGAGGTCTCTAGGTTCCCACTTGTTCTAGCTACCAATAGGGATTACCCATGGTGCTCATTTGCGACATGCTGCTTGTGATGTAAATTTATTTCCATTTGTTTAATACTTGATGTCTTGTTTGTGAAAACCATATTTTAATCCAAACTGGTTTCTATTTATTTTGAAACGTTAATGCATGCTCATAACATATTTTGAAAATGTAGTGGGAGTGAAATTATTTTCTTGAAAATTAAAACTCATCACTTGAATTTGAAAAGAAGGAAAAACATTATTTTATTATTATCTTATTTTCAAACTGGCATAATTGGATTTCTTAATAAAGGCAGGGGCATAGGACGTGGTTATATTTTGGCATTCCTACTGAGCATCTTGGTGCTCACTCCTACTTTACTTTTTAGTTGCAGGTTTCAGTCTTGGATCGCTTTTGGGAGCGAGTGTAGTTAACGTACCATGGTGATCCATAGTTTCACCTGAGGTATTTCACGTTGCTTTGTTTATTCCTTTTTCCGCTGTCAAGTTGTTTAGTTTATTTTCTTTTATTTATCTGCTTGTTCATTTTATGTTCATTTATCTTCGTTATGGGCCAAACCATTCCCAAATAGTTTATTTTGATGCCCGGCACTAGTTTCCAGCCCGTGGGGATCGGGAACGCCCTTCGGGCCACGTCGCGGACTGGGTCAGGTGCTGGGTCGGATGACGATCTAGCCTGGTTCGTGACAAAATGGTATCAGAGGGGCCCTTGTTATTTGGGGTGTCAAGTAGCTTGGTGATTAGGTGTGTCGGGACTTGAGAGGTAGGTGCGGGAAGGATGTTATGAACCCTTTCCCATCACGAGACTCGATTTTCCAGGGGTATTATGGGATTTGAGTTTTTCTTTTGCTTGGTATGTGTGGATGAGGGATGACAAGGGAAGTAATACAGTGTTACGCAACGAGCCTGTATGGAGTAGTGACCCATGCACAGCCCGAGTGCACGATTCAAGATACTTCTTGTGGTGGATTCCTGCTTAAAGCATGGTCTTCTAAGCCATGTTACCGGGTTTTCATATCCACTAGTTCCTTGTTTTTGGAAATTTTGATGTGAGTTATGTTTGACCTTCGTTTTGGTTGGTGTGAGTAGATCTCAAAAAAAATGAAATTTGATTTTTGTGAAGGTGTTTTCAAAAGGGAATATGTTTGTTGAAGTGGTAAAAGGTTTTTGAAATGGAAAACATTTTGGAATTTTGAAATGCGTTTCTTTAATGATAAGTGACTTTCACAAATTGGTTGGGAATTTGTGCTTGGTGCTGAATGGTCTGTTTTGGAAATGAGAAGTGTCTTGAATTGACCCTTGGTATTTCTATGAATGATCACATACATTGAGGTGCGCATGTGGTAAGTGGAGAAATTTTTGATGTGTGTAGATGGGTTCTTGAGCTAGCATAGGGATATGTATGTGTGAGACTTCATGGGATAGCAATGGTGGATATTTAAGTTGTTTTGTTTGCTGAAAAAAATGGTTTTCAAAAAGGTAATATAAATGTTTCGAAAAGCGAGTGAGAAATTGTTTAGAGTTCTCTTTTTGTGTTGGGTATTATTTTTCGTGGGTTCTTGGTTTTGGCATACTGAATTGTGGTTGGAATAGTGATTGATTTTGATCTTTCGTTTGTCATTGAGGTGTCAAATTTTGATTTATGATGAGTTTTGATTTGGATTTGTGCCTCTTGTTTTTTATTATGCTTCCCAAAAAAGTCCTAGAAGTTTCTAGTGAGCCTCTTCTATTTGTTGGTTCTACCCAGACCCTTAGCGGGGCGATGGAATTGAATTCTTTTCAGTCATTTTCTAGCTTCTGTGGTGATCGTGATCTATTGAAGGTAGAGAACTAGATTGGTGAAGTCGTTGGTCTTTCCAGGTTATTGGGAACTCCTAAAGATATGAGAGTCTGTGTTGCTTCGGGTCCGTTTAAAGGTGCAACTTTGGATTGGTGTGAGAGAAAATCCCAGCATCATTTCATGATGGGGTGTCTTGAAAGGTGTTTAATACCACTTTCGTCCAATGGTTTATACCTAAGGAGGTGAAAGAGAGGAAAGTGGCAGAGCTCGTGAGTGTCCAGCGAGGCCAACGGACAGTGAAGGCATACGTCAGGCATTTCAAGGGGTTGATTTCCTTCTCTATAGAGGTAGCATCGTGAAATCAGTTAAAGTTTCTCTTGTGTGGGGTCTTGTTCTTGGGTTCAAGGACCGATTCTTTTTGGTGTTCAGGAAGGTTCCACATCCGGTGAGGAGAGTGGACCGGGGGAACCTATCTCATACAAGTCTTCTGGTCAATTCCATCTTCTCTTAGTCGTTCCACCCTCTTGTTTGGTTCAAGTGTGGCTGGGTTGAGTACTTTAAGTCGCCTTTTCATCATCCTCTGATGGCTTGCCGTCAGTGTTCCCATTTGGGACAATTAGAGGGGTTCCACTAGTGGCATCATCAGTCGGAGTCTCGACCGAAGGATGTAATCTCCTGACTGCGGGGCAGCAGATGCTTCAAGACATCAGAGCTCCAGCCACAGGTCTTGGAGTGAAGCCTTTCACATAGTCAGGAATCATTGGGTGTGGGGCACCTTGGTCTAATTTTTGTCTCCAATGCAGAAATGGGGACAGTCTGAATTTCCCTGTTGTAGATCTCCCGTCTTTGAAGGTTCTATTTTGCTGTAAGAGGCGTAAAGGTCTCTTTTTCTCATTGTGTTCTTTGTTCTTTGATCACCCCACTATGGTTGTAAGAAGGTGTGGTGATCTCGTATTTTTGTAATTCCAGTAGTTGTGCCTCCTCAAGTGTGACCAGTTTTTTTTTAGTATATGCTCGTTTTGGAGATGCTAATATCTTGTGGAAATGATGAGTCATGGTTATAAGTTCGTTATTTGGTAGAATTCTTCTGTGGGTTTTCCCATGTGTCAGTGGTTTCTGGTTTGTATTGGAAGTTCTCGTGTTGGTCTATACTGGTTGGTTTAAGTTGGTCAGTTCTTAAATGGTGGGGAGACACACCACGAATCTTTTCGTGCCTTATTCGTGGTTTGTTCTATGTGGAAGTTCCCTCTTGGTTCAAGTTATCAGTTCCAGAGTTATCCCATGCTAAGAGTCTTAATGTTGGTTGTGCTAGTCGGGTTCTTATGGTGGGGAGAACCCTTCTCATTTCCTGATGGTTCTTCTCTTTTCAGTTTCCCTCAGAGTTGGTCGGGTGTGACTGGTGGAGTGAAAAGTCACACCGAGTTCGTGTTTTTGTGGGTCTCGTTCAGTTTCGAACTCAAGTTTGATTCCTCGATTGGCTGGGTAACTTTCTGGGGGCAGAAAGTTTTTGTGGTGGGGAGAATTGTCACACCCTGGTTCTTAAATATATTTTATTTTTTATTATTATTTTATTTTATTTTATAATTTTAGCTGGCTAGAAATGCTTTGTCAAGGTGAGGGCTAGACCTGGTTAAATTTTTGCGTGTTTACTGATAAATGAGAATTTTTGGGCTTGCGTACAGTACACGGGAAGGGCACGGACGAAGCCATGCAGCTTCCGCCAATCATTGTGCGGCCTGCCCGGTGCGTGGTTAATTAATTAATTAACAAGATGAATAATAGTTTGAACACAAAAAAATAAAATAAGAAAAAAATCTATATTTATTATATTTAGGTGTGTATAATTAAGTCTTTTTTTTGTATTTCAGTTTCTTTTATTTCTTTTTATTTCTTTTTTTTCTCTCCCTTCATTCTTTTATTTCTTTCTTTTGCCATTTTTTTCTCTTCCTCCCTCACCCTCCCTCGTCGCGCTGCACTCCCGCCCCCCAGCGCCGAACCCTAAATCCTCTCCTCTTATGATCTATGCTGCTCCTCCCTTCCGGCAAGACTCTTTCGGTGCCCCAACACCTACTCCCGTACAGCAAGCAGTCACGCGCGCCCTGCTACCCGCCTTGTGCCGAACCCCCAGCACGCTACCCCCCACTGACCGAGGTCCCTACAAATAGCCTCCCTCCTTCCTCCGGTGCAGCGACCCTGCAGCCAGCCTCCCTCATTCCTCCGGCATGACGACCTTTCGGCCGACCTCCCTCCACGGTGCGGCCCCCCACTGTGCGACCTCTCCTGGCCGCGTTTTCCAGTAGGTTCTCAACCCCCTCCCTAGCGACTCAATGCCTCACCCCAGGTCCTCCTTCCGTGCTTTTTTTCTTCTGAACCCTTCATAGGTCTTGTCTTCTTCGGCAAGGTAAGACCTCCCCATGCGCCTCCATCTTAGCATTGACCATTTCGGTTTCCCCTTCGCCTGATTTTCGTTTGGCCGAAAAACCTAGCTTAGGGTTTGAAACGTTGTGGTTTTCTTCCAATTGCATGGTGTGTGGTGCCTCACTCGGATGATGTTGGTTCATAATCTAACATCTCCCACTAAAGGCGAAGAAGATTTAATCCTTTTCGGTTCGCTTCTGACATTCGAGGTATAGTTTTATGTTGTCATTTGGTTTCACAGTTATTGTGTGGCATCCTTTATGTGTTTTAGGGTTCGTTGTAATTACCTCGTAGTGCGTTGGTCCCTACTTTTTGTTTAAGGTCCAATTGTGATGAATTTGGTTTGATGTCCTGTTTTTAGCATTCAATTTGAGTTTGTTTTGGTTTGGTTGTCAAGCGGTGGAGTTTGCGCACTTCTTTTGTGAAGTCTTCTACACCGATGTAAGTATTTTATTCCGCTGTTGTATTTCGCACAGTCCGTGATAATTATTTTGTGACTTGTAATGTTTAGTATAATTTTATTTATGTGTAATTTCATGGAGTTGAGTTTTTTTTAATGATAAAATTTGGTATTTTGTGTGTGTAAAACTTATTGTGTTTATTTGGTGGGTTATTTTACTTGCGTAAATAAATTTGGTGTTATGTGATTGATCTATTTGGTGCGAAACTAGTTTTAAAGTTTAGTATGCCTTTGATATTTTATAGCATGTTGTATATAATGAGGTATCTTTTTGAGGAAAACTCATGTTGTGTTATTTGATGTTAATTTATAAATCATGAAGTTGGTTATTTAACATTTTTTAAGTGATGTGAATGATGTTTCGAAAGGTTTTAGTGTGCTTTTGATTTTGTTAAAAAAAAGAAGAGGGATTTGGGTGTTTTTGAGGTATTTCCTTTGTTGCATTATTCATGGTTGTTTTATGACTTCTGGAATTGATTTATTTAAGGACATTAAAGCTACGAATCTAGTTCTGCTTGAGGGTTGGGTGTGTTTTCTTTTGCTAGTACTATTTTTAGGCGTTGTTCATTAAACTTTTCTGTGGAAAAACCCATGATGGGTTGTTTATCAGTGTTTATTTTTTTTAACTATGTAGTTTATCTATTAAAATGTGTGTAGGCTGCAGTTGGTGTTTTGGTGTTGCATCTTGGCGCGTTTGGTTTTAAAAATGATGTTTTGAATGTTTTCATTTTGGTGCGAACCCTTGATGCATTATTTTGAAATGTTTTTTAGATTTTTCAAGTGTTAAGTTGTTTTATTAAATTATTTGTGTGGTGCATTGGACCTCGCTACGATGGTTTCATGTTTCAATTGTCAAGAACGCCTACTTGTGCATGCATAAGGTAAGACATATACATATGAATGCCCTCTTTGTACATATTCCCTCATGGCATGGGGAATATGTGCAGTGTATCTAGGGGTATTTATATATATATGTATAAATTCATGTGCATGGAAGTGCACAGGGTCAGTTCGAGTGGTCGTAGACAATTAACGATAAGTTTGAGGTAGGTCCCCTATGCCCTAATCTTTAATTAGAATTTCCATTTATGCTTGATGTTTCTTTAAAAGTATTTCCTTTTTTTATGTGAAATCCATATTCACTATATATATGTGGTTGTGGTTCTTAAAAAGTGGTTTCATAGGGGTTGAACATGAAATGGGTATTTCCAAAAGTTGTGTGGCCTTTTGTTCAGTTTTGTTATGAAAGTGTAACGACATGCATTATTTTTAAAAAGGGGTTCCAAAGTGATTTTCAAAAATGGGTTTTGATGTGAACACAAGATTAAAAGATGGTTTGACCTCCTTAAAAGTATTAATTCATTTTAAGTGTGGTTTTCAGTTTGTTTTAAATATATAGTTCCTTTAGGTGTTCTAAAATGACGAATACTCCTTCTAAAGTGATGAGGCATGTTTGGCACTTTAAGATTTGTATTGCGAAAATAGAAAACCCCTCTTGAGTCATTCCCCTTAATTTGAAAATAAAATGTGATGAAAGTGTTAATGTGTGGTTTGTGATATGTTCCTAGTGTAAAGGATTGTGCGTGGTTGTGTGATGTAAAGAGGGGGAATGCGCTTAAGGAGGGAGAGCGGTGGTGAGAGGTTGAATGGGTTTTAGATAAAGAAATTGTTATGTACTTGTTTGTTTTCTTGATAAAGAAAACTCACCACCATTTGAAATAGAGCACAATGGGAAACCTAGGTATCTAAGTGGGTGACCAGGACTAGTACACTAGATGACATGGAAGGGGTTCATCTTGGTTTGTCTAGTAGGATTGACGCAACAACACTAACTAAACTTATGAATTTCTAAGGGTAATGGTCTTCTAAGCCACGTTTTCTGAGGGTCATGGCCTTCTAAGCCACGTTTTACTGAGGTACGAGGTCTCTAGGTTCCCACTTGTTATAGCTACCAATAGGGATTACCCATGGTGCTCATTTTCAACATGCTTCTTGTGATGTAACTTTATTTCTAGTTGTTTCATACATGATGTCTTGTTTGTGAAATCCATATTTTAATCCAAACTGGTTTCCTTTTATTTTTAAATGTTAATGCATGCTCGGAACATGTTTTAAAAATATAGTGGGAGTGAAACACTTTACTTGAAAATGCAAACTCATCACTTGAATTTGAAAAGAAGGAAAAATATTATTTTATTATTATCTTATTTTCAAAATGGAATAATTGGATTTCTTAATAAAGGAAGGGGCATAGGACGTGGTTATATTTTGGAATTCCTACTGAGCATCTCGGTGCTCATGCCTACTTTACTTTTCAGTTGCAGGTTTCAGTATTGGATCGCTTTTGGGAGCGAGTGTAGTCTACATACCATGGTGATCCACGGGGTCACCTGAGGTATGTCACGTTGCTTTGTTTATTCCTTTTTCCGCTGTTAAGTTGTTTAGTTTATTTTCCTTTATTTATGTTCTTGTTTAGTTTATGTTCATTTATCTTCATTATGGGCCAAACCGTTCCCAACTGGTTTATTTTGATGCCCAGCACTAGTTTCCAGCCCGTGGGGATCTGGAATGCCCTTCGGGTCATGTCACAGACCGGGTCAGGTGCCGGGTCAGATGACAATCTGGCCTGGTTCATGACAGGTCTATTTGCGACGGGACCCCATCGTTAAAGCTTATTTGTGATGGGATCCCGTCGTAAATAGCCCATCACAAATACCTCTAATTCCAGTAGTGTATTGTTCAAGTTTACCTAACTGAAGAGTGTTTCACTTTTTTTTCATGATATTTGGATTTAATTGAGATAAGGTTCAATTAATTTGTACATGTTGATGATAACTCAAATAATTTTCAATCCAATAGAAAATCATCAATCTTTATAACATTTTATCATCAAGTTGGAAAATATTCACATTTTCACTAACACAAATAAAGTTCATAAAAACATAGATATGTGTTACTAAATAGTGATATGATAGATCTTTTCATTAAACAATTAAAAAAAATAAAGAGACAAATTTAGACTAAAACATGAAATCGAAAAGGAAAAAACACAAGAATAGAATTCATGTGATAGACACAAAAAAAATCCAAAAACTAGAAATAATTTATAGATAAGATAAAGAATATATGTAATTTACATGGTTCGGACCACTTTGGTCCTAATCCATGAAAATAACACCACTCTACTATTTTAGTATGTGAAAAAAACCAATGGAATCATACAATCAGAAATCTAGAAAATAAAAATCCAATAATAATAGACAACCTAAGGACAAAATGATAGAACTCGCATAAATTAGAACAAAGAAACAATAATACAAACCAGGGAAAACAATTTGAAAAAAAAAGAACCCAAAGTCAGACCCCCTAAACCATGTCTCGGCCTCACCTATTGAATCCCCTCAAAATCACTGAAGTCGCTCTAGTTTTCCTTGAAATCCACAATCCACAATATATCTATCAGAACAAGCTTCCCTGAGTCAACCACAAGCGTTATTTCCAACAAATCCTCAAACAAGCCCTAACCTCTCAAGATTATCTTCTTCCCTCCATATCTCTTGATATCTCCCTCTCTAAGATTTTAAAATCTTCCAATCATAGAATATATCCTTATAAAAAATAAATTTGAAGTAAAAAAACCTCCAATATCTTGAGGGGACGTGATTGGTTGGGCAGGATATAGAAGAAACTATTGCAAAAAATCCACATAGTTATTATTTTTTCAAGTTACACCCCATCATCGTGTAAATTCAATCACCTTCTATGGAAAGGTCACTCACTCGCTACATTAAGTTAACCCATATGTATCCAATAAAGGGTAATCACCCCCCCCCCCTAATTTCAATATAGATCTAGCAATATAGATACGAAAGGGTAACCCATTGCCTCACGTCAGGGTAAGCCCTTCGGAGCTACGTCAAGGCATCACACTCCATTCCCAACTTCTTAAATGTAAAACACTCACATAAAAAATCACATAAAGTAAAAAAAAATTCTTGTAGATATATAAATTTATCTCAATCCCTCTCATATAAAGTTAAATACCTTATCCCATAAGGGTAGTCATTTCTTAATAAAAAACAATTCATGTAAGGTTAGAAACACCCCTCATATAAGGGTAAGTCTACCTTGTTTAAGGATTTAACTCCCACATTTAGAGGTAATATTCCCTCATATAAGGGTAAAAAAATAGAAACTAAAGTCATTCAAAACACAATAGCATAATAAAAATAAAAATATGATCCAAAAAATAACAACATGTAACCTAGAGATCAAGAACATGTAATCAAAAAACTAAAAATAAGAATTTTAATTTTTAATAATAAAATACATTCCAAATTCAATAGATATCCACATTTAAAAATAAATATAAACACATGGGTGATGTTCTTATAGTCCTCTGGTAGTATAGCTTATCAGTTGGTCCAGACAATCTTCACTAATAGAAAACCATAAGTTTAATCATGATCATCTAGTGTGATCATAACTTAGCATCTAATATAGTGGAACATTCCCATACCAACACATCTACATTCATCAACTGCTAAAACATTATCATATATATAATATATCCTAAGAAATGATATTAAAAAAATCTTACCAACTATATACCTATCTCTACCTAAGCTAGTGGTCCTGGTTTGAATCTCCACTGAATAGTGGCACTATTCCTACCAAGAACATCACTGGGTCATACAAACAAACAATAACAAAAAAGCAGTAGAAATTTTCTTGGAAGAAAAAAACAATATAAACAAAACACAAATATATAAAATCTCAAATGAAAGTAGTAAAATATTTATAAAACAAAGACAAAAATAAAACATAACAAGATCGCGGTAGAACAATTATAACACCCTGACTCCATAAACCCATACTCAATATTTACTTTATTACACTGGTATAAAATATAATATATCTCACTATGTAGGATCAATTGGTCTTGCAGTCTTAGAAAACATGTTACATACATGATTCCCATATTACATTGGAAATATAAAAACATAGCATATGAACCAATATTTAATCTTCAAAATCATTCATAATATAAATCTTTATATCTCGAGGAAAGGAAAAAAATAAATGGTGAACTCGTACTCTCATTAAGTGTTATATACAATGGAATCTATCATGATTAAATAAGGAATAATCAATATGCCATAGTGGATAATCAAAAAAAATAATTCAATCAAAAACTTGAGTTTAATGAACATTCATGACTAATATCAACATAAAAATCACAAGGATAATATAAATTGAATTCTTAATAAAGGAAATAAATAATATAATGCATTCATGATCAAGGCCTCTTAACCAAGATATCATGAATCTTACCATCAATTCCTCTCAACCAATACACCATTCTTAATAAATGGTTAGGTGTCAACCAGATACCTATATAATATTACATGCGTGATATTTTGTCTCATAAGACCTATTGATCAATTGAGGGTCTAATTATAACTGGGCTTCACCATTGTCAATACTGAATCAAGAATACAAAACCTAAGTATTTCATCATCAAAAATCCTAAATCATCAAGATAAAGAATAAATATGGGATCATTGGATCAGATCCCCAGTAACATCAATGGGTGTTGTCATAGATGAAAATAACTTTAAAATACCATTTGAATATTTCTTGAGAAAAATACTATTTTCATTTTGAAATTTATTAATTAAAATATAAAATATTATAAAATATTAGGAAAAACATTTTTATTTAAAATAACCATAGAAACTTATAAATAAATATTCAAAGTAAATAGTAATCATGATTATGGTAAAATTCATTCATGTTGTGTACTTTAAAGAAAATATTTTGTTCACAACCTTATTAAAAAGTTTCAAGTTCAAAAAAATGGAAGGAAGATTAATTTTAAAACTTTTTATTTAAAGTAAAACATGGGTTAAAATGATTTTAATAAATATTTGTATAATACTAAAAACATTCTTAAAAATATTTTAATTAAAATATGGACATGAAAGAAAAAGTCTTATAATTAATATTTCAAAATAAGATTTTTAAAAGAAAATCCATTACATGTAACTTAATTTTTTGACTCTTGATACAGTAAGAGAATAAATAGAAAATAAATATGTAAAACCAAAAAATAATTATAGGATAAAAAATATAGGGTTTAATAGGTTAGTATCATATAATTTTCCCAGATTAAATATAATCATAAACAATCCTGGAATAAAATGAGATTGTAAAAGAAATCTTTTACCTCAAGTTTGACTTGCCTTGTAAGTTCTTTCAACCTCTTGTATAATAAATTTGGATTTATTATACTTATATTACATAAACATATAAAAATTTATAATATCATATATGATCCACTTATAATATTTCAAACCCATTAATTAATAATTCCTTATTAAAATCATTGTTTCCAAGTGTTAATTGTTTCATTTTTCATGTAATTTTTTGTTCGGTAGTTTTTGTCTTTGAATATTTATCATGGTTACATCATCTCTAGAATAATAATAAATATATAAATATAATATATATTCATTATATACATATTTATAATAATACATGAAATGTGGACATAAAAAATGATTCACATCGCTTTATAGGGTTTGTAGTCCACACATACGCATGAGCAACGTTATAATTTTTTAACGGTTGGAAGGGTATAAAGGTAAATGATATATTATATTTACAGAATAATAATTATTCCATAAATATTATATATAAACATTATATCTATCATAATAACCATCCATTGATGGTGGTTATGGAAAACAAAATACATCACTTCGCATAGCGGCGGTCCACATGTACACATGAACAATGTTTCATTTCCCATTTGATAGAGAAGGAGATAAATAAAGGTTGTGTCATAGATATAATAAAAAATAAATATATGGTAGATAATAATGTTATTATATCATCATTTTTATCATATAATTTAATTATTTATAAGAATAAATAAAATGAAGACACTCAGTTAAGAGTTATACATCTTCTTTGGACAACCTCCTTTGTCTTACATCTTAAGCCTTATAAGGATGGTATTTTGATCAAACCAGTGCCTCTAGAATGTGGGGTGGGATTTTTGGAGATGATTTAGGTAATTATTGTATGATCTAAGAGGATATTTAATATTTTATAATAAAGTATAGTTGGTTTCCTATTATATATGAGGGAGATGGGACAGTTAGAATTTTTCAAAATATTAAAATATATTAATGTCTTACTCCAAAAAAATGGCTCCAAAATAACTCATTAAATAGGAGATGATATAGGCTCTAAATATGACCATAATATAGGATTTAGACACGTTTTTATAAAATTTTAACCCTTATCACTTTATTTTTAACCCTTTTGACCATTTTTAAATCTTAATGTGGTAATTGACTTTTTTTTACCAAAGTTACTATTTATAATGACAAAAAATGAAAGTTTCATAATTAAATTTTTTTAAAATTATGATTCCAAATATGGATTCCATTTTATAAAATTTAATTTATATAATTTTCAAAAAAATAATTTAAAAACAAACCCGCAAAAGATAATAAAAAACGGTTTTCCAGAAAAATGCCTTTTTATGTATAAAAATGGTTTTACAGCAAAATCAAGAACAATTTTTATTCCAATGGAATTAATTATATTATGTTAAATCAATTTATAATTATTTCCATTTAAATACAAACTAAAACTGAGATGTACCATGTAAATACTTGATTAAAAAATAACTAAAAATAGTTTTTATTTGAATAAAAACATTACTTAGATTCCCAAAATGTCAATGATATATTTCTAAGTTCAAAACTATATTTTATATTAATTATATGAATTATTTAATATATTTTTTTATAAATTTTTTTAATAAATATTAAAGTTATTCTTATATCATTATATTTTCATAAAAGTGACAGTTTTGTAAAATCGATTTTTTCACTATTCACCTAAAAATCAACTATTTCGGAAAAATCTCAAAAATAAATTCTATGATAATTTTGAAATGATTAATTAAAAAATAAATTCATTTTTTAAAATTTAATTTATAAAATGTATTAATTTTTTTTAATCACATTCTTGAATAAAGCTGTGTGTATAATGCTATAGTTTCTTTAGAAAGAAAAACTTACATACTGTAATTGAATCTTGGTTTTTACATCCTTAACTACTTAAAAATTTTCATATTAAAAATGTATATAATTTCACACCATGAAAATATGTGGGTAATTATTCATCATAAATTATTCAGTTTCCCATGTTTCCTCTTCTATCTTTTGATTTCCCCAAAGTACCTTTACCAGCTGAATTGTCTGATTCCTAAAAACTTGTTCTCTAGTGTCTAGAATCTAGATAGGCACTTCTTAGTTTGATAAATATAGTTCAAATTATATTTCATTGGAGGTGATCATTGAATTGGTTTTGGCATTTATTTTTTTAATAAAGAGATATGGAACACAACATGAACTTTAGAGAGGTTAGGTGACATTTCAAAATGGTAATTCATAATTCCAATTATTTCCTAAATTTAAAAAATTCCAATGTACCTAGGATTTATTTTCCATTTATTTAAAAACCATATAACACCTTTTCATAAATATACCTTCAATAAAACATGATACCCCACTTTAAATTCTAAATTCTTTCTTTAGTTATCTAAATAGATCTGTTACTTTATTTGAGCCACCTTGATATGAATCTAAATAGTTATCACTTTAATCATTATCTCCTTAATAATTTCTATGCCTAAAAGATTCCTTTAACCAACTTCATCTCAAAAATTTGGTGTATTAAATCTTTTCCCATAAAATGCTTCATACGGTGTCATCTGAATGCTCTAATAAAAGCTATTATTATATTAAAATTCCACTAAAGGTAAATATTGATCCCACATACCTTGAAAGTAAACTGAGATCAACCTAAAAAAGTATTATAATGTATGAATAGTCCTTTTATATTATCCATATTTATGAGTATGATAAGAAATTCTCAAATGTAGCTCAATTACATAATCCTTATGATGAATTCTTTATAATTTCAATTTAAATTGTGGGTCAAGGTCAAATACAATCAAAAGAGGTGCACCATGAAGTCTTGAAACTTCATTAATATCGAGTCATTCAATTATATCAATAGTTAGATCTTCCCTAATATCAAGTAAATGTGTGTACATGGTAAGGAGATTAACAATAACTCATATTTAATCATTCTTTCTCATAGTATTTGGAAATCCAGTGATAAAGTACATAGTAACATCATCCCCTTTTCATACAGGAATAGGTAAAGGTTGAATGAATCTTTTAGGATTTTGTCTCTTAGCCTTTACCAATTAACAAACCAAACATGTTGATATATAGTCTACAATTTATCATTTCATATTATCCCACCAAAAAAAATGTTCCTTCAAATCCCAATACATTTTAGTGATACAAGGGTTTATAGAGAAATTTGAGCTATGTGATTCATCTAATAATTCTCTTTTTGTCCAGGTATGGATGAAACACATAAACTATTTCCAAATTTTAATATACCATCTTTATAGATGAATTCTACCAACAACGCATTATTCATAGCTTCAATTTTCTTTTGAATATTCTTATTAACAAGATGGTAACTTTTTATTTTATCCAATAAGGATGGTTTAGAAATCATTTGGAATAGATGTGATGTTTTCCCTTATTTAATTATTCCCATATCCAAATTTACTAAACCCCATAATGTAGGATCTTTGTAATTCCTCATTTTAGTTAAAACTCTATAATCTTTTATACTCAACACATGAACCGCCTTATTTTCTTTCTTAGGGTGGTAGTGTATTAAAAAATCATAATGCTTGAGTAATTTTATCCATCACCTTTGTCTAATGTTGAGTTATTTTTGTGATAATATGTATTTAAAACTTTTTTGATCCATATATATTTCAAATTTTTTACTATAAATTTAATTCCTCCATATCTTCAATGTAAATATCATAGATTCCAACTCAAGATCATGGTTTGGATAATTTTGGTCATAGATCATTAATTTTCTTTATGCATGGGAACTAACTCTATCATTCTGTATAAGGAAACATCAAAGTTCCATATTTTATGTATCACTATATATCAAAAATACATCTTTTACTTATTGTAAATTTAATACTTGTGTATTGAAAAGTATCCTCTTTAATTCTTCAAAAAAATTATTTACATTCTTCTGGACAAATAAACTTAACCCCTTTATCTGTCAACATGGTTAATGGATTAGTTAATCAAGAAAATTTGTTAACACATCATTGATAGTAACTTGTTAATCCAAAGAAACTATATACCTCAGTTATATTCATTGTAGTTGTCCATTTCATCACTGCCATTATCTTTTAAGGATCATATGATATTCCATACTTAGAGATATTGTGGCCAAGAAAAGAAATTTCCTAAAACCAAATTTCACATTTGTTAAATTTTCTATATAACAACTTTTATCGAGTATTAATAATGATTCTCAAATTACTCTTATTCTCATTGTATCTTTTATAGTATATCAAGATATCTTCAATAAATACCACAAATAAAATATTCAGATAATCCTTGAATACTTTGTTCAAAATATCTATAAAAATAGGGGTGAATTAGCTAATCTAAATGGAATTACTGTAAATTCTTAATGTCCATACCTTGTTCAAAATTCTATATTTGGAATATATTATTTCTTTACACATATTTTATCATACCCAAAACAAAGATAAATCTTTGAAAAATATTATGTTCCTTGTAGTTGATCAAAAAATTCATCAATATAGGGAATAGAATACTTGTTCTTTATCATAATGGTATTGATTTTCTTGTAATTGATTCATAGCCTCATAGACTCATCTTTATTATTAAAAAAAATAGGGGATCCACATGGTGTTAAAATAAGGTGTATAAATCCTTTATCACACTAATCATATAGTTGTTTGTTTAGTTCCACTAATTCCATTATGTCCATTCTATAGAGAGTCTTAAATATAGGTTTTTTATTAAGTATTAGATCAATAGAAAACTCAACTTTACACTTAGGTGGATGTCCATGAAGTTCATCAAGAAACACATTAATGTATTTCTTCACAATATGTACATCTTCTATTCTAGGGTTACCTTTCCTATTCATAGGTTTTATTATTTCTTCTCCTCCAAAAAAATCATTAAGGAGAGCTAATAAAAGTGGATCTAGAAATGATTTAGATGATATAACATCCCCTATAAAGATAGGGGATATCACGACCCAACCCATGTCGGGTTTTGAGCCGCAACTACCCCAAGCCTGCCTCTATAGGATAGATGGTGAAGACAAATGAAAAAGGAACAATAAAATAGAGGAGGCATTTTCCTAAGAACCTGTACACACACATAGCCAACTCAATGAAGAAGTTCATAGGGAAAGGAAAACAAGATACAACACTGATATAAAAGGAAACCAAGCATGCATCGACCTCTAAACAGTACTAGTACAGAATTGTAAATTGAAATGGAAAGGGGAAAAATACACGCCCAACTAAAAAAAGTGTCACAACTACACAACAACTAGAAAATTAAAAAAGTTGAGAGATCCTCACTCCTGGATCCCAAGATATGGCCACCATACGTGTTCCAAGCACCATGTATCCCTAAGATCCTCTAAAGTCATGATAAAATTGTCTGTCATCAGCATAAGTCATGACACATGTAGAAAAATCCCATGCAGGTGTGAGTATAAAAATACTTAGTAGGAAACCCAAAAAAGGTGAAGAGGGATCATTAATAGATACAATTGAATAAAAAAATTAGTATATAGAACAAGGTACAGTGAAAGAGTACAACTCAACCCAATAATATAGTGAAATCAAACTCATGCAAACACAAGGAGCTCGAAACAGTGAGAAGATGAACTTCTCATCGAGTATTATCTACCTATAGTAGGAGAGTATACTCATCCAACCACGAGAATATAGACACAGAAATAATGTGACATTCCCCACACTTATTCACTTTTGGAAGAATACTTTCCAAATCCCAAGGAGTGGGTACTGAAATAGGATGTGTGTGTGTGTGTGTACTCAGTCAAAGAATCTAAAATGGTAGAGTAAGGGGGTCTTTATATCAAAGATAAGCCTAGGAAAAGAGTCTCCAAAAATTATAGAAGTAACCACCAATGATGCCCAGCATCCCACATGTCTTCCCTGAACACGCAAGTCAAAGGGACTCAATCACCACACCTTGATACTATCTGCTTTGGGTGGAACTGTCTCACCCTCACAGTTTTAGGTCATGTCACATGGATGTGTCTTTATGGGGAAAGAATCCCTCTTTCTTATCGATTCTAGAGTTATGTCAAATCATGTATCATCATTGATCTGCTAGTCAAGAGGTTGTGCCTCAAGGATAAGGACACATGCCCAGCCTAGATGGAGGGTTCCACTCTAGTTTCATCAAGGACCCATGAACATCCCAGCTAGAGAGTAACACTATAGTGTCATCAAGGACCCATGCCCAACTCGGCTGGAGGGTTCCACTCAGAATGGTCACCAGGGAATGCCACTACCCAGTCCTACTGAAGGGTAATCCCAGTGATTCATTAGGGAAATTCCACTTCATATCCCGGCTAGAGGGTTACACCTGGAATATTTCATTGGGGAATGCCCTGCCTAGCCAGAGGGTAATCCCGAAACATCGAGGAACTACATTGCCCAATCCTACTAGAGGGTAACTCGAAAAGATCATTGGGTAAAACCACTTCCCAGTTCTACTAGAGGGTAATCCCATAACATAGAGGAACTCCACTACCCAATCTTATTGGAGGGTAACTCGAAAAGATCATTAGGGAATTCCACTACCCAGTTCTACTAGAAGGTAATCCCAGAACTGCCATTGAGGAACACCACTACCCAATCCCGCTTCTCAGAAATCTCAAATAAACCTACCAAATAACAACCATCACCGAGCATCACCTCAGATAGGTGTCACACACAAAACATATCGCATCATATCCTGAAATCCTCTATAGAGGGAACCATCATGTTATACATAGAAAAACACTCCGAAATTCAATTTTCTAGGGTGGAGGGTAAGGAACGGGGTGCTGCCGACCGAGGTGAACATCCAGCGGATGGGAATTTTCTTATCCTCTATATGAAAATGTTGCAGGCAGCCGAAATTAGAGACCATTGAACACCTGTTTTTTTGGGAGCGATTGGGAGGCTACGATCTGCGGCGAGTTTGAGAGTTTCACGGGTTGGATGCAGCAGGAGGTTTCTGTCGAAACCTTCCTTCAGCGCTGGTTTCAAGGGGCGGGAAGCTCAGGTTCTGAGTGGAAGGCAAGATCCATATTATTTGCAGTGGGTTGTTGGAGTATATGGTCCTATAGAAACTACGCAAGACATAAGGAGTTTATGGTGTCCAGCACAGGTATTATCCACAAGACTAAAAGCATCCTTATGGACCTGACTCACGTGTGCAGGGGCTGGATGGATTCCTCATCCCTCAGTTTGTTTCGGGCTTCATCTTTTATCCAGTGTTTAGCCTCCAACGTGGGGAAGGGTCGATGGGTTAGATGGTATCCTCCTCGTCAAGGGCTCAAACTCAACACTGATGGGTCCAGCATCATGGGGATCATGCGTGGTGGAGGGGTGATCAGGGATTAGTGGGGTTATGTTATTATGGGTTTTTCAGCTTCTTATGGTGGGGGTGACTCTCTCCAAGCTGAAGCACTTGCTATGCTCACCGGGCTGCAGCTATGCGTACAAAAGAATTTACCCCTTGAGGAAGTCGAGACTGACTCACTCATCCTTCATAATGTGTTGCTCAGTATTAGAAACACCCCATGGTCTATAGAATACAACATCAGGAGATGTAATAGACTGGTGAACAACCATACTATCATTCTCTACACTTGTCATGAAGGTAATTCTGTTACTGATTTCTTGGCTTCTAAGGCGACCAATGGTGAGTGTATCTCCATCTTTTCCAGTCTCGGATCTTTTCCTTTCAATGGGGTTCACTTTGTACAAGCTGATGCCCTCGGTCTTCACTACTATCGACCTCCATGAGTTTTTTTCCTCTGGAAGTTGTGTCTTGTACTTTGTTCTCTTTTCTTTTAAATAAGTCAATAAAAAATGATTTTAAGGTGAGAGGTAGAAGATTCCTTAAGTGGTAAATGGTGGGCATGGGGCCTACACAACATGTGACCCTACCTCGTCATCTATCCATATACCTATCCATAGTCTGGTAATAAATTGTGCACTAGTACCTCTAGGCATGCCACTACACTCCCAGAGCACATGGTGCATACTGTCGAAAGGTTGATGAGAACATAATGTGTGTCACTAGTCTAAAAAGTCAAAAACATAAATTTACTAACTTTCCTCCTCAAATATCCCTATATAACCAAACATATCATGTCGTTGTGATCCTTGTGGAAAATTACACAAGTTTATCTATTCATTTGCCCAAAACGGGCACCCGATAAAAGTCACATTTCACCGCAAAACGCCCAAAGAGGGCCTAGTGGGTCCCACACATCAATTTTGTTTTAAGTGGTAAAAATAGATATTGAAATATTCTCCTCAAATTTAGGGTCACGAAGTTGATGACGGTGCATCGATCGGACGTTGTATGCAGAAGTTATGGCAGATCAAAGTTGTAATAATAATAATATATTATTATTATTTGAGTGTTACAGGGGACCAATCCACGATCCTTAAATATAAAATTCTAAAACCATCCTTAAAAGGTACATCTTGATTCTAGAAGCATGTGGCCAAAGTTGATGTGTCAAACAGACGTTTGGATTGAAATATATGGGAGTTTGTGGGTTCGCTTGAAAACCAGCTTGCTCTGGCTGGTCCGCTCCGCCTAGGCCGGCCAACTTTGACCAGCCCAGCCCATATCATTCCATGGCCCAAAAGCCTCGTCCCACCACTCCAACCCCACGGCCCTCTATGCCTGTCTCACCAGCTATCAGCAGCACCACCGTCTACTTGCCTCGTGCCTCCCCAATGTTCCACCACCGTCTCGCACTGTTTTTTGATCCAACAGCCTCCCATGGCCATCGTACACTGCTTTCGGCCACTATTGACCATCGTGCAATGATGGGCCTTTCACAGACCACCAGTAACACCCCAGTGATTGAAAAATTAAACCAAGTACATATCTAGGATCCTAGGATCTTGATCTACACAGACCTGTGCTCTGCTCAAAGATTCGTCGATGTTTCGACGTGACAAAAAGTAGGCGGATCTTCAGCTCACCGCCACACCTCCTCTAGTGCCTGAAAATATAAACCAGTAATAGATCTGGACTCCTAGGATCAAGGGCTTCACAGACCTATTATTTTCCCAATGATTAATTGATGTTTTGATGAAGTAAAAAGTTTCTGATGAAGAACTTGAAGAACAACATAGAATGAGGGTTCCGGAAATCATGTATTTCAATGGTCGTGTTAGTTTGGCTAGTGAAAATCACATATGAAGCAGAGAAAATGATAAATAATAAAATTTGAAAACAAAATCTTCAATTGGGGAATACATAATATGAAAGAATAATCCTACCTAGATTTTGAATCTGTCGTTGCATTCGATGTTGTATGATCAACTCGGATCTGAAGTTTCATCGTGATCTGTCAAGAATTTGGCATCAAACCACCATCGGAATGAGAGGATGGAGCTCCACCAGCCATGGGAGTAAATGAGCCAAACCCTTGATCATTTTCTTAAACTTTTATTTATATGAAAGAGTTAGAAGTTGTGGAATCTGAACCTCTTGTGCCCACCCACCCGAGGTTGTGCCTAGGTAAAACACTATGCTATGAACTCAACGATGGTCTCAAATTTCTAATCTGAGTCCCCATTGAGAATTTATTAAAATTAACATCTGAAATAAAATAATTTTATTTAATTATTTTATTTATATTTATGTCCTCCATGGAATTTTCTACAGAAGGCCCGCACCAAAAAAAGTTATGTCCCTCCTATGATAAACGCCACATTCCAAACTCAACTGCACCCTCGGATTTTTTATCTAAGATATCATTTAAAATATATCCAATTTCTTTCATGTGAATAGTATAAAATATACTTAATATTTTTATAAAAATTTATTCTTAGAACTTTGATCCTCAGAATCGCACATCGTCTCAGCACCTAACTCTAGAAATATGTGTAAAAATATTCCAAAGTCTAAAGTAGAAAAAATCAGGTCTCTACATCATTCCCTACTTCAATATTTTCATCCCTGAAAAGAAAAATAGGGAAAAAAACTCAGGATATTGAGCTCACACCTAGATCTCCCGCTCCTAGGAACTATCTTGTACATTTTTGTTCTACCACATCATGCAAACCAAGGGGATGGTCCATCATCATAAGGTCTACTCCTATCAATGATGTGTGTAGGATCATGCATGTATCTCCTTAGCTGTGACACGTGGAAAATGTCATGCACCCACTCTAGACGTGGGGGTAGGGCAAGGAGGTAGGAAACCTTCAAAACCCTATATATGATCTTGAACGACCCGAAGAACCTTGGGGGTATATTTCCTTTCCATCCAAAAACCAACATGCAATCCCTCATTATAACTTCCAACACCTATATAGTGTGCTTGTTCTACTCATCGGTATGGGGTGAAAGGTTGTACTCATTCATAGATAGGTCTCAAATTCCTCAAGTAGTCTTTTCCATAATCGTGATGTAAACTACACATCATGATCGAAGACAAACATCGAAGGTGCCCCATGAAGGTGGACGATCTCCCGCACGTACAACTGCCCCAAACATGCCACTAAACTCTGCTCCCTAATAGAAATAAATTTTTATGACTTATTTAGTCAATATACTATCACCCATATAGATTCATGGCCCTTTTCTATGCATAGAATCACTATGATGAAGCCCATGGATATGTTGTCCCATTTCCATCCTAGGAATTCAAGAGGCTGTAACAACCCGCTGGAACTTGACACTCAACCTTCACCCGCTGACTTGAGTGGAATTGTGAGACGAGATCAACTATGCTTCATCTCACACCAGACCAAAAAAAATTCCACTAAATATTCTTGTACATATTCCCCATATTGGGATGTATATATAAGGGAGAAGTGTGGAACTCTCACATCACCTCCTCCCTCATCGCAACTGAAACCACTATTTGTACCTAGAATATAGTCTTATGATTCCCTCCTTCAAAATATCCATCTGGTGTGTCTCCTGTAGATATCTGAGTCGCACAAGATCTCTCAGTCAATGTCTCATGGATTAGACTCTCCCACAAGACTAATAAGCGAAGGAGTCAACACAGTCGAATGAAGAAAAATTGTTCCCTTCTGCTCTACTAGGGTCAGCTACAGGGAAACCAACTACTCTGAAACTTCCCTCACTAGGAAAGCCTGGGACTTCTTGCTAAGGGAATATTCTACAACATTTACCTTTCCCAGAGTATAAACTATCTAGAATTCATAGTCTTGTAGGAATTTAAACAATCATTGCCGCCTCAGGTTCAGGTATCTCTGAGTGAAGATGTACCTAAGACTCTAGTGGTCTGTACAAACAAAAATTTGCTCTCCCAGAAGGTATTTTATCCACATAATCAAAGATAATAATACTATTTATATCACCAGATAGTGATTCATGTAGTTTTGTTCATGGGGTCTCCATCACCTCGACCTATACTTGATAATTTTCATATCAATGTTGGTGTTGAGCATGAAAAGGTACCAACGAATAGGGTAGGTGAGTAAACTCATCCAACTTGAAGAAGATAGAAATGGAAAGAACATGGTATACCCCATATGTCTTCACATATATTTTAGGGATATTAACCCCAAACCAGACACTTCACCACACCCACTAGTGTCATTCCCATAAAAAAGGAGGTCTAACAGAAAACTCCACTGGCAATGTTAGGACCTGCTCTGCTACTCCACTACACAACCCTATCATGAATGAACAAGTCAGAGGGACTCATCTACCACACCTTGATACTATCCTCTTTGGTTTGCACTAAATCTCCCTCATAGTTTTTCTTTAATCACAAAAATACATCTCGGTGGGGGAAGGACCCCTCTTCCTCATACATTAAAGGATACGCCGAACAACACCGACGCAGGGTTACATCGATTCCCTACATCACCATAGTAAAAAATCAAGAAATAAAAAGGGAGTAAGGATTACCTCACACATTATATAACAATTTATAATACAAAAATTAGATGAGACACTGAGAATACCTCTTATCATCTCACGTGCTTCAGGATCATAGACATCCATAGCATGCAGCTGCTCGCAGCCTCGGACATCAGCTCCCTGAACCTAACGTGGGCCACCTGATGGTGGTGAAAGGTACTCTTAGCATCATCAACCACCCACATCTCCTCCTACTCCTCTACCAGTACTACCCCCTTGGGGACCACCATATCCTCACCTAAGAGATCCCTGGTCATAGAATTGTCTCTGTCATGGAAATTTATCTACCATATTCATGGAAATATCAGTATGTTTGGTTGGGCAGTCTCGTTCCATGTGACCTCACCCATCACAAGCTTAGCACTAGTCATCCTCGGGCTTCCTCAGCACTCTACACTATACCTGAACACTTTCTTGAGTCTCATCATGGGGAGGCCTCTTGCGTCAAGGTCTTTCCAACTGATGTCTGCTAGCTGCGGTAAACGTCTCATCTCTAAAATTCCCACTTTCAAAACCAACTAAATGGTACCCATTTGACATAAATCTATATATCACTAGTTCCTTCTCCAACACCCTAGAATAGGTGGGAATTTGCAAGGATACTATGATGGAATGAATCTATCTATGAAGACCCTTATAAAACTTCTGAGATCAGAAGTAGCCATCGCAAATCATGTCTAGGGTGTACCGAGTAAGGTCTGTGAGCCTATTCACGTACTCATACACCATCATCCCTCCCTGCTGAAGCTCTAGAAGCTCTCTAAATCCAGACAGAGTGTAAGCAGGAGGGGTAGTTTTTTTACAGAATAGTTTCTAGAAGTCATCCCATGAGAATACTGACTCATTATGCATTTTAGTAACCAAGATCCACCAATGTCTAGTTATTCCATGGAAAAGACTGGCTTCCAAAGACACCATATACTCTATCAGGGTCCATAAAATCTTAAAGAGGTGGACCACCAACTCTAGCCAAACCTCTGCTACGTGAGGATTTGTCTCACCATGAAACCTAAGCAATCTCTAACACTAGAACTCACAGAGTGTGCTCAGCCTGCGCACATCCTCATCTTTCTCTACTGGGACTAACTACTTCTCAACAAGTGGAGGTGCTGCTACCTATCCACCTAGAGAAAGGGGGATCGTATGATGGATCCTGAAATGAGGCCTCATCTCTCATAGGATCATCATCATGAACCGAAGCTAGTATCCTGGATAGTTGTCATCGTAGAGGCATCTTGAAACTTATCAAGGAATACCACGGTCAAATGAGTATATATATCAACCACAATGGGGAGATAACTCAATAAGGATGGTTAATGACTCAATCTTATATAACGCATGTAGAAAATTTCCCTACAAAAAATGTCTCATCATGTTGAGTCGACAAGTGGGTAATTAGGATCTTGGTGAATAGTTACGTCAGTCGTCGCACCATCACTGGACTCCCTAGCCTGAGAGCCGCACTCAAGACACATTGAAATTATTTCTCTAAACCCAACCAATACCTTTTTAGGGAAATTTACTAACAACATCCCAAGGTTTGAACCACATTTTATACCACTTTTTCATGACCCGACTCATGTCGAGGATCGAGCTACAACTACCCCAAGACCACCTCCATAGGCTAGGGGTGGCGACAAGCGTCAAAGGCACAAAAAACTCAAGATGGCCTTTACCTAAGAACCTATAAAGACACACATATCCAACCCAATGTAAAAGTATAGAGGGAAAGGAAAACAAGATACAACACTTATATAAAAGGAAACTAGACATGCATCGACCTCTAATTAGTACAAGTACAAAAAATGTAAACTGAAAGGGAAAGGGAAAAAATATACACCCAACCAAATAAGTATCACAACCTGACAAAAAATGGAAAAGTAAACAGTATAGAGAGCCCCACTCCTATATCCCAATATATGACCACCATATGTGGTCTAAGCACCCTGTATCCCTAAGCTCCTTTGAAGTCATGATCAATATGTCTATCATCTGCATAAGGCACAACACGTGCAATAAAATCGCATGCAAGAGTGAGTATAAAAATACTCAGTAGGATTCCCCAAAAAGGTGAAGGGGTTAGTAAGAGATACAATTGAAGAGAAAATCAGTAGATAGAACAAGGTACAATGAAAGAGTGCAGCTCAACCCAACAAGGTAGTGAAAGAAAAATCATCCAAACACAAGGAGATCAAAACGGTGAGAATATGAACTTATCATAGAGTCTTTGCTACCTATAGTAGGATAGTAGACTCATCTAACCATGAGAAGCTATATAGAGAAAGCACACGGCATACCTCATGTGTCTTCACCTCACTTAGAAGGAGAGTTTCCAAATCCCAAGGAGTGGGTATTGAAATAGGATGTGTGTGTGTGTGTGTGTATTCTGTAACATCCTGTTACCCTAATCTGGTGAGTTTTTACCTATCTCTAGGTTCCCTTTTGGTTCAAATCCTTTATAGGTGGTTTTATAGGTTTTTTTCAGGCTATAGGGTAGGTACATGACATGTACATGTGGTACACATTGTGTACTTGCTGATGTGTACAAATCGTGAAAGGGGATATCACACCATGAATTAGTACACATCGTGAATGGTGGTTACATGTCATGTATGGTTTAAAAATCAGATTTTTAATCTAAGGCGATATGTTTTTTGGCATAGTTATCATGTGTGGCCTTCTTGACGTGACCGGGGGCTACACGTCGTGACCCAGACCATGTCCAGTTTTAAAATTCATGATATGTTGTTTTGGTTAAGTTATCTCATTGGATTTTCATTTCTCTCGACCCTAGACTCTTCCTAGGTGATTTTTAGAGGTTCCTCTTTTTATGGATCGATCTGATCATCTTTGGATCCTCATTTCATTTATGGTGCATCTCTCTATGTGAGTGTTATTTTAGGTTCTTCATTGCGTTTGATCGTGATAGCACCCTAGATTTTCGGTACCAGATTCATTGATCTATGGTGTATTCTTCTTCTTAGTTTCTTCTGGATCTGTTGTGAGATCTTATTCTAGAGGCCTTTTACTTCATTGTTCATGGTGCAATAGGCATTTGACTTTAAGGTATGTGGGTTTTCTCTCTTCCACTGACCTCTTGTGTTTAGATTTAGATCAATCCTATTATGTGTGAATTTGATTCCAAGTCTTTCATTTATGTTATTGGGTTTCGTTGATTTTGGATTCCATTGTGGGAATGTGTGACTCAATATTTAAGGTAGGTGATTTCATATCTAGCCTATGATAATAAACATGCTTGTTTTTTTATAAACTGATTTATTAAATCTGCATATTTGTTTGTGTGTGTTTAAAAATGGTTTTAAATGAGAAATGGTTTTCTCCTAGTTTTTGATAAATGGATTGTGAAATGGTTTTCAAAGAATTGAAATTGGTTTGTGAAATTGATCACATGGTTTACCAAGGGTACTTAGGTGGAAGGTTTAGATTTCATCCATCATCCATTGTTTTTTATTATCAAGGAGGTTTGTCTTGGATATTTCCTATATTTCCTAGGCTTTTTGTTCTAGGGGACTAATATTGAAATTTTGGGGGGTTTACTCATGGGGTGTTCCTCTACTTTCTAGTCATATGTTCTAGGATCAAATTTGTGCACTTGATTATTGCAGTATGAGTATTCTACAGACCAGATCTATAGTATTCCTTAGTGTTGTGATACATGTGCTTCTTTTTTTTAATTCTTGGATTTCTTAGTTAGCCTTGATATGCATGTTTATTCTTGTGAAAACTGATATAGAAAATATTCTTTGAAATTGATACACCTGCTTTGGTTTAGAATGATGGAAAAAGAAAATATTTACCATGTTTTCTACAAAACTACTTTATTATTTATCATTCCATGTTTTATTTTAAAATGAGCATACAAAATTTGTTGTACAGAGACTTTTTATGGAACACCTAGGTGGGATCCTACTGATCCTTTTAGATCATACCCTACGCACCTCTTCAATGGTGCATAGACCATTGTTTGTCTTCCGGTACAGGGAAAGGAAAGGTGTCATAGTGACTTGGTGAGGTTAATGTCAGCTATTTTGGTAGCTTTTGGTGAGATGGTGGGGGTTTATCCATGTAAACTCTTGGAGTAGCCATTGGTTTTAGTACTTTTCAGTTGGACTTTTATTTTTTGAGTTTTTTATAATTTTTCAATTTTCTATTTCCATTGTTTTTCTTATAGTTATGGAATATATATACCTTCTTCTTATTCTATTGTTTATTATTTTTAGTACATATATGACATGTTTTTTATGTTATTGGGTGAAATTGTTCCCTATGTTTTCTTATTTGATGCTTGGGTGCTTATCTCCATCCTGTGGGGATCAGGAAAACCCTTCAGGTATGTGACGGATCAAGTCGGGTGCCGGGTTTGAGGGAAACCCAGGTTGGTTCGTCATTGTTTGGTATCAGAGGAGGTTTTTCCTTAAGATTCCATGTCTTGGGATGTCTGTTAGACAAGAGATAGGATTTTCAAGACTTGAGAGGTATGTTGTGGTGAGTGCCTGGCCAGCTCTCATTCTAACAAGACTCAAGTTTCCATGGGATGTTGGTATGTGTGTCTCTAGTATTGGTTTGTTTTAAAATTATCAATTTTTTCATATGGGTTTTCTAGTTTTCACTAAGATTCATTTCATTGTCTGGTCATTATTATGTTTAGGTGTGTAGTAGTATGCCTTTAGGACATCTTCCACGAGTTCCTTTGGAGGGTGCAGTTGATTCTCCTCAATGGGATCCACCTATAGATCATAATATCCTTGATATGACTATATGGGCAGTCTGTGATATCGATCAGGATGTCCATGAGTTCATAATGAAATGGTTTAGGTACAACCAGGAGTTGGAGGAGAGAGATATTGATTGCGGGAGTTCTTGCATGAGAAGCCACAATCATTTAAGGGAATAACTAAACCTCAAGAGGTGGAGAATTTTCTGTACATAATTGATTAAATCCTTGAATTCCTATAGACACCTGATAATATCAGGTTGAATTGTGCAGTTTTCAGACTCAAGGGATCCGGAAAGTGATGGTGGTATTCTTTGGTAAAGGTAGATAGACACGTGGTATTGAATTGAAAGGGTTTCAAAACCCTTTTCTTTTAGCAGTTTTGTTTAGAGTCACTAATCTTGGAGAAGTATCTAGAATTACTATCATTGTAGCAGGGAGATAAGTCAGTGTCGGCATACACCAACTGGTTTACTGAGCTTGTCTATTTTTTTTCCAACATGGTAAATAATTACCAGCTAAAGGCATAGAAGTACATGCAGGGTCTGTGACCAGATATTAGATCATAGGTGTTTATACTGAAACATTGTACCTATGTAGATAAGGTATACAGATCTATGATGGAAGAAATGAATATGTTAGGAAAGGTTGGATTTTCCACCCCTTCTCTTCCATTGGATGGCAGCTTCAGTGATGTGCATTGGAAGAAGAGAAAGTGACAGGATCATCGTAGAAGCGGTGGAGGTGCATCTCAGCAGTGATCCTCCTCTACACCATCTTTCATAGTTGGAAGTGTACCTCTAACTTTATATCATTGTATAAAGGTAGTTCACACCATAAGTTATTGTATTATTCCCATGAATACATGCAATAGTTGTGGATGTGTTGGTCATCTACAACATTTCTATCAGGATGTGACTACGCCTCATTGTGTTCAAGGTTTGTCATCTCCAAAGGATATTGTGGTGCAATCAGAAGCTTCAAAGAGTATAGGGACCTAGTGAAAGTCCTTAGTATTAAATCATTTTCCTGAAATATATGAGTGTCCATTGGAATTTAATATAGTTCCGGCAACAGTGAGAGGCACTATCCGTATTGAATCTTCAGTAGAAATTTCTTTATTTGATATTGTTTCCTCCCACTCATTTATATATGCATATTTTTTTATGTTCTTAAACTTACAATAGAACTTATTCTATTTATAATGGAGTTAACGACACCTATTGGCAAGAAGAAAGAGCAGAGGTTTCGATGTCCTTCTTGTTCGTTAACGACAGCCGATACGGAGTCGGTCTGGGATTTTCTCATCCTTGATTTGGATCTATTTGACTTCATCATCGGTATGGATTGTCTTATCAATCATAGATATGAGTTTGATTGTTATCATCAATTTTTTTTTCTTTCTACCAATAGGATCTCTCGTGTGTTTCAGGGAGAGTGGGACCTGAGGACTATTCATGTAGGACCTTCCCACCCAGATCTCAGGAGTTTGTTGGTTGTTGTTGCGTTTGATCTTGATGAAGTTTCTTCTATTGATGACCTTCATATTTTTGTTCTATATTTCCCTGAAATTTTTTCAGATGACTTCTCTGGTCTATCTCCAGAGAGAGAGGTTCAGCTCAGGATTGACCCAATGCCAGGAATGCAACTGATATTGATTCCTTCTTACCACATGGAACCAGCCAAGCAGAAAGAGATCAAAATTCAGTAGGATGACCTATTGTAAAAGGGGTTCATTCACCCTAATTTTTTACCTTGGGCATCCTCTGTGCTCTTTTCTAAGAAAGCATATGGTTAACTTCAGGTATGCATGGACTATCGAAAGTTGAACTGGGTAACAGTTGATAAAAAATATCATTTTCCTTGTGTGGATGATCTGTTTGATTAGTTAAATGGGTAAAATTGGTTCTTTAAGATTGATCTTTAGTTGATTTATCATCAAATTATAGTTTGGGAGTCTGATATACCAAATATGGCCTTCAGGAGCAGGTATGGCCATTTTGAATATTTCATGATTCCTTTCAGTCTGACTAATACTCTTGCAGTTTTTATGGTTTTGATAAATTAGATATTCCATCAATATCTTGAAACTTTTGTGGTAGTATTCGTGGATGATATTCTATTTTATTCTAAATACAATCCTAAGCACAAGAACCACCTGAGTTTGGTTCTAGAAATTCTGAGGAATCACCATCTATATGGAAATCTTTTGAAATGTAGTTTATAGATTCGAGAAGTGAAGTTCTTGGGGAATAGAATTTCTGATCATGGCTTATCAGTTGATCTAAATAAGTTCAAGGTTGTTATTTCTTGGAAGGAACCATGGAACGTCTTTGAAATTCAATAATTCCTTGGTCTTATTGGGTACTACCGATGGTTCATTAATGATTTCTCTAAGCTGGCATTTCCTTTGAGTGATCTTACCAAAAAATTCATAAAATTCACATGGGATGGAAAGTGACAATATTCTTTCGATGAGCTAAAGTGACTTCTGAAATCGACTCCTATTATGATCTTACCTTATTCTGATAAGGAGTACATGATGTTTTTTGATACATCTGGGTGGTTTGGGATGCATGATAATGCAGGATGATCATGTGGTAGCTTACAACTCTATTTAGCTACGACCGCATGAGAAGAACTACCCAATCAAGATTTAGAGCTTGTTGTGGTTATGTATGTGCTTAAATGTTGGCGGCAATATCTATTTAGGGATAAGTTCATGGTCTTATCTGATCATAAAATTATTAGATATATCTTCTCTCAGAAATACTTTAATATCAGATAGAGATGATGAATAGAATACCTTTAGATGTTTGACTTCAACATCACCTACACCCCGTAGAAAGGGAATGTTGTTATATATGCTCTTAGTAGGAAGGTACCATCACAGGCTATTTTGGAATTGAAGTAGGAGTGAAATATTATGGGTATTTTCACTCAGTTTCACTTGGATGCTCAGGAGGATGTTACAGGTATGGTTATGACTAGTTCTTAGTTATCATCATCTCTATCGGAGTCTATTTTTTAAATTCAGTAGTAGGTTAGTGAGTTTTAGAAGACTCAAGAAAGCCTTTATGGTGGGGAGACCTTTTTTGGTTGGTCTCTTTCTTTATATGGAATACTTCACTTCGGGAAATGAGTTATCTTCCCAAAACTTTTGAAAATTTTAGTCTTGTTTTATTATCACATCTCTTCATGGTTCATTTATCCTGGCACTAAGAAGGTGTATTATAACATGAGGCAAAATTTATGGTGGCCGGTTATGAAGTGTGACATCACAGAGTTTGTGTCCCACTGTTACACTAGCCAATAGATAAAAGCATAACACTTGAAACCCTTTGGTTTGCTTCAGTTGTAATGTCTCGAACATGTTGTGTAATTTTGTTTTCATTATATAGAATTATTTCGAGACTGTGAAATTCAAACGCATGTGATTATGAGGCCCGGAGATCCCAAAACGGGTTTTTGATCTTTTTTAAGGTATGTTCAGTAAACTTGTGAGAGGGATTTTCTATATTTTGAACTGGTGCTCAGATCATAAATTGGAGGGCACCGTTTAACTTGGAACACTGGGATTCTCCTAGAAATGACTTAACTTCGGCCAGAAAGGTCCAAAAGAAAAATTTATTTTTCGAACTTTTCGAGAAAAATAATAAAATAATTTAAAGGAATTATTTTATTTCTTTTCTCCTTGATGGGTGGATGATGGAGACGCTACAATGTAGCGATGAGGCAGTGATGAGGTGCATTAATGGAGGAAAAATAATGGATCATTTGAAACCATGACACTGTTATTGTAATGACTCATTAAATGTGGATCATTAAATGTGTCTCATTTAATTATCATCATTAATTGACGTAACGTCGCTGCACTTTTGTTTCCTTTAATTATTTTGGCATGTTGGAGATGGTGGAATTAAATATTGGAGACTCTCTGATGAATCTCAAATTGAAATTCCTCTCTAATGAAGAATGATGAGGAATGCTGGTGAGACTTCATCGACTTCGATGAACCTCAAAGAACGGATCCATAAGCAACGTCAACATCTTGAAACCTCGAGGAAGAATGCTTCGGCATTGAATGTCAATGAGTTTGGGGTTTTGATTGCTTGAGTTTAATTTCTCATTCTTAAATTTGATAATGAATGTGGGTCAATCAACTAACAAGTTGATATGTGATTCGTACTTTCATACGGGAAGTTTTATTACGAGGATTGATTTGGGGTTATTCCTAATCTATGTGATGATTATATTTTATCCCATGTTTAAATGTTAACACGGAGGGCGCGGGCCGGCCCGAACAAGGACCGGAACCTCCGTCGATCTTGGTTGTTGAGCGTTCTACAAAGTTAGTCAATCAACCCATCGACAACATAAATTTAAGGGGTTTGTAGTGAAGGTGGTGACCCGAGAGACCCATAGGCATAGACAAGATGGGAAAAAGACCACCGAAGTAACTCTGGTGTCCCGCAAAAGGTGCCACTGGTGCGGTAGTGCCGGTGACCGGCGGAGGACTGCGGTGACGAGGGAGGTGGCAGCGCGCCGTGACGGCGGTGAAGGCGCAGCGCCCATCGACGCCGCGTGGAGGTGGAGCAGCCCACTCAGAAAGCGTTCAAATGGTCAGCTCCTACTGGCCATTACGGGGAGATGGGGTGGCGTATGTTCGTGCTGCCAACTGGAAAACCAGACAACACATGTTTGGTCGATAAAACCATCCTGCACCACATGGGCCGGGTTCCTCAAGTGGGTAGTACCCCACCAGGAGGTCCAAACCCACTAGACATACCGGTTGGGTCAGACCCTAACCGGACCAACGCCAGACCCTCAGGTCAGGTCAGGTCGGTCTGACCGGTTCGGACCGGACCCGGACCTGACCGGCCCCGTTTCACTAAAATGGCTATAACTTGCAGATTGGGCATCTGATTGATGTGATGTCTACGACATGATAACCCTTTCGATGAGGCGGCCTTTTTGAGATACTCCACTTGAGTTTTGGAAGAAGTTAGAGTACAGACGGGTTGGATCAGACTCAAATCCAATCAGTCCCTTTTTACTTTTTTTCATATATCTTACATACTGAGCATTCTATTGACGTGTCGTCTGTCGAATTGGAACCCTTAGGAAAATATGGTCCTTTGGTTTACTTATAAGTGGGAATTTTTGGCAGTTGATTTATGACCAATGTATTGAGGATCAGATCCTCCGGAAATCAATCGTGCTAAGTGCGGGAATCCAGTGGCTGGCTGTGACGTGAAGAAAGAATATTGATCCTAAGTAGGTCACCACCTAGTGATCTTATGAGTGGGTTAGCACCTAGAAATACTCTAGGTGGGTCACCACCTAGCGTTCCTCTGTGGTTCGTCACCTAGAGATCCTCTAGGTGGGTCACCACCTAGCGATCCTCTGTGGATTAGCACCTAGCGATCCTATGTGGGTCAGTACTTAGCGATCCTCTGTAGGTCAGCACTTAGCGACCCTATATGGTTCATTAGTAGAGCCTCTCTATGGAATAAGATGATCTAGCTTTACACCTAATCATATTTACTTATGTATTTATGTTATACCTGGTGTGAGCTTCTTCTTTTACTTTGTGCTATGTGGTTGAGGTCTTGCTTAGTGATTTTACCTCTGGGGTATTTGATTTGTGGTGTTTTCTTTTTTTGATTACCAAGAGACCTTAGGGGGTCTCAGAGACCCTACTGATTATTGTTATACTCACCCCTGCACGGGATTTGCCCGCATGTGTTGTGTCTGGTGCAGACAATCAATGTTTCTACAGAGGTGCTTAGGGGGATGAGACTGATGAATGCTACAACGGTGGACTTAGTATCCTAGGACCAGGTGGGGCCTAGTAGGACCAAGTGGGTAGGACATACTACTTCGGCTTCTAGTAGCTTCACTACTCTCATGATCAGGTGGGGCTTTTCGTAGATGGATATCATAGTTTCCTTTTTCACTTTACTATCTTCAGTTCCTTATTGGGTTTGTATTCTGTCTCACTTACTTTCAGTTGTACTTGCACTCAGATTTGTTTTATTGGTATAATTTTTCCCCCTTTCAGTGTGTTGGTATGTGGTTGGGTGTGTGTGTATACAAGTTTAAAGGCAATGCTTTCCATTTTGGGGATATGCCTTTATGGTGCTAGTCACCAGCCTCTGCCCTATGTAAGGCAGGCTTGGGGTATGATGGGTTGTGACAAAGTGGTATCAAAAGGAGTTTGGTTATACCAGAAAAACTAAAATTTTGTATTTTTAATGGGGGAAATAGTGTTAAGTGTATTCAGTTCATATTTCAGTCCAGGGAGTCCAGTGTTGGTGCGACAGCTAATGTATCCATGCACTAGGACCCTGAATTCTATTTTCTGACTCGGTACACAAAAATACTAGTTACATGTGTTTTAAAAATATTTTTATCTTGATCTCTTTTGAGTAATCTCACCAAGTATAACTTATTGACTGTGGAACATCTGTTTCTCTACAATATTTCTCCAAGAAGATAGTCATCCAGGGTTCCAGTGAGAGATCACAACGATGGTCCACTGAGCGATGATGCGTCAGTATAGGGACCACTTATAGTGATATCACCTTCAGGTGGTGTACTAGCATCACCACCACCTGGGGAGTAGTAGTTTCTACCAGCCCCACCAGTAGACAGTGCACACTAACTGAGCATGTTGCACAAGTTCTAGAGGTAGTGGCCTCTGAAGTTTTGAGGTGAGACAAATCCTCAAGAAACTAAGGATTGGATGGAGGCAGTTACTTGGGTTTTTCACCTAGTAGAGACACCGACAGAACATATGATAGTTCAAGCCGCTAGCCTTTTTCAGGGCACAACAGGGAGGTGGTGGAGCTTAATGATCTAGACATACGAGGAGGTGACACTTTTCTGGATAGACTTTGAGAGCCTCTTTAGGGCAGAGTTTGTACCAGTGATGCTATACTCGGTGCATATTCAGTAGTTACTGCACCTATAGTAGGGTATCCTGACTATGGCCCAATACTCAGTGAGGTTTACCGAACTCTCCTACTACTCTACCGATAAGGTACGAGACCATTTCTTCAGGGCCCAGACCTTTGATCAGGAACTTCGGTGGGAGATCAGGTCATTGATGATTTCACTCAGCATCCTGATGTAGGATGGAGTTCTAGAGAAATTTCTATTGGTGGAGAGCTTCCTAGTTGATCAGGCACCGACAGTGAGAGCCACCACCGGGCGACAAGTGGTCAAGTCATCTACAGTAGGAAGTAGGAAAATTACGTTGAGGCCCAAATGCGCCATACCTTCTAGAGGAAGACCCTAGGAAACATGTTCAGAGGTGAGAATCTCATGAGTTAAAGGATCTCATCTAAGGACTAGAGTTTGTTACTCTTGCAGCGGATAGGGGAACATGGATTGCGACTATCTGAATCCTCGCATAGATGACCAGCAGGTAGTCAAGGGACCACCAAGACAGTGACAAAGGTTTGAGCGAGGAGGTTCATAAGGCGGCAGACATGGTATGGGAGTAGGTTGAGCATCCGATAGTGTACGACAGTTTGAGGTACTACCACCACCACCCCCAGAAGGTCCACCCTGAGCTCTAGGAGTAGGTGGACAGGGGCGGGGCCAGCTTCAAGTGATGGAGGCCTATGACCATGGTGCTCCAAAGATGATTAGAGGTATGATCTATTTATACTACACCTTAGCTTTAGTTCTCATAGACATAGGTTCTAGTCACTCTTTCCTTTCTATGGACCTTTTTCGAGGCTTGGAGATTCTGGTGGAGCTATTGGATTGATCCTTACGATTAGATACTCCTACGGGATAGGATTCAATGATTACACACTAGTACCGATAGTGTGAGATTACTCTAGGAGGCAAGAGATTTGGCTAGGATCTTCTATTAGAAACATCAAGGCCTTACAATATCATCTTGGTTATGGACTAGTTATCCATGGACTATGCTCAGATCGATTGTTATAGGCACAAATTTTGGTGTTTTTGTAAGGATGGGATCGGGGTTTTCTTCACTGGAGATAATGGAACCTTTGTGGCACAAGATGGAATTTCTTGGAGAAGGTTGTAGCTAATCACTCACCATTTGGCTAGCCTCGCCCTCGATGTGGTGGATGATGGGAGTCTGAGCTTTCCTATAGTGGTGGACAAATATGAGGATGTTTATCTAGAAGATGTCTTAGTGCTTCCTCCTCGCATAGAGGTAGACTTATGCATTGACTTGTACCTAGGGACAACACTGATATATACACCTAAATGTCGTATGGCTCCCGTGGAGCTTTGTGAGTTAAGTGTACAACTAGAGGAATTGCAGAGGAAGGAGTTTTTAAGGCCCAGTGTTTCTCCATGGGCAGCAATAGTATCGTTTTCCAAGAAGGAAGACGGGAGCTTGAGGCTATGCGTGGACTTCCGGTGCCTGAACCAAGTGACCATGAAGAACAGGTATCTACTGCCGAGGATTCATGACCTCTTTGATTATCTAAAGGAATCGAGGTGGTTCTCAAAGATCAACCTCAGATCAGGCTATCATCAGCTTTGGGTACAGGATGAGGATATACCAAAGACAGCCTTCAGGTGTCGTTACGACCACTATGAGTTCCTGGTGATGCCTTTCTACATGACCAATTCTTTAGCAATGTTCATGAGACTCGTGAATAGGATCTTCTAGCCTTACCTTGATCGTTTCATGGTGGTATTTATTGATGAAATATTGTTGTACTCAGCATCAGAGGAGGAGCATTCTAAACACCTGCGGCTAGTCCTATACGCACTCTGAGAGCACCATCTTTATGGTAATCTCTTGAAGTTCCAGTTCTGGACTCAGGAGGTCCATTTTCTGGGACACATCATCTCAGAGGCTATATTTTCAATGGATCTTGTGAAGATAGAGGCAGTGCTTGCTTGGGATCCACCCTATAGCATCATCGAGGTGTGGAGTTTCCTAGGGTTGGATGGGTACTACCGAAGATTCATACCCAAATTTTCCAAGGTAGCAGCACCCTTTTCAGTTTTGACAAAGAATGGATATCCCTTAATATGGATGGACATATTCCAGGAGAGTTTCCAAGATCTAAGGTAGAGACTGACGAGTTCCCCCATCTTAAGACTACCAGAAGAGGGTGTTGGGTATGTAGTCTACAGTGATACATCAGGGACCAGACTAGGTTGTTTCCTGATTCAGGAGTGAGAAGTGATCTGTCAATAATTCGGTGTCAAACCACCATCAGAAGGAGAGGATGGAGCTCCACTGTTCATGATAGAAAATGATCCAAATCCTTGATCATTTCCTTAAACTTCTATTTATAGGAAACTGCCAGCGGTTGTGGAATCTGAACCTCCCACACCCGCTCACCTGAGGTCGCGCCTAGGTAAAACACTGCCCTACAACCTCAATGGTGGTCTCATATTTCTAATCCAAGTACCCTTTTATAAGTTATTCAAATTAATTTCTGAGATAAAATAATTTTATTTAATTATTTTATTTACATTTACATCCTTCGTGGTGTTTTTTATAGAAGGCTAGCATCGATAAAAGTTATTTCTTGCCTAGGGTAAATGCCACACTCTAAACTCAATTGTACCCTTGTATTTCTGATTTGAGAAACCATTTAAGAGATATATATTTTCCATCATGTGTGTATTATAAAATATACTTATTTTTATAAAAATTTATTTTGGGAACACCAGGTCTCGGAATCACATGTTGCTCAGCACCTAGCTCTGTAAATATGTGTAGAAATATTCCAAAGTCATATACAGAAAAAACTTGGTCTCTACAAGGGATTCCACATCTTCATCATGAATCGTAATCTCTTTCTATTAGAAATAACTTTTTACATTATAATTTAAAATCCAATACATACTAAGGATTATATCAAATTTGACCATAATAATTATAATCAAGTTTTTTAATAGGTAATATCTATGTGTGGTGATGGAAATTGACTAACACATCCTTTTTGTAATAATATTTCCACTAGGTATATTGATTGACAAATCCCTTCTTAATGTGCAAGATAAATACTAAATTTATTAGAAAAATTGGAAGATATAAAAAAAATTAAAGATCCAAATTCAAATAAATAATTATCTAAATTTTAGGTTATGATAAAATTACTCACCACCTAATCTTTGGTAACTTCAACCTTAGTTGTAGTAATAACATAATCTTAGCCTTCTCCCATTTCTCTCTTCAGTGGGAGGTTCCCTTGACATTTAGAAAATTGGTTTGAATAATTCCCCATATCTTTACAGCTAAAACTCTATATTTTAGTGGTTTATTTATTTTCCTTTCATTCAAGAGCCTTAGTAACCCTTTCTATATAATTAAAACAAAATCTTGTTCCCATTAAGGAAGTACCTAAGTGTTTATTTTCATAATCATCACATGTTGGAAATATCATCCTCCCTTTCTTCTTCTTTGACACATTTCTTTTTTTTTCAATGCTTATCTAACCTCTTATTTTATTAATTACCCTTTAAAATATAACACCTAGAAAATTATTTCTCTATCTTGATGGAAATTGATACTATATCATCATATAATAAAAAAAATTGAGAAACCAGTACTCTTCAGAGACTTGGATTAATCCCATTAAATGATAAATAAGTCTTTCTTTTTGGATTATGTATATAGTCCACAACATTACTGGTTAATCTTATAAAGTTTTCCTCATAATCTATAACACCTTATTTTTTATTATTATTTAAAGTGAGGGACTTCCTCTCTATTTCATCTCATTGTTCTTGAGGAAAATATTTATCAAAAAATATCACTTTAAAATTTCTCCATTCCATACTTTCTATTTCATCAACCTCTTTGATATTTTGTATCAATGGAAACCATTGATTAACATCTCCTTTAAAAAATACAATTCAAGAATAAACTTTTGCATTTAATTAATTCCAAAAGCCAGAAATATCTTTTTGAGGGACATATTCCATTTTTCAACTATCAAAGGAATAGTTGTTCTATTAAAATATTGAGGATTCTATCACATGAAGTGATCTAACATGAGAAAATCACACTATGAAACAACCGGTTTCTCTATATGGGAAATATTATTCATCATAACTTGAGTCAACTTCCCTAATATGAACATGATTTTCTCACTTCCAAAACCACCTTTATTGGCTTGCTCAACATGGAAATCCCTACACTGACTATGGGTGTTGATTCCCTTCCTTATGGTAAGATCCATATCTAAATAATGGAACACGCTGAGTTAGCTCATAATAATCATGAATATTGGGCCATAAAATAAAAATCTATATAATGGTAAAATTTATCAAATACCCCCAAGGGATTAAAATAATTCTCATGTTAGATATGTTCATTTAAAATATTATTACTAAGGTTCTTATTAAACTTTCACTGATAACAACTGAAACACCCTGACTCTAAAAACCCAGAGTTGGTGTATACTTTATTACATTAGTATAAAATAAAAGGGATCTCACTATGTAGGATCAATCAATTTATTAGTCTTGGAAAACTAAATGCATGAATGATTCTCATATTACATTGGAAATATAAAAACAAGGCATAATAAACATTCGTTCATCAATGAAATCATTCATAATTTCCTTATTAATATCATAGGGAAAGGAAAAAAATAAAAGGTGAGATCAAATACTCATTAAGGGTTACGTATAGCAGAAACTATCATGAGTAAATAATGCATAATCAATATGACAAAGTGGATAATAAAAACACGTTCCATTAAATTAAAAACTTGAGTTAAATGAATATACATGGATAATATCAACTAATAAATCACATGGATAATGGATATTTAATTCTTAAAAAAGAAAATACATAATTCTAGGAATTCATGACCAAGGCCACTCAACCAAGATGTCATGAATCTTACTTTAAAAGTCTCTCAACCAACACATCATTATTAATAAATGAGTATGAGTAAACTAGATACCCATCTAATTTGGAATGTCTATTGTTTTATCTCATTATACCCAGAGATACATCGAGGGTAATTCTATAACTGGGCCCCACACATCACTTTCATGTCCTATGTATTTTCTATATTTTTAATGATCAATGCAATTCATTCTCAAAATTCATTTTAATTCAACAATTATCGATATTAAATCAAGAATATAGAACATAAATATTTCATCATTATAATCATAAAACATTTAGAGAAAGAATAAATATGGTATAATTGGATCATATCCCTAGTAACATAAATGGGTGTTTTTATAGATGAAAATACATTTAAAATGCCACTAAAAAATTTATTATGGAAAATACCATTTTCATTTTAAAATCACTTATTTAAAATATAAAAAATTATAGAATATTAGGAAAAAATTACTTGAAAATAAAAATGGAAACTTGTAAAGGAATATTCAAAGAAAAAAATAGCCATGATGATGGTAAAAGGTCATTTGTGTGATGTGCATTAAAATAATGATTTTGTTCAAACATTTGGTAAAATGAACCTATCTTGGAAAAGGGAAATAAGATTCCTTTTAATTTTTGTATAGAAAGTAAAAAATTGGTAAAAATGACTTTAAAAAATATTTATATAATATTAAAAATATTCTTGAAAACATTTTATGGAAAATATGGACATGGAAGAAAAAGAGTTGGAAGGAAAACTTCAAAAAAATATTTTTAAAAGAAAATCCATTACGTGTAATTTACTTATTGATTCTTGATCCAAAAAGAGAATAAAATGAAAATAAATATGTTAAAACCAAACATAAATATAATATAATATAGTATATGTAGTTTAATATATTAGGATCATATAATTTTCTCAAATAAAATCTGAACATAAATAATCTTGAAATAAAATGAGATTGTAAATGAAATCTTTTTCCTCAAGTTTGACTTGCCTCGTAAGTTAGTTTACCCTCATGTATAATAAATATATATTTATTATAATTATATACAAGAACCATATACATACTTATAATATCATATATTATTCACTTATAACATTTCAACACTCGTTTATTAATAATTCCTTATTAAAATTATTGTTTTGAATTATTAATTGTTTCGTTTTTCATGTATGTTTTGGTTCGGTAGTTTTAGCTCTTGCATCTTGATCATGGTACCATAATATATAGAATATTTATCATGATAAAAATATCATATATATTCATTGTATACATATTTGTAATAATCCATGAAATGTGGGAATGAAAAATGAATTTCATCGCTTTGTTGTGGTGGTAGTCCACACACATGCATGAGTAATGTTATTATTTTTTAATGGGTGGAAGAGTAAGAAGATAAAAAATATATTATATTTACATAATCATAATTATTTCATAAATGTCATATATAAACATTATATAAATTATAATAACGATCTGTGAATTTCAGTGATGAAAAACAAAATACATTGCTTCATGAGACGGTAGTCTCCATGTATGCACAAACGATGCTTTTGTTTCTTATTTGATGGAGAAGGAGATGAATAAAGGTTTAACCATTAACATAACAACATATCCATATATTTTAGGTACTAATTTTATTATATCATCATGTTTAGCATAGAATTTAAGGTGGTATAAGAATAAATAATATTAAAACACTCGGATAATAGCTTTACCTCTTCTTTGGACAACCTCCTTTGGCTTACACCTTAAGCCTTATAAGGATGGTATTCAGATAAAAAAAGGATCTATATGATGTGTTTAGGGATGTTATTAGAGTATTTTGTTAGGTATTTAATGATATAATAGGTTTCTGAAGTGTGGATAATAAAGAATAGTTGATTTTCTTTTATAAATGAGGGAGAGGACACACTTGGAATTTTTCAAGAGATTAAAATATATTAATGTATTACTCAATTAAAATGGATCCAAAATGACTCATATTCAGAGAGGATATGAGATAAGGTTAAACTATGACCATATAATAGTATTTATACAAGTTTTCAGATCATTTTAACTGTTATCATTTTAGCTTTAACCCTTTTAACTCGTTTTAATTCTTACTGTGGTAACTGGTATTTTTACCAAAGTTACTATTCATTATGACCAAAAATGAAAGTGGTCTCACTAACATTTAGAAAGTAGGTTTAAAATTTTGGAGTCCATTTTATCAAATTTAATTTGTTTAATTCGAAGTAATTAATTTAAAAATAAACCCAAAAAACACGACGAAATACGATTTTACAAAAAAATGTTTTTTAAGTATAAAAATGATTTTACAACAAAATAAAGTTTAATGTTGATTAAAATGGAATTAATTGGATTATTTTAAATTAATTGAGACTTATTTTTCTTTAAAAAACAAAGTTAACATCTACCTTGTAAACACTTTATTAAAAGAAAAGAACTAGAAACAGTTTTTATTTGAACAAAAGCATTATTTAGATTCTCAAAATGTTAAGGATTTATTCCTAAGCTCAAAATTATATTTTTATATGCATTATATTACTTATTTGATATATATTTGGTATAGAAAAAAATGTTTTATAATCATTAAAGTAATTATTATATCATTATAATCTCACAAAAGGGATAGTTTTGTAAAATCAGTATTTTTCACTATTCACTTAAAACTAAACTATTTATGAAAAATATCAAAAATTCTTTCTAAGATAGTTTTTTTAACAGGTTTAGGTTCAATACCTATTTATTGATCATAAAAAATAATAATAAAACCTCTTTTGAAAATAGAAAAAATAGTGAAATCATTACAAGAATATAGGGGAAAATACCTTAAAGAAGCATGACCTGAAGGACTTAATGGTCTCGAGAGTCCAAAAGGATTCAAACATTAAGAAAAAAAATTAAAAAAATTATTGATGCCCCCTGAAAGGAAATTCAATAGTGAAATCAATAAAATAAGTTGTGTCTCCCCCTGATAAGAAATTTTACTATGTTGGACCAACACAATGGAGCATAAAACTCCTCTCACCCACACAAACATATGGAAGGAGGACCAGTTGATAGGTGTTGGTACACCTTTCTCTCTTTTGATTTTCCCACTCAGAAATTCTTGTATGGAATTTACTGCACTATCAACCTAATGCAATGTAGAACTATAAATAAAACATCATGAAAAGTAAAAATCAAAAAATCCATCTGCCCAAAATGAGTATAGATAGGTGAATAATGGGTGTCTTCACCCCCATTCCTCTTTCAAGGCTACCCACCCAGTGATACCTTCAATAAGATACACCTCCATCTAATTGAAAAAAGACCAAATCTAATTCTCACCAAGACATATGTGACCCAATCAATCAAAAAATCCCTCGAACCAGAATCGATCTAGTTGAACTAGTCTGAGACCACCGAAGCAGATCAGCAACCACTAAGAAAGACCATCAACCCAAACCAAAACCGATCAGAGGACCACCGACATCCCTATCCCGCAAACATCATCCACGTAAACCTATGTCGGCATCCTTCTGGATCACCATGTCATGCCTTGCACGACCCCTAGACAATGACCAAAAGTCAAAAATCACCGCTTGAATATCAAAAGTTGTCACCTGATGGGAGCCAAGTCGCCGCCTGGTCTTCAAACACCACCACTCGGGAAGGCGTCACACATTCTCCACCCGATGAGTGACCAACACCTTAGAATCAAACACCACCACTTGAAAGATCTATGAACTTTTTCACAAGAATAGATCTATGTTGGGGGAGCCCAGATATGAACCAAGTCTATGGGTGAGGTTATTCAGGAAGGACACTCAAAAAAAGTATGAAACAATGACCCTGATGGTCAATTCGGTGTAGATATGGAAATGGTAGAAATCTTGCATGAATCTTTGTGCATGCGACTTCTACCTGATCTGACGGCAAGGAGCTAGAGATCAAAGTCACACCCAAATCCCTATTGATGAAACTGAGAGGATTGATGTCATGAGGAAATCAGAAAACCCTAAGCTAATTTGGAATAATGGATTCAAAAATGAAATTAATTTATTCAAATTCAATTTATAAAATTTTGAAATTTAGTTTTTAATCACATTATTGAATAAAAATATGTGCAATATGATATAGTTTCTTTATAAATAAAAGATTACTTATTATAATTGAATCTCAGGTGCTACAACAATCTCCACTTGAACCCAATAGCTCAGACACCAGCACAACTCTCACCCTTTATTAAAACTAAGGGCCCTTACAAGTCACATGTAGATCTATTCCTATGATCATATAAGAATAAAAACCTAGATCTAAACCCAACTCTACTTTAAGGGTTTCTAGACACACTCAGAGAACCTCAACGCTATCATAACCAAGATATACCAAATTTTTATGGGCCATACTATCCCTAGATATATTCTTAGGGTAGTATCTCTTAATGTGGTATGTATTTCCACACTAATAGAACTTATAATTCCTAAACTAATTATCATTATTTTTTTCTTTTCTATTTATTTTTAGTTGAAACTTCAAACTGAGAAACTCAAACATAGATTTCACCCCCATTACCCTCTATATTAAAACCATGTTTCTAAAGATCCCTAGACAATACTGTTGACTTAACTTCCTCTAAAGTAATGAAATCTCTACCATACATCATCAAATCTTTGATAGGATTAAATGAATCATCTAAAGAGTTCAAATATAAATCGGCTTAACCCTCATCCACTATTTGAACATACATGTTTTCTAAGTTTAAAACCATCTTATTAAATTAATATAAATGAATCCTCATAGGAATTCCATGGAACTTTTTAAAATTATAAAGAAGCGTTTTATTTTTCAACCAACCTAAAAGAGACTTAGTCATATAAAAATGCTCAAGATTCAACCAGATAACATTTAATGGTATTTTATTGACCACTTATCATAGTACCTTTTTTACTAGGCTGGAAAATAATAGGGAATGGACTTTTTTAAGACATTGGGGTTAACATACTCACAAGAGGTCGAAGTCTTCCCAGTGATAGAGAGAGTGGTGGTTTTATTCTTAAATCTAGTCAAAGAATATTCAAGTCCATTGTGGACAATAATAACACTCATTTTACATCCCCAAATATATCATTCCCTCCATTAAACATCTCAATATCAAACTTGGACAAAGACACCTCTATACTTTATAAACTAGCTTTGATACCAGTTGTTATGTCAAGGTATCAGCGAGATACACAATACTATCAAGGAAAGAGGAAATATATCAATAACCAACCACACAACAGAAATAATAAAATGGATTGAGCCCATGGATTTTATAGAAAATATGATAAAAACACAAGCACAGAAGTCGCACGATAGAGACAATGACAAAAAACAAATCCACAAATCATAAAGAATTTGAAGAAAAAATAAAGAACACAAGTAATTTATGAGGATCAGACCACTTTGGTCCTAATACATTGAAAGAACACTACCCCACTATTTTATTATACAATGACAAAACCAATAGCAACATATAATCATAAATTCGATAAATAAAATGCTAACAAGAACAGAACAACCAGAGGACAAACCGATGAAACTTGTGTAAACAAGAACAAAGAAACAACAACACAAACTAGTGAAAATAATTTGACAAGAAGAGAAAAACCAGACTGATACCTACTTATCAGGGTTTAGTCTCACCCATCAAAGCCTCTCTAAATAGATAAAGTCTCTTTGGTCTTCCTCAACACCCACAAGCTAAGATCTCTCTATCAAGCTTCCTAGAGTTAACTATGAGTGTCGTCACTAATAAAGCCTAAAACATGACCTCACATATCTTTATCATATTCTTATTTTCTTTATTTCTATTAGATTATCCCTCTCAAAGCTTTTCCAATCCACCAATCATGAAACAGATCCTTATTAACAAATAAATTCAAAGAAACTAAACCTCTAATAACTCAAGGACACGTGATCAGTTGAGTTGCATGTGTAAAAAATTGAAAAAAAATCTACAAATTTGGTGCCACATCTAGGTACCTATTATACCCCAATATTTTAGGTTATGTATTTTTTTTAAAAAAATAATATCTTCAATAGCTTAATTTTTACAAAATACTGAGCTTAAACGAACTCTAAAATATTATTATTTTAACACAACTGTTATCACCTGGCCATTGGAATGGTGGGAACAAACAATATTAACTAAATTATAAAAATATTGTTTACACATGTTTATAAAATGAATTAATTGGATACCAATTAATTATAAATGAAAATAAATACCAATTGAACACAAAGGAAGTATTTTTATAAAAAAATATTTCTATGCCCATAATGACATTTTATCTTAATAAATTAAATTAATCACTATTAGTGAAAGATCATGATAAAATTTATATTTTATATATATTCAATTAAATGTTTTTAAATTCATCCAATATGTTTGATAGTCTTACGATAAGAAATAAATCTAGTTTTAAGCATAAAAGGCTATATTTCTCTAAAAAACAATTTTGTTGCCTTTTAATGACAAGTCTCTTTTAAAAATAAATTTTGGAAATTTTATAAATTTTATTTAAAAAAATAAACTTCATTTTGAAATCAGGATATGAAAATTATCTTAGGGTGAATTTTTGGTATTTTTCTGATAAGTTTCATTTTTTGATGAATAGTGAAAAATACCGCATTTTAATTGAAAAATGCATTTTATTATAATTTATTTATATAGTTAAATTGTATTTTAAATTATTTTTAAAGTATATTTAGTTAAATTATATATCAATAAATCCAATTTAGGTCATTGGAATCCATTTCACATTGAAATTGGATATAAAAAAATTCAAACTTTTTCACTTTTTCACTTAAAAAACTCGCTTTCTCGTTGCATCTACAGGACTAATTTTAAAAATATTTTTTCCAATTATTTGAATGGAATTTGATAAAATAGAAACCATATTTTTAATAATAATTTCCAAATTATGTATTAATGGTATTTTTATTTTTATGCATAAAAAGGCTACCATGATAAAAAAATTATTTACCATGGTATAGGTAAGAAAATGAAATGTGAAAAAGATAAAAAGGTAAAGGCATAAAATACCTAAAAACTACAACATTTAATGATTTTTTTAGGTATTTATCAACCCTAAACATACTCTAAAGTATTAATTTTCATCCAAATTCATGGAAATTAATTCCACCTCAATATAGTTGGCTTTAATTATAAAATAATCATTATTTAATCACTTAAACTGACCCCTCCTGAAGTATAAATACCACCCATCACCATCCCATTTCAAATCAAAATCCTTAAATATACTCAAATATCTTACAAAATCTCTCCTATACACTATCCCCACTGTCACGACCCGACCCGTACCGGGGCTCGAGCCGCAACTACCCCAAGCCCGCCTCCATAGACTCGGGGCTGGCGACTAGTACCGAATGCACAACAAACTAGGGGAGTTATTTGCCTAAAAAACTGTACACACACACATAGATATCTCAATGCAAAAGTGGAGAGAAAAGAAATCAAGATACAAAACTGCTACAAAATGGAAACCAGCATACATGCATCGACCTCTAACCGGTATAAGTAAAGTTATGAAAGGTAGGCTGACAAGTAAACTGAACAGTAAAAGGGAAAACACATGCCCAACTAGAAAGGTGCCACAACCCAGCAACAGGTAAACGAAAGTAAACAGCTGGTGAGTCTCACACCCGGAAAGTCCTGCTACGGCCACTGAACACATCCCAAGCTCCTGTGTCCTCTACTCTCCTTCGTAGTCTCGACCGACCTATCCATTTTCTGCAAGGGAAAACCAGTGCAGGAAAATCCTAAGCAGGGGTGAGCATAAAGATACTCAGTAGGATGCCCCAAAAGCTCGAGGGAGCAACAAAGGAGGTACTAAAACAGTTAGTAGTAGACAGAACAAGAACAGTGTAAGAGTACAACAAAGAGAGAGTACAGTTCAACCCAACAAAAGGAAGGAATTAGACTCATCCAATCCAAGAGGAGCTAGACCCAGAAAGCACATGGCATACCCCACGTGTCTTCACCCCTCCTAGAAGGAGAGTAACCAAACCCAAGGATTGGGAACAAAGTAGGGTTTATATATATATATGCTTCCCAAGAAACCCGAACGAGTGTATAAGGGGATCTATATCTCTAAGCTCAGCCCAAGAAGAGTCGCCAACAGTTCAAAGGATATCCAACATTGATACCCAATAGTCCTGCATGCCAAAGCTGCCTCATCGCTAAACCATACTACTAAGGGTCTCACTCTGGTAATCATGGAGAAAAGTCACTGACTAGTCTCATAGAAAGGGGATGAGTCTGAAATAAGTCGTTGGGTAACCCACTGCCCATCCCTGTTGGAGGGTAAACCCTAAAGGGTCATTAGGTAACCCACTACCCAGCCCCGCTGGAGGGTAAACCACAAAAGGTCGTCTATTAACCCACTGCCCAGCCCTGCTAGAGGGAAAACCACAAAAGGTTGTCGGATAACCCACTGCCCAGCCCAGCTGGAGGGTAAACCCTAAAGTCAACAAGTAACCCACTGCCCAGCCCCACTAGAGGGAAATCTCGAAACTGGTCTGATAACTCCACACTGCTCGTACCATCACTGGGTGTCACTAACACCGCTATCGTGCGTAGGTTCAGAGTGCATCAAAGGAACCTCCGACCAATGCCCTTTCATGTTTCCACATTTAATAAGATCTCGAAAGAGGCTCTGCTCTCCCAAACAGATTGCACCATTGTAATCCTCACAGAAAAACACACGAGATAGACTACCTACTCGCTAAAAACGGGCTCCCGGTGGAAAATTTATTCAACACCGCTCTATGCCCATACGGCGTCTCGTGGGGCCTACACCTTGGACCCAAAAGAGGTCGGGCGAACTGCGCCATCGCGATGCTCTCGAAAAAACATGCCAAAATGAATATTCATACTCCCCAAATGGATGCTTGGTAAAAAAGTCGTAGTACGTTGCACACAGCTTAAAGGACGGCCCGTGGGGCTCATGCCTCAAGTCCGGCTTCAACACCTGAAACCACCCTGGTCAACTTCATCCCAATGCCAGGGTCACAATGCCACTGAAGGTGTCTAAAACGGACTCCGGATGCAGAAGCTGCAACTCCCCATGTTATATGCAAACGGGGCCCTGTGGAGCCCACACCTTGACCCCGAAACACGTCACACAGATCATACCATTGTGTTCCTTGCAAATAACCACGCGGCGTAGGCTATACATTTTCCCTGAACGTACTTATGAATCATAAGTCGTAAAAACACAGCATATGATCGAAATCCGCCTCGTGGGGCCCATGCCTTGGGCCCAAATTTAGGCGGGCGGATTGCACTGTTGCAATCCCCTTAGAAAAACATTCAGAAACGAGTACTCAAACATCCTAAACGGATGTCAGGTGAAAAAGTGGCGTTTCACCGTAAAACATGATAACTAGGCCCTATGGGTCCCACACCTTGTCTCCAGCCCGAATGCTTCAGAAAGCATCTCAAAAAGTCCACACGAGGATTGAGGTCATGTTGCCGCTGACAGCGCGTCAATCGGACATCCCAAGCAAGAGTTAGGTCTGACGCAAGAATAATTAATTATTTAAATAATTAATTAATTATTCGCATTAAGTGTTCGTGTCTTCGAGAAACAAAACCAAACCGCAAGGGTTCTGAACCAACTTTTGAAGGACTGTCTCAACTCCAAGGCCACAGAGCCTCTAACGGCGTGTCAAACGGACATCCGGATCACGAGTATGTCTGTTGTAAACTTTAATAATAATTTAATATTATTAAATTAAAGTGTTCCAGGTCACCCATATTTGGGTGCAGAACCCAAAAACCCCAAAACATACTTCAAAAATTCTGTATCACTGACACGGACCTGCATTCGTAGACGGCGCATCAAACGGATGCGCCGTTTAGAAGATACAGCCCCTTGATCACAAGGGGCCCAACTGGGCCGGTTCACCACGGCCGGTCCGGTCCGAACCACCAACCCGCGGCCCAGCCGCTGGTCCGGACCGACTCAACTTGGCCCACTAGTTGTGGCCCACTCCAGCCACACCGGACCCCTCGGGTCCGGTTCTCCCCAGCTGACCAGCCTTTGGCCGATATCTGCGTCGCGTCAGCAGGACCTGCACTTTGCGGGTCCTTGTCCGCGGTGCACCCCCGAGGTCAGCGCCTCAGCGTTCCTCCCAAGTGAAACAGCCCGAGGGCGATTCCCTCTTGCCGCCATCCTATGAATAACATCGCCTCGGCACCTGCTGCTCGCAGCGCCACCTGGCTCCCCCACTCCGCTGAAGCCCTGCACCCCCGGCTCGCCGCTGACGCCGCAACTGCCTCACTCCGGCCCGTCGAACGCTGCGGCCGCCCGGGCCTACTCAGCTCCTCCGTCGAACACCACATCGCCGCCCATGACAGCCGGCTCTGGATACCCACTACGCCGTGCCACCGCGACAGCCGGCTCGCGCGACAGCTCCTGGCTGCACCCCGTCCGCGCCAGCCACACCCAACCCCGCCGCACCAGACCAGATCCTCTGAGCTCCACCTCAGCCTACTCGGGTCCTCCGCCGGTCGCTGCCACTCGTCGGAGTTGAACCTTCGGCCGGTCCCCCTGACCACTCCGGTGGTCAGAAACATTATCTGACACCAATTTTGGGATCCTCAGGATCGGATGTTGACAACGTCGCCCCTCGCTCGTCGATCCGACAAGATTTGCGCGTGTCTGAAAATTTGGATGAAGAACGCCCATGAATGATAATTGAAACGGGGCTCGGGCGTTGGCTGTGTTCGTTCGTCCAGAACCCCAAATTCAAAAAAAATATAGAACTCAAAGACAAAATTTGATGAAAAATTTAAGGAATCAATGAAGGTGCAAAATTTAACAAGAATCCTACCTCGAATCGCTCATTCGTCGTTGGCGACACGTTCGCTGGGATCCTACTTCGATCCGCCAAGGTTCCAGAGGAGGTTTTTCCTTGATTAGGCGAAGAATGTAGAATAACGCTGAAGAAAATGAGAGAGAGAGAGAGAGAGAGAATAGGAAACCCTAACCTCAACTCCTCATTTTTCTATTTATAGAAAAATCCACTTAGCACGGAAATCGAAACTGTTGTGCCCTCTCACTTTATATCGCACATAGGAAAAAAGCTCCATTTCTAACTCAACAGAAGTCTCGAATTTCCATTCTGAGACTTCGTTCGAATGTTATTTGAAAAGAATTCCCGGGATAAAATCACTAAGTTATTATTTTAAAAATAATGATTTTTCCCCTGGGTGACATCTCTCACAGCAGGCCCGCGCCTGCAACTTTTACACCCTCCTTAGGGTAAATGGAACGCTCCAGACGCAACCGTGCCCTTGGATTTCCGATCCGAGCTACTGTTTAGGAGAAAACACAACCCCGCCACATGCATAGTATAAAAACACTTAACATTTTTATAAAAAAATTTCCAGGCATACCGGGCCTCGGAATTGCACGCCGTCTTCATGCCTAGCTCTAGAAACATATGTAGAAATATTCCAAAGTCTTACAGGGAAAAAATCTGGTCTCTACATCATTCCCTCCTTTAAGATTTTCATCCCCGAAAAGAAAAACTAGGAAAAACAACTCAGTAAATAGAGCTCACACCTAGCTCTCCCACTTCCAAGAAAACTTGCACAACACCATGATGGCACAACACACGAACCAAAGGGATGGTTTGTACTTATAAGGTCTGCTACTTCTAATGAGATGCATAAGAACACACACGCACCTCATCATCTACGACATGTGGGAGACGTCGTGCGCCCACTCCTACTATTGGGAGGATAGAGAAAGACGGTATGCAACCTCTCAATCGCTTGCACGATTCCGGAATGGCCCAAAGAAACTCGGGGGGCTTCCCCAGTCGAACCTCTACTTTCCACATCGCGACCGAAATCACGGTTTGTTCATAGAATAGGATCTCATGATTCCCTTTTTCAGAATCCCCATCGGGTGCATCGCCCGTGGATATCTGATCACGCAGTACCTCGCTATCGACATCCCTCAGCTACGACTCTCTCACACGCTCAAGGAGAGAAGGAGTCAACACCATTGACTGTAGTAAATTTGTACCCTCCTGCTCCACCAAGGTCAGCCGTAGGGAAGCTAACTACTATGAAACTTCCCACGCCCGAAGAGTCTGGGACTTCTTGCTAAGGGAACCTGCTACAACACATCCATTTTCCCGGAACATAGACTACCTCGAAGTCATAGTCCTGTAGAAATTTAAACCAGCACCGTCGCCTCAGGTTCAAGCCTCTCTGGATGAGGGTGCACTTGAGACACTGGTGGTCTGATCAAACCACAAAGTGCTCTCCCAAAATATAGCGTATCCACATTATCAGTGCAAGAACCACCACCTCTAGTACCACATAGTGAAGTGCGTAGTTCTGTTTATGGGGTTCCCATCACTTCGACCTGTACTTGGTAACAGTATCAAGATTGATGTTGAGCACGCAAGGTACCAACGAACAGGTCATGTGAGAAAACTCATCCAACTTCCATAGGCTAGACACGTAAAGCACGTGGCATACCCCATGTGTCTTTTCCCCTCTCGGAAGGAGATTAATCCCCAAAATAGGCACTCTACCAAACCCACTAGTGGAACCTCAAGAAAAAAGGGGTCAAGCAAAAAATCCACACTGGAAAATCCAGAACCAGCTCTATCACTCCACCGCACAACCCTTCCATGAATGCACAGGTCAGAGGGACTCATCCACCGCACCTCAATACTATCTTCTTTGGGTGGTACTGAATCTCCCTCACGGTTTTGATCACATCACAAAAACGCATCTCAGTGGGGAAAGAACCCCTCTTTCCCATGCATTCTATGCAACGTCGGACAACACCAACATAAGGTTACAACGACGCCTTGGGTCACCCTCAATAACCTCTCAAACAAAAATTTAGACAAAAATAGTACCTCACACAGTGTCTAAAAAGTTCTACTGAGAAAAGTAGAAAAAGACATAGAGCGTACCTCTTATCATCTCATGCGTTGCAGAATTGTAGACATCCATAGCACACAGCCACCTGCGGCCCCGTCCGTCAGCTCCCTGAGCCTAACATGGGCCGCCTAGTGGTGGTGGAAGGACCTCGAAACGTCATCTTCCAACCATAGTTCTTCCTAATTTTCTACCAACACCGCCTCCCTAGAGACCACCCTGTACTCACCTGGGGGTCCTCTAATTACGACACTGCCTCTGTCGTGGTGGTGCATCTACCAACTATCTGTAAAACTCAGCACATTTGGTTTATTAGTCTCATGCCACATGACCTCACACATCAAAAACATAGCACTAGTCCTCCATGGGTTGTCTCAGTGCTCTACGATGTCCCCGACCATGTGCCTGAGTCTCATCAAGGGGAGACCTCTAGCGCTGAGGCCCTTCCAATTGTCGTCCCTCTGACAGAAATTTCTATGTCACCAGTGCCTGCTTCAGCACTCTGAAATGGGTGAGGATGCACAAGGGAACTACGCTGGAATGAATCTCCTCTACAAAGACCTCTCTCAAACTTCAGTGCTCGGAAGTTTTCATCATGGATCACATCCAAAGAGCACTGAGTAAGGTCTGTGAATCCAGTCACGTACTCAGCCACGACCATCACTCCCCACTGAAACCCCAGCAGCTCCTGAAACTGTATAAAGAAAAAGTAAGATGGGTAGTACTTCTCACGAAACAGCTGCTAGAAGTCATCCCACAGGAGTACCAACTCATCGTTCATCTGAATAACCCTGGATCTACCACGACAAACTGCTTGGTGGAAAAAGATTGGCTGTCAAATCCACCATCTAACCTGTCAGTGTCCGATCAAGCCTGAAGAGGCGGACCACCGACTCTAGCCAACCCTTCACTATCTGAGGGTATGGCTCACCATGGAACCTCAATGGTCTCTGACGCTAGAACTCACATATCATGACCAGAATGTGATCTTCATCGGCCCTCGCTGCCGGTACTATCTGATACTCCACCAGTGGAGGTGCTTCTGCTTGTCCTCCAGAATAAAGGGTGATCGTATGATGGACTTTGAACTGAGGCCTCATCACTCACGGAGTCTTCATCACGAACCGGAGCTAGTATCCTAGCTGGCTATCATTATGGAGACATCCTGAATCTGATCAAGGAGTACTGTAGTCAAATGATCATATATATATCAACAACGATGGGGAGATGACTTAAGAAGAACAGTTAAAGACTCAATCCTATATGATGCACGAAAAAAATTCTCTAAAAAAAATGTCTCAGTGTGTCGAGTCAAAAAGCGGGTTATCAGGGTCTTGGTGAATGGATACATCGGCCGCCACACTATCACTAGACTCCTTGGCCTGAGAGCCACTCTCGAGATACGTTGATACTATTGCCACAAAACTCAACCAATTCTTTTTTAGGGACATCTGAACAATGCCCCAAGGAACAAACCACCTCCAATACTACTTTGTCATGATCCGACCCGTATTGGGGCTCGAGACGCAACTACCCCAAGACCACCTCCATAGGCCAGGGGCTGGTGACTAGCACCGAAGGCACAAAAAACTAGGGGAGGCCTTTTCCTAAGAAACTGTACACACTCATGCAGCTAACTCAATGAAAAAGTGAAGAGAAAATAAAGAAAGATACAACACTGCTACAAAAGGGAAACCAACATACATGCATCGACCTCTAACTAGTACAAGTAAAGTTCTGAAAGTTAGGATGACAAGTAAAATGAATAGTAAAAGGGAAAACACGCACCCAACTAGAAAGGTTCCACAAACCGAAAATAGGTAAATGAAAGTAAACAGTTGGTGAGTCTCACACCCGAAAAGTCCTGCTACGGCCATGGAACGCAGCCCAAGCTCCTATGTCCTCTACACTTCTTTGTAGTCTCAACTGACATGTCCATTGTCTGCAAGGGCACACCAACTGCGGGCAAAGCCCAAGAATGGGTGACTATAAAGATACTTAGTAGGATGCCCCAAAAGTTCGAGGGAGCAACAAAGGAGGTACTAAAATGGTGAGAAGTAGATAAAACAAGAACAGTGTAAGATTACAACAAAGAGAGAGTGCAGCTCAACCCAAAAAAAGAAGGAATTAGACTCATCCAATCCAAGAGGAGCTAGACACGGAAAGCACATGGCATACACCGTGCTTTTTCTCCCCTCCTAGAAGGAGAGTAACCGAACCCAAGGAGTGGGAAAAAAGTAGGGTGTACATATATATATGCTCCATAAGAAACTCGACCGAGTGTGTAAGGGGATCTCCATCTCCAAGCTCAGCCCAAGAAGAGTCACCAATAGTTCAAAGGATATCCAACACTGATACCTGACAGTCCTGTACGCCAAAGTTGCCTCATCGCTAAACAGTACCACTAAGGGCCCCGCTCTGATAATCACGGAGAAAAGTCACTGACTAGTCTCATAGAAAGGGGATGATTCTGAAATAATTTTTCGGGTAACCCACTGCTCAGCCCTGCTGGAGGGTAAACCCTAAAGGGTCATCAGTTAACCCACTGCACATCTCCGCTGGAGGGTAAACCACAAATGGTCATCAGGTAACCCACAGCCCAGCCTCGCTGGAGGGTAAACCACAAAAGGTCGTCAGGTAACCCACTGCCCAGCCCAACTGGAGGGTAAACCCTAAATTCAACGGGTAACCCACTACCCAACCCCGCTGGGAGGGAAAACCCGGAACTGGTCTAATAACTCTGCACTGCCCGTTCCATCACTTGGTGTCTCTAATAGAACTATCGTGCGTAGGTTCAGAGTGCATCAAAGGAACCTCCAACCAACACCATTTCATGTTTCCACATTTAATGAGATCTTGAAAGAGACTCTGCTCTCCCAAATAGATAACACCGTTGTAATCTTCACAGAAAAACATGCGAGATAGACTACTTACTCGCTGGAAACGGGCTCCCGGTGGAAAATTTATTCAACATCACTCTATGCCCATACGACATCTCATGGGGCCCACACCTCGGACCCTAAAGAGGTCGGGAAAACTGGTCCATCGAGATTCTCTCAGAAAAACATGCCGAAACGACTATTCATACGCCCCAAACGGACGCCTGATGAAAAAGTTGCAGTATGCTGCACACAGCTTAAAGGACAGCCTGTGGGTCCCACACCTCAAGTCCAGCTTCAACACTTGAAACCACCCTGGCCAACTTCGTCTCGATTCCAGGGTCACAATTCTGCTAATGGAACCTAAAACAAACTTTGGATGCAGAAGCTACAACTCCCCACGTTATATGCAAACGTGGCCCTGTGGGGCCCACACCTCGACCCCGAAACACGTCACACAGATCGTATCATTGCGTTCCTTGCAGATAACCACACGACGTAGGCTATTCATTTTCCCTGAACGGACTTATAAATCATAAGTCGTAAAAACGCAGTATACGACCGAAAACCGCCTCGTGAGGCCCACGCCTTGGGCCTAAATTTAGGCAAGCGGATTGCGCCATTGCAATCCCCTCGAAAAAACACTAAGAAATGAGTACTCAAACACCCTAAACGGATGTCGGGTGAAAAAGTGGTGTTTCACCGTAAAACGTGATAACTAGGCCCTGTGGGGCCCACACCTTGTCTCCAACCCGAACACTTCAGAAAGCATCTCAAAAAGTCCGCACGAGGACTGGGATCATGCTGCCGCTGACGGTGCATCAATCGGATATCCCAAGCAGGAGTTAGGTCCGACGCAAGAATAATTAATTATTTAAATAATTAATTAATTATTCGCATTAAGTGTTCGTGCCTCCGAGCAACGAAACCAAAACGCAAGGGTTCCGAACCAACTTTGGAAGGATCGTCTCAACTCCAGGGCCACAACGCTTCTAACGGCGCGTCAAACGGACATCCGGCTCACGAGTACGTCTGTTGTAAACTTTAATAATAATTTAATATTATTAAATTAAAGCGTTTTGGGTCACCCGTATTTGGGTGTAGAACCCAAAAACCCTTCAAACATACTTCAAAAAGTCCGTCTCGCTGACATGGACCTGAAGCCGTAGAAGGCGCGTCAAACGGACGCGCCGTTTAGAAGATACGACCCCTTGATCGCAAAGGGCCCAACCGGGCCGATTCACCCCAGACGGCCCGATCCGAACCGCCGTCCCGTGGCCCGCTCCAGCCACACCGGACCCCTCAGGTCCAGTTCTCCCCAGCAGACCGGCCTTTGTCCGGTCTCCACGTCGCGTCAGCAGGACCCGCACTTTGCGGGTCCTTGTCCGCAACGCACCCCTGAGGTCAGCGCCTCGGGGTTCTTCCCGAGCACGAGATCCTGAGGACGACACCCTCTCGCCGCCGTCCTGCGGAGCGCACCACTATGGTACCTGCTACTCATGGCACTACCTCGTTCCCCCGCTCCGCTGAAGCCCTGCGCCCCCTGCTCGCCGCCGATGCCGTAGCCACCTCACGCCAGCCCGCCGAACTCTGCGGTCGCCCGGGCCTGCTCGGCTCCTCCGTCGAACGCCATGCCGCCGCCCACAACAGCCAGCTCCGGCTACCCACTACGCTACGCCTCCACGATATCCGGCTCACGCGACTGCTCCCGGCCTCACCCCATCCGCGCCGGCCACACCCGACCCCGCCGCACCAGACCGGGTCCTCCGAGCTCCGCCTCGCCCTACTCGGGTCCTCCGCCGGTCACCACCACTCACCGGAGTCGAACCTTTGACTGGTCCCCCCGACCACTCCGGTGGTCAGAAAAATTATCTGACACCAGTTTCGAGATCCTCGGGACCAGATCTTGACAACGTCGCCCCTTTCTCGTCGATCCGACAAGATTTGCGCACGTCTGAAAATTTTGACAAAGAACGCCCAAGAATGATAATTGAAATGGGGCTCGGGCATTGGCCGTGTTTGTTCATCCAGCACCCCAAATTCTAAAAACTATAGAATTCAAAGACAAAATTTGATGAAAAAATTAAGAAATCAACGAAGGTGCGAAATTTAACAAGAATCCTACCTCGAATCGCTCGTTCGTCGTTGGCGACGCGTTCGTTGTGATCCCACTTCGATCCACCAAGGTTTAAGTGGATGTTGCTCCTTGATTCGATGAAGAACGCCAGAGAACGAGAGAGAGAGAGAGAGAAGAGGAAACCCTAACCCCAACTCCTCGTTTTTCTATTTATAGAAAAATCCACTTAGCGCGGAAACCGAAACTGTCGTAACCTCTCACTTTATATCACGCCTAGGAAAAACACCCCATTTCAAACTCAACGGAAGTCTCGGATTTCCATTCTGAGACTTCGTTCAAAATTTATTTGAAAATAATTCCAGTGATAAAAATCACTAAGTCATTATTTCATAAATGATGATTTTTCCCCTGGGTGACATCTCTCATAGCAGGCCCGCGCCCGCAACTTTTACACCCCTCTTTGGGTAAACGGAACGCTCCAGACGCAACCGTGCCCTAGGATTTCCGATCAGATCTACTGTATAGGAGAAAACACAACCCCACCATGTGCATAGTATAAAAACACTTAACACTTTTATAAAATTTATTCCGGGAACACCGGGCCTCAGAATTGCACACCGTCTTCGCACCTAGCTCCGGAATCATATGTAGAAATATTCCAAAGTTTTATAGGCAAAAAACCGAGTCTCTATACCAACATCCAAGTGTTATTGGTCTCACCAAAAGACCAAATCCAAGGCCCTCAAGGGTTCATTCAAGGAGGTGATATTCAAGAGGTAATTTTCTCAAAATACCTCTCTTATTTTCTTTTATTCTTCTAATTTCTCCTCATATATTTCATCCATAAAGGAGTAATAATTCCATAATCATTTACATAATGGAATTTTTATGTTTCTAATGGAATATCTTGTATCCATCCTGTGTATTATCTCCTCTTATTCAATGATACAAAACTATTTTCCAAATTATGTCGGTAAATCATCTCTATGAATAATGATTTTGTTCATTTTCTATAGCTGCCTTCATGGATGGCCATAGAAATATTATTATAGTTAAATAGGATTTTAATAGGTATATTATATACTATTACATGTTTTGGTACTAATATATACTCATAATAGTAAATAAAACTAAACTAGTTCGTGATGTTTGAAAAAACCTCCAAAATAAACCAAACATTTATCGTTAACATTTTATAAAAAGAATCATCCTCATGTAAGAATGAAAAATGATACATGGGACCATTTAATTTTTTTGTAATACTTGAATACCATTTCATTTCACTTTTTGTGTTTTAATTCCATTTGAAAAGAAAATCTATAATTTTATACAAATGAATCAATCATGAAACCATGAAACAAACGCACCTGAAACCATGAAAATAATGAAATATTATTAATTAAAGGGTCATAATATGTTATAAAATCATCACATAAGGTATTATAAATATTAATATAGTTATGTAATGAGTTAATAACATTCTTTACCCATTATACAAGAGGTTAAAGTGCACGCCGCTAAATGGAATCATGATGTAAGGATTTCTCATCTCACATTTTACTTATGTGAGATATATGTCATATTCACAGTTGTGTTTTATTATGTGGTGTATATACTAACCATGAATGTATTATATTATTTTTATACATAAATTTATAGGGATTCAAATATCCATTTTATGGTATCTCTTTCATGGGGTTTATAGTTCAAAAGTTACCAAATCAGTAAGGTAATTTTGTCTCATTTTTTCTTATTTGAGACCCATATTGTGCTATGGAACTATATTATTTTATGAGGTGTATGTACTACCCTTTTACATGTTTTATTATTAATATTCTTCTTTTAATTATATTATATGTTTCATGTAATGTTTTTCTCTCTACGATTAGAAAAAAAAATTATTAAAAAACCATCTTTTCTAAAAATGTTTTCAAATTGTTTTAAATGATATTTTATGAATTTTCAAGTAAGGGATTTGAAAGATGTTTAAAATGGTTTTAAAAGCTTAATTTATAAATTTTCAATGTTATTTTTAATGAGAAATGTTATATAAATGTTTTATTATTTAAAAAAATAATTTTTCAAACCAGAAAAGATATTTTCCTCAAGAAATGTTTTAAAAAGATCTTTCAAATTTATTTTCCATCTAAGATGAAATCTTTCAGTGTTACTCATTACTTACTAGGGATATGATCCAAGGATACCCTTATTATTCTTTCTATGAATGTTTTATATTTATTATGGCATTATGTTTATGAATCCATTTACTTTTCCATCTCATTCAATGGGTTATCATTATGATTATTCCTTATGTTTGATTCTTTATGTGGAACACATATTCATGAGAATGTTGTAATAGGTGTGCCTATATAGCTCTCCAATGCATTGGGTAAATTTTTAGTCTCATGATACATCATGTTGGGATAGGGAGTAAACCTAATTCATTTATCAGACTTTTCCCACCATGTGATATAGTCTTGGAAGATAGCCTTGACTCATGTTTATGTAATGTTATATGTTATTTTCACAATTCCATGTTTTATGTTATGATCTCATGGATTATGTTCTTTGACTATTTTATAACTCATGTCTTATAAACATCCATCTTTTATTTCATGACTAATGATTTTGACCTTTAATATACAGGGTATAATTTTTAAATGTTATGTTCATGATCACATAACCTTATGATCATCTTATGTTTTCTTATGATCGTGGTTTGATTACTCTTATGTTTACCCTTACTGATAATCTTATCTCACCCTTCTTATGTGTTATTTTGACCATGTTATGAGGAAATATGTTAAATGAACTATGTCTAGAAGTATTTCACATGGATGATGTTGATGACCTATTATGAAAGTTGGGTATAGTGGGAAATAATGTTGATATTTATGATCCATTTGTTTATAAACCCAAGATGTTAAGAGTTTCTCCTAATTATCTAAAACTCTAAACCTAAAAGGTATTTGGGTATGTAAGTGATACAATAATTCCTTTCAATGTTGTAATTTTTATTGGAAAAAATTGGGTCACATTTATCAGTATCAAAGTTAGGAATGTATTGTTTATGCTTTTAGAATCAAATATATAAGTGTGGATTTTTGGATTTTATAGTTGGTATTAGAGCAAGGTTTAGACAAATTTAGAGATTATGATGTTTTTCTGTGGTATTATTATAAGTTATGGATATCATCATGGGTTTATAATTTTCAGGTTAATCATTAGTTCAGTGTCTTATAAACCCCTTTTGAGGCTTTATGTTATGAATTTTTATGGTGATTAATGGTATTTTTAGAGGCATTCATTTTTGAGGTAATTATGGGTTATTACATTTTGGGATGAAAAATGAAATTTATGAGATAAACATTGATGTTAAAACATATTAAGGTTATTTTTTAGGATGTTTTTCACATTAATGGTGTAACATCCTAGTTCTGGGTGTCGCCCAGAGGTGCCCCATACCCAGTTGGCCACATGGCCTCAAGCACATTTCCCCAAACACCAGAGGATTCCGACTAGAAGCTAGGGCCTTGAGTGTGATAGTGGGGAAATTATGCCCTCATTAGCAGAGTAACGTAGCATAATTAAATAGATAATAATAAAAGACGCTGTAATAACATGCAATAAGTAAACAGTGGAAGACTAGAAGTAATAAACAACTAGAGCACATATATATAAATTATGCATGATACATATGTATAGAAAATCATCCAAACAAGTTACAATGCTAGAATACACTACTAAACCAAAGTACAAATAAAAAAATAAACTCCAGTAGCATCACAAGACTCATCTTGGTCCCATACTCTCCAGCTCCACAGCAGTCAAGTACCTGACATAGAAGGGAATTTGCCCTTATCTATACCTGCAGCAAGATAATCTGTTTGGGTCCAAAATCATGACCCAAATAGGGTTTCAAACGAATCCCAGTAGGCAACCACCCAAATATTTTTTCCTAACAGTCAGTGAATATATATGGAAATCAATAAGAAAAAATAAGTAGTAAACAAGGAAGTACTCAAAAGTAAGCAATCCTACAGTTTCAATTGCATTCATTTTCATATATCAAGTAAGTGGATAATCAAATACAAGTAACCCTTTAGGAATTACTCACATCATAACCCCTATGGTTCAACCAAACAAACACAAGCAACCCTCTAGGAAGTACTCACAGTCTAACCTCTATGGTTCAGCTTTAGCAAAGACTCTTTGAGGAAGAACTCACCATCAATTCCCCCTATGGTCTCATATTGGTAACTATAGACACTCTGGGGAAGTACTCAATGTCCAATTACCCCTGTGGTCTCGTAATGAGGAACCATGGACACTCTAAGGGAGCGCAAAATCCATCCCCCTTATGGTCTCGCAATGTAAAAGTAAACAGACACTCTGGAGAAGCCCTCAGCGTCCATTCTCCCTATGGTCTACTACACCAGGTTCCCATAGCCATGTGTAAATCAATCGTGAACAAACAATATATGGAATCCAAAGTAATCTTCAAGAACTACTTGGCTAAATAGCTACAAGTCATACCACAACATTATATAAAATCACTCCATCCTAACAACACTAGGTATGGAAAAACAAAGCAACCTAATAGGAAAAGCTAGACCAAATGGTCAACATCTATCAAACATGGGAAACACATCCATAGTAAGGAAAATAACCCTATTCACAATCATAAATCATCTACTCAATCACACAAGGCATAACAAGAAAATACAGGGCTAAACACCATAAACATGCAATACCCCAAACAAGGGCATTGGGAACTTTTTCACATATAACTCAAAGACTAACTACAGAAAGGAACAAACCACCTACCTTGCCATTTTACGATTGATATATGTGATCCTCAGACCTTGAATCTCCCTATAACACCATAGATCTACAAAAACATCTAAAAATTTCAACCAAGGATATCTCACGCAAGAAGAGGAATCAGGAAAGGAGGCTCTAGAAAAAGGAAGAGATTACTATGGTGATTCCAATGCAACCAATAGAGTTAAATTCAAAGAATGGACGGCGATTTGGAGGCCTGTAGAATATTCATCGATATCTGTCACTCCTGGACGAGAAGAACCTAGAAGAAGGGTGTTCTGTCGATTTGACGTGACCCTGGTCCGATATAACAATTAAAAATAAATTACATGGTGTGTTATTTAAAACTAAACGGTGTGTACTTGCCTTAATCGGCCTTCACTTTAGGCAGTCTCCAGGTCACCTCACATGACCATGTACTCGGATGTTACACTTCCAGTACGTGGTCACCCGTGATAACCGGGTACACAGCGTGTACTCCAAAGTACACGACGTGTAGTCCTTAATTTTACAGAACTCCTATTTTCCTCAAAACACTATAAAAGAAAAACATATACCTAAAATAAAGATTTAGGTTCTTACAAACTTCCCCCCTTAAATAACTTTGTCCCCGAATTTCCCTAGCTAGGTGGCGTAGAAGAAGAATCCTTGAACAGCTCCAGCCAATGTGATCATACATCGACCTCCCTCTCCCAAGTCTCATCCTATACTCACCCGTGTTTCCATAGCACTCGTACCAGAGGAACAGACCGGCCACAGAGGACCTTCTCACTGTGATCAACAATTTGAATAGGATGCTTCTCAAAAAATGTGTCCACCTCTAGCTCAACCTCCTCGGGTTGAAATACATGAGACAAGTCTAAGAAGTAACGTCGTAGATGAGAAATGTGGAAGATGTCGTGCATAGTCCGGTACCTATGAGGTAACTAAAACTGATAGGCAACTGGCCCGACCGTTTACAAAACCTCAAATGGTCCAACATATCTCGGTGAAAGATTTCCATATCTTCTAATCCTCTTGTGTCCCAACCTCGGTGTGACACGTAGGAAAACCTAATTTCCAACCTCAAACTCCATAGGTCATCTCCATCGATCATCATAAGACTTCTGTCGTGACTGTGCAGTATCCATCCTCTTCCAAATCAACTCCACCTTCTTTGTGGTCTCCTGAACAAGACGAGGTCCCAGCATAGTTGCCTCTCCTACTTCCAGCCAACATAGAGGTGATCAGCATGGCCTAACGTACAAATCCTCATAAGGTTCCATATTAATAGTTTCTTGAAAACTATTATTTTAGGCAAACTCCACAAGAGGTATGTGCTTCTACCAAGAACCTCCAAAATCTAGGACACATGCTCGAAGCATGTCCTCCAGCACCTGAATCGTATGCTCGGACATGCCATCTGTCTAGGTGTGGTACATTGTACTCAGAAGTACCTGCGTACCCAAAGCCCTCTATAACCCCTACCAGACTGAAGAAGTAAAATAGGAATCCCTATCTTAAATAATGGAGTGTGGAACCCCATGTAGACGTAAAATATCCCAGATGTACAACCTTCCCAGATCATCTACACTGAAGGTCTCTTTGATCAGCAAGAAGTGAGAAACCTTCATGAGTCTATCAATGACAACACATACTGCATCATTCCCTCAATACGACCTCAGTAAGTATAGCATCCCAACTTTTTATAACATAAACTTTCATTACATTACACAAAACTAAGGATCTTTAAGGTTTAGTGTCTTGGAAACCAGGAACATAATACATGAAAACAACATAAAACATTCTTCTTAAACACTTGAAAGGCTTATCCTTAAATTCATCCTAGGATCATTACTGAATCTTATAACCTGGGGACATACATCAAAAGAAAGGGTGAGCAGAAGGCCCAGTAAGGGAACAAGAGAAACAATTAACATGTGAACTTGAGATACATCAACTATGTTATGAAAAAGAACTTTAAGGCATGAGAAAGAAATCATGTGGCATATCATAATAAAAATAACATTTTTCATAACTTTAATATGTGGCTACATCATTTAACATGGAAAATCATGAACATATCACCATGGTCCATATCCAAGGTGTCATTTGAAAATTACCAAGGTTGTTCACCAAGATATCGTGAAAATTGTAATCTCTAGTGGTTACATCATTACTCAATGCATTGGAGCGCTATCAGGGCGCACCCTTAAATTTTCCTTTATTATCATGTGAGCCACATATATCATCATCAAACATTTCATAAATAACCCATATAGTATAAAATAAATGGGTTTCATTTCATAATAATAACGTTTTAAAAACTGCTTTAAAGACATGATCTTTACGTCACTTTAAACCCATGAAAGGAGAGAGCGGGTCTCGTGTATGTAAATCCCAGAATTTAAATTAAAAAATTTTGGTATATATGTGAATACCCCTTTTGAAGAATGATCTTTGAGTATTAACTTAATAAAATAAATTTACTTTAGAAAAAGAGAGAGACATTTTGAGACGGAAATTCTGCAGCATAACGGCTATGTTTTGGGGTTTTAGAAAACATTGAAAAGAGAGGGAACATGGGTCAAACACTCATAAATGACCCATAAAATAGTAGAGGGACAGAATATAAAGGATTTGAGAAAATGGTAATGAAATTATAAAGATATACCATATGAAATGAAGAACATGAAAGGAAGACAAAAATAATATTTCTCTTATGAAAATTCGGCAGCCCAACGGTGTCACTTAAACTTCAACAAAAATGAATTGATGAGATCAAATAGGGTCTCTCATCATATGAACATAAAAGATCAGTATGATAGATATAGATATCATACCCCAAAATAATACAAAAGGAACTTGAAATACTTGACATGAAAGTAGATCTTTGAAAAAAGAGAAAGGCGAATGAATCCCTTAAAAATTCGGCAGCCTAACGGGGTCACTTAAACTTCAACCAAAAATGAATTGACAAGATCAAAATAGGGTATCTCATCATATGAACATAATGGTTCAGTATGATAGATATAGAGATCATACCCCAACATAATAAAAAGTAACTTGAAAGACTTGACATGAAAATAGATCTTGAAAACGAGAAGGGTGAAAGAATCCCTTAAAAATCCAGCAGCCTAACGGCGCCACTTAAAACTTCAAAATACTGAATTGAAGAGATCAAATGGTGTCTCTCATAATATTATCATAAAAGATCAGTATGATAGATATAGAGATCATACCCCAACATAATAAAAAGGAACTTTAAAGACTTGACAAGAAAATAGAACTTGAAAATGAGAAGGGTGAAAGAATCTGTTACAAAAATTTCGACAGCCTAACGGCGCCACTTAAACATTCATAAAATGAAATGATGAGAGTAAGAGGGGGTCTCTCATCATATGAACATAAAAAGGACAGTATAATGAATATAAAATAACATCCTACAACATAAGAACATGGATCATAAAAGGAATGACATAAAAGAGATTACTTGAAAAGAAAGAGAGAGGTCGGATCCCTTACCTTAAAACATAACTCTTAAAACTCAAAGGTTGGGACCTTGAGGGCTTGGTGGAACCTTGGGAGGACTCTTTGGGAGGTAATGAGACCATAACTTCGTTGGGGGAGAGTGGGGAGTCGAAAGGATGAGAGGATTGCTTGGTATTTATAGGGAAAGTGAGGGGACAAGGCATTAATGGCCAAGGGACACCTCAAAAGTGGTTTTCTCAAAATCATGGGTCCTCCCATGGTACTTCCAATGGAGTTAGGACACATGGGGCCCCCAATACAATAATTCATCACCTTTGGTCGGCCAACCCATAAAATATCTCATGGCATCATCATGACACAGTTATGATGTCATTAAACCTACCGAAACCCTAAAACTGTATTTTTACTATTCACTGAAAATTCAACTTTCTCATAAAAATCCCAAAATTTCACCTTAACCAAATATCAATGCTCTGATTTAAAAAATGAAATCCATTTTATAAAAATAATTTTCTAAATATTTTTAATTAAATTTTTAATTTAAAAAAACACTATTCACCGAAAATTCATTTTTTTCAGAAAAATCCCCAAAAATTACCTTAACATAATATCGATGCTCTGAGTTCAAAAATGAAATCCATTTTATAAAAATATTTTTCTAAATATTTTTAATTTAATTTTTAATTAAAAAACACTATTCACTCGAAAAAAACTAATACTTGAATAATGATTTATGAAACCGTTATTTACCTGTTTTATTGAATCACATTACTTAATCTAGGTGTCTAAATTATATTAAAACTTTCTTTAAGTGAAATTACTAATCCATTTGGTCACATTAATAATCTTAAGCATAAAATCACTATTCATAATTTACTATTCATCAAAAATCAAGTTGATTTTATTAGACTCGAAATTCCGTACTGAATATAATTGTAGAAGACCATTTTTTGAAAATCATTACACATTTTTATTTATTTAAGGTTTACATAAACATTTTTAAAATATCCTTTCTCTAAAATTCATCAAAAATATGCATACTATATTTATCCGGACATTTGAAAATTCATAAACTTCATCATAAGAAGAAATCCCAATTTTTATTTAAAACCAAGGATTACACAAGGCAGTTACGGTCTCCTTACATAGCCCCTTATCACACCAACATAGGACCTAAGTGTAAGGTGTGCTAAGGTGAGAGAATCTGAGGGAGGCTCAGCCAACATCGCATGAGTAGTAATTTCTATCAGTTTGAGCTTCTCGCGAAGGCGATCCCGTTCTAGATTCACATGATGAAGTTCAGCTTGGGTTTGGTCCAGAGCAAAGCCCAGTGGTGCTACCTCCTTCCCAAGTTCTGTTAGATGGGCTTCGATCGGTCCAAGACTACTAGGTGAGGCCATCAAATCTTCTTTCTATATTAATTAACCAAGATTTCTTGTATTTAGAGACAATAGTCAAAATGTTTAGTTTCCAGCAGTCATATTGACCAATGGTCAAATAACAGTCAAAACCCAACGATCTCATTTTAATTATACTCATGTTATCAAATGAAACATTTTTGTTTAGTATAAAAAAAATAACACACAAAATTAGGAAACAAGATTTATTCAAAATTTTGGGTCGTTACAATCTTCCCCCCTTAGGAAATTGCGTCCTCGTAATTTTTAAAACTGGGTTTTGAAATTTCAGTGAAAGTCCCACATCGGAAAAGGAGTCAGTAAAACTATTACTTTAAAAGAAAGAAAGGGAAGTACAAAGGTCACCCAAGTTAACCCACACTAGGATCCCATGTAGGAAAACATGGACATGGAGGAGAAAACAAAGGGTCAAGTTCTGAGGGAGAGTGATAGAGAACATGATTAAGAGAAAGTTAACCATAAGAAAATCCCAAACTTATGATGTGTGTAAACGGTCTTTGATTACCTAGTAGGAAACGTAAACCAACAATGTTTTTGTTTTACGTTTATTTTCATAATTTTGAGGGATTCATTTACTACATAGAACAAAAATATAAGGAAATATACCTACCTTCATGTAGAGTTTCATCCTTTAATAAGTTTCTACCAAAACTAATCTTTTCTCCAAACGATGAGCATTCAAAACTACTTGGTCTCATCAAAACACAAGAATAATCTTCTAGAGAATCACGTATTCCACAAAATAAAAACTATCTATCTTTAAACATTTATCCCAAAAATAGAAAGGGTAATATAAAACAACTCTTCAAAAATAAAGATTCCCATAGGAAGGGAAACTACTTTTAAATCTTCAAAGTTCCACGGTACTACCCAGAGTTCATCATAGACCATTCTGTAAGTAACTGTCCTTAAAATTCCTCAAAATAACCCAAACTAATATTGAAACCCAATACAAGAAGGACTTGATAACATGGTCTTCCAAGATAAACTTTATCGTTCATCTCCAAACAACATCAACCATTCCTAACATCTTATAACCAAAGTAACTAACCTAAACATATTTTCCCAAGATAGGTCAATCATTTCCATAAGTAACCTATAATACCATAAGTTCACCTTAAATTTGTTGATTCTTAAAAATATAAATCAACCTTTACTCCTCAAATAAAATACCGTAGTAATCTCTTTACCTCGATCAAATAAGGTTCCCAAAATAGTGAATGTCTTCCAAAATAATAATCATCTTTTAATCCCCTAATCATCTCTGTTATATTAATACAGCAATCGTCACATTTTCTATCACATTGGTTGTTGGGACATGTTCTTCCATTTCCCACCATTAACTAATAAGAGAAAGTATAATTAGGGGCTTAAATACTTAGCCAATAATCATGAAAAGGAACTTAAATCATATAAGGATAACTTATAGAATAAAAGTATACCTTAACTTGTGATCCCCTAGGTTTCAAACTAGGTTATCCATGATCATATATCCTTATGTGAATATTTATTTTATTTTGTCTTTGTTCCTTTAATAATGGTTCATACTAAGCTTATGAATTTACCAAAGCATATCCCCCGGGAGTGTCGTAACCAAGAGTGCAGCAAGGCCCATTGTCGTGTACCAGTTCCCGTTCGAGTCTAGCTCAAAGTGGTGTTTTCGGGTTTTACCCCTATGTACATCTATGCCAGAGCCACCTCGACCTGCTCGTATCCAGACAGGGATGTATTTTCTTGGAAACCCCTTACTCAATACTCACCAAAATATCTAGAAGATTTCCTATATTTAAACTTTTCTATAGGGTTCTTCCTAAATTTTTCATATCCTAATTTCCACAAATAACTAAATCATCCTTTGATACCAACTATAGCATCCCGACTTTTTATAACATAAACTTTCATTACATTACACAAAACTGAGGATCTTTAAGGTTTAGTGTCTTGGAAACCAGGAACATAATACATGAAAACAACATAAAACATTCTTCTTAAACACTTGAAAGGCTTCTCCTTAAATTCATCCTAGGATCATTAATGCATCTCATAACCTGGGGACATACATCAAAAGAAAGGGTGAGCAGAAGGCCCAGTAAGGGAACAAGAGAAACATTTAACATGTGAACTTGAGATACATCAACTATGTCATGAAAAAGAACTTTAAGGCATGAGAAAGAAATCATGTGGCATAACATAATAAAAATAACATTTTTTATAACTTTAAGATGTGGCTACATCATTTAACATGGAAAATCATGAACATATCACCATGGTCCATCCCCAAGGTTTCATTTGAAAATTACCAAGGTTATTCACCAAGATATCATGAAAATTGTAATCTCTAGTGGTTACATCATTACCCAATGCATTGGAGCGCTATCAGGGCGCACCCTTAAATTTGAATTTATTATCATGTGAGCCAAATATATAATCATCAAACATTTCATAAATAACCCATATAGCATAAAATAAATGGGTTTCATTTCATAATCATAACATTTTAAAAACTGCTTTAAAGACATGATCTTTACGTCACTTTAAACCCACAGAAGGGGAGAGTGGGTCTCGTGTATGTAAATCCCAGAATTTAAATTAAAACATTTTGGTATATATGTGAATACCAATTTTGAAGAATTATCTTTGAGTATTCACTTAATAAAATAGTTTTACTTTAGAAAAAGAGAGAGACATTTTGAGATGGAAATTCTGCAGCATAACGGCTATGTTTCGGGGTTTTAGAAAACATTGAAAAGAGAGGGAACATGGGTCAAACACTCATAAATGACCCATAAAACAGTAGAGGGACAGAATATAAAGGATTTTAGAACATGGTAATGAAATTATAAAGATATAACATATGAAATTAAGAACATAAAAGGAAGACAAAAATAATATTTCTCTTATGAAAATTCGGCAGCCCAACGGCGTCACTTAAACTTCAACAAAAATGAATTGATGAGATCAAATAGGGTCTCTCATCATATGAACATAAAAGATCATTATGATAGATATAGATATAATACCCCAATATAATACAAAAGGAACTTGAAATACTTGACATGAAAGTAGATCTTTGAAAAAAGAGAAAGGCGAACGAATCCCTTAAAAATTCGGCAGCCTAACGACGTCACTTAAACTTCAACCAAAAATGAATTGACAAGATCAAAATAGAGTCTCTCATCATATGAACATAAAGTTTCAGTATGATAGATATAGAGATCATACACCAACATAATAAAAAGTAACTTGAAAGACTTGACATGAAAATAGATCTTGAAAACGAGAAGGGTGAAAGAATCCCTTAAAAATTCGGCAGCCTAACGGCACCACTTAAAACTTCAAAATACTGAATTGAAGAGATCAAATGGGGTATCTCATCATATGATCATAAAAGATCAGTATGATAGATATAGATATCATACCCCAACATAATAAAAAGGAACTTTAAAGACTTTACAAGAAAATAGAACTTGAAAATGAGAAGGGTGAAAGAATCTGTTACAAAAATTTCGACAGCCTAACGACGCCACTTAAACATTCATAAAATGAAATGATGAGAGTAAGAGGGGGTATCTCATCATATGAACATAAAAAGGACAGTATAATGAATATAAAAGAACATCCTACAACATAAGAACATGGAGCATAAAAGGAATTACATAAGAGATATTACTTGAAAAGAAAGAGAGAGGTCGGATCCCTTACCTTAAAACGTAACTCTTAAAACTCAAAGGTTGGGACCTTGAGGGCTTGGTGGAACCTTGGGAGGACTCCTTGGGAGGTAATGAGACCATAACTTCGTTGGGGGAGAGTGGGGAGTCGAAAGGATGACAGGATTGCTTGGTATTTATAGGGAAAGTGAGGGGACAAGGCATTAATGGCCAAAGGACACCTCAAAAGTGGTTTTCTCAAAAGCATGGGCCCTCCCATGGTACTTCCAATGGAGTTAGGCCACATGGGGCCCCCAATACAATAATTCATCACCTTTGGTCGGCCAACCCATAAAATATCTCATGAAATCATCATGACACGGTTATGATGTCATTAAACATACCGAAACCCTAAAACTGTATTTTTACTATTCACTGAAAATTCAACTTTCTCAGAAAAATCCCAAAATTTCACCTTAACCAAATATCAATGCTCTGATTTCAAAAATGAAATCCATTTTATAAAAATAATTTTCTAAATATTTTTAATTAAATTTTTAATTTAAAAAAACACTATTCACCGAAAATTCATTTTTTTGGAAAAATCCCCAAAAATTACTTTAACATAATATCGATGCTCTGAGTTCAAAAATGAAATCCATTTTATAAAAATAATTTTCTAAATATTTTTAATTTAATTTTTAATTAAAAACACTATTCACTTGAAAAAAACTAATTCTTGAATAATAATTTATGAAGCCGTTATTTACCTGTTTTATTGAATCACATTACTTAATCTAGGTGTCTAAATTATATTAAAACTTTCTTTGAGTGAAATTACTAATCCATTTGGTCACATTAATAATCTTAAGCATAAAATCACTATTCATAATTTACTATTCATCAAAAATCAAGTTGATTTTATTAGACTCGAAATTTCGTACTGAACATAATTGTAGAAGACCATTTTTTGAAAATCATTACACATTTTTATTTATTTAAGGTTTACATAAACATTTTTAAAATATCCTTTCTCTAAAATTCATCAAAAATATGCATACTATATTTATCCGGACATTTGAAAATTCATAAACTTCATCATAATAAGAAATCCCAATTTTTATTTAAAACCAAGGATTACACAAGGCAGTTACGGTCTCCTTACATAGTCCCTTATTACACCAGTATAGGACCTAAGTGTAAGGTGTGCTAAGGTGAGAGAATCTGAGGGAGGCTCAGCCAACATCGCATGAGTAGTAATTTCTATCAGTTTGAAATTCTCGTGAAGGCGATCCCGTTCTAGCTTCACATGATGAAGTTCATCTTGGGTTTGGTCCAGAGCAAAGCCCAGTGGTGCTACCTCCTTCCCAAGTTCTGTTAGATGGGCTTCGATCGGTCCAAGACTACTGGGTGAGGTCATCGAATCTTCTTTCTATATTAATTAACCAAGATTGCTTGTATTTAGAGACAATAGTCAAAACGTTTAGTTTCCAGCGGTCATATTGACCAATGGTCAAATAACAATCAAAACCCAACGATCTCATTTTAATTATACTCATGTTATCAAATGAAACATTTTTGTTGAGTATAAAAAAAATAACACACAAAATTAGGAAACAAGATTTATTCAAAATTTTGGGTCGTTATAGTAAGCCTTTCAAAAATTCCATCGCAACATCATTCCACTTCAACTCGGGAATAAGTAACTACTACAAAAGACCTGCTGGTTTCTAATTCTCTGCCTTCACCTGATGACAGGTGGAACACCTCATGAAAAACCCAGAAACATATCTCTTAATACCTGAACACCAATACTAATGGTGCAGATCTTGATACATCTTGGTGACACAAGGATGAACTGCCCAAAATGAGGAATGAAAGTCCCACATCAGCTCCTCACGTATTTCTACTGACGCCCATACGCTCCCATGAAAGCGCAAGATCTCATCCTCGCCCATGGTCCATCCAGTAATATGGTCCTCTCCTGACACACTCTCATATAGGACTAGGCCTTCAGCATTCGATAGTTGCCTCGTTCGTACTCGATCAAGTAGAGTAGAAGTAGCAGCTACAGAAGAAAGGAACATCTTCCCATGTCTGTTATGAACCTCCAAATGCATATTAGATAACAAAGACATAAGCTTCCACTCACTACTGGACTCCTGAACTGCTTGTATCTGAGTCCTCATTCTCAACGCATCAGCTGCTGTGTTGCCTTTCCCAGGCATATAAGAAAGCTCAAAATCAAAAGACTGAAGGTACTCAACCCACCTTCGCTATCTCAAATTCAAATCATGTTGAGTAAAGATATAATTGAGACTTTTTTGATTAGTGAAAACCATAAAATTCTCTCCCAAAAGATAATGTCTCCAACAGTGTAAGGCATGAACAACTGCAGCCAACTCGAGATCGTTCATTGGGTAATTCCTCTCATGTGGCCTCAACTACTGAGACCCATAAACAACGACTCCTTCCTCCTTCATAAGCAATACCCCTGTCCTAATACCTGATGAATCACAGTAAATAGTATAGATCTTTCTCAGCTCTGGAAATACTAGTATCGGTGCTGAAGCCAACCTCCCGTCAGTGGTGCTGCTAAGCGTGAAAAGTCCTGTATAAAATGTTTTTAGTAACCAGCTAGCCCTAGAAAACTCTGTATATCAAATTCATTCTTCAGATGCTCCTAGGAAACTATTTCTCTCACTTTCTCTAGGTCTACTGATACTCCTTTCTCTGAGATAACATGACCCAAGAAGTAAATCTGGTCCATCCAAAAGTGGAATTTTGAGAGATTAGTATATAACTAATGCTCTCTTAATGTACTCATAATGATCTCAAGATGGGTAGCATGTTCGTGTCGAGTGTGAGAGTACACCAAGATATCATCCACGAAGACTACCACAAAAGAATACAAGTATGGATGGAACACTCAGTTCATCAGTTCCATGAAAGCAGCAAGCACGTTTGTGAGACCGAATGGCATAACCACATACTCATAAAGACCACACCTACTCCAAAAGGCTGTAAGAGGTATATTATATGGTCTAACGCGCAACTGATGGTAACTGGATCTCAATTAGATCTTCAAGAACACCCAGGCTCCTTGAAGTTAATAAAAGAGATCCTCAATACTTTTCAAGGGATATCAGTTCTTGACCGTCAACTGGTTCAACTTCTGATAATCCACACAAAGTCTGGGTTATTGTCTTCCTTCTTCACAAATAGAACAGGCAAACCCCAAGGAGAAGTACTAGTCGAATGAAAAACTTTTCCTACAACTCCTACAACTACTTCTTGAGCTCCTGTAACTCTGGTGTAGCCATCCTATAAGGAGGAATGAACACTGGTGCCACTCCTGGCATGAGATCAATAGAAAATTCTACCTCTCTATCTGGAGGAAAACCTGAAAAGTTCTCTAGAAAGACATCTCTGAAATGATCCACCACTGGAGGAAAGTTCATCTGTGAAGTCCCCTATTCATCTAGATATAGACTAGAAATATGGGTTGTAACTCCTCCCAACCCATGATGCTCGGGTCCTGCTCTGCTTGCTTGGACATCCCACTCACCCTTATGTAAAAAGGATCTACCCTCTAGTGATGTAAAACTCACCCTACGGCGATAGAAATCAAAAACTTCCTGGAAGAAAACTAACCAGTTCATCCTGAGAATGACATCATAGCCTATCATCTCTAAGACATATATGTACCAAAAGAAGTGACACCCACCAACCTCAAGATGTAACTCTTTGCACTGATGTACACTAGTCATTCTAGTCCCTAACAGAGTATCCAGCATCAAGACATCAACAGAAGTAAAGATACAGAGCCCAAGGCTCTCCACAACAGCAATAGATATGAAACTATGGGAATCCCCTATAGCGAAAAGTGCAGAAGATAAAACCAAGGCAACTAGAATCATACCTCTAACTATAGAGGGTCCGATATCCTGCTCTTGTTGGATCTGCTCCACTGCAAAAGTCTGGCCTGTACCGCGACCCTGTGACCCTGTCTGACCACCACGAGTTGATCCACCCTATTATTGCTGAAATCCTGCCAAATGGATATTATGGTCGTGACCTCCACCTCAGCCTGTACTATAGCATCCCACCTTTTTATAACTTAAACTTTCATTACATTACACATAACTGAGGATCTTTAAGGTCTAGTGTCTTGGAAACCAGGAACAATATACATGAAAACAACATAAAGCATTCTTCTTAAACACTTGAAAGTCTTCTCCTTAAGTTCATCCTAGGTTCATTACCGCATCTCATAACCTGGGGACATACATCACAAAAAAGGGTGAGCAGAAGGCCCAGTAAGGGAAACAAGAGGAACATTTTACATGTGAACTTGATATACTTCAATAAGGACATGAAAAGAACTTTAAGGCATGAGAAAGAAATCATGAGTCATTTCATAATAAAAATAACATTTTTCATAACTTGAAAATGTGGCTACATCATTTAACATAGACAATCATGAACATATCACCAAGGTCCATCCCCAAGGTGTCATTTGAAAATTACCAAGGTTATTCACCAAGGTATCGTGAAAATTGTAATCTCTAGTGGTTACATCATTACCCAATGCATTGGAGCGCTATCAGGGCGCACCCTTAAATTTGCCTTTATTATCATGTGAGCCACATATATCATCATCAAACATTTCATAAATAACCCATATAGCATAAAATAAATGGGTTTCATTTCATAATCATAACGTTTTAAAAACTGCTTTAAAGACATGATCTTTACGTCAATTTAAACCCACAGATAGGGAAAGCGGGTCTCATGTATGTAAATCCCAGAATTTAAAATAGGACATTTTGATATATATGTGAATACCCTTGTAGAAATAAGAGCTTTTAGTATTCACTTTATAACATAAAATAATTTTGAGAAAAGAGAGAGGCATTTTGAGCATAACGGTTATGTTACAAGGTTTTAGAAAACATTGAAAAGAGAGGGGACATGGGTCACCCACTCATAAATGATCCATAAAACAGTAGGGGACATAATATAAGGGATTTAAGAACATTTTAATGAAATTTGAAAGATATACCATATGAAATGAAAAACATGGAAGTGAGACAAAACAAGATTTCTCTTATGAAAATTCGGCAGCCTAACGGCGTCACTTAACTTCAATAAAAAATGATTTGACAAGATCAAATAGTGTCCCTCATCATATGATCATAATAGATCAGTATGATAGATATAGAGATCATACCCCATCATAAAAAAAGGAACTTGAAAGACTTGACATGAAAATCGAACTTGAAAAATGAGAAGGGTGAAAGAATCCCTTAAAAATTCGGCAGCCTAACGGCATCACTTAAACATTCATAAAACGAAATGATGAGAGTAAGAGGGGATCTCTCATCATATAAACACGAAAAGGGTAGTAAGAGGAATATAAAAGAACATCCTCTCACATAATAACATGGATCATAAAAGGAATGACATAAAAAGGATTACATGAAAAGAAAGAGAGAGGTCGGATCCCTTACCTTAAAACGTAACTCTTAAGACTCAAAGGTTTGGACCTTGAGGGCTTGGGGGCACCTTGGGAGGACTCCTTGGGAGGTAAGGAGACCAGAACTTCGTTGGGGGAGAGTTGGGAGTGAAAACTAAAGGAGGAAAGGGTGGGTATTTATAGAGAAAGTGAGGGGACAAGACATTAATGGCCAAGGGACACCTCATTAGTGGTTTTGGAAAAACCATGGGATTTCCCATGCTATTTGCCCATGGTATTGGCCACTTGGGACACCTCATACCTTATCTTACTATTCATAATTCGACCATATTGAATATATACTTAATACATCATTTAATGATGTCATTAAACACCCGTAACTTAAAAACTATATTTTCACTATTCATCGAAAATTCAACTTTCTCAGAATAATCCCAAAATTTCACCTTAACCAAATATCAATGCTCTGATTTCAAAAATGAAATCCATTTTATAAAAATAATTTTCTAAATATTTTTAATTTAATTTTTAAATAAAAACACTATTCATTGAGAATTCATTTTTCTCAGAAAAATCCCCAAAAATTACCTTAACATAATATCGATGCTCTGAGTTCAAAAATAAAGTCCTTTTTATAAAAATAATTTTCTAATTATTTTTAATTAAATTTTTAATTAAAAAACACTATTCATCCGGAAAAACTAATACTTGACTAATAATTTATGAAACCGTTATTTACCCATTTTATTGAATCACATTACTTAATCTAGGTGTCCAAATTATATTAAAACTTTCTTTGAGTGAAATTACTAATCCATTTGGTCACATTACTAATCCTAAGCGTAAAATCACTATTCATAATTTACTATTCATCAAAAATTAAGTTGATCTTATTAGACTCCAAATTCCTTACTGAACACTTTTGTAGAAGACCATTTTTTGAAAATAAATACACATCATTAGTTATTTAGGGTTTTCATAAATATTTTAAAATATCCCTTTTTCCAAAAATTCATCAATAAAATACATTATAAAATTATCTGGACATTTGAAATTTCACAAACATCACTAAAGGAAGAAATCTCAATTTATTCACCCGAAAGGATTACACAAGGAAGCTAGGGTCTCGTCACATAGCCCCTTATAACACCGACATAAGACCTAAGTGTAAGGTGTGCTATGGTGAGAGAATCTTAGGGAGGCTCAGATAACATTGCCCTAGTAGTAATCTCTACTAACTTGAACTTCTCCTGTAGGCGTTTCCGTTCAAGCTTGACACGCTGGAGTTCGGCTTGGGCTTGGTCCAAAGCGAAGCCCACATATGCTACCTCCTTCCCAAGCTCTGATAAGTGGGCTTCATAAGGGTCGAGTCTACTGGATGAATCCATCGACTCCTCTTTCTGCATTAACCATTAACATCTCTATTAAATCATTAAGAGTAAGTTAATATACTATTTAAAAAGTTTGGGTCGTTACATTCTTCCCCCCTTAAGAAATTTCGTCCCCGAAATTTATACTTGAGGCCTAGTTGAAAAGATGAGGGTACTTTTGCATCATTGTTTCCTCAGGCTCCCAAGTCGCTTCTTCATATTTATGATTCCTCCACAACACTTTCACAAGGTGGGTAGTCTTCTTTCGTAGGACCTTGTCTCTACGGTCCAAGATCTCCACTGGCTGCTCCTCATAAGAGAGGTCATGTTCCAATTGTACCACCTCTGGGTTCAGTACATGCGAAGGGTCGGGTATGTACTTCCTCAAGAGAGATACATGGAAGACATCATGAACTTGAGCTAGGTTCGGTGGAAGTGATAGACGATAGGCCACAACTCTTATGCGGTCAAGGATTTCATAGGGGCCAATGTACCTAGGGCTGAGCTTCCCTTTCTTCCCAACCCGTATGACTCTCTTCCATGGAGAAATTCGAAGGAAGACTTTGTCACCAACACCAAACTCCAAGTCTCTTCGACGATTGTCAGCATAGCTCTTCTGCCGACTCTGAGCTGCCTTTGTGTGTTGTTGGATGGCATGAACCTGTTCCATCATCTCTTGCATGAGATCAGGACCAAGAAGCTTCCTCTCACCAGTTTCATCCCAACAAGTAGGAGTTCTACACCTCTTTCCATACAGAGCTTCATAGGGTGCCATTTGAATACTTGCATGGAAGATGTTGTTATAGGAGAAATCCACTAATGGGAGGTGTTGATCCCATCCACCATTAAATTCCATTTAGAATAATCTCAACATGTGTTCAAGTGTCTGAATAGTCCTTTCAGATTGGCCATCAGTTTGAGGATGATAGGCCGTACTAAAATTCAATTCAGTATTCAGGGCATGTTGAAGACTTCTCCAGAATTTTGATGTGAATCTTGGGTCATGATCAGATACGATGGATAGTGGTACCCCATGCAGCCTTACCACCTGCTTCATGTATATCTTGGCAAGCTGATCGAGAGAGAAATCTTCCCGAATAGAGATAAAATGGGCTGTCTTGGTGAGACGGTCCACAATAACCCATATCGCATTGTTTCCTTTGGATGTTTTCGGGAGACCAGTTACAAAGTCCATAGTAATATTATCCCACTTCCATACTGGTATGGGTAGCGGTTGTAATACCCCCTTAGGAAGTTGTCGTTCTGCCTTTACTTGCTGACACATAAGGCACCTTGTAGTGTAATCAGCAATCTCCCTCTTCATGTTATCCCACCAATAATGATCACGAAGGTCTCTATACATCTTAGTGCTTCCCAGATGTATAGAGAAAGTAGAGATATGAGCTTCATCCATCATTTCTTTATTTATCTCTGGAATAGATGGAACACATAGTCTTGTACGAAATTTCAATACACCTTCTTGATCAATATTGAAATCAGGGAACTTCCCATCCTTTACAGCCTCGAACTTCTCCTACAGCAAATGGTCTTCTTTTTTAGCCTTCTTGATCTTCTCTAGTAATGAAGGTTGAGAAATCATTTGGGATAGGTTTGATGATGTCCCTTTCCTTATAATTCCCATGTCCAGTTTTACTAGATCTTTAATCAAGGGATCTCCTAAGATCCTCATTTTTTTCAGAACAACAGGATCTTTCCTGCTTAACGCATCTGTGACTTTGTTTGCTCTTCCAGGGTGATAATGTATTAAACAATCATAGTCTTTAATAAGCTCCAACCATCTCCTTTGTCTCATGTTCAATTATTTCTGTGTGAAAATATACTTTAGACTTTGGTGGTCAGTGTATATATCACATTTCTCCCCATAAAGAAAGTGCCTCCATATATTTAGAGAAAAAACAACTGCCGCCAGCTCTAGATCATGCGTAGGATAATTCTGCTCATGAATCTTCAATTGTCGAGATGCATAAGAAATTACCTTGTCATTTTGCATGAGGATTCACCCAAGCCCTTTCAGAGATGCATCGCTAAAAATAATGAATCCTTCTCCGATAGAGGGTAGTGTTAACACAGGTGCAGTAACCAATCTCTTCTTCAGCTCTTGGAAACTTTCCTCGCATTCCTTTGTCTAGATGAACTTAACCCCTTTTCGAGTCAACTTGGTTAGTGGATTAGAAAGCCGTGAAAAGTTTTTCACAAACCTCCTATAATATCCCGCTTAACCAAGGAAACTACGAATCTCAGTTACTGTTGTGGGTTGAGGCCACTCCTCCACAACCATTGTCTTTGCAGGGTCAACCGAGATTCCTTCATTGGTTACGATGTGCCCCAAGAAAGCCACTTGCTGTAACCAAAACTCACACTTGCTGAACTTCCCAAAGAGCCTCTCCTTCCACAGAGTTTTCAATATAACCCTTAGATGATCTTCATGCTCCTCATGACTTTTTCAATATATCAAAATATCATCAATAAAAACTACCACAGAGTTATCAAGGTAGTCCTTAAAGACTATATTCATCAAATCCATGAAAATAGCAGGAGCATTAGTCAAGCCAAAAGGCATAACAGTAAACTCATAATGCCCATATCTTGATCGGAAGGCAGTCTTTGGAATATCTTCCTTCTTCACCCTCAGCTGATGATAACCAGATCGAAGGTCAATCTTAGAGAAGAATTGAGCCCCACGAAGTTGGTCAAATAAATCATCAATTCTTGGAAGAGGATATCTGTTCTTCACTGTGATCTCGTTCAGTTCTCTATAATCAATGCATAGCCGCATTGATCCATCCTTCTTCTTCATAAAGAGAACTGGTGCTCCCCAAGGATACACACTTGGTCGGATAAACCCCTTCTCCAACAAGTCTTGGAGTTGTTTCTTTAACTCTTCTAGCTCCACATTTTCCATTCTATACGGAGTCTTTGATATCGGTTGAGACCCAGGTACGAGTTCAATGGAGAACTCTACCTCTCTTTCTAGGGGAGGTCCAGGTAACTCCTCAGGAAATACATCCATGTATTCCTGAACAATCAGAACATCTTCTATTTGTATGCTCCCTTTTCCTTATTCATTATCACTGATTAACTCCATAAAGAAAGCTATAGGAGGTTCTTCTAGATAGGGATCAGTTCAGGATATCTCTCCTTGGAAGATAACTGTAGGTCGTTCATTCAAGACTACTGAGATTTCCTTACTTCTGCATTTGATCTTAGCATTATACTTTGAGAGCCAGTCCATCCCTAGTATAACGTCGAATTCCAACATTGGAATGACTACTAGATTTGCGATAAGATTGTGCTCACTAAAGTAAACACTAGAGTCTCTAAACACTGTTGATGCATGGATAATACCACTTGGAGTCTTGACTGAAAACTCTACCTCTAGCAGTTCGGGGATTGATTCTATATTCCTTGCAGACTTGGAGGAAATAAAGGAATGCGTAGAACCAGAATCAAATAAAGTACTTGCTAGTTTTGAGAGGACGACAAGAGTACCTGCTACCACATCGTTCGGAACTTCAACTCCAGTTGTTGTGATAGCGAAAGCACGACCTTGCTCCCTTGGCCTCTTCTGAGTTTGATGGTGATTCCCCTCCACCACCCTCAGATTTGGACATTGATTAGCAAAGTGCCCAAGCTGTCCACACTTGAAGCATGTGACTTCGGGTAGGGCCAGAACCATCTTTCCTCTGTCGTTGGTGTTGGGAAGTTGAGGCTTCACATCACTATTACAATTCCGAGAAATATGGCCTTCTTTTCCACACCTATAGCACTTACCACTTCCGATCAAGCAGTTCCCCGGATGCTTCTTCCCACATTTATTGCATGTGGCATGTTGCAAATGCTTTCCACCTCTATCCTGATCAAAACTTCTTCCCAGGCTTGGTTCTAGAGTTCTCTTCTTCTCATTAGATTTGTGAGACCACTGTGTCTCCCCAAACTCTAGTTCAAATTTCATAGCACTTCGAACAATTTCTTCATAGCTATCATAGTCCCTGTTGGCTAGATTCTTTCGTAGATGAGGTCGTAGTCCACCAAAGAATCTATCAACCTTCCCATTAGGGTCCATGACGAAGCTTGAGGTATAACGGGAAAGCCTTGTGAAGTTCATCTCGTAGGTTCCACCTGATTCATTCTCCTTTTGCTTCAGCTCGAGAAATTCTTTCTCCATTCTCGTTCTCATCGAACGAGGGAAATACTTATTAAAGAATATTCCCCGGAACTCTTCCCACTCCATAGCTTCCATCTCTCCTCGTGGCTTCGTGTTTTTGATCAGTCACCACCACTGATCAGCTTCTCCCTCTAGGCGGTAAACAGCAAGGGTGACTTTTTCTTGTTCCAAACAATGAATTACAGAAAAGATCTTTTCAATGGAGCATATCCATTGTTCCGCAACCAATGGGTCAGTAGATCCACTGAATGTTGGTGTTCGTTGGCGCATGAAGGACTCAACAGAAAGTTGTTCCCTTCGTGGTGAGATCGGCCTCTCAGTTTGATTCAAGTTATTACTCATAACTTGAGTCATTTGGTTCATCATTCGCATGAATGTTTCCATTCCGGCTTCCATCGGAGGGTCGTCAGCACATGGTGCTTTGCGGTCACCATCGGCACGGTTCCTCCTATTGCCCGCCATTTTCTAAAAGAATAAAACCTTAGTGAGAAACTTATTTCATTTATGAATCTTTTAACTAAGACTTCATGCTTAGACAATTACACTTTTCTATAATTCCTTTATAATGATTCATAAAAAGCTTGTGATTAACCAAACATATCCCCCAGGAGTGTCATAACCAAGAGTGCAGCAAGGCCCGTTATCGTGCACCAATTCTCGTTCGAGTCTAGCTCAAAGTGGTGTTTTTGGGTTTTACCCCTATGTACATCTGTGCCAGAGCCGCCTCTACCTGCTCGTATCTAGACAGGGATGTATCTATTTGATAAACCACTTACTCAATACTTACCAAAATACCAGGAAGTTTTCCTATATTTAAACTTTTCTATAGGGCTCTTCCTAAAGTTTTTATATCCTGATTTCCACAAATAACTAAACCATCCTTTGATACCAACTATAGCATCCCACCTTTTTATAACATAAACTTTCATTACATTACACATAACTGAGGATCTTTAAGGTCTAGTGTCTTGGAAACCAGGAACAATATACATGAAAACAACATAAAGCATTCTTCTGAAACACTTGAAAGTCTTCTCCTTAAGTTCATCCTAGGTTCATTACCGCATCTCATAACCTAGGGACATACATCACAAAAAAGGGTGAGCAGAAGGCCCAGTAAGGGAAACAAGAGAAACATTTTACATGTGAACTTGATATACTTCAATAAGGACATGAAAAGAACTTTAAGGCATGAGAAAGAAATCATGAGTCATTTCACAACAAAAATAACATTTTTCATAACTTTAAAATGTGGCTACATCATTTAACATAGACAATCATGAACATATCACCAAGGTCCATCCCCAAGGTGTCATTTGAAAATTACCAAGGTTATTCACCAAGCTATAGTGAAAATTGTAATCTCTAGTGGTTACATCATTTGTAACGACCCAAAGTTTCATTAATGGAAAATCTCTCTTAATCCAGTTAAATGTTTCTTTATGAAAAAAAAATGTTTTTATAAGATGTCAACTTCTTTAGTTTTACGTTAAGATTTTTGACCGTTACTTTTATAGCCGTTGAACAGTGATCATCTGAGTATTATAAATATAAGGCTTTAACGAAACCATTTCTACTCAGACAAAGGAAGCGATGGCCTCATCCAGTAGAATCGCCCCTTACGAAGCCCATTTGTCGGAGCTCAGAAAAGAGGTGGCGTCTTTGGGCTTTGCCCTTGACCAAGCCCAAGCTGAGCTTCATCAAGTCAAGCTCAAACGTGATCGTCTACGGGAAAAATGGAAGTTGATAGAGATTACCACTCGAGCGATGTTATCCGAGCAACCCCAAGAGTCTGTCACCATCGCACACCTTACCCTTAGGTCTTATGCGGCTATTTTAAGGGGTTATGTAACAAATAAGTAGTACCATGTTCATGTACATTATTTTTTGTATATAATAATGAATATTATTTCTAGTCATTTTTGATACATTGTAATTAGTTTTTAAAGTACAAATGGTGTTTTTAGTTATTATTTAATTAAGAATTATATTTTATTAAATTAAAGGATTTTTTAATTAAATAATATTTTAATAAAATATTATTATTAATATTAAATTAATTTTTATTAAATATAAATGATCTTATAATTTTATGAATGCAATTAAAATTTTTATTAAGGCTTGAAAGCCATTTCTGTCAAAACCCGTGAATTTTTTATAAATGTCGGTTTTTATTTTAAAAGTGAAAATTCACATATTTAGAAAATTATTTAGATAAAATAAATATTATTTTTGGAATCAGGACGTCGAAATTATCCAACGGTGAATTTTTCATAATTTTCTGAGACAGTCAAATTTTTGGGTAAAAATTGAATACCATTTAAATATATAATGTGTTTTATGACATCATAATGACCCAATGGTGATGTAATAAAATACCATAATCCTTATGTTCGGCCAATATGTGTTTTATCATTAAAATAATGAGGTTTCGGGTTTGTTTGACTTACTTTTCAAAGCATTAATGGAGCCCTCAAGACTTATTCAACACTTTGCCTTTTTAAATTAATTTCCATGGGAGTGTGACTCACCTCCACATAAGAAACCCTAATTTTTTAATAAGTTCGGACCTTGGCCTTGTAAAATATTGTTTTCCTCTTTCCTTTTCCAGAAACCATGGGCAAATACCATGGTATGTTTTGTGGTTTGGACTATTTTAATATAAGGGGTCCCAAACCTAAATAATAAAGAATTCTCTCACCTTTCCTATATAAACCCACCCAAGCTCCCACTTCCTCCTCACTCAAAGCCCTTGAAGTTCGTCCAACCTCTTCCCTACTCTCTCTAGAATCCTCTAAAGGTGCCCCAAGCTCCCAAGAAGCCTCTCACAAGCCTCTCTCTAGCCGTTGGAAGCACACTTCCAAGTAAGGGTTTTTTCTTCCTTTCTCATTTTTTTCAATTTTCTTTAAGTTGTATTGCCCTTTTTAATTTTCAATTATGAATGTTGGGGTATGGTTTTGCACCTCCCCCATACTTCCCTCTTATTTTTTGAATGATGGGAGGACCCTTTCTCTCTCATTAAATGCCTCCCCTGTACTCCCGTTACTATGCCGAAATTCCGAAAGGAACTTCTCTCTCTTCTTTTACATTCAAGTAATACTTTTGTATCATGAATCTAAATTCCATTTCGATTGTTGGGACATGTATATATATGACCTCCTTACTGTCCATTACATGTAAATATGATGAGGAACCCCTTTCTATCTCATCAACTTTTTTTTATGAATTCTTATTTCACGCCGTTATGCTGCCGAAATCGCACCGATTTTCTAAGCCAATGTCTTTGTGTAGTGAATACCATGCCCATTTCTCCATCAAGGGTATTCACCTTTATGCACATTTACATTTTGATTGTAAAGTTTCATGTATGAATTCCACATTCCTTTATCGTGGAAGAAATGATTATGTTTTATGAATCCATGTTTTATGATCCATGTGGCACACTTATGCATGAAATGAAATGTTTAAGAAGGGTGCGCCCTTTATAGCGCTCCAATGCATTGGGTAAAGTATAGTATCATGATACGTCATATGCAATGAGTGTTTACTCATGATAATTCAAGTGCAACGAGGGTTTACTCATGATTCAAGTGCAATGAGGGTTTACTCATGCTCCATGTGCAATGAGCCTTGGCTCATGCTAATTCAATGTTAAGTGTTGTTGCCACATTTCCATGTTATGATTATCATGATTTATCATGCCTTTATGTTCATGTTTCTCTTATGCTCTATTGATATGCCTATTGCCTAACATGTATTGTACTCCTCATGTTATTCATTGTGTACTCCCTTACTGGGCTTTATAGCTCACCCTTTTCTTATGCATGTCCTCAGGTTATCCCATACAATGCTAAGTACGAAGGAATGTAGTGGTCATGTAAAGGAAGTTTTCAATAAAGATGTTTTATTTCAATTTTAAAGTTTTTATGTAATGATCCTAAGCCCCAAAGACACTAAACCTCTCGATCTTCTTTGTTGTATCAAGTGAAGTTTTATGTAATAAAGCATGTTTAAGTTGTAATAAAAAGCAGGGTTGTCATAGTTGGTATCAGAGGATAGGTTTAGTTATTTTTGGGATTAGGAAACCCTAGTAAAGCCTTAGATACAAGACTAAGCATAATAAAAACATCCCTATGTTTTGGTAAATACCAAGTAAGTGGTTTATCAAACAAATACATCCCTGTCTGGATACGAGCAGGTAGAGGCGGCTCTGGCACAGATGTATCCTAGGGGTAAAACCCGAAAACACCGCTTTGAGCAAGACTCGAACGGGAACTGGTGCACGACAATGGGCCTTGCTGCACTCTTGGTTACGACACTCCCGGGGTATATGTTTTGATAAATTCACAATCTTAGTATGAACCCTTATTAAGGGAAAAATGCCCCTAAGAATATATGTTAGAAGGAAGATCATGAAAAGCCTGGATTGAATCCTATAGACTCATGAGTTAAAGAGATTAAAGTTTATTTATAAGTCATCAACTTTTGTCTTTGGATTAACCTTTATGTGCTACCCCTAACTTTCTTTTATTCCAGCCAATGGCCGGTAATAGGATAACTCAGGCTAACAACCGTTGTGAAGATCAGTGTGATGATTGTACTTATGAGATGCCCAATCCAATGGGAGCGGGAATCGCGAACTTTGTCACGCTTCACTCTCAGCTAACTCAAGTTTTGAATAGAAACACTGGTCAAGAGGAACGTTCAACCCCCCTAAGAAAGAACAAGTCTCTATTGAAAGCTTCATGAGACAAAGTCCTCCTACTTTTAGTGGATCATCCGATCCCACGATCGCTGAACAATGGATCAACTCCATTGAAAAGATATTCTCCATCCTCCAATGCTCTGAAAAAGAGAAGGTTCTCCTGGCGGCATATCGTATGGAGGGTGAAGCTGATCAATGGTGGACATTGATCAAAAATATGAAGCCTGAGGAGGAGATCGAGGCTTTGGAATGGAAGGTATTCCGAAATATGTTTTTCGATAAATATTTTCCACGCACCCTCCGTCTTAAAATGGAAAGGGACTTCCTTTCCCTCAAATAGAAAGATGAGGAATCTGTGGGAGCGTATGAGGCAAACTTCACAAGGCTTGCACGATACGCTTCCGGCTTTGTCGTTACCCCCGAATGCAAGGTTGACCGCTTCTTTGGTGGGCTGAAGCCTAGCTTGCGGAAAGCATTAGCAATCCGTGACTTCGACAGCTATGAGGAAATTGTCCGATGTGCCCTCAAGGTTGAAATGGAGATCGGAGAATCACAGGGGTATCATGGGGACAAGAAGCGTAAGTTGGACTTAAATGCTGGTGGTCCGATGGATAAATCCAACGGCGCTAAGAAATTCCAGCACCCCACTTGCCAAAAGTGTGGAAAGAAGCACCCTGGAAATTGCCTTAGGGGGACAAGAAAATGCTTCAAGTGTGGAAGAGAAGGGAACCTAGCTGTTAACTGTCAGCAAGAAGGACCCGTGGCTGCGACAGAGGAGAGGAACGCTCCGTTCGAACCTCAACGCGTTGTTCAATGCTTCAAATGAAAAGAACCAGGTCATTTTGTGAATCAGTGCCCTAATCCAAGGGTTATCGGAGGCAATCAACAACCTCCAAGATAGCAAGGAAGAGCTTTTGCCATCACTTCTACCGAAGTGAACCCCGACAACGAAGTGGTGACAGGTACACTAGTTATTCATTCAAGAATAGCGAACGTACTTTTTGATTCAGGTTCTACGCATTCTTTTATATCTCAAAAGTTTAGTAGAACAATCCCTGCACCACCACAAATCCTGGAAGTAAAGATGTCGGTGAGTACGGAAAATGGGGCAATCATTGCATCCCATGAGTATAAGTCCTCCCCTGTTATAATCTGTGGATTGAATTTCCCGGCGAACCTTGTCATACTCCCTTTGGTGGAATTTGATGCAATTCTTGGCATGGATTGGCTTTCCTTATATAGAGCCAACATAAATTGTCGGGAGAGGGAAATCACACTCCATATGGAGAATCGACCCCCGATTCTTTACAAGTGTCAGGAGGAAGATGAATCTCCTTTAGCTCCATCATCTCAAGAATGGATATTACTGCCTTATGAGCACGCATATCTGGCTCATATGATTGAGTCCAAGGAAGAAACCACCCTTGAAGAAATGCCTATTGTTAGGGAATTCGCTGAAGTATTTCCCAAGGAACTTCCTGGTCTTCCTCCAAGAAGAGATGTTGAGTTCTCAATTGAACTTATACCTGGGGCGCTACCAATATCCAAGACTCCATATATAATGGCTGTGGTTGAGCTTGAAGAACTGAAGAAACAACTACAGGAGAATCTGGATAAAGGGTTTATACGCCCAAGTGCATCACCATGGGGTGCACCAGTCCTCTTCGTCAAGAAGAAGGATGGGTCAATGCGGCTTTGCATCGATTATCGTGAACTTAACAAAATCACGATAAAGAACAAGTATCCTCTCCCAAGAATCGATGACTTGTTTGATCAGCTGCGTGGAGCACAATACTTCTCCAAGGTCGACTTGCGGTCAGGATATTATCAAGTAAGGGTGAAGAAGGAAGATATCCCCAAGACTGCTTTTCGTACAAGGTACGGGCACTATGAATTCATAGTAATGCCTTTCGGACTCACCAATGCTCCAGCAATATTCATAGACTTGATGAATAGAGTCTTTAGAGATTACCTAGACAAATCTGTGGTAGTCTTTATAGATGATATTCTAATATACTCCAAAACCAAGGAGGACCATGAGGAGCATTTAAAAACTGTACTAGAGACTTTGCGCAAGGAGAAGCTCTATGCAAAGTACATCAAGTGTGAGTTTTGGTTGAAGGAAGTCTCATTCTTGGGTCATATCATCACAAGCAATGGGATATCTGTGGACCCCTCCAAAACAGATGCAATTGAGGGATGGCCGAGGCCAACATCGGTAACTGATATCCGTAGCTTCTTGGGGTTAGCTGGATATTATCGACGATTTGTGAGAAATTTCTCACGATTTTCCAACCCTATTACCAAGCTAACTCTAAAGGGAGTAAAGTTTGCTTGGAGTGATGAATGTGAAGAAATCTTCAAGGAGTTGAAAAGGAGGCTTATCACTGCACCCGTGCTCACTTTACCCACAAGTGGGGAGCTTTTTCTGGTATTCAGTGATGCTTTGAAGAAGGGCTTAGGACGTGTGCTGATGCAGAATGATAAGGTGATATCCTATGCCTCAAGGCAGTTGAAAATCCATGAGCGAAACTATCCAACGCATGATCTGGAGTTGGCGGCGGTGATCTTTGCCTTGAAAATCTGGCGGCATTATCTCTATGGAGAGAAATGTGAGATATATACTGACCACAAGAGTCTTAAATATATATTCACACAGAAAGAGCTTAATATGCTCCAGAGAAGATGGATAGAGCTCATCAAGGATTATGACTGTTCAATACATTACCACCCTGGGAAGGCGAACAAGGTGGCGGATGCCCAATGTAGAAAGGATCCAGCAATTCTATCAATGATGAGAATTGAGAAGGATCCAATCTTCTTAGACTTGATGAAGATGGATGTGGGAATCATAAAGAAGGGAACATCATCAATCCTTTCATAAATGATTGCTCAACCATCTCTTTTGGAAAGGTTAAAGGATACTCAAAAGGATGATGCGGGAATCCAAGAAAAAGTGGAAGCTATCAAAAAGGGAAAATCCTCAGAGTTTAATGTTAATAAAGAAGGAATTGTGCGGTTTGGGAAAAGACTATGTGTTCCATCAAGTTCGGAGCTGAAGAAGGAACTTTTGGATGATGCACATAGTTCAAATTTCTCTATTCACCCAGGGAGCACAAAGATGTATCGAGATCTCCGAGAAAACTTTTGGTGGGATAATATGAAGAAGGAGATCGCTGAATATACATCAAAGTGCCTGGTGTGTCAGCAAGTGAAGGCAGAGAGGCAGAAGTCTAAGGGGATGATGCAACCATTTCCCATACCAGAATGGAAATGGGAGAACATCACCATGGACTTCGTCACTGGACTTCCAAGGACATCCAAAGGCAACAATGCAATCGGGGTTGTTGTGGATCGTCTTACAAAGACTGCACACTTCATTGCTATTCGAGAGGATTTCTCTTTGGATCAACTGGCACGGATATATATCAGGGAAGTGGTACGGTTGCATGGAGTACCACTATATATTGTGTCTGACCGAGATCCAAGATTTACCTCTAAGTTTTGGAAGAGTCTTCAACATGCTCTGAATACTGAACTGAACTTCAGTACGGCCTATCATCCTCAAACTGATGGCCAATCCGAGCGGACTATCCAAACACTTGAGGATATGTTGAGAGCATGCTCAATGGAATTTAAAGGAGGATGGGATCAACATCTTCCTCTAGTTGAGTTCTCTTATAATAATAGTTTCCACTCGAGCATCCAAATGGCACCATATGAAGCCCTGTATGGGAAAAGTTGTAGAACACCGGCATGTTGGGATGAGGTCGGTGAACGTAAGTTGCTTGGACCAGAAATGGTCGAAGAAATGGTGGAGAAGGTGAAAACCATTCAGCAGCATATCAAGGCAGCCCAAAGTCGACAGAAGAGTTATGCAGATAATCGTCGACGAGACCTTGAGTTTAAAGTCAGAGATATGGTGTTTTTACGCATATCTCCGTGGAAGAAGGTCATGAGGTTTGGAAAGAAAGGGAAGTTAAGTCCAAGGTACATCAGCCCATTCGAGATTCTTGATCGTGTTGGGGCTGTGGCCTATCGACTAGCACTTCCACCTACTATGGCCAAGGTGCATGATGTCTTCCATGTATCCCTCTTAAGGAAGTACATACCAGAACCTTCACATGTACTCTCTTCTGAGGTGGTACAATTAGAAGACGGTCTTTCTTATGAGGAGCAACCAGTGAAGATCTTAGATCGTAGAGAAAAAGTTCTACGAAATAAGACAATGCCCCTCGTCAAGGTGTTGTGGAGAAACCACAAGTTTGAAGAAGAAACTTGGGAGTCGGAGGATATGATGAAGCTAAGTTACCCACATTTGTTTTAGTGTGGGAAAAGGAAAATTTCGAGGGCGAAATTTCTTAAGGGGGGAATGTTGTAACGACCCAAAGTTTCATTAATGGAAAATCCCTCTTGATCCAGTTAAATGTTTCTTTATGAAAAAAAAATGTTTTTATAAGATGTAAACTTCTTTAGTTTTACGTTAAGATTTTTGACCGTTACTTTTATAGTCGTTGAACAGTGATCATCTGAGTATTATAAATATAAGGCTTTAATGAAACCATTTCTACTCAGACAAAGGAAGCGATGGCCTCATCCAGTAGAATCGCCCCTTACGAAGCCCATTTGTCGGAGCTCGGAAAAGAGGTGGCGTCTTTGGGCTTTTCCCTTGACCAAGCCCAAGCTGAGCTTCATCAAGTCAAGCTCAAACGTGATCGTCTACGGGAAAAATGGAAGTTAATAGAGATTACCACTCGAGCGATGTTATCCGAGCAACCCCAAGAGTCTGTCACCATCGCACACCTTACCCTTAGGTCTTATGCGGCTATTTTAAGGGGTTATGTAACAAATAAGTAGCACCATGTTCATGTACATTATTTTTTGTATATAATAATGAATATAATTTCTAGTCATTTTTTATACATTGTAATTAGTTTTTAAAGTACAAATTGTGTTTTTAGTTATTATTTAATTAAGAATTATATTTTATTAAATTAAAGGATTTTTGAATTAAATAATATTTTAATAAAATATTATTATTAATATTAAATTAATTTTTATTAAATATAAATGATCATATAATTTTATGAATGCAATTAAAATTTTTATTAAGGCTTGAAAGCCATTTCTGTCAAAACCCGTGAATTTTTTATAAATGTCGGTTTTTATTTTAAAAGTGAAAATTCACATATTTAGAAAATTATTTAGATAAAATAAATATTATTTTTGGAATCAGGACGTCGAAATTATCCAATGGTGAATTTTTCATAATTTTCTGAGACAGTCAAATTTTTGGGTAAAAATTAAATATCATTTAAATATATAATGTGTTTTATGACATCATAATGACCCAATGGTGATGTAATAAAATACCATAATCCTTATGTTCTGCCAATATGTGTTTTATCATTAAAATAATGAGGTTTTGGGTTTGTTTGACTTACTTTTCAAAGCATTAATGGAGCCCTCAAGACTTATTCAACACTTTGCCTTTTTAAATTAATTTCCATGGGAGTGTGACTCACCTCCACATAATCAACCCTAATTTTTTAATAAGTTCGGACCTTGGCCTTGTAAAATATTTTTTTCCTCTTTCCTTTTCCAGAAACCATGGGCAAATACCATGGGATGGTTTGTGGTTTGGACTATTTTAATATAAGGGGTCCCAAACCTAAATAATAAAGAATTCTCTCACCTTTCCTATATAAACTCACCCAAGCTCCCACTTCCTCCTCACTCAAAGCCCTTGAAGTTCGTCCAACCTCTGCCCTACTCTCTCTATAATCCTCTCAAGGTGCCCCAATCTCCCAATAATCCTCTCACAAGCCTCTCTCTTGCCTTTGGAAGCACACTTCCAAGTAAGGGTTTTTTCTTCCTTTCTCATTTTTGTCAATTTTCTTTAAGTTGTATTTCCCTTTTTAATTTTCAATTATGAATGTTGGGGTATGGTTTTGCACCTCCCCCATACTGCCCTCTTATTTTTTGAATGATGGGAGGACCCTTTCTCTCTCATTAAATGCCTCCCATGTACTCCCGTTACTATGCCGAAATTCCGAAAGGAACTTCTCTCTCTTCTTTTACATTCAAGCAATACTTTTGTATCATGAATCTAAATTCCATTTCGATTGTTTGGACATGTATATATATTACCTCCTTACTGTCCATTACATGTAAATATGATGAGGAACCCCTTTCTATCTCATCAACTTTTTTTTATGAATTCTTATTTCACGCCGTTATGCTGCCGAAATCGCACCGATTTTCTAAGCCAATATCTTTGTGTAGTGAATACCATGCCCATTTCTCCATCAAGGGTATTCACCTTTATGCACATTTACATTTTGATTGTAAAGTTTCATGTATGAATTCCATATTCCTTTATCGTGGAAGAAATGATTATGTTTTATGAATCCATGTTTTATGATCCATGTGGCACACTTATGCATGAAATGAAATGTTTAAGAAGGGTGCGCCCTTTATAGCGCTCCAATGCATTGGGTAAAGTATAGTATCATGATACGTCATGTGCAATGAGTGTTTACTCATGCTAATTCAAGTGCAACGAGGGTTTACTCATGCTTCAAGTGCAATGAGGGTTTACTCATGCTCCATGTGCAATGAGCCTTGGCTCATGCTAATTCAATGTTAAGTGTTGTTGCCACATTTCCATGTTATGATTATCATGATTTATCATGCCTTTATGTTCATGTTTCTCTTATTCTCTATTGATATGCCTATTGCCTAACATGTATTGTACTCCTCATGTTATTCATTGTGTACTCCCTTACTGGGCTTTATAGCTCACCCTTTTCTTATGCATGTCCTCAGGTTATCCCATGCAATGCTAAGTACGAAGGAATGTAGTGGTCATGTAAAGGAAGTTTTCAATAAAGATGTTGTATTTCAAGTTTAAAGTTTTTATGTAATGATCCTAAGCCCGAAAGACACTAAACCTCTCGATCTTCTTTGTTGTATCAAGTGAAGTTTTATGTAATAAAGCATGTTTAAGTTGTAATAAAAAGCAGGGTTGTCATAGTTGGTATCAGAGGATAGGTTTAGTTATTTTTGGGATTAGGAAACCCTAGTAAAGCCTTAGATACAATACTAAGCATAATAAAAACATCCCTATGTTTTGGTAAATACTAAGTAAGTGGTTTATCAAACAAATACATCCATGTCTGGATACGACCAGGTAGAGGCGGCTCTGGCACAGATGTATCCTAGGGGTAAAACCCGAAAACACCGCTTTGAGCTAGACTCGAACGGGAACAAGTGCACGACAACGGGCCTTGCTTCACTCTTGGTTACGACACTCCCGGGGTATATGTTTTGATAAATTCACAATCTTAGTATGAACCCTTATTAAGGGAAAAATGCCCCTAAGAATATATGTTAGAAGGAAGATCATGAAAAGCCTGGATTGAATCCTATAGACTCGTGAGTTAAAGAGATTAAAGTCTATTTATAAGTCATCAAATTTTGTCTTTGGATTAACCTTTATGTGTTACCCCTAACTTTCTTTTATTCCAGCCAATGGCCGGTAATAGGAGAACTCGGGCTAACAACCGTTGTGAAGATCAGTGTGATGATTGTACTTATGAGATGCCCAATCCAATGGGAGCGGGAATCGCGAACTTTGTCACGCTTCTCTCTTAGCTAACTCAAGTTTTGAATAGAAACACTGGTCAAGAGGAACGTTCAACCCCCCTAAGAAAGAACAAGTCGCTATTGAAAGCTTCATGAGACAAAGGCCTCCTACTTTTAGTGGATCATCCGATCCCACGATCGCTGAACAATGGATCAACTCCATTGAAAAGATATTCTCCATCCTCCAATGCTCTGAAAAAGAGAAGGTTCTCCTGGCGGCATATCGTATGGAGGGTGAAGCTGATCAATGGTGGACATTGATCAAAAATACGAAGCCTGAGGAGGAGATCGAGGCTTTGGAATGGAAGGTATTCCGGAAGATGTTTTTCGAAAATATTTTCCACGCACCCTCCGTCTTAAAATGGAAAGGGACTTCCTTTCCCTCAAACAGAAAGATGAGGAATCTGTGGGAGCGTATGAGGAAAACTTCACAAGGCTTGCACGATACGCTTCCGGCTTTGTCGTTACCCCCGAATGCAAGGTTGACCGCTTCTTTGGTGGGATGAAGCCTAGCTTGCGGAAAGCATTAGCGATCCGTGACTTCGACAGCTATGAGGAAATTGTCCGATGTGCCCTCAAGGTTGAAATGGAGATCAGAGAATCACAGGGGTATCATGGGGACAAGAAGCGTAAGGTGGACTTCAATTCTGGTGGTCCGATGGATAAATCCAACGGCGCTAAGAAATTCCAGCACCCCACTTGCCAAAAGTGTGAAAAGAAGCACCCTGGAAATTGCCTTAGGGGGACAAGAAAATGCTTCAAGTGTGGAAGAGAAGGGCACCTAGCTGTTAACTGTCAGCAAGAAGGACCCGCGGCTGCGACAGAGGAGAGGAACGCTCCGTTCGAACCTCAACGCGTTGTTCAATGCTTCAAATGCAAAGAACCGGGTCATTTTGCGAATCAGTGCCCTAATCCAAGGGTTATCGTAGGCAATCAACAACCTCCAAGACAGCAAGGAAGAGCTTTTGCCATCACTTCTGCCGAAGTGAACCCCGACAACGAAGTGGTGACAGGTACGCTAGTTATTCATTCAAGAATAGCGAACGTACTTTTTGATTCAGGTTCTACGCATTCTTTTATATCTCAAAAGTTTAGTAGAACAATCCCTGCACCACCACAAATCCTGGAAGTAAAGATGTCGGTGAGTACGGAAAATGGGGCAATCATTGCATCCCATGAGTATAAGTCCTCCCCTATTATAATCTGTGGATTGAATTTCCCGGCGAACCTCGTCATACTCCCTTTGGTGGAATTTGATGCAATTCTTGGCATGGATTGGCTTTCCTTATATAGAGCCAACATAAATTGTCGGGAGAGGGAAATCACACTCCATATGGAGAATCGACCCCCGATTCTTTACAAGTGTCAGGAGGAAGATGAATCTCCTTTAGCTCCATCATCTCAAGCATGGATATTACTGCCTTATGAGCATGCATATCTGGCTCAGATGATTGAGTCCAAGGAAGAAACCACCCTTGAAGAAATGCCTATTGTGAGGGAATTCGCTGAATTATTTCCCGAGGAACTTCCTGGTCTTCCTCCAAGAAGAGATGTTGAGTTCTCAATTGAACTTATACCTAGGGCGCTACCAATATCCAAGACTCGATATAGAATGGTTGTGGTTGAGCTTGAAGAACTGAAGAAACAACTACAGGAGAATCTGGATAAAGGGTTTATACACCCAAGTGCATCACCATGGGGTGCACCAGTCCTCTTCGTCAAGAAGAAGGATGGGTCAATGCAGCTTTGCATCGATTATCGTGAACTTAACAAAATCACGATAAAGAACAAGTATCCTCTCCCAATAATTGATGACTTGTTTGATCAGCTGCGTGGAGCACAATACTTCTCCAAGGTTGACTTGCAGTCGGGATATTATCAAGTAAGGGTGAAGAAGGAAGATATCCCCAAGACTGCTTTTCGTACAAGGTACGGGCACTATGAATTCATAGTAATGCCTTTCAGACTCACCAATTCTCCAGCAATATTCATGGACTTGATGAATAGAGTCTTTAGAGATTACCTAGACAAATTTGTGGTAGTCTTTATAGATGATATTCTAATATACTACAAAACCAAGGAGGACCATGAGGAGCATTTAAAAACTGTACTAGAGACTTTGCGCAAGGAGAAGCTCTATGCAAAGTACAGCAAGTGTGAGTTTTGGTTGAAGGAAGTCTCATTCTTGGGTCATATCATCACAAGCAATGGGATATCTGTGGACCCCTCCAAAACAGATGCAATTGAGGGATGGCCGAGGCCAACATCGGTAACTGATATCCGTAGCTTCTTGGGGTTAGCTGGATATTATCGACGATTTGTGAGAAATTTCTCACAATTGTCCGACCCTCTTACCAAGCTAACTTGAAAGGGAGTAAAGTTTGCTTGGAGTGGTGAATGCGAAGAAAGCTTCAAGGAGTTGAAAAGGAGGCTTATCACTGCACCCGTGCTCACTTTACCCACAAGTGGGGAGCTTTTTGTGGTATTCAGTGATGCTTTGAAGAAGGGCTTAGGATGTGTGCTGATGCAGAATGATAAAGTGATATCCTATGCCTCAAGGCAGTTGAAAATCCATGAGCGAAACTATCCAACGCATGATCTGGAGTTGGCGGTGGTGATCTTTGCCTTGAAAATCTGGCGGCATTATCTCTATGGAGAGAAATGTGAGATATATACTGACCACAAGAGTCTTAAATATATATTCACACAGAAAGAGCTTAATATGCGCCAGAGAAGATGGATAGAGCTCATCAAGGATTATGACTGTTCAATACATTACCACCCTGGGAAGGCGAACAAGGTGGCGGATGCCCTAAGTAGAAAGGATCCAGCAATTCTATCAATGATGAGAATTGAGAAGGATCCAATCTTCTTAGACTTGATGAAGATGGACGTGGGAATCATAAAGAAGGGAACATCATCAATCCTTTCACAAATGATTGCTCAACCATCTCTTTTGGAAAGGTTAAAGGATGCTCAAAAGGATGATGCGGGAATCCAAGAAAAAGTGGAAGCTATCAAAAAGGGAAAATCCTCAGAGTTTAATGTTAATGAAGAAGGAATTGTGCGGTTTGGGAAAAGACTATGTGTTCCATCAAGTTCGGAGCTGAAGAAGGAACTTTTGGATGATGCACATAGTTCAAATTTCTCTATTCACCCAGGGAGCACAAAGATGTATCGAGATCTCCGAGAAAACTTTTGGTGGGATAATATGAAGAAGGAGATCACTGAATATACATCAAAGTGCCTGGTGTGTCAGCAAGTGAAGGCAGAGAGGCAGAAGTCTAAGGGGATGATGCAACCATTGCCCATACCAGAATGGAAATGGGAGAACATCACCATGGACTTCGTCACTGGACTTCCAAGGACATCCAAAGGCAACAATGCAATTTGGGTTGTTGTGGATCGTCTTACAAAGACTGCACACTTCATTGCTATTCGAGAGGATTTCTCTTTGGATCAACTGGCACGGATATATATCAGGGAAGTGGTACGGTTGCATGGAGTACCACTATCTATTGTGTCTGAACGAGATCCAAGATTTACCTCTAAGTTTTGGAAGAGTCTTCAACATGCTCTGAATACTGAACTGAACTTCAGTACGGCCTATCATCCTCAAACTGATGGCCAATCCGAGCGGACTATCCAAACACTTGAGGATATGTTGAGAGCGTGCTCAATGGACTTTAAAGGAGGATGGGATCAACATCTTCCTCTAGTTGAGTTATCTTATAATAATAGTTTCCACTCGAGCATCCAAATGGCACCATATGAAGCCCCGTATGGGAAAAGGTGTAGAACACCGGCATGTTGGGATGAGGTCGGTGAACGTAAGCTGCTTGGACCAGAAATGGTCAAAGAAATGGTGGAGAAGGTGAAAACCATTCAGCAGCATATCAAGGCATCCCAAAGTCGACAGAAGAGTTATGCAGATAATCGTCGACGAGACCTTGAGTTTAAAGTCGGAGATATGGTGTTTTTACGCATATCTCCGTGGAAGAAGGTCATGAGGTTTGGAAAGAAAGGGAAGTTAAGTCCAAGGTACATCGGCCCATTCGAGATTCTTGATCGTGTTGGGGCTGTGGCCTATCGACTAGCACTTCCACCTACTATGGCCAAGGTGCATGATGTCTTCCATGTATATCTCTTAAGGAAGTACATACCAGACCCTTCACATGTACTCTCTTCCGAGGTGGTACAATTAGAAGACGATCTTTCTTATGAGGAGCAACCAGTGAAGATCTTAGATCGTAGAGAAAAAGTTCTACGAAATAAGACAATGCCCCTCGTCAAGGTGTTGTGGAGAAACCACAAGTTTGAAGAAGCAACTTGGGAGTCGGAGGATATGATGAAGCTAAGTTACCCACATTTGTTTTAGTGTGGGAAAAGGAAAATTTCGAGGGTGAAATTTCTTAAGGGGGGAATGTTGTAACGACCCAAAGTTTCATTAATGGAAAATCCCTCTTGATCCAGTTAAATGTTTCTTTATGAAAAAAAATGTTTTTATAAGATGTCAACTTCTTTAGTTTTACGTTAAGATTTTTGACCGTTACTTTTATAGTCATTGAACAATGATCATCTGAGTATTATAAATATAAGGCTTTAACGAAACCATTTCTACTCAGACAAAGGAAGCGATGGCCTCATCTAGTAGAATTGCCCCTTACGAAGCCCATTTGTCGGAGCTCGGAAAAGAGGTGGCGTCTTTGGGCTTTGCCCTTGACCAAGCCCAAGCTGAGCTTCATCAAGTCAAGCTCGAACGTGATCGTCTACGGGAAAAATGGAAGTTGATAGAGATTACCACTCGAGCGATGTTATCCGAGCAACCCCAAGAGTCTGTCACCATCGCACACCTTACCCTTAGGTCTTATGCGGCTATTTTAAGGGGTTATGTAACAAATAAGTAGCACCATGTTCATGTACATTATTTTTTGTATATAATAATGAATATAATTTCTAGTCATTTTTGATACATTGTAATTAGTTTTTAAAGTACAAATGGTGTTTTTAGTTATTATTTAATTAAGAATTATATTTTATTAAATTAAAGGATTTTTTAATTAAATAATATTTTAATAAAATATTATTATTAATATTAAATTAATTTTTATTAAATATAAATGATCTTATAATTTTATGAATGCAATAAAAATTTTTATTAAGGCTTGAAAGCCATTTCTGTCAAAACCCGTGAATTTTTTATAAATGTCGGTTTTTATTTTAAAAGTGAAAATTCACATATTTAGAAAATTATTTAGATAAAATAAATATTATTTTTGGAATCAGGACGTCGAAATTATCCAACGGTGAATTTTTCATAATTTTCTGAGACAGTCAAATTTTTGGGTAAAAATTAAATACCATTTAAATATATAATGTGTTTTATGACATCCTAATGACCCAATGGTGATGTAATAAAATACCATAATCCTTATGTTCGGCCAATATGTGTTTTATCATTAAAATAATGAGGTTTTGGGTTTGTTTGACTTACTTTTCAAAGCATTAATGGAGGCCTCAAGACTTATTCAACACTTTGCCTTTTTAAATTAATTTCCATGGGAGTGTGACTCACCTCCACATAAGCAACCCTAATTTTTTAATAAGTTCGGACCTTGGCCTTGTAAAATATTGTTTTCATCTTTCCTTTTCCAGAAACCATGGGCAAATACCATGGGATGGTTTGTGGTTTGGACTATTTTAATATAAGGGGTCCCAAACCTAAATAATAAAGAATTCTCTCACCTTTCCTATATAAACCCACCCAAGCTCCCACTTCCTCCTCACTCAAAGCCCTTTAAGTTCGTCAAACCTCTTCCCTACACTCTATAGAATCCTCTCAAGGTGCACCAAGCTCCCAAGAAGCATCTCACAAGCCTCTCTCTAGCCTATGGAAGCACACTTCCAAGTAAGGGTTTTTTCTTCCTTTCTCATTTTTTTCAATTTTCTTTAAGTTGTATTGCCCTTTTTAATTTTCAATTATGATTGTTGGGGTATGGTTTTGAACCTCCCCCATACTGCCCTCTTATTTTTTGAATGATTGTAGGACCCTTTCTCTCTCATTAAATGCCTCCCATGTACTCCCGTTACTATGCCGAAATTCCGAAAGGAACTTCTCTCTCTTCTTTTACATTCAAGCAATACTTTTGTATCATGAATATAAATTCCATTTCAATTGTTGGGACATGTATATATATGACCTCCTTACTTTCCATTACATGTAAATATGATGAGGAACCCCTTTCTATCTCATCAACTTTTTTTTATGAATTCTTATTTCACGCCGTTATGCTGCCGAAATCGCACCGATTTTCTAAGCCAATGTCTTTGTATAGTGAATACCATGCACATTTCTCCATCAAGGGTATTCACCTTTATGCACATTTACATTTTGATTGTAAAGTTTCATGTATGAATTCCACATTCCTTTATCGTGGAAGAAATGATTATGTTTTATGAATCCATGTTTTATGATCCATGTGGCACACTTATGCATGAAATGAAATGTTTAAGAAGGGTGCGCCCTTTATAGCACTCCAATGCATTGGGTAAAGTATAGTATCATGATGCGTCATGTGCAATGAGTGTTTAATCATGCTAATTCAAGTGCAACGAGGGTTTACTCGTGCTTCAAGTGCAATGAGGGTTTACTCATGCTCCATGTGCAATGAGCCTTGGCTCATGCTAATTCAATGTTAAGTGTTGTTGCCACATTTCCATGTTATGATTATCATGATTTATCATGCCTTTATGTTCATGTTTCTCTTATGCTCTATTGATATGCCTATTTCCTAACATGTATTGTACTCCTCATGTTATTCATTGTGTACGCCCTTACTGGGCTTTATAGCTCACCCTTTTCTTATGCATGTCCTCAGGTTATCCCATGCAATGCTAAGTACGAAGGAATGTAGTGGTCATGTAAAGGAATTTTTCGATAAAGATGTTTTATTTCAAGTTTAAAGTTTTTATGTAATGATCCTAATCCCCAAAGACACTAAACCTCTCGATCTTCTTTGTTGTATCAAGTGAAGTTTTATGTAATAAAGCATGTTTAAGTTGTAATAAAAAGCAGGGTTGTCATATCATTACCCAATGCATTGGAGCACTATCAGGGCGCACCCTTAAATTTGCCTTTATTATCATGTGAGCCACATATATCATCATCAAACATTTCATAAATAACCCATATAGCATAAAATAAATGGGTTTCATTTCATAATCATAACGTTTTAAAAACTGCTTTTAAGACATGATCTTTACGTCACTTTAAACCCACGGACAGGGAAAGCGGGTCTCATGTATGTAAATCCCAGAATTTAAAATAGGACATTTTGATATATATGTGAATACCCTTGTAGAAATAAGAGCTTTGAGTATTCACTTTATAACATAAAATAATTTTGAGAAAAGAGAGAGGCATTTTGAGCATAACAGCTATGTTACAAGGTTTTAGAAAACATTGAAAAGAGAGGGGACATGGGTCACCCACTCATAAACGATCCATAAAACAGTAGGGGGACAGAATATAAGGGATTTAAGAACATGGTAATGAAATTTGAAATATATTCCATATGAAATGAAAAACATGGAAGTGAGACAAAACAAGATTTCTCTTATGAAAATTTGGCAGCCTAACGGCGTCACTTAACTTCAATAAAAAAATGATTTGACAAGATCAAATAGGGTCCCTCATCATATGATCATAAGAGATCAGTATGATAGATATAGATATCATACCCCATCTTAAAAAGGAACTTTAAAGACTTGACATGAAAATCGAACTTGAAAAATGAGAAGGGTGAAAGAATCCCTTAAAAATTCGGCAGCCTAACGGTGTCACTTAAACATTCATAAAACGAAATGATGAGAGTAAGAGGGGATCTCTCATCATATAAACATGAAAAGGGCAGTAAGAGGAATATAAAAGAACATCCTCTCACATAAGAACATGGATCATAAAAGGAATGACATAAAAAGGATTACATGAAAAGAAAGAGAGAGGTCGGATCTCTTACCTTAAAACGTAACTCTTAAGACTCAAAGGTTTGGACCTTGAGGGCTTGGGGGCACCTTGGGAGGACTCCTTGGGAGGTAAGGAGACCATAACTTCATTGGGGGAGATTTGGGAGTGAAAACTAATGGAGGAAAGGGTGGGTATTTATAGGGAAAGTGAGGGGACAAGGCATTAATGGCCAAGGGACACCTCATTAGTGGTTTTGGCAAAACCATGGGCTTGCCCATGGTATTTGCCCATGGTATTGGCCACTTGGGACACCTCATACCTTATCTTACTATTCATAATTCGACCATATTGAATATATACTTAATACATCATTTAATGATGTCATTAAACACCCGTAACTTAAAAACTATATTTTCACTATTCATCGAAAATTCAACTTTCTCAGAATAATCCCAAAATTTCACCTTAACCAAATATCAATGCTCTGATTTCAAAAATGAAATTCATTTTATAAAAATAATTTTCTAAATATTTTTAATTTAATTTTTAAATAAAAACACTATTCATCAATAATTCATTTTTCTCAGAAAAATCCCCAAAAATTACCTTAACATAATATCGATGCTCTGAGTTCAAAAATAAAGTCCTTTTTATAAAAATAATTTTCTAATTATTTTTAATTAAATTTTTAATTAAAAAACACTATTCATCCGGAAAAACTAATACTTGACTAATAATTTATGAAACCGTTATTTACCCATTTTATTGAATCAAATTACTTAATCTAGGTGTCCAAATTATATTAAAACTTTCTTTGAGTGAAATTACTAATCCATTTGGTCACATTACTAATCCTAAGCGTAAAATCACTATTCATAATTTACTATTCATCAAAAATTAAGTTGATCTTATTAGACTCCAAATTCCTTACTGAACACTTTTGTAGAAGACCATTTTTTGAAAATCATTACACATCATTAGTTATTTAGGGTTTTCATAAATATTTTAAAATATCCCTTTTTCCAAAAATTCATCAATAAAATACATTATAAAATTATCTGGACATTTGAAATTTCACAAACATCACTAAAGGAAGAAATCTCAATTTATTCACCCGAAAGGATTACAAAAGGAAGCTAGGGTCTCGTCACATAGCCCCTTATAACACTGGCATAAGACCTAAGTGTAAGGTGTGCTATGGTGAGAGAATATGAGGGAGGCTCCAATAACATTGCCCTAGTAGTAATCTCTACTAACTTGAACTTCTCCTGTAGGCGTTTCCGTTCAAGCTTGACACGCTGGAGTTCGGCTTGGGCTTGGTCCAAAGCGAAGCCCACAGATGCTACCTCCTTCCCAAGCTCTGATAAGTGGGCTTCATAAGGGTCGAGTCTACTGGATGAAGCCATCGACTCCTCTTTCTACATTAACCATTAACATCTCTATTAAATCATTAAGAGTAAGTTAATATACTATTTAAAAAGTTTGGGTCGTTACATTCTTCCCCCCTTAAGAAATTTCGTCCCCGAAATTTATACTTGAGGCCTAGTCGAAAAGATGAGGGTACTTTTGCATCATTGTTTCCTCAGGCTCCCAAGTCGCTTCTTCATATTTATGATTCCTCCACAACACTTTCACAAGGTGGGTAGTCTTGTTTTGTAGGACCTTGTCTCTACAGTCCAAGATCTCCACTAGCTGCTCCTCATAAGAGAGGTCATGTTCCAGTTGTACCACCTCTGGGTTCAGTACATGCGAAGGGTCGGGTATGTACTTCCTCAAGAGAGATACATGGAAGACATCATGAACTTGAGCTAGGTTCGGTGGAAGTGCTAGCCGATAGGCCACTACTCCTATGTGATCAAGGATTTCATAGGGGCCAATGTACCTAGGGCTGAGCTTCCCTTTCTTCCCAAACCGTATGACTCTCTTCCATGGAGAAATTCGAAGGAAGACTTTGTCACCAACACCAAACTCCAAGTCCCTTCGACTATTGTCAGCATAGCTCTTCTGCCGACTCTGAGCTTCCTTTGTGTGTTGTTGGATGGCATGAACATGTTCCATCATCTCTTGCACGAGATCAGGACCAAGAAGCTTCCTCTCACCAGTTTCATCCCAACAAGTAGGAGTTCTACACCGCTTTCCATACAGAGCTTCATAGGGTGCCATTTGAATACTTGCATGGAAGATGTTGTTATAGGAGAAATCCACTAATGGGAGGTGTTGATCCCATCCACCATTAAATTCCATTTAGAATAATCTCAACATGTCTTCAAGTGTCTTAATATTCCTTTCAGATTGGCCATCAGTTTGAGGATGATAGGCCGTACTAAAATTCAATTCAGTATTCAGGGCATGTTGAAGACTTCTCCAGAATTTTGATGTGAATCTTGGGTCACGACCAGATACGATGGATAGTGGTACCCCATGCAGCCTTACCACCTCCTTCACGTATATCTTGGAAAGCTGATCGAGAGAGAAATCTTCCCGAATAGAGATAAAATGGGTTGTCTTGGTGAGACGGTCCACAATAACCCATATCGCATTGTTTCCTTTGGATGTTTTCGGGAGACCAGTTACAAAGTCCATAGTGATATTATCCCACTTCCATACTGGTATGGGTAGCGGTTGTAATACCCCCTTAGGAATTTGTCGTTCTGCCTTTACTTGCTGACACACGAGGCACCTTGTAGTGTAATCAGCAATCTCCCTCTTCATGTTATCCCACCAATAATGATCACGAAGGTCTCTATACATCTTAGTGCTTCCCCGATGTATAGAGAAAGTAGAGCTATGAGCTTCATCCATCAGTTCTTTCTTTATCTCCAGAATATATGGAACACATAGTCTTGTACGAAATTTCAATACACCTTCTTGATCAATATTGAAATCAGGGAACTTCCCATCCTTTACAGCCTTGAACTTCTCCTGCAGCAAATGGTCTTCTTTTTTAGCCTTCTTGATCTTCTCTAGTAATGAAGGTTGATAAATAATTTGGGATAGGGTTGATGATGTCCCTTTCCTTATAATTCCCATGTCCAGTTTTACTAGATCTTTAATCAAGGGATCTCCTAAGATCCTCATTTTTTCCAGAACAACAGGATCTTTCCTGCTTAACGCATCCGTGACTTTGTTTGCTCTTCCAGGGTGATAATGTATTGAACAATCATAGTCTTTAATAAGCTCCAACCATCTCCTTTGTCTCATGTTCAATTCTTTCTGTGTGAAAATATACTTTAGACTTTGGTGGTCAGTTTATATATCACATTTCTCCCCATAAAGAAAGTGCCTCCATATCTTTAGAGCAAAAACAACTGCCGCCAGCTCTAGATCATGTGTAGGATAATTCTGCTCATGAATCTTCAACTGTCGAGATGCATAAGAAATTACCTTGTCATTTTGCATGAGGATGCACCCAAGCCCTTTCAGAGATGCATCGCTAAAAATAATGAATCCTTCTCCGATAGAGGGTAGTGTTAACACAGGTACAGTAACCAATCTCTTCTTCAGCTCTTGGAAACTTTCCTCGCATTCCTTTGTCCAAATGAACTTAACCCCTTTTCGAGTCAACTTGGTTAGTGGATTAGAAAGCAGTGAAAAGTTTTTCACAAACCTCCTATAATATCCCGCTAAACCAAGGAAACTACGAATCTCAGTTACTGTTGTGGGTTGAGTCCACTCCTCCACAACCATTGTCTTTGCAGGGTCAACTGAGATTCCTTCATTGGTTACGATGTGCCCCAAGAAAGCCACTTGCTGTAACCAAAACTCACACTTGCTGAACTTCCCAAAGAGCCTCTCCTTCCACAGAGTTTTCAATATAACCCTTAGATGATCTTCATGCTCCTCACAAATTTTTGAATATATCAAAATATCATCAATAAAAACTACCACAAAGTTATCAAGGTAGTCCTTAAAGACTCTATTCATCAAATCCATGAAAATAGCAGGAGCATTAGTCAAGCCGAAAGGCATAACAGTAAACTCATAATGCCCATATCTTGATCGGAAGGCAGTCTTTGGAATATCTTCCTTCTTCACCCTCAGTTGATGATAACCAGATCGAAGGTCAATCTTAGAGAAGAATTGATCCCCACAAAGTTGGTCAAATAAATCATCAATTCTTGGAATAGGATATCTGTTCTTCACTGTGATCTCGTTCAGTTCTCTATAATCAATGCATAGCCGCATTGATCCATCCTTCTTCTTCACAAAGAGAACTGGTGCTCCCCAAGGAGACACACTTGGTCGGATAAACCCCTTCTCCAACAAGCCTTGGAGTTGTTTCTTTAACTCTTCTAGCTCCACATTTTCCATTCTATATGGAGTCTTTGATATCGGTTGAGACCCAGGTACGAGTTCAATGGAGAACTCTACCTCTCTTTCTGGGGGAGGTCCAGGTAACTCTTCAGGAAATACATCCATGTATTCCTGAACAATCGGAACATCTTCTATTTGTATGCTCCCTTTTCCTTCTTCATCATCTCCGATTAACTCCATAAAGAAAACTATAGGAGGTGCTTCTAGATAGGGATCAGTTCGGGATATCTCTCCTTGGAAGATAACTGTAGGTCGTTCATTCAATACTAGTGAGATTTCCTTACTTCTGCATTTGATCTTAGCATTATACTTTGAGAGCCAGTCCATCCCTAGTATAACGTCGAATTCCAACATTGGAATGAATACTAGATTTGCGATAAGATTGTGCTCACTAAAGTAAACACTAGAGTCTCTAAACACTGTTGATGCATGGATAATCCCACTTGGAGTCTTGACTGACAACTCTACCTCTAGCAGTTCGGGGATTGATTCTATATTCCTTGCAAACTTGGAGGAAATAAAGGAATGTGTAGAACCAGAATCAAATAAAGTACTTGCTAGTTTTGAGAGGACGACAAGAGTACCTGTTACCACATCGTTCGAAACTTCAACTTCAATTGTTGTGATAGCGAAAGCACGACCTTGCTCCCTTGGCCTCTGCTGAGGTTGATGGTGATTCCCCTCCACCGCCCTCGGATTTGGACATTGATTAGCAAAGTGCCCAAGCTGTCCACACTTGAAGCATGTGACTTCGGGTAGGGCTAGAACCATATTTCATCTGTCGTTAGTGTTGGGAAGTTGAGGCTTCACATCACTATGACAATTCCGAGAAATATGGCCTTCTTTTCCACACCTATAGCACTTACCACTTCCGATCAAGCAGTTCCCTGAATGCTTCTTCCCACATTTATTGCATGTGGAATGTTGCACATGCTTTCCACCTCTTTCCTGATCAAAACTTCTTCCCAGGCTTGGTTCTAGAGTTCTCTTCTTCTCATTAGATTTGTGAGTCCACTGTGTCTCCCCTAACTCTAGTTCAAATTTCATAGCACTTCGAACAATTTCTTCATAGCTATCATAGTCCCTGTTGGCTAGATTCTTTCGTAGATGAGGTCGTAGTCCACCAAAGAATCTATCAACCTTCCCATTAGGGTCCATGACGAAGATTGAGGTATAACGAGAAAGCCTTGTGAAGTTCATCTCGTAGGTTCAAACTGATTCATTCTCCTTTTGCTTCAGCTCGAGAAATTCTTTCTCCATTCTCATTCTCATCGAACGAGGGAAATACTTATTAAAGAATATTCCCCGGAACTCTTCCCACTCCATAGCTTCCATCTCTCCTCGTGGCTTCGTGTTTTTGATCATTGACCACCACTGATCAGCTTCTCCCTCTAGGCGGTAAACAGCAAGGGTGACTTTTTCTTGTTCCGAACAATGAAGTACAGAAAAGATCTTTTCAATGGATCATATCCATTGTTCCGTAACCAATGGGTCAGTAGATCCACTGAATGTTGGTGGTTGTTGGTGCATGAAGGACTCAACAGAAAGTTGTTCCCTTCGTGGTGAGATCGGCCTCTCAGCTTGATTCAAGTTATTACTCATAACTTGAGTCAGTTGGTTCATCATTCGCATGAATGTTTCCATTCCGGCTTCCATCGGAGGGCCGTCAGCACATGGTGCATTGCGGTCACCATCGGCACGGTTCCTCCTATTGCCCGCCATTTTCTAAAAGAATAAAACCTTAGTGAGAAACTTATTTCATTTATGAATCTTTTAACTAAGACTTCATGCTTAGACAATTACACTTTTCTATAATTCCTTCATAATGATTCATAAAAAGCTTGTGATTAACCAAACATATCCCCCGGGAGTGTCGTAACCAAGAGTGCAGCAAGGCCCGTTATCGTGCACCAATTCCCGTTCGAGTCTAGCTCAAAGTGGTGTTTTTGGGTTTTACCCCTATGTACATCTGTGCCAGAGCCGCCTCTACCTGCTCGTATCCAGAGAGGGATGTATCTGTTTGATAAACCACTTACTCAATACTTACCAAAATACCAGGAAGTTTTCCTATATTTAAACTTTTCTATAGGACTCTTCCTAAAGTTTTTATATCCTAATTTCCACAAATAACTAAACCATCCTTTGATACCAACTATAGCATCCCACCTTTTTATAACATAAACTTTCATTACATTACACATAACTGAGGATCTTTAAGGTCTAGTGTCTTGGAAACCAGGAACAATATACATGAAAACAACATAAAGCATTCTTCTGAAACACTTGAAAGTATTATCCTTAAGTTCATCCTAGGTTCATTACCGCATCTCATAACCTGGGGACATACATCACAAAAAAGGGTGAGCAGAAGGCCCAGTAAGGGAAACAAGAGGAACATTTTACATGTGAACTTGATATACTTCAATAAGGACATGAAAAGAACTTTAAGGCATGAGAAAGAAATCATGAGTCATTTCATAATAAAAATAACATTTTTCATAACTTGAAAATGTGGATACATCATTTAACATAGACAATCATGAACATATCACCAAGTTCCATCCCCAAGGTGTCATTTGAAAATTACCAAGGTTATTCACCAAGGTATCGTGAAAATTGTAATCTCTAGTGGTTATATCATTACCCAATGCATTGGAGCGCTATCAGGGCGCACCCTTAAATTTGCCTTTATTATCATGTGAGCCACATATATCATCATCAAACATTTCATAAATAACCCATATAGCATAAAATAAATGGGTTTCATTTCATAATCATAATGTTTTAAAAACTGCTTTAAAGACATGATCTTTACGTCACTTTAAACCACGGACAGGGAAAGCGGGTCTCATGTATGTAAATCCCAGAATTTAAAATAGGACATTTTGATATATATATGAATACCCTTGTAGAAATAAGATCTTTGAGTGTTCACTTTATAGCATAAAATAATTTTGAGAAAAGAGAGAGGCATTTTGAGCATAACGGCTATGTTACAAGGTTTTAGAAAACATTGAAAAGAGAGGGGACATGGGTCACCCACTCATAAAAGATCCATAAAACAGTAGGGGGACAGAATATAAGGGATTTAAGAACATGGTAATGAAATTTGAAAGATATACCATATGAAATGAAAAACATGGAAGTGAGACAAAACAAGATTTCTCTTATGAAAATTTGGCAGCCTAACGGCGTCACTTAACTTCAATAAAAAAATGATTTGACAAGATCAAATAGGGTATCTCATCATATGATCATAAGAGATCAGTATGATAGATATAGAGATTATACCCCATCATAAAAAAAGGAACTTGAAAGACTTGACATGAAAATCGAACTTGAAAAATGAGAAGGGTGAAAGAATCCCTTAAAAATTCAGCAGCCTAACGGTGTCACTTAAACATTCATAAAACGAAATGATGAGAGTAAGAGGGGATCTCTCATCATATAAACATGAAAAGGGAAGTAAGAGGAATATAAAAGAACATCCTCTCACATAAGAACTTGGATCATAAAAGGAATGACATAAAAAGGATTACATGAAAAGAAAGAGAGAGGTCGGATCCCTTACCTTAAAACGTAACTCTTAAGACTCAAAGGTTTGGACCTTGAGGGCTTGGGGGCACCTTGGGAGGACTCCTTAGGAGGTAAGGAGACCAGAAATTAGTTGGGGGAGAGTTGGGAGTGAAAACTAAAGGAGGAAAGGGTGGGTATTTATAGGGAAAGTGAGGGGACAAGGCATTAATGGCCAAGGGACACCTCATTAGTGGTTTTGGAAAAACCATGGGCTTACCCATGGTATTTGCCCATGGTATTGGCCACTTGGGACACCTCATACCTTATCTTACTATTCATAATTCGACCATATTGAATATATACTTAATACATCATTTAATGATTTCATTAAACACCCGTAACTTAAAAACTATATTTTCACTATTCATCGAAAATTCAACTTTCTCAGAATAATCCCAAAATTTCACCTTAACCAAATATCAATGCTCTGATTTCAAAAATGAAATCCATTTTATAAAAATATTTTTCTAAATATTTTTAATTTAATTTTTAAATAAAAACACTATTCATCGAGAATTCATTTTTCTCAGAAAAATCCCCAAAAATTACCTTAACATAATATTGGTGCTCTGAGTTCAAAAATAAAGTCCTTTTTATAAAAATAATTTTCTAATTATTTTTAATTAAATTTTTAATTAAAAAACACTATTCATCCGGAAAAACTAATACTTGACTAAAAATATATGAAACCGTTATTTACCCATTTTATTGAATCACATTACTTAATCTAGGTGTCCAAATTATATTAAAACTTTCTTTGAGTGAAATTACTAATCCATTTGGTCACATTACTAATCCTAAGAGTAAAATCACTATTCATAATTTACTATTCATCAAAAATTAAGTTGATCTTATTAGAATCCAAATTCCTTACTGAACACTTTTGTAGAAGACCATTTTTCGAAAATCATTACACATCATTAGTTATTTAGGGTTTTCATAAATATTTTAAAATATCCTTTTTTCCAAAAATTCATCAATAAAATACATTCTTAAATTATCTGGACATTTGAAATTTCACAAACATCACTAAAGGAATAAATCTCAATTTATTCACCCGAAAGGATTACACAAGGAAGCTAGGGTCTCGTCACATAGCCCCTTATAACACCGGCATAAGACCTAAGTGTAAGGTGTGCTATGGTGAGAGAATCTGGGGGAGGCTCAGATAACATTGCCCTAGTAGTAATCTCTACTAACTTGAACTTCTCCCGTAGGCGTTTCTGTTCAAGCTTGACACGCTGGAGTTCGGCTTGGGCTTGGTCCAAAGCGAAGCCCACAGATGCTACCTCCTTCCCAAGCTCTGATAAGTGGGCTTCATAAGGGTCGAGTCTACTGGATGAAGCCATCGACTCCTCTTTCTGCATTAATGATTAACATCTCTATTAAAGCATTAAGAGTAAGTTAATATACTATTTAACAAGTTTGGGTCTTTACATGTACAGCCAGAAGAACTCCAGTTCCCAGAATGATGAGGAATTGGTGGTCCTACTCCTGAACGAGGAGTCATAGAAGAACCTCTGTCACCCACTTCTAGTGAAAATATCTGACAAAAATGCTGGAGATGACTCATCTTGTCGTAAGATCGGCACTCCATTAGGTCTCTCTATCAATGTGGCCTCATATTCTTGCTCTTCCCACACTGGTAGCACACTACCTAGACACTAGAAGAAGTATCCCGCTTCCTCGGATCCCCGCATGTAGACTCCCTTCAACACTTCCTGCTGTCAATATAAAGGGTTCCGACTTAGGATGTCGAGTCTCCCTGGATCACAACTTTAGAATCCCTTAGATTTAGCTCTGTGATTAGTGCATGATTGACTATAGAGGGGATGGAAGTCAACCTGAAGATGTTCACCTGAGATTGGATGTCATACCTGAGACCATCCTCAAACTTCTTTTCCAGGATTAACTCATCTCCCCCTGGAATGGGTGTGAAGTGTTGCAGCTCTGTGAAGTGAGAAGAATACTCCATAACTGAAATATTACCCTTCTCCAGACTCAAGAACTCTTAGGCTTGATCGGCCCTCAAAGTCTCTGGGTAAAATTAGTCATAGAAGGAATGCTGAAACTCATCCCAAGCTGTGACATGCTAGCATCCCACCTGAGAGATCACATCCCACCATATCTTGGTGAAATCCCGAAGCATATACATAGAGAGATTCACCCTCCTATCTAGAGGCATCTACATATGCTTGAAGATAGATAGGATGGATTCTAACCATGATTATGCAGCCTGAGGTCCCCCTTACCCTATCAAGGTGGGAGGATGCTGCTGTTGAAAAACCCATGTCAATTCTTCCATAGACGGAGCAGGATGCGGTGCACCCATGAAGGTATGCATGAAATTTATAAATCCCTCTCAGAACTATCCATCGGAACTTGTATCTAGGATAATGGATGGTTCCAAGACTGGCACTACAGGAGGATCTGTTGGTAGTCCCTGATCATCCATGTATGGTGTCTGATCACTACCCTGTAACTGGCATACAACCGGAGGACGTCTCGGTGGCATGACTCTGCAAGGTCAAATTCACAACTTAGTTCAATATTATCAAGTATTGAAACTTAGAAGTGTAAAAAGGTAATAGGAGAAATAAATAATTCAAGATTTCAAAAAAAGTGGCTACACGGTGTGTATAACTCCTACACGGCGTGTTCCTTTAAGCCTTCACATGGGCGTGTACTCCTGCCAACCCTATTCATGTAATACCCCATACACACGGCGTGTTCTCCCCAGACACGGTTTGTACTTGAATCGTGTTCTCCTTCCCGAGTTATTCTACACAACTAACCCACACGGTTCTTCTAGATAAATACTACACGACGTGTTTGTTCCTGACACGACGTGTACTAGAAAGAACTTCACTAACCCGTGTTGTTAGTCACACGGCCGATTACAGGGCTGAATCTACACAACATGATTGTTCTAGAAATGGTGTGTACTGACTACCCATAATCCACCCGTGTCGTTGGTCACACGGCTAGACATATGGTCTAAACACATGGCGTGTACTTTCGATACATGGTGTGTTCCACCCAAAATTTCCCAACCCTGTGTCTCAGCCCACACAGGCAGCAACACGGTTAGGGACTACATAGCGTGTACATACAGTACACAGTGTGTACTTGAGAAAAATAGTTCTTTCCTGAAAAAAAAAGATACATGGCATGTATTTATCATTACACGTCATGTATTCTGAGTTTTTCCAGACAGTAAACCTCAGAAACTACTCTAGAACCCAGAAAACACTGAAATGAACATTAAAGTGCCAAATTCCGACCCATGAGGGCCCATACTCCCTGCAAATCAAATATTCACATCTTATACATGTCATATACAAGCATAACAATGCAATGATCCACCAAATTCTGGTCCATGTGGGCCCATAACACCTCAAGAACCAAAGTTTGGCATACATTCAAACCAAAACTTAAACAATTCAATATCCTATCAAAATTCAGGTATTCTATCAAGGCATTTATCACAACAATGTGCATATCTAGCACAACATCTATCACAACAACATACAATTAGTAATTCACCCTAAATGGCATGGAAAGAATGCATGACATGTGATCTCTAGAAAGTGCCTATATGATGCATGAGATGGCATACCCTCATATCATCAGGTTGAAATAGAAATAGAACCTCAATAATATCTACAATAACATCAAAAAACATCACTACTGAAAAAACAACCTATACCCACGGTTTTGAACACACAACCTCACGGAGCGCCTCAATTCCACGTCCAACCAATTGACCAACTAGGCTAACAATTCTGTTGCCTTATATATATATTTCTATTTTATTATATTAATATAGCTTCTATAATCAAAAATAAAAGGGCGCCGGGTTTCGAACCCGCGCCTCCCATTTCCTGCAAAGTCCCGGCGACCAACCGAGCTAACCCGACAACTTGTATATCAATATACTTTTCTTTTAATATATTAATATAACTGACATAATCTAAAAAAATGAAGTCGCAAACTTTTGAACCAGGGACCTGCATGAGGGATAACACGAACTGACCAACTAACCTACAACCATTACTGATTTATATATATTCGTTGCTTCACTTATAATCATATTACAAATATATTTGAAAAAAGTGTAGCCGCGGGATTTGATCCGAGTTTGCCTCATTCAAACCAGTGTTTCAAACCAACCAACCTACACTCTTTTTACGATTTAATGTTTCACATCCGTATATTTATATTATTCAAGATGGTTTATTCACAAAAAAAAAATTTCCTCCCCCGCGTGCTTTTTTGTTCCCGCCATAACTCGAGAACGATATACCCACGGTTTTAAAAAACCGTGGGTATAGGTCTTTGAAAAAAATACCACCTATACCCACGGTTTTCAAAAACCGTGGGTATAGGCCTGCAGAACAACACCTTTACCCACGGTTTTGGAAAAACCGTGGGTATAGGTCTTCAAAAAAAATATTTACCCACAGTTTTGTGGAGAACCGTCGGTATAGGGGACCTATACCCACGGTTCTCCAAAACCGTGGGTATAGGTCCCGATACTATCCCTATACCCACGGTTTCCAAAACCGTGGGTATAGACCCATTTTCCAGTAGTGCATGATAATCACCCAATGGTGAAATCAAATCAACTGTAATAATTGAAAAACCAAAAAAATCATAATATACAAGGTTAATTGGCATTTCCCAACACACGGGTTAGCTACTCCCAGACACAGTTTATTACCAATTACCTATTCCTTCTTATCCCTAGTTATAGGCTCCAAACAGTAAGTCAAGAATAAAATAATTCCTCTGATTCCACTTTGTAACATCCCGGTTCTGGTTGCCGCCCAAAGGTGCCCCGTACCCAGTTGGTCACATGGCCTCAAGAGAATATCCCCAAATGCCAGAGGCTGCCGATTAGTAGTGAGGGACTTGGGTGTGATAGTGGGAAAATTATGCCCTAATTGGTAGCGTAACACAGTGGAATTAAATAGATAACAATAGCGGAAGATGTAATAACATGAAATAAGTAAACAACAGAAGACAGGAAGTAATAAACAACTGGAGCACGTATATATAAATGATGCATGATACATATGTCTAGGAAAGCATCCAAACAAGTCACAATGCTGGAATACAGTACTAAACCAAAGTATAAAGAAAACAAATAAACTCCAGCAGCATCGCAAGCCTCAGCTTGGTTCCATGCTCTCCCGCTCCACAGTAGTCATGTACCTGACGTAGAAGGGCGCTTTCCCTTATCTATACCTACAACAATATAATATGTTTGGGTCCAAAAGCATGACCCAAACAGGGTGTGAGACGAATCTCATTAGGTAACCACCCAAAGATCCGTGCCTAACAGTTCGTGAATATATATGGCAGGCAATAAGAAAAAATAAGCAGTAAACAAGAAAGTACTTAAAAGTAAACAATCCTACAGTTTCAATTGCATTCATTTTTATATATCAAGAAAGCAACTAATAAAATACAAGTAACCCTATGGGAAGTACTCATAGCCTAACCCTTCTAAATCAACCAAATAAACACAAGCAACCCTCTGGGAAGTACTCACAGTCTAACCCCTCTAGTTTAACTTTAGAAAAGACTCTCTGAGGAAGCACTCACCGTCAATTCCCCATGAGGTCTTGTATTGGTAACTATAGACACTCTGGGAAAGCACTCAACGTCCAATTCCCCCTGTTCTCTTTTAACGAGTAACTACAGACACTCTGAGGGAGCACAAAGTCCATCCCCTGTATGGTCTCGCAATATAAAAGTAAACAGACACTCTAGAGAATCCCTCAACGTCCATTCTCCCTATGGTCTACTACACCAGGTTCCCACAGCCCTGTGCAAATCAGTCATGCACAAACGATATATAGTAGCCAAATTAATCCTCAATAACTACTTGGCTAAATAGCTACAAGGCATACCACAACATTAGATAAAATCACTCCATCCTAATAACCCTAGGCATGAAAAAATAAAGTGGACTAACAAGAAAAGTTAAAATAAATGGTCAACATTAAGAAAACATGGACAACACATCCAGAGCAAGGTAAATAACCCTATTTACGATCATAAATCCTCTACTCAAGCACACAAGGCATGGCAGGAAAATACATGTCTAAAAAACATAAACACACAATACCTCGAATAAGGGTATTGCGAAATTTTGCATATATAACTCAAAGACTAACTATGGAAAGGCACAAACCACCTACCTCAGCATTTTATGATCGATATACATGAGCCTCAATCCTTTAATCTCCCTATAATGTTGTAGATCTACAAAAACATCTAAAACGTTCAACTAAGGATATCTCATGCAAGAAGAGGAATCAGGAAACGAGACTCTAGAAGAAGGAAAAGATTACCGTGTAGATTCCAACGCAACCGACAAAGTTCGATTCGGAGAATGGATAGTGAGTCAGAGGACCAGAGAATATTTGTCGGTGTCCATCGCTCCTGAACGAAACAGACCTAGAAGAAGGGTTTTCTGTCGATTAGACGCGACCCCGGTCTGATATAACAATTAAAAATAAAGTACACGATGTGTTCTTTAAAAGCACACGACGTGTACTTGCCTTAACTGGCCTCTGCTTTAGGAGATCTCCAGGTCACCCCACATGGCCATGTACTCGCCCGTTACACGGCTAGTACATGGTCACCCACAGTAATCGGGTACATGATGTGTACTCCAAAGTACATGGTGTGTACCCCTTAATTTTCCAGAAATCCTCTTTTCCAAAAAAAACTCTATAAAAGAAAAACTCATACCTGAAATGAAGATCCAGGTTCTTAAAAATGGAATTTTATAAGGATTATAATAATATTGTTTTAGGAAAAGGACAGCTCTTAGGATGGGTGAAAACTTGTTGCTTCTAAAAAATCTATGAGAATTGAACCCAAACTTGAAGGGCGATAAGGGGGCATCACCTACCACTGGTCTACATGATGTCCTGGTTAGTATAAAATTATTTTCTTTGATTTAAAATATATGACGGATAAAGGTTAAGTTCATTTTGGGAAAATATGTTTTAGAGATAATCATGACATTGGAAATGATTTGGTGATTAAGTGATTAATGAAATTTTGAATGATGTTCACAATTTTGGTAACCCTATATGATTAAGGTAAATAGAATAATATAGGATTTTATTTTAGGGATAAAGGTTGATTTTTATTTCAGGAGCATATATGATTTTATTATGTCTTTATGGTGAGTCATGTAATTTATGGAAATGGTTATCATATCTTAGAGATTATGTGATTTAGTAAATTATATTTTTGGTATGAGACATTAAGAGTGATTGATGTTATTTGGAGATAAATATTAAAATTTATCTTGGAATACTATGTGATCAAATCCTTCTAATTTTTGGGTTTCAATCTTAGTCTAGAATAGTTTTAGGAATTTTAAGAACAATTATTTATTGAATGATCTATGCTTAACTTTGGGTATTACTACTGAATTTTAGAGATTAAAGTAGTTTTTCATCATATAATGGTTTATTATTTTTGGAAGATTATATCTTATACTAACCATTTTGGTTTTGGTTAATGCCTAAAGATAGGGGGAATAGATAGTTATACTTTTGTGGATGTTGTGATCTGTAGAAGTTGATTATGATGCTTCAAGTATAAAAAATTCATCTTGAATACTCATCAATTGGAGAAAAGATGAGTATGAAATTATACTTGTCAAGTAAGTATGTTTCCTTATGTTCTTAGTATATGTAGTTAAAGAAATCCTAAATTTTAGGAAAAGTATTTTGAAACAAAAACATTATCCCTTTACTTTTATCAATAGATTTTTAACCCATCACATATTTACGGTTTTGTAATGGTTAACTTTCCCATGACCATGTTCTCTATCACTCTCTATTGGTCCTTGATATTTAGTTTTATCTTTCATTTACATTTTCTCCTACATGGAAATATAGTATGTGTTATCTCAGGTGACCATCATACTTCCCTTTCTTTCTTTTCAAGAGGGTAATTTATTGACTTTTTTTACAATGTGGGTTTCCCACCAAGGAATTTTCAAATATCCACCTTTGATTTTAGAACTTCGATTTCAAATTTATGAGGATTAAATTTATTGAAAATCTTGATCGTATCAAGACGGTGGATTATCGAATGATGCTTCCACTAAACCTCTCTCAAGTCAACGATATGTTTCATGTATCTCTTTTGAGGAAGTATATTCCTTATCATTCACATGTATTAAATTTAGAGGTCATACCGTTGGAGCAAGATATTTTTTATCAGGAACAACTGGTAGACATTCTGGATCAAATAGAAAAAGTTTCATGAAACAAGACCACTCACCTGGTCAATGTTTTATGTCAAAACCTCTAGCTTGTGGAAGCTATATGGGAACCTGAGGATGTGATGAAGCAGAGGTATCCTCGTCTGTTTATATCAGAGTAACGAATTTTAAGGGATAAATTCATTTTAAGGGGATAGAATTTAACACCCCAATATTTTACATTATTTATTTAAAAAAAACTCTTTGATAGCATACTTCGCACAAAACACCGAGCATAAACGAACTCCAAAATACTATTATTTTAACACAATCGTTATCACCTAGCCATTAGTGAAATATCATGATGAAATTTGTATGTTATATATATTCAATAAAATGTTTTTAAATTCATACAATATGTTTGATAGTCTTAAGATAAGAAATAAATCCAATTTTAAGCATAAAATGCTATATTTTTCTAAAAGGCAATTTTGCTACATTTTAATGGGACACCTCTTTTAAAACTAAAATTTGACACTTTTATAAATTTTATTTGAAAAAATAAAATTACTTTTGGAAATAAGGATATCAAAATTAGCATAGTGTGAATTTTTTGTTTTTATCAGATAAATTTCATTTTGTGATGAATAGTGAAAATTACTGCATTTTAATTGAAAATGTCATTTTATTATAATTTATTTATATAGTTAAATTGTATTTTAAATTAGTTTTAAAGTATAATTAGTTCAATTATATATCAATATATCTAATTTAGGTCATTTAAATCAATTTCACATTGAAATTTGATATAAAAACATTTCAAACTTTTGAACTTTTTCACCTTAAAAACACGGTTGTGTCTGCGAGACTAATTTTGAATCTATTTTTTTCAATTCTGTGAATTGAATTTTTTAAAATGTATTCCATATTTTTATTCAGAAGGTCCAAATTAGGTAGTAAGTTCATTTTCATTTTTAGGCATAAAAAACATATCATGGTAAAAAAAAATTATTTATCGCGGTATATGTAAGAAAATAAAACGGGTTGAAGTTAAAAAGGTAAGGGGATTAAAATACCTAAAAAATAAAACCTTTAACGTTTGGTTGAGTTATTTATTGACCCTAAACAGCCTCTAAAATATTAATTTTCATCCAAATTTGTGGAAATTAATTCCACCTCAATGTAGTTGGCTTTAATTGTAAAATAATCATTATTTAATCACTTAAACTCACCCATCCTCAAGTATAAATATCACCCCTCACCACCCCATTTCAACTCACAAGCCTTAAAGCTCCTAAAATATCTTCCAAACCCTATCCTCTACACTCTCCCCATGTCCAACTGCTACTGGTCTCACCAAAAGACCAAATCCAAGGTCCTCAAGGGGTCATTCAAGGAGGTGATATTTAAGAGGCAATTTTCTCAAAACACCTCTTTTATTTTATTTTATTCTTCTACTTTCTCCTAATCTCTTTCATACATCAAGTAATAATAATTCCAGAATAATTTACATATTGGAATGTTATGTTTCTAATATAATATCTTATATAAATTCCTTATTATTACGTCTTAGTATTCAAAGAAATGAAACTATTGTCCAAATTATGTCGGTTAATCGTCTTCATGAATAATGATTTTGTTCGTTTTCCATTACCTCCTTAATGAATGGTCATAAAACTATTATTATGGTTAAATAAGATTTTAATAGGTATATTATATCTTATTTAATGTCCTAGAACTAATATATACTCATAATAGTAAATAAAATGAAACTAGTGCATGATGTTCGGAAAAACCATCCAAATAAACCAAACATTTATCATTAACATTTTATCAAAAGAACCATCCTCATGTAAGAAAGAAAAATGATATACGGGACAATTTAAAATTATGGGAGTTAATTAATACCATTTCATTTCACTTCTGGTGTTTTACTCCCATTTTAATTGAAAATCCATAATTTTACGCAAATTAATCGATCATAAAACCATGAAACGAACGCACCCGAAACAATGAAAATAATGAAATATTATTAATGAATGGGTAATAATGTGTTATAAAATCATCACATAAGGTATTATAAATATTAATATAGTTATGGAATGAGTTAATAACATTCTTTAACCATTATACAGGAGGTTAAAGTACACACCACTAAAGGGAAGTGTGAGGTGAGGATTTCTCGTCTCACTTTTTACTTCTGTGAGATATATGACATATTCACCACTAATAATTATTTCGTGGTGTATATAATGACCATGAATGTATTGTATGATTCTTATACATAAATTTATGTGGATTTACATATCCATTTTATGATCTCTCTTTCATGGGGTTTATGATTCAATAGTTACCAAATCGGTAAGGTAATTTTGTCTCAATTTTCCTTCTTTGAGACACATGTTTTGTTATGAAACTATATTATTTTATGAGGTGTATATAAAACCCTTTAAAATATTATATAATGAATCTAATTATTTTTAGGATATTATATGTTTCATGTAATTTTATTCTCTCTACGGTCAAAACATTGTTTTATTAAAAAACTGTGTTTTCTAAAAAAGTTTTCAATTTTTTTAAATGATTATTTAAGCATTTTCAAGGAAAAGGATTTGAAATATGTTTAAAATGGTTTTAATAGCTTTCTTTGTAAAATTTCAAGTTTATTTTCAATGAAAAAGGTTTGCTAAATGTTTTATGATTTTAAAAAGAATTTTTCAAAGTGGAAATGATAATTTCCAAAAGAAACATTTAAAAAGATCTTTCAAAATTATTTTCTATCTAAGATGACATCTGTCGGTGTTACTCATGTCTTACTGGGGACATGGTCTAAGGATACCATTCTTATTCTTTCTCTGAATGGCTTATGTTTATGATGGCATGATGTTTATGAATCCCGTTACTTTTCCATCTCATTCCATGGGTAACCCTTATGATTATTCCTTATGTTTGATTCTTTATGTAGAGCACATATACATGATCATGTTGTAATGGGTTCACCTAGATAGCACTCCAATGCACTGGGTAATGTTTATGTTTTTAGCACCGGATCCAGAAATGCGGATTTTGGGCTGTTATAGTACCCTTCAATGCTATGTAAATTTCAATCACCTACTATGGAAGGGCCACCCACCCGTTGTGTCAAAGTAACCCCGTACAGTGGTGCGACCATGAAGGGTAACCTGCCTCATATTAGGGTAAACTCTCCAATGCTACGTCAGGTAGCAAACTCCATTCCCATCTACATAAAGGTAAAACACCAACTGCACACTTCACCTAAGGGTAAACAGGCCAACATTCTAGCTACATAAAGGTAGCTCACTCCCTCTCATGTAAAGGTAAAGACCTGCTCGTGTAAGGGTAGCCACTACACAAAAAAACAACTCGTGTAAGTAAACCTTCCTTCATAAGGGTAAACCACCCTCATGTAAAGGTGAGATTCCCCCACGTAAGGCTAAAACAAACAGAAACTGAAGGTCTCCACTACACAAGAGCATAATAAAAACAAAAGCATGAACAAACAAACAACAACATGAAACTAGGTGATTAAAAATATGGCATCAACAAACTAAAAAAAAGTAATTTAATTTGCAACAACAAACAACATGCCAAATTCAACAAGCATAATATAGTTAATGTTTTGAGCATTTTATTTATTGCTTATATAAACATGCATTCTTGGAAATCTTTTTGTTGGTAATTTTAAATTTTATTAGTTTTATATCATATATCATGTTCTAATTTTTTTTTAAACTTGTTTATAATATAGGAATAATGTTGAGGACTAAACAATTTATAGATCATAGTCAGTCTACATCACAAACTACACAGTCATACGAGTCGCATACTACAACAAGGATACCCACTACCCATGTAGTTATGCTTCCTATTGATTTTGGGGTGCCATTAAATGCGAGGGTCGAGGCATCGGGTTAGCCAGTAAACACTAAGCATCAATGCAACATATTTTGTTACTCATAAAGTCATGAGAGTATCAGTGAGTGACCCTTAATGGTATATATGTTATTGTGAAAAATAATTTATTGTGTTGTTATAATAACTATTGAATATATTTGTTGAATAAGAATCAAAGAAAAATGAAAATGAAAGCTATGGATGTTTACATGTTGAAGAATTTAATAGTTGTATAGGGTGCTTATTGATGATGGTGGAAGCATGTACGGGTAGTTTCAGGGCATATAGCATTTGATTCGATGAACCTCCCAATCATGTATCATTGTTGGAGGCATATTCCAATTAATTGGAAAAAATGAAATATTTGATAATCAAATAAAAGTAAAACAACATATTTATTTTGATACTAATATTAATAAGAACGCTATAATAATTTCAAAAATATCTTATTTGCAGTTGATTTTCCATTTTGATGTGGATGGCATGATTGTGTCATCTAACACTAAAAAATTTGGGGGGGGGTGGAAAGATATCAAGTATGGGTTAGGGAGAAAGTTCAATGACAACTCTTTAAGGATCCGCCAAAAAATATCTTATTTGTAGTTGATTTTCCATTTTGATGTGGATGGCGTGATTGTGTGTCATCTAACACTAAAAAATTTGGGGGGGGGTGTGGAAAGATATCAAGTACGAGTTATGGAGAAAGTTCAGTGACAACTCTTTAAGGATCTGCCAAATATATGATAAGGTACCAAAAAGAATACCATGACAACAATGGAAGCTATTTGTGGATAGTTTGAATACTGACCCGTATAAGATATTACTACCAATTTCTTAATAATATTACAAGTAATATAAATATAACTTTCTTAAGAAATTTCTACAAATGACACATTGAGTAGAGAGAAGTGGATAATTTCATACGCAACAGGGTCTAAGAGTTTCGCTAGGAGAATATAGAGTAAAGTGATCTGTTAATTATTGTAAAATATACACAGCTATTAATTTTCTACTTTGATGGTATAAGCGAAGGAGGTTGGTCATCAAGTTGGGCGAACTGAGATGTAGTTCGATGTGCACATTAAGTCAAATGTGAGTTACAAGAATGAATTTGCTCAAAACATTAGGGTAATTATTATTTGATTTTATTGAATCACATTAACTATTTATTGTTTGATTTGTAGGTTAGAATTAATGAGGCAATAGATGAAAATCCCCCGCAGTCATCATCAGTTTTCCAGGGTGATATTATTGTCTAGGTTTTGGGAAATGAACATCTCGATCATGTCTAGATAAAAGATTTTGAATCATCACCATCACGAGTCTTTGGGAGATCCCTTTGTTCATTCACCACGACGCCTTCTCATACCATGGGTCCTAGTTTTGTTCATGATCCAACATCACAAATAGAAAGTTCCGATATTAGAGAACAAATTACAAGAGCAGGAGTCACACAAGAGTCTAGGATGAGTAGTCTAGAACACTGGGGGAATGTTTCAGCCACCTCATTTCAAAACACGATAAGGAATATTCCTAAAACAATTGCATCTATGATAGGTGATACTCAACTAATACTTATGAAACATATGATTTGATCAATTTTGATCAATATGATTTTTTTTTCAAAAAATCTTATCTGTATTTTTCTTAATAACCTAATTTGTGTTTGAAATTATTTTTAATGTCGACACATGAGGTTTGTAGTTGATAAGAAAATGAAGAGCATGTGCCATCTAGGGGCACCCAAAGTGACGCACCAAACTTGAGTCTATGCATCTTCATGTGTGAGTGTTGTGACAAAGTGTCTTCATAGACAATAATAGTATTGGATGTTTTTCATGTTAAATAAATGAGATATTTATAATTTCTACTATAAAACATTTTTTTTTTATATTTATTAACATTTATTTAGTTTTTTTTTGTATGGCACTTTGATTCGAATGTGGGTTTTTATTTCTGCACTAGAAATAGCAGTGACCCCACATTTGTGATGGAAATAACCACCACTAAATATAGAGAAACCGACATGAAAAACCGCTGTTATGCATAACTTTTTATTTTCAGCAAATCACCACTGATAATTATTATATTTTTTTAATTCACATCAATTTAAATCACTAAAAATTGAAAATAAAAAAGATACTACTAGAAATCTATTTAATGAAAGATCAAACCGTAACAATTAAGAAGAAAAATTACCGCAAAATCCTAACTTGCAATGGTTTTCCATGCGTAACAAAATTCTTAGAACCACTGCATATTAATGATTGATAGTAATAAACATGAAGGCTTCAAGAATTGTCGTGAAACAAATGGACCCTTATATTAAATGCAAGATTACGGGCTTTACCACTTAAGCGTTGCACTAAGCCTTCAAACTATGCTCACGGACTACTTGGACGTGTACGAGCTATGTAACCCAAATAGAAAGATGTCTTTACTTATAACCTCTTCAATTATCTAGACCCCATTAAATTCAACTTATTTAATTATTACATTTTGCATCATAATTTTATCCACAATCCGCACAAATCTAATATTCATTCCCAACATTATGATCTAGCACTTACGGTCACAAATTTTCAAAAAAAAAAAAAACATTTTCTCAAACATGCATAAATCTTCATATATTGAACACATACATGGGGTCATAGCATAATTTTTCAATAAATTCAAAAAAAATCATAATTCAAAAAAAAAAAAAAATCAACAATTAAAAATTAACATGTAATTAATGAACAAGCATGTGCGTCAACGCTTCATCTTTCCATTGCTACAAGCTAGAGATTAGAGCGCTTAACCTCGGTTAAATACATTTAACGCCTAGATACCATATAAAAGAAGAAACCTAGAATCTGTATCCCGAAGTGTGGTCGGGGTGCTATATTTATAGACAAAGATAAAGATACAAAGCTGAAACATAAACAGTCAAATCATTGACCCAGTCAAATCTATAACAAAATATGGACATACTTCAACAATGAGCAACAAAATCATGATTTATTGGATTTTTCAATGATAAAATGCTGTAGAATGAATGAAGTGAAATTGAAATGAGGTAGAGCGGAATGCAATGAAATGAAATACGTAAAAAATAAAAACGTTTGAAGATGAAACACATCACTGTTGGCCTAAAGCTGAATACAAGACTTCACTGTCACCACTTCATGAAATATAAGTTCTTGCCATTCCTTGAACTGCATCGCCATCTAGAAACGTGGTGGATGCAGGCTGAAACAACAGAAAAATTAAAGTGGAAACATTTTCTGACTTCAAAAGTATTCACCAATTCAGACAATGAAACTTCGAATATAAAAGGAAATATATATTTGTTGATATGTAAAATACTTTTAAGTAGTTGAAAAATATTTTGGAAATATTGCCAGCACTATAAAAGACAATTGATCATATTTTAGCCTCATTTTATTAACAGCATGACTAAAAAAATGCAGAAACTGTGATTTTTATAATATCAATGACGAATGCAAACATAAATTGCCAAGAAAAAAGATCACAGACACAAAACATCAACTTCCACAAGAAAAATCTTAGAAGACCACATGAAACACTTATATTCATAAAATTACCTCAAAGATTATAAACTAACAAATAAACCAGCACTAGAACATAATAAAACTCTCTGACATTTTTCCATACCTCAGTCCAATGAACTTGTGAAAGAGAAAATGGCTCCTTCTCTATCACTCCACAATTGATTTCAATCATTCTTTCCAAATCCTGCCCAGATAAAGAAATTAGTCAAATGATCACAGAAAAAAACTATCTTCTATCAGTTTCAAAGAGCCTGCACTAAAGCATCAACATCAGTAAACATGGGGGAAAAACAATTCATACATTGACACACCAATGAATGCAGTAAATCACAACACCGCAAAAGCAAAAAACAACAGTAAATTTTAATGATGATGATGCTCTGAGGATGAACCAACATACAAAAGAAAGACACCAAAAGCTTCTACAGGGTGTTCCATATCTAAAAGTATATGTTCTCTGAATTGCTAATCAAATGACAGCAATTCAGAATCACGCCAGGCAAATGCTTTGGGTGACATGATTCACAGCATGACCTCTTCTATAAACTACAATTTACAACTTTCGTTAGGCCATCTGTCTCCGGGTGATATTTTGAACTGAAGCAAAGCTTACTGCCCTGTGATTTTAGAAGCTCCGTCCAAAATTAACTAAAAAAAATGAGGCCTCAGTCTGATATAATTGCCTTATGAAAATCATGAAGTTTCATCACCTCCCAAAGAAACATTTCAGCCACACCATGGGCTGGGTAAGGGTACTTAATGGAAAAGCGATTCTAGATAATCTGTTAAGTACTACCAAAACAGCTTCATAGCCCATTGACTTGAGCAAAACTGTGATAAAATCCTTTAAAATATCTTCCGAAAATTTTGTGGAATTTCAAAAGGCTGAAGAAGCCTGTTATGAGCTAAGGTTGAGGTCTTTAATCATTGGCACGTGTCACAGGATTGCAATAACTGCTGAATCATCCTAGTCATGCCCACCCAATAAAGAATGAATGCTAACCTTTTATAAGTCCGATAGAAATTTGAATGCCCCACTGTAAGACTGCGGTGAAAACCTACGATAAGTTTAGGGATCCATAGGGACTTTGCAGGAAGCACAAATCTGCCCTTGTATTACAAGCGACTTTGATGCAATGAATAACCAGGCCTTGCAGAGGGAATTTAAGGAAAGTGCTTGTGCTGGACCAGTTCATCACTTTCAAGGGTTTTCATTGTGACTCATAATCACAGTCGCCCTTAAGTACAAATTTATAGCCATTCATTCGCATGTAACAACAAGAAACAGAAATCCACAGGAAATAAAATATTATGTGTTTCAGGTGGAATAAAACATTCTGTGTGCTACAATACTGTTCATAAATAACTTTCAAAAAAAAATCATCAACGGCCTTCATCCCCGGAATCCCCACCATCCAAACAAGGGGACTCTGCCCTTGCAACCCCCACGAACTCACTGCTGAGTTCTGTAGCGACTTGGGATTTTCCATTGACCCCTTTACATAATTTTTTATGAATGTTTAATGGAACGGTTGCACATTCGGTTCATCTTTAATTTGTAATATTTTTAGCCTGCGCACGCAAATGACTTAAATCATTGATATTACCAAAGCGGATCCCGGATGAAAAATTCATTACCGCAGATTGACTCAGGACAAAGGATTTTATCTAGGGGAGGTGTAATTGGCATGCAGGTTTCAGGTCCCGGACTAGGCCCATCTTGGAATTTTAATTAAAAATACCAATTGACCCAAAATCTCCCTGATAAATTCATATTTAACTCCTCTAATTAGGGTTATCCAACTCTTGACATAAACCCTAATCGAGAGAGGGATTAGAGGATTGGAAGCTCATTCTTCATGGAATCCACATCGAATCTCAGAGTGTGGATCGCGATACGACGATGATCAAATCTTGAGATAGGGCTTTGTTATTTTTCATGCTCCGTTCTTTATGCAACATACTTAAATTTAATTCTTCGTTCCTAAATTTCTTTCCTCGCTATGTCAATATCGTGATCATGTTCTATAAATTTTATTACCGTTATTTTCAATTTTCCATTTGCATGATAAACGGAGGTGCCTGTTCGTGGATCGAAAACCTAGCGGTCGGGACTACCGGCCACTGTCCCCCCTCCTCTCCCCCACCCTCTCCCCCCCTCTCTCGCATCCAGGCGAACCCCCTCTGGTTCTCATAGTGGTCGTGATCTGAGGCAGAGAGCGATGTGGTGGGCTTGGCATGTGGTGCACACAGGAGAGCCCCAAGCGGAGGCCAGAGTGGTGGCGCAACGGCGCGGGGCATCAGGGTGGACAGTGTTGGGCAGAAGCTGCGATGGCTCGAGCTTGGGCGAACGGGGGAGATGGGCGACAACTCGGCAGCGCGTGACGAGGGCATTCGGACGACGAGTGGCGACATTGAAAGCGATGACTCAAGCGACTAGGGTTTCATTAAGGGGAGGGGAGGGGATTCGGGTTTTCATCTCAGCCGTTGGATCGGCCAGAATCAAACGCATGATCGCCCACCACGTGGCGGGCGGAGGCGTGACTAGCCGGTGGGCTGAGCCCCACCGACGGCCCGAACGAATCGGGTGAGCCAGCCTGACCCAGCCTAGGGCCTTTTCCCTTACCTGTCTGCAACCCGAAAACCTTCTGAGTGTCGGGGTGTCCGAGCAAGATGTGAGTACAACTCAATTTTCCACCACTAACAGTGTCCCTAAACAAATCGAGGAAAATAGAGCTGCACGCTTGATCTGGAATGCCAAAAGAAAACGTAAATAAATAATCCATCGCATCGTGGAGTGTGCAACAACCAAACCATGTGCAGCCATACCTGTTTCGGCCAGAGTGTTGGATGTGTCACATTGAGTGATTATTTTTATCTAGTTTATTTCACCAATTTGAAACTTTTTTGTCCACTTTGTGTCAGTTGTGCCATTTTCTATCATTTTTTGTCCATTTTTTTTGTTTTAAATACCGGAATGAAATTATTATTTTTATGTGTCAATCTAGAATGTAACATAGAATTAAAACTGCAATTATGTTAATTTTAGACAATTATTTAATTGCATAAAAATATGAGCATGTTTTCTTTTTTTTCATGTTAGATGGATGTATAAAATACATAGCGTCCAAAAGTAGACTTTTACGATCTTGATCCAATCCTATCCCGACAACCATGCTCTCTTGATCAGGACTTCCACGACAAAGCGTGGATCCCCCATAAGACCGATGGGGAAAGGAACTACCCTAGATATGAGTCAGGGGTCCTCCATTTATAGATTCAATACTCCCTCAATCAACGCGCTTTCCTCGATGAGGTGCAAGTTCACACGAGTTGCCCGAGTTGCCCGCAACATACGACCTATGCGGAACTAGGCTATGGAGTTGGGGGCTTTTCTATGTCCTTAATTCTCCAACCTTAAAGCATATCTGGATTTTATTGTCTTTACCTTGACTTGGGTTTCAAGCTGACTTGTATCTCGTTCCTCTTTCGTTTTTTAGGCGTCCAACTAGGTATGGTTATGGGTGTTCCGCCTACACGTGTTGTATCCCCTAATAGAGAAGGAACAACTCAATGGTGATCATTAAGGACACGTAGTTGGTGGAGTTAGAGCTTAGCGGTGCTCGACGGCGATGGTCACAGTAGGCATTCGTGTCGGGAGTTGGGTGTGACGAGGAGATTCCCTTTTACAGTTGTTCTAGGTTCGATTTTCCTGAGATTTTGGGCTCATGTGTTTGTCCCTTTGTTTCTGGAATTGCATTTGTCATACTGTTTTGGATAATTAGGGTTTGTAGCATGCATATTACTAAACCAATGGATTTTATGTCTAGTATTGCATTTATGTCTTGTGGTGGCACACTCGGCCTAATTGCCAACCTAGATAGGGTCTTAGTGGATCGGGTCATGTCAAGTTCAATCAGTGACGGTTGGGGATTGGATCAAATCAGGCTCTACGGCCACCTCAACAAGACACATCCAATCACATACCAAAGACATGTGGCACATGAACAACTAATCAAATCAAGGCCAAGAATATATTCATAAATGTTTTTCCTTCCGAGTTCTGGTGTTAATCTAGTAGAATTAGATCACAGGTGGCTACAAAAGCAATGCCAATAATATATTTCAACAATTTGACAACTGATTGTAAAAAACCGAAGAGAACGAAACAAAGGACTGCAAAAAAAATCCAAGATAGCACTCTTGGTAAAACAGATTTCATATGAATGCACTGTACCTTTCCAGTCAATACTTCAAACTCAAGCAATCCATCTACAATGTTCTCAAGCACTTTAAGATTTTTTAGAAGCATTTCTTTTGCTTTGTCATATGCCATGTTATACAACTGCATAAAAACAATAGTGTCCAACAATGATCATAGTAAAACACAAGAAGAGACAAAATTGCTTGACGGAAAATTATCATTACATGTCAGCATTCTTGATCCATACCTTTTCCACCTTAGCAGCAACCTCATACTTATGGTTTTCCCCCATGCTTAATGTTGTAACCTGATTAACATAAAATTTATCACAAACAGTCCAGCACAACAAAATACACTGGCAGATAATCAATTAAGTTAAAGTTGGTGTCTGAACATGCAAGGTGCATTGCGGCGCAATGGCTTCTCAAGTAAATTAACTCCAAGCCCCCAATCCCCATCCCCCGAAAGGCAACAGAATAAACATAGAACAATAACTTAGACCTCTGAATTTGAATAAGGAAAACCCAACCCTTGAATCTTCATGCTCAAATCATGATATTGTATCACTCGAGCGAGTACTAGACCAAAATAAGATGATGGGATCTCAAAATAACTTATGACATTAATGTAAATACCGCATGGCTATGATAGTAAACTGTAGGATTGTCATCAGGGCCCCATCCATACTGGATTACCATCCGGGTTGCGATCTGTAACAGCTTAGAAGTATTACGCATCTCTGGGTTTCAGAGCACATATCCATGAAATGAAGACCAAAACGTATTAGAACCATCAAAATGAATGCGGCAAGATACACATAACCTGCTGCGCCTGCTTAAGTTCGGATGATGAAAGAAAATTTTCCTCGCCAAAAGGAAGTAGCAGCTGGGCTGCAACATAAGAACCAAATAGAAACACCATCTTTTTTTCAAGGTAGGATTTTGAATCCAAATTCCCGTTCAAAGAACTTCCAGTTTGAGCCTTCGTAATTTTTGTGCAACCAATGCCCTGCAAAGATTAGGAAAAAAATGTTACTATCCATTCCCCCTTCCCCCTCCCCCCTCCCCCTCTCTATCTCATTAAGTTGGGAAGTGATTAATTTTTTGTCATATATTATTGACAAAAAAGATTTTAAGAATGATTAAATCAATGGAAGGAAACTGTTGTAAAAATTTATGGTCTTATTTATCCAAAACACCATGTCTTTAACTAAACCATTGTAGAAAATTCAAAATATTCTACCTAATCAATGTGCAGCTCTACCTAATCTTTAACTAATTTTTTGTTTTACCTAATCTAAGCTGAATGATTAGAAATTACATTTAATGGAAGTAATATTGTATTTGAGAAAGATAAGTGTAGAACTGTACTCTTTACCTCAATGAAGAGTGAAGCCCTTTATTTATAGATAGAGGAAAACTAAAACATGTAAGAGGAAATCAATATGAGACTCTAAAATACACATAAACGGGTCTAAAACTCCCTCTCAAGCTAGAACAGGTATAACTTCAAATAAGAGTCCTACAAACAAAAAACAAAGAGAGAACACATTAAAAAGACTGAACACACTCTCCCTCAAGCTGGGTCGTTGATGTTGTGTATGCCCAACTTGGTGTATAGAGAATCCAGTCGAGCTCTTAACAAGCCTTTGGTGAAGATATCAGCAAACTAATGAGCAGTTGAAATGTAGCCAAAGGTCGTATGTTTTTGCTAAGGTGATGGCGAAGTGACAGTCAATTTCAATATGCTTCGTGTGTTCATGGAAGACTAGATTAGAAGTCATCTTTGGGTTTGTCTGATTATCACAACAAATATGGTCAATAAAAACACTGAAAATAGTCCAAAAACTACCCAAAAAGAACTCAAAATTAGAAAAACAATAAGACAATAAAGTTTTTATAAAATCAATGGCATCAAAGGCCAAAATCCTCACTGAGTTACAAAATCATGTCAATTCTATTACCTTGAAATATGTTCTATTTTGTTAAGAGTGGTTATGTATCTAGCATATATGTGCGTCTAAATTCATTTTGTTTGACCAAGTCTATCTTATCCCTCTTATCTATCTTATCTCTCTTATACCGCATATTTTCAATTTTGGTATCAAAGGCACATTCAACAGTGTTAAAATAGAGGAGTGGATCAAATACCTAAGATTCCTCCTAAGAGAGGCATTGACGCTTCTTTATAGAGAATTATAATGATAACAGAACACCCAAGTCCAATGTGGAACACACACTCCAACACTCCCCCTCAAGCTAGGTATGCCTAGCTTGGATAAGTAAAAACGAATTAAGAAACAAAACAAACAAAAAACACCGCAAACACTCCCCCTCAAGCTGGACATACCCAATTTGATTACATAACAAGACAAAACATAAGAAAATATAAACCGTCATGGCTGCTCCCTCTCAAGAAGTTGATGGATCATGTTGTTGAAAAAGATTGTGTCAACCAAGAAACGTCTGTCATGCAGAACCAGTAGGAATAACTGAAAATATAATACATCGGCAGGAATAACTGGATCGAGCCTCGATATGGATAGTCGAGTTAGGAGCATCTAAGCGTGCAAGAATAGCACGCAACAGGATCGGATGTCTGACAGGAAAGACGCGAACTGGTACGATAAGATGACAGCGTGCCCTGCGCAATGTCAGTGATATTTGCCCGCACCCCCCATAATCAATCTCAGTGCCTTTGATTCCTTACTCGCCTTTCATTGTGCTGCGGATCGCCGGATCGTTTCAGGTAGGGTCTTCGCTCTAGAGGGCGGAATCACCTCCGGCCACTCCATCTCCCGACGATGCAACGTGTTGTCTGCGACCGTGTTTCCCAGTGAATTTTCAGCTTGGTTCCTTTGAGTTAATCCAGCAACAGAGCTTCCCCAGCCTCCACATGAATCTGAAAAATCTCCTCCCCAGTGAAGGAAGTCGGCAATGTTGCCATTAGTATCCGCGTGCTCCTCGTGTGCCCCCTTGGTGACATCCTTGTCTAAAAGCACGTTGCAAGTTTTTTTGTTAGCCAACAATTCCACGTACCGCCCGCGCATCGGCACGAGCACCATGGTTTCGATGCGGCCCGACGTCCTTGTTTCTCCATCGACATCGCCAGTTCGAAATGCCGCGTATTCCGTCTCGTGCAGCGCAGTTGGCGGCGAAAATGGAAGTACCGTCTGCTGCGGCAACATCCTATCCAACATTTCTGTGTCACCATCATCGTTTGATAGCGCACATAATTCCTCCATGAGCAGAGATGACAAGTCGTCCCCCAAGTGAAGCCATGTTTCTTTGCATAGCATAACTCAAACGAAGAACATACGAAATTTCATCTGCTCCAGCGCGTGTTGTTCCCAATGTCGTTGTCGTTGCTTGAGGGCTTCCATCGTCGAGGCGATCTTACTTACAAAAGCTGTCAATTCTACCATCGTCATGTCAATGCAGTCCATGCGCTGCCCCACTCTATCAAGAAGAAATATCTCATCGTGATCTCCTCTCATCAAAAGATCCGGCAATGTGCGCGAATCGAAAGTCAAAAGTGATAATTTATTTAAAATTTTCATACGATAATTGCTTTGAATGATTAATGAACAACTACACGTCCTATCGAAAATAATTATACAAATTTAATAATGTATAATTATAAGAGAATTTATCACGTGACAAATATTATCGAAATTATCATAGAATAATTACAAATATTATCAATGGATAATTAATATAATTATCGACCGATAATTTCAGGATTATAAATGGTTAATTATTAATATTATTAAAACGATAATTGATTTGAATTATCAAAGGACAATGGCGCAAATTATCATAAATAATTATCAAAAATATTATTAAAGGGTAATTGCACCAAATCTTCAAAGCATAATTTGTGGAAACAAATTATCATAGAATAATTTCAAAATGATAATTTGTAAGGAATAATTATTAGAATATAATTATCCAATTTATTAAAGGATAATTTATAACACATGCTTTGTTTTTAAATGATAAATTAAATTATCCGGAAAAGATAAATTATTATTGCATGTAATATTTTTAATGATATTTTGAAATTATTCAGAAGAGATAAAATATCATCGCATATAATTTTTTTTAATGATAATTTGAAATTATCCAAGAGTTAAAATACTATCGCATGTGATACTTTAATCGATAATTTGAAAATTATCCAAGAGAGAATATTATCGCATGTAACATTTTAATCGATAATTTGAAGATTTTCCAAGAAGGAAAATGTATCATCGCATGTGATATTTTATTTCCTTTTGAAATAAAATAACTGTTATTGGTTTTGGGAACCCTTGACGAACATCGACCATTGGTGTGTCGACAATTACAATAATAAGGCCGTGAGGAGGTGTATTGAACCACACATGGTGGTTTATCTTCGCCGCTGACATCGACGACCTTGAGATAGGTGGTTTCATCCCATTCTAGCCAAATTGATTAACCTTGTATTGCTTGATTTATTTCAATTGCTGATTTAAATTCAATTCCTTAACTTGATTTCAATTGATATAATGAAATCCAATTCCTTTGAATTGAGAGATTTGAATTGGTTTTGACATGAGAATTTGGAAAACCCCCAATTTCATTGAATTGGGGTGTGTATTTATGGAAATTGGATGATTTGAATTGTATAATTTAAATTGTGGATTTGCTGGAAATGGTTTCAATTAAATTGTTGAATTTAATTGTAGAAATAAATTGTGTAATGATAGAATTGGTTTTGAATGGATTTCAAACTGGAGAAAATGACTTAAAAATGTTTTGATAGAAACCCAGTGGTTTTATCTTGTTAAAGAGACATGTTTTTTATTCAGACTTGTTTTGGTTTTAAATGGAAAATTGACATTTAAATTGAAGTATGTGATTTAATTGTATTTTAAGCAGTCTTAAAATAAATTGTCCATCATTGATTGCGTAAGAGCACATGCAAGCCTTAGGTAGATTGTGAGTTATTTCGACACACTCTACGATTACTACAACGTTCTAAAACATACATGCAGCATGTCACATCCTTTAGGCGATGGTGATGAGTCCTCTTTGACCAGTGTCCAGAAGACGTATGTGTACACATTTTGCGGAGATCACTTAGAGAGTGCGGAGTCCTATAACTGAAAATACCATCGTACCTATTTGGCAGATTACCATGTTGCTCGCTTGTTATTCATATTTGAGATATAAATGTATGTCAATGCTTTTGAACTGCTTTACATGTCTGTTGTTTTTACATAAACTATTTTATGTAACTGTTTTATTTAAGCCATTGTTTTAGAAATATTCCATCATTTGTAAAGTCTTTGCTTAAAAGTATTTTCTATCATTTGAACTGTATAGCATGATTTGTTTAATTATGTTTTAAAATGCCAAACTTGTTTACTTAAAAATTGAAAGCATTCCTTTGGTTAATCAATTGTTGGCATTTGTTATGCAATCCGAGGTGAGACCCTACTGCGATTTTTAGCTCACACCCTACTTGTACCTTCGGGTGTTTGTAGATTATCTTCTTCCAGGTTCAAGCAAAGGGAAATGATCACTTGGAGGTGGATCCAGCTGCTGAACAATGGTCTTGGTGAGTTGTATCCTTAGGGACCTGGGTTGTGTTTCCCTGTTTTAGTACTTGGGTTGCAGTACTTTGGGCTTGTTTATACCTTATTGTATTCTGGAACCTTACTCCCAATGGAGTTCTCTTTTGATATGCATATTGTCTTGCTTCTTTTACTTCCGCATTGTTAGTGGCAAAATCGTTCTCATTTGCATGTTGTATGATGTCAGGTGCTAGTCGTCAACCCATGGGAATCGAGAACACCCTTCGGGCTATGTCAGAGCCGGCTCGGTTATCGGATTACCAGGGTACCTGGGTTGGTTCGTGACAAATAGTGTGTCCCTCCGCCATGTTATTGATCCAACAACGCTTCCCTCCAACGAGATTGTTTTCCACAGTGTTTCTGGCAACGGAAGCTCGAACAACAAGGAGGATCGAGTCGCCTCATGTGTCCAGGCATCAGCGCTGTTGTCTGAACATGAACCGATGTCCGCCATAACCTACATCGACCGAACACCAGCATCGCAAGCCTTTGGTCCTATGCTCCCCTGTTCCAAAGCCACAGTCAACAATCTGTATTAAGGCACTTGCCCCTATCATTACCAGCAACCATATAATCAGTTTGGGTCCCCAAGGAGGCCCAAACAGGGTGTGAGATAAACATCCCAGTAGGCAACCGCCCAGGTCTATACAGTTCTAACAACAATATACAAAAGTGTTAGGAAGTGTAAACAACCAGTAAAGTAAGTGTGTATGCCCATGACATAAGTCTACTGCAGTAAGTAAAACCAACCAGCCCTCAAGGCTACCTGCAAAAGAGAGTCAGCTCCTAACAAGGCAGCTATAACAAGTAAACAAGCAAGTCACATGGTCACGCCGTACATCCATCTGTATCATGTAACCACAGTCACGCTGTATAAAGAAGTCAAGTATCTCACGACCACAACGTATAGTGAAAGGTAGAATCCCACGACCACACCGTATGGTGAAGAGCAGACCTCAAGGGCCGGATCTAAGGTGTCAGCAGTCAGCAGACTAAGGCATCCATGTAATAATTCTAGACCACGAAGGGCCGGATCCAAGGAGCTTGTCCAAGGCATCTCATCGAGTCCCATGGGCACCCCTAGTGGAAACTCGGTTAGGCACTAGTTGGGGTCCTAGGAGCATGGCAATAGCAAGCCCTAAACAAGCCCAAGCAAGCCGAATCCACGGGGTAGCAAGGCCCGAGGCATCCCACGGAATCAAGACCCAAGGGGCAGAGTCAACTCAAGGCGTCCACTACCGCGTTCCAGATCCATGAAGAGCAGTCTATGACATCGATCAACCATTCATTCAATCATTCAATCATTCAATCATTCAAATTAAACATTCATTCCATGTGAGTATACCCACTCACATCAACCTGCACAAGCCATGAGTATATCCACTCATGCAAACCATTTATCAAAACAAGCATATGGGCCTACCCTCCCATATAAACCATTTAACATGCCATTATCATTTTCATATAGGTATACCCACCCATATTATCCATTTAACATGCCAAACTATGAAAATAGAGAATGCATAACATGATATTCATTGAGCAAGGAGGCAGTACATCTCCTAAACAAGCTACTCAAGCTATCAAAGCGTTAACGAGCTCCCTCCAACTAGGCAAACACAAGCACACACCCCTTGGGTGGTTTAAACAGGCATAAACAAGTTATTTTCTTAGACGCACCCCTTGGGTGACCTTGAATCATGTAACGGGTGCCAACGCACCTAAACGGAACCTACGGGCATCCTCACTAGGTCCGACTACAGCTACAGCAAGCAACTCGCTAAAAAACGAGGCCTCGCCGGAAAGTCCGACGAGCGACATATCGGTCGAACGCCCGAAAAGTACAAGAAAAGCCGAAAGAAAGTATAAACCACCTACCACAACTCGGTAGTAGACAGCTCGTCCGTTGTTCCGAAGAATCAAGAACGACTAAAAAGCAATTGAGTACTTACCGATGCGGTTCCAACGTGACAGACGACGCTCGAATCGGAGTGCATCAAGGGCGATCCACTGTGTCAAAATGCTAACCCCCTGACAAGGGGTATCAGAGCCAATGTGCCTCGTGATGTCAATGAAATGTTGGCGGTTGAGCCATAGTTGTGACAGTGGGGTTCCTTGGGGTGTCATGGAGGAGGTGACACAACAATGATAGTCGCGCCCAAGTGAGAATGTCGTTGCTAGTTAGCAGCCTCCGGTGTATAGGAAGACACGTCTATGGTCATGCGGCGAACCCCAATCTAGGGAACATTACAATCATATTCATCGCTCTTTATATGACCTCAAACAATCTTTTCGAACATGGTTTGATTATTTTGATACGGTTGTGATTGGTTTTAGGCTTTCTCGAAGTTTAAAGGATCTCTCAGTCTTCTATCAACGGTCAAATACAAGTTGTTAGACTCGTTTTTATGTGAACGATATTGTGCTTACAAACAGTGCTTTTGCAGGAATCGATCAGCTCAAGTCCTTCCATCAAAGTTTTTATATGAACTTAGGCTCCTCAAAGCTTTTTTTGGGGATTGAGGTCTATTGATACTCAAGATTTTCCTGTTTCAACGAAACTATGTCATGGATTTGCAACATGGAATAGGGTTGTCTTGTGTAAACATTGTTGACATCCAACTTGAACTAAGCGAAAAATCTCTCTATGTAGAGGCATTTCCCTCATCCGAAAGCTATCGTTGACTAGTTGGTAAGTTAAACTACCTCACTATGATCCAATTAGATATTGCTTGTGTTAAATATGCAAGTCGTTTATCCTCCAGACAATCCACATTTGACTGTTGTTTTCATTGGTGGTAATCTTATCTATTGAAGAAGTAATAAGAAGACTATATGTTAGGTTCTTGCCTAACTGGTGCGTAGAACAGTAAAAGAAAAACAGGACAATCTCCTATGGCTCTTGTAAATCTCCAGAAAAAGAAAAAGAAAAGGAATTAGAGTAGGTAGGGGAGAAGGAAGAAGAAGAAGAGGTGATAAAGGAGAAAAAGAAGTTTGTCCAAGAAGACCACTCCTCATAGCCCAAGCCAGACCACCCAAGATCGGACCCCCTTACACAGTAACCAGCAGGAAACCCCAAGTGAATCCTTGACCCCCTTCTATAGCCATCCTCTCTCCTATTTAATAACCCAATTGCCTAGCCAACTAACAACTCCCTAACAACTAACAACCCCCTCTAACAACTAATAGAGAAATGACTACATTGCCCCTAGGCTTATTCACTCATACCTGCCCCATATACACAGGCAGCCCACGCATGGACATCCCCACCAGCCCCCACGTTCCTAACACTATATCTTGCTCGGAAGCTAAGTCGAAGTATTGAGTCACAGCACGCGTGACACCAAAGTTTTAATAGGCACAACATCTTTTACATAAGAATGGTAATCCCGTCTAGAAGTCCACACACATGATACAAAAACAAGCGACAATTAATATTGCAACAAATTCTATTTTTCATGAGCCATATCGAGATTGACTATCAATTTGTTCATAAGAACAGTGAAAAGAACCTTACATTTGGCTACCTGCATAATGTGAAGCAACTAGCTGATGTGTTACAGTGATTATGTATCAAGCATATCAGTGCGTCTAGATTCATTATGTTTGACTAGGTCTATCATATCTTTCTTATCAAGTGTATTTGAATTTTAGATCTCCTCCCTATCTTAAGTTGCGCATCTCTTTATTTCTCTCTATAAATAAAATGTCCCGGCCTCATTCAAGAGGCATTGCTTCCTGGTATTGTGTTTACAACACATTTGATTTTTCAACTTATCAAGGCCGGAGATTTGGCCACTGATCACCTCTTAAAACCACATCATTCCGTCAAAAGTAAACCTCATTGAGCAAAATAATATAGCTGAACAAAAAACTTGATTCATCAATTATAGTTAAGCAATTTGTTTGAACGATAAAGTATATTGATTGCTTGATTTCTGATAATACTAGAGTTGCCAATGTGTCATCACAATACTGAATTATTTGCAAAATAAATACTGTAAGGAATAAAGCAGAAGCGTGCGCACAAAAAAAAAATAACGGCCAAATATTTTGGCCGAGACTTATTTATTTTTTTAAGCACTAACCTCCCATGATAATGGTTCAAGCCATAGATTCTCAACGACATCAAAGTTAGGGAGCAGAACAGCAAGAAGACCTCGACCAGAAGCCCAAACAGCATGTGGAAACTTTGTCTCCCTTGTCCACTAAAAACTCATCAAGCAACAATTACAATAAAACAGCCAAGTGAATTTAAAGCTCCCCACATCCTTGCAAAGAGGAATTTAAAACAAAATAAATCTGAGTATGCTGAAAAAAGGAATATGCAATATCAGCAGTCTTCCAGTATTTTTTGTGCCCTTACCCTCGTTAGATTATCTTTTCTTTCAATAAAAATGACAATACATATACAGCAATTATTTAGAAAGAAATGAAAAAAAAACACAAAATCATAAACACGGTACCTTCAACCAAATATGTGTAGAAAACAAAAGTAGGCTGCCTAAAAGGTAAAACGTACATGTTACGAGATTAAAAGATTTGTTTCGATCCCCATAGGTATAAAATCACTTTGAGATGCACAGCCTAACAGAAATTAGCAGTCAAAACCCTTCTATTAACAAGCAGGGATTTTAGAATGGCCCTTCACATCCAGGCATGCCACATCCCAGAAAATTAAAATTAGAAAACTAACCGAACTTTAGAAAAAAGGGTGCCGGCATTTAGCATTTTAGCACCATTTTAACAGACAACCTTTCCCAATAGTCTACCCATTTTGACTCATTCCCAAGGATCCAAGTGCACATGCCTTTGTGTTGCTCCAAATCAAAGATGACAATGACCACCTCCGCGACTCACAAGTGACAGCAATTGCAACAAGGACTCATCATTAGATATTTATCAAATATATAGTTATTTATGCCACTTATTGCAAAGCATACTTCAACAATAATCCACAATACCTATGAATCCTCCATAGTGTGATATTTTTTGATATGGAGAACACCATGGAATGAAAGCCGTTTTCCATTTAAACATGGTCGTGCACATAAGCCACTCAAAAAATTGTTATTTCAGACATATTATGTTTCAAAATGTAGAAGAAGACGAGTGTAGAAGGCGAATTCCCCTTACCTCAATGTGAGGTGGGACATTCTTTTATAGATGAGTAAAATGGAATGCATGAAGAAGTATTCAGATGTGGGACTCGGAAATACCCAATATAATAAAACTGGGTTTAACACTCCCCCTCAAGGTGGACATGTCCAACTTGGACCAAGAGTCCCATAAAAGAAAGATGACAGCGAACAAGACCAATCACACTCCCCTTCAAGCTGGGCTGCAAATGCTGTTGATACCCAGCTTGGTACTGAGAGAGTCCAGACGAGTTCCCGGAAGACCTTTGGTGAAGATGTCGGCAAGCTGATCCGCCGTCGGAATGTGGCCGAAACTGATATGGTGTTGCTTGAGATGATGGCGAAGAAAGTGTCAGTCTACCTCGATATACTTTGTTCGTTCATGGAAGATAGGATTCAAAGCAATCTTCGTGGCCGCCTGGTTGTCGCAACAGATATGAGCAGATGTCTGCAGTGGGAAGCCAAACTCATGAAGAAGATGACGAAACCAGAGGATCTAAGTAGTGACCGTGGTCATGGCACGGTATTCAGCTTTTGCACTAGATCTGGAGAGCACAGTCTGTTTCTTGTTTGCAAAAAGATGAGGTTACCTGCAAAGAAAACAGCATACCCAGAAGCAGACTTGCGGGTAGCAAGTCATCCAGCATAGTCAGCATCACAAAAAGTCTCAACATTCAGATGAGCGTGATGTGAGTACTGAAGACCACAAGCAGGGTCTTTCTTGATGTATTTGGCAATGCGGAGGACAACGTCCCACTAAGATTTGATCGAATGCTCCATGAACTAGCTTGCTTTACAAACAACGCAGGCAATGTCCGGTCGTGTCATGGTAAGGTAATTGAGTTTTCCCACCAAACGACGGTACCTCTCTGGGTGAGGAAAGGGTGTCGTGTTGTCATAAAGAGAACGTTCCCCAGACTCAAGAGCAGTGTCCACGGTAGTTGTCCGACTCAAACTCACATCCTGCAAGATATTCATGACATATTTCCATTGGCAGAGAGAGATGGTATCCGTAGAACGGGAGACCTCAATGCCAAGGAAGTATGTGAGAGGACCGAGATCTTTGTTGTGGAAGTGGTGGTGAAAATGTCCCTTGAGTTGAGCGATTCTAGTGGATTCGCTCCCGGTGATGATGACATCATCAACATATATCACCAGCAAGATGCAGCCATTAGACGTTGTTCAGTAGAAGACGGTGTGGTCTTTCATACTGCGAGAGAGTTCAAAGGCGGTGACGATGGTGCTGAAGCGGTCAAACCAAGCACAAGAAGACTGCTTGAGACCATAAAGAGAGCAATGAAGTCTGCAGACATGGGAGTCGGATCAGGAGTCACGAAATCTTGGGGGCCGCGGCAGATATATCTCTTATTCAAGAAAGCCATGAAGAAAGACATTCTTGACATCCGGTTGATGAAGCGGTCAGTAATGATGAGCGGCCAGAGAGAGAGATAATCGAACGAATGTCATCTTTGCAACTAGAGAGAAGGTATCAAAATAGCCTATATCATATGTCTGAGTAAAACCATTTGTCACAAGTCGGGCTTTAAGGCGATGGAGAGTGTCATCGGCATTCAGACACATCGTATAAATCCATTTGTAGAGTGTCATCGGCATTCACACACATCGTATAAATCCATTTGTTGCCGACTGCATGTTTGCATGCCGGAAGGGGGATCAGATCCCAAATATGGTTGTCGTCCAGAGAACAAAGTCTGAAAAGTAGTCTTCCCACAAAGTATAGAAGAAGGAAGACGATTGAGGAGATATGTAGTAGTAAGGATGACATCTCCCTAAAAGAGAAGTGGCACCTATCGGCCGATCGCGAAGCCGGGAGAGACCGCTAGTAGGCGAGGGCCGATCGCGAAGCCGGGGGGGGGGGGGGGGGTTGGTAGGCGGGGGCCGATCGTAAAGCTGGGAGGCGCCGATTGTAGGCGGGGGCCGATCGTCAAGCCGGGAGGGGCCGCGGAGGCGGGCGACGCCGTAGGAGGGCGCGAGCTGGCGGGGACCGGGAAACCGAGGTAGGGCGGGCGGTGGCCGGTCACAGAGCCGGGAGGGGCGGCGTTAAGCGGGAGCCGCGCGCGAGGAGGTGGAGCGGAGCGTTTCGCCTAGTGAGGGGGGGAGCCGCGACGGAGGCGGGGAGCCGAGATTCGCGACGGACAGGGAGACGGGAAGCCTCACTGGATGCGCGGGGGGGGGGGGGGGGATGCCGCAGTAGAGGTGTTGGGGCCGGCGGAGGGCGTTGCTAGGGAGGGAGGGCTCTGTCGGGGAGGACGGAGGGCCGCCTGGAGGGAGGAGTGCCGCGAAAGGAAGGGGAAAAAAGTATTATCGTGAAAATCTCTTTGATACCATGTAGAAGACAAGTGTAGGAGGCGAATTCCCCTTACCTCAATGTGAGGTGGGAACATTCTTTTATAGATGATTAAAATGTAATACATGGAAGGGTATTCCGATGTGGGACTCGGAAATACCCAATATAATAAAACTGGGTTTAACACAAAAAATAATTGTTATCTTTAAGAGACAATTCTGTTTGAATGAAATCATTATTTTGATAAATATTTATACCTATCTTTTTTAATTCATTTTATATTTATATCATTTTGAAATTTAAAATTTACATAATATCAAAATCAAATATTTTTGTATTGATGATACAAAAAAAAATCTTTTTTTCACAATTCATGGATCGTTTTCTCTTCTTGCATCTTATAAAATCCTTCATCAATCGTTCCAACAAAATAGTTTTTTCTGTACAAAAATTTTCATTTATTAAATGTTGCTCAACGCTCTGTTTTCAAATCGCGTCGGAGCGGTTATAATCGCGTTGGTGTGGCGCGGAGCAGTGCACCGCCACTCCTGGCGATTGCGTCGTGTCGCGGTATGCAACGCATGGATCGCAGTGCGATCGCAGCGTCGCGGATCGCGCACAATCACGACAGTCTCAGCCACGTCGCGTTTTGATGCAAAAAAGGGGGTTTTTATCTAACCCCTCACCCCCCCGCATTGCTTGACCCCCTCTTTCTCCCTCACTATAGATGACGACCCCCCCCCCCCCCACTTCGCCCGCCCTTTCTCCCAAGCGCTGCTACTCTCCCTTGTCGTTGCCAACGAACCAGGCTTGGTCTCCGTTGCTATAGCTGACAAACCAGGTGCGGCTCTCCCTCACCACACAGTCTAAGTATTTTCTTCTTTCGGTGATCCAAACAATCGTCTCTTCCCTGTTTTTGTAACAAACATCCCTCTCAAACCCTCATCTACTATTTCTGCCCTCTCCATAACAATGACTTCATTTTCCCATCCATCCATTTCACCAACTGTTGATACAACAGTGTAGTCCTTTCCACTATTGGTGAAGTCTCAAGGAAAAAAATCAAACATTGCTTGGTAGTGTAATTTTTTGAGACATCAACAATAAAAAGAAAGTCATATGTGATTTTTGCTTGATAGAGACCAATGGTGGTATTACTCGAGCCAAAGAACATCAAATGAGATTACCGAGAAATATTCATAAGTGTAGGAAAACTCATCAAGAAGTGAAAGACAAACTTCTTACAACCCAGGCAAAGTAAAAAACCGAGAAATCAGCATTTATGAACGAGATTCATGATGATGATATGGAGGAAGAGCTTAAGAAATTCATGTTGTTAGAGAGTGGAAAAAAAGAAGTCATGCAACTTAAAAGATCAAACGGTGCAATACATAGAGTGATTCCTTTGCACAAATGGAATTGTTTTTAATGTTGTTTAATCGAGAGGCTTCAAGATGATGGAGGAAACAATTAGATAATATGGTCCGGGCTTGAAAGTTCCAAGCTACCAGGAGTGTAGGGTTCTTCTTAAAAAGGAGTTGGGGTATACAAAGTGTAGAATGATAAGAGAAGGTATACCCAAAACCCAAGGTGCCTCTCTAAGGGAGGCCTTGAGATTATTTTATAAAGAATATTAAAAACCACATCAGACCACAAGTCCGATGTGGGACGCAGACTTCAACACTCCCCCTCAAGTTAGGTGTACCTAGCTTGAACACATAAAGAAAAACAAAGCAATCAACAGACGTTGTAAACACTCCCCCTCAAGCTGAACATACCCAGCTTGATAACAAAACAAGACGAAACAAAAAAGATAAATCATCCGCAATTGGTGCTCCCCCTCGAGATGAAAATTATGAAAGATAGAAGATGCCGCTAAAAAAGCCGGATCAATGACGTGGCATGTCATCGAGGCGCAGCAGAGGAACCGCACAGGCGGGGTCGGACAACGGGGCGCCGGGAAAGCCGCACTGGCGGGCCGGTCGATAAAGCGTTGGGAATGCCACACTGGCGGAGTTGGACGTCAGAGCGCCGAGAAACCCACATAGGCGGGGCCGGTCATCAGGACGCCGGGAAAGTCGCGCTGGACCGGTGCAAGACTGTCGGTTGGAGGGCCAGCAATGGGGTGAGGGGATCTGCTTTGCAGGAGAGGGACAACGACTGGAAAGGGGGAGCCCAAGGAGGGACATGCCGATGAAGAACTCCGACGCGCAGGGGGCTGCGAGGGCCTGTCGCGCGAGGAAGGAGACGAGTCGTCGGAGATGTGACACTTTGACGGTGGCCGGCAGGGAAGCAGATTAGCATAAGAGCCTGGGGCTCGACTCGCCAGGAGGGGCTGCGCGTAGGTGAGATCCATCGCGCGGAAGGGAGATGCGGAAGGAGGTGTCGGGTGTCGCCGCACAGCGGGAGGGAGGATCGTTGGAGGAGATGTTGCGCAGGGAGGTATGATGCAGGGAGGCGTCGTTGCACAAAGAGAGTCGTCAGAAGGAGGCACGCGACGGACAGGATCCGACCGGATCTGGGAGAGGGGAGGGTGTCGAAGGCTTGCGGAAACGAGGAGGAGGCGACGCGCTTCTGAGAGGGGCTGGCGACACAGAGCAGGAGCCGCACAAGTGGCCGTTGGCGACAGGGCGCAATAGAGAACGCCAGGAAGCATGTCGGCGTGGAAGCGAGGCTTCCGCAGGAAGGCGCCAACGAGGGACGCGAAGGGGGCACCTGGAAGATGGCAGGGGGACGACGTTGATGGTGGTCAAAGGGTCAGGGGCTGCCGCCCCCCAAGGGGGGGAAATCCAAGGAAAACCTAGGGCAGGGAAAAAAATGGGAGGGAGGGCTGGGGTTTAGAAAACCTCCTCTGATACCATGTGCCTCTCTAAGGGAGACCTTAAAGTTATTTTATAATGCATACTAAAAACCACATCAGACCACAAGTTCGATGTGGAACGTAGACTCCAACAGAAAGAAACTATTGAAGGGTCATGAAATGGAATTAGAGAATTATGGTTGCCCAATCATGTCTGATGGTTGGATGGACAAGGAAGAACCTTGATCAATTTCTTGATAAATTATCCAACTGATTCCATGTTTATAAGGAGTGTTGATGCATCAAATTGCGTGAAAACTGGAGAAGCAGTTTTTAAATTATTGGACAATTTTGTGGAAGATATTAGTGAATCAAAAGTTGTACAAATAGTTACTGACAACGGAATCAATTTCAAGTTAGCCGATAATAAAAAACTTTTCTTTCAAATACTTACATTTCATTTTAATGTTTAACAAATCCGTTAACAACTTAAGATTATAATTGTTACTGATTTTGTATTATTTTAGGCAAGTTGTTGATGACTAAGAGGCAACACAAATTTTGGACTCCATGCGCCGCACATTGCCTCGATTTGATCTTGGAAAACATTGACAAACTTAATAGGGTTAAAAGGGTTATACAAAGAGGCATTATGCTTGTGGCCTTCATCTACAATCGTCATTGACATTAAACATTATGAGGAGGTTCACCAACAAAACTAAATTGGTAGGATATGAATTTACTCGATTTGCTACAACTTTTTTAACATTACAAAGGTTGTATTTGCAAAAATAAAAATCTTAGAAAAATGATCACTTCTGAAGAGTGATTGAGATCCAAGAATGCAAAAGAAGCAAAGGGAAAACGCATTATGGACACCATATTGATGCCATCATTTTGGATTGATGTTTATAGCCTTAAGGCTATGAGGCCTCTTGTAGAAGTTCTTAGATTGGTTGATAATAAGAAAAAACCTACAAAGAGTTTCATTTATGAGGCTATGGACAGGGCAAAAGAGACAATTTGAATGTTTTTCAAGAATGATGAAACCAAATATAAGGATATATTTGGGATAATTTATGCGAGATGGAGCTGCCAGCTTCATCATCCATTGCATGCCACTGGTTATTATTTGAATCCACAAATTTTCTACAAAAATCTAAATATTGAAAGATGTTGAATGATAAAATAGGAGAAACCGAACCCCCAAGGTTTTCTCTCTAAAGGAGCTCTTGGGGTGCTTTTATAATGAATAATTAAGACCACACCGAACCTCAAGTCCGATGTGGGATGCAGACTCCAACACTCCCCCTCAAGCTAGGTGAACCTAGCTTGGACACATAAAGAAAAAACAAGTCAAACCAATGAAGACAAAACAATCAACAGACTGCAAATACTCCCCTTCAAGCTGGACATACCCAGCTTGGTGACAAAACAAGACAAAGCAGAATAAAAGATAAAGCTGCAAGGCTGCTGCTCCCCCTCACGATCGAAGCTCCCCCTCACGATGAGGGATGAATGATGTCGCGGGCGCAGCAGATGAACCACTCAGACCGGGCCGATTGACGAAGCGCCAAGAAATGCCGCACTAGTGGGGTCGATCGATGAGATGCCGAGAAATCCATACTAGCACCGGAAAAATCGCACTTGCGGGGCCGGCGATGGGAGCCGGGGATTCCGCATAATTGTTGCGGGATCTGGCGTCGCCAAAGGGCCCGGATCTTAGACGGTCAAGGTGTTGCGCCACGGTGGATGAAGCGTGAAGGTGTGCCGGCAAACATGAGAGATTGCTGTCGGGAGTCGTCGGGAGATGCCGACGACGGGAGGCAGGGATTTCGCAGGTGGTGGCCGCCATGGAGGGAGCAACGGTTCACCGAAGGAAGTGCCGGACGATGAGATTCGCCGGACTGGAATGGATGAAACCGGCCAGAGGGAGGGCTGCCTTGCAGAGCAACGCACTGGAGGGAGGGGAGCCGAGCAGAACTGGAGGTCGGCTGCTGGAGGGGCCGGCAGGGGTGGAGGCCGGCTGCTGGAACGATACCGGCATGGGGGAAGAGCCGCGGAAGAGACGGGAGCCGCTAGCAGCAACAGAGCCGGCGGGAAACTCGCACAAGAGGCGGAGTCGGGAGAAGCAGAGGCGTCGGGACTGAGATGGGAGGTTGAGGAGTTCACCAAGAGCGGAGAGGGCGGGGCAGGCTGCATAGGAGAAGCGTCGTGAGTCGCGCGGGGAGGGAAGACCGTGTTGGTAGGAGGCCGATCCGTGGCTCGCTGTCGGGATCGCGGACGGTGAGGCGCGCGCTTGAGGGTCGTTGGGATCGGGACGCCAGAAGTCGCACAGAGCGGAAAGAGCAACGACAGGTGAAGCGGGAGCCGTCGTCGGGTGGAAAAGCCGCGAGTCGCGGCGGACGAGGGCGCCGGAAATGCGCGCTGGATCGTGAGTGGGAGACGCCAGGATCGCCGCTGGGAAGAGCGGCCGGGAGTCGTCGCTGGGAAGGGCGCCGCTACGGAAGGGGACTCCGGGGAAGAATGTGCCGACAGGGGGGAGATCCACCGGACAGAGGGAAGGAGGCGGGGCAGGCCGCATGGTAGGAGCGCCGGCAGGGGGGAGATCCGTCGGAGATGGAGGGAGGCGGGGCCGAGGTGAACCGGGAATCCACAGAGGCCGGCCAGGGCCAGCGGCTGTTTTAGGGCCCGATGGCCTTTGGCAGAGCCACCGCCCCCCACCGGGGGAATTATCAGGAACCCTAAACAGGATAAAAAAAAATAGATGGGAGGGGGGTCGGGATTAGGTTCCCTCTGATACCATGTAGAATGATAAAATAAGAGAGACCCGAACCCCCAAGGTGTACTCTCTAAAGGAGCCATTGAGGTTCTTTTATAACAAATAATTAAGACCACACCGGACGTCAAGTCCGATGTGGGATGCAGACTCCAACAAAAGAGATACGGATGTGATGAAAGACTTATATGAATGCATTGAAAGATTGTCTTCAAGTGTAGAGGAGGAAGACAAGGCATGTTTAGAAGTGACAATATATAGAATTGAACAAGGCCTCTTTGATGGGAAAGGTTATTGTTGGACTGGTTTAAATGTATTTCAGAGCCCCGCAATGTTTTCCTCTTATATGTATTTATTTTCCTCTAACTATAAATGAAATGGGGATAAAGCTGGTGTAATACTGAAGTTGTTGAATGACCATGACAAAAATGTAGATCCAAAGCACGAGCAGAAAAAAACAAGCAAGCAAGGGATGTTGGAGAATCGAACATGTACACCCCATCGCGAAGATGACCTCTACCAAACTCCCGATTCAACAATCGCTCCTGAAAAACAATATCAGATGACTTGTCTATTGCATTACAGAAAGGTACTCACTCTTGGTAGAATAATCGTATATACACAACTTCCTACAAAAGCTTCTTTGTTCTGAAGACGATTTTTGTTCCTCGTATGGTTATCGAGGCTAAATTTCACCCTGGATGGCTTCAAGCAATGCAGGATGAATTACAGATCTTGGACGACAATCACACCCGAGATTTGGTCCCCCTTCCAGCAGGTAAATAGGTTGTTGGTAGCAAATGGATTGATATAGCTCATCTAAACACAGATGGTACTCTTCACCGCCTTAAGGCCCATCTTTTGGCTAAAGGTTTTTCTCAGACATATGGTGTTGATTATTTTGACACATTCTCTCCGGTTGCTAAAATGGTGTCTGTTCAATTATCCATATCTCTTGCAGCTGCTCATCATTGACCTCTTTATCAACTTGATGTCAAGAATTCGTTTCTATATGGTTTTCTTGACGAGGAAGTCTATCTACAACAACCTTCTGGCTTCATTGCCCAAGGGGCCAGTTCTCATGTCTGTTGGCTTCATCGGTCTTTTTATGGGCTCAAACAGTCTCTTCGTGTGTGGTTTGACAGATTTTGCATTGTCATCACCACATTTGGTCTATCTCAGAGTATGAAGGATCACACTGTTTTTTATCGACAAACGTCCTTTGACTGCATCCTGTTGGTCGTATACGTTGATGATATCATTATTACTGACAGGGACACGAATGACATTGCCCATCTCAAGGTTTATCTTCAACAACAGTTTCATACAAAAGATTTGTGTCCTTTGACATATTTTCTTGGCATTGAAGTCTCACATTCTCTCACCAGCATCTTTCTTTCACAGCAAAAGTATGCGTGGGATATCTTGCAGGACACAGAGTTTTCTCAGGCAACTGTCGTCGACACTCCTTTTGAACCAAGATAACGGTCTCTCCATAATCCCACTGACCCATACTCCCATCCAGATAGGTATCGTCTTCTTGTGGGCAAACTCAATTATCTTACCATGACTCGTACAGATATTGTTTGCGTTGTCAGCAAGGTCAGTCAATTCATGGAACATCCGACAAAATCTCAATGGGTCACTGTCCTTCACATTGTCAAATATATAAAGAAAGACTATGTCCGTGGTATTCAGTATTCAAATCATGATCATCTGGACATTAAAGCCTTCTGTGATGCCAACTACGTTGGCGGCTTATCTACCTGAAAGTCTACTTCTAGGTTTGCGGTTTTTCTAGCTTGTAACTTAATCTCCTAGTGAAACAAGAAACAAACTGTTATCTCCAGATCCAGTGTTGAATCTGATTATCGTGCGAATATCACAATCACTACTGAAATTCTTTGGCTTCAACACATTCTTCATGAAATTGGTTTCCCGCCACAGACTTTTGCTCATATTTGGTGTGATAATAAGGTAGCCACGAAGATTGCTTCTAATCCAGTTTTCCACACATGAAACATATTGAGATTGAATGTCACTTCCTTTGTCATCACCTTGAGCACAAACATATCAGCTTCAGCTAAATTCTGACAGCTCATCAGCTTGCCGACATCTTCAACAAAGGCTTGTTGGGAGCTCGACTGGATTCTCTATGCACCAAGTTGGGCATAAACTGCATCAACGACCCAGCTTGAGGGTGAGTGTGTTCGGTCTTTGGTGTCTTCTCTCTTTATTTTTTGTTTATGAGACTCTTCTTCCAAGTTATACCTATTCTAGCTTGAGGGGGAGTACGACACATTTAAGTGTATTTCAGAGTCCCACATCATTTTCCTCCTACATGTATTTATTTTCCTATATCTATAAATGAACGTCTCCACCTCTCTTTGAGGTAGAGAGATTACCGATCTATAGTTACATGAGACAACAGAGTACAATAACTCTTGGTTAGAGAGTTTAATTTTGTCTTGATTGTTTAATTACATGATCATTAATTTAGATCATGACAAAACAATGCTAATAAATAATAATTGCAAAAGAATATCATTAGTGATACTAACGTTTTTTTAATTATTATAAAACAGATTCATTCTAAAAAGAGAAATCAACTAGAATATCAAAGTTTGCAAGACTTGGTTTTCATCAAACACAACAAAACTTTGAAGGACCGGTTTGATTCCAAATATGTCATTGATCCCACTATCCTAAAGAATGTTGATGATGATAGTAATGAGAGTTTCTTTGGACAAATGAGTGGTAATGAAAATGGTGCTATAAATGAATTGGCGTTTGAGGATAACGATTTGGGGATTATTTGAGGAAGCTATTGAGGCCGGTGAACCTTAATATTATAGGAGGAAAACAGGAGGAGGAGGTACACATGCTTCATGTTCAAGCTCTAAAGGAAGAATGAGGATGATTATCGAAGAAGAGCATGAACAAGAATTCTATGATGATGATGATTAAGAAACGAATGAAGAGATTTATAAAAGTTATGATAGTCAAGGTGATGATGAAGAATAAATGGAAGATCTTGAAAATGAAGATGATGATTGATCGTTGGTTGTTCTTATGGTTATTGTTTATGAACAATTGAATCGGACATGTGATTGATGCACTATGAATGATTTTAATTATGAATTTGAATTTGCTTTTACTTTTTTATGTTTCGTTTTTAATTTTTCAACATATATGTGTGTAGAATTATATAATTTAAATCATATTAATTGGCCCACGATGGAATAAAAAAGTGGCTGCAACGCGATCCGCGTTGCCGTTATCCCACTATAGGAAACCACCGTGATGCGTTGTGATCCGAGATTGACTACTATGACTCAACATGTATTTTTGTGTACATTCCTATGTAGAGTTGGATTTCTTTACATGGGTGTTCTTATTAATCATTTTTCTTCCCGAATTTGTGGTCATGTTCACTTTTTTATCCTTCATTCAAGTACACCATATTTATGGCATGGTTTGACCATGGTTCAACCAATGGTTGGGTCTCTCACCTTTGATATCCAGAGTTAGGGTCCACCAAATACTCTTTCTCTTCTAACATGGTCTCCACATATTTAAAATTTAAAAATAAAATAGAACTCTGTTAAGTGCCAAAAAAAATGAAACTAAGAAAACAAAAATTAGGATCCTTAGAAAAAAAAACAACTAAACTTCACTCCCTTAAGTTAAAGGTTGACCGTATAGAACCAATATAAGAAATTATCAAAAATTTGGGTTATTAACAAATAAGAGCTGACCCAAGTATTTTGGATCATGGCATTACAAACACAAATGCAGCAGAGTCCTAAGCCAAGTCGAAGAGTGAAACCAACATAAAGGTAATCTTATAGCTGGCATTACAGGAAACATGAAAACTAGTATATTAAGTAATCCACTAATGAAACAATCTTGAAAACATAAAGCATAAAATGGTTGCTTACATCAAGCGGAGGACTCAGCAGATCTATGCCATTGCTTATCTGGCCATACGGCTCCATTAACTCGACCACATTCTGTAAATCCTCTTTTGTCAACATCAGCCCTAGATGATTAACCAACATTTTGCTTATGGTTTTTGCAAATCGGGTTTCCCTCACCCAGTCAGGAATTAGCCAGCTGAAAGTCTAACAAAAGCATAATTTAGTAAACAAACATAACAAATACAACATACAATGAAAAAAAAAATAATTATCAAGAGACACAGAGGAAGACAGATGGAGAATACGTGTATAAAATTCTGGAAGCATTACTTAAGGGAGAACAGGTGTTTCTTTTTCATTTGTTTTTTTTCTCCTTAATATTTTCAGCAATATAAAGGGAGCATTGGTTTTTGATTTGGAGTTAAGAGAGCAAGAAGTCAGAAACCCATCATTGAGGGTCAAACCAATGTGCTGGAAGGCTAATCCCTGTCCATGATGATGACAAGGGGGTGGTGATGCCACACAGGCAGACGGCTGTGTCAAATCTAGGTCCGCGACAAGGAGCTGGTGATTTATTGTTTCTCTCTCAAATTCATTTTTATTTCATTTTTAAAAGATGAGCCACTTTTTAGGTTGAGTGGGAACCTTGACGGCCATAATCCAAGACAAACTACATTTTAAATTTTAATGCAGTGTTTGTCGCTTGAAAATTTCCTATCTCAAAGGGTGGCATTTTGAAGAGGGGACTATTAATTTTCAGGGATTTTTATGAATTTATTAGGAATTTTTAAGGCTTAAAATTTAAAATAATAAAATGTAGGGCCGCAATGGAAGAAGTATATTTTCATTGTGGGATCCATACTTCTATAAGCATGTCAATAAAACTATAGCAAGAAGCTAGCATTTCAAAGAGTGACGTCAAAGACAGGCTCTAGATATGCATCCAATCTGTGGACCTTATTGCAGGGAGAAACCTGTAGATGAATTGCAAGAAGTTAGCATTTCAAAATAGATCGGCGTCAACAGCAACTAGTGAAAAGCAATATACTAACGCAACTTAGAGCTCTCAGCTAAAGTTATGTTAAACCTAGCTGATGGCTCCCCTGTCATGTTTTGCATGATATGCATGCATGTTTGAAAGGCGTGCAAACATACACTTTGTTAGTGGGTGAATTCCCCTTACCTCAATGTGAGGTGAGGATATTCTTTTATAGATTAGGAAACCAATATACAAGACGGGTAAGTCCGATGTGGGACTCACCCATTTACACTTAAATGGGTTCCAACACACTTCATTTTACCTTTAATGCATGTTAGGTTGGGACATGAAAATGTGTTTATTGGGCAGTAGCTCCTAGACATGCAAAAACAAACTTTGGCCAAAAGGCATTATGAGCAAATCCACAAACTTTTTACAGGATGGTCTTTAAAAAAAAAAATCCTATTTTTTAAACGGGGCTAAACGGGCTTTTAGATGCAAGACTATATAACCATATGGATATGAGCATGCTCGCCAGCCTCCGAGAAAAATAATTTTATTTTTAAAAATTTATTATTATCAGACCTTTAAGTTTGAAAGAGGAAAATATGTCACATGATTTTCTGTAATCATAGTCATCTGGAATAGACCCCAGTCATTTTATCCGTGCTTTCCCTCCAGCTACTTCTTCTGTTTCCACCAACTTTACAGATTGTAGTGCTCTTGCCTACCACAATATTGGCCATGGTGGCAATAGTAGTGGAGGAAGATCTGGCGGAGGAGGTTGTGGTCATTCATGTTCAAAGTGTACTCACTGTGGTTGGACAGGTCACATGATTGATGCTTGTGGGAAACTTCATGGACGCCCCGACCATGCTCCAATTTCGAGTTGATCTCGTACTCTTCAAGCTATTGATGTTGATTTTGCAGCCCTGACTTCTAATATTCGTCACACAATGGAGCTTTCTAATGAGTGTGGTTATATTAAGTCTCATCAAGCTGGGTCTGCCTCCTCCGGTGCACAAATGGTTTAGGCTAACATTCATGTTGTTTGCTTAAATCAGCGTTCAGTCATGTGGTTGCTTGATTCTAGTGCTTCTAATGACATTACCGGTACTACAAGTAACCTCTACTCTTACCACCCAATCTTCGTGGTCGACGGTTCCCCCATCCCAATTATGGGATCTGGTACCTGTTATGTCATTCTTGATATCACAATTTCTTCTGTAGCATATGTTTCAAAAAGCCCATTCAATTACTGTCCATTGGTAAGCTTACTCATGATTTCTAGTGCTCTGCTATATTCTCAACCATAGATGTAGTCTTTCAAGAGCTAGAGAGAAATCGGGAGCTTGGTAGAAGCTACTTGCATGGAGGTGTCTATTGTTTGGACTTGACCTCTTCCTTAACATGTAGGTTGCCTTTTTGATTGTGCTCTAGATCTCAATCTTCGGCGTGGCATATGCTTCAGTTTTCCAACGTCTTTATCGGAGTTAGGTCCTCTTCCATCTATTGACTGTGAGTCATGTCACCAAACCAAATATCATTGGATCACGTGTGTTCCCCAACACCAAAAGTGAGTGAGTCCTTTAAAATTAGTTCAGTCTATCTCTAACCCAGTCCCTAGTACATTAGGCTACCACTAATATGTTTACTTCACTGATCATTTATCTGTATGTCATGATTACATCTCCAAAGAGTCAAGTTGATGTTTTTTCAAGTGTTTTTTTCATTTTATAATGAAATAAAAACTCAATTCTCCATTTCTATGAAATGCTCATGTTCTGATAGTGGTCATAAATATTTGCTCATGTTCTGATAGTTGCTTACAGCGCTTGATGCAAAATGGCGATGAGGGCCCTTGGCACTATGGCGCATGACATGCTACGCTGGACATGAAAATTTCATTTACAACACAAATATTATATATATAAAAATAAATTAAAAATATAAAAAAAATCAAAAATTTTAAAGAAAAAACATTATAACATGAAAATTTAGTTAAAAAAAATGAAGTCTAAATATTACAAAATATGTAAAGAAAAATAAACATAAAATGTCCAAAAAGATATTTCTACATTTTCATTCATGGAAACACCAGCATCATCGATAGGACCATCAATAAGCCCCTCAATATCCTCTTCTTCACTCATTTCTCTTGAATCAAGATCTCCCACTCCTCCAATTTGACAAAGAGGTGTTTTTTTTTCATTTCATTGTTAGGGAAGCGGATGCTTTAGTAATACGGTCATGTTCTTTGGCTCCACATGGTAAAGCTATGTCACCCCAAGTTAAATCATCATCCTCATAATCAAGATTGTTTACCGCATCAAGTTTTTCCACTTGCCCAGACATCCATTCGTTGCAATCATTAATTTCCTTCAATGAGATAGAGTTAATGGTATCGCGATCATTAAACCTCCGCATCAAAGCCCTGTTATATTTGACATAAATCAAGTTGTTCAATTTTGATTGTGCAAGTCTATTCCGTTCACAATTAGAAGCACTGCAAGTGAGACTGAAAATTTTTATTGTGAACTATCTCAAATGGGGAGTTGAGGCACCATTAGATGCCCACCAATCAGTCAGTGTCCTCAATTTTCTGTTTCAAATGGCCAAATTTGTTCCGAAAGTGCCTAAAGCACCTCTATATTTTGTCATCTCAAAGATTTTATCTTGAGTTTCAATATATGGAATCAATCTCTAGATACAACTCACCAAACTCAAGTTCACTTCTTCATCACCATCAATGTTAGGATTGTCATAAAAAAACTCAGATTTAAGTAGTATTTTGCAGCATACAACTATCAATGAAGTTGCATTTCCCATCTTATATATAATTTTGAAAATATCTTTATAATGTCTTCATTGTTGCTAAAAAGTTTTGTAATATCCACTTTTCCCCTATCCATAACTTCGTAAATATATCTTATTGGAGGTTTCTTTTCACCATCAACCAAGGCAAGCACTTCAACCACAGAGCCACCAACATTAAGAGAATAAAGAAAATTATTCCAAAATAAAGTACTTTGCACAATAAGAGTTGTTTTCTTACCTCCTTGCTCCTTTGATCACTCGTTATTCCATTCTTCCAAGTCAAACAACAATTTTAAATTCCATTGTTGGTTGTGCATGCTGGAGAGAGTGATCATACCAGTGGAAAATCCTTTTTTGGCAAACCTAAGTAGCCCCCTCTGTTTGGTGAATTGCCTCATTATGTTCAGCACACTCGCAAGGTTATTGTTGGAGTCTGTATCCCACATCGGACTTATGGTCCGATGTGGTCTTTATTATTCATTATAAAAGAACCACAAGACCTCCTTTAGAGAGTACCTTGAATATTGGGATTCACCCCGGTTTATCATTCTTCATGGTATCGAAGGAGGTTTAATCTAACTCGAGTCCTCCCTTCTGTTTTTTTTTTCACCCGGCTAGGGTTTGCAATGTTTTTTCCCCTTGGGGGAGGGGTCCAGGGCCGGGGACCATAATCCGTCATCGCCCCTCCCAGCCTCTCTCAGCGACTCCTTAGGAGGATCCCTCCCGACGGAACCCTCCTGCGCGTCGCCTTCCTCGTGCGACAGGCACGACGGCCTCTCCTCGCTTAGCAGCTCACTCCCGGCGACTCCAGTCACTCTCTCGTGCGATGGCGCCTCCCTGCAAGATGCCTCTCCTGCGCGTTGTCCTCCCGATGGCTACTCCACGGTGAATCCCAGTCCGATGCGTCCATCGACTCTGTTCCCGTCGCCACCCCCCCCCCCCCCCTCGCACAATGGCCTCCCTGCGATGGCTCCATTCCCGTCGCAACTTTCACAGGGATGACCCTCGCCGATCTTGCGCTTATGGTCGGCCCCCTCTCCTGTCGATGCCACGCCTCCCTCACCTACTCTCTCGTCCGAGCCGCTTCCATGTGTAACGGCCAGATCCCGCCAAATCCTATCCATCGCGCGCGCCTCCTCCCGACGGCCGACCTTCTTCACCGCGATGGCTCTCTTTGTGCGTCGGTGCCCCTCCTTTCCCGACGGGCTCCCCTCCAGTGCGCCGACCCCCTACAGAGCTCCAGCCCCTCCTTCGACTGCCCCTTGCGTGCCCTGGTCATCCCCTCCTGAGCGGCATCCTGCGATGGCTCGCTTCCACACCTCCATCACGTCGTTGATCTACAGCGCGGCTCATGCGCGGCTTTCCTGGCGCTCTATCGTCCGACCCCGCTAGTTTGGATTTCTCGACGCCCTATCGTCCGACCCCGCAAGTTCGGGTTTCCCGGTGCTCTGACGTCCGACCCTGCCTGCGCAATTCCGATGTTGCGGCTCGAGGACATGTTGCACCACTGATGTTATCCGGCCTTTCAACGCCATCTTCAATCATCCATCGTTTTCATCTCAAGGGGGAGTTGCGATCTTGAGAAAGAGCTCCAATCGTAAATGTTTTTTTTTTGTCTAGTTTTGTAATCAAGCTGGGTATGTCCAGCTTAAGGGAGAGTGTTTGCAGTGTTCTTTGTTTTCTTTGCTTCCGTTTCTTTATGTGTTCAAGTTAGGTACAACTAGCTTGAGGGGAAGTGTTGGAGTTTGTATCCCACATCGGAGTCCGATGTGGTCTTTATTATTAATTATAAAAGAACCTCAAGGTCTCCTTTAGAGAGTACCTTGGGTATTGGGATTCACCCCTGTTTATCATTCTTCAGTTATCTAACCATTGACTGACATTGCCTTCTTCAAAGCTAAGGAAAGGATAAGAATCTTCCACATGTCCTCCAATATCAAATCCAAACAGTGAACGATGCATGGATTCCAATAAAAATTTGAATAGGTTGACTCCAACAATTTTCCTACTAAAGAAGAATGCAAATAAAAATAAACTGTAACACCCTAAGATTTTATGTTACGTCTTTTTAAATAAATTTAATCTCTTCAATAGCTTACGTTGCACGTGTAACACCCCACAATGATAAAGGGTTAAATGACTAAATGATATGACTCATGTCAACAAGGTGCACCTTCCTTTTTGGGAGCCTACCTAGTTAGAACTTCACAGTTAAAAATGCTTGATCTGAAGTAGTGATCAGGATGGGTGACCTTCTGAAAAATTTCTCAGGGTGTGTGTGAGTGAGGACAAAGCACACTGGAAAGGACATGTGTCGGCCTATGGGGATTGTTAAACCCTCTTTTGTATTATTATGGGTATTTCTGAGTCCCACATCGGAACACTCCCTTGTACATTCCGCTTTTTCATTCTATAAAAGAAGAGCCCCACCTCACCTTGAAGATAAGTGGGTTTCCTCATTCTACATGGTATCAGAGGGATTATTATCCCGAACCCTCCCTCCTCTGCGGCTTCCCGGCGTCCTCCCGGCCCCGCCTCTCTCCCTGCTGCCCTAGCCATTCCCGGCAGCCCCCCCCCCTCCTATCCCGGCGCAGCTCTCTCGCCCGGCTCCTCTCCAGCCTGGCCATTCCCGGCGGACCTCCCTCCCAGCGGCGCTCCAGGCCAGCCCCACCGTGCGCGCGCCCAGCCCCTGCGGCTCACCGCCCGACGACCCTCCATCCTCCCGGCGCGGTCCTTCCCGTCGGCGTCCAACCCCCGACGGCCTCCCGGCACCTCCCGCTGCTCCCGGCGCCTCCCGCTGCTCCCGCGCGCTCCCGGCTCCCCGGCGTCTTCGGCTCGCCTCGACGTCCCGGCTCCCGGCGCCTCGCCCCGGTGCCTCGCTGCAGCGCCTCCCGCCCAGGCGCCTCACCCTCGGCGACTCGCCCTGGCGCCCCGCCCTCGAACGCTCTCGGCGACTCGCCCCGCTTCGCTCCCGGCAACCCTCGCCCGGCGCCTCCCGCAGCTCCAGCGCCTCCCGCTGCCCCGGCGCCTCCCGCAGCTCCAGCGCCTCCCGCTGCCCCGCGCCTCCCGAGCGCCCCCGCTCCTCTCGCCCTCCCCCCCCTCCCTTTTCGCCGCCTTCACCCTAGCACGCGCCCTCGGCCTCTGTCCCGACGGACCCTCCCGGCAGAGCGCCCTTCTCCTGGTGGCACGCCCTCATCCCGGCAGAGCGCCCTCGTTCCGGCGGCCCTTCCAGCACGCGCATGTCCTGCGCCCGATCATCCCGCCGGCCCGCTGCCTCAGCTCCCGACGCTTCCATGGCGGACTCCTCGGGACGTGGTCGTGCTTCACATCGTCCACGTCCCTTCTGTCACCATTGTGGCAAGTTTGGTCACCTGATCGCCCGATGTTGGGTCCTGCATGGCCGACCATCTCAGCACTTGCGGCAGGGACAGCCCGCGGTCCGGGACGTGCCCTCGACTGTCGCCTCTCTTTTCCCGTCTATGGCCCTGTCTATGGCCGACCTCAGGCGGCCTCATGATCCACCGGCCTCTGTCCACCCCGCTCCCTCCTCGGCTTCTTTGGCCCGTACTGTTTGCCCCACTGCCTTGGTCAGCCATTGCTCCCCTGCATGGCTGCTGGACTCAGGTGCCTCCGACCACCTCACCGGTGATGCTGGTATGTTGACGTCTTACTGCCCATATGCTGGTTCTTCAGCCATCACCGTCGCTGATGGGTCCACTATCCCCATAGCGGGCTTCGGCGCATGCTCCCTGACTCCTTCGATACACCTACCCTCTGTGGCACATGTGCCCCGCAGTCCCTTTAATCTGCTTTCCATCAGTAAACTGACTAAGGATTATAACTGTGCGGCCATATTTACCTCTTCTGGTGTTGTGTTTCAGGAGCAGACTAAGAACCGGGAACTTGGTCGAGGCCGGCTTCGAAACGGGGTCTACATGTTCGAGGGGCCAGCACCCATTGCTTGCACGTCTACCTCTTCTCGGGTACTTGATCTTCATTCCCGATTAGGGCACCCGCCTGCATCCACCATTCATCAGATGTTTCCGGACTTCAGTAGGACTCCTACTTTTCATTGTGAGTCATGCTCTTTGGCAAAACATCATCGCTCTTCCTACATTCCTCGCACGGATACACGGGCCTCCCACCCCTTTGCTCTGGTTCATTCCGATGTTTGGGGCCCGTGTACCGTTCCGAGTTACTTGGGCTATAAATACTATATCTCCTTCATTGATGACTATTCGCGAATGACGTGGCTTTACCTTCTTCGGGAACGCTCCGAAGTGTTTTCCACCTTCCAAACCTTTTTTAATGAAATTAAGAATCGTTTTTCTATCTCGGTCAAATGTCTCCGCTCGGATAATGGGCGCGAGTATCTCTCCACTTCTTTTCGGCAGTTTCTCCGGACGAATGGCATCCTTCATCAGACCTCCTGTCCTGATACACCCCAGCAGAACGGCGTGGCCGAGCGGAAACACAGACATATTCTAGAGACTGCACGTGCCCTCATCTTCCACCGACAGGTGCCTCTGCTCTTTTGGGGTGATGCCATTCTCACTGCTACCTACCTCCTCAATCGCCTTCCTTCTTCTATCCTTAAGGGGGAGACTCCCTTTCGAGCTCTTTTCCCCACTCTCCCTCTTCGAGTGTTTGGCTGCTTGTGTTATGTTCGTGACACTCGCCCTGGCCGCACCAAACTCTCTCCCAAATCTCTCCGCTGCATATTCCTCGGTTATTCCCGCACTCAGCGCGGATACCGCTGCTTCTCCTCGGACCTTCGCCGGTATGTCATCTCCGCAGATGTCTCATTTGTGGAAAGTTCTCCATTCTCCTTTCCCTCTCCACCTCCTGACTCTGCCATTGATGACTGTCTTCCCCTCATCATCCAGCCACTTCCGGATTTGCCTCCTCCTACCTCTCCTCCTCCTGACCCTGTCCTCGATGATTGTCCTCCTCTCCTCATCCATCCTCCACCGGCGTCAACCCCTGTTGACACCCATTTTGGTCAGGTCTACTCCTGCCGTCCTTCGACTGTATTTCCCGTTCCGGCCAGTGACACTGATGCTCCCGCTTCGTCCGCTGCTCCTGCTCCGCCACCCGCGGACTTGCCCATTGCCCTACGGAAAGGTACTCGCTCCTGCCAGAGTACTCCTCTATTTGCATCTTCTTACAGGGGTTTGTCCGCTCTGGAGACGGTTTCTATACCTCGCACAGTTGGTGAGGCCAAATCTCACCCCGGGTGGCTCGCAGCCATGCGGGATGAATTGCAGGCTCTGGAGGAAAAACATACTTGGGATCTTGTCCCCCTTCCAGCAGGCAAACAGGCAGTGGGCAACAAATGGATTTACACGGTCAGGCTGAATCCCGATGGTACTCTCCATCGCCTCAAAGCCCGCCTTGTGGCCAAAGGCTTTGCTCAGACATACTGAGTTGACTACTTTGATACCTTCTCCCCGGTTGCCAAGATGGCCTCTGTCCGGCTATTCATCTCTCTCGCCGCCCATCATCGGTGGCCTCTTCATCAATTGGATGTCAAGAATGCATTCCTCCATGGCTTCCTTGAGGAAAAAATCTATCCACAGCAGCCCCCCGGATTTTGTGCCGCCGGCGCTGAATCTCGTGTCTGCCGTCTCCGCCGCTCTCTTTACGGCCTCAAGCAGTCTCCCCGTGCTTGGTTTGGCCGCTTTAGCACGGTCGTCAGCGACTTTGGGCTTTCCCGCAGTATGAAAGACCACACTGTCTTCTACAGGACGACTCCACATGGCTGCATCTTATTGGTCGTCTATGTGGATGATATCGTCATCACCAGCAGCGACTCTATGGGTATCACCCATCTCAAGGCCCATCTTCACCAGCACTTCCACACTAAGGATCTTGGTCCTCTCACATACTTCCTCGGCATCGAGGTTTCCTACTCCTCTGCCACCATCTCCCTCTGCCAACGGAAGTATGCATTGGATATATTGCAGGATGCTGGGCTGACTCAGGCCACTGCGGTCGATACTCCTCTGGAGCCTGGCGAACGGTCTCTTTATGCCTCCTCGGCTCCATACCCACATCCCGAGCGGTACCGTCGATTGGTGGGCAAACTCAATTATCTCACCATGACTCGACCTGACATTTCCTGTGTGGTAGCCAAAGTGAGTCAATTTATGAAGCATCCAACCACATCTCAGTGGGATGCTGTCATCCGCATCGCCAAGTACATCAAACGGGATCCTGCCCGTGGTCTTCACTACTCTCAGCATCCTCATCAGCATATTGAGGCCTTTTGCGATGCTAATTACGCTGGCTGCCTTGCCACTCGGAAATCTACCTCTGGGTTCGCCATTTTTTGGCAGGCAACCTCATTTCTTGGCGCAGCAAGAAACAGACAGTCGTCTCTCGCTCCAGTGCCGAGTCTGAGTACCGTGCCATGGCCACCGTCACTACCGAGATCATTTGGCTTCGGCAACTCCTCCAGGAGCTTGGCTTTCCTCAGCAGACTTCTGCTCACATATGATGTGACAATCAGGCAGCCACTAAAATTGCTTCGAATCCCGTCTTCCATGAACGCACGAAGCATATTGAGGTGGACTGTCACTTTCTTCGCCACCACCTGGAGCACAACCATGTCAGCTTTACCCACATTCCGACGGCAGACCAGCTTGCTGACATCTTCACCAAAGGCCACCCTGGTGCTCGCCTTGCCTCGCTTAGTTCCAAGCTGGGGATCCACCACATCTGACACCCAGCTTGAGGGGTAGTTGTTATGGGTCTTGTGTGGTGTCATCTTATTCTTTTTTTGTGGGACTCGTTGTCCAAGCTGGGTCTGTCCAGCTTGAGGGGGAGTGTTAAACCCTCTTTTGTATTATTATGGGTATTTCCGAGTCCCACATCGGAACACTCCCTTGTACATTCCGCTTTTTCATTCTATAAAAGAAGAGCCCCACCTCACCTTGAAGGTAAGTGGGTTTCCTCATTCTACAGGGATAATCATTAGTCAGATGACATGTTCGGGCACATGGGTGGGCCCCAGGGTGGGGACTACATGTCTACGGGGCAACTGGTGGTACCTGGCAGGCCAGGACCCGATGACCATGTTAAGGATGGATGTTTGGCTTGTCACCGGGACTCAGTTGTTACATTTGGTATCAGAGGAACCCAACCATAAGTGCGGTGCGCTGCCTAGGTTGCGATGTAGGGCCCACAACGAGGACGTTGTACTCTAAAGGGGGGGGGTAAATGTAACACCCCAAAACGATAAAAGGTTAAATGACTAAATGATATGACTCATGTCAACAAGGTGCATCTCCTTTTTCGGGAGTTTACCTGGTTAAAACTCCATAGTTAAGCATGTTTGGCCTAAAGTTGTGATCAGGATGGGTGACCTTCTGGCAAGTTTCTCAGGGTGTGTGAGTGAGGACAAAGTACACTGAAAATGACATGTGTGGCCTGTGGGGATAGTCATTAGTCAGATGACCTGTTCGGACACGTCGGTGGGCCCTAGGGTGGGGACCACGTGTCTGCGGGGCAACTGGTTGTAGCTGGCAGGCCAGGACCCGACGGCCATGTTAAGACAGGGTGTCTGTGCTGTCACTGGGACCCAGTTGTTACAACATGAAACACTGAGTTTAAACAAAATCCAAAATATTATTATTTTAACATTACCGATATAGACTATCCGTTAAATTGACACGTGTGAATAAAATTAACTATATTATGAAATATATATGAATTTCATGTTCAATACAAATTTATTTATGCTTAGTAAATAAAAAAATAATTTTCAGCAAAATCATTTTATTCTTCAAGAATATATTTTCTTCAAAAAACGCTTCTTATTGTTTTCTATGAGAAAATAAGTATAATTAATTTTTGGTACTTTTAGAAAATGTATTTGATAAAATGAAAATCATTTTTGGATTCATCATGTCAAAATTATCTGAGGATGAATTCTTGAGAATTTTCTAAAAAGTTAAATTATTCAGTGAATAGTAAAAAAAATACCGATTTTTATAACTCTCATTTTTTTATATTTGTCATTTATGATTTTAAATTGATCTCAAAGTAACTTAAGTACTTTTTAGTTAGATATAATCTAATTAATTAGATTTAAACAATCTTTATACATTCTTTTGGTGTAAGTACATTTTTTGGGTTAAAAACACATTTTTCCAAAAAAAAAATTGTTTTTCGTTGCGTTTTGATGATTTTATTTTAAATGTAATTTTGCAACTTTTCTATTTTGAATTTTCAAAAACGGATTCCATATTTGAAATCAGGATGTTCAAATTAGATTATAAAGACATTTTCATTTTTAGGCATAAAAAAGTTGTCGTGGTAAAAAAAAAGGATTTACCGCAGTATAGGTAAAATAATGTAGCGGGTTAAAAAGTAAAAGATTAAAATACCTAAAAACTACTAAATGGGTGGTTGATGTGTTGTTCGACGTTAACCGACATTTACAACATTAATTATCGACCAAATTCGTTGGAATTAATGTCACTCAAATGTGGTTGACTTTAAATATAAAATAATCATTATTTGATCACTTAAAATCACTTATTCTCAAGTATAAATATCACCTCTCACCACCCCCTATCTCCTCACAAGCCTTGAAGCTCTTCAAATCTTTGTCAAACTCTCTCCTCCCCACTCTCCCTACACCCAAGTGTTGTTGGTCTCACCCAAACACCAATTCCAAGTTGTTTAAGGGGTCCTTCAAGAAGATGATATTCAAGAGGTAACTTTCTCAAATAACCTCTCTTAATTTCTTTTCTTTTTCTAACTTCTCTTTACCTCCTTTGATGTGGAAAACGACGGGAGCAACGAAGCGAAACGGATCACAAAAGAGTAAAAGGGAAAAACAGAACAGAACAGAAGAAAAAGAAGATCTTGAACACAAAGATTTACGTGGTTCGGGAAACGATCTCTACATCCACGGAGAGGCAGAATTTCACTATGATTTAGGAGTACTATTTACAGGGAGTTCCAGGGTTCCCCAATACATACAAAACCCTAGCCCGAAATGGGCTAAAAAAGGAGGAAGACAATCCACTGTTCCACCAACCGCACAGGAAGTCCGCATCGCTACAGTGCCGTGGTCACCCAATCATCATCCAAAACGGATCGGGCTACACCAATCCAACATCCTTCAACCATCAAAACATAATAACTCCTATATCATGTATATACTAGAATGTTATATTTCTAATGGAATATCTTTTATCCACCCCATTTCATATCTCTTCTTATTCAAAGAAACGAAATCATTATCGAAATTGTTGGAGTCTGTATCCTAAATCAGACTTCAGGTCTGATTTGGAGTTTATTATTTATTATAAAATAACCCCAAGGGCTCCTTTAAAGTTCAGACGACAAAGGGGAGGGCGGAGTTCTTGGCCATGAAAACTGACCTAGTGACAGCGGACGTGATCAATACAGACATCAACGATCTGAGGGTTGCCACCATGACGCTGTTGCATGACGCCAGGAAGCTCAGAGGCTTAGGGTTCGGCACTTCCTTTCTCAAATGGGTCACTTCGTTTGCTGCAATTTATCTGTTGATATTGGATCGAACGAATTGGAAAACAAATATGCTGACATCACTTCTAGTTCCTTACATTTTCTTTAGTTTTCCTTATGTACTGTTGAACTTTTTCAGGGGTGAGGTTGGAAAATGGATTGCTTTCGTTGCTGTGGTTTGAGGCTCTTCTTTCCTCGCCATTCCCCGGACCGGCTTGAGATGCCGGCATCGTTGATCCTTCTTTTGGCGGTATCCCCAAATTTCCTTGCCCACTCTCTGATGGGAAGCTGGGTCGGTATTTTGATATACCTCTTCATCAGCTGCTACCTGCTGCAAGAACACATCTGAGCTTCTGGTGGATTCAGAAACGCCTTCACAAAGAGCAATGGAATATCAAACACAATCGACATTGTCATCTTGTTGGTTTACCTGATTTGGGCTCTTGTTCTTCGCATTATCTAGGCGCCGCCTGATTTGTTGGGTCGGTTGGTTTGAAGACTGTTGAATATAGTTATCTTTGTTTGGAAGGTGATTGTTCTTCACTGTGTTCTACTAAGCATAGCTTCTCTATAAAAAAAATGTTTGCAGCCTTTTGATTGCTTTGTTTTCATTGGTTTGGTTTGGTCTCTTTTCTTTATGTGTCCAATTTAGTTATACCTAGTTTGAGGGGGAGTGTTGGAGTCTGTATCCCACATCAGACTTGAGGTCTGATGTGGAGTTTATTATTCATTATAAAATAACCCCAAAGGCTCCTTTAGAGAGGATACCTTGGGGGTTCGGGTCTACCTCATTTTATCATACTACATGGTATCTCCCCCCTGCCGGTTATCCCTCCCATCCGGCGGAATCCCCCCTCCGGGCTCTTTTCCCAGGCAGCAGATCTCCCCCCTTAGCGGGCGCCTGCTTCCTCGGCACCCTTCCCCGCTGTGCGCGAAGGCCTCATCCTGGCGGATCCCTGCTCCCTCCGACGTCGCGCTGCCCCCTCCGGCGTCGTCCACGCAAGATCGACCCCGCCTCCATCAGGCGGCCCTCGCCCCTCGCCTCTCGAACCTGACGCCGTCACCCGCCCTCCCCGCACGACTCACGGCCCGCCTCCTCCCGCGATGTTGTTCCGCGCAGGCCTTCTTCTGAATCGCGCTACGCGATCGGCCCCTCTTCTAGCGGGATCCCGTCGGCCAGCCTCCCTGTGCGACGGCTCCTCCGTCGCGTCTACCCGCTCAACCCGGCCGCGCCTCCCTCCTCTCCTGCGCCTCCTTCCTCCCGCTCGATCCCAGCGCCCCCCCCCCCTCCAGGCGGTCCCGACGGCCTTCTTCCCCCTCTGTGACGGGGGCTCCCCTCCTTTCCTGACGGGCTCCCCTCCTGTTCGCCCCCCCTCCAGTGCGCTGCTCTGCAAGGCAGCCCTCCCTCCGACAGGTTTCATTCGCCCCAGTCCGGCGAATCTCATCGCCGGCACTTCCACCGACGAACCGCTGCTCCCTCGCCGGCCTGCTCCTGCCAGGCAGCCCCACCTCACGTCGCCGGCACGTCCTGCGGAATCCCCGCCTCCCATCGCTGGCATCTCCCGACGACTCCCAGCAGGCACCTCCCTATTTGTCGGCACGCCCTCGCGCATTCTCCACCATGGCGCAGCACTTCGATCGCCTAGGATCCAGGCCCTTTTGGCGCTGCCGAATCCCGCAACGATTCTGCGGAATCGCCGCCTCCCGTTGTCGGCCCCACAAGTGCGGCTTTCCCGGTGTTAGTGTGGATTTCCCAGCGTCTCATCGACTGGCCCCACTAGTGCGGCATTCCTGGCGATCCGTCAACCGGCCCGGTCTGTGTGGTTCCTCTGCTGCGTCCGCGACAACTTCATCCATCCATCATCCAGAGGGGGAGCTGCGAACTTGAGGGGGAGCTGCGATCGTCGCTTGTTTCTTTTTATTTCGTCTTGTTTTGTCATCAAGCTGGGTATGTCCAGCTTGAGCGGGAGTGTTTGCAGTCTGTTGATTACTTTGTTTTCATTGGTTTGGTTTGGTCTCTTTTCTTTATGTGTCCAAGCTAGGTACACCTAGCTTGAAGGGGAGTGTTGGAGTCTGTATCCCACATCGGACTTGAGGTTTGATGTGGAGTTTATTATTCATTATAAAATAACCCCAAGGGCTCCTTTAGAGAGGATACCTTGGGGGTTCGAGTCTACCTCATTTAATCATTCTACAGAAATTATTGCGGTTAACCGTCTCTGTGGATAATGATTTTTCATTTTCTATTACCGCCTTCAAGGCTAGTCATAAAAGTAATATTCTAGTTAAATGAGATTCTAAAAGGTATATTATAACTTATTTCATGTTCCGAAACTAATATATAGACATAATATTAAATAAAACAAAGCTAGTCTGCGATGGTCGAAAAAACCGCCAAAATAAACTAAACATTTATCATTAACATTTTATCAAATGAATCATCCTTATATCAGAAAGAAAAATGATATATGGACCATTTAAACTTCTGGAAGTGCATGAATATCATTTCATTTCACTTCTAATGTTTTGTTTCCATTTGAAAAAAAAATCCATAATTATACACAAATGAACCGATCATGAAACCATGAAACGAACGCACCCGAAACAATGAAAATAATAAAATATTATTAATGAACGGGTGGTAAGATGTTATAAAAGTATCATACAAGGTATTATAAATATGAGTATAGTTTTGGAATGAATTAATAACATTCTTTAAACCTTTATACAAGAGGTTAAAGTACGCAAAACTAAAAGAAAGCGTGGGTAAGAGTTTATCGTCTCACTTTTACTTCGGTGAGATATATACCTTATTCACCACCTATTTCTTGTGTGTGGTGTATCTACTGCCCTTTAATATATCATATCATGAATCTCATTATCTTAATGTTATTCAGTGTTTCATTTGATAATTATTACTTTTATGGGGCATATGATTCGACTGATTACAAAGTGGTAAGAAATTTTTTAACTCAATTTTGATTCATTGGATTAAACTTCTACTTCATTGATGATGTTATGTTAAGATTATGTGTGAAATGACTTTTGATTATCTTATGTTGTATTTTCACTGGTTTTATGTGGATTTACAGTTGTATTTTCATTTGTTTTATGTCGGAAAATGTTTTTACTATTCTTTTATGATTGTTTAAAGTCATTTTTACTCATGTTTGACATTTTACAAAACGGTTTGAAATGATTCTTTTTGTCATTTTCTAAACGTGGTTCTTTGTGACTTTTCCGACAAAAGGAATGTTTTTTTAATTTGTACGGCATGAGCGGCTTTTCCTGCTGTCATGACGTCTTAAATCTTTGATGTTTTCTTTGTAAGTTTACAAGGTTCTTTTCAAAAAAATGTTTCCTTTTATAATTGTGCGGCTCTTTAAAAAGAAATGATTTTAAAATGGAAATGCTATTTTCTTTCAAAAATTATTTCAAGTGATCTTTCAAAATTCTTTTCTATCTTTATTTGATGTTACTTATGCTTTGCTGGGGATATTATTCAAAGATACTATCATTATTTTTTATGGTTGGTTTATGTTTATGATGACATAATATTTATGAAACCTAGTTCTTTTTTACGGGTTAAGCTATGATGAAATGCTTATGAAACTCAATTTATTTTCATGGGTTCTGATATGATTTATGTTATTCTGGCAAACATATGTATGGTTTTATTATGCGATAGGTGAGACCTATATCTCTCTCCAATGCATTTGGTAAAGTTTTATATCTCATGAGATAACAATGGGAAACAAGTCGATAGGCATAATCCACTATGGGAAACAGGTGCGTCCTGATCCACTATGAGAAACAGGTGCGTCCTGATCCACTATGGGAAACAGGTGCATCCTGATCCACTATGGGAAATAGGGGTGTCCTGATCCGCTGTGTTGATGGTCTTGGTAGTTAACTTTGACATATGAAATGCTTTTATATATTTATGATGGTGTCTCACTTTTATGACATGAGCTTATGGATCATGATTGAATTATGATGATTTCTCACTCTTATGGTCCATGTTTTTTGAAATGATAATGTTTATGCCATGAACCATATTTATGATCTATGACAGGTTGGGTATGAACTTCGTAAGTTATGATCATGATCACATAACCATATTAAAATCTTATGATCATGGATTTATCTCATATGTTTATCTTTACTGAGCATCTGAACTCACAATTTCTTATATTTCCTTTCTCAAGTGATGAAGAAAGGTCTAGGTAGGGTATGCTTAAGAGAAATACTATGCGAAAAGATCTTTGTGGAAGATGTTGAAGATCATTCAGAAAATAAGAAGATTGTATATCTAATCTCCAAAGACTCTAAACCTTTACGGTTCTGGCATTGATAGTATCGTTATGTATTGAGCATTCATTTAAATAGATGTAATATTTGTGTATGAAAAGCTTGGGTCGTTATATAAACTACCACTATAAGAAAATTTAGAATTTTGATTACAATAAAAAATATATAATGCTTACCGACATAAATATTTTTTGAAGCACTATTGGTGAAAACTTGAACATTAGACGATCCAACCTTTATAACAAAAATTTATCAAGGAACTCAAACATTTTTGCACCACTTATCACAAAGGATGAAGAATCAACTGGTTCAATGAAGACTGATCCCTTTGGACTATTCACTAAGAAATTAACAAGTGTTCTTCCTCTTCTATTCGTCCAACCATCAGCCATAATCGAACATCTCATTCTTGCTCATTCTTCATAGTAATTTTTCATTAAAATTTGTGTGTTCGAATTCTTGAGTAAGAGAACCCATACCTATGATGGTGGTTTCATGCTAAGGTTATATTGACCAACTCCTTCAATGAAAACAATAAAGCTACCATAGTTGATAGCATTAAATGGAATTCTAGAATTATATATCCACCTTGCAAATAACTGACAAATATCCCCTTTTTTCCTTGCATGCATCACTAATTGTTGTTTGTTTTGATGTTGCTAATTTTCTTTGTTGTACAACCTCTCTTGGGTTTGGAGTGAAGTAACGATCAATAGGTTCTCACACTACTTCCAGTAACAGAGACTTGAACTTTTTGCTAAACTTGTTGTTTTCATTTTGACTCCTATAATTGGAATTAAAGAAGCATCTTCCTCTCCATCATCTTCCATCATATCAATATCCTTACATTAGGCAGCTAAATTTATTTGATCCTTCCAAGGATTTTTTTTCTTCAACGACCTTTCTAATTTCTAATTTCTTCCCTAACGTGTGTCAAACAAGTTGTTGAATTTTGAAAATCTTCGGCAAAATTTGCATGTCACACAGTTATGAATTTTACGATCACTCAATGAAAAATATGTCAAAGCAAGGTCTTTTCCAGAATTGCTAGCAGCCAATTAATTTATACGCAAAATTAGCTGAAAAAAATAAACAGTTTATATATCAAAACGAAATAATTTAAATAAAACATAAATAAATACACATAAAAACACAAATTAAAAAAATAGAAAACAAATGTGTCATCGCAGTAGCAAATGCAATTCATAAAAATATGGTTAATGAAATGATTTTGTAAAGTTTCAAGCACTAGAATGATTCACATATTGTACGCGAGGCCGAGCATGTGTGATTTGTGAGAGCGATATTTTAATTATCAAATCCAATCAACTTGGGATCGATTTGTAGGGTTCGAATATAATCCCCAAACTCAAATCATTCTCATTTCCAGAGTGGAGGTGTTTCCTAATGGTCCACTGATCATAAGTTGTCTTTTGGGACTACAATCAAAACAGGGTGCCGCGATTGGAAATCCCGAAGATAGCTTAGGGTTCATTTATTTCAATCCAAGTGGTCGTGTTATCGTATGTAGGGTTCGCGGGGTTAACAAATCAGGGAACCATATTTGAATGGATTTAAACATAAGGGACAATGATTAATGACTAATGAAGGGGCAGATTAAGTCGATCAATATCATTGATATTGTTGTTTTCAAAAATAATTACTTTCTCATTTGGTTCATTTTGTTCAGAAATCACTCAAACAAACCCCCAATCTTTGGTTCCCTTTTTTATTTCTTTTCTTATTTCTTCAAACCTATTAGGGGCAGTTTAATTCACTTCCACCTCAAGAGAATGATCTAAATCAGCCTCTGCGTTGCACTTAGTAAAAAATCACAAATATTTTTTAGAGTGCGCACAACAACGCTCATCAATGTACCGGTCCACCAATAACTTGATTAAACTAATGATAACCACAGGTTCACCTACCAATACCAGTTTAGCAATATATTGCACTACAAAAATGCTATTTATTGGGAAACCAATATTGACTCACCACCAAAAACTCATCAAAGTCGCATAGTCTTCTCCAACACTTAAATACATGACATACATAAATAAAACTATTAACAAAAAATTCAACATCAATCAAGAGAAACCTGAACATCCACCGAATTGAATATCTCAAAATGCAATAGTAGAACATCTAATGACTTTTATGATAATCAAAATTCTACCCCACATTTCAATTGCAAATCATTTATCATTAGGCTAGAAATCGAATGATCATAAATCACAACTGATCAAATAAATTGTGAAAATGTATATACATGAATTCAAGAACACTAGAAAGAGAAATAAGAACATACTGACATTTGAATTTTCAAGACCAACATCATACCCTAGAGTGAACTTCAATTGTTGTTTCAATTACCAAAGATGGTCAAAATATTTTAGAAAATGAAGTCACTGCAATCAATAATGGTTTTAAAATCATTTTTCCATTCCAGATGACAATGTAGGCAAACTTTACTTTGGATTGTAATCAATAATGGCTCAAAAAAATTTCTTTGTAGTTTTGTAGTTCCCCTTCACCGACCGTTTGTAATAATGGCTCAAAAATAATCATATCGTCAAAGATGAAAATGTGGACAAAGTTTACCCAACCAACAAAAGTGCAGCTCAACTGGTAGAAGGCTATGCTAGCTTCGGCCGAAGTACTAAATTTGAACCTTAGATATGCAACTACATTAAATACTTATACAAAGAGATTCATCCTCCATATGATTTTCTGCAACTCAACCTGAACTGGAAAAAGTTCCACGTGACTTCCGAAGACAAAGTGATTTGATACCCAAAGAAAATCTTATTATAATTGAAAATAGAGATACGGAATCAATAATTTCTTACCGCAAACCAACTACAGTAGTTCATAAGTTCCTCTGTATCAACAAATTTGTTCCTAAAAGCACTTCCTTCCAAAGCCATAGGGACAAGTTGAAGCTCAATAGGACGTAGAAGAGCGGTTTTGTCTGCAACCTAAAAAGAAGAAGAATAGCGTGTCAGCAATAAATAGTTATATTAAGTAGACCACGTCATTTACTCTAGTGAATAACATGTAAAAATGTCTTGAGGCACAAGAACAACATGCAACCAGCTAGCAACAAAAGTCAAATGAAGAAAACAACTGCAGTAGAGAGAGATGGCTTCCAATTGATCTCCCAAGTCAAAGGAAGAAAACAACTGAAGTAGTATGGCAATAGAAAATGTGGAGCAACAGATGCAACGATTTACTTCCAGCCAATAATGACTGTTCCTCAGAACAAGACAACTAACAATCAGGTTGATATTGTGAAGCATGATTTAAGGTAATCAAACCAGAATCAACTATTTGTTCAAAGAAAGCTGATATGCTTCCTCCAAAGCTATTAGCACTCATATCACTACCAATAAGAACATTGAATTCATTATGTTAGATGGCTCAACAATGGAGACAGACCTTGTCTTGTCACTTACCAAAAAGATAAAATGTTTAGATTGCAAGAGATTGAAAATCATCAAACCATACATAAACTTATCATAAAAATACAAATTTTTCTCCCACCTTCCATTTTTTGGAATCATAGATGCCACTAGATAAATAACATTTTACCACAATGCCAATCTGGAATGTTGGTGTTAAATAACATGTGCCATGATCATTCACAATGGAGGTAGCAGTTTTATTGATATCAGTCTGTTACCATAGATTCATTAGAGCTAAAAGAGATAGTCCCAAAGCTTGCTCAGTTATCAAATAAGGCTATTAATAATGACTGAAAAGAATAGCTTGGCTTGAGAATCCTACAGACACATTAAAGGGAATTAATTTCAGGAAAAAGCAGAGTTACTAAAACCAGACATTTGTATGTCAATGGGCAGTTTTTTAAGTCATTTGGCAGCAGCAGCCTAACATAACCTAATAGACTGTCAAACTACCTGCCCAAAACTAGCAATGGTACCTTAAAAAAGGCCATTCCAAATTCAAACTTCCCATACCAACTGAAGATGGCTATGAAAGAACACTTTCAGAAAGCCATTTGGTGGAGGGCTTCTCAGTTTTTCTGTACCAATGAAAGATAAAGTAAACACTGTTTCAAAGTTACCTTTCTCCATTCAACAAAATCAACAAGCTCAGCATCCATAGTTTTGTTTGCAGCTTGGCATAATATTTTCTCCCTTTCAGCTTGAGTTGGCAGTTGGAGATGAAATATTCTATCCATTCGACCAGGCCGCCGTAAGGCCTCATCAATTTGCTTGAGACTTCTAGATGTAGCCATCAGAACAACCCCATCTTGCTTCTCAAATCTGAAAGAAAAAATATTATCATTGAATAAATATTGAACAAACAATTAAGTGGCAAGAGATATATCCGCTCAACTTCATTAGTGAATCTAATATATTGATAGGGATTGGGCGGTATATTTAAATTTGGTAGGGCTCTTAGATAAGAAAAACATCAACAGAGTAAACACACGTCAATGGAAATTAAGTTGAAATTAGACTCATTAGGAAACCAGAAAATCGGTTGAACAAATAGCAGCTGACAAATGATGGTTGGTTCAAGTGATTGGCACTTGTTCCCCTTAACATTAACAATGCCTGGTGTTTGAGTTTTATAAATGAAAAAAAAAACACCATTTGATAAACATTACTCCTTGCTAGGCTGACTCAGCTCGAAAAGGATTAGTTATATACCATTAAAATGGATGAAGATGCATGTTACTTTGATGCCAGGACAAAAGGGCGGATTAAAAAAGCCAGAAACCATAATTAAAGGGAAGGGGAAGAGACAATCTCTCACAATATGAATTTACAGATGACTGCAATAAATTGTAGGTCCTCAGGAATAACTGTAGGAAAAAATACCAAATCCCTTGCTAATTGGGCTTTAAATGGGAGAACTTGGCCTACAAAAGGGCATCTGTATTAATTGTTTTATTGAATGGTAACCAAAAAACCGTAAACTCTAAGTGAGGTCAATACAATCCATTTATAGGCGTTAAATGGAAACTCGACCCTCACAACGAGGTAGGATGCTTTATTTATAGATGAGAAAAGGAGTACAATAGATAACTCATACCGAAACTAATCTTCTTTGTGAGAACATCTGCAAGTTGATCAGAGATATGAACATGACCGAAACGGATCTTCTTTGTAGATGGTGAATTCCCCTTACCTCAATGTGAGGTGGAGACATTCTTTTATAGATGAGTAAAAATAATTACACAGAGGGAAAGACCGATGTGGGACTCGGAAATACCCATTAAACATAAATGGGGTCCAACACTCCCCCTCAAGCTGGACTGCCCAGATTGGATTGAGTCCCACAAAGAAAAAAGATGACATGACACAAAGACCATCTCATACTCCCCCTCAAGTTGGGCCATGGATGCTGTGAATACCCAGCTTGGTAGTGAAAGAGTCAAGGCGAGCTCCGGGGAGGCATTTGGTGAAGATGTCGGCCAGCTGATCTGCCGTCGAAATATGGCCAAAGCTGATATGGTTCTGCTCCAGATGGTGGCGAAGAAAGTGGCAGTCCACCTCGATATGCTTCGTCCGTTCATGGAAGACGGGATTCGAGACAATCTTTGTGGTTGCCTTATTGTCACACCAGATATGAGCAGAGGACTTTACCGGGAAGCCGAGCTCATGGAGGAGATGATGAAGCCAGAGGATCTCAGTGGTGACCGTGGCCATGGCGCGTTATTCGGCCTCTGCACTCGATCTGGAGAGGACAGTCTGCTTCTTGCTGCGCCAGGAGATGAGGTTACCGGCGAAAAACACGGCGAATCCCGAAGTAGACTTGCGGGTAGCGAGGCAACCTGCATAGTCCGCATCACAGAAGGCCTCAACATCCAAATGAGCATGATGTGAGTACTGAAGGCCACGTGCAGGGTCTTTTTTGATGTATTTGGCAATGCGGAGGACAGCATCCCACTGAGATCTGGTGGGATGCTCCATGAACTGGATGACTTTGCTAACGGCGCAGGCAATGTCTGGTCGCGTCATGGTGAGGTAGTTAAGTTTACCCACCAGACGTCGATAGCTCTCGGGATGAGGAAATGGTTCTGAGTCGGTATGGAGAGAGCGTTCCCCAGGCTCAAGAGAAGTGTCCACTGCAGTTGCCTTGTTCAATCCTGCATCCTGCAAGATATCAAGAGCATACTTGCGTTGACAGAGAGAGATAGTGTCCTCAGAACGGGAGACCTCGATGCCAAGGAAGTAGGTGAGGGGACCAAGATCTTTGGTGTAAAAGTGGTGGTGAAGGTGCGCCTGGAGGTTGGCGATTCCTGTGGAGTCGCTCCCTGTGATGATGATATCATCAATATAGACCACCAGCAAGATACAGCCGTTCGTCGCCGTACGGAAGAAGACTGTGTGATCCTTCATACTGCGAGAGAGGCCAAAGGCCGTGACGACAGTGCTGAAGCGGCCAAACCAAGCCCGAGGAGACTGCTTGAGGCCATAGAGGGATCGACGGAGGCGGCATACATGGGAGTCGGCGCCAAAGGCACAAAAGCCAAGGGGCTGCTGCAGGTAGACTTCTTCGTCAAGAAAGCCATGGAAAAAGGCATTCTTGACATCCAGTTGATGAAGCGGCCAACGATGATGAGCAGCCAAAGAAATGAATAGGCGGACAGAGGCCATCTTGGCGACCGGAGAGAAGGTCTCAAAGTAATCGATGTCATACGTCTGAGCAAGTCCCTTCGCCACAAGCCGAGCTTTGAGGCGACAAAAAGAGCCATCGGGATTGAGACGGATCGTATAAATCCATTTGCAGCCGACCGCCTGTTTGCCTGCAGGGAGGGGGACCAGATCCCATGAATGGTTGTCATCCAGAGCATGCAGTTCATCTCGCATAGCCTGTAGCCACCCCGGGTGTGACTTGGCGTCGCCAACCATGTGGGGAATAGAGATCGCCTACAGTGCTGACAAACCTTTGTATGAAGATGTAAATAGAGGAGTATGCTAACACGAGCGAGTACGTGTCCGGAGTGCAATTGGCAAGTCCTCGGGTGCTGTGACAGGAGCATCTGACGAAGTGGGAACAATATTGTCCTCGGCCTGGACGGGGGGTACAGTCGATAGACGATGAGAGTAGACCTGTCCAAAGCGATAACCAGTAGGAGGAGACACCAGAGAATGGTGAAAAATGAGAGGAAGGCACTCATCGATGATAGTGTCTGGATGAAGAGAGGATGGAGTGAAAGAAGAGCTCTCGACAAACGAGACATCGACAGAGGTGATATAGCGGTGTAAGTCTGGAGAGAAGCACCGGTAGCCACGCTGAGTGCGGGAATATCTGAGAAAAATACACCGGAGTGATTTGGGAGAAAGTTTAGAGAGATTGGGGCGAGTGTCCCAGACATAGCAGAGACATCCGAAGAGGCAGAGAGGAAGGGAGTGAGGAGGAAGAGAGGGGAACAGAGTATGAAAAAAAGTATGCCCCTGACGGATGGAGGAAGGAAGTCGATTGAGTAGATAAGTAGCAGTGAGGATGGCATCCCCCCAGAAGAGAAGAGGCACCTTGCGGTGGAAGAGGAGGGCACGAGCAGTTTCCAGAATATGTCGGTGTTTTCGCTCGGCTACTCCATTTTGCTGAGGGGTATCAGGACAGGAGGTCTGATGGATGATGTCGTGTGCCCGCAGAAACTGTTGAAAGGGAGTGAATAAGTATTCCCGCCCATTGTCGGAGCGGAGACATTTTACAGAGATAGAAAATTGGGTCTGTATCTCATGGTAAAAGGTCTAAAAGGTGGAGAAAACTTTTGTCCGATCTTGAAGAAGGTAAAGCCACGTCATACGTGAAAAATCATCAATGAAAGAGATATAATATTTATACCTGAATTGACTCGAGGTGGCACAAGGACCCCATACATCTGAATGAACCAAATCAAAGGGTTTGACGGCTCGTGTGTCAAGTCGAGGAAAATATGATGTGCGATGGTGTTTCGCAAAGGTACAAGACTCACAATGAAAAGAAAAATGCGGACTAATATCTAGATAGAGCTGGTGAAGAGCGGAGGCGAAGGGGTGGCCCAACCGAGAATGGAGGTCCACGGCACGAGCAGAGACAGACGTGCAGGCGACGGATGTCGGGCCATCGAACATGTACACCCCATCTCGAAGCTGGGCTCTACCAAGTTCTTGGTTCGTTGTCCGCTCCTGAAACATAACAGAAGACGAGGTAAAGATAGCATGAAAATTAAAATCCTTCGTCAGCTTCCTTATGGAGAGCAGGTTAAAAGGACTGCGTGGTACATGGGTCACCGAGGATAGGTGAAGGGATGAGGTGAGGGAGCAAGTACCAAAATCGGCAATAGGGAGAGTAGAACCATCAGCAACAGTGATGGTTGATGAACCAGTATAGAGAATGTAGTTGGAGAGCATACCTACATCCTCGGTAAGATGGTCGGACACACCTGAGTCAAGCATCCAGGCAGGGGAGCGATGACTGACAAATGCAGTGAGACCACCGGAGTGGGCAAGAGATGCGGATGAAGAGCCCGGTAGGGAGGAGGTCCTATGATCGGGAATCAGCTGGAGCTCAGCCATGGAGAGATCCAACGATGAAGGAAGAGCGGCAGCCGGCGGGGATGCATCTCGAACCGCAGTCTGGCCCTGGCGTGGGTGTGAAGCGAGACGACCATGAAGGACCCAGCAACGGTCAACCAGGTGACCGAGCTTGCCACAGTGCTGACAGAGTGGGCGAGGGCGACTGTCTCCACGACCGCGTCCATGAGTGCTGGTAGGGCGGCCACCGCCATGACCCAGGAGAGCCGTGTGATCAAGGCTAGGGATGGGTGGGGCAAGGGCCCGATGAGCCTTCCCAGGGCGATGATAGACCTGCGGAATCTCTAGGGACGAGGGGTTGGCGAGCATCTCTGTCGTCGTCGTCGCATATTCCGGGTCGAGACCATGGAGGAGGCTGAAAAGACAGAGTTGGTCCCGCTGGGCTAAGGCTTCCGCAGGAGTTTGTGGAATGGGCCAAAGCTCAAGAAGTTCGTCTCGTAGAGCCTTCCACTCCGTGAAATATGCAGGAAAAAGGACGAGCGTGCTGGCGGAGGAGGGACAACCACTGAAGAAGATCAAATACCCGAGCCAAGTTATTGGTCTCGGAGTACATGAGAGTCAAGGAATCCCAGAGTTTCTTGACGGTGTTGGCTGTCCGGGTGACGTCTTTGACAGAGCGGTCCATTGAATTGACCAGTAGAGCAAAGATTTTACTGTCGGTAAGCTTTCACGAACGATATTTGGGGTCAGAAGATAAAGGTGGTGGATCCTCGAGATGGGAATCGAGGTCCATGTCGGTGAGAGACATGAGCACAGTCTTCAGACAGAGAAATTTGTGGAGTCGAGGCGCTCATCGACCAAGCGGGTGGAGGCGGTGATGAGAGGAGCCAGGACCGAGGCAGCCATCGACGAGAGGTTTTCAGAAGTTGCAGATGAACTCGTCATTTAGCGCTGGGCAGACGCCCCGAGAGCGGGTGCCGGCATAATGGTAGATTCCAGAAGAGGCCGGGAGACTGCTTGAAGGGCGGGGCTGGCGCGGGGTCGCCGGGAGCCGCGCGCGGGAAGAGAGCCACCCGGGATGAAGCCGCTAGGGAAGGGAGGCCGCTGGACGAGCGTGCTAGGAGGGAGCCACAATAGAGGGTCGCGCGGGAGCCGGAAAGGGCCGCGCGCGGGAGGAGATGTCGGAGCGAGGGCGTCGGGAGTCATGTCTGGAAACGGTGACGAGAGGCGACGGGCTCCAGGGCCGTCGGGAAGAACCGCGAGCGAGGTCGCCGGGAGTCGCGTCTGGAAATGGCGACGGCAGCAGGGAGAACCGCCGGCTGGGAGCCGCCCGGGAGGCGGGGTTGGATGTCCGCACAGGAGCAACGGGCCGATGATGACGCGCGAGGAGGCGGAGGCGGGGGAGCGCCGCGTCGGGGGGGTTCCGCCTGGAGAAGGGGACGTCGGCGACAGACGAGCAGCGGGGCGGAGCGTATCCGCTGGGAGCCGGGACGGAAGGGGGGTCGATCCGCCGGGAGAGAAGAACGCCGTCGGGATCGTGAGGAGCGTCGCGGGAGGAACAGGAGTCGTGCGCAGGGAGTCGCGTAGATCGAAGAAGGCGCGCGCAGGAGGTGCAGGGGCGGAAGAGTCCGCCTGAGCGTTGCGCGCTGGGAGGACTGTCGGGAGGGGGACGCCGCTGGTCATAGGAGGGAGGGCCGCCGGGAAGGGCAAAGCCGGAGGGGAGAGAGGCAAGGCCGGACAGAACCGGGAATCCGCAGAGGAGGGAGGGTTCGGGATTAATTTCCCTCTGATACCATGTAGATAGTGAATTCCCCTTACCTCAATTTGAGGCGGAGACATTCTTTTATAGATGAGTAAAAGTAATTACACAGAGGGAAAGACGGATGTGGGACTCGGAAATACCCATTAAACATAAATGGGGTCCAACATTCTTCTTCTCAAAGTTTTCTTGAACGAAATGACAATCAGTTTCAATATGCTTTATCCGCTCATGGAAACTGAATTTTTGACAATCTTGATAGCAACTTGATTCTCACACCAGATATGTGTCGGTTTCTTGACAGTATGCTCAATCTCCAATAGAATTTGTTGTGCCTAAATAATCTCTGAACTCACATGTGTCATGTCACGATACTCCGACTCTGCATTTGATCGGAAGATAATTGTCTGCTTCTTGCTTTGCCATGAGATCAAATTTCCTCCAACAAATACTGCAAAACAAGGCATAGATCTCTCTTAAAAGAGAGATATCCAGCATAATCTGCATCACAAAATGTCTCAATATCAGTATGTCAATAATCAGAATATAGAAAACCTAAATCTAATTCCCTTTTCACATATTTAACAATGCGAAGAACAGGCTTCCACTGCGTTTTTGTTAGAGGTTCCATAAATAGACTTTGCTAACCGCACAAGCAATATCGGGTCGAGTCGTCGTCCGATAGTTAAGTTTCCCAACAAGTCATCTATATCAGTAGGGTGAATAAAACATCTCACTGTCAATATAAAGTGATTTTTCTCCAGGTTTGAGGGGTGAGTCAACCGAGTCAGCTTGGGTCATTCCAGTCTCCTGCAGAAGATCAAGAACATACTTTCTCCGTGATAGAAAATTTTCTTTAGTACATCTGGATACCTCAATCCCCAAGAAATATCGTAGTGGACTCAAATCATTTGTGTGAAAACTCTGATAAAGGATTTCAATCGATCAATGTTGGCATTATCACTGCCAGTGATAACAATGTCATCCACGTAGACTATCAAGAGAATGTTTTCTGTTGTAGATTGATGATAGAAAACATAAGAATCTTATATGTTTTGACACATGCCAAAGCTAGGCATAATGGTGCAAAAGCGCTCAAACCAAACACGAGGTGACTGCTTGAGGCCATTCAACGATCGACGAAGGCGACAAACCATGGAAGACTCCCCCAGAGCAACAAACCTCGATGGTAGCTCCATATAAACTTCTTTATCAAGAAAACCATGAAAAAAAACATTTTTAACATCCAACCGATGGAGATGTCAGTGACAGGAGGTGGCAATAGAGATAAATAAGTGGATTGATGCCATCTTGGCCACTGGAGAAAATGTATCAAAGTAATCAATGTCATTCGTTAAGCATAACCCTTGACAACAATTCGAGCTTTGAGACGATTAAGAGAGTCATTGACGTGCACGGTATAGATCCACTTGCAACCAACAACCTGTTTATCCGAAGGGAGATGGACAAGATCCCAAATATGGTTGGTTTCCAAGGCCGAAAGTTCATTCTAAATTGCCTTTAACCAACAGGGATGGGATTTTGCCTTGGCCACAGTGCGCGGTGTCAAGTGAGCAATCAATGTCGCTATAGCGTAAATGGTAGCCATAGATAAGCTCTGATAAGACTGACATGAGCGGGAACCTTTGCGAAGAGCAATATTCAACTCTGGTGACGAAGGATCGGGTGCAAGTGAGTCGTCAAGTGTGGTAGCAACATCAGGCCCTGGGGTGGCAGGTGTGCTAGGTCGGTGACAATATACCTGTCCAAATAGGGATCCAACAACATCACCAAAAAAGGATGGGGGTGGTGGGGTATCGAGAAAATATGGTAAAATAACTTCAGAATCAAGAACGAAAGATGGTGAGGGGAAATCGGGAAAAGAAAAAAACAAAGGTTCGACAAAGTAAACATCAGCCGAGATGACATAACGATGCAAATCTGGAGAGAAGCAATGATATCCACGCTGAGTTCGGAAGTAGCCAAGAATGATGCATTTGAGAGAGCACGCATCAAACTTGGTAATTGAAGAGCAAATATCCCGAACATAATACACAACCAAGAATGCGTAGAAGCAGATAATGAATTGATGTTAAAACAAAGAATGGAATGATGTCTCCCCCTAAAGAACAAACGATGGAAGTCTGTTGATAAGATCGGTGGCTGTGAGAATGACATTTTCCCAAAAAATGGTCGGAACTTTCTTCTGAAATAAAAATATGAGCAACTTCTAACAGATGGCGGTTCTTTCGTTCACCAACACCGTTTTATTGAGCTGTATCGAGAAAAGAAGTTTGATGGATAATGTTATAATCATCTACAAAAGACAGGAACGATCTAGATAAATATGCAAGACCATTGTCAGAACGCAACCAATGAAGTTTAACAGAAAACTAGGTGGTGATTTTTTGATAATATGAGCGAAACACGGTAAAAATTTCAGAACGTTTTTTCAATAAATAGACCAAAGTAATTTGTGAAAAACCATCGATGAAAGCAATCGATAACCCGGTTTAGATAGACTAGGACTGGGTCCTCAGATAACGGAATGAACCAAATGAAAAGGAGTGGATGCATGGGGGTTATTTAGGAAACATAGGTGACCCGATGATGCTTTGTGTAATGACAAGACTCGCGATTAAAAAGAAGAAAAGGGCCCAACCATGGAAAAAGTTTCTGAAGAATGGGGCAGAAGGATGACCAAAGCGATAATGAAGCTAGAGGGTATGAGCAGAAGTGGCGTGACATACGAGAGTTGGGGCCGAGTCAAGCACATACGCACCACCCTGAAGGCGTCCACTATCAAGCACATGAGTCATCGAATGCTCATGAAAGATAAACTAAGTAGGTGAGAAGATGACTTGGCACTGTAAACCAGCTGTAAGTTTACTAATAGATTGTAAATTAAAGGAACGGCTAGGAACAAAGACAACGACGGATAGCATCAAGCCATACATAATCGTATAACTCTCAAAACAAGCAATCTGCACTGTCTGACCATCGGCCACAGTAATATTACCTTCAGTTGTAGTCGAGTGATAGGACTAAAAAATACCTGCATCCCCAGTTATATGCTCTGAGGCACCAGAGTCAAGAACCCATGAGGTGGACCGTTGGGATAGACACGTCGCTGGAGGATCACCATGAACAGTAGTGGCGTTCGGTGATACCACATGGTGATAGAAGACTAAAAGCAGATGGTCGTTGATTGCTGAAGATGCACATCGAGAAGGTGCACAATTGGTAGACAATAGATGTTGAAATTGCACAATCTTTACCTACTACGATCAATCATGGAAGAGGAATTCGGGACAGAGGCATGGTTCTGGCGCGAGCGCGGAGGAGGTACCCCGTGCTAAAGGCGATTGCTGATGGCGAACGAGATATGGATTGTCGCGAGAGGGGACTGTGGTGGCGGGTAGAAAGTGGGTGCTAAAAATGCACAGTTGAAATATCTAGGTATCAATTAGGTCATAGAAGAAAGAGTATTATAGATGGCGGAGGGACACAATTGTGCAGTTTGGGGTGTCGCATTGGGAGAAGGGATGGGTTGGGGGTTTGTCACACGGGAAGGGTGATTGATTGGAAGGGTCGCACCAGGAGAGGCAACGGGCTAGGGGGTTGGCGCACAGGGAGGGGCGGCGCGCGCGGGTGTCGCCGCACAGGGAGGGGCGACGTGCAGAGGGTCGTCGCACAAGGATCCGTCGCACTGGGAGCCATCGCGCAAGGAGGGTTGTCGCACAAGAGGTGGGCACACTCTGAGGTCGTCGAGCAGGGGGCGTCGCACAGGAGGGGTGGACGCGCAGGGAGGGGCAACGCGCAAGGGGGCTGACGGACAGGGAGGGCGGACGTGTTAAACCTCTTTTGATACCATGTTAAATGGAAACCCATACCTCAAAATGAGGTAGGATGCTTTATTTATAGATGAGGAAAGCAATAGAATAGATAACTCATACCGATGTGGGACACGAATATTAAAAATATCTAATACTCTTAACAATAGGAAATAAAATACGGATACAAACTGTTAGACCACAACTAATGAGCATGGGCAAAGTTCAAACTCCTCTAACACCCCCCCTCCCCCTTAAGTTTGGTCATAAATATTCACATTACCCGACCTGCTACATTACAAATACACACATGATCTCAAAACCCCTTTTGTAAAAATATCAGTAAGTTGACTCTTTTCTAAATGTAGTCAAAAGTAAGGTTATGCTTATCAAGGTTCTCACAAACAAAATGAAAATCAACCTCTATATGTTTAGTATGCAAATCGAATACATGGTTAGTATCAATTTTGATACTGGTTTGATTATCGCACCAAACATGTGTAGGCTTCCCAATGGGATAACCGATCTCATGTAAAATTTGTCATGCTCATAAATTTTTTTGTTGTCACATGAGGCATAACACAACACTGTTAGAGCAGGATACAACAGTTTGCTTCTTGCTATGCCATGAAATAAGATTATCACTAATTAAAACAGCATATTCAAATGTATAGTTTTTGGAGGATAAACACCCTGCATAATCGACATCACAAAATGCATTTATCTCCATATGCCCATGATTAAAATATAACAAGTTGAGACCATGTTCATGATATATCTAATAACACTGCATCACGATGCAATTAGCAAGGTGCTCCATAAACCAACTGATCATGTTAGCTATTCAAGCAACATCAAGATTGGTCATTGACAGATAGTTTAACTTCTCATCTAGACTATGATATATATTTGGTGAGGGGGATACTTCACTCTCATTGTGTAGAGAGATTTCACCTGGTTCAAAGGAAGTATCAATGATGTTAATGCAAGACATATTTGTATCTGGCAACAAGTTTAGAACACAACTTCGTTGAGAGAATAAAATACCCTTAGAATACCTAGCGACCATTATCCCAAAGAAATACTTCATTGAGAACAAATCCTTGGTATGAAAATTATGATTAAGGACTTGAGATAGTCGATTCTCACATAATCATTGGTTGTGATCCTAACCACTCCATCAGTTGGATGTGAAAAATATCTTTCCTTAATCTCACTAAATAATGTCAATTTTTTGTACAAACGAACAATCTCATCTTTGATTCATATAATTCTCATGTAATACCCCAGTTTGAATTGGATTGGGTGGGGGCATTGTTGAAATGCATTTATGAGTAAGGTCATTGTGATGGAATTTAGGAAGATGGGAGTGTTAGAAAAGAAATGAGGATGCTGGGAAAATGCAAGTGGCACACAGGTGGGGCACGGTCCACCAAACCATGCATTTCAATCAAGGGGTTGTTGCGCAGTTAGTGCACTGTTAGGCCTAACCATACAACAAAACTGTGCATGGTGAGAATTTTGGATGCATGGTTGTTGCATGTTCGTGTTGCATGGTCGCGCGGTTTGATGGACTGCGCATGCAAACCATGTATCATTTAAAAGGTGCCCCAAAAATCAATATTTGTATCCAAACATTCATTTCTCCCCAATTTCAACCCTAGCAAAGGAGAGCTCCTACTTGAGTGACTTTTTGAGGATTTTAAGGTTCTTCATTCCTCTATGCCCCGCAAATCAAAGGTAAAGCACTTCATTCCATTCATTTCGTTTTGTTATTGTTCTTCTCTCATTCTTGGTGGCCAAGAGAGGTAGCTTTTGATCTTCAAAAATTGATGAACACTCAGCCCATATGTGTAATGATATTTTGGGTCACCCATCCCATCATGAAATTTCTTCCACCAAAGTAGCAATAAATATGGAAATACTTTCAATTCAGGTCAAATAGATTCTTCAGGAAATCAAAACACAATCTTCTTTGTCCCCCATATGTGAGTTCAACAATAATCATGCATTTAACTTCTAGAGAATGTTGGAAAGGGATAAATGACTTGTAATGCAGTTGCCTAACAATGTATTTCATGGCTACTAGGGGCTTAATAACAATCAGATGAAAAGGTAGGCCAAAATTAGAGTTCAATACAAAAGGGCTTTCAAAGTAGCGCATCAATCATTACTTCCATGAACCCAAACGGCTTTGAAAAGAAGAAAAACAGCACGTTCTAGATCAAACAACAAGTCTCAAGACTCAAGAAAAAAAGAAAAGTAAAGAAGATGTCAAAAAGGTTTAGAAATCTCTCAGGTTTGTCAAGGTTTTCAATTTGGACAGTACTAGTTCACATGAATTCCAAAATCAATCAAACTCCATCAAATGAAAAGATCGAAAATAAAGAAAAAAAATTCACTCAAAAATCATTTAAATCCTCAAAATATTCAAATCAAACAATGTGCCAAAAATATCAAGATGGTTTGAATTTTCTGAAGTATTCGATTCAGCTCAATAATCCAAAAAAACACCAAAAATAAAAAAGAAAACATGAAAATTTTCAAAAAGACATGAAAAACAAAATAAAAACACACGAAATTCCTAAAACAGATTGACAACCCCCCACACTTATTCCATTTACTACCCACTTTTTAGTTCAAATTAGATCAAAAATATTTTTATGCAAAATTTTAATTGGGCAGTGTTGAAGTCTGCATCTCACATCAGACATGTGGTCCTATATGGTTTTTATTATTCATTATAAAATAACCACAAGACCTCCCTTAGAGAAGCACATTGGGTATTAGATCTTATCTCTTTTTATCATTCTATATGGAATCAAAGGAAAAATCCCGATAATTTTTCCGTTGCCCTCCTTCCTCCTGGAGAATCCCTTCCTCCTGCGGGGCTTCCTGCCCCGCCTTCCCAGCGGCGTCCCAACTCCGTCCAGCCCCGCTCTCCTTGCGGATTCCCGACCCCGTTCGGCCCCTCCCTTTCCGCGGCTTCCCGGTGTCGTCCGACCTCGCCCTCCCTTCGGCCTCCCAGCTACGACCGACCCCGACTCCCTCCCGGATCCCTCCAGGTGGCACCTTCTTGATCGACGCTGTCTCCCAACCTTTTGCATCCAACATGGCGTCGTCTCGGCCCGCCTCCTTCGCGACACTCGGCCCCACCCCCTGTCAACTTTCCTCCGTCCCAGCAGATCAAGCCCCACCAGCTTTCCTCTGTCCCGGCAACTCCCTCCCTCTCTGCGTGCTCCTCCCTGCACGCAACTCCCTCCCAGCGAAACCCTCTTGCGCGTCACCCTCCCGATGCGACGTCCTCCTCCAGGTGCGTCGGCCCCTCCTACGCGGAATCGCCGCCTCCCGTGCGACGACCCATCCCGGTGCGCCCCTCCATCGACACATCCCACGTCGGCCTCCCCTCTCGTCGTCCCTCCCATTGCCCTCCTCCTGATGTGATGCTCCTGGCCGGGGCTCTTCCCATGTGACAGCCCCCATCGCGACGGGCTCCTGTGTTGCCCTCCCTATGCGCGCCGACTCTCTATGCGACGGCGCACCACCAGTACAATCCACCTTAGTCGCATCTGCACTCCCCCCCCCCTCCCGTTGCATCGCCTCTCGTACCCGACATTGCCTCTCCTACTCGCTCATGCCTCGCTTTAACGTCACCGACAGTGCTTCCCTACAGCGGCACAAATTTCGGCGACTTGAATAAGCCCAACCAACGGCGTCCCTTTCTCCAGCATTGCCCCCCCCCCCTCGTCGGCCTCTCCAGCGCGACGGTCTCCTCGAGCCCCCTAACCCGGATTCCACTGTCCCCGTTACCGGCAGTCCTGCGCCGGCCCAACACGGCTTTCCTGGCACTCTGTCATGCGGCACCGCCAGTGCGGCTTTCCCAGCACTCCGTCGACTGGCCCCGCTAGTACGGCATTCCCAACGCTCTCTCGTCCGGCCCACCAGGGCGGCATTCCCAGCACCTCCGACAATCGTACTGCCTGTGCGACTTTCTCGGCGCTCGACCGACACCGCTTGTGCGGCTTAGCAACTAATCATTTTCAACAGCATCATCCATCAACGTCTTGAGAGGGAGCAACAGTCATGACGGTTTATCTTTTCTTATCTTATTTGATAATCAAACTGGGTATGTCCGGTTTGAGGGGAAGTGTTTGCAGTGTCTGTTGATTGCTTTGTTTGTCTTTGCTTTGATTTGTTTTTCGTTATGTTCAAGCTAGGTACACCTAGCTTGAGGGAGAGTGTTGGAGTCTGCATCTCACATCGGACTTGTGGTCCTATGTGTATTTTATTATTTATTATAAAATAACATCAAAGTCTCTCTTAGAGAGGCACTTTGGGTATTGGGTATTACCTTTTTTATCATTCTACAAGCAACAAATAAAATAAAGGAAAAGAAAAGCACAACCTGATTTATTTTCCAGAGGCAGCCATGAGTTAAGCTCCTAACTGCTACGACTTTAAAACTACAAAAAAAATGAAGACATAAGAAAAATAAAGACAAAGAAATAGAAAGGGGATAGAAAATGGATAATGCTTGGTTCGACCCCCAAGCAGACGCTAGGTTTTTACTGCCCCTAGTCAGGCAGTTGCAGTGCATTACTCCCAATCAGAAGGTGGGTGTGGTTTTTTTGAGATGAACCGCCACATGTAAGTTTTCCCTGTATCCATGATTAAACATCAAGATTGGAGAACCCCAAAGAAGATAAGAAAAATCCAAACCCTCGAGAAAGAATAGAGGGAATTTAAGGTCCAAAGTAAGAAGGGAAGAAGATAGGGGCGCTCTCTGTTAACTTTCGTGGTGTCCTCCATATGGTATGAAAATTGTTGTAGAGGAGATAGTCGCACCGCCATCATCTTCTCCGGCTCTTCTTCTTCAATCACCATCACTTGGGTGGTCTCTTCTTTAACATCCAAGACCTACTCTATTGGTGTTGAATCAGAAATTTCAAAAAAGTGGAAGTCAGAAAACAGTTCAGCTTGAATAAAATTAAAACATGAAGAATTAATAAAAAAATCTTCTCTTTCAAGTAAGTCAGCTTGGGAATTGATCTTTTCGGGTAAAACCATTGACAACTTCATCTCAGTATCTTCATCTTTGTCTTCCAAAACAAGAGAGGTAGAAAGATGCTGATTTTCCATTGTCAAGTACGGGAAGATCATGTTCCAGGTTACCTTAAATAAAGCGATTCCAGGATTCTTTCAAAAAATGTCGATCTATCATAAGTGCATCAATTTGCATGTGTTCTTCAAAAGTCTCCTCAAGCAATGGTTGAGTGCGGGATGATGTGATTAATTCTTTTAGTAGCTTCTTCTCAGCCGCTTCTGTAACAATCCGTGTTTTGGACCAAAGAGAAATTCCGAAGGAATTTAAACTTTTTGATTTACTGGACGGGTCGTTTTTAAATCCGAGCCTCGGAACGGAATTCCGAGAGTTGGAACGCTTCTAAGTGATGTTTTTGGACATGGGTGAAGGCCCGAGAAATTTCCCGGGAGGCTTGAGTAGTTTCAGGAGCGCCGGTCCCGGGAAAGCATGGTTTTGAAAAGCTGCAGAGGGCGCATGGTTTGTTTGAAACCGTGCAGCCCACTGCAGGAAACCGTGCATTCTTTAAAAAAAAGGGCAGTGGCGGTGCGGTGTGCATGGGTTGCGCACGGTTTTCCAAATCGTGAGCCTAGCCCACACGCTTAGTGGCATGGGTAGTAGCTCAACAATGTTCATAGCATGGTTTTAAAACCGCGCGGTCAGCCCATGCGGGGTGCTCCAGGTGCCCAGAAAAGGGGCGCACGGTTGCCGATCATGACGCAGCACCCCAAGGGGGTTCCCCTTCAACGCGCGACCCTCATCTCCACGACCTCTCCTCTCATCAATCCGCCATGATTTCTTCGCGTTCTTCGTCTGAATCGTCGAGGTAGGCTCTCTCCTTCCTTCTCCTCCCTGTTTTCGGCCGATTTTCGGCCTCTTCGTCACCCTACGGAGTTCGGCTGAAACCCTAGGTCGAGGGTTAACACCAATTTCGGTTTTCTTCTATTCTAGGGTTGTGTGAATGGTCTCCCGGGACCAATTTTTATGTGTTCCAACAACCGCCACCGAAAGCGAAGCGGTTCGCTTCGATTCAGGCCGTCGACACCATCCGAGCTGAGGTTTTATTCTTGCTGCTTGGTTTCGCACAATCTATTTTATGGTCTTTGTAGAAGGAGAAAATAGGAGAGACCGGAACCCCCAAGTTGTTTCTCCTAAGGAGCCCTTGGGGTGTATTTATAATAAATGGTAAAGACCACACCGGACATCAAGTCCGATGTGGGATACAGACTCCAACACTCCCCCTCAAGCTAGGTAGCTAGGTGTACCTAGCTTGGACACATAATGAAAAGAAAGCAAGAAAAACAGAGACCAACACTCCCCCTCAAGCTGGACATGCCCAGCTTGATTACAAAACCAGACGAAGTAAAAAAAAAAGAGAACGCTGCAAAGGTGGTTGCTCCCCCTCACGATCGAAGCTCCTGCGCAGGAGATGGATGGATGATGTCGCAGACGCAGCCGATGAACCACACAGAGACCGGGTCGGTTGACGGAACGCCAGGACTGCCGCACTAGTGGGGCCGGTCGATGAAACGCCGGGAAACCAAACTAGCACCGGGAAAACCGCACTTGCGGGGCCGGCGACGGGAGGCGGGGATTCCGCAGAAATCGTTGCGGGATCTGGCGGCGCCAACGGGCCCAAAGCCGAGGATGTCGAGCTACTGCGTCAGCGAATGGACGTGCCGGCGGAGATAGATGCGGCTGCCGGGAGGTGCCGGGAGATGCCGGCGAGGCGGGGATGCCGCAGGAGGAGGCCGGCGAGGGTGCAGGAGGCCGGGAGACGGCGCTGGAAACCCGAGGAGGCCCCCTGCGTGGAGCGGCCGGCACGGGTGGAGGCCGGAACAGTCCGGATCTGCCCGGAACAGTCCGGATCTGCCCGGATCTGCCCGAAACTGCCCGGAACTGCCCGGAACTGCCCGGAACTGCCCGGAACAGACCGGATCTCGCCGGATCTGGCCGGATGAGGCCGAAAATCGCCGGATCTGGCCGGAGCCTTCTGGATCAGGCCGGAGCCGGCCGGAGTAGCCTGGATCTGGCCGGAAATCACTGGATCCGGCCGGATTCGGCCGGAGCTGTCCGGATCTGGCCGCCGGAGAAGAGTCGCCGGGAGGGAGCGCGCAGAGGAGGGCCGCCGGGAGCAGCCGGGAGGCCGCCGGGAGCAGCGGGAGGCCGCCGGCGGGGCGCGCGGGTGAAGGCGTCGGGAGCCGCGTCGCGCCGGGGAGCTGCGCAGGGAGGAGTGCGCCGGGAGGGAGGGCCTGCCGGGGAGCCGCGCCGCGCAGGGCAGAGGCGCAGGGCCGCGTCAGGCAGGAGGGCCGCCGGGAGGTTGGAGGGCCGCTGGGTGGATGAAGGGCCGCCGACGGGGAGGAAGAGCGGCGGGTCGCCGTGAGGGAGGGCGCGCAGGGAGCCGCGTCGCGCCGGGGAGGAGGCCCGCCGGGAGGTGGAGGCGCACCAGGATGGAGGACCGCCGTGAGCAGAGGGGCGCCGGGAGGTGGAGGCGCACCAGGGAGAGGCGGACGGGAGGGAGGGCCGGCCGGGAAGGGAGGGCCGCGGGCGCCGGGCGAAGGCCTGCTGGGACGAGGCGGAGGGGCGGCGGCGGTAAGGCCTGGAGGCCGCCGCCCCCCGGACGGGAAACCCTAAAGGGGAAAGAAGAAAAATAAGGAGGGAGGGATTGGGGGTTCAAAAAACCTCCTTTGATACCATGTAGAAGGAGAAAATAGGAGAGACCGGAACCCCCAAGTTGTTTCTCCTAAGGAGCCCTTGGGGTGTATTTATAATAAACGGTAAAGACCACACCGGACATCAAGTCCGATGTGGGATACAGACTCCAACAGTCTTTAATTGTTTTAAGGTTTCTAGTAATTGTTGTGTAGTGCGTTGGACCCTGCTGAGTGATTTCGAGTCGTCGAGTCTAAGGTGACATGCCTGCGTATGCATAGGTAAGTATATATATATGCAGGTTCCCCGTTATGTAAATATTCATCCATGATAGTGAATATATATGTATGGGGCTAAGTGTGTCTGTGTATATATATAAACATGCATACGTAGGTGAGTAGAGACGGGTATATGCATATAAACATATATGTAAGGATCCCCTTGCAAATGTTCATGGTCATGCGGATGTGTACATAGAGGCTAGTTGTCCTTATATGTATGCAAAAGTATACATGCTCAGTGGGAGTAGCAGCAGCTCCTAGTTAGAAAGCATAGTGTTCGGCTTGGTTCCACACTGAGGTAGGATCCCTTTCCATGCCCTTTTAATATTCTTAATGCATTAGTTAATTGATTATCGCACTATTCTTAGATTCTTATTAATACAGTATGGTTTTGATTAAATGCTTCCTTGATAAAGTTAGTGAAACGCTTAAATGTGATAAATGGTTGTCTGATAAGTGTTGGAGTCTGCATGCCACATCGGACTTGTGGTCCGGTGTGGTCTTTATTATTTGTTATAAAAGAACCTCAAGGCCTCCTTTAGAGAGTACACCTTGGGGATTCGGGTTTCTCCTATTTTATCATTCTACATGGTATCAGATGAGGTTTAATCCAACCCGACCCCTCCCACCCTTTTCTTTTTTTCCAGCCCAACATTTTTCTAGGTTTTCCCGTGGGGGGCGGCGGCCTGCATGGCCAGGGAAGGTCCTCCGCCGTCGCCCCCCCCCCACCACATCTCCCCCCCGGCGGATCGCCCCCCCTGCAAGGCTCTTCCGCAGCGCCCCATCGCCGGCACGGCCCCTCCTGCGCGCCGCCTCCCTGTGCGCGCGACGAATCCCGGCAACCCCTTCATCCCGCCCGCTGCAGGTTCTCCCCCCCGCGGCCCTCTAGCGCCACCTCCGTTGCGCCGCTACCCTGCGCGACAGCCCCGTCCTCCCGCGCGACTCCTGACGTCCGGATCCCGACGACCCTCCAGCGCACGCCTCGCCGTTCGGCCGCCAGATCCCGCGACGGCTCACGGTGGCTCCTTCTGCCCGATCCCAACGGCGGCTCCTCCTATGCGACACCTCCTGCCACACTCCGTTCGTGCGGCTTTCCGACGGCGACGACCCCTCCCCTCCCTCCCGAGCGCCGCTCGGCCAGCCGCTATCCCAGGCGACCTCCTGGTGCTTTCCCGGCGAATCCCGCCTCCTGCTTCCCTCGCACCGATCGGCAACAGCTCCCTCCCGGGCCTCCTTTCCCGCGGTTCCCCTCCACTACGGCCTGCCCCGCCTCCTCCGCTCTGCGCGGCTACTGCTCTCGTCGCCCTGGCCCCCGCATCGAGTGCGAGTTTCCGGTGTCTACCTCCTGCGCGACTCCTAGCGTCCCCTACCTGCTGTGCACGACGCCGCCCCCCCCCCTGCCGACGGCTTCCGGCTCCCGCCCGACTCGCGCCTCCCGTTCCCCGCCAGCTCGCTATCCCGGCGCCCTGATCGTCCCGGCGTCGTCTTGCCCCCGATTGGCCCCTTCTCCAGGTAAAATCCCCGACGCGGCGCTCTCCTGGCTCTGCCTCCTCGCACGACTCCCAGCCCGCCTCCCGTCGGCGTTTCCCGGCCCTGCCTCCGATGTCGTCGCCTGGCCACCCGCGGCGTTTCTCCCGAATGACGCCCCTCCCGCTCCAGTATCCTCCCGATCACGCTCGCGCCTCCCGTCGCGCCTCCCAACGGGATCCAGCCGCTCCTCCTGCGGCGGTTCTTCCTGACGACGCCCCTCCTGCTCATAGGCACCTCCGTTCTGGCCTTCTGCTGTCGCGCCTCCCTGCTCGCCGCGTCTCCCTACGATGGCCTCCTGTGCACCGCAGTGGTGCACCAACACTCCGCATCCTCCACCGTGGCGCAGCACTTCGACCGCCTAGGATGGGGGCCCTTTGGCGCCACCAGATCCCACAACAATTCTGCGGAATCCCCGCCTCCCGTCGCCAGCCCCGCAAGTGCAGCTCCCTATTGTCAAAACACTTAACCCTAAACCTTAAATCTTAAACCCTATACCTTAAATCTACAAACTAAACCCGAAAAACTAAACAAAAAATCCTAAAACCTAGTCTCAAAACCCTAATCCGAAACCTGAATCCCTAAACTTTAAAACCTAAAAGATGAACCCTAAACCCAAAAATATATACCCCATACCCTAATCTCAAAATAATTAACCCTAAACCTTAAATCCTAAACCCTATCTTTCCCGGTGCTGGTGTGGCTTTCCCGGCGTCTCATCGACCGACCCCACTAGTGCGGCATTCCTGGCGCTCCGTCAACCGGCCCGGTCTGTGTGGTTCCTCTGCTGCGTCCGCGACAACTTCATCCATCCATCATCCTGAAAGGGAGCTGCGATCTCTAGGGGGAGCTGCGATCGTGAGGGGGAGCAGCGTTGAAACTTTTATCTTTTATACTGTTTTGTCTTGTTTTGTCATCAAGCTGTGTATGTCCAGCTTGAGGGAGAGTGTTTGCAGTCTGTTGATTGCTTTGTCTTTTCTTTATGTGTCCAAGCTAGGTACACCTAGCTTGAGGGGGAGTGTTGGAGTCTGCATCCCACATCGGACTTGTGGTCCGGTGTAGTCTTTATTATTTGTTATAAAAGAACCTCAAGGCCTCCTTTAGAGAGAACCTTGGGGATTCGGGTTTCTCCTATTTTATCATTCTACAATAAGAAATGACATGATTTTATAATAAAACCCCTCCAGTAGAGGTGTGTTGCCTTCAAGCTAAAAATGTAGTGAGTAGACTTTCATACTTGCATGCTCTACTTGTCGTGGTTCTTTGTTTACACCTTGATGTTATGTTTGGTATGTAGCGTGTTTAGAACACGGCCCTTAAGAATGTTCCTAAATGAGCTGCCCCTTTACGGTCATACGTTTGTTGCCCGAAACACCTAACTAATTCCAGCTCAACTTTTAAATATAATTGCCCTTGAGATATGGGAATTAAATGGACTTTGTTAGGATAGCTTAAATGATATAGTGGCATCCTTTAAATGAAATGACCATGACACTTGTACCTAAATGATATGCATGAGAAGTCTATGCCTCATGTGGTGAATTGCATATGAATATGACCACGCCTATGATATTGTTTAATTTGAAATGCATAAGAGGTTATGCCTTATGCATTGCTATATAAGGCATTCTTACCCCGTGCCGGTATTATAAATGTTTGTGAATGGGAGGCATTCTTACCCCATGCCAGTATTATAAATATTTGTGGATGGGAAGCATTATTACCCCATGCAAGTATTATAAATGTTTGTGGATGGAAGGCATTCTAAACCCATGTCAGCTTATTATATATGTATGGGTGGGAGGCATGTTTACCTCACACCAGTTATAATCTCTATACGTATATGTATGGAGGCTTTCTTACCCCATGCCAGTTATCTTCTACTTATGGAGGGAAGACATTCTTACCCCATGTCGGTTTTCTTCTATTTATGGGTGGGAAGCATTCTTACCCCACACCATTTATGATCTATATATACATACATATGTATCTATAAATATATATATCTTGATATATAGTGACATGATCAAACTATTATCCCACCAACAATCCGAAACTGGTATAGTCGTCAGGTGTCCCTTAGAAACTCAGATGAGTGTTATTTATTTATGTAGTTTTGTTTATTAAATTCTCCATACCTACAAACTGTCTAATTTGTATTCCACTGGATTGGGCTTGACACCGTGGGTGTCGGCCTACTGAGATTTCATCTCACACCCTGCTCGAGTACCCTTGGTACCCAAGTAGACCTTCTTGTTCGCAGGGCCTTGGACCATGCTGACTGTTGTATGCTTGCACCTGGTAGTTAGGAGCAAAAGGGCCGAGCCGAAGCTCGGGATGCTCATGAAGATCGCCCGTGGGGTTTTCTGTCTTTTCTTTATTTGAGTCCTGTATTGTGACATGTTGTATTGTTTACCGCTTTCAGTTTTGTAAGATTATCATGTCATTTATTCATCTGTTGTATAAACTGATGTTGACCACTTCTGTTCAGTTATATAAGAATCTGTCTTCAGTTGCTTAATTATTGTTATTTACAGCTTTCGCTGTTTTTTGTTATTAAATATTCTGTTATACCGTTGTTCAACTCTGATAAGAGAGTATAGTCTCTCCACTATCACCTCCCGAGACCTTCGCTACTAGTCGGAAGCCTCTGGCGTAAGAGGAGACGCGTTTGAGACCATTTGACCCACCGGTCCGGCTACCGGTTCGATGGTAACCCGGGTTTGGATGTTACAGCCTCAGGTTTTTGAACATAAAAAATGATTGGTGAAATCTCTTCCACCACTCGGTCTGCTTCTTGTTCCGGCACAGGTTCCAATTGCTCCTAGGATGTGCGTACATATTCAGCAATTCATTCTATTTGGCTCTTCAGGTTTTGAATTTTATCACTAATCATTTGAAAATGAACATCAAGATCATTGTAAACTTCTTCTGGCACCTGAGATAGTTCAATGCATGCATATTAATTTGAATTGAAATTCATCATGACCAAATATTTTTTTTAGTTTTTGAAATTTATGATTTTTTTGTGTGTTTTTAAATTAAAGGAAAATTATTTACAAAATGTTAATAAAAATATTGAGTGAAAACCACTTGTCTCCCCGACAACGGCACCAATTTGATGAATTGTTGTCATACGCACTCTCAAAAATATTTATAACTAAGTGCAGCATAGGGGCTGACCTAGGTCGTTCTCTTGAGAAACTTTTTGCGGTCAAACACTCACTGCTTCGCATTCACTTTTTTATAATATTTTATTATTTATGAAGTAAAATGAACAGAAATGGAGATTTGATAATTGAAAATGCATTACTAGATCTAAGCATGCATATGCAATAAAAACACAATGAATGCAGACAGAATGAAGTTGTAAATAAAGGAGACATTCCCAAGAGAATCACCCTCAGTGAACCTTCATTATCTTATTATTAGTTTCTGTTAAACCCAGTTTTATTATATTGGGTATTTTGGAGTCTCACATCGGAATACTCCACCATATATTCCTTCTTACTCATCTATAAAAGAATGTCCCCACCTCACAATGAGGTACGGGGAATTCGTCCACTACATGGTATCAGAGAGTGCTCTCTAACCCGAGCCCTCCCTATTTTTTTCCCCTCCCGTCTAGGGTTTCCAGCAATTCCCCGTGTGGCCTCCCGGTTCCACCCGACCCTACCCTCCTTGCGGACACACGGTTCTATCTGGCTCTGCCCTCCCAACGGTGTATCCCGTCCCGCCTCCGCCCTCCTCACCTCCTTCAGTGATTCCCGGCCTGCCTCTTGCCGGTGACTTCCTCCCTAAGAGCGCCACGCGACGGCACCTCCCGGCCCGCGTCTGACACCCGCGGCTCGTCCCGCCTCAGGCGCCCCAGGCAGCACGTCCCCTCTCGCGGCTCTCTACTGGCCCCGCACCCGCCTTGATTTCCCAGTCCCCGCCAGCTCGTGCCCTCCTACGACGTCGCCCACCTTTGCGGCCCCTTTCGGCTTCACGACCGACCCCGCCACCGCGGCCCCTTCCGGCTTCGTGATCGGCCCTTGCCTACCAGCAGACCCTCCCGGCTTCGCGATTCGCTACCGCCCTCCAGCAGGCTTCCCGAAAGAGTTCTGATCCCGCCTCTCGTCGCGGTTCCCGGCCCCACCTCCTGCGGCTCCCGGCCCCACCTCCTGCGGCGCTCTCCCGAACTCGCCTGCTCACTGACTCCCGGCTACGCGACCAGCCCCGCTGCTCACAATATTTTTCCAGCTCCGCCCTCCCACGGCTCTCCGGGTTCACATCCCGGCTCCGGTCCCGCTCTCCTCGACACGTCCCGGCCCAGCCCTTCCAATGGCCGACCCTTCAGCCACACCTTCGGTTCTGCCTCCGTTGATCGCCGCTTCCATCCGCCTGGTTGACGAGCGGCTTGACTCAACCAATTTCTCAGTATGGCGGAAGACGGTGTTGATGTCACTCACGAGCATGGACCTCGACTCCCACCTCGAGAATCCTCCACCCCCATCTTCTGACCCTAAATACCGTCCATGGAAGCTTGCTGATAGCAAAATCTTTCCCTTACTGGTCAATTCCACCAACCGCTCCGTCAAATACGTCACTTGGACCACCAATACAGTTAATGAACTCTGGGATTCCTTAACCCTCATGTATTCCAAAACCAATAATTTGGCTCAGGTCTCCGATGTTCTTCAGCGCCTGTCGCTTATCCGCCAGCAGGACCGTTTATTTTCGGCATACTTCATGGAGTGGAAAGCTCTCCGAGATGAATTGCTTGAGGTATGACACATTCCCCAAACACCAGCGGCAGTCTTGGCACAGAGGGACCAATTGTGCCACTTTAGCCTGCTCAATGGCCTCGCTACGGAGTATGCGACGACGCCCAGGGAGATGCTCATCAGCCCCTCTTCCCTAGAGATTCCACAGGTGTATCATCGCCTAGGAAAGGCTCAGCGGTCACTTCCCCCACCCACTCTCAGCATCGATCACACCGCCCTCTTGTGTCGTGGCAATGGACGCTCCTCAGGCACTCATGGACGTGGTCGTGGGGAGGGGCGTCCTCATCCCCTCTGCCAACACTGTGGCAAGCTCGGCCACCTGATCGATCGCTTTTAGATTTTTCATGGCCGCTCATCCCAACCACCTCGGCAAAGCCAGATTGAGGTCCACGATGCTTCACTATCAACTGCAGCTCTTTCTTCATCTCTGGACCTCTCCATGGCTAAGCTTTAGATGATTCACAATCATTGAAACACCTCTCTGCCAGGTCCTTTGTCGGCTTCTCTTGCCCACTCTGATGGTTCCACTACCTTTGTCAGTCATCGCTCCCCTGCCTGAATGCTAGACTCGGGTGCATCAGACCATCTCACCGGTGATGCAGATATGTCATCTACCTACCGTCCATATGTTGGTTCCTCAGCCATCACCGTCGTTGATGGATCAACTCTCCCAATTGTCGGCTTCGGTGCTTGCTCCCTAAATTCATCTCTTCATCTGCTCTCTGAGGCACATGTGCCTCGCAGCCCTTTTAACCATTTATCCATAAGTAAGCTTACAAAGGATTTCAACTGCAGTGCCATATTTACATCGTCTGCTGTTATGTTTCAGGAGCGGATGACGAACCAGGAACTTGGTAGAGGTCAGCTTCGAGACGGGGTATACATGTTCAAGAGACCGCCATCCGTCGCATGTACATCTGTCTCTGTGTGTGCATTGGACCTTCATTCCTGGTTGGGTCATCCACCCACCTCCGTCATTCATCAATTGTTTACTGATATTAGTCAGCATGTCTCCTTTCATTACGTATCTTTTAAATTTGTAAAACATCATCGCACTTCATATTTTCCTCGAGTAGATACACGGGCTTCCAAACCCTTTGATTTAGTTTGTTCAGATGTATGGGGTCCTTGTGCTGTCTCGAGTCAATTAGGGTATAAATATTATATATCCTTCATTGATTATTTTTCACGTATGACTTGGCTATACCTACTTCGAGATCAGTCTGAAGTGTTTTCTAGTTTTCAGACTTTTTACCATGAGATTCATACCTAGTTTTTCATCTAAGTTAAATGTCTCCGCTCGGACAATGGGCAAGAGTATCAGTCCACTGTCTTTCAGCAGTTTCTCCAGATGCACGGCATCATTCATCAGACCTCCTGTCCTGATACATCCCAGCAGAATGGAGTGGTCGAGCGGAAACACCGACATATTCTGGAGACTGCTCGTGCTCGTCTCTTCCACCAACAGGTGCCCCTTCTCTTTTGGGGAAATGTCATCCTTACTGTTACATAGCTCATCAATCGTCTTCCTTCTTCTATCCTTCAGGTGGAGACTCCTTTTTGGACTATGTTCTCCTTTATCCCTCCTCAATCTCTCCCACTTCGTGTGTTTGGATGTCTCTGTTATGTCCGTGGCACTCATCTTAGCCTCTCCAAACTCTCACCCAAATCCCTCCGCTGCATATTCCACGACTATTCACACACTCAACGCGGATACCGATGCTTCTTCTCAGACCTACAGCAATATATCATCTCTGATAACGTCTCGTTTGTTGAGAGCTCTCCATTCTCACTTCTCTCTCCCCATCCAGACACTAGCATCGATGATTGTCTTTCTCTCATTATTCATCATCCTCTGGTGTCTCCCCCTGCTGATCACCGTTTTGGTATGGTCTACTCTCGTCGCCCCTCGACTGTGCTCCCCGTCCAGGCCGAGGAAATCATCGTCCCAGGTTCGTCCGATACTCCTGCACCGGCACCAGACGACTTGCTTATTGCACTCCGGAAAGGTACTCATTCTTGCCTGCATACTCCTCTCTATACATCTTCATACAGAGGTTTGTCAGCTCTGTAGACGATGTCTATTCCCCGCACGGTTAGCGATGCCAAATCTCACCCGGGGTGGCTACAGGCGATGCGGGATTAACTACAGGCTCTGGATGAAAACCATACTTGGGATCCGGTCCCCCTTCCAGAAAGAAAAATAGGTGGTCAATTGCAAATGGATTTATATAGTCCGTCTCAATGTCGATGGCACTCTTCATCACCTCAAAGCCCGACTTTTGACGAATGGCTTCGCTCAGACATATGGCATCGACTATTTTGAGACCTCTCCGGTTGCCAAGATGGCTTCAATCCGCTTATCCATCCCTCTGACCGCTCATCATCATTGGCCGCTTCATCGACGGGATGTCAAGAATGTCTTTCTCCATGCCTGTCTTGAAGAAGAGGTCTATCTGCAGCAGCCCCCAACTTTCGGGCCTCTAGCGTTGACTCCCATGTCTGTCGACTTAGTAGATCTCTATATGGTCTCAAGCAATCTCCTTGTGCTTGGTTTGACCGCTTCAGCACTGTCGTTACTGCCTTTGAACTCTCTCGCAGTATGAAGGACCACATTGTCTTCTACTGCACGACGTCCAACGGCTACATCTTGCTGGTGGTATATGTTGATGATATCATTATCACTGGAAGCGACTTCACTGGAATCGCCCAACTCAAGGGGCATCTTCATCACCACTTCCACGACGTCCAACGGTTGCATCTTGCTGGTGGTATATGTTGATGATATCATTATCACTGGAAGCGACTTCACTGGAATCGCCCAACTCAAGGGGCATCTTCATCACCACTTCCACATCAAAGATCTTGGTTCTCTCACATACTTCCTTGGCATCGAGGTCTCCCGTTCTACGGACACCATCTTTCTCTGCCAAAAGAAATATGTCATGGATATCTTGCAGGATGCGGGATTGAGTCAGGCAACTGCCATGGACACTCCTCTTGAGTCTGGGGAACGTTCTCTCTATAATGACACGACACCCTTTTCTCACCCAAAGAGTTATCGTTGTCTGGTGGGAAAAACCTCAATTACATCACCATGACACGACTCGACATTGTCTGCGCTGTTGGCAAAGTGAGTCAGTTCATGGAACATTTGACCAAATCTCAGTGGGATGATAACCTCCGCATTGCCAAATACATCAAGAAAGACCCTGTCTGTGGTCTTCGATACTCCCATCACGCTCATCTCAATATTGAGGGCTTCTGTGATGCCGACTATGCTGGTTGTCTTTTTACCTGCAAGTCTACTTCTGGGTATGTTGTTTTCATGGTAGGTAACCTCATCTCTTGGCGCAGCAAGAAGCAGACTGTCGTCTCCAGATCTAGTGCAGATGCTGAATACCGTGTCATGGCCACGGTCACTACTGGGATCATTTGGCTTCGTCATATCCTCCATGAGTTTGGCTTCCCGCCGCAGACCGCTGCTCATATATGGTGTGATAATCAGGCAGCCACAAAGATTGTTTCAAAACCCGTCTTCTATGAACGAACAAATCATATCAAGGTGGACTGTCACTTTCTTCGCCATCATCTGCAGTAGAACCATATCAGTTTCGGACACATTCTGACGATAGATCCGCTAACCGACATCTTCACAAAAGGCCTCCCGGGAGCTCTACTAGACTCTCTCAGTACCAAGCTGGGTATCAACATCATCAACAGCCCACCTTTTAAGGGGAGTGTGTATGGTCTTGTTTGCTGTTATCTGTCTTTTGTGGGCTCTTGATACAAGTTGGGCATGTCCAGCTTGAGGGGGATTGCTAAACCCAGTTTTACTATATTGGGTATTTCCGAGTCCCACATCGGAATACTCGATCATTTATTTCATTTTACTTATCTATAAAAGAATGTTTTCACCTCACATTGAGATAAGGGGAATTCACTCACAACAGTTTCAAATTTACTTAATGAACACACTTCATCATATGTGTGAATATCCTCCCCTGCATATGGTTGTGAATATACGGTACTCTCAACGATTGTCGAGAGACTGCACATCCACCTCCTCAATCGAGGGAAAATATTACAAAAGCGAAAACTAAGCCTATGGTGGCAAGTAGAGACACAAAGGCGCATTACCCACTAAGATCTCCCTCAGCCTAACTCAGCATATAAGAAACATTAAGCATGACTGTTCAAAGACTTGGATTCATCACTGGATTACTCTCCCGGGAACTTCCTCGGGTTAGCTACTCATGATCAAGAGCATAAAAGTTCACATTGAAGAAGAAAACGGGGGAAGAAAACAAAAGAGGAAGAAAATGAGAGAAATGAGAACACTTAAATTAAAACATGAAATGCCATTACATAATGAAAATTGTTAAACCCTCTTTTGTATTATTATGGGTATTTCCGAGTCCCACATCGGAATACTCCCTTGTACATTCCGTTTTTCCATTCTATAAAAGAATAGCCCCACCTCACCTTGAAGGTAAGTGGGTTTCTCCATTCTACATGGTATCAGAGGGATTTTTATCCCGAACCCTCCCTCCCTTGCGGCTTCCCGGCGTTCTCCCGGCCCCGCCTCTCTCCCGCCTGCCCTAACCTTTCCCGGCAGGCCCTCCCTCCCGGCGCTCCTCTCCTCTCCGGCCCTCCCGTCGCACCGCGCTCCATCTTCCCGGCTGCCCTGCGCGCTCCCTTCCGGCGGCATCACCCGCGAGCCCCGCTTCTCCCCGACGGCGCTCCCTCCCCGCGGTTTCCCGCGGCTCCCGCCGGCCTCACCCGCGCGCCCCGGCGGCCTCCCGCTGCTCCCGCCGCCTTCACCCGCGCGCCCCGCCGGCGGCCTCCCGCTGCTCCCGGCGGCCTCCCGCTGCTCCCGACGGCATCACCCGCGCGCCTCGGCGGCCTCCCGCTGCTCCCGCCGCCTGCACCCGCGCGCCCCGCCGGCGGCCTCCCGCGCCTCCCGCGCCTCCCGCGCCTCCCTCTGCTCCCGCGGCTCCCGGCTCCCGGCGCACCTCTCCTCCCCGCGTCCGCCGTCCTCCCGCGGTGCGCCCTCGTCCCAGCCGGCCTTCGCCCGGCGCCCGCGCCCTCTCCCGGCGCACTCCTCCTCCCCCCTGCGCGGCTCCCGGCTCCTCCCGCTGCACCTCTGCGCCTCCCGCGGCCCGCTCCTCCTGCGCGCTCGTCCCGTCGCCGCGGCTCCCAGGCGGCCCTCTGCCTCGTGTCCCGCCTCTTCCCTGCCGGCTCCCGGTCGCGCAGCCCTCCATCGCGCAGCCCTCCATCGCGCCGGCCCTCCATTCCCCCGGCGCCTCCTGCTGCTCCCGCGCGCTCCCGGCAGAGCCCCCTTCTCCCGGTAGCACGCCCTCATCCTCGCCGAGCGCCCTCGTTCCGGCAGCCCTTCCAGCACGCGCACGTCCTGCGCTCGCTCATCCCGCCAGCCCGCTGCCTCAGCTCCCGCCGCTTCCATGGCGGATTTCTCGGGACGTGGTCGTGCTTCACGTCGTCCACGTCCCTTCTGTCACCATTGTGGCACGTTTGGCCACCTGATCGCCCGATGTTGGGTCCTGCATGGCCGACCCTCTCAGCACCTGTGGCAGGAACAGCCCGCGGTCCGGGACGTGTCCTCGACTGTCGCCTCTCTTTTCCCGTCTCTGGCCCTGTCTATGGCCGACCTCAGGCGGCCTCATGATCCACCGGCCTCTGTCCGCCCCGCTCCCTCCTCGGCTTCTCTGGCCCGTACGGTTTGCCCCACTGCCTTGGTCAGCCATTGCTCCCCTGCATGGCTGCTGGACTCAGGTGCCTCCGACCACCTCACCGGTGATGCTGGTATGTTGACGTCTTATTGCCCTTATGCCGGTTCTTCAGCCATCACCGTCGCTGATGGGTCCACTATCCCCATAGCGGGCTTTGGCGCATGCTCCCTGACTCCTTCGATACATCTACCCTCTGTGGCACATGTGCCCCGCAGTCCCTTTAATCTGCTTTCCATCAGTAAACTGACTAAGGATTATAACTGTGCGGCCATATTTACCTCCTCTGGTGTTGTGTTTCAGGAGCAGGCTACGAACCGGGAACTTGGTCGAGGTCGGCTTCGAGACGGGGTCTACATGTTCGAGGGGCCCGCACCCATTGCTTGCACATCTACCTCTTCTCGGGCACTTGATCTCCATTCCCGGTTAGGGCACCCGCCTGCATCCACCATTCATCAGATGTTTCCGGACTTCCGTAGGACTCCTACTTTTCATTGCGAGTCATGCTCTTTTGCGAAACATCATCGCTCTTCCTACATTCCTCGCACGGATACACGGGCCTCCCACCCCTTTGATCTGGTTCATTCCGATGTTTGGGGCCCGTGTACCGTTCCGAGTCACTTAGGCTATAAATACTATATCTCATTCATTGATGACTATTCGCGAATGACGTGGCTTTACCTTCTTCGGGAACGCTCCGAGGTGTTTTCCACCTTCCAAACCTTTTTTCATGAAATTAAGAATCGTTTTTCTATCTCGGTCAAATGTCTCCGCTCGGATAATGGGCGCGAGTATCTCTCCACTTCTTTTCGGCAGTTTCTCCGGGAGAATGGCATCCTTCATCAGACCTCCTGTCCTGATACACCCCAGCAGAACGGCGTGGCCGAGCGGAAACACAGACATATTCTAGAGACTGCCCGTGCCCTCATTTTCCACCGACAGGTGCCTCTGCTCTTTTGGGGCGATGCCATTCTCACTGCTACCTACCTCCTCAATCGCCTTCCTTCTTCTATCCTTAAGGGGGAGACTCCCTTTCGGGCTCTTTTCCCCACTCTCCCTCTTCATTCCCTCCCTCTTCGAGTGTTTGGCTGCTTGTGTTATGTTCGTGACACTCGCCCTGGCCGCACCAAACTCTCTCCCAAATCTCTCCGCTGCATATTCCTCGGTTATTCCCGCACTCAGCGCGGATACCGCTGCTTCTCCCCGGACCTTCGCCGGTATGTCATCTCCGCAGATGTCTCCTTTGTGGAAAGTTCTCCATTCTCCTTTCCCTCTCCTCCTCCTGACTCTGCCATTGATGTCTGCCTTCCCCTCATCCTCCGGCCTCTTTCGGATTTGCCTCCTCCTACCTCTCCTCCTCCTGACCCTGTCCTCGATGATTGTCCTCCTCTCCTCATCCATCCTCCACCGGCGTCAACCCCTGTTGACACCCATTTTGGTCAGGTCTACTCCCGCCGTCCTTCGACTGTATTCCCCGTTCCGGCCCGTGACACTGATGCTCCCGCTTCGTCCGCTGCTCCTGCTCCGCCACCCGTGGACTTGCCCATCGCCCTACGGAAAGGTACTCGCTCCTGCCAGAGTACTCCTCTATTTGCATCTTCTTACAGGGGTTTGTCCGCTCTGGAGACGGTTTCTATACCTCGCACAGTTGGTGAGGCCAAATCTCACCCCGGGTGGCTCGCAGCCATGCGGGATGAATTGCAGGCTCTGGAGGAAAACCATACTTGGGATCTTGTCTCCCTTCCAGCAGGAAAACAGGCAGTGGGCAGCAAATGGATTTACACGGTCCGGCTGAATCCCGATGGTACTCTCCATCGCCTCAAAGCCCGCCTTGTGGCCAAAGGCTTTGCTCAGACATACGGAGTTGATTACTTTGATACCTTCTCCCCGGTTGCCAAGATGGCCTCTGTCCGGCTATTCATCTCTCTCGCCGCCCATCATCGGTGGCCTCTTCATCAATTGGATGTCAAGAATGCATTCCTCCATGGCTTCCTTGAGGAAGAAATCTATCTCCAGCAGCCCCCCGGATTTTGTGCCGCCGGCGCTGAATCTCGTGTCTGTCGTCTCCGCCGCTCTCTTTACGGCCTCAAGCAGTCTCCCCGTGCTTGGTTTGGTCGCTTTAGCACGGTCGTCAGCGACTTTGGGCTTTCCCGCAGTATGAAAGACCACACTGTCTTCTACAGGACGACTCCACATGGCTGCATCTTATTGGTCGTCTATGTGGATGATATCGTCATCACCGGCAGCGACTCTGTGGGTATCACCCATCTCAAGGCTCATCTTCACCAGCACTTCCACACTAAGGATCTTGGTCCTCTCACATACTTCCTCGGCATCGAGGTTTCCTACTCCTCTGCCACCATCTCCCTCTGCCAACGGAAGTATGCTTTGGATATATTGCAGGATGCTGGGCTAACTCAGGCCACTGCGGTCGATACTCCTCTGGAGCCTGGCGAACGGTCTCTTTATGCCTCCTCGGCTCCCTACCCCCATCCCGAGCGGTACCGTCGATTGGTGGGCAAACTCAATTATCTCACCATGACTCGACCCGACATTTCCTGTGCGGTAGCCAAAGTGAGTCAATTTATGGAGCATCCCACCACATCTCAGTGGGATGCTGTCATCCGCATCGCCAAGTACATCAAACGGGATCCTGCCCGTGGTCTTCACTACTCCCAGCATCCTCATCAGCATATTGAGGCCTTTTGCGATGCTGATTACGCTGGCTGCCTTGCCACTCGGAAATCTACCTCTGGGTTCGCCATTTTCTTCGCAGGCAACCTCATTTCTTGGCGCAGCAAGAAACAGACGGTCGTCTCTCGATCCAGTGCCGAGTCTGAGTACCGTGCCATGGCCACCGTTACTACCGAGATCCTTTGGCTTCGGCAACTCCTCCAGGAGCTTGGCTTTCCTCAGCAGACTTCTGCTCACATATGGTGTGACAATCAGGCAGCCACTAAAATTGCTTCGAATCCCGTCTTCCATGAACGCACGAAGCATATTGAGGTGGATTGTCACTTTCTTCGCCACCACCTGGAGCACAACCATGTCAGCTTTAGCCACATTCCGACGGCAGACCAGCTTGCTGACATCTTCACCAAAGGCCTCCCTGGTGCTCGCCTTGCCTCGCTTAGTTCCAAGCTGGGGATCCGCCACATCTGACACCCAGCTTGAGGGGGAGTAGTTATGGGTCTTGTGTGGTGTCTTCTTATTCTTTTTTTGTGGGACTCGTTGTCCAAGCTGGGTCTGTCCAGCTTGAGGGGGAGTGTTAAACCCTCTTTTGTATTATTATGGGTATTTCCGAGTCCCACATCAGAATACTCCCTTGTACATTCCGTTTTTCCATTCTATAAAAGAATAGCCCCACCTCACCTTGAAGGTAAGTGGGTTTCTCCATTCTACAAAAATAAAATACAATACTGAACTACAAAAAATAGTCAACAAAGCCTACCCCTAAGTTGTCAACTCTTTGAAATCCAAGTTTCACCAGATTCGGGTTCGACCAATGGATGTTAACAGAACAACGTTTTGTACACATCAAGGGCATTATGAATTCCCTGTAATGTCATTTGCGTTGATGAACACCCCAGCCATTTTTCAGTCCACCATGAACATGATGTTCAAGAAACTTTTTAGGAAAACTAGCTTGGTTTTTTTCGATGATATCCTTGTTTATAGCAAAACCTGGGCTGACCACATGACTCACCTAGAATCTGCCTTCCGGGTACTTCAAAACAATCAGCTTCAAATCAACAAGAAAAAATGTTTTTTTTGCCAACCTTCCATGGAATATTTAGGCCATGTCATCTCTTCCAAGGTAGTTTTGATGGACCCCAAAAAATTTGAATGTGTTCTTTGCTGGCCCCACCCAAAATCTGTGAAAGGTGTTCACAGATTTTTGGGTTTAACCGAGTATCATAGAAAATTTGTCGAAGGATATGCCAAGATAGCCAAACCACTCATCGAATTGACCAAAAAAAGTAACTTCCATTAGATTCTTGTCGCCGAACAAGCTTTTGTTTCCCTCAAGGAGTGTTTGGTTTCTGCTCCCCTTTGGGCTTTATCGAATTTCCTCCAGCTGTTTGTTATCGAGTGTGATGCTTCTGGGCGGGGGGTTGGCATTATCCTAATGCAAGATGGTCGGTCGGTTGCTTATTTCAGAAAAGCTTTAGCTGACATTAACCTTTCCAAATATGTTTATGAAAAGGAGGCGATGTCTCTTGTTTTAGCTATAAACCATTGGAGGCAATATCTGACCGGAAAACACTTTGTTGTTTATACTGATCATAAGGCTCTCAAAACACCTTCTTAGTCATCGGTTTCACACGACAAATCAGCGGGATTGGCAAGCGAAACTTTTGAGGCTTGACTTTAAAGTGGTTTACAAACCAGGACGCATTAATCAGGCAGCAAACTCCCACTCCCGTAGGGCTACGAGAGATCTTGACACCTGCACCGAGACTATTTCTTTGGGTTCCATTGTGTCCAAACCACTCTGGTTGGAAATCGACACAATCAAGGGAGGAGGTCGAGTATTATTTATTATTTTGGGTCTACGTGTAGGGCCTTATGGCATGCCACATATGTGCAATGTGATTTCAATACTAGTTTGACTAGCGAGACGCCAAACATTATTTATTATCCCCCATGTGATGACCCATGCATGGGCAGGCATCTTTTCTTTCACTAATATGTGCAATGTGATTTCAATCCTAGTTTGATTAGCGAGACGCCAAACATTATTTATTATCCCCCGTGTGATGACCCGTGCATGGTCAGGCATCTTTTCTTTCATCTGAGGTCACAACCTGTGAGGTTGACCTTGTTTAACCATGAATGCACTCATAAGGAGGTCATTGAGACCACAAATCTTATTCTATTTAGGACAGTTGTGCCCAAGTTACCACCAGACCACTATTATTTATGGTATATAATCATGGTACGATCTGATTAGCCCAAGTTAGATAGATCTTCACTTGAGGGATGGACATGGCCATACAGTTGACATTTTCTACAACCATTTGAGCATGATGGTGGGATCAATGCTATTGATATTATTGTGTCCGCAGCTTTGATTATTTTTTATATACACAGTACCATTTAGCTTCATATATTATGGGGTTCAGTTACTGATGACATTTATCATGGAGATTGACACAGACATACATTTTTATCTACTCATGATAGGTTATCGAGTTCATTGGAAAAATCATACTATGTATTGTGCTCATCCTTTACATGTACATTTAGCATGTACATGTAATTATTGTTCGTCCTGATAAAAGGGAAGGCTGTTATGTAAAAATATTGAGAGAGGGAGAGAGAGAGAACAACTGAAGAATCTGTATATTACTGCTGAACAGGAACAGGAGTAGAGCTACAATAAAAGGGGAAAGAGGAGGGGAAAGAGAAGAAGTAACCCGCGGGAGGAGACCACCCTTCCACGAGCCCAGTCGAGACCACCGGCGACCTGCTGCCAAGCATTTGCTAAAATAATTCGTGCCCCCCTACAAACACTGACCCCCCCCCCATTTATTAACCCACCTTGTCAGCTAACCAACTCAACAAACTATCAAAAGAAAAGTACAGAACTGCCCCTAGGCAGTTACACCCCCTCCTGCCTCAAACGGACAGCCCCTAACAGCATACTCACTTATTTCCAACTCTGCCAGCCCACACCCAAACTCCTAACATTTCCACCCCTTAAAATCCACCTTGTCTCCAAGGTGGATATATTTCTGAAACAAATGGCCTTCGTCTGCTCAACATTTGTTGATCCCTCGGAGAGAACTTGTTGTTGCCATTTCCAAGTATGCACTTCTTTGCTTCAGCATAGGTTGTTCGGCAAACATCATCTGCAGCTTTAAACTGGGCTCACGGATTGTTTAGTCTCTCTCTTTCATCCAAGTACAATTTTCTGACTGCTCTAGTTACTAATTCAGGGGCTGTAGCAGCAGCAACATCAACTCTCTTCAAATTCGGGCAAGCCAGCTGAACAACCTTTATTTCAGAATTGCTCGCCACAGAGCCACAATCAACCATGGATTCAAAAACAGGAGTACCAGTATCTACTGCATCCTTGTTTTTCAAGGTCGGTGATTTTTCAGCTTCAACATCTGAATTGACATCACCACCAGGATGAGTCAAATCACTTCCATCCCATTGACTAACTTCCTTTGAAGAACCAGCTACTGCTGAACCAGAGAGGAAGCTTGCAGGACTATTTGAGCATCTTGACAAGCACTCAACTTCAGAGACACTGACTAATAAGTTGGTGCCCACGGTACCAGCAACACAAACAGAATGACCACTGGCGATCAATGAAGACGATGATTCCTCATCAGTATTAGTAATCAAATTCCCAGTTTCTGATGCCTCAGTACCATTTTTCAAAGGTTCATGCGACTCAGACAAACCATGAATACCATCATCAAGATAATGACCAACTACGGTTTCCGAGACAGCACCTCCAGTCTGATCAATAAACAGGCTGTCAATATTCTCAACTGAAAGGCACCCATTGACACCCGCTAGTTCCGACGCTCTGGTATTTGTGCGAGTCGTAGCCATTTTAGGATCGAGCACCAAGTCCATCACAGTATCTTCCAGAGGTGCTCCTACCAATATCTCATTCTCAAATTCTGCTCCTTGGCCTCCCAAATTCAAACCAACCTGAATATCTTTATTACCCACCGTTTGGGTTAACTCTAATATAAACGTTAAGTGTGGAGTAAAACCAAAATCATGAGCCAGAGAAAATACAGTTCCCCGCCCTTTGGAAACTTTAGCCAGCTGAGAACACTACATACTCAGAATTTCTAAAAACTGAGAACCATTCAGAGGAACTTCGAAGTAATAATTCCCACATGGCTCCACTTCTTCCACTTGCCACACAAAAAACTCAGATGTAACCACTTCCTTTTCTTCCCCTTTTGATATTGCTGAAAATTCTTCCAAACTTGTATGTGTAACACCTTTGAGCAGTGCAACTGGAACTCGCAATTCTCGGTGAACTTTATGTAGGCTGGAATATTTCTCTGCATCTCCACCAACTAAACCATCTGTTCCAACTTCATTTATGTAAAAACCCTTGCAAAAAAAGGGAGAAATCTCCGGCCCCAACCAGAATTTCCAGAATTCTGCAGCCTCGGTTAAGGATGAAACAATGCAGCCTCTCCTATCTTTAGCTGCCCCACGCAAGAAGCCTATGCATTTGGTGCATATATCAAACACTGATTCTGCAGGACAACCACAAAACGCTGGTATTCCATCCGCTATGGCATTCGTACTGTTGATTTCCGCCTCTGTGGTCTCAGTAACCAGTGGCCCCTCAACCAAAGCATGCTCAACAGCAGGATCAAACTTGTCTGTTGAGCTTCCTCCATGTGTGCTGCAAGCATCCAGAGTTAGGATGTCATTCCCCTGATAATATTCCTCACGTCTTGTGCCAATGATTAAATGATTTTCCTGTGCAGACCGTTCCAAGCTGGAATCAAATTGCTCCTGCACATCCACATCGGAAATCAAATATGTAACCTCCTCAGTAGGTTGTACCAATTTAGACTCAATCTGCTCCACAAAAACAGTCTCTCGAAGCCCCTTTAAAAACCGCTGTGGATCTCCCTCTGTCGTAATTCCATACCTTTTTATTAGCGCCGGTTTCAGCTTTTCCCATGACACCCCGGGATTAGCTTTCAACCATGATAAGAACCAGTATAGAGTTGAGTTCACCATACAAACCTGTGACCAGTGTATTTTCATATCTTTCGTCGTCCTGTTGATCAAGAAATAAGCTTCTGCTTCAATGATCCAACCAAGAGGATCCTCTCCAGTAAAGTCAGGTAACTTAACTCTCTTGGTCACACCTCTCGTCTGCTTCTGCAACTGTGTCTGTATCGCACTTAGTTGTCTCATGTATTCAGCTCCCCCCCAACTGAAAACTTCGTCGGACGATTGTGCTTCTAGCTCACAACTGACCAAGCTATGCATCTGGCCGGTTTGCTTGGAAAAAACAGTCATCTGCTCCAATGTCTCCAACTCGTGCGTCAACCAACAACAGCACTGTAAACTTCTATCAACTTGAGAGACAAAATTTCCTGCAAACTGAATTTTCTCTCTTTTTTTTAATACTCGTTCGTCTACAGCACCACAGGTTTTCCACAGTTTTTTTTTTCTCATCCGTCTTTAGCAGACGCGTCGTACGCATTCCACTTTTTTTTTCTTCTTCTTTTCCGTCCATCAAAAGTCGTCCGTCAACAGCACTTACGTCGAAAACTCACCGCGGCCCGAAAGCTCTCCTAGACGGGGTCGTCCTCCTCTATCGGCTTAACTGCGATCATTTCCCCCCGGTGTTCCAGCTCTGTTTGAAAGTCCAGGACACGTCTCCCTAGCGACGTCCGTCCGCTCAGCAGCTGCGTTACACCGTTCTCCTGTCGCCATCTTTTCTGCGTTCAGCTCCCAACAACAATGGCGGTTCATCGGCAACGATCGGTTCCCCACGGCATACGCGTCTCCGGCAGTAAATGTCCACAGAAGATTGCACAACAGCTCGATTTTCCTCGGCCTTTGCTCCCTTGCGCGCTTCACTCATCAACTTACACAGCAGCGATTGTCCTGCTGCTGCGTTCGGTTCTCTTCTATTGCGAAGGAGTTTCTCCAGCAGCGACCCTCCCTCTCCCACGACACTTCCCCAGCGTTCCACCTCACCTGCAACGCCTCTCAGCTCCACTGCGTCAGAGCCGATTTCTTCTTCTTCTTCTTCTTTTCTTCCTGCTTTTACGATTTTCCAGCAGTGATCCTCCACTCCTGCGACGCCTCTCCTCAAGCGTGCGATCAGTCCTCTCGCACAGCAGCTCCCCAGCGGAGTCGCCAAATTGTTATGTAAAAATATTGAGAGAGGGAGAGAGAGAAAACAACTGAAGAATCTGTATATTACTGTTGAACAGGAACATGAATAGAGCTACAATAGAAGGGGAAAGAGGAGGGGAAAGAGAAGAAGTAACCCGCGGGAGGAGACCACCCTTCCACGAGCCCAGCCGAGACCATCGGCGACCTGCTGCCAAGCATTTGCTAAAATAATTCGTGCCCCCCTACAAACACTGACCCCCTTATTTATTAACCCACCTTGTCAGCTAACCAACTCAACAAACTATCAAAAGAAAAGTACAGAACTGCCCCTAGGCAGTTACACCCCCTCCTGCCTCAAACGGACAGCCCCTAACAGCATACTCACTTATTTCCAACTCTGCCAGCCCACACCGAAACTCCTAACAAAGGCCCCCTTGTTCAATGGAAGCAGATGATAGGTAAACAGCCTAGTCATGTGATGGTCAATTGGAGCAGTGGCTCCACATGTCACATTCTTTTGAAGTTTTGGAGTTCTATGAGACGGAGTAGGAGACCATTTTTGTCATTTTTGTCATTTTTGTATCAATGGCCGCTTAGGCATTATAGTTCCTTTTATTATTTTCCGCCTTGATGTACAAGCCTGGTTAGGGTCTTATGTAAGCATTATGTTTGTGCATCAAGATATATGACATGCAGTTGTAGATGACAGATCAACCGTATATGTCATGTATGGTGGTCTTCTTATAATGGTAATAAAAAGTTGGGTTTTATGGAAATGTTTTCCCACTTCTTTCTGATTAACGCTCGGTACTTTTCATCACCCTCTAACATTTGGAAAAACACACTTCATGTCACGTGATGATCCAACATGAGAATCAGGGTATACTCATCGAGGTGGGTCATCACATGAGAACTATTCTCGAAGATGTTTTAGTAAAAGTTGGAAAGTTTTGCTTTGCAATTGACTGTGGTATTGGACATGGAAAAAGTTGGATCACCACTTATTATTGGAAGATCGTTCTTATTGACAGGAAAAGCTCTAATTGATGTAAACAAAGGCGCTGTAAACCCAATTATTTTAGCTATCCACTAGCTACTTTCAAGGAATTGGGAAGTCTCAATAAGCTTCTCTCCTTGAAAAAAAACAATGGTTGCCGATGTGCCCGTTAGAAAAGGTGAAAAGGCAGATAGTTGATGGTTTATTCATGATTTTCAGTACATTGTGGAATCAATTGTGTTAAAAGAATACATTGAGGTTCATGCCTCCATGACGTAATTGGGGTCCCCATCCAGCTTTCCATATATATATATATATATATACACACGAACCAAATAATAAAATGGTGAATAAACTGTGAATAAAAAAACTTGCAAATGCCTGAAGTTATAAGATTGATACTTGTAGAATGATAAAAGAAAAGACCTGAATCCCTAATGAATAATAAACTCCACATCAAACCCCAAGTTCAAAGTGGTATACAAACTCCAACACTCCCCCTCAAGCTAGGTGTACCTAGCTTAGACACATAAAGAAAAACAAAGCAATCAAAAGACTGCAAACACTCCCCCTCAAGCTGGACATACCCAACTTGATTACAAAACAAAACAAAAACAAAGAAAAGATAAACCACTATGGTTGTTGTTCCCCCTCAGGAAGGTGATGGATGATGGAAGATGTTGCGGAAAAGGATGGGCCGACGAGGCACTGGGAAAGCGCGGGGCCAAACAATGGAGCGTCGAGAAATCCGCACTGGCAGGCGGACCAGTCGTCAAAACGCCGTGAAAGTCGCATGGGTGGGGCCGGTCGATGAGGCGTCGGGAAAGCGCGGGGCTGGACGACGGAGCGCCAAGAAATCCGCACTGGCGGGCCGGTCGTCAGAGCGCTGGGAAAGCCGCACAGGCAGGGCTGGTCGATGAGGCGCCGGGAGAACCGCGAAGGACCCGGACATCAGGAGGCAGGTATTCCGCGGGAGGAGGTCGGCGTGGAGGCAGAGTTGTCATAGGAGGCCGACGTGGAGGGAGCAACTTTGCAGAGGCGGCGCCCAGGGAGGCAGAATCGCAGCGGGATCTGGCGATGCTTCAGGAGCCAAGGTGCACAGGGAAGCAGTGCCGCCAGAGGGTCGTCGCGCGCTGGAGGGCCGGGAAGCCGCATCGGGATCTGGCGTCCAGAAAAGGAGGCACGTGATGGAGGGTCGTCGCGCGCTGGAGGGCTGGTCGCCGGAGGAGCACCGCGTCGGATGGGAGGAAGGGGTCGTCGGGATCGGGAAGGAGGAAGGAGCCGTTGGGATCGAGCGTCTGGACGTCAGTCGTCGCGCGCAGCGGGAGAACCGACGTGAGGGAGGCCAACGGGAGTGGTCGCTACGACAGGAACCGATGGGAGGGAAGCCGACAGGTGAACCTGGAGGGCGGCGTGTTGGATTGGTGTTGCCCGATCCGGTTGGGCCGAATGCTTGTGGCCCGCAACTGTCGCGGGTCGAGCTTCGGGGTCAACTTCATTGTAGCAATGCTGAACACTGTAGCAGAGCTGACCGACCGACACCGACAGGCACTGTAGCGGTGCGGACTTCGGGGTCAACTTCACTGTAGCGCTTTTCACTTCCAGCCGGCAGACACTGTAGCACTTTTGACAAAGTGAGCCGCCAATCACTGTTGCAACGCGGACTACTATTCGGAACAGTGGACCATCTTCTTCATATGTAGCCATTTCGGGCTAGGGTTTTTACTACTGAAATTCTCTGTAATTTCGTGCTCCCGAATCATAGTGAAATTCTGTCTCTCCCGTGGACGTAGGGATTTTTCCCAAACCACGTAAATCGTTGTGTCCTTTACTTTCTTTCTTTTTGTTTTTCCTCGTTTCTGTCGTTGTGTCTCCCGGCGATTCCACAACACGGCGTTGGGATCGGCTGGAGAAAGGGCCGCCAAGATGCGACGGGGTGTCCGTCGTCAAGCGCACCAGACAAGGAGGGGGGGTCGGGAAACCACTGAGGCAGGTCGGGAGTCTGCACAGGAGTTCGCGCAGGGTTAAGCCGACGCGGTGTAGGGAGGGTTCCGCCGATAGGGAGCCGTCTGGGAGAGACGCCCGCCGGTCCGGAAACACGTCACGCAAGAGAGGTCTCGCATGGGAGGGTGACGGGAGGCCGGCAGAGGGGCGACGGGAGATACCTATGGCTCGCTGGCCATGGAGGCCGCCGCCCCCCACGGGGGAGAAATAATGAAAAACCCTAGACGGGGGAAAATAAAATGGGAAAGAGGGCTCGGGATTAGGTTCCCTTTGATACCATGTAGAATGATAAAAGGAGAGACCTGAATCCCCAAAATTACTCTCTAAATGAGGCCTTGGTTTTATTTTATAATGAAATAATAAACCCCACATCAGACCCCAAGTCCGATGTGGGATACAGACTCCAACAATACTATTAATCATTTTTGCAATGAATTTGGCCACGCTTGACACTACTCATTAAAAAGGTACAAGTAACATCTATTACTTACTATATGTGTCCTTAAAAAGGATATTTCATATTATTTAATAAAAAACTATTTTTCTATCACTCACAAAAGCGATTTTCTTCAATAATTTACATGTAAATTTTTTTTCAGAAAAAGGCACAAATGTTATTAAAGTGTTTTAAGCAATTTTCTACAAGTGTTATGAAAAGCAAACTAAAGCTGAAGCACAAAGCATCCACCATCTACCCTGAGTCCAAAAATTTCCTATAAATAAGCACCCGCCAGATTTCATTGCTAGAAGAAAACTACTCCAATGCTGAGGCATAAATATCCAGCTGGTGATCGTCAGTCAAGGGATTTAAATAACAAAACTCCAAACGGTACTAGAATACTGCATCAAATGAAGAATTTAACACAGTAAAAAAGGAGTGTTACCCATCAAGTTCCACAAGAAGCTGATTGATGAAGGCCTCATGATCCTGCTTTTTTGTATGGATAAACTTGCCACGAACACCAGCAAAAAGGTCAAATTCCTCTACAAATATAATCACAGGTGCCTGCAAATGAAATTATAAAAAAAAACAATAACTAGTTAAACATGTAGTAAACAGACTAAATGGATTCAATTGAGAGTGTTCTATGTCACGAGAGACAGCATAGAATGAAAATTATCAATCTACAAAAACAATTTCAATTAATCCTAGTCTAATACTAAAAACAATTTCAATTTAATTGACGTTGGGTCTTCCGTCCTCCTGGAATATTGTCACATTTGGCCAGCAGACTTCTCAGGTTTGTCACATGAGAGGCTATGAAAAAGGCATTTGGAGAAGATGAGAAAATTTTCCCAAATATAAAGAAAACAAACACTAAACAGGGACACAGTGGCACACTGCCATTTAATCTTTGATGAAATTTCATAAGAGGTAAGCTTGCATAATCAGGCATATGCCCATGGCAATGAAGAAAAAGGTAATCGGCACCCGCAACAGCCAGATTGAAACCAAAAGCCAACAAAAGATGTAGTGAGATGAGAAGCTTAAAAAGGGACCACTAAAAACCCTTGCACTCACCCGTAACAGCAAAACCAGTGTGTAGGACAGTGAAGAAGAAAATGCAGGTTGGTTTAAAAATCCAGATAAATGTAATGGCAAGTCAATGAAGAGTTGAAACAACCAGAAAAAACCTACACTTCAAACAAAGCATCAGGATTTCCTATGTTCGAATGCAAATGCCAAGACTCAAGCAGGCATCTGATATAAAAAGGGATGGCCTACAAGAGAATATACTGCACCACTTGAGAATCCACAACATTCCAAGATTCCGAAACTTTGCACATTCTACTTCAAAAACCCCATTTCCCGTGGAAGGGTATTCAACACACAATAACTGGTTACCTCTTGTTAAATTGATCAAATTTCGACCCAAACTCACAATCTTGCCCCTTCAGTGACCACCAAATTCACGTCCATCATTTCATGGCTGTGTTCAGTGAATAACAAACCTGTTTTAATGGAATCTCATGCCACAGAGGTTGGGTCCTTTATTTATATATGAATAAAAGAGAAACAAAGGGAACATCCACCAATGTAGAACTGGATTAATAATAATAATAATTGTAGAAAGAGAATACCCAGGATATATTCCTCCTAAATGAGGTCGGGTTGATATATTTATAGATGAAGATAAAGATGTGGAACATAAATACAATTCAACCAATTGACTTGGTCAAACCTTCGACCATTGACTTATATCTTAATTATCTAAGTACCCTAAATATCTAAAAATTTTAACACTCTCCCTCAAGCAAAGTTTACCTAGCTTGGATACATAATAAAAGAAAACAAAATAAACACTCCTAAGACACCCCCTCAAGTTGGACATACCTAGCTTGTTACAAAAAGAAAAACTGGAAAATGATAAATTTGACACACGTTGCCTGGTGGATCCCGCCCGTTTGTGCGTCTTTTCCCTTCTCTGCACTGATGAACTCTTATGTTGATGACGACCGGTCGTCTAATATGCCAGTTGAAATGGCGTCCGTCGTGCAGACCCAATAAGGTCAGGTGGAACGGCGCCCGCTTAACGGAGTCAAACAACCAAGAAAACGATACCCGTCTTATGGACCTAAGAAGGGTAGGTGGAACAACGCCCGACGTGCAGACCCAAACAACCGAGTGGAGAGGCGCCCACTTTGCAGACCCAAACGGTTGGGTGGAACGACACCCATCTTGTGGACCCAAACGGCAAAATGAAAGGACGCCCATTTTGCGAACCCAAACGGTCAGGTGGAACGACGCCCGTCATGTGAGCCCAAAAAGGTCGGGTGAAACAATGTCTGTCTTACGGACCCAAACGTCTAGGTGAAACGGCGCCCGTCATGCGGTTGGGGTGAGGCGGCTAGAGTACGGTGCGCATGGGGCTCTAGTCGGCAGGAGAGGCGGTGGCTAGAGGTGCGTGCATCGTAAGGGGCTAAGGTTAAGGAACATAGTAGGGGAGCGGCGCGGCAGGAGGAGAGGCAGCGCACCTAGCAAGGTTCGCAGGGGCCGTCTCCCACCTTTGGGAGAAACCTTCTAGGGTTCTCTCTAGGCATAGAAAAAGGGGAAAATTAGGGTTGAGAAACCAACTCTGATACCATGTAGAAAGAGAAACCCGAAATTCGTTCCTCTTAAATTGTAAAAGCCTAAAATATTCTCGAGCTTTACTTTCCCATTCTGGGGTGTCCAGTGGTAAGGGAGTTAATTCATAACTTCTAGAAGTTGTTTTAAAATGTTTTTGTAATTTATAAAGTAGTTTTAAAATGGTTTTCCAAATTAAAGAAGTAATTTCAAAATGTTAAAAGTCTATTCGAAGTAATTTCAAAATGTTAAAAGTTTTAAAATGATTATAATGTTTTCGGAAGTGTTTTAGAATTTTGAAAGTAATTATAAACCCCTTTCTTAATCATTTACAAGTTAGTTTAATAAAAAATGTAATATTTTCAAAAAAATATTTACCCTTATGCATGAAAATGAAATTGTGTAAGGGTAAGTCATGTTTCTAAAAGGTTGTGTGAAGGTAACCAGGTGTTTTCCTTTCATGCATAAGGGTAACCTAAAAATCTCATGCGCTGCGTAAAGGTAACCCTAGGTGCGTAAGGGCGCCTCGCGGCTTGCGTAAGGGTAAGCCTTACCCGCATAAGGGTAAACTGATACCTGCAGAAGGGTACCGGGGAAATTCCAATAGTTGCGTAAAGGTAGCCCTTCGCTACATAAGGATAAGCCTTACGCGTAAGGACAATAACAAGTTCCTATACTTATATAAGGGTAGTTCACCACTGCGTAAGGGTACGTGGGATTTTCTAAAGCCTGCATAAGGGTAAGTTGAACTTCATGTAACGGTAACCCGTTAGTTTTAAAGCTCGTGCAAGGGTAATCGAAATCTTCTGTAAGGGTACCCTGGCTTTCCCAATGTCGTGTAAGGGTTAGTCAAGTCTTGCATAAAAGTAGCCTCAGATTTATTAAGCCTACATGAGGGTAAAACAAGATTTGCATAAAGGTCAGTCCACATTTCCCCTTGTTGTGTAAGGGTAAAACCCAATTACCCTTACGCAGTGCATATGAGATACGTAAGGGTAATAATTTATACCCAGTTTTCCGATTTTTCTTCTTCTTCAACCTGAAAAATGCTTTTTCAGCGATTTAAAAGCCTGAAATCAGGGTTTTTTATTACTTCGACTAGTTTAAAAAATTTAACTCCTTTTTGGAATATTTTGATTGATCCTCAATTAATTCCCAACAAACAAATTGTTGGAAAAAATTAAATGGTGAATAAAATATAGAATTTTACGAAGTATCCGGGGAGGGATATTTATGAATGTTAAAACCAGTTGTTTTCTCTCGTTGGGGTTCCTCCTTGTTTTTCTCAATTCCGAGTGATCCAAAAACCGCCTCTCGAGTTGCAAGGTCATCTGCAGTTGACCTGAGATTTCTACCTCGCGCGTCAAACATATTTTCCAACATGAAAAAATATTTCTCTCATCTATCCTCCTAGGTGCAACGATTTACACTGGAAATGAAATACCAGGTAGAGGATCTACGACTTCTCTTTTATATTATGTGCAAGTGTGAAATTATCATCTTTTAGCTTCTTTGTTTAAATAGATATGATTAAACATAATCAGATTAAATATGGAGAATAATCACATGAAAAAAGATTATGAGATTATCTAGAAATTATGAAAGAGGATAAATTCATGTGTGATTCTGTTAATGAAATATCATAAACTCCAAAATTTTAAATGATAAAATAATTTATGTAGTATAATGTTTGCTTCTATTAATACTGGAATAGAATTCATGTGTTATTTCAAGCAATGAAAGAAAATTTTACCACCTGAAGAAAATGGTTAACCTATTATTGTTTATTTTCCAGAATTGCTTTAGAAATAATATTGCATGCTGAGAATAAATTGTAGCACTCTCGGTTTGAGGTATGTAACCTTTATTTATGTCTTTTTTATGTGTTTGAAGTGGTTGGGTAATGTTTGAAAGAGTTTGGAAGACTTTTGGAAAGGTTTAGAGGCTTTTCTAGGGGTGCACGGTTTGAGCACGATTAGTGGAAACTGTGCAACAAACCCAAGTAACCGTGCACAATGAGGTAGAGGCAAAGGGGTGGGCGCACGGTTTTCAAACCGTGCGGCCAGCCCAGGTAAACCTTACTACTTGAGACAATGGGCTTCTGAACGTTTGGCGCACGGTTTGTATAAACTTGCGAGGCAATCGTGCGGAGCACCCTTTGGGACAGTAGCACTCGCACGGTTTGTCTAACCGTGCGAGCTAAATGTGTGCGGCTTTAAAAAGAGGTTTTAAAAAAACGAGAGGGGCTCGGGATTAACCCTAAACACCCCATTTCTCCTCCCATACGAACCCAACTCAGGATTTCTTCCACTCAGGGGTTAGGGAGGCTCTCCCACTCGTTTTGGAAGCGAATCGAAGAGTTTTCTTGGTGGTTTGAAGGTGGTTCTTCCTTGGTAAGTCTCTCTCCATGGTTGTTTTGTGGTTTTCTCTAGATCTAGTTCTCTCTCTTTCTCTCTCTCTCTCTGGGTTTTCAAGATCCACATCTGTCGCATGTAGATCAAGGCTTGTTGTAGCCTAAAATGATGAGTTGGGCTTGTTGGTGCTAGGCAAAGAGATCTAAGGCGATTTCGTGAAAGTTTCACCTGAATTTGTGGTGTGGTTGTGCGTTGGTCAATTTCGCCGAAACCCTACAGTAGGTGGCTTCTCTCTCAACTCCATTTTGCTAGAACAAGAAGGCTTGATTTTAAATTAAATGGTTTTGCTTGAAATTGATTGTGATTGTGATTGTGATGTGCGAAGCTTGGTTGAAACCCATTTTGTGATGTTTTTTGGATTTTGGGGCAAATGAATTGCTGTGAAATGTGATTGGTTTTTGGATTTTAAAATGACGGATTTTAAAATCGGTGGCTTGGGTGATTGTGGAAAATGGTTTTTGAAAATTGAGTTTCAATAAAAATGTTGTTTTATTGAAGTGTGGTTTGACATGAATAATGGCTTAAGGGTGCTTTCAATAAATGAGTGATTTATTGGAATGGTTTGGCATGCTATGTTGAAATGTTGTTGGGCATAATTGGTTAATTTGGTTTTGGAAATTGTGTGTTGATGTGATTTTGGTAGATATTGATTGTTATGAATGTTGGCTTATGTGGAATAAGCATGGGTTGGATGGGATGGACAATGGGCGTGAAGGACCACCATATGGAATGTGGGCGTGAAGTACCACTATAAAAAGGGGACGGGGTTGGACGTTAAGTTCCACCGTCAATGATAACACCGAGCTCGTATGGAAAAGTGTTAGTATGGTTGTGATAGGCGTGCAGACACACGGAATTACTTTGGTTGTGCCAATGTGGAATGAGTAATGACATGTTGGGTTGCTTTCCTTGAAATTGTGTTGATTTGGGTGACTTGTTTTGGGTAAGGATGTATTTGGCTCGTTGTTAATTGTTGAACTATTTTAATTGATTTATATAAATTGTTTTATATAATTGTGCTAACTTGTCATATCCTAGTGGTGTGTGTATGAAAGTCATTTGGGGAAAACCTACTGAGTATTATTACTCACGCCCTGCTTCAGTACTTTGGTGTCTTTGTAGATGTTGCATTCCGGGATACAGGTAAATGTAAATCATCGCCTTTTGTGGCACATCGTGATGCTTGGGCTATTTTGTGGTGGAGCTTGGAGCTTGGTGCAGAGATATGGAGCTATGGCTTGGAGTCTTGAGTTTTGTCGTTTAGTCTTCCGCTTTGGTACTCTGATACTGATTATGTTGTGTTTGTTTATGGAGGTCTTCTGGTATCGTTGGAATGTAATACATTGTTGACATGCATCACGAAGTTGTATTTGGTAATGATACGTTTGGTTGGTTGCTTTGCCTCAAAGGGAAAATCGTCCCCCACTTGTTCTTGAAACCCTCGACATTTATTGTCAGCCTTTGACACCTTAGGAACGTCGCCTAAGCCTGAGTACCACCTCTGCCACAACTTAAGCCAATGAGGAAGGGCGAGATGTTACATAAATAAGGTTAACTTAGAATCTGGAAGTGCATATTGGAAGAAGTATATTAAATACTATTGATAATAATTACAATATTGGAATTTATCAAATTATCAATAGTGGATAACAAAATTTGATAATCTGTAAGACTATCTGAAGAAAGAGGAAATGAGAACTTGCATGTTGTAGAATAATGATGATTGTTTTGGAAATTATCCAGGAAAGTGAAATGGATTATCGCATGACTTTGTCTAATTTATTATTTGATAAAATCAAAAGGATAGCACGTCATGATGTTAAAATGCTTAAATAATATTGATGAGAATTATTCAATAATTTTGTTCATTAGAAGATTGAAATGAAGGTTATCACATGTTAGAATTTAATTAAATTTTGGGAACCATAAGTGTTACCGCATGTGGAAATATTAATATTCGTGCTGAAATATTTAGGATGTGTGATCACATGTTTTAAGATATATGCTTTATTGCCTCTGAGTTTTAATATATAATGTGCTATCTATAGATATAGTTGTTAAACATGGTTGATATGCTTGGGAAGTGAATAACATAAAGTTGGTATTACTTTGATTATAATAAAAGAGGCATGTTGAAACGATTATCGTCGAGATTGATAGAGCAGCTCGGGGCAGAATGTTAGATAAAATAAATAATATTTAGCCTTGGAAATTTTTAAGGCTAGAGCTGCTAGATTAATTGTAAAATTAATCGATTAATTAAAGATAGGTATGAAAAATGATTGATTGTTTAAATCATTGTTTTGGAGCAGAGTGAGCATGATGTTGTTTGATAAAGGCTGGAATGCCTTTTTTGTTTGGTCATAGTCGTCTTTGAAATTATGTGTGGAATAATACATTGAAAATGTATTTATGCTCTATGGATTTAGAGTCTTAATGTGGTTGAATATTAACCTTGTGTGGTTGGAATAATGGGTGGGGATACCCAAGGCTGTGATGATGGCAAGGGGTAACGGTTACGGTGATGATGAGGGCGGGAATGCCCGAGGCTGTGATGATGGCACGGGGTGCCAGTGATGATGATGATACCGGCATGGGATGTCGGATGTGTTTTTAGGTGTTGTGGTGTCGGGGATGGCACCAGGACTGATAGAACAGGTTGAAACTGGGTTTGCCCGTTGTTGTTTAGAAACCTGGAATGCTTGCTTAATGGTCGATGGCCAGTAGTTATTTATATAATCAGTTCCCAACTGCGGGAAGTAGTTGATGCTATGCACTGCGAGTGCATCTTTTATAAGGTAGCTTGGGCTGAGTCCTGGAGCACTCGGATGATTGTGAAATGATAAATGAATTAACGAAAAAACAGGGTTAGTTTTTGATGTTTGCTTATGATGATGACATACTTTAGAATAAAAGCATAGAATTAAGTGTCATTAACACTTGGTTCAGAATATTAAAATGTTAATCTTGAAAATGATAATGGCAATAATTAATTAATAAAAATGAAGCTTGATGATTGTATGCTTTTGAAACCTAAGCCTTAGATGTGGCACCAAAGAGTCTGGAGCAAGGTTAGCGACAGATGAGTCTAAAGCTCGGTAGTTGTCCACTTCACCCATGTCGGTAGGAGGACTGACACTCAGTGGACTCTGGGAGAGTGTTTTTCCCAACATCCAGATTGACAAGAAACGGATGACTGAATACCCCCCCCCCCCGACCACACTCTCTTCTGTTAATATTATGTGCTGGTATGCACGGCGGTTATCTTTCCCTATATATGTGCATAAAGAACTGTAATGGCTTGTGCTTATTTCACACACATATATTCGAATATAGTATCATAATGGTTATTGCAGGTATTTAGTGTATGGGTTGTGATGATTTGAGGTACAATACTCGATGTATAATACATGACGTACGGGTTGTGGTGGCTCCCGGAAACTACTCGATTACTATATGGAGAAGTGATTGGGACGGTGAAATGATGTGATGCACAGGGTGCATGTTTTAAGACAGGTGTCTTCAGGCTGGCTGGCTTTAGCCAGGGTGTCTTCAAACTGGCTTTTGGAAAGAAATGACTCGAAACGTGCGACGTTGGGGGAAAGCGGAAAACCAGTGGGAAAGTGGTAGCACGGTACCCTCCTTTGTTATTATATTATATGATCTCTTGTATGCGATACTTGTTGAGAGATAGGAAAGAATAGAAAACTTGTTTGGATGACGAGTTAGTTTCATTTGTTTACTCACTGGGCTTTAGTATGCTTCTTTCACATTTTGCACGAGAGGTTGCAGAGAGAATCCTATGAGTATACATGTTATACTCACCCTACGTATATATATAAATTGTTTTCCAAGGCAGCGGATGTTGGATAGTGATCAAGTTAAGACTTTTCTAGTTCGAGTAGTTGTTCAGGAGTTGTTGGAGCTTCACGGTCACTGTCGAGGATCTATTTTGGTGTTTTCAGTTGTATGCCATTACATTCATATCATGCACTGGGATTGCTTATTCTTTTGCTATGAGCAGGAGTTGTTTGGTAATTGTTTCTATTTTATCTCTCTCATTTCTTATATCTTAGAGAGTAATCTCTCTCATTTGTGTGTATGTTATACTCTCGGTGCTTGTCGCCAACCCGTTACCTATTGGAGGCAGGCTTCAGGCGTCATTATCTCCCTTCTCTCATTGGCGGCCCAGGAGGAGTACCTTTGGGGGGAGGGGGTCGTGTCATAAATGAGTTTGGGTTGTTATATTTATAAATGAAAATAAAGATGTGAAACATAAACACAAGTCAACCCATTAATCAGGTCAAACCTTTGACCATTGACTCATATATTAATTATATAAATACCATGAATATCTAAATACTCTAACTATAATAATATGGGTCTGGCCTGTTGATCTACCCCACACAATACCCCCCCCCCAAGCTGGTACAACATGAAATATAAAGTCTAACAAAAAGAAAAAGTCGTAAAGAAGACTCTGCCTCAAGTTGGGATGTATATATCATAAAAACCAAGCTTGAAGCAGAAAAAGTGTAGTCGTGGCCCCAATAAACCGTTGGTAAAGAAGTCAACGAACTGATTAGTTGTAACACTCCGCCCCTCACCCAATGGCTTGCGAAGAGACGGAGATGTTACTGGCCTTAGGTGACGTCCCCAGGACACCAAAGGATGACAATAAATGTCAACGGCTTAGTAAACTGTTGGGGGAAAATTTTCCCCAAAGAACACACAACTAAACAAAATGAAAGAATAACATTAAAACCTGATAAACCCTATTTTATTATTTTGGGTATTTCCGAGTCCCACATCGGAATACTCTTGTATGTATTCCGTTTTCTCAATCTATAAAAGTAGGTCTCCGCCTCACCTTGAGGTAAGGAGATTTCCTATTCTACATGGTATCAAAGGAGAAGTCTCGTTAAATTCCACCCCCCCCTCCTGGCTCTGCCCTATGTGGCACCCCTACTCCCGGGTCTGCGCTACGCGGCCACCCCCCCCCCCCTCCTCCCGGCTCTGCCCTACGCAGGCCCCACCCCCAGCTCCCGCCTTCCGCGACTCTCATCCCGACGGCTCCCTCCGGCGTCGTCCCAGCACGCTCGATCCCGCAGCTCCTGTATGTATTCCGTTTTCTCAATCTATAAAAGTAGGTCTCCGCCTCAACTTGAGGTAAGGAGATTTCCTATTATACATGGTATCAAAGGAAAAATCTCATTAAATCCCCCCCCCTCCCGGCTCTGCCCAACGTAGGCCCCACCCCCAGCTCCCGCTTTCCACGACTCCCATCCCAGCGGCTCCCTCCGGCATCGTCCCAGCGCACTCGACCCCGCAGCTCCCTCCGGGAGCTCCCTCCGACTGCCGCATATCTGACAGCAGGACAAGTCCTTCCCAGCATATTTCATAGAATGGAAAGGTCTTCGCGATGAGTTGCAAGAGTTGTGGCCCATTCCCCAGACACCGGCGAACGCTTAGACCCAGAGGGACCAACTCTGTCTCTTTAATTTTCTCAATGGCCTCGCTCCTGAGTATGTCACGGCCGCTACTGAAATGCTCGTCAGCCCTTCTACACTGGGGATACCACAGGTCTATCATCGCCTAGGCAAGGCCCAACAGGCTCTTCCCCCACCCACCGCCATCATCGAGCACTCTGCCCTCGTCGGTCGTGGCGGTGGACGCTCCTCGGGCACTCGTGGACGTGGATGTGCGAAGGGTCGTCCTCCTCCCCTCTGTCAGCACTATGGCAAGCTTGGCCACCTGATCGACCGTTGCTGGGTTCTTCATGGACGCACATCTCAGCAACTGCGGTAGGGTCAGACTGCTGGAAGTCAGACTGTGGCAGGGTCAGACTGCGGCAGGGTCAGACCGCTACAGTGCCTGCCGGCTGAAAGTCAAGAGCGCTACAGTGGAGTTGACTCTGAAGTCTGCACCGCTACAGTTTCGGGCCACAAGCATTCGGCCCAACCGGATCGGACTATACCAATCCAACAATCTCCCACTTGGAGCCTGATCCACTGCACTGTTAGGTTTCGATGAAACTGATTAAGACAACTTACTTAAACTGAGTTCTTCCTCTTCTTCACTCACCAGTGGCGTGCTTCCCATTCACAGATTCATGAAATACAAACTGTTTTCCTCTTGTGCTCCCATCAGGTCCTCCGTCATTCTGTCTCTCATCCTCTGTTCATCAGTGGAGACCAACAGAGGCACAACAGTGCCTCAACTTCTGTATCACCATAGGCTTTGTCAACATGTCTGCCGGATTGTTAGTTCCACAGATCTTCTGCAAAGTCAGCAAGTCATCCTGTATCAAACCTCTGATGAAATGGTACTTCAACTGAATGTGCTTCGTCCGGGCATGAAACACTGGGTTCTTTGCAAGATGTATAGCACTTTGACTGTCACAGTGCAATACATTCTGCTCTCGCTTTCTTCCCAATTCATCCAAGAAGTTCTTCAGCCAAACCATCTATTTCCCAGCTTCTGTTACAGCAATGTATTCTGCCTCTGTGGTGGATAAAGTCATCACCTTCTGCAATTGTGATATCCAACTTACCGCAGTTCTTCCACAGGTAAAAACATAACCTGTGGTACTCCTCCTGCTGTCGACATTGCCTCCAAGGTCAGCATCCACATACCCCTACAATGAATTTCCTTTCCCAAAGCACAGAGATACCTCCTTATTGCCCTTCAAATACCTCAGTATCCACTTCACAGCTTCCCAATGTTGCTTTCCAGGGTTAGCCATATACCTGCTCACAACTCCAACTGCATGAGCGATGTCAGGTCGAGTACAAACCATGGCATGCATCAGACTTCCGACAGCTGATGCGTATGGAACTCTTGCCATGTACTCAACCTCTTCCGCCGTCTTCGGTGATTGCTCCTTTGATAGTTTGAAATGGCTCGCCAGGGGAATAGAGATTGTCTTTGCTTCCATCATACTGAATCTTCTCAGAACCTTTCCAATGTAATCATCCTGTGACAATATCAACGTTCTAGCTCTGCGGTCTCTCTTGATCTTCATCCCCAAAATCTTGTCAGCTTCTCCAAGATCCTTCATTTCAAACTCCTCAGTCAACTGCTCTTTCAGCTCATCAATCCTCTGTATACATGATCCTGCAATGAGCATGTCATCCACATACAAAAGCAGTATAATGTATTCATTACCGAAAGACTTGATGTAGCAACATTGATCCATGCCACATCGTTTATATTCATTTTTAGACATAAATGAATCAAACTTCTTTTTCCACTGCATCAGTGTCTGCTTCAGTCCATATAAGCTCTTCTGCAGTTTGCACACCAGGTCTTCCTTTCCAGACACTACATATCCCTCTGGCTGCTGCATGTAGATGTCCTCCTCCAGATCTCCATGAAGGAAAGCAGTCTTGACATCAAGCTGCTCAAGATGCAAGTCTTTTGACGCCACAATGCTGAGAACCACCCGAATGGTGGTAAGCTTCACTACTGGTGAGAATATTTCCGTGAAATCCACTCCCTCCTGTTAGAAGCCTTTCACCACAAGCCTTGCCTTGAACCTCCTTTTGCCATCATGTTCTTCCTTCACCCGGTAGACCCACTTGTTCTGCAATGCTTTCTTTCCTGCTGGCAGGGATGTCAACTCCCAAGTGTTGTTGTCATGCAATGAGGAAATCTCCTCCCTCATTGCCAGCTCCCACTTTCCTGACTCCTTCAGCTGCATTGCCTCTTCAAAACATTCTGGTTCTCCACCGTCAGTCAATAATAGATAGTGTAAAGATGGCGAATACCTCTGCGCAGGCCTTCGCACCCTTGTTGATCTCCTCAACTCCACTGGAGTAGTAGGTTCCACCGGTTCCGATGTCTCATGCTCAGATACACCTTCAAGCTCCACTTGCTCTTTGTATTCTGATTCAATATTCTCATTTTCATCTTCAACTGCATGGCGATCTTTGTACATGACACCTCCATTGAATACCACGTTTTGGCTCCTGATGACCATCCTATTGAGATCATCCCAAAAGCGATACCCAAACTCCTCACCACCATAGCCAATAAAGAAACATTTTTTGGACTTGGCATCAAGCTTGTTCCTTGCATTAGCATCAACATGAACATATGCTAAACTGCCAAAGACTCGTAAATGTGAAAGTCTTACCACCTTTCCAGACCAGAGTTCCTCGGGTAGACATTCTCTTATTGGCACAGATGGACTCCTATTGATCAGATACGCTGCCATGTTCACTGCATCATCCCAGAAGGTTTTGGGCCGAATTCCATTTTCAATTATTTTGGCAAATGGATTAATTAATATACAATTACCATGTCTTTAATAAATGTTGCCCATAAGGTGTTTGTGAAAATGATTCAATGAATTTCCAATGAAATTGATAGAATTATTTTTGGGAAATGGATTGTTATATTTTATAATGAATTACCATGATTCTTTTATAAAAAAAAACTTTATAAAGATAAAGTGACTCTTAACTAACTAGATCAGGTTCATAGTTGGATTGCCCCTTCATATAAATGTATTTTCTTTATGGATGAAATGTACTTACAATAATGGACTATTGAATAATCCATGATTTCTAAATAAGAAGGGTGAACTTTTAGTATTTGTGAGGGGTCCTAGGATGGGTGATGGTATTTGAAGAGGTGACTTGATTCAGGACATGGCGCTCCCTTAGAAACTTGATTCGGGACATGGCGCTCCCTTATTTGATATGGGACGTGGCGCTCCCTTCTATATCGGCATCGATGCATGGGACATGGTGCTCCCTTACTCTTTTATCATACATTCTGCATGAGGACACGGTGCTCCCATGGGAAAAGTCTCAGAGTTAAAATGTTTGAAAGGAAGCCTTAGGATTTCCTATCCTAGTTCCACTGTTTCTTACCCATGATGCATGTTGTGAGTTTTAGTAACATAGATTCTTCTTTATTCTTAGTTCTAATAATGGCATTTCATTTCATTTCATTTATTTACTCTTTTATGCCAAGAAAAAGCTAACTCATGTTACTTGTTTTCTTAAAGGACTAAATAGTACTTTGGCTATATATGGTTCAAACTAGCATGGTCTGGTTTAATTTACAAAGATTTTCATAGAGTATTCGGTGGAATCCTACAAGGTTTGTTATGCTCACGCGCTAGATACACCCCCGAGTGTATGTAGATTGTCACTAATTTTGTTTTACTAGTGCGGATAGCGGATCTTCCATTCCTAGGGACGGGTCCATTGGCCAAGTTTTGAAGCAATGGAGGTGGTGGCTTGCACGGACTATGTGTGCCACAAGGAGTTAACAAGGCGTCTCTTTATTCGTTTTTAGTTTCGTATCTCTTGTATTAATTGTGTGGTTTTTGTGTTTTCATTTTAGTGTTTACTAAATGATTTTTTATTGAATGTTATGTTGTTTTATTAATTTGGGTCGCATGTATTCATTTTAGTCTTTCTAGGTGAAATTGTTCCCATCTTTGGCAGTTGATGTCATGGCAATTATTGCCAGCCCACGGCAATCGGGAACACGCCCTGGGCCTTGTGATGGGACGGATCAATCAATAGGAAGGGGTGGCCCAGGTTGATTTGTGACAAGGTCTAAGAACAGATTGTACAGTAGATCGGGCCGGAGTTGCTCAACATGGAGTGGAGACAGGATCAAGATGAGGCTCAGGGACTATGGTGGAGCCTCTAGTGTATTTTATTTTTTTTCTTTAAGTTATATGTCATCAGACTGGCGAGCAATCTTAATGGAATGTATGACGGTATGACTTCCATATTCATTTATCATAGCATGAGTATATGTTATTCATTTATGGTTTGCTTTTAGCTATAATTCCATATGTGCACTCTGATGATCTGTTGTAGATGATGTTTTTGCTATTTGTTTGTTATTGTGTGTTGTGATATCGAGAGTATAGTTTCCCCAACTTTAGTTATAAACTCTTCCCACTGCCACTAGTCAGCAGCCTCTTGCGTACAGAGAGGTGTGTTTGAGGACACATAGTGCCACCATCTTGATACTGTTCGGATGATCCAGATCGGGACGTTACAAAATCCAGAGTACATAACATGTAAACTTATAATACTATTGACATCCAACCGGTGCATCTTTTATCCTACCTGTTCTAAATGGGCAATAATACTGTACATCATTGATATTTTTTGAGTGGGCATCACTGTAACCAATCTAGCCTTGCATCAATCGAGTGCGTAAATTGGTCCCAGCACAGCCAAGCCCAGGTCCAATAGGGCTGGGCCAGGGTCACGTGGCACAAGCTCATTGCCAGGCGCAAGCCTGGCTTCGGCTTTTAAAAAAATTACAATTTTAAGTTAATTTTAATAAAAATATTAATCTGGCGGGTCAGGCCCGGTTCGGGCCAATGGGACCCAAAAGAGCAACCCAGACCCAGACCAGCAAGCCATTTTTACTTACACCCCAAAACTCAAGGATCCCATCAGACATTCACTTGTATTCAACTAGCTTAGTTCCAACCAAATGTTTGATATGAAGATTGGAAGGAAAGTAAAGCAATGAGACGCCAAGGCATGTCAGCCAACAAAATGATAGAAGGGGGATACGGACACAAGTTCATGAGCCTGTGTTCCATGAAAACCTCAATGACGCCTAAGAAAGTCAGTGAAACACAAATTTGTGGGAATAATTGGATCATCAACAAAGCTACTGCAATTACCATCCCATTCCAGGTTGTGAAAACATCACATTTGTAACAAAGCAACTGCAATGTATCAAAAAGCCATCCCTGGTCGTTATATCATATTCCTAGACTTGATCACAAGCTTGATGAATTAGATGGTAATAATGTGTCTGAAAATATTAATTCAAACAGCAGCAATAATAAAGCCAGCACAGAACAGCATCCAAAACAAAATTCGAATTGTATGAGTTGAAGGTCATGCCTGCAGTGTTATCTAATGCTCCTATAGCCTCTATGATGCTCAAAAACTTTTTTTTTTTTTTTTTTTTGAGTCTATTCCAAAGATATTTTGATGAACATCATCAAAAATCAACCTGAAGGCAACATCAAGAAGTACAATTTTGTATCAAATCTTAGTCATGTCATGTCCAAGCATGATGAAGAAGTTCATAAAGACACCATCAAATGAATATATGATGCAAAAAAGCAGTTCTGAGCAAATAGAAGGAAAGCTGAGTAAGTTGCATCATCTAGCTTTTCTAAAACTAAGTCAAATACAAAAAGGATCACACAAATGTGGTGTTGGACATGTTGTATCGAAATTAAGAATTAAATTCAACGTTAAGCACCCAACTTAATGGATTTGCATCAATTGACATGAAGAGGATCTATATCTTGCATCCATCAATAATAAGTGTAAAACAGAGGTTGTTCATGGTTTCTACCAATTCAAAATAGAAAGATTACGTGTTCCTAGTTATTCCATGAATAAGCTTTTGGTGAAGAAAGCATACAAAGGGGGTTATATAGCTTTAGTAAAACAGGTGATTCTGGAAGTGATAAAAGTACAGTTTCATCGACCAAAGTTGATTTGGGATCTGAGATTGGCATCGCCACAAGATATGTTCAAACCTCTACTTGTTCCTCGGCATTCTTGGATTTTGTGCTTGGTTTGCCTAAAAAACAAAGGGGAAAATATTTTACGATTGCGGCTTGGGATAGATTCTCTCATGTGACAAATTTCATTCCATTCCACAAATCCAATTATGTGTCATGTGTTGTTCACTTATTTTTCAAAGTAATGTATGTAATCATGGCACTTGGGTGTGTTTGGTGCATAAAAACATTTTTTGTTTTCATTTTTCAAATATGTATAAAAATAGCATAAGACGTTTTCAAGTGTGAGGGAAATACAAGAAATTATATGAATTTCATTTTCAACTTTTTTTATTTTCCAAAAAATTAGAAACAAATTCTCCAAAAACTGTTATCCAATAACACAATCCAACAATTTTTAATACATATTTGAAAAATGAAAATCGAAAGTATTTTCATGTACCAAAGACACCCTAGATCTCTAAGCTACTTCTAGAAGACAAAATTCCTAGAATAAGGTTTCTCTTTAGTATCACTTTGCATCCTCAAATTAATGGGCAAACAAATATGAGAAATCAGACTCACTCAACCTTAGAACTCTTGTAAATAAAAATTTGAAGAATTGGGACCAATGCATTTTGTTGGGGTTGCCTACAAATAGAGAAAAAGATTGCAGCTAATAGAAAAACGATAACAAAAGGCATAAGAAAATGAAGTTTGAAGGTTATAGAGAACAACCAAATCTCTTGCTGTTTGAAAAAGTTCCCGGACATTTGATGCACTCTGACCAACCCAAAGTCCAGCTTCTAACTGCTGAGCCTTAACTTGAACAACAGGCACCTTTGCCTCAGCAGCAATAGCCAGAGCCAAAGATGTCTTTCCCGTTCCCCTCTCGCCAACAATAAGAACACCCTGCAATGCCAGCACAAATTTCAACAAGTAAAATTGCCATGAATTGATGCCACCCAATCAATTTTTAGGAAATAATTAAGGGTGGTTATAGGTAATGATATGAATGTGAGCCTAGGTACTTAACAACTTAGAGAAAATGTTGGGTCTGGTCTGACTCAACAACAGCCAAGTCTGACTCATCAATGGCCTGAGATATTTGTCACTTACCAAAGGAAAAAAGGGAAAGGGAAATAATCAACAAATGCTTGGGGCATAATTGCCTTTCCTAGTAGCATGGGAATTTCATTTAGCCTGGGAACTCATTGAATAAATCTTGTTTCTCAGTTAGGGAACAGGAATCATTCCAGTTAGGTAGTTAGATTGACATTACGCCTGGGCGTGAGAGAGATAATTTCCCAAGTAATGGTTCGCAGTTTTTACTTTTCCCTAACTCTTTCTGAACTACTACAACTACGGAATTCAGTGGAAGAATTGGTGAAATTACAACTCCATTGTATATAATTGGTGCTTTCATCCAGAGAAATTTGAGGTAGGAAGAGAGGTGGATGGAAGGATATTCATATTCACGCAAATGGAGTCTCGAATTACAATTGTAAAGTTGCTAACATTGGAGTTGATGACAAGGACAAGCCAAAAAGACACGAAAGCAGGAGGTACAGATGAAGAAACTCATTGCTACTGTCGCCAGTTTTGCAAAAAAAAAAATCAAGTTGAGATGCAAAGGATGATGGCCGAGAATCTTGGACGGAACACAAGTGGAGGAAATTCGGTTGTAGCTGAAGAAGGTGACAGCAATATGTGGCATATAATGGAGAAAATTAATCAAAGAACCAAAAAAGAGATGAGCAGCAAGAATGAGCAATCGAACAAGCATGATCAGAAATGCAACAAAGAGATGAGAAAAAGACAAGGGAGGTGGGATGAGTTGCGATCCATGTCCAGACATTTGGAGCTATCGACTTTTGCAGGAGAAAATTCGATAATATGGATTACTCATGCCAAAACCTATTTTGTGATCCACCAAATTTGGGAAGAGGTTAAGATTCTAGTGGCTCAACTATGCATGGAAGGACTGGTACGGCATTGGACTCAATCGCTGAAGACCATCAAACCTAAACTGATGTGAAAACAGTTGGAGGAAACGCTTTGGTGATAGGGAAATGTAATAAAAGAAGATGCATTGACATATTTGAAAGGATTACAACACAGTAACAGTGGACATCTGAAATTGTTGAGTTTAAAAGAATGGCCATGCAGATTCCAGAGCTCGCAGAGTAATGGTATTTGTTGGAGTATGTGTAACTTCCGCCCCACTTCCTTTGTAACTTCCCTTTGTAACTTCCCTTGTAACTTCCTCTTTTTTTTCTATAAATGAAGGTCCTCTCCTCACCTTGAGGTAAGGGGGATTTCTGAATCAACATGGTATCAGAGGGGTTCCGACCCTCCCTCCAATTTTGCCCCCCCCCCCACCCTCCTGTGCACGCTGCCCCTGCGAGGCCCTCTTGTCCCGTTCTGCGGCGGCCTCTCCTAGCGCGGCGCGGCCTTCCTTCCCGGCGCCCCTTTTTCCACGGCGTCGCTCCCCTCCCGCTCTGCGCGGCTCCCCTCTCGGCGCCCTCCCCAGCGCGGCGCAGATCTCTTCCGGCGCCCTCTTCCCGGCGCCATGTGCGTCGTCCGGCTTTGCTCCTGCCGGTCATCCCTCCCGAGCGGCAGTCTCCCGCTCCGGCTCTGTCCGGCGGATTCCCCCTCGGTGCGCCTTCCCTTCCGGCGCCCGCTCCTCCTAGGCGCAGGCCCTCCCCAGCGCGGCGCAGCTCTCCTCCCGGCGCCCTCACCCGCGCGGACCCCCGTCCCGGCGACCCTCCTTCCCGGCGGCCCTGGCTCAGCGGCGCCCTCTCCCGTCGCACCTCCCGTCGCACCTCCCGTCGCACCTCCCGTCACCCCCAGCGCGACTCCTTTCCCACGGCCCTCTCTCCAGACGCAGCTCCCCCCACCCAGCGGCGCCCTCGCCCCGTCGCCCTCGCCCCGTCGCCCTCGCTCCGGCGCCCTCGACCAGTGGCGCCTTCACCCAGCGGCGCACTCGCCCCGGCAATCTCCCTCCAACCGAACCGGCTCCATCCGGGCAGCCGGGCTCCTTCAGGTTTTTTCCAGCGCCCGGCGTGCTCCGCTTCCCGGCACGGCTCCCTGATTCCGGCTCTTCCCTCCGCTGTATCTTTGCTATCCACGCACCACTTCCATGGCAGACACCTCCCCTTTGTCGCCAATGATCACCGCTTCTACCCGCCTTGTGGATGACCGATTGGACTCCACAAATTTCTCCATCTGGCGGAAGACTGTGGTGATGTCCCTCACCGGGATGGACCTCGATCATCATCTAAAGAATCCTCCCCCAACCTCGACTGATCCCAAATATCGTTCCTGGAAACTTGCTAACAGCAAGATCTTCGCTCTGCTGGTCAATTCCATGGAACGATCGGTCAAAGATGTCACCCACACAGCACATACCGTCAAGGAGCTCTGGGACTCCTTGAATATCATGTACTCTGAGACCAATAACCTCGCTCGGGTGTCCGATATCCTTTAGCGACTGTCCCATGTTCGACAGCAGGACCAATCCTTTACAACCTACTTCCTGGAATGGAAAGGGTTGCGTGATTAGTTGCAGGAGTTGTGGCCCATTCCACAAACACCGGCCGAAGCTCAGACCCAGCGGGACCAACTCTGCCTCTTCACTCTTCTCAACGGCCTCGCTCCAGAATTTGCCACCACGGCAACCGAACTGCTCGCTAGCTCGTCGACGCTGGAGATCCCACAGGTGTATCACCGGCTCAGCAAGGCCCAGCGGGCTCTTCCTCCTCCCGCCCCCGTTATCGACCACTCATCTCTCGTCGGTCATGGCGGTGGTCGCTCATCTGGTCCTCGTGGACGTGGACGTGGTCGTGTGGAAAGTCGTCCACGTCCCCTCTGTCAACACTGTGGCAAGGTTGGCCACACGATCGACCGATGTTGGGTCCTGCATGGACGTCCATCTCAGCACCCGCGGCAGGGACAGACAGCGGTCCATGAAGCGCCATCGGCAGTCGCCACTCTTCCCCACTCTCTGGACCTTTCGATGGCCGACATCCGGCTGACTCGTGATCCTCGGGACTCTGCCGAACCCAGCCCATCAGCGGCTTCTATAGCCCATTCTGCTCACTCCACTGTCTTTGTCGGTCGTCGCTCCCCTGCCTGGATGTTGGACTCAGGTGCCTCCGACCACCTCACCGGTAATGCTGGTATGTTGACCTCTTACTGCCCTTATACCGGTTCCTCAGCCATCACTGTCGCTGATGGCTCCACTATCCCGATTGCGGGCTTCGGCGCCTGCTCTCTGACTCCGTCGATTCACCTACCCTTTGTGGCACATGTACCCCGCAGTCCGTTTAATCTTCTTTCCATCAGTAAGCTGACAAAAGATTATAACTGTGCTGCCATATTTACCTCCTCTGATGTTGTTTTTCAGGAGCAGACAACGAACCGGGAACTTGGTAGAGGCAGACTTCGGGACGGGGTCTACATGTTCGATGCACCGGCACCCATCGCTTGCTCATCTACCTCTTCTCGAGCATTGGATCTTCATTCCCGATTGGGACATCCGCCGGCATCCACCATTCATCAGCTTTTTCCAGAGTTTAGTCGGAATCTTTCTTTTCATTGTGAGTCCTGTACTTTTGCAAAACATCATCGCACTACATACCTTCCTTGGGTGGATACACGGGCCTCAAACCCTTTTGATCTGGTTCATTCAGATGTTTGGGGTCCTTGTACCATTTCGAGTCATTTGGGATATAAATACTATATATCTTTCATCGATGATTATTCGCGAATGACTTGGCTTTACCTCCTTCAAGAACGCTCCGACGTGTTTTCCACCTTCCAAACCTTTTATGCTGAGATTCAGAATCAATTTTCAATCTCGGTCAAATGTCTCCGCTCGGACAATGAGCGTGAGTATCTCTCCACTTCCTTTCGCCAGTTTCTCCAGACGAAAGGCATCATTCATCAGACCTCCTGTCCTGATACACCCCAGCAGAATGGCGTGGCCGAGCGGAAACACAGACATATTCAGGAGACTGCTCGTGCCCTCCTCTTTTACCGACAGGTGCCTCTGCAGTTTTGGGGCGATGTCATTCTCACCGCCACCTACCTGATAAACCGTCTTCCTTCCACTATCCTTCGGGAGGAGACTCCTTTTCAGACTTTGTTCTCCTCTCTCCCTCTTCACTCCCTTCCCATTCGCGTGTTTGGGTGCCTCTGTTATGTTCGCGACACACGTCCGGGTCTCTCCAAACTCGCTCCCAAATCCCTCCGCTGCATCTTTTTAGGCTATTCCCGCACTCGGCGCGGATATCGCTGTTTCTCCCCCGACCTACGGCGGTATGTCATCTCAGCCGACGTTGCATTTGTTGAGAGTTCTCCATTCCTTCTTCCTTTGCCTCATCCTGACCATGTCATCGATGATTGTCTTCCTATCATCATCCATCCTCCACCGGCGTCAACCCCTATTGACACCCATTTTGGTCAGATCTACTCCCAGCGTCCATCGACTGTATCCCCCGTCCCGGCCAATGACACTGACGCTCCCGCTTCGTCCGCTGCTCCTGCTCCGCCACCCGAAGACTTGCCCATTGCCCTTCGGAAAGGTACTCGCTCCTGCCAGAGTACTCCTCTATTTGTATCTTCATACAGGGGTTTGTCCGCTCTGAAGACAGTTTTTGTACCTCGCACGGTTGGTGAAGCCAAATCTCACCCCGGGTGGCTAGCTGCAATGCGGGATGAATTGCAGGCTCTAGAGGATAACCATACTTGGGATCTTGTACCTCTTCCAGCAGGCAAACAGGCAGTGGGCAGCAAATGGATTTACACCGTCAGGCTGAATCCTGATGGCACTCTCCACCGCCTCAAAACCCGCCTTGTTGCCAAAGGCTTTGCACAGACGTACGGTGTTGACTACTTTGATACCTTCTCACCGGTTGCCAAGATGACCTCTGTCCGGTTATTCATCTCTCTTGTCGCCCATCATCAGTGGCATCTTCATCAATTGGATGTCAAGAATGTCTTCCTCCATGGCTTCCTTGTGAAAGAAATTTATCTGCAGCAGCCCCCCGGATTTTGTGCCTTCGGCGCTGAATCCCGAGTCTGTCGTCTCTGCCGCTCTCTTTACAGCCTGAAGCAGTCTCCCCGTGCTTGGTTCGGCCGCTTTAGCACGGTCATTAGCGACTTTGGGCTTTCTCGCAGTATGAAGGATCACACTGTCTTCTACCGGACGAGCGCACGTGGTTGCATCTTATTGGTCGTATATGTGGATGACATCGTCATCACCGGCAGCGACTTAGTGGGTATCACCCACCTCAAGGCCCATTTTCACCAACACTTCCACACGAAGGATCTTGGTCCTCTCACCTACTTTCTCGGCATCGAGGTTTCCTATTCCTCGGACACCATCTCCCTCTGCCAACGGAAGTATGCATTGGATATATTACAGGATGCTGGGCTGACTCAGGTCACTGCGGTCGATACTGCTCTCGAGCCTGGGGAGCGGTCTCTTTATGCCTCCTCAGCACTGTACCCACATCCCGAGCGGTACCGTCGATTGGTGGGTCAACTCAATTATCTCACCATGACTAGACCTGACATCTCCTGTGCGGTTTCCAAAGTCAGTCAATTTATGGAGAATTCAACCACCTCTCAGTGGGATGCTGTCATCCGTATCGCCAAGTACATCAAGCGCGATCCTGCCCGTGGTCTTCACTACTCCCAGCATCCTCATCAGCATATTGAGGCCTTCTGCGATGCTGATTACGCTGGCTACCTTGCCACTCAGAAATCTACATCTGGGTTTTCCATATTCTTGGCAGGCAATCTCATTTCTTGGCGAAGCAAGAAACAGACGGTCGTCTCTCGCTCCAGTGTCGAGTCTGAGTATCGTGCCATGGCCACCGTCACTACCGAGATCCTATGGCTTCAACAACTCCTCCAGGAGCTTGGCTTTCCTCAGCAGACTTCTGCTCACATATGGTGTGACAATCAGGCAGCCACTAAAATTGCTTTGAATCCCGTTTTCCATGAACGCACGAAGCATATAGAAGTGGACTGTCACCTTCTTCGCCACCACCTGGAGCACAAACATGTCAGCTTTAGCCACATTTCAACGGCAGACCAGCTTGCTGACATCTTCACCAAAGGCCTCCCCGGTGCTCGCCTCGCCTCTCTTAGTTCCAAGCTGGGGATCCACAGCATCTGACGCCCAGCTTGAGGGGGAGTGTTGCGGTCTTTTTTGATTTGTCTGTTTTTTCATTATGTGTCCAAGCTAGGTACACCTAGCTTGAGGGGGAGTGTTGGAGTATGTGTAACTTCCGCCCCACTTCCTTTGTAAGTTCCCTTTGCAACTTCCCTTGTAACTTCCTCCTTTCTATAAATGAAGGCCCTCTCCTCACCTTGAGGTAAGGGGGATTTCTGAATCAACAGTATTTAAGTGCGTTTTTTGGAGGATTGGAACCAAAAATTGGGCGTACAGTAAACCTTGGAATAAGGCATTGTTATCAACTCTTTCATGAAGAGTAGAGAGAGCTGATGGCCAAAGGGATCAACAGATTCTCCAAACCAAGAAGCAGGAATATTGTTATTGGAGGTATGGTAAGGGGTGAAATCCAAAAAATGTAAAACTGAGTCAGATAGGATGTAATGAGAAGGAAAGAAAAGGATAAAACAGTGTGAAATGAGGATTTTTTCTGGGGTGGAAAGGAATTAGAAATCTGTCCAGGAAGGAATCTGAGAAGAGGAAGGCAAGCGGATTGTTTTATACCTGTGGAAAAAAGTTTAGTCCTAGACACAAGTGCCCTGAAAAGGGATTTAAATTGAGGGTTTAGGAGTGTATTGAACCTTGTGATGCAGAGAAAGAGGATCCAAAACCAAAAAAAGAGTAGTGCGGCCTGGAAGAAGAGATGTAGGAGATGACGTTACAAGGCATAACATTATGTGAAATGGAGAAGTCACGAGCAAATGAAGCTAAGTTGAAGCTCATTGAGAAGGAAAATGTAGAATGATAAAATAAGAGGAACCCGAACCCCCAAGGTGTACTCTCAAAAGGAGCCCTTGGGGTTATTTTATAACAAATGCTAAAGACCACACCGGACCTCAAGTCCGATGTGGGATGCAGACTTCAACACTCCCCCTCAAGCTAGGTGAACCTAGTTTGGACACATAAAGAAAAAACAAGCAAAACCAATGAAGACAAAACAATCAACAGACAGCAAACACTCCCCCTCAAGCTGGACATACCCAGCTTGATGACAAAACATGACGAAATAAAAAGAACGCTGCAAAGGTTGCTGCTCACCCTCACGATTGAAGCTCCCCCGCAGGATGATGGATGGATGATGTCGCGGACGCAGCAGATGAACCACTCAGACCGGGCCGATGGACGGAGCGCCAGGAATGCCGCACTAGTGGGGCCGGTCGATGAAACGCCGAAAAATCCAAACTAGCACCCGGAAAACCGCACTTGCGGGGCCGGCGACGGGAGGCGGGGATTCCGCAGAAGTGTTGCGAAATCTGGCGGCGCCAACAAGCCCAAATCCTAGGTGGTCGAGCTGTTGCGCCAGCGTATGGGTGTGCCGGCGGACAGAGATGCGGCTGCCGGAAAGATGCCGGGAGATGCCGACGAGGCAGGGGTTCCGCAGGAGGTGCCGAATGGGAGCAGATGAATCTGGTCGGAGGGAGGGCTGACATGCAGGAGGAGGCCGGCAAGGAGGGAGAGCAGCGGACGGGGAACCTGGTCCGTCGAAAGTCTCGCACAGGAGGAGCAACGGTCTGGTACGGTGTCGCGTCGAAGGCAGAGGGCCGGCTTCTGGAGGAGCCGGCAAGGATGGAGGCCGGCGTGCGCAGCGGGGAGAGATGCCGGGAGGGGGGAAGATCCGCCGGACAGAGGGGGAGATCCACCGTCAGAGGGAAAGAAGCACCGGCAGGGGGAGAGACGTCGTCGCGCGCAGGGAGAGTCGCCGGGGCAGAAGAGGAGATCCGCCGTCAGGGGGAAAGAAGCACCTGGACGATGGCGCCGCTGGAGGAACGCACAGGGAGGCGGGCCACCGGGGTGCAGGCGCCGGCAGGAGTGCGCCATCGGGATGGAGTGCGTCGCGGAATCTGGCGTCGGGTCGTCGCCTTCGCGCAAAACAGGAGGAGACCATCGGGAGGGAGAAGCTGCGAGTCGCGGAGGGACGCCGTTGGGAGTCGGGAAGTAGCTGAGAGGGTCGCGATCGTCTGGAAGCCGTGCAGAGGTCGCGCGCAGGGAGCTGCGGAAGGAGGCGGGCCTGTAGTCGCGACGGGGGATACGGGAGCCGGGAGTCGCGAGGGCGGGACGTCGCGCACCGTGGGGAGATCCGCCGGGAGGAAGCAGTCACCAGACAGGAGGAGTGCCGCCTGGAAACGAGCCCGAAGGGGGGGGATTCCGCCAGATGAGAGGGATAGCCGGCAGGGGGGGCGGCGGGAGATATCTATGGCTTGCAGGCCATAGAGGTCGCCGCCCCCCAATCGGGAGAAACCCTTGAGGACGACGGGGAAAAAAATAGATGAGGGGGGGGTCGGGATTAGGTTCCCTTTGATACCATGTAGAATGATAAAATAAGAGGAACCCGAACCCCCAAGGTGTACTCTCTAAAGGAGCCCTTGCGGTTATTTTATAACAAATAGTAAAGATCACATCGGACCTCAAGTCCGATGTGGGATGCAGACTCCAACAGAAAACAATGACGTCCCAATACTCATTGTGGAATCCCGTAACCCCATACCCAAGATCTCCTCCTAAGGGAATCCTTGTTGTTTATTTATAGAGAATTATAATGATAACACAAAACTAAAGTCCGATGTGAGATTCGACTAAACACTCTTATACTCCCCCCCAAGCTAGGTCTACCTATTTTAGATACATAATTATAGAAAACAAAACCAAAGACACTCCCAACACACCGCCTTCTGCTGCGTCTCTATCGCCTTTTCCCGATGTTTCGTCTTTTGGACTTGTTATTGGTTCGTCCTCCACTGAAGGTCCGTCCCTTGCTGGAGTTCTGGACGCATGAGGTGTGTTTCCTTGGACATGTGATGTCCCTGCAGGGAACTATCTCGCACCAGTTGGCAACTTTAACTTTGGCAATGGTGGATGAGATTGACAGTAGTGGTTTTCCAGCAGTTGATCAGTTTCAGGATGTTTTTCCTGATAACTTCTCAGGGCTGTCACCCAAAACAGAAGTGGAATTTACAATTGATCTCTGGCCGGAGACCAGTCCAATCTCACTTTCGTCTTATTGGATGGAACCAACAGAGTTCAGGGGAAGTGGGAACTTGGGTGGGTTTATATAGGAAAAGATAGGGAATTCTTTATTGTTTAGGTTTTGAACCCTACACATTAAACTAATCAAAACCACAAACCATCCCATGGTTTGTGCCCATGGTTTTTTCCAAAGGGGAGTAGAAAATAATATTTTATAAGTCCAATGACCGAACTTCTTAAAATATTAGTCTTTCTTATGTGAAGGTGAGTCACACTCTCAAAGAAATCAATTTAAAAAGTTAAAATGTTTTATAAGTCTTGAAGAGTCTACTAAAGCTTTGTAAAATAAATCAAACCAACCTAAAATCGCATTATTTTATTGATAAAACATATATTGTCCGAACATAATGTTTATAGTATTTTATTACATCATTATTGGGTCATTATGATGTCATAAAACACATTATATATTTAAATGGTACTTAATTTTTACCCAAAAAATCGACTGTCTTAGAATATTATGAAAAATTCACCGTTAGATAATTTCGACGTCCTGATTCCAAAATTAATATTCATTTTATCTAAATAATTTTCTAAATATGTGAATTTTTTCTTTTAAAATAAAAACCGACAGTTATCGAAAATTCATGGGTTTTGATAAAAACGGCATTCAAACCTTAATAAAAATCACAATTGTATTCATAATAATTATACGAAAATTTATATTTAATAAAAAGTAATTTTAAAATATTATTGAATGAAAAAATCCATTAATTCATCAAAATAGATTTCATAATTGAAGCACGACATCAGACTCATCTCGGTGGGGTTGAGCAAGCATGGATAGAGTTGAGACGATATTGGCAGAACTAAATTCGTCGGTGAAGAATATTGCCACGACAGTGTAATCTTTCTCGCAGAGTGAAAGTGCGGCCGATTGTCGCCAATCGACTGTTCAAAGTTCTGATGCTCTGCTAATGTGTAGCAGCACTCAGGTCGAATCCTTGACGATGATACTTTTTAATAGTCGATTGTTTTTAGTTGATTGTATTTTGATTGGGGGGTTGTTTGCAGAGCTTAAATGAAGTGATTAATGATTGGTGTTTGATTTAACAATTAGATAAAGATTGGGGTGAGTTCATTATTAGGTAGTTAAGCTTGTGATATCCTTGAGTCTTGCTTTATATTGCATTAAATTAACACTCATGTCACAAGTTGACGTTGATTTGAATTCCCAAGTTTTAAGGCTTTAATCCAAGCCTTAACTTAACTTAGAGTTCTAATCTTAATCATATCTTGTCTATGGTAGTGTATTTATGGTTCCAATAATTCACGGAAACCACTTGTTAAACAAAATAAGTCATTAATCAATGACATGTTAAGTCCAACATACACAATGTTAATTCAAAGAATATTCATCAAGCAAAATTCTCAATCACTTAATATACCTAAATTATAACTCACCCCAATGAGAGATTTACTCAGCCATTTGGGTGGTTAATAATCTGGTTATAATTTTATTATGATTAATTAATAAGTGAAGAAAAAGAAAGGGATAAGAAAATAGTTGTGCGTCGAACACACACGCACAAATAGTGAAGGGAATTAAATATGACTTTAGATTGAATTAGAAAGCACAATAAGGGAAGGGGATTCAACAGTATTTAAACTATTTTAAGACCGCTAATATTATTTAACAGAAGGTGGATGAGAATAATAGATGAAGAAGAAGAAACTTGCATTAAAATAGAATTACAAAAACAAAGACTTACAAGATTAAAACAAAGAAGAACACAAAAAGTAAATGAAAACAAAGAGATGAGGAAAGGTATCTCTAGTGAAAACTTGAGTATGGCGGGTCATTCCAAGCCTTTGGCAAGGCTTTAGTCATGCCAATATATGCTCCTCTCTTCTAAAATGCCAACCATGCAAGGAGAAGAGGGGTTGTATTTATAGCCTAATGAGGTGGACAGTTTGCATTCCAAATCTGCTCATCCACTTCCATCACAAATTTGGCCATCCAGACAGCTGAATCTCGAGATGATCTCTTCTTCCAAGTTGTAGATATTGATGTGTACTGTCATCCCTCAAAATTTGGCAACCATTGGACTTCTGTAGCCAAAGTTATGGCGGTTTTAATAAACAATGTTAAACTGTCCATTTCTATCCATGCTTTTTCGATGGCTGAAATGTGAATGGATTTTTGAATAGGAAGATGCCTTCAAATAAAAATAATTTATTCTAACAAGTTGGCCGCCCATATCTTAGCTTTCACACTGAAAAATCCCAGCCTTATTGATGATTAAATCAGGAGAAAATGCAGGAATAGTGTCCTGATTTTAATTCCCGGCCAGAATGGTGGGCTGGACTTCAAAGCTTCATTTGGGCCCCTTGTTTTTGGATTTGGGTCTTGCAATTTTTATTCATGACTCCTTGAATTGTTATCTGAATGTTTGAGGAGAATGAATGAATTTGCACTTCTGGATTGAGCCCAGTAATTCAATTTTCATGGATGGTTCGGTTACTTCACAGATTTTGTGGGCCTTCTTGTGTGGTCCATATGGCCCTTCAAATGGCAGAATTGGCCAATGATTCATTCTAATGATATGTGGGAAATTGAATAAGGAATCCTAAAAAACAAGAACCACACAATTTGGATTGGTAGGGTGATAAGTATTTTTTTTCTTTGAAGGAAATTTCCATGTGTGGCCTTTTCAAACCCTCCACACATGGTAACCACCCTCCCCCACGAAGAGGTCACTATCCTGAGGAAGAGCCCCATTCGGGGAAGGAGCCGTAGTCAGCCGAGATGGCAGAGCGTCCCAGAGGGTGAGAGCCCAATCAGCGATGGTTCGTCAAAGCAATCCGTCAGCACATTGGGTCGCACCTCATTTTGCCCGCCCAGACTTGAATCTGGATGAATTCAAATAGTGCTCTAAAATTATATTTAATATATAAACATTAATATTTCACACAAATTATGCACATTTCATATAAAATCAGTAAAAGGGGCATATAATAAATCATTAATGTTGGAGTCTGCATCCCACATCGGACTTGAGGTCCGGTGTGGTCTTTAATATTCCTTATAAATTAACCCCAAGGGCTCCTTTAGAGAGTACACCTTGGGGTTCGGTTTCTCTCATTTTATCATTTTACATGGTATCATAGCGAACCTAATCCCGAACCCTCCTCTCAATTTTATTTCCCCCCGTTTAGGGTTTCTCAGAATTTTTCCCCCGTGGGGGGCGGCGGCCCCTTATGTAGGGCTACGTTTTTTTTTTTCCCTTCAGCCGCCGCCCCTCCGGGCTCGATTCCCAGGCTGCCCCGGCGGCCCTTCCTCCCGGCGGCCCTCCCTCCCGGCGGATCTTCCTCCCTGCGCGACGGCCCCACCTCCTGCTTCGGCATCCCGACGCCAGTGCCCGCTCCACCTGCGTGCAGGCCCTCCCCGCCTCGGCTCCCCCAGCCTGCGGCCCTCCTTCCCGGTGCCCTCCCCGTCGCGCATCCCGTCGCCCCCATTGGCCCCGGTGCGCCTCTGCATCGTGCCCCGTCCCAGCGACCCTCCCAGCGCGCGCTCGTCCTGCGCGCGCTCGTCCTGCGCGCGATCCTCCCGGCGGCTCCGTCCAGATCCGTCCCGGCTGCTCCGTCCAGATCGTCCGGGCGCCTCCTTCCTGGCGCGACTCCCGGCTCCCCGACGTCCCAGCTCCCCGACGTCCCGCTCGCGCTCGGGTTCCACCCCAGCACACTCCCGTCGCAGCTCCCTCCTCCCAGCAGCCCTCCTCTCCCGCCCTCTCTCCCGGCGGCCCTATCTCCCAGCGCGGCTCCTCAGTCGCAGCTCTTTTTTTCTGGCGTTTCTCCCGCACGGGACTCTCCAGCGGCACGCACTCCATTCCTGCCGGCTCCTCCAGCAACCGGCCTCCACCCTTGTCGGCCCCTCCACGCCGGCAGCCTCCTCCGGCTTCCAGCGCCGCCTCCCGCCCTCCTGCTCCCTCGTCGGCCTCCTCCTGCGCTTCTCTTCTGGCAGCCAGCCGACTCCAGTTTCTCCCTGCGGCTGCCCAGCTTCAAGTTTCGGCTCTTTGGCACCTCCTGCGGCATCCCCGCCTCGCCGGCATCTCCCGACTACTCCAGGCAGCCGCCTCTCTGTCAGCAGGCAAACCTTCACGCTTCATCCACCGTGGCGCAACACCTTGACCGTCTTGGATTCGAGCCCTTTGGCACCGCCAGCCCTGCAACAATTCTGCGGAATCCCCGCCTCCCGTCGTCGGCCCCGCAAATGCCGTTTTCCCGGTGCTAGTTTGGATTTCCCGGCGTTTCATCGACCGACCCCACTAGTGCGGCAGTCCTGGCGTTCCATCAACCGACCCGGTCTCTGTGTGGTTCATCTGCTGCGTCCGCGACATCATCCATCCATCATCCTACGCAGGAGCTTCGATCGTGAGGGGGAGCAGCAGCCTTTGCAGCGTTCTTTTTATTTCGTCTGGTTTTGTACTCAAGTTGGGCATGTCCAGCTTGAGGGGGAGTGTTAGCGTCTGTTTTGTTGCTTTCTTTTCATTATGTATCCAAGCTAGGTACACCTAGCTTGAGGGGGAGTGTTGGAGTCTGCATCCCACATCGGACTTAAGGTCCGATGTGGTCTTTAATATTCCTTATAAATTAACCCCAAGGGCTCCTTTAGAGAGTACACTTTGGGGTTCGGTTTCTCTCATTTTATCATTTTACAATTAAAATATTAATAACATCACTGAGCCAACAACGTTGGGATCGAAAGGCATTGGAGTTGGCGGAATTTCATAAGTACTTCTCTGGAGCTATACGACGCCAGGAATAACGCCCACAACTGGAGGGCAACAGACCATCCCTGATTACGGAGGAGTCAGGGGAACGATCAGGAGGGGGTGTTGCGTGGAATCCATAGGAAGCGCGTGATCGGGCGGGGGCGGTGCACGAACCAGTTTCGTTAACGAGGGGATGGAGCTACCGGTCTTCGATGGGAGAGATCTTCGAAAATAGATCACTCATGTCGAGCTCTATTTTAGGATTCAACACACCTGAAGATTTGAAGGATTCTCTAGCCTGGTTAAGTATAGATGGAGTTGTCATACATTGGTTTACGATTGTAATGGAAGTCCATAACAAATTATCATGGTCGGTCTTCAAGAAAAAATTAAGAACATTTCAGCGAGCTAGAGGTGCATAATTCGTACAAAGAGTTCACAGCTTTTCATTAAAAGGGAACCATGCAAGAATACATAGAGGAGTGAGTATCCGGCGTCCCTTATTCCGCGGCAACCAGAACCACAATATATTGGATATTTTTTACACGACCTTTGGGAGGAAATCCGAAACTAAGTGTGCATCCACAACCCTAAGATGAGATTGCATGTGATGCGTTTGGCCCAACATGTCGAAATTGATGTTCGAAAAGGAATAGGCCCCCAAGTCCGAAGCGGGGGGTCGCACTATTTTGGAGGAGGGCGAGAGAGTGAAACAGGCCTGACGGGTATGCTTCAACTTTTTCGGCACTAACACACAACCCCAAATTGCCAGCAAGGCGAGGTGGAGGAGCAGTGGGGGCACCAAATCGAGAGATGGTCAAGCAGACGACCAGAGGCACCAGAGGCAGGGGGTATGCCACTCGACGAATCAAGAGTGGGAATACGGGAGGAAAAAGGTTTTGTTTTAGGTGTGGGTTGCCTTATATCCCTCTACATAAATGTGCCAACCCTAGAATGCGTGTGTAATTACTGGGAAAAGACAATGTTCTTGTTGAAACTAAGGAGTCGGTTTGGGAAGAGGATGAGGTGTCAGAAACAACAGATGGAATAGAGGAAGTTGAGTGTAAAGTGGTGGCGTAGCAGGATCTGGACACTTGTTCAGTTCTAAGACAAACGCGCGGGGAGATGACATCCATGAAAGTAGAGGGCCACATGGAGGACATCCCTATTCTCATACTGATGGAGCGACTCACAATTTCAACTCGCTCAAGCATATCAAACTCATCAAACAAAAATGGATGTTAAATTGGGTGATGGATATAAAATGTGGACCCAAGGGTTGTGCTAGAAGGTGCAATTAAAGGTGGGGGAGTATGCTTCTATGATTGACGCACATGTCATGGAAATCGAGGGACTGGTCCAGATTTTGGGAATAGCTTGGCTGAAGATAGGAATGTGGCATGGAGGGTGGTTGCATGGAAGCTAGCACCTGCAGGGAGGCAGGTGAGGCGAAGCAAAGCTGAAGGATTTCCAGCTTGGGCTGCACAGTGGTCCTGGGGTTGTGAACGTAAGGATAGATTGGGGGTACTATTAATAATGTTAGGGGCACTGTTGTAAATACCATAATAAGTATTAGCTGGATTGTTAGTGGTTAATAATTGGGTGTGCCAGCTGTATGGCTATTAACAGATGCAGTTTCCAGTTGTTAGGAGGGAGATATCTAGAAGATTTCACCTCCCTTTAAACCTGAATGTGGGGTAGGGCAGGGGGATTCACGTATTGTTTTAGGAGATAATTTTGATGTGCAGAATGGGGGCTGCGGCCAGGGCTCGGAGAGCTGCGCCTCAGGAGAATGATTCTTCTTCTTCTATTTCTTCTTCTTTATTCTTTCTATTGTAATTCCTGCTGCTTTTAATACAAGTTTCTACTGATTTTTCTCTGTCACATCAATTGATTCCTATCAATTAGTGCTTTCATTGAGAAGTTTCTAGAGAGAGAAACGAGATAGAGATTCTTGCTTGATATTGCTGAAAATTTCTGGACCGTGTGAACTGCAGCAGACACTGCTGTTTTTCTGGATGCAGCGACGCAGCAAGATCGACCTTAATCAGCAGGATCTTGACGCAGTAGCTTCTTGTTCGATGCGAGGAAGCAGACGTAGCATGGAAACTAGAGTAGCCCAGCTGGAATCGACCACAATGGAGCTGACCGGAATGCAGCAACAAAAGGCAGGACTTCAACGTCTGGAAGATGTGTTCTATCATCAGGAAGACATGATTCGTCGTCAAGAGATCCAACTACAGGATTTGATTACGGCAGTGTCTTAGTTGGTTACGAACTAGGCCGAACGTTCAGGTCAAGGTGATGACAAAGAGAAATACGACAAAGAGGAGAAAGCAGTATAGAACTGGACACCGAAGCGAAACAGCACCTTCCAAAAATTACTGACAAAAATAGGATTCTGATCGCTAAGGATAGAACTGGGGATGCCATGTAAATGAACAACCTCCTCGATGAAAAGTTCAGCTACAGCCTTGGCTGTATAAGGATGTCTCAACAACAAAAAGTTGGCATATTTGGTGAAACGATCCACAACCACCAGAATGACACTAAATCCCCAAGATTTTGACAAGCCAGAAATAAAATCCATTGATATTTCATCCCAAACCCGTGCAGGAATTGGAAGAGGTCGGAGGAGTCTCGCAGGAGACATGGCCTGAGTTTTATGTCGCTGGCAAGTATCACATTCACGAACATACTGCTGGATCAGTTTAGTCATTCCCCTCCATAAAAGGCTAACAGAAAGCTGTTTATAGGTTTTGTGAAATCCAGCATGGCCACAAATAGGAGAAGAGTGGTGATAATGAAGAAACTTTGGTATGAGGCTGGATTTTGGAGACAAAACGAGCAGGACTTGGTAATATAACAGCCCGCGTCGCACAGAATACCCGGGCAGCGCAGAGGGTTGAAGTTCTACAGCAAAAATAATACTTTTCAGCCCGGGATCCTGCTGGTTTTCAGCCTTGATGATGCCTATTTCCAACCAAAGTGGTTTGGAAACAGCAGAACCTAAGGATATAGGTTTTGTACAGGTGTAGAGATCACATGTAGCCCGGCGGGAGAAGGAATCCGCTGCCTGATTAAGGCGTCCAGGTTTGTAAATAATCTCAAAGTCAATGGTGAACACCTAAGACAAGAGTCGTCACTTCTTTTTCATAAACTGATTTGGAAAAGTTGATGTCCGCTAATGTCTTACTGAAATAAGCAACCGAGCGTCCAGCTTGCATGAGGACAGCTCCGACCCCCAGTCCGGAAGCATCACATTCAATATTAAATGGTTGTAGAAAATCTGGTAAGGCAAGAAGAGGAGCAGTAACTAAACACTCTTTAAGGGAAACAAAGGCCTGTTCAGCGGCCAGAGACCAATGGAAATTGTTCTTTTTGGTCAATTCTGTGAGAGGCTTAGCTATCTTGCCGTATCCTTCAACAAACTTCTTATAGTAGCTGGTTAAACCCAAAAATCCATGAACTCCCTTAACAGATTGTGGCCGGGGCCAGCCAAGAACACATTCAATTTTTTGTAGGGTCCACCGAAACACCTTTGGAAGAGACGACATGGCCTACATATTCCACGGACTGCTGCGCAAAAAAACATTCTTTCTGGTTAAGATGGAGCTGATTTTTCTGGAATACCTGAAAAAACTGAACCAAGGTGTTGGAAGTGGTCGGCCCAAGTTTTACTAAAAACAAGAATATCATCGAAAAATACTAAGAAAGCCTTCCTCAGATTCTCCTTAAACATTCTGTTCATGGTAGACTGAAAAGTAGCCGGGGCATTTATCTAACTCAAATGGCATGACAAGAAATTCATAGTGTTCGTGTGTACAAAACGCCGTCTTATTAACATCCGTGGTTCGGACCCGAATATGGTGGAATCTGATTTCAACTCCAATTTTGAGAAATATGAGACTCTTTGCAACTCGTCCAATAATTCTTCAATGATGGGGAATGGGAAACTTGTCCGGGGCAGTGAGTTTATTAAATGCTCGGTAATCGACACGCATCCTCCAACTCCCAGCTTTTTTCTTAACAAGAATAATCGGACTAGCAAATGGGCTGCAACTATGTCGGATTATCCCTTGAGCCAACATGTCATTAACTTGGTGCTCGGCATCATCTTTAAGGTAGTGAGCCAACTTATAGGGTCTAATACTTACAGGAGTTGCCCCGGCCACAAGATTAATAGCGTGGTCTGTTTCCCGTTGTGGTGGAAGGCCCCGCGGTTTATCAAACGTAGTCTGAAAATCGTTCAAAACTTCATCCAACTGAATATGGTCTACCAGCTCTCTATTTGCAACTATTGCCTGTAACTGAATCTGTGTCATTCAAGCCCATCCTTCAAAAAGCAGTGTCTTGGTTTGTATAAGGTTTGGAAGTCCCTAAGGACTCACCACTCCGGCTGTATTTCCCTATAGTTTAATTTTCTGCCCCTGCCACAAAAAAAACATAGTTTTATGACCCCAATCTGTCAACACACTGCCAAAGCTCTCCAGCCATTACATCCCCAAGACTACATCCGGTCCCCGTGTCAAAAACAAAGGCGTCAACTGTAACAACGAAATTTTCCAGGCTGATCTAAATCTGCTTGCACAAGCCTTGTGAAAGAGCTCGTGAGCCGTTGCCAAGAGTTATTCCGAAAGGTTTGGTTGGCCTAACCTTCATGTTTGCAAGTTTGGCAAGTCATCTCGAGATGAAATTATGGCTGGCTCCGTTGTCCACAAATACCAATATCAGAACTCCTGATAAATGTCTGGCAAACATCATTGAATCTGCCCCAACCTTGCCCATACTGTGTTGCGAAATCGTCGGGAGACACAACAACAGAAACGAGAAAACGAAAGAAAGAAAGCAAAATAAGGACACAGCGATTTACGTGGTTCGGGAAAAATCCCTACGTCCACAGGAGAGGCAGAATTCACTATATCGGGAGCACAAAATTACAGAGGATTTTCAGTAGTAACCCTAGCCCGAAAATGGGCTATAAAACATGGAGAAGACGATCACTGTTCGAAAAGGTGAGTCTGCGTCGCTATAGTGAAAGGCGGTCAGCTTTGTCAAAAGTGCTACAGTGTCTGCCGGCTGGAAGTCAAAAGCGCTACAGTTGCGGGCCACAAGCATTCGGCCCAACCGGATCGAGCAACACCAATCCAACAATCTCCAACTTGTAGCCTGATCCACTGCACTGTTATGCTTCGATGCAACTGATGAAGACAACTTACTTAATCTGAGTTCTTCCTCTTCTTCACTCACCAGTGGCGTGCTTCCCATTCACAGATTCATGAAATACAAACTGTTTTCCTCTTGTGCTCCCATCAGGTCCTCCATCATTCTGTCTCTCATCCTCCGTTCATCAGTGGAGACCAACAGAGGCACAGCAGTGCCTCAACTTCTGTATCACCATCGGCTTTGTCAACATGTCTGCCGGATTGTTGGTTCCACAGATATTCTGCAGAGTCAGCAACTCATCCTGTATCAAACCTCTGATGAAATGGTACTTCAACTGAATGTGCTTCGTCCGGGCATGAAACACTGGGTTCTTTGCAAGATGTATAGCACTCTGACTGTCACAGTGCAATACATTCTCCTCTCGCTTTCTTCCCAATTCATCCAAAAAGTTCTTCAGCCAAATCATCTCTTTCCCAGCTTCTGTTACAGCAATGTATTCTGCCTCTGTGGTCGATAAAGCCACCACCTTCTGCAATTGTGATATCCAACTTACCGCAGTTCCTCCACAGGTAAAAACACAACCCTTGGTACTCCTCCTGCTGTCAACATCGCCTCCAAGGTCAGCATCAACATACCCCTGCAATGAATTTCCTTTCCCAAAGCACAAAGATACCTCCTTGTTGCCCTTCAAATACCTCAGTATCCACTTCACAGCTTCTCAATGTTGCTTTCCAGGGTTAGCCATATACCTGCTCACAACTCCCACTGCATGAGCAATGTCAGGTCGAGTACAGACCATGGCATACATCAGGCTTCCAACAGCTGATGTGTATGGAACTCTTGCCATGTACTCAACCTTTTCTGTTGTCTTCGGTGATTGCTCCTTTGATAGTTTGAAATGGCTCGCCAGGGGAATAGAGACTGCCTTTGCTTCCATCATACTGAATCTTCTCAAGACCTTCCCAATGTAATCAGCCTGTGACAACATTAATGTTCCAGCTGTGCGGTCTCTGAATCTTGCCAGCTTCTCCAAGATCTTTCATTTCAAACTCCTCAGCCAACTGTCCTTTCAGCTCATTAATCCACTACATACATGATCCTGCAATAAGCATGTCATCCACATACAGAAGCACTATAATGTATTCATCACCAAAGGACTTGATGTAGCAACATTGATCCATGTCACATCGTTTATATTCATTTTTAGACATAAATGAATCAAACTTCTTTTTCCACTGCCTCGGTGCCTGCTTCAGTCCATATAAGCTCTTCTGGAGTTTGCACACCAGGTCTTCCTTTCCAGACACTACATATCCCTCTGGCTGCTGCATGTAGATGTCCTCGTCCAAATCTCCATGAAGGAATGCAGTCTTGACATCAAGCTGCTCAAGGTGCAAATCCTCTAACGCCACAATGCTGAGAACCACTCGGATGGTGGTAAGCTTCACTACTGGTGAGAATATTTCCGTGAAATCCACTCTCTCCTTCTGTTGGAAGTCTTTCACCACCAGTCTTGCCTTGAACCTACTCTTGTCATCATGCTCTTCCTTCACCCGGTAGACCCACTTGTTCTGCAATGCTTTCTTTCCTGCTGGCAGGGATGTCAACTCCCAAGTGTTGTTGTCATGCAATGAGAAAATCTCCTCCTTCATTGCCAGCTCCCACTTGCCTGACTCCTTCAGCTGCATTGCCTCTTTAAAGCATTCTGGTTCTCCACCGTCAGTCAATAATAGATAATGCAATAATGGTGAATACCTCTGCACAGGCCTTCTCACCCTTGATGATCTCCTCAACTCCACTGGAGTAGTAGGTTCCACCGGTTCAGATCTCTCAAGCTCAGACACACCTTCAAGCTTCACTTGCTCTTTGCACTCTGATTCAATGTTCCCATTTTCATCTTCAGCTTCATGACGACATTTGTACATGACACCTTCATTGAATACCACGTTCTGGCTCCTGATGACCATCTTCTTGTGATCATCCCAAAACCGGTAACCAAACTCATCAGCACCATAGCCAATAAAGAAACATGGCTTGGACATAGCATCAAGCTTGTCCCTTGAGTTAACATCAATGTGTACATAAGCTAAACTGCCAAAGACTCTTAAATGTGAGAGTTTTACCTCCTTACCAGACCAGAGCTCCTCGGGTAAGCGTTCTCCCATTGGCACAGATGGACTCCTACTGATCAGATACGCTGTCATGTTCACTGCATCAGCCCAGAAGGTTTTGGGCAACCCTGAGTGCAGCCTCATACTCCTGACACGTTCATTCAGTGTTTTATCATCCTTTCTGCCACACCATTCTGTTGTGGTGTTCCTGGGATTGTCTTCTCCCACCGAATTCCATTTTCAGAACAAAATTCCATTAACTTCTGACTGTCATACTCTCCACCGTTGTCAGACCTCAAACATTTCAGCTTTGCTCCTGACTCGTTCTCCACCATGACTTTCCACTTCTGAAACATCTTAAACACATCAGATTTATTCTTCAGAAAGTAAACGCATACCATCCTTATTGAGTCATCGATGAATGTTGTAGAGGGTGAAAATAAGAGAGACCGAACCCCCAAGGTGTTTCTCCTAAGGAGCCCTTGGGGTGTATTTATAATAAATAATAAAGACCACACCGGACCTCAAGTCCGATGTGGGATGCAGACTCCAACACTCCCCCTCAAGCTAGGTGTACCTAGCTTGGACACATGATGAAAAGAAAACAATAAAAACAGACGCTAACACTCCCCCTCAAGCTGGACATGCCCAGCTTGATGATAAAACAAGACGACAGAAAGCAGAATTATAAAAAAAGTTGTCAGGCTGCTGCTCCCCCTCACGATCGAAGCTCCCCCTCAGGATGATGGATGATGGTGCGGGCGCAGCAGATGACCACTCAGATCGGCTGGGTGACGGAGCGCCAGGAATGCCGCACTAGTGGGGTCGGACGATGAAACGCCGGGAAATCCAAACTAGCACCGGGAAAACCGCACTGGTAGCAACCCTTTTGTTGCCAGCACCTTCATCCCCTTTTCACTCATGTGGCCGAGTCTGTAGTGCCACAGTTGAGATCCTCCGACAGCTTCCAGTGATGCAGCTATGTCCATGCAAGTTTCTGTCATGTTGTACAGGGTGTCATTCTTTGCTCCCCGAGCTATGACCATAGCTCCTCGGGTGATCTTCCATGCACCACCAGTGAATGTGGTACTCAACCCTGCATCATCAAGTTGTCCAACAGAAATAAGTTTTCTTCTCAAGCCAAGGATATACCTCACGTTTTCCAGAAACAGCAAACTCCCACTGTTGGTCTTGATTCGTGCATCTCCTTTACCCACAATCTGCAAGGGCTCGTCATCAGCAAGAGGCACCTTGCCAAAATTTCCAGAAACAAAATTGTTCAGGAAACCCTTCTCCGATGTAGAATGGAAAGACGCCCCAGAGTCTAAAATCCAAGACTCCATCGGGCTGTCCACGCTCAGCAGCAACACGTCGTCAGTTCCTTCAGCTGCAGTGTTTGCTCCACTGGTTTCAGGTCCCTTCCAGTTATCTCTGCACTCCTTCTTGACATGTCCTTTCTTCCCGCATGTCCAGCAGGTAGGACCAGGCCCCTTTACCTTGTCTCTGCTCTTTCCTCTTGATTTCGATCGTCCTCTGCGATTGTCCCGTTGTGGGTACATTCCTCTTCCTTCAACGTTCAAAGCAAAACCAGAGAATCTGCCTGATTCTCTTCTTCGAACAACCTCACTAAGAATTAGGTCCCGTATATCTTTCAGAGTCATCTTCGTATTCCCTGAAGTGTTGCGCACAGCTGTTACAGTTGCTTCCCAACTCTCTGGTAACGAAGATAGTAAAACCAGAGCACATACCTCATCACCAAGATCAATGTCCACCGATTACAATTGACTTGTGATGGTATTGAATTCGTTGATATGATCTGCAACAGGTCTCCCTTCAACCATTTTCAGGTTGAACAATCGTCGTATCAAATGCACATTGTTTGCCGCAGAAGGCTTCTCGGACATGTTTGTGATGGCTTTCATCAGGTCCACCGTCGTCTTCTCCTCTCTGATGTTGAACGCCGCGTTTTTGGCCAACGTCAGGCGCACAACACCGAGAACCTGTCGATCCAGTAGCTCCCACTCCGACTTCTCCATGTCCGCTGGCTTCACACCTAGAAGTGGCAAGTGCATCTTTTTCTGATAAAGATAATCCTCGATCTGCATCCTCCAGAAACTGAAATCAGTTCCATCGAAACGATCGATCTTCACTTTGCCTTCATCCAGAGCCATCGTTGGAGAATTCGGAACTCACCCTCTGATACCAGTTCTTGCGAAATCGTCGGGAGACACAACGACAGAAACGAGAAAACGAAAGAAAGAAAGCAAAATAAGGACACAGCGATTTACGTGGTTCGGGAAAAATCCCTACGTCCACAGGAGAGGCAGAATTCACTATATCTGGAGCACAAAATTACAGAGGATTTTCAGTAGTAACCCTAGCCCGAAAATGGGCTATAAAACATGGAGAAGACGATCACTGTTCGAAAAGGTGAGTCTGCGTCGCAACAGTGAAAGGCGGCCAGTTTTGTCAAAAGCGCTACAGTGTCTGCCGGCTGGAAGTCAAAAGCGCTACAGTTGCGGGCCACAAGCATTCGGCCCAACCGGATCGGGCAACACCAATCCAACATACTGCGGAACTCAACATGCTCTACTGGCTGTTCGGTTGGTTGCCTGTCCAGTGTGTCGTTCCCAGCTACGAGGCCTCCTTCTTCTTCCCTTGCCATGTCTCCTTCATCCTGTTGTTCCTCAGGTTCTTCAAATTCTCAGACCAACACCATCAAATGTTTATCGGGGCATTTGTGTATTGGTCCGAATGGTTGGCCATAGCTGAAACATAACCCCTTTTATTTCTGTTCCTCCCGTTCTTAACGACTAAGAGTTGCTCCACCCGTTCTTGACAACTAAGAGCTCTCACTCCATTCCATCTGTCATCCCCAATTATCCTCCTCAACTCTTCTTCATGTCGGTTTCGTTCATTAACAAGCCGGGTTGAAGGAAAATTTGTTGCTACAACTCCGGAATTTCGGGACATAGGAGGTGCCACCAATCACAAAGGTGTACTCCGGAGCACTCCCTCACTAATTAATTCCCTTTTAACTTTCCTTGCCAAGACTATCATTTGAAACTTATTAGTCGGTTCATGCGTCGAAATTCGGTTTTCTATTTCGGGTCGCAATCCCCGCATAGCATGCAAACGGGTTTCCGGGTTATGGATTCAAACCCAATTGCGGATTTCGTCCTGGAGGCCATGCAGAAAGTAGCCCCCATATTGTTACTCGGGTTGTCGGGGGATCAAAGAGGCCAAGTACTTAAACTCTTCCACATAAACTTGTACCGAGGTGTGTTGGCAAAGGGCGGCTAATTCTTCATGCGAATTTTGTATTTCCTGACTGTTAAAACGATCCAAAAGTTCAGCCTTCAGAATTGACCAGGTCGTTGAAGGATGAATTTCTAAGAAACAATGGTATACCACGGGATTACGGTGCCAGCCATACTGATATGTGTGAGGAGAACCTTGCCGTCATCCAGTGTGTGGTTGAGCTGAAAGAAAAGTTCTGCGTGGGCGATCCACCCCTGATGATCCAGGCCATCAAACTGTGGTAATTTGAGCAGAGTGGAAACTGGTGCAGAGTGGCAGAAAGTCGCAATGGGGTGGGTGGCAGTGGCAGGCTCCCAAATGGATCTTCCCACAGCATTGGAAGGGACAGCGTGGGAGGCGAACATATTTGAAGTAGACGATGGGTGGTCCTCAGCAAGAAATGGCGCTTTCTCCGAGTGGCAAACCATGGAAGTGAAGAAGTGGCGGAGGTCCGCCAATTCAGACACCATAGCTTTCTGGAACTCGGCCTACTCCGTGCGGGTTGCTGCCAATGTCAATTCCATGTTTGTGAGAGTGGTTTCCAGGATCCCCACCCGTTGGTCAAGGTCATTCTGACGAGCTTGTTGGTGGGTTTCCATTGCGGGGGTGGTGGTGAAGCAGCAGGCCGGACCAGTTTGGTAAGAACTTGGCTTGAAGGATGCACTTCAATGTATTAAAGAGAAGTAATGGAGGAGGAAACGGTATGTATAACAGGAAACTTACAACAGCAGAATCCCACAAGTGAGTCAGACCCGAAACCGTTCCAAGCCCCCAGGTCGCAGTACACAGTATCCCCCCCCCCTCTAAGTGTTACACCTATACTATATAATGGAATATCCCGGGAATCTTTTACAGCTGTTTCACATACTCAAACAGCTGCTAACAAACTGTTGGGATCACCACCACTCTAACAGAACACCACTCAAACAGAACGCTGGGACCACAGGCTGGGTTTCCACAACCAACTGTCTGTGGGGACCCTCAAGCTCCTCGGTTAATTGTCTAGGCTAACTGCGTGTGGGGGGCCTTTGCCCCTCCTGGTATATACCCTCTAAGGGCCCGAATCCACCCTCGCTGTAACAAATACACACATCTAGCTTTTATTTGAAATAGTTAGCACATATCAGTGTGTACCAATTCTAGAAGTTGTGTAGCTCTTTCACCAAGTTCACCAAAAGGTGGCTTGGTAATTTTTCCTTGTAAACAAGCGTGACATCAATCAACTGGTTTAGCTATTTTGGAGTGTGCGACCCACATCGAACGTAAGTGTTTTGTCATATTTATATTTTCCTATAAATAAACTTCAAGACCTCTCTTAAGAGGCATCTTGGGTATTGGGTCCACCTCTCTTATCATTCTACAAGGTATTAAAGTGGGTTCTCTAACCCTACTCTTCCCTCCGTTCGAATCTCTCCCTTTTTTTTATTTCCCCGATGGGGGGTGTCAGCCCCATGGCCACCGAGCCCTAATTAGTCGTCGCCCCTCCGTCTTTGTGAGCAGCCCTCCATGCGGGACGAGCCTCCAGCGCGAAGGCCTGCCTCCCGTCGTCGACCCCTCCTATGCGGAAGCCCTCCTGTGCCCTTGATCACTGGCCTCCCATCGTCGTCGCCAATTTGGCGCTTCCCCCCATCCATAGTCAGCTCGAGCCGTCGACTCCCATCATCGGCCAAAGCTTCCTATGCGCCATCCCCGACAACCCCTCCCCTCTCGTGTGCACCCGCGGCCGACCCCGCCGCGCTAGGTCGCCCCTGTCGCCTGCACGCTCTTGCACGGCTCCGCCTGCACCCCCAGGATTTCTTGATCGTCTTCTCCGACATATGAGGTGTCTTTCATCGCCCGGGATCTGGAGCTGTTTTCTCGACTCCTCTCACTCCTCCGCACTAGCAGCCGACCCTGTCACCTTCTTCCCATTGCTCCTTCTACAACAACGAACCCCGCTAGACGCAGATGCCCTTCCAGCCTGTGCGACCCACGGTGCCGACGACTCTTCCGCACCTGAGTCCTTGTGCGACATCTCCTCCGACGAATCTTCCCTTCCTACTCGACGGCCTGACGGCGTTTCGTTGTGCAACGGCACACCTCCAATGCGACCACCCTCCTCTTCCTGTGCGACATCCCTCCCACACGACTTGCCTCCCCTCCGCGCCGACCTTCCCTTTGCTACAGGCCAGATCCCAACCAGCCATCGTCGTCTCGCACGAGTCTACATCGTCAGACGGCCTCTGGTAACCCTGCTCCGCCATCCGCTGCTCCCTCCCATTCGGCCAGATCTGATCAGTCGTGCCTGGCATTCCCTTTCCCGACGCACCATCGATCGGTCGTGCCTGTGCGACATTCCTGTCACTCCGTCGACCAGCCCCACCTGTGCGGCTTTCCCGGTGCTCCATCGTCCGGCCACCTCCCGGCGCCCCCTCGACCGGCCCGGCCTGTGCGGCTCTCCCGGCTCCCCCTCGACCGGCCCCGCCTGTGCCGCTCTCCCGGCGCCCCCTCGACCGGCCCCGCTTGTGCGGCTCTCCCAGCGCTACCTCGACCGGCCCCGCCTATGCAGCTCTCCCGGCGCCCCGTCGACCGGCCTTGCCCGTGCGCCTCTTCTGGCGCCCCGTCGACCGGCCCCGCCTGTGCCACCCTCCCGGTGTTCGTCGACCGGCTCCACCTGCGCAGCTCCTCTCCTTCATCTCGACGACTTTCCGCGCCACCGATGTAATCCGACTATTTCAGCAATATCTTCAATAATCCATCATTTTCATCTCGAGGGGGAGTTGCGATCACAGATGATTTCTTTTTTATTTTGACTTGTTTTGTAATCAAGCTGGATATGTCCAACTTGAGGGAAAGTGTTTGCAATGTTTCTTGTTTGCCTTTTTTTCTTTGTTTTGGTAAGTTTTCTTTATGTATCCAAGCTAGGTAGACCTAGCTTGAGGGAGAGTGTTGGAGTGTGCGTCCCACATTAGACGTGAATGTTTTGCCATCTTTATATTTCCCTATAAACTCCAAGGTCTCTCTTAAAAGACATCTTGGGTACTGGGTCTACCTCTCATCATTCTACAAGCTCAAAAGAAATTATGTAACCATCTTGATAGATATTTGTCAAACACTTCTCATTTACATGACCAAGACGGTGACGCCACAGCTGGGTGTGAAATGAGTCATGCGAACTTGATTCGTTATCAATTGCCAATACTTAGTTTTCGTAATTTAATACATAAAAACCGTTATTTAAATATATCATACCATAACATATGTTATCTTTATAAAAGAAACACCTTTTATTTCCGAATTTGAAAATAAAATTGAAAATCTTTTGTAATATTTTACTAACAAAGTATTGTATTTGTTGACAACTTTTGTTGAAGAATGTTTTTGTAAAACAAGAAAAGTAGAGTTGTTGGAAGTTAACAAACTTTTGTTATGAAGTTGCTGAAGATGAAAAAAGTTGTAAAGTCAGAAAGTTTGAAAAGTTGGAAAGATAAGAACTTTCCAAAGAAAGTTGAAGTTTTCTGAACACTGCATATCGAAAAGAGAAGAGAGAAGCAACGGATACAGAAGTTGTCAGAAAACTGGAAGTTCGAAGAATTGCAAAGTTGTTGATCGGAGGATTCATCTGACAAACCATCAGATGAATCTTTTGTTAGAAAGTCTGAAAGTTAAGAAATTTGATGAGATAAAGAAAGTTAGAAAAGTTAAAAGGTCAAAAAGTTGTTAGAGATGTAGAAAGTGAGAAAGTGAGAAAGTTAAAAACTCAGAAAGTTGTTGAAGATGAAGAAAGAAGAAAGTTAGAAAGTTAGAAAGTTCCCTTAAAGAACTTTCTTAGTCGGGCGATGCTTTGGTGTTTTTTCAAATTCCTAAAACATCATGAAGAAGTCATGATATGAGATGAAGGTTGTAAAATAAAAGAGAAGTGCATATTTCTAGAGTTTCCAAAGTTTAAGTTTCTGAATGAACAGTACGATCGTACTGAGAAAGCGGATGAACAATATGATCGGACTGAGAAAGAAGATGAACAATACGATCAGACAGAAAAAGCAAGTAAACACTATGATCGGGCTGAGAAAGCACATGAATAGTACGATCGGACTGAGAAAGCACGTGAACAGTAGGATCGGGCTGAGAAAGCACGTGAACAGTACGATCGGGCTGAGAAAGCACGTGAACAGTACGATCGGGCTAAAAAAGCACGTGAACAGTACGATCGGGCTGAGAAAGCACGTGAACAGTACGATCGGGCTGAGAAAGCGCGTGAACAGTACGATCGGGCTGAGAAAGCACGTGAACAGTACGATCGGACTGAGAAAGCACGTGAACAGTACGATCGGACTGAGAAAGCACGTGAACAGTACGATCGGACTGAGAAAGCACGTGAACGGTACGATCGAACGTTGGCCCATCAGACGCAGGTACATCGGACAGAGTTTCTGAACTGAGAAAGCAAGTGAACAGTAGGATAGAACTGAGAAAGAAGATGAACAATATGATCGAATGGAAAACGCGCATGAACAGTACGATCGGAATGAGAAAGCACATGAACAATACGATTGAACGTCGGCCCATCGAACGCATCGGACAGAGTTTCCAAACGGACCTGCAGATTTCAAAAAGTTATATACTTGTTTTATCGCTCAATTTTTGTAAGCAAAATTTGCAAACTGACGGGAGTCGGTATAATCTTTCCTATCGAGAGATAGAAAGTGTCCAATAGGAGTTGACACAAAAGTTGTATTCACTTCTTTCTAATAGTGGATTTCATAGACCCACGGGAGTGGTCACGGCAAAGATTTAGGCTCTCACACTGAGGTTGAACCTCGTAAATCTTGCGTGCGTTGCTTACTTTCCTTCTTTTGCATGCATGTGAGTTTACTAAAAAGTGATAAGAAAATAACTCTAACAAGTTGCAGGGGGTATGTTTCTTAAAGCTGGAAATTTGTAAAAAGATAACTGATTCAACCCCCCCCCTCTCAATTGTTCTACGATCCATAGGAATTTCAAGTGGTGTCAGAGGCAGGCTCCCCTGTTGACTCTTTATCATGGACAATCCCAATTCCATCAACAGTAGAGGTATTCCTACCTTCGATGGCAAAAATTATCATGGCTGGAAAAACAGGATGATTCTCTATCTTATGTCACTTGGCCTAGAGATTATTGATGCAGCTACTATTGGGTTTTCACCGATTGAGAAAGATGTACCAATGACTTTTGATGACAAGAGAAACATTGAAGTTAATGAAAAAGTTAGAAATGCTATTATTATGTCTTTGTCAAAAAATGTCTTCATGAAGGTAATGGGTCTCAAAACAGCCAAAGAAACTTGGGACGAACTTGAAAGTATCTTTGAGGGAAATACTAAAGTGAAAGCAAAGTTACAAATTTGACGGAGTAAGTTTGAAGATATCAGGATCGGTGATGAGGAAGCTATTGATGAATATTTCACCAGAGTGAATGAAGTTGTTTGCAACAACAGAGGTTTCGAAGATACCTTGAAAGATTCGACTATTGTTAAGAAACTCATAAGAAAACTTCTGATTTAGAAGATAAATATGACTTATCTCTTAATGAATCACATAAATTTCTTGTTGCTTATGAGATGAGAAAAACTCCAGCGCACAAAAAGAAGATCAAGCATAAAATGGCTTTTGAAGCTATGAAAAAGCTAAAAGTCCAATATGTTGATCATAACATTGTTGACAACAGTGATTTGGAAGATAAGGAAGATGATGAAATGAATTAAAAAATCATGTCTCTTATCTCCAAAAATTATCAGAGGTCGAGGAAAATATGGAGGCAAACTTCCACTCAAATGTTTAAAGTGTATAGAAATTGGGCATTTTGCCATAAATTGTCCCAAGAAGAATGTTAAAGAATATCGAGATGATTCTGAAGAAAAACCTCGATAGAAGAAGTGGAACAAAAGTTCTAAGAAAGAAAATTCATCCAACAAATATAAGTTCACTGGAAATAAAAGAAGTATGCTGAGTAATAAAGTTGAATCTGGCTCGACAACAATTTTTCAGAAGATGAAAGTTCAGAGAAGTTCAGAACATTCATTGCAAAACTTAAGAAAGCAAAAGATTTCTCAAATGGTGAAGGAGATGAAAAATCTTACAAAGAATATCACCTTTAGATCAGAACTTATTGCATGCCTTGCACAAAATAAAAAACTCAAGAAAGAAATAAGAATAATGAAGAAAGCTGGTGAGAAGAAGTTTGATGATAAGGAAGATCTTCTTAAAAGGGAAGATTCGTTGATTGAGGAGATTAAGAACCAAAATTGAAAATTGTGGAACGGGGAAAGATGGAAGAAGATCTTTGTAAGAAAGTCACTGCCAAGGAAGATGAGGTTTGTAAAACTCAATGCAAACTTCTTGAGGATGAGAGTACCTTACTAAAGATGAATGAAAATTTCAACAAAGGTTCGGATGTAAAAGCTGAGACTTCTAAAGTTGTTAAGAAAGCTCATACCAAGAATCGGGTGAAATCTTCACCTACTAAATGTGATAGTTCATTTGGTTTTTCTAATCATGCAAGTTTTAAGAAAAATGTTAAGAAAACATGGGTTGAGAAATGATGTGAGAAATCCACCACATTAACAAAAGTTGAAAATAGCCCTTATAAGAATGTTGCACCACGCTAGGAGGTGACAAAAACAAAAAGTTATTATGAACCTCGGCAAAATTTCTACAGGGAACGATCTTACTTCTACAGAAGACCAAGATTCGATGGTTTTTGTCGATACAATGGAATTCATGGGCACATTGGCACAAAATGTCACTACCCGGAAATAGGCATGAAGTAAGGGGGAGCAACAGCGGAAGAAAAGTAACTTTTCTAAGCTGGAGTTGGAAAAGCACAATCTCAAGATGTTAGAAACTCTCCAACAAAAAATTAGTTTGATTGCCTGGAGGAAATATATGGAAAATGTGACCAACTGGGTCACTTTGCTGAAGAATGTATGACAACCGTTCGGGACAAGTTTCTTATGCAAGGAAAGAAAAGGAACCTGAAAAGAAAAAGGTTGAGGAAAGAGTTTTCGTTGTTGAGACGACTCTGAAAGCAAGCAAAAGGAACAAATCATGGATTCTCGATAGTGGATGTTCCTCGCATAAGACAGGTGATTTGAAGATATTGAGGGATGTTGAAAATCATGATGGATGAGCAGTAACTATTGAAAATGATAGTTCCTTAAAAATTAGAGAAATTAGAATAACTGGGAACGAAGCTAAGAAACTAAAATCTAATGATATTTTATATATTGATGGGCTCAAACATAACTTACCTAGTGTGATTCAACTTTGTGATAATGGAAAAGAAGTGATATTCGGAAAAGATTCTTGCATCATAAGAAGTGTGGAAGAGGGAAGACTTGTTACAAGAGGAGAAAGAACCAGCAGAAATCTTTTTCAGATTAAGGAACTTTGTGGCACATGTTACTTGAGTGTTGAAGATGAGAACAAGTTGTGACATCGCAGACTTGGGCATCTTGAGCAAAAAAGTATGAACAAACATTCTAAAGTTAATATTCTATGAAATCTGCCAACATTGAGAAGAAGAGAAGATGATCTTTATATAACTTGTCAGAAACGAAAGATGGTTAGTAAAAGCCACAAAAAACTAGAAATGCAATCTACTAAACCTCTTGAGCTTATTCACTCAGATCTTTGTGGATTGATGAAACATCAATCAACAAAAGGAGAATAGTATTTTATCACTTTTATTGATTATTTCACTCGGATGACCAACATCATATTTATGAAACATAAATCAGAGGATGCAGAAATATTCAGATCTTTAAGATGTTGAGAGAGAAATGGGGATTTATATAAAAAAGTTGAGAACTGATAATGGCACGGAATTCACATGCAATGCTTTTGAAGCTTATCTAAAGAAGCATAGAATCAAAAATCAATATAGTGATCCATACACCCCTCAGCAAAATAGAGTTGCAGAAAAGAAAAATATAAATTAGGTGAAAATGGGAAGAAGATTGTTGGCAAAGTACAAACTTTCAAAGTTTTACGGGAGAGAAGCCGTTGGCACTGCTATACATGTGCAAAACAGAAGTTTGTTAAGGTCAGAATCAAACAAGAATTCCTATGAAATGTGGTATAACAAAAAACCTTTAATGAAATATTTCAAGGTTTTTGGAAGTCCCTGTTTATTAAAAATTAAAAATCTGGATCTTGAGAAATTTGATGAAAAAGCTTAGGAAGAAACCTTCATGGGATATTCACCCAATGGAAAAAGTTACAAATATTGGAGCAAATGTTTACAAAAATTTGTGGATTTCTATGATGCGAAAGTCATTGAAAATTCAAATTCCTTAACAAAGGATGTTGAAAATGGTGAGGAAGACAAACCGAAGATTTCCAACGAAAGTGAAAGTGAGCCAAAAGTGATGTATCAAGACTCGAAGGAATCGTGTGATGAGGAAAGTGAAGCAGAAGACAAACTTTCTGTAGTGGGTGAATTCCCCTTACCTCAATGTGAGGTGGGGATCCTCTTTTATAGAGAAGTAAAAACTAATTACATGGTGTTAAGTCCAATGTGGGACTCAGAACAGAAATACCCCTTTAACCTTAAATGGGGTCCAACACTCCCCCTCAAGCTGGACATGCCCAGATTGGATAGAGTCCCACAAAGAGAAAAAGACAACGAAGACACAGGACCATCTCAGACTCCCCCTCAAGCTGGGCCAGGGAGGCTGTGAATACCCAGCCGGGTAGTGAGAGGCGCAGGGAGATGCCGGCAGGGGGAGATCCGCCGGTAGAGAGTCGCGCGGGAGGGCGGAAGGAGCCGCCGGACAGCAGAAGACCACCGAGGAAGGGAGGCCGCTGGGAAGGGAGGCTGTCGGCGCAGGGAGGCCGCCAGAACAACCGCAGGAGGCGGGCGCAGCTAGAGAAGCCGGAGGGAGGCGGGGCCGGTCGTCGCAAGGAGGGGGGGGGCGGCGGCTATTTGGATTGGAGCCGCCGCCCCCGGACGGGGAAACCCTAAACAAAGGGAGAAAAAAAAATCAGGAGGAGGGAGGGTCGGGGGTAAATCCCTCTGATACCATGTAGTGGGTGAATTCCCCTTACCTCAATGTGAGGTGGGGATCCTCTTTTATAGAGAAGTAAAAACTAATTACATGGTGTTAAGTCCAATGTGGGACTCAGAACAGAAATACCCCTTTAACCTTAAATGGGGTCCAACACTTTCAAATCACCTAACAGAAACAGGTTGAAACTGAAAATATACATGGAAATCAGAAAGCTCCAATTTAGACTAGAAGAAGGTTGAGATTAGAAAATCAGACATCACTCATTTCAAAGATTGAACCAGAATCAGTTTCAGAAGCACTAAAGCAAAAATAATGGGTGAATGCAATGAATGAAGAGTTAATCAAATTGAAAAAAATGAAACGCGGGAACTTGTTCCACAACCCGCAGATAAAAATTATATTGAAACAAAATGGGTGTACAGAAACAAGTTGAATGAACATGGAGAAGTTTCAATAAACAAAGCAAGACTTGTTTGTAATGGTTATTCACGGATGGAAGGTTATGTACAAAACCCTTGTTTCAAGTTTGTACAAAGTTGAAGTTACAAAGTTAAAGTGTACAAAGATACAAAGTTGAAGTTTCTCGAAGTTACAAAGTTGAAGTTTCAAAAAGCTACAAAGTTGAAGTTTGTACAAGTTACAATGTTTAAGTTTCATAAAGTTACAAAGTTTGAAGAGTTTCTTAAACATCGAGTTTATGGAACTTCGAAAAAGGTTGGAACACTGGAGAATTTGAGAAGATTCGAAAAGATTCGAGAAAACTCTAGAAGAGTTGAAAATAGTTGAGAAGCGTCCCAACAAAATTAGTGTGAAATTCGAATTTATGAATTTCAATAAGCGGGAAAGAAAAATTGGTTTCCCGCCTTTGCTATTTCTAGAGTACCTATAAATAGAGGTGCAAAGTACATCATATAAGATATTGTCCATGCCTGCAAAGAGTTGAAGTGTTGCGGAGTTTGTGTCAGAATGAGTTTCCAACCGAAGTTGAATTTTGTGTTGAAGAAAAGTTTCGGACATAAGAAAGTTTCTGATCAGAGTATCGAATAGAGTCTAAGTTCAAAATACCGGACAGAGTATCGGTCTGAGAAAAATCTGAGTAATTGGGAAGAGTTTCTAAAAGGCGCAGGGCTTTATTAACCGAGAAGAAATCAGATTTTGTAAAGGGCGCAGTTTTAGAAAAGGTGCATCGGGCAAAGGCCATCGAATGCAGGCCCATCGGATGCAGGTACATCCGACAAAGTTTTCGAAAGGACCTTTGTTGTAGCAGATTTCACAAAGTTATATACTTGTTTTGTGGCTCAGTTTTTGTAAGCAAAATTTGTAAACTTACAGAAGTCAGTATAATCTTTCCTATCTGGAGATAGAAGGTGTCCAACAGAAGTTGACACAAAAGTTGTATTCACTTCTTTTTAATAGTGGATTTCCATGGACCCACGGGAGTGGTAATGGCAAGGATGTAGGTCCTCACATTGAGACCGAACCTTGTAAATTTTGTGTGTTTTGTTTACTTTCCATCATTTGCATGCATGTGCGTTTACTAAAAGGTGATAAGGAAATAAATCTAACAAGTTGTAGGGGTTAAGTTTCTTAAAGCTGAAATTTTCTTAATAGTGGATTTCCATAGACCCACGGGAGTGGTAATGGCAAGGATGTAGGTCCTCACATTGAGGTCGAACCTTGTAAATCTTGTGTGTTTTGTTTACTTTCCATTTTTTGCATGCATGTGAGTTTACTAAAAGGTGATAAGGAAATAACTCTAACAAGTTGCTGGGGTTAAGTTTCTTAAAGCTGGAAATTTCTAAAAAGATAACAAATGATTCAACCCCCCCCCCCTCTTAGTTGTTCTATGATCCATAGAAATTTCAATAACCATCTGTATATTAAGAATATAAAAATTGGGTTTTTGGTAACTGTTGGTACATAATAATAATCTTATAAAATCAAGACCATCTCAGTTAGCAACGAAAGGTGGTAGTCTCCAATGGCTAAAGTAGACAGTCTCGCACTATTGACAGCCCGTAAATCCACCTTTCTTCTTGCAATCTTTCAAAAATCTACTTGGTTCCTTTATTTAAATACAGATATGAGCACCAAAGTTGTATTTAATACCCAATGTATAAATATAGAAAGATTGCACTCGATAACGAATACACTTGAAGCTTCCCCTTTTAACTATGAGCAGTTCTTCCGGTGGTCCAGTTTGCCACATGCAAAACATACTGCATCATTTTCCTTTGTCTACGTCTGGATCTTCCTTTTCTTGGAAGGATGATGCTCGGGAGCCTTAGAATGAGTCTTGGGCCCCTTTGCCTTGTTCTTTTTTTCCTATACACTATAAGGACCGCGGGTTTTTCATGCATCATGTCTTTATCAACTTGTCGAATAAGAGTAAAGAATTCCGAAAGAGTCTTTCTCACTATTGCTCATATTATAACTAACAATAAAACTGAAAAAACTCTTAGACGGTGAGGATAAAATGAGATCTGTGCGCAGCTCAACAGGAATCGTAAACCTCAAGATGCCTAAAGGCTCAATATAGTCAATCATCTTGACTACATGAGGCCTAGCTGACACCAATTCTCCATTCTTGCACGTGAACAGTGCATTAGAGATTTCATATCTCTCTTGTCTCACCTTCCGTTGATAAAGATCCTGAAAGTGAGACATGATGTTATACGCATCAATATCCTCGTGTTGCTATAAAAGCTCACTAGACATGGATAATAGCATAAAACATTGGACATTTGTGACGTCACCTAAATTTTCCATATGGAGAGACAGTTTTTTCTCACTGGCCTCTTTGTCAAACACCTCAAGAATAGCGTTTTCCAACAGATATAACTTTTGTTCATGGTGTAATATAACGCGTAAACGCCTATACCATTCCTAAAATTCCTAAAAATTTGAGCTGGTGAAAAGGTTATCCTTCTCTGGAATGGATCGCACTAATATAGTCGAAGTCGTGTGGGTTGTCATTTCTACAATAAATAAAAGAAAAAATTTAGAATTTTATCTAGATTATCGATTTAGATAATAATTTTTAAATTTAATTTATTAATCTCTCACTATTTAATTGAAACTCAATAGCTCTCAGCATTAGTATCAGAATATCTAGTCACATGGATATTCTAGTGGCAATGATCTATACGCCCCTTCTCATAACTCAGACTTGGACCTAACAAGTTATTTGAAGGGTTTTAGATAAGCGTAACTTGTCAACTACATTAACCCACAACCTTTTGATCTGTTAAGTGAACTCCCCAATCCTGAAATCTTAAAAAAGAAATTGTTCAATGTTTTGCCTCTTAGTTACACCAAATCTTGTTTGGGCAGTCAACACTTGATGTGAACTTAGTTAAGTCAACCCAAGAACTCAAGTTAAAATTCTCTGATAATTGAAAGCACCCTAACTTGGATCGGTCAAGCACTTTGAACTATGCTTCGAATCTAACTCGGTTGGTGAAAGGCTATACCGACTTAACATTTATTTTGAGTGATTTTTATCTTTATGAGTAAACTGCCCATTTTATCTTGTTGCGTGCTTGTTAATATTATATGGATTTTACTTAAGTGATTAATCATGTCTAGATAAAGTTTACACATATTATAATATTTATTTTAATTCTATCTTGCAGGCTTGTTAGTTAATTAGTTAATGATTTAAACATCAATAAATAATTAACCATGCAATTGAAAAAAAAAATTAATAAAGTTGAATGACCATGAACTTCTCCAATGGTTGGTTTAACTAGCGGAAGATAAACCGACCCTTAACCCTATAAATTAACTCCTAGAACCATGTCTCGTTCGAGTTGCAGCATTCCACTTGTACCCTTGTGTACCGCCTGAATTGGTTTCACCTCGGCGCCGAATTTGAACCATCTCTACTCGCCTGGAAGCTCCATCGATTACATAATTTTACTCACTCGCTAGTGAGGGGAACCAAAGAATCGGTTAAAGGGTTTACATAAAAGAAATTGTACGCACGCAGGTCCTTACATAATGAGGAGAGGAATGACACGCAACCCATTATTTAATTTTAAAAAATTATTGCAAAAAAACATGCAATAATAATAAATTAAATAAACTAATCACATGCACAGGTGGGTCTAAGCTCATGGTCATCCACGTAGCATGCAACAAATACGCAAAAATACACTAGCTAGCATTCACTTTAATTCATTCTTTATTATTAAGATAAACATATTTGAATTAATCCAATTAATTAATTCTCTTTATCTTAATGATCATCTGGAATCTCTTGGAGATACCCATCATAAATGCAACATAGCAAATAAACGGTTTGACGAGTAATTACAGATAATTGCATTAAATTAATTGAGCATTTATTAATTCTGCAAACCTTTATTACATAGCCAACACATGAGATGTCAACACTGTAATTAGGTTTTTAATGGTGCAATTAATTATGCTTTATGCAATTTAATTCTGTTATTTACTAGGTGACTACACGGCGTGTACTAACGAGCTACACATCATGTGTGTCGCTTGCCATGTATCTGGGACAAACACCTAAGGACTCTGCGTATATCTCGGCCACATTACACGTCGTGTGTTTTGTTTGGCGTGTGCCCGCATAACACGCTTGTGGACTCGACGTGTTCTTCAAAAGTGGGAATTAATGAGTCACACGGCGTGTACGCCAACTACATGTCATGTATCTCATTAATAATACAGTCTGTCAGTTTCACGCGGCATTATGCCGCGTATTTGACCACACGGTTAGCACGAATTTCGCTGCTAAACAGTGTTGACGGCACAACGGGTATGCCAGCTGCACACTGTGTGGTCTGACAGACCGTGTGTTAAGATAACCCTGTCAACACGCAGTGTGCATAAAATGCTCCGCATGTTATCGGCGCGTCATGTATCCTACGACACATCCATGTGCAGTAAAGTTGGGTACACAACATGTACTTCGGTCACACGCTGTGTATCTGTATCTCTGTCTACCGACCCGAATCCTCAGCACCTCCTGATGGCAACTCCGATCGTTACTCATTTGTTCCTAATCTGTTTAAGACGATATGAAACTTGAACAAAGAGAATTAATATGTCGAAAACATGTTAATTAAACTCCGAATTAAAGAACAAATAAACTAGAAGCGAAAAACTAATATTGGGTATAATCGATCAACGAATAATAAATAATTATAAATTATTATCTGACCACTTTGATGCCACTTGAAGGTTTTGGAGCGCAGCAGAAGCGTATCGGTTTGTGCGCTAAACAATGCAGACAACACGGTATGTACACCAACTACACGATGTGTGGTCCGGCAGACCAGGTGTCAAGCTAACCCGATCAACACACTTTGTGCATCAAATGATCTTCATGTTATTACTACTCAATGTGTCATGTATCCAATGACACGTCTAGGTGCAGTGAACTTGGGTACATGTCGTAGACTTCGGTCACAAGTCGGTCACAAGTCGTGCATCTCTGTCTACCGGCCAGAATCCCCAACACCTCCCGATGGCATCTCCAATCATTATTCATCTGTTTTTAATTTGTTTAAGATGATATGAAACTTGAACGAAGAGAATTAATATGTCGAAAACATGTTAATTAAACTCCGGATTAAAGAACAAATAAACTAGAAGCGAAAAACTAACAATAATTGCGTATAATTGATCAACAAATAATGAATAATTATAAATTATTATGTGACTGCTCTGATACCACTTGAAGGTTTTGGGGCGCAGCGGAAGTGTGTCGAGCGGTGCCCATCAAAATTTTTCCATCAACTTCTTCGGATTTCTTCTCAAAACTAGATAGAAATGTTTTCCTGAAATCCACGAATGATCTTTTCACATATAATTTATAATTGATTTATTTAATTAAAGAATTATTTTTCGTTAAATTCTTTCTCCATCGATGAATCGATAGACCACTATTGTCATACAGTCGTTGCATCAGAGGAATCAATGGTAGATTCTCTCTAGCGGTGATCCACACGTGCGCCGTGAACCTCCGATCGTCGTCGTAGAATTCTCCAGATGCTAGCGCAGACGAATCTAACGACTGTGATGATCACCGTTGATCGCAATCGAAACCTTCAAGGGAGAAGGGATTCGCTATGGTGAAGAAGTGCAAATGTTCTACGTTCTTCAGAGCGTTCTATGGAGGGAGCTCTCTAGAGCTTAAGAAAATTCTTGCAACTACTTGTGCACAACGATGGAATGAAGTTTGTCAATCTACAAAATGTCATAACCGGGTTTATACGGTGGTAGGGTTAAAAAATAAATAATTATGCAAAGGCCCTTATTGTTTTCTTAATCTCTGGAAAACCCCATGTCAAATAATAATAGAATTATTATTATTTAATTGACATGAGCAAAACTCACGAATAAAATAAATATTATTTTTCTAGAATAAATAAATTAATATTTATTCAAATAATATTTAATATGATATTTCTTTTTGAACCATCAAACTCGGTCCGTCAATCCTTAATATTTTTCGGCCCTTGAATAATGACTATTTATTTATTAAATAAATGTCACTGCATTATTCGTCAATAAATATATAAATATTATATTCACTGAAATAGTGAATGTGTATTAAATATTCACACCTAAATAAATAAATATTTTGTTACCTTGTAAATAAAACAAAATAAATAAATATTTTATATTCATGTAATTAAATAAATAATAACCTGGTGAATAAATATTTATTAAATATTCACTTACATATATACTCTCGAATAACTGGTGATTGAATATCTGCGATCAAACCAGCATAAATAATTATTAAACCATGTACGGGGTTAATATTTATCCAACATGTTAAATTAATATGTAATTTAACTGAGATTTTGAATACACTTAGTGAGCAACCCTCCAGACCCCTTTTCTAGTAGGCATTAGGCGCCACTACTTAAAGTCCAAGATTAGAGTCAAGCAGCACACCAAAGCTCCCATAGAGAAAAAAGTAAATATCGCAACGGCATATAACCTCCTATGAACGTACACTGTGTAATATAATCTTTTTATCTCGATATCTCTAATCAAGCAGGTTGCATACTGGTGTCATCAACCTTTATGTTTGATGTCTCTCTCTTTGACTTTTCGAAAATGAACTTGCTGACAACACCGTCATGGTCATGGACATCAAACAATTTAATTCTCATCAAAGGGCTTGAGATATCAACTTCCATTAAAAAACGGAAGGGATAAATCTTTTCTCGTATTATTCATTAATACGTCACTTGTGACGCACTCAACATATCCTACCTCGCCGCGGGCATATGTCGTGACAGTTTTTGTCAATATATCACAGTACGCAACTCGTGACATGTGTTAATAATAATCTTGAAGTCTAAGGATCATTACACGCGTTCGCAGATAGTTATATTCAATGGCACATATAGAAGTGGATTTCCTATTGGTGGGTTATGCTCTCATGATATCCTACATTGAAGAATATCAAAGGCGTGCACCTTGAGAAATTGTCTCAAAATCCTATGAGTCTTCATCCCTGATAGTCTGTATCATTTGTGTCTTATCAAATGATATCATCTGGCAATAGAACTTATATTTAAGAATATTATCGCGGCACTTCTGGATTCTCATCATAGCGGGGAACTGTTATGACCTTTCAGGGCGACAAGCACACTTAAAACATTATCACATACTATGTCACGCAAAAGAACAATCATTATGTGATAAGATATTTTATTAAAATACAAATACATGAATACAGGTAATCATAAAGTACTTTTTTTTTTTGACAATAAGGTAATCATAAAGTACTTAAAAGTTGGTTTTGGGGCACAACTCCAACACCTCAATCATCTCCTATAAATTTCATATTCAAATACATCAATACATACAAGCAGTTCCCCATTAATAACTGAAAGTCTGGGAGGCCTGACACCATAATATCCATTAACTAAGCCTCATGAGATCCCAGATTCCCAAGCTTTTATATTCATCAAAGGTCATCTTTTAAATTCAAAACCATAAAATTCCTAGGGAAAAACATTCCAGTGCATTCCAATTAATTTTGGGTCAAAACACAAAACAGTTTCCCTGAAAAACCATAAACATCATAAAGATATTAGACAAGGTTGTACAATAAATCTGGAACTGAAAAACAGGATGAGGTTGGTCCAAATCTTATGGATAAAACCTTCAAAATAAAATTCAGCGAAAGGCTGATAAAGCAGTGCCAAAGAACAAAATCCACATTTCATGCAAGGTGAATACAAATTTAATTTTACGTTTAAAAAACAGTAAAATAAACAGTTTCCCTTCCATAACAAATTGTTCAACACAATCAATGTCAAACAAAAATGTATTTTTGGCTATCACAAAATAAAGCAATAATCTACGAGTGTCTGAACCATGTTTTATATATAGACAAGCACATACCCGTGGAGCACGAGCTCCCATTTCTTGGAAAGCGCGAGGATTCTGCAGAAATGCCACAACCTCGTTAATTTCTTCTCTCATTGATTCAATACTTGCAAAATCCGTTAGGGGTATGGGTGGATTCTTTACTCTCTGCAAATTTGACCAAGGATTATGCAACTTGTATTCTTTAAAAAGATTTTCAGAATCATACAGGAAGCAAAACCTTAATCGAATACAGACCTTCATTTTGTCAAAGGCAGACTGTATTGGATCAATGCCAGCCTTCTTCATACTTCTTAACATCTTCATCTTAAATCTAAAGTATCCTTTCTGCAAGATTACACAAAGACAGCATGAATATTGACCCAGCTGGAAATATACAACTTCCATGAAACAAACCATGCCCTGACTGTAACATAACTTTACACAAGGAAAGCAGCAGAATCCCTTTTGAAAACAAAGATATGGCAGGTCAAAGAATTCATTGTCTCATGACAAAAAAAGAGAGCAATGAAAATCCTATAGGTAATGGAGACAAAAGAAATATCAGCACGGAGGGATGAAATATCAGTACCCCTTTTGATACTATTTAAACCTCGGGAAAATGAAGTAAAATACTTATGGCAAACAAGGAAAAGGGATGAGACAGAGCTGCCTTTGAAGCTGATTGCCAAGTGTTGATTAATATGATTCAAAGGAATTATAGGATGCTAACGGAAATGGGCCCTCTTTTGGATGAGATTAGATTTTTGAGCTTAAGATTTTTTTCTTGTAGTTTCTCTTTTACGCGAAGGCTAGGTAACCAAACTGCCTACATGCTTGCTAAATATAATTTTCCAGATGATGAACAATATTGGGCAGGATCAGTACCGGCTCATATTTGGCATTTTGTACAAACTGACTTCTGGTCTATTCACTAATATATGTCATCCTTCTTTCAAATAAAAAAAAACGACTTTTCCAAATGAGCACAAGGCTCAAACTGTAAGGAATAAATGAAATAATGGTGCAAATTATATTTAACAAAAGGAACATAAAGTATTTAGATATTTAGGATGATGGGTTTGACTAGGTCAATGTTATCTTATCTATTTTGAATTTCAAATCTCCCACTATCTCGAAGTCGTATCTTTTATCTTCATCTATAAATAGAACAACCCAACCCCACATGGGACGTATGGATTCGGGGTCTCACATTCTACATGGTATTAGAGCCAGTTCCACAACCCTGGTCTCCTCTCTCTCATCACACTTTCCTCCTAGAGAGAACCCTAGAAGAAAACACTACGAAGTTCCCCCCAATGAGGGGCGGCACCAGCATGGCCAAAGGCATTTATACAAGTCGGCCACCTCTAGCATCATCGACCTCCTGCTGCGTTGCGTGCACCCCCTGTGTAACATCCTGAGTTTTTTATAAGAAATACTATTTTCGATATCGTACAAGATACACAACACCGAGGTTAAACGAACCACGAAATATTGTTATATGATCGTTATAAACTAACCGTCCAAATAAAGGGAATGAATAGGATCAACAAAATTATGAAATATATATAAAGGTGCTACACAATACAAATGTATTGATTAATGCTTAGGAAATAGGCATTCAATTTTTAGTAGTCATTTTATTCTTTAAAAATACATTTTATTCAAAAAAAAATGGTTTTATTGTTTTCTGTGAGCAAATATTATAATTAATTTTTGAAAGTTTTAGAAATTGTATTTGATATAAAGGAAATTATCTTTGAAATCAGCATAACAAAATTAGTTTATGGTGAATTTTTGAATTTTTATGAAAAGATTGATTTTTCATTGAATAATGAAAAGATTGATTTTTCATTGAATAATGAAAAATACTGATTTTTATTGAAAACTGTATTTTTGTTTCAAGCATTTACAAAGTTCCATTTTGTTTTAAAATTATTTGAAAGTAACATTAGTTCTATTATGATATTGACAATCCAATTATGTTTGATTGAATCAATTTTAAGGTTAAATTTGGTATAAAAACATTTGTATACTTAAAGACATTTTTCTAAAAAAAATTGTTTTTCGTTGCGTTCACGTGTTGTAGATGCATGGTGGCCTGGAGGAGAGTACTTGGGAGCGAGAGACGCAGATGCATGCCCAGTACCCGAAATTGTTTTGAGCTTTGTTTTGCTCTGTTTTGCTCTGTGATGTGATGTTTGAGACCTTGTTTTATCTAATAAGTTGTTTTCCCTATTTTGTGATGTATGATGTGTGATAAAGTCTTGACATATGAAAAGAGAAGGACCTAATTCCTAATCGAGACGCATTAACTGTGATGCGATTAAACTCGCGCAGGCTAGTCGGTACCGCCCATAGTGGATAGTATCTTGACATGGAGAATGAAATTTCCATATTCGTGTGTTCGGGACGGTGTGGTTTGTTGGTTGTAGTGGTTGTTAGTTTGGGTTGCGTGGAGAGATGGTTGTGCAGTGGTTGTAAGGTTGGATGGTTGTGGTGATGTGGTTGTGTAGTGATGAGGTTGTGCGAGGTTTGTGGCCGTTTGGTATGGCGTGTTTTGGCTGGTGGTAGCGTTTGGGTATGACGAGATCTTTGAGAAGTATCTCGCAGGGTGGTTGTTCGGATCTCTTTCCTTCTGAGTTTGGTTTTGGATTCTCGAGGGCGAGAATCGTTTGAGAGGTATCTGATGTAAGAGTATGTGCCTTCCCGGCCCGTTACTTTGCCAGTTTTGGTGGTTGAAGGTGTTCAGAGGAGGTTCCAAGAGTTCTTGGTGGAGGTTGGAGGTGCGGCAGAGCTGCTGCAGGAAATACACGTCATGTTAATGTATTACACGACGTATAATGGTGGTTCGCGGCTTGTGTAGTTGGGTGGTTCACGGCTTGTACGTAGCTAAGGGGTGGCCCGTGAAAAGGGTACACGTCAGGTTAGAGGGATTCACGACGTGTAATAAATTCAGGTGTAAAATCCTTCAAGGCGACACGTTTTTCGATGAAAATTGAAATTTTTGAAAACCCGAGGATTACATGTCGTGTAATGGTCACACGAAGTGTGAACTGCGGGATCCAGGGTTTTAAGTTCTTTTTTGGCTGAATTTTCAATCGTACCCTCTTCCACTCTCATTTCGAGCGAACCCAAGGCGCCCCGAGAAGTCCTTTAAGCCCTCCTTCCTCCCTCTTTGATCTGGTGGTTCTGGTAGTTGTTCGTTGGCAATCCGTGGTAAGCCCTTCCTTCTTCTTGGTTAGTTTCCTCTTGTTCTTCAGAGTTTCACTGTGGTGGTGCGGTTAGGTTTGGGTTGTGTGTTTCGGTTGCGTTTTGACGATCTTTGGGTGCAGTGTAGGTTGATCCGCGGTTACCCGTGTGTGGTTGTGGTTTGTAGGCGTTTCTTCTTCGCTCTATAGTGTGCAACGAGCTGAAAAACTTTTTTGAGGTAGGAAATCTCTCGTTTTTCTTTTTTCTTTTTTTTTGTATCATGCGATAGGGGTTTACTTCTATTTGTCTACGGGTTATGGTTGTGTTGACTTAATCAAAGATAAAGAATTGACTGATTGAAATTGAAGGGGAAAGGGGGAATGCTCCGCATGATTTTACAGCTTTGAAAAGATTGTGACATTGTGGATTGTACGGGCTTGATGTCCTGGTGAAAATTGTGACATTTGGGGTTTTTTTGTAGATGATATGTGTTGTGATTGTTGTGCCTGTTGTGATTGTTGTGATATCACCCTAAGATGGAAATTGGTTAACCACTTATATTTGGCTAATGAAATGGTTCCCCAGGATTATGACTTGTATGAAAATGCTCTTAAAATAAAATGGAACGTGATAAAATACCCTTTGTAAATCTGTAAAATGGTCTTTGATGTGTTGTGGTGTGTGGTCGTGCTTTTGGGGCGGCGATGTGCGGTTGTTGTGTGGTTGGGGCATGTGGGGGTGATGGTTTGTTGGCCGTGTTTTTGGGGTGGCGAGGTGATTTGTTGGTCGTGCTTTTCGGGCCGCGAATTGGGTTTTGTTTGGCCGTGCTTTTGGGGCGGTGAGGTAGTGGTTGCTTGTGCTAGATACTCAAGTAGTGATGAAATAATAATAATAATTTGGTTAATAATGACTGAAATGGTATGGGTTGGTTTGTTTAATGGGTTGGAAATGGCTGATGAATAATTAAATGGTGGATGGTGTGACAAAACGTGGTTGTTGATAAATAATGAAAAGAATGGGATGGTTAAATGAAATTGGTTGGAAACGTGAATGTGGCTTGTGGTGTGGTTTTCTACATTTAGAGGACGGATGGTTGGGTACCCGCTCTTTCCCACACTCTCTTCCAGGCAAGGTAGGTATTGCACAGGCTATGATGGTCGGAGGTCTGTTAGTGCATTAGATAATAGTTGTGATAACCCAGGTGTTTTCGGGCGAGATGTGATCGTGCTTGTGGGGCGGTGCCCAGGGGTTTTCGAGCGAGATGTGATATGACTGTGCTTGTGGGGCGACTTATGGTGGGGGTTGTGCATGGTAAGAGGGAATGAGGTTGATGTCCTACATGTTCACAGTACCCTACTACTCTGGTTATGGTTGTGGTTGTGTGTGATAGCCCAAGTGTTTTCGGGCGAGATGTGATGTGGTCGTGCTTGTGGGGCGGCGAGCCCAGGTGTCTGCAGGCGTGATGTGATGTGACCGTGTTTGTGGGGTGGTGTGATATACGAATGAGATAGGAGTGTCATGACGTACAACGTTGGGGTGTGACAGCGGCATACCAATGGGAAAGCGATGTGGGGTACCCTTTATCAATGTGATCTATGTTATATTATATTATTTGACGAGTATTATTTGGTGAGCGTACCTTGGTGAGATTGGGATGAATTGTTGGCCTGTTTAGGTGTTGTTGGTTCTTCTGTTTGCTCATAGATGCATTAGTATGCATCTTTCACATGTGCACGAGTTACTTTGATTTTCCTACCGAGTATACTTGTATGCTCACCCTACGTATATAAAACTGTTTTCAGGTTTTCAGGAGGATTTCGTGCACTGTGTTGGACTTTACTAGCTTGGACCCTTAGCTATTGTGTCGCTGCTTTAGCTTTGATTTTGGGTATTTACTTTGCAGACTTTTATCTGTATCGGTTTTATTTATACATGCATGTGAAATGGTTTTGGCTTTCTTTTATATTATGACATGGAGTTTATTGTGAACGATTCATCTTATCTCCCAATCTTATTTATATTATAAAGGATAATGTCTCTCATACAGGAGATTTACATACCCTCGGTGCTAATCGCCAACTCGAGGCCTTCTAAAGGTGGGTCTCGGGGGTCATTATCTCTCTTCCCTCATCGCGGTATCTTTGGAGGGAGGGGGTCGTGACACCGAACCCTTTAAGATACATAAGATTCAATAAAAATTTAAACAAAACGCACCTTGAAATTCGAGGGGTGTTTTATGAGGGTGGTATTAGGATGGTCTTTACTTTTTCTTTTATTATGTGTCCAAACTAGATAAATCTAGCTTATTGGGGAGTGTTGAGTATCTAAAATATAGGGTTTGGATGGATCAATCATATCTTATGTATTTGGAATTTCAAATCTCCAGCTATCTTGAGGTTGTATATTTTATCTTCATCTATAAATAAAACAACCCGACATCACAAAATAAACGTTGTAAAATTTTCAAAGAGTTGGAACTGTTCATATATCAACCCGCTACATAAGGGAATGGATGTGAAGGAATTTTCCAAATGTCATCAAGGAATGTCTGCATTACCGATCACACTATCTAGCTACTGACTATAATAAAATGTATTTAACCAGTAGAAAAATGGCAAAAGTTCCTTGAAATTTAACATATAAAAAATTCAAAACTTAAACAAAGTAGGTAAAACGCACTATATGTGAAAAATATCATGGACTTCTAACCTGCAAGCAGTCACTAACTAATCTTTTCTATATGTACTACAAGCCCATCAACAATTTCGATCCATAAAATCTCAACCTTTTACTCAAAACATTAACATTAAAACAAAAAAAGACACAGAAATGCATTGCTAGGCACACAATTAATCGCATACCAACTCAAGTCCACAAAATTTTCTCCACAATAAGCAACTGAGTTTGCATAATGTAATAAGGTGAATAAAAGAGATTAAAGATGGCAATTAAAATAATATAATACCAATCTTCGTAATTTTTGCAAGCTAGGATCTCTACGCAAGGGCCCGTACCCAAGAATTCTTCGAATTCTTCTTTTCATAAATCGGAACACAAGAAACAACATATAACCATATATAATGCTTCGAATTAAAAACCACAGGTACCACAGGGTATCATCTGTTTTCCTAGCCCTAAACCTTATCTCTGACTCTGACTGCCATCTTAAATACCATGTTGAACCAACACTTTGATCGATCTCTTCCGGCCAAGCCATCCCCAAACGCAACCTCAGCTGTATTAGAAAGCAACTAATATAAGAATAAATATGTGCGACTACAATTAAAGAATCATAAATAAATGTATTTTGATATAGAATTACGATGTAAACAATGAAATAAAATAAATAGTTACCTGGAAGGGGATAACGGAGTCCACCAGAGGGGAAAAAAACATCATCAATATATCATCATTAATATTTTGGATTTTCTCTAAAATCCATGCCATTGTAAATGAAACAGTTCTAGTTTTCCACAATGCATTAAAACATTGATGAAACAACCTCCAGATCAAAATAAACTGTTGTTGGAAATCTAACTCGGAGAAAGGGATCCACATCAATTCAACAGAAGCCGGAATACCAGAGGCGAGCATTCTCAAATACAAGGAATCAAAACCTCCAAAATCTTCAAATAGAATGTCAAAGTCCTGTAATAAGGACGATAAATTTAGATGCACCGTGAAATTCACATGAAACCTCAAGTACAAAGCAATGGTATGACCTTAATATCAACATAATATTCTCTGTCATCCCCCTTTAGTGTAATGTAAATGGCAGCCCAATCATGCCTAATTCGAGCATTATTTACTAGTTTCCTTGACACTGCATAAGGGACAGCAATTGGATCCATTTCCCACCTATTCCTTCCTTCGTTGTAGTAACTGTGGGACACCACTTTGTCCCGATCCACAATGATTCGCTCCTAAAACAAAAGCATGTCACAAAAATAACATGTCAGGCAAGTCAAACAAACGGACAATAGATGATTATTGTCAAAACACTTGACTGAATAAACTCCAAATATAGGTAATATAAATCAAAAAGGCTCAACCAACTTTTTTTAAAATAGGAAAATAAAAACTCTATTTTTCATAGAAATGTTGGTGTGCGTGCCCAAAAGTCAATCATGTGATCATGATTTAGGACATACTTTGTATCGTGTAATGTTTATTAAGGGTTTTCCGGTTATCATTCATTTATGTCAACCAGTAATTTACGTGAGATATATTATGATAATACCTGCAAGAAATAAAGTATTGGAAATTGCCAATGATAAAATAAAAAGTTGTGATAATATGCCAAGACTAACATGAGCAAGGACTCTTTTATAGAGGTAAAGAGTTCATTTATGGGATACAAGTTAGAAAGCTTGTAAACTAAATCAACCCACTTCAGGAACATCACATTGATCGTCATGTGTGTCATTGGTGTTTCTCAAGTAGACATTGATAATAGGTTCTTTAACCTATGATAAGCAAGATTCTCAACATATGATTTTTCATACTTTGATGATTTAATATGATACTCGACATACAGATAAATCTGTCTGCCTGTAAGATGGAAAGAAATGCCATGGCCCTTGGTTAAATGACAGTGAAGTTATATAATTTTTCTTAGATGAATATATCAAATTTGTTTATCTATAAGTCATTCAATTCGATGAATCAAAAAATCAAGAGATGAGTAATATGAGGTTGACTTAATTTGCACTTTGGGTTTTAGACTCAACGTCATCGACAAAGGCAATACAAGGTTAAACGGATAACACCAAATGTTTTTGTAAGTTGGGTAGTGATGATGTATATTGTTGTTGGTGAATTCCCCTTGCCTCCTCACCTCAGAGTGAGGCGGAGGCATTCTTTTATAATGAATGAAAGGGACCACATCGGACCACAAGTTCGATGTGGGATACAGACTCCAACACTCCCCCTCAAGCTAGGTGTACCTAGCTTGGACACATAATGAAAAGAAAGCAACAAAACAGACGCTAAGAATGTCGGAGACCCGAGCCAAGTTGTTGGTCTCAGAATACATGACAGTCAACGAACCCCATAGTTCTTTGACAGTATTGGCAGTCCGGGTAACATCCTTTACCGATCAGTCCATGGAGTTGACCAGTAATGCGAATATTTTGCTATCCGCAAGTTGCCAAGATTGGAATTTGGTGTCATCCATAGCGGGTGGAGGCTTCTCAAGATGAGAATGAAGGTTCATGCCGCGCAAGGACATCAAGACCGTCTTCCGCCAGACGGAGAAATTGGTGGCTTCCAGCCGGTCATCGACGAGCCGGGAGGAGGCAGTGATCAGGGAAGGCAAAACCGAGGAGGCGTCCATGGAGGGCGACGAGAGGCGCGGGTGGCACGGTCGTCGGGAACAGCCGGAAGGTCGGGCGGGGCTGGCGCTAGGTTGCCGGAAGCCGTGCGCTAGAAGGGAGCCGCCCGGAATGGAGCCGCCGGGGAAGGGAGGCCGCGGGCGATGTCGCCGGTCGAGCGGGTAGGGAGGGAGCCGCGACGGAAAGTCGCGCTCAGGAGGAGATGTCGAGGTGAGGGTGCCGGGAGCCGCGTCTGGAAACGGCGACGGCGGGAGGCGCGGTCTGGAGGAGCGCTTAGGAGAGGCGTGCCGGGGATGAGTGCACCGGGAGTCTCCGGACGAAGCAGTCGGAGCAGGGCCGATCACGCCGGGAAGCCAGGAGAGCCTGACGGACTGCGCAGGGGAGGCGGAAGCGCTGATGGCGACGCGAACAGGCGGGAGAAGCCCGCGAGTCGTCGGGTGCAGGGAGCCGAAACAGAAGGCGGGGCGGGCGCTGGGCGAGCGCGTGCCGCGACGGAGGGCGGGGCCGGCGTTGACGGGGCCAGTGCTTGCAACCGGGAGGAGACGTCGGGAGAGGGTGCCGGGAGCCGCGTCTGGGAGGCGCAGTTGGAGGAGCGGGGCACCGGGGAACCGCCTGAGGGAGATGGGTTCTTCGGGAGGAGACGTCGGGCCGGCGAGAGGAGACGCTGGGAGCCGCGCCTGGAGCCGGGGGCCGGGAGTCGCACCGGGAGCCGGGGGCCGAAAGTCGGGGCTGGCGCTAGGTGAGGCCGCCGGGAGGGGAGACGCGCAGAAGAAAGAGGCCCGCCGGGAATGGCTAGGGCAGAGGGGAGAGAGGCGGGGCCGGACAGAACCGGAAATCCGCATGGGAGGGAGGGCTCGGGATTAATTTCCCTCTGATACCATGTTGTTCGTGAATTCCCCTTGCCTCCTCACCTCAGAGTAGGCGGAGGCATTCTTTTATAATGAATGAAAAGGACCACATCGGACCACAAGTCCGATGTGGGATACAGACTCCAACATATATTATTAGATACAAATAGTTATTTATGATCACGAAAAAAGAGCCATGATCATTGTCAATGTAATAAAAGGTTCATAGGATTGCGCATAGAACCATGCAAATGTTGATTAATTATCCAAGATTTGAATCAATCAAGTGGAATTAATATTTATTTAATTTAATGAATACATTATTAAATATAAATAATCCCAATGTAGAATGAAAAATTGTTCGAATAAGTGCACACAATAATCTTAATTATATATGTGATATTTAATTAAATCATAATATTTTAAGTAAAAGTTATTTAAAATATTATATATTTTATGTACAAATGAATGATTAAGCATGCGATTATTATTATTTAAATATATGATATCTAAAAAATGCGACGCTGGTGCAGGTGATTTCACCAGTACTTTGCAAAGTGGGTGAAATTTTTATTTCCACCACCAAGTGAGTGAAATCACCTTCACCAAGAGCGTCCTATCAAAGGAGAACATTTTGATAAGATCCAGCAAGACTACTTGTATATGATAAGGGAACCGGACTGGAATTACAGTGGGGGAGCAAGAAGACTGGAAGAAGAGAAGAGAAGACACTCGAGAGGCCCCTTGACCTTCGCCCAAGCCACTGGCCAAACTGCAACAACAACCTAACAGAATAGCCCTTCCTTCATACCCCCACTATCATCCCCACACTCCTTAAAACGACTCACCCCTAACATACTAACAAATCCTCCCCCTACATGGGCCCAGATGCTCCCCCTCCCCCTAACGGAAGAACAAAATCCCCTTGCAAAGACATCCGAACCCCAGCTGGGACTCGAGCTCTATCACTCGCTGCCCCTTGAAAACAGTTTTGTCCTCAAAACTGAAGAAAGAGAGTCGGTTCCTCTTGGTCTCGATCTGCATTGGCGCCCCACTAAGCTCCTCCACCTTCAACGCCCTCACCGTCTTCTCCCAACATGACAACCCACAGTTTGGGATTAGCACACCGGTGCAGGGGGCTAAAGGGTTGTCCACACCTGAAACACAAGCCCTTGCTCCGACGGTCCTCTCATTCTTGGGTCGTCAGGTGTCGAGCGTCGCACCCGCCAGGAGGTGTCTGATTTGAAATCTCTCGTCGAACTCCTATCCTAGCAGCCTCCCCTCGTCTGACCGGTTGGAGAGTGGTCTCATTCTGCAGGTGTGTCTCCGGACAGTAAGGTGGCTGTCATGGTTCAGCTTCGCGTACCCCCTAACGGAAGAACAAAATCTTCTTGCAAAGACATTCGTACCTCGGGTGGGACTCGGGCTCTATCACTCGTCGTCCCTTGAAAACAGTCTTGTCCTCAAAATTGAAGAAAGGGAGTCGGTTCCTCTGGGTCTAGATCTGCTTTGGGGCCCCACTGAGCTCCTCCACCTTCAGCGCCCTTTTCATCTTCTCCCAACAGGACCACCCGCAGTTTGGGATTAGCACACCGGTGCAGGGGGCTAAAGGGTCGCCCACACCTGAAACACAAGCCCTTGCTCCGACGGTCCTCCCATTCTTGGGTCATCAGGTGCCGAGCGTCGCACCCGCTAGGAGGTGTCTGATTTGAAATCTCCTGTCGAACTCCTATCCGAGCAGTCTCCCCTCGTCTGACCGGTTGGAGAGTGGTCTCATTCTGCAGGTGTGTCTCCGGACAATCAGGTGGCTGCCATGGTTCAACTTCGCGTACCCAACGAAAATTCAACAACTCGCCTCCACGGTACTCGGTGCTCACACTGCCCGTGAAGGCAAGCTTCACATGGCTAACCGCATCACTTGCAGTCGAGTCTTGGGGTTGTGGGCGTAGAACCAACAATGAATGTCTTCTTAGAGTCAATGCAAAAAATACCCGACATATTGCGACTCAAGCTGGTGGGTAGCAAAGACATCATATATTTGAATTGCTCAATATACTCCTAGACCGACCCTATCAGTTGCGGTGCGGCCAATTTCTCGTAAGGATTTTGGATCTCCAGTCCACTGAATCATTCCATGAGCAGCTTTTTGAATATTGTCCAAGACACTCCCGAGCAAACATCATTCACAATGTTGAATCAATGGACCGCAACACTGTCCATACTAATCTGCGCAAGTGGTAACTTAACTTCACTTGGCGTTTGATTGACTCGAAAGTACAGTTCGGCATGCGTGACCCAACCCCTGGGGTCCCTTCCCTCGAACACCGGGAGGTCCACTCATTTTGCAGTGGTGTGTTGATCGGATCCCATGGTGATGTGAGGCGCAGTGAGTCTTGTCCCCCCCCCAAGGTTATCGAGGGCGCCTGACGCAGTCGCGTACGAGGCCAAGGGCTCTGTCACAAATGTCAGACATTCTGCTTCATGTTGTGGTGTCTTATCCAAGTGGCGCATGACTCCCGCAACCATCTTGCAGAGCTCGGCTTGTTCCTTCCAAAATTCAGCCAGCTCCAATCTGTTCCCAGGTCTGCTGCTTCAAGTGGACACCCTCCAGTGATGGCGCCAAGTTAGAGAGAAGGGATTCAAGTCATCCCAATCGTAGGTCGGTCCTGGCGAGCTTGTTTTTGAGTCTCCATCGCATCAGTGGGGGGCAGAGCCGAAAGTGTGCGTGCATTCGAACCTGAGCGGTGGTGCGTGGTTGGAGGAACCAGTCACAGCGTCCCAGAAGATGCAACAGCAGGGGACACGAACGCAGCAAGAGCAGAAAACAGTTACATTGTCGCAGGGAAGTTGAGGGCATGATTTGACAGCGCAGGCCATCCCCGAAAGGGAGCACCTCTGAGTCGAAACCGGCAGCGCGCACCTCCTCCGAACGAATCCTGGCAAGCGCGCCTCGGCCGTTCAAGAAGAAAACTGCTAGTGCACGGCTTCCAGTTGCGCTTGTCTCCTCTAGGGCGAGCTGACAGCACGCGCCCCCTGCGAATGAAACCCAGCAAGCTTCCTCGGAACAAATGCTGGCAAAGCACGCCCCATCCGTACGAGAAGAAAACCCGCAAGGCACGCCTCCTTGGAACGGGTGGGGAAGAAGAAACAACAGGTTGGGCCAAATGAGAAGACCCCGCAAGACTACTTGTATATAATAAAAGAACGGGACTGGAATTACTGTGGAAGAGGAGGAAGAAGACCGGAAGAAGAGAAGAGAAGACACTCAAGAGGCCCCTTACACTCTCGCCCAAGCCACTAGCCGAACTGCCGAAACAGCCTAACAGAATATTCCTTCCTTCGTACCTCCACTCTCACCCCCACCGACCCCCGCCCCTAACAAACCAACAAATCCCCCCTCCACGTGGGCCCGGATGCCCCCCCTCCCCTAACGGACTAACAAAATCCCCTTGCAAAGACATCCATACCCCTGTTGGTACTCAGGCTCTATCACTTTTCATCATCCCAAGCATTTCAATAAGTCTTCTTGTGTACATCTGAAGGTGTCTTTGGTGTCCAGGCTACCCTTCCTCTTCCTCTTCTACTTTCATTTTTCTTTTTCCTTTTTTTTTTTTTTTTTGTCCTTTCAGGAGCTGCTAGCACAACTTCTTGAGAAGCTCCATTTGAATTTGAGCTAGTGAGCTAGAATTTGGTTGATCCCTCGGGAAGCTTGGTCCTATGATTGGAGCTAGTGAGTCTGTTATTAAAGTAATGGTTGCTTGAGAAGAAAAGTTCTTGAAGCTCAAAACCAAAAAGAAAGAAAGAAAGGTCCTTAATTTGAAATGCAAATAATTACTGATTTATTCTGCTACCATCATGATGTCTATAATGCCCCAACCATTCAAAGGATATTGTAGCCATGCAGGAAAAATGTTAAAAGACTACAAAATTTTATTAATGGGACGTCAAAGAATGCTGCAGGAAAAAGTATCAAGAAATGTAAATCAAAAGGAAAAACTTAATTAAAAACAATCAGCCAATCCTGGTGAAATCATTGCCCGGTAATCCAGCAAAACCACTGGAAGATGCCTAGAACAACACACGAAAAGAAACAAGCACAAAACTTCATATTGTGTATTATGGGCTGGGAATTTTTTCAAAAGCATCTACATGATTGCTGTGCCTAGCATTTAAACTGCCTTGGCAAGCTATATTTATTTACTTTTTTATTTGTTTTCTTTTGGATTCAGCCAGTCCAGAATTATCCAGTGGAGGAAAAGGAACTAGCACAAGAGGCGGGAGAGAAGAAAAGAGAGCAGGAGAAAGCTTCTCATCGATGAGCTTCTAGGATGATGTCACTTCTGATTTTATAATAAACTTAACAGATTAAGATACAAAAAAAATAGATGCAAACCGCCACAAAAATGCTCCATGGGAAATATTCCACCTGGGAGCACCACGGTAAGAAACTTGAAACCCATGTAGAAAAGGTATCTTGGGGTAGTTTATTGCATCATATTACCAATTGCGTTACTTAAATTTATTTTATATTAAAGCTGTTTTAGTACTTTAAAAAGTTTATTAGATTTTCAAAAACCTAAGCCTGTAAGCATGTAAACCTTACAAATTCAACAGTTTACAAGTTAAAAAAATCACGAATGATCAGTTGGTGCAAGAGTGTGTAGTGTGTCCCTCGTCTCTTCCATTCTTTCTTTTTCCTTTCCCTTTTTTCTTCCCACCATGGTCCTGAACTAAACACATTAGGCAAAATCCCATATTAGGCAAAATCCCATTGATCATCATTATCAATGGAACCATAGAAATACAAAAGTGAGTGGTTGATCAACTCATCCGATCAACAACCACCCATTTTCAGAAGCAAAACAAGATTGCCACTGTGTTGAATGATTTCAACTAAAAAAAATTGTTCTCATGAATTTTGTGCATACCCAAGGCTTAATCATTTTTCATTTCAAAACCTGCACTTGGAAACCTAAAATGCCGTCAAAAGCATTGATTTTCTTGGTTCTTAATCAAGTTTTCAACATTCATGTTTCATTTTTTGGACTTGGCCAGCTCAAAAATCAAACATCTGTGTATAATGGCTACTTATGCTATTCTTTAGAAGTTGTGAATGAGAGCAGCAACTGTGTATAATGGCTACTTATGCTATTCTTTAGAAGTTGTGAATGAGAGCAGCAACTGTGTGTCTGCATGAGCATATGCAATGGATCATTTGCAGGTTCGCCGCTCCCCTAATTACAGGGATGGGGCAGCTGCATTCATTAAGCATTAACGTATTGTTTTTCTTCCTCTGTTGTGTACACACTTTTCTATCCTCGTGACGACCCTCTTTTATGTAAATGGTGTTGAGGCTTTCTGTGAAAAGGAATCAACTTTCACAAAATAAGATAAATGGTCCCTACATAAACTCTCACCAGACGTCAGCTATAAAATTGTGGTGCATCTCCAGAAACATTTAATAATGATTTTCAAGACTAAATAAAAAACGTTATGTTTAAAAAAAATTAAAAGACGAAAAAGGTGAAATAAGATTTAAAAAAAACGCACATGTAGTATTTGAAGTTGTAATTCGAAAAACAAAAGAAGGAGGATGCATATAACAATAAATACAAAAAATACAATGATGTAAAGAGAAACCCCCCAGTCTTGTGATAGAAAACATATAAGTGGAAGCATTAATTTGAGAAACGATGCAATATGTTTAACATGAGAGATTTTATGGGGAACATTTGCAATATCTGAATGTTCATTATTCCAGGATTATTATATTTATCGGATCATATTTTATTTGCTGGAATATCTTACTGATTAGGAAACTAGCATTTGATTTTAAAATTCTATATTAAAATGACTTACTCTCCACATAATCCTACAAATGTAGAAACTAGGTATGGGAATCCGTGGCATCCTAGTGTGGCCGGCAGATTTATTTATAGAATAATATGAGTGAGAAAATATAAAACTCAAAATTTTAAATATATGGCATAAGATAAGCTTAATCTCACACGTAATATCTCCAATATTGCCCCTCAAGCTGGAACATGTATATTTAACATGTCTAGCCTGGTACATAAGAATTGAACACGAGCTCCGAGAATCCCGTTTCTGAAGATATCAGTAAGCAGTTCTGCAATGTGGACATGACTGAGAGTGATGTTCTTCTTCTCATACTACTTTTGAACGAAGTGACGGTTGACTTCTGCTGGAGGATAAGTTAAGTTGAATCCCACATCAGCCTTTATGTAACATGTTATCTTTATTATTCTCTATAAATAAAGGCCATGGCCGCCTTTAAAAGGAATCTTGGGCACTAGGTCACAGCTCCTCCAATTTAACATTAGGGGGCCTCACAGGCCGGGCCCACTAGGCCGCATTTATGGGACGGACTAGAATAGAAAAAAAAATGGCCCGTATTTTAAATGGGTTTAAATGGATTACGGAAAAAAGCTTGCAGGGTTAATCGTACTGGCCTAAAAAAATGCAGCCCAGCTTGCAGGCCAAAAATAATTTTTTCCTTTTTTATTTTACTGTTATTTTAATTTAATATCGAATTTTTTATGATAAATGTTGTGGTGAATTCTCCTTACCTCACTGTGAGGTGGAGACATTCTTTTATAAATGAGTAAAATAGATTACATGGTGGAGTATTCCGATGTGAGACTCAAAAATACCCATTATAATAAAACTGAGTTCAACACTCCTCCTCAAGCTAGACATGCCTAGCTTGGACCAAGAATTCAACAAAAGAAAGACGACATCAAATAAGACCATACACACTCCCCCTCAAGCTGGGTCGTTGATGCTGTGGATATCCAGTTTGGTACTGAGAGAGTCCAGACGAGCTCCCGGGAGGCCTTTGGTGAAGATTTCGGCAAACTGATCTGTCGTCGGAATGTGGCCAAAACTGATATGGTCCTGCTCGAGGTAATGGCGAAGAAAGTGGCGTTCCATCTCGATATGCTTCGTCCGTTCATGAAAAACGGAATTAGAAGCAATCTTCGTGGCTGCCTAATTGTCACACCAGATATGAGCAAACGTCTGCGGTGAGAAGCCAAACTCATGGAGGAGATGACGAAGCCAAATGATCTCAGTAGTGATCGTGGTCATGGCACGGTATTCAGACTCCGCACTAGATCTGGAGACGACAGTCTGCTTCTTGCTGCGCTAAAAGATGAGGTTACCTGCCAAGAAAACGGCAAACCCAAAAATAAACTTTTGGGTAGTAAGGCAACCAGCATAGTTAGCATCACGAAAGGCCTCAACATTCAGATGATTGTGATGTGAGTACCGAAAACCATGGGCAAGGTCTTTCTTGACGTATTTGGCAATGCGAAGGACAGTATCCCACTGAGATTTGATCGAATACTCCATGAATTGGCTCACTTTGCCAACGGCACGGGCAATGTCCAGACGTGTCATGGTGAGATAATTAAGTTTTCCCACAAGACGACGGTAGCTCTCTAGGTGAGAGAAGAGTTTCGTGTTAGCATGGAGAGACTGTTCCCCATGCTCAAGAGGAGTGTCAACGGTTGTTGCTTGCCCGCATCCTGCAAGATATCCGAGGCATAATTTCTTTGGCAGAGAAAGATGGTGTCTGTAGAACGGGAAACCTCAATGTCAAGGAAGTATGTTAGTGGACCGAGATCTTTGGTGTGAAAGTGGTGGTAAAGATGCCCCTTTAATTGGGCGGGGCCGGGACTCGCTGAGGAGAGCGGGTCCGAGAGGCCGCAAGCGGGTGAGGTCAGGAGATCGATGCGGGAGGGCGGTGTCGGCTGTCGTCGGGAAGTCGCGCGTAGGTCGGGACCAGGAGACCGCGGAGTAAGCGGGGCCAAGAGACTGCAACGAAGGCTAGGGGTCAGGAAACGCCGAAGAGGGGCGAGTCCAGTCGAAGTCGGGAAGCCGCTAGAGGGCGGGCAACCGCGTTGGAGGCGGTGGCTAGAAGTGTCGAGAAGGGCGGGAGAGCCGAGAGACCGAGGAGGTGAGCCTGGAGACCCGCTAAAGAGACGAGGTCGATCGACGTCGGGAGACCGCGGGAGGGTGGTGCTGATCGTCACTGGGAAGCCGCGCGAAAGGTGGTGTCGGTCGTCCGCGTCGGAGGCGGGTCGGGCGTTGTCAGGAAGCCACAGGGAGGCGGGCCAGGATGTGCCGCGGGAGGGAGGGCCATCGAGCGCAGGGAAGCAGGGCCGCAAGGGTGAAGGAGCTGTCGCGCAGGAGGCGTCGAACAGGAGAGTAGCACGCTGGAGGCGTCAGCGACGAGAGGTGGAGGTTCCGCAGGAAGGGTCGGTGACGGGAGGCGGGGCGTCCGCAGGAGGCGCCAGCGACGGAAGGGGCTGGCGTAGAGGGTTGCCGAGGGCACAAGGTTGTCGTGCAAGAGGGCCAGCAGATGGGGAGGGCTAGGTTAGATAATCTGCCTTTGATACCATGGAAAATGGTGAAGTCCCTACCTAAAGGAGAGGTGGAGACATTCTTTTATAGATGGAGGAAAAGAAATACACGTTGGAATAATCCGATGTGGAACTCAGAAAAACCCTTAACCCAAAAATACAATTAACCGAGTTTAACAATTTCCTTAACAAATACTCTGCTACAATTTTAGCAGTATATGGAAGGCGTAGCAATAAAAAATGTACATACTTGGAGAATCTGTCCACAACAACCAGTATGACATGAAAACATTGAGACCAGGGTAAACCAGAAATAAAACCCATAGAAATGTAGTCCCAGACCAAATTGGGAATTGGCAATGGCTGCAAGAGACTAGCCGGCGACATTGTCTGATACTTTTGTCGCTGGCAAGTATCACACTCCCAAACGAATTGTAAAATCCTATGTGTCGTGCCCTTCCAATATAGACCGGCTGCCAGCCTTTTGTAAGTTTTGCAGAACCCGATGTGACTGCCCACAGCTGTGGAATGGTAATAGTGTAGGAACTTGGGAATGAGGCTAGAATGGCGGGACAAAACAAGTCTCCCTTTATAGAACAGCATCCCCTCTCGATAACTATAATCAGATCTAGAGTCTGGTTGCCGGATGAGGGCTGCAATACCATTTGTCAGTTTTGGATCATACTGTAATCCAGATTTTACAGTCGCTACTTCCATCCAAAATGGCTCAGAAACTGTTGTTTCAGGAAGCTTTTCCTCTGTTGGATCCTCCTGCTCCTCGTTAGCCAGCCGAAACAAAGAATCCGCTGCCTGATTATCCTTCCCAGGCTTATAAACTACCTCAAAATCCAAGCCTAATAACTTGGTCTGCCAGCATTGTTGACCAGCAGTGTGAAAACACTGACTTGGGAGATGTTTGGGTGCCTTACGGTCCGTGTAGACCACAAAATGCTTGCTCATCAAATACCGCCGCCAAAGGCTTACACCCAAAACTAAAGCCATGACTTTTTTTCATAAACTGATTTGGAAAGATTTGTCTCAGCAGGCCTTGCTTAAGTAAGCAATGGGGCGGCCCTTTTGCATAAGCACTGCTCCAATCCCCCTACTAGATGCATCACATTCTATCTCAAATGTCTGCTAAAAATCTGGTAAAGCCAACAGCTGAGCTGAAACCAAACTTCATTTTAGCTCCTCAAAAGCTCGCTCAACCTCCAGATTCCAAGTGAATCCATCTTTCTTGGTTAATTCGGTCAGTGGTTTGGCAAGTTTCCCATATTCACTGACAAACTTACGATAATAACCAGAAAGTCTCAAGAATCCACAGACTCCTTTCACATTCTGCGGCCTGGGTCAACACGTGACACGCTCAATTTTTTTTTAATCCATAGAAACCCCATTTTCCGAGATAATATAGCCAAGATACTCCACTGTTTACTGGGCAAAGAAACGTTTCCTTTTGTTGGCTTTAAGCTGGTTGGCCAACATAATTTGGAACACAGATTTTAAATGGGCCAAGTGTGTCGTCCAAGTCTTGCTATAAACTAAGATGTTGTCGAAGAAAACCATAATAAATTTCCACAGAAATTCATGAAAGATTCTGCTCATTAGCCCAAATAGCAACACGATGGATTCATAATGGCCGCCATGTATTTGAAACGCAGTCTTGTTGATATCCCTTTCTTGCACCCAGACCTGATGGAACCCTGATTTCAGGTCTAGTTTAGTGAAAAAAGAAGCCCCATGCAACTCATCCAGTAGTTCATCTATCATAGGTATAGGAAATTTGTCCGTAACAGCAACCTTATTGAGGGTCCGATAGTCGACGCACATTCTCCCGCTGCCATCCTTCTTGACTAAGATTATAGGACTGACGTTGGGACTGTTACCATGTCTAATAATTCCAGTGGCCAACATTTCAGCAACCTGGTTTTCTACCTCATCCTTCAGGTAATGAGCCAATTTGTATGGCTGAATATTCACTGGAACAGCCCCCTCTTCCAGTGTTACCGCATGGTCAGTCAAACGACTCAGTGGAAGTCAGTCAAACGACTCGGTGGAAGCCCCTTTGGCTCTTTGAACAAGGACTGGAAGGCGTGCAAAAGCAACTCCAATTGCTGTCATTGTAACGCCCCTCCCAAGTCTGCTTTTGCATTCGGTATTTGCCTATACTAGCCAATATCACCCCAAGCAAAGCTCTATACTGAGAAGTCCTCCGCAAACTCTCTGGTGCACGCAAGGGTTCTGTTATCCCCTGCAATCCAATTTCCCTTCCCACAAGAACTCCATAGTTTTATGGTCCCAATTGGTTAACACAAACCTCAAACTTTTCAACCACTGCATTCCCAAAACCAAATCCGGACCCCTGTATCAAAAACAAAGGTCTCTGCTGACATAGAATAATTCTCCAAATTAATCACAACCTCCTTGCAAACGCCCGGTGACATGGCCCAGAATCCATCCCCCATCTTAATTCCAAAAGGCATGGTCAGACACACTTCCACATGTGCCATCTTGGTGAGAGCCTTAAAAATAAAATTGTGACTCACTCCACTATCAACGAGCACCACTATCAGTACTCCTAATAGGTGACCTGAGAACATCAGCGAATCTGCACGTGCTTTTCCCATACTTCTGAATTCCACCATTTCACCAGAATGCTCCATATCCTGAATCTCCTGCATTTGCACCCTTGAATCACACCGTCTAGGACTGTGTTGTGCAATCACTTCTTCCACTGTTTCCGGAGCTGGTACTTTTATCTCCCATACCAAAAATCTTAGGTGCTTTTCTGGACATCTGTGCAAGGGAGTAAAAGGTTGGCCACAACGAAGACATAGACCCTTTAGCTTCCTCCCCTATAAATGTCTTTGCCTTCCAGCTCTCTCTCAACTTTCCTAACATAACGTTAGCAGCCAGAACTTGTTAACCTGTCTGTGAGTGGACACACGGTTCTCAATCTCAAGACGTAGCCCCCCATAAACAAGCTCATATATCATGGCTCGGGAAAAACAAGTATTCTCAAAGCAGCTTGCTCGAAAACCATTCATCCATGGACTAGTCTGCCACAGTCTTTAAGTATCTTAATGGATCCCCCTCAGTAGACTTTTCATACCTATCCATAAGAGCAAGCTTGAACTACTCCCAGGTCGAACTCGGTGTTGCACTTTTCCATGACAAAAACCAATACAGAGTCGTATTCTCCATGCAAAGTTGCGCTAAGTGGAGCTTCATGTCTTCAGAAGTTCAATTAATCAAAAAGTATATTTCAACTTTTGTAATCCATCTGAAAGGATCTCTCTTAAAACGTCAGCAACTCCACACTTCGCGATACACTCCGCAAGCTGTCCATGAGAGCAGCTTCCTTGGGAATTAAATTGTTCCCCGTTCCTCATCCAACCTCGACACTAGCGAGACTACTGACTCCAGGCATTGCCGGAACAACTCTTTGTTTCCTTGATTCTGATCCCGGTTTCGTCTGAAGCTTTATCCCCTTGATTTGCTCCAACGTTTGTTCTTCCATGCCACGCATCTAAAGACTCGGTCGCACTTCCAACTGCTGCATGTTGATTCACAGATTGCCCGCGCAACACCAACTCCAAATTTTCATTCACCGTCAAGCGTCCGCTGTATCCTTTCCAAAGTCGTTTCGACAATAGCGACTCTTCCTTCCATCATCGTCTGCATTCAGAATCTAATAAGTTTCGTGCAATACTATCAGATTCCGAACGTCCAACTGCGGAAGTTCCTCCGTCGTGATGCACACTTGTCTATCGGTTCTCAACAATTTCCAAGAAGTCATCGGCAACGTTTCCCCAGCTCCGATCATCCACACTCGTGCGCAAGGAGTTTCCGTCTACTACACAGTGAACGCCAGTTCTGTTCGTCCTCTTGTTTGCACACGTTCCCCAGAAAAGTTGCCAAAATGTTAGGATAGTGCATGTAAGAGAACGTAAAATAGGAAATGCTAACAACAGAATAATCCAATATTGTTATTCCGTGTGTATTCTGTACAATAGGGAAGGAGAACGTACAGTGTTACAGCGGGGTTGGTTCATAGGAGAGACCATCTCCTAGGACACCTTCCTCTGTAATCACTTGAACAAAGAGAGAGACCACCCCTCCACTATGTTAGCACCAACTGAACACCCTTTTCCAGATGCACCAACATGCCATCTCTGAAAACAGCTGGCCCTCTTATACACATGAGCTCCAGCTGCTGAAACTAACTAACAGACTCCACTAATGGACTTTCCCTTTTTTACCTCTCCTCCTTTGGTACGTGTGAATTAACCGGGGGGGGGGGGGGGGGGGGGGGGGGGGGGGGACCTTAGCCAAGTAGCTGGACCAATATCCGGTCCAGCTAACTGATCACTAACATGGCCGTCCTTCCAACGCTACTCCAACAGGCACGCACCCATCTTCTAGCATCCCCCCCCCCCCCATCGTCCCAACGGCCCTTAATGCTTTCTGCCCGGATCTCCGTTGGGCTCCTTTACCCTTGCCTGGATCTCCATCAGGCTGCCCAGATCCCCGTCGGGCCCCTCTGCTAATGCTCGGATTTTCATCGAGCTTCCCAAACCTCATTCAGAACTCTTTGTCGCTGGATGGCTCTCCATTCAGCCTCTTGGCTGTTGTCGGAATCTCCGTCGAGCCTCTTTGCTACCGTGTCAATATTTTTTGGTATCTTGAATTAGTATAATCAAGTAGGGCATGTCTAATTTGAGGGGGAGTGTTAAGAGTGCATTTTCTTTGTTTTCCATTATTATGTACCCAAGCAAGGTACACCTAGCTTGAGGGGGATTGTTAGAGGATAAGTTAAGTCGAGTCTAACGTCGGACTTCATGTAACATGTCATCTTTATTATTCTTTATGAATAAAGACCAAGACCTCCTTTAAGAGGCATCTTGGGAATTGGGTCACAACTCCACTGTTTTAACAAATTCAATATGTTTTGTTCGCTCATGGAAGACTGAATTAATGGCAATCTTGATTGTTGCTTGATTATCACATCAGATTTGTACAGGCTTCCAAAGAGGATATCAGATTTCTTGTAGCATCGGTTGGGCCCGAATAATCTTTGTTGTCGCATGGGTCATAGTTCAGTACTCTAATTCTGCACTAGATCGAGAAATAGCGGTTTGATTCTTGCTTCGTCAGGAGATTAAATTTCCATCAATAAATATATAGCAAAGACGGATGTAGATCTCCTGAATGAGATACATCTTGTGTAGTCAACATATCCCAAAGCTAGTCAACCTACAGTGGACTTTTCTTGCTCTGACGTATCCCAAAGCTAGTCACAACAGTAAATACTCCCTAGACATGGTCCACGACGGATTCTGTCGAGCGCCTCTTCCGAGACGGATGTCAGTGACTCGGTGGTTTTGTTTCATCCCATGTGGTAGGATGACAAGTCTGATGAGAAAAGATCTTGGGTTGGCGCGTCTAAACCAAGCATGTGATGACTACTCAAGTCCATACAACAAGCAACAAAGATGGAAAACCTTGAAAGACACCCCCTGAGCAACAAACCCCAGAGATTGCTCCATATGCACCTCTTTATCAAAAAATCCATGAAAACACGTATTTTTTACAACCAATTGATGAAGAGTTCAATGATGAGTGGCCACTAGAAAGATAAAAAGACAAATAAAATTCATCTTGGCGACACGCAAAAAAGTATCAAAATAGTCGACGTCACGTGTCTGTGCAGAGGTTCTAGAGCATTCCAGCTAGCAGGTGCAAAAGAAGTAGTTTTCCTGAAGGTAATGGGTGTGTACTTAGCCAAATCAAAATCCATAAGCATCAGGAGGGTGCAATGGGGGTGATTGTGGGTCAAGGGAATATGTAAGTGAGACCTCAAGATCGTGATTGCAAGGTGGTGGTGGTTGACTTGAAAAAGGAAAATTGGAGGACTCGATAAAAGAAACATCAACAGAAACAACGTAACGTTAGAGGTCTGGGGAGAAACAGTGATACCTTCATTGCAAGTAACCAAGGAATATGCATTTAAGAGCACGTGCATCCAACTTGATAATTAAGGGACAGGTATCAAGAACATAACATGTACATCCGAAAATACGAAGTGGTAAGGAATTTGTGACAAACGAGGTCAAAATGCATTAAAACATGTCTCCCCCTTAAGGATTGGCGAAGGAAGTCTGTTAATGAGATAAGTGGTGGTTGGAATCGCATTGTTCCAAAAAACGATTGGAACCTGCATCTAAAGAAGAAGGGAAACCAACTACAGGAACCAGCTAAAAATGATTGGAACCTGCATCTAAAGAAGAAGGGCAACCAACTACAAGAACCAGCTACAGATGACGGGTCTCGCATTAGGCAACACCATTTTTTTGTTGTGTGTGGGGGCAAGAAATCCGGTGCAAAATATCATGGTTATCAAGGAAAGACTAAAAAATCCCAAAGTGTTTGCAGCCATTATCAGAGCATAGACATTTAATGTGCCAGAAAACTGGGTTTTGATATCATTATAAAATGAGTAAAAGACCGTAAAGATTTTGACATGATTCTTCAATAAATAAACTTGAATCATACGGGAAAAATAATCAATAAATGTAACAAAATAACGATGTCCCGGTTTAATAGGAACATGGTTGGGTCCCCATATATCAAAATAAACTAACAAGAAAAGGCCTCAATACACACGTGATCACTCGGGGAACATGGGTGAACAAGTGATGCTTCGTGTAATTACGTCACAATCAAATGGAGAAAAGGAACCAAACTCGAGATAAAGTTCTTGAAGAACCAAAGTGGGAGAATGACCATACAGGCAATTGACTTGCAAAACTTGACCAAGTGCCAAGGAGCAGGAAAATGAAGAAGTTGAATCGAGTGTTAGCGTTTATGCCCTAAAGTCAATCAAGTTTCGTTGGCTTAGGGACATTTTGTACCGTGTAATGCAAATTAATGGCAATATCACATCATTCATTTATGCTTAAAGCATAAAACATGTGAGATGATACGATAATAACCCCCTTGACCAAGTGCCAAGGAGCAGGAAAATGAAGAAGTTGAATCGAGTGTTAGCGTTTCTGCCCTAAAGTCAATCAAGTTTCGTTGGCTTAGGGGCATTTTGTACCGTGTAATGCAAATTAATGGCAATATCACATCATTCATTTATGCTTAAAGCATAAAACATGTGAGATAATACGATAATAACCCCCTGGAATATATGTATTACCAAGTTATCTCTTATTGATGATTACCATGTTGGATTGTGATGATATGTCTAGATCAATATGAGTGGGATCACTTGTATAGAGATACAACTGATCATTGATGGGATACAAGTTGGTGAACTTGTATCTAGATTGACCCGCTTAAAGTATGGGTAGCACCCCAACCAGGGAACTCGAGAGACTCGAGCTAGGATGTCACGGGACCTCAAGCACGTCCCCCAATCGCCAGAGACTACAAACAAGCGGCAAGAGATAAAAATAAACTATGGGTAACGATTTTCCCTCAAACAAAAAGTGAGACGAGGCATGTGAATGTAAAATTCCTTCAAATAAATAAATAAACATTTTGAAACAACAACGCAATGAAAGTAAACCCGTTTACAAAATCCAACATTTTTAAAAAGAACACCAGAGACGCAAGTAATAATAAAGTGCTTGAACCCCAAGCAAATGTTTCCTCTACCATAACTCCGACATGGAACTAGCACTCATCACTGACGAAGAACAAAGTCACCCCTTACCCACATCACATCCAATCATGTCTATATGTCCATTGAAGTGCACATATAGGGGGTGGGTATAAACTCAGTAGGATTTCCGCAATGACTCCAATACACTTCCATGCATGAACAATTCCAATATGTAATCTAAATTAACAATAATAAATCAAAACAGTTTAAAAACAAAAGAAAAATATTTATCCAAATAATTTTCCATGTCAAAACAATGCATAAACATTTTTTTTCAAAATTCCAATATCTTTTTCAATTTAAAGACCACTTGTTTCCACAAACCAATAAAAAATCCTCGTTTTTTGTAGCCAAAGGAAAATCCCCATAATCCTAAGACCAAAGAAAAATTCTCGTTTTCCTAAATTTTCCTCATGTTAGGGCATTCTATAGCATAATATAATGGGAAATCCTCATTTTCCATAATTTCAATGCTAGCTAGCTTTACTCAAGCATGAATTCTCATTCATAAATTCAAAACTCACACCATAGTGAGTGTCACATTTCAGCCCAGGTTATCTCAATCGTTGCACGCCTTAATGCATGCTCTGCAAATCATTGCATCCCCGTAGATAAAACATTTCAAAAACGTCTCACCAAATCCTTTTTTTTTACACACACGCACACCCTGTACGAGAAATCCAAGAAATCGTGAAAATACAATTTCACATCAATTTAATAATCAAATCAATATTCCAAGTGTCTAATAATCGATATTTTAATTCGCATTCATTGAAGGACCATGTTTTCAATTCCCAATTTCATTTCAAAGTAAACATAAAAATAAAACCCCAATTTCTAGAAAAAAACTATTTTTTCCAAAAAAAAACCCATTTTTGCATAAATTCATGATTTCAACAAAATCATGCAATTTTATTTAGCAATCTACCACAATCAATCAACAGGCATAAGAAATTAGCCGGTCATCGGTGACACCTATCTAGACATGTTGCTTCAGATAAATCCCCAAAATCAACGTTCCAAAACCACACTGCAGAATCGAACCCTCTGAATTCCTTACAAGATAAAAAGGATCCTTCATACAAATTCAAAAATTTGTGAATCCGACATCACCACATCCGAATTCGAGAGAGATCAAAAAATTTCAAGTGAGAGACAAGGAGAATCCAAGAATCAAATAAATCATCAAAATTTCACCTTTGATTCAACATCAAACTTATCAATCCTCAAGGGAATCCATCGTTTGTTAATGGAGAAGCCCCAATTTCACTCCCAAGAAGCCCTAAAATTGCCCAAGTTCGAAAGCAGGTATCCAATGAGAGTTCCGAGAAAGAAAAATAACTTTAAAGGACAAATTAGCGTCACATCCCCCAACAAGCACGGTTAGGCGCACAGTTAAGCAAGCCAAACATCTAACCGTGTCAGAAATACTAGTCTCGTGGATGCGTGGTTAGCTCGCACAGTTAGTCAAGTCATACGCCTAATCCTGAAGACGCTCCTTGCTAGATTTTCACAACGCATGGTTGATTAAACCATAAACCTCCCTCTTCTCCTTCAAAAACTCATGTTTTCAACCAGGAAGCCCCTGCAACTCAAAAAGGAACATACTTATCAAATCCGGGATATTACAATACACCACATGGATTGTCAAGTATGTGTCATCGGTGTTACTCAAGCGGACATTGGCTATTGATGCTTTGACTAGAGGTTGTCAAAAGATTTCCTACTTGTGAGGTTTCGTTCTTTGATACATATCGAAAGTCATTTGAGAATTTGGCTTAACAAAAGGTGATCGGGTATGACACTAATCAAACAGGAGGATTTAATTAACCAAGATAAGATGTGTCAGCCTATATGACGAGTCCATGGCATCATGGCCCTCAATTGAGTTGTGACTAAGTGCATGGTCATGCAAAGATAATTATATGTGATGTAATTATATAAGTTTTAGTAACTCGAGAATTGAGGGCAAAAAAGGTAAGTTATATTGAGTTAACATTGTCCAAGTCTCGAGCTTAATTTTGATGTCAAGGGTAAAGGAACTCTACTAGTGAACATGTGGTGGATCAAATAACATCAAACCCCTTTGTAATTTTTATAGTTATAATGTGTTGTTAGATACCACTCTTAGCTTGTGATTATGAATGAGATTCTTAATCATTGCAAACTTTAAAAAGGGCCTTCGAGGTCAAACATAAGATAATGTCAGTTCGGATTATTTAGGCCAATGTGATTGGTCCATGTATTAATTAAATAATAGTTATTTAATTAAATAATTAATTTCACATAATAATATAAATAATCAGTTTATAATATTAATACATAACATGAGGAAATAATAAAACCCAAATTGGGGGATTTGAACTTTGGTTTGATATAATGGGTTTTTAAGGCCCATTACATGAGAGAATTTGGTAGGTCTGCTTTAGGTCATTTAAGCACCTCCTTTGCTGGTATAAACCTATTTGGAGGTTCATTAATGCATTTCTCATGGTGGTTTAACACTTTAGCTACTTTTGGAGGCTATTTAATGCACAAAATGACTTTTAAAAACTCTATTGCACCTCCTTGGGTGTTGAGATTTTAGCTTCTTTTGGAAGCTATTGAATACTGTTGGCACCCTTATTTTAATGATCACAAAATCATGATTCTTATGTTTTTAATGGCTTTACTGTTTTATGATATCATTTTATAATATAAGACAGTTTGACGAAATATTGGCCAAGTGTTGAAAAGACCTACCATCATAAATGAGTCGCCGCCAAACTTGACTCACCGCGAGAAAAGAGTCACCGTCAGACTTTACCTACTGCCAGAAAAGAGTCACCGCCAAACTTTACCTACCGCCAGAGATAAGTTACCGTCAGGAATGACCTACCGCCAGATGACCTATCATCAGATGAATCACCGCTGAACATGAGTCACCGCCAGATGACCTACCGCCAGATGATCTACCACCAGCCTGACTCACCGTTAGCCTGACTCACCGCCAAACATGAGTCACCGTCATCATGTATCACCGTCGCTATTCTGGAGCTTTTGAATTAAATGCTCTCAACGGCTATACTATTGATGTTAATGTGAAGGATTATTTAATGATTATTCTTTAAGTATTCCACAGACGCATTGAAGACAAAGTCATAGCCCAATACGAGGTTTCAGGAAATCTTCATGATTATCCTTCAACGGTTGTGCATTCCTTCTGTTATATATATATTTCTGAAGGACTCTCTCTCTTGAAGAGAGACGATGCGTGAATAAAAAGTATACTTGCTAAAAATCAAAAAGATCATTACTCGAGAGCTTACACGTTGCAATCCTACAAACTTTAATCTGTGAAAGAGAGAAACTCATTGAAGATCAACATCCTTTCCTACAGTCAGAACAAAAAGAGCTTTCTGACGCTCTGTTTTACTGCTATTTTCAAAGAAATAGCTCGAGCTCCTCTCCAAGCCTCATTCGAGGAGACCCAAGCATCTGGAGCACTTCAGACCGAGCAGCACTACCTTCTCTATATTTTATTGCTTGCTCTTTCTGTTTGTTGTGTTTACATTCGAGCAGTGTGTTGTTTGTTTTGTGTATCAACACACACTGTCTCTTACACTAAAACTGGAGAATACTGGATATCTCTTCAATCTCTTTTCATCTATATACCCACTGTGTTTGTAGAAGAGGTCCTTATTTGGCATGTTTTGTTTTTCTTCCCATGGTTATTGTGGAAGAGGTCCCTACGTGGCCTAGACAGTTTGTACATTGTTGTGTGAATACTCGATTCAGGTTGTGGATCAGATTATTTTTATATAATTTGTTTGGCAGCGTGATTGTCAAGTGGAGGGAATTAGATCTCTGCTTGAGGCTATACCCCTTGTTTTATTCCGCTGTATGTTTTTGTTTTGTTTCACTCTTTACAAAGCTTTAAATTGTATTTGTTTTTAAGATGTAGACAAAACCTATACTTTGATAGTTAATCTTAATCAGTGTTTATATAAGTGTTTGATTGAGTAAATTGATTTCAAAAGTTGAAGTAATTTTCATATTGTTTTAACTGAGCACTAATCAAGGTTTGAGGGATCTTTTAAAAGATCAAAATTATATTAAACTAATCTTTTGATTAACTGGGCATATTTATTTTAATTAGGGAATTTTATTTGAACTTGTTTTTAATAGAAATTTTTATTGAGAACTCAATTCACCCAACTCTTGAGTTACTCCGACCAACAAATACCCCTCGTGCTATAACTAGCAAGGAGGGGTGGAATCTTCATTTGATTGTGAGAACGCAAAGGTGGTTCCTGAAGTTCTTTAGTTTTCCTCGTTCGAGAGATTCTCTAGTGCTTCCTCATCCCTGCCTCTATACGTTGCCATGAGAGTGACTAGCATCACTTGAATAATAAGAGGATCCCACCAAAGCATTGGTGATTACCATTTTGGGTGAATATCAAAGGAGATTTGGATTTGACAATTCAAGTTTGATATATATTCCAAACCTTTTTAAAAAAAGGCGTCTTTATTTTATTGTTGTATTATTTTGCATTTTCATTTATTCATTATGATCTTGGATAGATTTTCTTAATACTTCTGTTGTAGTCCAAATGTAGACACGTTAAGAAAACCCTGCATCGAGCACATACACTCCACCCCAAAGTTGTCCTCTACTAGGCACTCGATTCATCGAAAGCTCCTAAAACACAACGGCATTAAGTGAGAATATATTCTAGCACCGTAAATCAAAGGTAATCTTACTAATAGGCAGTAAATTGAACAAGCTGCACGGAACAAGAACCGCTGAAGGTAGTGTCAAAGCGGGAGCAACTGAACAAATTTCATAACTAATAATGTGAACCAATGAGCCATATGCAATGGTAATAATGCCCCTGTGGAAGCTGAACGATAGGACTGAAGCATACCTGCATTTCCGATAATATGTGTGGATGCACCAGAATCAAGGATGGTGGATCACTGGGAGAGGCAAACAGCAGGGCTGACACCATGGGCCACAATCGTGTTGCAGAGTATAGACATGTGTAGAGACTACAGCAAGCCATACTCATAAAAAATGTCAATTGTGTGTTAGATGTCAGGCTAGGCTACTAGGTCAGGTAGAGCGGCCTATGCAAGACAAGACTGACCTAGAATCGGGGAACCATCTAGACAACCATGAAGCTGCCAACATGTATCAATGGTGCGGCAATCCTTAACGAAATGAGTACAGTATTTCTTGGTTATGGGCCATTCACATCACCCAAAATGTCCACCGCCATGGTTGGGATCCCAAAATACAATCACAAAACGATTATAAAAATCAAAGGTGACCGACCGTGAAGGTCAATTGGCACGAACGAAACGGTTATAGACCGGTGATGGATGTAAAGTAGTAGGGCTGGCCATCATCTCAGTAATGTTGATCAAGAACCCTGTATTAAGCCCGTAGAGAAATGAGTAAGAATAAATGATTGCGTTGAGTCTAGGCTACCTCTGGATTCTACAGAATGGACCATAAATCATTGATCTCATCAACAATAGACTTTCACTCATTATAGTATAATGGAATGAGGCGATGTCCCTAATAAAGTGCAACTAGTTCCTAAAATAAAAATGATATATGAGAAAGATTGTTAGTTTCAAAGCATATAGATAATAAGGAATCTCACAATTCCTATCATGTATTAGCATTCTTTGCAATGTGTTTAACCGAGTGATCCATCAAATTGAGAAACATGGAGAAAATCTTGTTATCCTGTTGTTCTCATTGCCCGAACATGCTATCTATGGGATCCAAAGGAGGTTCCATGAGATGGTTTTAGTGATTCATCCCTTTGGGGGCCACAATAACACGCTTCTTCCACAAAATGGAATTGGTGGAATTGAGACGCTCATCCACCATATGGGTGTACACGGTTATCGTGTCCATAAGAGTGGATGATGATGAAACCATGTTGCATTAAACAGGAAAAAAACAGAATATTGGACACAAAAAAAAACAAATGCATAGGGCTCAAGTGCGCAATGCACTAAAGTGCGGCGCGTGGGTGCGCAATACACGAATGCGAGGGGCGCGGGAGCGCAGTGCACGAACGAGTGGAGCGTGAGCAAACAACAGTGCGGAGATGTGGTGGTGCAGAAGGGTGGGCGAGACTGATGACGGAGAGGGAGGCTTAAGAGCAAGGAAGGTTGAGAGCCCTAGGGCCAACTAGTGAGAGGGAGGAGAGGAGAGGAAATTGGAACTCACTACCATTCCATGTACAAACTAGGTATGGGAATCCATGTCATCCAAGTATGACCGGCAGATTTATTTATAGAATAATACAAGTAGGAAAATATAAAATTCAAAATTCAATATAAATGGGATATGATAAGTCGAATACCACATGTAATATCTCTCACAAAAAGGTTTCTAATGTAATAAGTATTAATGATAATTTCCTCAACAGCATAGTGAAATATTCAAACTATAGGATACAGACATGGATGCAATAATGAATATATCAATGAAAGCGATGCATCTAAAAGCAACAAATCTAAAATCGTTTGTTATGTACCGGTGAATATCATCATAATTCGCAACTTCCTTCGCCCTTATTTCCCATAATCAAGGAGCCTTCAATCATTTGAGAGGCACAATGTATCACTCCTCAAATTTTCCATCCTCCATAATTAAGGAGAGGTTTTAATCCCATCAACTCACCATACTTAAGCATCAAGTATCAAGGAAAATCTCAAAGCAAAATAATAGAGGACAGACTAAAAAAAATGATACCAAGATGGTTTTTTGGGTCAATCTTCCATAACAAACAATTAAGTGCAAAACAAAGCATACAACAGAAATTTTTTGACATAACATGGACAAGCACTAGTACAAAAACTCAGTGAAAAAATACCTGTCTTCGGGCCACATATTGCTTTCCAAGGTCATCGTTTTCCAACAATTTTCTTTTCAAGTTTGTCTTTGCTTCTTCACGCCATTTCTTCCAACCATGGAACAAGTGAAGGTTAACAGCTTTAGGAAGCACAACTTCCTTCTTTCCAAACATCCACTTCAATTCAAACTCTGGAAAACCCTTCACAACCTCATTAACCGGTGTACTTGTAATAAATTCCTTTTCCTCACCAAACTTCTTCATTTTTTTCCTTATTTGAGCCTCTAGATTCCTTTGCATCGCCCTCGAATCCTCAAGGACTCGTTTTATGCGCAGACTGAAATCCCTGGGATAGTCAGAGAGTGGTATTGGATCTTGGACATCCACAACCCTTGGCAGAATCGTTTCTTCTAAGTATCTTCGATGGGCAGTCTTTAGTTCTTTTTCAATTTCTGATTTACATGGCATCAGAGAGAATGTTTCTGGAACACTGCAATCACATGGAAAATCACTCCAGAAATCAGACCATAAAATTCAACAAAGAGGAGATGTTTTCTGAAGACAATAATATAATCTTCAAGAACAAATGGAATTAAAACTCACTAATTGCATATAGAAACTCTTAAGTGCTGTTGATTGGAAAATGATCTTTGAAAGGAAAAAAACAGCTTCTATTCAACATTGGTATCAATCTGTACCATGTTGAAATACTTGTTTACTTGTTGTTACAGTAATGAGAGAATAATACAAGTTCATTAGATGGCATCGGAGAAAACATTTCTGGAACACTACAATCACATGGAAAATCACTCCAAAAATTAAACCGTAAAATTCAACAGAGGAGATGTTTTCTGGAAAAAACAACTTCTACTCAAACATTGGTATCAATCTGTACCATGTTGAAATACTCATTTAATTGTTGTTACAGTAATGAGGGAATAATGCAGGTTCATTAAAAGCCTGAATATGGATTTTACTTTTGCACTTCCACTCTGTTGAAGTATGTGTAACTTCCTGCCCCACTTCCTTGGTAACTTCCTGCCCCACTTCCTTGGTAACTTCCTGCCCCACTTCCTTTGTAACTTCTCTTTGTAACTTCCCTTTCTTTTCTATAAATGAGGGCCCTCTCCTCACTTTGAGGAGTGTGGGGGATTTCTGATTCTACATGGTATCAGAGGGAACTTAATCCCGATCCCCCCTCCCATCTATTTTTTTTCTATTCCGCTCTAGGGTTTAATATTTTTTTTTGCTACCCCACAGGGGGCGGCGGCTTCCATGGCCTACGAGCCTTAGTTTTTTTTTTTCTTTTCCCGTCCGCCCCCTGTGGCTTTCCTCGGCGGCCCGACTCCCGCTGCTCCCGGCGCCTCCCGCTGCTCCAGCGCCTCCGACGCCTCCCGCTGCTCCAGCGCCTCCCGCTGCTCCCGCGCGCTCGCGGCTCCCGGCTCCCGGCGGATCTCCCTCCATGTCGGCGATCCCTCCCGGCGGATTTCCCTTCAGGCGCCCGCTCCTCCTGCGCGCAGGCCCTCTCCGCCTCGGCTCGGCTTCGCACCGTCCTTGCGCGCTTCTCCAGCGGCACGCGTCCTCCTGTCTGCCGGCATCCCTCCTCTCCCGGCGGATCTCTCCAGCAGCGGGTCTCCCTCCCCTGCGGACTCCCAGCGCCGCCGCTCCCGCGACGCCTCCCCGTCGGTCCCAGCAACCACGGCTCCCGCGCCTCCCGCTGCTGCCCGCGACGCCTCCCGTCGCCCCTCGCGGTCCCGCTGCGCGCTCATCCCGGCGCCCGCTCATCCCTGCGGCCTTCCCCCCCGGCGGCCCTCCTCCTTTGCGAGCCGCGGATCACCCAGCGCCTCCCGCGGATCACCCGCGGCTCACCCGGCAGCTCTCCTGCAGATTTCCCGGCGACCCTTCCGGCTGGCCGGCTGGCCGGCTGCGCCTTTCCCGCCTTGTTCTTCCTGGCGACCTCCCTTCCCCGGCTGCTCCCTGCCGGACGACTCCCCGCGCCGGCGGCCTCCCTTCCCCGGCTTGCGGCTCTTTCCGGCAGCCCGCCTCCTGTGCGAGTCTCCCGCCGGCTCTGTTGACGACCGGCTTCCACCCTTGCCAGCCTCCACTCCTGCCGGCTCCTCCAGCAGCTGGCCTCCATTCCTGCCGGCTCCTCCAGCAGTCGGCCAACAGCCCTGCCGGCCTCCCGTGCCACCTCTGCTCTACTGCTCCCTCCATGCCGACCTCCTCTTGCATCCTGCAGAATCCCCGCCTCTGCTCGGTGCCTCCTGCGAAATCCCCGCCTCTCTGCCCGGCATCTCCTGCGGAATCACCGCATCTCATCGCCGGCCTCCTCCTGCGGATTTCCCGGCGCTTCGACGACCGGCACCCGCCATTGCGGATTTCCTTGGCACCTTGACGAACGGCCCTCCCGAGCGGATTTCTCGGCGCTTTGACGATCGGCCCGACATTACAGTTTACCGGCGCTCTGACGACCGGCCCGTAGTGCGGATTTTCCCGACGCTCTGACGACCGGCACCCGCCAGTGTGGATTTCCCGACGCTCTGTTGTCCGGCCCCGCACTTTTCCGGCGATGACCCATCATTTTCAGCGGCATCACATTACAATCATGAGGGGGAGCGGCATCATCAACGATTTTATTATTTCTGTTTCTTCTGTTTTCGTCTTGTTTTGTCATCAAGCTGGGTATGTCCAGCTTGAGGGGGAGTGTTTGCAGCTTGTTGCTTGCGTTGTTTTTTTTTCATTATGTGTCCAAGCTAGGTACACCTAGCTTGAGGGGGAGTGTTGAAGTATGTGTAACTTCCTGCCCCACTTCCTTGGTAACTTCCTGCCCCACTTCCTTTGTAACTTCTCTTTGTAACTTCCCTTTCTTTTCTATAAATGAGGACCCTCTCCTCACTTTGAGGAGTGTGGGGGATTTCTGATTCTACACACTCCAACAAATTTTTACAGGATAAAATTTCAAAATATAGAGCAAACACATCAAAATGTATAGCAACAAGGAATTGCAGCTGAAATGTGAAAAGGTGTATTATTTCTTTAATTGCCAAACAAGAGCAAGGACTCTATTTTCATGGAAACAAATTTTAAACTTAAATCAACGTTAAACCTCATCTTAACAACCTAATAATCACAGCCCAGAAACAGACTGTAACAATGACCATTTATGATGTCAAAGAAATAGCTATTGTGTTAATGGGAACCAAGGGGGAAGCAACATGATCACAACAGTGAAAAGAACAAAGGCATTGTCATTGCCAGCGATGCCTGAATTACAACTTAAAGCTCAATTTTTCATTATTTTCATTCAACTTGCTTCAAAGTGGTCGATTGAGAATTCTCCGGTTCTTTAAAATTGTGGGGTTGAAAACCCCTTCAGTTTGCCTACACTACTGCATTGATGAGAACTTGCCCTCCCTGTGGAAGATTAACATGACAAAAGCTTCTGTTATATCCACAAAAGGCATTGAAAGTGAGTTAGTAGCTTGAAGCAAAAACAGCTTTTATTCCAGGTAGATCAGTTGGGCACAATACCAAAATCGGAAGAATGTTCGTGCTAGATGTGCTATTAAAATTGATCAAAGTGTAGATGGTGAATCCACCTTGCCTCACGAGATATTTTTTATAGATGAGTAAAATAAATTACAAGGCGGGATATTCCGATGTGGGACTCGGAAATACCCATTATACTAAAATGGAGTCCAACACTCCCCCTCAAGTTGAACATGCCCATGGACTGAGAGTTCCACAAAAAGAAAAAGACGACATCGAACAAGGTCATGCATACTCCCCCTCAAGCTGGGCCGTGAAGACTGTGAATACCCAGCTTGGTAGTGAGAGAGTCCATGCGAGCTCCTGGAAGGCCTTTTGTAAAGATGTCGGCAAACTGATCTGTCATCGGAATATGGCCAAAACAAATATGGTTCTGCTCCAGAAGGTGCCGAAGAAAGTGGCAGTCCACCTCGATATGCTTCGTCCGTTCATGGAAGACGGGATTCGATGCAATCTTCGTGGCTGCTTGATTGTCACACCAGATGAGCAGATGTTTGCGCTGAGAAACCAAGCTCATGGAGGAGATGATGAAGCCAGAGGATCTCAGTGGTGATCGTGGTCATGGCACAGTATTTTGCCTCTGCACTAGATCTGGAGACGACAATCCGCTTCTTGTTGCGCCATGGGATGAGGTTACCGGCCAAGAACACGGAAAATCCAGAAGTACACTTGCGTGTAACAAGGCAGCCCGCATAGTCCGCATCACAGAAGGCCTCAACAGCCAAATAAGCGTGATGTGAGTACCGAAGGCCACGTGCAGGGTCTTTTTTTATTTATTTGGCAATGCGGAGGACAGCATCCCACTGAGATCTGATCGAATGCTCCATAAACTGGCTCACTTTGCCAACAGTGCAGGCAATGTCTGGTCGTGTCATGGTGAGGTAATTGACTTTGCCCACCAAACGACGGTAGCTCTCTGGGTGAGGAAAGGGTGCCGAGTCGGCATGGAGAGAGCGTTCCTCAGGCTCAAGAGGAGTGTCCACTGCAGTCGCCTGGCTCAACCCTGCATTCTACAAGATATCGAGGGCATATTTCCGTTGGCAGAGAAAGATAGTGTCCTCAGAACGGGAGACCTCGATGTCAAGGAAGTAGGTGAGAGGACCAAGATCTTTGGTGTGGAAGTGGTGGTGAAGGTGCGCCTTGAGTTGGGCGATTCCAGTGGAGTCGCTCCCTGTGATGATGATATCATCAACATATACCACCAGCAAAATACAACTGTCTGACGTCGTACGGAAGAAGACGGTGTGATCCTTCATACTGCGAGAGAGGCCAAAGGCGGTGACGACGGTGCTCCAAACCAAGCACGAGGAGACTGCTTGAGGCCATATAGGGATCGACGGAGGCAGCAGACATGGGAGTCGGCTCCAGAGGCACAAAATCCGAGGGGCTGCTGCAGGTAGACTTATTCGTCAAGAAAGCTAAGAAGAAAAGCATTCTTAACATCCAGTTGATGAAGCGGCCAGTGATGATGAGCGGCCAGAGAGATGGATAGGCGGACAGAGGCCATCTTGACAACCGGAGAGAGGGTCTCAAAGTAGTCGATGTCATATGTCTGAACAAAGCCCTTCGCCACAATGCGGGCTTTGAGGCGATGGAGAGTGTCATCGGCATTGAGACAGATCGTATAAATCCATTTGCAGCCGACCGCCTGTTTGCCTACAGGAAGGGGGACCAAATCCCATGTATGGTTGTCATCCAGAGCCTGCAGTTCATCCTGCATCGCCTGTAGCCACCCCGGGTGGGATTTGGCATCGCCAACCGTGCGGGGGATATATATCGTCTCTAGTGCTAACAAACCTCTGTGTGAAGATGTAAAGAGAGTAGTCTGACAAGAGCGAGTACCTTTCCGGGGTGCAATAGGCAAGTCGTCTAGTGCTATGGCAGGAGCATCAAACGAAGTAGGAACGATGGTGTCTTCGGCCTGAACGGGGGTACAGTCGATGGGTGATAGGAGTAGACCGTCCCAAAGCGATGACCAGCAGGGGGAGACACCAGAGGAGGGTGAATGATGAGAAGAGAACACTCATCGATGGTAGTGTCTGGATGAGGAGAGGGAGGAGAGAAGGGAGCGTTCTCGACAAATGATACGTCAGCGGAGACGATATACCGTCATAAGTCCGGAGAGAAGCAGTGGTATCCACGTTGACTGCGTGAATATCCGAGGAAAATGCAGCAGAGTGATTTAGGAGAGAGTTTGGAGAGGTTGGGACGAGTGTCACGGAAATACCCATTATACTAAAATGGGATCCAACAATAAGAAAACATATAATTCAATGTCTTGGGCTTGCTCGGAAAACACGGTGAGCACACCAGTTTCCCCTATAGATTTATTAAGTGAATTATGGTTTGTCCGACCTCCTCGTTCTATTTTGTGTTAGTTAAGGGTGAATTGTCATATTTTATATGGTGGCGATGACGTGGAGATATTAGATGAAGGTAAAGTCGGATATTTTAGGATGCGGCAAGCCTTATCAGCAGAGTAATTATAGGGTTATGTGTAATATCTCGACCTTCTCTACAGTTGACTCGAGCTAGATTTCAGGCATTCTTTTTTGCTTTGTTTGTTTTCTTTAGGTTTTAACTTAGAAGAGTTTTTTGGTGAAAATTTGAAAAAAATGGAAGAAATAGGGGAGTGCGCGGTTGTCGCACGGTTAGCCCTAATCGTGCGCCCCAGCCCAGCAAACCGTGCAACCCTGGACATTGGGGATCTGCATGGTTGGCGCACGGTTTGTCAAACCGTGCACCTCTATAAAAAGGCGTACGGTTAGGGCGCATGGTTAGGACGCACGATTAGGGGAAACCGTGTGCCCCAAGCAGCAAACCTTGCATACGGGATTTTAATCCCCAAAAAAATATTAAAATATTTCCCGAACCCCCGTCTAATACGCCCAAACGCCCTAACTCGACCCATAAACGTTTTCTCTCGATTCCAGAGCCTCCCGGAAGGATTCCAAGGTCGTCCGACCTCCGTTCTTGGTGATTCAAAGCCTGGATCAAAGATGCGCACCTCTCTCCTGGTAAGAGAATCTTATCCCGCTGGGTTTCCCGTTCATCTTCCTTCTTTTTACTATTCTTTTGGTAGTTGTTCTTCCTATTTTTGGTTAGATTAAGATCTAGAATTGTAGATCTAGATCTAGGTTAGAGGGATCTTGATTTATTTAATCTTGATTTAGGGTTTTAGATCCGGATCTCGATCTATGTCTTTGTACCGCTCAAATTTTGGGGATTTTCGTTGGACGATCGTCGTCAACGAATTGAGGTAGGTGGTCTATAATTCAAATCCCAAAATCTTTATTTAAATTACGTGTATGTAATTGTAGTATTGCTATTAGATGTTTAGCAATTGTGTTCTTAATGGAATTAATTAATTTGGTGGATTGATTAATTAAGGAGATGTGAAATTGGGGATTTTGGGAATTTTAGATTGGGATAATTAATTGTAGAATTAATTATGAGATATTAAATTCATTAATTTGAGATAATTAATCGTGGAATTAATTATGAAGAATAGAGATTGAGAATGAGATAATTATTTTTAAAATTAATTATGGGATTTTGAGTTTGTAAGTATTGATTAATTAATTGATAAATTAATTAATGGGATTGACATAATTAATTGGGGAATTAATTAAGAGAAATTATGTGATAAACTAATTGTTGAATTAGTAATGAAATTGGAGTTACTAATTAATTGTTGAATTAATTAATATTATTGGTGTGATTAGTTAATTGTTAGATTAACTAATGGAATTGTTGTGTTTAACTAATTGTTGAATTATGAATGGAATTTATGTGGATAATTAATTATTGAATTAATTATGTGTTGACAAATGGTAGCATGGTCATTCGAATGTGAATTAAAGAATGGAAACATGGTCATTCAAATGTGAATTAAAGAATGGGAACATGGTCATTCTAATCTGTGATGGATGAATGGTAACATTGTCATTCTAATGTGTAATGTATGAATGGTAACATGGTCATTCAAGTATGAATTAAAGAATGAGAACATGGTCATTCTATTATGTGAAATATGTATGGTAACATGGGCATTCAAGTTTGAATTAAAGAATGGTAACAACGGCATTCCGAGATATGACCTCACTTAAGAATACTTCGAGCTCCAGCATGAGCCAAAGCGGGTGTTGAGATATGATATCATCTGGAAATACTTCGGGCTCCGGCATGAGGCGAAGTAGGTATTGAGATATGATATCACCTAGAAATACTTCAAGCCCCAGCATGAGCCGAAGCAGGTATTGAGGTACAGGTGTCTAAGGGAACCCGGAGGTGTTATGTGGTTAAATAAAGAATAATTGAATAAATGTGGACTATTTACTTTATTGTTTGTATTTTATTCTCTATACAACTGCATACACTGTTTGACTGGATATTGTTTGAGACACCGTTGGTGGTGGCCTACTGAGTTGTACTCACACCCTACTCGGGTTGTCTGATCAGTACCCGAATAGATTACATTGTTGCGGGACAGGTTAAGGGCAAAGGCCCAATGTTAGATGGCTGATTTGGGAATGGAGCTTGGATGAGAGAACCAGATGTGGTTCAGAACCCACTTGGGAGTCGTCGGTGCCTTTATTTTTAGTTTACATTTTAGACACTTGACACGTACATTAGTTTGGTATGTTTTCTGCATTAGTTGGATATTGTATTTCCTTCTTGGGTTGTCATGAGATATTGGATTGTTTATGGTTATATGTTATTTCGTTGTTTATTTATTTCTGTTTGTGTATTACTCCGATAAAAGAGGGTATAGTCTCCCCATAATCAACTTATCAGACCCTCGCTGCTAGTCGGCAACCTCTGGCATACGGGGAAGCGCGCTTGTGATCATGTGGCGGTCCGGCTCGGAGCACCGGCGTGTGGCACCCGGACCGGGACGTTGTATTATGAGAATTAAATAGAGAATTAGGAGGAATAGAGAAAAATAAAAGGTGGAATTAATGATGGTGTTTGAAGGGGGGATTCATTTGGTCATTGCAAGCATTCTCTTCTCTCTATTGCAGCAAGGAGAAGTCTTTGGAGAGTGGTGTGGTGGAAAATCAGAAAGAGGCAAACAACGGAATTTTGAAAAGACGGTCGATGGTGATCATCAGAGGATTGAAGAATGAGCGTTCATCATGGAATCGAGGTAGATGACTCGAATTCTTATCTCTTCTATAATCCTTATGAGTTTATCATTGTAACAGCCCTGGTTTTGATGTTTGGACCCTTTGGATATTTCTATATATATAACTAGGTTTTCCTTCGGAATTGGTACGGTGTTACGAGTGTCGCAGGACCTTGGAATCGATATATTAAGAATATTAAATATATTAAACCACGTGCATGCATCTTTTTGGAAATAATGATTTTCCCGTTGATCGGAGACTCTGATAGGAAATCTAAAGACCGCGGATGGATCTGAAACGTGGGGTTTACCTAGACGCGACATAAATTTTGTACGCATCGAGTTTCAAGTAGATGTGCAGTCGTCAACGGATGCATTAAGTAAATTAAATAATGAATTTATTTAATGTTTAACCTTGGCCGAGTGTCTATCTAAATCCCATTATGGCCAATCTTCGAGGTTAGCTGCATAACCCTGGGAGATTGAGAGCTAGATGAGAAGTCACCGCGAGGGACCATCGGCGATTGAACGAATGAGGATTGAGGATTGAGGATCGATGATTGGATTTCTACAGGATTCATCAACAATAAAGTTCTCGGATCTCACCGACGACAACGACGCGGAATCGTTCTTCGTCAGCGAGCGATCCAATCGCTAGGTGGGACTTCGTTATTTATGCATTTGGCCACCCTATCTTTCTTGATTTCTAGCATGGATTAATTTAACTGCTATGGATCCCGATGTCTCCGCATATTCGCATGGCTCGGTCAATTTTACATTTTGGATTTATATTTTGATGATGAGTTCTTTGTTCTTCGGTTTCCACAAACGATGATTGTTGGTCGGAGCCGTATTGGCCAATGATGAATTTCACTTTGGTGTTTCTTTGGTTTTCTCCCACCGTTCATCACGTTCTTCACTGTTGGCTCTGTTTCGGGTGGTGGTTCGACTATTACCGGTCTGGTTCGAATCGCGATCGAACCCCCCGGATTCGTATTGATGTATGTGCAAATGAGTGTGATGATCATGATGCCATAGATTCAAGAAACATTGGCAAAATGAGGTCTACAAATGGATCGGGTTCGGTTTTCCTGAGATTGGGCGTACGAGAACAATGGTCTTCAATGATGATTTTTGTTCTGATGATGCAAAGGCCGGAAATCAACTTCCGGTGGCTGTAAATTTGCGAATGACGCATCTAGAGGCATCTTTGATGAGATCCACGACAAGATCGACGGACGCATGAAGATCCGAGAAGATAGATTTTACTTTCTGCGAAATTTTACACGTCAGGTGTTCCGAAAGAACGCACGCCGTGTAGTCCACTTTCTGCGGCGGTCAGGGTTTCCAGCCAAGTTAAAAATCAAACAATTGTGTTGCGCGCCCACACATCGTGCGACCCTACCTGACCAACCAAGTCGTGTACAAGGAGTACAAGCCTAGGACCCCAAGTGGTCTCACACATCATGTTCCACATTGAACACGTCGTGTGACCCTACCTGGTCAGTCGAGTCGTGTACAGGGAGTGCACCCTAATGACCCCGAGTGGTCTCACACATCGTGCTCCATTGTGAACACGCCGTGTATGTGACTCTCCACACGCCGAGTAGAACAACAGGACGCAGGTGGGCTTGGACTTGGGAGTGGACCCCGTGTACACCAACAGACGCACCGTGTATTTCTCTTAGAAGGTTCTACCTCTTATATCTCCTTCTTCAAAACTCGGAATCGGACCCACGAGTAGTCTTTTCTGAGCAATTTTTAGTGTAGAACGCGATGGTGATTGTCATTTCGATATTAGAGATACGACGCAAGGTGGCGTGATCATATCGCTCCTTCCAACATAGTTGGTTGATGCTGAGGCTCGAGTGTGATCTTCGAAGTGATAGCAAGGTTGGCAACCCCCCCTGACGGCACGCGTAGGTCAGAGCATGGGTCCCCCATTTCCTGTATAGATAGGATTAGCAACCCCCTGGGGGCGTGGGTCTTCTATCTATGGAGTGGAGCTCTCGCCATCGAGCGCATATGAGGCATGGGTCCTCCACCCTCTTGGGTTCAGCACCCCCTCGCCCTCTTGGGTCCTCCAATGGTGCCCCCAACCAAATTCAGAAAATATAAGTGCATGCAGATGTGACATGGCAATAATCACAGTATAACATCAATAATAAATACCCATCGTATCCTCGGGTCCCATTGCAACACGCAGAATCAACCATACCTGCTTCATCCAGTATCGGTGTCAAGTATGAACATGCCACATAACAATACCAAGGGTTGGCGTGACGCCCGCCCATAATATCATCTCACAAGGCTGAAGAATACTAGTTGGCAATGCACCCCGGTTGGCGGTACACCCAACTCGTATCTCAACCAGGTCCATGGTTGGCATTACACCCAACCCATATCTCAACAAGTTCAATGATTGACATTACACCCAACCCATATCTCATGAATACCCAAGAACCAGGTCCATGGTTGGCATTACACCCAACCCATATCTCAACAAGTTCCATGGTTGGCATTACACCCAACCCATATCTCACAAATACCCGAGGTTGGCAGTACACCCAACCCCTCACCAATCAGCACCCCAAAGTTGGCATTACACCCAACTCTATGTCAATCATATCCTGAGGGTGGCATTACACCCAACCACACTCCAAACATAGCCTCTGGGTTGGCATTACAACTAACCGTGTAACTGGATGGCATTACACCCAACTTCATATCAAAATCATAACCATTTAACAACCTAGTATAAACAACCACATGGTGTAAACTACTTTTTTCAATATAACAAAAAAAAAAAAAAAAACATTCCACATAAACATACACCCATCACAAGGGTCAACATGGGTTGGCAACTCGCCCAACTCCGGTAGACACTTTATGTTAGGTTGGTTACTCACACACAACCTCTTACCCAATTCCCATTATCATTTAAGGCTACCACCATGTTAGCCTTATATCATTATACCTCCCATTATCAAGGAGTAATCTAGGGCACCTATCATGGTCCACTAGATTATAACACAATCGAGGACACCCCTCGCGGGTTCCTTAATTCACTTCTGTAACACTTTGGTCATAAGCGTGATCATCAGCAACCACATTGTCAAATACCACTCAAAAGAATAACACTTATGGCCTTATTCCTTATTAATTCATTTATTAGATCCAAGGAAACCCCATGTGGTTTCATCCAGGAGCATTCGCACATGCCCGGTGGATCGCGCGTATCACAACACACATGCCACACACATAATCCGATGAGAAAAGTCATCTACCACGAAACCATAGGAGGCTTTCCCAAGCTATTTCCTCAAACAAATCAACCTCTCACGGAAGAAATTGAAGAACCTAGCAAAAACCCCTAAATTGGGATTAAACCAGTAAAGGATGCTGAAACAGCGAGAGAAACCAAGGAAGAACAAAGGAGGAGTGATAGACTTAACTCTAGCAATCCCCAAAGACAGACAATTCTTGAATCCGAGCACAAACGAGGGAGAAATCATTTGGAAGGGAACGAGCTCAAAAGAAATGGAGGGGTGATTCGTGCAGCCTGGGGGGAAATGAGGAATCCCTTGTTTATTAAGATTCTTAACATTTACTTCATTTAATTGAATTAAAAAAACTGCACCAGAGGTGCTTGCGGCGTGACCGCATGGAACACGGCGCAACGCCCCTGCCTAGGGTCACGGCGCAATGGACCGCTCCAGGGCAGAGCCAGAAAACCCAACCACCTGACCCCGGGGTCATGCGCGGCGTGACCACCCCCTTCACAGTGCAACGCACAGCTCCATAACCGCACTAGAAAACTACAGCCAATTGACAACACCGTGATCAAGGTCTTCAAGGCGCAACCCACCCCATTGCGGCGTGACACCCCTTTACTCCCATAATTCAAATTTCTCGCAGCTCTCGCTACGCCGCAATGCTCTATGATGCAGCATGCCCAGCAACCTACAGCAAAATTTCAGCCCAGACACAGGCCGAAATCCTCACAAGCCGAAATCCTCAAATACCGACCCCCAGCCTTCGTCAACCCCTCAAACAGCCTAGAGCCATCAAAATACCCATGGTTTGACAAAAATTTAAACAAATTCATACTTCTTTCAATTCATCTTCTCTATGTAAGAGTGAAAGAAGATTTATGAAGGTTGCGTAAGTTTTGATCGCGTGGAGAAGAGTTGTGTGATAGTTGTAAAATTGTAAAGGTTGTGTGAGTGTTAATCGCACGAAAGTAAGATATGTAACGGTTTAATGAAGGTTGCGCAAGAGTTTATAAAGATTTGCAAAGGATGTGTAAGAATGGAAAGTGTGGAAATGAGCGCTATGCAAGGGTCAGTGTCTATGTAACAGTGAACCGGAAAATGTGAAGGCTGCATAAGAGTGTTGCATAACAATGGAGCGATCAAAAAGTAATGTGTAAGAGTAAACCGAGATTTGTGAAGCCTGCGTAATGGTTAACATAAAGCTTTGTGAGTGTTAGTAAGGTTTTCCGTAAGAGTGAATGGAGAATTTCAGAAGTTGCATAAAGAGTGGAAAATCAGGATTTTTACTACGCCGAAATAAGTCATTCTTCTTCATCAGTTGTCACTTATTGAGGTCACGATTTAAGGAAGCTTTAATCATGCTATAACAGTCCTTAAATGCTTGAGATTATGGTGGTCAAGGTTTGAGTGGTTTACACCATTAACGAGGCAGTTTCACATCTGAAATAATGGGTAATAATTGTTACAGTGGTGCGACATGGGAAGAGAAGAAACGGGAGAAAAGGAAGAGAGAAGATTGTTGCGGCTGTGGTGGGTGGATGTGTTGAGCGTTGTATGACACAGGGAAGGAGAGACAACCAAGGAGAGGAAAGAGTGCACACTGCTGTGATAGATTTGGACAGTCGTGAGTGAAGAAAAGAGAAGAAGAAGAATAAAACTTTGTTGTGTACATTCTCAAATAGAGAAGAAGAATAGGAAGTTGGTGTCTCTGTGACAAACTCTCTATCATATTGAGAAAGGATCTCATGGTCTGAATTTGTATTTCATCGTTGTGTCAGTGCGGTAGCACTCATGTTGTTAGGAGACAGATCCTGTAAGGGTTCAACAATATCCTCTTGCCCTTTGTGGTTTATGCTTGATAAAGAGTAAAACTGCATGAAGATAATAACCACAACACACCAAGGACTAGCAACTCACATTGGGTAGTGAACATTATAAATCCCAATATCCCTACTGGTTTGATGTTTGTGTGTTGTCTACAGGTGGAGAAAGAATAAAATAACAATAGTCGCTTTATCTAATCTATCAGTGAATATTGAACAGAACGTGTTCATAAAACAAGTGATAAAAAGGTACAAACTGATTCACGCCCACATCTCACCTGGGACCCCAATAGATGAGCAGGGCTTCCTTGGCTAGTTTGGTGTAATTGATTTGGAAGGCTTGTGATTTACTTAATTTCACAAGGAAACTAATGGATATTGGAAAGCTCTTCTGCTCAGTTTGTACACATGGTTTGAAGTTGAATTTTGCACAGATTCACAAGAACATGTGACCTTGATGATAGTGTTAGTAGTTTGAACTTCCTACCTCTTTCTATTTTGCTAGTAGATACGTGCGCCGTTTTTTAATTTAGGTTGTGTTATAAATTCTCATTTATTGTGTGGATGTCATAAAATCATAATGAATGAGGTCTATTCATTACCCAACAAGACCCTTTATATGGCCAAAACCATTTGTATTTCCACCGTTGGATCTGATTCGTAAAAATTAATTTTGACCGTTGGATCAAGCCATTTGTACTCTATAAATACGATGACATGTTAATGGAATTTGCTGTGGTTGAGATTTTGACTAGTCGTATACTTGTGTTCTTTCTCTTTTCTTTTGTTCTATTGTGATTGAGACGTTTTACTTCCCCATCGTCATCCCGAGCATTCGACATCGTTATATGTTTTGTTTCGATTCGCCTTCAATCTACTAGTTTTACAACACGTTATCAACACAACTGTTCTGTGAAGTAAAAAGATTAGTCAAACTGGTAAGATAAATTTTTTGTGGCGAATATTGTGAGACATGGATTTCTCCCTCTTGACATTTCTGGGAAGAATTACTTGTCGTGGATTCTGGATGCGGAGATGAACCTTGATGCAAACGGCTTTGGCAAAGCAATTAAAGTTGACAATCACACTTTCGATCAAGACCGTGCTTGAGCCCTAATATTCCTCTGTCGTCACCTCCATGAGGATCTGAAGAATGAGTACCTCACGGTGAATGATCCTTTGGTGTTATGGCAGAATCTCAATGAGCAGTATGATCACCTTCGACTTCTAATACTACCAAGAGCAAGGTTTGAGTAGAGTCATTTACGATTCCAAGATTATAAATCGATAAGTGAATACAACTCCACTATGTTTAAAATAACATCGCAACTAAAATTATGCGGAGATACTATCACTGATACCGATATGTTGGAAAAAACCTATTCTACTTTTCATGTCTCGAATGTCATTCTACAACAACAATATCACGAGAAATGTTTTACAAAATACTCTGAATTACTTTCTTGTCTTCTTGTTGCTGACCAAAATAATGAACTCCTATGAGAAATCATGAATCTCAACCTACTGGTGCGGCTCCATTCCTTTAAGCGAATGCGACTGCTTTTAATCAAGATCATTGGAAGAATCGACGTAATAGAGGCCGAGGAAAGTCATTTGTTCGAGGTGGTCATACACCAAATAAGAAGAGGAAAGGGAACCACCAGAAGTGGTCCAATAATGAACAACCACAAATGAAGAAAGCAAAGAGCAATGAAAGTAACTGTTTTCGATGTGGCATGAAGAGGCATTGATCACATACCTGTCGTACATCAAAAAAAATTGTTGATTTTTATCAACAATCTATCAAAGGAAAAGAATGTTGAAGCGAATTTTGGTGACCAGACTTCGAAATATGATGATGATATTACAAACTTTGATATTTCCGATTATTTTGTACACCCTAAAGGTGATGAGCATATAGATCAAGCATGAATGTTCGGGATTGGACTAAACTTTGATTTTTGGATTTTGTATGCTCGTGATTGAAATGAACTCTGGTTTTTGGTTTTTATAATATTTTTAAATATCGCATGTTTCATTTTTTTTCTTTTATTTTATTCCTTATATGTATGTTTTATTTTCTTTAATGGAAATGAATGATATAAATCGACCCGTTGGAAATAATTTTCATGATGAAGATATTTGCCTCGTCGACAGTGCAACGACGCACATAATTCTTAAACATGATAAATATTTTATCACCATTAAAATGAGTGCTCATGTATGTAAATTAACCGGTAGTGCACAATTAATTGAAGGCTCCGAAAGAGCGAGAATATGCCTACCTGGTGGTACACAGATTATGATAAATAATGTTTTGTTTTCTCTCAAATCTCGATGCAATTTGCTAAGTTTTAAAGATATTCGTAATAATGGATATCACATCGAGACTATAGATGAAGGAGGTGTTGAATACCTCTATATAACAAGCATTAATAATGAGCACAAATTGATTCAAGAGAAGCTTTTGAGACTTCTGTCCGGATTGTACTTTGTCAATATTTATACAATCGAATCAAACATGGTAAACCAGAAGTTTACCAACCATGATACATTTATTGTGTTGCATGACCGTTTGGGTCATCCTGGATCAATAATGACGAGAAAAATAATTAAATGTACGCATGGTCATCCATTGGTTGATAAAAGGGTTCTTACACCCCATGATTTCTCATGTGATGCTTGTTCTCAAAACAAATTAATTATAAGACCATCACCATCAAAGATCGGGACCGAATCTCCGATGTTCCTGGACCGAATTCATGGTGATATATGTGGATCAATACACCCACCATGTGGACCATTAAGATATTTTATGATCATGATTGATGCGTCAACTAAATGGTCTCATGTGTGTTTATTGTTCACTCGCAACCAGGTGTTTGCGAAATCACTTGCCCAAATTATAAGGTTAAGGACGCAATTCCATGATTATTCAATCAAGCGTATTAGGGTTGATAACGTTGGTGAATATGCATCACATGCTTTTAATAATTAGTGCATGTCATTGGGAATAAGTGTTCTTGTAGCTCATGTTCATACCCAAAATGGTATAGCTGGATCATTTATAAAGCAATTACAACTTATCGCTAGACCATTACTTATGAAAACTAAATTGCTCATTTCAACATGAGGACATGCAATTTTGCATGCAACAACACTACTTCAAATAAGGTCATCAAGCTATTATAATTATTCTCCTTTGCAATTAGCTTATGGCCATAAACCAAATATTTCACACTCAATGATATTTTGTTGTGCTATATGTGTATGTAGCAGCCCCGCAACGAACAAAAATGGGACCCCAAAGGAGATTGGGGGTATATGTTGGTTTTGAATCTCCCTCTATCATTAAATATCTTGAGATTATGACAGGAGATGTATTCACAGCAAGATTTGTTGATTGTCGTTTTGATGAAAAATTATTTCCAACACTCAAAGGGGAAAATCAATCGACTTCAAAAGAAATATCATGGAAGGCATCTTCATTGTTACATTTTGATCCTAGTACAAATATGAGTGAGCTTTAAATTCAAAAGATCATTAATTTTCAAAATTTAGCAAATCAATTGTCTAATGCATTCAATAATTCAAAACGGGTTACAAAATCATATATACCTGCTATGAATGCACCAGTAAGGATAGATGTCCCGGAAGGACAATCTGATGGTATTAGCAACAATGCTTCCAATTCACGCCTAAAGCGTGGGAGAACACTTGGTTCAAAAGATAGGGAAACAACCTATGTTGGTTGAAGATATGAATGAACCTAAAAAGAATGTAAATGTACCAGAAGTACATGAACATGATCAAGAAGAAATTTCAATAAATTTCACCAACATTAAAAGATGTTGGAACCGAGTGGAGATCGTTGTTGATAACACGTTTTCATACAATGTAGCCCTTGAAATTATGGATGAGGATCGAGAACCTAAAACAGTTAATGAATGTCGTGAAAAGCCAGATTGGGATCAATGGAAAGTCACAATCCAATTTGAGCTAGATTCACTTGCTAAACGTGGGGTTTTTTGGTTGATCATGAAAACCCCTGAAGGGATTAAGCTTGTTGGATGCAAATGGGTGCAATAATCTTTCGGTATCTCATGGCGTTGCTCAAGGCTTCTCACAAAAACTCGGGATTGATTATGATGAAACATACTCTCCTGTAATGGATGCAATAATCTTTCGGTATCTCATGGCGTTTGTTGTACATGAGCAACTTGAATTACGCATGATAGATGTTGTGACTGCATATCTTTATGGTGATATTGATAATGATATTTACAAGAAAATCCCAGAATGATTCAAAATACCGGCAAAATATCCTGGATCTCGAGATGTTTATTCTGTTAAGTTGAATAAATCATTAAACGGATTAAAGCAGTCAGGGCGTATGTGGTATAACTGTCTGAGTAAATATTTGATGAAGGTTATAAAAATGATCCAATTTGTCCATGTGTCTTCATTAAGAAGACTAGATCTGAATTTGTGATCATTGCAGTATACATTAATGATTTAAATATTATTGGGACTAATGATGAACTTTCCAAGGCAGTTGAATATTTGAAGAAATAATTTAAAATGAAAGACTTTAGAAAGACGAAGTTCTGCCTTGGTTTACAAACTGAACATCTTATCGATCGTGAAGTACTATATCTGAGTGTTATTGTCGCACTTATATACCTTTAAAATAATACAAGACCAGATATATCATTTTCTATAAATTTACTGGTAAGGTATAGTTTTTCTCCTACTCATCGGCATTTGAATGGTATCAAACATGTATTAAGATACCTTCAAGGGTCAAAAGATCAGGGGGTACTTTATTCCAAATCTTCAGAACCAAAGTTGGTAGGTTATGCTGATGTTGGATGCTTGTCTAATCCACACAAAGCAAGATCTCAAACTAGATATGTGTTTACATATGGTGGAACTGCTATTTCTTGGCGTTTTACAAAACAAACCATTACTGCAACTTCTTCCAACCATGCTAAGTTGATTGCTATTTGTAGATTAATAAAAGAGAGGTAACCCGAACCCCTGAGGTCTTCTCTAAAGGAGGCTTTGAGGTTCTTTTATAATGAATAATAAACGTCACATCAGACCTCAAGTCCGATGTGGGATACAGACTCCAACACTCCCCCTCAAGCTAGGTGTACATAGCTTGGACACATAAAGAAAAGAGACCAAACCAAACCAATGAAAAACAAAGCAATCAACAGACTGCAAACACTCTCTCTCAAGCTTGACATACCTAGCTTGATGACAAAACAAGACAAAACAGTATAAAAGATAAGCTTCAAGGCTGCTGCTCCCCCTCACGATCGTAGCTCCCCCGCAGAATGATGGATGAATGAAGTTGTCGCGGGCGCAGCAAAGGAACCACACAAACCGGGCCGGTTGACGGAGCGTCAGGAATGCCGCACTAGTGGGGTCGGTCGATGAGACGCCGGGAAAGCCGCACTAGCACTGGAAAAGTCGCACTTGCGGGGCCGACAACGGGAGGCGGGGATTCCGCAGAATTGTTGCGGGATCTGGCGGCGTCAAAGGGCTCGGATCCAAGGCGGTCGATGTGCTGCGCCACGGTAGAGGAGGCGCGAGGGTGTGCCGGCAGGAAGGTGGTTGCCGGTAGAGTCGTCGGGAGATGCCGGCGACGGGAGGCGGGGCTGCCTGGCAGAGGAGCAGCCACTGGAGAGGGGGCAGACAGGAGCCGTCGCTGGAAAAGGAGGAGGCCGACATAGAGATGGGGCTACCGCGGGAGGAGGCTGGCATGGAAGTGGGGTTGCCGCAGGAGGAGGCCAGCATGGAGGTAGTAGGACAGCGCTGAGGTAAACGCCGGGAGGGAGCCGCTGGAGAGCCGCGTGTGAGAGAAGGTCCCGTTAGCAGGAGCACCGTCGGGGAGAACAACCGGGTGGTGCGGGACCGAAGGGAGCGGACAGCGGGAGGCGCGCTGTGAACCAAGGGAAGAAGCGGGCCGCCGTTGGGATCTGGAGGCGCGACGGGATGCGCGGCTGGATCGGAAGGGTCGGGGCTGGTGCGCGCACAGCGGGGAGGGGACGCTGAGGACAGAGGGGAAGCGTTGTCGGGGAGGCGCACCGGGAGGAGAAAGGGCCGGGAAACGCCAACGAGAGGCGGGTCGGGAGTAGCGCGAGGAGGCGGATAACGGAAGGCGCGAGTCGGGCGGGAGCCAGAAGCTGTCGGGCGAGGGGACGGGGTCGTCGCGCACAGCAGAAGAAGCCGCAGCAGGCCGTCGGGACAGCGGCGGGCCGAGCGGCGCTCGGGAAGGCCGAGCGGTGCAGGAACAGCAGGGAAGAGGCAGATCGGGAGTCGCGCGGGAGGACGAGGTCGTCGCGCGCAGCGGGGAGGAGCGTCAAGGAAGCAAGCGCCGGCAGGGGGGAGATCCGCTGAAGATGGAGGGAGGCGGGGCCGGTGTGAACCAGGAATCCGCAGAGGTCGACCAGGGGCGGCGGCTGTTTTAGGGCTCGATGGCCTTTGGCAGAGCCGCCGCCCCCCCACCAGAGAAATTATCAGGAACCCTAAACGGGATAAAAAAAATAGATGGGAGGGAGGGCTCGGATTTAGAAAACCTCTGATACCATGAAGATTAATAAAAGAGAGGTAACCCAAACCGCCAAGGTCCTCTCTAAAGGAGGCCTTGAGATTCTTTTATAATTAATAATAAATCCCACATCAGACCTCAAGTCCGATGTGGGATACAGACTCCAACACTATTCATGAAGCAAGTCGAGAATGTGTTTGGCTGAGATCAGTGATTAATCATATTAGAAGTAATTGTGCATTAGATATAAATAATAATATTCTCACCATATTATATGAAGACAATACTCATATTAGAAGTAATTGTGGATTAGATATGAATAATAATATTCTCACCATATTATATGAAGACAATACTGCTTGCATAGCACAGTTGAAAGGTGGGTATATTAAAGGTGACATAACAAAGCATATCTCACCAAAATTCTTTTTCACTCATGAGCTTCAAAAAAATGGTGAGATTGATGTCCAGCAAATAAGGTATTGTGATGATCTCGCAGATTTGTTCACAAAGGCATTGTCAACTTCAACATTTGAGAAATTGATTTATAAAATTGGAATGCGCAGACTGAAAAGTCTCGTGATTTTAGGAGGGGGAGTTGGGAAGGCGGTACTCTTTTTCCCTTCATCGGTTTTTCCCACTGGGTTTTCTAATAAGGTTTTTAATGAGGCAGCATAGCATGGAATCATATTAATTTGGCTTCACTTGTTTTTCCCACAGGGTTTTTTTAAGTGAAGATTTATATTAGATTTCATTGGATTATGACATCCAAGGAGGAGTGTTATAAATTCTCATTTATTGTGTGGATGTCATAAAATCATAATGAATGAGGTCTATTCATTACCCAACAAGACTCTTCGTATGGCCAAAACCATTTGTATTCCCACTGTTGGATCTGATTCGTAGAAATTAATTTTGACCGTTGGATCAAGCCATTTGTACTCTATAAATACGGTAACATGTTAATGGAATTTGGTGTGGGTGAGATTTTGACTGACCATATACTTGCGTTCTTTCTCTTTTCTTTTGTTCTATTGTGATTGAGATGTTTTACTTCGCCATCGTTATACGTTTTGTTCCGCTTCGTCCTCAATCGACCAGTTTTACAATAGGTTGAGTTCTGTTCTGATTTTTGGTAGTTTGCACACATTTATTTTCTGTAGGAATGAAATTCGCATTTTCATCCAAAAATATATATCTTGAGTGTTGGAGGAAGGTGCGTTGTCCGGGAACAGTCCGCACAACCTCGAGAATATTGTTTGGGTATTTTGTTTCAAATAATCGAATGTGGCGGAAACATAACATTCAAGATGCAAAAGTAAGAAAGCAGCAAAGAATGGTCACAAATGATTTAACGTGTTTCGGTCTGTTTTGGACCAGCGTGCACGGCAAGAACACCACCCATACACACGCATTATATTAAGCTCAAAAGAAGAAGCAGGTACAAGATAAAGCAGACCAAAAAAGATGAACGAAGCAGGAGAAGAGTAAAGAAATTACAAACCCAAACAAATTTGAATTTGTCCAGGGGTCCTGATCACTTCTCGGTCGCCTGCTCGTCAGAGCTCGAACGGATACAGTCGGTCTCGTGCTTCGGTGTTCAGAAGCAATACCTCACCGGATCTAAGTCGTCAGAAAGCTCACTCCTTCACAAGGATCATCATCACAAATTCCACCAAGAACGGTGCACCAAGGGCGCAAACCGGAGATGACAAGCTTAGAACCAAGACTTCAGCACCGCAGAAGCTAGCTCTGAGATCAAGTTTTCACGAGAGGAGAAACAGGAGCAAAACCAAAAGAGGAGAACCAATACGAGAGCCACGGGGGAGCGCGCCACAGCAGGGCTCGAAACCACCCGACGAATCAGCAGCCGCCAAGGAGCCACGCCGAACAAAAACAAAGCAGCGCCATCATACAAGATTAAACATGTGGGCGATGAAGATTAAACGGATGACCAAAATAATCAACGACCAGAAATAAAGCCTCCACGGATCGTTGACTCGGCAAGCGTAAGCCAAAGGAAAAGAAAGAGGCCGTGTACAATGACCTAAATCAGCGGCCCGCAAGGGAAATCAGTAGCCCAAGTCACAGATAAGAGCCAGCATATAAAATAATTCCAACATTTTTGCAAACGTGTATTATAAATGGCACCATAATAAAACAGGTAATTTCAATATGAAAACGCCTAATTTCATAAATTTCCACCATTTTCAATTGAAATTTGCGATGTTTTTTCACCTAAGGTTATTGAATTGGAACCAAATTCAATCTATCTAAATAGTATTTGAATTTCAATAATACCACGGATTTAGTCAAACTATCGGTCAGGTTATTATCATCAGTATGTATCTTGTTGACACATACGGTTCCATATTCAATAACATCTTTATTAAAGTATAATCTAATATCTATGTGATTGGATTTACCATGACATACTAGATTTTTGGATAAATGTAAAGCGGATTGGCTATCACTATACATTGTAAAACAAAAACGTAAAGCTTAAGTTTAGAAGTCAAACCCCTAAGCTATAAAGCTTCCTTGACAGCCTCGGTCAGTGCAAAATATTCTAATTTTGTGGTTGAAAGAGCAACCATAGATTGCATATTATATTTTCAGGATATTGAGCCTCCACAAGCAGTGAATACATACCCGGTCAATGACTTTCTAATGTCAATGTTACCTACATAATCAGCATCTACATATCAAATAATCGTTTCAGTAGTATCAACATTGTTGGCAGTGTCATGCACTCCATGATATGCACCGGGGCCCGAAGCTTAAGTTTTGGAAGCGTGCAGCTTAAGGCGCACAGTTGGCGCATGGTTAGTGCAAATCGTGCGTCTCAATCATGCGGCCCAATTTGTATAGGCAAACGGTTTGAGAAACTGTGCGGCGGGCTAAGGGAGCCCGTGCGGGGGTCTATAATTTACTGCAAACATGTCGCGTGGTTGGCGCATGGTCGATTAAACTGTGCGCTGCAGCCGTGCGAGATGGAGGGGTCAAGACAGTGCCAACCACACGTGCCCTCCTCTTCCTCCCTTTGTTAGGAATGTAGGGGGTTGCTTGTGGGGGGGGTTGTGGTAGTGTGCAGTGGGCTGTCTATGAGAGGGGCAGCTGGTTGGTTGGGTATTAGTTGTCAGGGGCAACATTGTACTTTTATATTGTTAGTTTGTTAGGGGTTACAGGTGACAGTAGGTTGTTGGTATGTTAGGGGTTATAGCTGGCAGTAGGTTGTTAGTTTGTTAGGGGTTATAAGTAGAAGTGAGTTGGGATGGGCTAGGACACGATTCATTTTATTGTTCTCTAGCTGGGCAACAGGTAGGTGCCGGCTTTGGGAAGCCGCTGCCAGGCTATACTGGGGAGTGGTCTTCTTCAACAGGGATTCTTCCTCTTCTTAATCCTTCTCTCCTACCCACTGTAATCCATGATTCTGCTGTTGTTAGTAGTGAATACAGTTTTTCCTAATCTCTCTCTCACTGTCCTAACAATTTGGCGACTCCGCTGAGGATACGATCGTGCAGAAGAGACAATCGAAGGAGAGAGGAATTGTAGACATTCAGCCTGGACGGTGACTAATTTTTCGGCAACAACCTGTACGTTGCTGGAGCAGAATCAATCACAGCTGCAAAAAACGCGGTAGCCGTTGTTCCTGGCGCAAACGTTGTTCCGGTAGGGAGACACGTATTGCTGGGAAAAATAGTTGGAGAGAACTTGCATGCTGGGAAAACATTGAGAGAGTGCGTCCACTGTGGGAGCCTTGTACGCCGAGAGAAAGTTGGACGTTCAAAAAGAGAGAAGTCGTTGTTGAGACTCGCACGCACAGGGACTCAATCGTTGGGGAGAACGAGTTCGCTGGAGAGTCGGGGAGACAAGTTCGCTGGGAGGAGACACCAGGAGAGAACGAATAGGCAAGAGTGTTTGGATAGTTGTTGTTTCCAGTTCGCGCGAGGAAAACTGTTGTGCAAACTATTGTGGGAGACGTTGTCGCTGGGCGCACACCTACTGTGCAGTGAAGAAATAGGTTGGAAAATTGGTTAGCTGGAATGTCGAAGAGAGTGGAGTTGCCGATATTTTCAGGAGAGGAACCATTAAGCTGGATCACCAAAGCCAGAGAATACTTTCTGAAAAATCGGACATCAGATGACATGAAACTACATTATGCTCATTTGAGTTTGGAGTCCACAGTTTTTGTTTTGGTTCTTGTCTTGGCTGAGCAAAAATCCCGGTTCAGAATGGGAGCAGCTGGAGTCGACGTTGTTAGAGAAGTACAAAACCGGCAAGGAGCAGGAGAAGTTTTTCTGACGATAGTGTGACAAGCAGCAGTCCACACAGACTCAGGGAGACATTAAGAAGGAAGACGTGTCGGGCATTCAGTGCTCAGGACAAAAGGAGATTGATTTTATTCAGATTCACCGCGGCGTGAACAGGTTTGGATCTAATGCAGAAGTTGTTAAGGAAGTGGGTCACAATATGAAGGAGTGGAACACCAATAGCCAACATGAGGAACAGATTGGCTGCAGTTTTGTTCAGCTGGAAGAAGTAATTTCCGAACCATGTTCTAACCAGGATAAACAGGTTCGAAACATCAAAAAGAGCTGCGAAGTTGCTGCCAAGTTCTGGACTGCATTCGAAGCTTCTAGTTGTTGTGGTATGCATGCATGTGAAGCCTTCTTGCAAAGCGAATGACTTGGTTCTACAAGGTGCCCAACATCCTTGCAAGACTGTTGTTGCTGAGAGAAAAGAGTTCTATAAACCAATATCGAACTGTCCCTGCACTAATATGAAAATAGACAGTTCTGGAAGTGGAATCGTTAATAAAATGGGAGATCATGTTGGTGTTTATTGTGAGATTTTTTCTGAGGTTTTATGCAACACCATTCAAGGGAAGAAAGGAGTATGGTTCTGGAAGGAATTTCATCATGTTCTAGAACCAAGGGTAGGCCATGTTGTTTTGTTACTTCGGCCACCGCCAAGTGGTTGCCTTTCCAGCGCTCCATCGACTGTGTCGGGAGATCCACCTTGGGGACAAGGTGGTTTTTAAGGGGGTGTAATGTTGAGGGTCGTAGCTGGCAGTAGGTTGTTAGTATTTTGGGGGTTACAGCTGACAGGAAGTTGTTAGTTTGTTGGGGGTTATAAGTAGGAGTGAGTTGGGATGGGCTGGGACACGATTCATTTGATTGTTCCCTACCGAGGAGTGGTATTCTTCGGCAGGGGAGGTCCACCTTGGGGACAAGGTGATTTTTAAGGGGGTGGTAATGTTATAGGGGTTACTGGCAGTAGGTTGTTAGTATGTTAGGGGTTACAGATGGTAGTAGGTTGTTAGTTTGTTAGGGGTTATAAGTAGGAGTGAGTTAGGATGGGTTGGGACACGATTCATTTGATTGTTCTCTAACGGGGAGTGGTGTTCTTCGGTAGAGATTCTAGGGGTTACAGCTGGCAGTAGGTTAGTTTGTTAGCGGTTATAAGTAGGAGTGAGTTGGGATGGGCTGGGACACGATTCATTTGATTGTTCTTTCTTCGGGGAGGTCCACCTTGGAGACAAGGTGGTTTTTAAGAGGGTGGTAATGTTAGGGGTTACAGCTGGCAGTAGGTTGTTAGTATGTTAGGGGTTACAGCTGGCAGTAAGTTGTTAGTTTGTTAGGGGTTATAAGTAGAAGTGAGTTGGGATGGGATGGGACACGATTCATTTGATTGTTCTCTACCGAGGAGTGGTATCCTTCGGCAGGGATTCTTCTTAGGGGTTACAGCTGGCAATAGGTTGTTAGTTTGTTAAGGGTTATAAGTAGGAGTGAGTTGGGATGGGCCGGGACACAATTCATTTGATTGTTCTCTACCGGGGAGTGGTATTCTTCTGCAGGGATTCTTCTTCTTCTTCTCCCCCACCCACTATAATCCATGATTTTGCTGTTGTTAGTAGTGAATGCAGCCTTTTCCTAATCTCTCTCACTATCCTAACACCCTTCCTCTCTTCCTCCATGGAAGATCTTACTCGTTTTTTGTCCGAATCGAACGTCATCGGATGCGTTGGAAGCTTTGAGGTAAGTCATCGACTCCGTTAACCTCTGTTGTGTTCTTCTTCCTCTAATGTTGGTTTTACCGGTTAGGGGTTTTGGTCTTGATTCCAACACAGCATGGTGGAATCGGATACTGATGATAGGGCTTTTGCTCTGCCTAGGAAGAGGGTGACCCGAGAGGCAGTCTACACTGCGCCACATGTTGTTTCATTAAGGTATGTCGACGCAGTAAATTTCTAAAGCTTTAAAGCTTAAATTAAATTTGTGTGGCCGAAACAGCGACCTAACACTCGCCAACAACCGACAATACATCGTCAACCTTGAACCGGGCATAAGCCCTAAGCAACAATGTAAAAACAAACACCCAACAAGTTTAATTTAAGCTTTAAAGCTTTAGAAATTTACCACGGCGACATACCTTAATGAAACGACATGCGGCGCAGTGTAGACTGTCTCTCAGGTCACCCTCTTCCTTATTTGTTTATATCTTGTTGAGTTTTATTAATTAATTATAATGTAATTATAATTAATTAATTTCTGGTGATCGGTTGTGTGACAGAAATGAGCTTGGACAGGCCTCGGCAGCTCTTGTCGGCCCTTGGAAAGTAAATGAAAAGCTTCTTAAAAGTTAGGTGGTCTGTCGTACCTGCCCTATGGTATTTATGCATGTTTATGGTAATATGTGTATGTTTGGGACGCCCCTGAGGGCGATGCCTCCTATTTAATTTATTCTAAAGAAACGTTTAATTAATTAAATGGGTAATTTGTAATGGATGAACATAAGGGGTCACTAACAACCCCCCGTGCGCTAGTTTCATGGCTTGGCTCTTGAGAGACCGAGTAGCCTCCAGACCTCTTAGGAGGTGAGACTGCGCTTAGTGAGGCATGTCAACCTTGTACAGGCCTAGGTGGACATACCTTAAGCAACCGAAACTGGGTTGGATGTGTGGACCGTCCTAGAGGGACCTTGGCACCGAGGTTGGGTCATGACCCATCTCCTGATAATTGGTGTAGTGGCAATGCCTCGTGTAGCCGACAAGGTCGCACTACCTTGGATCACAATGTCATAGGACGTGACATCCCAGTGCGACGGGTGTTGACCCAAGACCATTATTCTGACTTGGAGGATTCCAAGAGGGATGCCTCTCCAGTGTATTGACCTTGGGGACCCGAGTCGGTGCCCCGGTTGTAGACCGACCCTGAGCCAGTGCATCATGGGTTTGGGTAGAGATGGTACCGGGTGTCACCTTAGAACCCGTACCGAACGTGTAAGCTAAAGGGGTTGTTGCAGTAGTGGTGGAGTTTAGGCGTTTGGCCACCCTCGCTCCTTTATTCATGCTCTCACATGGATATTATTGATGTAGCTATGATTACCGAAGGAGCTTCCTGGCACTAGGTCGATGAGCCTGATGCGATGCGATGTATGATCGCGATGCCCAGATGTACTTCCTGAGATCCGGCTTATGAGCCTTACTTGATTGGATGATGGACATGGCATTCCTAATCGTTTATTGAAATTAGTGGACAAGTCGTTCCACAGTCATGATAGAAATTAATAGACATGTCGTTCCACGATTATGATTGAAATGAGCGGAAATGCCGTTCCACGGTTATGATTGAGATTAGCGGACATGGCGTTCTACGGTCATGTTCAAGATGGGTGGACATGGCGTTCCACGGATGATATTGTTGGGTGGGCGCACTTCCCCCAATATTTAGATATTGTGACATTCACGGGGATTGATGATGATCTCCTCGAGCGACGTCTGAGATACTCCCCAGGGTCGAGGCGGACGCACCATTACTGCATTGTCCAAACTTGTCTGGCAATGGGGTTGTCGAGTCGTTTATTGAATTAATCTCTCCTGACTTGAGCATTAATGTATCATGCTTGATTATCGTTATACATGGACAACTTGGTTACGTACCTCGGGACCCTGTTTTATTTATATGAACTAAGGTGCTCATAGACATTTCCAGCACTGAGCACATTCAACGAGCATGCCTTGTTCGACCTTGTCTTTTAGTTTATCCTCGACAGTTATTATTATTGTTATCCTGATGAGTAGCTCACATATACATACACTGCATTTATTGGCTATGTACGGGGGCGCATTGGTGGTGCCTTACTAAGTTTTGTACTCACACCCAACTCGGGCCGCCATTGCACTGGGGTACCCAAGGAGTCGTTCACTTGGTTGCAGGCATAGGATGGGCTGAGGCTCGAGACCGATCAAGCAAGATGGCTCGGATATGTATGGAAAGATCGGGTATGTCGTACGGCTCGGTGTGGGCGGTAGAGTCTTGTACTTTTATTTATGCTTCTTTTATTTACTCCTATATACTACTATAGATGATGTTTGGCTATTTCCGTTGTTTCGCTTACTCTAATATGAGGGCAGTCACACCACTGACACACCCTAAGTTTTCGCTGCTAATCGACAACCTCTGACGTACTGGAAGGCGCAGCTTGAGGCCTTCCCACCAACCGGTCCGGCTACTATTTATGAAGTGAGCAAGGTCGGGAAGTAACAAAGGGGTACTTGTGTTAATGAAAGCTTAAAATAGTGTGCAAATGGTACACTAACGGGTTTGAGAGATTCAAACATGTACCATATAAGAACTTTCATCACATAAGAATGTTGGAAAAGATGCAACAATTTATTGGTTTTGTCCCTAACAATTTCTACACCGAGGATTTGTTTTGTTGCCCCGAAGTCCTTCATTTCAAAAACACCTTTTAATTGAGATTTAACATCAATGATAAGCTTCATGTTATCACACATAATAAGCATGTTATCAACATATAACAAAAGGTAAAGCGTGTTATTTTTTATGGACTTGAAATAAACACAAGCATCATATTGACTCGTACTGAAATGGTTATTAAGCATAAAAGAATCAAACTTCCTATATCATTGTCTAGAGGCATGTTTTAATCCATACAATGATTTATTTAAAAGACAAATTTGATTAGGTTTAAATTTTTTAGAATAACCATCACGAGGTTTCATATACAATTTCTCATTAAGATCACCATAAAGGAAGACAACTTTCAAATTTGGTTGTTCAATGTGAAAGTCATCATAGGCACCAAAAGCAAGCAGCGGACTTATAGAAGAATGTTTTACAACTGGTGAAAGAATTTCAGAATAGTTTATTCCCTCTCTTTGGAGGAATCCCTTAGCCACTAATCTAACTTTAAATTTGATTTTCTTTTCAGCAGTGTTATCCTCCTTTCGTTTATAAATCCACTTACAACCAATTATTTTAACATTGGGGGGTTTATCAATGATGGACCAAGTGTGGTTTATATTTAAGGAGTGCATTTCTTCATCCATGGCAGAGATCCGCTGTTTGGAACCTCTGTCATTAATGGCTTGCTTGTAAGTTTGAGGATCGTCATCTACGAGATTCTGGGCAACATGAAAGGCAAATGAAGTCACATCATATTGATTAAAATGGGCGGAAGGTCTAGGGACCCTTCTAACTCTATCATGGGTCAACTGGTAATCAGCATTGTTATTAGGAGGTTCATTTTCAGCATCTAAATCAGAACTAGAACTGGATTCAATTCAGGTCACAAGTTGAGGATCGGGTGGAGGAGGTTGTTCAACAGGCTCAAACTAGGTTGATGGTTGAGCATCAGCAGCCCCATCAATGGTTGCATCATCACTGTCTTGTGTGACAGGTTTAGATTTAGAAGAACGGGATTCATGAAACACCACATGTTAGGAATAAAGGGGGTTGTCCAGGTGGAGTTTGTTATTGGCTGGAAAGTTTGTTAAGGGGCGTGGGGGCTGCCTGTGTACAACTGCCAAGGGGCAGTATTGTCTTTTGGGTTGTTTGTTAGTGTTTGTTAGTTTGTTAGGGGCTGGTGACAGCTGGCAGTAGGTTGTTAGTAAGTTGTTGCTGGCTGATAGCTGGGTTATAAATTGGAAGGGTTGGCTGCAAGAGGGATAGGAATCATTTTAGCAATTGCTTGGCAGCAAGTTCGCCGGTGGTCTCGGCTGGGCTCTCAGGAGGGTGGTCTTCTCCTGCGGGTTACTTCTTTTTCCCTCTTCCTCCTCTTCCTCCTACCATTGTAGCTCTACTTTTGTTTCTGTTCAGCAGTTATTATACAGATTCTTCGGTTGTTTTTCCCTCTCTCTCTCCCTTTCTCAATATTTTTACATAACAATTTGGCGACTCCGCTGGGACTGTCGTGAGAGGGAGCTGAACGCTGGAGAAGTTTTCAGCTAGCAGATTCCGTTGGAGCAGACTGAGCAGGTGCGAACGGTTGTTTACTAGACGCTGCATACTGCTACTTGAAGAGCGTTGATTGCAACTGTGCGCGGTGCGCGTCAGCTTGGAGTTGGTTAAGAAAAAAAAAAAAAAAGAGGATCGCTGCTGGAGAAACTCCTTCGCTATAGAAGAGAACCGAACGCAGCAGCAGGACAATTGTTGTTGTGTAAGTTGATGAGTGAAGCGCGCAAGGGAGCAAAGGCCGAGGAAAATCGAGCTGTTGTGCGATCTTCTGTGGACATTTACTGTCGGAGACGCGTACGCCGGGGGGGAAACGATCGTAGTTAAGCCAATAGAGGAGGACAACCGCGTCTCGGAGAGCTTTCGGGCCGCGGTGAGTTTCCGACGTAAGTGCTGTTGACGGACGACTTTTGACAGACGACTTTTGACGGACGGAAAAGAAGAAAAAAAAACGTGGAAAGCGTACGATGCGTCTGCTAAAGACGGACGGAAAAAAAAGGAAAAAAAAAGAGAACCGTGGAAAACCTGTGGTGCTGTAGACGAACGAGTATTAAAAAAAAAACAGAGAGAAAATTCAGTTTGCAGGAAATTTTCTCTCTCAAGTTGAGAGAAGTTGATAGTGCTGTTGTTGGTTGACGCACGAGTTGGAGACATTGGAGCATATGGCTGTTTTTTCCGAGCAAACCGGCCAGATGCATAGCTTGCTCAGTTGTGAGCTAGAAGCACGATCGTCCGACGAAATTTTCAGTTGGGGAGGAGCTGAATACATGAGACAACTAAGTGCGATACAGACACTGTTGCAGAAGCAGACGAGAGGTGTGACCAAGAGAGTTAAGTTACCTGACTTTACTGGAGAGGATCCACTTGGTTGGATCATTGAAACAGAAGCTTATTTTTTTATCAACAAGACGTCGGAAGACATGAAAGTACACTGGTCACAGCTTTGTATGGTGAACTCAACTCTATACTGGTTCTTATCATGGCTGAAAGCTAATCCCGAAATGTCATGGGAACAGTTGAAACCGGCGATGATTAAAAAGTATGGAAAGGCAACAAAGGGAGATCCACAACGGTTTTTAAAAGGGCTTCGAGAGGCTATTTTTGTGGAGCAAATTGAATCTAAATTGGTACAGCCTGTTGAGGAGATTACATATTTGATTTCTGAAGTGGAAGAGCAGGTTCGGCAATCTAAGCAGTATACGTCAATTCCGAAACAACCAGAGGTGGAAATTCATTTTCTGTGTGCAGGCGATGATGAGCCAGGAAAAAATTTCAAGGTGCAGATTGAGACGCAACTTGCACAAACAGAAGAGACTGGAGAAGCAGGATTGAGTGTTTTGCCTCTCATACCTGTGTGCCGAGAGAACGAAGAGGTTGTGCAACTAACGTCTGTTCGTGTGATGCAAAAAAATGTCCACCAGGTAATGCGAACACGGCCACTTATGAGCAGTATGAACTGGCTTGCGTCTGGTTTGGAACATGACAAGCAAGTGGTGAAGATCGTTGATCCCGAGGAGGTGGAAGAAGCAGTATTAAGCTTAAGAGGTCTCCAGAGAGGTCGGGAAAGGGACGGATGTGAAAAACGTGAGGAGCTGGTTGATTACAGAGTTGCTTGGCCGGAAGGGGAAATAGAAAATAAAGTTTCACCGCTACTTAGGCCATCACCAAAGCCACCAGGTTGTCACAAAATATTTTGCTCCTTCAAACAGCCTTGGAGTAGGTGGTTTCAGGTCTGTTTATATGTGCATTTTGGGAATATTCTTAGACGGAGCAGAATCAGGAGCTTGTGGTTACAACGTTGTATTGTATTGGAAACATTATCCACCTATTTTAATTGGAGAGGTGTGGATGATATTGGGCTTCAGTTGGGATGCACGGGATCATTTTTTTGGCCTACTTACTTCTTATTCAGCCGCAATTAAATGTGACCAGCAGTTCTCCCTCTACTTTGATTGCTCTAATTTGTTCAGTTGGCTGTTAACCTCTCCCTATGAGGATCATGTTAAAGAAAGATTGAAGCCGGTTGGCATTCCATGGGATGTTGGTGACAGAAAAAGGGGTAAAATGGTACAAGAACCACTGCACCGGACGAAGCTATATTATGTTTCAAATGCTGCCGCTAACTTCTCACTTCTGAAGGCCAAGGTACAAAATTTCGCTAGTGTTGCCTATGGAAAATCGGTTTCGGAGCCCATTAAAGTTTTTACACAAGCTCTGGGGACTGTTTTAGACTGTCAGCCACATGCAATTGGCGCTGAATTTTGTGTATGGCAAACTGCTATAGCTGCTGGACAACCAAAACAGCCTAAAGAAGTGGACATTGTGCTTAAGGGATTGGCTGAGATTTATGGTGAAATGAAGACCTATTGTGCTGCACAACAATTAGAGTATCATGTACTAGTTGTTGGGGACCGAAGGAAGGACAAAGAGGAACACGATCCACCTACACTGGCTGTCATAGTTTGCCCAAGTGTGTTGCTGACTTCCAATGAAGATGCATTGATGCTGAGGCCACCGTCGAAGCCGCCGCCAGGAGTTGTTGTCCCAATGCACAGCAAAGCACAACTTTGGTTGTTCCACCTTGAGGACAAGGTGGTTTTTAGGTGGGAGGGAATTGTTAGGAATAAAGGGGTCCAGGTGGAGTTTGTTATTGGCTGGAAAGTTCGTTAAGGGGCGTGGGGGCTGCCTGT